>JAQFVV010006212.1:3311411-6211411 GCA_028023455.1 Epiperipatus broadwayi
TGTTGACTCACCGCAAATGTGGGATGCATATGTGTCACAGGTGAATTTTTTTTGTGAAGCTAACAATATTATTCCTGATGAAATGTGCAGCACTCCTTGCTGTCTGTGGACTAAGAACATTAAGCATTTTTCATTTTCTTATATCACCTGTGTTGCCTCATGACAAGTCATATCAAGAATTAGTAAATATTTTAAAACAGTATTTTAATCCACAACCTTCCGTTATTTACCAACGTTTTCAATTTCACCATCGTTGGCAATGAGAAGGAGAAAATATGAGTGCATTTTTAGCTGACTGACATTTGGCAGAGAGCTGCAATTTTGGTCTTTCACTAACAGAGCATCTTCGAGATTAATTTATCTGCAGGCTTCGTGATGAAACTATATAGTGCAAACTATTAACAGAAGAAACTTTAACATTAGAGATAGCTATACAGCATAGCCTAGCTGCTGAATCTGCTTTGGTGCAGGTGCATGAAATCTGTGCCACAAACACTCCCATGTTGACCATTGATCTTATTCAGCAAAACAGATCACCCTTACCTCACAAAAGTGTTTCTAGGTTCTCACCACCTTCTCAAACATTCATAAAAGGAACACTGGTGCATCTCAATCAGGATTTCCACCTTGCTATTATTGTGGTGGTCAACACAATTGAGTGAAATGCCCCTTCAAAAAAACCAAGTGCCATTTCTGCCAGAAAATAGGTCATTTACAGCATGTATGCTGAGCAAAACAATGCACTATTCCTGGATCTGCAAATCAATGCATGGCAGTAATGGAGACAGGCAATGATGTTGTAGATTATATCCATGAGATATGCTGTGATGTCTCAATGCCTAAATCCTCCACACACATGTACATTAATGGCAAGGAATGTAAAGTGGAAATTGACTCAGGATCAGAATATTTATTTTATCATTTGACACACTATCTGAATTGTGCAATGGAAAAATACCCAAACTACATCCAGTAACAATTACATTATGTGATTTTCAGCAACACTCAATATCATTCAAGGGATATTACATGTTCAATATGGTGTACATTCATGCCATCTACATTTATTGATAACAGAGAGTTCTTGTACAAACCTGATAAGATGTGAATGGTTCACACTTCTAAGTATTTCACTAACTGGAGTTCATCTAATTACCAAACCATCTATTCAAGATATTATTGACTAATATCCATAAGTTTTCAGCACATCTATAGGAACTTACAAGGGTCCAGCTGTATCATTGCCAGTTGATCCTAAATTTCCCCTGATCAGACTATGAGCCTGGCCACTACCACTTGCTATGAAACATAAGATGGATGTTGCTTTAGCTACTCTGCTCCACAATGGGATTATTGAACCAGTGGAAAACCCTGTGTGGACAACACCAGTGGTACCAATTCTTAAACCAAGAGGGGAGGTGAGATTATGTGATGACTACAAGGTAACAGTTAAAAGAGCCTTCAGGATCACCCATATCCTATACCTGTGGTACATCATCTTCTGACTTTCTCTTCCTCTTAGCTCCATATTTGCAAAAATTGACTTAGCTAAGGCCTACCTACAACTTCCAGTTGATGACATGTCTGCAAACATACAGACAATCATCACTCATCGAGGAGTCTTCCATGTAAAATGTTTACAGTTTTGAATCTGTATTGCACCCAGAATGTTTCAATGCATTATAGACATCTACTTGGAAATATTTCTGGAGTTTTTTCATATTTTGATGACATATTAATTTGTGCATCTTCAACAATTGATCTATGTTCAAAATTATGTACTGTGTTTAAAAGGTTAGCACACAGTGGATTGCGGGCTAATAAAGAAAAATGCATATTTGGAGTAGATTCTGTGGACTTTCTGAGATATACAATTGACAGTAAAGGCCTGCATTTATCTCCAAGTAAACATGAAAGGGCCATTCTTAAATTTAAAGAGGCATTGATGTCCAATAATGTACTGGTTTCATATGACCCTCACCAAAGGGTTCTACTTACACATGATGCTTCACCTTATGGAGTTGGTGCAGTACTAAGTAGACAATATCCTGATGTATCATCTGCTCTAGTTGATTTTGCTTCATGTACATTATCTAAGGCCAAATGAAACTATGCACAAATTGATAAAGAAGCTTTGGCAATAGTATTTGGCATCAAACATTTTTCACCATTTCCTATTCCGAATTAAAGTTAACATTTGTACTCATTATCTTCCACTGCTTGGCATTTTTACCTCAGATAAACCAACACCAATAATTTTATCACCCTGAATGCAAAGATGGATGCACATCTTCAATGCATCCTCAATGCATATTCTTTCAAACTGGAATATAAACCAGGAAAAAAGTTGGAAATGCAGATGTGTTGAGCAGATTTTCACTTCCATCAACCGAATGTGATAATCCACACATGAATGGTATCCTTTTCTTGGAGGAATTGGAAGATCCTTCTGTAACTGCTGAACAAGTTGCACATGCAACACAAAAAGACTTTTTGCTATCAAGAGTAAAGAACTATATTTTCACTTCCTGGCCAAGCAGACCCACAGACACCAAACTTCAACCTTTTTTTATAAGATGCAATGAGCTATCACAAAAACTGTTTGCTTTGGGGTCATATGTAATTATTCCTTTTTCTCAGAGAATTGTCCCTAATGAACTTCATTTGGGTCACTCTGGCATCGTGAGAACCAAAGCATTAGCAAGGTCATATGTATGGTGGCCATCAATTGACAGGGATGTTAAAAATCTTGTGGGCAAGTGCAAAAATTGTCAAGTCATAAGACATGCTTGTCCCCATGCTCCTATTCACCCTTGAGAACCACCATCCACACCATGGTCATGACTGCACATAAATTTTGCAGGTCCAATCGATGGGCAAATGCTTTTTGTTGTTGTTGATGCCTATTCAAAGTGGATGGAAGTGCACAGAATTCCTACAACAATCTCAGTTGCAACAGTCACAGTATTATGAGAATTATTTTCTACCCATGGAATACCTGAGTGTATAGTTTCAGACAATGAACCACAGTTTGTATCTTCAGAGTTTTTTACTTTTCTTGCCAATAATGAAATTCGCCATGCATGGATCGCATCTTACCATTCATCAAGTAATGATCTTGTGGAGAGGGCTGTCCAGTCTGTTAAGAAGAGCCTAAAGTGTATGGAAATTGGGAGCAACATATTGCCAATACCTTTTGTCTCAGCATATTACTCCATCTACAACTACAGGTTTAAGTCCAGCTGAGATGCTCTTTCATCAATGCCTTCGTACATGCCTAGACTTCCTTCATCTGGATAGAGCCCCAAATTCAGTACCATCCAAACATCATCGGTTACATGAATTTCAACCAGATAACACAGTATTTACATGAGCAGCAGAAAGTTCTCCATGGATTCCTGCCATGGTAGAATAGTGTACAGGCCCTCTGTCATATGAAGTTCGAACTGATCTGGGATTACAACATAAGCACATTGATCAGTTGCACTCAAGAACAGTGAACACTCTTCCAACCATCTTGTCTCCTGCTGATGAAACAGCACTTGTCCAAAATTCTCCACCCAGCATGATGCTGGAAAACACAAACAACCCGAGCTCAACACCTTTGCATCCTACATCTCCAATTCAAACTCTAAAGGCTTACAGAGAACACCCCCTGTGTTAATACCATCCCCCAGTGCATTTCAAGGATTATGATGTTACATACTAAGGGGGAAGGACGATCCATGATGATTTGCTATTATGACATGCATTCAAAGAATGACTGCAGAACTAGATTATCATTGACTGCAGTATTAATATTTTGACTGTAACCAGTAAACAAATGTTATTAAATACTGCTAAGTTGCTTCTTAGCATCCTAACAAGTTTTTGGCTAGTTTGTATTTCTAGACACTGAAACACTACAGTTATAATTGTATGCAATAAACATGTATAATTAATTATGACCATAATAATAATCATGCAAAAATAAATTTCTCAAATATGTAATATTCAGAAGTATTGTGATTTCTTAAGCAAATAATTTTATCTGTACTGTGCAAATATTATGTTTGGTTTAGTATCTGGCAATCATGTATTTGTAGTGAAAAAATCGACACAACACAAAGTTTTATAAAAACAAATTTAACAAAATTTATTATTCTATGCTTTTAACAAACTATATTCAATATTTACAATTATATATGACAGAACCTAACAAATACTAAACTAATAAAAATGATATTAAAGATTACATATTTCCACATTGAAAATAAAAAATAAATCAACAAGTAAATAAGCCTTTGCTTTGACTTATTAACTTTTGTACATTGTTTTAAAATAGTAATAATAATGCTAATATAAAAAAATACACTTATAGTTTAATAAAATATCCATTAATTCATAGTTAAAATGTATAATTTTCATAACCATACATGAAAATATAAAATACTGAAGTAACATTCATTTTTAAAATATGTTCATAGAATTTTATAATAAATTAATCGAACTTCTAGTATGATAGTGCTTGTGCTACTTTAAACATTTATTTTGGTTTGTTCAATAAATAAATTGACTTTAATAAAATACTATTACTGATGTTCTTTTATATATTTTGCTTGGTACTATTTTAAAAAAAATCTCTATGTGTGTGTTTCATGTATGTTTAAAACATAAAATAATATTCACAAAAATATAAGCATACATTCTATTCTGTGTTATTTATTCTGGATGTTTCCATATTTTTAAAAATATGCATTAATATGTAAAAAATTAAATATCAAGTTATTCAACAATCTCATGAATAATTATCATCTCTTTATGTTCTTAAAAATAGTTTAATAAAAATATGAAAATATCTTTGATTTTTTATATTTTCTGTTAACATTTATATTCATTCTCATTTGTATTTGACTTTGACCTAAACCAAAACATGAAAAACCTACCTCATCTTCTTTTAAAAATAACGATACTACAATTCAAAAATTATTCATTATTTTCTTTCATAAATACAACATTATATGATGCAACAACTGATAAAATTAAGATAGTGTTACGATGCATAGGCATGAAGAACTAACTAGAGTATAGACTCAATAGTATGAAATATATGGGATAATTTACATGGATACAGAGTAAACTAAGAGGTATGACTTCTCTGTCTAATGATCTCCAATATAAGAATAATAATGTCCAGGCTATTTATTTAGCTCATTCAAACATAAAAATACATAATACTAAGAAAGACACTGCCCATAGAAAATATATACAAGACACAGGGCTACATTATCTGTACTTGCACAAACCACTAAGATAATGTTACTTTTCTATTCTCCATAACTCCCACATATAAGCACCCCATTGGCTTTTTTTCATAATCCCAAGGTCACTATCACTTAAAACTTCACAATCGATTTAACAATCTACATCGCAAAAATATTTAGCATTACTCTAAATAAAAAACAAGATTCACATATGATTTTAACAATCTAAAACTATTATAACAAGAAAAGGTATTTTCACTTTTGAAAACTCAGCAATAAAAAATACAAATGATTTCGTATTAAAATATTAAAATCAATATTCAAAATATTTCTAAAATAAGGCTTATCTATTAAAGAATCATATAAAAATTATATGTTTCAGTAAATTATATTACATTAGTAATATAAAAGAAAAAGTATGCATATCTTTTTTAAAAAAATCCTAGCTCATATCCTTAGAATAACAATAAAGTTTAATGTGTATTTAATGCATGCACACACATTCATATGATAAGGTAATACTATAAAAAATATTCCAAGCAATTCTAGAAAATAAAATATACATAATTCTGAAATTAATATTTTTACAAAGATTTACCTAGTAACAATTTGTTTGTTGGTCACTCTTAGACGTTTTCTGGTCCAATATTTCATATAAAAACATATTAAATAATAATAACACACATTCAGCATTACTACCATACTTAGAAAAATTTTTATAAAAAAAAAAACTTTACAAAGAATTAAAATATTCCTTGCAATATAATTTATATTAGATTGATAAATATTTAAATGTAATTTTTCCTACCTAACACCAATAAAAAACTTAATACTATTATTAGTACATGAAATGATAAATAAAACTATAGTTATGAAAAACTTCAACTCGCCATAAAGTTCAAATTAAAAGTTTTTTCCTGTCTCCTAATATTTCTTTATTAGAGGTTCTCTCCCTGACATTTGTGCTAAGACAACCACTGTCCCAAAAGCCTTAAAACAAACACAGAGTTCTCTTCCCCTCACGCAATGCATAAACTCATAAATGATAAAAAAAAAAGAAAAATGAAGTCGACTTTTGTATCCAAAATTATTTGAATAATAACCATCAATCCTTTTAAACACAGTCTATGGTTTGCAGCCATCCAGGAAAAATAATTATTAAATGTGTTATCACTTATGATAGTTTTAAAATAATCTCCAGAGTTTTTCTCATTCACTTGGATTATACGGGTTCAGACACGTCACTGTCAGCTATATAAATCCGTGTATATTTTTACAGAAAATATGTATTTTATATTCCATTAAAATTATCATTTTTATGGTAATTCAAATAAAACCATTTATAAAGTTATATTTTTGTCAGAATAATTTTTTAATTATCCATGTATTTCTTTTTCGGACGAATAATTTTCCAAAAATTGGTTTTTACATTATTAAATAATTATGGTCTTTTTTTAATAATGACTTGTCATATAAAAATATTTTTTATAATCATTTTCAAGAAAAGTTCATAATAAACTTTTAAAGAAAACATTTCTTTTAAAATATTTTCTGCAACTCTTTTTTAAAAATATACTTTTTTAAATATTAAAAATTAAGTTTTTTCTGTATAGCTTTTTGCTCTTCAAAGACAGTTATCTATCCTTAAGATATAATGCATTAAAAATACTAATTTTTCGAAGAATATTTTTGTTTAACTTCCTTGCCAATGTCCAAAATATTAAAAATAAATAATAATATAACTTTTCTCCTAATATTTTTAAAATTGTACTTTCCTTTGGTAACTGTGCTTCCATCCTTAATTCTTTGAATACATACTTGTTTCTGGTATTAAATCCATAGTTACTGTGAAGTTGGCTCAAGCTTTAATAGAAATAATTGATAGGGAATTTGTTCATTTAACAATGCATGACTGCTTTAGCTTAGTAAATTTATAATCTTTTAAATCCTTTCTTTTAAAACAATAATTTTAAGTAGTAAACTAGCCAATACTTGGATAATAATATTGATAGTAAAAAAATAAGTTATTAAGAAAGTTATTTAGTTATTAAGTTATAAAAGCACCCAATTAAGTCATTAAAGGCACCCACTTTTTATACTAAATTAAAATGACAATTTGATTGGCTATTATATCTTCACCTTGTGATCTAATTTACATATTAGTACTATCTTATATAATAAATTTTTTAAAATAAACTCATGACTCATTTTTACAATATTAAATATTATTTCATTCTAATTTGATTTTATACTTTTATTTAAACAAACTAAACATTTTAAAACATTTCAAAAATAATACTTTAATAATTTATCCAATATTTATTTTCAATTTATCTATATTTAAAATTTAACTTTATTTACTACATTTGTTTTAAGACTATCCAATTAGATAATTTTTATAACATTTATTTTTATCTTATAATAAACAAATGTTTTCAATTTTTAGAACAAGTTTAAAGTAATTTTGAAACTTTATTTAGAAATCTTGTAAGCACAAAAGTATGAGTATTTGTTTGTCACATGATTTTTTAAAAACCAGACAATATGTATCAATTTTTTATAATTACTGTCTGACAACAGAAATGAATATTTAATTACAAAAAATATTATATTAAAAAATAGTAATATAATAATAAAATTTAGAATAATAATTTTGATATTATTGAAGTTGTAATAAATTAAACACATTTGTCTATCACAAAATATTATATTTTTAATAAATAATTTATAACAAATATTAAATCTAATTTTTATTTATAATACATTAGCTTATTTAATTTTAAGTCATTATTTTAAAATTAGTTTTTAACACTTTATTTAATAGTATTTTTAGTATATTATTTGGTATGGCCAGTTTTCCCAGCCATACAAAAATCATAATATTTAGCTTTACTTCATTATTTTAACATATTAACATAGTTTTTTATATATTTAGTACTCTCACTTTATTTTAACAAAGTTTTTTTAAAATATTATCAAAAGTATACAGCAGTTATACTCTTTAAAATGTACCCTTAATTTAATTTTTTTAAAAATTGACTCATTAAACTTATTTAGACCTAGTAGAAAGGGCGCAATATATATATATATATATATATATATATATATATATATATATATATATATATATATATATATATATATATATATATAACCTTTAAATGTTGAGATTGGGCACATGCAGGATTTTGACTAAGAATGTCAGCCACAATATTATCTGACCCTTTGCAGTGCCTCATGGTATGGAAGATACAAACTCCAGCACAACACTCAAATATTGGTTAGATAGCTGTGATTTATAAATTCCAAGCTTTTATGGACTATGATCACAATTACTTTTGATCCCAATAGGAGTATGCAGAACTTTTGGAATTCCCACATGATTGCCAGTGTCTTTTCATTGATGATATAATTGAGTTCTGGCCCTTTATGTAACCAGCTTATAAAATACAATTTGCCTATTTGGTCATTTTTTTGGACTTGAGATAATGTTACTCCCAACCCATACTCACTACTATCCATTTGCACTATAAACAGCTTTGAAAAATTGAAAAATGCCAGCATAATGTGTTCTACAAAGCCTTCTTTAACATTTACAAATGCTTGATCTTGTTTCCCACATCTGTTTCTGTGTAACATCTTTTCTTACTAACCTTTCAAAGATTCCATCTATTCTGTGAATCATTTCTGGAACCTGTTATAAAATTTGCATAAACCCAAGAAGAACCAAAGTTGTTTCCTAGACTTGGGTGTAGGAAAGTTCCTAATCAGCAATACTTTATCAGGATGAGGCTGAATACCTTGTGTTCCCACTACATGGCCCAAAAATGTCACCTCCTCCTGAAATAACATTTTTTAAGTTCACTTTAAGCCCCTTTTTCATGCATTCATTCAGAAGCAACTCAACACCCCTTATGTGTTCTTTCACTGTACCTGATGGCACCAACACATCATCCACATGCAACATGATTAGATCTTTTATCTCAGCTGACAATACTTGATCCAGGCATCTCAATAGTCCTGCCCCACTATTTATCAAACCAAAAGGCATCCTGTTAAATTGATCATGTATTTATGATCTTCTGGGTGAAGTTTGATTTGCTATTAGCTTGCTGTCAAATCGAATTTCAAGAAAATTATTTTTCCTCTGACTCTTCCTAATAATTTTTGCATTGGTGGCAGAATTTTACAATCTGGGATTGTTACTGTGTTAAGTTGATGCATATCAAGATACAACTTTACTGTACCATTTTTTTATGACCACCAGTGAGTTGCAATATGCTGATAAACATTTTGAGATCATTCCCCATTATTTGTTTCTTAACCTCATCCCTAAACTGACAGGGAATGGGATATGATCTAGATTTAAAGAATTGGTTTTGATTTAGTCTAATCCATTGTTTGAAACCCTGGATCTGCCAGGTATATCTGAAAAACCTGATTATAGTTTTCCAATGTTTGCCTTAGTATGCTTTCCCAATTTCCCTTGGCCATCTTTGCCTCATGTACTTTTCCATGATAAGGCAATCCTTATGGGTTTTCAGTAAAGTGCAACACCCCTATTGAGCTGTATAGGTCTAGACTAAAAAAAACACTTAATAATTTGTCTTCTGCATGTGACCTCTTCATTTTCATAATTCAAGGTGCACTTATATTTATGTAAAAAATCTGACCTTAGTAAGGCATTTTAGATTAAGTCCTTCATAATTAAGAACATGTGCAAAAAGATTTTTTCAGTAATTTTGATGTCTATTGATATTTGTTTGGGTTCTACTTTGGCTTTCCAATTATTAGCCATTGTCACTTGGACTGACTTTAATGGAAGAGTGGATACATACAGTTGCTCTTTCACTATTACATGATACAATTTTTCTGCTATCACCTAGATTTGACTACACAAATCTACAGGTGTCTCCACTTTTATCTGACTCACTGATATAAGGATTTTGAGAGATGTCTGTTGAGCATAGCATGGGACCTGGTCTTTGCTTGAGTATATCAAGTTTCACACTTGCTTTTTATTCTGTTACGATCCTAGTGTTGCCTCATTCAACTCACTTGATTTACCTTTATTTATTTCTTGGATTTATGCCTCTTCTACTGGCATAAATTTTTGATCTTCAGTTTCTCACATTTGTTTACATGCATTTAACTGGCCCAATATCCTGTCTGTCTCTTTTGCTGACCTGTCATTTCCTTTTTCAACATCCATTTTATTTCCCCAAGGGAGGTTTTCATGTACCATCTCCACAATTTGTTTTTCACAAAGTTCACAAGCTTTTAGTGTCTTCAGCCACATGTCATCTGAAAAACTGCACATAACCCTCTCCACTGTCATCCTAAACCTTTTGTTTCATTAGCTGTGATCAAATATTCTCCTATTGTTCTTCAGTTCAGAAGATCTTCTTTAAGGCCATTTTATATCCTGAGATGATTTGCAGTTGGTGTAAAAGTGAATTCCACCAAGTCTCAGCATACCCTTCGAGATGATTGCATGCTATCACTGTTCTATATTTTTCTGGTATTCTGTAGGTATCAAAATACCTTTGCAAGCTGTTAAAATACTATTGTAAGCTATTAAAATGTTTTATTGATGTCTTCTCCTTTCCATCATATGTTTTTATTTTCACCAATTTCCTATTCATTTTGTTATTTACTTATAATTTCCTTATCTGTTTATTAACAACCTCCTGTTTCAGAATATTTCATTATTTCTCTTATGTATATATTATAAGGGTCAGGGTGAACTTGAGAGTTAGGGGCTTACCATATCTGCCATACAGGGCACCACCAGGCTATTGGAACCTGGAAAATTTATATAGTAGGCAGATACATAGTGTTATAGATCTAATATTATATTATTTTATTTTATTATGACCATTAGCTCATGCCACTAGCTCATGGAGATGCAGAGATATATTTTTAATACTAAAAAAAAATTTAAAAATAAATAAATAAAATAAGCCACTGCAAGTAATAACACACAAAAACATTTATTAATGCACATGTATAAATATTTAAAATTGAGGAATAAAATTTATCTTGTTTAGATTTTAATATTAATTTTAAGTTGGTTATTATTTTTTAAAATTTAAATTATTAAGAAAATCCACACAGATGGACAGTTTAATAATATTTTTACTTTAGAATGTTGAGTAAAGATAGGCTACATAGATTTCTCAGCTAAAACCATTTCAAAACAATCATTCAATCTCAGACTAAAAGTTTGTAACCAAACCAACACCTGCTTCCAGATACATAGACACAACCAATGCAATATGAAGATGCTAGCATAAAACCACACAACAGGAATGTGCATCTGACACCATGATATTATTTGTGGGATATGATCCACATCCAGTACAAGAATCTGTGTCTGCCTGGTGAAGGAATCATGTATATACAATAATTAAAGAGAAATGCTACATATGGTGGAGAATAGTCTATCTGCTGACTTATAGTCCCTATCCTTAGAGCTAAAAAAGGGGTCAATGGTGCAGGAAATACATCTGCATCTATTGCAACACCATGACTACATCTTTGGGTCATGCATTCAATTGGGCTTTGCCCTGTATGCTAAACACACTTCACATTCCATCGATATAAACATCCATATATCCCTCCACTAGCATCGATCTAACCATGAGACAGCCTGAAATTAAAACCTATTCAAAATAAACATAAATGATTAAAATATAAAGTCATTGATGGAATTGCAGAGGGATATTTACAATAAACCCAATGGCACTCATCATAAGGAGCCACATTGACACCAATAACTTAAAAGATATTTGAATAAATATATTTGGATACTCAGCATGAGGTGTCATATTTACCAATATCTATATGTGTTAATCATATAAAAATAAAAATAAAAACAATTAAACAATAACGAATCTATGCAGCTATCTACACCCAACTTAAATTTAATACATTTAAATAATTTAGTCAATAAATATTAATATAAAAAAATAAAGATGATTTAATTAAATTAGCAAACTCAAATATATAAAATTTGAAATTTTAATAAGTCAGATAAAGTTCATTTTAAAAGTTATGTTTGGCTAGTTATTAAAAGTTTGTTAAATATTGACAAAAGTTCTTAATTACTTTTTTAAAATTTTATAGTTCATACTTTACAGTAGAGAAGGTCACAGTTCTTTGGGCCAATTCCCACAAAGACTTTATTCATCATACTTTCATGGAAGACTGTTCTGTTGTTCATATTGTAGTTAATCTGAAGACTGTCTTAGCTGGTTTAATCCTGGGACTATTTGATTGTAGGACCCATATGATTCAGGTCTACAATAGTGCCATTCATAAATTAACAGTCACTTCATTTGAAATAAGAGAGAGGGTAAAAAGTGCATCTTTTCACCCTTCTCAAAAAACTCATGCTGGAACTAACTCTCAATTTGAATTGTCTTTTTTTTATAGTAATCCTCCAGATTCACTGAACATGGTTTCCTGTTCCAATGATTTTCATTAGGGTCCAAGCATTGGTTGTTTTGTGCTTGCATTGGTCAGTCTAATTTTTTTATTCTCTTATCTGACTTTTTAATTATATCAGAGCCCCAAGGGCTAGTTTGCTTTTTTATTTAATTAATAAAACAATCATTTCCATTTACTGAGATTACATAGGAATCTTAAAATAGAAATTAACATTTATTTCTATTTTCATTTATGTTACTTTTAACAAAAATATTTTATCTTTAGATCTTTAATTTTTTTTATAAAAAAGTACAGTCAAATACTTTTTTTAAATTTTATTTAAAAAAAAAAATACTTTTAAAGTGTTCCATCTGTGCGATATATATATGTTAAACATAACTCTTTTTAATTTTGGCTTTTAGTTTTTAATAACTGATTTTATTTAACATTATTTTCCCCATTATTTTAAAATTTTAAAATAATGTAACAGCATATATATACCATTACAATATATAACACTGCTTATCTCACACAAGAAATCTGCCTGGCTTAATTTTCCAGCCAATGAAGTACTGTGCTACCTGTCATACTTTCTGTGTTTTGACTATTCTCCCTACAATCCACTTTATTCGATATCTTGATTCCAATTCTTGAAAAAAAAAGAAAAATAATGAGAAATTTTTTTTTCTTTTGTAAACATAAATATATCACAATACTTTAATATTAATATTTCTTGATTCTTATTCTTGTCGACCCCCAATGCTCTCCACTTTTCATAGCCCCATACTTGGGAGACCATTGTAATGGGTTACCCCCTTTTTTCTTTGTACTTGGTTGGATTTACACTATTTTTATAAAATATTTTTTTATGTATATATTATTAATGATGAATGAGATTGACTCATAAATAAAACTTTCAATTGACCAAGATGGACTTATAGTAGTTATAGATCTCAAGGCAAGTTATCTTAAAACTTCATCTCCCAAAAAGAACAAAAACATAAGCACAATGATATATTTATATATAGATACTCAACGTTAGTTTCTAATAATTACTAATTAATATTTCCCTAACAATACATTTATGGATGTCATCATTTTTTGACTCTATGTACCAATTCTATGCTTACATAAGAATTATATTGAAAAGAGTTAATGAGAGTAATAATAGCATATTAATGAATGCACAGCCATGGGCTAGCTCATTCAGAACAGGTAGTCCTTAGACTGACAGAGAATGTTAATTTAAGATAGTTCACATTAAATTATCTAATAAAAGCATACATATATTTTAACTAAATAAATAAATAATTATGGAATATATATATATAATAGTGCTCAAATATTTATTGAATATAATAGCACACACACACACACACATATATATATATATATATAAATACATACACACACACATATATATATATATATATAAATGGTTAGTTATTATAAATATTAAATAGTTTATCTTTAATATTATTAGTAAGATTTAATATGATGAAATTACAGTCTATAAATATAATATTGAGAATGTGCATGATTATAAGTTTGGAATAACATACATATTACCTTTGGATCCCTGAAGAAATCAGATTGTTCAGATTCATAAAGAAAGAAAGCTTACTCAGGAAACATTGCAGTCACAGAAATTGTACAGAAAGAATGTCTTTGCCTTTTAAAAATTTCCAATAGGATGATAATGAATCAGGATACTTGCCAAAACACAAGTGGATGGTCACATATCTTTCAGCTTCAGATGGTTACAGGATCATGGAGCAGCTTTTTGTTTCATTTTTGGAGCAGTGAGACAAAAGCCCAGCACCTTTAGGACTTTACCCCAACATATTCATTTTAGCTGTCTGATATCAAATATATATGGCAGTGAAAATATCAGCATAAAAACTAAATCTGGTCTCCTGATTTTTCTATTTATACTCTTTTTATTTTTCTAAAAATTTCTATTCTCCTCAAGCAAAGGTCCCACAACCCCTAAAAATGTTCAATATTTTAACTCTTATCCTTTGTGATCTCATTAGTCCAGGGCACTCCAGCTTTACATCCATTTTTTTTGACTTCTTATTTCTTTTTCACAAAAAAAAAGCTTTTAGCAAGTTTTTTTTCTTTCTTATTAACATTTTGTTAGAAAATTTAATATATAGGGTATATGAGCACAGATTTTTACATGACCCATCACTCTCCACACTATCTCATAACACTGATACACTTGAACACATATATGTTGAAAAGATAAATAATCAGCAATATACATAAACCACCAATCATCAATTAGTCCAGATTACCATCTCTACACATATATGCTGTAAGTGCTCAGATATATATTAAGATAGCCAATCCTCATACTTACTCACACTAAGAGAGTAAAATGATATAACACAATATGTAGCTGTTTCCTGCTGTTTCTATATTTTCATATTATTTAAATGAAGTAATAATACATGAGTTATCAACAGCAATATTATAAAAATAACTTTTTATTATCAGTTATATGATTGAATAATTAACTTTCAATTAGTTTAAATATATTTTTCATGTGATAAACTAATTAGTATTATCAATTCTAAAACATAATTCTTATATATATATATATTCTGTTACAATATATATATATATATATATATATATATATATATATATATATATATATTGTAACAGAATAAGTATATGCCGTTACATCACTTTCAAATAAAAGTGAAAAAAATATAAAATCACTCTCAAGTAGAAATATATATATAAGAGAATTTAATAATTTTATTTAAATTAATATATATAATTCACAGATGGCAAACTAATTATATAATTCTTTAAAGTTTAAAATCTAAAAACAAGAAGATTGTTTTAATATAAAAGAATAATAAAAAAAGTTGTTAGTTATTTTTAATCTTAGAAGTATAGGGGATTTGAACTCAGATTTTTAAGCACCCTTTATTTATCCACACTACCTCATACAACTGCTACACATGATCACACACATGTAGAAAAGATAAATAATCACCAATATTTGTATTTTGTACTAAAACAGCACTCACCAGTTGGTCCAGATTATCATCTCCCACACATGTATATAATCAGTGCTCAGTTTATATTAAAATAGCAAATTTTCATACTTTAATGGTCAGGCTTCAATCTTCTCCAACTTTTCAGCCAACCATATCATTGAAAATATGATGAAAATCCAAATCCCATGTCGATTCCAATATTATTGCCATATCCATATTGACCTCAAGTAGTGAAATACATAGAAGAGGGATGGGAAGGATACAAGCTTGATGTGTAAATATTTGAAAACTAGGCACTCTTCACAAACCTGGAGCTTAATTGGCACTCTTCACAAACCTGGAGCTTAATTGCAAGTATAGGATATTTGAACTCAGATTTTCAAGCACCCTTCATCTATCCACACTATCTCATACAACTAATACACATGACCACACAGATGTAGAAAAAAAAAATAATTACTAATATATTTTGTGCTAAACCAGCACTCATCAGTTGGTCCAGATTATCATCTTCCATATATATATATAACCAGTGCTCAGTTTATATATAAGATATAATCAGTTGGTCCAGATTATCATCTTCCATATATATATATAACCAGTGCTCAGTTTATATTAAGATAGCAAATCTTTGTACTTTAATGAACAGGCTCCAATCTACTCCAACCTCCAACTTTTCAGCCAACCATATCAATTAAGCTCCAGGTTTGTGAAGAGTGCCTGGTTTTGAAATATTGATACATCAAGCATGTAACCTGCCCATCTCTCTTCTAAGTATTTAAATGGATAAGGTCCTATACATGAATGGTCAGAGTGACTTGAAGTCAATATGGGTATGACAATAATATTGGCATCAGTATGGGATTTGGGTTTTCATCATCAGATTTTCAATGGTATGGATGGCTGAAAAGTTGGATGTTGGAGTAGATTGAAGCTTGCCCATTAAAGTGTGAATATTTGCTATTTTAATATAAACTGATCACTGATTATATATATGTGTGGGAGATGATAATCTGGACCAACTGATGAGTGCTGGTTTAGCATGAAATACTATATTGGTGATTATTTATCTTTTCCATATGTGTGTGGACATGTGTATTAGTTGTATGAGATAGTGTGAATAGATGAAGGGTGCTTGAAAATCTATTCCCTATACTTAAGTTAAGCTCCAGGTTTGTGAAGAGTGCCTGGTTTTTAAATATTTTTAATCTTAGAATGGAAATGATTTTCTCTATTGACATGATTGCAAACACTTTGGGCATAGAGTCAGATAAGAGATAAATTAAAAAAATACTAGTGATAAAATTTTGAGTTCCCACTCTAAAGAAAGCTGACCAATAACAATGGAAATAAATACATGATTCACAGAAAAAAATACAGCCAGGTAAGATCGATCCTGGAATTTGATGATAAGAATTCACAAAGATATAAAAAAAAAACACTTTAAAGTTGAGATTTAGATTTGGATTGTTCTTTCTGATTGTGTGTTATTAAATATATTTATAAGTGTAGTGCAGATCTCCAAAATGTAGGGATCACACAATAAATTATGTTTCCCACATTTGCTTCAGTTGAGGCAGTCTCCAGAGTATGACGGTTCCTGTAAACTAGCCAGCAATGGACTTGTCTCCACCTAAAACAATATAAAATGGAAAGAACTTTGAATTGTGTGATGCATCAAGGACTGCAAAGATGGACTTTACCTACAGCATTGGAAAGTATAAACTTTTGTTTTAAATGAAATGAACATTAATTATATAATATGAAATTTTCAAGTATTTTAAGTGTCACTTTTAAAAAAAAATCTCTCTCTTATTTGACTAAAATTTCAAATTATTTATATTTTATATATATATATATGTTTAATATGATTTCCACTTTCATAAATTTCTTTTAAATTAATAATTTAAAATAAGCATAAATGGCTGCATAGATTCATAATATGTTAGTTTAAGGTGTGTTAATTTGGGGTCAATTGTTTTGTAAATGGTGCTGGTGGATAGATGTACAGAGGTGCTATGTCAATGTAATCTGAGGAGGTGCATTGGATACTCATTCCCTTGTACTGTGTTAGCATACAGGGCATAATACCCACCTGAATGTATGGCCCAAAAAGTGTAGTCATCACATTATCAATGGTCGTAGACATATTTCCTATACCATTGATTTTCTTACTCTCTGATTGGGACAGTAAGCCAGCAAAGATTACTATCCACTTTTCAGAGTATCTCTTATATATGTAATTCAATAATTTTGTTTTGTATCACTGATTGGGCAGTGGATTGTTTCTGTCTGTTGGTCAAACTTATTAATGATCATGGGAAAGATGCTCATTCCTTTCCACCACGTTTCATTATTTCTCAAATGATATCATGCTACAGATGTAAATTCCTATTAGCATGACTGTGTTATGCTAATAATCTCATTTTACATTGGTCACATCCATATATCAGTAAGCTGGCATTGCTTTAAATGTGAGATTTTAGCCTATGGTTAAAAGGGATTGGGTTGGTTATATGCATAAATCTCTGTAGCATATTCATGCTTAGTAAAAGTATTAAAATTGTATTAGATCTATTAAATGTTTCCATCTGTGCATATAATTTAAATCACATATTCACTAGTTAATTTAGTTTTCAGAATTTTCCTTTTAAGTGTGTGTGTGTGTGTGTGTAATAAAATGTTTTGTTTAATTAATTTTGGCAGTAACTCCTTTTATATTTTATTAATATTTAAAATTAAGAATTAAAAATTTTAACACACAGGGTGATATTTAAGCTCAGCTTTTCCCTGAGTTAGTGACTGGTGCTTTCAATTTAATAAAAGAGTGACCTCTCCCATGCCTATATGCCTACTATATAAATTTTCTCGGTTCCAATAGCCTAGTGGCGCTCCGGTATGGCAGATTATGTTAGGGAGGTTCCATCAACCATTATAGAATATATATCCAAGACAAGTCAAAACACAAAGTATATGTAACAAAATTGATTAATTATGAATAACAATCATTTGTAAATAATAATTGGTTTCATGGAATTTCTTTCTACATGCTATTTAGAAGTTGTAATATTATGTAATGAACATGAATAGCTCTTGACAAGCTTTTCTGAATATTTCTCTCCCCCAACTGGTTTCTAGCTGCTGGCTGCTGTCAATGAGGCACTAGGATATTCAGACATTAGATCTAAAAATACCAGCTCAAGTCCAAAATTTATCTAATAGAGGACTATTAAGTTAACTATTAATCTGAAATTTTCAGACACCTATATATCTTCAAATCAAGCTATCTAATTTAAATAGCCATATGGGATGGAAGAGCTTGTTAAGAACTATTCATGCTCATTATATTACATTTGTAGTACAAACTTATTAAATTAAATCACATGATGTATGACTTGATTTCCTTGCAATTAAAGTTATAATATATTTAAATATTCATTTTTTTCAAGAATTTTATTATTATTAAATGTTATTCTATTGATCAGAATGATGCATTTCCAATTTAAATATTGCATATAATATTTATTTATATATGGTAATTAACTTTCAAAAAATACAGTTTCATTTTATTTAAAATACATATGTATTTGTGTGTTTTTCAATATATGCATTTATCTATTTCTCCCTTGAATAGAATCATGCATTTTTAATTTAACTAATAAATATTTAACTTCCAGGGTTACTTGATGCTGTCATGTTCCTGACTAAAATACTATAAATTTATGAGTTATATTTTGTTATTTATGCATTGACATAAATACTTAAATATTTTTTAATTTTCATTCTTATGTATTGATTGATTAATAAACTTTATTAATAGATATTATTATTAAATGGTAGTAATTGTGATATGTGTGTCCAAGTAAAAAAGTGATTGAAACACTCTGCAAGTTATCTGAATAGAGCTATCTCTGAATTATTATGTAATAGCATATTTTAGTCATTCACGATAAAATTGAAAGATATTAACATATATTGTATATATAAAAGATAATAAAAATATTTTTTAACGATTCTTTAATTTAAAATATTGTATTGAATAATTTTTAACAGATTAAAGTATATAATTTATAAAGCACTTAATAAAAGATTGTTTATTTATTAAAAAAATAAGCACACTATAGTTATTTTTAAAAGTAAATTATTTATTGTATTTGATAATTTTTAATATTGTTTAAAATAAGTTATAAAACACTGTAGAAAAGTCAATTTTTTTTAAATTATTATAAGTCGATATAAATAATGCTAGGCTGCCACTTGCGTTTATTTTTATTAATTTATTGCTTAAATTGAGCTAAATACCATAGAGCAAAAGTACATAGACCATGTTGGTGTATATATATATATATTAAGGATAGGTAGATAGAGCAAAAGTACATAGACCATGTTGGTGTATATATATATATATTAAGGATAGGTAGATAATAGATAAATAAAGAATAGAGAATAAAATAATATTATTTCAATACAGCGTTTTTTATTTATTTATTGTAAATGTTTTAGAAAATTAATTCATTGTGCTTATTTTTCTTTTATTTTGCATATTTAACTTATCTTTTTATTATCACATATATACATTAGTATTTTAGTTAATTAACACAAGTCAACATTTTAACAATCAGCCAAACACCTACACCATTATAAAATTTATGTTCTCACATGTTAATTAAATATATTTAAAACTTACTTTATCACATGAGAATATATTTAAGGGAAAATGATAAAATTTTATGAAATTCAGTAGCAGTTCTCCTGATGTACCTGTATTATTTTAAAATTGAATTTTTCACATGTTAAATATATTTAATCTGACATCTCTAAAAGTTTATCAGTTTATCAAATTCAATAATATTTCTTTTGCTATACTTGTGCCATTTTAAATTTTACTTTAACACATATTGAATATATATTTAAAGTAAAATCATAAAAAAATATCAAATTCATTATTATAAATGATTTAAATTATCATTATTCAAATGAAAAATTAAATGCATTTAATAAAAACAATTTAATTTTTTAAAATATAATTACAAAATTAAAATTTACTTTCCTTTACTAATAATTATACTTTTCATTTAAAAAATGTCCATTTCTGTAATCTGTTAGTCATTGTGGCATTTTTTTTTTTTTTTTACTTTTTATGCCACATTGAAAAATAATTGTGATATTGCAAATTACAATTTTTTTAAAAACAAAGTAAAAAATTATATGTTACTAATATACAAAAACAGAAATAGATTTATACTAAATTTTGCAAGAGAGGTGCAACATTTGTTGAGTTATAAGGTTACAAACAAACAAACTTTCATATTCATATAATAATATAGGTTAAGTGAGAAATTTAAAACATTTTATTACTTGTAAATGAAGGTTTGTTTTAAAGTTTTAGTATTATTTGTCTTTTCAATTTTTTATTTGGTTTTAGACAAAGGTGGGCTAGGGAAATGTGGAGGGGGAGAAAAAAACTGTCAAATATAAGTTACTTATTGATTTACATATTACTTTATAAATTAAATATATAACCTTAAATCTCTTATTATTTAATTGCCAGTTATGCTTGGAACTTTTACTAATATTACTTATCTTTAAAATTTTTGATTTTCTTATTTGATTTTAAAAAGCGGGACAAAAAATACAGTCAATTGTAATTCCTGACACTTTTATGAAACTAGTATTAAAAAGTCAAATAAGGATTAGCTACATTTTTTTTAATTTTTCATATAAGAAAGTTTTTTTTTATTTAATACAAATTTCAATTAAAAAGAAAAAACAAAATAAAAATGAACTGACTTTGTAACAACAAATAAAAATATGTTCGAAGCTAAATTTATTTACTTTCATTACCATTTATTTTGCCAAGACATTTCACAGAACATATGATCTAGATGAGACTGCATTAGTTCAGGGGATGTGCCTCTCATCATTTTAAGAACCACACTTTACATAAGGTATTTCATTATCAACACCATTATGAAAATCATTGTAGCTAAAAATTACAATATGCTTTTTTCATCAGCAATTAATTACTTTTACATAGAAATCTTTGACAATTAAATTTCTTTAGCTGTATATAAATCAGGATGTCAATAACTTTCTTAGCATCAAAATGACTAGCATTCTGAGATCATGAGTTTTAAAGGAAGCAGTGAACAATACAAGTTTTATTTTTGATTATATTTAAAAAAAACATTTTAGTAATATAAATGAAGAATAAAAAGTTTATTTTTAGATTAATTAATAAATAAATCAATTATTTTATATAGCATGATGTTTATAAACTGTAATAGTTAAACAGCATTAAGCTGTTGCACATGCGCTTGATTTATTTACATACATTTAATTTCAAATAAGAATGACGTATCGTAAATTCTAGTAATTTTCACCAGCGTCATTCATTCAAGCATGTAAAAATAATTTAAAGTGATTATTTAATATCTTCATGCTTTCACTTTCAGACACTTAAGATTTGCCCATACAAAAGCATTTGGGTTTGAAAAGATAGATGGCCATTCTATCTTTTCCCAAAGACTTTATCATGTGTTTGAAGTGTTAGTATTCATTCATTAATAGTTAAAATCTGCAAAGCACATGTGCAACAAATTAATTAATAAAGTAATTTTTATTGTAATGTGTGTTTATTTTTATATTTTATTTTCTGTTGTATTTTTTAAATATTTAAATACATATATTTTACACATCTAAAGTATACTGAATTTTAAATTTATCAATGAGTTATTCTAGTATTGTTTCATGGCATTGACATAATGTTTAAAATAATTAAGTAAATGTGAAATTGATTGCGAGTACAAGATTCTATAAGTACATTTTATTGTATAGAAAGTTAACAAGAAGGTAAAAAATAAATAAAAGAAATAGAAGAAAGTAAATTAGAAAATGGTAGTAAAAATGTAAACAATAATACAATCATTATAAGGATGGTGAAATTCATAGATTCTAGTATAATATGAAATTTTCTTAAATTCTTATTATCATAATAGTCTTGTTTACTGAATATACAATTTTATTTATGCAGAATAACCAATGCTGTTTGTGGTTTACTGATGTTGGAGAATGGTGAGTTTTGAAGATCAAGAACTATGGATCATATTTCTAGCATTTTCATTTCTGCTAATTAAATTTATAAACTTTTGAGGAAGAAACTATTCATATTATACATTACAAATTGTTTTGAAAAACCTAAAATGTCATATAATAGTAATCAATGAAAATAGTTTGCAGGATGCTGAAGCAAAGTTATTTTTTATTCACATTGTATAATCTCCTTCACTTTAGTTTTCATTTTTAAAAATGTTTTACACCCATCCAACAAAGATATGCTATAAATTGAAAGCTGAAATTACTTATTTTAAAAACTTGTATAATGAATTATTATAATATTTCATATTAGCATTATCAATTGTAAATTAGTCTAAATAATTTATCTGACAGACATCTTTTAATGAATTCTAAAGTTGTTTTAAATAAAACATGTTTTTTAAAAAAATAATATCTAGACTTAAGATAATTTATTAAAATTATTTAGGTACTTACATATTGGTCCTGCAACATAGGAGACATGATACACATTTTCACATTCATGATAAATGTCTAATCTCATGATCCTCTCAAATACCCCTGCAATCTCATCCAATCTCATTCAGTAACATGATAAAATTTACACTTTCATTTACTGTCAAGATTTTGTTCAGACAAGTTCTTCCCAAAGTATTTTTTATTTCAGTGCTGATTTATTTTTTCCAATTTTCTGATTAATGCTATAATTTTTTTCTTTTTTCTAAACAGTACAAAATGATGACAGTAAATAGGCTTTCATAAGAGATCATGATTGCAGAATTCCAGAATTTTATTTTTGATGGTGATTCAATTTATTTACAGCTGGGCTCGCAAATTAACATCCTCAGAATGGGAAAAACTGAGCTTGGTTTAGCAGAGAAAAATGTAAAATTGGAGACCCTAACAAAATTGTTGAAATTGACAGGAGCCTTTTGTGCAAAAACAAAAAAAAATCCAAAATGGGCAAATTCTTCTAGAACAGTGGATGTTTGATGGGATGTGCAGGGAGACCAATAAGTATTCATCATGAGAATTCATGGTAGAAAAGCAGCAACTCTAATGGAAGCCATCAAACAAAATGTGGAAGAGGAATTGACAATTTATTCAGACTGTTGGAAAGCCTATAAAACTACTGAATTATGTATAAGTTGTCAGTTACTGACCATTTTCATATGAATCATACTGGACAACATCAAAAAAAATCAGTCCATCACATTGAAAAAAAATAAAAGTGTAGTAATATATAGGATATATGAGCACAGACTTTAACATGACCCACCACTCTCCACACTATCTCATAACACTGATACACATTGAACACATATATGTTGAAAAGATAAATAATCACCAATATATGTATTTCATGCTAAACCAGCAATCATCAGTTTGTCCAGATTATCATTTCCACACATATATGCTATAAGTACCCAGATATATATTAAGATAGCCAAACCTCATATTTTAATGAACAGGCTTCAATCTACTCCACACTCCAACTCTTCAACCGTCCATCCAATTGAAAATCTGATGATGGAATGCTCAAAGGCCACCCTAAGGCCAAGATTGAATGGAAAGTTGAAGAGTTGGAGTGTGGAGTAGATTGAAGCCTGTCCATTAAAGTATGAGATTTGGCTATCTTAATATATATCTGAATACTTATAGCATATATGTGTGGAGATGGTAATCTGGACCAACTGATGATTGCTGGTTTAGCATGAAATATGTATATTGGTGATTATTTATCTTTTCAACATATATGTGTTCAAGTGTATCAGTGTTATGAGATAGTGTGGAGAGTGGTGGGTCATGTGAAAATCTGTGCTCATATACTCTATCTATTACATATATAGACACAGGTATATAATAAGCCTGTGTGTTTCAGTTATTACATAAGTAGAGATGTCTGCCATTCCTTATATATGTATTAAATGGATTATGTCCTGTACATGAGATGTTAGATTGACCTTAGTTCAACATGGGTGTAACAAGAATCTTGGCCTTAGGGTAGCCTTTGAGCATTCCACCATCAGATTTTCAATTGGATGGACGGTTGAAGAGTTGGGGGGTGGAGTAGATTGAAGCCTGTCCATTAAAGTATGAGGTTTGGCTATCTTAATATATATCTGAGTACTTATAACATCTATGTGTGGAGATGGTAATCTGGACCAACTGATGATTGCTGGTTTAGCATGAAATATGTATATTGGTGATTATTTATCTTTTCAACATATATGTGTTCAAGTGTATCAGTGTTATGGGATAGTATAGACAGTGGTGGTCATGTGAAAGTCTGTGCTCATATACCCTATATATTACATATAAAGACACAGGTATATAATAAGTCTTTGTGTTTCAGTTATTACAAAAGTGTAGTAATTTAATTTTTTTTTGGTTTTGAAAAAAATATATATTTACTAATTATTAACATTTCTGGCGAATATCCTGTCACATGTTATGAAAGTCTCCATTTGGGAAAAAATAAAAATGTTTCTTTTAGTCTCCATTTTGAAACAAAAGTAGAACAGATGAATTGATTGTTTTATCATGACAATTCCTGTTATATATTACATGGTAAGTACCATATGTGTGTATTTTAAGCATTTTGCAATGTAGTAATTGTTTTGTCTGTATTTAAAGTAACATTTGGAAATTGCACAAAACTTTTTTAGATTTATTTTTGTGTAAAATTCATATTTTTTGTACTGTTAGAAATTAATATTTTTAATATTGTTAGATTTAGTCTGGTGCAATTACTGTCACATATTAGAACTGCTATGCCTTTTGCATAAATATTCAGACTGCTGATAACTTTGTAAATCTTGAAAAAATATCATGTACACATGGTCTACTTTGATGAGTTCATAATTTTAAGTTTGTAAAAAATCCAAGTATATGTTATTTGGTCAGATCACAAGATTAGAAAGTTATCAGCAAAATGATACTACTTTTAAAAAGGCATAGCATGTATGATATGGTGCAGGTCTAATACATAAGTACTATTATTTAAAATGAATGTTTTAGAATATTTTTAAAAAATTAGTTTAAAACATATTAAATGCTTTCAAATAATAAATTAATAAACTGTTAGTAATGCTTTTTCTATGTTTGTGTGTTTATTATTTTTTGTGTGATTCTCATTGAAGATAATATATACTATCCATTTCCATACTAACCAAATAAATTAATACATGTAATGCTTATTAATTCATACTTCACTAAATGCTATCTAAAAATTAGTTAAATAATACTGAATTATCTTTTTCTTTTATTTTTAGTGTAGTAAAATGAATGTAAACTTGTTGTTCAAAAATAATAATCATTGATCACATTTTAAATCAGTAGGATTTTATCCAATAATTATTGAATAAATGTAAAATAATGAAATAAACATTTTTACACTTTTCCAAAATGGAAACTTTGTAAACAAGAATCTAATAAAATAAATTCATTTTAAAATGGGAATGATTAAAATATATGATAGTTATTTTTAGTATGATGTATTACATCTTTATATACAGGCAAAATAATATAAATCCAAACAATTGTTTTATAGCTTAAATTTAAAATTAGAAATTATTAAAAGTACATGAAATATAATTATCACTTCTCAGTATTTATTAGCATAATTATTTCTTATCTTAAAAAACAGATAATAATCAACTGAAATCAAAAGCTACGTAAAAAATAAATATTAAAAAAAAAGCAAATTGCAAAATGAAAACTTATCTAAATGAAGTAAAGTTCTGATAATTGAAAATGATTAAACTTTTTTTGAAAATTTCAGTGAGATATAAAAACACTCCTACAGATATTTTTTTTAAAAAGAAAAAAAGTGTTCTTGATTTAATTTTTGTTTAAAATATTAAACATAACTAAATTGAGGTTTAGAATATATAATTAATTTTTTATATATGCAGTTTTCATGTTGAATAAAGTTTGTAACAAAATTAAATTATTTTTTGGAACATTTTCTTAATGAAAATATTTTTAAAACTAATAAAACAATGAAAGTCTTTTTTAAAATGTTTAGTTATTAAAATTATGTTCAGAAAAAAAGCTATTTGCACGAACTTTTATTAATATAAAAAAAATGTTCTGTAGTCTTGCTAAGTAAGTTTTTGATTTTAAAAAACAAATATTTTTCGTTAAGTGTTATTAATCAAGAGCAGTTGCTTGCAGACAGTTGTTGCGGGTTCGCTGCCTGGCCGATGCTATGACATATGGGAAAAACAACTATTAAGCTGAAGTACTATGATTATGATGCTCTTCCCTCCAGGTCAAAAACAATGTTCAGCAAATTATTTGTATAATTCTCTAACAGAATGTAATCTTTTCTTGCATTCGTGTTTTAATGTTATTCATAGAATTAAATATATATATATAGTACTTATTGTTAAAAACATCATTTAAATACATGAAATATATTTAAAATAAAAAATAAATTTTTAAATTAAATAAAAAATTACCTTTCATTTTGTCAAACATAATAAAAAAATTCACACTTCATTGAGAAAAGAGTAACTAAATATAGAGCTGTATTTATATATTGGACTACTTTCATCATTTAATATTATGTATTGCATTGTGTATGCTACTACTAACAATTGAATATAATTGGAAAATTCAAATAAAATTAATTTTTTTCTAAAGACATTTAATATTTAATATGGCACGATCAAATTCATCCAATATATAAACAACTAAAATACCATAATTGCAAACCTTCAGGAAAACTGAATATAAAGCTGTTCTTATTCTATAATTATTCCAGTTTTCTAAGAACAAAAGTGATAACAAAATTATAGATGATAAAAAAATTTTCACTGATGATTAAATGTAAATAAGTCAAGAATTAAATTATTAGCTCTAATTTTTTTTTGTAAATGTAGCTTTTAATTTGAATAGAATTTGTAGCAAATTAAGTTATTTTTTATAATAATTAATACTTTAAAAGTTTTTTATAAGTATGAATTTATTTATTTTTAATTAATTTATACTTACATCTAAAATTTTTCAAACAACATTATTATTTTTTTGCTTCATCACATAAATTTTATAAAAAAAGATATTAATACATATAAAAATTAAAAAAAAAAATTTTTATTAATAAAAATATTATTGAAATATTAATTCAATTGTTACTATTTTTTACTGAGATAATGTAATATCTGGTAATTAAGGAATATAGTCACAGAAAAGTTAGTTTTTTTTTTAATATTTAGCTTTATTACTGCCTAGCATGCTTTCAGTATATTTACTATGTTATGAATATGATATAGTAAATATAGTGAAAAAATGCTCAGTAGTAATAACACTAAACATTAAAAAAACTATATTTTTTGTGAGTCATCATCATCATCATTATCAACCATTATCAATCCACTGCAGAATGAAGGTCTCTCCAAGTTTAATCCATCTTCTCTGATCTTTAGATTCTCTTCTCCACATCACCCCTGCACACTTTCTTATTTCATCCATCCATCTCACATATGATCCCTTTCTGGATCTTTTACAATTTCTTGGAATCCAGTTTAAGATTTCAATTATCCATTTTTTATTATCTCTCCTAGCAATATGTCCAACCCAACTCCACTTCAGTCTTTTAATTTTTTCAATGAGGTCAATAACACCTGTTTGTTCTCTTACCCATACATTGCGTTTTCGATCTCTTCTTGTTACTCCCAACATACACTTCTCCATACTTCTTTGAGTGGTCTGAAGTCTCTATATTGCTCTTCTATTGAGTGTCCAAGTCTCAGATCCATAAGTAAGAACTGGCAAAACACATTTGTTAAAAACCCGCCTTTTCAAACACATAGACATATTTCCTTTTAGTATCAAGTTATTTCTACCAAAAGCACTCCAACCAAGTTTAATTCTATGATTAATTTCCTCCATTATGTTTCCATCTGTATTAATAATCTGACCAAGGTATTTGTAACTGTTAACTTCTTCTAATTCATCATAATCAATCTTTATTTTCATATGTTGAGCAAATCGATTAAACATTACTTTAGTCTTTTTAACATTTATCTTTAGTCCTACTTTCATCTGATAACTGCTGCAACATTTCCTGCAGCTCTGAAGCATTATTTGCAAAAACAACTACATCATCTGTGGAATCTAAATGACTTAAATAATCTCCATTTACTTTCACTCCTTTAGTTTCCCATTTTAATCCACAAAATACTTCTTGCAGCACTGCTTTTTGTGAGTATATTCATTAATTACAAGATATTATATTGAAAATATTAGTAAATGTCTTTGAAATAAAAAAATAAACTTTCTAATTAAATTAAACTTTAGCTTTTATTTTGACAAAAATATTATGAAAAATTCCCATTGCATTGTGAAAGGAATAGATATATTCAAAGCTTTGCTCTTTCTCTCATTAGGTATGATATCTAAAACTAAAAATGAAAACTAAAATATATATATTTAAAAATAAACTGATAACCAGAACAAAAACAGACTTAATGAGTGACTATTATTAAAATAACTTCAGTCCAGAATATTAATCATTGTAAACAAACTTGAATAGGCAATACTACTCCAAGTTAACATCCAAAATTAATATTGTGAGTCAAAAATAAAACATTAAATCATTAAATCATAATAAACAAGTTAGCACAAAACTTCACCACATTTGAAGTGAATCTAAAAAAAGTTAAGTGCTTACAATTTGTATGCATATTTAGCAATAAAAATGTAAAAAGCATTATTAGTGTTAAAAATAAAAAAAAATTGTTTATTGGAAAATATTGTCAAATTTTTATTATTAATTTAATAAAGAAAAAATATTTAGTTATGTTAAAGAAAATTATTCACTTTCTAAGCATGAATTTAAAATTGAATATAAAATGAATATTTGCTTTTGCAGTTTTTAAAGCATTTTTTACTTTATTATAATTTTAATTATTTCAGCAGACTTATAGCCTTCATTAAAACTGTAATTATTTTACATTTTACCACATAATATTTTATAATATGACAATATCATAATTTAAATTTGTTATATATATATATGTGTGTGTGTGTGTTAATGACTTGTTAAAAATTGGCTATTATAAAAATGCTATTGCTAATATTATTAAAGGATTTAAAAGAAATCAACACTATAATAAAATTAAAAATAAAAATATCAAAATGAAATGGATTTCAATGCCATTTATATCAGATGAGCAGGTCAAGTTTATTAAGAAAATTTATAATGGTTTGTGTCATATTGCTTTTTTCTCTACAAATAACATAAATAGATTGCTTAATAATTCTAAAATTCAAAATTCAAAGTTTAATCAAAATTCTATTATATATAGATTGATATGTGGATGCGGCGTACAATACATTGGTGAATCTAAGTGTACATTTGAGAAGAGAATAAAAGAACATATGCTTTTATATAATAGAATTCAAAAAGAGAATCAATATGGAACAGATGTAAATAAACCTTCATCATCTGTTATATTTGATCATAATAAATCTTGTCAATATGGATTTAAATTTGATTATAAAAATATGAAAATTATTCAAATTGAACGTTGTCATAATAAACGTAAAATAAAAGAGGCTATGTTGATTTCAAGAAATCTTCAAATGTTAATGAATCGCCAGTCATCAAATGTTAAGATAACAGAATTGAGGGAAATCTGAATTGAACTATGGGTATTGTTAAGGGTTGTCTCGTTTTGATTATTCAATGTTATATAGTTGATAAAGACTACAAAGTGTATAGTCGAAAGTACTTCTAAAAGAATATAATTTATATAAATTGTACTGTATTTTAATATATATATATATTGATTTGTATATTACATATATTGTGAAACGAATACAGATATCAAACTTTATATATATATATATATGAAGTTGTAATTATGTTGAAAGAAATTAACCTTCAAACATGCACTGTTCATATTTAAAGTTTTAAATCTATGCACACTCACCTGTCAGTAATAGTTTTAAAACACAAATGAATCACTTGTGCTTAGATCTTATTCTTCTATAAACTGACAACTGAATTGTGCAATTTTAATGTGTACAATTTAGTTGTCAATTAAAAGATCAGGCATAGAATAAAATCAAGCTCTGAGTTAAACACATTCAGTAAGGGTTAGATTATAAAAGAATAAGATCTAAGCACAAATGATTTACTTATGTTTTTAAAATTCTTATTGATGGATGAATGCATACAGATTTCAAACTTTAAAAACAAGCAGTGCATGTTTGAAGATTAATTTCTTTTTATGTGATTACATATAAATATGTTGTGCTAAATTTTTGATTTAAGTTATAATTGTAAATAAATCATATTTTTTAGCATACAAACATATTTCAAACCTTAATCTTTTTATATAAAAGATGAATAATAACTAATAATTACACATTTGAAATACAGTTGTTGTTAATTATCTGTTTTTAATACTAACGATTAATTTTATATCTTGTAATTTAATATATTTTTATAATAATTTATATAATACTAATATACTTTTAAATAATTAATTTTATTATTTTAAAAAAGCAATTAAACAAAAAGTGTAAATAAATCTATATTATTTTAAAGATATTATTGCTTTGTTAATCTATTATATATATATATATATATATATATATATAATAGATTAACAAAAGAATAAAATATTAAATATATATATATATATATATATATATATTCTATATTTTAATCTTTTGCCTCTTAAAAAGATTGTGGTGAAAGAGAAAATAAAAATAAAAATTGCTTTAAGAAATGTAAAAAAAGAGAGTGTGCATTTATTACTAACATGGAATTGAGCAATTAAAAATAGAGAACATTAATTAAATATAAATAATTAAGTTTTATTTCAAAGAAAATGATTTCTCCACATCATTCTAGCACACTTCCTTATTTTATCCATCCATATTAAATGTCTCTTTCTAGGTCTTTTACAATCTTTTGGAATCAGTTTAAGATTTCAATTGTCCATCTATTACCATCTCTTCTAGCAATATATCCAGTTCAACTCCACTTTAGTCTTATAATTCTTTCAGTGATGTCAACAACACCTGTTTGTTCTCTTACCTGTGTATTGCATTTTTGATCTTTTCTTGTTACTCCTAAAATGCACATCTTCATACTTTGTTATGTGGTCTGAAGTCTGTATATTGCTCATCTGTTAAGTATCCAAGCTTAAGATCCACAAGTAAGAACTAGTAAAACAGATTTATTGAAATCTTTCTTTTCAATCATATTTTCTTTTAATATTAGGTTATTTCTACCAAAAGCACTCCAACCAAGTTTAATTCTATGATTAATTTCATCCATTATGTTTCCATCTGCAATAATAATCTGACCAAGGTATTTGTAGTTGTTAATTTCTTCTCACTCATCATTATGAACATTACTTTAGAGTTTTTATCTTTATCTTCAATCATACTTTCTTATTTTCATCTGCTCTAGGGCATTATTTGAAAAAAAAAAAAAACACTACAAATCTCCATTTACTTTTATACTCTCAACTTTCCATTTCAATCCACAAAATACTTTTTGCAAAACTGCTGTAAAAGTTTTGGAGATATGGGGTTACTCTATCATGCATGCTTCTCAATGTTAATCTTTTTAGTATCATTATGTAATCTTATTGTTACTGTTTCGTTTGTATAAATATTTTTCAGAATATGATAATATCCTAGATCTATGCCTTGATAATTCAATGCTTTAATTAGTGAAGAAATGCTTATAGAATCAAATGCCTTTTCATAAAGTACTAATACAAAGCATAATGACAACTCATATTTATTGGTCTTTTCTAAAAATTTTCTTAATACTTGGTGGATATGATCCACAGTAACAAATAAATATTATTAACATTATTTATATAAAAATAACGTTCGAAATTTTATTGTAAAACTAATCAATTGTTATCGACAAAGACTCTAGTATCTAAAAATAAAAATTGTCTAATCTATTTATAGAATAAAATATATTAAAATTAGAATATAAAAATGGCTACGATATAACCAATATAATTGAAAAAGTTTTTTTTTCATTTTATGTTTTATTTCTTATATATATTTTAGTTATTGTATGAAAGAAGTCTTACTATAATCGATACATATATATACCCAAAAACTAGGATATATACTTATGTACATGCATATGCACATATGCGTTAGGCGAAAAAACATTTTTTTTAATTTCTCAAAGAAATAAATGAATAAATAAGCTGAACATTTGCATTACTTTCTTCCAGCATATTTCCTAAGTTTTTTAATTAATATATTTTTTTAAACAGTGGTTTTTTTTGGTAGAAAGAACGTACTGAATAAGATCTAACATGGTAAATTTCATCTCCGGTTTTGTTGGCAACAATAATAAGTTTAGTCAAGCCTTTTTAAAATCGTTCGAACATTGTTATTTTGACTCAGTAAAATAATAATACTCATAATGTTTTTGAGATCCAGTTTTAAACGAAATCTTTTTTCTTTTAATAAAAAAAATAACTTTTATAAAAGATTTTTAAACAATATATGATGAATATTATTTTTCATTTTGCTAACTTAGACTCCAAATGCAAAAAGTTTAAACAAATTAAAAAATTATTAGATTTGTGATTTGTATATAAGTAGTCGGAGATAAATTATATATGTGTTTATACATAAAATGAGCATATGTTTAGAAAAAAAAAGTACATTACGTGTAAATAATAACACAAACATTGACATATAACGAACGATGAGGATAAGGTAATGTAAAATATCTACATTAAATACACTTGAACGTAAAACACTAAAGTTGAAAAATCACGTGAAATGATCAATTTTGGGAACATTAAATTCCACCAGCACACACATTAATTCATGAGTACCGATATGACGAAAATTGATTGTATTTAAATATTCATTTAAATATTCATTTAAGTTACAATCGATCATAAATATACAAATGACTTTAATAATATTTTTATTAGGTTAGAAATCATTAATTTTCCTTAATTTCAAATATAGACTTTGAACCCTACTAATTAATCATTATATGCAATATATTACTATAATTTATTTATCATGGGCAATAAAAATAATGATCTGATTAGATACTGCATATATATAGGGAAACACAATCAAGCCACATGATTAGATAAATTGCCGAGAATAAAAACATATAATATGGTTAGCAATATATTATACTACTGGATATATATGAATCTAAATGTTCTACTTAGTTTAGTGCAATGATAGAGTAGTAGACTCTAGAGTTTATGGTCCCTGTATCATAATTGAACTCTGACACTTCTGGTGCTCAAACTTTTTACAAATCGCCAACTAATAAACAATTTGATTATTTTTTATTCTATGAACTTAAACTTGGAAAAAAGACAAACTTTGTATTTATTGAAAAATGGAATTTTTGATTAAATTGTTATTTTCAGTAGAATGTAATTGAAATGGTTTTTTTTTTTAAAAAAAAAAAGTTATATAGAGTGATATATATTTTTAATTACTTGATGGTCTCTTTGCAGTAAAATTTATCATTGGTTTTGTTCATTTCACCTATATAATTAAATACTTGTATCTGCAGACACAATTCTAAAATTCAAAACTAGCAATTAATAATAAAATATTTTTATCTCTAGAATATATGTCAAATTCTAAATATTCTTTACTGGATTTCCATTAAATTAAAATATAAATGTTTATCCTTGTAAACAAGTAAATGTAAAAAAGAACAATTGTATATAATGTAGAATGACAATCAATAGATGAACATGTTTGATAAAGAAGTGTATGATAGTTAATTCATATTGTGTACTCCATCAACCAGTTTATTGTTAAAAATGACTGAATACCGTGACGGTCATATGAATTTTAATAGTGATAATGTTTTTCTTACTTTCTCATCTTTTACCCAAATTTTGCTGATAAAGTCTGACTTAATGAGTTATTCGAAATAATGTGAATTATCTTAATGTTGCTGGAATAAGTACTGAAATCCATAAAATGAATAAAAATTTCTTTGTATGAATATCTAGGATATATGAGCACAGACTTTCACATGACCCACCACTCTCCACTCTATCTCATAACACTGATACATCTGAACACATATAATGTCAAAAAGATAAATAATCACCAATATCCATATTTTATGCTAATCCAGCAATCATCAGTTGGTCCAGATTATCATATCCACACATATATGCTGTAAGTGATCAGATATATATTAAGATAGCCAATCCTCATACTTTAATGGACAGGCTTCAACCTACTCCACACTCCAACTCTTCAACTGTCCATTTAAGTGAAAATCTGATGACAGAATGCTCAAAGGCCATTCTGAGGCAATTTTTATTTTTTTTTATTAAGAAAAATACATGTACAATTACAATATAAATCTTGTTGGTATACATTTGTTTGGATTTGTTAGACATATTATAACAATCATTGTAGATAAATTTTCTAAATTAGAAAATATACCCATTTGATACATTAGTTATTACTATGACAAATTAATTTCATGATCAGAGCAAGAAGCTCATCGTTCGAACTTAGTCTATAATTATTGTGTACTAGTTTTATATCAGAACAACTGGCTCTTCATTTAGTGACTTAGCCAGTGATCATTGTGCAGTCCATATTTTGATTGATAGTGATCATTTGTCATTCTCCATCTAACTGAACCATTTTTTAATCTTGAATTAATTTTTAATTAGCATGCCTGAGGATTGGCTCTTTATCCAGTGGCCTAAGTTGCTCCCAAGTGTCCCCAAAGAGCTTTTCCAGCATTAATAAGTGATCCCTAAACATAGTCCTTTGAATAAATTTTTTACACACCTCCCATGGTTCTTTATTTCCTCATTTAAAAACGAAATAATTCCTCATTAGCCACATGGCATGAATAAGGAACATTCCTATTCTAATTGCAGCAAAGATATCCCTGATTCTTAGAATTTTCATGTTGGCTGGCAGTACTCTGGTTATGATATTTTGTCTAGCAGGACTCAAAAATGGGCAAGCAGTAAAAATGTTTAATAGTTTCATCTTCCACTTTACATAAGCTACATAGTGGTTCTATTTTTGAAAAATTTCTATGATTTACCAAAAAATGATTGTTGGCAAGGCTTTCAAATTAAATTTTATGATAAAGTCAATATGTTTGGCTTCCAAGTAGCAAAATTTTAGTTTCCTGATTAGTAATTTGGTAGATAAATCAAGCTCAGTAGTTAAATCAGTAATGTTTGCATGCATGTATTTGTAAACTTGCCAGTAAGTGTTAGTGTTGTCAATAATTGATGCCGTAACTTTGAAAAATTTGTTGGCATATGCTAGCAGCTACATGGCCCACTTACTTTGTATGAGTGGCAGCATGTCAGAAGGTTCAATTTCATCCTGTACTGAGTTCACTGGCAATCTTGGATTCATTGCCTTAAGCATTGATAGGGATTTCTGAATGAAGGTGTTTAGATCATGCAACCTGAGCCCATTCAGGCCTTTCAGTCTCTGCATCTTGGCTAAACTGATGGTTACTGTTTTCCTATTCCACAAGATGCCAGTGCAGACTGAGTTTATTGCATTCTGAAAGGATCTGGTTGGTTTAAGAAGTGGCATGAAGTAATTAATTCATGGAAGCACCAACATGTTAAACAGTGCTGCTTACTCGGGAGTGATAAGTAGATCACTGAGAGAGCACTTGCAACCTTTTTGTTTTTTTCTAGAATGCTGTTTTGCAGTGTTCTTCTCATAGCTGATCTGGACAGCACCATGGGAAATCCAAGAAAGTTTTGAGGTTTCCCCGAGAATAAAAAATTGCTGTTGCCTGATGGATCTTCCAGGTAGCAGATTTCTCAGTTTATTCTTAGCCCATATCTCTCAGTGTATTCATCCAGAAGTTTATATAGTTTGGGCAAGTATTTATGTGAGGGAGGAAGACTGTAATGTCATCAACATATGATATGTGATGAACTTTCTCCCCTAGCACTGGGACAAACACCCCAGGAAGATGTTTCTCAATAGCTGTTAATAGAGGGTTTACATAGGCTATGAAACACAAGGTGCTAAGAGGTGACCCCTGGGGTATTGATAGATGTGGTTTAAGCCCTAGAGCCAAAGAGTCATCCAATGATGTATATATTGATCTATTTAGCAGCATATATGCTATGATTTTGATGTAAACTTTGGGTACCCCATAGTGCTCCAAAACTGAGAATAATTTTGCAGGCACCATGGAATCAAATGCTGCTGAAAAGTCCACCTGCACCACAATAGGTCCTGATGCCTTTTTAGTCCTTATATACTCCACCAATAAGACAAATTTCCTTACTGCCTCATTTGGTGGATGATCCCCTTTGGGGAAAATTGGTGCAAGGAAATTTTACTGAGTAGCTGCTGTTGGATCTTATCCTTAACAAGTGATTTGATGATTTTTATTAATAATGGAGTTACTGATATGGGTCTTAAATTAGTTAATGGAGATGGATTCACTGCCTTTTTGAGAAAAGGTACAAGCACAATAGGGTACAAGTCAGGGGTGATCTGAAATTCCCTGGCCAGCACACCAATAACTTGATGAATTATTTTAACTGTGAAATTACTCAGGTGTAACAGGATGAATCATGGTATCCCATGAAGGCCTGGATGTACATGTTCTAGATAAGACCTCAGCTGTTGGAGAATTTGCTGCTTAGTAATGGCATGATCTTGTGACACTGGGTCACTTTGCCAAACATTTCCAATCTTGTAACTGGAATTTTGCAACTTCTACCTGAAGTGATCATCAATTTTCTCCAACATAGTGCTTCCTGAAGTAATCATCTATTTTCTCCAACATAATGCTTCCTATGAAGTTACAATTATCTATGGACAGCATTGAAGGTGTGGGTCTTCTCTGAGCACCAATGGCCCACCTCAGGTAGCTTCACATCCAGTTGCACTTTGTGGATAAATAGATCTTGGCTCTTTTTACTGCAATATAATTTGCAAGCACCTTCTGTTTGTCTCTGTATTGCTTTTTGAGGCCAAGGATCACTTCCACCTTAGCCTCCATAGTTGTTAGCTTACAGACTCTTTCTGCTATGGTATCCAGATCCTTTAGTAGTCTTGTGGGTCCCTTGGTTCTCCTGCTGAAGGTGTTGATCAGAGAACCTAAGATTCCCACAAATGCTGACCATAACTGCAATGGATCCAGTGAAAGGAGCTGGATCTTGTGGAAAAGAATATATGCCCCAGAGAATATTTATTCAGGCATATTTTCGTTATTTAACCTTCAGATTGTTTTCATGTTGATCATGGGATTCAGTGATAGAGGGTCTACATTTAGGGAAATTAACATGGCTAAATGATCAGAATAAGTTACCAATTGTAGTTCAGCTTCTAAATCATGATAAATTTCACCACTGTAATAGAGTAAATCAATTAGAGTTCTGTGCTGCCATGTGTAGAAGGAAAAGGCATTTTGTGGGAAACATCCTTCACCACACAACATCACCCTATTAATCATATGCAGATATCTTCGATTAAATTGATGATAGCTCATGTTAAAGTCCCCAAATAATATTATTGGCAACACTGATGAGACCAAGACTGAGTTAGTCCTATTAATTGTGTATTCAACCAATCTGGGTCACTTTTGAAGGTATTATATATATATATATATATATATATATATATATATATATATATATATATATATATATATATATATATATATATATATATATATATATTGTGCCCTTTTCTATAGGTCAGTAATAGTTTATAACAGTCAATTACTAAAAAATTTTAAATTTAGAATATGTTCTTTTAATATGGTAATTGTATTAAGTCAATTATATTTTTAAAGTACAATTTGAGGCTAAAGCAAATACGTAGTATATAAAATTATAGTGAATTATTTAAAAAATGGTTATGTAAAGCTTAAAATATTGTTTCATATGGTTGTAAAAGCTGGCCATATTAAATAACACAGCTATAAAAATTAAAAGTATATTTAATAAATTCGATTTTAATAGTTTAAAACTGATAAGTTAATAAATACAGTGTTTAAATTTATAATCATATTTAATAGTCAAAATTAATATAATATATTTTAAAAATAAACTTTACAATGGTGAGAATTGTATTTAATTCTATATTTTCTAAATTGTTCTTCCAAACTTTATAATTATAATATATAATATAATACGTGTATCAATTTTATTAGTCTAGGCAGAGAAATAGATTGAAAATTGTCTGTCAAAGTTATTGATCATATGACTTGTATATTACATACGTTCACACACACGTTTGTTTGAAATAATAACAAAGTTTAAAATATTTTAAAAGTTATATTATAGAATTGGATGGAATTATTGCCTATCATAAAAGCAAATAATAATAAATATTAAGTTAACTATCGTATAACATGCTTAAATGATGTAATAAAGATGAATACAGATATAATAAAAATTAAATATTTTATTTAAATAAAAATAGATAAATTGAATATTAAGAAATGGAATAAGTTATTAAATGTTATTTTAAAAGTTATTTTAAAAGATTAAATAATTTAAATAAAGTTATAATTGAATTAAAAGTGGTATTTTAAATAATATTTTAAGTTCATTATGTCAGGATTTCTAATTTTGAAATTTAATTCTACTATAAACTAAAAATATGTAAATTTGTTCTCAAGCTAAAATAAGAATTAACCAATACGAATAGATATTCTTACAGTCTATAAATATCATCGTAACTAAGCTATCAGGGGAGATTAATATTGTATTGAAACTGGAGAAAGGTAAATTATAACTATCAAAAAGATAGTATTTTAAAATTTTTTATTTTAGTCAATTTTTTTTAGTACTTTCTTATAACTTTATCTGCAAAAAAAAAAAAAAAATTGATAATTTTAAAGTGTTTTTGCAAAAGAAAGTTTAAAAAATAATATATTTAGAAACTTCGTGGAAATGATTTTCTAATTTTTAAAGTACTTACCAGTCGTATTTTATCTAAAAATTTAACCTAAACTTCACAATAAAGGATGGATATACTACAAAATAAAATGGATATAAGTTGTAATGCTGAAAAAATATTTAAAATATTTATTGATACAGCTTTATTAATGCATAACCGAAGAACTGTTCTGGTACATAAAAACCACAGCTCGGACATTATACGAAGTCTAAAAAATGTATCGAAATGTATTATTTATAAGTTTATCCAAGATTTGTTTTTAAATAGTAATAAGACAATTATATTTCATGAATTATTTTATATAATATGATATTCAAAGGAGTAAAATGTTATATACTTTCTAAAGATAACATTTTTAAAGATATTTTCAATAATTAATGAAAGAACCCAGGAGAATATGTTATAGAAGCGTTTTTGATATTAAAATATCTGTTCTTCGAATTATTTAAAATGTATTTAGAAAAGATTTGTTCAAAAGTACTTGAAGTTTTTTTTTATTTTAAAAGAGATTTATAAAAAATACCAAACGAAAGTTTAAATGTATCAAGAAGGAAACATAGATAAAAAAAGTCAACACATAGATGAATAAAAGATGGTTCCATGGAAATACAAATAGTACTTAAAAGTTAATCGAATATTTTAAAGTTAAATTAGATGGATTGATGCATCGGATACACAGAGAATATTGGTAGAGAAGATTAAGAAGCTTCACAGGATTAATTAATATTATGATTTAATAATTATCATCTTAAATACTAAAACCAAGGATTATTTTTTAAAAATTTTACTAAATGGATTAATAATTATTTTATTTTAAACTTTAATGCGCTTGAGAAGAACATTTTTTAAAACTCTAGAGAAAATAATAAACATTTTGGACTTATCAGGAACTATCGTCAAGAAAATATGTAATTATAGTTTTGATTCCTTTTATTTTGTTAACCTAGTTTAAATCTAAATTTTTATATAAGATTAGAAAAAACATAAAAACATTAATTTATTAATATTAAAACTTTATAATATAACAATCTAATAATTTAGCTAAAAATATTTTAATATAAAGTGTATGGGTGTGAATTTTTTTTATATCTGTAATGCTCAAGTGGATAAAGGAAGCCTACTGAACACGATGCACTAGATAACGGTTATTGGTAATAATAATAACTATTGATAATTTATGATGTATATATTTTTTTGTTTTCTTTAGATCAGCCATAAATTGGAAGAATGAAGTGTAAAAGTTTTTTACTTATATGTACTGCATTTCATACAACATTTTAAAAAACATTATGAGATAGGATTGATTTAAAAATATGCATACGACGATTTTTTTTTATTAGTAATATAATCCAACATAACAAATAATTATGTGATTCTTTTAAAATTTTCATGTTATGGGATATTCAAATCTTGTCTAAGTAGATTGTATATGATTAGACATATAAAATAATGAAGTAAGCAGACTTTTCTTGTGGAACAGCTAGATTGTTTAACTATTAATGAATTTTATTTATTGTTTTGTAAATGCAGATAGTTATTTATCGATGTAAGATGTGGAAAATCTTGAGAAATAATGTTGAGATAGTGGCTTGGAAGTACTTAGTGAACAGGAAACCAAGATGATGTTTTAAGAAATAGGATCTTATAAGGAATGGAAATAATATGTAGTCTTTATGTGAATATCAGCATAGTTAACAAAGCCCTATGACTGATACACATTTTATTTGGACAGTGTTTATATTTCTTTAAATATTTGATGTTCTAATAAAGCTGAAGAAATAGCTTTAACATCGTCCCTGTACTAGAGGATATTAGGCAGGTAAATGTCATACCTCTTCGCACTGTGCCATGATTTTGAGATATGTTAAGAGTAATACTCTAGCTTTCTTCTTTAATCCTATGCATCTGTTTTCGTTATCTTTATTTCATGTAACTGCATCGTTCAGTAAGATATGTTTAAGAGAAATGATAAATAATTTAGAACTTAGGTTATGCTATCGTTTTGTATAAGATTGGTTTATTTGCTTAGAAGGAATAGGACGTTATAACTTAAAATTGAAGATCCAAAGTATCCTAAGGAAAGAAAAGAATCATAGAATATATTTTGAATTTTATTTCGGAAATGAAATATAAACTTTTTTAAAATAAAGTATCTAAACAAAGATATTTTCTTTAAAGTGATAATAATTTTAAATGCTTTAGTATTATTTTTTTTTTAAGAGAAAAATAAGTATTGCATATTTTTAAAATACAATAGTACAAAGTAAATTATGTAAACAATATGCATAGTATATTTTTTTGTTTATTGATTAACAGAAATATATTGATGATTACACTTATATCATACTAAAGTAAGGCTTAAAGAAGAATAGATTATGATTAGTAAACATTGTGTGATAAATACTAAAATCTAGTACTGAATTTTGGATAATATTTTGTGTAACATCTTTGACTTTGCAAGATGAAATTTTTTTTTATATTTTGAGAAGTCCATACTCATTATAAAATTTTGTTTTCTATAGAATGTTTTTTTCTAGGTATGAATTTTTTAAAATAAGATAGTTTAATAATATTAAGGATAAAATGCTGTTGCTAATAAAGTAGATAAATATATTTGTAATAAGTTAACCATAACGAGAAACCAAATAGTAACATTTTTTTAAATTTTGTCCTAAATCTAAATAAAGACATGATTGAAATATAAATTATTTTTTTATAACCCGGTAGATCAAACTGTAAAGTAAAAAAGTTAAGGATATCCACTGTAAATAGTGTAAATAAATTGTTTATTTATTTGTTGTTAGTAATAAACTTTGTTAAATTTTGTTATTTCAAAAATTTTGTGTCTGAGTTATTTATTTCTCCACATCGCTGCATGAAATCACGATATATGCATAATAATTGAAACAAATATATAATTTTGCACAAAAAGATAAGTAGAAAATTATTTTAAGAATTTAAATATTTTATTGGTATTCATTATAATTAAATAATCATAATCTTACATTATTTTATTGGTCATAAATCAGTTATCACAGTATTATATTAAATTATATGCTATCAGTTGCCACACATATTTTGTTTGTCAGATTATTAAAATGCTACCACGTATTTATTTATTATATTCATGAAGATAAAAGATTATATAAAATTATTTTATTATTTTATTATGGTAATAAAATTATAGTAAAAGGAAAAGATATACAGAATTAGTTAAACAATGAAGAATATTATTACTGTTATTTATTATTATTAGTTTCGGTGTAGTAGATTATGACATAAAATCCCTTCTCATATTTTACTACCGTATTTTTATTAACTTAGAATAAACTTTATGAACTTGAGATTATTTTATTTGAGCTAGATTATTATTAAATAGAAGATTAATATTTAATTATTAGTTTAATCTTAGTGAGTAGAAGTTATTAAAGTCATAAGAATACTATGAGTTTGTTATTTGAAATAGTAATAAAGGGGAGATAGTGTTCTTATGCCATTGAGGTAGTATCCTGTGGGATATTGGCTCAATGTAATCTATCTTGTCACTTGTATTTTCACTTCAAGTCTCATGAAAATATTAAATATTTATTCAATTTATTTTTATAAATTGAACCTATTTGTATTTTAAATTTGAGCTAGTGAAACATTTTAATTTTAATGCTGAATATTTTAGTTATTAATTATTAACTGAGATAGAAACCATTTTTATTTCATATCATATATTATCTGGAAGTGAGGATGCACGAGAGAAGGTTAGAATATATATATATATATATATATATATATATTCTAACCTTCTCTATATATATATATATATTTGTTTATCATATATATATAAAAGGATCACTGATACATTTGTCATTGTAATTGAAGGTATATACATATATATATATATAAAATTAAGAGCATGCTAATAGCTCTAAACAAGCTTTTTTTTTTATTTATGATAAATGCTACCACAAGAGAAGGCATTCAAATCATTTTTATCTTGGATTGTCCCCATCCCCAGACCAGTTTCGACCTATGGGTCTCTTCAGTGAGGAGTTGGGACATTAGATCTAAAAAACCAACTCAAGCAAAGCATTTATCTAAAAGATAATTGTTAGAAGAAGATCTGAAACTTTTAGACATCTACATGTCTTTAAAGTCAGCTCTCCAACTGAAAAAATCATATGGACCTGAACTTAATTCAGATACTCCATATATTAGTAGGCTTAGCTCTTTAATTTAGCTAAAGCCACAACAGCAAAATAATAATAGTAATAATAACAAGTCAGATGTCACATGACTTATATATAGCTTGCACTTACAAATATGTAAAATTAAGAGCGTGCTAATAGCTCTAAACAAGCTTTTTTTTTTTATTTATGATAAATGCTACTACAAGAGAAGGCATTCAAATCATTTTTATCTTGGATTGTCCCCATCCCCAGACCGGTTTCGACCTATGGGTCTCTCTCTCTCTGTATATATATATGTATGGGTATATATATATATATATATATATATATATGATATATATATATATATATATATATATATATATATATAAGGATCACTGATACATTTGTCATTGTAATTTCAATTATTAATAGATCTTGACTTAGATATAAAGTTCTGCATCTGTCTAATTTAGAGTTCTTCTTAATAATTACTGCTATGCCAGATGAGACTGCATTGGATGGATGATATATTAGAACCACAGATTGGCTAAGAGTTTGGTCAATTCTTGCATTGGACTGCCAGTGAAGTTTTGTTTCACTCAGGAAGACTATGTCCAGATCACTGTTGTATATACATCTCTTGAGAGCTTAAATTCTTTCCATGGAGTTTAGCCCTCTAATGTTTACTTCCCCAATTTTGATGAGCATTTAACTGATGTTGCTATATTGGGAGATGAAGTTGTAGTGCTTCCACAATATATTTAATCTGACCATCTTATAGCTTTCCCAAATCCAACTGAGTAATGTTAGACTCATTCCCAAACACCTTATCCAGAGAAATGTTTCTTTAAATTGTCTGCTGCTGTTGATTTGGTTCAACACTTACCCTTCCTGTATCTTTGCACATCTGCTACTTGACATTTTCAGAGCTAGTATCTGTACCTTCTGAATCTCCACAAGTTTTCTTTATAACTGCCTTGCTATTTTTTTCTGTTTTCTTTATTTTTGTCTTCTTTGATATTCTCTTGGTTGGTTTTAATCTTGGACTTCTGGGCCTCATTGTTTTATTGCTATCACAGTCATCATCAGAATGAGTTTCTGAAGTCAAAGTTGAGTCATCCTCTAGTTATGAACTTGAAGAGTTGTGTGATTTCTTCTTGTTTGCTGTTAGGATTGATGTTTTACTCTCAGTGACCAAATAAGAATCTTCTAAAGCAGTTTTGCCAGTTATAGGCTGCTTGTCACTCTCCTTACATGTGTTAGATTTTGCTTTCTCACTTAACATCTGAATAGTAGGTGCTGTGACAATTTTGACCTCCATATCAATTAAGCTTACTTCTTCATGATTTTCTAGCATGTCTTGCATACTTGCAGAGGTTACTTGTTGTTGATCTATGATTTCTTTACTCACCTTAGCAGAATCTTGGGTTAGTTTGGTATTTTTGGAATTTTCCCCGCATCTGTGAAATCTGCTGTTCCTAATACCACAACTTTGACATTTTTTAGTTGGGCATGACCCTGCAAGATTGTTCTGTCCCCACAGATGAAGCATTGTGGTTGAACACCATGTATGGACAGGAACAAGGGGCAATTTATTTCCTCTAATACTGATGGAAGATTGTTGAGTGATACTTCTCCTAATTTTAGAAAGAAGGTTGCTGTATTTGATGAGAGTTCCAGCCCAGTACCATTAAAATTTCTATAACAATTTCTGATAACTCCATGTGCAACTTTGGGCATTGACATGTCTATTTTTATCAGGAATCTATTGTGCAACACATTTTGATTTCGTCTAAATATTTCCTTCTAAAAAAAAGTATTTGTCAAGTGTTTTATATGATTTAGGAGAAATATAATTGGATACTATTTTATAAATTATAGCATAAAGTCAATAATAAAGATTCTTTAAAATGTAATCAGCAGTTGAATGGAGATCATGAGAGATCATTTTTTCTAAAAAAATGTTAGAATATTGTTATATTTATCATAGGTAATGAAATTTTAATTTGACCATTTCTATTAATTAAAAAAAAGTCTAATTATAAAAGAACATGAGATTTGATCAGAAATTAGGGGAAAAAATAATAATGATTTATTAGATATATTAAAATATTATTGAAAAATATTTAAATATGTGCATTAACATTGTATATGAATAAATTTGAAAAATAGAAAACATTACTTCTATTATATATTGAATCAAATAATTATTTTATAATCAGTTGTCATTGATTTTAATTATTAATATTTATACTAAACACGTAAATATAGACACATTTTTACACCCACATACATACATACAAAATATACAAAAGATTAAATAAATACATATAACTGTGGTATTTTTAGTATTATATTGATAGATTAGCTTAGTTAATTAAAGCATCATCTTAAATTCACTATTCATAAAAAGACTATAATTCTATTTCCATGCTAATACTACTCAAATCATTGTGTTCAATACTGACTTGTGTGTTATTACTAGGAGGTAGATGTATTTAAAAAAGTATAAATAAATTTTGTATTTTTGGAAATAATCCAATATTTAATATAATAAAATATCATCATTACAAATCTTGAAACAATAATTACTATTTTAAAAGAATACATTTGATTTGACAGATAGTTGGAAGGAGTATACATATTGTAAAAAAATAAATATTGTTCTATGATGTTTGGTAATGCTGTCTTTGCCATTTGAAATTGTTTATAACATATAAGGAGAGAAATTGAATGTTTTGATAATATTGTCATTGATAAAATTGTCATTGATAAAATGCATTTACATCTTTTTTTGTGGTGACCAAATTATATGTACAAACAATGCTTTAAATACTGTCCACTAATGATGATAGATATTTCTGATGATCAATGTTGATTAAAATGGTAATTCTCTTTGCAGAATAATTGTTCACAAAGAGAACTTGAGTAACAATGTTTTTATAAATATTTGAAGATTAGTACTATGATTAAATTTTGTTTCAATAAAGAATGGCTTACCCTTTCATAATAATTAATATTAAACATTTAGCAATGAATGACAATACTTTTACATTATAGATCACAAACTTTGCATTATTATTGTCTATTATAATACTTAAATTTTGTCAATAATAAGAACTAATAATACACCTGGGTCTCATTTTACTCGATAGATAGGTTCCTCAGAAAACACGTGCAAATGAAATCGCAAAAAATAGACGTGACTTACATTGAAAAAAGGGGGATGCAGTCTGTGATTTTTCAAAATTCGTGTAAAAGCAAAGCACCAATGTAAAATTACTTTAGAATTCGCGCGCAAAAAAAAATAAGGAAATAAAATATGACTAATAAAAAATTTCAAATTTGAAAAAAATTGATACAAGACAAACTTTTTTTTAACTATAATATTTAATTTTATCCAAAATAATATATTTTTATGCATAATTTACAGTCCAGTAATTTACATTTTTTTATACACGTTTTAATTATTATGATTTTTTGGTGACAACGTAATTAGTAATTAATCTTTGAGTCGTTGATATTATTAATTGTTTAAGAAGCTCGCAATATCCAGACATACAACCATTTAGCTCTCGTTGGAATTTAAGAGCACGTTAATGATTAGTGTCATTAATAAGAAAATAATAATTGATTATGTTCTTTTTTAAAAAGCAAAAACAGAATGTGATTTAAAATGCAAAATTAACACGCACAATGTTTGAACAAATTTACATTATAATCTTGTAAAATTTAATATGTGTATACATAAAATGTGGAAATCATGATTTTAATTTCATTATTGCATAAAATCTTACTATTATAAAGCACTAAAAATATTGAAATTACTAAGATGAAAGTCGAATTCCAATAATGTGCTATTACTTTCAATATAACGTAAGTGCACAAAATTTATTATTTAAAGTAATAACGCATTATTGGAAATCGACTTCCGGTGAAACACAAATCGCATAACTTCAAAATCGTGTTAAATAAGTCCGTGTAAAAAGAGACCCACACCCAGGCAAAACTCTCCATATAGTAGCACCATTCAGTGCAAGCCAAAGTAATCAATGGATGCATGAAGGTTTGTGCATAAAATCCCTATCTAGTGCCTACTCATCCAATATCCTCAGACTAGTTTCTAGCTTGTGAATTTCATCAGTGAGGAATCTTGGATCTGAGAGCACTGCATGTAGATCTTAGGATCCAATACAACTATCCAGAAGTCACCTTTTCTTTTTTAGCTAACTATAAAGCTTTGAGTCCAAAATGAAAACACGTTTTCAAATTATGCTCATTAGCTTGTATAGTCATATAGATCTGAACTTAGTTAGTTCAACACCCATATTTTTGGTGTATTTGGTTCTTTAATGACAACATACACCAAAATCCTATTGGGCAGGATTGGTATTAAACCATCAAACATTCATGATTACCATTCTCTATGCTTACGCAAGCTGTTTACACTCAGGCAAAACTCTGCATATAGTAGCACTACTCAGAGCAAGCCAGAGTAATCAATGGATGCAGAAAGGTTTATGCATAAAATTCCTATCTAGTGCCAACTCATTCAATATCTCCAGGTTAGTTTCTAGCTTGTCGCTTTCATCAGTATGGATGCTGAACTGAATTCAGATCTGTACAACTATGCAAGCTAATGAGCTTATCTTGAAAACATCATTGTTTTTATTTTGGATGCAAAGCTTTATAGCTAGCTAAAAAGTAAAAGGTGGCTGCTGGAAGGTTGCATTGGATTCTAAGATCTAGGCATAGTGCTCCCAAATTTAAGGCTTTTCACTGATGAAACCACAAGCTATATTACAAGTTATATTAAGTTTATTTACTAAAATTATGTATGCATTAAATGGGTGCAGTCAAATTATTCCACTTAAAAGTAAAACAAACAATTTTTGATTTGAGGTTAAAATGTTAAATTGGAATTGTTTAAGGAAGTGAAGTTTAGAAATAACTCTAAAGTGTTTTAATTTTCATGCTATATGATTTCAAATGTTTGAAAGCACAATTAAAAGATTTTTATTTCACTTTAATAGAGTTCATCGAAAGCTACATTGTCTTGAAAAATATGTCTTGATCACTACTCTTGATGATTCACTTATTTATCTGATAAAAATAATTGAAATAGTAATAAGAAGTAATAATATCAAAGCAGGAGATTGTGATAGTAATAAAGGCATATATTAATGTTTTTCCAAATATAAGTAATAAAAGTTTTGAATGATGTGGTCACCTAAAGTTATAAACATAGAACTATCATTATATCTTAAAGATTTGTCATGATTCTTAATTGATGTAATATTCATCTTAAAATTAGTATTATACAAAAAAAAAAAACTTGAACAAAAAATGTGAATATAGGTTTTTGGAAAGTGAATATTATTGAGCAAAAAAGATTCTGGATTTGATATGAAGTCTGCATGGCAATCTATTTATACATTGGAATATTTTCATTATCTAATATAAGTAATAAATGTTTTTAGCAAAATTTAACTTTATTTAAATATTCCAAGCATATTTAACTGTTAATAATAGGAAACAGGTTAGAATATGCACAATGTTTTGGGAGGTAATATTCTCCCCTCTTCTTCAAGTGTTCTAGCCTGACCAGTAACAATACTAGTATGTGAATCAAACCTGGATCCTTACATTTTTAAATTGTGAATTTTAAGATGATGCTCTAACCAACTGAGCCATCCTGCCCAAAGGCAGTAGAAATTTAATTATCTATGAGTTTCCTCCTGATTTCTCCACTTTTTCTTAGGAGCAAAGTTGTTTAGTGGTTTCCATACATTATGTATAGTCACATTATGTTGACTTATGGGGTGGGTCATCATTGTTATGCGAGCAGCTTTTTTCTTTATACTTTTTCTTCTCTATCCAACATTTTTGTATTTTTCCAATTGAACATATGTTCACTGGTACATATATGGACTACTACTTTAGACACATCTGTTTTCTCTCTTCTAATTATCTCTCTCTTCTAATTATCAATTTGTGTTCTTGCAAGCCCTTTTAAATGGGAGAACAGGTCTCAGAAATATATGTTCTTTCACATTCACATGGTATTTCATAGATGCAGTTTTTCTTTTCAGCATTTCAAGGTTAGGCTTTGTGAATGTTAGAATTCCTAGTAGTAAAGCTGTTCTGATGTGATACTTATTACAGTTTTTTCTTAATTTGTCTGCTATTTATGGCTTGTATGAATACACCACAACACCAATAATTGTTTTTTCTTTTGATGATTCTTTTTGTTGTCTATTTAAGATTTTCTTAATAACAGATCCACTCCTTTGACAGGGATTCTATGAGCCTTGAAGAATTAATCAAGAACATGCAAATTGAAAAAAACTGACTTACTGATAAGCTTTGATATGGAAAGTTTATGTACAAATATACCAAACAGTGTCTATTGAAAGGAAAATATTAAATGATAATGGATACCTAATAGAAGACCAATACAGAGACTTTAGACTACTCAAAGAAGTATGGTGAGATGCATGTTGGGAGTAACAAGAAGAGATCGAAAACACAATATATGGGTAAGAGAACAAACAGGTGTTACTGACCTCATTGAAAAAATTGAAAGACTGAAATGGAATTAGGCTGGACATATTGCTAGAAGAGATGATAATAGATGGACAATTGAAATCTTAAACTGCATTCCAAGAGATTGTAAAGATGCAGAAAGAGATGACATGTGAGATGGATGGATGAAATAAGAAAGTGTGCAGAGGTGATGTGAAGAAAAGTAGCTAAAGATCAGAGAAGATGGATTGAACTTGGAGAGACCTTCATCCTGCAGTGGATTGATAATGGTTGATGATGAATAGCTTACAAATCAGAACAACTTCCTATTTATAGTATAATAAAACAACCTACTTTCAATAGAACACAGAATTCTTCCAACAAAATCAAGCTGTGGCTATGGGCTCACCATTTTCACCCTTTATTAGAAATATTTACATGGAAGAACTTGAAACAACAGCCATAAAGTTTATTCCATATCTACCTAAAGTTAGGTTTTGCTATGTAGATAACACATTTGTTGTATGGCCACATGGTGAAGCCCTTTTACAAACTTTCTGGAAACATATCAACAACATATCCCTTTCAATTAAAATTCACAACAGAATCAGAACAAGAACAAAAATTATCATTCTTAGATGCTTTTGTGACAAGACTTCCTCATGGCAAAATAAAAATTACAATATAAAGAAAACCTACATACACAGGAAAGTACTTAGCTTATACATCCAATCACACAAGAAATACAAAATATGGAGTTACACTATCACTATGAAACAGAGCAAAAAAAGTTTGTTCAGAAACCAGTGATTTGAAAAAAGAAAAGATCTATATAGAACAAACTATCCAGCAGCTGTTATGTAGAAAAACTTAAATAGACAGTGAAAGAACTTTCAAAAGAAAAAAAAAACAATTATTGGCACTGCAATGTATCCATACATGCCAAAAATATCAGACAAATTAAAAAAAATCTGCAATCAGTATAACATCAGAAGAGCTTTCCAGAGCCACATGACAGTGCTAAGAATTCTAACACCTACAAAGAATAAACTTAAAATGCTGAAATGAAAAAACTGCATCTTTGAAATACCACATTAATGTGGAAGAATGTATATTGTTGAGATCTGTCATCCCATTGAAAAGCACTTGTACGAATACAAGCTAATGATTAAAAGAGAGGAAACAGACATGTCTAATGTATCAGTCCATGTATGTATCAGTGAACATATTTTCTCTTGGGAAAATACAAAAGTATTGATAGAGAAGAAAAGATATAAAGAAAAAAAATTAAAGAAACTGCTCACATAACAATGGCAAACAACCCCATAAGTCAAACCTACTATAACTATACATAATGTATGGAAACCACTAATCAACTTTGCTCTTAAGAATATATGAACTAATTAGGAGGAATCTCATTGATAAGTGTATAAAATTTTTACTGATTATTGCCTTTGGCAGGAAGCTCAGTTGGTTAGAGCATTACTTTAAAATTCAATATTCAAGAATCTAAAAGTCCAGGTTCTATTCCCATGCTACTACTCTCACTGGTCAGGAAGAATAATACCTCTCAAAACATTGTGCATATGCTAATCTGTATGCCATTACTAGCAGTTGAATATATTTGGAATATATAAATAAATAATTTTTTCTAAAGACATTCAATACTATATTGGAAATAGTCCAATATATAAATACAACTAAAATACCATTCCCACAAACCTTCTGGAAAACATTATACATGATATTGTTTATTGCTATATTTTGCAGATGTATTGATGAAAGAGTAATATTAAAAATTGCTTCATCAGTCGTATCTGTGCTCACTTTATTCATGCATATTCTACAAGCATAGATTTAAAATTTTCAAAGAATGAAATTTTTAATTCTTTATTCAATAATATTGTTTTAATACTAATATTTCCTTTTTTAAAAGAATTTAAAACAAAAATTAAGGCCTAAGCTTATTATGAATTTTATTAGTTCTGTTCTCCAAATGTCTATTACTATTAAAACATACCTCAACACATATGTATATTGATTATGACAAATACATTGCTTAAAAAAAGTTTTATAAAAAAAAAAATTGATGACTCATATTCAAAACAATAATATCTTATGTTTACATTATATTCAAAAATCATAATATAAAAAAAAATCAATATTACATAAGCACAGTTAATTGACAAATTATAGAATATTATATTTCAAGAATAAAAAAATAATAGCACTAAAAATAAGTTCTATCACAAAAAAATGAATGTCTATTTTTTAGAAAAAATGAATACATGTATTACAGGTGCATAAAATTTCTTAAAAATATATTGTGAAAATAAATGAGTTTGTTTTCAAGTTCACACACATAAAAGCAATGAATCCTAATGATTTTTCTGGCAATGATTGTATTATTGAAGACCTATTAAAAGGAAATATGTGGTATTTTATTTTTGTCAGAGTAATTATGTTGAGTCTCATAGGGGACATGAGAATTTAAAATCACAAATGCAATGACATAAAAATGATTGATGCACTAAACTACATAAGGGATATGTTCATATATTGTTTTAGGTCAATTTAGATTATTTTTGATTCAATAAAAGTAACTTATGCTTCTAAAAAGTCATATCATATTCATAAATCATAGTTGAATTATTTTAAGTAGCAAGTAGGAATATTTTCATTATTTTTTGAATAATAACAGGTGTGATGTTTAGTGGTTTAAAACAAGTTAGATGATTATTTATTGTAATATAATGATTCTATTGTCTCATTCATATTTATAAAAAAAATATAATGCTTATTGAAGTTTCAATTATTTTTATAGATCTGGGTAGGGTACCACTGAAATTGTTTTATTTTATCTCAGTTGTTATAGTCTAAAAAAATAAAAAAAGTATCATCTGAAGTAATTGTTAAAAAATATTATCATAGAAAGAAATTCAAGGTTCTTCAAAAAAATCAAGACAACCTATAAACATGTTTTTGTTAGAAAGTCAATGCAAGAAAAGTGTCAAATGCAAAAGTAAAATTTATTCATTTATTTATTTATTAATTTGTTCAAAGCATTTGAATTAAATGGGTTGAATAGCTTGTGGTAATTTTTGAAAACAGAATTTTTTTATTATTATTATTATACATATTACATGTGATGGGGGTAAAAATGTGCTGATTACTGGGTGATGGTAACATTCGAAGCACTTGAAATGTTATTTGATGAAGCTTTAATTTTGTTTACAAATTTTATGACAATTATTTTTGAAACAACTTCTAGGTAACTTTATAAAGAAGTTGTCAATATGTTAAATAAATTAAATCATCTTACAAAATTTAAAAGCAAAAATTCAATATGCAGATATTTGCATTTTTTTGTCCACTTCAAATGATTATCAAAATGTTTTTCATATTCTTAAAGCAATCATTTAACAAATTTAATTTAATAATAAATCTTAAAAAAATAAGTTGATATCTCAGAAAATACTAAGAGAAAAAATTTCAGCAACTTTTAGATTAAGAAAATGAATTGGATACTGAGGTGCAATACATTTTCAGATAGGCTGTGCTACACTTAATAAATTAGAAAAGTGTCATTTTATCATTCTATGATAGTATCACAATTACTTTAAATAAATTAGTTTTTATGCAGAACTATTAATCTTTTATACTTATCACATGAAATTTAACCATAGAACTTTTTTTAAAAACAACATTAAGGCAGCACAAAATTTTAAGAATTATTATAACCAATCAGAAATCTTCTCTTTCACAGTGTTCCTCTAATGTCAATATAACTAAATCAGTAGGTATTGGGCCAAAAAATTTAGGACATAATCCAGAGTATGTTTGGAAAACCTTATAATTTGATCGATTTTTACAAAAATTTAGCATAAAGCAAATCTATAGCAATCCTAAACACAAGTAACACCAATAATGATTCAAAAAATTATCATTTGATATTATTAATATATGTTTACTAAAAGTTATTTGGAGAACACACTGTTGAGATACATCATAGAGCAGACTGGAATTTATTCACAAAAGGCTCTTATGAATTAGTTTTGTCTTTAACAATTCACATTAAAAAAAGATTTTCAAAATAACAGAAAAATTGCTGCTATTTACTTGATAAAATGTTCTCCAATAAAAACTCGAAGGTTAGTAAATTATAACCATAAAAGATATAAAATTTTGAAAAATAATTTACCAGAGGGTTCAGGTCTCCTATTATCATATTTATTATTTTCATCAAAGATTTTAACATATTGAAGATAATTGCTTTGACTTAACAAAAGAGATCCTTTCCAAAAATAAAACAATCTATCAATAAGGATATAAATTATTTGAAAATAATTTTCAAAGATTGCAATCTTGTTCTAATCAACAAAAAATAGTATATTCAATTTTTTATTTAAACAACAATCTTGTAATCAAAATTGAATACTTTGCCACAATAGATTAAAACAAATTTATACCCCAATGAGAATGATCTATTATTATTTTAAAGGGTATTTGGTACAATTATTAACAGAAATTTCTAAACCCCTGTTATGATTGCTAATGCTTCCATGGCCAATTAGCTATAAGCCCTTTCTGCTTTTGTTATTGTTTGGAACATGAAAGCTATTGGGTGTTCTCTATCTTCTGAGGGATGACTTAGCACCACTCCAATTGTCTAATCTGCATCCATAATTAAAGTTACATCCAAGTTATTATTGAAGTGCACTAATAATTTTCTAGTTGTTAATGCTAATTTTATTTTGTGGAAAGCACTCTTTTGCAGTTCTTTCCAAATCCAATGTTGATTTTTCCAAAACAAATTGTATAATGGAGTAGCAACATGAGCTTTACCTTTTAAAATATTTTCAAAAAATGCTAGTTTTAGGAAAGCCTGAAATTATTTTATATTATTTGGTCTCTGGGAGTTCTTAATTGTTCTAACCATCTCCAGATCAGGTTTTGTTTTTGTTTCTATAACAATGTGATCCTGAAATTTAATTTCTTTTGTATTACAATTACATTTCTCACAATTCAATTTAGCTCCAAAACTTAACAAATGTTCACACACATTATTTGCTCTATTTTTTAACAATCCCTCTAAATTGGCTGTAAGTAGGATATTATCAAAATATGGCATAACTCCTTTCATTCATCACAAGAACACATCAATTTTTGCTTGGAAAATGTTTGGAATTGTAATTTCAAAAGGAAGATGATTATATTTAACCAAGCCTTTAAGAGTTTTATATCAACAACCTTGCAATTTCTTCAGACATGGGTGTCTGATAAAAATGGCATTCAAATCTAGCTCTTAAAAATATTTTATCCCACCTAAACTAGTGACTATTTCTCAAACATTTGGGACAGGATACAGGCTTTTATCTATGCCTTTGTTTATAGTTACTTTACAGACCCACATATATGATTTTGACAATTGGACTTTGTCATAATACCTATGGCAGTTTCCATTCTGAATTTTCAACAGGCATCAATAATCCCTTTTTTACTAAATTATCTAAAACTTTTTCAACTTTTGCATTTTGTGCAAATGATATTTTCCACAATGCCTTTCCAAAGCTCTATGTCAACAGGTTAGTACTGATTATTATCTGCTTATGTCCAAATAATTTAAAATTTTTTGTTTGCATTACCTTCTCAATATTGATTTTGTTAATTATGCAAATCTTTATACCTAGAGGTATAAACCATTCTCTACCTATATGGGCTTTAGATTTTTTTTATTACAAATAAGTTCAACTTTTCTCACTACTTATTTACTTCAAACGGTACTTTAAGTACACCAATAAAGACAATGATATTTCCATTCGCATCATTAACTTTAAATTTTGTTTTAGTCAATTTAGGGCACACTTTCATTTTTTTTGCTTATTGTAGCCCAATTCCTCTGAAATATGATAGATATTTTATATCTGCTATCTATTTTCATTGCTAAGAGAGTTTGTTGCTTATTCATACAGTCAACATTATTTTTTTGGAAATTAATTATGTTTGCTTTATTTATTTCATAATTTTTCTCAGTTTTTCTAGCTTTACTCTGGGAAGGTTTTTTTTTACTTATAAACATTGTTTTTAGTATGACAGATTTAAGTTATCTACTTTCCCATATTTTCTGCACTTATATTTTTATAATGACAATCCCAAGCTATGTGCCTTGGTTTTCCACAATGATAGCATTCTAATTTAATCTTTTTTGTACATTCAAACTATTTGCTTTTAGAATTGGTATTTGTTTGGGATTTTTTGTGCTGGATTGGTGAAACTCTTTTTCCTGACTTAAAACTAACTCTTCTGATAGCTTTCACATAGCCCAATAATTGCTGTCACAGTTTTTCATCCACCACACATGACAAAAACTGTTCCAACAAAGCTATCTCCAAATAAACTCCATAAGTGCAATTTTTGCCAAGTCTCTTGAAGCAGCATTGTAATCCTTACATTTCCTCTCTTCACTTGGTATATATTTCATAAATGATGATGAGCAATATACAAGATTATTAAAAATGTATAGTTAAATTGATATATATTTTTATAATGTATGAAAAAGCAATCTAGTTCCAACTGGCATTTTGGAAAAAGTTGAAATAAAAATGAACACCATGATGCACATAACTAATATGCTTCAAGTGCCTGATCACCTTGAAAAAGTGGACCAATATATCCAGAGGGTCAGTAAAAGAAAACAGCCATGAAGTCATTTCTGTCTTTGTCACCCATGGCCTTTTCATCTGACAATCACCAGCTTCTTCATATAGTGATATCAATTTTTCTCTATTTCTGGATGGCATGTGTCAAACTGGATAAACTGAGGCCTAAAAGTGGCTTTTCACCTTTTCTGTTTTTAGAGGGAGCAAATGTAACTCTTTGAGCTTATTTTGTCATCTGACCACTTTGATGAGTTTCCCCCACCAGCTTTAGTACCCTTTCAACTTCCATTTTTTTAAAGTTGGTCCTAACATCTTTATCTGTATTGGACCCTTTTGTTTATGCATAGATCTAAAATAATTTCTAGGAATAACCTCATTGGAAAACTAGACAGTACTTCTTAGGTTGGGATAAAAGCATTTTCTAGCTTCTCAGCACTAGTATATTCTATTGGTAAATATGATATTCTTGCCTAAAGAAAAAGTGTCTACACTAATCTTCTTACTACTTAATTCAATATTGCCATAAAAATATATTGTTACACCAAAGCCTATTTCTTTTGCAATAGCTTTCTATTCCTTGACATGCAGCCTGGTAAGAGTTTTTTTGTGGCCCATGAAGACAGTCAAAAAAATCCATCCACCTTGAACTGAGATTTCCTTCCCATGTGCAACTGAAAATTCATCTTGTATTTCCCACTAGGATTGCCACGTCAATACACCTGCATAGTATAGTTATAATGTGCAGTGCTTTTCCAGTTGATCTGGTTAATTTCAATTTTGTATTTGCAACAGTAAATATATAAATTTCCAACTTTAGTGAAACTATGAACCCTCTGAAAAAAATTTAAAATCAGTGATGAATGTCATGTGTTTAATGGAGAATGGACAAACAATTATTTCTTTGGTAATACAAAAAATAAAGCAGTGTGTTTATTGTGTCATGAAACAGCTATATTTAAGGATTATAATCTGAAACAACATCATAAAACAAAACATAGTGAATTTGGCTGCAAACTTTCCAAGGAAGAATGCAAAATAAAAGCTGTGTAGTGTGTGAAAAGGCTGAAAAAACAACAAACATTATTTACAAAGCAATTAACACTTCAAAATAGAGTGACAGAAGCAAGTTTCATGGTAGCCCACAACCTTGCTAAACACAACAAACCTTTTTTGGATGGCAAGTTTATTAAAAAGTATATGGTAGAGTGTGCATGTATATTGTGTCCTGATGTGAGAAGCAAATTTGAAATCATTTTATTGTCAAGAAGGACTATAGTGTGGTGCATTGACTCAATTACTGATGAACTTACCGAACAGCTGAAGTTGCGAGCAAAGATTTTGTTTGGTTTTCTTTGGCACTGGATGAGAGCACAGATAATAAAGATACTGCACAATTACTCATCTTTATCCATGGCATTAATAAAAAATTTGTCATCACAGAGGAATTACTTGACCTAGAATCAATGAAAGATAGAACCACTGGTCAGGAATTGCTTGAGATTGCTATGAATTGTGTGGAGAAAAGTGGCTTGTCCTGGAACAAATGGCAAGCATTACAACAGATGGGGTCAGAGCTTTCAGTTGAAAAAATGTAGGTATGTTTAAGCTTTTACAAAACAAGTGATAGGCACTAGACACAGACTGTGATATCTTGACTTTTCATTGCATTTTGTATCAGAAAAGCCTTTATAAAGCTGCATTGAACTTAAAGCATGTGGGAGATCTTATTGTTAGTGTGGTGAATACAATCACAGCAAGGGCACTCCACTATTGACAGTTCAATTCTTTTCTTGAGACTGTGGAGGCAGAGTTTGAAGACATAATTTACCACAACAGTGTGAGGTGGTTGAGCCTGGGCAAAGTGATAAAAAAAGTTTAGACATTGCAGAATAAAATCCTCTTATTTTTGGATATGGAGATATATCTTGATTTTATTACACAAATAAGATGTGAGAAGTGGAGATATGAGAATGATGTTTGCAGCTGATGTATTTGAGAAAATGAATGAACTGAATGTGACATTTCAGGGAAAAGTATTGTTTGCACATCAAATGTGGAAGCATGTAAAATCATTCAAAGCAAAACTAGGTCTTTTGCAAGGCAAGCAGGTAAAGGCAATTTTTGTCATTTCCCTTTATTAAGAAACCAGAAAGTGCCTGAAAGTATTTCTCCTAAGATTAGGGATCATCTGCAAAGTTTGGAGGATGAGGTCACAAGAAGATTTCAGGACTTCCAAGAAAATTGAGCCTAAATTCAATTTGCTCTCTTATCCCATTACTGCTGATATTGACACAGCCCCTGAGTAGCTACAGTTTGAACTTATTGATATGAAGTCTGCTCACATTGTGAAAGAAATGTTTAAGGTTGTGACATTAGTTGACTTTTACAAATCTTTGTCTGCTGAAAAATTATCATGTATAAAAAAATTTGCTGGGAAAATGTTCTCTATATTTGGGTCTACATATATTTGTGAGGAAAATTTTTCTTGCTTGAAGATCAACAAGAGTAAATATAGGTGCTTTTTGATAGGCCTTAACTTGCAAGCTGTGATGAGAATATCAACAAGCAATCTCACTCCTGATTTAAAAAAAAGTTGCAGAAAAGTGTAATAGGGTACCTTTGTCTCATTAAACTGATTCTAAAATTAAATGTGCTTGCAGCTATAGATGATATAAAATTAGAACAATAAATAAATTGGATATAACTGCCACTATTTTATTTAATTTAAATTTATTGATTTTTATGGTACAACTTAGATCTTTTCTGAAATGCAAAGTTAACTAATGAATGCAATAATTTTAAAAGGTGCAGTCCTAACCTCTGCTTCCACAAAGTGGCTCCAGAGCCAAAACAATTCCCCACCCCTGCCTTAGAGAAAATGTAGTAAAATCGGTAAAATTGATACAACTTGTTATATAGTTTTTTACTAAAGACTTCTCAAATAAAATCTCTTTTTATGTTCTATTAAAAATCTACAGCTGAAAAATTATGGCATAAAAATGGACTTATTTTGAGGTTTAAACAAGTTTTTTGTTCCAAATGTCAAACGCATCTGGATTAATCTTCCTAAATATTACTGATGTCTCAAGAACAGTTTTGGGCAACCCATGCATGGTTGTTATACTCATACACTTCATAAATAAATAACATCAATGATCTATGTAAATTTACAAACTCAAACCATGAACCATATAATTAATGATTTTCAAATCTATGTTTGTAGTGGTTGAATTGAAGGACTTAATAAAAACTACTAGTGATTTTGTCTTCTAATTTAAATTTCTATAGATTCCTTTATTAACAAAGTAACATTTTTTAATAGTTAAGCTGGCTAATAATTAAAAAATGTATTTGCTAAGTAAATAATAGCTGAATTGCATATATATAGAAATTTGTATAAAATGATCATTACATGTTAATATTTACAATATATTTTTATATAAATATTTGAAAACCAGGCCCTCTTCACAAACCTGGAGCTTTAATTGTAAATATAGGGGATTTGAACTCAGACTATCGCATACAACTGAGGTCACGTATATCAGTTGTATGAGATAGTGTGGATAGATAGTGGGTGCTTGAAAGTCTGAGTTCAAATTCCTTATATTTTAATTAATTACTTGACACTAAATATTTAATTTAACTTTGAACAGTTTATATGCTAGCTTAATAGATCAAAAATCAAATTTGATATTTTAAATATAAGAATTTGTGTTTTTAATTTTGAAACATTTTTTTACATTCTATCGAAGTTATCTAATATTAATGTAATAAGTATAGATCTTTTCATTTGAAGAGATGTTGTAAAAGTACTTTTGTAAATAAAAAGTCTGTATTTGCTTGATATAATATTCTCTCTCTATATATATATATATGTACTTTTAAAAGTGTTTAACATAATCTAAAAATGAGAATGGGAAACTCCAGAAAAAATCGTTAAAACTGTAGTGTATTGTTATAGGATTAAAAGTTATGCATCATTGACATCTCGTTCTAGTAATACAAAACGGTGTTAATGGGTAATGTTGTATGATTATAAAAGTATACACACTCATAAGTAAACATTATAGTGCATTTATCTACTATTTAATATTCGTATATGCAAGTACATATGAGTAAAATTGTTCATTTTTATATTTAATGAAAATGAACAAATGCTTTACAACATTTAAAAACTAAATCTATATCTTTGCTAACACTTTAGAAAGCAAGTTATTTAAGAAATTTGTCGTTGTGTTGTAAATGAGAACACGTGTGCCGACTGACTCTTGCTAAGATTACTCTACCCAAAAGCCTTCTGGCATGATAGTTCAGCACGTAACACGATTCCTAACCCACGTCTCAGTATGTCTGATTTTCTTTTCTTATATCTCATCCCGTGGGTCGCACGTCTATTTTTTTTCCCCTCATGGGTTATCTTTTATTCTTTAACCATCTCGTTCGCTTAAATTTTAAATCCCTAGCCCTAGAACAATAGTTATTTGTTACTCTACCTGAAGCTAAAGGAAACTGTAGTATCTTAAGGGCGATTCTATTTTCTATAAATTTTAAATTGAAGAGATTGTATTAGTAGGTCAATAACTAGATCGGAGTTAGAGCTAAATGAAACAGTGTAAGCTATCTTTTAAGTCTCTCAACTACAAGTAATCTAAAACCAAAAAGAAAATACGTATATTTATAAATGCTCTGAGCGTTTGGGTTAACAAACTCAAAAAAAAAAACTCAAAAAAAAAAAAGACAGAGAGAATTTTTTTTTTTTTTGCTAAATTAATAATTGTACACTAAAAGAAAAATCTTTTGTTTGTAAATTATAATTTCTCATGTAGCTGTAACAAAAAAAAAAGCAGGTAATAAGATTTTATAATTAATGTCTATTGTAATCTATATACATCTTTCAAAGTAATGTATAAGATTTAAAGTAATTAATACGCAAAAAAAAAAAACAGCATCAAATATAGATATATATACAGTCACTGATATGAAATATATATATCCGATTTTTATAAAATAAAAATTGCCAATCTTGTTTATTGATAGACATTATTCTGTTTCCACATACCAGCGTGCTTACACGTATGTGTGCGTGCGCGCGTATATATAGGAAATTAAACACTTCATTCAACAATTTCAGAGTAATAGTCAATCTCTTTTTACATCCATATACATTTGTTGAATTTATAATGGTAAACTTCTGAGCAGTTGAATTTTTAGTTATAGAGCAGAATATATTTTATGTCAAAGCTGATGATCAGTAAACATTTTGTTATCATGATTTGTGCGATATATATTGTAATGATCAGCCTATGTATGTTTAAATTCTTTAAATTTAACTGAATTATTTCGGGCGCCATCTGACATTAAACATTAGATTGACACATATATTTATTTAAATAAGATTTTTATTTTCTTTAATATAATGATGATGATCACTACACAGCCACTATTTGCAATACCTGGCTAGATCATAAAGAACATAAGCTTCTCCTGATAAAATGGCCATGAAATAAAAATGCAGCCAGACAGTATTATATATAAAAAAGTTAAAACACTATCTAAACAAATAGAACAATGAATAGTTTATTTACAGTCTATCATACTTGTCACACAAGATATGTTTTTTTTCTCCTTAAACATTCATACAATACAGACTACATCATAATAAATTGCAGTAATTGCTTTAATAAACTATTCTCACTTATCATTCAACTTATAGATGACATTCCTAATAAAAAACAATAGAAATGATTTATAAAGTGTCCAAGTTTTATTTTGAATAATTTTAGATATTATTCTTTTAATTACATCTTATAATACTAATATGACTGAGCACACTTGTCATAGAAAGAATCTTTGATTTTTAATACCCGCTGGATATAATTCTACAATTGATCAACACTTACAAATACATTACACATATATATCATAAACGTTCACATAATAATCACACACATATATCTAATATGGGATAATTTTAATCAATATAAGTTCCTGCTAAAGATAATTTTAGGGAGTGGCAATTTTAGGTCTGAATCTCAATTTAATAATAACTCAACTTAATTTAAGAGATGTGGCTCTTTTGAGTTCAATCCCTAATTTAATATTAACTCTACTTAATTAACTGAGATGATCCTTTGATCCAATGCCACGTTTATAGAACAAAACAATGAATAAATATCCTCTATTTAAATATAGAGTATTTTAACCATTCAACAATGACCTAATAACTGCATTTATATTATGTTCTACATATATATGAAAGCTAACTCACAGTAATCAAAAGAAGTGCAAATTTACATACAAATAAACTTCATCAAAATTCAAAATAAACCTTTAACTTAAAATACTAATAATTATATTGCATTCATTATTGAACCTCGGACACTTCACTTCACATATTATACAAGCATATATGAATATTACATACTCTTTACATACAACATTACATATTTTCTGACAATTTCACATTAAAGTAATACTTTAAAAAAAAAAAAAAAAATTTTTAACAAATTGTGTCATATCTATAATAAAGACAAGATGAAGTGAATCTTTTCAAATACACAAAAAAATAAACAATGAGGATTGCCAATTCCTCAACAAGCTTTGTGATAAATGCTTAGCTAGAGAAAGCATTTAAAATATCTCTGTCAGGACCCCCCACAACCTCTGACCATGGTTTCATGCTCTGGCACTCCTCAGAGAGGTGCTAAGGTATGTTTAGACACTAGATCTAAAAAAACACCATGTAGGTGTCTGAAAATTTCAGATTTTACACTCAATAGATAAGTGCCAGAGCACAAAACCATGGTCAGAGGTTTGAGGGAAGGGGGTCCTGACAGAGATATTTTAAATGCTTTCTCTAGCTAAGCATTTATCACAAAGCTTGTTGAGGAATGGCCAATCCTCATTGTTTATAACTTACAAGCTTAAGAGAATAGGGTCATATGATCTATGACTCTTATTTTTCCAAAAAAAAAAATGTTTTAATTTCTACAGGAATTCTTTACAGTTCACTATGATGAGTTGTTGTTTTTTTCAGACTGATATTTCTTCCATGATGGTTTCCATTAATTGATTCCATTTATAATCTTGCTCCTTTTCTTATAAGTTGTTATAATGTATTTTATGAATATCTTGTTTTAATATTTGAAGTTTAAGCAATTTCATTCATTTTGAGTAGAGATTCCTTCAATTAGCTTGGTCAGGTTCACAAGAGAATCTAATATAGATTTCAGCAGATGACAGTTTTTCTTTTTTTTCTAGTCAGTCATCCTAATGGTGTTTAATGCAGCTTGAATAAAACAATAATTCATATTGATTAACATAAGTTTTGACTTTTTGTTTTTAACACCTTTGATAATCTAATATTTTCAATACCTTTATGACCTCATTTTATTTTAATTACAAGAATTTTAAAAATACCTTAATTATTTAATTGATTGAACTCTCAAAACATTGTAATTATTAAATTTCTCTAATTTTTTCTTTGTTTTTGAATTTCATATTTCAAAACCAGCTTAATGGTTTTTTTTATTGTTATTTTTTAATTGAATTATTCCAAATCTATTATTCTAAAGACTGACCACTGACCATACCTAACTGAGTTGTTTTTCAATATATATTTTTAATCTTTAATAATAATAAAATGTTAACATAGTTTATATAATTTGTAAGTTTTTCTTAAATTTATACATTTTTAACAAATCTGTGGCATTATTTTAAAATATGATATTTAACAATTTATTTTAACATTTGATTATACTTAATATTATTACATTTAATACTTTATTTTAAACGATTTGTTTTCTTTTATATAATAATCTTAATAATTTTGAATACTATATTAAATTGCTATCCCTCACAACATTGAAAACAAGTTTACACTCATGTGAAAGACCACACGGCTGACAATGAAATGAAGTAGATATTTTTTACTTCAGTATACATTATCTGCACAGTATACACACATTTTAGATATTTTATGTTGTCAACTTTTTTAATTCAGCGCAATCTTTTTTCTTTTTTCTTTTTGAAAAATCATTGAATAATTATTTTATTTTAGCTTTATTTTATTAATTTTATCTAGTTACTTTTGTAACATTTCTTGCTCATTTGAAACATTATTTGGATAATAAAATCATCTTATGCACAATTTAAATGATTTTTATTTTCTTTATCTTCCACTCCTTCAATTCTAAGATAGCCTTGACCCCCTCCCCACCAGTGAGTTTGTGCAGTATCAATTAATCTCACACTCAGGAGTATTACTTCTTTTCTGTCTGCCATTTTGCTGACTTTCAGTCCAGGACTTTCATTATAAGGCCTAAATTTTCCTATCAACCATGAGTACTGCCTTTTTTTTTTTTTTTTTACTTTTTTTTTGATAAATAAATTATGTAGAAGTAAATTACATGTGTTGAAAATAGAATACATTTTTAGGCACTGACAGAATTATAAAATCAGGATAATCATAGATCACTGTAATATAGGGTATTTGAACACTGACTTCCAAGCTCCCTCAATCCATCAACTCTATCTCATACAACTGATACACATGACCACACACGTGTGAAAAGAATAAATGACCCCCAATACAATTTCATGCTGAACCAGCACACCTCATTTGGTCAAGATCATCATCTCCCACAAATATGTATAATCAGTGCTCATAATAAATTTATTTATTTTGATGTTTATTGATTTGATTTGTTTTTATTCATTTTATTTTACAGAAATTTTTATTTGTTTGATATTTATTTTTTTGAACACACTTTTTACTTAAAAAAAAGAGATACATCAGGACACCCCCCCCCCCATTATTCAATAATATAATAATAAATTATATTTTTTCATATATATATTGCAATTTACTATGTTCTCTTTGCATAATATTTTATGCACAGTTCTTACTGTTATTTTTTTGCCCCACTAAAACCAAATGTATTTCTAACAGATACCCTGCATGGAAGGACAAGATCTGAGTTTGCTAGTAAAAATGAAAGTCACCAATCACATTTTTATAACTTTTTCGATAAAAAATTATCTCAGGAAAGTGATATTATGTATCTTTTTTTCCAGAATTTTGTGACAAATGTGATAAAGCTTTTTATAAAAATATCATTCTAACATTTAACTTTCAAAATTTAGAATTTGTGAACCAATGTAAAAATAATTTTTTTTAAAAGTATTAAAAATCTTTCCTTTCTTAATCAGCTTTATTACATTCTTTCATATTTGCTCTTTCTAACACTGTATATATTTTCATGTTTATTGCATTCAAACAGAAGATATACTATAAATTATATTTGTTATATATTTTTATAAAGTTCAAGATGGTGATATGGTTATACTAAGAGTTAATATATAATACATCTGTAAATCATTGGGAAATATTTTGGAGAGAAAGAATTTACCTTAGAGAAAGTCTTTAGAGGTATATTTTTCAGTGTCATCATATAATCTCAATATAATGCATAAAACTTATTGAAATATTGTATAACTTGTTTTAATATATACTTGTATATGATTTACTCTATTATACTCACTTTCAAATCTAGCAGTCTATTTAGTTGGCTTGAATCCAAATATATTTAGATAATTTATAATGATTTTAATGAATCTCATATATATATATATATATATATTACAAATAACAAACTAACTCAAACAAATCTTTGACACCATCCATTTTAGATAAATACAGCAATGATTAACACTAATCAGTTACTAAACCAGAGATTGTCTCTAGCAGAGATATAAACTTTAAAATACAATTAAAGATTTGGTTTAAGTTAGTCTGACACTTGTAATTCAAATTGTAATTATTTAATATAGATAAATATTTTTTTTCAAATAATAAAGATATATATGAAAGATGGTTACCTGAACCAATTGATGAGTGATGATTTAACCTGTAATGTATCTTGGGACTCATTTGGCTTTTATTGTATTTTTATTTATATGAATTTAAAAGAATATGTGGTAGTATTGAGGTTATTTAATATATTTATATATGATTGTTTATGACTATTTGATAGAAACCCCCAAATCATATACATGGTTTAAAACTATTTTTGATTAGTTTTTCTAAATGCCTGAAAAAAATATTAATTTACTGAGGCTTGTATCATATACATGGATATTATTTTATTAAATGATCATAGCTATATATAATTATTTCTACGAATCTTAACTTTATTGCAAGCATGTCTTAAAGTAACAAATTTTATTCAACCTAAAAATACAGCTCACACTCCATATACACATATAGATAGATAAATAAATAGATAGATAGAAAGATAGATAGATAGATAGATAAATAGAAAGATTAGAATAGTGTTCCAATATGTGAAGTATGACAAATAAACAAGAGTGACAGCAATGTAGGGCTATTAGTGCCCTGTTAATGAAAAATAGCATTAATATATATATATATATATATTATATTGAAACAGACACATTGTTTCATATATATATATACACTAAAGTTTCACCACCGCTTTCCATTTTGAAATAGTTTGTTTTAGTGAGTGAAATTAAGAATAATGAATAAATAATGACAATCAACTAAAATCAGTTTCCCAATTATGTTGTTGCCAAAACAAAACATTTAAATATAAATTTTCCAAAAAAGGAGGGAGAGAAAAATTAATACTTGAACTTACAGTTAAATAAAGAAAATATAAATTACACATTTAGTTAATAAATCCTTACCATGAAAATTCACAGTTTTCAAGTCAAAATATTACTGATGTAATATTTTTTTTGATGTAGCTGAATGTTTACAAATTACAATGTTGAAATGCTACAATTAGGCATTAATTAAAAAAAGATAGCATCACTTTCTTGCCTTGGGCAAAAGAAGTCAAGATATTTTTGAAACAACATGTTGGTCAAGAGGATTAGATAAGGAGAGATTTGATAAGAAAATCATGGGGTGTGGCAGAATATAAATAGAGGAATCAGGCAGTTTGCATTATTATTATTACAAGTATTAGTATAATTATTATTAGTGAGTTGATCATAGTCATTGCTACAGTCTAGAAGACCAGACAAACCAAGTTTGAAGCCACTGTGATTATCCATTGGAGAAGAAACCCATAGTTACTGGATAACTGGAAGATGAAAAAGCAGATTAACTGGAAAACACCAGAATGTCCATCTAGCAAGAATAGCTTGCTCTCTCCTTCCCACATTATGAAGAAGTCAGGAAGATGAAGACATGCCTAAGTAACCACCATTTAGCTCTAAGACAAATTCTTCTTTTATGTAAAGATTTACCAGCTGTGAATCACCAACATATAAATTTAAAGATAAGAAAACTCTAGTTGACCTTTGAAATTTCTAAATGTATTTAATTAATGTTATAAGAAAAACATTTTGGAAAAGATAAAATGAAATGTGGTTACCTAAAATGATTAATTCAATAATTTTGTTTTATTTATTAAAAAAAAAAAAGAGAGACATTTTAAGATGAAACAGACAAGCAAATAATTTTGCCTGGATTTATAAAATAGGACAAGGGATAAAGAATAAGTGATTCTATAATTTAAATTTTAAAAACGTTGATAATTAATCAATAAGTGTCTGTCAAACAAAAATTGACTTTACTTGGTTTAAAAAGGAAAAGAAACCTAAACTATTATAATAGAATTTAATAGCTGATTTTCTTTATTGATGCACGCGTGTGTATGTGTGATTTTTATATATATTCAAAATGGAATTAGTAATTATAAAAAAAAATGTCATTTATTATTTTTACTAAATCTGCATCTATATAATATGCTTCTGTATATGTGAGTGATTTAAATCTGCATCCACATACATGAAGTAAATGTGTTTATATATGTGAATAATTTGAATCTGTATCTATATAATATGTGAATTAATTACGTGTTTGATATATGTATTGATTATGCTACTATATACAAGACTTGAATCCATGTCTATATATATATGAATTAATCACATGTTAGATATATGAATTGATTATGCTTCTATATACATGACTTGAATCCATGTCTATATAATATGTATCTCAACATACCTGAATTAATTATGTGTTATATATATGAATGCCTCTATATACATGATTTAAATCTGCATGGATGTAAATGAATTAAATATATATTTGAATTAAAGATGTACCTATATACTTGAATTAAAACTGTATCTATCTATATCAAATAAATATGTACTTATAGGAATATGTGTTTATACATATATGAATTGAACGTGCTTCTATATACATGACCTAAATCTGTGCCTCTATAATATGTGTCTACCTATCTAGATTAAATACATGCTAATATACATATTGAATATGCTTCTATATACATGAATGAATTAAATCTGCATCTGTACATCGGAATTAAATATCTGAGAATATATTCAAATTAAAGTATTGGCTCCTGAATGATTAAAATCAAACTTACCTAAGAGTATTCTGCAAGGAGGATTAATAGATATTCTACAAAATTAGATATATGCGCATATGAAAAGAATCTAGACTCACAAAAAGAGAAATTAAACTTGAGAAATGATAGGGGAGATATCCATGATGTACACACAGATATCTATATAAATCCTACAATATGAAAGCTTTTGAACAGGATCAAGGAAGATAAAAGGATGGATACTGTATAATAATCAACAAGGGACCAAGCATCATAAGAAATTATTGATGAATAGACTAACTGATCTATGGAACCAGAATTTCCAGGAACCAGTAGGAGGACTGTTATTCAAATATTGTTATTCAAATAAATTATTGTTATAAAAAATATGTCTTGCCATTTTCATTTCATGTCATCCGCTTTCCAGTGTAGTTGTTCACAGAAATATTTCCTGAGCCATGTTTGGCATAACCAGATCTAGGTGAGTAAGGTTGTAGTAAGCTGGAACTCTGGTGGCGCCATTTGGGAAACCAAACAGATAAATTTTTAATGTCCCAGTCTCTTTAATGCTTCATCCTCTGATGAGCATTAAAAATTATTGTAGGGGGGTGAAATCAACATTGGGTAATGCCAATTGATATCTCCTTCCTGCAATATCAGGGAATAAATTGACCAAGAGAGGGTAAGGAAGATCTAGTCCAGTTACAATATATATATATAAAATACATATTTTGCGGGTTCATCCGTGTTAAAAACTTTTAATATCAATATACTGACATTTCGACTTGGTCACACAAGCCATCCACAGAGTTATAAAAAGGTAGAAAGATGGTTGTAGAGGCGCTACAATCACTGGTTTGAATAAAACATTAAAAATCCCACCAATAGCAAAAGTGTTAAATTTAAGAATGTTTTTTAAAGAAATCTTTCCAAATAGGAGGAAGTTTGCACGTATCATCTCGCTTATTGATACAATCTGGCCTTTTAAGTATCTCAATGGCTTCTCTGATTTTGCATTGGTAGAGATTATCACATCTGGATATGATCCTGGTACTAGAAAAATCTATTTTATGACCTGAATCTATAGTATGGAGTGAGATAGTTTCTGTAGCCAAAACTCTTTTAAATAGAGCAATTAACCTTTCAGATGACACACATCTGAAAGAAGAAATAAATCATATTAATAGTGTTTTATTAGCAAATAGTTATAATTGCAAATTTATAAAAAAAGCCTTATTTCAAGCCCAAAATAGACAAAATAGGAAACAAAAAGATGATAAGTCAGCTATTAGGATTTGTGTTCCATATGTAAAAGGAACTACAGACAGTATCGGACGTATATTAAAACGCTATAATATAGATACAGCATTTTCTGCTCATCAAAAGATCAGCAATATAATAACCAAGCCTAAGGATTCAATCCCTCTTGAATCTCATGGTGTCTATCAAATCTCATGTAAAAATTGTAAAGCTTCTTACATAGGTATGAGTAATCGTCGCATCAGTGTTAGGAGAGATGAGCATGCTAATGCAGTTAAACAACACTCATCATCATCAGCACTCTCACTCCATACTATAGATTCAGGTCATAAAATAGATTTTTCTAGTACCAGGATCATATCCAGATGTGATAATCTCTACCAATGCAAAATCAGAGAAGCCATTGAGATACTTAAAAGGCCAGATTGTATCAATAAGCGAGATGATACGTGCAAACTTCCTCCTATTTGGAAAGATTTCTTTAAAAAACATTCTTAAATTTAACATTTTTGCTATTGGTGGGATTTTTAATGTTTTATTCAAACCAGTGATTGTAGTGCCTCTACAACCGTCTTTCTACCTTTTTTATAACTCTGTGGATGGCTTGTGTGACCAAGTCGAAACGTCAGTATATTGATATTAAAAGTTTTTAACACGGATGAACCCGCAAAATATGTATTTTATATATTTAACCCGTGCAAATCTTCGTTTTAACATATATATATATATATATATTGTAACAGTATGTATATACACACATTGTGCAAGTGTGGGTATATATGAATTACATAATTCACTTGTTTTTTTTTTTATTAAACAAATATAAAATTTAAAATAATCGTAATTTAATAGTTTGAAAGGGTAGAAGTTAAAAAAAAATATAGAGGAAAAATTTAGAGATAAGTTAGGAATTAGTAATAATTGTAACTTGTCTTTCTTTTATATACCTTTATTTTATAATCCTGTCAAAAATACTCTTTAGAAAAAGTATTTTTAATGAAAAAAATAAAAAGTTCTTATGATTAAATTAAATAGTTTATAAAAAAAAACTAATCAGGCTCTGGAGATTAAGATTCCAGACTAATTAGTTAAACAATATCTCTCTAATTCTAATCCCTGTAATTAAAATTGAAAAAAAAAAAACAAATGTAAATTTTTATTAAAATTCTTTTGAGATAAAATGCATTGATAGTGTGGTTGAAACTTGAGCAAGGGTGGGGTCAGAGTAGTATAAAAGGCACACATATATTGTCTTCAGCTTTTAGTAAGAGTTTTTTCAGTTTTAGTTGAGTTTGAGTTTAATTCAGTTAAAGAATTATTAAAGAAAATGAGTGGCTAGAACTGAATGCTGGTGTTTGGCCATTTCCTCCATTCATCTTCCATGTGCCATTAGCAAAATGCCATGGCAAATCACTCTAACTTGCCTTCTTCCAATGTTTCAACCTACCCTACCAAATTAAGTGAACCAGACATGCCATAGAACAAGAAACCAAGAAGCTTCATTTATATTAAACATATGCTGACCAAGAATCTGACTAGATCCATGGAAAAGATGATCACCCATATACAAAGAATAACCAAGAACTGTGCATATCCTCATACAAAGAAAAACCAAGAACTGTGCATACCCACATACAAAGAAAAACCAAGAACTGTGCATATCCACATATAAAGAAAAACCAAGAACTGTGTTATGAATTCTAGGTAAATATTCACTGACATCATTATTAAAACTTTTTAAATTTTATCTGAAATAAGAGCTTGTTATCATAAGCATGCATACTAGTTAAGTATATACTATCCCTTATGTGTTTCATCTTTAATTATTTCTTATTATTATTACATTTATAATTATTATCTTTTAATAAATTTGTTTAAATTATTAATGTTGTTTTACATCTCTCTCTCTCTCCATTCATCTAAGTAAATGTGTAGCCAGTCTCATGTTAAGAACTAGCCATGGGCCAAGTGCTTGAAACATGTTAATGGCATTTCATGGGTTCCAATGTAAGTATCGGATGATGCCCTGGGTTTAAACCCATTATAAATTTCCCCATGAGATGTTTCACATTTCATGCAGCTGAGAAGCTACTTCAGTCTGGAAAGGTGGCTGACAGTTTAATATTTTTATTAAATTGCGGTGTGACCAGGAATGTAATTGATATGTAATTATTAGTCATATTTATTCCCCTGCTTGAGTAATGCATTCTTTAAAAATCATATTGCACAAAATCATGAGTTTTGTAAAATAAAATAAATAATAGAAAGTTTAAAAAGTTTAAGTTTGAGGAAAAGGGGCAATTCCCGTTACAATATACATACATTTTGTTAAAATGACAGTACAATAGCCAAAAGAAATAATAATAAACTAACATGAGTGAAAGTAGTTTATAGCAAGATATATGCAAAGAATAAAAATAATAAGGCAAAAAATAGTGAATAGAAAATAGATCTAAAATTTTGTTACATCAAAATATATATAAAGGGCATAATGCAGTATTATAAATAGTTTGAAGGTATATTGATCTTGAAGTGGTCAGATAAGCAGCAGGCACAGTATTCATGTATTATACTGATTACAATATATAATAAGCATCATGGAAAATAATACTATAGAATGCCCTACTCATAAGAATCATGAATGAGATGTTTATGGAAATGGATGAAAGCAAATCATAAAAGAAAAAAAGAAAATATTCAAGAAAATGGATGAAGGAAAAGTGCAATATTAAGAAGAATAAAATAATATACATATTAAAACAAAAATAAAAGTTATTAAATATCAAGAAGAGCATAGAGAAAGTGTTAGTATAAGAAACAATGAAGTAATAAAAAAATAAGAAACATCAAAAAGAAAGAAAAGGGAAGGAAATGGGAGGGGGAAAATGAGATCTTAAGAATTAAGATATGAAAATTAAAGAAAGTTCCAGAAAAAAAAAGAAAGATAAAAGATGTTAAACAGAAATTGAAAAAAATAGTGACAAGATACCAAAAGCATGTCAATTGATTAAGAAAATGTTAAAAAGTCTTAAAAGATTGAAATGGAAAACAATATCATTTGTAGAAAGCAGTATAGGTACAATTACAGTGTCACAACATAATTTTAGAACTGTTTTTTTTTTTTTTCATATGTCATAGCATCGGCCGGGACACGAACCCACAACCGTCTGCAACCAACTGCTTGCTTGCATGGCGGCTGCGATACCTCTTGGCTAACAACACAAGATCTAATTAAAAGACATGAAGTAAGTATACTGGATAAAATAAAAGTCTATTTTATTAAAATGGAAAATGTCCAAACTAATCTCACACAAAGATTGATAGAATAGTTTAGTAAAAAAATAAACATCAGATAAAGAAATGGTAGTTGCAAAATTTTTGTAATTTTGGAAACACATGGTAGAAGATAGAAAATGAAAAACAAAAGGGGGAAATAAAATAGGTTAGAACAAAAAACAATAAGATATAAATAATAAAATAAAATAAAACAAAAAATATAAAATTTTAATAAATATGGAAGGAAAATAAATAGTCAAAGTTAAGAAAAAAGAATTCATAAATGAATCTAGAAATGATTTGTCACTGAGAATGAAAAAATGAATCCATTTTAAATAAAATAAGTAATATGTAAAATAATATTTAAGTGCATGATATAATCTTCCTATGAATTTTTATCAGTGGCTACCTATTATCAGAAGTGGTAGGTAGAAACAATTAATGTGTAGTGTGCAAGGGTAGCTTACAATCTTATTAAGCTCATTTGTTTATGTGCAATATCAAACTATAAACTTAAAAATATAATTTTAATTAATAAACAGTAAATACATTATCCTTTTATGTTAAAATACCCATGGGCACATGTATATAACTTAAACATTAGATTATAAAATTTAATAATAGAAGTCAAGTCAAATAAATAGTTATTTTAATGAAATCAAATACTAAAATAATTAGATTTCAATCATTGATATATATGTATAAAATAATTATTAAGTTAACTAATATCACTAATCAAGACTCAAAACATAGAGATAACCTAAGGTCAAGTAAAGGTGAAGGAAATGAAATTAAAACTCATTTATGCAATTATTAATTATGGTGCATTCAACAATAATTGAATACAAAATTGTGAAATGAAATAGTAATTTAACAAATGCTAATTATTGGAAGTCACTTCCACTATAAAAGTTAAATCAAGTAATTTCCAAATCAGTTCCATTTTTTATAAATGAACTAGCCACTATGCATATTTATTTTGCTGTGTTCAATACTGAACACATCAGAAAGATGGATGAATTTTTCTTGTTTATAAAATCTTTGTTAGCAGAGAAATCTAATATCACTCAAGTAAAGAGTAAATAAATTACTCTTTAATATCAATAATAATTTCAAAAGCAAAATTATCTTTAATATAATAATTACAGAAATTCTTAGCGATATTGTTCTAAACTTGAATTCCAAGAAAGACAAATATCATCAAACATATTTATATATCTAAATAAATTTAATTTAAGAAGATTTTAATTTATAGAAAATGCATTGTGAGTAAAAACATTATGCATTAGGATCAAATGCTATTATTCTAATCTAAAGCAGTGTATTAAACCACTAAACTACTGTATGGAGAGTTTTGCCTGTTTTCTAAAGTAGTGTAACTATTCATTCCTACTGAAATACCTGAAATATATGTATCATCTGTATAATTCAATATCCAACTTCAGTTTACAATGAGATAATTTAAGAAAACGGATGTCAATGTCAAGCAAGAGGAATCTTTATGAAACAACAGAAGATACTAATTGCCTCATCAATAATTGATGACTGGAAATAAAGAACTTTATTCTTAATGAACATTGCTATTTAAATTTTGGAAAATGAATAGGACAATACCATAAACTTTAAATATATATTATTTTTGTGCATTAACATCTATAAATATTTAATTTGATTTCCTTTGCCTTTATAACCTGCTTACTTTGGAATAATCTATTTTGGAAAATCATTAGACTAAAAATGGGGAAAGATCATTGGGTTAATTTTTTTTTTTAATTTAAGAAAATTTAGGTCTTCCTTATGCAGTAACTTGACCAGGTTAATAATTAAACTTAATATGAAGGTAAGATTTTATTGTTCTTCATATTAAATTCATTCACTTATGACATGACAGAATTCTTGCTTATTATTAAGTTAATTAATTTATTATTCTATATAAATGACTAATATCCTTGGATGAAAGGTTTTTTCTTTCAATGATAGGGTCCACACATAGATGGAAGGTTTTATAGAAATGGTATTTCTTCAAAAGGATATTACAAAGGTCTTCATTTATACTTATATTGTTTAAATTAAATTTAGTTAGCTAGTGTTATCATAATCTTTTGAATTATAAAATGTTATTTATTTTGCAATGTATTAAATATTGTTTATGCTATGATACATATCTGCTATGGAATATGAAAAGGTATAATTTTAAAATTTGTATACTAATATAGTAGAAATGTATGTAAACACTTATAATTAAAAATTTTGTTATATAAAGATAAATTTAAATTGTTTTCAGTTAATAAATATTGTTAAATTTATTTTAAATTTAAGGAGGTCTCTGATTTATTTAATTTATTTATTTATATTCATAATAAAATAAAATTGAATACATATCATGATTACCATCAATCATTATCAATCTACTGCAGGATGAAGGTCTCCAAGTTGAATCTAACTTCTCTGATCTTTAGCTTCTCTTCCCCATATCACCCCTGCACACTTTCTTATTTCATTCATCCATCTCACATGTGGTCTCTCTCTGGGTCTTTTACAATTTCTTGGAATTAGATTTAAGATTTTAATTGTCCATCTATTATCATCTCTTCTAGCAATGTGTCCAACCCAACTCCACTTTAGTCTTTTAATTTTTTCAAGGATGTCAGTAACACCTGTTTGTTCTTTTACCCATATATTGCATTTTTGGTCTCTTCTTGTTACTCCCAACATGCATCTCTCCATACTTCTTTGAGTGGTCTGAAGTTTCTGTATTGCTCATCTATTAAGTATCCAAGTCTCAGATCCATAGGTAAGAACTGATAAAACACATTTATTAAAATCCTTCCTTTTTAAACACATAGGCATATTTCCTTTTAGTATCAAGTTATTTCTACCAAAGGCACTTCAACCAAGTTTAATTTTTTATATATATATATCATCCTGACTTAGCATTATAATAACTTGGTTGGAAAAAATTTTGAGAATCTATCAAACTTATATAAAAGTATTATTATTGCTACAGGATGTCTTTTACTACAGGATGTCAATTGACCCTTGAAGAGAGTTAAGTGTAAATTTAACTCTGAGTTCAAATACTGAACATAATAAAATAATAAAGAGAGATGAAGATTTGAATGAACTGTTCTAAGTTGCAACTGTACTGAATGTTTAAAGATTAAATTATCATATTTGAAATATATGCAATCATGGATTAGATTTTTATAACATCATTCATTAGCATCCTACATGAAGACCCTATATCTGACTGTAGTTAGATGCATTCACCTTCATTTTTTAAGGGAATACAGACCATTACAAGTGTTTGTAATGAATATAAAATAAATGTAGAGTCATAACTAATACAAATATTGATATCACAAAATAAATATAGGATAAATGTAGAGATCATGAATAAAAGTAATGTGAATATGGAGGTTAGGGATAAAAGTAAATTGAAACCAAAAATTGCAGAAAAGCTGTTGATATGTCCAAAATAGATGAAAATACTAAAAAGAATTAGATTAATTAAGTATTGGCTGAAGATGTTCCATTTTTCACAAGTAGAGAAAAATATTAAAATATATTTAGAAATTATGGAAGCATCCAAAAAGAATTCTGTGAGTGTCACTGAATGTGAATATAAGTTAAAAGAAGGCTCAAATAATGTAAAGTCTACAAAAAAATCTGAAAATAAAGTCAAAAACTTGTATGAAATTAAGATCTGTATAAAGAATTGAGAGAATATTGAAATAAATATAGAAGGTTGATTATGTGATAAAAACCATGTACGTTTTTATGGAAGTTATCAAACAGGAAAATTTCTTTGTGATTTTATTATTATACAAGAGCTGAAAATTTTTGATTTCATTAAGAATTTGTATAATATCTTATGAAAATGTCATAGAATAAAATATGTGTTGCAAGAGATCATGCATTGTCAATAATATTTGATGTTTGATGAAATTTATATACACCTGGGTCTCGTTTTATGCAGTAGATAGGTTCCTCAGAAAATGCACACAAAAGAAATTGCACAAAAATAAACATAACTTACCTTGAAAAATGGGGTATATGTTCCAGTAATTTTCAGAAGTCACATAAAAGCAAAGAAACAAGGAAAAATTATTTTAAAATTTGCATTAAAAAAATAAGGAAATAAAGTATGACTAATAAAAAATTTCAAATATTTGAAAAAAATTAATACACGACAAATTTTTTTTACTTTTTTTATTAACTACAGTATTTAATTTTATATTTTTTCATACATATTTTAATCATTACTGCTGTTTGACAATATGCATTTATTTGTGAACTAATAAGAAATCAGATTCATGATGTGATGTACAACTAGCACCACTTTCAGTCTTGAGTTGTGTTAATGGTTTTTTGTTTCTATATTAAAAAAATGAGATCACAATCAAAACAAAAAAATTATACATTATCATTAGAAAGATTATTTTCAGTTTATAAAATCAATAAAATCTTCGTTATTATTTATTTTAAAAATCTAAAAAAATATTTATTTCTGCTAATATCTAACAAAATATGTTTTAAAAGTTTAAAATTTTTGAATATTTATTGCAATATTTTTATACATACATATAAATCTATTATTATTATTTACTCATTAGTATAAGTAGGTTATTTACATAGAAGCTAAAATTCTAAATATAGTTTCAGGCCATGCTCCCATTAGCTGCTAATATAATGTTATATTTTTGAAAATAAAAAGTATTTCAAGTCAATATAAGTTATTAATAATTTAAATTTCTTGATATCTAATAAATATAATGAAATATGAAAGATATTAAGAAGAAACATGAATTGCATAACTTCAAAATCTCATTAAAATAATCTGCATAAAATGAGATCCAGATGTATATATATATATATATATATATATATATATATATATATATATATAGAGAGAGAGAGAGAGAGAGAGAGAGGATATTTTTGGAATCCATATGGATCACCATAATGCCTTCAACACTTGTTGTAAAATTCATCACGGTAAATATTTCCATGATTTCTGCAATTTTCAATTAATTATATCATAAATAAATAGTCTTTTTTACTTCAAAGAAATTATGATATTATATTCATATGTATGTAATATAATCAAATTACATTTTAAGAGAAATATGAAGCAATATAGCTAGTTGCATGACTAATAATAATTTTTTATTTATAAATTATTAAGTTGATAATTTAATAACAGTAACAAAGAATGGCTAAAATCCATTACAAAATTTAATTATATAAAAAAATAGCTATTTTTGCATTGATGTACAACATTACAAATTATAAGCCAGTAGAGCAACTAAACCCTACTAAAATTAATGCATATTTTCAAAGCAAACAAATAACTTTGAGAAATTTTACACAAACTAATGTGAACATGTAATATATAATTTAAAATAAACAATATAAACCAGTGTAATGTCTCATAAAACTCAATGCATAAATAAACAATGCAAAAAGTTTAAAGATCACAGGTAAATAACTGATTATTAATAGACTTCTCATATATGGGAAATTACATGTGTTTTCAAAAACTTAAAATTTTTATATTTTAACTAAGATTGTTTAATTATCTAATGAATAAATCTTATACAGTTCTTTTTTTCTGAAATGTATTGCATTTATCTCTTGAAGATAATATTGTTTACATAATGTCAGTATTCTAGTCTATGACATTAGTAATTTTAGAAAATGCCCATTAGTTAAAAAAAATAAATAAGGAAAACATGTTTAAAAATAAAATATCAAAAAATTGTTTTAAGATGTATTATAGCAAATAATTGATGATGAAATAATGAAAATAAATTGATGATCATTATAAAATCTTTTCAAGTTCTCATATGTGAAAGGAATAAATGTGTCTTTCAAGAGTTGATGGTTTATCATTTGTAAAGAGATTCACACTTTTATCATGTAAAAATTATATATAATTATAGTTATGTAATAAGACAATATATATCTTTATGAACACCTTAAATAGTTTCCATTAGGTAGTTGCCAGTTTTTAAACAAGAGGGGACCCCAAATAATCGGACTTTGGTAATAAAAAATTGTGTATTTGGTTTTACAGGTTGCAAATTGAATGCATTTTAAGATATAGTCTATTTAACGCAATCCACTGGTCTAAATATGTTTTTCACTTTGTGAATTAGTCTGAAAGCACTTGAAAAGTGGTGTTTTTAATGCCTTCATAATTTTTTCATCACTTCTAAGTCTTCAAAAAAGAGACTTTTTTTTTCATTTGAGATAACAAAAAGAAGTTCACATAGAATGACAATGAGTGAAATGGTTAATGGATAAGCAAGATCATGCTGTATTTAATTTAAAATTGTTTTACACTCAAGTCTTTGTATGGTAGCATGTGTCATGATAAACCATGTACTTCCTCACTTTCCACAAAATGGGGCAATTAAGTTTTATGACATCACGTAAAAGTTTCCGAATTTATAGGTTTTAAATGTCTGATCATTATGAATGAATTCTGAGTAAACAATGCCATTTACATCCCCCTAAAATCACCATCTCCTTGATATTGGACTTCAGTAATCACTTATTTTTGGAATATGAGGAAATTGATACTTTCATTAAACCACTCAAAAACTTGTGTTTTCCCAGAGCAATTTATTTCTAAGCTGTTTAATGTATTGCCATTGTCTTGCCTGCTGTTTTTGTTAAAGGAAAACTGTATTTCACCTTGTTCCAACATTTCAGCCATTAAAAAATATTGACTAGTACACTAAACACCCTTTACAAGGAAATGTCCTTTATAGCAGTTCAATTTTTCATTGTAACATCATTCAACATGTTGATGCAGAAGGGTCCCAGCAAAATAGATTTAGCTACAGAAAAATATTCTACCATAGAAGTGCCTACCAAAGAACAATTCTGGTTATTTTTAGGTTTTCATCATATGGGTGGATTAAAATTATTGATTTCTTAAATTACACACCTATTTGTAATTTATATATTCCTATTTAAATTACTGACTTCATTTTCAAAATACGCAGATATTTAATTAATAACTGAAATTGTTTATTGAGTTAAAACAGTTTATAAATATATAAATACATGAAAATAGTCAACACTTAAAAAATACTAATATTAATAACAATTTTAATCTGTTATCAAGGCAACCTGCTTTAAAGAAAAAGGCAGAAATCTATCTAAATTGTAATGGTAAAAAAGTAAGGCTGTTTTAACCTAACCAAGAGATATAGGTAAAGGGGGTTTAAACCTTATCTACTCCTCCAGATTACTGCCAAGCAACTTACTCCCCAAACATCACAAGAATTAATTCTTTAATGTATGCCTGGTTGTCGGGGAGAGATGAGATCCCAAAGGGAAATTTTAACATATAATAATCAGGTTTAAGATATAATAACACAGTCAATTAATGCATTAATAATATTAGTGAATGAACATTTATTATTAACATTTATAGGTTCCCAAACTTTTTCAGGCCACTGCAACCTTTGCAAGACATAAATTTTTAATGCCCTCCCTAAGTATAACAGTTTTCCATGTTATCTGTTTGATATTTTTGATGTAAATAGCAACTAATGATACTGCACTGGATGATGCCTATTCTGTAATTTATATGATGCACCTAAGATGTCAATGTCATGCATCAGAATAAGGCATCAATATAGAATCAATATCAATAACAAGAAGAAAAAAATTTTAAAGTTATTAAATTTAAGTTTAAATGAGTGAAATCAAACCAAAATCGATTATATTTCCTGATTTCTCCCTATCCAAAACTCTAATACCCTGCTAATTGGTATCACAAAGTTTTAGGTAATATATCTTTGAAAGCCTTAACCTAAACTTCACCTTTATGTGCCATTTTCAAAAAAAAAAAAAACACTTCTGCCAACAAAACAAAACAAAACAAAAAAAAAAAAAACAAATCAGCATGTTAATAAATTTTCAATAATCACATACAGAGATTACAAAAATAATGATAATTTCATACAAAGTAAGTTTCTATTTTTTCAAATAGAATGGTGTGTTAAAAGCAAACAACAACAACAAACAAATATGTATATATATTGTAATGGTATACATATGCCATTACATTATTTTAAAATTAAAATAAAAGAAAAAATAAATCTTAAGTAAAAATGATTTTATTAAAAACTAAAAGCCAAAATTAAAAGAGTTATGTTAATGTATATATATCGCACAGATGGAAAACTTTAAAAGTTTTTTTTTTTTTTTTTAAAAAGTATTTGAAAGTATTTTTTTGTAAAAAAATAAAGATCTAAAGATAGATAAATATTTTTGTTAAAAAGTTGTATGAAGGAAAATAGAAATAAATGTTGATTTGTACTATGTTTTAATCTTAGAAAATGGAAATGATTGTTTTATTAATTAAATGTAGAGCAAACTAGCCATTGGGGTACTTAAATAATTAAAAGGTCAGATAGGAGATATAAATAAAAATTAGAGATTGTTTCCCACTCTGAAGCAGCAACAAGTGCACAGACCATAATGGAAAAAAACATCTAGACCTCAGAATCAGTTACATCATGTTCGATCGATCTGTGAAAATGCTGATAAGAGGTTAATAAATGTATAAAAGCCAAAATAAATGAATTTCATTAATTGTTGTTGTCTTCGAGCTGACTATTAATCTACATATGAACTGTAGATGTATTGCAGACTCCACGATGTAGGAATCTGCAATAGATTTAATTTCCTGACAACTAGCTGAGGCCTCCCAATGACAGTTCTTGACCAAATGAATGGCAAATAGTGACTTCATTTCAAAGGAAGACAATCTACGAAGGTGTTATGAATATGGACCTCTAAATCTGCAGAATCTGTAAAGTATGAACACTTGTGCTTATCTAATATGAACTTTTTCAAATTTGCAATTAGTAATTAAAAATAAGAACTCTTATCTGACATAAAAAGGAAAATTCTAAATCAATTATTAATAATATTTTTTTATGCATATGCTTAATTAATCATTTCCATTTCTTTTTTTGCTATGTGTTAATTAAAATGTATTAAATTTAAGTTGGGTGTAGATGGCTGCATAGATTCATTAACATTTCTGTTAGTTATTTTTTAAGATTTTCATATGCATAAAATATATATATATATTGTGCCAAGGCCAAATTGGCACATGTATATAAAATAATTTTGTCTAAAAAAAAAAAAATATTAAAATCTTTCATAAAAGAGTTTGAAAAAAAAAAGAAAATAATTGATTAAAAGGGGAAAGGGGGAGTTTTGTTTAGAAAAGATAAAACTAAGAGTTCATAAAAGTTAAAGAGTGTTATTATTATAAATTAAAAGTTAAAATATAAATCTCTTTTTATTCCAGTTTATTAGAATAAATGCGTATATATGTGGGATGGTAAATAAAAATAAATGTAAGCTTGTTAATAAGAGATATAATAAATGCATGTTAAAATCATATTGAAAAACACATGAAAAACACATGAAAATAAATATTGAAATGAAATGTATTTAAAAAAACAGTGGTGAGCTACTAATTAAGGATATAAAAACAACATGTTTTGAAATGGCTACTACTAATTAAACAATCTTCAAAAACACATTGTCATAGGATTAATTACTAAAAGAATTTTGACAACACCTATTGCACCTATTGCCGGAGGATATTAAAACAAAAACAATTTGCATATATAAATAGCCAGATTTTTATCAGAGTTCAGTTTTTCAGGCTAGTTTTCAGTGTCAGTCTTGTTTAAATTATGTATCCAGAAACAGAAATGCAGTACTGAACATCTTATGGAAATATATGCTCTTCTTTCAGCCTTTAGTCCAACAAGATCATCAAAACCTGCCCATGAAATAATGTCTGCATAACAGCTCAGAAATCCTCCGCAAATGTTCAACTGTCTCCAAGAATAAAACCATCGGATTAGCATTAAATCTCCTCAAGAAATGTCAGATCTAACTGGTTAGATATCCTTTATTAGATATACTCCGTCAGAAGCAGCCAACAACAAGCAATATCCACATTCCAAAAATCCTAGGTAAAACATTTTATTATTCTCATTTATATGTAGTAGCCACCGCTGTGATTCATAAAAATTCAAGATTCAAATTATATAAACTCTATAAGCATGCATAAAATGAACTATTGAGGTGCGTGTTTGTGTATGTTAGATAATTTAAATGTCAAAGATTATTTTTGCTCCTCATAAAATATATCATAGTATGTTAACTTAAAATGTGTGTGTTATTTAGATTTATAAAAATGTTTAAAATTAGTAAATGTTAGTTAATAAATTGTCTTTAAAATTAAACTTTATTTGTCGGTCAATTCTTTTGATCAATTCTTTTCCTATATTTTATTACTGATTAAAATTAGACTGGGCTAGTTTTTGGGATAGTTTCGAGCACTGGATTATGAGCCTACTGACCAAATATGTTGTTTATTCTTCTGAATAGATAGCTGGCGCCCGGAGTTTACTCCGAAACAAATAAAGTGTTTGGATAGTAGGGGTTTGAATCTAGCAGCTGAGGTGGGCCATTGTTGATAGTTAAAGCTATCAATAATGTCTCCCATTTTGCTCGAACGTGCTGGTTCATTCACGTAACATTTATAAGTAAACAAAATTGTAAATGTATTATGGAGAAGTTTGAAACCAGCCAAAACTTATATACATGTAAGTAAGTGGTTTCAGCCATTCGATCTGGTACAATATATTGGTAAATATGACACCTCATGCTGAGTGTTCAAATGTATTTATTTGTATATCTTTTAAGTTATTGTTGTCAATGTGGCACCTTATGATGAATGCCATTGGGTTTACTTTATTGTAAATTTCCCTCTGCAATTCCATCAGTAACTTTATATTTAAAATTGTTTATGTTTATTTTAAAGGGGTTTAATTTCAGGCTGCTGGTGGAGGAATATATGGGTATTTATATCGATGTAATGTGAAGCGTGTTAGCATCCAGGGCAAAAGCCCAATATGAATGCAGAACCCAAAAGTGTAGTCAATGCATTACAATGGATGTGGATGGTATTTCCCACACCATTGTTTACCTTTTTACTCTGGGTGATAATAGTAAGATGGCCAAGACTGCAATTCACCATTACAGAGAATTGTTAATATATATATTCCAAATGATTTCCTTCACCAGACAGATGCTCATTCCTGTTCTGAGTGTGGATCATTTCTCTTCAAATAATACCATGCTGCAGATGCACATTCCTGTCAGCATGGTTTTATGCTAGCATCTTCATATTGCATTGGTTGCATCCATAAATCAGGAAGCAAGTGTTGGTTTGGCTACGAACTTTTAGTCTGAGATTGAATGATTGTTTTTGAAAAGTTTTTAACTGAGTAATCTATGTAGCCTATCTATACTCAACATTATAAAACTAACTTATAAACTGTCCATCTGTGTGGATTTTCTAAAATAATAATTTTAATTTAAAAATAACAAATTTAAGATTAATTTATTCCTCAATTTTAAATATATTTATATACGTACATCAATAAATGTCTTTTTTGTATATGTTATTACTGGCAATAGCTTATTTATTTTTTTATTTTAAATCTTTCTTTATTGAAATGTTGTAAATAAGAATTTATATATTAAATATCTGCATCTCCTTGAGCTAGTGACATGGGCTAATGGTCAATATAAAATAAAATTGGATCTTAACAGTAAGTATCTGCCTACACTGTAAATTTTCCAGGTTCGAATGGCCTAGTGGCACTTTGTATGGCAGATACAGTAAGACTATATATACTCTGATCATTATAATATATATTGTACTGGTCAAAACATGTCTATCCATCTAACATGAGCTGGAACTTACAAAATATATTTCAAACCCAGTCACGCCTGAGATTTAGGTCAGGGACCAACCTGAATTCAAGCCCATTTTCTAAGCCACAGATCAAACACCTAATGAATAACATAACAATGATGGCACATGAGAATTTATTTTAAATCCGGCCCGCTAGCAGAGTGTAAAGACAATGAGACACCTTCTAAGATTAACTTAATTAAATGTATGTGTGGAAGTGGAGAAAATTGGAATTCGAACATTTAAATAACTTTAAAATAAAATATTTAATAAAAGATATATAAAAAATTTTGATTATAGTGATATTGTGATGGGTGTGAATATACATGCCATTGTAGTTTATATGCTCTCATATTCTGGTTTTAAACATTCACAAATTAATATACATTTTTATTTCATTGGGTAGGTTTACTATTACTATGCCAATCATTTTTACATGCAAATTTAGATATTATATAAGTAACACATTTATTGATTACAATTAAAGATGGTGATTGCTATATAGAGATGGTGATTGCTATATAGAGATATAACAAGCGTTCTGAAAATTAGTTATACACTGAAAGAATTATTCTCATGCCATTTCGGTCATGAAAATAATAATAAAAAAACTAAAAGTTGCATTTGATTATGGAACAAAACCTTTGATTAACAAGAGTTACAATTTATATTTCAAACAGAAAGCTTGATACCCCCCCCCAGGCTATTACTCTAAATCTAAAAGGGAATTACAGTGGTGGGATTGTATAAAGCAAAAAAAATAATTATTAATTAGGCAGCAATTAAAATTTTGGGAATTTATATGTATGTTTTACCAAAGCACAAGTTGTAATATTGTAGCACCAAAACTGGGTCACAAAGCAAAAGAAAATATTAAATAAAAATTTTACGGTACCGACTTGAGGCTAGGAAGTAAGACGAGTTGTACTTCTTAACAAAATAAAAAATGAACAGCCCCTTCTTTTTGGGCAGTGCTTAAAGAAATATGAAATTGGGCTAGCATGGGCCTCCCCTAGTGCACAGAACTCTTTTACCTGAAAGAAGATATGATGTCAGCCTCCAACTATGTACATATGCATTTTATAGGAAATAAGGTATGAAAGATATAAATCCATGGGTGCGAGTTCATCACGACCCCCAGATTAGAAGCACATAGTTATAAATGAATGAAACAAAGCCTAATGTCAGTAACACATCTTTAAAAGATCACTAACAATGTGACATGGTACTAATTATTTATGGCTTCACAATTCCTGCCCTAGTTTGAATGCTACAATTTATTAATTAGCTATGCCATTTTAACATATGTATAAGAAAGAATTTTTTTATTTAGGACAATATACTGAAATTTCATTTATTAAATAGGATTCTAAAATTACTCCCCCTTCTTATCTGCCATAAAAAAAAGATTCAACCCCACCTTCACAGTGGCTTAAATTCTGGGATTATTTTGGTTTGAAATTTTTAAGAGTACTAAAATATTAGAAAAACAAAATGACTAATGACCACTTTTAGAAGGTCAGTAAATAACATTTTTAAATCTTAGAAAATACTAATTTAATTGCATTACCCCAGGATTTGATAAATACTGTCTTCATTTTTACAAAAATAAAACATAAAAGTTCCAATGAGGAAACAATCTTGTGAGCTTATTGATTTTAAAATATGTTTGAGTTTATTTAACAGGAGCAGATTTATGAACCTCAACTTAAGGAGGTCTGATTATAAAAAGGAGAAAAGAAAGATTTATATGTTATGCTCAAAAGTTTGTTTAGATTGGCATATTAATTCATATAAAAACAATCATAATTTAATATATAAAAGACAGACCACACCAAGATTATAAAAAGAGAGCATATGATAAGTTCAATTATAGAAAGAAAGTTATTGAGAGCAAATCTTATATTTACAGTGAGAAAAATTACATGGTTATAAATTTTAAGAAGACAAAATCTTGATATTAGAAATTAAAGTTCATTTGAAAAGATTTGAATGAGTTTTGTGGAGCGGTCTTGATTAATTACCTGTGCACACTTGTAGAGTCCAATTGAGTAAGTTCAGCTCATGTACATGTCAATTAAGAAATGTTTTTCATTGATCAATGCAACAAATGGGTTTCATTATATTTTTCAGCATTCTTCTGATAGTCAAGGTGATGGGGCAGCAAAATGATATTATGAGAACTATCCTAGAAGCAGGAGAAAGGTGGTGAGTTTTCTAGCCAAGTCACATATTTAAAAAAAATGATGTAGATGATCTTAGCAACCCTCAACTTGCCATAATGGTTCCTCCCTTAATGGCTTGCCATAATGGTTCCTCCCTTAATGGTTAAAAATTGGCTATTTTATACTCCTGCTCAAGTATTTGAAGAATGCTATTATCTTTGTACAATTTAATTAGAATGTTATATCCATTGTTATAGAGATTTAATCATTAAATAACTTTCAAAAAATACTTAAATATATTTCAAGATCAGAAATAGATTTGGCAAAAATATTTTTAACAATGCATGATCTATTTAATCAATTCCCCATTTTATTTTAAATCAAACTTTAATTAAAAAAAATTATTTTCCCAATGATAGAACAATGTTTAATTCTCACCCTTGTACTTATTTTTGGAAAATTTGATGATTGCATTCTCCATCTTGGATTCTAAAAAAAATAGTTTAATGAAAAAAAAAATAATATGAAAAAGTTTTACAAAACAAAATTAATATTTAGTTATTAAATTTGCTACGTTCACATATATATGTCTGAATGGCACCTGAGTACTTTAATACACAAAAATAATCAGTAATAATAAATGTTTAAAAATTTAAATTTACAATTTTAGGCACGTTTTTCAGCAGTACACATGTGAAATATTTGTATAATTATAGGAGCATGATGTAAATGTGGGATTTAAATGCAGGTTAGCTAGTTAAATAGTAGAAGAAACCATGCAGCTCAATCTTAGCTGAAGATTGAATGCTTTAATATATACACCTCAGCATACATGCAAGCATTCCAGAAATTAATTTGGTAGAACTGTTTTAAAGTAGGAACATCAAATAATAATTTATAGAGAAACAAAAAAAATACAAATAATAAAAAAATACAATAAAATGTATAGCAACAAGACATAATAATAAATAATAAAAAAATTATACCGTTCATCTTCCTTCTGGTTTTTTTCCATTAATCATCTCTGGACTTAGTAACTTTTAAGTGTGCTATAAACCATGACAACACAGCAGTGAGGGCTTCCCTTCTTCACAGAAAAATGTAGGCATTAAAGTGTTCATCATCATCAGCTAGCATCTGTGGTTACAAGACAGCAGCATAGGAGTCTGGATGGTGCACTAACATTGGGAGTTTACTTTATTAGCATTTTAATGATAAAAATTAGGCATTTTTACATTTCTCAGCTTCCTCTAAAAATCTTTATAATAATGACAGCAGCCATTCTGGACAGACTACAATTTGAAGCTAGACTCAGCTCTGCCTTCTTTTATAAAGTTCTCTACTGCTTTACAACTAGAACAATTCTCTTAGTTCAGCAAAGCCTTAATCATCCAGCAAACAAAACATAGCAAAAAAAACCCAATAAACTCAAAAGAGACACCTCTATCACCTGCTGAAAACCTTTTATATCACACCTATAGCAATATAAATTGAGGACCCCTCTTTCACTATTACAGCCATTATCTCCATTTTTTTTGATAATTGATCATAACACAATTGATATCACTTTTTACACCTTTTTATCTTTCACTTCTTTTATTTTCCACTCAAACTCTTTTAATTCATCAAGGAATTCCATTTTACATATAGTTTGTAATTTTAATACAATGAAAGTAGCTTTTTTCATCTTTACAGAAAATTTCAAACCAAAAAACAAAAAACAAATCTGAGATATGACAAATTTTTAGATTCTCTCAGCTGATATTGACCTTAAATTACTTTTTATTTTTTAAACATAAAATATAATGCACAGTATTACCACTTCTATCTATTAGTAAAATTTAAAATTAGCCATAGAATAATAACCCACATTTCTTTTAACATGTTAATAGAGAAAAAACTATGAAAAATGTACAAAACATTTATGATTACTCTGATAGTCCTCTTTGTTTATATATTCTTACACATAAACATTTTATAAAATAACTATAAAAGTGGCAAAATGACAACAATTAGTGGTTTAAAAACAAGTTAAAGCTGACGATCGATGCATCTAGACAAAAGACTAGACCACATGAATGCTCTCCAATCTGAACCCACCATTGTCCCCCTAGAAGTATTCACTGCTCACTGAGGGTGGTACTGCCCACTTTGGGAAATACTGATTACATCACAAATCAACTTGAAGAATCAATGAAAATGTTACAAGTTATTTCTCTTGCAACAGCATATACGGATATATAGATATGTCAGCAAGATTCAATAATTATATATAACAATTGATTTGTAACTCTAAAGACAATACTATGCCTAGCCAACAACTGGTTGCTTTTCTTTGAAAGAGAGGGACAAAAAATATTAACTCGAGGGTAAAATTACAAAAGATGGATAACTGGTTAGACTAGTTAAATAGAATTGAGGCCATGTTTGAATATAGCCTGACTGTTAAATTTTAAAAGTAAAGATAAACCCCCCAATGACATTTGTCAGATTTACTTGGTAATATTTTGAGCATATAAAAGGCAAGGTTTTAAGCAGTAATGAAAAATAAGCTATCGTGGTCCTTGATGATTCAATTTGTGAGTTTAGAAAATGAGTCTCAGGGCACATGGCTTCATTCAAGGCTAACTTGAGGCTGGATAGTACTCTGGCTTTAAAACATAGTTAGAGAAAAGAAACTCATTAACTATAGCACTGAGTTGGGAATGGAGTGTAAGTGCTTGTGGCCAGTAATAATATTTGAAAGATTCAAGATCCAGTTTATCTCCAATGGCAATCTCAAAGAGATGTTAACTCACAAACAATGATGAGAGGAATGAGGAATAAGTGCTGAGACACCTACAAATCACCGAGTAGCACAATATAACACTAAATGTGGTCAAACAACCATTAAACTTTAAATCCTTTGTTGGGGAGATATAAATAAAATAAATATGACTTCAAAACCTTACGAGATTGTGCAACTATCCGATCCCAAATAGAATTATTACTCTTAATGAATATTAAATATATAAAAAGAAAGACATATTGATTACTAATTAATCATTACTTAACTAGCTCATCTATGGAGTTAATGAATATTTGAAACTCTAATTTATTTACAGTGGTACTGTACTCTTTTTTACATTTAACTAAAAATTTATGAACGTTTAAGCTATATATGTTCTTTACATATATATATATACAATAATTAATACAACAAGACACAAATTGTGTAACTTTATTTTAAGCTTGTAGTAAATGTTCACTAGATGGAGCTTACCACTACCTCCAAACAAGCTTTAATTATAAGTGCAGAAAGAGAAAGAATTCCAAAATCTCTATTGAAAAATTCTGATCTCCAGACCAAATGGTTTCAAGCATATGTCTCACCTCAGTGAGGAATTAGGATTTCAGACACTAGATCTAAATTTATTCCAACTCAAGCATCAGCACTTATTTAAAACGTTGCTATGAATTTGAAAATCTGAATTTTTCAGACATGTGAATATCTTAAAATCCAGCCTTACAAACCAGATAGCTATATGGGTCTGAACTCAGTTCAGTTTTACCATATATTAATAGCCAAAGCAATATAACATTGCAAAAGCCTTCAAGGATATTAAATAAGTGCTGATGCTTGAGTTCAACTCCTCACTGAAGCGATCCATAGGCTAAAAACCAATTGATCTGGGAATGAGGATTTTCTGATAGAAATTTTGAATTCTTTTTCTTTCAGCACTTGTAATTAAAGCTTGTTTGGAGCTAGTGAATATATATATATACAGACCTTGCTCTCGTGCATCTTCACTTCCAGATAATATATGATATAAAATAAAACGGGTTCTATCTCAATTAATAATTAATAACTAAAACATTCAGCATTAAAATTAAAATATTCCACTAGCTCAAATTTAAAATTCGAATAAGGTTCAATTTATAAAAATATATTAAATAAATATTTAATATTTTCATGAGACTTGAAGTAAAAATACAGGTGACAAGATAGATTACATTGAGCCAATATCCTACAGGATACTACCTCAATGGCATAAGAACACTATCCCCCCTTTATTACTATTTCAAATAACAAACTCATAGTATTCTTACGACTTTAATAACTTCTACTCACTAAGATTAAACTAATAATTAAATCTTAATCTTCTATTTAATAATAATCTAGCTCAAATAAAATAATCTCAGGTTCATAAAGTTTATTCTAAGTTAATAAAAATACGGTAGTAAAATATGAGAAGGGATTTTATGTCATAATCTACTACACTGAAACTAATAATAATAAATAACAATAATAATATTCTTTATTGTTTAACTACTATTGGATATCTTTTCGTTATATTTTTATTACCATAATAAAATAATAAAATAATTTTATATAATCTTTTATCTTCATGAATATAATAAATAAATATGTGGTAGCATATGATAATCTGACAAACAAAATATGTGTGGCAACTGATAGCATCTAATTTAATATAATATTGTGATAACTGATTTATGACCAATAAATAATGTAAGATTATGATTATCTAATTATAATGAATACCAATAAAATATTTAAATTCTTAAAATAATTCTCTATTTATCTTTTGTGCAAAATTATATATTTGTTTCGATTATTATGCATATATCGTAATTTCATGCAGCGATGTGGAGAAATAAATAACTCGGACACAAAATTCTTGAAATAACAAAATTTAACAAAGTTTATTATTAATAACAAATAAATCAACAATTTATTTACACTATTTACAGTGGATATTCTTAACTTTTTTACTTTACAGTTTGATCTACCAGGTTATAAAAAAAATAATTTATATTTCAATCATGTCTTTATTTAGATTCAGGACAAAATTTAAAAAAAATGTTATTATTTGGTTTCTCATTATGGTTAACTTATTACAAGTATATTTATCTACTTTATTAGCAACAGCATTTTATCCTTAATACTATTAAACTATCTTATTTTTAAAAATTCATACTTAGAAAACATTCCATAGAAAACAAAATTTTATAATGAGTATGGACTTCTCAAAATATAAAAAAAAATTTTCATCTTGCAAAGTCAAAGAGGTTACACAAAATATTATCCAAAAATTCAGTACTAGATTTTAGTATTTATCACACAATGTTTATTAATCATAATATATTCTTCTTTAAGCCTTACTTTAGTTTAATATAAGTGTAATCATTAATAGATTTCTGTTAATCAATAAACAAAAATATACTATGCATATTGTTTACATAATCTACTTTGTACTATTGTATTTAAAAAAAAAAATGCAATACTTATTTTTCTCTTAAAAAAAAATAATACTAAAGCATTTAAAATTATTATCACTTTAAAGAAAATATCTTTATTTAGATACTTTATTTTAAAAAAAATTTATATTTCATTTCCGAAATAAAATTCAAAATATATTTTATGATTCTTTTCTTTCCTTAGGATACTTTGGATCTTCAATTTTAAGTTACAATATTCTGCTCCTTATAAGCAAATAAACTAATCTTATCCAAAAACGATAGCATAACCTTAGTTCTAAATTATTTATCATTTCTCTTAAACATATCTTACTAAATGATGCAGTTACATGAAATAAAGATAGCGAAAACAGATGCATAGGATTAAGGAAGAAAGCTAGAGTATTATTCTTAACATATCTCAAAATCATGGTACAGTGTGAAGAGGTATGACATTTACCTGCCTAATATCCTCTAGTACAGGGACGATGTTAAAGCTATTTCTTCAGCTTTATTAGAACATCAAATATTTAAAGAAATATAAACACTGTCCAAATAAAATGTGCATCAGTCATAGGGCTTTGTTAACTATGCTGATAACCACATAAGTCTAAATATTATTTCCATTCCTTATAACATCCTATTTTCTTAAAACAAAAACAAACAAATACATCATCTTGGTTTCCTGTTAACTATAGTACTTCCAAGTCACTATCTCAACATTATTTCTCAAGATTTTTCTACATCTTACATCGATAAATAACTATCTGCATTTACAAAACAATAAATAAAATTCATTAATAGTTAAACAATCTAGCTGTTCCACAAGAAAAGTCTGTCCACTTCATCATTCTATATGTCTAATCATATACAATCTACTTAGACAAGATTTGAATATCCCATATCATAAAAATTTTAAAAGAATCACATAATTATTTGTTATGTTGGATTATATTACTAAAAAAAAAAAAAAAATCAAAAAATTGTCGTATGCATATTTTCAAATCAATCCTATCTCATAATGTTTTTTAAAATGTTGTATAAAATGCAGTACATATAAATAAAAAAACTTTTACACTTCATTCTTCCAATTTATAGATGATCTAAAGAAAACAAAAAAATATACATTATAAATTATCAATAGTTATTATTATTACCAATAACCTTTATCTAGTCATCGTGTTCAGTAGGCTTCCTTTGTCCACTTGAGCATTGCAGATATAAAAAAAAATCACACCCATACACTTTATATTAAAATATTTTTAGCTAAATTATTAGATTATTATATTATAAAATTTTAATATTAATAAATTAATGTTTTTTATGTTTTTCCTAATCTTATATAAAAATTTAGATTTAAACTAGGTTAACAAAATAAAAGAATCAAAACTATAGTTACATATTTTCTTGACGATATTTCCTGATAAGTCCAAAATGCTTATTATTTTCTCTAGAGTTTTCCAAAAATGTTCTCCAAGCGCATTAAAGTTTAAAATAAAAATAATTATTAATCCATTTAGTAAAATTTAGAAAATAATCCTTGGTTTTAATTTTTAGGATGATAATATTAATTAATCCCATGAAGCTTCTTAATCTTCTCTACCAATATTCTCTGCATATACGATGCATCAATCCATCTAATTTAACTTTAAAAAAAATATTCGATAAACTTTTAAGTACTATTTGTATTTCCATGGATCCATCTTTTTATTCATCTATGTGTTCACTTTTTATCTATGTTTCCTTCTTGATACATTTAAACTTTCGTTTGGTATTTTTTATAAATCTCTTTTAAAATAAAAACTTCAAGTACTTTTGAACAAATATTTTCCAAGTACATTTTAAATAATTCGAAGAACGGATATTTTAATACCAAAACGCTTCTGTAACATATTTTCCTGGGCTCTTTTTTTAATTCTTAAAAAATATTTTAAAAAATGTTACCTTCAGAAAGGATATAACATTTTACTCCTTTGAATATCATATTATATAAAATAATCCATGAAATATAATTGTCTTATTACTATTTAAAAACAAATCTTGGATCAGCTTATAAATAATAACGTTTCTTCAATACATTTCATTAGACTCCGTATAATGTCCGAGCTGTGGTTTTTATGTACCAAAACAGTTCTTCGGTGAAATATTAATAAAACTGTATCAATAAATATTTCAAATATTTTTTCAGCATTACAACTTATATCCATTTTATTCCACGGTATATCCATTTCTATTGCGAAGTTAAGGTTAAATTTTTAGATAAAATACGACTGATAAAGAACTTTAAAAAATTTAACAAAGCATGTTAAACAAAATTATTAAAATATTTTTTAGTTTATACTCTCTTTTGCAAAAAAATATTTTTTAAAATTATCAATTAGTTTTTTTGCAGATAAAGTTATAAGAAAGTACTAAAAAAAATTGACTAAAATAAAAGATCTAAAAAATACTATCTTTTGATAGTTATAATTTACCTTTCTTCGGTTTCAATACATTATTAATCTCCCCCTATAACTTAGTTACGACGATATTTATAGTCTGTAAGAATACCTATTCCTATTGGTTAATTCTTACTTTAGCTTGAGAAAAATTTACATATTTTCAATTTATAGCAGAATTATATTTGAAAATAAAAAATTATGACGTAATGAACTTAAAATATTATTTAAAATATTACTTTTAAATAAATTATTATTTCATTAAAACTATTTAAACATTTAAAATAACTTTTAAAATAACATTTAATAACTTATTCCATTTCTTAATGTTCAATTTATCTATTTTTATTTAAATAAAATATTTAATTTTTATATTATGAATGTATTCGTCTTTATGATACTATTTAAAACATTACATCATATAAATATACAATAACGACAGTTAACTTAATGTTTAATACTATTTACTTTTATGATAGGCAATAATTCTATCCAATTCTATAATATAACTTTTAAAATATTTTTAAACTTTGTTATTATTTCAAAAGCATGTGTGTGATAGTATACATTAAAAATCACGTGATTAATAACTTTGACAGACGATTTTCAATCTATTTCTCTGCCTAGACTAATAAAATTGATACACTTATTATATTATATAATATAATTATAAAATTTGGAAGAACAATTTAGAAAATATAGAATTAAATACAATTCTCACCATCATAAAGTTTATTTTTTAAAATGTACGATGTTAATTTTGACTATTTAAATATGATTACAAATTTAAACATAGCATTTATTAACTATAAGTTTTAAACTATTAAAATCGAATTTATTAAATATACTTTTAATTATTTATAGCTGTGTTATTTAATATGGCCAGCTTTTACAACCAGATGAAACAATATTTCAAGCTTTACATAACTATTTTTTAAATAATTCGCTATAATTTTAAATACTATGTATTTTCTTTAGCTTCAAATTGTACTTTAAAGATATAATTGACTTAATATAATTAATGTATTAAAAGAACATATTTTAAATTTAAAATTTTTTAGTAATTGACTGTTATGAATTATTACTGACCTATAGAAAAGGGCACAATATATATATATATATATATATATATATATATATATATATATATATATATATATATATATATATATATATATATATATTAGTAAAACCCAGGTCGACTTAAAAAAACAATAAAATAAAGTGGTATTGGATCTTTCTTTTAAAATGCAAAATAACAGATTTAAAATATATATAATCGCATTGACTTTATAACAAATGATAAATTAAAAAAAAGACTATTTCTGAAAGACAAGTGTGCTTCCGCATTTGCTCTCTTTAACAAAATATATTAAAAAAACAAATACAGTAGGAGGGAAATGGATGGAGAGCCCTTTTTATTCAAAAAAAGTTTTGATGTGGAGCTGCACTTGCTTCACAGCTCTCTTAAAAAAACTTTAAAAAGTCAGTTTTGCTGCAATCCAAGGTCTTCCATATATGTATTTGTCCCTTTAAAGAACATTATTTGCTGTTTGTGTGCCCACCTAGTGGCCCTAGGAATACAATGTTAGTTTAAGGTCCTTTATATTAGGTGGAATTAAAAAAAATAACGAAGCTTCACTGTAATATTTTGAAGCTAAACTGAGGGTAAACTCGTTACCTTTAAGTGTATTATCAAACTAGTTTCCTAACAGTAACAAGAGTTTAACTGACATTGTTGTGAAAACAAAAATGGCAGAGAATTTATTAAATCAAATGCAGAATAGAGGGGAAATGCGAAAACAGCAATATAAATAAACAACTGATGGAAGAAGAGAATCCACTTAACAAAGAAAACACCTCAGGTGATTTGGACTATATGTTACCCAAAATATCACAAGGGAAAAAGAAAGTTGAAGGCTTCAAAAAGTTTAAAATTGAAAATGTTATCTAAAAAATGAAATCGATTAATAAAAGTTTAAAATTGAAAACATTATCTAAAAGTGAATCAGATTAATAAGAACAAATCTATAAAATCTAAATTTGAAACTAATGAGAGAAGTAAGTTAAACAAATTATTTAATGTTAATAACCAAGAATTTAAGTATGAAGAGGCATTTCAATCAAAGTATGGGGTAAATAACATTATGCAAGAGGCTTATGATAATATATTGGATTTAACGGATGAGGAAGATGAAAAATCAACTGTTTTAATGAAGTCACTTAATGAATAACTTTAATAAGGATTGAGAAATTTAAAAGAATAACAGCGAACAATTCTTTTATCAAGATCATAACCACAGACAAATTCATTTGACAAACTGGATGCTAGATGCTCCAATTAGAAATATCATTTTTATAACAGTAATAGAGTTTTGTTGTAATATTTGAAGGCACAGGCCTGCACTCCTCATTTCTTCTGCAGGGGTTGATGATGGCAGTCATTGGAGGTCTGGTTTATGGGTGCAGGCTGTCGATGATTATTGCCGCTTCTGGAAAACCTGCCGGGGAGGGTACAGGGTCAAAGTTTTCAGCATCTTTTCTGCTCTGATGGGCTGCTGCATCCCTTTGATGGATTGTTTTTGGGCAGTGCAGATCTGTGATTGTCCATGTATTGATACACATTAAGCAAATTATACAACCCTTTTATGGATATATTTGTTATTGAGTGTATGTACATTGTAAACCTGGTTAATAATTGTTTTACCTTGTAACATTGAACACTTTGTAACATCATGTAACAGGTGATCAGTCACCTGTGTTTTTTTCCTTAATAAAAAAAAACTATCAGTTTTTAATATATTTTATCATTATTTCCTATATCTACCATTTGCTCAGTTACAATAGTCAACCAGATTCTTCCCCCTGATTGATGGGTATTTCACTTTTCTATGTATCATAGAGGGTTTTATTTCCTCTTAGACTCTTGACTTCATTTTCTACTCCAGTTCTTCTATCACTCTAAACATTTTTATCAAAATTTTTGTGTTGTTCCAATTATTTAGGTCATTAAAAATGAACTTCTTTTCTCATAGCCCCCATCTGGGGTAGTAAACTGACTACTGACTAAAATCCTAATCAATTTTTGCATTAGCCAACTAAAATTAACAATCTCTCCAGTGTGGATTTGCTTCGTTTTTTAAAATCAAATTCTTTAGTTCACTTCAAAATTTTTTTCTTTATATAATCCTTAACTCTTTCAAACAGTTTAAAGATGGCCACTGCCCCTAGTGGCAAAAATGTGCAACAAAAACCTTCAAAACTTCCAAAAATGCTAACTAAATTAAATTCCAAAAAAAACTCAATTGAAAACAATATCAGCACAGAACCATTTCAAACTCCATCTCCCAGACCTTCTGGATTTTCCTTCCCTACAGGTTGAGATTTTCCCCATCAAAGGCAAAAAGCAATCCAAAAAAAGTAATCTGACCCATCATAATGTTGCTTCCAGCAAAACTGGGAACATTAAAAATTCCTCAACTATGAGGGGAAAAAATCAGCCTGCTGCACCTAAGTTTAATGCAGAAACCTCAGCCAACTCTGAATCTTTTAAAAATCTAACACACAATAATTACTCAAAAGATGATGCTAGTCATGATTCCCCTTCTCAATCCATGAGTAAACCAAGTCTGCCAACATTACTGCCACTAATATCAGTCACACTATAGAGCAATCCCTTATTAAAAATTCATCCATAGATAGCTCCCTAAAACCACAGCTAGTCTGCTAATTTCTATGCTCAGGCTGCATCCAGCATCATACCAAAAAATTCGAATATAACCACATCATAAACATGCCAAGCTGAGCTCCTTCAAAATCTGTTGGGCATTGATGAGGACAAATCTAGCAATCATGATTCAGACATCTCAGCAACCTTCATTCCTACCAAATAACTCGCAGCAGAGAATCACATGGTGATCTTAGAACAATTTAACCAAACAGTTCCATCACTTCTCCTCAAGTCACTTCATTGCTACCAGAGTGACAGTTCTGTCATTGTGGCAGTTACAGATTTACAATGTGGACTCTTTAAATTTCCAACACAGCAGCTCTATGACCTTATCAAGCTCCACAATCTAACTGATAATATACTAAAATCCTCACCTTCCTAATGATCGATACATGGCAGTAGAGTTTTACAACACAATACAAAGATAAGCCTTCAAAAACAGATTCAAATTTTTTACACAATATGTTCCTGGTTTTAATAGACACTGATAGATCATCCATACTTAAGGGTTTATCAAAAACTGTCATATAGGGATGGAGAGGCAGCACTTACAGAAATATCTTGAGGCATTTGGACAAGTTACCTCATTTGAGTACTTTAGGGATCCTCTCACCAATGGTCTCACCTTCACCAACACATCCTCATTTCAATTCATCCATGAAAAAATCTTTCTCCTGAAAGCATTCCCACAACAATAGCAGATAATCTATCACCTTTGATCCTCTTGATTAAGGGAATGATGCCACAATGTTCCACCTGCAAAGACCACAACCACCTCATTTAAGACTGCCCTAAAATGCAATTCTTGCCAAAAAAAGGGCCTAAACCACATCTGTGCTCTGCACAGCTCCAATAGATATGAACATCCTCTTTCAGCTAACTATTCACCTCCATCTGATACCAATTCAACCTTTCAGCCTTTGGCCACCATCTTACCTTCCGTTAAGAATCCGGCTTCCTAGGCCACATAATTTTGATTTTATTTGCAGCCCACCACTCTCAATACAGTTCCACCACAGGACCCTCTTTCCTTGATGGACATGTCAACTAATTCAAACTCAGAAATCATCCTGCCTGAGTCTACCAACTCTGGCCCTTCCACCACTAACAACAAATGTCAGAAGCATGCACACCCTAACCCATATGATAGTGACACCAAATCTGACAGGCAGATTTCCATCCTTGACCTTCCCAGTGAAATCATATGGACTCTCTTCTGCAACCCAAGCAAGTCTCAGACATACAGAATGTACAAGGAAAAAAGAATTCTTTCAGTGAAGAAATTCTCTGGCTCAACCCGGGCCTCATTGACCTCCTCCCTTCACACTCTCTCACCTTCCTCTGCTGAATTTTTTTTGGACAGTAGTTCCTCAAGTGACATCAAGAATAAATCATTGTGCAATTCTGGCAGAAGAAGAAAAATCTGTACTTCTCACATCTCTCCCAGCCCAGTTCATCCCCACTCACCATAAAAATTTCTGAATTTCCTACTGTTTCTCCATTCCTTATGTCCATATCTTAAAGTCACATATGCTTATCTCTGTTGTTGGTTTAAACATTCAGGCCCTTAATTCAATCCATAGGCTCATTGCTCTCAAACATTGGTTTGAAGTCAACTCTTCCCAACATCTTCTTCCTTGCCGAAACTAAACTCTCTACTTACTTCAACTATAGGATTTACTCCAGTTTGTCCACCTTTGGTCTCTTCAAGTATTCTACTGTCTTCCAGGAATCAACATTCTCATTAATAAATGTGCCCCTCCTTCCACCTTTTCCATTATACATATTGATGCTCATTCTATTTTCTTGGAGATACAATTTGAATACTTCAGAAGTTTTGTGATATATTTATATCTGCCCTCCAATAACAGTGACACCGCTCATTAAATCTATTATTCACCAAATCAACAATATCACAACTACCACCTCCCTTCCCATTCTTCTTCTGGGTGATTTCAATATGGGCTACCAGTTCTTCACAAACAAATATCTACATCTCTTCTCCAGGGACTTAATGTGTGTCCAGGGCTTTTTCCCAGTCCATGCCTACACTTTCTACATCCATAAGCATCAGACTCTCATTGATTTAACATTTATGCTCTTCTGATCTCCATTTCATGATTGAATTGCCCAACTCCATACCATACCTTTTTCAGATCACAAAGCATTACATCTCTCCCTTGACATTAACTCTGGCCCTCCAATAAATTTTGGCCTCAGAAGAACAATACAATTCCTCAACAAACAAAACACACCAATAGCATTGCTGTCAGAAATTTATATATACCTTCATAAAATCAATGTCCTTCAAATAGATCCAATATCTGCATAGTTAGCATTTGTGGAAATCCTGCAAGCTGCCATCGACAAATACACCTGGAATTTCTGAGGGCCACTCAAGTTTCTGGCTTCCATGGACAAAATTTCAGAGCAACTGAATGATCAGGAGAGTGGGCCATTAGACATTAGCACCATCATCCAACTGAAACTTCAATACCGTGATGCTCAAAAGGCTTTGGCTGAGTACATCTCATCCAAATGCACCCAGAAGTACATGGGGAATCAGCATTGTTGGATCAGAAGTTACCTGGGGTGGGGTCCTTGTTCCCACAGAAAGAAAACCACAACTCATCCATCACAGTCAGCAACAAATCCTACATAGGTCAGGAATTACTCCTTCATTTGAAAAACCATTACAAGAACATGCTTCTCGAAGCTGACATCCCTCCTTTCACTATGCCATCAACCTTGAATGTCAGCTCTTATCCTGGCATCACCCAGGCCATGCTACTTAACAAACTGAAAAGCTTTCCTGACAATGTCCACTCTGGTCCTCATGCAATCCCCAAGTTTATCCTTCTCTACCTATGTCAGTTCACCATTCCCATTACTATCAACATGATCAACAAACTGACCTCAGGTGCTTATATGATTGAGGGTCTCTATCTGGTAACATTAGTCCCTTTCCTTAAGAAAGACTGGCCACCTACTGATCTCAAGAGCCTTAGGCCCATTTTGATGATCTCTCTGCTCATAAAACTAATTAAGTCTACCATTAAAGAGTCACAAGAACAATTCATACTCCCTGCCCTTTTTGCCCCACAGTTTGCTTGTAAGGAGCATTCCACTCTTGGGGCTGCCACATTCTTTAAGATGGCCACCAAGCATGTTAGGCCATCTCAAAATGGCAGGCCCATTGCTGTCTAACTAGACATCCAGGCAGCCTTCGACTCTGTTAGGGTCGATCTGCTCCTTGTGGTCCTCAGAAACCAGAACATCCCAGAGGCCCTTCTGTCCATTCTCCATAATCTTTTGTCCAACAGAAAAATCCTAGTTACCCTGGATGGGAAAATTGCCCCTGGCTTCACACCTAACATATCCAGCCCTCAGGGATCTCCACTGAGCACTTTGTTGTTCACCACATTTCTGAATACCCTTTTGCTCAGGCTACAACATGACCTCCCTGGTGTCTTCATTTCTGCAGTGAGCAAAAACATCACATGCCTTGCTTATGTAGATGATGTAGTTGTCTTCCTTCTTTCAGTTCATCTCATCCCAAGGCTTCAACAGATCCTCACCTGGTACACCAAAACATATAGGCTGGAATATAGCAGTGATAAATCAGTGGCCTGGCAACTATGAACTGATAAACAAATCTCTTCTACTTTCAATGCCAAGCCACACAACTTCCTCTGATTCTCCCTCATGCTGTCTCCTAGGGTCATGAGAGTATGGTCCAAACCACACTCTATCAAAGCATATCATCTACCCTCAGCACTATCATAGGCATCTTTCTCTCCCTTTATGGGAAAGTCACCCTCATAAATCTTCTAGTGTTTCCTAAAATAGCATATTACCTCTCCATTGTTCTACCTACACATTTTTATATCCAAAATTTTAATTCCCTTTGCACCCATTTTTTCTGGGGCAGAAAGGTGGTGGCCATCAGCCTAAAAAGAAGTTGTTTTCATAAAAACCTCAATGGGTTGGGCCTGCACTCCATTGACACTCTTCTGATCCAAAGATCTCACAACATTATCCTTGCACTCCTAAGTCACTTTCCTGCCAACCTTGTGCATATCAGTATCACACCCACTGACATTCCTCCTCCCAGTGGCAGGCCCAGGTCATGGACTTCACTCATTGCCAACATCCTTTAAAAAGCTAGCTTTGTTATACCATCCATCAGCAGCAAACTAAAGTACTGGGAAGTTTTCAATCAGACTGCAGACTTTTCCATTGTGTCACCAACATTCCTCAAACTTACCAATGCTCAATTAATCCGCAAATTTAAAAGATGGTCCCTTGAGGCAAAATTCCTCGATTTCCTCCTCAAAATCAACCTTCATTCCCTTTCCACAAATTAATTTTTGGTCAACTGTAGGGGTTTCACCAAGATCTCTCTTATATGCCAGCTCTGTAAAACTGACAATGAAACCCTCTGGCACTTCCTACTTAAATGTCCCTTTCTGCTTGGTGTGAGAAATGTCATCAACTCCTGCCTTTCCTTGCACAGGAATACCATCTTCAAACTCCAAGAATGCATAGAAATAGGGATCTTCCCAGCTATTAGACTATCAGTTTCCTCATGTATGCTCTATGGTTGCTCTGATGTGACATTATCTTTGACCAGAGAGTACCCTTAGTGAACCAAAAGCTCTTGGACCTAATTCACTGTCTCAAAATCAGAGATACCAAACTAGCCCCACATCCACTCCTCACAGATACTTGGGCAATCCTCCAACTCTCATCCTCTGTCATAGGACTCAATTATGAAGACATGCATTTTAGACTGGACTCAATTATGAAGACATGCATTTCAGACTGGCCTGTACTACACACCATTTCCCCTTTCCACTTCCCATTCCCTTTTCACATGTATCCTTCTCATCTTATCATGTTGCTCCTAAAATTTCAATTTATTTTATATTTACTCCCTTGTAAACCTTTTCTAACTGTATCTATATATTTTTTTGATAAATAAACATCACTGAGAAAAAAAGTTTTGTTATAAATTTTAAATACTCCACATATAATATAACAGGTTAAATATATATAAAAAAAAACAAATTAAATTATTTCTCCACTCCAGTGCTTCCTATGTAGGTTATAAATATATGTTTCAAAATATAAGAAAGAAATCATTTTGTTCTTCCCCTGATAAAAAATTTAAATAAATATATGTATATAGATTTTTAGTGAGTACAATGGTGATCGACTAATATGATTATTTATGTGTAACCTATAAAACTTTAAGAATTTTCATTATAAACAAAGCAAAACTCTCCATACAGTATTGCCACCCTATGCCAACCAGAGTAATCAATGAAATGCCAGAAGGCTTGTGCATAAAATCCCTATCTAATGCCTACTCATCCAATATCCCCAGACTAGTTTCTGGCTTGTGGCCATCATCAGTGAGGAGTTTTGGATCTGAGAGCACTGCACCTAGATCTTAGGATCTAATGCAACCCTCCAGCACCCATTTTTTATCTCTACTTAACTACAAAACTATGAGAATGAAATTGGAAAAACACAAAAATGTTTTCAATCTAAGCTCAATAGCTTATATAGTCATATGGGTCTGAACTCAGTTCAGCACCCATACATTTTGGTGTCTTTGGCTCTTTAACAACCATAGCCACCACTATTTTATTAGGCAGGATTGGTGTTAAAACATTAAGCATCACATGATCACTATCTCTTATACTAGCACATATTTGTTTATAAACAAAGCAAAACTCTCCATACAGTATTGCCACCCTGTGCCAACCAGAGTAATCAATGAATGCCAGAAGGCTTGTGAGTAAAATACCTATCTAATGCCTACTCATCCAATATCCCCAGACTAGTTTCTGGCTTGTGGCCATCGTCAGTGAGAAGCTTTGGATCTGAGAGCACTGCACCTAGAATTTAGGATCTTAGGATATTGGATGAGTAGGAATAAGATAGGGATTTTATGCACAAGCCTTCTGGCATTCATTGAATACTATGGTTGGCACAGGGTGGCAATACTGTATGGAGAGTTTTGCTTTGTTTATAAACAAATATGTGCTAATATAAGAGATAGTGATCATGTGATGCTTAATGGTTAACACCAATCCTGCCTAATAGGATAGTGATGGCTATGGTTGTTAAAGAGCCAAAGACACCAAAATGTATGGGTGCTAAACTGAGTTCAGACCCATATGACTATATAATCTATTGAGCTTAGATTGAAAACATTTTTTGTGTTTTTCCAATTTCATTCTCATAGTTTTGTAGTTAAGTAGAGATAAAAGGTGGATGTTGGAGGGTTGCATTAGATCCTAAGATCTAGGTGCAGTGCTCTCAGATCCAAAGCTCCTCACTGACGATGGCCACAAGCCAGAAACTAGTCTGGGAATATTGGATGAGTAGGCATTAGATAGGGATTTTATGCACAAGCCTTCTGGCATTCATTGATTACTCTGGTTGGCACAGCGTGGCAATACTATACGGAGAGTTTTGCTTTGTTTATAAACAAATATGTGCTAGTATAAGAGATAGTGATCATGTGATTAGTAATTTTCATTATACTAAATCAAAATATAACAACATAATGAAAGTATTAAAATATCAGATTATATAATTCAAAGCTGTACATATATAATTTCAAAAGCTAAATAAAGTAAATTCAATTTACCAATTAAAACAAAAGTGAAAAAGGTAAGTAAAATTTTAAGTTACCAGTAACTATAAGTGTGTAGTGATATATAGCAGGGTGATACAGCCAGGTAAGAACAATCCATTGGAAATCTGTATCTTTTAAGTTTTCATCTTCAGGGTATGTTTGGGTAGTAGTTATTCACTAATAGGTAGCAGTCATCAGTCAGACAATTTTTTAAGTTTTCCAGGGGCTTCATTGTTCCGACTCTGGACAAATGGGAGAGTGGATGCAAAGAGACCTACTCACACATTTTTACTATATGGTACATTTTTGGATTTGTATATATAGCATAACCTTTATATGATATATATATATATATATATATACAAATCCAAAAATGTACCATATATATATATATATATATATATATATATATATATCAGATGAAAGGATGATGATTTTAAGTACAGTGTGATAGGAGAAAATAAGTTCTAGAGCTCAGCAAAATCTGTTCAGTCAATCTTTCTTCAACTGGGTTTTTAACATAAGATTTTCTTTGGTCAGAGCAGAGAGAACAAAAGGAATTTTTTATTTATACCCTTCTTAATTGCCTTTTACATTTCAATCATTAATTAGTAGTAATTAATGCCTATTGTTTATTTTTTTCTGTTTTCTTACATTTTAATTAATTTTTTTATTTAATGGATTTTCTAAATTAAATTCCTTCCTTAATGGGTTCTATATCTTAGGAATTTATATTTTATCTTTTAATACAATTTTTTTTGTTTATGCTTCAAAATTATAATTTTGTCAAAATGTATTTTAACAAAACCAAATAATTTAAAGTTTCTATTTTCTTATTCCTTTTAAACAATTTTAAATAATTTAAAGTTTCTATTTTCTTATTCCTTTTAAACAATTTTAATTTACAGCTTACTCACTGTTATTTAATTATTTATCCATTCATCACCATTTAGTTTGATATACATTCACTGTGGTTGGACATAGGATCTTTAACTAGTCCACAGTGAGTGGTGAAGTCAGCATATATGTATATAACTGTATATACATGTACAGCTTCATATTTCTAGAACCGATTAAAGAAAACAAGTGAAAAAAGTGAACAAACTTATGACAGTGCAGAGTGAAACAGAGTGATACTGGAGGAGCACTATAATTACATTATTTATGTAACATTTTTACATATCAAAGTATAACACTAACAAAAACACTTTTAAACCATCATATATTCGTATGATCTCATGTCCATTTCAGTCTGTTTGTATGGCATACCTGCATCTTCTTTGTTGTTTTTAGGATGCATCATTCTAATTAAATCATTTTTTTAGATGTGGACTTTCCTCTTTGGGGCTTGTTGTCATATCTCTTCTTTGGTGTTTTAGTCATAATGCCACAGTGCAGTTTTAGCGATCATGCATTAAATGGTCCGTTAGTTCCTTTTGCATTTTCTACTAGAATGTCATTCTCTCCCAATTGTTTTTTTCTTAATGTATTATTTTCTCTACTTCTAATTCTTTTACCAGGATTTAAATTAAAATTCTGTGCTACCAGTCTTTCCTTATATGTCTGTTTTCTATATTCTCTTTGGTTTATTGAGGAGCTAGCTCATGGTTTGCGTCAATAGTCTGCGGTTTGTTTATATGAATACTTGGTTTTGACCATAGGATTTTGGTGACACTTGAGAAAGCTATTTGTTTTACATGATGTACTGTAGTATGTCTCATGTCTGACAAATAGGCATCTGAATTGCCCAAAAGCAGTGTAAGATCCACACTGCTCTTCCATTATTAATTTCTTCTGATCTTGTTTCATCATCTGTGTCTGGTGGACTGAGTGTTTTTTGCACACAGTTTACACTAGTAGTAACCCGATATTTCCCACTGCTCAAATGGAGTTTGTCCTCTTAGAATACAAATATCATGTCTCTGTAATTTATCTCGGAATAACATTTCTCTAAGAAATCAGACCCCAACAGTACATTCTGGATCGGACCAGGCATTGTACATATGGCTTACCTTTGTGTGACCTAATTTTATATCAAGCACCATTTGATGCATTTCCTATCTTTGCATTTTTCCCATTTACTAAAAGCATCATTTGAGTAGCCTGTATCATTGAGGTCAGGAGTACCTGTACTCCTTGTGTGGTCTACTACCATTGTTTTTATACCAGTGACACCTGAATTCCACTGTCTAGTATTGCCATCACTGGGACATTTTGTAATACCACTTGAATCATTGGAAAATCTTGGTACTGTGACCTGTGATCTGGTTTATCCTGTTCTTGTGTGAGTGCAGTTGCAACTCTCATCTTCACATAAGCTTTTTTCATCTTTGTTCTGATGCTCCACCTGAGGCATATATATTTCCAGAACATATTCTGTTTGGGATATTTGTTTATACTGATTTTCATTCTTATAGCAGTTTTGAATAGCTGCCATTTGTATTTTGGTTATCTCAGTTTTTTATTTTGTCTGTGTAATCCTTGTTTATGTCACCAAAATCTATTGCAGTCTGTAATTCTGACATTTCTTCTATTCCAGACTTCTGACAGCCTAACATCAATTGTGGTATGTGAAGAAGCATATTATACATATTGTACCTGATGGTTTTTATAATGTGCCCATCTGACAAAGGTAAAGCTGTCAATGACTTCAACAATGCTACCTGGCACAAGAAAAACTAGGTGTCAGTTTCTCCTTTTGATGTGCAAAATTTCCCTTATGATACCTGGTGCATTATTCCATCTTACCTCTTTTCACTCCAAAATCTTTTAAGTAACCTGAGGTGGTAGTCTTTGAATGTTGTTGGCTTTTTATTCATGCATTTCCAGCAATACCAAGGAGATCCATGCAAATGGTTAGCAGCGACTGCTATTATATTGTCTTTCTTTTACTTCTTGAAACAAAAGCAGTTCTTGTAAGCTTTGTACTTGTGCCATCAGTATTTTCTCCTATGTCACCCAAAAATGTATTGTGGATAAATCATGCAACAACTAGCTATCTGTTCTTTCTATGCCTCTTGAACTTTTCTTACTAATGCTGTTTAAGTGACCTTTAGTACTCTCTTTGTTCACATTCTGGGTTTTTCATCCATTGATGCCTGTATCATTTTTTCTTCTTTTACTTTCTACCTTCTTTCAGTCTATTAATTTCTGCTCCATACCATCTCCATTCTCTTTCATTTTCTTCCACTCTTATTCCCAGAGCTTTTACCATTTTTTTCTATCTTGCCCATTGTGGTTTTGGTATATCCATATTTGTACTTATTCATGGGGTTTGGTTTTTCAACATAGTTTCTGAAACTGATATATCTCTATCCCCCTGCATCTCCTTACAACTGTCTTCTTCTGAATCATCCATGTTTTGTGAGGAAAAATCCATTTTTTCTATATTTTTTATTTTGTCACTCTTCTTTTTGTGTTCCTTTCTTTCTCATTGTTTCTCTCGTCTCTGATATTTACTGATATAAATGAAGTAAAATCCCTTTTTGTTTTCTTTTTCTTCAAATGACGCGCTCTCTCCCAATATCCTTGCAACCATGGTCCTTCTTGGTATGCCAGTATTCTCTTATTAAATTTTATTTGTACTTTATGGTATTCTGTTTTCTTGCCTGAATTACATTTCTTCTTATGCTGCTATATTTTCTGTTTTATTCTCATATGTGACCATCCCCTGTCACTATGTGCCCTCAATATACAGTTGAACTGTAATACTAGTACTAATGAGGAGAAAGAGAAAAAAATCCACTTGACCCCCTCTTTTCTTTGTGCTTTGTTTGATCACTCTGTCTCCCTACACAGCAAAAGAAAAAAAAAGCAAACAAATGCAAGAGAAAAAAAACACATTTTTATCATTCAATTTTTGTTTACACACACACAAACAATTTCCTGATCATCGGATTTCCATGCATCACATCATAGGGTCTATCTCTAACAGTAAGGCTACATATGGGATGCCAGATTATACAAAAAACTGTAATGGTAAGAAAAGTAGAGCTGCTTTAACTAACAAAGAGATATAGGTAGAGAAGGTTCAAACCTCACTCATTTCTCCAGATTACTACCAAGTGACTTATTACACATACCACCTGAGAATTAATTCTTTATTGCATGCCCAGTGGTCAGGGAGAGATGAGATCCCAAAGGAAAATTTTAACATATAATAATCAGGATTAAGATATATAATAACACAGACAATTAATACATTGATGATATTAGTGAATGAATGTTTATTATTTACATCAACAAAACAACTTGGAAATGCAATGAAAATGTTACAAGTAATTTCTCTTGCAACAGCATACACAGATATATAGATATGCCAGCAAGATTCTATAATTATATGTAACAATCGATTTGTAACTAAAAACAATACTATGCCTAACCAAAAACTGGGTGCTTCGTTTTGAAAGATGGAACAGAAAATATAACTAGAGGGTGAATTACAAAAGATGGATAATTAGTTAGTAAAATGGGTTAGACTAGTTAAATAAAATTGAGTCCATATTTGGATATAGTCTGACTATTAAATTTTAAAAGCAAATATAAACCTCCAATGAACATTTGTCAGATTTTCTCGGTAATATTTTTGAGCATATAAAAAGCAAGGTTTTAATCTATAATGAAAAATAAGCTATCGTGGTCCATGGTGATTTAATTTGTGAATTCAGAAAATGAATCTCAGGGCATGATGGCTTTATTCAAGGCTAACTTGGGGCTGGATAGGACTCTGGCTTTAGAAAAAAAGAACTCATTAGCCATAGCCTGAACTGAGTTCAGGAATGGAGTATAAATGCTTGTGTCCAATATTTGAAGGATTTGAGATCCAATTTATCTCCAATGACAAACTTGAAGAGGTGTTAGCTCATGAAGTAATGATAACAGGAGTGAGAAATAAGTGCCAAGACACCCATGGATCACTGAATAGCACAATGTAACACTAAATATGGTCAAACAACAATTAAAATTTAAATCCTTAGTTGTAAATATATATAATAAATATGACTTCAATACATTACAAGACTGAGCAAATATCCGATGTTAAAAAGAATTATTATATTACTTTTAATGAATATTAAATATATGAAAAGCTAGGCATATTGGTTACTAATTAATCATTATTTAACTGACTCATCTACAGAGTTAATAAATATTTAAAACTCTAATTTATCTACAGTAGTATTGTACTCTCTTTTAGATTTAACCAAAAATTTCAAATGTTTAAGCTATATACATTACAAACTGTAATGGGCACATACGCCGTTACATTATTTTTTTTATTATTAAACATGAAAAAATAAAAGTTTGCAAATAAAAACTTATTTTTTAAGAATTAAAAATTGAAAATTAAAAAATAATCTAAACTCTAATATATATAAAATCGCACAGATGAGAAATTAAAAAAATAAACTTTATTAAAAAAAAGAAAAAGTTTTAAAACTAAATTTTCAAGAAAAAGACTTAAAAGATTTAAAGATAAAAAAAATTAATTAATGTTATTGAAAAATGGAAATGATTATTTTAATTATCCAAGTGAACTAGCCTTTGGGCATTTAAATGTATAAGCAATGGTCAGATAGGAAAACAATAGAAAATAATAGCAAATAAAAAGAAATCCCTTAGGAATGGGACCTCAATGAAAGGGTCTTCATCATCATGATGTAATGTTGAGTTAATCCACAAAATTAATATAAAAGGAAAGGTTTGGAAATAAAAAATAATTATTATTAAGAGAGGACAGATATGTGTTAAGTCGGAGAGGGTTGGAGGAGAAGGGATTGAAAGACACACTTTCAATTTCTTCAGTTGTTCAAAAAAATGAAACATTGTTTTCCGATATTGCAGACCACAGGACATCAAAGCCCAGAAGAATACCATCAACCATAAAGGACCAATGGTTAACTACACACCGATCTCCTTATGACTTCATGGGAATTAACACCTTCAATTACAAGAAATCAGAGACTATGAACATTTTTCAAAATAGTAAGAAATATATAATTAATGAACATTTCTAAACAAAAAGAATTCTAAATGCTAAACGTTTCAATATTTTAAATAGAAGAATTTCTATCTGACTAAATTAGTTATAATTTTATTTGATGTATTTTTTTTGTAAAATCATTTCCATTTATTTTTTTTTTTGTTCTTTAAGTTTTTAATTATGATTTCTGTTTTTCGTTAAACTAAATTATATAAATGTTAAATTTAAGTCAGGCGTGAATGGCTATATAGATTTGTATAGTTTTATTAGGGGAGGGTAATCTTAGGTTATTCATTTCATAGTTGAATTAGGTCAATGGATTGGATGTATTGGTGTAATTAGTAGATGTAGTACGAGGTTTACTACAAGCAGAATCACTAGTATATGCTGCACACTCCCTTTTGCCTATGGAATGGGATTGTAAGTCGGCAAAAAGGACCACAGTCCCTTCCTATGGAGGTTTTTTTTATTGCTCTTCTCGTCAGATAGATGTAGTATTCCTATCTGGATGAGAGTCAATTTCTTCTTTTAACCTATATTTGTGCTGTCGTATTCGTATTACATTGAATACATCAATATATCAGATGGATTGACATTGGTTTAACTGTGAACTTTTGGCCTAAGGTTAAATAAGGGATAAAATATTTTCATTTCAAATGCAATCTATGTAGTTGAATCATACTCGACACTCTAAATGCATTAAATTTAAGTTGGGTATAGACGCTTGCATAGAATCATCACGTTAATTAAGTTTTTGGTTTTAATATTTGATCAAAATATATAGACATTCGGTAAATAATGATACCTTATGGAAAGTATCTAAAATGTATTTATTCGGATGTCTTTTAAGTTATTGGTGTCAATGCAGCATCTTATGATGAATGCCATTGGGTTTCTTATAAATTTCCCTCTGCAATTCCATCAATGACTTTATATTTTGATCATTTATGTTTATTTTGAAATGTTTTTTAACCATGTAGTCTATGTAACCAATCTATACTCAACATTATAAAACAAACTTTTATAAATCCATCTGTGCAAACTTTAAAAATTAAAATGTAAATTAAAATCTAAAATCAAAGTTAAAAATGTAAGTTAAATTTTAAAATGTAAACTGATACTAAAATAATTTTAAATCTTATATATGTTTAAATAAATGTTTGTGTGTTATTTCTGGCAGTGGTTTCCTTTATTTTGAAAATGTTTTTAGATAAGAATTATTTTATTATCTCTGCTGTTCCACTGAGCTGGTGACATTGGGCTAATGGTCGGTCAAAATAAATTAAAATAATTTTTTTTTCAAACTTATGTATCTGCCTACTATATAAATTTTATAGGTTCAAATGCCTAGTGGCGCCTTGTAGTGTAGATACGTTAAGTATCCACTTCACCCTTATCACTATAAAACATATATATATATATATATATTTATTGTAACATTTTTCATGTTTTGATTGATCCTGTTAGGCCTTTTTTTACACACTATGAAGTGAAAGTTAATCAAACTATGAAGATGGAAAATATAAATATTTTATTTGTATTTTTAAAAATATAGCTATATTTCCTGATTAACTGGCCTACTAATTATTGTGACTTATCCTGCCAGTGGAATCAGTTTTTTTATTTGTTTTTATCAGGGCACCAGAATTCATACAAAAATCTGCTGAAATCCATCATGTCGCACATTGTAAATTAAGAAGAAGATAATTTAAAGGATCGGGGTTTTGATTTCCCATAACTTAGTTATTTTTCAGAGAATATTACACCTGGGGCATAGTTAATAATTATTGGCAAAGGTAAATTATATTCAAATTTTAATAAACTAACATTAATAAATTTAATAACTATCATTAATTATGCACAATGCATAGTTGATATTAGAAATATTTTATTCTAACAAATTAAAATATTAAAAATATAAAATTACTAATAAGTTGGAAAAACTACATGCATGCTAATCCAAATATGAATCAATTGATTAAAACAATATCACCATTAAAGTTCACTTCCAAGTTTCTTCTAGAAAGTTCTTTAAATGAAAGTCTTTTTACTAAGAAAATTTATGTCTCTATCAGGATTATATTATTAGCTTAATTTTAGTCACAATTGGGAATAATTAATTATATCTTACTGGTAAGTTTAGCAAGTTTATGAAGATTGTTGATTACCATGCATGGTTTTTATGGGATAGAATGAGCTTGTTGCCATTGGTTTTAACTTGTTTTTTGGTTCATCCTAAAGGCTAGGCATGAAAGCTTTTCTGGGGTTCACAGTCTTCTTGACGAATGATGTCAAAAGCCTCAGTTCACTCCAGCATGAAGAATTATTTCAGCATAGAATGGTCCTGGATATTTCATGATCTGGGGCCAGCCAAAAAAAAAACAGACAAGACGTTTGATGTTTTTTGACCTTTTATATTCGTGATCCAATTTTAGACTTCACATCTATTTTCTTTTGTCCTTTTATCAACATACAAGATAATAATCTTGTACATTCTTTCTTAAATTTTAGTTGTAAAGTCTTTTTTAAGCATAATTCTGCCATCTTTAATCAGAGTTAATTCTTTCTTTTAGTTTATCTGGATTAGTTATCTGCGTGTCTTTTATTCTTTCCAATTTTAACTTTTATTTTTAATTATATAAAAGAATATGAATGAAAAATGTAACTTTCATTGTATGTTTTAAAAAAAAAATTACATTAAACTAAAAGCATTTTTTTTCATTTGTTAATTTAAAAGATCTTTAAATTTACTTTTTGTTTTAGCTTTTACCAAATGCCAATATATTTGTATTATATATAAATAAATGGTACAATACAACTGGGGCTAGGGGATAAGAATAAAATAGAAGTTTAAACTAATCTTATTCTTAAATTTTAAGTTCATATTCGCTTATTTTGTATTAGCATGCTGATGTATTTTTGTAGACTCATTCACAAGTGATGTGTGACTTTAAAACCCACATTTAGGGTCTAACATGGTGGGAATGAGAATCATTTCCACATTCACCTGTGTCCTCTCCACTCAAGCATAATATTACAATAAGAAGCCTGTCATAAGCACATATGAGCATTGCTCATCCTTTTGAATTTTACAGGCTTATGACAACTTGGTCCACTCTCCCATTTCTCAAGAACCCTGCTACAAATAAACTGATGGGCATTTACACTCACATTTAAGGACTCGGGGCTAGGATTTTCCTCTCTCCAGTATCTGTTTACCCGGTCAACACTTGTGACTTAACACCTGTATCAGCTGCAATCATGTTTTCTAGACATATTTAAAAAATATATATTTTTAAAGTTGTATAATCCAGTTTAGTTAGTTTTTTTTAAAAACTACTATTTATTCTCTGTCTATGGGTTTAGGGCCATCATTGCAATGTTCTTTATACCATTATGATGTATCTCAGGTTGTGGTTGTTGTATTGAAGCCTCACATTGGAAAGCCATTGTAAGGGTTTTTCACATTTTGATTATAGATTCTGGTATGCCTTTTTTTAATACAAAGTGAAAGTTTATCAAGCTATGAAGACAGAAAATATAAATATTTTGTTCATATTTTTAAAAACATAGCTATATTTCCTGCCTAACTGGCCTACTAATTATTGTCACTTACACTGCTGGCAGAATCAGCTTTATTATTTGTTTTAACAAGGGCACCAGGATTCATACAAGAATCTGCTGAAATCTGTCACATCGCATATCGTAAATTAAGAAGAAAACAATTTAAAAGATCGGATTTTTGATTTCATGTAACTTAGTTATTTTTCAGAGAATATGACACCTGGGGCTTAGTTAATAAATAAACATATTTGCAAAGGTAATTTACACCTAATAGATTAAAAATAAACTAACAATAATAACGCACAATGAAAAGTTGATATTAAAAATAAATATTTTATTCTAACAAATTGAAATATTTAAAAGATAAATTGTTAAATAAAATTAGAAGGCATCTACATGCTAATCGAGATAACATTGATCAATTAATTAACATAGTTCAAATCATACTTAGATTTCTTAGGCCATAAACAAAAGTGTCTTGAATAAAAAAGTTAATGTCTTTATCTGGATTATATTATGCACTAAATTTTAATCACAATTCGGAATAATTAATCATAGCTTACCAGTAAGTTTAGCAAGTTTACGAAGATTGGTGATTACCATGCATGATTTTTTATAATGTAGAATAAAATTATGCCCATTGGTTTTAACTTGTTTTTTGGTCTATTATAAAGGCTAGTCATGAAAGCTTTTCTGGGGTTAATGGTTTTCATGATGAATGATGCCAAAAGTTTTGGTCCATTCCAGCATGAAGACAAGACAATGTTTGAAGTTTTTTTGACCTTTTATATTTGCGATCCATTTTTAGACTTCTCTGCACATCTATTTTTTTTTGTCCTTTTATCAACATACAAGATAATAATCTTGTACATTCTTTCTTAAATTTTAGTTATAAAGTCTTTTTTAAAAAACATAATTCCACCATCTTTAATCAGAGTTAGAAAAATTTTACTAATTAAAATCTGCATGTGGAATTCTTTCTTTTAGTTTATCTGAATTAGTTATCTGCATGTTTTTTATTCTTTCCAATTTTAACTTGTATTCCTCAATCACATAAAAAAAAATATGAACGAAAAATTTAACTTTCATTGTACGTTTTAAAAAAAAAAAATTACACAAACTAAAAATAAATAAATAAATGCATTAATTTAAAAGATCTTTAAATTTACTTTTTTTTTTTAGCTTTTACAAAATGTCAATATATTTGTACCAGGTCTAAATAGCTTCTAATAGACAAATAAATGTCAAAATTAAGGTACATATAAATGCTTTTAATCAGAAAATTAAGACATCAGCTTTTACTTCCCATTTTTTAGAAATTGGTCACAAACTTGATTTTGACAATGCAAAAATACTTGCTAGTTTGGAAGAATATGATTTAAGAACCATGAGAGAGTCAATTAAAATATTAAAGAGACCTACTGGTTTAAATAGGGCTGATGGAGCACAATGTATTCCAGCTATGTGGAAACTTCTCATTTTATCCCTGTCTTCTAATATTAACTTAAAATTAATAAGTAAAAAAATTGACAGAAATAAACAGTTTGGTATGCCTCATATTGTGATTGCTGAACTACTTCAAGTTCAATCTCATTTCTCATCACACACTCAGTCAAGTTACTGTTTGATATCTAACAATTTTTCTTTCAAAAGTTAACCTTGACAATGACAGATGCTAGTTCATCAAAATATCAGTTTGTAATGCAAAATAACACATGGTTTAGTCCCCAAAATAATATATATATATATTGTAATGGTAAAAAATAGAGTAAAGAGAGAAGCTTCGTTATGTGCCCAAATTTTGGATGCTAAATCTGTAAAAGAAGAAAAATGAACAAGTGGGAAATCTGTACTGATATAAAAATGAGAACATGAGAATTCCTCTTGTTCACACCCCAAACCATTGAGCAACCTAAATCTGTATCAGTACAAAAAAAGAATAAATTTAATTAATCTATTTATTATAATAAAATACCAACATTTATGAATACTAAACTCTGTAATGAAATAAATTGATCATATGAGAATGTTTACTTTTATATATACTATGAATTGTATAAAGTTAAAATCTATAATAACATTAATTGTACAATACAAATCTGTAATAATGTAAATAAGCTAGCTAAAATTAATAATGTTGTACAAATTAATTTTTCAAATATGTAATGGAAAAAAATGAGCAAAGTGTAAATAAGCTCTATTAATAATATTATTCAAAATCTATATCAAAATAATGTTTAAAATGTATGAATATTATTTATATACATGATAAATATCAATCTGATTGGATGTCAATATTTTGCTCACAATGTAGAACAATATATGTAAAAATTATAATAGATATATTAATTAATAATTTATATTGGTATTAATTTATAAATAACCCTTTTATTTCTAAATGGTTAGTTTATAACATATTCTAGAATGAATAAAGTTATTTAGCTTAACGATTATTTAAATTTTTATAACAATAATTTAACTAGCTTTTATACCAATGTTTGTTAATAAATATTTTCAATTATTACTGAACTTTAATACAAATATAAAATTTATATTATATGCTAATTAGATTTTATATGTTAAGATTTTCAATGTGATTCTAAATCATGATTATTGTATCATATATCCATTAATTTGAGTAAGACCCTTAACTTAAATTTAACAAATAATAATTCTATTTACAAAATTAATAAGACAATTAATAAATATGCTGTAATAATTGTAAATTAATGTATCATAAAATACTTTATATGTTTAAACTGTAAGATAGTGCAAGACATTAGACATTATTTCTCAAACCACAAGAAAATACCCATTTATATATTGTCTCCAGTAGTCAATATATATGTATAAATCATATAAAAGCAAATATTAATTTGTTATAGTTTGCCCACTAAGCATTTATCAGCATAAAAACGAATTATTAAATAAATTCTATTACAATTATTTAATATAAAATTAGAATTATTCTTTTGGTTAGTTATATGTTTATATATTTAATTATGTGGTCACTCTCACATACATATACCTTAAATGACTTTTAAAACAACTACAATAATAATACAAATAATTATCAATAAATCACATAACCAGTTTTGGTCAAATGATTAGATACTGATCAATGTCCATACACAGAAGTTCCACTGTCTTTTAATTACTTCACACAGAGAAAATTCACAAGGAGAATCCATGAAATAGTAATATTTTTAAATTATAGAAATTTCCAAGAGTGTTTTCTTTTAAAGTATTTATAGTTTATATAGCAAATAATGCTTAATGATTCCTGGAAAAATTTCATACTGTAGTTTACAATAATTAATATGTATCATTCCTTTTAAAATGATAATAAATCCATTTGAAGTTATAAACTTTAGAAAATTATTTATTTATTTGTTTGCATCAGATGCATATATATATATATATAATAACCAAATCAAAATGCAAAGAGAGAGAGAGATAGAAAGAAACCAACTTGCATCTCAGAATCGTCCACTCTCAGGATCGATGGCGATAGGCAGCATAATAACAACAATTGCCGGGGTGCCAAATTGTAACTCTAATGAAACTTTTTTATGCCAATGATTATTTATCAATAATTTACTTAATAATTTACAATAATATCTAATGAACGGGTTAATAATTAATCACTAAACGAATAAAACACTGAGAGCATTATTACAATTAATACTAATAATCTCATAAATTCTTATATTTATTGGAGAGGAAGAAATTTTAAGCTCAACTCCCCATTGTACTTTACATCTCTCAGAACATTCCCATTCATTTACCATCAAAGTCACAATTAAAATTTTAAAAAGTTAAAATATTTCTATGCCCACCATCATCCTCCCAATCCATCCTTCCACCACACTCACATTCATAAACTATCTTTACTAATCTCCCCTATGATAATCTTTTCTCAGGACTTCAGAATAGTAAGCATAAAAATCAATATACTCTGTTACAAGTTATTGGTGATAACTAAATATTATCCTGGTGATTACATCCATAGTTGATCTTGGCTGAATCTAACATAACCAATGTCCACTTTCTCTAAATTTCCAATAATTAAGATTAAGTTTTAAATATAAATTTTAAAAATAGCATATTATAAATACTTTGATAATAGAGCAGATGGATAAATACTTTGATAATAGAGCAGATGGATAAAGATTTTTATATCCACCCACCGCACACTGTATTACAGTAATCCTACCACATATTATAAATCTATAATCCAAATGTGCTGAATTATTCTACTAACATTTTGCAATTGTGATTTGAATTTTGCAGTCTTCAAATAATTTTATAAATTAATATTTTAAATAAATTTACCTGGTATAATGTAACAGAGTAAATCATACTTCAAATTTAAGTGATAGTGTATTGGTTCTTGATTGGGATTTCCAGAATTCATTGGACCACAAAACATTGAGAAATGGACAAGAGTTTATTTGAAAATAACAATTTTATTAACAAAGATAAACTAAAAAAATATCTACATTATTTACAAAGTTTCTCATAGCTTTTCCCTGTTCTTCAACCTATAAAAAAATTATATAAATAAACAGATAATCTTGCTACATTATAAGATAACACATATTATTTAATTCTTAATTAACTGGGGTTTACAATTGCTATGGAATAGAAAAGATTATACTATTGGCTTTAACAATTTATAATATTTAGATATAATAAATATTAAATTTCTCCATATATTGTTTTGATTTCAAATAAATGATTTATTCTACAATCAAGAAAATTATTTATGAAGATAATTATTCATATAATAAGGAGCTAATAATTTACATTAATTAGCTCAACTTAATATGCCTCAACTATATGCTTTTAAATTTAAGATATTTTATGCATTGCTTACACAGTGTTTAAGAATTGATACTTATTTTGATCATTCTTTTTCATGCACACAAATCATATACTAATGTCCGTATAATAATAATAATAATACTTGTTGGCTTACCATTCCAGCAAAGTTCTCAGCTGGTTGTAAATAGAACTTTGGATACACATTGCTTACTATTGTTACTTCCCATGTTTTAATTCTCAAATTCAATATTTAACTTTATCATTATTCTTGGCTTTTATTAGTGAAATAAAGCATTTAAATAATGCACTGTCTCAGTATAATAAATCGCACATTCGATCAGCACTCATCAAGAAACATCAAATTAATTTTATAACCTTGTAAACAACATTCATAACTTATACTTTATTGTATCTTAAGTAATGTACAACTGTAAGGAAATGAAGTAAGCATTAACATGAGGGTTGGCAAAAACCCGAATAAGAGAAAAATACCTTTTCATTAAGGCTAAGATATGCTAAAATTCATCGCTTGTCATACAAATATAAATGGGTATGCCCAACATAATCTGGCTATCAATAAAGAAATCATTTTACAGTGTATCAAATATCCAAGTGGGAAACTCATCCACTGCTTCTAAATACTTTGTAAAATTTTACTAAATATTTTAGTGACGGAGCTAAGCTACAACTTCACTAGCTAGATGGTGAGTCTATAACCAACCATGTAAACAAGGGTATCACACTAATTTGTACACATATATAAAAATTTAAATGTAAACTACTTCCACGAAATATTGCACTGACACACGAGCTAACAATTTTTTAAACATAAATCAGCTTACATCTAACTTATTTTAACTTTAATAATAATAATAATAATAATAATAATAATAATAATAATAATAATAATAATAATAATAATAATAATAATAATAATAATAATAATAATAATAATAATAATAATAATAATAATAATAATAATAATAATAATGATAATGATGATGATGATGATGATGATGATGATGATAATAATAATAATAAAATGCATATCATTTGCAAAAATCATCTTCTTTCTTCTCATGTGGAACATAGTTATTGCATTCTGTCATAACATGAATTCCATCTTAAAATATAATATTTATATGCATACATGTTTAACAATAATACCTGATCTTTCAAAAACACTTCGTATAATAAACATTCTTACTTATATCTCTCACTCTTTTAATTAAGGATAAAGCATAAATTTAACAGTTATATAAGACATATTTTAAAAATTTTATACTCACTCAAACTAAGAAAAACTTTAATATAAGTTCAATTTAAACTTAGGCATATGATTATCTCTTTTGCTAATATATTTAAATTTAATATTAAAAAAATAATAAGTAATAAAAATTATACTTAAACAGTCCTCCTACATCATCCTCCAAGTCATTTTTATATATTGCTGCAGCTGCAAATCTCATTTAGTTTTGTGTGCACACATATTGAACTACATAATCCATTGGAAAACTTTAATAAGTTTTCGCTAATTAATCCTTGAGGTTTTTTATTTCTGTTAAAAGTTTTAACACATAATCCACTTTTCTTTTTAAATGCATAAAATATTAATCCAAGGTCTTTGTTTTTTATGAAATTACTTTTAGACATTGGTAATACTTACAATTGAATGCAATAATTTCCATTTCCTATTAAGTTCTTTATTCATTTTGGGTTCCTTGCATTACATTACATTTCATGGTGGAAGATAAACAGCTTTTTCTAATTCTGTTTAGATGTATACATTGGGTTAATGTAAGTTCACTGAGAGAAATCCATTGATCCATGTATTTCTCCATAAATTCTCATTATATTCCATTAATTTTGTCATAGGCTGGTAGCATCTTTATTTAGTTAATAATTATATTTCTATTTCTTTATTAGTCATTCATTTTTCATTGACAAATTGTCACTTTGATTCCACTATGATACCATAAGTATTTCAAATGGGATCTAACATATAACATTAGCATTGGAATTCAGTTCCACACTTATTTTTAATAAAATTAAAAATTATTTTCTATCATAATTTTTGATGGTATAAATATTCAGATACATCCATTTTAATAAGTAAAAATTTGAAATAAGGATTCACAAAATTCAGTGTTTACTTAATTTTCCTTAAGCAAAACCTTCTCTGTGGTCGAAGTTTCATTGTTTGCCAATTGCCAAAACTGCTTACAGTTGTATAGAAAGAAATCATGAAATTAGTTAACTTCAGGAGAAACAAATATATGCCCAATAGAAAAAATTTACTCACTAATCATGTCTTACAATATTAATAATTTTTGACTAAGTTTCTCATTCAGAAAAAGAACCAGAAAAAAAACAGTACAACCTAAATTTTAGTATTTAAAAAATGACAATAATTTAACCTTGGTGAGGTTCCTCTAGATAGACTGATGATGAAGAAAAAACTCCTCCTTAAGGTTGGGTTGAGTTTTTATACTGTCTGGATCCCTCCTTCAATTCCTGAATGATCGATTTGCCTATTTAATTATATCTAAATTTTGATTGGTTGATTGCTATTGTTTTACAAATTATTGATTCACACTTTTACAAACATCACATGGTTTTGTTAAAAATATTCCCACTCGTGGAAATCTGTCTGAAAAAAAAAAGATTATTTTTAATGAAAAATAAATAATGCATAGCAACCTAACTTTAAACCCAAGATTTTGAATGGGAATTAACTGCTATGTATGAGCTAGTGAAATAAAATATTTCTTTAAAAGAGCTCTCCATCGAGATCGAGATCATACACTATTTCTATTGATTATTAATTACTATAATTAAAAATTTCTAATATATTTTACACATATGCACTTATACACCTATATAAATTCTATCTGAACTGATTGCTTTATACTTTTAGTGATTCTTGGATCTATTTCTTAGACAATTTTCTTTAATAAATTATAGCATTATAATTCACTTTTATAAAGATACAATTTTTTTTTACTAGTGAAACTTTATAAATTTTAACCCCCCTTCTTTCTTTTTCCATTTATAAACTATTAATAATAGTTTGTAAAATATTTTTGACAAATAAATTCTCAACTATGACTGTTTCTGATTTAATATAACTTTACTAAATTGACACCAAAATAAAATAATCTCTCTTTATAAGGCTTCATGAATGAATTTTGTTTGTGGGCTAAGTAATTTATGTAAATCTATTTGAACTTTTATTTTGGTTTGAACTTAGCACCATATAAATGGCTTATATATTACCTTAAAATACATTTTATGAAAAAAATAAACACTGTCATATATAAAATTAACTTAAAAATCAATGGAGCTTTGGTAAAAACCAAAGGCTACAATATATATATATATATATATATATATATATATATATATATGTATATATATATATATATATATATATATTAACACATAGTAAATTAAACTTTTAAGCATTCTTTTTGGCAAATTATTATTATTACTTTTAATTCTTGGTAACACACCCAGCTCTATATATGTATCACTACACTTGGTTTAAATAAATATTTTAAAGACTTTTTCTAGAATGCTTCAATAAATGAATTTGATTTTTAGTTGTTATTTCAGTTTCCTCTCAAAAAATAAATTGTCTTTAAAGCAAATATCAAATTTCATATCTACAGCAGTGCTGCAAGAAGTATTTTGTGGATTAAAATGGGAAGCTAAAGGAGTGAAAGTAAGTGGAAATTAAGCCAATAAACATCACATGACCACCATCTCTTATTTAAGTCATTCATATTTTGCAGATAATGTACTTGTTTTTGCAAATAATTCTTTAGAAATGCAGAAAATGTTTCAGGAGTTATCAGATGAAAGTAGGAAATTCCAACTAAAATAAATGTTAAAAAGACTAAAGTAATGTTTAATGGATTTTCTCAAAATATGAAAATAAAGATTGATTATGATGAGTTAGAAGAAGTTAACAGTTACAAATACCTTTGTCAGATTATTAGTACAAATGGAAACATAATAGATAAAATTAATCATAGAATTAAATTTGATTGTAGTACCTTTGGTAGAAATAACTTGATACTAAAAGGAAAATTGAAAAGGAAGGTTTTTGATAATTGTGTTTTACCAATTCTTACTTATGGATCTGAGACTTGGACACTTAATAGGAGAGAAATACAGAGACTTCAAACCACTCAAAGAAGTATGGAGAGATGCATGTTGGGAGTGACTAGAAGAGAAGGAAAACACAATATATAGATAACAGAACAAAAACAGGTGTTACTGACCTCATTGAAAAAATTAAAAGACTGAAGTAGAGTTGGTCTGGACATATTGGTAGAAGAGATGATAATAGATTAACAATTAAAATCTTAAACTGGATTCCAAGAGATTGTAAAAGACCCAGAAAGAGACCACATGTGAGATAGATGGATGAAATAAGAAAGTGTGCAGAGGTGATGTGGGGAAGAGATGCTAATGATCAGAGAAGATGGATTGAACTTGGAGAGACCTTGATCCTTCAATGGATTGATAATGGTTTATGATGATGATGATGATAATGATTGTGTTTAAATAAAGCATTTTTAAAATATATATCATATATATTTTTTAAAAAATTAATGCTTAATGCATTATATTAATGAACTGATAGAAGTATATCACAGATATAGAAACAATAACTAAGGGAGATGTCAAAGTTAAGACATAGGCAAATTTATAACATTTGTTTATTGATGTAATTTTTGACATTATTATTTTAATACTGTTGTTAATGATAAACTCAACATTTACTCCCTTTAGTTTTATTGAGTGATTATTGCAGTTTAACTGGAGATCATTTGAACAAATCAGTATTCCAAACAATGTGTTTTCTTTTTAAATATTAAAATAGTTTTTTTCAATTTTATAAAAATACTATAAAGCAAAATAACAATAATTTTAATTGTTTTTTTAAAAAAATAAAAATACATTAGTTTTAAAAATACTATTTCAAATAATATTTTTAGTCCCAAATATTATTTTGAAGCATTCACAATTTAATATCTATACAAGAAATTTATATTTATACAAAACCATACATACATATATGTATATATTCATACACACATATGATAATGTAATTTATTTAACTAAACATATTGTATTTAAAATAAGCAGGTCAACAAAACATTGTTGTAACTTTTATTAAAGATATGTCATTTAATTTATATTTATAATGAGATATTAAATTAAATGCAGTAAATTTACATATAATTCAGAAAAATATAAAAAAATAGATTATGAACTATTTTAGAAAGATAAAATAAACAAATTATGAATTGCTATTCATATTTGGGTGTGCATATAATATTTCCCAAATTTTAGATAAAATTTGCTTGACAATTTTAAATAATCACTAATTTATAAAACCATGACAATATTATATATATATATATAGTAACATTTTTTTACATTTTCAGTTTATAATTAGGCCTTTACTTTATATACTGTAAGTCCATATTAATCAAAAGTTCGATTAAAAATATATTCTGATTTTTTATAAGTCTGGATATTTCAAGAACATAGCTATATTTCCTTATTAACTGACCTATTACTTATTACAATGTACACTGTGGGTGGAATCAGTTTTTTATTTATTTGAAAAAGAGTTCCAAGATTATTAACCTATTAAATTCCACTGCATAACATCATCATTCACAAAGAGAAATTATTAAAAGATTGGGAATTACATTTTCTTGTCATTTTAAAGCTTTTATATGAATCTTTCCTGGGGCTTAAATATAAAATAAACATTTTGGTAAAGATAATTTATACATTTAAAACTTACTAATAAAATAAATAATTAAAATTAAGAATATACATATGAAAGAGTTATAGTATAGGTAAATGTTTTATTATAACAAATTAAAATATTTAAACAATAAATTATTAAATAAAATTGGAAAGAACATTCATGCTCATCCAGATAGTAATATTGATCAAATAATTAAAAGTTGTTGTTCCAAATTTGTTACATTTATTTGACAAAGTTCCTTGAATAATAAAAATGGTGAATGTCTATATTGGTATTAGAAGCTTCATGTTTAAAGTTAATGTCTTTATTGGTATTATAAGCTTATAGTTAACATTAATTTGCAAACATTTTAATCCCAAATTAGAATATAAATAATCTTACAGGTAACCTTAGTGAGTTTACATACATTGTTGATTTATACCATGCATGACTTTTCATGAGAGGTAGAATGAGTTTGTGTCTCTTGTTTTTTAAACTGTTCTTCATCTGATCTAAGGTGAGACTCAAAAGTTAATTGGAATGCCCTTTTTATTATGAAAGATGGTGTCCACAATGTTTCATCCACTTCTGCATAAAAACTTCAATCAACAGGTGAGTAGTAGTTATGGGCTGATACATTTCACTACCCAGGACCCCCACAGGAATAGTCAGCCAAAATATTGCCATTATTTTTTTGTTTTTATGTTCACAATCAGTTTTTAGACTTCTCTGCACATTTATTAGAATACAAAATAATCTTGTACATTATTTCTTATTTTTAGCTACAAAGTCACTTTTTTACAAAATATTTCTGCCATCTTTAATTAGCATTGAAAAGTTTTTCTCTAATTGTAAACCTTTGCATTTGGATTTCCTTTTATCTGGATAATAATCTGCAAGTACTTTTATTCTTTCCAATTTTAACATTTATTTTTTATTAAACAGATAATATTAAGCACAAAAATAACTTTCATTGCATGCTATCTAAAAATAAATCATACAAACTAAAAAAAAAAAAATTAAATTGCATTTTTTAAAAGATCTTTAAATTTTACTTTTTTTTAAAGCTTTTTTAAATATTACCAAACACCAGACAATATATTTAAACCATATGTATGTAAAATGGTTCTGTATATATATGAAAATGCCTATTTAAATCTAAATCAGGATGATACAATATATATATATAATGTAGTCTTATTTGTATTCACATTTTTTCATTTTTTTTATTCAAAGCAACAAACTTTTTTTTCAATGTTTTGCATAGCTTATATTATTTAATTGACTGTATTTTTATCACTTTAAAATATTAATTATATCCTATAAATAAATGAACAAATGCAAGTAATAATACCAATAAAATCAGATTTTCACTATCATTTCCACAAATATTACACATGTATGCATTCCTTGTGCATTGTATACATTTTTTTTACAATTATATTTTTTTAAGTATAGATTTGTAGAATGGTTTACATCAGAATTCATTTATCTTATTTACTTTATTTAATATATGTATCAGTGATCTTCAAGGTACAAAATTTATAAAATTCATCTATGCTGATGATATTGCTTTGAGTTCTCAAGAGAAGTCATCTTTCCTGAAAGTAAAATGTCTCTAAATAAGGATTTAAGAACTGGGATCTTATTTTTAATCCAATGGAGATAATAATTTTATACTCTGTACTAAAGATCAAATAAGTTACATTTATATAAAATTTTGACAAATTGTTAGGTTTGTACTTGTTTCTTTAAATCTGCAGCATAAATTAATACTGTTTTTTCAAAATATATAAAAAAGTCATTTTGTATTTTATATAAATTGTTATAGCATTAATTATCTTAGTAGAAAAAATAGTAATATCATGTTAATTGAATAAAAGATTCTGGCAGCCATTTTAGTAAAAATTCTAGGATACTTTTTGACACTAGAGAAATCTCTCATCAATCCACTTCTGATACATCCAAGTGATAAAGAATATCAGATATTTTATAGAAATTGCCTATAAAACTATTTTGTAATTTTTATCCATTAAAGAAATAAATTTGGAATTTTATTGAAATTTAAAAAAAACATTTTACAGTTTAATGCACTCTCAATTGCAAACTGGGTCGATAGTTTCTAACCAAACAAATTTCAAAAGTTATGCTTCAGCACTCAGTGACAAGATATCCAAGATAACCAACTCTCAGAAGATACTCTCAAATGATCAAAGTCAGCATTATAACATTCTTGACTTTGTAGAGAAATGAAAACAGCACACCAATTAATGAACATATCAACTCACAGCTTAAATAACTATGTACACAAGAACCACTAAACAACTATGAAACAATCAATCAGGAATTCAACTCAAGAATTCTACCATTACTCCTCAATTCATTTCAGAACTACCATAATGACAACACATTGATCATCAGCACAACAAATGACAATTGTAATTTGTTTTCATTTCCAACAGATGAATTCTATGAACTGCTAAAAAACCAACAACTGTAGAGGCTATTAAAAGAGTTTATCATCACACTAACTGATGCTATTTTATTGTTGAGTTTCACAAACTGATCCAGAAAGAATTATTTAAATGGAACCAACTTTTTCTGAATCAAAGATATCTAGTTAAAATAGAAATGAATTGACCCAGAATTGTATATGGGCTGGCTTGAAATTGTTATATCAACTTTACAAAACTTGATCTACAAAGGTTATTATCCAAATACAGAGTTATCAATAGCTTTAAATATCTAAATGAAAAAAGAGCAGACATTGAACTTTCCTCTAACAATGCTGCATTCATGCTTAAATTACACAAAGGATACATTCCTCTTGACATACCAACCACAGTAGAGGAAAGGAAATGTCTAATCTTTATTTCCATCCATGGGGTGCAACCTCCATGCTTTTAATGTGGAGATTGCACTCACCTAGTTAATGCATACTCAAAGAGAATCTGTGAGCTATGCAACAACAAAAGAACAAATAACCACAAATGTAACACATGCAATCAAAATTTACCATATTCACATCACTCCATTTATAATAGCAAAGCTCATCAACTAGAGCATGTAACAAATGAAACACAAGTAGACATAGTTTACACCAATGAACAAAAAGTTTTGGAAAAAAACCCAAGTCAATCATCAAGACAACAGTGTTGTAGCACAATACATCAAAAACAATTGTCTATCTCAGCACCCACTTAAAGTCATCACCATGACTATCTCTAGAGAGGGACCTCAACCTCAAAATACTGAGTACAAGGAACATCCAACAAATTTTCTTTTTGCCTCCCAAACAACTGACATAAAATTAACTGTCTCATAAAACAAAAGAAAGACTCTTGAATCTTCAAGCTCATATCTGAAAGAAACAAGTAATTCCACAGCAGACTCGTACATAGAACCAAACTATACACAGAATGTGTCTAATAAAACATCTCATCTGACAAGAAAAAAGAAAACAAGAGAACCAAAACAATGGAAACACAATTCAATCAAGATAGCAGTTTTATGGATCTTACAACAATCACAAATACTCAAATGGACACTACCTCCAAAGAAAATCTACTAAAAAACCAAATAAACAAAACAACATTACCACCTAGAGTAAGTAAGTCCAGGCACTCAGAGTCAGAACATAAAATCTCAAAAAATGAATGAACTAATAGTCCAGATTGGACATCATCACACTAACGAATAAACCAAGTAACACGATATCATCAAATTAGTTATGCTGCTAAAAATAGGAAGTATCAATGTCAGGGGCCTCAATACCCTTGACCGGGTATGAGCAGTCAAGAGATGGCTGGAGAAAATGAAATTTTACACATTGGATGTTTCTCTGAAACCATGTTACATCTGCAGTCAAACCCTAATGCAGGTCAATTATTGCAACAATATGGTTTGTTTTATTATGAACCATCCACCTCTGCTTCATCTGGTGTTGCTTTTCTCATAAATAAGAAATTTTTTCTCAATAAATTCAAATTATATCTCAGCAAAGAACTAGTGATTGCCAACCTATCCATCAGTAATTACACTATCAAAATAATATATCTGTATATCAAAAATGACCCCACCATTGCTCTCTGTGATTTACAAAATCAATTCTCTTCTTTCCTCTGACACCTCTCCAATCATTTTTTTGGATATTACAACATGAGCTATGATCAGTTCAACCTTAAATACCTGCACCTGATTAACAGAGTATTTTTGTATGGAGAAAGTTTCTTTCCTTAGGCCCTTCTCCTTCTATACAGACCTGTTGTATTATATTCCAGAGATTCAGTATAATCTTAATGCCAAACTGCAGTTTTTACCCTTCTCAGATCACTTAGCCTTATTAATCCCAACCTCCAATTAAACACCTCAATAGCAATACGCACAAACCATTTGTGGACAAGATGATTATTAAATAAAACCATTGCTCCTGAGTGGATTTTTTGGAGGCATACATTCTCCAAAATATGGTAAAAATATATTTTACCATATCATCACTTTAATCTTGGTCATCTCTGGTTGAAATACTGAGCTCACTAATAGATTTCCATACAAAAAATACCAAAGATCCCAATCAGCAGTTACAGGACTCAGAATTCATCAGTAATAGACTCAGCTCCCTTCCATGTACAGACACCATTATTCAGAATATTATGGAACTCAAATCACAATACCATGAAAAGCAGAAGATTCTAGCACACTATATATCCATTAAAAGATCCAAAATCTTCTTATCTAATCATTAAAACTGGACACTTAGCTACATCAGGTGGGCATTTGGTTCTGCAAAGTGGCCCATGCCTTCCATGATTGAAACTGATCAGAATCTATACAGTGGTCCTGAAATGCTCAAAAAATACATGACAATTCCACTAGAAAACTACAAAACAATAAATATGCAACTGGTAACACCTGAAAAGTATCAAGTGATAACCTTGAGCACAATATCACAGAGAATTACATAAATTTTAAAACTGCCATCATATCTGGAAAGAACACATCCTGGACTTCATGGAATTCCCAGATTTGTGTTTCTCCATCTCAGCCAGTTTACTGGTTCCATTGTGCATAGGATGATTGATGCACTATCAGATGACTTTTAGAACATCCCAGACATATACCTGGTCACCTTAGTCCTGTTTCTAAAAAAAGAAGAAAATCCCTCTTGTCTTTCAAACCTTCACCCCATCTCCATGATTTCTCTTCTCATCTAAACTATAGAGTCACTTGTGAAGAACATAATTGAAGAACAATTCTACCTGCACATTTCCAAATACCAATTTTCTCAGAAAGGTGCCTCTACACTAGATGCTGTGCAATGCTTCGCGCTTATCACTGAACATATTAGACAAAACCACTAGTGAATCAACTTGATTTTGCATCATCATTCAATTCAGTTATTCCATTAATATTACTGCAAACATGAATATCAAGTTCCTGAAGTATACACAAATATAACAAGAAACATACACTACAATCAGTCCTGCTTCACCACAATAGGTGGGCAGTTATCTGATGGAATCAGATCTCATCTGTCAGTTCTTCAGGGATTCCCATTGGATACATTCTGTTTTACCACTTACATTAACCTGATTCTTACTGAAACTGAATGTAGAGTGCCTGGCATCTATGTTCCCACATTGAAACACCAGGTACATCACATCTCTTATGTTGATGACATATCAATCTTCCTTCCAGAACAAATGTATCTTCAACCTCTCTTGTGCATCATTGAAAAACACTCTAAAAAACTAAACCTGCATACAAACTATAACAAATCCTTCATGTGGAATATCATATCAAGAAAAATAATTCCATTCATTTTTCACATTTCAACCTCAAAAGTTCTTGGGCTTTCTCATATTCAAATCAAAGTTGGCTGTGTCAAAAGAGATACAAAATGCTATCCTCAAGAAAACATGTAAGATTGTAACCTCTCTTTTTAGGGTTATCTTGTCATTACCTGGCAAAGCTATACTAATCTGGAAAATTATAAAGCTTACCAGAACTTTTGAAACTGCATTAAACTCAATATGTTCCAGGCTTTTACAGAAAGGCAAAGTAGTTGCTATAAGCATATCAAAAACACACATTTCCAATTATCTGAATGGGTTAGGTCTTCATTCCATCTCTAAACTTTACCTACAAAAAGCAATTGGAGTCATAAGGGCAATATATCATGAACACCCTAATCAGAACACATTCATACCGGTAAAACCAACAGACGCACTACCATTTTGCAGCAAATGGTTGTCAGATTTATGGATACACATAACTGGGATAATAAGCATATCAAAACCTATCTTAGAATCAAAGAGAACATACTGAGAAATTTACAAATTTAGATAGCCAAACCCTACTGCATCTCTGAACTCTCTGGAACTAAACAATAAACTGTTAATTTACAAATAAAAAAATGGTTTATGGAATCCAAACATATAGATTTTCTCCTGAAACTAAATCTCTCCTCCCTACCACAAGCCACTTTCTCATCTATAAGAGAGGTTTTGCCAATCTCAACCTCCAGTGTTAGCTAGGTTCAACAGCTGATGAAACCATTACCCATCTTCTACATGACTGCCCATTTTTAGCCTACTCAGAACTTTCATCCACCAAAAAATTTCAATAGACTATAGAAACATTCTTTGCATTTAAAATGCCATCAATACAGGCATATTTTTGACCATCAGAACATCCCTTTTCCTCACTTTTGCAGTCTAGCCCACTAGGTGCAAGTACATCTTTGGACAGGCAAATGACAATGTCAATGACACCTTCAGAAAACTATTAAGAAGTACTCATGATAGAGACTGGTTTTTTGCACCAGACTGGCTTCACATTGAATCCTGGGCAAGCATTGACCTAGTCTAGTAATAATAGGAAACTCAAGTTCTTCAGTTACTGGCATCAGTCTATCTGGCAGAAATTTTAATTAGCAGAAGACTCAAGTCCACAAATTGATTTGCCATGTATTCTTTTTTGATTTAGTTAATAAAATTCTTTTTGGAAAAAAAAGAAAACCATTTACAATTAATAAAGAATAAAACAATAAAACAATTTTAGATATTTCATCTAAATATGCTCTGGATATTTTCTCTGCGTACAAATTTTATTGAAAGTTAATACAAGAGCAATACTGCAGCATAATACATAAAAAATCATTTAGAATTTAGCAAATATTAAAAACGAAATTTTTACAACTAACAATAGAAAATTAAAATATATTTAAAATAATATTTTACAATATTTATTGAAAGTGTGCCAGCAAAATATATAAGTAAACTAATGTAAAAATGTTTTAAAATGTGCCAACATTATATAAGAGAAAAAAACAACAATTAGAATTTAGCCAATATTAAAATTGAAATTAATTTTACAATTAATATATAACATATTAAAATAAATTTTACCATTAGCTAGTACAAGTTCTGGCAGCAGTATATATGAATAAACTAGCATAAGAATAAGTAAAAACATTGCAGCATAATACATAAAAAAACATTTAGTGTTTAGAAAATCAGTAATAAATTGAGAGGTTACCAAATCTCCCACGTGCCTACTGTTGCTTCTCAGATAGCCAATCAGATGTTAAGATAGCAGTCTGAAAAGTGATCAAGCCGCAATACATGACAGAGTTTTTGATAAGAAAAGGATGGTTCACCCTCTTATCTACTTAACTTTTTATATATATAAGCCAGTCTTAAGCATCTTGTCTTGAAACCATAAAGCTATAAACATATTCATATATTACTCAATGAGTCTTAATTTATGATAGCACAGCGTGAAACCTTAAGTTTATTACACTGCAGTTTTTTAGTTTTAAGCCAAGATGCTTAAGAATGGCTTTTATAAAAAAACATTAAGTAGAGAAGAGGGTGGACCATCCTTTTCTTATCAAAAACTCTGTCATGTGTTGTGGCTTGATCACTCTTCAGACTGCTATCTTAACATCTGATTGGCTATCTGAGAAACAACCGTAGGCACATGCGAGAGATTTGTTCAACCTCTCAATTTATTACCAGTTTAACAACAATATGCGATTTATACAATAATATTGTTTAGAAAATATTAAAACTGAAATTAATTTTACAATTAACAAATAAAAATTAAAACAAATTTTATCAAAAATATATATAATTACTTATGTGAAAAAATAATTATGTGAGAAATATTTATTTTATATTGTTAGTATTACCTGGAAAAATTAAAAAGATTGTATCATAGGTGTCCTCATGGTCTGAAGCAAAAGGAAGAAAAAATTGCTAATTTCATTTAAACCTTTGACCTTATGAATGGAAATAAGTAAATATGTTTTGTATTCATGACTTGAAAATAGAAGCAATAAAAATAATTAAAACTTTTGCAAACCGTTAATAAAGTGAGATTTTCTAATAGATTTATTTAAGTATGTCTGTTTATACATACACCAATTTATTTATCATTCTATATGTTTGACTTTCTATATATCTATTCGTACATCAGTTTACCTATTCAACCATTAATCTATTTATCCAGACATGTATTTATCTATTTATTAATCCAACCATCTGTCCATCTATTTATCTATAAAACCCAATTCTATATTTCTATTTATACATCCATTCTTTCATCTAACTTACTACCTATTCTTGCATCCATTCTATCTGCTTACCTCCCATTCCATGTATCTATATATACATCTATTTAACTATCTATACATCTATTTAACTATCTATATATCCACCTATTTACTCAATTATATATCTATTCAGCCATCCACTTATCTGTGTTTTAATCTATGTATCTATTTATTTATCCAACAAATAAACTGTGTATTTAACTGTCTATATATCTACCTACCCAATCATTTATCTATTAGCTATCTATCTACCTATATATCTATCTATTTATTCATCTGTCTATTTGTGTATCTATTTATCTGTTTGACTATTTCTTTATTATCTATCTAATTATTTAGCTATCAATCTATCCACTTAATCATCTATTTCTACCCATTTAGCAATCTATCTATTCAATAATTCATCTATCCACCCACCCTATTTATCTATCAATAGAAATTTCTTTTTATATACCCATCCATTCCTCATCGATCTACTTATCTATCTGACTTTTGATTATCTATCTATCTATCTATCTATCTATCTATCTATCTATCTATCTATCTATCTATCTATCTATCTATCTATCTATCTATCTATCTATCTATCTATCTATCTATCTATCTATCTATCTGTCTGTCTGTCTGTCTGTGCATGCACCTATCTATCTGTTATTCTACCTATGTATCTATTTGCTTATTGACTTAAAAAATATATTTTAAGTATCTGTTTATCTATCTATCCATCTATTCATGTATTATCTAGCTATTTATTTACAACATACCTCTCTATATACTTGTGAATCTATTTCTGCATATCCATTTGCATACCTGATTATCTAGCTATTTTATTTTTTCTAAACATCTGCCATCTATGCATATTTAATCAACTATCCATCCATTCATCAATCTATCTATCTGTCCATCTACTCATTTATTATATCTATATTGTCTTTTTATATATTTTTACACCCATGTATTTATTCATCTATCCATCTATTTATATACCCATCCATTCTATCTATTTATCTGTCATATATCTATTTATCTATATATCTTTTTATCCATCCTATTTATCTGATATCTTCATTGTCAATGTATCTATGTATCTATCTATTTAGCTATCTATCCACCAATTTATTTATCCATCTATCTTTTCAACAATCTATTTATTAATTTTTCATTCTTCAATCCATCAATCTATCTATATATATATATGTATGTATTTTCTGTATATTTATGGATGTACAAAGGCTTTTGATCAGAGTAAACATCATTTTAAAATTGTTATGGGAGACTTTAATGCTAGAATTAGTAAACAAATGAAAGATGAAAGTGCTGTAGGTAATTTTGGTTATGGTAATAGAAATGAGAGAGGACATAGACTTGTGGAGTTTGCGGGGAAAAAAAAACTTTATATTATGAATTCTTTTTTTGAGAAAAATGTTAAAAGAAAATGGACATGGAAGCATCCAAATGAAGGTACAGCAGAATTGGATTATATTTTGACTAACAGGAAATACATATTTCAAAATTGTAATGTTCTTAATAGATTTAACACAAAAAGTGATCATCGATTAGTAAGGTGCAAGATACGTGTTAATGTAAAATTAGAAAGACAAAAATTGTTAAGAAAAACAATATTTACAGTTGATATTCTTAATTTTCAGAAACATTCTAATGAATTTAAATTAGAACTTACAAATCGGTTTCAAGTATTAGTAGATTTTGAACATGATTCAGATTTGAATGAAATTAATATGAAAATAACTGATACACTTTTAAAAACTGCAACAAAGATAGCTGGTAGAAAAAAGCAGCAATTGACCAATAAAATTTCTACTGAGACTAGAGAATTTATGAAGAAAAGAAGAAATATGAAGATATACAAAAATGATTCACTAAAAAGAATTGAATATCTCGAATTTTGTAAAATGGTACAGAAAACAGTTGAAAATGATATAAGAAAGTACAACTGTGAACTAGCAAGAAAAGCTGTAGAAGAAAATAAAAGTCTTAAGAATGTAAAACAACATTTTGATATTGGTAGGAAATTTATATCTGCAATAAGAAAAAAAGATGGAATTATTACTAAAAAGAGAGATGACATTATGAAATTGGTAAAAAAATTTTATCAAGAATTATATAGTAATAAAGAACAAGTACCTCCTATATCTATTACATCTTCCGAATTGCCCAGAATTTTAAATGAAGAAGTGAGAAATGCAATTAAATGTATGAAGAAAGGAAAGGCTCCAGGTAATGATGGAATTATAATTGATATATTAAAAGAAGCAGGTGAAGAAACAGAAACTTTTTTAGCAAAGTTATATACCAAATGTCTAAATGATAAAGATATACTGGATGATTGGAAGAATGCAGTAATAATATTAATATTTAAAAAAGGTGATAAAGAAGATATTAGAAATTACAGACCTATCAGCCTTTTATCAGTTTTATATAAAATTTTTACCAAGATAATTACAACTCGTCTACAGAGAACATTGGATTTCTACCAACCAAGAGAACAAGTTGGATTTAAAAGTGGTTTTAGTACAGTAGATCATATTCAGGTACTGAAAGAAGTTATAGAAAGGACAAATGAATATGAGTTGTCATTATGTTTTGGATTTCTAGATTATGAAAAGGCATTTGATTCTATAAACATTTCTTCAGTGATTAAAGCATTGGATCATCAAGGTATAGATCCAGGATATTGTCATATTTTAAAGAATAATTATAAAAATGCAACAGCAACAATTAGATTACATAATGATACTGGGAAAGTCAACATTGAGAAAGGTGTAAGACAAGGTGACTCCATATCTCCAAAACTTTTTACAGCAGTGCTGCATGAAGTATTTTGTGGATTAAAATGGGAAACTAAAGGAGTGAAAGTAAATGGTGATTATTTAAGTCATTTAGATTTCGCAGATAATGTAGTTGTTTTTGCAAATAATGCTTCAGATCTCCAGGAAATGTTGCAGGAGTTATCAGATAAAAGTAGGAAAGTAGGACTAAAGATAAATGTTAAAAAGACTAAAGTAATGTTTAATCGATTTGCTCAAAATATGAAAATAAAGATTGATTATGATGAATTAGAAGAAGTTAACAGTTACAAATACCTTGGTCAGATTATTAATATAGATGGAAACATAATGAAGGAAATTAATCATAGAATTAAACTTGTTTGGAGTGCTTTTGGTAGAAATAACTTGATATTAAAAGGAAATATGCCTATGTGTTTGAAAAGGAAGGTTTTTAACAAATGTGTTTTACCAGTTCTTACTTATGGATCTGAGACTTGGGCACTCAATAGAAGAGCAATACAGAGACTTCAGACCACTCAAAGAAGTATGTAGAGGTGTATGTTGCGAGTAACAAGAAGAGATCGAAAACGCAATGTATGGGTAAGAGAACAAACAGGTGTTACTGACCTCATTGAAAAAATTAAAAGTTGAAGTGGAGTTGGGCTGGACATATTGCTAGAAGAGATGATAATAGATGGACAATTGAAATTTTAAACTGGATTCCAAGAGATTGTAAAAGACCCAGAAAGAGACCACATGTGAGATGGATGGATGAAATAAGAAAGTGTGCAGGGGTGATGTGGAGAAGAGAAGCTAAAGATTGGAGAAGATGGATTAAACTTGGAGAGACCTTCATCCTGCAGTGGATTAATAATGGTTGATAATGATGATGATGATGATGATTTTCTGTCTGTCTATCTGTTTATCCATCCATTTAACTATCAACCACCATCCACTGATTTATTAGTTATCATTAATTGTTGATGAATAGATAGATAGATAGATCAAAGTCTAAGATTATGGATGAATAATAAGTATGTAATATGAACACGTAGATAGACAGACAGATAAATAAGAATATAAGCAGATTAGATGGAAAATAGGTATGTAGATAGATAGATAATTGATAAAAGGATAGACAGACAGAAACAAAACAACAGATAGATCTTCAAATAGATAAATGGATAATTAAATAAATAAATGGATGAATAAATGGTGGACACAAAGATAGTTAAATAGATAGATGGATATATATGAATAGCAAGATAAGCAAAGATAGATTTAATAAGTGGCTAGATAGATAAGTGAATGAATGGACCTATAGATTGATAGAAAGATATATAGATAGATAAGTTTGTGGACAGATGGATGTTTGATAAATAGATGGATGGATATAGATAGCAGGATAGATAGACAAATGAATGTGTGTGTACATACCCTTTACAATTGGTACAGATACTAATTTAGAGTTTAGGGGATAGCAATATTTAAAAAAAAAAAATTGAGTGCTTTTATGATATATAATTTTTATGCTATAAATAGTAGGGGTTCAAACTCAGCAGATAGGAGTTTATAAAGGTAGATTTAGGAGTTTGGACTCATTGTTAGGCGAATTTAATACAAAATGATATAATAAAATATTTAAAATATATTATTTTATTTATTCTAGTTCTAAAATGCTATAGAGATAGGATAGATTAAATTAATTGTAAATATTTTATATTATGTTTTAAATAATTAATTCTACTTAAAATATTATTTAAAATGTCAAATTGATTTAATATTAGTTTAAAAGTGTGTTGAAAGTATCACATGACTAGGTATGTGTGTAACTATATGTCTGTTTTCAGAAAGTTAGGGAAATAAAACTTTAATTTAGCTTGTTGACTAATGTTTGATACAATAGAATATAGCAAAATTATCAGACTAAAAATAATATTTGAAAGTAATATTTAAAATTGTTATTATTTTTATTTAATTGTAATAATTTATTTTGAAAATTAATTCTAGGTTATTAAAATGTTTTAATATTATTTAAATAGAAATATTAAATTTTTAGATGAAAATATTTAACAATTGAAGTATTAAATAAGTTGAAAATTATTTAATATTGATGACTCGTAGTTTTTAAAACTTAATTTTAAAAATTATTTTATGCAAATATGTAAATTAATAATTTTGTTCAAGCAGTATTCACCAATAAAATCGTGGGATCAGACAGGTATAAATACTAAGGTTGAAGTCTGTCTAGACATGCTCTTATAATTCTTATAACTCTTATACCACTTCTCAATTGTTTTTCTACAATCTACAAATTTTACAGTGATAATTTTTCAAAATTTTTATTATTTTATTAAAAAAGTATAGTGAAAATTTTAATTGTAATAGTTGTATTTTAAATGTATCACTAAACACAAAAATTTCCTATCGTTTTTTATCTACTTGAACTTAACTCAGGACCTTCAAAATTATGCAGAATATGATAGTAATTATTTGGATACCTTGGAACATGAATGCCAATTGTCAGTAGAATTATTACAACAAACCTGGAATAAAATTACATAAAAACTATGTAAATCATATTAATGGTGTGCTTGAAAGGACTGACTGTTTAATTAAAAAGAATTTTATAGATTATAATGCAGTTAATTTATTTGAAATGAAAGAGAGGAACTGAATATTTATTAAGAATTTTATTTTAAAAGTTAATGTTTCTAAAAGCAGAAAATTAAGACTCTGCATTTGTATTTTTACAATTAAGCTTTAAATGTCTGATGGAATGATGAATGCCTGTTTTAATTTTGTTATATAATTGATATTACTGACTTCATTTGATTTGTCTTTTTTAAAAAAGGCAAATGAATTTATATTTTAAAGCATGGATTTAGAAACAAATTAAAAAAAATACTTTGAACCTTGTTTATATGTTTTAAAACTATTGGCTATTAAAATTGATGAATGGATTAAATTACAGTATAATGTATTTGGAAATAATGAAACTAAATTCGTTTTACAAGAGGATTTAAATTATATTCCTAATAATGCTAAATTGATACAATTATCTTTACCTGAAAAATATACTCCTAAAAGATAAAGGATAAAAAATCATATTATTTAAAAAAATGAGTTAATTATTTGAATTCATGACCATATATCTGCTATAGAATATATTAAATAAATGCATTAAATTATATAATGTCTACTGATAACGTATTTAAAATAATACTTTATACTATAACACCTGCTATAATAATTTATCATTGAAAATGCAAACATTATTAATATCATATTTGTCATAATAAATGCTTATTTTATTCAATGGCCAAGAAAAAAACGTACATAAGGATTATTTCTTTAAGAATGGATTTTTAAACCTTTATTCAACATGGATTAAATATTTTGGATAAAATTTCATCAAGTACTGAATAAACATTTTATCAGAAAGGATTTTAATATTTTTCCATGGATTACTTCAGATTTAAATAGATTTAGTGTTGATATTTGTACATTTTTTTTACACAGCACCAAGAGAGGAAAAAAATATTTGTGCATGATACTATTCAGCTGTAACCGAGCAATGGAGGAGTTTCATAAATTGCTAATTCTAGACGTGCAATTTTAATTTAAGGACAAGAAAAAAAAAGACATTATAACTTTAATCTTTATTATTTATTTATAGTATTAAGTTAATATATTTTGAAAGGTTATCATTATTGATTTTTTAGCACTAACTTATGGATTGGAAATAGTTTTAAGCTATAGTAATTATTATTGTTTTTAAAATATATATATATATTCAGAAAGTGATTTCAATCATAATTTTTATTTTAATGAATGTTTCTGAAGAAGCAGAATGCCATGAATGATCTTTGCAGTGTTATGAGATCATTGGTAATTTTATTATTATAATTATTATAATTATATTATTGCCTGAGGGAAGATATATTTTTTATTAATATTCATTTTAAATTTATAATATGCATTGTTTGAATTTAATACTGAATAATGGAAAAGTGAACCATTATTAAATTATTGTATGTATTTTGTGTAAATGTTGATAAATGCATATAAATGTTTTTTGTAAAACCTATAAAAATATTTTCCTTACTTTACTCTCTATCTAAAATGTGAACACTTTGAATATGCATAATTATATGGTGTTGTCTAATTATTGAAATGTTATTTTAATGAATATTATATAAGGACATAGTATTGATCTCTACATTATACCATAATAAATGGATAAGATGTATAGTACTGATGAATGTTTGTCGATACCATTTGAGTATGAAAGCTTTTAAAAACATCTTGTAAGAATTTAGATCATTGTTGTTTTCTTTAGTATTGTTTTTTTAGGAATTATTTTTAAAATGTTGTTGGTATATTTTTTGCAATGTTGAATGAATTATACAGTGGGGAAAATATTGATAGTGATTAGGAAAATAGTAATATTTTTGTGAAATTGTCTGCTGGGATCATATTGAAAATTATTTTGGTAGAATTGTAGTTCCATGTATTTTGAATTTTATTGAATTATATAGATAATGTAAGACCATATATTGATTTTCTTATGGGCAGGTGAATTTCTTTTATGTCTATAATTGCTCTGATAGAGCCATGACAAAGGTGCCTGATGAATACAGACCTACTTCTTTGATTTGCACTGGGCATATAGTGATATTATCTTGCTTTTGGAACATTCTCATTGTTATTCCATTCCCTACATTTCATTCGCTACCTGTTTCCACAAGTATCATCATAAAAGATCATTCAAGCTGGAAAATAATGACTGAATCATTTTGAAGTAGTTAATTTTTGAAAGGGCAAGATACAGTATGCAAAGATTTTTTTCAAATGATGTTGAGATGGTTAATGATTTCTGTAATGTGTAATACAAGTGTAAAATAATTGAAACCTATATAAAATATTAGAGATCACTTGTTAATGAAATACATATTCAAATGAATGAATGTGGGTAAAATGGAAATGAGTTTGGAAATGATATGATGTATGAAAGAACATTAAGATGAGAGTAAGATAACTTCAAGCATTATAATTTATAGTTAATTTTCTTAAAATTTTTACCATTAAGCTACATTTAGTTAAGTTATAGATTTATGAAACTTGCTCCCAAATATTTACAATAAAGTAATTTTTCTAGGGGGAGACATTTATATCTTATTTAAGGTATTTTAATAACCAAATATTGAAATTACACTTAATCAAATTGAAAGAAAATTTTTAAATAATTTTTCTTCAATGTTTTACTTATATTTTAAAGATGTTGTTAAAATATAAACCTGCATTGAAATATTACATTTTAAATAAGTTCTTCTATTGTAAAATAAAAGCTTTCATTTTATTGTATTATATTTTTTGAAAATGGCCAGAGTGAAGACTATTTCTTACTTTATTTTATATTTCTATGTCATCTTATTGTAAGTATTATTCTTTAATTTATGCTAAGTAATGTAAATATATTTTTCTTTGTAAATATCCTAATTTGTTATATTATAAATTTACTGTTAACTTGTCAATAAATTTGTGAATTGTTTTATTAAAATTTACTGTAATCAAGTGTGATTTATTTGCATGTTGTTATTGATTTACCACATTGTATGCATGATTCACAGGAATTAATAATTCAGTTAAATATTATTTATTTAGCACATGAATTATAAAGATTTCTTAAAGATTATTTTAGCACATTTGGTTAAGTATCTAAATATATTTTTATTATTGTCTTAAAGGATCTGACTATTATTAATTATTTTGAACTTATACTATATCAATAAGAGATGTTTGATATTGCCACAATATTAGGATATATTATATTTTTCTTTAAGAATGCCACATTAAGCATGGGAAAATTATGCAATACATTTACTTAAAATTTATTGTATTTTTTATTATTTTTATTTCTGAATTTTACCATTAAGTAGATTGTTGTATTGAGAGTCATGAGGATATTTAGTTGCTTATTGTAGTTATTATTTTGTAGGAGTAGTTAAATATCATATATATTCCCATATATTTAAGTACAGAGTATTAACACATTGATTTGTTTTATTAGTTTGTTAAGAGATGAACCTGAAATGATTATCATTATTATTTCTGTTATTATGATGATGATTATTATTATAATTTCTTTTATTATTATTAGTGTTATATTGGGAGATTGTTATTAATTACTATTTCAATAAATGAATATTAAATAGTTTATTATTATTTTTTGAGAATAATTTATAAATTATTTTAGGATTATTATAGGTGTATTTTAAAGACATGAAGGTATTACATAATAGTTTTATTATATGAATTTCATGGGGTAATGCTCTTATGCCATTGAGGGTATATCTTTTGGGATGTATTCTCAATGTTTTACCTAGTGTACCTACTAAACGTCTCATGTTAGGAATTTTATAATTATATTTATTTATTTGAATAGAACCTTGTTTTATTTACAATAGTGAGTTAGAAATAACTGAAATACAGGCTTATTATATATCTATATCAAAATATGTAATATATAGGGTATATGAGCACGGACTTTTACACATGTGTTCAAGTGTATCAGTGTTATGAGATAGAGTGGAGAGTGGTGGGTTGTGTGAAAATCTGTGCTCATATACTCTATATATTAAATAGTGAGTTAGCTATAAATTAAATTCCTTGGTAGATGAATGGATTAAGTAGTAAAGTTTATAACCCTAATTACTTATTTAAAAGCTAAGTGCTATAATATTTATTATTTTAAGATTTTCTTAAAATTAGTAAGTGAAAGATGTTATTTTATTAAATATTATATTTTGAACTAGTCTTTATGTTGTATTATTTTAATACTTAGCATTTATGCAATGTAATTATAATACATTATTGTTATCTCAGTTAGTTGGGTCCTTTTGTTCAATAGTATTTCGATAAGGAAGGGTACAATATATAGAAATACAGACAGGAAATATTTAGGCAGATAGACAGATGAGTAGATAGATAAATAGGTAAATAATTATCTAATAGATAATAGTTGTTAAGCAGGCAAATAGATAATTAAATTAATGAATGGATAAATAAACAGCCAGACCGAAAATGAGATACAGGTAGATTAATGGATAGATTGATGGATGAATAGATAAATAGATGTTTGAATAGATGAATGTCTGTCAGTTAAAAAAACAGGTAAATGCATAGATAGAAAGATAAATGAATAGAAATAAACTAATAGTTAGAACAAATGGGTGGGTAAATAAATATATGAATGAATAGATATAGATAGAATATAGATAAATGAACAGATGGATGGATTGATGAACACAGATGGATGGATAAATGAATAGATAAATTGATATATAGACAGATAGATCCAGTAAATACATAGAGATATAGCTTGTCAGGTAGATAGCTAATAGAAGAATGAATAAATGATAGGTAAATAGTTCAATAGATAGATAAATATAAACAAAAAAACTTGTAGATAGATATAGCCATACCTATATGAATAAATTTACGAATGAATAGGTAAATAAGTGAAGAGATAGATACATGAATAGATAATTGTATGGTTCAGTGGGTAAAGGGCCAGTTAAATAATCAGGTAAATTTATACATAGGTAGAGAGTAAACAAATAAATACATAGAATGGATGGATGGTAGATAAATACATAGATAAATGGATGAATATATATATATATATATATATGTCCACAGATGGCGTCCTACCAAGACTGCCAATCAAGCGTGTTTTGTTTACATAAACGTCAGAGTAGTTAGTATTCACTATCTCTAACTATAATTCCACTTTCAGATCATGATTTCAAGCTATTTGCTATCGTCAGTGAAAGACAGGAATAAAGAAACTAGATCTGAATACAAACTCTGAGCGTTTATGAAACAATTTCTATTCAGCTTGCAAGCGTGAATTTTTTAGACACGTAATGTCTTCAAACTCAGCATAGCAAACCAGATAGCTACATGGGTCTGAGATCAGACCCATGTAGCTATCTGGTTTGCTATGCTGAGTTTGAAGACATTACGTGTCTAAAAAATTCACGCTTGCAAGCTGAATAGAAATTGTTTCATAAACGCTCAGAGTTTGTATTCAGATCTAGTTTCTTTATTCCTGTCTTTCACTGACGATAGCAAATAGCTTGAAATCATGATCTGAAAGTGGAATTATAGTTAGAGATAGTGAATACTAACTACTCTGACGTTTATGTAAACAAAACACGCTTGATTGGCAGTCTTGGTAGGACGCCATCTGTGGACATAAATACAAGCGTTAGCAAGTTTTTTAACTTGCATTTTTGTTTATCATATATATATATAGAAACACAGATATATATATATATATATATAAATCGATAGATGATAAATAGATAGATGAAATGATGTATAAACATATACATGAATGGATGCATAGATACAGATGGCTGAAATAAAATGATAAATAGAAAATAGGTGGTTAGATAGGCAGACAGGTAAATAGAAAGGCAGACAAACAGATAAATAATTATTAGCTAGATAGACAGCTAATAGATGAATGAATGGGTGGGTAGACATATATACTTTTAATTAGATCAAAGAATAAATAGATATACCAATACAAAGTAAGAAAGATGGATAGATAGATGGAAGAAGAATAGATTAGACATGAAAATTTATTTTATTAATTGTCTACTAAAAATGTTTTAATTTTTTTTTTTTAATCACTTTTATTTTCAAGTCATGAGTGCTAAACTTTATTACTTTTTTTCTGCTCATACATTAAGAAGGCTAAAGATTGAATAAAATCCTAACATTTTTTTTCTATCTTTTACTTTAGGCCATAAGATGACTTGTGGCACAACCTTTTTATTTTTAATAGATAATATCAATAACATAAAATAAATGTTTATTACATAATTATTTTTTGGGTATAAGCATTTAGCTTTGGATAATTTGTTTTAGTCAAGCATTGGTAGCCAAGAGCTCAGTGCAGCTGCCTTGCAAGCATTTGTTTACAGTTAGTTGTTACGGATTTGCTTCCTGACCGATGCTTTGACATATGAAAAAAAAAATGTTTTAATTTTTTTTTATTCTTTAATTTAAAATTAATTTAAATTTTAATATTTTCTAAACTCTAAATCTTGTTTTTTTTATTTTATGTATTATGTATTATGCTGCCATATTTTTAGTTATTTATATGTTAATTTGTCTTGTATTTAATGTTTTAATTGTATGTGGTCATTTGTATCAGTGGTATGAGATAATGTGGATAGTTGAAGAGTGCTTGAAAGTCTGTGTTAAAATCCCCTATATTTATAATTGTTAACTGTAAAATTTTTATTTTAATATTTACTATATTTTAAATGTTTTTTCATGTATTGTGCTGCCACATTTTGTACTCCTTTTATGGTAGTTCAATCCTGTATTCTGCTGCCACACGTATGATAAGCCAACTTTTGATATAATTTTAAAATTTGTTTTAATTTTTTATTTGTTAATTGTAAAATTAATTTCAATTTTAATATTTTCTAAACTCTAAATATTGTTTTGTTACCATGAATTACACCACCATGTTTTTACTCATTTTTTAATTTAATAATATATACTGCTGCCATACTTTTGATGAACACTTTTACCTAACCATTGATAAAATTTGAAATTTATTTTTTTCATCAGTTAAAATATTTAGAATAATTTTAAGTGAATAATCTAAACTGTTTTATTTTTTATTTATTTATTAATTGTAAATGTTGTTGTTGTTTTGAAGTTTTGATAAAATTTAAAATTTTGACAAGGTGACCAAAAAATATTAAAAGTAGCTACAGAAAAATTATACAAGGCCCAAAAACATGAATTAATTAAATCAATGCATTCTAAAAGAGTTATTAAAAAAAATCAAATACTTTACAACCAGTGTTGGGGGAAAAAGATATAGACTTAAATCAAAGAATTATGGTTTGAAAATGGATTTCTTTGCATGCAGTTTTAAACTTTTCTTTTTATTTCAAGTAAATACAAAACTACAAATCTTTCAAATTTGGAAATTATTGAAAAACTTACAAAATTACTGAATTGATGGTATAAAAAAAATTAAATTGAAATTATGTTAAACAAAACTTTATAAAATATAGTAAAAAAGACTTGACCATTTTTATATAAATTCAGCTGATTATAAAAGTAAATTATAAAAACAACCACTGTCACTGCTGAGATTTATTATTTTAGATAGATAATTCTAAATCCAAGATAGAATAAATATCTCTAAAACAGAACTTTAACTTTTTTTTACAACAGTATTAGTATATATTGATGAGCTTGTTCTTGATTATCCTAAACCTAAGAGAGTCCCGAAACCAAATATTTCCCAATGTTTTTTAAAAAAATTGGAACAAACATGGCCATCAGAACTATTTGACAACTTTATTAATGCAGAAACTATTCTAAAAAATATGACTAAATAGCAAACCTAATATCATTATTATTTATTCCCTAAAGGTGATTTGATAAAAGTATTATTAACTAGAATTTTGTCAATAGTTAAAAGCCATCTATTTATAGAGCAGACCTGATTAAATTGGGAAAAAGCTGTTATAAATGAGTATTTTCTTTATCAATTCTCATTGAAATATTCTTTCAAAATTATTATAAACTAATGCCTTTTTAAATTAATATAATTTTATTCTATGTGTTTTAAAAACTAGAACATGTTCATAGAAAATACAACATTTTACATATTGGTCTACAATAAGATTAAGTTCTCTCATATGCTTTTATGTAATGCATTCATCAATAATCTTTGATATAGAAAATAAAAAATCTATTTTTAATGGTGATATTGTTTTGACTTCATGAAAGAGATCATATTCAGAAATAAAAAGTCTCTTCATATGATGTAAAAAGTTTGAAAATCTTTTTCAAAGACTAGAATCTAATTCCTAATTCAACAAAAACAATGTTTTTAAATTTTCATTTCAACAATAAGGAAACATCTTGTAATCTATGTATAACTTTTTGCAACAATATATTGAAAAGCAGCTCTATCCCTACTACTTAGAAAAGATTTTATGACTAGAATCTGATTCATTTTTCTTATTTATTTAAAATTAGATCTAAAATAATTTCTTGGAATAATCTTCTTGAAAATTTGGGGTGTTTTTCAAGTAATTCATAAACAGATATTCTTTAGAATTCCTCTATTTAGAAAAACAGTGTCCATAATAAACTTTCAAATATCCAAATAAATATTATCATGAGAAATAATAGTGGTTCACTAAAATTACTTCTTTGCTGTGGTTTCCTGCCTTTTCACATATTTTCCTACTAGATATTAGAAAAATAGTTACCTCACAGAAAAGTAAATAAAAAGTTATTAAATACATTAGATTTTTCAATAAATAACTCAAAATATTATTTTACAAAATCAATGTCATCTCAAATTAAGATCCTTTTTCTGGATGTTTAACCAAGAATTTTTTCAAAAAAACAAAGAAGCATGGCATAAAATGCAATTTTTCTAAGAAACTCAACCGAACTTTATTTTCTAGATCTAACAATAAATGTACTGGATTTGATATTTCTAATTACAACTGTAGTTTTATTTAACAGCCAGTGATCTATATAAGGACACACACAAACTATAAACTGTATAGTTAATGATATTCATATTTTTAGTTACAGTGATAAAAATGAGAGATTTAACAAAGCTAGTAGTAAATTTATCTGCTAATTGAAATTTCTACATGTTTCTTTATGATATTTTGTTAATAATTAAACTATATATTAAAATATTTATACACTAAATAAATAAATATTTAGGGAAGAGAATCCTTGAAGAAAGTGTGTTATATAATATTGAAATATTAATTATATTTTCATATTATAATCATATAATTTGTCAAAACACAATGAAGAAATAGAGTAATTAACATTTATTAGGCATTGAATAAGGATAATAAAATTATTTTTATACCAATTATATGAAGTTTCCCATCAAAAATTCATAAAAAATTATATCAGTGTACATGTACCAAAGAAGATAAATGTTTTATGTTTTTATTATATTTTTAGTCTAATATTTGTTTAAATGTTTTGAACTTTAATATCTGTTTATAATGATGTGTAGCATATTGATGCTATAATATTATTTTTAATTTGATCAGTTTATAGGAAATATGATACTAATTATAAAAAACTATAACAATTTAGAAACTTATTTAAGTTTCTAAGATAAATGGAGAATAGTTTGTTCCCTTTTTTATTGACTTTGCTTTACAATTTAGAAGTCTGTTAGCACAGACACTGTGTGGTTAATAAACTACATTATTATGTCCCTGGTCTAAATTTAAAATTTGAAGTAAAACTGTGATAACTTTCAATCAATAGTTAACTTTACACCTCAATTTTTTTGAAGTAATCAGCCTTCCATCAATCTTGGCAATCTGACAATATTGGATAGTAACTAGACATTTTAAGATGAGATATAAGCTGCAGAACTATAAGTTGGTTTTAAGACTGGCATTGTAATATAATGTAACGTCAATTACTAACATGGGAAAGTGTCACACATTTATAGATATTGAAACTATGATTTATATTTTTATGCTTAGGTATTTTTGAGTTTGTATATTCTAGTTGTTAGTAAGTTGCAGAATTAGAAGTTTATGAATAAATTTTTTGTTGAAAAAAATAAAAATAACATATTTGCTTAACTGCATCAGATTAATTTGGTCAGCTCATCATTTTGTGATTATAATATTTAAATAAATAAATAAATGTTTCAAAGTTAGTCTTTTGAGTACACTTTTTAATAAATATTGCAAAAATAATTTTATATTTTAATAAAATGTGATTACCATTCTCTAGTAATTAAAAAAAATAAAGATATGTTTAATTACTAGACAACGACATTACTTAAATAGAGGGTTTTATAATTATTATTTTTAAAATGTTGCTAGTCAAATTGTAAATATTATAAGTAAAAGATAAAACATATTTTAAATAGTTACCTTCTAGAATTGTTCAACTGAGAAACAATGAAGGAGAAAATCATACTCTACAGATTGGTCAAATTCAATAAGGAATTTATAATTTTTTTATTATTATTTTATCATCTAGCCAACATATATCTAAATATCTATTTACAAAACAAAACAGATACTAAACATGCTTGGAATCTGAAAAAATCCCCAAGTTTCATCCAGATTTGAACCCTAAAATTTGTTCTTGGCAGACAGATGCACTAACTACTGTGTTACATAGCATATTTTATTGGAATATTATATATATAAGTAAAAATAGTAATCACATGATCACCATCTCTTATACTAGCATGTAATTGTTATTAAACAAGGCAAAACTCCCACACAGTAGTGCCACCCTGTGCCAACCAGAGTAATCAATGGATGCCAAAAGGCTTGTGCATAAAATCCCTATCTAGTTCCTACTCATCCAACATCCCCAGTTTCTGGCTTGTGGCCTTTGTCAGTGAGGAGTCTTGGATCTGAGAGCACTGCACTTAGATCTTAGGATCTAATGCAACCCTCCAGCAGCCACTTTTTATCTCTACTTAACTACAAAACTATGAGAATGAAATTGAAAACACAATAATATTTTCAATCTAAGCTCAATAGCTTATATAGTCATATGGGTCTGAACTCAGTTCAGCACCCATACATTTTGGTGTCTGGCTCTTTAACAACCATAGCCACCACTATCCTATTAGGCAGGATTGGTGTTAAACCACTAAGCATCACATGATCAGCATCTCTTATACTGGCACATAATTGTTATTAAACATGGAAAAACTCTTCATACAGTAGTGCCATCCTGTGCCAATCAGAGTAATCAATGGATGCCAGAAGACTTGTGCATAAAATCCCTATCAAGATGCAGTGCTCTCAGATCCAAGGCTCCTTACTGATGAAGGCCACAAGCCAGAAACTAGTCTGGGGATATTGGATGAGTAGGCACTAGATAGGGATTTTATGCACAAACCTTCTGGCATCCATTGATTACTCTGGTTGGTACAGGGTGGCACTACTGTATGGAGAGTTTTGCCTTGTTTAAAAATAGTAATATTGTTTTCAATAAGTTGAGTAATAATTTGAAAAAAACAAAAATAAGTTTTTCAGATTATCCATATTAAGGAAATTACTAAAAAATAAATATTATTGTTAAGAAAGTATCAGCCAACTTTCTATGCTTAAACATCTACTTTTATAGGCCGTTTTTCTTCATTCAGCTCCAGAGCCATCTATGATAAGCATGAGATCAAAACCCTCATTGGTGAAGGTTATATATATAGTGCCCATTGACTATTGAAGTTTGTTAGAGATATCTCTGTTAGATCAAAAAGAATTTTTATTATAAGTAGATACAGAATCTTCTGGCTATTAGGAGCACATTAATCATGAATCATAACTTATAGTTATTTTAAGTTTTAACCAAAATTTATTACATTAATTCATACTTTTAATGCAGCAATATTTGGAGTTTCTAAAAATACAATATATATATAAAGTTGTATATTAGAAAAAAGTTTGTTGATTAAGAGAATGTCTAAGATTTTTTAAATTTTTATTTGCATAGACTTTTAAACCAATAAAAAAGAGATGAGGTAAAATATTATTTAAAAGTTATCGTTAGTAAAAGTAGAAATATATTATGCGCGTTTAAATGAAAAAATAAATAAATAGCCAGTCGTATGTTTTTTTAACAAAAAGTGTAACTAATATACCTTATATTGATTCTATATCATTTTAAAGTTTTTATTCGAATATAATTTCTTAAATATTTAAAATGTTATTGACAACAATTTTTTACAACTTAAACAATAACTCAATAGTTGAATAATATCATTAAGTTAAGAAAGAAATTCTCAACTCGATGATATATTGTATGAAAAAATGCCCTAAGTAATGCATCTTTGCTATAATAAACTCACGATGTTATTTAAAAATGCACTTTTGTTTCTTAATAATAGCTATTCATTATTGACTGAAACTGCATTTTGAAAGAAATAATAGAAAAATTAATATTATGAAAACAAATCATTTTCATAGTGAATGAAACCAAGACTCCCTGCCGGATTGTTTCAAGAGTTCCCCAGAATTCTATTGAGAATCATCGTTTATTACCTTAATCATTATCTGAGTCTTTTTGACAAGAGAAATATTGTACTTTTAAAATTAATCATTAAAATTCTGCTTCATAAATAAGCTTGTAGAGTTTGTAAAGTTATTAAAATCATTCCTTGATTGTTTCGCGTTTAATAGGATTTTATTAGTTCTTTAAATTAAATTTGTTTTTTTCATACTTACGTTTTTGTTGTTTTGTTTATTTACACTTTATAAGCTGAAGGATGGTCGATAAGTCTAGACTTATGATCTTCTTTTATTGTTTTATAAAAATAATAATTCAATTAAATTACAAATGTTTAATTTATGCGATATATATTAAATAAAAGTATAGTATTATTTAAAAATTTTGCGTAATTATTATGACATAAGACTTATTAATTAATTATATAAATAGTTTACACATATAGGATGATGATTCATATTGTAATGATACCTGATAGAGCCATCTTTAAATAGCTTGTTGCAGAGCAAAAACCTGGCCAACTGTAGAAGGAATTAAAGAAAAAAAACATTATTTATCTAACTTAACCATTTTCAAGCAGTTTAAGAACTTTTCTGTCCTTGTATTATAGCCTGGTAAAAATAATCAGGAATTCATTTACTGAGTATTATTCGGTGAAAAAAAACTTGACTATCGACTGGATACCTAAAAAACAATTCCACAGCTTAGATTTGAATTCAGTTCATGGGATAGTAGGTAAATGCTTTTTACTATGACATAAAATTAATTTATATATATATGTGATGATAATATTATTATATATTAAATATGACTATTATCTGTATTTTCTGTCTGAAGAAATCTTACCTTTCCAGCCCGATGCCTTCTTTCTCTCTTTCCCTACTTTTTTCTTGTACTTTCAAAGAGTTGTTACCTATAAATTACACGTGCAAGTGATTGTGTTTTAAATAATAAAATTTATTTGGATAATTTATCTAAAATGGATTCATTGTATTGTTACACTTTTAGGTAGAAAGTATAATACCTATAGTCTGTGATAGTAATTGTATTGTTTATTTCTCAGGAGTTTGTAAGAAATTTGACTATTGGAAGTGACAAAGATGAAATCACAAATAAGTCACAAATGATGGTCTTAAGGATTAGAATCAGTTACACTATCTTTGGATTAATTTATAATTATTTGTGTATCTATGGTTATATGTACATATTAAAGTGAATACTATATTTTATTGATCGAAATAAACTAGTTGCCAAAGTCAGGCAGAGGAAAAAATAGAGAACATGGTTTTCGTTTTGATCATAAGTATACTTTAATTAGACATGATAATAATTTAAGAGTGAATATATTATCTATGGACACATCTACGACAGAAGTACATTAAATTATTTGTGTGTGCATGGTTGCAGCTAAGAAAGTTTAATTTTCCATCATTGGTTTAACTAATTTAAAAGTTTAAATTCTATTTTAAATTTTAAATAAATTCTAACTAGGTTGTTTCTTTGTAATTAAATCTAAGTTTTTTTTGTTGTTGTTGTTATTAAACAGATTTAATTAAGATTAATTATTAAATATTCAAATCAAAGTTGTAATTAAGTCTATTTTTTGAAAGACTCATTGCAATTAGTCTAGTTCAAAATCAATGTTTTAATTAAGTCTATTTTGATAATAGTGTTTTTAAAAAAACATTGTAAGTACTTAAATTTAAGATCAAAATTTAATTAAATAATTTTGGTAACTACGTTTTTGAAAATAGCACAATTAGTTAATTATATTTAAAACTAGTTGGTATGGTGGTTTGGTAGTTATTCCAGATTTGTAAAATCCATTCAAGATGAAAAAATAGTGTAATTATTATGAAGTTATGCCAGAAAATGGCTCATGCCATTTATATATTCTGCTATCAGCTTTAAGAGTAATCAGACTGGGTTATTTTTCCTAAATTTCTTTTTACAACTGATATTTCTTGGAAAAGAACAATTGTAAAATAACACCAAAACTTTAATTCCAATTAAAATAACTTATATGCAAAAAAAAATCATGAATGAGTAAATAAAACCCATAAGATATCTTTTTCTTGGATTGTCTGCTTCAGCCAAAGTTGTTTCCTGAATAATGTTTTTCTATTGTTAATTATTCCCGAATTAATTATGAAATTAGCCAACTTCAAAAAATTTACAAGTCTACATACATTTATTGAATATATATCATCTTGTGCAAGAAATATTAAATTGTCAACAATAGTTTAAATTCTTCAAGAACCAGAACCAATTCACATGTGTGTGGGGGTATATATATCCATATATAAGTAGATGAGTGAAATGTAAAATATTTTGATAAACTAGAGACTAATTTAATGAAAAAAAAGTTAACATTTATTGATAACAAAATAAAAATTCAAAACTCTTTAACATGATAAAAAAAAATTGTATCAAGAATGTATTTCTACCATATCAATGATTTATGTATTTACTATTCCAACCCTTAATCCATGATAGAAGTATACAACAAGGCACCAATTATTTACAAAGCAAAAGGTAAAAAAAATTTTTTTTATCAAATTGATCGCAAAGCTGTCTAGCAAATTTATGATATTATGTAAGTATGTCCATGACAGTTTCATCATTCAATTTCAGTTATTGACATTTCATCTTCTTTGGGGACCCCCTATGTATGTACAAGTCCCTAACATTGATGGGAAAAAGCATGTATGCAAGAAGATTATCATTCATACAAAAAATAACTAAATAATTGTTAGTTAACACTTAACAAATAAAACACAAACTCTATCCTGTAATAGTGAATGTACTTAATATGGAATAGTATCAAAAAGTCTTATCTCATTCCATAAAATAGTGATGATGATCTAATGTGACATCACTACAGAGGTAGAGTTGGCCTACCAAATAAACAAGAATATTTACAAACAAATAATTCTAAAAAATAATATGTAATAAGTTAAAATGTTTATTTTGATTATTGTCCATAAGCTTAGTAATAATGTCTCTTATAGATATAATTTATTCCTTTTGGATTATTTTCCTTCAGTAAATCATTCATCACACATGAGAATTCTTCAGCAATGCATTTGAAATGGTGATATTTCCATTTTCTGTAGTTGCTTTTCTTCGGGATCCAATTAAATGCTTATTGTAAGACTTTTTATGTTACTTTAGACATTGTGTAGGCAAGTAGGTTAAACCATCATGCTTCTATGATAGGACTATAGAAATCCAGTCCTATCACAATATTAATTTAGCTAGTATACAAAATGAAACTACTTTTGCAGGGATTATTAGTTTTTATTTTGGTCAGTGTACTTTTAGAAAATTAAGGAATGATAAGACTTGAATTTTAAACTAAAATATATACTTATTTTATTTTTTTGAGACAAAGCCTTTTTCAATACAGCTAGGTAATTTTAATAGCTCCTGTTTTAGTTCATTATCTACTTGTGTAGCAGTTCATAATAAATTTACATTTTTTTAATTCATCATTTGGCATTTAACAATTTATATAAGAAAAAAGTTACTTCATCATTTCTATATAAATGCTATTGATGTTTTACTTCTCTTTTCTCCATGCTCAAATAATAATGCAGTTTTTAATTTTTAGATATCAATTTAAAATTAATTCAGTTCTTTTGTCAAATTGTATGATTTGATAAAATATTTCTTTGTTTAAATGTTGACTATAATTTCTTATAATTTTGCACTATGGAGATTATATAAATAAGTTGGAATGTTCGAAGCAGTTGTCCATTTTCTCTTGAATTCAAACATTCAATCTTAAAAAGTTGGCTTTGTGCAATTATTATAGCATTTGAAAAATAACAAAAGATGACAGAAATGAATTGGGTTTGATTTTATACTGGGCCTAGTTTCCAGTGTTTAGTATATGAGCATTTCCTTTTCTATGGTTGTAGCTATCTATCGTTGCACGCATCATATTGATTGTAAATAAAAATAGAAGTATGTAATACAATTCTACTTTTATCTTGCATATATTTGGTTGCCTAGTGATTGGCTTGGCATTATGTCCTCACTATGTTTACTAGATCTAAATCTTTATTAGTAATGTTTAACACATTTATAAATAACTCATTGTTGGTCTATATATATAGAACAGAGAAATTTGTTGAATTTTGTACTTAATAAGGCAGATATTTATCATGTATATATACATATGTGCATGTCTACACACAAAAAAAATGATATTGCACATTTAACCACTTGTTAGATACATTTATGTTTTAAATGGGTTTGATATGTTGATGTAGATGGATAAAAGCTGGTTTTATTTGGATTGTAAGCTGCTCTTACAGATTTAATTTAATCTTTTGATTAGATTAATGTACTATCTCATTGATAGTTTACATAGATTTTTAATTAATACAATTTCAATATCATTATCAATTAGAAATCTTATAAACTAATTACATTTTTCAAAAGTTTTCTTTTACAAACAAATTTTATTGTAACTTTCCATATTTACTTATTTTAAAATGGAGAGAGTTTATAATTTTTTTCCTACCCATTCTCAAGGCAAAGCTTTATTCTCTTTTCAATGAATATATAATGCAATCTTTTCTTTATTATTAAAACTACATTTTAAAACCACTCCTAAATTAATTTTAACTTTTTGACTATTCTTGTTTATTTGATTTTTTTAAAAAATAAATCTGATCTTATATTTTAAATATTAACTATGTAATACTAGTTTATATGTTTGTTTCATAACATATATCTCTTGCTAGTGTTACACCACACACTCTCTGTTTGAAAGGTAAAATGTATTAGTTTGACCCATTTTATCTCTGACAATTTATTTTAAACATTTTTTTTAACTTTACCATTTTATTTTTTTATTTATTTTATGTAATATTTTTTTAATCAAATAAGTGTTCAATTGCACATAGATCAGCATCACAGAGAGTGACCTTTTTATGCTGCTCTATCTTACCCGACCATAATCTACTGTAATGGGCACATACACCATTACATTAATTTTTTTAAAAATTAGACATGAAAAATAAAAGTTCGCAAATAAAAACTTCTTTTTTAATAATTAAAAATTGAAAATTAAAAATCATCTAAACTCTAATATATAAAATCGTACAGATGAAAATTATTAAAAGAAAACTTTATTAAAAAAAAAAAAAGAAAAAGTTTTAAAACTAAATATTAAGAAAAAGACTTGAAAAATTTAAAGATAAAAAACAATGTACAATAATTTAATTAATTCTATTGTATAAAATGGAAATGATTGTTTTAATTAGTAAAAGTAAACTAGCCCTTGGGCATTCCAAAATGTAGAAGTAAAGGTCAGATAGGAAAGAAAAAACAATAGAAACTAATAGCCAATAAAAGAAATCCCTTGGGAAATGGACCTCAATGAAAGAGTCATCATCATCATGATGTAATGCACACTCGATCTGAAAGTTGATTATAAAAGGAAAGAGATGTGATTGAGAGAGGTGATATGTGTTAAGTTGGAGAGAGTTGGAGGAGAAGGGATTGAAAGATGCACTTTCAATTCCTTCAGTTGTTCTAAAAAAATGAAACATTGTTTTCCCATATTGCGGACTATAGGACATCTGGGCCCAGCAATTAAATACCAGCTACAATAAAGGACCAATGGCTAACTGCACACCAATCTCCTCATGACTTCGTGGGAATTAACACCATCCAAATTACAAGCAATTAGAAGCTATGGACTTTTTCTAAAAACAGTAAGAACTATATAGTTAATGAACATTTTCAAAACAGTAAGAACTTTAATTTCAAAAACTTCTTAATATTTAAATAGAAGTAGAATTTCCTATCTGACTATAAATTATTTATTAATTATTTTATTGAATATATTTTTTTTTTAAAAAAAAAATCATTTCCATTAATTTATTTTTTCGTTCTTTTACATTTTTCTTATGATTTTTTTTTTGTATAAACAACTTTTAATAAATGTTAAATGTAAGTCGGACGTGAATGGCTGTATAGATTTGCAAAATTATGTTAGTTTTAGGGTGGGTAATCTTAGGTTATTTGTTTCTTAGTTAAATTGGGTCAATGGATTGGATATATTGGTGTAATTAGTAAATGTAGGATGAGGTTCACTACATGCAGGATCGCATTATATGCTGCACACACCCCCTTTTGCCTATAAAATGGGATAGTAAGATGGAAAATGCAGTCCCTTCCTATGGAGTTTTTTTTATTGCTCTTCTCATCAGACAGATGTAGTATTCCTGTCTGGATGAGAGTCAATGTCTTCTATAACCATGCTGTTCAGATTACATTCCTGACAGTATGGTATTGGTGCTGTTGTATTCATGCTGCATTGAATACATCGATATATCAGATAGATTGGCATTGGTTTGACTGAACTTTTGGCCTAAGGTTAAATCAGGGATAGAATATTTTCTTTTGAAATGCAATCTATGTAGTCTGTTCATACTTGACACTCTAATAAAATATTAAACTCATCTGTGCAAACTTATAAAAGTTAAAATGTAAATTAAATTCTAAAATCCAAGTTAAAATGTAAGTTAAATTTTAAAGTAAAAGTGATACTAAAATAATTTTAAATCTTATATATGTTTAAATAAATGTTTGTGTGTGTTATTACTGGCAGTGGCTTCTATTATTTTTTTAATATTGAAAATATTTTTAGATAAGAATTATTTTATAAATCTCTGCTTCTCACTGAGCTAGTGGCATTGGGATGATGGTCAGAATAAAACCATATATATGTAAAGTTAGATCTTAACAGTGCCTATCTGCCTACTCTATAAATTTTCTAGGTTCAAGCAGCCTAGTGGCGCTCTGTAGTGCAGCTACGGTAAGACTCTTATTCATTCTGACTGTTATAATTGGCCACCCAACATGAGCCAATGTTTAATAAACCACGAGTACCCTGAGTAAATTTTTTTCTTAATAAAATATTTTTATCTACCATATACTTTAAATCTTATAAAAGCACTGCCAGAAATAAATAGCACATATATTAAAAACGAGAAAGAAAAGATATTAATAATTTTAAAACTAATTTTATTTTTTTTAAAAAAGTCAAAAGGTTGCAATTAATATGTTTTCTTTTTTTTAATGTGTATAGGCATGCACAGCCATGTAAGTTTATGATTGTAAATGTGGTACCTTATGATGAGTGCCTTTGGGATTTTACTTCAGTGTAATCCTATTTAAGCATTTCAATCAGTCATAAATAAGTTAGTGGTATATATAATTGTGCTGCAAATATACATGTATAAACCCATTATCTTTTAAAATGTATTCACTTCAATGCAACTTTCCTAAATAAATAATTTGCTTGTCATGCCACGTGTCTAAAAATGAAATGTAGAGAAAATAGAATTCTTGGGGGGAGGAGATGAAAACATAGATGGTTCATAGGAAAATGATAGTCAACATTTTTTTTTGTATAAAGTCTTTTTTAAAAAATTACTAATCAAATGTCTTTGTAAATTTTCGTTAATCATGTACCGTAATTACTAACCCTAAGTAAAATTTTTTGTTGTTGTTTATTTTTTTTTTAAGCAAGTTTACTGATATGTAATGGGCACATATGCCGTTACATTAATTTTTTTTAAAATTAGACATGAAAAATAAAAGTTCGCAAATAAAAACTTCTTTTTTAATAATTAAAAATTGAAAATTAAAAATCATCTAAACTCTAATATATAAAATCGCACAGACGAAAAATTATTAAAAAGAAAACTTTATTAAAAAAAAAGTTTTAAAACTAAATATTAAGAAAAAGACTTGAAAGATTTAAAGATAAAAAACAATGTCCAATAATTTAATAAATTCTATTGTATAAAATGGAAATGATTGTTTTAATTAGTAAAAGTAAACTAGCCCTTGGGTATTCCAAAATGTAGAAGTAAAGGTCAGATAGGAGAGAAAAAACAATAGAAACTAATAGCCAATAAAAGAAATCCCTTGGGAAATGGACTTCAATGAAAGAGTCATCATCATCATGATGTAATGCACACTCGATCTGAAAGTTGATTATAAAAGGAAAGAGATGTGATTGAGAGAGGTGATATGTTTTAAGTTGGAGAGAGTTGGAGAAGGGATTGAAAGATGCATTTTCAATTCCTTAAGTTTTTCTAAAAAAATGAAACATTGTTTCCCATATTGCAGACTATAGGACATCTGGGCCCGGCAATTAAATACCAGCTACAATAAAGGACCAATGGCTAACTGCACACCAATCTCCTCATGACTTCATGGGAATTAACATCTTCCAAATTACAAGCAATTAGAAACTACGGACTTTTTCTAAAAACAGTAAGAACTATATAGTTAATGAACATTTTCAAAACAGTAAGAACTTTAATTCCAAAAACTTCTTAATATTTAAATAGAAATAGAATTTCCTATCTGACTAAATTATTTATTAATTATTTTATTGAATACATTTTTAAAAAAAAAAAAAAAAAAAATCATTTCCATTAATTTATTTTTTTGTTCTTTTAAATTTTTCTTATGATTTTTTTTTGTATAAACAACTTTTAATAAATGTTAAATGTAAGTCGAGCATGAATGGCTGCATAGATTCGTAAAATTATGTTAATTTAAGGGAGGGTAATCTTTGGTTATTTGTTTCATAGTTAAATTGGGTCAATGGATTGGATATATTGGTGTAATTAGTAAATGTAGTATGAAGTCCACTACATGCAGAATTGCATTATATGCCGCACAGCCCCTTTTTGCCTATGGAATGGGATAGTAAGATGGAAAACGCATTCCCTTCCTATCACAGATGTAGTATTCCTGACTGGATGAGAGTCAATGTCTTCTATAACCATGCTGTTCAGATGTATATTCCTGACAGTATGGTATTGGTGCTGTCATATTCATGCTGCATTGAATACATCGATATATCAGATAGATTGGCGTTGGTTTGACTGCGAACTTTTAGCCTAAGGTTAAATCAGGGATAAAAATTTTTTTTTTCAAATGCAATCTATGTAATCTATTCATACTTGACACTCTAATAAAATATTAAACTCATCTGTGCATACTTATAAAAGTTAAAACATAAATTAAATTATAAAATCCAAGTTAAAATGGAAGTTAAATTTTAAAGTAAAAGTGATACTAAAATAATTTTAAATCTTATATATGTTTAAATAAATGTTTGTGTGTATTATTACTGGCAGTGGCTTCTACTATTTTTTTTAATATTGAAAATATTTTTAGATAAGAATTATTTCATAAATCTCTGCATCTCATTGAGCTAGTGGCATTGGGCTGATGGTCAGAATAAAACCATATATATGTAAAGTTAGATCTTAACAGTGCATATCTGCCTACTCTATAAATTTTCTAGGTTCAGGTAACCTAGTGGCACTCTGTTGTGCAGATACAGTAAGACTCTTATTTATTCTGACCATTATACTACATTGACTGGCAATGATTTTGTCATATAATAATCACAAATGACAACATACATATTTCTGATGTGTATGAAGAGAGTAAATGCTGTGAATGACAGAACACATCTGGCTTATATCCAACTTAAGCAATAAAAATACTTTAACTAACTTCTGTGCTGAGTGAATGAGACCAGGACTTTTTTTCTTGGGTCTGCATCCTAGAATATATAGGGTTGCTGTGAATGGCAATATACATCCACTGACTATTCGGCTGATGATAAAATGAGATTTGTTATAACTATATGATGTTGGAAATTTTTTCACAATGAACTGGTTTGCAGCTTATCTGGATCTATTTTCCATGTTGCATATTTATTTTAGATAATGGACTGGGACTACTGGAACCTCTTTCTATTGGGAAATTTCTCCTGGTTAGCCCATTATGGGTCTTAAATTTAAATGGCAACAACCATACATTTAATACTTATCAACCTTTATCTGCACTTTCCCCCATGACTCTATTAGTGTATAAACATTCTACATGCACTTGATAGATTTTATTTATTTTATTATGCTTTATTTATTTTTTTAGATTTCATGAAAAATTCTATTTGTTATTATAGATTTTTATTTTATTCATTATACATTTTATTTAACTTATTTTTTTTTTATATGTCATAGCATTGGCCGGGATGCGAACCCACAACTGTCTGCAATCAACTACTTGCTTGCAACGCAGCTGCGATGACCTCTCGGCTAACAACACTTGACAACTTATTTATTTTTATCTCCATATATTTCATTCTCTACAAAAAAAAATTATCATATATTTACTCTAAAATGGTTAGTTTACTTTAAATAGTAAAATTCAATTCTGTTTTCTTCATGTTATTACTTCTCAAAACAAAAAAAAAAACATTTTATTTTATTTATTTTGCGATCTTTTCATTATTAATTTTCAACAAAAACATTTTATTTTATTTTTTTAACATTATTTATTTTATTTTATTTCCATTATCAAGTCTCAAAAAATATTTATTTTCATAATCCATGTACAATAAACATTTTTTAATTTTAAAAAATCTGCCTAATTCTTAAACCATACACCACCCCCACAAAATATTTGTCAGGTATTTTTTTTAGTTTCATTATTTCTTTTTATTTTTAAATTGAACGAAGTATTCAGCTAAATACAAAAACTTCCCCAGTCCTCTCTAATTTCCACCTAGCTATAAACAACTCCAATAACAAATTAATTTATCTCACTGGCTGCTTTTCTCTCTCTTCTTTTTAATTACATTATATTTTAACTTATTAATTATATATGTAACATTATAATTTGCTTATCTTGGTCCATTTCTCTTTTCACACTTCTCACTGATTTTATTGTTTATTATCTATGCAATTTAGAGGTTAATTTAAATTTTAGTTTTGAACTTTTTTTAAATTATGATTTTACTTTTATAACTTTGATTATGTTGGCTCAATTTATGGCACTTTGGTGCCCACATTGAATGGTATTTCAACAGGATCCCTCTGAACATCCAAAGTTTTTTGATGGGTGTAATTGGGTTTAAATAACTTTTATTAATTAAAAAAAAAACATGGAAACAGATTGATCCTTCAAGCAGAGGAAAGAATATGATTGATAGCATACCCATGGTCAGATTGAGCTATGGAAAGCATAACATGATCATATTTCCCAGATCATGGCCCACCGCAACTGCTGGATTCGAATCTCTGCCATCCAAAGCATTTTATTTGTTTTGAAGATCAACCTCAGGTGCTAGCCAACCATAGGTCATATAACCAGGATGCTTTGTATGACTAGCACACAATCAAACACTTGATAAACCCATGACTAGCTCATACTCTTAAATCAGAATCCAGAACATTCATTTAATACATAAAAAACTCTACACTAATTTACTGATGACACAGTGACAAGAGAGAGAGAGAGAAAATAGACAAAATAACAATTAATAAAACATGATAATTTAATTATGCACACATATTTTTAACATAATATAACAATATTTTTACATAAAGAAATATAAATGATTAGTTTCAGGCTAAATTTTATGATAGTACTTCATTAATTAAAGTTCATTTAAAATAAATATAAAGTGCCAATAGACAAGTATGAAAATATCTTTTTACCTAGGTTTTCATGATTGTCAGTTTTAAATCAGTTGTCTTGTCTCCATTGATGGTTTCAGAATTTTTTCCAATTTCTTTGTCTTCACAATGGGGGGGGAGAGTAGTGGTAGCATATATTTTATGATTTCAGTATTAGTTACCTGTAAGGATTCTGGCAGGGACAGTTGATTTGCAGAGAATGTTTAGTTCTTGAAGCCCAGTCAACAATTTCTAAAGTTGTATAGCAACACATGTTGCTATATCTGTGACTTTTGCATGGATGTTGACTATGGCAATAATTGACTGGCTTACTACTGTGTTTATAGTTTCTGACTCTGGATTTCTGGTTGTTTGGATTTTCAATGGAAAGATCTGAGTCTATGTTCTGTCGGAACTGAATAATAATAATTTAAACTCAATCATTAACAGAATGAAGACTGGACTAGTTTAATCACAAAGTGAATGGAGGAACTGGAACTGAACTTGAACCAAACTGAATTACAGATTAAAGAGTGGAATGATCTTGCAGATTGCAGTCCAGACAAAATAACAATAGACCATAGCAACTTTGTATATCTTTTTCTCTCATTGCTTTTAATTCTTTATCATAGTTTTTAATTTTGATGGCAATTTCAATGTTTTTTTCTTAATTAATTATTTTACATTTGCATTAAACTAATCTTTTGCTTAGATTAATCTACTATCTCATCGATAGTTTACATACATTTTTAATTAATATAATTTCAATATCATTATCAATCAGAAATCTTATAAACTAATTACATTTTTTGAAAGTTTTCTTTTACAAACAAATTTTATAGTAACTTACCGTATTTACTTATTTTTAAAAGGAGTGTTTAATAAATCTTTTCCTACCCCATTTTAAAGGCAAAGCTTTATTCTCTTTTTAATGAATATGTAATGCAATATTTTTTATTAAAACTACATTTTAAAACCACTCCTTAACCTTTTAACCGCTAATTAAATGATTGGTTGTATGAGATAAAAATCAAATCTTTTAATTGGCCAACTCACAAACTGAAGACAAAGCCTATTGTTAAAACATATTCACCTATAATATTAAATTCAACTCAGATACGTTTATAAAAAGTATATTATTAATTTTTCAGGTTATGAAGAGAACGAAAGTTCTTTCAAAAATAAATTGCTATTTATTTATTCTAAAATATTCAATTTCGGCAACATAAAAGCTATAATATAAACAAAAAGATCGACTTTTACGTTATAGAAAAGTAAATATTTCTTTTTACTACAGCTTCAATATTTTTACAAAAATCTTCGATATTTTTCGAAAATAATTTTGTTTTTTTAGTTTATTTTTTAAAAATTATTTTTAATTTGTCAAATTATCCTTTTTTTAATACTTAAATCACATTCGAAATGAAAATCTCAGTGTTTATCTTTATTTTCTTTGATCAGGCGGTTTCTTTGTTTTTTCCAGCCAATCAGAATGTCTTTGTCGGCTGAGAACTGGCTGAGAGCCAATCACCAATAAGCTTCTTTCTTTGTTTAGCTTTAAATGCAGTTTTTTTTATTTTTTACTTGTAAAAGAATTCGGAAGAGGGCACCATCTTATAGAGCTTTTAAAAATCTATTTAAAAACATATTGAACGAATATTTTCATATAAAAACTTGCAGAGTTAGAGTGATGTCAGATGTCTACGAGGTGCCTCATAAGAGGCGGGAAAAGGGTTAATTAATTATAACTTTTTGACTATTCTCATTTATTTGATTTTTCTTTTTTTAAATAACACTGATTATATATTTTTAAATATTAACTATGTAATGGTAGTATATATGCTTGTTTCACAACATATCTCTCTCATTACCAGTACAATGTATACATAGTTTTATCACTTAGTTAACAGAAAAAAAATTCTACATTGTGATACAACACTTATAAAATTTATATTTTGATGTTTTATTATTGTTATAATAATAATAATAATAATAATAATAATAATAATAATAATAATAATAATAATAATAATAATAATAATAATAATAATAATAATAATAATAATAATAATAATAATAATAATAATAATAATAATAATAATAATAATAATAATAATAATAATAATAATAATAATAATAATAATAATAATAATAATAATAATAATAAAAAAAAAAAACAAAATAATAATAATAATAATAATAATAATAATAATAATAATAATAATAATTAAAAAAAGCAAACTATGGCTTACAAAACCACACACTTGGACAAGGGAATACATTAGATGGGCACTTGGAAGGCCACAAACTATCAAGGTGCCAATGGCAGTACACACAAATCAAGGCACATTTGCAGGTCACAATATGATTTTGCCCATATACCAATATTTCAAGCAAAAACTTCAAACAAGACAACTTCAAACATTTAAACCAGATTTATTTGGCCCAACAGAAACAAAAACACCTTTTACCACAAATGTCTTTATAGAAAAAATAGACAGTATCCCAAATGCATGCCACGCAGGTAGCCCCGGAATTCCAGCTTTTGTCTTAAAACACATGAGTCAATTCACTGCAAAATATTTATGCAATTTAGCAAACTATTTAACACAAAAAATACAGTACATGGAAGGAGTGTACCCAATTGCAATTGTTCCTTTCAACAAAACAAAACACATTACTCCCTCACTAACTAATTTACGACCTATATCCATGGGGCCATTACCGATTAAAATCATAGAAAAAATCATAAAGCAAGAAATTGAGCCACACATAACAATGCTTATTTCAAAATACCAATTTGCAAAAAAAAATTCATCAACAATACAAGCAGCTCTATTCTTTAAAACAATCCTACATCAATAAGAAAACAAAAAAAATATGGCCCCATAGCTGTACAATTAGATATTGAGGCAGCATTTGATTCAATAGATATACCTATACTTCTAGAAATGCTCAATAACACTGATATACCCAAAACTCATCTATATCTAATAGCAAACTTACTTCTAAATCGTGAAATCCATATAACCATCAATGGAAGAAACTCCCCATCATTTACTCCTACACAATCAATATCTCAAGGATCACCTCTCAGCTCATTACTATTCATACTATACATTAACCCTCTCATTCAAAAAATAGAACAATCTTTTACTGGAATACAGATACCAGGCACTACAGAACATATACCATGCTTAGCATATATGGATGATGTTACTGTCTTCCTATCATCAAAAAAACAACTCACCCAGCTACAAAACATTCTTGAAGACTATACTAAGCAATATAAATTGAAATTCAATCCCACAAAAACATCAGCATGGTCTATTTACTATTTACTGGAAAGCTGTGCATAAACACATACCAATCAAAACCAACTTCTTTTCTTGGTTTTCCTTTCCATATGGGACTTACAGGAATGAGATGCCACATACAAAATAAACTAAAGGAGGAGGCCAAACAAATAGTAAACTCATTATCAAAAACATATTTATCCATATATTCCAAAGTACAGCTGATAAACCAGCTCATCATAACAAAAATAGTTTATTATTTACCGATTATATCCTTCTCAAAAGTTTTTAAATCAAAAATAAAAACCATCTGCAATAAACTACTATGGTCCAAAAAACAGTAGCAATTTCAACAAGAAGGCTCAATCAACCACTCATTAAAAATGGACTAGGTTTACACAATATTAACATATTTCACATCCAAAAACAAAGGAATCTCATAATTACCACTTTACAGCAATTCACAAAACTAAAACACCTTGTGCAAATCATCCCAACTGATCATCCACCTCCAACTCAATCATACATATCAACAATTATTTATGAATTTAAAACTACAGCAAACATACCTGAACAATATACAAACAAATATTCATATTGGAATATCTATGATCTCACAAATGAAATAAATAACATTAATGATGTAGCACCAATGTTAGGGATAAACAACAAAAGATTACTAAAAGAATATAAAAAATGGGCTCTGGAACCAAAATTTTTTGACTTTATTTTGAAATTAAATCTCATTGCCATGCCCACAACCTATTTTCTGCATCACAAGAGAATGTACTTCACAATAGATCCTTTTTGCAGACTGTGCCATCGATCAGAAGAAACCCTACAACACATGCTATACCAATGTACAGCACTCGAACACATAAGAAAAATAATTTTTGACACATACAGAAAACCTAACATGTCAATTGAAAATATAATTGCTGCATACAAAACGAAATCAATACCAAACATTAGAGTGGATACTTTTATACTATATGCATTTTGGTGTACAAGGTGCACTTTTATAATAGGAAATAACACCAGGTGGCATCCAGCCACCTTTCACAACAAATTAACACAAATAAGGAATCGAGATAAAATCATAACAAACCCCCACTTATATGCTGCAACATGGTCACTACTAAAAGAACAATCAATGCTATAACACAACACTAAGTATCTGACAAAAACAACTAGAGAAAAACTTTTTCAATAGCTTCTCAGATTTTTAATTATATGCATACAAGCTATAAACAGCAAAAAGATCAAAAAAGCAACTTGTACATCAACTATTATGATTTTTTTAAGGACTCATTCAAGTCACAAAAGTTCAAACAACTCGAGAAGCCATAAATTGAATTATATCATTCAGATATTCATTTTTTATGTAACAGAATAAATCAATGTATATACCAAAATTATGTAAAACACTTTTGATGTAACCTTTTATAGAATCAATAAAATGCCTTTTTGAAAGCTAATAATAATAATAATAATAATAATAATAATAATAATAATAATAATAATAATAGTGTAGTAGTAGTAGTAGTAGTAGTAGTAGTAGTAGTAGTAGAGAGGTAGAGTAGTAGTAGTAGTAGTAGTAGTAGTAATAATAATAATAATAATAATAATAATAATAATAATAATAATAATAATAATAATAATAATAATAATAATAATAATAATAATAATAATAATAATAATAATAATAATAATAATAATAATAATAATAATAATAATAATAATAATAATAATAATAATAATAATAATAATAATAATAATAATAATAATAATAATAATAATAATAATAATAATAATAATAATAATAATAATAATAATAATAATAATAATAGAAATCTAACATTATATAGATTTCACAAAGACTTATTATATCAAAAACTAACAGAAGAAAACTTATGGGATTCAATCTCAGAAATCGGTGAACATTCAAACTCACGATATATAGCTATACAATTTTTCAATGAAAATCAAAAAATGAGATTTAAATCACAAATAAAAACAATTGGTGGATATGTAATGATTGTTGTTGATGAAAATATGCAAAATTATTGCTCAGGAATCATTAAAAATGCGTATTTTGGGTTTAGCATTCATGATTTCAAAAGTATGGTCCAACCATTTGGGCATGCAATATACATTAAGCAAATCTTGTGCAATGATACACCAACACTTATATACACCAACAGTTATCATTTTAAGATAAAGCTGCACCAGCATATTAAACCAGAAGAAATTCCAAGGCAAATTATGGATCATGGAGCAGTATTATACTTAAACATTAAAGGGCTAAGACCACAATGTTTTGGCTGTGGAGAAAGAAGCCATTTGATTATAGACTGTCCAAAGAACAGAAATAACAAAGGATTTGATTTATCAGAAGAAAGACTAGAAAAGAAAACAAGCTATAAACAAAGAGATGTAAAGCAAATACTGACATCAGATGTGGGAACTCAAGGAAGTGAAAAGGAAAAAAATTCTATACAAACACATATGAATACAGATAAGCAAGAAAATGAAACTGCAAATGTAAATAATGATGATAGCAAAATTGGGAAGATTCCAGATTTTTCATTAAGGTTGGAGGAAAAAGTGTACCTTAAGATAAATAATACAAAAGCAAAAGAAAAAAAGGGAATGATATACAAATGCATGTGATTAAAGCTTTAGAAAAAAATATAGACAAACACACATTTAAAAAAAATGTTGATGAGAAGCAATATAATGAAGAGAATATGAATTTGGATGAAGAACTGGAATTATCTAAAAAACAAAGAACTAGGAACAATACGAATACTGAGATTACTCAGACAATAATGCCAAATATGCAACAAGTTACTCAGGTTAATAGTGAACAGAAGAAAAAGCCAGGAAGACCCCAAAAAAGCAGGAAAACAGGAAAAAAGCTAAAATTAGGAGAGCTTATGTTTGATGACACAGGAAAACGGTATCAAATAGACAGATATACTGATGTTGAAACTGAAAGTGAATTCGAAGATGCCCAAGATTTACAATTGATAGACAGCCTAAAATAAGGATAATTAAAGATAAAGTAAATTTAAATAAATTCAAAGTAAAAAGTAAATTTTTATAAATGAAAATTAAAATTGCTTCTTTTAATGTGCGGGGTTTGAATTCAATAGAAAAGATATTTAAGTTGAAACAATGGACCAAGGAAACAAAACCTCATATAATGGGACTGCTTGAAACTAAAATTTATGCAGGGTCACAAATTGATCCAGCAAAATTTCTAAATAGTGAGGGCTTTGTTGCATGTTCAAGAGACTCTACCTCTCCATCAGCTGGTACAGGTCTTTTGATAGCTACTGCTTGCCAGTTTACCAATTTTCAAATCATATACATTGATGCAAATCTATTAATCGTTACTTTATTTCACAAAATAATTAAAATAAATGTAATCTTTGTTTATATGCCATTGCAAAAATATAAAATAAATACAATAATTGCCACAATTAATTCAACACTGGGATCTACAGCTAATCCAACAATTTTGATTGGAGACTGCAATGTAACATATGATGAGTTTATAAATAAGTGGATACATAAATTATCAATTCCATTGATGAGTGCAAGGGGTTACTTACCTGAAGATGCTGTTTCATTTCATAATGGCCGATTTTCATCATTAATTGATCTTTGTTTTTACTCTCCAGTATTTCATAATCTAATAAGCATGAAGTTAATCCCTTCAGCAATTTCTGATCACTCAGCTCAGTTCATATCAATTGACATCAGTAATATACAAGTCTCTAGAATGCAATTAACTAGAACAATAAGAATGTTGATTCCAACCTTAACACCCGAATTTATTTTTTCAGAGACTTATATTATGTGGAATAAAATTCTTTCAATGACCTTTAACCCAATACAGCAATATTTAGCTTACATTAATATCCTGTCATTTAACATTAATCATATAGTGAAAAATCAGCCACCTCCCTCAGGGTTGTTGAAGCTTGCAGAACAAATTCATAAACGTATTGTGGCCATAACTCCTAATCAGCACACACAGAAACGTATACATATACTAACAAATGCTTATAACAAAGCATGTGAAACACTGAAGAGCTATTTAAAAAATAAAAAAAGTAGAATATGCCTAATGCATCAACACACATGGACTCAGCAATATATTAGATGGGCATTAGGGAGGGGACCTGAAATCAAAGTGCCATTAGCAATTAAAATAAACAATGAAACATTTACTGGAAATAATATGATATTACCAATTCTTAACTATTTTAAAGATAAGCTGGGACCAGGAAAATTGATACAATACCAGCCAAATGTATTTGGAATGGCAGAGACTGAATCACCATATACTATAGATGATTTTATAATGAAAATGAATAAAATGGACAACAACTGTCACCCAGGAAGCCCTGGAATTCCACTGTTCATATTAAAACACCTTGACAAACTCACTAGAAAATGCCTGTGTCAGCTGGCAAATTATTTATCGCAGGGAATAATAACAATGGAGGGAGTTAATACAATCGCGATCGTGCCATTTAATAAAAAAAAGAAGCCCATTCCTTTGTTATCAGAGATAAGGCCAATATCAATGGGTCCATTGCCCATAAAGATTTTAGAGAAAGTAATTAAAGATAAAATAGAACCATTTATTTTACCGATGATTTCACCAGCTCAGTTTGCTAAAAAACATTCATCTACCACACAAGCTGCTATGTTATTTAAGGCTATTTTGACATCAGTTAGAGAAAAGAAAAGATATGGCCCGATTGTTGTACAGCTGGATATTGCTTCGGCTTTTGACAATGTTGATATATCTATACTGTTGAGATTATTGAATGACACTGAAATGCCAAAATCACATATATATGTTATAACAAATTTACTCTTAAATCGTGAGCTTCACATTACTCTAAATGGCAGAAATTCACCAGCTTTCACACCAACTAAATCACTTTCACAAGGGTCTCCACTTAGTGCCATCTTATTTATTTTATATATAAATCCACTTCTTGTCCGATTACAACAGGCATTTGAGGGAATGGAAATCCCAGGAACAGGTCAAAAATTGACCTGCATTGCATACATGGATGATATTACAGTTTTCCTGAAATCAAAAAGGCAGATACCAAAACTACAGATGATTTTAGAAGAATACTCAAAGGAATTTAAACTAAGTTTCAATCCATAAAAAACAGCAGCATGGACTATATTCACAGGAAGGCCATGCACATCCATTTTCCAGGCAAAGCCAGGCTCATTCCTTGGATTTCCATTCCATCTAGGGACTACTGGAATGAGATGTCATTTGCAGAACAAATTGAAAAATGAAATACAGAAAATAGCAGACTCTCTATCCAATACCTATATGTCAGTATATTCCAAGATTCAATTGATTAATAGTTTGATGATGACTAAGATAGTTTACTTTATGCCAGTGGTTGCTTTCTCAAAAGCTTTTATCTCCAAAATTAAGACCATTTGCAATCAACTACTATGGTCAAGGAAAGTCGTGGCAATATCAATGGCAAAACTATGTCAGCCATTGAATAAAAATGGTTTGGGCTTACATGATATTGGTATTTTTGCAAAACAGAGAATGATGAACAATATAATTGATATTATTAAACAATTTCCAAAAATTAAGCAGCTCGTAGAGGTCATTCCAACTGATAAACCACCACCAAAAAAATTATCATATTTTGAACAATTAATACATCTTTGTAAAACAGAATCAAAAATCCCAGAGCAATTTATTAATAAATACAAATACTGGGAAATTTATGAATTAATGCATGAAGATAATAACACAATTGCTTTAGAACCAATACTGGGAATTAATAATAAGCAATTGGTTAAAAGGTATAAACGATGGGCCTTAGAACCAAAGTTTTTCAATTTTCTAATAAAACTTAATCTATCTGCATTACCTACCACATATTTTCTTTGCCATAAAAGACTGTATACATCAATTGATCCCTTTTGTGGGTTATGCCATCGAGTTGAGGAAACCCTATCACATCTGCTATATCACTGTGAGGGACTTAGGCACATAAGAAATCTCATAACTAGCAGTTACAAGAGGTCTAATGTAACAATGCATCAATTGATTTCTGCATTTAGAGAAGGATTAACACCAAGTGTCAGGGCAGCAACCTTTGTGCTATATGCATACTGGTGTACTAGATGCACTTTTCTAATTGGTAACAATTCCAGGAGACATCCAGTTACTTTTTCAAATAAACTTGAAATAATACAGAAAAGGGATAAGAGACTGGCCAGACCTGACATTTATGCAGCAACCTGGTCATTACTTAAGATTAGATCTATGTTATAGTGAATTGAAGAAATTAAACATTATAAAAAAACTTAGAAAAATATGCATGTCAAATTAGCAACAAGGACAATTTAGCAACAATTTTTTCCTTTCTATTATAAGTAATTGATTTGCTAATGGTGTTCAAATGATAATGGACAATCCAGGATATTATATGTAGACAAACTATGTATATGCAAAATTTGTAATTCTTTTGAGACAATAAAGGCCTTTTGAAACATAATAATAATAATAATAATAATAATAATAATAATAATAATAATAATATTAATAATAATAATAATAATAATAATAATAATAATAATAATAATAATAATAATAATAATAATAATAATAATAATAATAATAATAATAATAATAATAATAATAATAATAATAATAATAATAATAATAATAATAATAATAATAATAATAATAATAAGATCTTAGGAGTTTAACCAAAGAAAACACTAAAACCAACACATCTTTGACTTGCAGTTATATATATATGAACAGTAAGTATTGGACAATCCAAATTAATTTGTATTTTAACTAAATAGATATTTTTATGAATTGTTTTGTTAAAAATAATATTCGTTGCTCAACGTAAAAAGCATTACAATGGCGACACCCCGGTCATGTGACCAGCAGAACGGCGCCAATATGCTATCCAAGCCTATGCAAATTACAGGTGAAGCAAAAACATATGCCAACGTAGCTAAAAATAATTTACAGGAAAATAATTTCTCTTCGGAAAAAAATAATTTACAACAAAAAGAACACAATCAAGTTCCAATTTTAGAAAAAAATAAAGTTTTCCATCGCTTCCGAAAAATAAATACTAATGATATTTTGCAGCTAGATATACAAACGCAAGAAAATCAATGCCCCCCTACCGCCCAGTGGAATAATGAGGATTTGAAAATAATATGTGAACAGTTTAATAATACGATTCCACGTGGCCTTCATACGTCTTTCAAAAGATTTTTTTCTCCTCGTTCAATAATATTATCAGCTACAGATGCAAATTTATCGCTATATAAATTTCCTAGAAATTTACTTTATGAAGCAATAACACTACACGGACTTTGGGATAGCATACTAAGGATTGCTGACCATCCTAACTCATGGTATTTAATCCTCGAATTTTACCAAGAAAGCCAAAAAACCCGGTTTCAAACCACCATTAAAACTTTAGGCAACTATGCACTCATTGCAGTAGATCCAGATCAACATAACCAGATTACTGGCATAATCAAGAATGTATACCTTGGATATGACATCAAAATCTTTCAGAAAATGATGCAGCCATTTGGAAAAGTCACAGCATTCAACCCAATTTATCTGAAAGATACGCCAGTGCTTGTATACAGCAATAGCTTTGACTTCAAGCTGAGATTGCATCCAGAAATAGATCCAAACAATATTCCTACACAATTTGCAGATCAGGAAGCCATGCTGAGCCTCTTCATAAGAGGGATTAAACCCATATGCTACACATGCGGGAAGCGAGGCCACTTGGCAACGCAATGTGACACCAAAAAGAATCCACAATCGCAAAAAACAAATGGAGTGGCCATCCAAACACATACTGAAGACAGCAACCATATATATAATGATAGCATAAATCCAAATATGTACAACAATATGCAAACAACTTCTCCACCTGAAGAAACACTCTCACTCCCTCTCATTAATCAAAATTCCAATGAGGAAAATAAAAACACAGATGAACTAAACAGAGACCATCTGAAAAAACAATGTGATAACAGAAAGAGTCTACAATCACAGCAAACAAATAATCAGCTCAACCACACACAAACGGAAGATATCAGCCACACTAACATAGTCAAGATAAATTCAGATATGAATAACCAGATGCAAACAACTTCTTCATCTAAAGAAGATCAAACTACAAAAAACCAAGACAACAGTATAAATGAACCAAACAGAATGCAGCACTTAAATCCAAATGTCACACAATTCAAAATAACACAAGCAACTGTCAAAACATACAATGCACGAATGATTCAAATATTAACCCAACTGAAATATCACAAAGCAATTACAGTGAAGCACAAAGTACCAATAGAACAAACACCACACACACAATAAAAAATAACACATCAACATATATCATGGAAGCAATCATGCCATGCCTTCCACAAGTTGAAGTAAATACAATAGAAAAAAAAGGGCCAGGTCGCCCAAAAAGAAGCAAAAACAATAAAAAACCAAAAACAGAAGAGGACAACAACTCACAAACAGAAGAGTACAACACTGCATCATCATTAACCAGAATTCAAATGGATGACTGGTCACCAATGGACATCGCTTCTATCTAACCAACCAATTAAAACTCCAACAATGTACAGCTCATACAATGAAAACCAGTCACTAACATATTTTGAAATGTGAACAATCCCAAAATACAACCATAATGAAAGTCAAAATAACAGCTTTTAATGTGCGGGGTTTGAACTCGGCAAACAAACTGCATCAACTTAGAGAATGGACCAAAATCACACAGACACATATATTGGGACTTCTGGAAACAAAAATATATAGTGGATCACAGATTGACCCAACAGTGCATCTTCGCACTGAAGGCTTCTTTGCATGCTCCAGGGACATGTCATCACCTGCGGGTGGAACTGGCCTACTAATAACCCCAGCTTGCCCATTCACATCATTCAGAATCATATATATCGATGCAAACTTGTTGATAGCTACATTTCATCACCATGCAAACACTCTCAACATAGTTTTCACCTACATCCCACCTGGAAACGTCATCATATCAAACATAATACTCACCATCAATTCACTGCTAGCATCAACTCCTTACCCAACTATCATCATGGGAGATTTTAACATGAAGTACACAGATTTCATCTCAAAATGGCTGCATCAAATTGCAATACCACTCATGAGTGCTGAAGGTTTTTTACCACCAAACACAGTAACATTCCATAATAACCGACACACATCTTTAATTGACCTTTGCTTCTATTCACCAATGCTGCATCATTACTTCAGCCTCAAGCTCAATCCATCCCCATTCTCAGATCACTCTGCTCAAACTGCAACACTTGATCTAACTGAAATTCAGCCAACTACACTACCACTTGGGAAAACAATGAGAATTCTAATACCAGCATCCACTCCAGAATCCCTTTTTTCTTAAACATATATTATGCTCCATAAACTTGCAGGACTACAACTAAGTGCTGTGCAGAGATATCAGGCATACATAAATATACTTTCATTCAATATTGACCATGTCACCAAAAAAAAACCTCCACCCTCCAGGCTATTAGCTCTGGCAGATGAACTTCACAAGAGGATAACAATGTCTAAACCTACTCAAAATACATATCAGCATATATATAAGCTCACCCAGGCATATAACAGCACATGTGCAGCACTTAAAGACTATTTAGCGATAAAAAAAAGCAAAATCTGCCTCAGTCAACAACATACATGGACTAGAGGCTACATCAGATGGGCCATGGGTTTTCCCTCCACCATTAGAGTACCTATGGCACTTCAAATTGGAACAACTATACATGCAGCACATAACATGATTGAACCTATTTATAAGCATTTCAAACAGAATCTTCAGACACATCAACTCTTCAACCCACCCCCCGATTATTTTGGATCACCTGAAACAAATACACCATTTACCATTAATGAATTTGCTTTGAAGCTTGCCATTCTGCCCAATGCCTGTCATCCAGGCACTCATGGCATACCAAAATTTGTGTACAAACACCTTAGCCATACAACTAATCAAGTATTATGTAATCTTGCAAACTATCTCTCACAAAAAATATACAACATTGAAAATCTTTATCCAATTGCAATAGTACCATTTAATAAGAAACCAGCTCCAATAACCACCCTTAATAATATTAGGCCTATCTCCATGTGCCCAATAGCCATCAAGATCATTGAGAAAGTCATTAAAGACAGGATTGAATCATATCTGCTCCCATTGATTTCACCATATCAGTTTGCAAGAAAGCAATCATCTACAGGACAGGCAGCACTTCTTTTCAAAGCTGTATTGGGATCGGTGCAAGGCCGGAAAAAATACAGCCCAGTTGCAGTTCAAATAGACATTGAATCAGCTTTTGATTCTGTGGCAATCAAGATATTAATTAAAATGTTGGCTGCCACTGCAATACCTTGCACTATTTTATATGTTATAACCAACTTGTTGTTAAATCGGGATGTACATATTACACTCAGTGGCAAAAATTCTGAATCTTTTACTCCAACACAATCAATCTCACAAGGATCCCCCCTGAGTGCTTTACTTTTCACCTTTTTACATCAACCCTCTATTAATAAAAATCCAGCAAACATTCATTGGCATCCAAATACCAAACACATCTCAGCAGGTAACATGTATCGCTTATATGGATGATATAACTGTCTTCCTCCCATCTAAAAAACACCTACCAGCCTTGCATACAATACTACAAGAATTTGCAGCTACACACAAACTCAGGGTCAATCTAAATAAGATGGCAGTTTGGTCTCTTTATAATGCAAAGCAGTACATGGGCATGTATGGGGGAAAGCCATCTGCTTTCTTGGGATTTCCCTTTTATATGAGTGCAAGTGCAATGAGGGTCAAGATCCAGAACAAACTCAAAGAAGAAACAGAGCGAATTACTACTTCTCTCTCAAGGCATATCTTTCAATATACTCCAAGATCCAGCTATTTAACCAGCTAGCCATAACAAAAATCACCTATTACTCACCCATTATCACATTTTCTAAAGGTTTTATTAACAAAATCTCTTCTCTCTGTAATAAGCTCTTGTGGCAGAGGAAGACTGTGTCAATATCTGCAAAACAACTTACCAGACCACCTATTCACAATGGACTAGGACTTCATAGTATTTATATTTTCCATCTACAGAAGGCCACAAACTTAATAACATCCACAGTCAAACACTTTCCAATGCTTGAATGCCTACTTTAAATAACACCAACAGATAGACCACCCCCTGCTTATGACCAACTAGCATCAATGATCAATCATATAAAAACCACAGCTCCACAGATATCTCTTCAGACAATATACAAGCATTCATACTGGCAAATTTATTCATTAATCCATCCAAATCCAACCCATGACACCAATCTGACAATGCTGAAAATCAATAATCTACAATTACTCCGTAAGTTTAAAAAATGGTCACTGGAGCCAAAGTATTTTGATTTTTTGCTGAGACTAAACCTACAAGCACTGCCCACGACATATTTTCTGAGATATCGGAGACTATACACTAACATTGATCCTTTTTGTCCCCTGTGTCACAGGGCTGAAGAAACACAGGAACATCTATTCTATCTTTGTCCGGCACTAGACAGAATTCGAGTTATTATGATAGGAGCATATAGACAATCTAACACAACCCTTCAAACAATCATTTATTCATATTGCAAAGGCTCTATTCTATCAGTCTGTGCAGCCACTTTTATGCTTTATGCATACTGGTGCACTAGATGCACATTCACTCTAGGTAACAACACAAGGCGACATCCATCAACTTTCAATATCAAACTGGCAAAACTACGAGCCAGAGACAATAAAATTGCACATCCAGACATCTATGCAGCAACCTGGTCACTGATAACACAACAATCAAACCTCTAAGATGGCTCCCAATAACCAAAATCTATGCCCTCAACCAATATATATAAAAAAAAAATGTGGCAATTATCTACAAATAAAAAAACAGAATGTTGTCTTTGATTGCATAATATTAATATAAAGGACAGTAACAACAAAATCAGACCTCAAATACTGGAAAGCAAACTAAACCCAGCATGGCAATATACATCAAAGTTGAAGTTTTGCAAATTGAACAATGATAACCCAAGACTTTGGAGAACTATGATTACAGCAAGCAGCACTCATAAATGTAACGTATACATATGTATTTTCACCCCCCCTAACAATGTTTAAATATCTTTCCCTCCTAAGTTAAGTTCCTTTTTTGTACATCACAGATACCAACTTAAACTTGGTTTACTCACTAGCAATGTAAATATATGTATACGAAGTGTCTTATAGCAAATGTAACTCTATGGTTATCAATAAAGTTCTTTTCTTTGAAACATAATAATAATAATAATAATAATAATAATAATAATAATAATAATAATAATAATAATAATAATAATAATAATAATAATAATAATAATAATAATAATAATAATAATAATAATAATAATAATAATAATAATAATAATAATAATAATAATAATAATAATAATAATAATAATAATAATAATAATAATAATAATAATAATAATAATAATAATAATAATAATAATAATAATAATAATAATAATAATAATAATAATAATAATAATAATAATAATAATAATAATAATAATAATAATAATAATAATAATAATAATAATAATAATAATAATAATAATAATAATAATAATAATAATAATAATAATAATAATAATAATAATAATAATAATAATAATAATAATAATAATAATAATAATAATAATAATAATAATAATAATAATAATAAGCCACAAAGTAATGCATTCAATATAAGCATATACTCATTAACCTCATTACTAGCTATCACTTGTCAACTAAAACTTTTCTACTGACAAATATATTTATATTATTATTTTTTCTGAAATAAATCACTAATTCTAAATGAAATCTTTTTTCTTTTAAAATAAACTTATATTTGTTATTATACTCTTAACAAACAAAAAACTCTCCCCCATCTTCACTTTAATACATTGACCAAACAATAAACTTATTTATTATTTTTATAGATTTATAATTGTCAAACAATCACCAATTGATATATGATCAAAACGGAATTTTTAATCTCAGGGCTGTATAATTATACATTGAGTTCCATGTTGGAAGCACCAATTTATATAAAAAAGAAAAACATTGCTAATACATGAAAATTGGTTAATCAGTATGCAGCTTCATATTCTGATGTCACATAATCAAAACTTTTTTCTTTGTATTCTGTTAACCCATGCAGATACAAAAGACATCATATTCTAATTACCACTTGTCATTACAATGAAAGACAAATGCCTGATAAATGAGTAATTAAGATTTATGTATGTATATTCATAACCACCATGGAACAATCAAATAATGATTAACATAACTGACTGAAACCATCCAAATATATCATAGTCTACTGGTCCTTTACCTGAGTTCAAACTCAGGATAATGTCACTTAATGATCAATTGTTGTCTACCTAGTACTTAAACTCAATCAATTTTATTTCACTTCCATAACTATCTTGTACCAAATTTATAAGAATACATATTTATTACCTCAACAGGATTATTATCTGACACTATGCTCAGATAATATATAAATCCATGTGTTTTAATTGTCCTTGAACAGATGCAGATTTGCTGCAGAGCTTAACTGTATTAACAACTTTTGATCTATGACCAATCCTAACATGTTACAAGAATTATCAACATCATTCACAACTATAAGAATGCACTAAGAATCATTTTTTAAAATACACTATTGGGAGGCCAAGACCAGTATAATTCATTTCAGACTGTAGCTATTGGAACTTCACATTAAGCAATTAATTTTTTTGGATACAAGCAAATACTCAAGTTATAATGCTCATTAACATCTGTTTTAATAGTATTAGAATAAATCTCATCAAATGCTCTGAATAGGAACCACACATCTACCTGGCATTAGTGAGTGAGAACTTATAAATTAAATGATAGGGATCAGTGTCTACCTAATAAGTAATAATAACAATGATAATGATAATGATAATAACAACAATACTACTACTATTACTACTACTACTACTACTACTACTACTACTACTATGACTACTACTGCAACAACAATAATATTAATAATAACTGGAGAAGTAGATATTATATCAGAGCTACCAAAAAGTCAGCAAAAAGTAATAAAAAGTACAAAATCTTGAATGGAACATAACTCATCAAGAAATAAAAAAGAAAAAGACACACACAAAGAACTTTTTCTGTCAAAAAAGTAAAAAAAAATACTTTTATTATATAAAACTAAGTTAGTACAAAAGCAAACACATCATCAGGAGAAAAAATCTTATATTAGATAAAACAAGAATTATTATCACAAATTCTGACAATGTAGGGAATGGTAAATTATCTATCATTTAACAAAAAAAGTATAGAATCAACACAGACTACAAGATTTAGAAGAGCCAACAAAAATGACATTCAGGATATAACCTTAGGGAATGATAATAATAATAAAGCAGAATTCCAGACAAGGACTGAAGAAAATCTGAAAGAAATTAACCAAAAATTCAATGAAACCATACCAAAAACAATTATACAAAACATTATGAAATTCTTTTCAAATAATTCTATAGAATTAGCATTTACTGATAAGAATTTAACCTTATATAAATTACCAAGTGACTTTCTATGTATAGAAATAGTTGAGAAACAAATGTGGCATACCATACAAACAATCAGAGAACACCCAAATTCTAGATATATAATGGCTGATTTCTTTAATAAAAAGCAGTGTGCAGAGTTCCAGAAAAAAATTAAATTGCTCCAAAATTATGCTCTCATTATAGTAGATAAAAAATTTACAAAACTATTGAGAAATACATATTTTAGATATAATATGCAAGATTTTACAAAACTAATACAGCCATTTGGTCAACATATATATTACACCGATCTACTGCACAGACACACTTATTCCAATCTACACTAACAGTTTTCATTTTTAAATTAAGCTAAATGACAACATCAATCCTGAATACATCCCTAATCAAATAAATCAGGAAGCTATTTTGACTCTTCAAATAAAAGGCCTGAGACCACAATGCTATGGTTGCAGAATTATAAAGCACCTAGCAGTAAACTGCACAAACAACAAAAATGCTAAAAACCACTTAACCTCAGCTATCTACCTCAAGAGAGACCAGAGCAGGGAACAGATCTGGGACCTACCATAAAAGATGAGGCAATTCTATTAGACAAACCACAAAATAATGCTAAGCAGACAACAAATAAAATGGGAAATATGAATAAAGAACAACTAAATCGAGAAAATAATGGATATATAAATATTAATAAGATAAAAGAAATTGGCACAGAAACAGTAAAAGGCAAAAAAAGACACAAACATCTAATAATATAAATATACCAAACACAGAAGACCAAATGGGAGTGCAGGAATCAAAACAACCAAAGACTCAAAACAAGATAATAAGCACAAACTCACAAATTGATGACCAACCACCAAACATGGTGTGTAATAAACCTTCAGAACAAGGCAGAGAGACTTGAAAGTTAGATAAACAAAAAGAAACAACAATGGATGAAACACAGTTACTCAATAATACCAAAATAAATAACAATTGGAATACACCACAAACATCAAGAATAATTAACAAGACCAACACACAAATCATGGAAGAAATAACCACAGATATATCATAAAATATATCAGTAAAAGTAGAGCAAAAAAGAAAGCCAAGTCGGTCCCCAAACAAGAATAGATGTATAAAAAAGTAAAAACTGAAGAAATAGATAATGATCAAACTAACCCACTTTGTCAATCGGGTGAATTTTCTAATGAATAAATTGAGCTGGCTTATGTAGATGCATCTAAGATGCTATCAATGAACAACAGAGATTAAAATAACAATACACTGAAGCAGAATCATAATGATAATACAAATAGTGGCAATTAATGTTAGAGGTTAAAATGTGCTCTCCAAATTGTACAAAATTTAATATTGGATCAAAGAGACAAGGCCACATATTATAGGGCTGTGAAAACCAAGATTTATGTGGCATCAAAAATAGTTCCATTTTTATGCTGACGGGTTTTGTGCATGCTCCAATGATACTGTGTCCCCCACAGCAGGCACTGGCTCAGTAATTACCAATACCTACCCATTCATAACTATCAAAATAATTCATATAGATTCACACTTATGAATTGCTACTTTTTATCAGAAAATCATTACAATCTATATAGTCTTTGTTTACATGCCAATACAAAATGCAAAAATTGAAACAATAATTATTAATCAGCCATAAATTCAAGGCTAGCAACCATAGGAGACCCAACAATTCTAGTCAGTGACTGTAATGCATCATACCAGGAATTTATACAAAAATGGCTTCACAAGATTGCAATTCCACTTATGAGTGGCCAAGGCTTTCTGCCAGGAGATGTGATATCATTTCACAATGGCTGGTTTACATTACTAATTCATCTATGTTTTTATTCACTGATATTGCATCTTTTCATCAACATTAAACTCACACCAACAAGTTTTTCTGATCATTCTGGCCAAATAATCACAATCAGCCTAAATAATATACAGATGACCACACTTCCACTCACAAGAACAATCAGAATCTTACTACCTGCAACCAAAATTGAATTTTTGTTTTCAGAATCCTATATAATGTTAAACAAAATACAATCAATGAATCTAGACTCTATACAACAGTATCTAGCTTTCATAAACACATTATCATTTAACATTAACTACCTGGTTAAAAATCAGCCACCACCATTCAAAATATTAGAATATACTGAACAACTCCATAAAAGACTAACTGCAATCACACCAACACAACATATACCATGATATATATATATATATATATATAAATTAACATATACCATGATATATATATATATATATATATAAATTAAAATATGCTTACGATAAAGCTTGTGATGCTTTCAAAGATTATTTAAAAATCAAGAAAAGTAAAATCTGTAGCATGGAACAACATTTGGACACAGAAATATATCAAATAGGCACTGGGTTATGCACCTGGCATAAAAGTGCCACTAGCTGTTCAGTCTGATACTTTTGCAGGGCATAATATGATTCTGCCAATATTTAAACACTTTAAAAACAAATTGCAAACAAACCAAACAACACAATATGTCAATCAAATGTTTGGAAAAATCAAAGACCAACCTATATTCAAAGAAGAAAACATTTAAAAATGTAAAATATGAGCAACTCATGCCACCATGGAGCCCCTGGAATCCCATTATTTGTGCTCAAGCACTTAGGACAGTTTATGGCAAATTACCTTAGTAATCTAGCCAACTATATGAGCCAAGAGGTTATACACATACAAGGAGTTTACTCCATTGTAATAGTTCCATACAACTAAAAGAAGAGAAGTATTTCCACTCTAAACAAATTAATACCAATCTTAATGGGTCCTCTACCAATAAAATTTCTGGAAATGTTAATAAAAGACATGGTAGAACCATCTCCAAAACACAATTGATGAAGGTACAGGCTGCCTTCCTATTTAAAGCTATAATGATATCTGTAGAGAGAAAAAGAAATATAGTCCAGTGATGGTGCAAATAGATATAGCCTTGGCATTTGACTCAGTAAAAACTCCAGTCCTATTGCAGATGCTTAAACAGACCAACATTCCTAAGAGGCTATTATATAACAGCAAATCTCTTTTTGAACTGTGAAATATATATCACAGTTAGTGGAAGAAATTTATCACCTTTTATTCCCTCTCAATCGTTATCACAAGGGTCATCACTTAGTTCATTATTATTTGCCTTTTACATTAACCCTCTCATTGAAAACATCAGTCAAATATTTGTGGGGATTAACACACCTGCAACAACACAACAAGTGACATCCCTGGCTTACATGGATGATATCATGGTCTTTCTGGTTTCCAAAAAACAGATACCTAGGCTACAAAAGATAATAGATAATTATTCAATAGATTATGGGCTTAAAATTAATACAACAAATACATCCACCTGGTTCATATACACAGGAAGGCAGTGTGAATCCATATACAAAGAGAAGCCAAGCCCATTTCTGGGGTTTCCATTTTATATGGGAGCCCTGGGGATGAGATGCTACATACAGAACAAACTGAAAGAAGAAAATGAAAAAATTACAAAATCTTTAGCCAAAGCATACCTGTCAATACATTCAAAAATACAATTAATTAATAGATTAATCACAACTAAGATAACATATTACATACCAATAATGTCCTTTTCCAAAGCATTTATATCCAGAATAAACTCAATATGCAATCAATTTATTTGGTCCAGGAAAACAGTGGCCATTTCCAAAAAAAAAAAAACGTAGAAAACCAACAGATACAGGTGGACTGGACCTACATGATATCACCATCTTTCACATGCAAAAACTTAGCAATGTAATATTCACAACAATCAATCAATTTCCCAAAATGAAACATCTATTACAAATAATCCCCACAAACAGGCCATCATCCAAGGGTTTATATATTGAGCTAATGATATATCAATGTAAAATAATAAAAAAATCCTGGATCAATATATATAATCTCATACACACAAACAATAATGAAGCAAATAACACAACACCAATAACAGGAATAAACAATAAAAAATAATAAAAGAATATAAAAAATGGAAATTGGAAACCCAAATTCTTTGATTTTTGTCCTGAAAATGAACTTGGATGCACTACCAATTACCAATTTTCTATTCCATTGAAGGATGTACATATCTATTGATCCTTTCTGTGGGTTATGTCATGAAACAGAAGAAACATGGAATCACATAATATACCACCATAGAGGATTAAAACAAATAAGAGACATAATGTGTAACATATACAGGAAAAACAATACCAGGATAGAGCAATTAGTGGAGTCTTATAATGAAAAATCATTACCCACCATCAGAGTGGCAACCTTTCAACTGTATACTCTGTGGTGCACTAAATGCAAATTTCTAATTGGTAGAAATACTAGACAACACCCTTCAACCTTTCAAAACAAGCTAATGCAGATACAAAATAGGGACTGATTGATCATACTACCAGACAAATACATTGCCATTTGGTCCCTGATCAAGCAAAGATCAAGGTTATATATAACAAAGCTTCAAGATTACAAAAAATTAAAAACAATGACTATTTTATTGTATTGTAGATATACAAATGAATTAATGTACAGTCTGTAAATTTATTTGATCTGTGTACTTTTCTGATGATGCCATGAGTGTCAGAGCTAACAAGCCATTTTAGCAATTGAGAAACAGTTGTAAAGAATATATATAACCTATTTTGCCAATAAAGAATATTTGTTGAAATATAATAATAATAATAATAATAATAATAATAATAATAATAATAATAATAATAATAATAATAATAATAATAATAATAATAATAATAATAATAATAATAATAATAATAATAATAATAATAATAATAATAATAATAATAATAATAATAATAATAATAATAATAATAATAATAATAATAATAATAATAATAATAATAATAATAATAACAACAACAACAACAACAATAATAATAAAATACCAAGTGCATGATGCAGGAAACATATTGCCTCACATTTCTGGATCAATCAAAATTACATAATACACAGTATGTGGTAGGAATGAGATCCCCCTAAATAATGTTCAGATTATCAATAATTGGTTTTGGTAATGCATCAGTACCACCCTGATGTACACATATATATATAGTATAATCTTTTAATTGATTAATTATGCTGATTGAGTATCTAAAACATATTAGAATCAAAAATTTTAAATTTCCGAAATATAACTTGCACAAATAATTTGTTATATGAGATTTAAAGAAAGAATTCAGTGGAGCTAAAAAAATACATGTCTTTTATTTATAATTTTTTTTAACAGTGATATAATTTTAATATAAGTGATTTTAAGAAATGAAAACCCATTTGTTTGTGTAAATATGTTAGATTTAAGTAAATGTTACAATAGGAAGAAATTCAATCTTAGTATTTTTTTATTATAGTGATCCTTTAAAAAGTGGTGTTATTTTTTGTACTGAATTCTGATAAACAAATCAACGTAGAATAAATTATTTTTTATAAAATAATATATTTTTAAAAATGGTAATGATAATAATATTTCATGAATAAATACTATTATTCAAATATCTTAATTTAAATTAATTAAAAAGATAATGTATTTTAAATTTTCATTTAAAATTGTTTAAATTTTATCAGTTTTAATAATATTTTATTATTATTGTTGTTGTTGTTGTTATTATTATATCTTAGTCAACAAATTAATCAAAAACTGTTAGTTAATTTTCTAATTTATTGATCAATTAAATGTAATTAATTAGATTTTTTGCTATAATGCTGTCTGGATATATATAAGAAAAAAGCAGATGACCTAAAAAAAAGGAGAAATAAGAAAGAAGAGAGTGAATCATTGTTTCATGTAAAAGTTTGTTAATTTAATGTATTTTATTTTCTAAACAGTAAAAATAAGTAAATTAATAGTGCTAAAAGGGATGTAATATTTTTAGTAGGAGTTTAAAAATGATGAAGTAAGTTAAACTAAATGTCTTCATTTGCAATACAATTACAATCTGAAAATTCAATTCACAATTAAAAATGCTATTGAAAAATAAATGCAAGCATAAATTATTATTATTACTGATTGAAGAAACCATTTGAAGAATAACGATTCTCAACTTCAATTAATTAAAAGGTGTAAATACTATCATGTAAGGCAGGGATTCCCAATCCTATGCCTGCGGGCGTCATGGCACCCACAGACCATTTTACGTGTGCCCGCTGCTATCTGAACACAATAAAAAATTATTTATCTGATACAAATAAATTTAATTTTTAAAATGTCTTATAAATTATTGTATTATATTGTAATCAAATTGTAGGGCATACTATAATTTTACAGTGTAAAAATATAAATGTTAATTATATGTTAAAATTTTATTTTTGAAATAAATATTTTTTTGTACATTATGTGATTATTAACAATATCCAACTATAAATTTACATTGAAAAAATAAATGGTGCTCACCACCTGGTTAAAAATATAATTGGTGCCCACCACCTGCCATTATTATAGAATGTGCTCTTAAGTGCAAAAAGGTTGGGGACTCCTGATGTAAGGAAATATGTTTTGTTTATCTCTAATTTAAATACAAAGTAATAACTTATATAAAATAATTAAATTAATTTACTAAACTTTAAAATAGTTTATTAATAGAATTGAAACATCGAATGAAAATAGTTATTTTTTAAATTAAAGTAACTTGTATTATTCAAATTAATTTTATAAAACTATAAAGAAAAATAGAATGTATATTTAATAATTAAGGAATATTAAGTAAATGAATATAATAATAAATATTTACTATAGATTATATTAAATAAAAGCTTATTTCAAGAAAAAAACATTTTGTTAGCAAATAAAATTATATTGTAAAATACATAGTGCTCTGATCTATCATGTCAACCACTTGATGTCATTGATGATAAGCAAAAACACATTGAAATAATATTCCCTGGCCAATGGTTTTATAGAACTATGATGTCCATGAAATTAAAAAAATTCAAACAAAGTATAAAAATGTAAGCAGACTTTTTGAGACAGTAATTAATCAGAGACTGTCTTCTTTTTTGTGTGTGTGTGCTGATAAAAAAATATGTCACTTTGGAATAGCAAATAATAGTACATTGGGTTTTTTTTTTTATAGTGGGAAAGTTATGGTAGTTTTTTTAATAAAAAATTAAATTAAATTTTACCCTTTTTTGAACAGTAATTAATCAGATACTGTGTTTTTTGGGAGGGGGGAACTAAATTCAATTGCAATTTATCCTATAAACTTATTAATAATTATAACAAACTATTATAATGAAATCTGACCCCAGTGTCTGGCAATTGACAATTTTGAGACTTCAATCTTCCCTGTCTCAGATGATTTCTCACCATATATTACTTTCATGATGATTTTCAAAATAGTGCTGCGCCCCACTCTAAAATCCAATTTGTGATGCTAACACAGTCCTGATGGAACAGTGATGACACTGTTAAAACTGTTAGAAGGTACCAGTTCACATGAAACAAAAAAGGTGGAGCCGAAAAGTTAAATTATTTAGACATGATGCAGTCAACATACCATCACATGATACTGTAGTGAAAAGATAAAACCCAGCATTATGATAAAGCACATAACACAAGCAACTATGGTCGCCAATAAAGGCATTTTCCTGTACTTTTAGCATAGAAAAAAGCCACAGCAGTAATCAGCAGCCAAGTAAATGAACTCTTTCTGTGTTTTATCATAGAAAGAAAGCTATCTGTTTGGCTGCAGCTGTGGAAATGGCCTATTTTTAGCAATTTAGTTAGAAATAGTGCCATCAAGTGGCTGACACAATAGATCAGAATACAATGTAAAATACTACAAGGATAAAAATTTAGCAAGAAAAGCTATTAATTTTTATCATGACAAATTTTGATAAAATAATATATTGCCCAATAATAAGAGTTAAGTGAATTTATTTATATCTATTTCAGTAAATAATTATTAAGTAAAATATAATGAGGAGAAAAAAGTGGAAGTAGAAATGATCTGTGAATTAATACTACATTCAGTAAGTTTTGATAGTGTAGAGATTAATATTCAAATGTATATTGAATTAGTTATTCAACTACAGTTTTATTAAACTTCTATGACAGTTATTCATATTTAATATTAGAACATACTCCGATCTGAAAGCTTAAACAAAAGATGTTTCAAATTTTAAAATAATTTTATCAAGTTATTGTTATTACAGATTTTTAATGTTTTACGCAGGATCCTAGAAGTTGCTACCAAGTGGAGAATTAAAATTAGTGACTCATCAGAAGGTGTGAAGCATCAGACTGAAGACTAAAATAATGCCAAATGAAGAGGAAAAAGAAAAAAAAAATTTTTTCTTTAGTTATTATTGCTAATATTAATGTGAATGTAATAATATATATTAAGCTTAGTGATAGAGTAATAATATGAGATGTATTGAATTTGGATATTATGACATATTAATATATTTCATATGTTTAATGTATTTTTTGTTAAAAATGTTGATAAAAAGAAATATGCTTAGAAAGTTACTATGATATACGTGAGTGATGAGAAGAAGAGAGTATGGATAAAACCATACTTTACAGTTATATTATAAGGCTAATTATTTAAATATTAACTTAGTAATATTTTAAATATAAAATATATTTAATAAATAAATTGATGTTATAACAATGAATCAAGAGATGGGATTTATTGAAATAACAATCTCTATGCTATCTGAACTCAAATGAAAATCTTAAGAGATGCAAGGGAATGAATGGTAAAAGTAATAAAATAGTTATGATTTCAATTTTGTGTGATAAAAAAGTGTAATATTGATCTTTGTCATAAGACATGATTTGTTTTGTAATATAATTGTTAATATTATAGAGAAATACTTGAGGGGAAGATGAGATTGTAGTATTAGTCATGAGATATATTATGGTCATTGATGCTAAAAACATAGTAAGATAAATTATAATTCCATGATAGAATGAAATATCTTTCTGAAGAACTGATTAAAATATTATAATGGGATTGATCTATGTGACACCCATATATGAACTTTAGTATGAGGAGATGAGAAAATTTCCACAAGACATAGATGTTATTTTCCATATCATTAATATGAAAATGACTACTTGCCAAATTATAGCATTCCATTAAGAAAAAAGACCTCCATTCCTATATTTAGAGATAATAATTGATTAAAAATCAATTTTTTATCTGTAGAGTTTTGAATATGGTAAAGAAAGATATATAATTAGCATTGTATGTAGACTAGTTATGCTTTAGAAATATTATAGTTTCCTTCCTATGTAACGGAAGATTGGTTTTAAAAGAACAGCAATAAATGAAAAATTAATATTTTAGTAAGTGAGTAAAATCTAACTGATTTAATGCTAAAAGATAAAATATGAGATCAAAAATAAGAATGAAAAAGTGAATTAGAAGAAGTAAAGAGTGAAGAGGATCAATGACCATTTATTAATAAGGGATCTTTATTCAATTAATTATTTCAATATCACATCAATACTATATTGAAAAATATAATAACATAAATAAAAATTCTTATATGTAAAATTTTATGATTAGAGTTTATGCAGATTTACATTATGAAAGGTAATAAAATATTGTATTTTTATGTGAATATTGCAAAAGGGAATATATTATATCATTAGATGAAAAAGAATTTAAAAGTTGAACCCATAAGAAGAACTCATGGATGGTAAAAAGGAAGTACCAACACAAAAGGAAGTATACATGTTGATAATAGTGGATTTGATATTTGAGGAATAGAATAATTATATAATATAAATGTTAAATTGAAAAGAAGTATGTTAATGCAATTTAATTATTTGTCAATGTAAATAATTGTACATATATTTTAATTATTTCATATGTATTTCAAAGTTTAACTATGTTATTTAATATTTGATAAGTTGTTATCTATTGTTACTACTGTTAAAATAAACAGTCATTGTAATATAGAACTTAGACTGGTGGCTTTATTTCTACTCAGAATTACCGTTATCACAAAGTCATATCCAAATATAGAAATCATACATAAATTGATTACAATCAAAAATATAATGATTGGATAATTTATGCATAAGATGTTGTAAAAAAGAACTTGATAAATTGGTAATTAATTTCATGAAATATAATTATTTAAGAAGTATTATTTAATATTATTTAAATGGTGCATTCATTGAGAGTCATAATATTTTAAGGAGTCACACTACTACAACACTACTACTACTCCTACTCCTACTACTTCTACTACTACTGCTACTGCTACTACTGCTGCTGCTACTACTACTACTACTACTACTACCACTACAACTACTACTACTATCACCACCACCACTACCACCACCACTACCACTGCCACTACCATCACCAATACCACCACCACTACCACTGCTACCACCAATACTACCTCTACTATTACTACTACTACTACCACCACTATTACTACTACTATTACTACCACCACTACCACTACTATTATTACTATTATTATTGTTGTTGTTGTTTTTATTTAAAATAAGTAAAATTAATTTTTAAATTAAATTATAAAATATTATATTATATCAAAAAGGGATGTTCTTGAAAAAATATACTACAAGGCCCATATTTTTAAAAGATGTAATAAAAAACAATAAAATTGCTAATCAAATTAAGGTAGTAAAGATAGTGAAAAGAGGAGGATATTATAATTGTACTGTAAAGTTTTTGATTATAGTAAAATTATTTTTATGTTTTATAATTAATATTTGTGTAATGAAGATATTAGATATCTAAGTGCAATGAAATTATGTAATGGAAAGTAAGGTAGAAAATAGTAAATGTTAATTTTATTGTATTACTATTACTAGAGTTCTATTAATTTTTAAAAAAGAATTTTAATTTATGTTTATAATGTTATGTGTGATTATTATTGAAATGATTGGATCTTAGTAAAATTTCTCCCATTCTTCATTTATCTTACTGTTAGTCATTGTTATTATAATATAAAAAAATAATTATTATCCTTAAGATACATATAAGATAGCAGTAACTATTATAAGGTATTTTAGTATGCATTTGATTTCATTATTTTTAATATAATTTATTAAATAAATGAAGGATAGATTAATAATTATTTTTAATGAAAGATTATGTTAGTCATTGTCTGTTGTGATGATTTTCCTAATGATTATACTAGGTTATCAGTTGGAAAATTTCTACAATAGCAATACCATTGGGGAGCATATTCTATATGCCTCTCAATGTTAGAACCAACATATTGTGATAGTCTCTTAAGTCTACCTTAAGTTTTTAGGTATTATATATTTATAGTTGATTATTGAGTCTCATAAAGTAGTGTTTCTATACGTTATACATTTTGATGTTTGAGCTGAGCTAAGGATAGGATTGAAGAAAAAGAAAGAGAAGATTGCAATATATATATATATATATAGAGAGAAGAACTTGAACTCAGACCTTCAAGTTCCCTGAATCTATGCACTCTATCTTATACAACTGATACACATGACCAAAGATACATGTGATAAAGATAAATGATCTCCAACATATGTATTTTGTGCTGAACCAGCACTCATCAATCAGTCCTGATAAACATCCACCACACATTTATACAATCACTGTTCAGTTTACATTAAGTTATGAAATCTTCAAACTTTAATAGATAAGCTCCAACATTCTCCAGCCTGCAACTCTTTAATCATTCATATCATTGAAAATCTGATGATGAAACATTTGAAGCCCTGGTTGATGCCAATATACTTGTATTTGAAGATTATATAGATATAACAACCTGAATAATAGCACATAATCTCAAGGTAGTGCTTACAGATAATTTAATACTTGGCCCATCTGACAAATATTCTCCTCCATGCCTGACTACTTAAACCTGTGAGTGCATTTTGATTAACTTTTATAATGATCAGAAATGAAGACAGGCTTTTTTGACCTACTCAGTCTGTCTAAGCAGGTTTACTCTATATAGAGACCATTATTATCAGCATTATTTACACTAAAGATTAAATTGTTAATATCTTTCGATCTCTCTTCTAACACATAATACATTCTAAGCTTGTAGAATGATCATTATTTATATCTTTTTTTATAATAATTATTGGAAATTACAAAATAGAAATCTCTAACAAATTGTGAGGAATTGCAATGATTTGTTAATTGTTTTATATATATATATATATATATATATATATATATATATATATATATATATATATATATATATATTTTTTATATTTATACATATATATATATATATATATATATATATATATATTGTAACAAATTTATAAATTATTATATAAGATTTGTAACTATTTAAATTAACACAGAAATTATTTAGATTATATAATAGAAATACACCACTCTCAGGTGTGTGGCATATTTCAATCCCTATTTGGTATGCCATTTGTAACTATAATTTGTTCATCATAGCATAGATAAAGAAATTATAGAATCACTGTGCCACTTGAAAATATCAGCATTAAAGATTCTTGGTATTTATTTATATATTGGGGCAGTCATTTGAACAATAAAACATACTGGACATTGTCATCTAATAAAAATAATATTAAATATATAGCAACTGAATAAAATTACCCACTGTGAAATTCCTGGAGTGCCTTATGCTTATCTCCAATACTAGGTTCTTCTAACAAAGAATCCTTCCTATTCTTCTTTCCAAATATATAAGACCATTCATGGTCATATGCACACACTGGTGCTATTCATGACAACTTATAAAAAATATATATTCTATAAAACTAATATTATGAAGTTGGAAAGGGATGATATCACTCTTTATTCAGTTTAGCTAAGTACATGTGTTTTCCCATGAATGCCACTAGATTGTTTTCAATCTAGATAAGTATCTGTTTATAGTGTACTTGAGTTCAAACTCATTCAGTACATTTTTATTACACATGACTTGGATGACTAATGAAAAAAAAATGACATTCTTACATTTTATCTATATTGATAAAATTACAAGATCCCAATATTACCAAAGTTTATACTATAGATCAAAGATTCTTATAGACATTGCTAGCTCATTAACGTATATTGATGAACAGACATGTATAATCCTATTAATGGCTTCCAAACAAGCATGTGAAGACCATTATTGATATTGATGGCCATTTAACTAGATTATTTATCACAATAAAGATAATAATGATGATGATGATAATAATATCATAATAATAATGATAATAATAGTGATATCATAATAATGATTATAATAGTGATGATGATACCAGCCATGACTTATTAATAAACTCACAACAATAAATTCATCTTTATAAACTTATAGGCATCTATTAAAAATTATCCTATTTCATATTGGGATTTAATAATATTAGTGGTGATGATTGATCATCATGAATCTCTTTGCATAATATTCAATTTTCTATAAACCCCTATTTACTAAAATATATTCATTACGCTAAACATTAAATTTAATGATTATAATTTATTAATGATGATTGATGGCGATCATAACTTTTATATAGTATTATTTGAAACATTTTTAACCAATAACATATGATATCCATCTTTGATGAGGTTGATCTAAACTCATGGACACAACACAATTTTAGCTTTCTATTATTGAACTATAATTATCAAAATTTGGTTATTCTCAAGCATAATCCTTAAATACTTAAATATCAACATTCTAGTTTACCTATTATTTTGCGGAGGCTTAATATTTGCAAGTGATTGCTCAATATATACGAATGGTAATATTTAATAACTGCGAGCAATGATGATGAATTAAAATGACAGAATTAAGACTAGAAAAAAACACAATATTCTTAATAATAACCCGGAAACCAATTAATATATATAATTATATTTTATTAACACTACTACTCTTTCTTTCCTTCTTTAAAGTCAAATCAACAATTAAATAAATGGCTTATTACCATATTAATTCAATACAAAAATTAATATAAAAAATTTATATAAGTATAAGCAAATAAATCTAACATATAGGTTTGTCATTTTTCTTGATATCTCAAAATAAGCTGACTTAAATCAATATTAGAAAAAAAATACATATTCTATAAATGCTTATTTAAGACTTTTTTTTACTTATCATATCATAAAATAAATTTCAGGTGTTACTTGTATATGTTATTTCACTTCCATTCAAATGTAATGCCCTACTTTTCAATTTACCATTTTAAACTAATCATATATAACCTATTCTTTGATGTGTTTGGATAAGCAGTTACACATGCACGCATTCGGTAATGTTAACATATATGTTTAAAATGTATACCCATAAATTACATATATAAAATATTTTTTTCTGCAACCTTATAGTGAAAGAAAATAAAATACATGATATTAATTTTTTAATATGCAACAAGATAAAATAAAAAACAACAACATTATAAATGCATATATCTATAGGTTGCTCATTATCATAACTGATGAACAATTTAAAAAAAAAAACATTTCAACATTACAATATATATATAATATAAAAAAATAATAATAAAAGCAATGAAAAATTTAAGTTTAAAGATTTAAACTATGTTTGTGCTATGTTGTGAGATATTGCAAATAACTATAGATAAACAAGTCTTTAATGTTTCTGTATCAAAAAAAAAGAAAATTGCTTTGACCTGTAAATCAAGGTTTACTTTTAATAAGCAAGAATAAAATCGGTTAAAGAAAGTTCATATTTACCCGTTTACTTTTTACTTCTCATTAATGTCCTGAGTTTGAATTTTCAGACTGCTTTTCTTTGCTGAACAACAACAACAACAAAAAAAAATTATTGCAGATACTTTTAAGATAATGCTGAATCAATTGACTTGCTTATTTCTTCAATTCTATTATTATTCATTGTTGATTGGCTTCCTTCTACCATTTCAAAAAAAAAATTATTATAAGTACTTTTGAATAAATAGGTACCAGTGGATTTGCTTGTCTCTCTCCTTTAAAAAAATAATTGCTGTTGGCACTTTAGATGATTGAGGTAAACTAACAAAAATTTGATTCATGGCTTCAAACTTGGTTCTACATGGCTTTTATAAATTTTCTTTTCCCTCTATTTCCTCTTCTCCATTCATTCGAAGGTAATGAGCTTTTAATAAGCCAGGAACTAAAAACAAAGCATACCATATAGCTTGTGTGGTTGGCTTCAAACTCTATCATTTTGTTGGTTATTACTTGATACATGACTTCATAGACAGATCAGCGATTTTAATTCATTCTGTATTAACCAGGAAGCAGAAAAAAATGGTTTAGCAATGCAGAGGCATAGTATTATGCATAGCTAAATATGTTAATATCATATTTATACAATTGTTAATAACTTCTATTAAATTCAATCTTGTTCCAATGTTTTCCTCTCTTCTTTAATATTGCTGGAAATTGTTTATATAGACGCACATCTTCGTTTATATTGACTTTATACTAGAGTCTTTTACTTCATTTCTTTTCTCAATTTTTGAAGAGTGAATAAAAAAATCAAATCGCTTACTTTTCTCCTACTGAGTTGAGCCTCAAAATAATAATCACTGAGTTACATCTCACTTTAATAATAATAATCTGAGTGACTGTCTCTTCAAAATATTCATATTGAGTCTCTAAAAATAAAATCATACTGACTGATCAAAAAAATAAAATCATACTGCCTGATCATCTCACTAAAAAAAAAATTAATGACTAAGTGATCATCTCTAAAAAAATTCATGACTGCCTGATCATCTCACTAAAAAAAAAAATTAATGACTAAGTGATCATCTCTAAAAAAATTCATGAATAACTGAGTGATCATCTCTCTAAAAAAAATTAATGACCAACTGATTAAAAAATTGTTTCAATCATTTATATCGCGAATTTCAACCAAAGGAAAAAAAAACATCTGGAAGCCTTATCTTAAAAAAAAAATCAAAGCTTCACAAGTTTGACGTCGGTCACAATCAATAAAGACTTAAAATTGATCGCTATCGTTATCTACATCAAAGCACCTCTTTTGTAAAAATAATCTTAAGACACAGACAACAACAAACCTGGAATCTATAGCCATCAGAAATAGGTGTAAAAGCATGTTTGTGTTTGTACAGATGTATTCATTCTTTCACACGTGTACATTTTTTTATCTCCTAATCTAATAATCTCCATCGCCTTATTTTACACTTTTCTGATCTACTCTATTTTAATAAAACCAAAGTTAAATAATATGACACTTTATTTAACAAAAATATATATAATAAATCATTACCAAATATTATTACCCTCTACATAATGGTTTATTCCATTAACTATTTATAAATTTATAATAATAAATACACATATATAAATCCTCATATATATAAAAGAAAAAAAAATTTTTTTTTACTTGATTAATTGAATAATATATATATATCTACATTTAAATAATTTCAAATCTTATATATATTAATTTGAAATTGTGGGTTCGAGCCCCACGTTGGGCGCCATTTGTAACATTTTAAAATTAATTTAATATAAAATTTGTAACTATTTAAATTATCATAGAAATACACCTCTCTCAGGTGTGTGGCATATTTCAAACCCTATTTGGCATGCCCTTTTGTAACTATAATTTGTAACTATTTTAATATGTCACATTTGTAACCATAATAAATATTTAGATAGGGGAAATTATTATTAGATATATGCCTATCCAATCTGTACCATTTGTAACAATATTAATTCATCATAGCATAGATAAAGAAATTATAGAATCACTGTGCCACTTGAAAATATCAGCATTAAAGATTTTTGGTATTTATTTATATATTGGGGCAGTCATTTGAACAATAAAACATACTGGCCATTGTCATCAAATAAAAATAATATTAAATATAGCAACTGAATAAAAGTACCCACTGTGAAATTCCTGGAGTGCCTTATGCTTATCTCCAATACTAGGTTCTTCTAACAAAGAATCCTTCCTATTCTTCTTTCCAAATATATAAGACCATTCATGGTCATATGCACACTGGTGCTATTCATGACAACTTATAAAAAATATATATATTCTATAAATCTAATATTATGAAGTTGGAAAGGGATGATATCACTCTTTATTCAGTTTAGCTAAGTACATGTGTTTTCCCATGAGCGCCACTAGATTGTTTTCAATCTAGATAAGTATCTGTTTATAGTGTACTTGAGTTCAAACTCATTCAGTACATTTTTATTACACATGACTTGGATGACTCATGAAAAAAAATGACATTCTTACATTTTATCTATATTGATAAAATTACAAGATCCCAATATTACCAAAATTTATATCACAGATCAAAGATTCTTATAGACATTGCTAGCTGATTTACATATATTGATGAACAGACATGTATAATCCTATTAATGGCTTCCAAACAAGCATGTGAAGACCATTATTGATATTGATGGCCATTTAACTAGATTATTTATCACAATAAAGGTAATAATAATGATGATGATAATAATGTCATAATAATAATGATAATAATAGTGATATCATAATAATGATTATAATAGTGATGATGATACCAGCCATGGCTTATTAATAAACTCACAACAATAAATTCATCTTTATAAACTTATAGGCATCTATTAAAATTATCCTATTTCACACTGGGACTAATAATACTAGTGGTGATGATTGATCATCATGAATCTCTTTGCATAATATTCAATTTTCTATAAACCCCTATTTACTAAAATATATTCATTATGCTAAACATTAAATTTAATGATTATAATTTATTAATGATGATTGATGGCGATCATAACTTTTATATAGTATTATTTGAAACATTTTTTTAATCAATAACATGATATCCATCTTTGATGATGTTGATCTAAACTCATGGACACAACACAATTTTAGCTTTCTATTGTTGAACTATAATTATCAAAATTTCGTTATTCTCAAGCATAATCCTTAAATACTTAAATATCAACATTCTAGTTTACCTATTATTTTGTGGACGCTTAATATTTGCAAGTGATTGCTCAATATATACGAATGGTAATACTTAATAACTGCGAGCAATGATGATGAATTAAAATGATAGAATTAAGACAAGAAAAAAAACACAATATTCTTAATAATAACTCGGAAACCAATTAAGATATATAATTATATTTTATTAACACTACTACTCTTTCTTTCCTTCTTTAAAGTCAAATCAACAATTAAATAAATGGCTTATTATCATATTATTTCAATACAAACATTAATATAAAAATTTATATAAGTATAAGCAAATAAATCTAACATATAGGTTTGTCATTTTTCTTGATATCTCAAAATAAGCTGACTTAAATCAATATTAGAAAAAAAATACATATTCTATAAATGCTTATTTAAGACTTTTCTTACTTATTATATCATAAAATAAATTTCAGATGTAACTTGTATATGTTATTTCACTTCCATTCAAATGTAATGCCCTATTTTTCAATTTACATTTTAAACTAATCATATATAACCTATTCTTTGATGTGTTTGGATAAGCAGTTACACATGCACGCATTTGGTAATGTTAACATATATGTCTAAAATGTATACCCATAAATTACATATATAAAAATATCTTTTGCAACCTTTTAGCAAAATAAAATAAAATACATGATATTAATTTTTTAATATGCAACAAGATAAAATAAAAAACAACAACATTATAAATGCATATATCTATAGGTTGCTCATTATCATAACTGATGAACAATTTAAAAAAAAACATTTCAACATTACAATATATATATAATATAAAAAAATAATAATAAAAGACAATGAAAAATTTAAGTTTAAAGATTTGAACTATGTTTGTGCTATGTTGTATGATATTGCAAATAACTATAGATAAACAAGTCTTTAATGTTTCTGTATCAAAAGAAAAATTGCTTTGATCTGTAAATCAAGGTTTACTTTTAATAAGCAAGAATAAAATTGGTTAAAGAAAGTTCATATTTACCCGTTTACTTTTTACTTCTTATTAATGTTCTGAGTTTGAATTTTCAGACTGCTTTTCTTTGCTCAACAACAAAAAAAAGAAAGTTATTGCAGATACTTTTAAGATAATGCTGAATCAATTGATTTGCTTGTTTCTTCAATTCTATTATTATTCATTGTTGATTGGCTTCCTTCTACCATTTAAAAAAAAATTATTATAAGTACTTTTGAATAAGTAGGTACCGGTGGATTTGCTTGTCTCTCTCCTTTTAAAAAAATAATTGCTGTTGGCACTTTAGATGATTGAGGTAAACTAACAAAAATTTGATTCATGGCTTCAAACTTGGTTCTACATGGCTTTTATAAATTTTCTTTTCCCTCTATTTCCTCTTCTTCATTCATTCGAAGGTAATGAGCTTTTAATAAGCCAGGAACTAGAAACAAAGCATACCATATAGCTTGTGTGGTTGGCTTCAAACTCTATCATTTTGTTGGTTATTACTTGATACATGACTTCATAGACAGATCAGCGATTTTAACTCATTCTGTATTAACCAGGAAGCAGAAAAAAGGGGTTTAGCAATGCAGAGGCATAGTATTATGCATAGCTAAATATGTTAATATCATATTTATACAATTGTTAATAACTTCTATTAAATTCAATCTTGTTCCAATGTTTTCCTCTCTTCTTTAATATTGCTGGAAATTGTTTATATAGACTCACATTTTCGTCTATATTGACTTTATACTAGAGTCTTTTACTTCATTTCCTTTCTCAATTTTTGAAGAGTGAATAAAAAAATCAAATCGCTTACTTTTCTCCTACTGAGTTGAGTCTCAAAATAATAATCACTGAGTTACTTCTCGCTTTAATAATAATAATCTCAGTGACTGTCTCTTCAAAATATTCATATTGAGTCTCTAAAAATAAAATCATACTGACTGATCAAAAAAATAAAATCATACTGCCTGATCATCTCACTAAAAAAAAAATTAATGACTAAGTGATCATCTGTCTAAAAAAATTCATGACTAACTGATCATCTCTCTAAAAAAATTAATGAATAACTGAGTGATCATCTCTCTAAAAAAAATTAATGACCAACTGATTAAAAAATTGTTTCAGTCATTTATATCGCGAATTTCAACCAAAGGAAAAAAAACATCTGGAAGCCTTATCTTAAAAATAAAATCAAAGCTTCACAAGTTTGATGTCGGTCACAATCAATAAAGACTTAAAATTGATCGCTATCGTTATCTACATCAAAGCACCTCTTTTGTAAAAATAATCTTAAGACACAGACAACAACAAACCTGGAATCTATAGCCATCAGAAATAGGTGTAAAAGCATCTTTGTGTTTGTACAGATGTATTCATTCTTTCACACGTGTACATTTTTTTTATCTCCTAATCTAATAATCTCCATCGCCTTATTTTACACTTTTCTGATCTACTCTATTTTAATAAAACCAAAGTTAAATAATATGACACTTTATTTAACAAAAATATATATAATAAATCATTACCAAATATTATTACCCTCTACATAATGGTTTATTCCATTAACTATTTATAAATTTATAATAATAAATACACATATATAAATCCTCATATATATAAAAGAAAAAAAAATTTTTTTTACTTGATTAATTGAATAATATATATATATATATATATATATATATATATATATATATATATATATATATCTACATTTGCCTCACCCCCAAACAAAAAAAAAATTTTGAATATAAAAAAATTGCTTAGGTCATGAGTGCCATTGGTTTTAGGCTACGTACATTATATGTGCCTTTTACTCCTTCTGATGATTCTAGTACAAATGCATTTTCCCCTTTTCTTTCCTTGAGCATGAATGGCCCTTCATATATATTATAGAACTTTTTGAATGTATGCTTCTGCGGGTCACTAACATGAGGAGTTTTAACAAGGACATGATCACCGACATTGAACTGAGTTGGTCTCTTTGGACCTTTAGCAATCCATTTCTTAGCCATTCCTTACAAGTTATTCCTTGCTCTTTCCACTAGGGTTTCTCTACTAATTTCTTCCTCCTTTATGCTGGGCAGTGGAGTCTTTATAAGGTTTGGTTCTCTCTTTCCATAATGTAGGTGAGTTGGGGCAAATTTTGTGGATTCATTTTGGGTGATATTAATATACCCAACCACTTTGCCTAATTATTTAACCCAACTCTTATGATGGCCCTCCAAGTAAACCCTTAGTAATCTCCCTAACTCCCTCATGACTCTTTCACAGGGGTTAGATTGGGGGTTACAAATGGAACTTAGGACATGTTTAATCCCTTGGTGCTGTAACCATCGGTTCCACTCCTTGGAGAGAAAAGAGGTGGCATGGTCTGTTAGAATAGTTCTTGGTTTTCCCACTAAGGTAAATTGTGAACTTTCTAAATTTCTAATTGCCCCTCGTGCATTGGCTTTGTAGACAGGATATGCAGCAACAAATTTCGAGAAGACGTCATAAGTAACCAAGATATACCTAAATCTCCTATACGGTGGCAATGGCCCATAAAAATCTTTAGCCAATAGATCATTTGGCTCATTAGGAATAATGGGTTGCAAGATCCCCGCATATGAGCAACTAGTATACTTGGATTTTAAACAAATTTCACAATACTTAAGACGTTGTAGTATTGAGGCATACATATTGGGCCAGTAGAATAGTCTCTTAATAACATATTCCACTTTTCTAGGTCCATAATGCCCATACAAGCAGTGAACATAATAGATTAATTTTCCCCTAATACTTGTGGGGATGTATATTCTCCATGAAGTTTCCTGATGTTCAACTGTTTGGTAATGCAATAAATCCTGTTTTATACAATATCTAATGATGGATTTATTTGTTATCATTTTATTAACTGCATCACCTTTAATTTTTTTAGACAAATAGGCCATTATTGGCTGTAATTTAGGATCTTGGCTTTGTAACTGGGGTAATTGACTTAATTCTTTTTCCACAGAATCATCAACAACAAGGGTTATGGCTGCTATATATGCCTGGTCTAGATTTACATGTTGTGATTGGATTCTCACAGGTTTTTCTACTGAGAATATCTGCAACCACATTTTCTTTGCCTTTACAATATTGAATTTGGTAGTTGAATTGTTGCAGGAATAGGCTCCATCGGATCAGCCTTTCATTGTTTAAATATCTCCTATTCAGGAACTCTAGGCTCCTGTGATCTGTTATTATGACAATGTGGGATCCCACCAGGTACTGCTTAAGTTTCTGAAAGGCCCAAACCACTGCTAATGCTTCTTTTTCAGTTGTAGTATAATGTAATTCAGGCCCTCTCAGAAGGCGACTAAGAAAGCAAAGTACCTGTGGTCTGTGATCTTGATCTAATTGGAATAAGATCACCCCCAGCCCATATCCACTGCTATCAGTTTGTATATAAAAGGTAGCTTCAAAGTTAGGATATCCTAATATGATTTGTTCAAGGAATTTAGTTTTAATGAGGTTCATTTCTGTGGAATGTTGCTCTGTCCATTTCCATCTAATGTCCTTTCTTAGTAATTGGGATAGATAAATGGTGTCATAAGCAAAATTTTTATAAAAGCGATGGTAAAAATTGCAGACACCAAAGAAGGATCTTAGCTGCTTTTTATTTTCTGGCTGTGGAAAGTTCCAGATTGCACTTATTTTATCAGGGTTTGGTTTTATTCCATCCACTCCCACCAGATGACCTAGAAATGGTATTTCTTGTATAGCAATAGTACTTTTGGTGAGATTAATTTTTATATTTTTCTCCTTACATTCAGTTAAAAAGGTATTTAGATGTTGGAGATGTTCTGCTGCATTGCTTGAGGCAATGACTATATCATCAACATATGGTGTGATGACATTTTTAACTTCCTCTGATAGTACTCTATCTAGGCATCGGATCAAGCCTGCGCTACTATTTATCAGACCAAAGGGCATCCTTTCAAACACATATGAATGACCCTCATGTCTGAATGCAGTATACTTTTGATCCTCTGGGTGCAAATAAATTTGCCAATAACTGGCAGTCAGATCAAAGGTAGTGAAAATAGGTTTACCTCTGAATCTGATTAGCAACTCTTGTATAGTGGGAGGGACATCCCTTTCTGGGATGGTTAATCAGTTTAAAAACCTTGCATCTAATCATACTCTGACAGTGCTATCCTTCTTTCAGACAATAACCAAAGGGTTGTTATATGCAGATGGACATTTTTTATGACATTCCATTCCACCATTTTTCTAACTTGGGCATTGACTTCAGCCCTGTATTGGTAGGGGATGGGGTATATTTTACATTGATAAGGTTCCGAATTCATTAATCGGATCTGATGCACATACCCCTTAATAATGCCAGGTTTTCTGGAAAACACTTCCATGAACTTACAAAGAAGGTGAAACATTTTCCCTCCTAAATCAGGGTCTATACTCTCAATTCCTTTTAATTTATGTCTCACATCCTGCTGAGTGGAGGCCTCTTGGATTGTAGCAATGCTGGCTTGATAAAATGGTATTACTCCTTCCAGGACTTCGTCTCCACTCTGACATCTTATGTGCTTGTTATAAAAATCGATCACACTCCCATGCCTATTTAAAAAATCGGATCCTAATATAACTTCATATGTAAGACCTTGCATGATCAAGAAGGCATGTTCATATGAGTGAGATCCTATTTGTAGTGTAAGCCATACTTGCTGGGTAAATAGCTTGGCCTTTTTGCCATTAGCTAATATAATAGCAGTTTGCTTCATAGGAAATTTGGGAATTTCCTCATCCTCCCTTAGCATTTTATGATATAGTGCCTCAGAGATTATTGACACCTGGCTCCCTGTGTCCACTAATGCCTTGGTTTCTATTCCTAAAATGACCAGTTTGATCTCTGGACAGCCACCTAAAGTATAACATGCTGGCAAAGGTTCACTGTCCAGATCATCACCTGTGTCCCAACCTAAATTCATTGTTAAAATATTGTCCCTGTTCCCCAAGTTAGCAATGGGCTCCCGCAGTAGGGAACATTCTGTCGAGGCCCATTTTAGTTTGTTGGGTTAGCCTTAGTCATTATCTTTATAGACTTTTGCTGCACCTTATGTGGAGCATTATTACCAATTCCTGAGCAGCTGGCTACTGGACTTCTATTTCTATTAATCATGGGTCTACTTCGCATTTGCTGATGGGAATTATTCCCAGGCCTACCTATGTGTGGTTTACTGGGTTTTGTTGGAAAGTGTCTGCCTAGCTGATTGTTTCCAACTCTCACACTGGAGACTTTATAATTATAGTTCTCCTTCCTCCTAGGATAACCTTCGGCCATATTTTCTGTGGCTCCTAGGGCATCTAACATATCTGCCACTCTCTCTAGGGAGTATACATCAGCAGCTATTAGGGCCTGCTCTACCTGTTTTGGGAAGTTCCTTCGGGTTATCCTAATGATTTGGGGCTCAGATAAGGGACATGCTGTAAGCATTTTTAAAGTAGCAGCCTGACTATGGAAGAACTGAGTATAAGTTCCTTCTCTCGGGGTATATTTTTGCTGGCTAATTTTGTACTTTAGACTATCCTGTTTCTCTTCACTCCAGAATGTCTGAAGTAGCATACTCTTAAAGTCCCCATATGTTTCGGGTCTATAAAAGAGTGCATGCCACCAACTTTTTGCTGAGGCATGAAGGTGGTTGCTCGCGACTGCTAATTTTTCTCGGTCATTTAGTCGACTCAAAGAAAACAGTTCATCGAGCCCATTCAAATATTCTATGGGATTTTCTCCATATTCACCCCTAAAAACTTTCACTTGTATATATTTAGCTATGTTGCTACTTCTTCCCTCATTTATTAAACTATCTTCCTCTTCCTCTGTCCTTCTGGGACCCTTTTCTATTATCTGCCCACTTTCTATTCCTATAGGATTATTCTCGTATATCTCAGGCCCTAAACTTTGTGGTATTCTACATGACCCACTACTTGAGGTTGCCTTAACTTGCATTTCTTTTATTTCCGTGAGTTTGTCTTCCATCATTATCAATAATTGATGGTTTAGGTCTTTTTCCAGGCAACGCAGGTATTCTTTGACTTCCTCCACTACCATTCTCTGCTGATTTTCCAGCTTTTCATTAAAGTCAACTTGATCCTTCTGGCTATTGACTTCTAATTCTATTACACTTTGTTTTAAACTTTCTATTTCTTCTCTTGTGGTCCCTGTCATTTGCTCCCCTATACTCTGTACCTCTTTCTGTACTTTCTTTAGCTCATGATCTGATTTACCTTGCTTTTTTCCCAGATCTTTATATTCGACTTTTAACTGTTTCTGTACAGCAGCTACCTCTAATTTTAAAGTATTAATCTCACTGCTTACACTTTCTTTGAAATTATTCTGAGCTATTTTAAGGCTTTCATTTTTGTTGATCATTTTCTGATATCCTTCTTGTACAGCTACCAACTCTTCATTTACAACACTAAAACTTTTCTCCCAACTTTCTTGACTTGTTGTAAATTTATCGGCAAGTTCCTTATATCTTATGTCACATCTGTCATCAAACTCTTGCCATTTGTTTTTTAATTCTATTTCAATATTCTCAACTTTTTTAGATTGTTGACCTATATCTAGCTTCATTTCCTGAGCGTGTTGGTCTAGTTTATTATCTAACCTTTGAGATTATTCATCAAATTTCTGATTTATCTCTTGTTTCATTTCCTTCATCTCTTGTGATTGTTGATCAAATTTATTATCAAATTTCTGATTTATTTCTTGTGATTGTTGATCAAATTTATTATCAAATTTTTGATTCATTTGGTTCATGCCCTCTTTCATTTCCTTCATCTCTTGTGATTGATGATCAAATTTCTGATTTATTTCTTGTGATTGTTGATCAAATTTATTATCAAATTTCTGATTTATTTTGTGTTTCATTTTCTTCATCTCTTGTGATTGTTGATCAAATTTATTATCAAATTTATTATCAAATTTCTGATTTATTTCTTGTTTTATTTCCTTCAATTGTGCCATCATAATTTGCAACCACTCTGGAGGGCTTTGCCTTACTACCTCCTCCTTTCCTTCCATGACAAATTCTTTATCCCTTTCCATATTACTTTTTTTTTTTTTTTTACGTATTTATAAACTTATATTACTGATTGCTTTTCGGCTTTATTCTGTTTGTTTTATTATATTCTGATTTATTCTGTTCTGATTTATTGTTCTGCTCCCTGATTTCCTATACATCCAGAGTCAAACACCTTTATCTATCCTCATATACCTTAAAATTTTCAACCACTCTTTCTCAGCCATAATTCTCCCCATCAATCTATTTATATCCTAAGTGCTTTTATTTAGCTTAACCTCGATCATCACTCTTTTTCCTTTACCTATTTATGATTGTTAAAGTATGAGGTCATAGTTCTATTTAAAACATTTATTTAAAAAAAAGCTATCTCTGCATATGTGTGTCCTTTTTATGCCATCATTTATCTAGTTCTTAATGCTTTTATAAAACTTAACTCTCTCTATGCCCTATTTTAATACACTAAGCAAAAAAAATTTACTTATATAACATATGTGCTAGATTTATAATAGAGTTCACATCCCAAGTCATTTATATACTCATCTATCCTTCTAGAGATCCGACAGATATTGACAGCCAAAAGAATGATTAGCAATTCACAATCATGAGATAGACAAAAGAATTCAATCACTGCACTTAAAGCACACAATGTTCCATGAACACTCAGATGATCACCTCAATTCAATCACTCTAAGCTACTACAACCCATAATAGTTTATTGCAAACACTGTTGCATTTCCCTGCTTACTTCCGAAGTCTTAGGGGCTTTAATTCATAAAATACTGCCTTGCTTATCTTTAAAGTCTTAGAGGCAACAATTATATATCAGTAAAACAAAATACTGCCTTGCTCTCTCTGGAGTCTTAGAGGCGAAATATTATGTATCAGAAAAATTATGCCTTGCTTTCTCTGGAGTCTTAGAGGCGAAATCATGGCAGGCCTACTGTTAACTGCTTCATGATAAAACAACTGATATTATAATCTGGGTTGGAGCAGTGAATGAGATAAATCAATCACCAGTGGCATGAATACATCACATTCTCAAGGCAATGACAAAAATTCTCCTTTCATCATCAAAACCGTAACACAACCAACCAAACTCCAACAATCAAATATCCAATCCAACCTCCAAAACCACAAATTTTCTATAACACAAACTTTTCAAATATGAACAAAATTATTATTCTACACTTCAAGGCTATTAATTCTTTGACTGTTTTTTACGAGGCTCCTTGTCGACATCTGAAATCACTCTAACTCAGCCAGTTTTTATACGAAAATATTCGTTAAACACGTATTGAATTCGTTTTTAAAAGTTCTGTACGATGGCGACATCTTCCGATTTATTTTAGAAGTAAAAAATAGAAAAAAAATGCATTTAAACCTAAACAAAGAAGGAACATTATTTGTGATTGGTTCTTAGCATGCTCTCAGCCGAAAAAGACATTCTGATTGGCTGGAAAGAACAAAGAAACTGCCTGATCAAAGAAAATAAAGAAAAACGCTGAGATTTTCATTTCAAATACGATTTAAATTATTATTAAATAATATTTATGGAAATTAAACATAATTTTCAGAGAGAATAATAAAAGAACAAAATTATTTTCGAAAAATATTGAAGATTTTAGTACAAATATTGAAGTTGTAGTAAAAAGAAATATTTACTTTTCTATAACGCAAAAGTCGATCTTTTTGTTTACATTATAACTTTTATGTTGCCAATATTGAATATTTTAGAATAAATAAATAGCAATTTATTTTTGAAAGAACTTTCGTTTTCTTCATAACCTGAAAAATTAATTATATACTTTTTATAAACGTATCTGAGTTGAATTTAATATTATAGGCGAATATGTTTTAACAATAGGCTTTGTCTTCAGTTTGTGAGTTGGCCAATTAAAAGATTTGGTTTTTATCTGATACAACCAATGATAAAATTAGTGGTTAAAAGGTTAATATTTCTATGCTTATTTAACTGATAAGCAAAATATATATAAAAAAAACAGTGTTATTAACTTTAACACATTATAAGTTGTGATATCATTATATTTTAAAAAAATTGAAATTAAGCTCTATAATGACTGTATTCATTTATCATCATCAAAAATGCAATAACATTAATCATCATCATCTAAACATCAGGCCAAAATATTTGTATACACTAATAATAAAAAAAATTGCACACAAAAAAAAAATATTCTTTTTTTTAAACTATAAATCTGTCATCATTATATACTACCCATCTCTCATGTATGTGGGGTATTTTAAGCCATTATTTGGCTTATTTCGAGCCCCACGTTGGGCGCCATTTGTAACAAATTTATAAATTAATATATAAGATTTGTAACTATTTAAATTAACACAGAAATTATTTAGATTATATAATAGAAATACACCTCTCTCAGGTGTGTGGCATATTTCAATCCCTACTTGGCATGCCATTTGTAACTATAATTTGTTCATCATAGCATAGATAAAGAAATTATAGAATCACTGTGCCACTTGAAAATATCAGCATTAAAGATTCTTGGTATTTATTTATATATTGGGGCAGTCATTTGAACAATAAAACATACTGGACATTGTCATCTAATAAAAATAATATTAAATATATAGCAACTGAATAAAAGTACCCACTGTGAGATTCCTGGAGTGCCTTATGCTTATCTCCAATACTAGGTTCTTCTAACAAAGAATCCTTCCTATTCTTCTTTCCAAATATATAAGACCATTCATGGTCATATGCACACACTGGTGCTATTCATGACAACTTATAAAAAATATATATTCTATAAAACTAATATTATGAAGTTGGAAAGGGATGATATCACTCTTTATTCAGTTTAGCTAAGTACATGTGTTTTCCCATGAATGCCACTAGATTGTTTTCAATCTAGATAAGTATCTGTTTATAGTGTACTTGAGTTCAAACTCATTCAGTACATTTTTATTACACATGACTTGGATGACTAATGAAAAAAAAATGACATTCTTACATTTTATCTATATTGATAAAATTACAAGATCCCAATATTACCAAAGTTTATACTATAGATCAAAGATTCTTATAGACATTGCTAGCTCATTAACGTATATTGATGAACAGACATGTATAATCCTATTAATGGCTTCCAAACAAGCATGTGAAGACCATTATTGATATTGATGGCCATTTAACTAGATTATTTATCACAATAAAGATAATAATGATGATGATGATAATAATATCATAATAATAATGATAATAATAGTGATATCATAATAATGATTATAATAGTGATGATGATACCAGCCATGGCTTATTAATAAACTCACAACAATAAATTCATCTTTATAAACTTATAGGCATCTATTAAAAATTATCCTATTTCATACTGGGATTTAATAATATTAGTGGTGATGATTGATCATCATGAATCTCTTTGCATAATATTCAATTTTCTATAAACCCCTATTTACTAAAATATATTCATTACGCTAAACATTAAATTTAATGATTATAATTTATTAATGATGATTGATGGCGATCATAACTTTTATATAGTATTATTTGAAACATTTTTAACCAATAACATATGATATCCATCTTTGATGAGGTTGATCTAAACTCATGGACACAACACAATTTTAGCTTTCTATTGTTGAACTATAATTATCAAAATTTGGTTATTCTCAAGCATAATCCTTAAATACTTAAATATCAACATTCTAGTTTACCTATTATTTTGCGGAGGCTTAATATTTGCAAGTGATTGCTCAATATATACGAATGGTAATACTTAATAACTGCGAGCAATGATGATGAATTAAAATGACAGAATTAAGACAAGAAAAAAACACAATATTCTTAATAATAACTCGGAAACCAATTAAGATATATAATTATATTTTATTAACACTACTACTCTTTCTTTCCTTCTTTAAAGTCAAATCAACAATTAAATAAATGGCTTATTACCATATTAATTCAATACAAAAATTAATATAAAAAATTTATATAAGTATAAGCAAATAAATCTAACACATAGGTTTGTCATTTTTCTTGATATCTCAAAATAAGCTGACTTAAATCAATATTAGAAAAAAAATACATATTCTATAAATGCTTATTTAAGACTTTTTTACTTATCATATCATAAAATAAATTTCAGGTGTTACTTGTATATGTTATTTCACTTCCATTCAAATGTAATGCCCTACTTTTCAATTTACCATTTTAAACTAATCATATATAACCTATTCTTTGATGTGTTTGGATAAGCAGTTACACATGCACGCATTCGGTAATGTTAACATATATGTTTAAAATGTATACCCATAAATTACATATATAAAATATTTTTTCTGCAACCTTATAGTGAAAGAAAATAAAATACATGATATTAATTTTTTAATATGCAACAAGATAAAATAAAAAAAAAAACATTATAAATGCATATATCTATAGGTTGCTCATTATCATAACTGATGAACAATTTAAAAAAAAAACATTTCAACATTACAATATATATATAATATAAAAAAATAATAATAAAAGACAATGAAAAATTTAAGTTTAAAGATTTAAACTATGTTTGTGCTATGTTGTGAGATATTGCAAATAACTATAGATAAACAAGTCTTTAATGTTTCTGTATCAAAAAAAAAGAAAATTGCTTTGACCTGTAAATCAAGGTTTACTTTTAATAAGCAAGAATAAAATCGGTTAAAGAAAGTTCATATTTACCCGTTTACTTTTTACTTCTCATTAATGTCCTGAGTTTGAATTTTCAGACTGCTTTTCTTTGCTGAACAACAACAACAACAAAAAAAAATTATTGCAGATACTTTTAAGATAATGCTGAATCAATTGACTTGCTTATTTCTTCAATTCTATTATTATTCATTGTTAATTGGCTTCCTTCTACCATTTCAAAAAAAAAATTATTATAAGTACTTTTGAATAAATAGGTACCGGTGGATTTGCTTGTCTTTCTCCTTTAAAAAAATAATTGCTGTTGGCACTTTAGATGATTGAGGTAAACTAACAAAAATTTGATTCATGGCTTCAAACTTGGTTCTACATGGCTTTTATAAATTTTCTTTTCCCTCTATTTCCTCTTCTCCATTCATTCGAAGGTAATGAGCTTTTAATAAGCCAGGAACTAGAAACAAAGCATACCATATAGCTTGTGTGGTTGGCTTCAAACTCTATCATTTTGTTAGTTATTACTTGATACATGACTTCATAGACAGATCAGTGATTTTAACTCATTCTGTATTAACCAGGAAGCAGAAAAAAATGGTTTAGCAATGCAGAGGCATAGTATTATGCATAGCTAAATATGTTAATATCATATTTATACAATTGTTAATAACTTCTATTAAATTCAATCTTGTTCCAATGTTTTCCTCTCTTCTTTAATATTGCTGGAAATTGTTTATATAGATGCACATCTTCGTCTATATTGACTTTATACTAGTCTTTTACTTCATTTCCTTTCTCAATTTTTGAAGAGTGAATAAAAAAATCAAATCGCTTACTTTTCTCCTACTGAGTTGAGTCTCAAAATAATAATCACTGAGTTACATCTCGCTTTAATAATAATAATCTGAGTGACTGTCTCTTCAAAATATTCATATTGAGTCTCTAAAAATAAAATCATACTGCCTGATCATCTCACTAAAAAAAAAATTAATGACTAAGTGATCATCTCTCTAAAAAAATTAATCAATAACTGAGTGATCATCTCTCTAAAAAAAATTAATGACCAACTGATTAAAAAATTGTTTCAGTCATTTATATCGCGAATTTCAACCAAAGGAAAAAAAAACATCTGGAAACCTTATCTTAAAAAAAAAATCAAAGCTTCACAAGTTTGACATCGGTCACAATGAATAAAGACTTAAAATTGATCGCTATCGTTATCTACATCAAAGCACCTCTTTTGTAAAAATAATCTTAAGACACAGACAACAACAAACCTGGAATCTATAGCCATCAGAAATAGGTGTAAAAGCATCTTTGTGTTTGTACAGATGTATTCATTCTTTCACACGTGTACATTTTTTTTTATCTCCTAATCTAATAATCTCCATCGCCTTATTTTACACTTTTCTGATCTACTCTATTTTAATAAAACCAAAGTTAAATAATATGACACTTTATTTAACAAAAATATATATAATAAATCATTACCAAATATTATTAACCTCTACATAATGGTTTATTCCATTAACTATTTATAAATTTATAATAATAAATACACATATATAAATCCTCATATATATAAAAGAAAAAAAAATTTTTTTTTTTTTACTTGATTAATTGAATAATATATATATATATCTACAATATATATATATATATTTACTATACCGGACCATACTTCCCTGCAGGATTCTACTCCTAACCTTGCACTGAGTATGAAGTGATCAAGATTTAACAGGGAAAGAAATGGATACCAATTTAGCTGATTGTCTGTACTCATATATATTGGTACTTCCAGCTAAACTGATAGAAAGAGACTGAATTGACAGGACTCTGCCAATTAAATACCTTTTTTAGTTAATATCTTTCTCGAATGCCTGAATTTTTAGGATCTATGGTAAGTACACATCTTTGAAAAGTCTATTTACAAATAGCTTTTGTGCACCATTCCTAGAAAGGAATAAAAATGAATTTCTCCTCCTCCTAGAAAGATATGTAATACCATTTATACAGTGGAGCATGAGGATAAGATTTACCACCCTAGTAGAGTGATATCCTGTGTGGCTAGTTCAGTACACTTTACATCCAGGGTCTTCAATGGGTAAGTTAAATGGTTATAATAGGTATGTGATTGATAAGGAAAGAGTACATTTTATTAAATAAATAATAATATGAAAATGAAACAAATTTAATATTATGATCAAGTATTTATTTACTCCCAGATACCCACCACCATTTCATACTTAAAATGACATAATAAAAAATAAAAATGAATTATTATCACAGACCCATATATACATTTGATGCATTGAAATAGATAAAATATAAATTCAATTTTAAATGAATAAGTAAAATAATAAATCCCTAGAGCTATTTACAATGTTTCATAATGAATGGAAGTGGTCTGAGCTTTTTACCCTGTAGAAATAAGTTATACTTTGTGTGATTTGTATATATATATATATATATATATATATATATATATATATATATATATATATATATATATATATATATATATATATATATATATATATATATATATATCAGATAAGAAATTTTTGGTTATACAGGCATACACTTCTACTCAGGACTTTAAAACCAGTTTTATTGATAGCAAATATAATAATAAAAAAACTATGTGTACATATATAAAATATTTCACTAATTTTGTATTTTAAAACATATCAATAAGGTTGTGTTAGCTTAGATACCATGTAGCACTCAACATGAGGTGCTGTATCTATTTACCTTTTACGATAAATAAATTTTTATACATGTATATATGTGCAGCATAATTATACACTCATTACTATTCTAAATGTAAAGTTATTAGTGGACTTGCCTATGGGAAATTTACAATGAATAATCCCCTTTGACACTCATCATAAGGTGCCACAGTGACAAAAAATAACTTAAAAGGATATATAGATAAATACATTTTAGACACTCAACATTAGATGGCACTCAACATGAGATGTCATATTTACCGAATATTGTAAGTGTATGTGTGCATATATACACATGTATATGTACGTCTGACAATTTTCAACAAGAAGAAAAACAACCAGCAACAAAAAAAAAAACTAATTACAACCTTTGCTGAAAATACTTGAATTTGGAATAGAAAAATGAATTAAAAGATTTAAGTAAAAGCTGTATCTATGCCTGTAATAACCGTAAATTCAATATATATATATATTTAAATAATAATTGAACTGCCCTCTAGCTGCAAAGTTCGATTATTATTTAAATATGTTTGTAAATTTTTCACGTGTTGTTATAGTTATTCATTATTAAAATATTATATATATATATGCGTGAGACAACTCTCTCTCACTCACTCTTTTTTTTAAATGATTAATAATATATATATGTAATTATCAGAAATATCAGAATAAATTAATTCAATATTAATAAAATATTTTTAAAAAAAACTTATGTAGGCATCTTCATCTTTTCCTGACTAAACTTTTGAGTGGGCTTCAAGTCAATTGGCTGTGTGATGAGGATTTCATCTCATTCAGGCATAGGCAAGGTAGCTTTTGTCATTATTGTGGCTGGATGGAACTGGCATGATCACATCTTGGTGATTTGGACAGAGAAAGGGGAGGTGCACCCACTGGTTTTCTACCCCATGGTCATTTTAGCAGAAGCTCTGGTAGATTTCTCTATATTTTCTATCTGGTATAATGTAATAATTATTATTAAATGTTCATCTGCTATCTTGAATGGTTCATTAAATCCTTACAAAAACAAGAGTTCTTAAAAGAACTGTGTAATAGATTTCTTCTTAGAAAATAGCAATAAATTAATCTCTAAGCGGCTAGATGATTGAAGAATTCCGGAGCCAAAGTAGTGAATGACTTGGCCAGAAAGAATGCCAAAAAAAGAATGAATCCCACAGCACTTATTAAATTCTATCAACCCTACTCATACAGAACCAATTCAGATAACCCCCTGAGAAATATGAATCAGCCAACACTTTTAATTTAATTTATCATTCAGATTATAAACATTTCTTTCTATTTTTCTGATTAAATTCTACATAACAGGATTTGATATAATGTTTGGTTTCTATCTTGAATACTCAGACCACTTGATTATAGATATCAATTCAAAATAATTTTTATTTTATATTAAAAAAGATAACATTTTAATTATAGCATTGATCATCAAACATTTTGCTATTTGATTAGATTTTTGAAGCAATTAACATTCTTTGCTTATGGAATAAAATTACAGTTTTTAGAAAAGTAATTAAAAAATATATACAAATATGTTGGAACAATTACTTTAATTATTTATTTTATTAATATATTTCACCATGTGATCCATTTGTTCAATAAAGTTTGCTTTTTTCTATTTGAATTTTTTGGAGAAAAGCAAAATACATAAAATGACATATACTGAAAATATACAAAAAAATTAAAAAAATAAATAAAAAAATACATGAGTTTATTATATGTGTATTGGTTTGTTTACAATATTTCTGTGTCAATTCAATGTTTGCTTTAAATTAATGTGTGTGGGTACTCTAATGCTCAGATCCAACTTCCATTATTAATGTAGCACATTTATATATTTGCTGTGCTTAATATTAATATATACAAATTTATATGTGTATCTGCTGTAATGTGCTTTACAACAGATTTTGTGCATGGACATTTGATAATTCCTGGCACAATATATATATATATGCGTGTGTGTGTTTGTGTGTGTGTGTGTGTGTGTTACAATGTCTGAATGGTTGACATCATCTCAATACAAATTAAGTACATATTATAGGGTATTAAATATGTTAATATTAGTAAAACAAAACCATAAAAGTAATTAAATAAGGTTCATACAAATTACCCTGTTTGATCTTCAACAGTTCATGTTATGAATTCAGGCAACCACAGACTTCATCCAAAATAGTATTCAGTGAAATGTTTCTGAAATTATTCTTATTAAATTTCAGATAGCATTTTTTCACGTTTCTGTTGATATTGGTTCTTTTAATATATTTAGTGATATCAGTTATTTAGTATGCAGGCATGATCTGAAAGTATTTTCCTTACTGAATGGCATTTATCCTTTGCAGAAATACGGCTGGTCTACTCCCCAGGAGACTATTTAATGTATGTTGCATACAGTTTGCCTAAACTGGACCCAATGAGCAATGAAATGGCTTTACAATATGTCATGATAGCTTCTCTGCACTTCAAGATGAAACTAAGCCCATAATCATCCAGCTTGGCTAAAGCGGTGCAGATGGTGCATTTTTCTACTCTTTCATTATTTATATATGCTTTCAGCGATATGAATAAACACAACAACCTATTATTTTTTATTTTTTCTCTTCTATTAATATTCTGGAGTTTCTTTTTTATAGTTGGCCAAGCTTCCTTATCTATTCAATCAGTTTTCATCATGGTTTGAGTTCATAATACTTTATTTGCTATAGATTAGCTCTAAACTTCTCTGTGGAACAATCACAAACTTCATAAGAATTAGCTTTAATAGGGATTACAGTAAAACAAAAGATAATATACTGACTAGCAAACATAAGATATCAATCAAGACTAGCCAATCTGATTATCAACAAATTAATTAAATGTATAAAATAATATCATTTCCACCCACCCTAATTGCTAAATAACTCTGCAACTGATAATTATTAAAATATTTCTAAAGATTTTATAAAATTTGTTTAAATTACATATTTATTCGAAATCAATTTTGAACTAATATGGCCTAATATGTTTTATCCACGCACATACCTATATATACATTGCGCTAGTAAACGAAAAGCTTTAACAGCTTTTGATTAAAAAATTTTTAACGAATTTTTAATTAACGTAATTTTAAGTATATACGTGCGCATATAAATATATCGCTTCAATATATATATATATTGTTAAATTGTTCGATGGCGCTATACATTTTAGCTGCAAATACTTACAACCATTACTAAAATAAATGTCTGTTCTTTTTTTTTTTTTTTTACTAAAGCAAAGATTTAGTCTGCTTGTGATTAAAATGATTAAATATTACAGTAATGGGAAGACCTTTTAAAGAATCAGAGAAAATCTTTAAGTAAATTTAATAATAGCTTCAAGACTTGGTGCTTTGTTACCTTAACCTCATCTTTAGAGAATAATTACCTAGTCATGATGTTTGGTAGATTCTTTTTCCACTACTCTTTTTAAGATGTTTATTTAAGATGTTTAACCGGATCTCCAACAATCGCACGCATTTCTTAGTTTTAATTATTATATTGTATTAATTAAATCAGAATTTTAAACTTTTTATATTTCATACAGATTAATAAAAAGAATGAAATAAAAAAGATTGCATTAAATATTATTTAATCTCAATTTAATATGTATATATAAAAGGCTAAACTAGTAGTTAACTCTTTTTTATCTAGGTATTGTTTCAACTGTTTTTGTTTTTTTTTATTATAAACTAACGTGTCTGTTAATTTAAAAGATGAGTAAATTGGAATCTACTTTATATCAACTCAAGAAATAAGTTTATTAGTCAGTAGAACTTTTTGCATAAAATTGCATATGTCTATAAATAATTTTATAAAAGTTCTTATGAATGTTTTTTGATTTGATCCATGCATCTCTCATTTGAATTTCAATATATCCTCTCTCATTATAAGGGCGAGGTGAAATGAGAAAAGTATTAATAAAAACAGAAAGAAAAAAAATTATTCTAAATGTCTGTTATAATTAGGGCATTAATAAACCAGCTACATAGTGCTGAACTATAAATAAATCCTGGAAAAAACCAATACATTAAACTATTATAAAGTAAATAATATAAGTATTTACAGCATGTCTGTTTATCAAAGTAAACTATCAAACTTATTGTTTATGCTAGAGTTCAAGAATTCTTTCTATAACAACATAACAGCAGTAGTAGTTTCAACTACAATGAACATTAAGCAATCTATTTTATTTTCCTACTGCAAACATTGCCTCTGCACATACCCTATGATTGATATATAAATGAAAGGAAACAAATTTCAATAGAATAATTAATTCACATGATCACCATTTCCTATGCTTGCTTATAACTGTTATTAAAACAGGCAAAACTTACTATACGTATTACCACACACAGCATACTCCAGCTTGCTGTGTGTGGCAATACGTATAGTGAGTTTTGCCTGTTTTAAGAATAATTAATTATTATGTGTTTATAATAATCATACAATAGAATAAAAAGATTTGCAAAATATCTATTAATAGATCATTAATTACAGATTTTTAAATCTCCAGCCACCTGATGATTATTGGCAATATAAAACCATAATTGTGTTGTGTAAGAAATTGGTCTGTTTTTACATTTGGTAATATTCATTGACATTAACTTATGTTTGCATGAGAGCATTGAGGTACATGTGATTAATAATTATATATCTTATAATGCTTGATAAAATATTTAAAGGTTAAAAATGAAATGGAAATTATCTATACTTTTCATAGAAGGTGTTTAATATTGTGAAGCTTTTTGATGTATGATATTAATTATAATTGTTTTTCAAATTTCACAACATTGAATAAAATATCAGCAAAATATTTTCTATTATAAAAAGCTGTATTACTATTCTATATTGATTAAAGTTGCTAAAATCTTTTGACATATGTATTATATGAAATATAATTATTTTAGTATAAGAGGTTAGTCTGTTTTTAATATTGCATAATGTTTATCAATTGCAAATGTTGTTTATAAGACAGTTCTTAGATTTACTAACATGATTATATATATATATATATTGTAATGATATATAAATATGTCGTTAGTTTGTACCAATCGGAATGTAAGTGAAGATCGAATCTAACCGCAAAAACAAGATCTGCACTACAAGGGCGCCATCTAGGCATTTGAGCCTAAAAAAATTTATAGAGTAGGCAGATACGCGCTGTTAAGATTCCACTTTATTTAAATATTCCGATCGTTAGCCCAAGTCACTAGCTCAGTGAGTAGCAGAGATAACAAAATATAACTTAATTTTATATCTTAAATATAAAAGAATAAAAGCCACTGCCAGAAATTAACACATAAAATATTTATTTACGCACATATAAAATCATTCTAAACTCGAGGAATAGGTTTAACATTTTTAGATTTTTATATTCTTATTACTCTTTAATTTTACATTTATATAAATTTTAATGATTTTAATTTTTTTTTATTTAGATTGTCAAGTATGAATAGACTACATAGATATGTATTTGAAAATAAAACATTCTATCCCTATTTAACCCTAGGCTAAAATTCGCAGTCAAACCGGCATCAATCCATCCGATACATTTATGTATTCAATGTAGCATGAAAATACAACAGCACAAAGATACTATACTGTCAGGAATGGACATCTGAACAATATAGTTTAAGAAAAACATTGACTCTTGTCTAATACAGGAATATGACGTCTGTATAGCAAGAAGAACAATAAAATAAAAACTCCATAGGAAGGGACCGCGATCCTTTTTGCCGACTTACAATCCCATCCATAGGCAAAGGGTTGGTGCGGTGTATACAGCGATTCTGCACGTAGCGAAACTCATACTATATCTACTAATTACACAAATATATCCAATCCATTGACCCAATTCAACAATGACACAAATAACCTAAGATTTCCCTCCCGTAATATAACTTTACAAATCTATATAGCCATTCATGCCCGACTTAAGTTTAACATTTAGATACGTTCGCACAAATGAGTTTAAAAATGTTGGGTATAGATCGATTACATAGATTCCACGGTCAAAAACATTTCAAAATAAACATAAACGATCAAAATACAAAATTATTGATACCGACAATCGCAGAGGGAAACTTATAAGTAATCCAATAGTATTCACCATAAGATACTTGTGTTGTCACCAATAACTTAAAAGACATCCGAATAAATACATTTTAGATACTCACCGTAAGGTATCATTATTTATCGAATGTCTATATATTTTGATCAAATATGAAAACCAAAATATAATTAACCGCAAACGAATCCATGCAAGCGTCTATAAACAACTTGAAATTACCTCATTTAAAATTTAAACAATAAATATCAATACAATAAATAATAAATGGAAATGATTTTTTTATCAAACGCAAACATATATAAAATTACACATTATTAATTTGATTTAAAAACTTACAAAGTCAGATAAGAGTCCATTTAACTTTTAAGTTGGCTTGTTTATCAATTTATAAAACTTGACGAAAGTTCTTAAGTGATTTTAATAATTGTTCATTTCATATAGTCCATGTTCCCGTTGGCAATTCCCACGGCGTCTCCATTGGAAGAAAATGTTCTGGGGGTAGCATTAGCTGGTTCCATTCTGGTATCACAGTCTTTTCATTTTATTTTTTTTTTAAAACAAACAAAAAAAAATGAGAGAGAACGGCAAGTGCGTCTTACCGTTGTCATCAAATCAAGTTGGAAAAACTCTCTCTGACTGGAACTCAATATTTTTTTCTTTTTATAGTCCTCCTATGGATTCCATGAACAAAAACGTCACTGTTCTGTTTTTTCGTTATGGTCTGGGCCTTTATTTGGCTTCCATTGGTCAAGCTAAAATCCCTTTCTTCTCTTATCTAACTTTCCATCTGACTTTTTAATTAAACAGCTTTTAAATAATTAATAAACAATCATTTCCATTTCTAGATTACAGGAATTAATTAATACCTGTTTTTATTTTAACTTACGTTATTTTTTTATTAAAATACTTTTATAAATCTTTTTTTTACAAAAAACATTCAAATACCTTTTTTTTATTTATTAAAAAAAATATTTTTAAAGTTTAGCATCTGTGCGAATATATATACGTATAACAAACGTTTTTAATTTTAGCGTTTAGTTTTTTTTTTACTTTTATTTTTAATACACTTATTTTTATATGCGAACTTAAAAGTTTTTTATTTTAAATTAATGTAACGACATATTTATATATCATTACAATATATATATATTGTAGATATATATGACTCATTTCACCCACATACATATTATTTAATTAAAAAATTTTTTTCTTATATATAGATATAGATTTATGTGTGTATTTATTATTATATAGTCTATATAAATACTTAATAAATAAGCAGTTATAGAGAGAGATGGTAATAATATTTAATATTGATTTATTATACTTTTTATTGAATAATGTGTTAAATTATTTAACTTTCGTTTTGTTAAAATAAAGTATATCAGAAAGAAAGTGTAAAATAAGGTGATCAGATCAAGATTAGGAGATAAAAAAATGTACACATGCAAAAGAGTGTGAAACGCCTTTACACGTGCAAACAGTGTGAAACGCCTTTACACCTATTTCTGATAACTATAGATTGCCAGCTTTGTTGTATTGTTTTTATCTGTATCTAAGATTTTTTTTTTTAAAAGAGAGAGGTGCTTTGAGGAAATAAAAGGTGATTATTAATTTTCTTGTAAAATTGCGACAGACCATCAAACTTGAGAAGCTTTGATTTTTTGTTTCAAGATAAGAGATTTGCAGGTGGTCAGTTTCTTTGACCAAAGATTGGCAATATAAATGAATGAAATAATATTGAGAGATCACTCAGTCAGTATTATTAATCAGAGATGTAATGACTCAGTTTTTACCTTATTATTAAACAGAAATGTTTAAAGATCACTCAGTCATTATTATTAAAAAGAGATGTAACGATCAGTTTTTTTTTAATGTTGGAAAAAGAAAGTGAGCAATTTGATTTTTTTTTCACTCTTTAAAAATTGAAAAAAGGAAGGAAATGACTCTTGTTTTAAAGCCAGTATAGATGAAGATGTGCATCTATATAAGTAATTTCCAGCAATATTAAGATAAAGAAGAAAGAATGGAACAAAATTGAATTACTTGGAAGAAATTATTAACAATTATATAAAAATGATATTAATATATCTTGCTGTGCATAATACCATGAATTTGCATTGCTAAAACCATTTTTTCTGCTTCCTGGAATAATACAGAATGGGTTAAAATCACTAATCTACTGTGGACTCATATACCAATCAAATAATAACCAACAAAATGATAGAGTTTGAAGCCAACCACACAAGCTATATGAAATGCTTCTTTTCTGGCTCCTGGTCTATTCTAGGCTCATTACCTTTGGATGGATGGAGAAGGGGAAAGAAGAGGAAAAGAAAATGTATAAAAGCCATATATAGCCAAATTTGAAGCTATGAATCAAATTTTTGTTAAAGTTTTCCTCAGTCATCTAAAGTGTCTAAAATGATTTTTTTTAAATGGGAGAGACAAGAAAATCCACCAGTTCATACCTATCTAAAAGTATTTATAATAACTCTTTTTGAAATGGTAGAATGAAGCCAATCAACGAATTCAGCATTATCAAAAGTATCAACAATAAATAATTTTAAAATTGAAGAAATAAGCAGGTCAATTAATTCATGTTTATCTTAAAGTATCTGCAAGAACTTTTTTTTTAAATGGAGCAAAGACAAGCAGTCTGAAAATTCAAACTCAGGACATTTATAAGAAGTGAAAGTGATCGGGTAACTATGAACTTTCATTAACAGATCTTTTATTATTGCTTATTAAAAGTAAACCTTAATTTATTGTTCAAAGCATTTTTTTCTTTTGATACAGAAACATTAAGGGCTTGTTTATCTATAGTTATTCTCAATATCACATAACATAACACAAATACAGTTTAAATCTTTAAACTTAAATGTTCATTTTTTTTTATTATATTGTAATATTGAAATGTTTTTTTTTTAATTGTTCTTCAGTTGTTATGATAATGAGCAACCTATAAATATATGCATTTATAATGTTTTTTTTTATTTTATCTTGTTGCATATTAAAATTGATATAATGTATTTTATTTTCTTTTGCTAAAAGGTTGCACGAATATTTTTATATATATATGTAATTTATGTATTAATCTCTAATATAGGGGTATACATTTTAAACATATATGTTAACATTACCGAATGTGTGTGCATGTGTAATTGCTTATACAAACACGTCAAAAGAATAGGTTATACCTAGTTAGTTTAAATATAGTAAATTATAAAGCAGGAATCACATTTGAATGGAAGTGAAATAAAACACACAAGTTACATATGAAATTTATTTTTATAATATAATAAGTTAGGAAAGTCTTAAGTAAGCATTCCATGAAATATATATTTTTTTAAATGTCATTTTAAGCCAGCTTATTTTAAAATATCCAAAATGACAAACTTATATATTAAGTTTATTTGGTTGTGCTTATATAAATTTTTTGTATTAGTTTTGTATTGAATTAATGTAATAATAAGCCATTTATCTAATTATTAATTTGATTTTAAAGAAAGAAAGAGTAATAGTATTAATCAAATATAATTATATATTTTAATTGGTTTCCGAGTTCTTATTAAAAATATTATGTTTTCTTGTCTTAATTCTATGGTTTTAAATGATCATCATCATCATCGCTCACAGATATTAAGAATCATCATTCGTAAATATTGAGCAATCACTTGCTAATATTAAGCGCTTGCAAAATGTTAAGTAAACTAGAATGTTGATTTACATTTAGGTATTTAAGGGTTAAGCTTGATAATAACCAAGTTTTAATAATTATAGGTGTATAAAGAAAGCTAAAATTATGTTGTGTCCATGAATTATGATCATCCTCATCAAAGATGGATATCGTATTATTGATTAAAATGTTTCAAATAATACTATACAAGAGTTATGATTGCCATCATCATCATTAATAAATTATAATCATTAAATCTAATGTTTAGCATAATTAATATATGTAGTAAATAAAGATTTATAGAAAGATGAATATCATGCATAGAGATTCATGATGATCATTCATCATCACTAGTATTATTAAATCCTGGTTTTAACTATAAAAGTATTTTAGTAAATAACTATAAACTTATATAAATGCTAGTAAATGTAATATTTAAATCTCAGTTTGAAATAGGATAATTTTTAATAAATGCATATGAGTTTATAAAGATTAATTTATTGTTGTGAGTTTATTAATAAGCTATGGCTAGTATCATCATCACTATTATTATCATTATTATTATGATATCACTATTATTATCATTCATCATTATTATCATCATCATTATCACCTTTATATTGTGATAAATAATCTAGTTAAATGGCCATCAATATTAATAATGGTTTTCACGATGCTTGTTTAGAAGCCATTAATAAGATGATACTTGTCTGTTCATCAATATACATAAAATGAGCTAGCAATGTCTATAAGAGTCTTTGATCTATAATATAAATTTTGGTAATATTGGGATCTTGTAATTTTATCGATATAGATAAAATGTAAGAATGTCATTTTTTCATTAGTCATCCAAGTCATGTGTGATAAAAATGTACCGAATGAGTTTGAACTCAGTACACTCTAAACAGATATTTATCTAGATTTAAAACAATCTAGTGGCGCTCGTGGGAAAACACATATACTTAGCTAAACTGAATAAAGAGTGATATAATCCCTTTCCAACTTCATAATATTAACTTTATATAATATATATTTTATAAGTTGTCATGAATAGCACCAGTGTGTGCATGTGACCATGAATGGTCTTATATGGTTGGAAAGAAGAATAGGAAGGATTCTTTGTTAAAAGAACCTAGTATGGGAGATAAGCATAATGCACTCCAGGAATCTCAAAGTGGGTAATTTTATTCAGTTGCTATATTTAATATTCTTTTATTTGATGACAATGGCCAGTATGTTTTATTGTTCAAATGACATCCCCAATATTTAGATATTATTAAATCTTTAATGATGATAGTTTTAATTGTCATTGTTGTTATTTTATATGGAGAAATGAGATAACTTATTTATTTCATTACTAATGTGACAGAATTAATGTTTAGGATAGTTGCAATCGGGCTATAATGTTATATTTAATTAATTAGAAATAGACACCCAGATAGAGCATGATATGCATATATTCTTATTTATATGTTAGCATCATCCTTATTTAATTATAAATTGTATTTTGGCTAACACAGTGAATTCATTTCTCATTTAGTTTACTTGGTTACAAATGATGAACCGCTGCAGCATATCATTATCCTGTTTAGTGTTTGGTTATTGAATTATGGCAACTATCATTTCATCACTCATCTATTTATCTATACTGTGACAATGTTTACTTACTGTTACAAATAACAGATTAGATAAACATATATGTTAATAATGGATCATTTTCTATCAATTTATTATTATTTCTGTTACAAATGTCTTCTTTCCATTACAAATGTTGCACCAACTAGGGCCCAAAATAAGCCAAATAAGGGCTTGAAATACACCACATACCTGAGAGATGTGTAGTATATAATGATGACAGATGTATAGTTTGAAAAAAAAAATTATTATTAGATACAAATATTTTGGCCTGATGTTTAGATGATGATGATTACTGTTATTGCATTTTTGATGATGATAAATAAATACAGCCATTAAACAGCTTAATTTCAATTTTTAAAATATAAAGATATCACAACTTATAATAAGTGTTAAAGTTAATAGCACTGTTTTTTAAATATTTTTCTTATCAGTGAAATATAGAGTTGCTGCTAGATAAGCATAAAAATATTAATAGCCTTGAATTGTAGAATAATAATTTTGTTCATATTTGAAAAGTTTGTGTAATAGAAAATCTATGATTTTGGAGGTTGGATTGGATATTTGATTGTTGGAGTTTGGTTGGTTGTGTTACAATTTTGATGATGGATGGAGAATTTTTGTCATTGCCTTGAGGATGTGATGTGTTCATGCCACTGGTGATTGATTTATCTCATTCACTGCTCCAACCCAGATTATAATATCAGTTATTATTTATCATGAAGCAGTTAACAGTAGGCCTGCCATGATTTCACCTCTAAGACTCCAGAGAGAGCAAGGCATAGTTTTTTCTGATACATAATATTTCACCTCTAAGACTCCAGAGAGAGCAAGGCAGTATTTTGTTTTACTGATATATAATTGTTGCCTCTAAGACTTTAAAGATAAGCAAGGCAGTATTTTATGAATTAAAGCCCCTAAGACTTGGAAGTAAGCAGGGCAATGCAACAGTGTTTGCAATAAACTATTATGGGTTGTAGTAGCTTAGAGTGATTGAATTGGGGTGATCATCTGAGTGTTCATGGAGCATTGTGTGCTCTAAGTGCAGTGATTGGATTCTTTTATCTATCTCATTATTGTGAATTGCTAATCATTCTTTTGGCTGTCAATATCTGTCGGATCTCTAGAAGGATGGATGAGTATATATATAACTTGAGATGTGAACTCTATTATAAATCTAGGCACATATGTTATATAAGTAAATTTTTTTTTTGCTTAGTGTATTAAAATAGGGCATAGAGAGAGTTAAGTTTTATAAAAGCATTAAGAACTAGATAAATGATGGCATAAAAAGGACACACATATGCAGAGATAGCTTTTTCTTAAATAAATGTTTTAAATAGAACTATGACCTCATACTTTATCAATCATATATAGGTAAAGGAAAAAGAGTGATGATGGAGGTTAAGTTAATTAAAGGCACTTAAGATATAGATAGATTGATGGGGAGAATTATGGCTGAGAAAGAGTGGTTGGAAATTTTAAAGTATATGGGGATAGATAAAGGTGTTTAACTCTGGATGTATAGGAAATCGGGGAGCAGAACAGAATAAATCAGAGCAGAATAAAGCAGAACAAAATAGAGCAGAACAGAATAAAGCAGAACAGAAATAAGTAATATAAATATTTTATAAATTTATGATGGAGCAAGAAAAAGAATTAACTATTGAGGGAATGGAAGTAGAGAAGCAAGGCCCTCCAGAGTGGTTGCAAGTTATAATTAGTCAGATGAATCAGAGATTTGATCAACAATCACAAGAGATGAAGAAAATGAAACAAGAGATAAATCAGAAATTTGATCTACAATCTCAAAGATTTGATACTAAACTAGATCAACAATCACAAGAGATGAAGGAAATAAAACAAGAGATAAATCAGAAATTTGATCAACAATCTCAAAGGTTAGATAATAAACTAGACCAACAAGCTCAGGAAATGAAGCTAGATATAAGTCAACAAACTCAAAAAATAGAAAACCTACGAAGAAATATATGTAAGGCATGGACAGCCAGTCAAGAGAAATGGGATGTAAAGATATGTATGATAAAAGTCAAGAGTTGTGTGACTGTAATCAAGCCATATGAAAATGATGAGGTAGCTACTGTTCAAGAACAGAGTAATTCCAAAGAGGACATATACAGTGAGATCCATAACCTAGAAATAAAGGTAGCCACTGTACAGGAACAAATTGACCTCAGGAAAGATGTAATCAGTAAAGCTGGTTTTTTAGAATTAAAGATAGCTGCTGATGTATATGCCCCAGTAAATGTAGCAGACAAGTTTGAGACATTGGGAGCTACCAAAAGAATAGCTAAAAGTTATCATAGAAAGGAGGAGAGCTAAGGCTATAAAGTCTCCAATATGAGAATGGGAACAAACTAGTTAGGCCAACAATTTCCCACAAAACCTGGCAAACCAAACATAGGAATGCCTGGGAATATATATATGGTAGCAGATGATGTGTACTCCCCAATAAGAGTGGCAGACCTGTTGGATGCCCTGGGAGTTATAGAAAGTAAAGCTGAAGGTTATTCTAGAAGGGAGGAGAGATATAGTTATAAGATATCCACCATTAGGATTATGAATAATCAGTTAGGCCAACCCTATCCCACAAAACCTAGCAAACTGAATATAAGTAGGCCTGGGAATAACTTCAATGATCTAAGTGAAAATTGTAGACCCATGATCAAGGAAAATCCAATAGCAAGTTGTTCTGAATCAGTAAGTAATGATACATGAAGAACACTTGTTTAATAGTTCATGAAGATAGTCATCAATAATAGACCATAGTCAAATTTGTATTGAGAAAAAAAAACCCAACAAATATATATATTAAGTAGTTGGTTGGTATTTTAAGGAAGATAGTGTCATGAGAGACTATCAAAATTTTTTTTTGTTTGGGAGTGAGGCAAATGTAGATATATGACTCATTTCACCCACATACATATTATTTAATTAAAAAAAAATTTCTTTTATATTATAACGGGACAGCCTATTTGATAGCCTTAGTTGAGGCACCAAATATAACGGAACGGCATTTAATCATCCCAGTTGATGTATTAATTGTAATATAATCAATTATATTTAATGTTTAGAAATCATTAACTTAATGCTTCACAGTTAGGTTTGCCAAATATAACAGAATGGATTATATTTAAAATCTAAGTTGGTCTTGTTAAATATAAAGAGATGATTAAATTCCTTTGAAAGAGGATACGCATTTCACTACAATCGGACTTTGGGTCTTCAAGTAGAATGCTAGAAATGAATCGATGTAATACTAAATCCATGATTATATATATATATATATCTTTATTATGCTAGCTCAATAATCTTTAAATAAGTTTAAATACAATTTAGACCAGGTCATCCATCTTTCATCCCTCTTTCAGTCACCATTATGCCACGATATTTAAACTCACGGAGAATTTGCAATTAGCTCTTTTCAGGAATAATTTCAAAACAAGTTATTTCATATGCCTTTATATAAGCATTAATTATAACTATTATTCATATGATATTTATAATACTAGCATATATATAATATAATTCAATAATGATTAGACAAAGAGATCACGTTAACAAATCAAAATTTAATAAACAATAAAAAATATAATAGAATAGATAATAAAATATTAATAAATAAATACGGATGGATTTTATCATTTTAAAAGAATATTAATAAATGATATTTTTTTTATTTAATACCCTATGATAAAACTCAATACTATAATAAACTTTCAAAAATTAAAGAAAATAGCTTAAATTAACAGATATATAAAAACAATATCTGGGTTCAAAAATTAATAATTTATGTAACTTATTAATTTTTTTATCGTTCTTATTTATATGCTTCACAATTACCCATATATAAGTATTATTTGCCATTGTATAACTTATATATTATATGTATTTTTAATAAATAAAAATACATTAAACGTTTACAATATTACGTAGTAAACACAATATAATCCTGTTTAAGATATCTGTCAAATAATAACTATTTTTTATATCCCTCATCTAATTTGATGAATTATGTTAAGCTTTCAAGTAATTATATTTAATAATAAATATAATTTTCCTTTTAAGATATATATGATGCGATGCCAAATTTGAAATAAAGATAATAATAATAATAATAAACATATTAAAATAATATAAGCATTATTATAATATATATAAATAAATAATAAAGGAAACTTATTTATAAGAGAGTTGAGAGTAGATATTGAAGTCTATAGTTCATCATCCCAATGAAGATCTCTTACGAAGCATATCACCAATCCATTGGTACTATGATGATTCCATTTATCCTTAAACGATAAACTGTTAATAACATCCAATGACCGGATTAATGTAAAATAAAATAAATATTCTTCAAATGTAGATGTTCTTAATCTTCATTTCTCTATTATCACTAGACGTTCTATATATTCAATATTTCAAAATATTTTAAAATAGCATGCAAGGTTGTTTTCGAAACCTTTACAATATAAAGCTGTTTTACTCAAAACACATTGTTTTATCCTATATATATATATAATTATCTTAAATTTATATATATCCGAAGAATCGCGGAAGTATTAAAACAACGTAGTTTCCAAAAAACTTAAACAGACGTTCTTTTCTTTTATATTGCTATTCCTTTAAGATTGAGTAGAAAATTAAATATATTTTCCTTGCAGACTTTTAATCCACAAATTATTTTAATTTGGAAAAGTTAATATTTAAATTCCAATCGTTAAATAGTAGTATTGATAAAAGAAAAATGCTATTTTTAAAGAGAAAAAATTTTCTTTTTCTTTCGTTTTTTTATATCAAGAGAACGAACGAATCTGCTCGTGTGTTATATACAAGTTCATGCTTAACTCAACTATCAATTGTTCCACTGACATTAAGATTTAATAATAAAATAAAAAAAATATATAAGTATTTATTCTTAACTTCAAATCTGGCATTATTTAAAACTTAAATGTATATATAAATAGTACATATATGTTACATAATAAAATAGTCAAATAAAAATTTATATTTATAAATAATTTCACAAGAGATAAAACACGTTAGACCAATAATAATAACTGTAAGTTACTATTATAATATATATATATTTTGTGTGTATTTATTATTATATAGTCTATATAAATACTTAATAAATAAGCAGTTGTAGAGAGAGACGGTAATAATATTTAATATTGATTTATTATATTTTTTATTGAATAATGTGTTAAATTATTTAACTTTTGTTTTGTTAAAATAAAGTAGATCAGAAAGAATGTGTAAAATAAGGTGATCAGATCAAGATTAGGAGATAAAAAAATGTACACATGCAAAAGAGTGTGAAAGAATGAAAACGTCTGTATAAACACAAAAACGCCTCTATACCTATTTCTGATAACTATAGATTGCCAGCTTTGTTGTATTGTTTTTATCTGTATCTAAGATTTTTTTTTAAAAGAGAGAGGTGCTTTGAGGAAATAAAAGGTGATTATTAATTTTTTTGTAAAATTGCGACAGACCATCAAACTTGAGAAGCTTTGATTTTTTGTTTCAAGATAAGAGATTTGCAGGTGGTCAGTTTCTTTGACCAAAGATTGGCAATATAAATGAATGAAATAATATTGAGAGATCACTCAGTCAGTATTAATCAGAGATGTAATGACTCAGTTTTTACCTTATTATTAAACAGAAATGTTTAAAGATCACTCAGTCATTATTATTAAAAAGAGATGTAACGATCAGTTTTTTTTTTAATGTTGGAAAAAGAAAGTGAGCAATTTGATTTTTTTTTCACTCTTTAAAAATTGAAAAAAGGAAGGAAATGACTCTTGTTTTAAAGCCAGTATAGACGAAGATGTGCATCTATATAAGTAATTTCCAGCAATATTAAGATAGAGAAGAAAGAATGGAACAAAATTGAATTACTTGGAAGAAATTATTAACAATTATATAAAAATGATATTAATATATCTTGCTGTGCATAAAACCATGAATTTGCATTGCTAAAACCATTTTTTCTGCTTCCTGGAATAATACAGAATGGGTTAAAATCACCAATCTACTGTGGACTCATATACCAATCAAATAATAACCAACAAAATGATAGAGTTTGAGGCCAACCACACAAGCTATATGAAATGCTTCTTTTCTGGATCCTGGTCTATTCTAGGCTCATTACCTTTGGATGGATGGAGAAGGGAAAAGAAGAGGAAAAGAAAATATATAAAAGCCATATATAGCCAAATTTGAAGCTATGAATCAAATTTTTGTTAAAGTTTTCCTCAGTCATCTAAAGTGTCTAAAATGATTTTTTTTAAATGGGAGAGACAAGAAAATCCACCAGTTCATACCTATCTAAAAGTATTTATAATAACTTTTTTTGAAATGGTAGAATGAAGCCAATCAATGAATTCAGCATTATCAAAAGTATCAACAATAAATAATTTTAAAATTAAAGAAATAAGCAGGTCAATTAATTCATGTTTATCTTAAAGTATCTGCAAGAACTTTCTTTTTTAAATGGAGCAAAGACAAGCAGTCTGAAAATTCAAACTCAGGACATTTATAAGAAGTGAAAGTGATCGGGTAACTATGAACTTTCATTAACAGATCTTTTATTATTGCTTATTAAAAGTAAACCTTAATTTATTGTTCAAAGCATTATTTTTTTTTGATACAGTAACATTAAGGGCTTGTTTATCTATGGTTATTCTCAATATCACATAACATAACACAAATACAGTTTAAATCTTTAAACTTAAATGTTCATTATTTTTTTTATTATATTGTAATATTGAAATGTTTTTTTTAATTGTTCTTCAGTTGTTATGATAATGAGCAACCTATAAATATATGCATTTATAATGTTTTTTTTTTATTTTATCTTGTTGCATATTAAAATTGATATAATGTATTTTATTTTATTTTGCTAAAAGGTTGCACAAATATTTTTTATATATATGTAATTTATGTATTAATCTCTAATATAGGGGTATACATTTTAAACATATATGTTAACATTACCGAATGTGTGTGCATGTGTAATTGCTTATACAAACACGTCAAAAGAATAGGTTATACCTAGTTAGTTTAAATATAGTAAATTATAAAGCAGGAATCACATTTGAATGGAAGTGAAATAAAACACACAAGTTACATATGAAATTTATTTTTATAATATAATAAGTTAGGAAAGTCTTAAGTAAGCATTACATGAAATATATATATTTTTAAATGTCATTTTAAGCCAGCTTATTTTAAAATATCCAAAATGACAAACTTATATATTAAATTTATTTGGTTGTGCTTATATAAATTTTTTTTGTATTAGTTTTGTATTGAATTAATGTAATAATAAGCCATTTATCTAATTATTAATTTGATTTTAAAGAAAAAAAGAGTAATAGTATTAATCAAATATAATTATATATTTTAATTGGTTTCCGAGTTCTTATTAAAAATATTATGTTTTCTTGTCTTAATTCTATGATTTTAAATGATCATCATCATCATCACTCACAGATATTAAGAAACATACATTCGTAAATATTGAGCAATCACTTGCTAATATTAAGTGCTTGCAAAATGTTAAGTAAACTAGAATGTTGATTTACATTTAGGTATTTAAGGGTTAGGCTTGATAATAACCAAGTTTTAATAATTATAGGTGTATAAAGAAAGCTAAAATTATGGTATGTCCATGAATTATGATCATCCTCATCAAAGATGGATATCGTATTATTGATTAAAATGTTTCAAATAATACTATACAAGAGTTATGATTGCCATCAGCATCATTAATAAATTATAATCATTAAATCTAATGTTTAGCATAATTAATATAGGTAGTAAATAAAGATTTATAAAAAGATGAATATCATGCATAGAGATTCATGATGATCATTCATCATCACTAGTATTATTAAATCCTGGTTTTAACTCTAAAAGTATTTTAGTAAATAACTATAAACTTATATAAATGCTAGTAAATGTAATATTTAAATCTCAGTTTGAAATAGGATAATTTTTAATAAATGCATATGAGTTTATAAAGATTAATTTATTGTTGTGAGTTTAGTAATAAGCTATGGCTAGTATCATCATCACTATTATTATCATTATTATTATGATATCACTATTATTATCATTCATCATTATTATCATCATCATTATCACTTTTATATTGTGATAAATAATCTAGTTAAATGGCCATCAATATTAATAATGGTTTTCACGATGCTTGTTTAGAAGCCATTAATAAGATGATACTTGTCTGTTCATCAATATACATAAAATGAGCTAGCAATGTCTATGAGAGTCTTTGATCTATAATATAAATTTTGGTAATATTGGGATCTTGTAATTTTATCGATATAGATAAAATGTAAGAATGTATTTTTTCATTAGTCATCCAAGTCATGTGTGATAAAAATGTACCGAATGAGTTTGAACTCAGTACACTCTAAACAGATATTTATCTAGATTTAAAACAATCTAGTGGCGCTCGTGGGAAAACACATATACTTAGCTAAACTGAATAAAGAGTGATATAATCCCTTTCCATCTTCATAATATTAACTTTATATAATATATATTTTATAATTGTCATTAATAGCACCAGTGTGTGCATGTAACCATGAATGGTCTTATATGGTTGGAAAGAAGAATAGGAAGGATTCTTTGTTACAAGAACCTAGTATGGGAGATAAGCATAATGCACTCCAGGAATCTCAAAGTGGGTAATTTTATTCAGTTGCTATATTTAATATTCTTTTATTTGATGACAATGGCCAGTATGTTTTATTGTTCAAATGACATCCCCAATATTTAGATATTATTAAATCTTTAATGATGATAGTTGTAATTGTCATTGTTGTTATTTTATATGGAGAAATGAGATAACTTATTTATTTCATTACTAATGTGACAGAATTAATGTTTAGGATAGTTGCAAACGGGCTATAATGTTATATTTAATTAATTATAAACAGACATCCAGATAGAGCATGATATGCATATATTCTTATTTATATGTTAGCATCATCTTTATTTAATTATAAATTGTATTTTGGCTAACACAGTGAATTCATTTCTCATTTAGTTTACTTGGTTACAAATGATGAACCGCTGCAACATATCATTATCCTGTGTGTTCGGTTATTGAATTATGGCAACTATCATTTCATCACTCATCTATTTATCTATACTGTGACAATGTTTACTTACTGTTACAAATAACAGATTAGATAAACATATATGTTAATAATGGACCATTTTCTATCAGTTTATTATTATTTCTGTTACAAATGTCTTCTTTCCGTTACAATATATATATATATATATATATATATATATATATATTGTAAGATTACTGTTTCCTGATATATATATATATATATATATATATATATATATATAAATCAGGAAACAGTAATCTCCAATTATCTAACCATAACTTAACTTTCACCTTTAGGCATTGCCAATAATTCACATAAGTATCATAGTCAATTATATTAACATTAAAATGTTGACTGATACAGTGATAAAGTAAAAATATTTGTCACTTTGGTTGTTTTCTATAAACTAACTTATATCATTGTGGCCATACATTATTCAACATGGAATCAGAAACTTATTTTATTCCTAAATTTTAATTTAATAATCCAACTTCAAAATATGTAATAAATAGATTAAACTATTTTAAAATATAAGAAATCAAACTGGAAAGATGTGAGCTCCAATTGACACGTGTAACAGTAAATGTTTTATGCATAATAATTGGACCTGACATCTCTCTGGATTTCTTTACATATGATGTAAGGTTTGTTAACCTATTTAGTACATCATCATCACTTTCAACCATTATTGATCTTCTGAAAGAAACTATCTAAGTTCAATCCAGTTTTTTCAATCTCTAGTCTCTCTTCTCTACATCTTTCCAGCATACTTTCTTTTTCATTCATCTACATCACATGTGGCCTCTTTCTAAGTTTTTTACAACCACTTAGAATCTAGTTTAAGATTTCAATTATGCATGTCCAGCCCAACTTCATTTCAATCTTTTGTTTCAATGTTGCCAATAACACCTGATTGTTATCTCACTCATGTATTTCACTTTCCATTTTTTCTTGTTAATCCCAAACAAACATTTTCCCATTCTTTATTGAGTGACATAAAGTCTTTATACTGCTCTTCTATTAAGTCTCTAAGTCTCATAGTAAAAACTGGTAAAGCACAACTACCAGCTGAGTTTAATTCTATGATTAATTTCATCCACTGTTTTCATTTTCTAGTAATGATCTGGCCAAGATATTTGTAGTTGTAACTTCTTCTAGCACATCATTATCAATCTTTATTTTTTTCTTTTGAGAAATTCCATAGAACATTAGTTTACTCTTTTTAGCATTTATGTTTAATCCTACTTTCTTACTTTCATCTTATAATTCTTGCAACATTTCCTGATGTTTTGTAGTATTATTTTCAAAAACAGTTATATTGCTTGCAAAATCTTGATGACTTAAATAATTTCCATTTACTTTTAGTTTCTTAGCTTCCAATTTTAATCCACAAACTACTTTTTGTTAAAATGGTGTAAAATGTTTTGGAGATATGGAGTTACTCTGCACACACTTTTTACACTGTTAATCTTCATAGTATCATTATGCAATCTAATCAGTGCATTTGCATTTTTATGAATAATATTCAGAATATGAAAATACCTTTAGCCTAAAACTTGATGATCCAGTGCTTCAATTATTAAAGTAATGCATTTAAAATCAAATGTGTTTTCACAATCTACAAATCCAAAGTATAATAGCAACTCATATTTATTGGTTCTTTCTATAACTTCTCTCAATACTTTAATATGACCCACTGTACTAAAATCACTTTTAAATGCAGTTTGTTCTTTTGGTTGGTTAAAATCCCAAGTTCACTGTAGATGGATGAATGAATATATATATATATATATATATATATTGATATATAGACATAGATTAATATATATATATATATATATATATATATATATATATATACGCTCTTCCGATAATTATTAATCAATGTCTGTATTCCAATTATAATAAAATATATATAATTAATCAAAACAATACAATAATTAATACAGTAAAATTTGAATCTAGTTGATAATGACTACATAGATAGTTGAAAGTACTTCTATTAAATTATGATATATATTTGTTTATAAAATATTTTTTACTGTATTAATTATTGTAATGTTTTGATTAATTATATATATATATATATATAATGTGTGCATACATGTGTGTGTAATTGTTTATATATGAAGAGTATTGAAACCTTGGATGACTATTAATCATCCTGCTTTTATTTATGAAACTTTCTCAGGTTAGGAGTCAAGAAATTGTATTTGTGTTTTTTGCTTTGTGCTGAAATATTTTGTGAAACTTTTTTTTTTACAGATTTAACTCATTATTTGACAGTCACGGTTAAAAACATGACAGACTTTGATGGACTTTCCATCGTTCAAATCCTGGCAATTTTAGAGCTAGGGTAAAGATTTTGCCCTCATTCGAGAGATTATAAAAAGTTCTGTAAGATGCTGCCCTCTTGTGGATTATTTTACAAGTAAAAAATCAATAAACCTGTCAGTTAAGGTCAAACAAAGAGAGGAGGTGGACTTATATTACATCTGATTGGCTAATAAATTTCGACAACAAAGAAAATCTTTTGTCAATAACGAAATTGCTCCAATTTTTTTGTTTTATTTCAAAAGTGATAAATGAATGTTTTAAACCATTCTAAAAGGTTTTTTTGACATATTATAAATTATTTTGATAAAATATGCTAAAAATAAAATTATTTTAGAAAAATAGTGAACAGTTTAGCAAAAATTATTTATTTTTAAGAACTATAAAAAAATAACTGATGTCACAACACTTTTTAATTGGGGACTAATGTTCATTTAAAGATTTGCATTATTGAATTTTTTTAAACTTATAAAAAACTATTTATTTTTGAAAAAACTTTCGTTAACTTTCATGACATGACAAATTATTAATATACTTTTTACAAATGAATCTAAAGGGAATATAATATTAAAAAATGAATATATTTTGATAATTGAGTTTGTAACTTGACCAATTAAACATTTAGAGATTTTTCCTCACTCAGCCAATAAACAAATCAGTGATTAATGAGTTAAAATTCTGTATATATTTTTTCTAATATTTTAATTTCAAAAAATTCAAAAGATGTCAGAATAATCAAATAAGTGGGTCTTCAAAGCATACATTGATGGATGCCTATTATATGGTTGGTTTATCTCAAACTTTGTGAGATTACTTTGAAAAAATATTATGAAAGTCTAAAAACTTGATTTTTTTGGAAAGTTTATGATTATTTTTGTATAGTAAAGGTAAAAAAATTATTGGAAATTAAAAATATATATTATTATATATTTATTTTTTACTGAAATGTTTTATCTTAAATTATAAAAGAATATATTCTTTTGAATATTGTTACCATAGTATACCGGATACTCAATCAATTCTGAAACAGAGGGTGCCACCAGACCACTACATGTCTGGAAAATTTGTTTACTGTGATCAGAATAGATAATGATGATGGTTTGCACTGACTAGACTCAGGGAGAAACAAGAGATCTTAAATTGTTTAGACAATTGAGACAAAAAAGCACAAAGACAAACGTCAGCCAAATTAAGTTTAAACATATTTCATAAATTTTATTATGAGAAAATAAATTATTAAATATAAGTTTATGACACAAGAGATGGGGGTTAACTCAGGCATGTACCAGACATACTAAAGTCAAAGCTATGACAGACTGACTGATCTTCTAATAAACAAATGTAAAAGGGAGGAAGCAAATTTCATTCAGCAGAGGATTCACCTAAACATTGGTTTTCACTTTCAGATATTTAAACCATATGCCTCTGAAATAGACCAAAGAATCCAGCGCCGATGAGCTGTTCGAGCTCTAAAACTTGGTCAGACCTTGAATGTCCTTATATCAGTATGAGCTGCACCTAGTACTACGTTTAAAATAACGGTGATTGATCCATCTCAAGAACAAACGAAAAATATGCTTAAAACAGAGTAAAAACAATTAAAATTGGTGAATCCCAGCCAAATGATTGGCGAAAATTAGTCTAAAATTAATACGAAAAGGTCTCAATAGGAGACAAGCAAATAATTAGAAAAACAGTTACGTCTGCCCCAGCAATTAAAGAAAAGAAAATGAATTACAAACAAATTCTGAGTACATGCTCTGATAAATTTAAAGCACATGTAATAAATACAAAAATAAATCTATTGGAGAGTGCACATGAGTACGAAAATCTTAAAAGTTGTAAACACTTTAGCAGAATGAAAGTATTGCTCACCTGTAATTTAAGAAAGGATAATTTTTATCTTCCTGCTGATGACTTATAAAATTACAAAGGAAAACACAATTCTAATTTCCACTTTTTAGAGATATTAGAAACGAAATCTCCACCGGCGGTAAATTAGACCAGCGTTTCCCAACCTTTTTTGGCTCGCGTACCACTTGGTAGTACATCACGCTAAATTGTACCACTTCGTAAAAATGATTGTATTTCGTGAAATTTGTTATTGCAAGTGTGTTATTTTATTTGCATTATAAATATTATAGTGACAATGTATGTATTCACATCTCATAATGAGACAAATTACATTGAAACACGCCTAAACGTCACGCCAAATTATAAACTCACTGAAATTATAAACTCACTGTAACATATTTATATGTATGAGTTTGTTCAAAGTTTAATATTTTTTCCAAAATAATTTATTAAAGATTACATTATTACATTAAAGGTTATTTGGTACATATTTTGTTCAAAGTGTTTTTTCATTCCTTCATTTGGTTTTTCCAAATTTGAGTCTGTTTTCTCTTTTTCGGAGCATCTTGCTATTGGTTGGGCTATGGAGAGGATAAATCCAGCATGTCACAAGTCATGGTAAAAATAACCTTAGGGGTTATCAGGCTATCTCTTGTTCTTGTTTTCTTTATATTGTTCAGCATGAAGTTAATATGATTAAAATTTTGATGACTAAATACTAGCTTACATCTAGTAATCCACAATAGATGATCAAGAATTAATGAGAGTCTAATTTCTGGATATGATCCTTTTCTGATACATTCTTTCAAATTAAATAATTTAGATTGATTTGCGATCCGACTCATTATTTATCTACTATTTTGTCATATTCGTTTACTAATAAATGGTTTTAATAAAAACACAATTATAAAAAACCAATTAGTATATTTTCTTATCATAATCAAACATGTTTATAAAATAAATTTAATGAGATCTTTGTGCTTGTTTCGAACAACATAATTTTTTGAAATTTGGTTCAAAAGATGCGAGGTATCCCCTTAAGTCTACAGCTGCGTTCAATCTGTTTCGATACTTATTTTTTTAAAAAATATTTGAAGAAAAAGCTCTTCTAACTAATTCCGTAATAGTAAATGGTAATAATAATTTAAGAGCTTTCTCAGAAAGTTGTTCATATTCTTTAATGTTTAACCAAAAATTAATTAGATTGTGTCGTTTGAATTCTACTTGTAAAGTTCTGTCACATGATAATTCTATTAAATTTTCTTTATTCTTTATTGATAACGATGTAGCTCTTTCTAAATTTTCTGCATAGAAGGGGTTTGAAAGCCAATTATCATTTATGTTTTTGGGTTTTGGAAAATATTCCATGAAAGATAATTTTAATCCTGTTAAATGTGCTATTATATTTTCTCGTATATCTTGAGACAGACTAACCTTATTTTCAAACAAAAAAATATGTAGAGTTTCAAATACTTCCAGTTGATTGTTTTCGATACTTATATATATTACTGTTTCCAAAAATCTAATTTCTTAATCATACTTTCAATTTTATCATTAACATTAAAGATCGTTATCGACTGTACATATTAACAACTTTATTGTATAATATTATTAATTAAAATAATTTTTATGAATTATAGGAAAAAACGTTTCTATGATATTTGTATGATTTAATTTTTTTTTTTTTATGTCTGCCATTATTAATTATTTTTCGTGTACCACCAACCAGCAACTCGCGTACCACCAGTGGTACGCGTACCACAGGTTGGGAAACACTGAATTAGACGATAAAGTCGCCAGCCAAAAGATTTTTGGAGGTTTAGCAATAGGGCAAACAGAGAGTTTAAAATGAATTATTGAATACTAAATAATTACAGGTAAGCATTTAAAATGCATGACCGCTAAAGCATTTATAAAAGCGAGGCATAAAATATAAATATAAAACTCATTCGTCACTCTCCAATAAACAAAACTGAAAGCAAATTGGAATCTTAAAACTAAGATTCCAAGACACACTATAAAATATTGGAAAACACAGCAAATATTAGATATGAGGCTATATTGATTTAAGGAGACATATTTATGATTAGATTGAGCAGAGATTTAATGAGAATTAATTTACCCTGGGAAGAATAAAAAATGAAAATAGTTACCTTTTGGTAAAACAAAGTTCATGTAGAGTGCGCACTTTTACTTAAGTTCATTTTCAGGTTCTTTAGGCAGCAAGGTAGATATAGAGAGGTTCCGGCTTCTTTTAGGTGTTCAAGGCATTACTGGAGCAAACTTGGAAGTCAGGGATCCATCTTTTGTGGAGTTAGCAAGCCATTCTGGTGGTGGTAACAAGTATAGAATTTTTCATTTTGTTGTAGGCAAAGGTATTTAATCACAGCTGATGTCCTTTAAGAAATTAAATGTCCACGCTGATATAAATTCTCACTTGATAAACAGCTTGTCTATCAATGAACAATGAATTAACTGACACTCCAAATTTTTGGGGCTATTTATATGTTGCTCCATTTCCCATGAAACACTTTCCTTGTTGTTCAATTTTTTCACCTTAGGCAGTGCAAATATTAATCTCCCGCTCAATCTATCTAGGAATTCTACCCAGGGATTATTGAAATGAAAACAACTACATAAAAATCAAATCTCCACTCTTTAAAATAAAAGCCACAGGAATGCAATTAGCTAGCCAGCTTGTTTTTAAATCAAATGGATTTAAAAACAGGCGGTATATGAAAACTATTTTAAAATAAATCGATAAACATTTTTAAAAAATCCGTTTTACATATAAACGCATGTATACTTGGATACACGCATTCTTTTTAAATAATATAGCAAATTTAAACTCTACATTTAATTAAAATTAAAAGCTTAATAATTTTTTTTTCTTTTTTTTGTTTAATAACAACACCATTAAACCGATTTCAATCAGGTTCAATAGAGATTACAGTTACAGGAAATATAACTGTCTAGAAATGATGTCACTCAACAGTCTGCTATAACATTTAGTAAAATCACAAAAAATACAAAAAATTTTAAACTTATTAAAGCATAAATTGATAGATTTACTAGATATTAAAAATAATTTGTTCAGATTTTTAAAACAAACACCAAACAAAGAAGATTTCATTTATTTTGCAAAGTCAATCTGATCCATCTGAAATTTGATGACAAACAGCACTTTGTTTTGATTAAAATCTAATTTTTAAAATAATTCTGAAAATCAATTGGTTTTTTAAAATTTACTTAATTTCTAAACAAAAATATCTATCAAATGAAACCCAATTTATTATATTCTGATAAATACTAATGGTTCAATATTAAAGTGAAAATTGAAAACTTAAAGTATTTGAGAACAAAGATATCTGTCAGAATGCTCAAATAGTGCAAGAGGTTAACTAATAAAGAATGGTTATATTTGTTTTTATATAGCACACCTCATATATATATATATATATATATATATATATATATGCTATTTTGAAATCAGCAGAATCTCAATATATATATATATATATATATATATTGAGATTCTGCTGATTTCAAAATTTAATTTATAGGTTTGTTGGTTAAGTTGTGTTTCTTTTTTTTATTTATTTGTATTTTAGTGAGTGACATATTAGTATATATACACACACACACTAATGGTTAAAGGATTTTTTATTAGCTGTATATTTTAATGTAACAATTTTTTTTAAAAAAAAACTTTATAACAAATTTTATTATTGTTTTGTTAACAATTCAGAGACAATACTTAATCTGTAAAATTTTATTCTTTATTAATCAAGCATTTAACAAAAATAAAATTTCATTTTCATTAAGTATTGTCATCTTTAAAATTCTTTAATTAAAGTAATTAATCTGGAATTTTATAATTAATGTAAAAATGCAGTCTTATCTGAAAAAAAAATTAATTACTGGTTTGCTGATTGAAGAGATTTTTGTAATTCTTGAGTGATATAAACAAAGAGGCAGAGCTATATAAAAGAGGATCTAAAAATTATAAATCATTTCATTCCATGCCATTTTAGTTGATTCTATGCATGTGGTTATATTAGATTCTGCCTTATTCTGCTTCTCCTGTGTTATAAGCACTGTTTTTTAAAATGAACTTTGGATTCACTCCAGTTGTCATATCTGAAGCCATGTGCAACTAAACACTCCAAAAGACAAACTTCTCTTTAACAAGAGCGTCTTTTATCCACCATTCACTAAATTCATCTGCAAAGTGATCTCAGAAACAAGACAATTACTGACCTCATCATAGCAAAGCACTTCCCAATAACCAAGAAACCAAAAAAAACCTATGAAAGTATGTCAATCTGCTAAGAGTATGTACTCATTTGATTAATCTGTAGAAAAGTAAGAGCTCTCCACTCACATCACTCTGTACTACTGGTAAAACTTTATATAAATTATATTTTTATTTTATATATAGGTAAGTGAATGATCTAAGGGTGTATGTAAATTTTGTTTTATTAATTCATACTTCATTACTCATATATTTTTTTAGATATAATGTTTTATATTTTATATTTCAAATTTTTTATTTTATTGATATTAACCTGTTATGGAAGATAAATATTCCAGTTTTATTCCTTTAATGTCTTAGTTAGTTGATCAATCAGTTAACCATGATAGTTGAAAACACTACTGTTTTTTAGAATTAGTTAATTTTACTTTAAAATTTAACAGAGGTATTAAAATAAATCTTATAACAGATTTTTCACCTTCAATTTCATCCTTGATTATTAAAAGCGAAAGTAAAAGCGCTATTGTTAGATTAAAAAAAACCTGGAGATCAATATTTTTAAATACATATTTTTATTAATAATGTCTCAGAATTTGATATATATTTTTACTTGATATACATGGATGTGCGCATAACCATTTTATACATATGTTAAAGCATTAAAATAATTGGTTTTCTAGTGAGTTTATATTATACATGTCCAAAAGAAACTGAGATTGTTGACTTGTGTGTGTGCATGCATAATGATCCCTGTATAAATAATATTGGGAGGTTCATTTATCTATTTGGCTTGTTAGTTATTACTTTTTAGCATTGGATTCAGTTAAGTTTTTGCCAATGCTCATTTATATATATATATTTCTTAACCCATGTTTATTTACCACATTATTAGTGGTCATCATTGCTGCTGTAGTGGGACAAGTGTAGTAAAGCTTCCCATACCTTTTTATATACATTTTGCTGTTATTTTAAATAGGATTACCTTGGACCTATTTATTATTGTTTTTTCTTCTCAGGGCTTGGGTCTTTCATGGCATATGAGTGATGTTATATAAATTCAGCAAGTATAAGATGGTATGATAATAAAGTATGCATATGCTTAATTAATAAGTAATGTTTTACAGATATATGCACATATAGACAATTGTCAAGAATATAGAGAGGTCTACTATATTCATATTCGATTATTTAATGAATAAAATTAATTCAATAGGGAGAATGAAAACAATCAATTGACAAAGACAATAATGACTATTTAAAAGAGTTTATGCTAACTTTTAATATAATTGAGCTAACTGTAGTTCAAATCTATCCATTAATGCAAGTAATTACTATTGTTTTTGTAGTTTACTATTCCATTAATAAACAGTGTTGTTACGTGTTAGATTTATCTGGCATTTGTTTTCTCTTGTCTTTCCTACCAATTTTTTATTTGATCAAAACTCTCTACTCTCCCTGATCTAGCAGCAATAATTAATATATACATAGGTGAACAACTGTGTAGGCATTTAATGAATAATCAGGTCAACAAAAATAAATATTCTAGGCTAAAGAGAGCTAGTGGCATCCTCTGTTGATAGATATTTGATTCAGGCTGTCTGGTAAAGGATGCCTTGACAACAGTCTGAATTTGTTGATATTGATATTGGAAATGTCTAAGAGTTGATTCGTTTTTAATGATATATATAGTAACAGAAAAAATTTGAATGCCAGAGGTGGCAGGATTATTTTTAATATATAAAATTAGGGTATGAAATTATAAAATATCCATATATATATAAAACAATCTGGAAATCAGTTTATATATCCTAAGTTGCAATCATTTATAATTTATGAGAGCCACACTGGTCAGGATATTTATCTGGGAAAATTATTGAGTAAATACCAATGCCAAACATTCTACTCCCTATTATATTAACCTTATAATGAGCACACTGAACATGCCAGAATATGAGATAATTTTTTTTAATGTTTTTTTAATAAGCAGTAAAGCACATGACGCAATCTTAATATAAAGACATCAGAATAACTTACCCAAAACAAAAATAAATAAATAAGAATGAATAATATCATAAAGGTAATATTAATACATATTTTTAATAAATATCTGTTGCAAGCATTGGAATCCTAAGATTTTTTATATTTTATCTGTCTTGGGAATTTAAAGTAAAAGTTTATTTCCTAATACAGAATGTTGATAGAAGTCCTTCTGCTAAAAATTAAAAAAAAATTATAGAAAACTGTTAAAAAAGTTGTGGTTAAAAAATCTATTTGTTATTATTAACATATAAATTCAGATGATAACTTACAATGAATGGTAAAATAATATTCACATATTATATAAAACATGCATCTCATTTAATTTTCATGCATATTTGCTTTATGTATTGAAGCAATCAGATCTAAGTTTGATCTGAGCTTCATGAGATTCCACTTAGTAACCTAGTTCAAACCCATTTACAAACAATGAATATTTCCAAATCCTGTAATGAGAGTTTATACCATCCTCAATATACGTTAATCTCAGTTAAAACTGAGGCTGTTATTTGAATATTTATTGAAATTAATTATCTTATGTTTAATTTTGTTAATATCATTAATTACCTCATGGTAAATTATTAAAATAATGCTATTTAAAGAGTATTTAGTTATTCAAACTAGTATATATTTGTAAATAGTTAAATATATGTTCGTTATAAAGTTTCGTTACATCGGAATGTTTTATTTTATATTTTACAATTTGGTTCAAAATTTAAAAATTTTATTAACAATAAATAGTGATTGCATACTAATAAAAGATAAATAAATGAATAAATTGTACAATAATATGATTATATAATGTTCTATTTGTCATCTGGCTAGATTATGTTATGAGAGCACAATGTTATACTCTTATGTGGTTAGGTATAGTGAAGAGATTCTAAGAACTTGTTTAATGGTATTAGCATTTTTAATATAAACATGAATAATGCTGGGTAGGTGGGAATTGGTAATCAGGAAAAGAAAAGAGCAATTAAAGACCAGGTGTCAGCAAAGACTTTACTGGAGGCAAGGAGCTGGTCACGTTTCTTCATTTTTTTGAGCGTTTGATAAAACAATGGTATGATTTGTGGCGGGGGAAATTCCATGAGACTTTTGCATCTCACTATCCATATGGAATAAAGGACAAAGGTAGAAAGCCTTATTATTGAAAAAAATCCATTATGAATGGCATTTTCAAGTGAGAAAATCATATCAGGTCTTATGTTGGAATTGATTATAATTATATCTTTCAGAGTTTTAAGTCTTGGGCACCGGTGTATAATATGGTCTATGGTTTCATCTTCACGAGCACACATGCCACATATAGGGTCAGTGCTGGTAAAACCTCTTTGGTGATAAAGAAACCAATTCGTGTGTAGCGCATTAAGATTTATTTTAATGATGAAGTCAAGGAATTTGGGTTCCAGACTCCATCTTTTGAAGTGTGTAATGAGTCTTTGGTTGGTTACTTTTAGGCTGGTTTTAATGGGTTGTTGATTATAGTTGATTATATTGTATGCTTCCCATAAGGTGATTTTTTGGTTAAGGTTAAAGGGTATTATTGGGTTATAAAGTTGTAGGTGTTGTATTAGGGATGCTATCCATGAACTGGAAGAGGGTGGAGGACGATCTGTCGGTGTAATTTTTTTAATAATGTTAGAGTATCCGCAGGAGAGGATCAGATTATGTAGAGTGTTGTGGGTTTTCTGTAAAATGATTGCTTATATTGAGTGGAATGACAGTCCATTGAACCTGCGTGGTTGTTGGATACCTCGCAAGCTAATAGCAACTCTCCTTCTTCTCCAGAGAAGTTTGGTGCATAATCAGTTAATTTTATTTTGAAACTGTTTAGACATTTTAACGAATGGAAGATAATACGAGATTTTTGGCATTATGATCATGTTGAGGAGGCCAACCTTTCCATATAATGAAAGGTATACTCTAGAGAGTGAAGTGGTGATGGCTTCAGTTGAATGGAGGATTGCATCTTGAATCTCTCTTGCCATTGCAGTTGGAGTTTTGTAGATTGGAAAACCTAGGTATCTTTGGGGTTTTGCAGAAAAAGGAGAGTTAATTTGTTTACCAGACATTATCATCCAGATGTAAGATTTGTTAAAATTTATTTGTAGGCCAAGTTTCGCTGTATTTCTGTTTAATATGTTCATGAGATGGGGAAGGTATTTAATGGTGGGAAGCACAACCATGATGTCATCTATATATGCAAATACATTTAAGTTTTTATTGAGAGAGGGAAGGAAAATTCCAGGGAGGTTTTTTTTCTATATCCGTCAGAAGAGGGTTGATGTATGCTGTGAAGAAAAGGGCACTGAGCGGGGATCCTTGAGGGATCGACTTGTATGGCTTGAAGCCTGGTGTGATCTTTCCATCAAGAGAGAGAAAAATCTCTCTGTTGTTGAGCAGATTGCTGACCATCTGTACAATCCCAGCTGGAATGTTGCATTCCAACAGAATATCTAGGAGGGTGTTTATCTGGACTGAATCAAATGCTGCCGCAACATTCAGCTGGACAGCAATAGATTTTGATTTACGATGTCCTCTGATGTAATTGAACAGTGCAGTTACGTTGGACATAGCATGCGAGGTTGATGATCCCTTTTTTTCGTATTGGTTTGATGAGATATGGCTAAGAATTTGAGTTTGGATTTGATCTTTAATGACTGACTCAATTATCTTGATAAGCAATGGGGTCATGGAAATTGGCCGGATACTGTTAATGTCGTTTAGTGGTTTTGCCTTTTTTAATAAAAGGCATGAGTGCCACTGAATAAAGATCTGTTATGTTTCTGTTGCCAGATGCTAGGTGATCAATCATTTTTTTAATAATTGGCACAGTGAATTGACTGAGGTGTTTGAGAAAAAAATTTGGGATGCCACGAAGGCCAGGATGAATGCCATCAGGGAGAGATGTTCTTTTTGATTTGGATTTCCATGATGCCATGTTCGCCGGGGTCACCAGCATCCAACCAGCTGTTTATAGAAGGAGCTCCATCTTTTTGCATTAATTGGCAATTGTTTGCTGATGTGCTGCATCGTTGGAAAGCCAATAAGATTGGTTTCATTAGTATTAATGGATAAGGGAGTGATTTGTTTTTTAATGTATCCCAGTGCCCATCTGAGGTAGTCTCTTGTCCAGCAGTGTTGTTGTGCTAAGAAACATTTGGCTCTTCTGATGGATATATATTCTGCAAGGGACTTTTGCTTGATTTTGTAGAGATTTTTAAGGAAGATAATTTTTTCTGTATTTGTGAAATTTTGCTGTGATGCTTGAAGTTGTATATTAATGTCTGCTAGATCATTTAAAAGGCCATTAGGTCCTTTGATTTTCCTGGTGTGGTGATTTAATATGGACTGAAGTATTCCAATGAAGGAAAACCAGCCCTCCTCAGCAGGAAGGGAAAGGATGTTTATTTTATGGAAAAGGGATGTATGCCTCAGACACTATCGCTTTGGTCATATTTGATTGGGTGATCATGTGCATGGTTTTACCAGGCTCATCAATAGGTGTAGGGATTGCAATAGGTGTAAGTTGTAAGATTAGAGCCATATGATCAGAGAAAGCAACAGGGACCAAGGCTGCATCACAGTTGAAATGGAGGTCTGGGGTGTAGAAAACCAAATCAATCAGGGACTTTTTAGTTTTAGTATAGAAAGAGTAGGCTTCAGGAGGGAAGAAACCCTTTCCACACATTAATCTGCGATTTATTAGATGCAAAAATCTCTTGTTGAAGTCGTTGTATGTGGTGTTAAAGTCTCCCAGAAGAATAGTAGGGGAAGCTCTGTTAGCATTGATGGCATTTAGGATATGGATTATTTTTAGATATTGAGAGGTGTCTTTGGCTGTATATATATAAGCTATGATGATCGGATAACCCCAGTAGTCTATTTCTATGACAATAATATTGGCATCTAGGAATAGAATGCTAAAACTGTTTGGTGGTGTTGACTTGCTGAGAAGAATACCGACTCCACCTGAAGCAGAATGGCCTATGGAAAATCTAGTAAATCCGAGAGCTGAGAGAAGAGATAATATTTTATGATCAGTCTTATGGTGATATTTAGTTTCACCCATAAGAAGTATATGAGGGGAGCAGAGTGAGAGCCAGTTTTTAATAGCTAGAACTCTATCAATTGAGTTGATGCCGTGAATGTTAATGCCAGAAATTTTGCAGAACATGATAGATTAATCCAAACTGTCCTCAGCAAAGTGTACCAAGTCAATGTGGGACATCTCCATGTTAATGAGTTCTGATGTTGTTTGGCAATAAGAGTCTTGTGATTGAACTTGTGGATGGATTGGTGATATATTTGTTGGTTGAGGAAATGCATCCATGAAGTCTACGGTGTCCGATGAAGTAGTGTAATCTGTCTGAGATTTGTCAGATGGATCAATGGTATCGATGGTTATAGGATCCATGGTTTTTCTCTTTTTTTCTATGGATTTGCAAAGCTTTGTGCTGGATATATCTGAAATTTGTTTGCTAGTGGGTGGTGGTGAATAATGTATTGGATGGGAGCTGTCATCATCAGAGCTTGATTTGTCTAAGCGAATTGATTTTCTTTTAATTTTCTTATTTGTATTTTGGGTATTTGTTGTGTTGGTTTTTTGGGGGGTTTTTAAGTTTAATAGTGTTGTTTTCTTTTTCCTGTTCTTTTGATGAAAGTGTTTTTTTATTGTTATAAGAATTTGATTTAAATTTTAGACCTGAGTCATTTTCGGTTTGCTGTAACTGTTGTGAAGCATTAATTATGCTGACTTTCGGGTTGAGTGTTTGATAAGTCTTTTCATCTGGATGGTTAATTATTGCAGGTGTTGAAGAATTGAGGACAGTTTTTGGATCACTTTGTTTAGGTTTGTTAGACTTAGCTGGCCCGAATGATGATGCATCATTGGTTTTAAACTGGGTGGGAGTTGTTATAGATGAATTGTTTTGAAATTTTTTAAGTGTATTTTCTTCATCGCCTGGGTTTTTCTTGCTCTCGTTAGATGGTTTGGTCATATTGTCTTCTTTTGTAGAAAGAGTTTGGCCTAGCATTGTTTCTCGGGGATTAGTACAATATGTATCGTATGAATGATCTTGAGTATTATTGGTTTGAGAGATTGGTTTAGAAGCAGTATATGTTATTGCTTGGTTCTCTGATTCACTACTATTAGTGTAGAGGTTGGTGTTTGTTCTTTCTTGAAGATTTTCATTTTGATTAGGTTTGAATGTGAAAGGGTTTGTTGGAGGATTTATTTGAATCAGATTGTCTGGGTTTCTGAGGTTGCTGTTTGAATTAGTCACATGTGGTGATTGTCTATTTAAGGATGTGATAGCCATATTAATAGGTCTACCAGGGCATCTGTGAACTTTATTCTTTTTAATACCACAGTGTGTGCATATTCTTGCTGCACAATCTTTAATAAGGTGTGTTCTTTGAAGGCAGAAGAAACATTGTGGCTGTACTCCCCTGAAGGTCAAAACCATAGGAGAGCCTCTTGCAGTAATAATGGTGGGTATGTCAGTGGGTATAATGTTTTTCTTTAATGTAAGTATGAAGATAACTGTATTGGACAGGATTTGATCTTCGAAGTGAGGGTTTAATAGGTGTTTAAATTTGCTAACTGAACCATAATTAATAAGGATGTCTTGTAGTTTTTGTTCTTTCAAGTGGGCAAGGCAGTTTTGAATTCTGCCGGATAGTGTAACTGGACGGTTCATATCTATGGAGCATAGTATATAATTTCCTAAAGATCGGTATTTATTTTTAAAGTTCATATGGTCCGCCCATGTTTTAAACTCAACGATAACATAGCGGTCATTGGGATGATTAAGGATCATGTGAATGCCTCTGCCTAATTGATTTTGATTGATTAGGCTGTATAGTTGTTCTAGAGAGAACTTATATAACGCACATTGTTGATTTGTTATGGCTAAGATTAACGAATTATTGCTGTAGTAGCTTGTAAACGATTTGTAAAAGTGTGTTGGGAATCATTTTGTTGAAATCGTTATTTATTTTTAGGAACATGTCATCATTAAGATCGTTTATATTAAATGAGACATTTTCCAGAGTGTTTGATTCTTGTTCTGTGTCTAATTCTGAGATATTCAAATATAGTTCATTGTAATTATCAGCCTTAATATTTTCGGAGATGCTCTCAGAATTTTTAGACCTTACGATATTTGCGTACGTAGAGGAATTTTTCAATATTGGAATTGAGGAAATTGGTTTAGATTGCAAGTTGGCTGATGTAGCAATGGATTGTTCTGTGCTATAATCTTTGTTTGTTTTGGAATGAGATTTATTAGTTTTAAAATTTATTTCTTCTTTTTGATTTTTAAATTTACTGTTGACAAACTGTAATGTGACAGCGCTGGTTTTGTCGACCTCTGGTGGAAACGTTTTGACTTTAAAAAATTCGCCGAAATCATCTTGTTGGAAATTTTGTCTATTATTTTCAGATATGGTTTTCAGGGTATTATTGGGCAAAGGAAATTGTTCATTAGAGTCTTCTGAGGGAGCGTAAAGTCTTCGGAGAGGAGATGATTGGTTTTTGCTTGTATTTTTAAGGATTTCAATAGTTTCGGTTGATGAGATATTTGTGCTATTATTTATATTAGGGGTAAGTTGAATATTTTCTAAACTTTTGTTGATATTTGCAATGGTGTTTTCATTTGATTTATTGGTTTGTGGGTTTTTATTTGTAGTAGAAGTTAGTTTAGTTGCATTTAGATTAGATCTAAGGCTATAATATTTACGACCGATGACTGCATTGCTAGATTGAATGCTGAGATCGGGGTTAACATTAATTTGAGAGTTATCGATTATATTATAACTTTCCATAATATATAATGATTAAAACCGACTTACCTTGAATAAAAAATGTAAAGGTAAGAGGACAATCGTCCCTGTCTTCTTGAAACTGAATCACTAAGGGATGCTTTTAATAACACCAATTGCAAAGATGGCTGCCAAAAGCGGAAATAAGTTAAAACTTTAAAGTTGGTTTTAAATTAAAATAATGGATTTGAAAGTCTTATCAAAGTAATGGATCGAAGATAAATTAGAGAAAATTTCTTTTAGTAACAATGTAAAAGCTTTGGCCTTAAGGTATTTAGATCATAATGGGCAGGAAACCATAGACAAGAGTATAAAAACCCTGGAAAAGTTTCTAAAAGTAGCCATTACTATTAATTTAAAAAGAGTTGCCACCAGAAGCTATGCCCATTTTAATTTTGAATTTTAAGAGTGTTTGCAGTATGGCACATGGCTAACTTTGGGAATCTGATTGCTGAACCCCAAAGTTCTCCAACAAATCTTCAAAATGTTGCTGCTAAAATAGAACTCTTCAATACCAATCATAAGCTGACTAAAATCCAGAAGGAAACTAATCCATAATGAATCAATGAGCCAGCCATGGAAGAACTGGTAACCTTTTTATTTTTAAACTGCAACTTTTTGGTCTGTTCATGAACTATATCTCAACTCATATTTAAAAGTAACTATTGCCTTAAGTTTTTCCACTCATGTTAAAATGCTTTAAAATTTTGTTACAGTAATTCTCTATTAGATTATATCTCTAATCTTAAACTAATACCTTAGTAATTTTATTTTTTTTTATTTTTATGACGGTTTATTTTAATTAATTCTTGTTCGTTTTGTTAATATTATATATTTGTGATATTATATGCCAATAAAACTTTCAACTCGATAATATGCTTTGTTTAAACTTACCCTAAGAAAATAGTATTATATTAATGTTATAGAACTAAATTAGTAATGGTTCTACTAATTATCAGGTTGGAATATTTATTTAGTTGCTTGATATTATTTTGCCAAGAGCTAATAAGTGTTATTAGCTTAATTATAGCCAGTATGATCTCGACCATTTATTTAATTTACAAAAGATTATTTATCTAGATTGATTTACTTTTATAAATATTTTATGAATATTAATAAGGAAAAGAGAATAAATATTTTCTAATTCAAATCTTATATCCTACATTTGTGTTCAGGGTGGGCATGATATAAAGGGTATTATTATCATTATATAATTATGTTAAGAAAATTTGCTCATAATAAGTTTGGTCTTAATCACATATGATCAGGGCATCATGCTAAGCACTTATATTATGGAACTTAGACTTTTAGTTAAATATTATGATTATTATATCATTACCAAGCCATCCTTCTGCTTCCTTTTTGTTTTGTCATTCCAGTTGTTATTGATATTTTATAATATAAGAAGATAGTACTTCCTCATTTGTTTGTCACTTTATTGAAACACCAAAGGTTTGGGACGAGTCCCTACCTGGCATTCCCGTGTTCAATTGATCCTTCTTAGGGCAAAAGGACTTGTTAAATACAAGCCACCCTTAATCTTCATAAATCACCAACAAAAACCTTTATTTCATACTCGTTTCGTTGCTCGTAATGCATTAGTACCGCTTCACTTCTTAGTTTAAATAAAGGCTGCTCTTTGCTTTATAAGTCGCGACGAATTGATTCTGTTAAGATCAAATCATTTTATATTTATAGACAATTAAAATAACTTCTTTGTTAAGTATTTGAAGTCATATCTTTTATATTTATTCATGCCATCCAAGAACTAATTTATAGATGTGTGGAAGATAAATTTTACCCCACTCCTATAAGAAATTGGAAGTGTATTTTCTTTTCCAAATAAAATACCACTTAATGAATAATGTATGTAAATAATTTGGCATCTATGCCAGACATACCTTTAATCACACATGTCTGTTTTGTCAGAGCATAGATAATAGATATATTTTTTAAATACCTACCTATTAATTATTGGCATATGATTACAATTGCCATTGTATTGTACATTGTAGTTTCTTGCTTCTAAGGCTAGAGATAATTTATGTTAATCATTATGATCATTTGAACAATATTTGCTTGTTAGTAAATATTTTATATATAACATACTTGGTGTTGACTATTTATTATTCATTAATTAGTGTAAATCTTAATGTTTACTGTATTTTTGGAATCCATATATATATATATATGTGGCTGCAGAAAGGAGTTTGCTATTAACTGAAAGGAGACCCTTTGATTCCTCTTTGAGGCCTTAAAGGAACCGAGCAGGGCAAATTCCTAATGTCCACTCCATACATTCTTGTCGTTGCAGCTGTTATTACTATATGTTTATTCATATAGTATACGAACATGGATGGGCTGCTCACCAACACGCATTAGCCAGCATGGTGAGTTTTTGGCTTTTTACCTCTGAGTTTAAGATCAAGAAACACCATGGTCTTTCTTCTCAGTGCCTGATAAGGCAGAATGAATGTTTGTGTAAATGATAAAGATTTTTCCCAATTATGCAATTATGACAGACAAAAATAAAGCATGGCCCTTAATCCCAGGAGGCTGTAAAGTCACCAACCAAGGCAGTGGTTGGTGGCCGAAGGCGGAGGGTGCTAAGAATATCCTGGAGGCGGACCCAGGCTGCCATTTGATGACGACTTTTTATTTAGGTACTTACAACTGCAGATCACTTTCAAGTGAAGGAAGATTGCAAGAATTAGAAGAAGAACTCTCTTATATTAAATGGGATATTATTGGACTTTGTGAAGTTAGAAGAAAAGGTGAAGAGACAATTGATTTAAAAAGTGGACATATGCTCTATTATAAAGGCACAAATATTGGAAATACAAGTGGAGTAGGATTCATTATAAATAAAAAGTGGAGGAACAATATTGTGGAGATTGATGGTGTATCAGAGAGAGTGGCAAGATTAGTTATACAACTTAATAGCAGATATCAAATGCAGATAATTCAGGTTTATGCCCCAACAAGTTCTCACAGTGATGAAGTAGTAGAAGATTTTTATATGGATGTACAAAAGGCTTTTGATCAGAGTAAACAACATTTTAAAATTGTTATGGGAGATTTTAATGCTAGAATTGGTAAACAAATGAAAGATGAAAGTGTTGTAGGTAATTTTGGTTATGGTAATAGAAATGAGAGAGGACATAGACTTGTGGAGTTTGCAGAGAAGGAAAAACTTTATATTATGAATTATTTTTTTGAGAAAAATGTTAGAAGAAAATGAACATGGAAGCATCCAAATGAAGGTACAGCAGAATTGGATTATATTTTGACTAACAGGAAATACATATTTCAAGATTGTAATGTTCTTAATAAATTTAACACAGGAAGTGATCATCGATTAGTAAGGGGTAAGATACATGTTAATGTAAAACTAGAGAGACAAAAATTATTAAGAAAAACTATATTTACAGTTGATATTCCTAATCTCCAGAAACATTCTAATGAATTTAAATTAGAACTTACAAATCGGTTTCAAGTATTAGTAGATTTTGAACATGATTCAGATTTGAATGAAATTAATATGAAAATAACTGATACACTTTTAAAAACTGCAACAAAGATAGCTGGTAGAAAAAAGCAGCAATTGACTAATAAAATTTCTACTGAGACTAGAGAACTTATGAAGAAAAGAAGGAATATGAAGATATGCAAGAATGATGCATTAAAAAGAATTGAATATCTCGAATTTTGTAAAATGGTGCGGAAAAGAGTTGAAAATGATATAAGAAAGTATAACTGTGAACTAGCAAGAAAAGCTGTAGAAGAAAATAAAAGTCTTAAGAATGTAAAACAACATTTTGGTATTGGTAGGAAATTTATATCTGCAATAAGGAAAAAAGATGGAATTATTACTAAAAAGAGGGATGACATTATGAAATTGGTAGAAGATTTTTATCAAGAATTATATAGTAATAAAGAACAAGTACCTCCTATATCTATTACATCTTTTGAATTGCCCAGAATTTTAAATGAAGAAGTGAGAAATGCAATTAAATGTATAAAAAAAGGAAAGGCTCCAGGTAATGATGGAATTATAATTGATATATTAAAAGAAGCAGGTGAAGAAACAGAAAAAATATTAGCAAAGTTATATACCAAATGTCTAAATGATAAAGATGTACCGAATGATTGGAAGAATGCAGTAATAATATTAATATTTAAAAAAGGTGATAAAGAAGATATTAGAAATTACAGACCTATCAGCCTTTTATCAGTTTTATATAAAATTTTTACCAAGATAATTACAACTCGTCTACAGAGAACCTTGGATTTTCACCAACCAAGAGAACAAGCTGGATTTAAAAGTGGTTTTAGTACAGTAGATCATATTCAAGTATTGAGAGAAGTTATAGAAAGGACAAATGAATATGAGTTGTCATTATGTTTTGGATTTGTAGATTATGAAAAGGCATTTGATTCTATAAACATTTCTTCAGTGATTAAAGCATTGGATCATCAAGGTATAGATCCAGGATATTGTCATATTTTAAAGAATATTTATAAAAATGCAACAGCAACAATTAGATTACATAATGATACTGGGAAAGTCAACATTGAGAAAGGTGTAAGACAAGGTGACTCCATATCTCCAAAACTTTTTACAGCAGTGCTGCAAGAAGTATTTTGTGGATTAAAATGGGAAACTAAAGGAGTGAAAGTAAATGGAGATTATTTAAGTCATTTAGATTTCGCAGATGATGTAGTTGTTTTTGCAAATAATGCTTCCGAGCTGCAGGAAATGTTGCAGGAGTTATCAGATGAAAGTAGGACTAAAGATAAATGTTAAAAAGACTAAAGTAATGTTTAATCGATTTGCTCAAAATATGAAAATAAAGATTGATTATGATGAATTAGAAGAAGTTAAGAGTTACAAATACCTTGGTCAGATTATTAATACAGATGGAAACATAATAGAGGAAATTAATCATAGAATTAAACTTGGTTGGAGTGCTTTTGGTAGAAATAACTTGATATTAAAAGGAAATATGCCTATGTGTTTGAAAAGAAAGGTTTTTAACAAATGTGTTTTACTAGTTCTTACTTATGGATCTGAGACTTGGACACTTAATAGAAGATCAATACAGAGACTTCAGACCACTCAAAGAAGTATGGAGAGATGTATGTTGGGAGTAACAAGAAGAGATCGAAAATGCAATGTATGGGTAAGAGAACAAACAGGTGTTACTGACCTCATTGAAAAAATTAAAAGATTGAAGTGGAGTTGGGCTGGACATATTGCTAGAAGAGATGATAATAGATGGACAATTGAAATTTTAAACTGGATTCCAAGAGATTGTAAAAGACCCAGAAGGAGACCACATGTAAGATGGATGGATGAAATAAGAAAATGTGTAGGGGTGATGTGGAGAAGAGAAGCTAAAGATCGGAGAAGATGGATTAAACTTGGAGAGACCTTCATCCTGCAGTGGATTGATAATGGTTGATAATGATATATATATGTATTGACTTGTTTAGAAAGATAGGTAAATACATCATTCGTTATCTTGAAATTGGGGATTAGTCTCAGTATTAATCATATTCGTTGAGCTAGTTTGTGGTGCATATTCTCATGTGCTATCATTATATGTTGTTCATTAGGTGTTGATCTGGGGCTTATGGAATGGTTCGAATTCAGGTTGTTCCCTGATCAAAATCTTAGTTTTGACTGGCAAAATCTTAGTTTTGACTGGGTTTTAAGTACATTTTCGTGGGTTCCAGATCATGTTAGATGGAGAACATCCTTTGACCAGTATAGTATAAACATACATTGGTTTGTTGACACATGTTTTTCCTATGAACCAGATAGATTTTTTTATGATCATTTCATATTTTATGATTATTTCATATTAAACCTTACTACATTTTACACCTAATGATATTAACCCTTCACTATTCTAAAAAAATATTTACTTCTGTCATTTTAATTAAATTCTACTGCTTTAAAATGAAATATATTTCTATCATATCATGGATAAATAAACTTCACTTAAGAAAGAGTTTTATTTAAGAAATGTTCTACTTTACTTGTTTTTTATGTCAAATATGATAAAAGTAAGATGTAAAGTTACATTTTCTCACAAAATTATTGTGGTTAAATTAAAGTAGCTGCATTATATAAGTAGAATACCCAACCCTCAAGGTTTATATGGTATCTCCAATAACATTTATCTTTATTTAACTTTAAATAAAACTCTGAGTTTCTACCCTCTAACATAACACACTCTTAATGTAAATGTATATATAAACCCTCAAATGAGGAGGAGGAGGAGAAGGAGCAGGAGTAGTAGTAGTAATAGTAGTAGTAGAAGTACTACTACTATTATTTCTACTACTACCACCACCACCATGGAAATTTCTAGTCCTTCACCTATGTTACCCAGGTAACCCCACCACATAAAACTAAATCTGGTTTGAATCAGTAGTTACAGCAGTCCAGAGCATATAAAATTTATGTAATCTTGTGTAAATCAATAAAATAATTTTTATATATGTAAACCTATAACTACAGATTGTCCATGTAACCATAGCCATCCATGCCATGTAAAAACCCTATAACTAATCCATAGCATGAAAAAATTATTTAATCTCATGTAAATGAATAAATCAACTTTTGCTTATGTAAATCTACATCTACAGATTACTCATGTAACCACAGCAATCCAAGCTTTGTAAAACCCTTGTAACTAATTCACAGTATGTAAAAATTTCTGCAATCCTGTATAAACCAATAAATCAATTTTTATATATGTAAACCTACAATTACAGATTGCATGTGTAAACACAGCATTCTAAGCTATGTAAAACTCTTGTAACTTTCTAAGACCAATAAAGTTTATCTTTGAAACATCATCTCATCATCATCATCATAATAATAATAATAACAACAAAAACAAAACAATACAATTATAGATAAGTATATTTCTTTTGCCAATTTAAAATTGGCCCAATTTTCTGAAAGAATATTTATTTATTCTAAGAATAATATTAAAATTATACAACCCCATTTGAATATAAGTATGTCTGTTGCTATTTAAAAATGTACAAAAAAATAATATTTACAGGCATATCCCCTTTTTTATGCTAATTATATTTACTTTGAGAAACATAAATATCACATGATAATAAGATTGTCAAATATGTGTATATTTAAGAATCAACATTTACTTGAATGTTTATTATTGAATCATTAACATTAATACCAAAATTATATTTAATTGGGATTAATTACAAAAATTATCTACATTCATATTTTTTTAAAATTTTTATTTTTCTAAAGCAATCTCTTTTGAAAGGAAATTAAAATTTTTCATTTGAATAAAAATTTGTCACTAAGCTACCTTGCAGAAAAATATAGAAAAAAAAAACCAACAAGCAAAAACAATGCACAATGCTAGGGCAAATAGACTCACAATGAAAAACACATTTGAAAATTGAGATTATTGCTTTGAAATAAAATGACATGGGCACAATATTTATCAATTGCTTTTATAAATACTATTTTTTAATTCTAGTAGATCTGACATTGTTTGTCTAAGTCCATATTTATATATGTGAAGACTATCTATAGTTTTATGTAATAGAATAGCAAACTTATTATCACATTTGTTTTATCAGCACTCAGTAAATTGATGTTTAATAGAAAAGTATATAGGTTGGATTAAACAAAGAATTTGAATAAAATATATTTAAATTAAGAATAAGAGATTGAAAGCAAAATATATATGAATCAACCTGTGAAAATAACAATAGACAGAGATTTCAAGAGCTTGTAATAGCATGGAAAATTTTCATGTGTGACATAGTTGATATAAGAAGAATTGGCAGAGAAGAGAAATTACAAATAAAAATTGTTTTATTTTTGAGAAATGTTTTTTAATACATTATATATATATATATATATATTGTACCGGGTTCACTCTGCAGAAGATCTTACTTACACTGCAAAGGTTTTGGCTGGTTTCAAGCTTCTTTATAACACATTTATAATCTTATGTAATTATAAATGTTACATGAACGAACCAGCACGTTCGACCAAAGTGGGAAATATTATTGATAGCTTTAACTATCAACAATACCCACAATCATATTGTGGCCCACCTTGGCTGCTAGATTCAAACCCCTACTATCCAAACACTTTATTTGTTTCAGAGTAAACCCTGGGTGCCAGCTAGTCTAAGACTAACATATTCGGACAGTAGGCTCATAATCCAGCACTCGAAACAATTCCCTTAACTAGCTCAGCCTATTTTTTTAATCATTAACAACTTATACAAAAGTAGTGAAAGAATTGATAAAAGATTGGTAAAAGAATTGGTCAAAGGAATTAATAAAAAGAATTGACCGACAAATAAAGTTTAAGTTTAAAGACAATTTATTTTAATCAACATTTCTAAACTCATTTAAATATTCTTGGAAATTTTAATAATAGAACACTGGTATTTATCTAATTTAATTAATAACACTGATATAATGATCACGCACATATTAACTCATACACTCACAAATTTAAACACATATATTTAAAACACACAAATTAATAGTTCATTTTTATGTGCTATAGAGTTTATATAATTCGACTCTTGGAGGATTCACATGAATCTTTACGAATGCAATGGGCTACTTAGGAAAGAATATAAGAAAAATGTTATTTACCGAGGATTTTGAACTTGCTGCTTCTAATGAGATATTTCTAACCGGTTAGATTCAAAGTTTCTTGAGGAGGTTTCGTTCTTATTCATCGGTATTATTCCTGGAGACCATTAGATATTGACAGAGATTCTTCAAGCTGTTATGAAGACATTATTTTCATGGACAGATCTGGACTTAGGATAGAGACAGCCGCATGTTTCTAATGGTAACTAACACTGCATTTCTAACTGAATGAACTTAACTCTATGCAACTGACTTGACTGAACGTTTTTCTGAACTGATTGTCCGATAAAACTTGGGCCATTTATATGTGGTGCGGGTTTTAATTTTCATGTCCGCCAGCAATATCTGTTGTTGAAACTCCTTTGATATAAGCTTATAATCCTGTTGTCGAAATTCCTTAAATAGCTAATCCTTTTTAATATTGTTGTTGGGTATTTTAATTAGCAGCCATCACAAACATGTTGCTTTATATTCTTAATTAGTAGCCATGCAAACGTGTTTTTTTAATTCTTTAACCTTCATTTATTTATAATATTTAATACGCATATATATTATTTACATTCGTAAGCACATATATAATTTTATTCTAAAATCAAAACTAGTTTTAAGATTACCTTTTTTTCTTTAATTTAAATAAAGAGATTTATGTTTTTAGACTTTTGAATGTTTCAACTAATAATAATAATATGACAAACTCTTTAAAATTTAAACTTCTAGTTTGATGTTTCTGAAACAAACTCCCTCTCCCCCCCTTTTAATTAATTAATTGTGACTTTTATTTCAAACTCTTTAACTTTTACTGTTTTTGAAACAAACTGCAATAAAACTCCTAAACTTTTAAATATGTATTCTTTTAACAAATAATTTTTGTTTAATAAAGAAACTTTAGATTTTTATAACTTATTTTTTTAGATAAATTATTATGTACCAATTCCAGGTTGGTACAATATATATAAACTAAATTGTTATTGACTGTAATATAATTTATGTCATTCTTTTTGCATCATATAACATTGTTAGTGTTATATTGATTACCATTTTTATCTTTTTTTCTTTTATGTAGAATATTATTCATGTTATCAAAATTAAAGTTGTATTCTTTATTACAATTTTAAACACTGATGAAACGTTAGTGATCAGATGTTTTATTTATATTTCTCTATTATACAAGAATTTACTATTAAATCTTTTTTTATGTTTATTTGGATTTCCAAATAACTAATTTTGCACATTCACAATTAATTCTATATATAAAGTTACTTTCTTTTTAATGCTCTTTGATGAATGTATTTTTAATATTATATACAAGCTTGTTAATATTAAGTTACATTAAAGTACTCTAATATATATGCTTCATATTCAATTTTAATTATTATTATCATTAGTAATTATTTGTTTATTATTAAACTTTTCAATAATATTTTTGATGTTTTTTTTAATTTCATATCCCATTAACAATATTTGGTGCTGATTTAGTATGTTCTCATAGCCATTTTGAATTATAAGAACTGCCCAAAATCAAGGCTGATACATTCAAGTGATAAATCACATCAATCAATCTATAAGTTGTCATAATCCGATCATTCAGTACAAAATTACCATTTTCATCAAAAATAAAAAAACAGTCACGTGATTAAAAAAATATTAAAACACAAATCTAGCAATTTTCATCGAAAATTAAAAAATAAAAACTTGGTTCGATTAGCCTTTTTCATCAATATTACAAAATCACCATTTTCATAAAAAAAAAAAAAAAATTTTGTAGTTATAAGAAATCTAATCATGTGATTAAAAAATTTAAACATAAAATTCATCATTTTAAAAAATCAAATTTATTTTTCTAGGTTATTTAACCATCTACTCATAACAATAAAAAATCAATTTTAGCAATAATTACATTTTCATACAGTTATATTTATAGAATCACATAACTAAAAAAGTTGCACAAATATTTTACATTCAGATTCGTTATCTAAATTTACATCAACCTTTTAAAAAAATCAAATTTAAGTTTACTAGTTTATTGAACCATCTACACATGACAATCAAATGATTGTGCCATATGAAATAAAGCATACGAATATAGAGTACTTAAACAGGAAAAGTAAAGAAAAAATTGAAAAAAATATTAAAAACCCACATGTTCAATAAAAGTAAAATTGATAGATTTAAAAAATAAATTATACTATATGCCAAAAGATTATAACTTATAAAGTATGAATGTTAAAAAATAATGATGGTGCAGAGGCTGATTGCTAGTTTAAATTTAGATTTTCTAGTTTATCAAGCATTTTTGGTAATAAAAAAAACAATTTTCATAGTTATAAAAAATATAATCATGTGATTAAAATGTAAAATGCAATTTTGCAAATATTTGAAATTAATTTGAAGCAATAATTATATTTTCATGCAGTTATACTTATGGAATCATGTGACAAAAAAGGCATGCAAACTTCTTAAATTCAAATTCATTATCTAAATTTATATCAACCTTTAAAAAAATCAAATATAAGTTTACTTGTTTATTAAATCATCTAGTCATGACGATCAAAAGAATATGCCCATATGAAACAATGCATATGAATTTAGAGTATTTAAACATAAAAAGTAAAGGAAAAAATTGAAAAAAATATTAATTAAAAATCCACATGTTCAATAAATGTAAAATTGATAGAATTCAAAATGGCAGTGACCGTACTCTAAATATTATTAAAAGTCTGAATTTTCAAATACTGAAACATTATAACTTCTAATTACCAAAAATTCTTGGTTTGACCCATGTAGATAGTGTTCGAAATTCATCTCCTAATATTGTAATGGAAACTACCTTTGATTGCATGAGATCCACACGGGCTCTAGAAATTGATAATATGCATCAATACATTGAACTCTTGAAATTGATACAAATCTTTATTTATTTACATGTAAATGACTTTTACCATCAACAAATGAGCATGGAAACATGTTTAAAAAAATAAATCTATTATTATAAAACACTGAAAAATCTAAAATTATTCAAATGGAAGTCAATCTCCGATAATGCAACTATTTTTTAAATATTATAAATCTATGTGCACTCACTCGACAGTAAGAGTTTAAAAAACTTAAGTGAATCACTTAACTTTAGAGAGTAAGTTCTATATACATCAATTCTTACAAAATATGCTTAAATCAAGGCTTGAGTCTATTGTGTGCCTGATGTTATAATCAAATATTCATTTGTACAAATCTATTTAAACTATCACAGTAGAATAATTTCAGATTTATCAGCACTTTATAATAATAGATTTACATTTATAAGTCATGTTTGTCTAGTCATAGGTGGTTAAAAATGAGACACTATCTTTCTCCTGCGATAGTTTCAATAGATTTGTACACTTGAATATTTGATTATAATATCAGGCACACAATAGACTCAAGCCCTGATTTAAGCATGGTCTGTAAGAGTTGGTGTACATAGAATGTAATCTCTAAACTTAAGTGACTTACTTAAGTTTTTTAAACACCTACTGGTGAGTGAGTTTGCATAGATTTATAATAGTTAAGAAATAGCGCATTATCGGAGATTGACTTCTCTTTGAATAATTAAAGAAAATAAATAGATTTTATTATTGTTAATATTTGAAATTAAAATTATTTATGTTAAAATTCTTTAGGTTTGTAAAAATTGCCTTTCACCTTCAATATGTCTTTTCGATCTTTATTCTTTTGTTCATTACTTTAAAATATCTAAATCTTTCTATATTTAAGTAAATAAAAATAAAACTTCAGTATTGTTGACATATGACCATATGATTTGAAAATGTCTATAAAAGACAAAATTTTAATCTATTGAATGATCATGGCTGGAAGCCAAAAAAAAAGAGAGGGACATCACTAGATCTTTAACAATCACATTTAAATTTAATTTGTTGGTGGATAAACAAAAAGAATTTAAATGAGAGAATGCTATGACATATGGAAAAAAAAAAGATGCTAAAGATACCTACTGCCTGGTGAAAAGGTTAGTGTTTATTTAATTTAAAAGTAAATACCTTTTACATTTGAAATAATCAACAAATTTTTATTTATTTATGTTACTATTCTTTTTGTTTTCTAGTGTATGTATTTCTATGTGGACCTTCTTCTTCATAATTACCATTTCCAAGCATTATTTTAAATCAGAAATAAAAAAAAGCATCATTTTTAAAAACTTAAGAATTTTAACAAAATGAAGGAATCAAATTTATTAATTTTTTATTTATTATTTTAATTTTTCTTTAGTGTAATATTAATATTCTTAACTTTAGACAATATTTGTAGCAGCAATAATAAAATCTATTTTTTTTCTTTAATCATGTGTCTGTGTTCATTTGTTGGTGGTAAAAGTAACTTGAATATAAATAACTAGAGATTTGTATCAATTTCAAGAATTTGATGATGTATCGATGCAAATTAATTTCTAGAGCCCATGTGAATCTCACGTAATCAAGAGTAGATTCCATTATGACATTAGGAGATGAATTTTGAACAGTATCTACATAAGACAAACCAAGAATTACTGGTAATTAGAAGTTATAATGTTTCATTATTTGGAAATTCAGACTTTTAATAACATTCTAGTTTAGAAGTTATACATATTTAATATTTAGAGTGCGGTCATAACCATTTTGAATTTATCAATTTTACATTTATTGATCATGTGGATTTTTAGTTAATATTTTTTTCAACTTTTTTCTTTACTTTTTCTGTTTAAGAACTCTAAATATATATACTTTATTTTATATGAGCATATTTGATTGTCATGAGTAGATGGTTTAATAAACTAGTAAACTTAAGTTTGATTTTTTTAAAGGTTGATGTAAATTTAGATAATGAATCTGAATTGAAGATGTTTATGCACTTTTTTGTCATGTGATTTCATAAGTATAACTGTATAAAAATATAATTATTGCTTAAAATTAATTTCAAATATTTGTGAAATTGCATTTTAGTTTTTTAATCACATGATTACATTTTTATAACTATGAAAATTGTTTTATTATTATTATTATTATTATTACCAATAATGCTTGATAAACTAGCAAACTTAAATTTAAACTAGCAATCGGCCTTTGCACCACTATTATTTTCTAACATTCATATTTTATGAGTTATAATCTTTTATCATATAGTATAATTTGTATTTTAAATCTATCAATTTTATGTTTATTGAACATGTGGGTTTTTAACTTTTTTTTCAATTTTTTCTTTTACTTATTCTGTTTAAATACTTTAAATTCACAAGCTTTATTTCATATGAGCATATACTTTTGTCTTGTGTAGATGGTTTAATAAACTAGCAAACTTAAATTTGATTTTTTAAAATTATGAATTTTGTGTTTTAATTTTTTAATCACTGTTTTATTTTTTATTTTTTATGAAATTGTTGATTTTATAATATTAATGAAAAAGTCTGATCAAACCAAGTTTTATTTTTTAATTTTCAATGAAAATTGTGAATTTTGTGTTCTAATATTTTAAGCACGTGATTGTTTTTTTTATTTTTGATGAAAATGGCAATTTTATAGTATTGATGAAAAAGTCTGATCAAACTAAGTTTTTATTTTTTAATTTTCGATGAAATTTGCGAATTTTGTGTTTTAATATTTTAATCATGTGATTGGTTTTTTTATTTTTGATGAAAATGGCAATTTTGTAATGAATGGTTGGATTGCGACAATATATAGATTGATCGATGTGATTTATCACTTGGATGTTTCAGCCTGGGTTTGGGGCAGTTCTTATAATTCAAAATTGTTATAAGCACATACTAAACTAGCAGAAATTTGTATATATGTATTTTTTGTATCATCTTTTTATCATAGTTATATTTGCAAATTTACCATTTAATGCACACACAAAAAAACTTTAATTGTAGTATTAGACTGATAAAGCATCTTTTTTCAATTAGTTTTAAATATGTCTTGTAATCCAATTGCTTTTCTGTTTAAGACATTATCAAACCCAAATATTTAATTGATTTTTTTTGTAGTCTGATTTAAATTATTTAATTGATTTAATTTCTTTTAAAAATATCTTCCCATCATTATAAACACAACATTAACTCATACTTTAAGGCCATTTTATTAAATACTCAAAAAAAAATTCTTATAGTGAAAAATTATTCTTCACATATAAAGGGTGATAAACAGAGTAGCTAAAATTCAAAAAACATTAATCATAAAACGCTATTTGCAAGTACTTTCAATACTATGTACCAGAAACATAGCAAAATATTTATTTATAGTGGGAAAAAAAATCTAACAGATTTAAGATATTCATGATAACTCTACTGTGGATTCTAAATCTATTTTATAATAATTACTTTTTTTTTATATAGTAATAATATTTTTGTTATTAAATTTTAAAAGGATTTGTTAAAAAATTCTAAACAATACTGTTAATTTTTTTTAAAGTACACCTGGGTCTTATTTTATGCAGTAGATAGGTTCTGCAGAAAACCTGCATTAAAAAAATCACACAAAAATAGACTTAACTTGCCTTAAAAAATGGGGGATAGGTTCTGTAATTTTCAGAAATCACATAAAAGCAAAGCAACAAGGAAAAATTACTTTAAAATTCGCATTAAAAAATTCAGAAATAAACGATGACTAGTAAAAAAATTTCAAATATTTGAAAAAAATAATACAAAACAAACTTTTTTTACTTTTTTTATTAACTACAGTATTTAATTTTACATTTTTCATATATATTTTAATCATTATTGCTATCTGACAATATGTGTTCATTTGTGAACTGGTAAGAAATCAGATTCATCACAAGAGGAAGTACAACTAGTGCTACTTTCAGTCTTGTGCTGTGTTAATGGTTTTCAGTCAACAATGTAATCGGTGATTAAACTTTGAGACAATGATTTTACTAATTTTTTATAAAGCTCATAATATCCAGACTTAACTATTTAGCTCTCATTGGAATTTAAGAGGTTGTTCAGTGCAGGAAACTCAGATTTCAGCATTTTCTGACATTTTTCTTTGTCTCACACATGAATGTAAAATCTATGATTAACTAAATTTTTATTTATCAGGAAAATAATAAATTTGTCTTTTTTTGTTTACTACTCAAATAAATTTTAAATGTTCACATTTTGTTTCTATATTAAAAAAATTAGATCACAATCAAAACAAAAAGATTATACATTATCACTAGAAAGATTATTTTCAGTTTACAAAATCAATAAAATCCTCATTATGTATTTTAAAAATTTAAAAGAATATTTATTTCTGTTATATCTAACAAAATACATTTTAAAAGTTTAAAATTTTTGAATATTTATTGCAATATTTTTATATGTAAGTATAAATCTATTATTATTACTTTCTCATCAGTATAAGTAGATTATTTACATAGAAGCTAAGATTCTAAATACAGCTTTAGACCATATTTACATTAGCTGCTAATATAATGTTATATTTTTTAAAAAAAAGTATTTCAAGTCAAAATAAGTTATTAATAATTTAAATTTCTTGATATCTAATAAATATAGTGAAATATGAACTTCTTTATCGCATAAAAGAAAATTCACACAAAAAGATATTAAGAAGAAACATGATTCACATACCTTCAAAATCACATTAAAATAATCTGCATAAAATGAGACCCAGGTGTATCTGTTTATTATATAATGCTTATTGATTTTTTTCATATTTATTGATCTTTATAATTTCATGTGTTTTTATAATTACAGCTGCTTGCCACAAGATGATTATTTATGTGGTTAATGACTATAAATCTTACTCATGAACATTTGTTGACCAGCATAATGAGTTCACTGGCATTTTAACTTTATAATTTAAGACTAAGAAACATCTTGCCTTTCTTTTCTATGACATAATAGTTTTTAATTGAAACATCAATTGGGTTTTCTTAATGGTAAGATGAATGCAATGTTTATGAATATAATTATTTTTATGTTTTATAATTATCATAAACAAAATAAGATTACCAAGAAACTTTAAAGTCATCATCCAAGGTATCAGTTAATGATTAAAGGCTGAAGGTAATAAGAGTATTTTAGTTGCAGATTCAGTCTGCCATTTAATAATGACTTTTAGTTACTGATAAAAAATGTAGATAACTTTCTAATGAAGAATTAAATGTAAAATTATCTAAAATTAAATAGTGTAATATTGAACATTGAAAAGCCAGAAGAAACCAATTAAGAAACAGTTAATTTAAAAATGGACATGCACTTTATTACAAAGACACAAATATTGAAAACATAAATAAAATGAAATTCATTATAAATAAAATATAAGAGCAACATTATAAAGATTGATGTTATATTAAAAAAAATGGCAAAATTAGTTATTCAATTTAAAATAGAATGTCAAATGCAGATAATTCTTCTTAATGACCAGACAAATTCTCATTGGAATAAAAAAGTAGAAAGTTTTTAGATTGATATACAAAATACTTTTGATTATAACAAATATTGTAAAATTGTTATGGAAGTCACTAATGCTAGAATTGGAAAATAAGTGAAAGATGAAAGTGCTAAGAAGGATAGATTTGATTAAGGTCAGAAATAAGAATATCCTGACTGGTGAGTTTTACAGAAAAAAAGAAAACTATAGCTTATAAATTTCTTCTCTGGAAACAAAATGTGAAAAAGAAATGGATATTAAAGTATTCAAAACAAGGTACACAAGAATTCAATTATATTCTGATCAAAAAAATATACATTTAAAAATTTATATATTATTGATAGAGTGAAAATTGGAATGAATCATTATTATTAAAATATAAGATATGAATTAATGCGAAGTTAGAGAGATGAAAACTATTAATAAAAACAGTATTAAGAATTAATATTTCTAATCTTCAGAAATATATTAATGAATATAAATATTAACTTGCAAATTGTTTCAAAATATTAATAAATTTTGAAAATAATTCAGATTTCATTGAAATTAATAAAAATATAACTGATAACCTATTAAGAACTTCAAGAAAGATATCTTGTACAAACAAGCAGCAAGTTATCAATAAATTTTAAACTTAGAGAAAAACAATATATGAAAAAAAAAAAAAAGGAATATGAAAATATTTTAAAATGATTCATTAAGAATAATTAAATACTGAAAATCTTTAAAATGTTATAAGAAGAGTTATTAATGATATAAAATATATAATTGTCAAGTCTCAAAAATTTTAATTAGTATCTTGATAGTAATTTCAGTAATAAGAAACTATAAAACTCTTACTAAAAAGAGGATGACATCATGAAATATATGAAAGAATTCTACATAAGGTAAGTATAGAATAATAAAAAGTGAAAAATAAAATAACTCCTACAATATCTAAATTGTGAAGAATTTTAAATGAAAAAATGAGAAGTGCAATTAAATATGCAAAGAAAATATAAGAAACAAAATATTATTGAAAGACAACATACCAAATAAATATATGATAAAGATATGTTATAGATTATTAGAGGAACAGATTAGTAATATTAATATTTAATGAAGATGAAAAAAGATGTTGATATTATAGACCTATCCGTTTTCTATCATTTAAATAAATAAATCATTTACACAATTTCTCTAAATTCTTAAAAAAATTGATTTATTTTCTGAATCAACTTTAAAAATCATAATTCTATGAAATAAGAATGCATATCCATATAAAATATATCCACAAATATATATGTTATAAACAATTACTTAAATACTTATTTATAATATGTATTTGTAAATATTTTTATGTAGATATATATTAGAATTATTTTACAGCATTTTGATTTTTATTCTTGAGAATGACTATATTTAAATAGTTAAAGTTTTGGAAACTATTTGTAAGTTAAATTCAGAAATAAAATCAAGTTTTGCAAAAATTTGGAGAAATTATGTTATTTATTGCAAATAAAAAAATAGGCAGTCAAGACCCTTGGCAGTTCAACTAGATATATCAGAAGCATTTGATACAGTAAACATAAGAGTACTTCTAAAATCTCTCTCATATATAGACATTCCATCTGAGACAGTACAAATCATAGAAAATTTACTAATCAACAGAGAGATACATATCTCACTAAACGGTATAATCACAGGGAATCACCCCCACATCGTTTATTTCACAAGGCTCACTTCTTAGTGCCCTGCTATTTGTGCTATATATAAATCCACTTCTCAGAAACATAGATTCTCTACTACCCGGAGTCTTCCTTCCAGAATTGAAAAAAATATAAAAGCAATAGCATATATGGATGATGTACTTATCATCCTTCCATCCAAGAAATACCTACCATGACTATATCACATCATTAACTCTTTCTCTAACATCTCTGGCCTCAAAATCAACACCAGAAAATCATCTACCCAGTGTATCCTAACAGAAAAAAAATAGCATCAAACTATCATGCTGACCCTCAAAAATTTCTGGGATTTATAATATACAAATCCCAAACAGCCATGTCAAAAGAACTCCAAGATAACATAATTCAAGCAACTGAAAAAATAACAAATACCTTGTCAGAAGTGTATCTCTCTCTACAGGGAAAAGTGACTTTATTGAACATGAAGGTAATGAGTAGAATCACCTACTATTTGCCTGTCATGTCCACACCAAACTCCTTCATAAAAAATTAACAGAGTATGTGCAAGGCTCTTCTGGAGGAATAAAACAATGGCCATCAGTATAGGTAAAATGTAGTACCATTGCAAATACAATGGTATGTTACTACATGCCATCCCAGCCATACTTATATAAAAGTCACACACCCACCTACACAACCTAGGAATTAAATATGGCTATACACAAATACTAGTAGCAATACAGCCAACAGATACACCACCTCCAAAAAGAAAGAGCTGGCTTTATACAAAAGCTCATAATATACAGTGCTATGTTGAAATCACAATAGAATGACTTAAAAAAAATAAACATCTGGGAAGCACATCAGTTAATAAACCCAGAGCCACACATCCAAACCACAAAACTGGGCTTAACCAACCATAGGATAACCTCATTATTTAAATACTGGACTCTGGAGCCCAAGTACCTTGATTTTGTAAATCAAATTAAATCTTGAAGCTATGTTAACTCTATCCTTCCTTTATCATAGATGGTATATCACAAAAGTAGATCCGATGTGTCCCAGATTCCAAAGAGAGGAGGAGTCCTACAACCACATCATTACAACATGTAATGCGCTGGGAACAGTGAGACAAATAATATATAATAACATCAAGGCAGACTACTACACTATAATCTCACTGCAAAAAAGCATCAAAACTAAGCAATTCCCAATCACCAGATTATCAATTTTTATAACATGTTCAATCTGGTTTGTGAGGTGTAAAATGACATACACACAGCCTCACGCAAATCAAAATGCCTGTTTTATAAAAACAATGGAAAAGATTAAAAATAGAGATCAACTATTGTCATCAAAATTTATTTTTGAAGAGAGAAGCTATACAAACTTCCCAACCACTCAAATATACATGGATAATCACATCAATTGTCAGCATTGGACATATATTATATAACTTGAGTCTTTTAAATTTCAATTGTTTAACAATTGTCTCAATCATTTAAAATGTGTGGGTTTTTTTTTTTTTTCGCATTCCTTTAATTATGTTGCTTTATACAAAATGTAACCTTTATTAGACCTAATAAAATTTGTTTTTAAAGTAAATAAATGTTTTGAAGAAAAGATTATTGTTTATATACATATTGTAACGTCTGGTGAACTTTCCAAATACTATAGTAAATGTGAAATTTTTTATTGGCTTATTATAAAGATAATAATATTGTTTAACTTTATACTTTGTGAAGTAATTTTACAATTACAAGATGCCATCTCATATATTATAATTTTAAGACTCCCTTTGCATCAATTTGAAAATCACGGTAATGTGATATTTATTAAATTTTAATGTACAGAAGTGTACTAAATATTAATTCTTATTAAGCGCAATGTCAGCACGTAATATTTATATAAGGTTATATATAACCTTAGTACATGCGCCTTGTGTACTTAATTTTATTACAAGAAGTGTACTAAGTAAATTTTAAAAGAAAAAATACAAAACACAATATTTTTATATGTAAATGAATAATTTAATGTAAAATCAATATTCATATTCATTTATATGTTGTATTAAAATGATTTACGGTAATAACATGTTTGAATGTATATATATGTGCACATAAACTTAAGAATCTATCTTTATTTGTTTTATTTTAAACGAGTACTATTTTAACGAATTGAAATATAATTATTATTTCAATAAAATAGTAACTATTGTGAGCTTAAATAAATAAACAAAGGAAATAAAATGATTTACTTTAATATTTATAACTGAAATATTTATTTTAGTATTTGTAATCTGTATGTTTAATTTTGTTGAAATATATAATATAGTACTTAAAATATTAGTTAAAAATATTATTTCAAATAAATTATTTGAAGGAACTGTGCAGTTCTTTTCAACGACTTGTATGTGAGTATGTATGCCCAATCAAATCAATGGAAATCCTGATATCAAAGTTTAAAATGTTATAAATTTGAATGATAATGATGACATAATCAATTACACAAATAATAACTTATAAAAAGAATGTCAGCATCCATATTGTTGTGTTTCAATTGTTATTGTCTAATGGTTGAACCTTCACACTGGTTTTATATGAAATAGCCATATTGGATTGATTTATGTTGTGATGAAATGAGGAGATTTTATTGAGCATTTGCCTTGAGAAAATGTATTTTTTTAAGATTGTCAACATTTTTGAAACATTGTAATAAGTAAATATGCACACATAAATGGAATAAAAATATTTTTGGGGAATCACAAATTTGATAAATTATTTGAGGAATGCTAGTTATCTTATCATTTATCTTCTTAAAGCAGAAAACATATTTTTTAGAATAATTTATTATACAATCACCTATGTACTGGATAATTTGTTTTAATTAAATTTCTTGCAAATTAATAGATTTTAAAAGTGTTTTCTTCTAAAGGTTTTTTTCAACATTGTTAATATCTATTAAATTGTCTTAAGAAAATTATCAATTGCATAAAAGAATATATTAAATGGATGCTAAGTATTAGAATAATTACAGCATTAATGGATTTTAAAGAATAAATTATTATATAATTTGATATAGTGAAAACAAATCATTACATTATCTAAAATTAAGAGCGTGCTAATAGCTCTAAACAAGCTTTTTTTTATATTTATGATAAATGCTACCACAAGAGAAGGCATTCAAATCATTTTTATTTTAAATGGTCCCCATCCCCAGACCGGTTTCGACCTATGGGTCTCTTCAGTGAGGAGTTGGGACATTAGATCTAAAAAACCAACTCAAGCAAAGCATTTATCTAAAAGATAATTGTTAGAAGAAGATCTGAAACTTTTAGACATCTACATGTCTTTAAAGTCAGCTCTCCAACTGAAAAAATCATATGGGACTGAACTTAATTCAGATACTCCATATATTAGTAGGCTTAGCTCTTTAATTTAGCTAAAGCCACAACAGCAAAATAATAATAGTAATAGTAACAAGTCAGATGTCACATGACTTATATATAGCTTGCACTTACAAATATGTAAAATTAAGAGTGTGCTAATAGCTCTAAACAAGCTTTTTTTTTATTTATGATAAATGCTACTACAAGAGAAGGCATTCAAATCATTTTTATTTTAAATGGTCCCCATCCCCAGACTGGTTTCGACCTATGGGTCTCTTCAGTGAGGAGTTGGGACATTAGATCTAAAAAACCAACTCAAGCAAAGCATTTATCTAAAAGATAATTGTTAGAAGAAGATCTGAAACTTTTAGACATCTACATGTCTTTAAAGTCAGCTAAGCCTACTAATATATGGAGTATCTGAATTAAGTTCAGTCCCATATGATTTTTTCAGTTGGAGAGCTGACTTTAAAGACATGTAGATGTCTAAAAGTTTCAGATATTCTTCTAACAATTATCTTTTAGATAAATGCTTTGCTTGAGTTGGTTTTTTAGATCTAATGTCCCAACTCCTCACTGAAGAGACCCATAGGTCGAAACCGGTCTGGGGATGGGGACCATTTAAAATAAAAATGATTTGAATGCCTTCTCTTGTAGTAGCATTTATCATAAATAAAAAAAAAAAGCTTGTTTAGAGCTATTAGCACGCTCTTAATTTTACATATTTGTAAGTGCAAGCTATATATAAGTCATGTGACATCTGACTTGTTACTATTACTATTATTATTTTGCTGTTGTGGCTTTAGCTAAATTAAAGAGCTAAGCCTACTAATATATGGAGTATCTGAATTAAGTTCAGTCCCATATGATTTTTTCAGTTGAAGAGCTGACTTAAAAGACATGTAGATGTCTAAAAGTTTCAGATCTTCTTCTAACAATTATCTTTTAGATAAATGCTTTGCTTGAGTTGGTTTTTTAGATCTAAGGTCCCAACTCCTCACTGAAGAGACCCATAGGTCGAAACCGGTCTGGGGATGGGGACCATTTAAAATAAAAATGATTTGAATGTCTTCTCTTGTAGTAGCATTTATCATAAATAAAAAAAAAAAAAGCTTGTTTAGAGCTATTAGCATGCTCTTAATTTTACATATTTGTAAGTGCAAGCTATATATAAGTCATGTGACATCTGACTTGTTACTATTACTATTAACATTATCTATTGTAATTTACACAAATTGAGACACTGAAGAGTTATCAAAGTCAATTTCTACATTATTCTAAAATTTCTGCATAAACACAAGCATCTAAAGTTTATCTTCATTAAAATTTAAAGAATTTTGAAAGAATGTTACCAATAGGATATTCTTCATTTATTTATTTATTGTTATTATTATTATTATCATCATCACCATCGTTGTTGTTATTATTATTACTATTACTACTGCTATTACTATTACTACTACTACTATTGTTATTATTATTTATTAATTCTTATCAGTAAAAGTTCTTATAGTTTGATGGGAATTAATTTGGTTATGCAGATAGTTGATATTTAAATTTTACAACTATATTTAAGATTGATGCAATATTTGTATGTGTATATTAATTTTGGAGCAAGGTTTCTGTAAAATTAATGTTTAGGTATTTCTACTTTACATTATATTTTTAAGTTTTATTAATCTTTAAATTTCCAGTCCTTAAATTATGTTAAATGTATTAGATATTTTTAATGGAATAATTTTAAAAAGGCAAAGCTTTTCATTATTGCCCTATGTTATTTGAAAGCATTAAAACAATGCAAGTTACCTATCGTTATGCTTTAAAATCATTATAGGTATGCATAAAGCTTTATAAAAAATTATCTGTAGAATTATACTATTTTGTCACTATGAGATATTACATGTAACATTATATTGTTGTTTAATAGGGAAATAATTTCCAGCCAACTTGTGTTGTAACTTTTACTTATTCTTAGCCTGGGTAGTAGTATTTTGTAAGGTCATATGTATCTATGTTGAGTATATTTTTAGTCTCTTTGGCCACAAATATTTAGTAAAATCACACTGTAGAGGAAGCCTCTTGGTGATTCATATTTTAGCCTGTGGATAGGTAAATACTTTATAATTCCATGGGTATTTGTTGAATTCACACGAATAGGGTGAATAATTTGTTATCTTTGCAATGAAATGACTAGAATTTAAATGAAAGAAATACATATTTTAAGTGACTGACATTGTATTAACATTTAAAGATCATATAAAGCATTTTATATTAATTATTTAATAATTATCTAATTTTATATTTAATTTTATATAAATAACTTTCTTCAGTTAATGACTTGTTTAACAATATATAAACATATTCTTGCAAATTACATTAGCATGATCATATTTAAATAATAAACTTCACCTATTTCTAAAGACTTTTAAATCTCTTATATATTTTTTGATATCTTAATTTGTTATTGCCAGTTACTTGCAGTTCTATAAATAAACATATTTTATATTTATTAAATCGTTTTGACTTTTGTGTTTCCTATTTTAGCAGTCGCCATTTAACTGGTAATTTCTGGTCACATATTATCATATTATGTTTATTTAAAGGTCACTTGATTTCTAAAAGTAATGTTCTTGGTATTAGTCACTAATACTAGCACATATAATTTAAAAAGTAATGCTTAGTTACTATAAGATATAATAATAATATAGGGTATATGAGCACAGACTTTCACATGACCTACCACTATCCACTCTATCTAATAACACTGATACACTTAAACACATATATGTTGAAAAGATAAATAATCACCAATATACATATTTCATGCTAAACCAGCAATCATCAGTTGGTCCAGATTATCATCTCTACACATATATACTATAAGTGCTCAGATATATATTAAGATAGACTATCTTCATACTTTAATGGCCTGTCCATTAAAGTATGAAGATTGTCTATCTTAATATATATATGAGCACTTATAGTATATATGTGTAGAGATGATAATCTGGACCAACTGATGATTGCTGGTTTAGCATGAAATATGTATATTGGTGATTATTTATCTTTTCAACATATATGTGTTTAAGTGTATCAGTGTTATTAGATAGAGTGGATAGTGGTGGGTCGTGTGAAAATCTGTGCTCATATACCCTATATTACATATATATAGACACAGGTATATAATAAGCCTGTGTTTCAGTTATTATAAGATATAATTTGGATACATTAAAATTCTCTTTGTTATTCAGCTAAAGTTTATAATTAAATAATAAAAACTTAATAAGAGTTTTATTAATTATACATAATTATTTAAAAACCTGACATAACATTAAATCTGATTTATTTATATTTGAAAACTTAGAAAGAATCTACTAGCCGTATAAGTATTATTAAATTTATTTATTCTTTTCTGTATTATATTTATGTGCATGGATTATTATAAACATGATATATTATCAATATGCATTTAAATTATTTTAGATATTTAAAACAGAAATATTTGGGTTAAATTAAAAGAATTATTCTCTTACTACTAATTGGGCTAAGATTTTGGTTAGGCACTATCTGGTTGTTACTTTTGATTATAACACTTATTCAGGATATCTCTCTTAGCATCATCTTTTTGATAGTTACAATTTGGTGCCTGAACACATGGCATGATAATAATTCACCAAATTCATGATAATTCACCTGAATGTATGGCACAATAATAATTCACTTGAACTAATTGCCCAGTAATACTTCACCCAAATACTTGGCTTGATAATATTAATTTTATATCTCTGTAATGTGACATTCAATGTGCTGGTACATCCATTATTAAAATTGTAAATTACTATGTGTAATTTGTTTACTTAAATTTTTTACATATTTTTCATGAATTTAAATATTATTGGGAATTTTGACAATTGTGATATAAGATACTTAAAATGTAATCCATATCTAAAAACATGAAGCATTCCTTTTGAAAAAGTAAATTAATAACTAATACTATTTAAGCTTGTTTGTGCATTTTGTGAAATGTTTTCTTTAGATCAATCAAAAAGATGTTCATGCTCTGGATAATTGTTTGGTATTCTTAATATTTATCAATATTTATTAGTACTTATTCAAATTATATAATTGTTCTTAATAATATTTTTGTTGTTGTTTAATTAAGATAGTTAATAATAGATGATATTGATGAAGAGATTTTGGAAGTGGGAGCTTAAAATCATGAAAACATATTGAGAAGTTGTTTGAAAAATGGAGACATGAAAAAAAGGCTGATTCAGATATTATGTGGAATGCTAGGCTTAAGGAGTCTATAGTTGACTTAGATATTATGTTTAATGAATTGAAAGTGGATTTAAATATTGAGCTTAAAAATCGCAAACTAATCATAGTGAATTAAAGAATGAGCTTAAGGATTCTAAAATAAATTCAGATGCTAAATTTTTATTAAAATATTAAGTTAGGTGAAGTGAAACAGTTGATTTAAAAGATAATTCATATGATTTTTAAAATGATTCTGATGCAAAGTTTAGTAAATTCAGAGCTGAAATAAAAGCTGATTCAGATGATAAATATATTCCATCTAAAATTGATTTTAGTTAGCTTAATAGAAAATTTCATAAATTTAGAACTGACTCTGATATCAAATTTTATGAGTTAAGATCTAATTCTAAGAGATTAGAGAATAAGCTACACAAATTTCATAATAATATTGATATTCAATTTGATGAATATAAAGCTTATATAATGCTAGATTTGATGAATTGTAGTTTGAGTTAGAAAGTTCACAAACTGAATCTAAAGAATTAACTAAATCTCAAAAAAGTGATGAAGGGCTCAATAAGAAAGAAGTAGTAAATAAAGAAATCCTAATTGAATTTAGAGTTGAATTAAATGAATCTATAAGATCTAATAAAAGTGATAGTACTTGCTTAGACAATAATTTTTTAAATAATAGTAAAGAAAATAATATTATAAATGATATAAATAAAGTATTTAAGAGTGATGTTAGTAAAGTTGATAAATGTTTAGCTCTAAGTCAGACAGTTAATTTTGAGTTGTTTATTAAAAATAATTATTCTCTGATATATAGGAATTGTAGAAAAATAGTTTTATATGATATTAATTTAAGAAGAAAAAACTATTATAAATTCAATAAGATAAATGAGAGTTTTAGGAAGATAATTTTGTATACGTATTAAATAGTAGCGTTAAGACATTAAAATTTATTACTGATAAGGAAATCATGATCGGTGAGAAATATTTGTAAGTAAATCAAATGTAATGAGAAAGTTTGGTTTATCTCATTCTATAAATAATGACAATTAGCCTATAATTATAATAATATAGAAATAAAATCATTTTATAAAGATACATAAATTTTTGATTTTGTTGATTTCGATAATAGTGAGTTTTGGCATAGATATAATTACCGATATAATGTAGTAATAAAAAATATGAATAGTTATGGTTGCAATAATAATAATAATAATAATAATAATAATAATAATAATAATAATAATAATAATAATAATAATAATGATGATGATGATAGCAGCAACAACAACAATAACGATGACGACGATGCTGATAATTTAGTATGGTATAAAGATTCCATATTTATACAGAGTAAAAAAAAAATCCACAACTTATTCATAATACAGAGAGTTATTTTAATATGATCATTGATTTATTTTGTAAGTATCTGAACAGGTTGAAAGCAGATAAATTAAATAAGTCCAATTTCTGTATAGTCTTCATTTTAATAATGGTTAGTTTATTTACAGAAATTATAAATATTAAATTATTACAATAAATAAGAGGTTGGTATAATACAAAAAGACCAATAGCTATGATTTTGTTATGAATCATATGGTTGTTAATTATCTTTCTTTCATAAAAGAATAATTGTATTATTTTATATCAGTTAGTTAGTTTATTTGTTAATAAATTTATTTAAATTATTGAGATTCTATTTAAATAGTAGTTAGTTGTTTAAAGCCCATGACATGCTTTAATAAATAAATATTTCATGTTATATTTTAATTCAATAAAGTAATTAAGTGCAATAAAGATAAATGTTTTAATGCTATTTAAGGATGAGAAAATAGAATATTGATTTAAAATCAAAATCAATTGCAATTGAATCTGTAAGAGTAAACATAAGTTCTATATTAAGTGAAGTGTTTACAAATTTGTTACACAAAGGTGATATAGTTTATATTATTTTCAATTATATAATGTAAAATTTTTTTTATATATGTGTTCATTCCTAAATTGTGTGTTACACACTTATTGAAGTAATTAATGTACATTAATTTAAATTATATAAATGAAAATAGGGTGTATTGAAAATTTCCCTTTCTAAAAGAATTATTTGCTATTAAATATAAAATTAAACTTAGTCTGGTAATAGTTGATTAGACACACATGCCTCATGATGGCTTTGTTGCTATGCAAAAACTATAAAATATGAATGTTCCCAAGCCGTGTTTTTTTTTGGATTTTCTTTCTTTTTTTTTTATAAAAAAAAAAAAACACAAAATTTGTACTTTTTAATTATTTTTTTATTAACCTCAACAAATTTAGAACAAAAAAAAAATCAAACACAGAATTTGTAGTTTTTAAAGGTCTTTTTTTTTATTAACATCAACAAATTTACAACTTGTTATGGGTTTTTTTTCAACTTATTACAATTCTATTTTTGTTTTCCTATTTTTGTTTAAAAAATAAATCCTAAAGTTAATACGCTTTTTTTTTTGGTTTTGCTTTTTTTTTTTAAATAACATAAACAAATTTAAAACTTATTATGCCTTTTTTGGTTCCACTTGAAATGGTATTATTTAGCCATCATCCCATTTCACCTACTATGTTCCATAGTACTTAGTATTTTTTCCACCAGTTCGAACCCTCACAGTCCATGTATATAATCAGAATAATTTATTTTGATATGTAATAGTGTATATTTGTGTATGTGTGGATATGTCGAATCCTCACAGTCCACATATATAATCAGAATTTATTTTGATATGTAATAGCATATATTTATGTGTATGTGTGGATAGGTACACACATTTAATATATTAATGTGTGTATGTGTATAATGTATACGAAGTTATAAATTTAACATTAATAAAATTATATAATTAAGTTGTGTGAACATTATTATATGTGTGTACCCACTTACATATATATGCGAGAGAAGCCATAATGCAATAGATTTAAAGAGGCATTACAACTCTTTTAAATTAATATAAATTTGAAATATTCTCAGTTAAAAACTCTTTATTTAAATGCAATGGTATATAAATTTTAATTCCTGGGATAATCTCACACACATATATAATAAAATGTCTACAAACTTAAACTCTTTTTAAAAATGTTATCTGTTTTTATAAAAAAGTTGTACATTCTTGGAAAACCATCTGTAAGCAATTAATGAAACTTGGGATTCAAATTTTAAATGTATTTTAAAAATAAAACCTTGCCTATTTCTTAAATTAAATTTTAAAACTCTAAACACTTGTTAAATAATAACATATTCAGTTATTATTCTATTTCTTGCTAATATTTGTTTTATATATGTTTACATTATAATTTATGCCATGCCCAGTTCAGAACAGAGATTGATTCTATGAATAAAATTTGAGGGGGAGGTGAATGTAATAAGATTTCAGCATTGATCTGAATATGTAGTCTGGTTTTGTATGGACATAATCTGGAAAGAGAGAGCCTATTGCAGCTTATTAAGTATTATTGAATGATCTTTATTAAATGTTACAGTGATAAATCATCATTCTTGCACCAACTTAACCATCGCAAACATAGTAGGGAAGGCATAGTAAAATAAGGCATGAATAGACCGTAGAGTATTAAATTTGTAATAAACTCTTTTAAACTATAGTGCATCAGATGTGATTCTTTTCTCAAACTTGCTCATCATTGTTACCCACCCATGTGTGTCGTTTAATGCACTTATGTTTATTTAATCTATATTTAAGAATTAAAATAAATTAAATTATAATCAATGTGTTGCATATCATTCACAGTCCATTCCAAATCTTAGTTAAATTCCTTATTACTAGCATTAATTATTAATGTATGCATAAACAAATTTAACACTTATTACAGTTTCTTTTTTTTTTTTGGTATAAATAAATTTAAAAACCAGTTATTCATGGCTACGGTAATATATCAGATGTATAACTTGAACAAACTGGTCATTAATTATGAGAATCAAATGTCTAGGTTTTCTTGTGCCATGTTCTTTGTCTCATTAATGTTATCAAGAATATATTATTTGACGCATTACCTACTTCAAAGTATTGTTCAGACAAACCCTTTGGCAAGTTTTGCACCTTAAAACTTGACTACAGAACTGTGTAAATGCTTGATAATTATTGCTTGGTCAAATCATGTGATTTTAATATAAAAAACATTAAACTTTATTTACAATTAACGATTTATACATAAATGTAAGACACACACCCTCACACAACACTGTAAAAAAGTGTGAAGTATGCAAATTTGCATAAATAATTTACTGTGATGTGACAACATGGCCTGCAATGTGTAGTACAAAAGAACTGTTGTATACATGTAACACATGACTGCAAAAATACGTTCGACCGTGTAAATGACCTTTTTATGTGTTTTAGCACATAAATCATGCCATCACATGGCGTGTGTGTCCAATCAACAAATATCCTTATTCTTTATAATACTAATTAATTAAAAATATTATTAAACATATTGTTGATCTTATACTATAGCTGATTGAAACTTATATAAGCCAAGAAAATTTTTTACTGGGAAAAAGACAAATATTATTGTAGTGATCTTTCTAACTGAACATATTTATTACTTATAAAAATATTATTATTTTAGTTTTATATCTTGTAGAGCAATCTTCAATGTTGTCATATATATTATAATTTTAATTTTATATCAATTTTAATGTACACATAGGCATTAAGTAAATTTTAAAAGGAAAGTAGGGTACAAAACACATGATATTTTTAATGTGTAGATAAATAATTTAATGTAAAATTACTAAAACAATATTTATGTTAATTTATGTATTGAATTAAAATGATTTATGATAGTAATATATGATTAATATAATGTTTGAACATGTATATGTACACATATATGTTTATTTCATTTATTTTAGAGACACTATTTTTAAAAAAAATTAGTAAAGGTTATTATTTCAATAAAATGCTAGCTGTTGTGAGAATAAGTAAATAAACAAGAGAAATAAAATGATTTACTTTAGTATTTGTTAATTAATTACTTATTTTGATATTTATAATCTGTATATTTGATTTTGTTGAAATATGTAATATTGTGTTTAAAATGCTATTTGTATTATTTCAGATAAATCATTTGGACAAACACTGCAGTTTTCTTCAAGGATAAGTATGCGAATAAGTGTGTACCAATTGAATTTATGGAAACCTAATGTCAAAGATAAAAATGTGATAAATATAAGTGATGATGATGACTTAATCAATCACATGTATAGAAACTTATAAGTAAAAGTGAAGCATCTAGATTGTTCTCTTTCACTTGTTGATGTCTGCTAATTGAACCTTCTCACTGTTTTTATAAGAAATAGCCATAATGCATTTTATTATATCATCATGCAGTGTGCCAATAGAAAATTTCACTGAACATTTTCCCTGACAAAATGATTCTTTTTAAGATTGTCAGCATGGATAACAACACTTAGGAAATATCATAATATGTAAAATGCACATAAACAGAATAAAAATATTTTCTTGGAATCACAAATCTGTTTAATTATTTATGGAATGAATGCTAGTCTTCCCATAACTCATTTTCTAAAAGTAGAAATTTTTTTATAAATGCTTTATTATACAAATACCTATGTTATGAATACCTTGTTTTAATAAAAAAAAAATTAAAAATTAATGGATTTAAAAAAGTTTTCTTCTAAAAGTTGTCTTCAAAATTGTCAATATCTGTGAAATTGCCTTAAGAAAATTGTTAATTGCATCATCATTATTGTCAACATCATCATTATTGTCAACTATTATCAATCTACTGCAGGACAAAAGTCTCTCCATGTTCAATTCATCTTCTCTGATATCTAGCCTCTCTTCTCCACACATACCCTGCACATTTCCATTCATCCATTTCTCATGTGGTCTATTTCTGGGTATTTTAAAATCTCTTGGAATCCAATTTAAGATTTCAACTGTCTGTGTATTATCATCTTTTCTAGCAATATGTCCAGCCCAAATCCACATAAAAGTGTCTTAACTCTTTCAATGATACCAGTAACACCTGTTTTTTCTTGTGTCCATGTATTTGATTTTTGATCTCTTCTTGTTATTCCTAACATGAATCTCTCCATTTTTCTTTGAGTGTAAGACTGGTAAAATATATTTATTAAAAACTTTCCTTTTCAAACACATAGACATATTCCTTTTAATATCAAGTTATTTCTACCAAAAGCACTCTGACCAAGTTTAATTCTATAATTAATTTTATCCAATATGTTTCCATCTACAGTAGCAATCTGACCAAGGTATTTGCAGTTGTTAACTTCTCCTATCTCATTATTATCAATCTTTATTTTCTATTTTTAAGAAAATCCATTGAATATTACTTAAGTTGTTTTAACATTTACTTTTAATCCTACTTTCTTACTTTCATCTGATAATGCCTTTCAATATTTCCTAAAGCTCTGAAACATTATTTGTAAAAACAGTTATATCATCTGCAAAATCTAAATGATTTAAATAATCTTTATTTATTTTTATTCATTTTACTTTCCATTTTAAACCACAAGATACTTCTTGCAGCACTGTTGTAAAAAGTTTTGGAGTTATGGAATCACCTTGTTTTACATCTTTCACAATATTAAACTTCCTAGTATAATTATGTTATCTAACTTCTGCAGCTGAATAATCTTTAAAATATGATAATATACTGGGTCTATACCTTGATGATCCAATGCTTTAATCATTGAAGAAATGTTTATAGAATCAAAGGCCTTTGTATAATAGACAAATCCTAAGCATAATGACAACTCATATTTATTGGTTCTTTCTATAACTTTTTTCAATATTTGGATATGATCCACTTGTACTAAAACCACTTTTAAATCTAAGTTCTTTTTTGATTGGTTGAAATTCAATGTTCTTTGTAGATGAGTTGTAATGTCTTGGTAAAACTTTTGTACAAAACTGATAAAAGACTAATGGGTCTGCAATTTCTAATATCTTCCTTAGCACTTTTTGTAAATATTAATGCTGCATTATTCCAATCATCCCCTAAATATTTATCATTTAGACATTTAGTATATAACTTTTCCATTCTTTTTATTTCTTCAACTGCTTATTTTAAGATATCATTCATAATTTCATACAAGAATATGTTTATCAAATGGAGAAAATGACTTATTTAGACTCTAAGCATTGTGCTAATTACAAAATTGATGGATATTATTTTAAAAAGATAAATTATAGCATCATTTGACATATTGAAAACATAAGTCATTATATCATCCTTTAGGATTTATTCATATAAAAACACTGAAGGATGAAAGTCACTTTTCTCATTATTCGAAAATCTCTGGATAAATGAAAGCATCTAAAGTTAATCTTTGTGAAAATTTAAACTTTTGAAAGAACTTTAGTAAAAGATTTTTCAAATGTATTATTATTATTCATTCATTTATTGTTATCAATAAAATAAAGTTTTCATGATGGAAAGATGAGAATCAATATGAATATGCAAGTTGTTGATATTTAAATTTTATATTTGTATTTAAGATTGATGCAATATATGTAGTTGTATTTTCATATAGGAGTGAGGGTTTTTATTGTAAAATTTTATTGCTAAAATTATGGTTAAATATGTATATTTCACATATGTTTTTACATTTTATTGATCTTTAAATTTCCAGTGTCTATATTATGTTAAATCTATTAGATATTTTTATTGGTACAATGTAAAAGAGCTAATCTGTTCATTATTGCCCTAAGTTATGTGAAAACATTGAAATAATGAAAGTTGCCCTTATACTTTACCACTATAGGTACAATTAAAGTTTTGCGAAGAATTATCTAGAATTATATTATTTTGTGGCTATGAATTTTTACATGTAATAGTATATTTTTATTTAGTAGAGGAATAAGCTCCTAACAACTTGCATTGTATCTTTTACTTATGTTTCACCTGGGTGGAAATATTTTGTAATGCAACATGTACCTATATTAAGTATATTTTTACTCTCCATGACCATAAATATTTATATAATATTATGAAATCACACAGTAGAGAAAGCCTCTTGATGATTCATATTTTATTCCATGATAAGAAATTACTTTGTAATGTCACATATATTTATTGAATTTGAATAAATTGAGTAAATAGTTTATCTTTGCAATGAAATGATTGGAGTGTACATGAAATAAATACATATTTTCAGAGATATATTGTATTATTGTATTAAGATCATATAAAGCATTTTATATTAGTTACGTAGATATACTTACATATCACATTAGCCTGAACAGATTTAAATAATAAAGTCTTTTTGTTTCTTGTCTTTTAGATCTTCGATGATATATTTTATTGATAATTTTATTATTGTCATTACTTGCAGTTTTGTAAATAAACTTATTTAACTAAAGGGATTTGACCTCAAGATTTTTCAGACTATTTATTCTCTACTCCATCTCAAGCAATCACATACATGTAAAAAATACATGATTCCCAATATAGTATTTGGTGCAGAACAGCACTTATCAATTGAGCCATATCATAATCTCACACACACATATATAATCAGTGCTCCATTTAAGACAGCAATTCCTCAAACTTTTATGAACAGGTTTCAATCTTTTCACTTTTCCAACTATTAAATCATCAATTTTATTGCAAAGCAGACAATGGAAAGCTGAAAGCCCTTATGGGATTTGATATTGTAGACACATCTATGTAGACATTATGTCAATCTAATCCCTCATATTACTAAAAGATATGACAATAAATGGACAATGGAAGTCATAAACTGGATTTCAATAAATTGCAAAAAATTGAAAAAGAGACCATATGTGAAAAGTATAGATTAAATAATGAAGTTTATTGGAGTGATATAAAAAAAAGTTATGGGTTTGGAAAAATTGGATTAAATGTAGAAAAGCCTTCATGCTCTAGTGAATTAATAATGATTGATAATGTTTATAATGGCATTAATATCACAGCATGTGATTAAATAATGTTCAAATACTTAATTATTGTGTGTTAATTTATAAACCTGAAGGATTGCAAGAGAGTGCACTTGCCACAACTTTCAAAGTATTTTATATAAACACAAAATCTTATTAAACTATAGCCCAAAATATCTAGAAAATGTATGATATTAACAAATGAAATTATTTTCTTTAAACCAAAGCACATTATTTAACCATAATAAATATGATTCTGCTATTAATCACATATCTAAACATATGTATAAAAATGAAAAAGATTATGTTTATAAGAGGATAAAATCTTCATCATCTTAATTCTAATAATTGATATCACAATACGGTAAAAATACAGTTTAATACTAGATACATATAATGGTTAGCAATAAAATGTAAATACACTAAAAATAAAATGTATTAATGTTTTAAAACGTATAAAAAATAAAATGAAAAATAAACATATGGATATCATGTATGTTTATGCATTCTATGATACAACAGTATAAAAGAGTTATTATGTACACAATCTTATCCAATATTTTAACATTTCAGATAGCATTAATACAATAATGATATATTAAATCCAACTGACTTTTACTTGCAAATTTATATTTCAAATATGATCTTTAATATCATGACTGTGCAATGATAATGTTTCATTAAGAATAACTAAGATAAATATTAAAATTAACAATTACTTTATTTTATAAAATAAAAATCAATAACAGAACAAATAATAACTATAAAAAAGTATATAATACATTTGATAAATATTACAGTTTGTTTCCTAAACTAATTTGAATTTGGGATATATTGCCAGACAGTGTTGTGAAGATATTCACATTAAATAGGAATAGGTTGTATTACTATTTCACAAAATAAATTTTCAATTTAATAATGGAGGATAATAATTAGTATAATCCTAAAAGATAAATGTCATATGGACATTTTTAAGTAGTTTGATAACTTTTTACTCTTTTAAGGTAAGCAAGTATAAATCATTGCTTAGTAGGCATAGATGAGAATTTATCTCACTCATCTTATTTATTTTTTGATCTCAAGATCTTTTACTGGATTCAATTGCAAGCTTGAACATCAGGAATATTACTTTGCTAACACAAATATAATTAAATCATTAGGCTGCTTTGTTATACTCTAAATATGAGTGAAAAATTAATACCAACAGGTATGAATAATATATAAAACATTCTTTACAGATTTACTCATCTACATAAGGACTTTACTTTAAGGTTGAAATTTTAAGAACTCATAAGCATTATAGCATTGGCAATATAGCTGTTTAATATAAGTTTAATAACTATTTACATACAGAACCCTTTCAATCTCAATGATATTAAATAAACCTATGCATTAATACAGTAATATTTGATAAACTTTATTACATTGACTAACAATTGTAATTTTAATTAACAAAGAAAGTAGAAAGCATATTAAAGAATTCATCTGGTTTATTGCACACTTTATTTCACTTTTGTATTATTATCCTTGCTGGAAATAGCACAAAGAGTATTCAATTTCATTTGGTTTGTTTATTAATCCAAGTTAATCCACTTTAAAATTGCTTATAATTTGGTTGTTTGATATATTTAATATTTGTTTGTAGAATCCACAATTCAGGAGTTGCATTTAAACATATATTTATAATACATTATTTTTTAAATATTATTCACATATTTAGCATGGTTAATCCTCATAGTTTGTTATAAGTAGCAATTTAATACCTTTAAACAAATTTTATTATTTTATCCGAAACTAAGCAGTCAGTACTTCATTAATTTAAGATATAAAATTAATCCATTCATTTCTCGGTATTTAATCATGAGGTCAATAAATCTGATTATATTGATGATAAAGCAAAGTTTATTATCCATAGCAAAATGATCTTCATCACTTTTAAATGAAAATTCATTTCTCTAGCAATAATTTTATAAGAAGCATATTTGAGTTAAAAAATGTTATTTAAAATGTTTTCTTTTATAATTGAAGACAAGATAAGTTCACATCCTTAAGATTTATAAAAATTATTTTTATAGTAGTTTATGGAAAATATGTCAGCAATTTGTTTTAAATTAAAAAATACAATTTCTCCAAAATATACGAGCTATTTACTATTATTTTTCAATTGAAGATAATCCAGCGATTTATTAAATATTGAGAGAGCAACTCCACCAGTAACTGTGTCTATTTTCTATTAACAATAGACTATAATAAAATATATCTTGAAATAAAGAATTAATAAATTAATTAATTAATCAATGATGATTTATGATTATTTGTTCTGGTCCATTTTCCTTTTGGAACAATGAGGAGTTCAAATGCCTAGCAAAAGACATCTGCCTAGATGTAGGCTCGACCTGTTTAGGTCTTAGGTGCTCTGAAAACTTATAGAGAACAGCTTACATTTTCCCAGCGTAACCTTTTATACCTGTTATCACATGACATCTGGATGACAATATTCTTCATCATGCATTTGGAGCTTATTCCACTGTCAGTGAAATATTGGAAGATGTCAAAATTTGTTCTGCACAAAATATTAAGAATTAAGATTTTTAAAGAAAAGTGATAAAAAAATTTCATTTCCGGGTTTTAAAAATAAAATATTTTACAAATATTTTTATTCAAAATAAATAAATCATAACTATAAGTTTATCAGATATTTATCCTAAACAAGTTTAAATTGACTTTTAATAAATAATTTATTACTTAATATTTTTAACAAGCTGAATCAATCTTTAATAAGTAAAATCTAAAATCAATTAATTTTTATTACTTAAATAAAAAAGCATCCACACACATACGCATAGAATATATAAAATATACCCAATACAGTTGCTTAACCATAAATATTAAATTATCAAAGCCAACAAAATCTTTATAGTTTATAAAATTAAAATAGCCAATCTACAGTGATACTGTAATGTAACAATATATTGTAATGGTCAGACTAGGATATTCCACAATAATTACATTTTCTCTATTTTATTTCTTTATATAAATTACACAGGTGCCAGATGGCTCTAAGCATCAGGAAACAAACTAACATGTATATTTAAAACAATATATTATTCAATATAATAATGCAACCATTATACAGGCCCATTTGTAATGCTGGCTAAGTCAAGCAGAACATAAGTTACTTCTGATGAATGATGGTTAGATCATGCAATCTTATGTAAGCAAGGTAACAAATCATGTGATAATTCCTTTATAAATGTATCTATTAATTGATGAGATTTTTTTTTCTTTAATAAAATTAACAAATCATGTAACAGTAATTTATTTATAAAGTATAATCATTAATTGATATGCAATTTATTTCTTTAACAAAGTCTTTTAATCTTTATATATCATAGTATTAATATATTCATAGAGAATATAACACATTCATTGTATCTTTAACCATGATGTCAATTAACTTAAATATAATTGTTTGCATATATGAATTCATATAATATTTCTTTGACTTGCATGTCTCTTAGTACTTACACATATATATGATAGACATAAACACTATCTATCACAATAATCATAAGGAATGGTCTTTTTTAGATACTAATCCCAAACATAACCACTTATATAATAATAATTGTAAAGAGATGTTCTTTTGATCTTAATCCTAACTAAATATACCTTCTATATAATAATTATAAAGAATGTCATTTTGGTCCTAAACCTTATTTAATATAACTAAAATTAATAAAGATGTCTTAGTCCGAGATAAATTCCTAGTTCATTAAATCAGTGCTATTGTACATATTAATGCAAACATATGTAAATTAATAAACATTGAACAAACAACTGCACATAAATTCATCTACATAAAATCCAATTTTCAGCAATTAAATATAAGTTTAACTATAAATAAATGAGTCTAATGAAAATAATTACATTATTAACCATGGTTATTTGAGACTTATGCAATTTATATGTGTGCATTGCACTTACATGATTATCATTATTTCTTTATTTTTCCTTTTATTAATGACTTATATAAAATTCATTAACTTAGCATATATAATAATAACAATAATTAATACTTTTTTAAAAAAAATAATTTTAACAAGTAAATAGAAGTTATTATAAATTAATTCTTTTTTTTAACTAACAGTTTCTTTCAAAATAATACCTAGATAATAAGCATTATTTAAAAATCTCAATTATTTGTAATAAAATACAAATCACTCTTTAAATATAAAACTTTATCCAAAACAAAATAATTGTCATTTACTTCTTTCTGACAAATATTAAAAGTCTGTTTAGGATGATAATATAGCGTTGTAATTTCTAGATGCCATTTATTTCAACTAAAATGAGATTCAAAAAAGAAACTATATTTTGATATAATATCAGTTTTTCTTTTTTGAATGTCATTTTAGTTTTTTAAAAAAAAAACAAATTTATATAAAATTTTGCTTAGAAATTTTTTTTTTTTTAATGAATAATGAATTGTTCCTTTCAAGTTCTCAAACTTCAAAACAAAAATTCAAGTTGAAATGAACAATCTATTACTCATTTCAATAAAAAAATTTGATTCTAAGCAAAGTGATATGCAACTTTGTTTTTTTAAAAAAGGATCCAAAATAATTGTTAAAAAAGAAGTAATTTTTCTTCTTATAAAATCAGTTTTTCTTTGCTTTTAATCAGATTGGGACATTACTTTATTCATATCCCAGAATTTTTATTATGCTTTGTGAATAAAATGAAGGACACAACTAATAATTATCTAGATATAATGTGGAACACTAGTGAATAATACTTTAAATTATTCTGTTCAAAATAAAACATTAGCAATTTTAAAATGGTGGCTAGAAATTACAAAACAATATTATCACCCTAAAAGATCTTTTAACCCTACCAAATTTCAGAATGACTGAAAATTGCCTTTTGGCCAATTCACCTCCTGATGAATTTTTTCCTAAGTATTATGCATTAAAATGTGTATAAAACAGTATATTTTATTAGAATAAATTCTTTTGCCAAAAATTTTGCACTAAAATGCACAAAATTCAAAATTCCTGCACTTACAATAGACATAAGCCCTGTCCTGACATGTTCAGCCATTGTATGTTGCCAAGGCTGTAAAATGTTCAGTGTTTTATGACATTGTAGTTTCCAATGACACAAAAACATGTTTATTTACAAATTTATTATGGTTTTAGATATTTTTTAAAAATAATTTACACTATATTTATTAGATATTAAGAAATATAAATTATTAATAACTTATTTTGACTTAAAATACTTTATTTTTAATAATATAATGTTATATTAGCAGCTAATGTAAATATGGTCTGAAGCAAATTAGAAGACTAGCTTTGACATAAACAATCTACTTTATATTTACGAGTAAGAAAATATCGCAAGTTTGCAATAAATATTCAAAAAATTTAAACTTTTAAAGCATAATTTGTTAGATATAAGAGAAATAAATAATTATTCATTTGGATGTCTAAAAATAATATGAATTAAAAAATATTTCGCTGATTTTATAAACTGAAAATAATCTTTCTAGAAACGATGACATGTAAAGTCTTTGTTTTGATTGCGATCACATTTTTTTAATATTTTCAGAAACAACATGGGAACAGTTAAAATTTATTTCAGTAGTAAACAAAATATCTATCAAATGAAGTCAAATTTGTTATTTTCTGATAGGTAATAACCATTTTATCATATATTTTATGTTGATGTGTGAAACAAAGAAAAACATCAGAAATATCAGAAAGATAACAAAATTCGGCAGGGTTGAAGTAAATAACATGCATTTTGTTGTGTTGAGTCTTAAAATTAAAGTCTGATTTGTACTTTATTTTAATTAATTTGAATTTGCAAATAATGCATGTATCTGAAAATTATTTTGAAAAAAGAAATGAATTTGTAATAACTTCTCTTTATTTGTTAAAATTATTTTTTAAGAAAGAAAAAAAATATTATAAATCACATATGTATGCTAAACTTATGAATTGAATATATATTATTAATAAGAGAAAAAGGTAAAGAAATAATGATTATCATGTCAATGCAATGCACATATATAAATTGCTTAAGTCTCAAAAAAAACATAGTTAATGATGTAATTCTTTCCATTAGTTTCATTTTTTCATAGTTAAATGTACAGGTGTTTAATGGAAATTGAATTTTAAGTAGATGGATTTTTATATATGCAGTTGTTTGTTCAAATTTTAATCATTTACATATGTTCACTTTCATATAGGAAAGTACATTTTTATCAGTTTAATGGGTTAGGGATTGATCTTGGAATGAGTTATACCTGTATAAATTATAGTTGTATTAAATTAAGATTAGGATCAAAGTGCCACTTTTTATAATTATTGTATAGAAGGTTTATTCAGTTAGGGTTAAGATCAAAGGGTCATCCCTTTATATGATTAGGATCTAAAAACACCATTCCTTATAGTTATTGTAATAAAGATAGCATTAATGTTTATCCCACATAGAACATATGCATGTGTAAGTCCTAGGAGACATATGAGTTAAAGAAATGTTTATATTTAAGAATTTATATATGTATAGAATTATATTTAATTTTATTGGAATCAGGATTAAAGATATAGCAAATATGTTATATTATCTATGAATATATTAATACCATGATGTGTAAAGATTAAAGGATTTTGTTAAAGAAATAAATTGCATATCAATTAATAATTATACTTTGTAAATAAATTACTGTTACATGATTTGTTAATTTTATTAAAGAAAAAAAAATGTACATCAATTAAAAGGTACACTTGTAAATAAATTATGATTATGATTTGTTACCTTGTTTATGTAATATTGCATTAGAAGTACCTTATGTTTCTCCATGATTTAGCCTGGCATTATAAATGGGATGTGTAATGGTTGCATTATTATATTGAATAGAATATTGTTTTAAATATACCAGGGGTTAGTTTATTTCCTGATGCTTAATGCCAGATGGAACCAATGTAATTATGTAAATAAATAAATGAAGAAAATTTATATAAAAGAACATTGCTAAGTCTGATCATTACATAATAAAACCTTGTTTGTAAATTTTCACCCTCTAATGTGGGACTTGAATCATGACCCTGAGATTAAGAGACTCATACTTAGAAGAATTTTTATTTTATTTAAATGAATAATAAATTGTTCATTTCAAAATATCTGCATTGAAATGCTTACCTATCACAGTTATTAACTCAGTAGTAAAGATCATTTAAAAATGTTGTAGAAATATCTGTATAATCCTAATATTAATAACAAGCTAATATATACATGGTAATATTTGTATGTTCATATATATTGTAACGGGATATATATATATATATATATATATATATATATAATATATATATATATATATATATATATATATGCGTTATATTCAAATTTAATAATAGCTTTTTTTTATCTAATACAGAATTAAAAACTATTTATAACGGGCAGGGATGATGATGAAACATCCAGTCTTACTGCATCTGCCGACAGAGCGCCACTAGGCTACTTTGAACCTAGAAAATTTATAAAGTCGACAGATACGTGCTGTTAAGACCGCGACCGCCAGCCCAAGTCACTAGCTCAAGTAGATGCAGAAAATTAATATATTTATTAAAATATATTTTTAATAATAAAGAATAAAAAAAAGCAAGCACTGAGTATTAATACTACTAAAAAGATTTTATTTACGTATATAATTAATAATGCACAAACTTAAAAAATAATTGTTATAACAAAAGAAAGTTGTTTTATTCTGTTTCATTAGTTATTATTTTATTTGTTTTAACTTTTATTCTTAATCTTAGAAGTGTTGAGTATAGATGAAATACCCAGACCATGCACCTAAAAGACTTTCAAACATTTGATTCCGGGCTAAAATCCGCAGCCACACCAATGCTCGCTTCCAGATATATATCAGCAACCAATGCAATATGAACAGGTTAGCATCGAATCACGCCACCAGGAATGTGCGTCTGAACAGCATGATATTATTGGAGAAATCATGAGCTTCAACCAGTATAGGAAAGTGCTTCTATCTGGTGAAGGAATCATGTATGTAATATAAAGAGAACACGCTAAGTATGGATGGGAGAGCGGTCTTATCTTGCCGACTTATCTTCTCAATCCATAGAGCTGGAATGGGTCAATGGTGCAGGAAATACGTCTGCGTCCATTTTCAACGATATGACTACCTCTTTGGGGTCATGCATTTAGTTGGACTCATCGCCCTAGGTGCTAACATACTTCACATTACATTGATATAAACATCCATATATCTCTCCACCAGCATTGACACAACTATGAAACAAATAGTCCGAAATCAAAACCCTCTTTAAAAGTAACATATTTAAACTAGTCTAGCAGCCATCTATACTCAAATAACATTTAAATCATTTTATTAATGTAATTCAAAACAAAAAATATTTAGTTTATAGTTTTAAAATCATTTTAAAATGAGCATTATATTTAACTTATTTTTTTTCCAGAAATACTATTTTAACCTATTTTTAAAATTTAATAATGCACAAATAACGAGGTGTTTCTATTTTTAAATTTAAGTTTGCAATCGCAAACCCCTACCTTATTACAAACAGATACTAATTAAGCATGAATAAAAATATAAAAAAAATACAATACATTTTTTTTTTAAGAGATTACGTTTAAGACTTTAAATAAGAGTTTATAGAAATAAAGTTCAGGTTTGCTTGAGAGAGAAAGTCTATTATTCATTTAAAGACAGATAAAGTTCGAAGATTTTAAAATTAACAGTTTATATTTCATTTATAAATTTATACTTTCCTTTGTTCGTGCTTGTTCCTTCGTGAGGAAGATCCAAATTTATACAAGATCCATTTCTTGTGGGCGATGACGATTTATGAAGATGCATTTATGATGTTTTCTGAAAACGGTACCAGTGGTTTGATCCTGGGATCCATGGAGATGAAAGCTGCCTTCGGCCGGCCACACCGAAGGAAGCCCGTTGACACTGACTACATTCTTAGTGATGGTGATAATAGCTTTTTAAAAATTTTCTGCTTTCAACAAAGACAATTGAATTTAAAGTTTTAATTTTCTGATTCTCTCCAACTCCCCAACTAACTAATTATCGTTTTGTTTTTTTCCTTTTATACTCCCCAGGCACCTTATCTCTGGAATGCACGGATTCATCAAACATATTTCATTATTTATATTTTATTGGTTTATTCTTTGTGTCCAAGGTAAGATTTTGGGGTTTCCACTGAGGTCTGTGTCTCTATCTCTGGGCGGGAACTCTTATCTATTTCGCAATCACTTCTTTAATTGTGATTTTGCCTTAAAGATCTGTTTGTAATTTTTTTATAATTAAAAAAAAATCTTCGCTATTATTAAAAAGGTTTTTATTATATATTTTATTTAAAGATTAGAATCTTTGCTTCGATTCTATAATTCATTTATTTTTTAAAGCTTATTTTAATATTTAAATCAATCTAACATATTAATAAATTAATAATTCGTTATTTGTGCATTGTGACAGTTTGTTTTTAATTCTGTATTAGATGAAAAAAGTTATTATTAAATTTGAATGTAACGCATATATATATATATATATATCCCCTTAAAATATATATATATACACACACACATGAAAGTAGTTTATATTTAAGAAATACCAATCAATATCAGGAACCTCAATCTGTTTGTTGTCAGGACAATCTTTTGTATTTTGATAATGATGGATACTCACCTTTATTCATGGTATAATATATTTATATAAACATTAAAGAGTACTAATTTAGAGGGTACTCTTTGCCACTTTGGTTTCTAAGGGAAGATCCAAACTGACTACTGTCACAACTAAATGATAAAAAAAGTCACATAACATTGGTGAGCATTAGAAGTGTTTCAATTATTTTCATCATTAATTAAAAAATTGCAATTTCCATCAAAAATTAAAAAGTGAATATGGAAATTTTGTAGAAATATGATTAATCAAAAAAAAAAAAATCAAAGTCATCTAGAAAATCAAAATATCAAGCAAATTAGAAATTAGAATATGACCAAAAAAATTCTGCTGCTTTAATCATGTGATCAAAATGTCAAACTATGAAACAATGACCACCACTAAATGTTAGTGTAATTATATACTGGAAAAAAATAAATAGCAAAATTCAAAATTTCAGAAAATAGTAAATATACTAATGGAAAAAAAATCCAATTATAGCAATCAAATATAAAAATAGAAGCTTAAAGGGTTATTGTGATGATGGTGTTCTAGTTGTATTTTTATATTGGACTATTTCCATCATCTAATATATGTACTGAATGTCTTTAGAAAAATTTAACTTTATTTAAATATTCCAAATACATTCAACTATTAGTAATAGCACATCAAACAGGTTAGTATATGCACAATGTTTCAGGAGGTATTATTCTTTCCTCTTCTTCGGGTGTTGCTGGTCTGACCAGTGACAGTACTAGCATGAGATTCGATCCTTGACCCTTAGATTCTTGAGTATTGAATTTTAAGGTATGCTCTAATCAACTAAGCTATCCTGCCAAAGGCAACAGTCTGTAGTAATTTCATACATTTATCTATGAGGTTCCTCCTGATTTCTTCACTTTTTCTTAAGAGCAAAGTTGATTAGTGGTTCCATACATTATGTATAGTCATACTAGGTTGGCTTATGCCATTGTCATGTGAGCAACTTCTTTAAATTTTCTTTTTTGTACCTTTTCTTCTCTATCCAATATATTGGCGAGACCAGTCATCCTATTGAAAAGCACTTGTAATTACACAAACAGATGATTAGATGAGAGAAAACAATTGTGTCTAAGGTAGCAGACCATGTATGTGCCAATGAACATATGTTCAATTGAGAAAGAAGCTGCTTACATGACAATGGCAAAAAATCCCATAAGCCAACCTAGTATGGAAACCACTAATCAACTTTGCTCTTAGGAAAAAGTGGAGAAATCAGGAGAAACCTCATAGATATGTATATAAAATTATTACAGACTTTTGCCTTTGGCAGAATGGCTCAGTTGGTTAGAGCATTACCTTAAAATTCAATACTCAATAATCTAAGAGTCAAGGATCAAATCCCATGCTAGTACTGTCACTGGTCAGGCCAGCAACACCTGAAGAAAAGGGGAGAATATACCTCTAGAAATGTTGTGCATATACTAATCTGTTTGATGAGATATTACTAACAGTTAAATGTATTTGGAATATTTAAATAAAGTTAACACATATTAGATGGTAGAAATAGTCCAATATAAAAATACCAATAAAAGGTTAGCATGATTACATGACCAAAACAAAAAATAGTAGCAAATATATCAATGAAAAATTAAATTCACCAGTGAAAAAAATTGAGACTAAGTTACAAAAAAATAAAATGTAATTATGGCTGTAGAATAGAATTTGATCAATAATATTTTCTCAAATGGTATATATTGTATAGTGATCATCAATAACTAGATATATTACTTGTAATTCACACATATTAGAACAATATCGATATTTTGCTAAACGTAAAAAAAAAAAATCAAGAACTTTTATGTAATGGATGAAAAATTTCAAATAGTTTAAGAATTTTTTTTTTAATATTTGACCAAAATATAACAACAAATTACTATTATTGTGTTCATTAATAAATAGAAAGGTTATCTATAATTCTCACATATTAAAACTTTACTGATACTTTATTAAGAATTAAAAAAAAACCTTTGTACAAGGGAATGAAAATTTCAAAGACCATACATACTTTAGCAAGTCCATAGATGGAGCTCTTACAGGAAAATCATCTTCCTCACAGTCACACAGAATGGCTCCGAAAGATTGTTTTTGCAGCAGTGAAAGGTGTATTTTATATTTATTTGGCCCTTTAAAGACCTTATTTTGCTGCTAATGTACTCTTTCATTCACTAAATCTCAGTTTTAGTGCATTTTTAACACAATTTCACTGTGACTACCTTGTGTTTATCAGCATTTAACTACTTCATTTTCCCCCTTGTTTGGTGGGTGGTTCAACTGTTTCATGGACAATAAAGGGTTTTATTCCCTCTTAGACTCTTAAATATTTCTCCTACTCCAATTCCCTGTTGCTCAGAACTTGTTTATAAAGTTTTTTGTGTACTGTCCCAGTTATTTAGGCCATTTTTAACGATCTTTTTTTTCAGATTCTCCCCTCCTTTGGGGTAACTAACCACCTAAAATTCCACTCAATTTCCTAATTACTCAACTAAAATTATTAATAATAAGATTTCCAGTGTTTTTTTTTTGCTTTTACATCAATATATTTAATTTTTCCATTTCAAAATTGTTTTCTTCATATCGCTTTTCATTCTTTCAAATGGTTTAAAGATTGCCACTGCCCCTAGCAAAAAAAAAAAAAAACGTGCAGAGTCCTAAACTTCATGAATTAAAACCTTCAAAATTACCCAAATTTTATCCAAATCGAATTTCAAACAAAATGTAACTAAAACATCATCACCAAAGAATTTATTTCAAAGTCTCCATCTCCTTGCCCCATGAACTTTCCTCCCTTTCAGGTTGTGGTTTGCTCTATCAAAGGTAAAAAGCAAGTCAAAAAGAACAACATGGCCAATCACATATCTACAAAGGATAATAATCAGCCTATTGCATCTAAACATAAATAAAAAATCTCCTCTTTTATCCCTGAAACCTCTAAAGACTTAACATATAGCAATTTCCTCAAAGTTAATGTAATATATGGATCATCCTATTAATTCACCAGGACAACCAAGCCTATCAACATTGCTCCTTTCCAAAGACTCTTTTTTACCTGAACTACACATCCTTTCCATATCCCATTCCCATTTCATATGTATTCATTTCCCCCTCACCACATTGTACTTGAATTTCATTTTGTCATGTAATCATCTCTTTGTGAACCTTTTTAACTGTTGTGTATTTTGTCTTTTTGATGAATAAAAGCTTTCATCACCAAGAAAAAAAAAACAAATTACTATTATCGAAATGTAAATCACAAATAAAAAATAAAATGATAGAAATATATTAAAAAAATAAATATTACCTGAACAGTGCAAAGCTATTTCTTATGGCAAACATGTGGGTAAGTAATGAAATGGAAGAAAAATAAGGGGCCAACTGTAAATTCACAGGCATGCATGTTTCATCTCAATAACTTACGGAAACTTTATTTTAAGGAGGAATAAAAAAAATTTAAGCATGGAGTGGGAAAATAACATCATTCATTTATTTAACTGCCTAGTCACCGACACATTTGAGCAACTATTAGCTATCTATTTATAACTATCATTGATCTATATTTTATTCTTCTGTCTATTTATTTATTTATTATTTAACTTGTCTCTCTATTTTTCTATCAATCTGTTTATTATTTACTTGTCTCTTTATCTGATTATCGAGATATTCATCTATCTCTCATGTAGTAGTCTCTCTATATGCTTATTTATTTACTCTTTTCTATATATCTATCTATCTATCTATCTATAATTCTCTCTATATGTTTATCTATATATCTATCTTATTTATTTATTTCTCTGATTTTCTACCTACATAATTGTTTATGCATCCAGGTATCTATTTAACTACCTATCTACTATTTATCTATTTATCTGTCTATCTATCTATTCATTTATCTATCTATCCATTTGTCTGTTCTTCCATTTATCTGTCTATCTGTTTATCTATCTATCTATCTATCTATCTATCTATCTATCTATCTATCTATCTATCTATCTATCTATCTATCTATCTATCTATCTATCTATCTATCTATCTATCTATCTATCCATTCATCTAACCACCCATTCTTCCAACTATCCATCTATACATATATCTATCCATCTATCTATCCCTTTGTCCATCCATCTATCTATCTATTCATCCATCTATCTCCATCCATTTATCTATTTATCTAATGTTCTATCTACCTATCTATTATGTTTTTCTACCTAACCATTTATTTATGCAACCAACCTTACATTTAATTATCTGATCAATCCATTTTCCATTACCTATTTATCTGCCTATCTATTTACTTCTTACTTATCTATCTTTATCTATCTATCTCTATCTACTTATGTATCTATCTGGTTTTCCATTATTTACTTATGCATCCAAACATTAATTTAACTATCTAGCCAACCACCCATCCATTTACTTTCTTTATCTGTTTACCTATCTATGTACATACCTGCCTATGTATTTGGTTATATTTATTTATCTATCTATCTATCTATAACTATCTATCTGGTTTTCTACCTATCTATTTTAAGTTTGTAACCATCATATTACCTATCTAGCTTCCAACCATCTGTCCATCTACCTACATTTATTAGCAAATGGTGACAACACATTAAAATTCAACCCTAACAGTTCTTAGCCAATCAAGAATTGACTGTTTCAAGTTATGTAGAGCAATGAGGTCAACAGGGGCTGTTAAATTGACACTGGCTGTAAATATGTATCATAGTTTGTGGACTTCCACAGTCACAGTTTGGACAGTTCATTAATCCCTACTTGTGAACATATAATGACATCTATCCTTGCCTCTTCATATTATTTTAATCTTTGAACAGTTTTTTGGAAAGGGGAAATCAGGTATTTGGAGCAGGTTGGACTTGTGTCCACATGATACAGATATTTAATGTGGGTGGCTGCTGAAAATTACCAATAACTCAGAAAGGCTGACATAATTTTTGCTTAGTGTTTGGGGGTCTGTTCAGAATGAGATTGATTGGATGATTTTATAGCACACAAGAGTAACAAATAAATGAATGTAGATATGTGAATTGATTAACAGATAATTAAAGAAGACAGATAGATAAATAGATAGTTAGCTTTTAGTCATCTCATGGCTTTCTAATGCTGACTTTTCTTAGAACCTCTGGACTAGCACTTGTTTACTTTATAGTTGAATACTGCTTTCTAGTGTGGTGCAAAAGTATACATATTAATCTTGTGGTTACTCAAATCAAGGAAATATTGCATATTATTTCTGGAAGTCTTAAATCAACACCAGTAAAATAACTACCAGTACTCTCAAATATTTCTCCAGCTAACTCCAGACACAGTTTGGCAACTATCATTGAATTCAATTCAACAAGCTTGTTGAGTTATCAAATCTAATCAATCTCATTCTTATTAAACCTCCAAATCTCAGGCAAAAATCAAGGCAGCCTTATTGGGTTTTTGGGTTACTGACCAGATAATTAAAGGTATGGTTGGATGCATAAATAAATAGATAAGTAGAAATTCATAAATAATTAGGTAGATAGAAAATCAGATAAATAGATATATAGATAGATGGATAAATAGATGGATGGATGGACAGATAGATGGATGTCAAGTAGATAAATGGCTTGGTAGATGGCTGGATAAATAGATGGGTGGCCAAATAAGTGGATGGATAGATGGAAGTATAGATAGTGGAATAGCTGATTGGCTAGAGAATAAATAGATGCATAAGTAAATAAATAGGTAGAAAACTAGAAAAATAGACAGGTATATAGGTAAACACATGGAAAGACATGTAGATAGATAAACAGATAGAGAGACAGTAAATAAATAAGCAGATAGGGAGACAACTAAAAGGGCGTTAGATGAGTATTTCAATAAACAGATAAAGAGTACAGATAAATAAACAGACTGATAAAAAATAAATAGAGATAATAAATAATAAATAGATTGATAGATCAATAGACAAGTAAAATATAGATCAAGAGATAATTATTAAATTAATAGTCAGCTAATAGTTGTATGAATGCATGGGTAACTCGGCACTTAAATAAATAAATTATATATTCCCTCTGGGCTTAAATTTTTTTTATTACCTCTTTAAAATAGAGTTTGTCCAAGTCATTGATATCAAATGTAAATCCTTGTGAATATACGATTAACCCCATTTTTTTCTCTCCATTTCATTACTTTCCTACTTTGAACTGTTCAGGTAATATTTATTTTTGTAATATATTTTTATCATTTTATTTGCAATTTATGTTTCAATAATAGATAATAGTAATTTTTTTTGGTTAAATATTTCCTAAAGTATTGTCTTTGAAATTTTCCTTCCCTTGCACAGAAGTTTTTCATTTTTTTAAATGCTTAAATAAGTATATACAATGTTTTAATATGTGAGAATTACAGGTAACATGTCTATTATTAATGAACATGATAATAGATAATAATAATTGTTTCTGATATGTTTTGGTCAAAATCTGATAAACTATTTGGAAGTTTTATCATTTGTGCAAATGTTCTTAATTTTTTTTTTTTACATTTAGCAAAATATCCATAATGTTTTAATATGTGTGAAGTATAATTAACATATCTATTTATTGATATCACCATACGATAAATACCATTTTAGAAAATATTGTTGATCAAATTTTATTCTACACTCATAAATATGTTTTAGTCTTCTATAGGTTCATCTATTAATTTTTTGCAGGTGAATTTATTTTTTCATTGCTATATTTGCTATTTTTTTATTTTGATCATGTAATTATGCTAGCACATTGTGCTCATTTTTTTATATTTCATTGCCATAATAATTTGATCTTTTGGTTCCATGATATTTTTTCCATTGATATATTTGCTCTTTATTGTTATTTGCTAAACATTGTTTTTGAAATTTTGAATTTTACTATTTTTTTTTGTTTTCATCATGTATTTACACTGACATTTTGTGGGCATTTTTCATATCTGATTGCAATAATGTTATGATATTTTGGTCATGTGATTACAGCAGGATTATTTATATTTTTTACCTTTTACTTCCTAATATGTTTGATATTTTGGTTTCTACATGAGATCGATTTTGTTTCGTTGAGCATAATTCCACAAAATTTGCATGATTCCTTTTTAATTTTTGATTAAATGCAATTTTTTAACTAATGGTCAAAATAATTGGAACATTTCTATTGGTCACTTGTGTTATATGACATTTTTAGCACTTAGTTATGTTAGCAATGGGTTTTTGGCTCCTTTTAAAAACAAAAATAAATTAGTACCTATTAAAGTTTGACACTTGACTAAAAGAGATCGAAATTTATAATTCAAAGAAATTTAAATAATTCCCATTAAATAGATACATATATGTCAAATTAGAAATTAGACAGTAATGTTGGGAGATTTGACTTATTATTTATATAGAGTGCTTTAAGATTTCTTCACTCCAAATAAATTACACACATGAATAAATGAAAAGCTCTTCCCAATTACTTAATTCACCTTATCATATTTAGATTATCATTTAATTAAATTGGTATTTAAATAATTAATGTAAATTCACAAATTAATTAAAAAAAGTAATAAAATATTGATATGTTTTATTTTTTATTGGATCTATCAAGATAGTAAATTTCATGCTATCACATTAATGTCACTCCATTATATATTTGTTTTTGTGCAAATTGAGTTGACATCCTATTTGAAATCATGCACTGATTAGATTTTAGATATTCTAATTTTTGAAATGACCAATTAATTAATGAAAGTCATTTTAATTTATAACATATATATACTATTTAGGTTTATATTTAAAACAAGTTAAAATCAAAGTATATTTTAATAAATAGTTTTGGTATATTTTAATGAATAAAAACACCCTTTCCCCTTTTTGTCTGCGTGTTCTACTTCATCCTTTCTGCATAAAATCTGTAACTTGTCACATGTCTTTATTAACTTATGTTTCGATATTGGCATGTGTCTTTTTCTCAAGCAGTATTTGGTACTAATTATTATTTTCTTTGTTTATTTTAAAATTACAACGTTTGACAAGCAAATCATACATTATTCTTATCCCAAAACTAATTTGGAGGAATTTTGCTATTTTTTACTAAGATATTAAAAAAAAATCACAAGTAGCATTTAACTATGTTTTAATCATTTTTAAAATGTAATAATATTTTTTAAATGTGTAGTATATTTGTAAACAAAAATGCTGTTATTTAAAAGAATCGGTTTTAATTAATATGAAAACTTTAAATTTAATAAACATAAAAAATAAAAATAAAAATTTAGAATCTTTTAAAAAAAAAAATTGTTGTAATAAATTTACAAAATAATCAAATTATTTTACATAATTAAACATAATTTTAAGTAGTTTAAAATAAAACTACTCTGCTCTTGCTAGTTTTCGATTTTATTGTTTTACGGTTTTCTTCATATTTGTTTTAATACAAACATTTTTTAATAAATTAAGTTTTAAGTCTATATTAGTTGTTAAAGTAAGGCAAGTTTTAAAACTAGTAGTTAGTATATTATATCAGATATGTGGCTCAATTGAGTCGCCTGATCAAAAGTATTTGCTTCTGTTTTATATGTTACGATTTTAGTTTCATCAATGGCTTTTTCAGTTGAATACAATAATATAACATCTAGTCACTATAAACCTCTCATGCCACTATTCCTTTGTCAGCATATACATATGTGATGGATGCAAACACCAAAACAATTTTAATTATGACCTTACATAAATCAGTTGATTCAATAATGAATTACTACTAGATTTCGATTAGCAATTCAATTAATAAATGATTATACATTTGAAGTGCCTATTTAGGAATTCTATAGCAAGAAAAATGTGTAAAAATGTAGAAAATGAAGTCTTTTTAAAATGATCTCACAAAATTGGATAAAATTCTGTTTGTGAATGTCTTCATTGAATAAATAGAAAAATAATAATGTTAGCAACAATATTTATCAAGCAGAAGATATTAATGGTAATAATTTATATACATATATAATTTAATATTATTTTATGTTATACTAGTAAGGAATAAGTAAAATAGAAAACATGTACTATTAAAACACTAATAAAATAAACTTACATTAAAATTCTGTAGATGATCAAGATTTTGTCTATTACAAATAAATCAACTCACATGAAAATAATTTAAACTTGCTTATACATTTAACAACAAATCTTTTCATAATTCCTTTCACATATTTTTAATAGCAAAGAAAGTTTTTGTAAGATTGATGGCATCATCGACAAAAAGATTAATCATCAGAGTTTCTCTAACTCTTCTTTTGATTTTTTTTTCATAAAAGATAACATCAACATTGTCAAATGTATTAAAGCTGAATTATGATACCTATTCTACTTGTATGAATTTTAACTCTTTTATTAAGACTTAATTTACTTTAATCTATATAAACTTTATGATAAGATTATTTTGAATCATTTAATAATGGATTTTTTCCAAGCAATTCTTATACCATCCAAAAAATGACAATTATTATTTAATCTATAAATTGAAGCCTTAAAACATAAAAAAAAAATCATTTTTTTCTCATTAATTTTCAAATTTTTAAAATCAGGCTTATAAATATTTTTAATAATTATAATATTCTTACTAAAAGCATGAAAACAATTTAAATCAATATAATCCAAAGCAAATTAACTTTTTAAAATTTTGTCAACAATTCTGCCTATAAAATCAAAAATATAATTTAATTTATAAATTTAAAGTATTTAGAAAATATTTTAATTTTAAAAGTAATTACAATTATTTTATTTTAAATTAATTTTTAAATTGCTTAGATATCATTGTCAGATTACTTATAATTTTGATAAGTTTAATTTATTGTTAAATAAATATACTAATAGTACAAATATTATGAGTAATTATTTTAAAGACTTAATAAGTATTTTGTTTTAAATTTGTCTAATTTTACTTTGAATGATTCTCATCTAGATGTTTTAAGTAAAGGTTCTTCCTTTATTTCTTTTTTCTATTAGAAAAATTGTAATTGATTGTGTTTCTGCAATTGAATGTTTTAAAAATAGTTCAGATCAGAATAAAATAACTCTGCAAGTATTTTTGAATAGACAATTATTTGAGAAGGAAAATTTGTTTTTGCCCCAAAGTAAATAGATTTTCTTAAGAAAAGATTGAAGATCTATGATGTAATCCTATTAAAATAATGTAAAGATGAATGATTTGTATTATTAAATAATAATAATTTTGACCAATGTTTCTTTAGAGTTAAATAAATAAAGTATATAATTTTAAATAGTGATCCTGGAAAGAAAAGTTATGGAAAATTAAATAAAAATTGATAGAACAATTTCTTTAAATTGTTATCCTAATGATTTTATGACCCTTTTATCAGCATAATTTTTTCACTCATTAAATAATAAATGCCTAAGGATAGTGCTCAATAAATCTTTATTCTGTACTATTCTATCCAATATACACTGACTAGTTTCAAGCATATGGTTCTTATCAATTAGAAGCTTTGGATCTTAAAATAATGTACTTGAATATTTAAGGTCTAATATACTTTCCTTTTAGAAGTTCCTCATTGATAAAAGCTATAACCTTGAAACTAATTTAGAAATATAGGATAGACATCACTGGATAGGGATTTATTAAGTACTATCATCTCATAACTATTATTACTTACTAAAGCTTATAGTAAGTGGCATAGAAAGCAAAAAATATTTGCTGGAGTCATGAGATAAAATTATATGATATTTTATCAATTATGTGGATGCGAAGGTTTTCTTTAATGTTAAGTGTCATAAAAATAATTTTCATTTGAGGTATATTTTGTTGACAAATGTTTACATTTTTTAAAATTATTTTTTTAAAGAATATATTAATTTTGGATGATTTTCTGTTTCTTCTCTTTTTTTTCTGTTTTTGAAGTTTATGAAAAAATTAATGGTTTTATTTTAGATGAGAATTGTGCTTTTAATAGTCTTGATATTGAAAAGATATATCAGTCAGTTGATGAACTTTAAAGTATTAATGCTTTTATTTCTATTTTGGCAAAACATTAATATTTTTCTGCTGATATGATGAATTTTGTTCTGATTAACTTTTATTATTAGAGGATTTAATCTTACACTGTAGCACTTTCTTCATACAATATTGCCAATTTTTCCATACCTATAATTATGTGAACAATGTATACATATTTATATAGTTAAAAACTTTAAATAGATTTTGAATTTAATACCCCCCCCCCCAAGAAAACAGAAATTCTAATAAATAATTCAATTTTAATTTAGCAAAATGTATTTAAATAACTTTAATTCTGGAGTTTAAATTGAGTTAAATATTTTTATTTTATACACATGTAATCAAAGATTATTTTTACTAAAATATAAAAAGGTTAAACAAACTATTTTAATTTTGGGTATCTATAAAAAAAAAAAAAAAAGTAAACAGAAACCCCTCCAGTTATAGATTAAAAATCACAATGTTCTTATAAAATTAGTCACAGAATTTGTTGTTAATAAATAATTCAGTAAGAAATTGCAATCAATAACAACTTCAAATGATGATTTTTGTCTTCTATGTGTTTCATTCCTAAAACAACATAACTAATAAAGACAATTAACTATGTGAAGCACTATGTTAGTATGTCACTTAGTAACATAATTTCAAAATAGTCACAATATTCCATGAAAATCGTTTACCTTTTTAGATATGAGTAAATAAATATGTTAATTATTTTATAAACAAATAAAAGATTGATTTATTTTAAAATGCAGATTGTTGTTTGTTTTTTTTTTTGGTAGAATTGTATTTAAACTTTAAGTTAATAAAAAATAACATGCTCCCAGAATTTATACACAAATATGTAACCATGTAATTTATAAATAAGTAATTTAATCATTTTTATATAAATAATATATATAAAACAGATTCATATTCTAATGTTTGATGACTATCCAAATGACATTTGAAAAGTGGCTGGTAAAATGCTGAAAGAAAATACTAAAACATAAGGTTTTTTGTTATTTATTCATTCACTATTCAGTTTAATTTGATGCCAACCCTGCTTCAAAAACCTGGAAAATGATTAATACGAAGTTTAAACGTCAATCTGATCTAAAATGTACTCCTTTATTTTTGGATTTAGGCAGTTACTTCTTAAAATAAAAACAATAATATTGTTTATCAAAAATATAATTTAGAGAATTCTTTTTTACTATTCTTTCTTTCTCTTTCTAAGACCATTACATTATGAAATTATTTTCAGTATACATCAAGAAATCTTAATTTCTCAAATATATGTATTAAACTATTTCTAGCAAAAACAAGAAAATATTAGTTTGACAAATATAACTATATGTTTATTATATTCTACTATCTACTAATGTTTCAATTTTACTCACTTTGAACTTATATACAAAGATCTATTAATGTTCTAAGGTGTTATTTATATTTTTATATCAGTTTACTAACAAAGATTTTGAGTTCCACAAGTGTATTACTAATTCTTGATACTTTATTTTAAATGTATTTTATTCCTCAGGCTATTTATTTTATGTACACATTATTTCTTTTCTCTGAATAACTCACTTTCAAAATCTAATTATCTGATTTTTAATATTTAAATCTTGCAATGTGGAAGTGTTATCTCACAAATAATTAAACTAGTTACATATTAATATATATCTAGATATTCATTTACTATGTTTTCCTCCTTATTATAATTCTGATAATGTATTGTGGATGAATCATACATATCTTTTAAATTTAACGTGATATGAATACATTTCCAAGTTTGCACCCAATGTTTTGAAAAATAATTTTTCTATTACTTTCTAAACACACTTAATATTAAACTAATATCATACTTCCTAGTTATGAGTACTTTTAATTATAATAATCAAATATTTAAGATAATTGTCTTGATTATATTGCTTATATTGTATGGCATAATTTAAATATAATAGAATTGAAATACTTCATGGATAGAATTAATTAATAAAATTATTAAAAAGTATATATGATTATGTTATCTAGAAAAATCCAAAAATAAAACCAAATACATAAAAAATTTATCATGATTTTTATTCAGCTCTCAAACCATGACATATATAAAATAATATTTGCCTGAAGGTTTGTGATGATGGTATATTAATGTGATAATATGTTGAAATATTTCTATCATTTTTCATTAAATGTTGAATATCTAAAAAAAAATTAAATTGTATTTAAACTTTTTAAATACAAACAACTTGTTAGTATTAACACATAAATAGACTATACAGTTCAGCTAATCAAGTGATAATATTAACTAATAATATGCTAATATTGTCATTGGTTAGCCCAGAAATACCTGAAGAAGAGTGGTACATGATACTAATTGAAATGTTGTGTAATTACTAAGCAGTTTTGTCTATTTGTATGTTATTACTTGTAAGTTGTTTGTATTTGAAAAGTTTAAATAAAGCTTAAAATTTTCTAGACATTCAACATTTAATGAAAAATGAAGGAAATAGTCCAACATATTATCACATATAAAATAATATCTCAAAATAACATCCTAATGGACACATATAACAGGGATACATTAACTGTATATTGCAAAATACTAATAAATCATTATCTAACTACTGCAATACTCATACTTTTATTATCTCAAATGTCTTACTATGATTCAAGGTGCAAGGCATTTTAACTATTTATGATAAAAATATAAATATATAGTCAATTCTCCTCTAAAATCATATGAATGAACATGGGTAACAATAAATATATTCAATAACATAAAATAATAAATAGTCACATTATTATCAATATTATTCTATAACATAAACATATATACAATTCTTTAATTAATCTCTTAATTAAATCATTCTGCTAATGCATAACTCTGATTAATCTCAACTGTATACAGGATAGGCAATAAAACATTATTTATTTATTAAGTTTTAGTCATTAATTGAAAATACATTGCCATTATTCTCCTCTATAATTCTTCTATAACAAGTTTATAGGCAGTTTTACATATTTCAAATATCTCTAGAATTTTTTAAAAAAAAACTCATGGTATTCGTTTTCAAATATATATAATTAATGAAAAAAATCCTTATGTACAAATGTACATATATTCATATGCTAATGTTAAATATGTTTTATTTCAATAATTTATAAGTCTGTTTAATTTAATGTTCTAATTTTAACTGATTTACAATGGCAGGCAAAACTCTCCATACAGTAGTGCCACTCAGTGTCAACCAGAGTAATCAATGGATGCCAGAAGGCTTGTGCATAAAATCCCTATCTAATGCCTACTCATCCAAAGCTCCTCACTGACCAAGGCTACATGCCAGAAACTAGTCTGGGGATATTGGATGAGTAGGCATTAGATAGGGATTTTATGCATAAGCCTTCTGGTATCCATTGATTACTCTGGTTGGCACTGAGTGGCACTACTTTATGGAGAGTTTTACCTATTTTAATAACAGATATGTGCTAGCATAATAAATGGTGATCATGTGATGTTTACTGATTTATAATGGTGATATTTATAATGTAAATTATTTGTTGTATTATTTATCTAATTATTTATTATTTATCAAGTGAACTTGTCCTATATATCAAGCTCTTTTCATTAAATCCTCCAAAAATCTTTAGAAATAATTCAAAGTTCATTCATATTTTTTTAAAAAAAATCATAACTTTTTAAATATATATTTTTCAATTTGTAAATCTAACATAATATTTTATTTTGCATTTTTTAACAAACATATAGAAACATAATAACTTTATATTAGAGAATCAGTAATTCACTTTAAATTTTATAATGACTGATTTTTCTCTATGTCATAATTTATTTAATGCATAAGCTAAAAAATACTAACAACATTTGAGTTATTCTTTTTCTAGTAAAAAACAAACATTAGAGTTCCCAAAATAGGTGAATTTATTCTATTTTTGATTCATTTTTCAATATTTAGTTTTATTAATTCATAGCCTGACGAAGTATGGTTTGCTTCCTTTATTTACATCTATACTTTGAACTATGCTTAATTTAATGTTTGCATATTATATCTTAATTATGCTCAAAGCATAAAATATAACAATAATTTACACTAAATTACCAACAATTTTGATAAAGATATGCTTATAAAGTTCAGAGTTCTGAAAATAGGTGGATTCATTATATTTTTGATTCTTTGTTCAAGATTTAGAATACTGTTAAATAATAGTCTGAGTGAGGCTGATTTACTTTATTTATTTAATTATATAAATCATTATTGTAAAGTAAAAAAATTAGCTAAATAAGTGTTATATAATTACATATTTAAATGATTTTGTTTTTATAAACTTAGAAATCCATGTGTAAATAAATAATTTAGAAACTTCTTCTTTAATAGGACTTTTACCTTGCAGTGTAGGTGCGAAATATACATAGGTATTCAAGTGACTTTTACCAATAATTAAGAATCATTTCTGAAATATAAAAGAGTTTAAATCTTATCTACATTCTTTTTAGTTTTTTTTTTGTACATAACACCATCTATTTGAAAATTTGAAATCTTATTAAATATTTTGAAAACTTAAACTAATGTTTCATGTGATCATTAGAGAAATATTAAATTGTAGTAGGCACATGAAATAATATACAGAATATCATTTAGAATTAGGGACTACAGTCAAAACAAAGATATCCAAGAAGTTTTTTAATTATTCATTCGCAATACTTATCTAATATTTCAATTACCATTTGGATTTTCTGGCACTTCATAGTAATTTGACTCAAATGGAGAGTCAGACTCATTTTCAATACTCACATATTAGACCTGCTACACCTTTTCACATCCATATCAGTCCATTGATAACTTTCTAATCTTACAATGTTGTCAAATAACATGTACATTGGAACTTCTGAGAAACTTAAGTGATAAATTTGTCAAAACAGATCTTGTGAACATGTTATTTCAAGACATTTTCACAAGATTTAGAAATTTATTGACAGACTGATATGTATGTGAAAAGATGTAACACTTCTAATGCAAACCTGAAAAGCTATCTTTTTAAGAATATGAAAAGTATACATTTGTACACAAAAATATTAAAAACACATTATGATTTTAAATAAAACAGGCAGTTGTGAATTTTTAACCACGGCACGTCATATCATCACAGCCATCCTCCCCACTCCCACCCAAGCTTCAGCATTCTGTCATCATAAACATGGCCAGCAATTCCCAAAATGTACTTAAAATTTTAAAAAAATACTACATATATTAACTCTGGCATGAAATTACAAAATGGACACTAAAGCAAAATTACACATGGCCAACAATTCCCAAATTTTACTTAAAATTAAAAAATACTATGTATATTAAATCTGACATGAAATTACAAAATGGACACTTAAGCAAAGTTGTTAAAAAATAATACTACAGAAGCAAATTAAATTGCTTAAAATCAAAACATTCTTACCATGTATACATAATAGAAATTGTCACAATAAAACAATCATTTGATTCTTTGCAGAAATTCTCCAAACATTTCTACTTTATTTTAAATTGATCTTCCATACATCTGTGTCTAAATATTCCAAAATAGAGATTTAAACAATACATATTTTTGTGAGATAATACTTGCACAGGATCTTGATCAAGAAATATTAACAACTAAATAAATTTTGTTAATATAAAAAATTAAATTAGTATTTTTTTATTAAATTGTACAATAAAATTACTAAATTTTTATTTTAACAGAATTGATGTGCTGGACTGAATTTTTTATATTGTCCATAATGCAAAGAAACATGCCATCATCTTTGTGCAGTCTCTGCTACATAAATTCTGCCAAATAAGTATCTAGGTGCTGGCATGAACTCCAAATTCTTTTGATATTCTGAGCATGAATGCTAGTTGTGGATTCACAAAATTGTATTTATTATTCACATGAAAATGGTCATAGCCAGCAGATCATAGTTCATCACTTTCCAATAGTCTGAATATATTGTTGAACCCTGTTCCACATTTTGTTTGATGGATTCCATTAGAGTTTCCACTATTCTGTCATTAATTGCCATGATGAAACACTTGCTGGTCTCCCTGCACAAATCATCAAAACATCCACTGTTCCATAAGTATTCATCTGTCTTGACAGTTTTCTTTTTGTCTCTTTATATAAAGGCTCCCATCAATTTTAATGATTTTGTTAGGGCCTCCAATTTTATGATTTTCTTGGTCTAACATTGCAGTGCCACAAACATGACATATATAGTTGATAGTCTATCACTGTTTTGTCTGATAAACTGTGATTTTCCTCATTATATGGATGATAATTTGCAAGCCCAGCTGTAAGTGAATTGTAGCACTATCAGAAATGTAATTCTGGAATCCTCTCATCATTTTCCCTTATGAACACCTATTTTATTGTTGCAGTCTCAAACATTACAATGCCATTGTTTTTCTAAAGTGTGCAGAATTCCTTTTTCTTGAAAGTACTGGACTGCATTGATCTCAATCCCAAATTTTCATCATTTTGTACTGTAACAAAAAATAAATAAAGAATGTATTATGAACTAGAAAATGGAAAAATAAATTAAAATGAAAATTATATGAATTAAAATCACTTAAAATAAAAAAAAATATTATGTCTGTGTAGTACTAGAAATCTGAAAAAGGTACATGTATCTGCTATAATAAAAAAAAGTATGTTGTTTGAATAAGAAAATGAAAATAAAATCAAAATGAAAAGTACATAGGTTTATTATTTGCCTGAAAGTGTGTGATGATTGTATATTCAATGTGATAATATATTGAACTATTTCCATCATCTATCAGTAAATGTTGGATATATAGAAATTTTTTTAAAACTTTATTTAAACTTTTAAATACAAATAACTTGTTAGTAATAACACACAAATGGACAATGCAAATTAGTAATTACATGACATTTTGAATAGTATTCTCCACTCTTCTTCAGATATAGTTGGCCTAACCAGTGACAGTATCAGCATAGAAATAAAACTTACACCTTTAGAATCTTAAATATCAAAATTTAAGGCAAAAACTCTAACCAACTGAAATATTCTGTCACAACAGATAGTAGAAATTTTATATATTTATATATGTTAGTTGGTTCATATTCTTCTGAGTTCTTCAAATTTTTTTTAATACTTTTTTCTAAGACCAAGATGACTTCAAGGAAACTGCTCATATGACAATGGCATGTAGTCCTATAAATCACCCCAGTGTGGCAATACAAAATGTAAAGAAACCACTAATTAACTTGGCTCTTACTCAAAAGTATGTTAAAAAGTTGAAGGTCTCGGAACAATTTGAACCAACCCTCATATAAATATATGGAATTTCTACTATCTGTTGCCTTTAATAGAATAGTTCAGTTGGTTAGAATGTTTACATTAAATTTTGATTTTTGTGAATCTAAGGTGTATTACTCCTAAGCTAATACTATTACTGGTCAGGCCAGAAACACCTGAAGAAGAGTGGAGAATAATACTACTCAAAATGTTTTGCAATTACTAATCTGTGTTGTCTATTTATGTGTTATTACTAACAAATTGTTTGTATTTGAAAACTTTAAATAAAGTTTAAAAATTTTCCTATACATTCAACATTTACTGATAGATCGTGGAAATAGTCCAACATATTATCACAAGTATTTACTCACTTAAGATCATAAATAATATACTAGGAAATCGAAGAAAGGTATTTGAGAGCATTATGAAATAAAATTCAAAAAAGGGCAAAGCATTTTGAGCACTTATCCCAATGAAATTTGGACAATAAATGATGTGTGATCAAAATTTTGAAAGTGTAAAATTATTACTTAACTTTGTCAGAAGTTCCCATGTACATGTTATTTGATGAGATTGCAGGTTTATTTGACAGGATTGCAAGGTTAGACATTTACCATGGATGTGAAAAGGCGTAGCAGATCTAATATACAAGAACAAATTATTTTTCAGTAATCAACTCTTCTATAGAGAATTATGAGAATATTTTTTATTTAATTCAACTTCAGCTTGTCACAAAATGATAATTAGATTCACAGAATAAATAAATAAAAGATTTTTTTTTCTTTGTATAGTTTTCACAAAACTAAGAGCAAAACCATCTGTTTAATTAATGAACAAATTTCAAAATAAAAAACAAAAGACTACATTTTTTTTCTTTTTTCTTTATGTAAAAAGTCAGAACAGGTTATTTTAATTTCAGTTTCATATTTCAATTATTATTAAACATAATCAGATAATTAATTACATTTTGAAAAACATATTTAATTAAAACAATGTTGAATAAATTATTTTCAAATCTTTTTTTTATTTATGTAGAATTTAAAATTACAAAAACAACTTCATTTAATTAATAAAAAAACATATTTAGAGAAATGATTTTAAAAATGAACCTATAACTTTTTTATTTATTAAATTAATATTAGAAAACATTCACACACATCTTTATATATATATACAATATCTGAGTTTCAAATAAACATTAAGTCTAATCACTATCATGTTTATGAGTAAACACACCAACATCCTACTTAACACTGGACATTTATGTGAGGATTCCTCATCATAATCATCATCGATTGGTACCCATTATCAAGAAAAAAGAAAATTATGGTTAGAATTCAATTGTTCACTATAATAATCTTAAACCAAACTTCAATTTTTTTTGGTGGCCATTTTGTAAGACTGATGGCATCATAGAATAGTTACTTTATTAAAGCTATGTCAATCAAAAGCAAAATAGTGAGATTCCTGCTGAAAATCTACAGTACAGAAGTTATCCATTATACACAATACAGTGCATAAAATTACAATACTGCTTACAATATTTTGATTATAAACTTTAAATATAATTAATGTATAGTGCAATACATTATTTAATTTTCATCCAGTGCCTCACAAGAAATTCAATACTTCATTAATAACAGATCCAAAGTAAAGATTTTCATCATTAATGACAGCAAAAGCAAAAAATGTGTTTGATTTTAAATAATTCAACTCATATTTTAATGACATATAACTATCAAATGGTGTTAGTATTCTATTTTAAATTGTATGTGTTAGCTTAAAAACTTTATATTTGTTCTCATTTATGGATTAAAGTTTTTATGAACAGTACTTTGCTTATGGCAAAAATTATAATCATCATAATTATAAAATTTCATTGTCATAATTATTTTGGAAAAAAAAAGATTTTAAAAATTATGCAATTAATAATCAACTTTATATAATTGAAGGTTATTAAATATATGTTTAAATTTGCTTAATTTTAAATCAGAATATCAAAATTTGTTTCACACTTATCCAAACTAATGGAAACATTATCATGAAGGTAAAACAATACAGAATTGAAAAAATATAAAATTCACTCAACATAAAACTAAAAATAAATGTTTGGCATATATGGTTTGCTATTACTGTAATAATTAATTTTAAATTGTGTATATTAGCAAAAATATTCAGTCAATTAATTTTAAATTGTGTATATTAGCAAAAATATTCAGTCAATTAGTTTTAAATTAAATTGTTTTATCAAATTGAAACTGTTATCATTGTAAATTTATAATATTTTTAGTAAAAAAGAGAGGGGAGAGAAATGATTTAATGTTTTATGCAATTAATAATCAACTTTATATGATCAAAAGTTATTAAATCTAAATTTAACAACCTTACTTGCCCAATTTTAAATCATCTTACAATTTGTTTCAGATACCTAAGGCATTGATGAATATTATCACAAATATAACAATATAGTTCTAAAAAAATGCAAATTTCATTCAGCATAAAACTAAAAATAAATTTTGGTCATATATTATAAATGTTTAATTTTAATTTGCATACATTATTCAATCAATCAATTTTGGATTAAAATCTTTATGAATGCTACTTTCAGTCAAATCAAAACTATGGTCCTAAATGTATTTTTGGTAAAAAAAAATGTGAAGATGATTTCATACATTGTGCAATTAATAATAAAGTTTGTATTATGAAAATGCAGTATAAATAAATTGAAGAAAATTCATGCATTTAATTATTATTTAAATAGCCTATATCTCTACTGTCTCAATGTACTGCACTATTCAAAAAATTTAAAATAATTCCAATAAAATGGCTACTGTACTTAATAAAACATGTTATCTCATGCCAAAAAAAATGCCACAGCTAAAATATTTGTATGTTAAAGAGCTGATTATTTAGATCTTCTTAGTACATATTTAAAAAAAATCCTTGCCTGCTAATTACAATATATAAACATAGATTGCATAGATATTTGTTTTTATTTTTTAATATATCAGAATTTTTTTAAAAAATTAACTATGATTATATTTTAGTAATGTTCAGTACTACAATATGGCTGCTTTTACACTATTGATAATTAATACGTTTTTATGGTCAATTAAATGAGTTGTTATTAAACATTGTTTTTATTGATTTTAAATAATTACATAAAAGTAATATAATAGTACAAATTTTTAAAAAAATTAAATTTCATATTTGGATTTTTTTCCCACTGCAATGAGAAACAATTGGACAGTAAAACACAAAATATTGTTAGCTGTGGGTTTATGTTCCATTTTTTGATCCATTTTAATGTATTTTAGCACATTTTTAGTTTTTTTAAAAAAAGTTTGGAGCTCCATATCACTACACACCATATTTTTTCTTCAATCTATGGATCAAGAAATCTTTACAATTTTTAACAACAATTACAGCATCTCTTCAAAACTTTGATTAAGGATGCAGTTAAGACAATTCCATACTCTGATAGAACTATAATATAAAAACATCTGTTGATTTTACAGCAACCCATGGACTAAATCTCTAATACAATTTTACTTTGAAAAAAGACTGATTCAACTTATCACATGTGCCAAAGTTGAAAAAGACCATACTTCAATTTTATGAAAATTCATATTTTTGCTAACCAACAAAGCAGCATTTACAGAAATTGATGACAATATTAAACAGCTTGTGGAGTAACACATGGAAGAATTAATTGAGAAATTAATGAATGAATGAAGAAAAAGAAGGCAATGAATGAAAGATAATCAACAATCTGTAGAAAAGAATCTGGACATCAAAAAAACTGAAGGAATTTATATAATATCTGGGTGTCTTGAACAACATTTTGGGTAAAATTGGACCCAACATAGAATGCAGCATCAAAATTAGAAATACCTCAAACCAAGGAATTAGATTTTATAAGATGTATGAAAAGAAAATCAAAGAAGCATGTTAACAATACATTCTAAACTTTTTATCCAGAGATTTCAGCTTCAATATCTGGTGTATCTCCTCCAAAACAACCAAGATCAACAAAAGATTTAAAAATATAACAGTGAGCTTTAGAATGAAATGATTCAGAAAACTGAATAACAATGACTGATGAATGGATCACAGTAAAGAGCAATTTAAGTTGCATAATCAAACATATATACAAATGTTAATTGCATATCTGCATAATAGACCTATAGCAGAGTTTATGCAAGCATATAATATATATTAAGGCATTTTAATTACTATACTGTAACAGTATGGAATGATCAGAGGTGACTGGAATTTATTTGGTGCCACAATTGGGTGGGCATTTTTAACAGTACACAATATCTTAGGGCTGAATTATGAGGAGAGAGAAAGCCATCATCATTCCCACATTTAATAATCAAAGTTAAATATAAAAGGAATTGGGATGAAAGGTCAGCATGAAAAAAAAACTAACTACTCAAATTTATCCAGCATTAAACAGAAGTAATAATAAAATCATTCATCATTATGAACAATAAACAACAAAAATCAACCATCAATCCTGTGACTGGATTTGAAAGTGGTCCATTATAGATAGGCTACTCATTTAGCCACTTCCAAACTTGGTCTGGATTATATAAACAATAATTTAAATGCATATACTTAAGTGCTAATCCATCATTCATAATAAAAAATATTGCTGAAATACTAAGACATGCTGATCATCATCATTGTCCTGGACATCTAGTATTATTAGTATACTGACAGAATGTAAAAAATTCTATGAATAAAATAAAATAAATTTTGGCACATGGATTTTAAAGGATATGCCTTTATGCCATCCAATGTTATCAATTGGAATCCAAAAACCAACTTAAGCCCCTAAACCATATAACTAACTGTTATGTTATAATCTAGCTCAAGCAGCAAGAACTCTATAAACTATTACTATGAACAAGAAATAAATAGATAAATATAACAACTAATTCTAAATCACTTTAAATAATTCATAAGTTTATCTTACTATAATTAAATAGCTTTACTGCGATAATTTTGAACAATTAAAACACTAAGCATGTCACACACACTGCCAATTCATGTAGCATAGTTGAAATATAAATATTAAAACTAAAAAAATATTTTTAAACAATTATTTAGTAACTGATTAACAATAAATAATAAAAAATGACATTAGTATAAAATTTTAAGCATTCATTTTATCAAAAATATATAGTTTCATAAAAATTATATTAACCAGTTGATATCAATTCATTAAATTAGTTAACTTTTTTATTCATTAAGTTATTTTTTGAATTTAAAATAAAAATTATAACAAATATAATTTATAACATATCTTCTGTTTGAATACAATAAATATAAAAATATATACATTGTTAGAAAGACCAAATATGAAATAATATAATAAAACTGATAAAATAGTCATCACCTAAAAAAAAAAAAAAAAAAAAAAAATTTAAACACTTTTAAACATGTTTATTTTTACATTGGTTCACAAATTCTAAATTTTGAAAGTTATATGTTAAAATGACAATTTCAAGAGAGCTTCATCACATTTATCATAAATTTCTGGAAAAAAAAAGATATATAATATGTCTTACCTGAGATAATTTTTCAGTGTAAAAATTACAAAAAGAATGCGATTGGTAACTTCCATTTTTACTAACTGACCCAGATCATGTCCTTCTATATCAGAGTATCAGCTGGAAATATGTTTGGTTTTTAGTGGGGCAAAAATAATAAGAAAAGTTTGCAAGATATTATGCAAAGAGAACTTTAGTAAATTGTAATGTATAATATTATTATATTATAAAATATTATTATATATTAACTATTATATTATTGAAAAATGGGGTGTGACCTAAAATGTGTATTCTTTTCAAATATAGTGTACTGAAATAAATATCAAACAGTAAGAACAGCTTATGAGATATTATGCTAAGAAAAATGTAGTCAATTGCAAAGTATTATTATATATTAATTATTATATTATTGAAAAATGAAGTGTGACCTAAAATTTGTATTCAAGTAAAAAGTGTACTAAAAAAAAGTCAAACAAAAATTTATTTAAGATAAAATAAATAAAAACTGTAACTAAATCAATAAACATCTAAATAAACACATTTATTATAAGCACTGATTATATATGTATGTGAAGGTGATATATGATAGTGTATAGCTGAGGGTGCATGTTTTAATTGTCATTGAAATGTAAATTGTCTAAAATTCTACAACATATTTATTGCTTTTCTACACATATTTTATTATATAAAAATATAAATAATAAAAACTAAGTAATAAAAAACAATCACATGATCACCATTTCTTATGCTTGCACATAACTGTTATTAATACAGGCAAAACTCTCTATACAGTAGTGCCATTCAGTGCCAGCCAGAGTAATCAATGAATGAGTAATATTTATGCACAAGTCTTCTGGAATCCATTGATTATCTGGCTGGCACTGAGTGGAACTACTGTATGGAGAGTTTTACCTGTGTTAATAAAAAACAAGTAATAAGAAACATCACTCACTGAATTCCTGGAAGGCATGACTCATCAATGTTGATTCCAAGTTTAAATTCTGGTCGTGAAGAAAGCCTAAATGCAATTTTCATGCTTGTCCTGCAAACAAAATGACTTCACCAACTTTTTTTTGGTCAATGTAGTTTCTAGATCTGAAGTATCACTGAAATTATCACTAAAATTAGCTTCTACAAGGAAGGCTTAGAATACATACATTGGCTATCAGAGCACGCAATTGAAGCAAGCCATGGAAGTCCATACATTTTTATGAATGCTAAATCTAAAAAAGAGAAGAAAAAACATTAAAAACTGCATTTCAAAAAATAAAAAAAAATCATAAAAAAATTTAAATTTCATTGTAGAAAAAAAATACATACATCTTTTTGAACAAAGAGAAGGCTTATGAATGCACACATTGGCAATTTAATAATCTCAGCAAGCGACAAGAGAGGCCATTATAACAGAAAAACATTTTATGAATGCTAAATCTAAAAAAATAGAAAAATAATAATTAAAAATTGAATCTAAAAAAAATCATAAAAAATATAAAGTTCACTGTAGAAAAAAAATTATACATCATTTTAAACATAAAAAAATGGCAGATTAAATTATGTGAGTACCATATGAGATGTAGTGATTGTACACAAGCTCAATCAAAAATCTAAACTTCTGATGAGAGGTACAACAGGCATTTTAGAAAAAAACAGCATTTTCAAAATCAGAGATAACAATCCTTGACTAAGCTTAATTAACCCTTTGCTAAATTTTGAGAGCAAAAGTAAATGAATGAAAAGAAAAAAAAACATGTTTAAATACAAAATTATATTTAAAAAAAAATACATTTTCTAAAACAACTTTCATAATTTTAAGAGTAAAATTGAATGGATTAAAAATGAATGTTTCACAATTTGAAAATATTAACTTAATGAAAATATTTAAAATTATCAATTCTTACAAATATATATTTTAAACTATAAAAAATATCTTTAACCATCATTTTATTTTTCTGTGAAGTCCTTTTCAGTTATAATTCCCAGTGTTTTCAGGTAAGTTTCTTCTTGAAGGCTTTTACACAATGTATATGATTAATTTGTTTTTTCCTGGTATGCAGTATTTCCAGGATACCCAAAAAAAAAAACTTTATCCATTTTCTTTCCATTAAAATTTCCAGATGAGATGAACACATATAGAGAAAACTCATGCTCTTGGTTAAAAACTAGGTTTTTTTCAGATTACTGCAGGGATAACTTCTTCATTACATTTTATTCCACTGAAGACAGGTTACATAGAGAAAGATTATGTCTAGCTTTTAACTAACTTAGCATATGGTTTTCATTGTAGAATCTATTTTTGTAACTAAGCACATAGTGTGCTAAATGCTTATTTAAAACTTCTGCTGATCTATGCAACAGTTTGATGAACACTTCTGCTTCTTTTCTCTTTATAATCTGGGTCAGGAACTTCTTTTCTCTTACTGACTTCTTCAGCAGTTGAATTAAGACTGGTTGCCTCTCACAAGCTTTCCAGACAACATTGATATGGGAAAACAAGTCCAAAATACAAAAAAAATTGACATTCTTTTTTAATTTTTTTTTTTTTTGCAAAAAACAAAACATAAGATAATCTGTTAATTGCATTGATTTGAATTTGGTATTGAAGAAAGATAAAGAAAAAAACAATAACCCTGACTAATTAAAATAAAATTCAACAAAATATTAAAATCTTTTTTTTTCTTTTCAAAATATTTCCAAACAAATTAAATATCATTAAATAATTTACTAAAAAGATAAAATTATTTTCTCTTAGTACACTTTTAAAGTTAAAATTAAAACTAGTAAATAATTATTGAAGTGAGAGAGACAAAATAAAAACTTGTTTACATTATTTTATAATTTTCCGTCCTCTCTACTATTATTTATAATTCTTATTAAAATATTTATTGTATTAAAAAATATTTTTTGAGAATTATTTAAACAAAATTTTCTATAATTTTCATACTATCATGAAAAAATCATTTAACTGAATTAACTACCAATTATTATTTTAAAAAATATGTGCATGATGAAATTAAACATTATTTTCCCATTATTTAAATAATTCTAAATTAAACTTGAAGAGCATGCTGCCAACTATATTTTTATTTTTAATGCAGCAATGTAGCCAGATAACTACAATACTTACTATATTAAGTTGTTATTAATATGATATTCACAGATTATATAATTTTTATCTGATTATTAAAACATTTCATGCTTATGCAATTTGCTAAAACAGTAACAAATTCTTCATACAGTAACATCACTCAATGCAAGACATAGTAATCAATGAATGCTAGAAACTAGGCTGGGAATTTGGATGAGGAGAATCTAGATATGGATTTTATGCATAAATCTTCTAGCATCTACTGATTACTGTGGCTTGCACTGCTACTGTTTTAACTTTTATCTGGGGTAATTAGCCAAGTTTTTTACTATAGAAAACCATTATAACTACTTGCTTTTTATACTATATTCTTGCTTTGTGTTGATTTTTGGCTAATCAATTGTTCTCACTAAGAAGGATAAAAGTATAATTTATTTTCTTGATTTTTTTTTCTAGCCAACATTTTCCTCAATGAATATAAATATTATGATATTCCATTATCAATATCCAAATGCCCTAAGTTCATATTATTTTTAAATTATATGGGCATCCATCTCAGTACTTTTCTAAGTATGTAATTATTTTTTTCAATTACATTAGCTTGAGTTTAGTTGATATAGTTTGAATTTTATTCCCCTCTTTTTATGAAGCATGTCATCTTCCCATTGCTTGTAATCTAAATGACAGTATTTTTTTACATTTCTAAATGACTACATTATTTTTGATTCTTTTTAAAATGAATATTATAAAACTTGTTGTAACTCATGGCAACAAAAAGAAAGTGCAAATTTGTTTCATTATAATAACCAATTATATAAAAAGAAATCAATTGAATCCAGTTAACCAAAATAAATTTTGTTTTCTCATTTTTATAATTTTGTGGGTATATTTTTTTAATTTTTAATACAAACATTTAAATACACATTAAAAATAATGTTTATAATAAAAAAATGAATTTGTGATATTTATTTAAAACATACTCTTTTGAAGAGGGTCATAAGATATCACCAATTGTCTGAATATTTGTACACCACATTATATCCATTATGGGTTAAACCTATTGCACTATTTTTTTTGCTTCTGTACTTCTGCAAATCACTAGGAATGTTCATGAAGCATTCACTTCAATACATAAAAAGTTTAAATTATTCATCAATTTAACTAGTGATTTACTGTTATTTTTTAATTCTTAAAAATAAATATTTAGCTTTAATTAGTTAATTTTATAATTTTTATTTTATATTTCTCTCATCTATAATGTAATTTATTTGTTAGTGACATGTTTAAAATGTACATTTAAAGATAAATTTAAAATTGCAAAATAATTGTTGGTAGATCTGTTGCAATAGTGGTTTTGTTATTGTTAATTCTAATGAATAAAATAAATTAGTTAATGCTACTTAATTTAGTTATGTTCATTTTATTTAATCTAATTAATTATTAAAATAAAATTCAAAATAATTTATTTGGATCAACATTTGAATAAGATACTTAGGAGATAAAAAGTATATTTTCATGGATTGTATAATAATCTAGATGTTATAACTATAATACATATAGTAGTCAATTCACATAATTAAATCACTTAAGTATAATAAAAGCAGACAACTGAAAGTCCAATATTAAATTAGGAAGAATCAAATACTGTAAACCAGCATAAAGTTAAAATCAATTTAAAAGCTGATAAATGATTAAGAAGTCTTAGATAAAATTGATTGGCAAAATTTTAAAATATTTGCAATTTGGGGACTTGATAAAGTAAAAAAAATAATTATCAATAAATATATGAAATTATTTGCATTTTGAACATTCCACTTTTTTTTCTTTTGTTCATTATTTATAATTTATATTGATAATTATAGAATAATAATATTACTGTATTATTATCATACTATAACATTGCCAATTGATAATTTAATTTTCCAATAATAAAAAGAGCCAATTAAGTCAAAAAAATATTACATTCTTAAATATACTTATTATCTTTAATCATATTAATATAAATATATTTTTACATGAAACAATATTCAAATCACTAAAATAACTAAAATAACTGGGAAAATGAATTTCCAAGTATTTAATATATTAAAAGAAAATAATTCTTTGTTTCAAATTCTGGCTACAAATCAGACAAATAATGAATATATTTCCATCTATGACCCAAGATTGTTACATTAATAATAAATTTAGACAATGATAATTAGAAATTGAATATTCAATCATGGAAATATTTTTTTACATTTATTTTTGTTCTTAAATTATATTCACAAAGCAGACTAATTAAATATTCATTTTAATAACTTTAGATATTGCAAATATATAATTTTCACTTGAATATCACACAATAGCAGTAGGGTCATTTGTTTACAAGCTTATTGAAATAAGATTTAATTGCTCTGTTTGTGAATATAACTTAAGGTCAATTGAAACATTCCATGTATTGAATATTCACTTTTCTAGTTATCATTACTTATATATAAAATTATGGACCATGGATAATAATGTCTTCCTTTTTTATCCTTTTTGTATCCATAATATATTATGATGTATTTGTATATAAAATGACCAAGCTTGCCAGTTCATCTTTTCTGTTTGAAACTCAAAATGATTTAGTTTTATCATTTATTACTTTCTTTTTAGAAATAATTAACAGCAGAGAGATACCCTGCTAGCAAAGTATAAGATTTACATAATGAATGGTAATAACTTAATATTTGTGTTAATATTAAAAATGCACATGCATACATAATTCGGCTATATATAGATAACTCAAATCAAATAAATAAATAACAAACATTTATTGATTTCTTCTAGCGCTTTCAAAGGTATAACCTTCATTTTCAAGAAATACAATATTTCTTCACTTTCACGAAGTGCAAATATGCAAAATAGGACAGTTATCTATATATAGCCGAATTATATATGCGTGTGCATTTTTAATATTAACACAAATATTAAGTTATTACAAATATATTCTAACACACGGTTTAACGTTATATATTATAATGAATGGTGAAGACTTACTTAATATTATAAAGAAGGAACAAAATCTCCATGCAACTCGCCCTTGAGCATTGGTTTAAAAATCATGAGTATGCTTAGACTTAGAGTTCATCACAAAGACAAAGCTCAGTTGGTTTACATCTCGGACTGCAAGTTCTGCCATGCCAATTCTACTGAGAAACCCATGTAAACCTAAAATCTAGAATAGACCAACATCTTATCTATACATACAGCGAAGTCCAGCAATGCTTTTAGCTCAATATTTATTGATTATGAAAATAACACTGGTCATTCTTTCACACCTTCTGAAAGTAAAGTTATCTGTTTTGAAAATAATAACAAAAAACAGAAAATAAAAGCTTAGCATATTGCAAGTCTCAAAACTTTATAAATGCTAGAGCCAATAGCATTCCTCTTATTGAACACTGGTCATTTAATATGCAAATTTATAATAATTATCAGCCAGTTTGATTTAAATTTTATACACTGATGGATACTATTAATATTTTACTAATTTTATTTCTTGGTCATGCTTTACAAAGATACATTGTACCAAAAGCCTGGTTTATCAAATAATAGTTTTAGATTTAAATTTATTACTATATTTGGGCTTCAGTTTTTTTACATACATATATATATATATATATATATATATATATATATATATATATATATATATATATATATATATATATATATATATATATAATAGGTCTGTTATATGGCACACAATAACAGGGTGTGTGCACAAATATATATAAAGTTGAAAGGAAATGTAGAAATAAACAGAGACAAAAAATTTTGTAGATATTTTTTTACATTTCACTTGGAAAATAATAATAAATGAAAGTTTAAATAGCTCTGGATTTAAAAATAAAATCCTATTATGAAATAAAGATTTAAAAGTGGTCTGCATAAATATAAATAAATAATATTATTCTAATTTTGACATTTAAAAATAAGCAGGGTTGATTTTTGAAATCTTAATGCTTCTATGCATTTTTGTTATCTATTTTTAAAAATCTTTGTGGATTAAAAATTCCAAAGGATTAAAGTAAAAACATGTAGATCACACATTTGGTAAAATTTCAAAGTTGCTTCCAAAAGTAGCTTATAATTAAAAGAGATTTGAAAATATTAAAATTGATTTCAATCAAGATAAGGATTAGACAAAAAAAATCTCTGTTTTTAATTAAGGTGTTTTTATACTCTAAATGATTCTATAAAAGATCTGATAAAACTATCTGTTCAGCTTTGGTTTGCAGTTTTTGTAAGAGCTGTCCAAAGGAGTCTGGTTTTAATATTTTGAGAAGTAATGGCAAAATAGACCACAAACCAACAGCAAAGTTTGTATAGCAATTTTTGGAAGATGGTTTTGTCTTAATATTTTTGTGAAGCAGTTGGCTAGCAGAAATGGTGTTTGGAAAATTATAAAAATAAAAATAGCTTCCATGAAGAAGTAGTTCAAGTCAAGCCAGTAGATTCAGCAGTGAACAGACTACTAGTTTTACATACTAGAGTTTTGATTCACTTGAAGATTGGTTCAACTAAAAATATATCAATGTGTACAGATGTGGTCTAGAAGACAGTTTGTTAGTCTGAAGCTTATCAAGCCCTAGACAAAAGGGAGACTGCCAACATACCTGATTATACCTTCCTGATTATGACAATTATGGACTATATCTGTCTTTCCTAGATCAACTCACAAAGGTAAGCACAGATAAATATATATACAATGGTAAGTAGCATTATATATAATGAGAATGACATTTTAAATAATTTCTTTGGTAAAAATGACATTTAAAAATCTATACATTTAAAAAAATAACAAGTAAATAATTTTGCTTGAATTGAAGTAAAATCTAAAGTAATGATTGAATTATGGACAATTTATTTAAAAAAAAAGAGAATATCAAAAATCTTTTTAGATTAAATTAAAGATGTAATAAATTAACTGAGAGTAACCTGGCATAAAAATTTTTTTTGAGTTACCTGTCAAAAAAAATTGACTTTATTATTTTAAAAAAAAAGAGAAAAAAATAGAATACTATTATTAACTGGAAAAAGAGACTAATTAATAATATTAATTTATATCATCTATATATTCATAGATACACATGCATGTGCAAATTTTATATATAGAATTCAAATGGAATTTATTATAAAATATATTTTTAATAATTGTATTATTTTGATAAATTCAAACATGGTCATTTTGTACTAAGTCACATGTCTGTTTGCTGTCTGGTTTTAAATAAATCTATTGGAACTTATATGTAAATAAATGTAATAAACTGAACTTTATAAATCACATATATGTAAATCACAATGTGATAATTTGTTATTATTGTATGTTAATCAAAATCAGAAGGATTAATTTATATGTATGCCCTTATTCTAGATCTTAATATATTTTTTATTTTTATTGTTAATAAACTTATGTTCAGTTATGAAAATTATTCCAGTAGTTCTAAATATTTATAGAATATGTTTCCATTTTATCTTGGTCTCATACACTAATAGAATTTGTGTTCTCCTGGGTTAGATTCATGCAATAATGGCTGATATATAAATGGGGATGTATATCAGTGTTTATGGGCATCCAGATGATGATGATTGATAACATTCTGGTTGTACTAAAAGTATATTCTTTAAATCCCATGCACTACATTTTATTTTAGTTTAGTTTTATTAGAAGTTAAGTTTATAGTTGGCCAATACAAGTGGCCAAAGCATTGATGATGATCAGACAGTTTTAATATCCCAGCATTATTGTTTTTCTGATTTTTTATTATGTATTCTGATGAATGAGCACTTAGTTTGTGAATACAAATTAATTTTCAAATAGTTGTCCAAGCTGGCAAAGGCTCAATAGTTAGCCTGGTCTACAGAAGACACACTTTCAATCCAGTGACCAGATTGTCTGTTGATTTATGTTTTATGGTTCAAATCCAGTCACAAGATGGATTGCTGATTTTATTCTGATGTATTTTGATTGATCATTCATGATGATGGTATTACTTATACTTATTGATAATGCTGGTTGAACTATATTAATTATACTTATAGTTGCTTTGGGGAGTTAGCTGGTTGATCTCTCAGAGATTTTTTTGATCTCATGCTCTTTTGAATATAAAATTGCTTGTGTATATATTTATTAGTACACATTACTTTATTTCACTTCATTATTTTAAAATTTTGCATTGGGATATTATATGTATGTGTGTGTAACTTTCTTTAAATAACTCTGCTAGTGTTTGTAGATATCATCTGTTAAATATTTTTTTTAATCTGCTGGGAATCACCTTTGATAAAAGTGTTACAAAATTTACCAATAGAAAGCTAAATTTTGCAGAACATCATGATGATCAACTCATCATTGTGCAAATGATGCTGAACCGAATCTGGGACAAGGTAATTTTTCCACTTTCTCTTTTAAACTTGCTTACAATGTATTAATCTGTGTTATGAGTTATTATTATATCTGATCTGTTACTTAAATAATGCACAAATATATTTGTAAATAGTCTTTTATTTTTTAAATATTGATAACATTTAGTACATTTTAGAAAAGTTACTCAGTGGTTGCCATATTTCGTTATAATTTGATTTACATAATTTCAAACCAGTAATATTCTTTTTAGTTTATATAACTGTTGGTTTTAAATCTGATCATTTGCAAATATTGAAAGCTACTTAATTTGCCCATTCATATTTGCAAATGTTGAAAGGTAATTAATTTGATGTTTTACGATTTCCCACTCTTTATCCACTATGTTTCTTTGTGGATTAGCACGGACTTCTTTATTTTTTAAATTTGAATTATTATAGGATTTTATAGCATTTTCTTTTTATAATTTGTACTTTCGATGTATTTGTTGGATATATATATATATCTTCAGGCATGTTTATTTTTCGATTTAAGTAAAGAAAATTTTAGGGGGGGGGTAGGTTTTTCTTGTTTTTTCATGGAATTTTTTTTTTAATTTGACTTTTATAGCATTTTCTTGTTTTTTGTTTTTTTTTTATAATTTGTACTTTCGATGTATTTCTTGGATATATATATCTTCAGGCATTTTTATTTTTCAATTTAAATGAAGAAATTTTGATTTTAGGGGTTGGTGGTAGGTCTTTCTCATATTTTTATGGATTTTTGTTTTTTAATTTTTAATTTTATAGCATTTTCTTGTTTTTTTTTTTATAATTTGTACTTTCGATGTATTTCTTGGATATATATATCTTCAGGCATTTTTATTTTTCGATTTAAGTGAAGAAATTTTGATTTTAGGGGGGTGGGTGGTAGGTCTTTCTCATATTTTCATGGAATTTTTGTTTTTTAATTTGAATTTTATGGCATTTTCTTGTTTTTTTTATATAATTTGTACTTTTGATGTATTTCTTGGATATATATATCTTCAGGCACTTTTATTTTTTGATTTAAGTGAAGAAATTTTGATTTTAGAGAAGGGGTGATAGGTCTTTCTCATATTTTCATTGAATTTTTTTTTAATGTGAATTTTATAGCATTTTCTTGTTTTTTTTTTATAATTTGTACTTTCAATGTATTTCTTGGATATATATATCTTCAGGCATTTTTCGATTTAAGTGAAGAAATTTTGATTTGGGGGGGGGAGTGGTAGGTCTTTCTCGTACTTTCATGGAATTTTTTTTTTTAATTTGAATTTTATAGCATTTTCTTGTTTTTTTTTTTTTTATAATTTGTACTTTCGATATATTTCTTGGATATATATTGCCTCAGGCATTTCTATTTGTCAATTTTGAGCCACTTTCGTATATAAATTTATCACTTGCAGACTTCAGGCTGGTTGTTGATGATGTTGCAGCACTATCTGATGGTGGCATATGGTCCCTCCATGACTATCTGATAAATCATTCTGAATTGTAACTTTGGATTACTATCGACAGTTAATCAGCTCATGAATTAATGCAACAAAACAATACTGTCTAATCACAATTTGTCATTTTAATTTCTACATTACTCTATGTAAATTAACAGGTGCCTCACTGATCTTTAAATTTATGGTTGTACAGCATATAATATAGGTGTGTATTTCCCAATATATATGTTATAGCATTGTTAATTGCAGTTTTAGTGCTGTTGTTTCAAACCGAGTATTTTTCATCTTCATATATTTTTTCTCTGAAAATGCTATTCATTTTTGAATTCTAGACTTTATAAAAAATCTTTAATTGTAGCATTTGATTATCACCAACATTAAATCGTATCATGGATTAAGGCAGCAAAATATTATGGTCAAAATTCAATCAGTCATTTTAACTTCTACATTACACTATATAAATTAACAGTTGCTTTCTAGAACTTTGAATTGACTTTTGAATGTCATTCATATTTGAATTCTGGAATTGATAAATCATTCTGAATTGTAACATTAGATTACTATCAACAGTTAATCAATTCATGGATTAATGCAATCAAAACAATGCTGTTTAATTTCAATTTGTCATTTTAAGTTCTACATTACACTATGTAAATTATTAGTTGCCTTGCTAATCTTTGAATTGATGGTTATATATCATATAATTTAATTGTGTATTTCCTAATATATATATTAAAGTTTTTGATTTTGATAACAAGAGGAAAACTTAGTTGCCAGCCATTGAAAGTTCTGGTAATTTTTGCTGGGATTTATGTCATGATTGGGCAGGTGTTTCCCTTCTCCTTTCTGCCATGGTGGGTGAATCTTGTGATTGGGAGGGTCCCAGCCATTGGGAGGCTGGATGGGTTGTGAATGCCTTGGGGATCAATACTGGCACTGACTTGTTTCAGTGGGAGATGATATGTTTCATTGTGCTCTGGTTTCTGTATGGTGTAAATCAGCAATTACTTTATAACACTGGAATTCTATCAGTAGTTATCCATCTTATGGATGAATAGTTCTGGATTTCACTAGATAAATTATGGAAAAATTCAACCTGTCAATTGGTTTTCTGAAAAAGACTATGTAAATCAACAGTTACTGTGTAAAACTGTGAAGTATTCTTCAAATTGAACATAACGTGTGCCAGCCATTGAAAACTTAAGAGATTGCTGCTATGATTTTACCTTTTGTTTAAAACCTCTGTTTGGTTCATCTTTGTTGCCTGGATAGGGGAGTCTGCTGGCTGAAAAGGTCCCTGGAGCCTAAATCCTAGTTTTTGGGCCAGCTGGGATGAGGGTGTGAGGGGATCATTACTGGCATAGATTTTCTCATTTCTGGGGCAATGGGAATGATTTTATTCATGGTAGTTGAAATTTTGTATTGCACTGTGTAAATCAACAATTATCTTGGATTGAAACCACAGTTTCACTCATTTTTGCTGTCTAGATGGAAGAATCTGGGGCCTGTGGGGTTCCTGGGGCCTAAATTCTAGTGCTATGGATGGCAACTGGGATGAGGGTATGTGAGGATTGTTTCAGGCACTGTTTTTCTGTATCCATAGTGGTTTCAATTTTTCAGTTATAGTATGCGAATCAACATTTACCGAGTAAAATTAGGAGTTAAGCTTTGTGTGATACACAATATAATCATGTAAACTCGAAGATTTGTAACAAGATAATAAACGTTTTTCTTCTTTGAATACTATTTGACGTTTTTCTTCTTTGAATACTATTTAATGTATCCTATTTTTAACCTTATCATATGAGTTCTAATCAAATTACAGAATAAAATTTTCCATATTTTATAATATATATAAAAAGTAATTTTCACTATATACATAAGTTTCCCCCCTTTCAAAATTTATAAGAGAACATATATATGAAACATCTGCTTAACAGATGTACTAATTTTGAAGTGTTTCTTAGTAAATGGTTCCCTTCAGGCAATTTAATAATTTTATAGTAAGATTTTTTGAACCTGAATAAATATTTAAATTATTGATAGCTTCAATGGAACAAATTGATATTTTTTCTTGTTTTCTTTATTCAGAAACCTCTAACTTTTGAGTCATCTACTGTAATATACAGACAATTAACTATCTGCTGTGTTAATTATTATTGCTTTTAATCTAATCTTTAACAAAAATTAGTATAATATTTAGTATCAAAGATTAATTATAATTATTTGTATCTATACTTACATATGTATATATAAATCACTTCAAATGATCAAATTTCAAGCTTAATGTCCATAAATATATAAAACTGTGTATAGATGTATGTGCTTTCTATAAATTTAATAAGTGATTGTTTTGTTTATCTTTTAATATAAATGAATAAAAATATATTTAAGAACAAACTTGTGTTTTTTGTTTTTTGTTTTTTAATTTGGCAGTTATGTTTCTACGTTGACAAAATAATTTAAATGAATTTTTTTTATCTCAGTGAATAATGTTACAATTAAATGCATAAAAAATGTATATACATTAGTGCAAACATGAACAAGATGAGAGAAAAATTGACAGTATAATGCTGTATGTAAATTATAGTTGTTCTGTTTTTTCTTTAAAATATTACACGATAAGAATATCGTGTTCATATTGCTAATAAAAAAAAAATCTTTAACTTTAAAAAATGAAAAATTACCACCAACATAATCTAACTGGTGGAAGATAACTATCAGATTATGTACTCTATTTAATATTTTCATTATTAACTGCGATGATTGTCGATAAATAGATTGAATATTCTATATACATTAAAAATAAAAGTGTTTTTTTAAGCAACATATTATTAAGTTATTAGTGACGACTTAACGATTGTTAATGGCGACCTCGCATGTTTTATTTCAATTTGACAAATAAAAGGATGATATACTCGTTTGCATATATATATTTGTAATTATATATATATATGCAAACGCACACACCAAAAGTAAACTGTTTTCAAATGTCTGATTTACTACTGTAAGGGGCCGCATCAAAAGAATTTGACACTTAGCTCACCATTAATGAAAGTTATTTCTACTTGTTTGCTAGCGTTTTTTTTTTTTTTGCAGCGAGCGTGTCAATATTCATCAAGCGTGAAAACTTAATCTTTAGTTAGTTATAGTTTGATACCTATTTATCAACTGACAACTGGATCGTTGTATATAAAAATAAATCAATTTAGATATGTTTTAGAAATATATTTTAACTTTTTGCATTATTATATTTGGGTAGAATATAGAGAAAACAATACTCAATTATTTAATGTCATATGCGTTATTAATAGAAATAAGAGTGGTATGCAATAATATATGATACTATGAATAAATTGATGATTACATATAGCAATATTTATTAAACTATAACTTTAAAATGAAATTGGAATCAATAAATAATCCATTAAAATCATAATATATTCTCTTGTCATGTATTTTTTAATAACACACACATATATAGAAACATATATACATATTCCACGAATGTAGTATGATTAAAATATTTAAATTATATATTCATATCAATTGCAGAATGACACACACATACTTATATAAATAATTATATATGTAAAAAACTATAAATACCACTTATAAATATATTATATATTTATAATTTAAAATACAAGGAATAAATTCTTTATGTTGCTTTTGCAAATTAAAAATAAATCCTAGATATAATAAAATATCTTTATCTAACAATAAAATGATATATGGCAATAGCTGTAATATAGTCATATAATGATAACATATAAAAATAACATATAAAAGCTCTTTTCGGCAAATTTTAAATTTTTGGCCTTTTCAATATGTCTTAACTACAAAAATAACCTATATTGCATACATAGTGACATCTACAGGCTCTATATAAAATTAACACAAGTCTATAATTTATGCTTAAATATCTTTATAATAACACATATTATACAACCCTCCATTCATTTTTCATTATCCAATTATTAGTTAAATTAATTGATGTTTTATAAATGTTCATACAATTATTTCTGTTATAATTAAAGTAATTGGTTTCATATATCTTCCTTCTATTAATTTCTTTAATACAATTTAATGGACTTATATTCTTAACACAATCTATTCTATGTCAATATTTTAAGTAGTGAACATATAATGCAGATCTGTCATCTCTCCTATTAATAGCATTATTATGTTCTTTAGCCCTTTCTTCTAATTGTTTTGCTGTATGTCCATAATAAACCATATTGCAAACCCCACAAATAATTTTATATACTATACCCTTTTTATATTTTATATCAAATTTTATTTTATAATTCCCTACTAATATATCAAGATTTTTATTGTTTGACCATCCTATTTTAATATTTTTATCTATATAATTTTTATTTTTTAATAATGTATTATAAATTTTAGGAACATATGAAAGTTTTACCCATTTTATATTTTCTGGTTCACTATTATTGCCTAAATTATTTTGTTTATAATTAAAGAAGATATTTCCAATGCTTCTAGGGTTATATCCATAACTAGTATATAACTTTATAAATTTCTCTTTTTGCAAAGTAGCTATCTTCCTATCCGTGTTATATTTATTATTTTTATTTTTAAAATTTTTAATAACTGCCATTTTTTGTATCCATGCCTGTTGTGAATACATAGAAATTATTTTCTTTAATTTATCTTCTTTAATGAAGTGTTTTAATATGATTATATTATTATCATCTATCGCTATCTCTATATCTAAATACTTTATTTTATCATCAATTTCTATAATTGTAATTTGCAAAAAGAGAAATTTATAAAGTTATATACTAGTTATGGAGATAACCCTAGAAGCATTATAAATATATTCTTTAATTATAAACAAAATAATTTAGGCAATAATAGTGAACCAGAAAATATAAAATGGGTAAAACTTTCATATGTTCCTAAAATTTATAGTACATTATTAAAAAAATAAAAATTATATAGATAAAAATATTAAAATAGGATGATCAAACAGTAAAAATCTTGATATATTAGTAGGGAATTATAAAATAAAAGATGATATAAAATATAAAAAGGGTATACTATATAAAATTATTTGTGGGGTTTGCAATATGGTTTATTATGGACATACAGCAAAACAATTAGAAGAAAAAGCTAAACAATGTAATTCTATTAATAAGAGAGATGACAGATCTGCATTATATGTTTACTACTTAAAATATGGACATAGAATAAATTGTGTTAAGAATATAAGTCCATTAAATTATATTAAAGAAATTAATAGAAGGAAGATATATGAAACCAATTACATTAATTATAAAAACAGGCAAAACTCATGATACGTATTACCACACACATGCCTGTTTTAATAACAGTTATAAGTAAGCATAAGAAATGGTGATCATGTGATGTTTATTACATTACTTATAACAGAAATAATTGTATGAACACATTTATAAAATGTCAATTAATTTAACTATTAATTGGATAATGAAAAATAAATGGAGGGTTGTATAATACGTGTTATTATAAAGATATTTAAGCATAAATTATAGGCTTGTATTAATTTTATATAGATCCAGTAGATGTCACTATGTATGCAGTATAGGTTATTTTTGTAGTTAAGACATATTGAAATGGGCAAAAATGTAAAATTTGTCGAAAAGAGCTTTTATATGTTATTTTTATATGTTACGATTATATGACTATATTACAGCTATTGTCATATATCATTTTGTTGTTAGATAAAGATATTTTATTATATCTAGGATTTATTTTTAATTTATAATATAGTATATTAAATAATTATACATATATAGTACAAAAGTATATGGACAATTAATAAAATTTTATTATGGTTTAAATATTTAAATTATATATAAATATAGGGGATTTGAACACAGACTTCACCTTTCACCTATCCACACTATCTCAATATCACTGATACACATGACCACACCCAAGTAGAAAAGATATTTTGCACTGAATCAGCACCCATCAGTTGGTCCAGATTATCATCTCACATATATATATATTGTAACAGGATGGGGGTATCGGGAAGTGGATGGAAGGTTTTAGCGTGAACCTGGGGTGATGGAATATCATCATCAACCCCAGTTCAACACAATACAAAATTAATAATTTACAAAAGTATATGCATGTAATATATTATTAATAATAAAATGAGATTAGAGAATCTCTGAGAACATTGAAAGATCAGAAGCTAACTCATAAGAGCAACTATAATAATTCTAAATTCAACCAGCATTATAAAGTAAATATCAGTATAAGTAAATATTAAGAAAACCATCCATTATCATCATTGATGGGAATAAACAAATTAGTACAATAAACCAGAATACAATCAACAGTCAATCTTGTGACTGGATTTGAAATGGGTCTTCTTTAGACCAGGCTAACTATTGAGCCTTTGCCAGCTTGGGCAATTATTTAAACATAACTTGGATGCACCAGCTTAGTGCCCATCCATTAGAATACACAATAATTAGAAAGCAAATCAATAATGCTGGGACATTAAAACATGCTGATCATCATCAATGCTCAGGCCACTTGTACTGGCCAACTATAAACCTAAATTTTTAATAAGACTAAAGTAAAATAAAAAATAATAGTGCATGGACTTTAAAGAGTATCCTCTTTTGTGCCAACCAGGATGATGATTGATCATCTCTGGATGTCCAAAGCATCTCTGGATGCCCAAAGCACTAAACACATCCCCATTTATCCGTGTCCGAAATCTAGCTCAGAGAACATGGGCTCTATTACTGTATGTGAACAAGAGATGATGGAATACAATTTTTAACAATTAAATATAAGTTTATTAATAACAAAAAAAATAAATGATTAAGGTCTTATAAGGGTTCTGATTTTGAAAAGTACACAATAATACAGTCATCACTCTGTAATTTATAAGATTACTACAAAATTCAAGTTTTCACATTAATTTACATAATTCCTATTCAAAATTTAAATTGTTACATTGATTTACAAAATTAAAATTTACAATCCAAGTTATTACTATGGTTTACATATATAGGCGCACAGACGCGCGATTTATAATATACAATTAATCTATTTCAATTGACATTCAATAACAACAAAAAAAAATGATTAAAATTTACATGTGTTATAATTGACAACATACGCACATATACATGTGTGTGCGTGAAATAACCTATTTGACTTGCTACAAAATAATTATCAAAATCTTAAATTATATAAAAATACAATAAATGATTAAAGTTTCAAGTTTCAGTTAAATGAAATACATTTTACATAGTAGGTTTACTGAAACGCATATTTATATAATTTGCACAGACGTGCGATATATTAATTTATCTACATAACATTAGTATTTATCACAATAAAATTATTACAGATTATTCTCGCAATTTAATTCTCTTTGCTGAATATAATCTTTTTCTTTAAAATAAGAACTATCAAATTTTTGACAGTTAATTGATTTAAAATGTCTTTCTTTTTTTTTTTTTAGTCTAAAAGATTTTTGGAAATCTTTTTCTTGATTATTAATTATAACTTTCTTTGTAGTTTTTTTTTTCTTTAATAAACGATTTTAAACTAATATCGTTTTATATATTTCTATCAGTTATAAAAATGTCATTTTACTAAGGAAATTGTTTAAAACTTCCTTATCATATATAATGCTACTCACCACCAGCTGTATATACGTTTATCCGTGTTTCTTTGCCTTTATCTGACGCAGCATAGTGTAATTAATTCTTCAGCAAGCTGGAAGATTTTTCTTGATGAGTTTGGTTTTAGTGATTGTCATCATCAGGTAAAAGTATATAATTCCGGTAATTTGTTGGCATACCATGAGATTTCTTTTGTAGTCCAAGCAATTGTCAGGCTGTCTTCTAGAACATATTTAAGCAGCTAGTTGATCCATTTGAAGTGACCCTGGCTTCATAAATCAAATCTCTGCAGTAAACTATAATGCAGCTACTGGACTGTACTCCCTTAGATCTTCATAGGAGCTTTATATAACTCTGCTAGCTATTTTATCCTCTTTTTTTTGGCTATTGATTCAGAAGTGACCCAGCTTCAAAACCAAAACTCCTGTGAAGGAAAATAGTAGCAGCTCCTGCCTTCAGCAACATTAGATCATGGTAGCTTTTCTGAAAACTCTCTGCTACAGCCAACAACATACTGCTCTCTTCAAAATCATTATCCAAACTATGCAGTGGCCCAGTTGGCCACTGCTTAAAATACTACAACCAGACTCCTCTGGTCAACTCTTACAAACTACAAGCAAAAACTAACTGATATATTTTTTTATCAGTCTTTTATAACCTCATCTGAGGTGTTAACAACACTTGATTAAAAACAGAGTTTTTATTTTTATCTCACTAATCCCTTTGTAAACATATACATGTTTTTACTTAGGGGATTTCTAATAGATAAAAATTTTAGTTAATTAATTAAAATTTCAAAAATAGACAGGGTGTTTTTAAATTTCAAAATAACAGATTAATTTAAATTAATAATCAAAATTACAATATTTATATTTATTAAGACCTTTTTTAAAATACTTATTTCACAATGAAATTTTACTTTAAATCCAGAGTTATTTATTTAACCCTTTATTTATTATGATTTTACTTTAGGAAATATAAAAAAAAAATATCTACAAAACTTTATTCTGTGTTTATTTCTACTTTTCCTTTATTTTAGGTATATATATATGCACATACACTATATTAGTGTGTGTGATGTAACTCAACTGGTTACAATTTATATATATATATAAGCAGTGCTCAGTTTATATTAAGATAGGAAATCTTCATACTTTAATGGACAGGCGTCATTCTTCTCCAATCTCCAACACTTCAGCCATCCATATCATTGAAAATCTTATGGAAAATCCAAAGCCCATGCTGATTGCCAATATTATTTTCATGCCCGTGTTGACCTCCAGTCACTCTGACTCTTCATGTATAGAACCTTATTCATTTAGATGGATAGAAGAGAAGTGTGCAGAATTCAGGCTTAATGTGTAACATTTGAAATACATGCATATTTCATATACCTGGAGCTTAATTGTAAATTTAGGGGATTTGAACACAGACTTTCAAGCACCTTTCAACTATCAACACTATATTATACCACTGATACACATAACCATATACATGTAGAAAAGATAAATAACCACCAATATCCATATTTCATGCTAAATCAGCACTCATAAGTTGGTCCAGATCATCATCTTCCATATATATGTAATCAGTGCTCAGTTTATATTAAGATAACAAATTTTCATACTTTAATGAACAGGCTTCAATCTACTTCAGCCTCCAACTCTTCAGCCATCAATACCATTGAAAATCTGATGAAAAACTCAAATCCCATGCTGATGCCAGTATTAATAGCCACACCCAAGTTGAGCTCAAGTCCCCCCGACCCCTCATGTATAAGACCTTATTTATTTAAATATATAAAAGAGGGATGGGCAGGATGCAGGCTTAATGTGTAATATTTATAATAATGTATTCTTCATATACTTGGAGCTTAATTCAACTATCCACATTATCTTATACTACTGATACACATGACCATACAGATATAGAAATGATAAATAATCACTAATATACGTATTTCATATTGAACCAGAATTTATCAGTTGGTCCAGATTATAATCTCCCACATATATATATATAACCACTCAGTTTATATTAAGTTAGCAGGTCTTCATAGTTTAATGGGCAGGCCTCAATGTACTCCAACCTCCAACACTTCAGCCATCCATACCATTGAAAATCTGAAGATGAAAAACCCAAATCCCATGCTGATGCCAATATTATTGCCATGCGCATGTTGACCTCCAGTCACTCTGGCCCTTCATATATAGAACCTTATTCATTTAAATACATAGAAGAGAGATGAGCAGGAAGCAGACTTAATGTGTAATATTTGAAATACAGGCATTCTTCATATACCTGGAACTTAATTGTAAGTATAGATGAATTGAACACAGATTTTCAAGCACCATTCAACTATCCATACTATCTTATACCACTGGTGCACATGACCGCACACATGTAGAAAAAATAAATTGTTACCAATATAGATATTTTGTGCTGAAACAGCACTCATGAGTTGGTCCATATTATTATCTTCCACACCCACACACCCATACACACATATGTAATTAGAATATATATAATATTGGCATCAACATGGGATTGAGTTTTCCATCTTCAGATTTTCAATGGTATGAATAGCTGAAGCACTGGAGGTTGAAGTAGATTGAAGCTTGTCCATTAAATTATGAACATTTTCTATCTTAATATAAACTGAGCACTGATTATATATATATATATATATATATATAATCAGTGCTAGTATATATATATATATATATATATATATATATGTAAACATTACAAGCATAAAGCTAAACTAGTCAATATAAAATCAAAACTACCCCAAATCTAAAATTAAACTAGACCAGCATAAAAATAATATATATATATATATATGTGTGTGTGTGTGTGATGATAATCTTAACCAACTGATTAGTGCTGGTTTAGCACAAAATGCATATATTGATGATTATTTATCTTTTTTACATGTGTGTGGTCATGTGTATCAGGGTATGAGATAGTGTGGATAGTTGAAAGGTGCTTGAAAGTCTAGGTTCAAATCCTCTATATTTATAATTAAGCTCCAGGTATATAAAGAATATCTATATTTCAAACATTACACATTAAGTCTGCATCCTGCCCATCCCTCTTCTATGAATTTAAATGGATAAGGTCTTATACATGACAGGTCAGGGAGAGTTATCAACATGTGTGTGGCAGTAATATTGGCAACAGCATGGGATTTGGTTTTTAATCTTCAGATTTTCAATGGTATGGATGGCTGAAGAGTTGGAGACAGAAGCAGATTGGAGCATATCCATTAAAGTATGAAGATTTGCTATGTTAATATAAACTTAGCACTGATTATATATGTGTGTGTGAGATGATAACCAGGACCAACTGATGAGTGCTAGTTCAGCACGAAATACATATATTGGTGATTAATTATCTTTTCTACATTTGTGTGGTCATGATATGAGATAGTGTGGATAGTTGAAAGGTGCTTAAAAATTTGTTCAAATTCCCTATATTTACAATTAAGCTCCAGGTATGTGAAAAATACCTGTATTTCAAATATTACACATCCTGCATCCTGACCATCCCTCTTCTATATATTTAAATGGATAATATCTATATATGAGGGGTCAGAGTGATTTGAGGTCAACATGGGTGTGGCAATAATATTAGCATCAGCATGAGATTTGGGTATTCCATCTTCAGATTTCCAATGGTATGGATGGCTGAAGAGTTGGAGGTTGAAGTAGATTGAAGCCTGTCCATTAAAGTTTAAAGATTTACTATCTTAATATAAACTGAGCACTGATTATATATATATATGGGAGATGATAATCTGGTCCTACTGATGAATGCTGTCAACACAAAATATGTATATTGGTGATTATTTATCTTTTTTATATGTGTGTGGTCATGTGTGTCAGTGATACGAGATAATGTGAATAGTTGAAAAGTGCTTTCAAGTCTGTGTTCAAATCCCTATATTTACAACTAAGCTCCAGGTATATGAAGAATGCCTGTATTTCAAATATTAAATTCCATATATGTATCAGTTGTATGTACATTAATATGAAAATATTAATTTCATTTTTTTTCTGGGGAGATATTTATTGTAATAAATTCTAAGTATAATGTGAAGTAAAACTAATTTGGCTAACCAATTTTTTTATTATGATGTAAAGTGTTTTAAATTATATATATATACATACATATATATCATGTCCATTAATATGAAAACAGACAAAACTATCTATACATATTGTCACTCAGTGCAAGCCAGAGTAATCAATGGATGCCAGATGGCCAGATATCTTGCTGCAGTGCTCTCAGATCCAAGGCTCTTCACTGACGAAGGCCACAAGCCAGAAACTAGTCTGGGGATATTGAATGGGGATTTTATGCACAAACCTCCTGGCATCCATTGATTACTCTGGCTTCCACTGAGTGGTAATACATATAGAAAGTTTTGCCTGTTTTAATAACAGTTAAGAGCAAGCATAATGAATGGTGATCATGTGACATTAATACAAAAAGGTTAATTTCTTTTTTTTTTCAAAATATTTATTGTAATTTTCAATTAATTTATATGATTTGTATTTCATAGAAATTTCATTCTAAATATAATATTTAATCTATTTCAAATAATTTTTTAATTATCAATTCAAGAGATTTAATTGTAATAAATAATACAAAAGAAAAAGGGTAATTTAAAATATATATTGTTTTAAATTTAATAAAGTAAATCCTTCCTTAAAGCATCATAAAGATCTTTTGTCAAAGAAATTTAGGAAATTACTATAACCATTGTTTTTAAATCACAAACTAGCATATTTTCATATATTGATAATTTAATTTTAAAAAATAAAAGAGCTTGATATAGTTGAGTATTGAATAAGTGGCAAAATCAAAATATTTTAGTCCTGCCTTTGTGTGTTTGATATTCATTTTGAAAACATTTGGAGATCACTTCAAGAAAATTTTGGTAATAAATAAAGACTTGATTTTTTGCAAAATTTACTAAGATTCATAATTACTTGTATACAATAATTGTATAATATTTATTAAAAATTAAATATATACATGATTATACTTTTATTATATATATATACATATCTAATGTAATGTTGATTTGCAATGGCTATAATGTGATTTACTCACAAAATGCTACAAAAAGTATCTCATAACATTCCTAAGAAGAGTATTTGTTTTATATAAATATCATTTCAAATTTGATTTTTTTAATTATAACATTATTTACAATATATATTAAAATGTTTGTATAAAACATTAAAAAATATAGCTACAAAATTGCAAAAATGAAGAAATAAACATTTGTTTAACTGCATTCAATTGACTGTATTTTTATAATCAATTATAATAAAATAAATCTGCTTTTTATTATTGTTGCCATTAGATATAATAAATATTATAATTTTTATTTTAAAAAATAACAAAAAGTGGTCATTTGATAAAGGTGAAATTTTTACAGCTGTTTAAACTACAATGATATGAAACTCCGTAAGCTAAATTAAAATTAAATTAATTTGTACAATGTAGATACATATTTAAAAGAATATTGAGAGAGACATCTGTTAAATTTAAAAAATTATATGAAATTAACTCATTTGAATATTAATAGCATTGTAACGTAATACTGGTAGCCATTAAGAGTTAACAAAAAAGTACAGCATTTTGTTCACCATGCTATGTGAAACTGATTACTAACTCACTAAATATCATTGTTGACACTGCATTAAGAACTTTTGAAATACTTTAAAAATTATAAAGCAATTTTACTATTTTAAAGCAAAATTTGATACATTTATCAGAGATTAACATTCATTTGTTCACATATTAAAAATAAATTTCAGTCAAAAAAGAGCTCAATTATCTGAAGTTACTACTAACCATTCCATAACAAAAGCACAATCTGTTTTCATTACAAACTTATTGTTTCAATACTTGCAAAGTTCAAATGATTTTTAAAAATGTTTTTATTTATAAAGATATATTTCAACTAAATGAAGTTCAGTTTATTAAATCCTGATATAGAATAATGATTTAATACTAAAATCAAAATTTGAAAGATTATAGTGCCACCAGGTACAACAATAAACCTGTCACAGTGTAAAAGAGTTAAATGAAACCTTTTTATATTTAAATTTAAGTTGTCAATCTATAAAAAAATGAAATTCAGAATTTATGTTTTAATTATCAAATATAAATAATAGAATTATGACTTTTTCCATAATAAATAAAGATGACATACAATTATTTTTATGCACGAAGAAAGTTATAATTTAATATCATTTAATGTTAAAGTTATATGAAATTTGTGGTTATCATTCTTATAGACAAGTAATTGAAATAAAAGGAAAGTGTATTAACCTGAAATGGCTGCAATATGATTTAATCACATAAATGCTACAAATGGTATCCCTTACCACTTCCAAAAAGATATTTGTTTTATATAAATATCATTTCAAATTTAATTTTTTTTATTATAAGCATTATTATATATATATTAAAATGTTTGTATAAAACATTAAAAAACATAGCCATAAAATTACAAACTTGAAAAAATAAAATTACTTTTGTTTAATTAGATTAAATTGATTTTTTAAATATAAACAGTTAGTATAATAAAATATTTTTTTATTATTGTTCCTATTGGTTATAATAAAGTTTTATAATATTTTAAAACATAGCAAAAAAAAAAAAAGTGGGCAAAAAGATGAAAAAATTATTACAATCATTTAGATTACAAGCAGTGATATACTACTCTTTTTGAAAATGGGGCAGGCATAAAATTTAAATTATGTGAGATAAATTTAACGTAATTTGATTTTATTGAAAATAGATATATACTTATGAAAGTATTGAGAGTGGCACTTGTTCAAGAATAATATGAAATTAAGAGATATGAAAGTTAAAATTAATTTAATATATCATTTGCAGCTGATGGGGTTTAAGTTCATTAATCTACTAAATAATATTATATAGGAAAGAAATAAGAGTCAATTTATCACCCATTCAGCACAATTATTACCAATCATCAAACTACGCATAAAGTAATAATTTACTTAATATTTTAATGAATAAAGCATTAATCAAATGAAAAATCCACAATAAATGAACAATAACCTTTGGTTATAATTAGTGATATCATTTATCAGAAAAGTATATATATATAATATAGTGTTGATAATTCATTTGTATTAAAGTATTTACAAATTTATTAAAAGTTATATATAAAATAATATTTATCACTAGTATATAATGTAAAGTTTAGTATATCTTATTATTAAATGGAAAATTAATATATTCAATACATTTTATTATAAAATAATATACCTTTAAAATGCAAAATGAATCTTCCACAAATGAACTTATCACACATACATATTTGAATAAATATTAATATATTTAAAATTTAATTCAATTTAGGACAAGTATATGACAAATATATTTAAATATTATTTGTAAATATTTATAATAATAATAATAATAATAATAATAATAATAATAATAATAATAATAATAATAATAATAATAATAATAATAATAATAATAATAATAATTATAATAATAATAATATTATTAATAATAATAATAATAATAATAATAATAATAATAATAATAATAATAATAATAATAATAATAATAATAATAATAATAATTTTTTTAAAAAAACTATAGGATTATAATGTAGCAATTATCATGTGAATGAACGATTTTTCAAAGCAGAAAAAATAACATTAGTTTTATAGAAATAATATTTGGATAGAGCTATTAAATATCTCATGGTCGATAAACATTATCTTATTATATTAAAGTTTTGTATAACAAATTTGTCATAGTTATTGATTATGTTCATAATTTTATTAGATTTTCGACAACCATACCGTCTAGTTAAAATAATGGGAATTATATGAAGTGTTATATCAATGTTAAAGAGATTTTAAGGATAAATATTATATTTTAAAATCACTGCAAAAATATTATCTATATTATATATATATATATATATATATATATATATAAATTGTTAAAATATTTAACTTTTATGAAAGTAAACTATCACAGAGAACAGCAAACAAATAAATTCTCATAAGGAATTTATGCATATGGAGATATTTATATGGCTTGTGAATGGCAGACAACAAAAACGACACCTCATTTTTATTATACTTTATTTTTGTCATAATTATATATACATCTGGGTCTCATTTTATGTGGTAGATAGGTTCCTCAGAAAATGTGCACAAAAGAAATCACACAAAAATAGACTTAACTTACCTTGAAAAATGGGGATAGGGAGTTGTAATTTTCAGAAATCGCATAAAAGCAAAGCAAGAAAGAAAAATTACTTTAAAATTCGCATTAAAAAAATAATGAAATAAAGTATGACTAGTAAAAAATTTCAAATATTTGAAAAAAAAAATACAAGACAAACTTTTTTACTTTTTTTTATTAACTACAGTATTTAATTTTACATTTTTTTATACATATTTTAATCATTAGTGGTTGTTTGGCTATTTGACAATATGCGTTCATTTGTGAAATGTTAAGAAATCAGATTCGTCATGTGACATACAACTAGCACCACTTTCAGTCTTGAGCCTGTGTTCATGGTTTTTTGTTTCTATATTAAAAAAATGAGATTGTAATCAAAACAAAATGATTATAGATTATCATTATAAAGATTATTTTCAGTTTATAAAGTCAATAAAATCTTCATTATTATTTATTTTAAAAATCTAAAAAATTATTTATTTTAAAAGTTTACAATTTAGTCAAGCATTGTTAGCCAAGAGATCATCGCACCCACCTTGCAAGCAAGTAGTTGGTTGCAGATGGGTATGGATTCACGTCCTGGCCGATGCTATGACATATGAAAAGAAAGTATACAATTTTTGACTATTTATTGTGATATTTTTATATGTAAATATAAATCTATTATTATTATTTACTCTTTACTATAAATAGGTTATTTACATAGAAGCTAATATTCTAAATACAGCTTCAGGCCATATTCATGTTAGCTGCTATTATAACGTTATATTTTTGAGAAAAAAAAGTATTTCAAGTCAAAATAAGTTATTAATAATTTAAATTTTATGATATCTAATAAATACAGTGAAATATAAAAGATATTAAGAAGAAACATGAATCATGTAACTTCAAAATCGCATTAAAATAATCCGCATAAAATGAGACCCAGGAGTATATAACATTATTATTACTTGACAAGTTAAGTATAAATATTCATTCTTAATTAGCCTATAGTTGTTATTTATATTTAACACTGATCTATTTGGAATAAATTACATATGTTGTGTATTTTAGTTTTTAAAAATAAAATTAAAAACATCTTATATATTTATTATTCTAGTGATTACTAGATATTTTTGAAAAAAATACCCTTGAAGAATTTTATATCATGTATCTAATATACAACATTTCTTTCATTATGATTTATTTAAGATTTTAATAAGTTCAATATTATTTAATTTATAAAACAAAAAGATGTATGTATATATAAACCATTATACAATTACAAATATCCAGTAATGCCTTCTGTTTAAAAGTGCATATTTCAATAATAGCGAACTTCAAAATGATTCCACTTTGAAGTTGTACACCAAACGATGTTAAATATTGAAATATTAACCAACTCAAACACAGAGCATGAAATTTTAAATAAGCAAACGATTTTAAATTTTGCTAATAAACTAACATATATATATAAAAAATTAGAAAATCATATAATATGCAAATAGTATCTAAAAAACGTAATTTTACTAAAATTCTCTCTTGACCATGTTTGATTTATTAACAAATACACCTTCTCAAGTGAAATTCAATTAGATACCAACAATATATTGAAGCAGTGCATATCTGCAAAGTGGTGCATAACTGCATGCAGTCTGCTTGCTTCATTCTTGTTTAATTGCTCATCCATCCCCCATCACATGTAATACTTTTCTTAAAATTCACACACATTATTAAATATGCACATGTGTGTGTACAATTGTACATTATTAAAAGTTGAAAGTATCTTATTTTAAGTTAAAAGCTGTTTAAATCAATAAAAGAATGCTAATGTATTGCATACAATGGGAAGAGAGTTAGTAATGGAAAGAAGCCATTACAGGGGGAAATGTGGATGCCTTATTTCCCTATCTATAGTTAAAATTGGTTAAAATAGTTACAGTTGAACATTTTTAAGGTCTAGTCATGTTTAAAGGTGTTAGAAAGTAAATAGATACAAAAGCAAGGAGACAGACTCAGCAGCAAATTAAGCAACGAGGAAGTAAAATGTTAATGGAATTGTAAACAAATGTAGAAAAGGGTCAAATTTATTGAAAACTCAAAAGTACACCCCAGATGTACAAAATAGAAATATAAGATGGGAAGAGGGCATTGTTATATATTATTCTGAGATTCTGCTTAGATCTAACACCTAATGAATAACATAATAGTGATGGCACATAAGAATTAATTTTAATCCGGCTGACTAGCAACACTGAGCAAAACAATGAGACATCTATTAACTACAACTTAAACTAAAATATAGATAAGTAAGGCTGTACTTTTGGAAGTGGAGAAAAGAGGAATTCGAACTACTCAAATAAGTTAGACAATAAAATATAGTTTAATATACTGACAAATTATTATACATTTATAAATTAATTATACACATTAGTGTGTGCGTGAATGAGCAAGTGGTCTACCAAGTGATAGAGGATTACATAGTGTCATTCATGCTATTATTTCTCATATGCTCTTTATTAGCTAAATAATATATGATAAATAAACACACATTGTTGGTGGGTCCAATATTAAGATGCCAATCAACTATTACAAAGAATTACAATATATTGCCATTAACGCTTTGGTTTATGGTTCTGAAACATGGTGACTAACATTATTACTTCGGGGAGCATTCTGAGATTCATGACAGATATAATACAAACTATTTTCATGCCACTGAGGTTGTGAAAATAAATAAAATACATTTGAAAACATATTTGTTTGTATGATTACAATACTTAATGAAAATTCTTTTAATTAGCACTGGTAAAAAGAATGCTTTATTTTTCCCCAAGGCATATAGATACTCTTAAATACAGAAATAAGTTACGATGGTGGGACTGTATAATAAGATTGAAATAATATTATAAATTAATAAAGTTAATAATATTCGGCATTTATATATATATATATTCTAACCTAGTTAAAAGAAGACTTCTATTAAAATAAATGAGCGAATTCAATAAAGAGAATTCGGAAAGCCTAAACGCTTCCGTCTAAGATTCGGGTAGCAAACCCTATACTACCTAATATAGCTCGACGTTTGGTTAGTTATAATAATTCAGCTACAGCGATATGCAGTTCAGACAGAGATAGAATTTAAAAAAATTATCATTAATAAAATAAATTTAAAAAGAAAATTTAGAATAACTAACATTCTTTCTCTATCCAAAACACATTCTCTGAGCTGTAAGTACTTGCACTGTTCGACAATGATGATGATGATTTCATGTCATTGTTAATATTACTGACTAAAATAAAACATTCATTAATTTGCCAATATGATCTCAATATTTTATTATTATACAATCAGAAGTTTCAATCTCTTAAGCCATGCCACGCTTGTAATATTGATCATAATGAATCAATTCTTAATTTAAGAGCACTTATAATAATGACACTAATCTCAGGGTTCTCTGTTATATTTAATAAAAAGCTCGGCAGTATTGTGTTGTCGCATATGACTGACATTCTGGTCGGCTATAGGAAACATTTACCTTATTTAAATTCCAGGTGTCTTCATCCACATATCAACTATTATAATATTTAACGAGATGATAACCATATTCAATAACAACGCATAATTTTGAATAATACAGCCCTTTTTATCCAGAATCTCAGTCGGAATGATGAAAAGACAAGGGTGCTTTTGTGTCCTTCCATTATCCATGACAACACAATAATTTAACTAAGATTTATTACTTAGACACTTCACTTAAATGTGTACGAAATAATGTGCAACCAAAACCCACTAGTTTGGGAATAAAGTGATTTTACACACATATAAAATAAAATGTTTTGGTCTGAAGTTTTCAATTCCATAAATAATTCTTATTAAATTAAAGTATACTGAAATATTCTGATCTGCTTACAATTGTCTATCTGGTGTATTGAATTTGAGATTTCATAAATGATTTTGGACTCAAGAAAAGTATTGCAAGTGTTATGCAAATACACTTTTATTTAGCACACAAGAAAAATGACTCAAAACAATTTGTAACAAGACTATAATTTATTATTAAATTTTAACAAGATTATAATTTATTATTACAGTTTAACAAAACTATCCTTTATGATTAACATAATAAACAAACATATACAATTTATTCGATCCCATATGGATAAAACCAAATATAACTAACATTAATTCGTCTATACTTTTTGACTTGGATTCGAACTACTTCTTCATCTTCTTTTTACATTTATGCAAATTGAATATAACAAAATAAATATTATTATCGATACATCAACTCATCCGTTTAGTGTATCTTATATGAACGGCTGCTTAACTTTATTAACTAACTATTTGTTTTAAAATAAAAATAATCTGATTCTAGGCAATGCGTACAAACGATTTTTATTATCATATCTTTAATTAAATGATAGTTTTTATTTAGATAACTTATTATAATTTATGGGTTATTTATCAGAAGTTACATTTATTATTTTAATATTTACCTTAATAACAACTGAAGTTGTTATACACATTGTATTCCTCAGTATAAGTTATATTGTGAGTGCTACTTAATCATTAACCCGAATTAAACCTAGTATTTGAACCCTCCATTGGCAAATAAAAATTTCTAAATCACGCAATTTTAAACTTACTCTCTCCATTGACTTACGTGTGGATTACCAGCACTATTCCGCCGCACAATCCAGACATTGATCATATATACTAGCACGCTATTTTTACTAAATGGATCTTGAGGAATTAACCTCCAATATACCCGTTATCTTGCCATAACTTTCTAAACAAAACACAATATTCAACACCTTCCGTGGTGGAATTATCTCTATTTTCTCATGAGGAATATGGAATAACACTGAAGGTCTGTAGAATTAACTACTACATTAAAATAGTTTGGTGGGTCCTTGCCTCTTACTTGGGCATAATAGGAACACACACCAAATATAATCCTCTCCTGGGATTTTAACGAATGAAATACACTAAATACGATATAAATTACTGATCGTCCTAACTCTGAGAAGCGATCACTTGGGTTATAAACATACCCGAATTCTAGATTTATCTATTCCCCTCATGGAAAATAAAGCTTTTGGGGAGATCATTTTCCATCCCACAAAATAGATACATTACAATTATTACTAATGCGAATATTAATCATATACTGATGCTATATCGGGACAAGACAAGCAAATACACTAATTACACTAAATTTATGTTTCGGGGTATACTTAGATCAACGTCTGAAATCAATGGATAACACAGAATAAACCATAATAATTTTCGCCTTTGCCAAAGAAACATTCAACAAGTAATTGGTAGTATAGTATCTTGAACTAAATTAAGTGAATGCGTTAATAAAGAATAATTGGGAATAAGTTCCGCAATTAACATAGTATAAATTTGTTTCAAACTTTAAATAAGTAATATCCTATATAGCACTTCTCTTTAATTACTTCTGATAATTTTAACTAGATATTTTACCTATTAAGTATCTAAAATTTTCTACTTTTACACATCTAACATATAAATCTATACCCATAATTGCATATCATAAGTAAACACATTTTATAAAAAAAAATTTTTTTTTTTTTTTCATTTCAAATATAAATTTAACCTAGAATAATTACATGAAAACATACCTTTATGATTACAAGGTCATTTAAATATTACTTGACTATACAGCCTTTCACCTGTTGATATAAAAAAAATACACATAATTTTACAAATTAGTAAAAAAAATCATTACTTAACAAGTGCTTATTATCTCACTAGAAAAATGTTTTTCCGTTGGGCAATTTATCCAGATGAAGAACTTGATCCATTCGTAGTTCACGAAGCAAAATTTAAAATAAGAAACACATTTTATTCTTTCATTTATATAAAAGTTGCCTCCATTCTGGTGCAATTAATAAATTAGGCAAAGAAAACATAGCAGCGTTGGATGTTAACTCTTCCTTGAATTAACTGATATAATTTTGGGATCCAAGAAAACAATACATATTTTAACATGACGAATATTTGACGATAAACGATCACATATACAATTCTTTTCTTTTTACTATTGGCGATACGTATCATTTTTAGCTAGCTGGCTTAGGAATAAAATAATGCGCGAATTTTCCAAAATACTATTATTATAACGACTGCAGCTGACTTACGTGGATATAAAGTTTTAACGACTCCAGTTGATGTATAATATAACATATTATATTATGGTTATAATTAAGTCACTATTGTTTGTAGTTTTTATTCCTACTCTAGGAACTGTAATTTGTCTTTAATAAGGAATTCTCCGTAAAATGCACACATACAAATTTTCCGATATTTGCCTTGAGAAAATTTATATTTTCTTTTTAAAAAAAATATACAGGTGCATAAGTAAATATCATTGATCATTAATATTATTTCTAGATAATTTTCAGTGAATAAAACATATTTTAACGTGGGGAACTTACATTATTTTCAAAAGCAGACAATTTCTTTTAGAAAGAGCGCGAAATTTTCTAGTTAACTTTCCTTGGCTTTTATAATATGTCTTTTTAATTATAATTTTTCTTTTATACCACGAAAAGATAATTAAATAAGGTAAAGTTAACAAATCATTGATTATTTCATGGAAATTACTTATATTACTTATTTTAAACATAATGACACTTTCCGTGATTGCTGTAGTTAATACGGTCATTTTGAACTCTAGCATAAGACAGTACATTTTTGCGTATAAAAAGCTTTCAATAGGTAGATGGCAACAGAAAACAGAATATCTTATCAAATAGGATTAGCAATGCATGATATTATTAAAAATTTACTTGACTTATATTTATTTCTGCAATAAAAAAATAATAAAAAATTTGTTACCGAATTTCAGTACTGCTTCCTCCTTGTAAAACTAATGTCAGACTAAACTTTCTTCAAATTTTGGCGGTCTTCTTTTAGCGACCTCTTACAGAAAAATAATCATTTAATTATAACATAAACAAAAGAAAGGAAAAAAAAAACTTATTACAGTCATATATTTTTCCATATGATTTAAACAAATTACAAAGTAATTTGACAAATAATGAAAAATAATAAATATCTTTAACTAACAATGCTTATTAGTGTTGTATATTTCTGTATACATTATTATCTAAATTAATTTAAAAATTACCAGAAGTTATTGTGCTTTATGATAAGATACTCATCTACTCTCTCCCTCCACCCATCCAAAATCAATTACTGTTTATGATATGTGCTTTTATACTATATTAAATTGCTCTTATTGTTAATATTTTAATTAAATTATTCATGCTCTCCTTCAAAATGACATTGGATTACCAATTTTTTTAGTTATTTGCTTAAAACACGTTAAAGTGAGTAAATAGCATATTTTATTAATCACTTAATATTATTATTATTTTACTTTTTTATTTCCTAAAAAAGGATAGCATTGTTTTCCTGTGGAAACAATGCTAAATAAACCAAGTGTCAATAACACTAGGTTACAATATATATATATATATATATAGGATATATCAATATATATATATATATCTGCTATATATATATATATATATATATATATATATTGAGCAGAGTGCAATTTCAATATTATTACAGCACTAAAATTAGGTCATAAGCAAAAGAAATAATAACAATAATATGAAGAAGTTTGTGGTACTGACATAATAGCCAAAAATAACTAAGAGGAAACGGTCGTGCTTCTGGACGAGAACGAAGTCTAAGCCCCCCTTCTTGGGTAGTGCTTAGAAAAAAGTGGATAGGCATGGCATGGCCCAGACTTTTGCTGGTATAACCAACACAAGAGGCCCTTTATCTACGAAGAAGTGAATATGCATAGCATGTGCCAAATTTACAGGAATCACCACCTGAGGCATTTATATGGAATAAGTGTGATTCCGTATAGCTTAACTATCTATGGAATGAGATATGAGAAGAAATCTATGGGTTAGAACTTGTCACAACCACCAGATTATAAAACTAGAAGCACATAATATATCTATATACAAAGATAGCCAAATGTCAGTAACGCAGTAATGATAAATGTCACTAATGACATTGAATAAATTTTACTGCTTTAAAATAAATGACTCTTGTTTGAGTACTATAATTTAGATAAATAATACGCTATGCAGTTATAATATATATATATAGAAAGATTTAGATTTCATTTACTAAAATATATTTGAAGATTTTATTTATCAAAAGAAACATTAAGATTTAGATTTCAAATTAATAAAATATACGTTAAGATTTGACCCCCTCCTTTTCTGTTATTTAAAATAAATCAATCCCACCTTCATTGATTTTACAATAACTGAAATATTTAAATACAATATTTGAAATTTTAAGAATATGGAAAAAATAAGAAGACTGGCAGTTATAGAAAATAATTAATGGGTCACTCTTTCAGAATTGAATAAAAACAAAATATTTTAAAAGATTTCAAAGCATTAATTAGCCTAAGTCCTGGATTTACCCCAGGTAAAAAATCCAGAGTTAAACAAATATATTTTTATACTAAAACATAAATCAAATGTTTACTCGCAAAACAATCTGGCAAGTGTATTAATTAATAATACATTATATTTTAAGGAAATGTTAGAACCTTAATTAATGGAGATTTAATTGAAAGACAAAATGGATTTTAGAAATTACATTTGTCAGGTTGCTGGAAATTGGCATATTAATAAGCAAGCAGATATATAAATTAAATAATAAATACATATAGATAAATGACCACACCAGAGTCAAGGAAAGTTAGAGCATATGAGAGAGAATTAAATTTATAAAAATTATTTGAGAGGCAATTACATATTAGAACAATTACAAAATTAAATTATACATTAGGAGAAATTGATAGTAGAGTTTGAGATTAGTTAGACTAGTTTTACTTGAGGCTTGAAAATTTACCTTGCACATATTATAAGAGACCATATTTTAAAGTCTGCTCATGCATGGCAATTGGTTTTGAAATAACAGCAAGCTTTTATTTAGCATTCCAAAGTTCTCCATCAGGCCTTTACTCCATTCTACAGGAGCATAATGACATGGTGGCAGCAGATGATGACCCAACAGGGCCGAGAGGTGATGAGCTTTCTATGCTTACATTTCAAAACAGCTTGGATTCAGCTAACTGTACCATTTTCTCAATAGTAGCTAATCTAATCTCTCTGATTTAAAATACAGCCATTTTATACTTTTTCTTTATCAATTGTTTTTGAAGATGCAACAGTAAGATAATGTCCAAAAATACATTCAAATCTATTTCCAGATTAAAAATAGATTTGACAAAAATGTATATAACAAAGAAAATCTTTAATCTTAATCCCCATATTATTTTAAGTAAAACTTTAATTAAAAAATACCTTCCCCAGATTAAAACAATAGTGTTTCCAACCCTTTAATTATTTTTGGACAATTAACAGTCGCATCATCCATATTGGATTTTATAAAATATACATTTTAATAAAAAAAGTACTTTAAAAAGAAAAAGTTTAAAAATGACGTATAATAAAATATTTACAAAAAAAAAATCAATATTTTGTTAGTAAGTTTTTGCTCCTATATATATATATATATATATATATATATATATATATATATATATATATATATATGAGCCACACCTATATATTTTAATAAAAAGAATTAATAATCATAAAATTAATAATAATAAAAATGTTAATTTAAAAGTTAAAATTTTATAATTTAGGTGTGCATCTCAAATGTATACATAAAATATATATACATGACAAAAGGAGCAGGATGGGATATAGGGTTTAAACACAGCTTAGTAGGTGGAAATATGAAGCTCAATTTTAAACTAAGATTGACTGCTTCAAATATATATATATATATATATATATATATATATATATATATATATATATATATATATATATATATATATATATATATATATATATATATATATATATATAAGGAACAGTAGCAGCATTAGAATAATTAAAGATAGGCAGGATAGAAATTGTGCTTTAGTTTCAGCAGAATATTAAAAATAGAAGAGGATAGATGGAGCACACTGACTGAAAATGATGACCAGGTGGAAGCAGACCGTTTCATAAAAAACCTTTTAATATAATGCCAATAATGGAAGATAGTGAGAGTGAAGAAAAAGGCAAGGTCAATTCAACCTCCAAAAATAGTAACATTCAGAGGGTATAGAGGAGAAAAGCCAATGGTATATTTTGAAAGTTTAAAAGAGATCTTCTCATTGTACAAAGGAACAGATGAACAGAAAATGGCATTCACCATGAATTATTTGAGAGGCACAGTAAGAGATTGGTTGTGTCAAAATTCACACCACTCACAGACATTCAAACAGTCTCGAGAATTATTATTAAGGACATTTTGGGCCCATGGAAGGCAAGGCCCACAGTTAATAATATTCAGATGGAACCCTGGGGAAAGCCCTAAGGAACATTTATAAAGTTTATAAGAGACCTTCCAATTATATAAATCGAGTGATGCACACAAAGTTGGCTCACCAAATACCATTTGGAAAGAATGGCCAGGTATTGGTGGACATGCTTTACTTGCTAACCACAAACATTTGAGCAGTACCAAAGGTTTTTATTACATGCACATTGGATTGATGAGAGTCAGATACCCATGTTGGACCTTCCTGCCCAAGAGAAATGCACAAATGGTGGAGTATACCACAAACAGAGGGTATGGCCACTATATCCCATATCCCAGCAACAAATAGCAAGGATTGTGAGCATTCATATATCACCAGACATGCAACATCTTTATCTGGATAATGAGAGCCAAAAAGAAGTGCAATTATGCATTGAAAATAAAAATTTGATCACATTAATAACTAATTCAACAACAATGACTAGTGAGATGACCAATAAAGACAAAGACCAAGAAAAAATGCAACTGCAAGTTGGTAATTGAGATTCTACCCCATTAACCACAGATGTACAAATGATGAGGGAGATGAATATGTGATCAAGACAAAAGTGAGGCACAACCATACATTGGTAATCAAGATTCAAACATTTTATTATCAGATTTATCTGTTCCAATGGAGATGACCAAAAATAATGAAGAAAAATAAGTGCAGCAGCATGTTGGTAATCAAGATTTAAACCCTCTAATAACAGATCTACCTATAACAAAACAGATGGTTGAGCATGATAAACATCATAAGAAAGAAAATCATAAGCTGATCATCGGGATTTGAACCCACCAGTAACAGAGTTAACTATAATAAAGGAGATGGACAAGCATGATGAAAATCAAATTGAAATACAACCATACATTGGGCAGCAAGATTCAAACATGCTAAAAATAGTACTAATACTGAGGGAGTCAATTAGGATAACCTAAAGTGAGAGCCAAACTTAATAAAGATGGATTTACTAATAACTGAAGAGCCCAGAAATTGGAACAAGGATCAAGTGGTAGCAAAAAAACAAGCATTGTCTATACCCAAATAAAGAAGAAAGACTGACAAACTAACACTGTTTTAAGATGGGAAAACAAATAGGGATCCCATTATATGATAGCACATATACTAGGGGAAGGAAGTGTTACAATGGCCAACCATATAACCCAGGGGAGAAGCAGACTACTACAAAGTGTAGGTTTATAAAATGACAAATTAGGAACAGAACTTGGATCAATGAGAAGAAAAAAGAAACCTATAGCAATATATTAGAATGTTAAATAAAATTGTTAAAACAGGATTGAAACTAGCATAGTAACAGAATAGAGTAAAAAAATGAAACTAACAAACATACACACACACTAATATTCCAGCCAAAGAAGATTTTTGGTGATCACTCATTCACTGCAGAGATATGCAAGTTGTTTTTTTCTTGATTATTTTTATTGTTTGTTTAACTTGGTGAATGAAGGGCTCTGCATGCAGATATGCTTGCTTCATGCTTGCATAATTTCTTATGTATCCCTCATAATATGTAATAATATGTATATAATATGCATGTGTGTGTACAATTATATATTATTAAAAATTAAAAGTGAGTATAATTATATATTATTAAAAATTAAAAGTATCTTATTTTAAGTTAAAACTTGTTTAAATTAATAAATGAATGCTAATGTATTGCATACAATGGTAAGAGAGTTAGTAATGGAAAGAAACCATTACAGGAGAAAGTGTGGGTATGTTATTTCCCTATCTATAGTTAAAATTAGTTAAAATAGTTATAGATGAATACCTTTAAGGTCTAATCATATTTAAAGATGTTAAAAGGAAATAGAAACAAAAGCAAAGAAAGAGATTCAGCAAAAAATTAAGCAATGAGGTGATAAAATTTTAATGGAACTTTAATTAAATGTAGAGAAGGATCAATTTCATTAAGAACTCTAAAATATACCCCATGCATACAAAATAGACATATAAGCTGGGAAGAGGGCATTGTTATATATTATTCTGATATTCTGTTTAGATTCAGTTTATTTTTTATATAGATCACCATTGTCTGCTTTGTGTTTAAAGTGACTTTTATTTTTGCATAAAATTGATTTTTGATCTATAATATTATTAATTAAAATAGATATATATGTATTACCTGCCATCATGAGCAAGTAATCTAATGCCAGTTTCTCCATGATCATTGGTGAAGTGTGGTGTCAAGATGATAGTTTCATCAACATGACTGAAATCCATCTATGTTCCTGTCTATTCCATGCTGATCCTGAGAAACAATAAAATGAATGAAATCCATCTACCAAGAAACAATGAAATGCCATATTTATATCTGTGCAGAGAAATCCATGGAGCCACTACAATCTTGTTTCCAAACTTTGGGTAAAATACATTTGACTGTCTTTTACTAATTGTAACCAAATTATTATTATTTATGCAATAGTTTTAACTTTAGTAACTATGTAGAAATCTACTTGGTTTAATTATTAGTAATTCAATTTTACATTTTGATCTTGTTTACATGTTAACTTGAATGAAGGAGGGAGTGAATTTTCAAATTGTTTCAAAATGTGTTTATGCTTTTCTTCCCCTCATGTCCCCAGGGATATCACAAGTAAAGAAGATGCTAAGTCTAAATTAATAAATTAAATTAGGTACCAATATGTATTTTGATTGATTTTCATTTCCCCGCCCCCCATCATTTCAAGTAACGATATTTTTTTCTCTTTTTTAAAAACTTATGAAGGGTGATGAGCATTATTATTAAAGTTTAACATTTTATATAAAATGTATTGCTGAAATGTTGCCCCGTACATATGTGAATAGGTAAATAAAGTAATTCTGTGTTATAATTTAGATATTTTCATAGGGTAAAAATAATTTTAATGATTTAAAAAAGTCCAGATTTTGATTTTATATACGTATGTGACTTGCATTTTATATACGTCAATAAAGCCATAAATCATCTTTTTTAAATTAATTTAATAAATAATGGACTAACCTAGTAGTCAGCATTATAGGTATTAATATTCCTCTCAGCTAAAATATGTTATTTTTAAATTTGAAAAATTAATATTTAATTGTGGATGGCTTGAAATTGCAAATACAATTTTCTATTTGGTTAAATGGGGGTACATTCCATTTTATAAAAGAAATTTGTAATGTTAATCAAGTATAGGTGGAAGGTTAATGAAATCATTTTTTTTTGTATCCATAATTCCATTCCTACATATCAATGTGCTGCAATGGTTTTACTAAATTATTTGTTACCTCCACTTTTTGAACAGTTCATTCATCTATATATAGGCAGACTGTCCAGAGCCTGCTATACATTTCCATGTGCCCAATATGCTAATCACAGTATTGGTATCAGACTAGGTAAGGCAATTGGACTGAAGACTCCTAGCCACCCAAAATTCCCAATGCACATGTCTCTCATTCAGATGTGCCTTTGGTTAAAAGTAGAAACACACCTGTTGCCAGGGACATTCATGTTTAATTGTGAATTCTCCCACCAGATTGCCAAGCTGATCTTTTGTTCTTTCTCAACCATTGGTAGCCCACAAACAATGTAGTATGGTGATGCTCCAAATCAACACTTAAATATACATTAGCCATAGCCCTAGGTAGCCTAAATCCAACCTGTGCACAATTGTCCTTTTTAGTCCTTTTTGTTAGATTAAATAAATAAAATCATTAAATTGAAACCCATAATAGACTGACTTATATTCAGATATTATTACCTATGGATCAAATAGGGCACACTATCTTAATTTCTGTAACTCACTGTCACCATTAAATATGCTTAAGTGAAAACCAATAGATTATTTTAAGTAACAAATTATGTGGTGATCTATCCTGTTTATCCCTTTTTTTCATGTAATAAATGTTATTGTATTAATAATCAATGTCATCATTATTGTGGGTTGGAACTATATGAATAAATCATGAAACTAAAAGTATAGATAACTTTGTTGAAAATTATAAATATTAGAAACTATATAATTATGTAGATCCATGACTTTATAAGTTATTTAAATAAGCATATAAACAAATATATAATAGCTACCTAAATAATCCTATAAATAGTTATTATTAAGTGTGTATGCTTAGCTAATAGATTAGAGCTAGTGGTAAAAGTGTTATGAGTCAATGAAAGAATCCTGAGGAGGAAAGTCCATGTTGGACCCTGAGCTATGCTGTATTGTATGAGAAAGAAGCTGTGTGATGTCAAGGGTGTTAATTATATAATAGAGACTAGGAAGCCTAGGTAGGGGTTTAAACTAGGATCATGATAGTAATGATGTTTGAAAATGCCTACTTGGTCTTTTGGTTTTGTTAGCAAATTATACATGTTTGACTGTTACAATATATATATATATATATTGTACTGGATAGAAAATCCGTCCTTATTTTTTTTTTTTTGAAGTTATGGGATGGTTTAAAAAATATCTTTGATATAGTTTTGCTTAAAGATTTATAAATAAGTTGTTAGTGTTATTGTTATTAATTGTTTTATTGTTATTTAGTTCAGGTTTATTTATTATGATATATGCTTTGTTTTGAGATTTTGAGATAGATCATTATGATGGCAATATGTGTATATAACTATGAGTGTGTATAAATAAATAATCATTAGCAGTAGTATTTAAATTGCTAAATATAATTATATTGTACCTTTATTTTTTTAAAAAAATATTATAAAAGATATAGTAGTATTATTCTGGTTGTTTAAATATTCATTTGATTTGTAAATTACAACATAAATTTTTCAATGTAATATATATGTACTTTTTTATTGACATTATTATTATTATTATTATTATTATTATTATTATTATTATTATTATTATTATTATTATTATTATTATTATTATTATTATTATTATTATTATTATTATTATTATTATTATTATTATTATTATTATTATTATTATTATTATTATTATTATTATTATTATTATTATTATTATTATTATTATTATTATTATTATTATTATTTTATTTTGTTATTTAAAAAAATATTTAAAATTGCTAAACAATAGTGTTAAAGATTTTTTTAAAATTCAGCATGCAAATTTACAACAATAGGAAAGAAGCCAGCTATGGAATGCAGGAGAATCATCATTATGATTATTATTACTACTTAATAGGAAAAACAATAAAAAAAAGAAGACATAACTTTCGTTCTTTATTTCTCCAAATTCTTATCATAATTTTATGACAATATTTATTGGATTAAGTTTTAATACTAAAGATGATTTGCTAAGTACAACTTTTATCATTTGGGGCAATTTGCCTCTTCTTTTTGCCAATATATCACCATTGGAGCCTCGTAAAACATAAAACCTAAAAGTAAACCGGCATTCATAAATAAGTTAAAAAATAGCTATTTATAATTATATATCCTAGTGTAATTTCCAAATTTCTTAATGATCCAAAGTAATATTTAATTTAACTGATACATAATTGGATATCAAGGAAATGATTGAAGTCAATTGTTTTAATAACAAGAAACCAATCTGTTAATTTACTTATAATATATACATATTTTAAACATCACTTCAAGCCATTTTTAGGACGAATAAAATAAGTGAAAGTGCTTGAAATAACTGGCTGATTTGAAAATGACAGGACACTAAAGCAGTTAGATGGTAACAAAAATTTATCTTATTTTTTTTATTGTCTATTGTTTTTTATGTAACATTTAAATATATCTTTATGAAAAAATATACAAATGAAATCTTTGGAAACTAACTTACAAATTTTTTGTTAATGTTAAAATTTTAAGAATGATGAAAGTCGATTTTAGCATATATGTTTGCTTATTTATTTTAAAGTCATTTTATACCTTAAACTACACGAATATGTTGTAATTATAAATACATATAAGATGTTTGTTTTTATTTTATTTTTTTATTCGATTCACATTTGCATACAGATGTACTAAAAAATAAAAGTCATGTGTCAGTTTAAATTGGAAAGCAATAAATTATATTTCATTGCATAGGAATTGTATAAATATACAAATTTTATAGAACTGTATTTATAAATAATATCATTGTTTAATAATTATTTTAGTTCATCAATTATTATTCTCACAATCTGGTTACATTTTATTCATATCCAATAATTATCCCAAGTTAATATATATAATATTCCATACTTGTGTGCATTATATCATAGTGCCAATATTTTATATGCTAGTCATTATCTTTGTTTATATTGAAGTCAGTTGGCTTTTAAATTTATTTGTTGGTGCAGACATTACTTATTGTTTATTGAGGTTAAAATTATAGTTATAACTTTAGTCAACTATTGTGAAGTTTTTATCTTGGTATTGTTAGTTGTAGAATGGCCTTAGTATACCAGGCCTTATTTATTATAGTTATTATTATTGTACTGGATGGAGTGGATAAATTCCCCATCTGTATTACAGTTATCTGTGAGTTGATAGTACTTATGTTTCCAGTGATTGAAATCACATTTTTAGAGACCTATTGTTGTTGTTTTCGGTGAGCCTCTCCTTATATTTTTCTGATGCACTGAGACAAAAGGTCCAGGAATCCTATGTTGCCTCAAATGTAGGTGTTATTTTGGAAGCCACCATGCATTTGATATATTTATGCTAGTTGCATTACAGACTCTTCTTTTTGGGTCTATCACTCATGAGATTTAATTAAAACTAAATTTCCCACCATAGTAGGTGAGGTTGCTTGTATTTTAGTATGTAATGTCAAGATAAGTTTGTTTAAAGGATCTGATTCCTTTAAGATGCACTCAGTTATGTTACTGCTTTAAAGTATACAAATGTCTGTGTTTTATGCTATCATGATTTGTAATCATTCACAAACCAACCAACAATATTTTGTAATTGTAAATGTTTGAATTTATAAGCATATGGCCAGTTGGTATAATCCACACATGTTATGTATATGCTATGATTATCCAGAACTTTTCCAATGTAGGTGTAAATCACTTAGTTATTTTAAATGTTTATTTAGATGATTTACATTATGTGGACATTGAATTTAGAACTTATGTGTGTATAAATGGCTTCTGATAAATGCCTTATTCATTGAATCCATATAATATTTGCTTAATTCAGTCATTTTCTACTTTAAAGTAGTATTTATATAAAAAAATTTATTAAAGAAATCCATCTATGATCTAAAATACTAGTTTAACGAGATATCTATAACTTGTTTATCTATTTGTATATTTATTTAATTTCATAACTGCTTACACAGTTCCTATGTGAATATAAATTGCAAATTATGTGTTATTGTTAAACTTTATAATTGATTTACATATAAAAGAATTGAGTATTTGTAAAACAAAACCATTATTATGTTTCCCAGATATATGTATGTATATATACACTATTATATAAATCTAAAACCGCAATCTTGAAATAAAGTTAGGTCATTTGTTATTTATAAATGAATGATTTTGAGTTTTATTTGAGATTTATTAATTTTCTTTTTCTCTATTTTTAGTACATCAGTTCCACAAACAAGCAGATATGAAAATAGTAAATTGTTGGTAATTTCAATTGAATAGATATATTTTGGATTCAATAAAATTCCCTTTGTTCCAAATTATATTTGGTATATAATTAATTATAAGTTAAATTAACCCTGAGAACTAATTGGTAACAAACTCTAGTCAATTCTCTATACTATTAAGGTTATTTTATATAGTTAGCAATGATAAGAGTATATATTTAATATATTTATTTTGAGGCAGTTTCTTTTCTCTTAATATGTGTATAACATGCTATATATAGGTTACTACACTTCTTATATGTATAATATTTATATTGAGTTGAATGATGGAATATATGTTATTTTTTCTTACATGGCACATACATTTTATTACAATTGGCAAGTTACCCTGAAGCTTGGTTAATTTATGGGTGCCTCATAGATATATCTTGTCCAAATTTTTATTTTATTTATAACATAACATTTGAAATCATGATATATATATTGTACCTTTATTTATTTATTTATTTTTAAAAAATAAATAAATAAATAAATAAAGGTACAATATAATTATATTTAGAAATTTAAATACTACTGCTAACGATTATTTCTTTATACACACACTCATAATTATATAAATATATTGCCATTATACTGATCTATCTCAAAACAAAGCATATATCATAATAAATAAACTTGAATTAAATAACAATTAATAACAATAACACTAACAACTTATTTATAAATCCTTAAGTAAAACTATATCAAAGCCATTTTTTAAACAATACTATAACTTCAAAAAAAAAGATTGGATTTTCTATCCTGTACATTACCCTCTCACTAACAAAAAAAATGTCTTTGTATATAAACAACTATATCTATGAGAGTAGAAATATATGCTTATACAAAATCTCTATAATTATACCTATGTAAAAAAATTGCAATATTATAACATAACTTTCTAATAACATAAAATACTGGATGATAAAAGACCTTTGCTTTTCCAAACTCTCTTTCTTCACTAATCATTTTATAAGACAATTATCAAATGTTAAATCTTTAATTACTTTCAGATTTACTTTAGCTTTTTTCAAGTTTTCCATTTGATCAAGATTATCTATAAGAAATTTCATGTGGGTTTTCTTTTTAGTCACTACTTTAAGTTTTACTTTTGCTTTGCTTTCTTTCATTCCTCTCTTACACTTTTTATAAAGAAAATTCACTTTAGGTTTCTCTACCTTTTTATTCTGCTTAAACATCACTACTGTATTTCTTACCATCTTTGTTCTACTGGGATACTTATAAAATAAGTCATTTCTATTGCAACAATGGTACAAATTCCCATTCAAATACTTGTTCTCTAATATATCTAAAAATATACTTTCTTGGTACCACACAAAATTACCACAACACTGTTCTTTATAAAATAAAGTCTCATAATTAATATAATTTGTCATATCAAGACAAAATTTCTTGAATTCAACACTCATGTTATTATACATGATACACTTTGTATGAACTTTACCATGATTGGCTATAGATTGAGAAGAATTACATTTATATATTAAGTTTTGCCTTTCAAGTGGTTTGTTACAATAATAATAATCACTTGCATTCATGTTATATGAGTAAACATGATTTGAAAACCTCCTACAAAGATTCATATTAAACAACTGCTGATAAAAATTCTGATTATTACTTTTAAAATTGTTGTACAAAAACAACTTGTCAAAATATTTTTGATCTATCATGACACCTTCATAAAAAAATTTTTCCATACTTTTCTCACAAAACCTACTTTTAAGAAATAATCTTGTGTTTTCATTAACCATAGGACTTTCACTGTCATTGGAGTTCCTGCAATGATCATTATGTGTTTTATAGCAATGACACCACTGACCTTCTAAATTACCTATTTGTATACCAAAGCTATTTGTTTTATAAATACTAGTCAAACAAGATTGACATTTATCTAAAGAAGATTCGTCACTACCTTTTTCATCCTGACTATCTTCAAGTTCAATATTCTCATTTATTACTGTTGCTGATTCTGGACTTATTTTATCAAAGTTATCTTCTATTTTAATACTTACTTCGTCAGTGTTAGTTTTTATTGTAACTTTTAATTCTTGGAAAGTAGTGTCCAATTTTTGGAAATAAGCTTTTATTTCTTGCAAATTAGCTTTTATCTCTGCCTCCAATTTTTGGGTACCAGCATTCATTTCTTGAGAATTATCCTCCAATTTTTGGGAATTAACTTTTATCTCTGCCTCCAATTTTTGAAAACCAGCTTTCATCATGTTCACTAAGTTTTACAAATTAATGCCAGCACCACTGGGTATTTCATTAATGTTCTCCATGTTTATATATCTAATATAAGTATTCTATATTGTAACAGGATGGGGTGGGTAATAGGAAATGTGGTGAAAATAGAATTGACTGGGGTGATGGAAACATCAGCACTCGCAGTCCATTTAATGAAATACAAGTATCAATAATTTGAAAAATTGTCTATAAGTAAATATTTTAAGATATAAGAGCACGAGATTAAAGAATCTCTGAGTACATTGAGAGATCAGATGATAACTCAGAAGAGCAACTAAAAACATAATTAACCACCAGCATTATCATTAAAAAAACTAAGTGGCAAGTAAATACTTGAGAGAAATAATCATTCATCATCATCATTGATGGGAATAAACAAATTAATACAATAAATCAGAATAAAATCAACAGACCATCTTGTGGCTGGAATGAAAATGGGTCTTCTTTAGACCAGGCTAACTATTGAGCCTTTGTCAGCTTGGGCAATTATTTAAACATAACTTTGATACACCATTTAAGTGCCCATCCATTAAAATACACAATAATCAGAAATTGAGACAATAATGCTGGGACATTAAAATATGCTGATCATCATCAATGCTCGGGCCACTTGTACTGGCCAACTATAAACTTAAATTTTTAACAAGACTAAACTAAAATAAAATATAGTGCATGGGCTTTAAAGAGTATCCTCTTTTGCACCAACCAGGATGATGATTGATCATCTCTGGATGCCCAAAGCACTAAACATATCCCCATTTATCCATACACGAATCTAGCCCAGAGAACATGAAGCTCTATTACTGTATGTGAACAAGAGATGATGGAATACAATTTTAACAATTAAATACATTTATTAATAACAATAAAAAAATGATATTTAAGGTTTTATAGGTTAAGGGTTCTGATTTTGAATGGTATACAAAATTATATACACAACTAAAGTTATTATATTGTTTTACAATATTTCTCAATTAATTTCTACAAATGCATATATATATTCATACACAGATGTGCATTTTATAATATACAAGGAAGACATTTCAATTAAACATAAAATAATTATTACATTTGTAATTTACATCATTACTATTCAACATTTAAATTATTACATTGATTTACATATATGTGCACACAGACACTTGATTTCTAATATACAATTAATATATTTCAATTGATATAAAATAATTATTAAAAAAAATGATTAAATTTTATATGTGTTATACTAGACAAGCATTCATCTATATACGCACACATCCATGCATGTGCGGGTACCTACAATAATACATGATTAAGCTTTTAAATTATATTTTGGAGAATACAGATCCTTAAGCTAGGTTTACAAAAACGCTTACATAGAATTGCACAGATTATTTATAAATTTAATATTGTCCAACAATAAATAATAATTTTTACATAACATTTACATATTTAATCAATATTAAAAAAATTACTTTATCAAATTCTATTACAGCTTTCTTTGTTCTTTTTTTTTTAAAAAAAAAAAAGTATAGTCAATTTTTTTGAGAGATTAGAAAGATTTTATCAGGTTATCCCTTAACTAATTATAAATGTCTTTAATTTTAAAAATATAGATTTAAAATGTCTTTTCAAATGAATTATTTAAAAACAACTCACTTTTGTATACACATTTATCTGTGCTTCTCTTCGCGTATACACAGCAGCATATGTATAACTACTTCTTTATTCAGCTGGTGTTTCTCTTGGGCAAGCTGTTTTTTTTTTTGGTCAATCCAAGCAATTGTCATGCTGACTTCTAGAACATATTTAAGCAGCTAGTTGATCCATTTGAAGTGACCCTGGCTTCATGCAACAAAACTCTGCAGTAAACTATAAGGCAGTGGACTGTCCTTAGTTTTTCATAGGAGCTTTGTATAACTCTGCTAGCTCTTTTGCCCTCATTTTTTTTCAGGCTATTGATTTAGAAGTGACACAGCTTCAAATAAATAAAAACTCATGTGAAGGAAGATATTAGCAGCTCTGGATCTGCTGTCCTGTCTTCAGCTATATTAATTCATGGTAGATGGACGGCTAACTCTACAGTCAGCTAAAACCAACTGCTGCAAACTTCATCAAGTTGCATCAAAATATTATAACCAACTTTACAGACTGCTTTCTTAAAAATCATTATCCAGACTGCTCTTTTCAAAAATCATTACCCAGACTGCAGTTAATTTTGTAATCAGCCCTTTTATAAAATCATCTAAGGTGATAAAATCTTGATTAAAAACAGAGTTTTTATTTTTATCTCTCTAATCCCTTGGAATCTATATACATGTTTTTACTTAAGGGATTTTTAATAGATAAAAATTTGTTTAATTAATTAAAAAATTCCAAAAATAAGTATGGCGTTTTTATATTTCAAAATCAGAATAATAATAATAATAATAATAATAATAATAATAATAATAATAATAATAATAATAATAATAATAATAATAATAATAATAATAATAATAATAATAATAATAATAATAATAATAATAATAATAATAATAATAATAATAGTAATACAATATTTATATTTATTCAGACCTTTTAAAAGTTTAATTTATAAAACAATATTTTAAATCAGAGTTATTATTTATTTATTTCTATTTCAGTAAAAGTAGAAAATATCTACTATAATTTTTGTCTGTGTTTATTTCTACTTTTCCTTTATTTTACGTATATATATATATATGCACATACACTATATTAGTGTATACTATGTAAGCCAACTGGTTACAATATATAATAATTATTATCATTCAAGGCTTGTCTTCCCCCTGCCATTATCCTACAACACCATTAACTATCCAAGTAAAATACAAAACACCCCAATTTTAATTATAATTATAGCTATTCAATGACCTCTTAATTTTGTAAAATTATAACCCTTTTGGTCTATAGAAAATGTTGACTGACACTATGGCAAATGTAATATAATACTTGTCACTAACAATTATAATTATAATAGTAAGACTATGAGTGCACAATATCTTTTAATAGTATGCCTATAAACAAAGTCTAATAAAATTTATCATGACTGGAAATAGTCATCGAACCCCTAAGTTGCTTGAATCATTTATAATAATATACTTGTCACCAACAATCATCAGTTAATCGAGTCCCTTAGTTGGTTCCACCATTTGTAATGGAACAGTATAACTGTATTTTTCTCCATTCTAATAAATGAATCGTAATGAATCAAGCCTTACATTTTATGCATCAATTGTAATGGAAAATGGTATAAGAAGAAAAGAAATGACTATAACACATCATGCACATATACTGATAAAAGAATGCCCAAACATTGGATGACAATTGTAATGGAACAGGATATAGTATCTAATCTAAATGAAGAAATGTAATGGAATGTCTTTAGCATATCCTACCTATATATTAAGAAAGAAGTTCCTAAATGTTGGTAGGCCAATTGTAGTAGTACAATAAAATATATGTAATCTCAAATGAAGAAAGAAAATACACATATGAAGAACGATGAAATGGCCCCAATAATTGGGAAAGCCAATTGTAATGGAAAATAAAACTCATCAAATTTACTCATCACTTAACCATGCCCTAACAATGGCATGGTAATTGTAATGGGAAAATACTATATAGACAATTAAAGAAAGGTCATGCCAATTGAAATGATCCCAATAGTAGGAAGGATATTTGTAATAGATTGTCTATATACCATAAATAAAAGATAATATAATCTAACTTGTTGAGCACTATTTATAATGAAAAATACAATTTGAAACTCTATATGAAATCAACAATCATTAATTGACTAAGACTCATGATGACACAACATTTATAATGAAATATGTTATCTCTTAAATTATTTGATTTATAAATTCAATCTATAAATTACATCATTTATAATGAATAGACTATATTAAAAATAAAGATATATATATATATATATATATATATATATATATATATATATTTTTATATAAGGGCACAATATATATATATATATATATATATATATATATTGTGCCCTTTTCTATAGGTCAGTAATAGTTCATAACAGTCAATTACTAAAAATTTTAAATTTTAAAATATGTTATTTTAATATGTTAATTATATTTTGTCAATTATGTTATAAAGTACAATTTGAAGCTAAGAAAATATGTAGTATATAAAATTATAGCGAATGATTTAAAAGTAGTTAAGTAAAGCTTAAAATATTGTTGCATATGGTTGCAAAAACTGGCCATAATAAATAACTCAGCTACAAATATTTAAAAGTATGTTTAATAAGCTCAATTTTAATAGTCTTAAACGTATAGATAAATAAATGTTATACAATATTTAAATTGATAAACTATGTTTAATAATCAAAATTAATATCGTATATTTTAAAAATTAGTTTTGTGATGGTGAAGGTTATATCTAATTCTATATTTTCTAAATTGTTCTTCCAAATTTTATAATTATATTATGTAATACAATAAGTGTAGCAATTTTATTAATCTAGGCAGAGAAATAGATTGAAAATTGTCTGTCTAAATTTTATATTAATCATGTGACTTGTATATTACATACTTTCACACACATGCTTGTTTGAGTTAATAGCAAAGTTTGAAATGTTTTAAAATTTATATTATAGAATTGGCTAGAATTATTGCCTATCATAAAAGCAAATAATAATAAATATTAAGTTAATATCGTATGTAATGTTTTAAATAATGTAATACAGATGAATACAGTTAATAAAAAAAATATTTTGTTTAAATAAAACAAGATAAATTGAATATTAGGAATGGAATAGGTTATTAAAATTATTTTAAAAGTTATTTTAAATGTTTAAAGAATTTTGATAAAGTAATAATTGAATTAAAAGTAGTATTTTAAATAATATTTTAAGTAATTACATCATAATTTGTATTTTTGAAATTCAATTCTGTAAAAAATTGAAAATATATAAATTTGTTCTCAAGCTAAAAGTAAATGAGGTATTCTTACAGACTATAAATATGAATTGCTTAGGGGGTATCAGGGGAGATTAACAATGTATTAAAACCAGAGAGAGGTATATTAGCAGCTATCAAAGAGATAGTATTTTTTTAATTTTTATTTTAGTCAATTTTTAATATTTTTTATAGTTTTATTTGCAAAAAACTAATTGATATTTTTTAAAAGTATTTTGCAAAAGAGAGTTTAAAAAATAATATATTTGGGAACTTCGTGAAAATGATTTGCTAGTTTTTTAAAGTACTTGCCAGGATTATTTTATCTGAAATTTGACCTAAACTTCACAATGAAAAGATGAATATATTGTAGAATAAAATGCATATAAATTCTAATAATATAAAAATGTTTTTGGAATATTTTGATTTGGCTTTATTAATGCTTCACCGGAGAACTGTTTTGGTACATAAAAACCACAGCTCGGACATTATACTGATGCAAGGGAAAGCTATTTGCCATCTAAAAAAAAAATTTGTGACGCATTATTTATAAGCTTATCCAGGAAATTTTTAAAAAGAATAAGATACTTATATCTTATGAATTATCATAAAATATAATAATGAAAGAAATAGAATGTTTAGTCCTTTTTGAAGGAAACATTTTAAAAAATATATATATTTTACCAGAATTAAAAAGAGCTTGTAGAGAAGATTTTTGTTAAGGAGTTGTGATATTAAAAAAGTGCTAGTCTCAGAAATATTAAAAATGCACCTTTAGAAGTATTTTTTTTTTGACGCGCTTTATCAAGAAAGGAAACCTATATAAAAGAATGAACATATAACAGTTGATTAAAAAATGAATCCATGGAAATATTGTAAAAAAGTTTACCGAATATTTTAAAGTTAAGCTAGATGGAGGATGCATCGGATATGCCACAGAGAATATTGGCAGAGAATATTGAAGAAATTTCACAGGATTAATTAATATTATGATTTAATAATTATCATCCTAAATACTAAAATCAAGGATTATTTTCTATAAATTTTATTAAATGGATTAATATTTATTTTTATTTTTAAACTTTAATGCGCTTGGAGGAGAACAGTTTAAAACTCTAGAGAAAATAATAAACATTTTGGACTTATCAGGAACTATTGTCAAGAAAGCATGTAATTATAGTTTTGATTCCTTTTATTTTATTAACCTAGTTTAAATCTAAATTTTTTTTTATAAGATTAGAAAAACATAAAACATTAATTTGTTGATGATATAAAATTTTATAATGGAATAATCTAATAATTTAGATAAAAATATATTTTAAAATAAAGTGTATGAATGTATATTTCTTTGTGTTTGCAATGATCGGTATCTAGTGGATGAAGAAGCCTACTGAATATTGAAACAGTTCGATCTGAGGATCGATCTTAGTTTCATGGTTTTTTTCTTTCTTTCTTTGTTTGTTTTGGTTGTTTTCAAATCTTACTATAGCAGATTTGCTATAAACCATTATTTCGCAATGAGGCTTTGTTCATCCAAGCTACATAAACTTAAATTGTTCATGTCATGTTTTATGTAGATAATTAAATAAATCCTTTAGATAAATATTGTAAGTAATAAAATATATACATCGTGTGTGTGCGTGGTTTGGATACTAATATAAGATTATTTTATGGAGAAAGAGAAAGTTTCATTGCGCGAATAATTCTTAATTTTAAATAGTTAATACTTGTACAGATTTATTTTTTCAAAAAAAAAAACATTTTAATGTACTGACTGGATAATAAAAGTGAAATTGCTAAAGGCCAGAAAATCAAAAGAGGCGGAGTCCAAAATGAGGTGACCAATGACCAGGAGAATTGTGGGAACTTTGGCCATTTTAAATTGCATCATATTAGATTGCATCATGTTAAATTGCATCATGCAGATTGCGTCATCCTGGATTACATCATTTTTTTTCTTCTTGACCACTCCGAAAGAGGGGAAAACATCAGAGTAAATTTGAAGAGTGCAGTGTTAAGAAGTGATCTGTAAACTTTGATAATGTTGGGCTAGGTCCAGTAAGCTGATCCCTGTCCTGCTGATGAAACCTTCCTAGCCTGCTGAAAGATCATGTGCTGTGAGTCCAGTTGTCCAACTTTCATATGTCTATAGTTCCAGTTTCCAACCCTAAACTTTGAAAGCCAATATGTCATTATATCAAAAACCAAATGCGCGCCTATGTTCTAAGTAATCATCATCGCAAGAAATGCGTCCGGACGAAGAAAGAATGGTAAATCTAATTTACATAAACTTTTACTTTCTTTAATGCCAGTCCCTTATATAAGTAGATTTAAATCTGTACTAAGTATGCTAAATATTTGTTATTATGTTTTTTTGTTTTTTTGATAAAATATATATAGTAAACCTGCAGTAAATGTATCCCTTTCCACCTGTTAAATTTCTTTACTCTAGTCTTTAATAACAAGTTGCTAATGCTGTAAGTTTTACAATGATTTTAAATAGATATGTTATCCATTTATTTATATATATATATATATTGGTTTTAAATTGATGTATGTGTTATAGTTTAATGAAGGATGTTTTATTCCATGCCACTGGGTAGTTAATATCTAAAATCTATTTTATCTATTTAATTGCACATTTTCTGATATGGGGAAAATAATAATCAAGGGTAGCCATTGTTGTGTTTACTACTTCCGAATGGTCAGGGGGGTATGAGATTCAGAGTGTAATTAATTAACAGTTAAATATATGATTCTCTAAGCTTATTGTGTGGTTTTAAATTACTTTATCAGATGGTTACGTGGGAAAAGTATGGTGGAATAAATAAGGTCTTATATAGATATTTATAATTTCTGCTTTGAGCATTCGTTCACCATGTTACTGGTTTAGTGCTATATTTTACTTCCCATAGCTTGATTTGGTATCTAGTCCATGATTTCAAACAAGTAAGAGAGAAATTCTCCTAGCCACCTCAGTGGGTGTGAATACTTGCCAAAGTGCGAGCCACCCAGTCTTCGTTAATACACCGCAAGCTATTACTTCTGACTATTATGTTTGTTTCATATAGCAGCCAGTCACACCACCCTATATTGGAAGATATAAGCTTATTCCCCATCCCCGTAGTACGTGATGGTTTGATTTGTTTAAAACCAATGAGGCAACCTTAATTTAATAAAGAATTTAGTCTAATAAAGATAAAACAGTTAAAGTTTTGTTTGCTCTGATCCTCATATCTCTCGTACATAATTAATCATGTAAACAAATCAATTGTTTAAGTTATGCTAATATTATATTTAAAAGAAATCATCTGTGGTATTTGCCTACACCGGTCATAGATAAAATGATTATAAAGCAAACCAAAATATTGAATGCAATGTTGTCCATCGATTACATCTGTATAGATTTTTGTTAAAGACTAGAAGTAAAATAAGTAATGTTGTATATAACAAGTAATTATATTGTGTTTAAATTTTATCTAATCGTAAGAATAATTATTAAACATTTGTGTAATCTAGTTTGTCTCTCTCTTCATTAAATAGTTATTTCACCGTCATTTAATTACTGTCTGTATCAACAACAAGAGAATATATATATTGCATTGATTGTACCTAGTGTTGAGCATCCACCGCACAGTTATATATAGATAAGTTAGGCAGAATTATTGTCTGTGTTCCCACCAAGCTAGTGTTAGGCGATACCATGTACTATGGATTCTGTTATACCTCAGTCACTTGTGTGCAAGTTTGGTTTCGGATTTAGTTCTGGAATTGGTCTGGGTTTGAAGTCGGTTTCTGTGTGTAGTTGATGGGTTGCGGTTGACCAGTACAGTAGGTTAAATTTTGGCGCCCAACTTGAGGCTCTGATAAAAAAATCTCCCACACCCTGTAAAATAGATAAGAGTAAATATTGAGTTATAAAAATATATTTTGTGTTTATACTGTTGAATATAGTTTGCGTTATTAAATGAGCAGTTTATAGTGATGTTTTGAAGTAAGTCAAATAGACTAATATTTCCCACTTGTCAAGTATATTTATTTAAATATATTATCTGCTAATAGTTTTTTTTTGTGACAGAATAAATTGGTTTTTTTTTGTGTGTTAGAGAAAAGAGTTAGAGACGCTTGCTAGGTTATAAATATTCGAATGCATGTGTATGTATATACATGTTTAGTATAGAAACACTCTCAAAGAAATCGCATAATAAATGTCAGTTGAGTTAAGTTTATTATCCAGAATATGTTATCTGTTAGGGAAAGTAACCATTTAGGTCAAGTTTTATTGTATATCTCCAAACAGCCAAATGCAGTTGATGAAGTGTTTAATGATGTGTATACTTATGTTATAGAATTCGAAATTTTAAGTGATAGCACCGCAGAAGTTAGTATTAATATCAACCAATGTTTTATTAAAACAAGTTAAAAGTACTTAAATTGCATAATAAATGTATATATTCGAGTGAGCAGTAGATTAAACTATCCATGGTCCACATTTTTTAGACTGGCATCTTTCAAATAAATTTGTCAGCAAAATGTTGTCCATACAGCAGTAATGAATGTTTTGTTTTAGAAAAAAAAAGCGAGAGAACCGCTGATGGTATTATAAAATAGTATACTGGATATATACTAATTATTAGTATGTTTTTTGTGTGTATATAAGACTGAGGAGAACAGTTTGAATTGGGTGAAATAAATCTTGTCCCATTTATTTAACAGTTTAGATACGTTGTTATATATATACAGAGAAAAAAAAGGAAAGGGGGTTGCTTATATAACAAAATTAATCGGAGCATAGGCGAACAAAAGAAAGTGAGGCATACAAACTGGATGTAAAACAGGGGAACTCAGTATCTTGGCAGCTAGGGAAGATTAGGCATATAGGATTAGAGATCAGTATATCTTATGAATTTATAAAGAAATATTTTAGCAAAGATCAAACTGACATACGAAAATTAAGCATATAGGTTAAAGGAATATACAAAATGAAGACAGTATTTACCAGCAGGAACGGATCAGAATGGATGAAGTAGTTGACCCCCAACACCTTTTGGTCAGAGTGATAGACTTTTATGGGGAATGCTGGGAAAACCCTCATGAACATATTGACAGTTTGATAGACACTTTCAGGATAATAACCTTAAATAATGAACAGCAAATGGCCATCATTCAGCATCATCTGAAATCAGTCGCCAAAGACTGGTGGACCATATTGACAGAAAAACCTAGAAATTTTAAGGAGTATTGTGATAGGCTGCTAAAGACATTCTGGGGTGAGGAGAGACAAAAGAAAGTGTTACGCAGTTTTATCAAAGAATGCTTTCCTGCAGGAAACTTAATTACCCTAACCAAATTTTTTCTACAGCAGGTGACTAAGTTTTGTTCATTACACACTTTCAACTGGTCAGAGTCCCAAGTTATCCGAATGATAGCATATAACATGCCACAGGAAGTCAGGGAGCATATGATCAGTAGCCAAATACACGCTATTTCGGAGATGGCAAAGTTCTTGGAGATGGTAGATCAACACTCCAAACCTCTGGGCCCAAATAACAGTAAAAGTCAGTCCGTTACAACCATTCACCAGATGATGAACCTAATTGCAGAGAGGGGAAAACAGGAACATTGAGCGAATTGCTTGTGCCCAGTTATAGAAGTAGAAATAGAAGAGAACAAGGTTACAGTTTTGATCGACTCAGGTAGCCAAGCCTCAATTGTATCTGCAGCTTGGATTGATGATCTAAAAAGAACCCATGAGATTATGCAGTTGCCAACTCGACGTATTCAACTCACTTTGGCAAATGGGAAAAAAAATGCTAAGTGAGAACCGTCAGGTGTGGTTGGAAGTTAAGATAAATCAAATGATGGTGGGGCGTACATTCCTTGTGATGATAGGACTTATATACGATGTAGTATTGGGTTTTGATTTCTTAACTCAAAACAACAGGGTCATAGATTACGAAAAGGAAAAATGTTTTGTTGGAAGTGAAATGATTAATTTCAAAATGTCACTTAACCGAAAGTCTGACTGCAAAAGTTGCTTGGTCCAGTCAGTCGACCCATTGGCCATCAATAGAAAAGTGCAGGAGTCTGTTCTCACAGAACCTAGGGACATGGATAAATATCGGGAAAATCCTGAAGAAATACCATGCCGCTTTTTTCTCCTACTCCGGGTGAAATTAGAGGGTATACACATCAGATTCGAGTAAAAGAGGAGATGTACATCCCATCCAAAACTTACTCCATACCCTTCCAGTACAGAGAGGAAGTAGAAGCCCAGATTCATCAAATGATCGAGTGGGGTATTATCGAATGCGGCCCATCACCGTATCACAACCCATTGTTGGTGGTTAAAAAGAAGAATGGGGTGGTTGTGTTTGGATGCCTGAAAATTGAACAGTGTCACCATCCCAGAAAGAGATGCTCCCCCCTGTTTGCGAGGTACTGGTACAGCTGGCGGGTAAAACCGTATTTTCAACTTTGGACCTGACCGCGAGCTATTGGCAGCTAAATCTGGACCCAAGGGATCGGAAATACACGGCCTTTAAATATAACGGGTATACTCATGTATTTAAAAGAGGCCCTTTTGGGCTCATAAACAGCGGATTGGGCTTAATGCGTTGTTTGCGGCAGGTCCTATCTGAAGAAATACAGAGACATATGGTGTGTTATATGGATGGCCTGGTGATCGCCTCAGAGGACCCGAAGGAACATTTACAACATTTGGAAAGGTTCCTCAGGGAATGTAAAGAAAACAATATCACCGTAAATTTGGAGAAGAGCCGTTTTGCCATTGGCGAGATAACCTTCCTGGGTCATGTCATCAACCAACATGGAATCAAGGTCCATCCAGATAAAATTGCTGCTATAGAAAATTTCCCCACCCCAACCAACCCGAAGAAGGTTCGATCATTCCTGGGCCTTTGCAATTTCTATCATAAGTTCTATCCGGATTTCGCCCAGGAAACTAGTAACCTCGTAGACCTCATAAAAAAACCACAAGTGGGAATGGAACCCCTGTCATGACAAACAACTCCTCCATGTGAAAGAAAATTTTCTACAGGCTGTAATGCTGCACCACCTGGATTTCCATCACCTCTTTTACGTACAAACGGACAGCAGCAAACAGGGACTAGGAGCTATTCTGTTCCAAATTAGTGACACCGGAGCCCACCAAGTTATATATTTTTGAAGCCATGCTTTGAAAGGCGCAGAAGTTCATTACACTACGACAGAACAAGAAACTCTTGCCATTGTGTGGGCATGCCAGAAATTCCAACAGTTCCTGTTGGGGTCTGAAGTGATAATTATCACGGACCACTGTTGCCTGGAGTTTCTTAACAAAAGTTTTCTTACTAATGACCACCTAATCAGGTGGAGTCTGGCCCCCCAACAATTTTGATACCAAGTCCACTATTACCCGGGGTCAGAAAATATTGTGGTAGACATATTGAGTCGTCACCTGATACCAATAAAAATACAAAACCCTGAAATAAGGAACCAAACCTTGGAAATTATGACTACGACTATATCAAGCTCTGTAGAAGCTGAATTACAGAATTTGAGATATTGGCAGAACATACAATATGACCATATCATCCAGGACCTATCTAAACCATCGGATTAAAATCCGAAGTCACGAAACAGATATCCCCACTTCCGAATTGAGGAAGGCATATTAAAAACCCGGACCAAAGACCACAGCACCCCTTGGAAAATTGTGGCACCTAATAGACTCAGGGCCCTTATAATTAAATATGTACACCAATTTCTAGGACATTGTGGACCCAAGAAGATTGAAGAAGCGGTCCGGCACCAATTCTACTGGCCAAGAATGTATCACCAGATCATGTCCATTATGAGACAGTGTGATACCTATACTATTACTAAATCCCCCAACAAGTGCTACACAGGACAAATAAAACCTGTGATAGCTACTAAACCAAACAAGGTCCTTGCAATAGACCATTATGGCCCTTTTCCCAAGTTTAGAGCATTCCAGTATTTGTTGGTAACGTATGATATTTTTTCCAAATACGTTAAAATTTACCCAGTTTGGTCTGCAAACACCAGAAATGCAACCCGGGCTCTTCAGGAAAAACAATTCCAAGAGGTAGGTAAGCCCAAAACCATACTTTCCAACCATGGTTCTGCATTCACCTCGAAGGAGTGGAAAAACTGGATAAGGAAGCAGAACATAAATCATCGCCTAACATCAATAAGAAACCCGCAGTCGAACCTTGCAAAAGAGTCATGAGAGAAATCGGTCGACTTTTCCGAGTATGCGTATCGACAGACCATCGGAAATGTGTTGATAAAATCCAATACATCATGGATTGCATTAATCACACTATGAATGAATCCATGGGTATTCCCCCTATGCATCTTCATTATGGTATACCATGCCCGTCTATTTTCCCTACTCTATCGCAAAAGGGGGAAGTGTGTATCGATCACAGCATGGACCAAGACAGGGCCCAGAAACAACTAGAATGCATGGCAGGGAATAGAATTAAGAGAGGAGGAAAGCAACATCACAACTTCAAAAAAGGGGGATCAAGTCTTGCTAAGATCCCCAAGAGCCAGTAATGCACCCAGGAAGGAATTCAAAAAGTTCTTCCCCTTGTATAATGGACCATACGAGATAGTAGAAGAATGCCATGAGAACACATTTTTACTAAAAGGGAAGGGTCTGCAAGGGAGTTATAATGCTAGACAATTAAAACCATATATACCTCCGGACCCAGGGAGATCATAGTGGGCACATATAGTTCAGGGTACCCGGGTAAATGACCATAATTTAAATATAGATTTTGAGTAATGAATAACGGATATTACCAAACAGATGCTTGATAAAATGTATTGTTTTAGACCCATGTTTGAACTCAAATTCTCACCCAGACTGTTCTCTGAAGTCAAACAACTTTGTAAGTCGATGCAGGTTCGATAATATATGTATAAACATTTTTTTTATTGGTTTTTTTTTGAAGTGAGAAGAAATGAAACAGTTCGATCTGAGGATCGATCTTAGTTTCATGGTTTTTTTCTTTCTTTCCTTGTTTGTTTTGGTTGTTTTCAAATCTTAGTATAGCAGATTTGCTATAAACCATTATTTCACAATGAGGCTTTGTTCATCCAAGCTACATAAACTTAAATTGTTCATGTCATGTTTTATGTAGATAATTAAATAAATCCTTTATATAAATATTGTAAGTAATAAAATATATACATCGTGTGTGTGCGTGGTTTGGATACTAATATAAGATTATTTTAAAGAGAAAGAGAAAGTTTCATTGCGCGAATAATTCTTAATTTTAAATAGTTAATACTTGTACAGATTTATTTTTTAAAAAAAAAAAACATTTCAATGTACCGACTGGATAATAAAAGTGAAATCGCTAAAGGCCAGAAAATCAAGGAAGGCAGAGTCCAAAATGAGGTGACCAATGACCAGGAGAATTGTGGGAACTTTGGCCATTTTAAATTGCATCATGTTAGATTGCATCATGTTAAATTGCATCATGCAGATTGCGTCATCCTGGATTACATCATTCTGTATTGCATCATTTTTTTTCCTTCTTGACCACTCCGAAAGAGAAGAAAACATCAGAGTAAATTTGGAGAGTGCAGTGTTAAGAAGTGATCTGTAAACTTTGATAATGTCGGGCTAGGTCCAGTAAGCTGATCCCTGTCCTGCCGATGAAACCTTCCTAGCCTGCCGAAAGATCGTGTGCTGTGATTCCAGTTGTCCAACTTTCATATGCATATAGTTCCAGTTTCCAACCCTAAACTTTGAAAGCCAATATGTCATTATATCAAAAACCAAATGCGCGCCTACGTTCTAAGTAATCATCATCGCAAGAAATGCGTCCAGATGAAGAAAGAATGGTAAATCTAATTTACATGAACTTTTACTTTCTTTAATGCCAGTCCCTTATATAAGTAGATTTAAATCTGTACTAAGTATGCTAAATATTTGTTATTATGTTTATTTGTTCTTTTGATAAAATATATATAGTAAACCTGCAGTAAACGTATCCCTTTCCACCTGTTAAATTTCTTTACTCTAGGCTTTAATAACAAGTTGCTAATGCCTTAAGTTTTACGATGATTTTAAATAGATATGTTATCCATCATTATATATATATATATTGGTTTTAAATTGATGTATGTGTTATAGTTTAACCTTTTAACCGCTAATTTTATTATTGGTTGTATCAGATAAAAATCAAATCTTTTAATTGGCCAACTCACAAACTGAAGACAAAGCCTATTGTTAAAACATATTCGCCTATAATATTAAATTCAACTCAGATACGTTTATAAAAAGTATATTATTAATTTTTCAGGTTATGAAGAGAACAAAAGTTCTTTCAAAAATAAATTGCTATTTATTTATTCTAAAATATTCAATATCGGCAACATAAAAGCTATAATATAAACAAAAAAATCGACTTTTACGTTATAGAAAAGTAAATATTTCTTTTTACTACATCTTCAATATTTGTACTAAAATCTTCAATATTTTTCGAAAATAATTTTGTTTTTTTATTATTCTCTCTGAAAATACTTTTTAATTTCCATAAATATAATTTTATAATAATTTAAATCGTATTCGAAATGAAAATCTCAGCGTTTTTCTTTATTTTCTTTGATCAGGCAGTTTCTTTGTTCTTTCCAGCCAATCAGAATGTCTTTTTCGGCTGAGAGCATGCTAAGAACAAATCACAAATAATGTTCCTTCTTTGTTTAGGTTTAAATGTGTTTTTTTTTATTTTTTACTTGTAAAATAAATCGGAAGATGGCACCATCTTACAGAACTTTTAAAAACGAATTCAATATGTGTTTAACAAATATTTTCATATAAAAACTGGCTGAGTTAGAGTGATGTTAGATGTCGACGAGGAGCCTCGTAAGAGGCGGGGAAAGAGTTAATGAAGGATGTTTTATTCTATGCCACCGGGTAGTTAATATCTAAAATCTATTTTATCTATTTAATTGCATGTTTTCTGATTAGGGGGGGGGAATAATAATCAAGGGTAGCCATTGTTGTGTTTACTACTTCCGAATGGTCAGGGGGGTATGAGATTCAGAGTGTAGTTAATTAACAGTTAAATATATGATTCTCTAAGCTTATTGTGTGGTTTTAAATTACTTTATCAAATGGTTACATGGGAAAAGTATGGTGGAATAAGTAAGGTCATATATAGATATTTATAATTTCTGCTTTGAGCATTCGTTCACCATGTTCCTGGATATTTATAATTTCTGCTTCGAGCATTCATTCACCATGTTCCTGGTTTAGTGCTATATTTCTTCCCATAGCTGATTTGGTGTGTACTCCGTGATTTCAAACAAGGGAGAGAGAAATTCTCCTAGCTTCCTCAGTGGGTGTGAATACTCGCCAAAGTGCGAGCCACCCAGTCTTCGTTAATACACCACAAGTTATTACTTCTGACTATTATGTTTTTTTTATATGGCAGCCAGTCACACCACCCTATATTGGAAGATATAAGCTTATTCCCCATTCCCGTAGTATTTGATTTGTTTAAAACCAATGAGGCGACCTTAATTTAATAAAGAATTTAGTCTAATAAAGATAAAACAGTTAATGTTTTGTTTGCTCTGATCCTCATATCTCTCGTACATAATTAATCACGTAAACAAATTAATTGTTTAAGTTACGCTAATATTATATTTAAAAGAAATCATCTGTGGTATTGCCTACACCGGTCATAGATAAAATGATTATAAAGCAAACCAAAATATTGAATGCAATGTTGTCCGTCGATTACATCTGTATAGATTTCCGTTAAAGACTAGAAGTAAAATAAGTAATGTTGTATATAACAAGTAATTATATTGTGTTTAAATTTTATCTAATCGTAAGAATAATTATTAAACATTTGTGTAATCTAGTTTGTCTCTCTCTTCATTAAATAGTTATTTCACCGTCATTTAATTACTGTCTGTATCAACAACAAGAGAATATATATATTGCATTGATTGTACCTAGTGTTGAGCATCCACCGCACAGTTATATATAGATAAGTTAGGCAGAATTATTGTCTGTGTTCCCACCAAGCTAGTGTTAGGCGATACCATGTACTATGGATTCTGTTATACCTCAGTCACTTGTGTGCAAGTTTGGTTTCGGATTTAGTTCTGGAATCGGTCTGGGTTTGAAGTCGGTTTCTGTGTGTAGTTGATGGGTTGCGGTTGACCAGTACAATATGATGACTAGATAAAGGTTATTTTGGTAATAACAATGACTATTAATAATTTATCATGTATATTTTTGTTTTCTTTAGATCATCTATGGATAGTAGGAATGAAGTGTAAAAGTTTTAATTATATGTAGAGCATTTCATACAATATTTTAAAAAACATTATGAGATAGAATTGATTTGAAAATATGCATACGACGATTTTTTTATATTAGTGATATAATCCAACATAATAACAAATAATTATGTGATTCTTTTAGAACTTTCATGTTATTGGATATTCAAATATTGTCTAAGTAGATTGTATATGATTAAACATACAGAATGATGAAGTAGACAAACTTTTCTTGTGGAACAGTGGGATTGTTTAATTATCAGTGAATTTTATTTATTGTTTTGTAAATGCAGATAGTTATTTATCGATGTAAGATGTGGAAAATCTTGAGAAATAATGTTGAGATAGTGGCTTGGAAGTACTTAGTGAACAGGAAACCAAGATGATGTTTTAAGAAATAGGATGTTATAAGGAATGTGAATACTATTTAGTCTTTGTGTGGATATCAGTATAGTTAACAAAGCCCTGTGACTGGTACACATTTTATTTGGACAGTGTTTTATATTTCTTTAAATATTTGATGTTCTAATAAAGCTGAAGAAATAGCTTTAACATTGTTCATGTATTAGAGGTTATTAGACAGGTAAAGATCATACCTCTTTGCACTGTGCCATTTTTTTTTGAGATATATTATGAGTGATACTATAGCTTTCTTCCTTAAATCCTATACAACTATTTCGCTATCTTTATTTCATGTAACTGCATCGTTTAGTAAGATATTTTGAAAAGAAATGGTAAATAATTTAGAGCTTAGGTTATGCTATCGTTTTGTATAAGATTGGTTTATTTGCTTATAAGGAACAGAATTTTATAACTTAAAATTGAAGGTCCAATATGTCCTAAGGAAGGGAAAGAATCATAGAATATATTTTTAATTTTATTTCGGAAATGAAATATAAATTTTTAAAATAGAGTATCTAAACAAAGACATTTTCTTTAAAATGTTAATTATTTTTGAATGCTTGATTGTTATTTTGGGAGAAAAATAAGTATTGCATATTTTAAAAATACAATGATATACAATAAATGTGGGGAATATGCATAGTATATATTTTTTTGTTTATTGAATAACAGGAATATATTGATTATTACACTTATATCGTACTAAAGTAAGGCTAAATAAGAATATATTATGATTAGTAAACATCATGTGATAAAACACTAAAATCTAGTACTGAATTTTGGATGAATATTTTATGTAACATCTTTGACTTTGCAAGATGATTTTTTTTAATATTTTGAGAAATCATACTCTTTATAAAGTTAATTTTGTTTTCTGTAGAATGTTTTCCTATGAATGTTCTAAAATAAGATAATTTAATAATATTAAGGATGAAATATTTTGTTAATAAAATAAGTAAATATATTTGTAATAAGTTAACCATACCGAGAAACTAAATGGTAACATTTTATTTTGTCTTAAGTCTAAATAAAGATATAACTAAACTATACATTTTTTTTAACTCAGTAGATAAAATGTAAAGTAGAAGATAAGGATATCCACTGTAAATAGTGTACATAAATTGTTTATTTATTTGTTGTTATTAATAAACTTTGTTAAAATTTGTTTTTTAAATTTTTTGTGTCTGAGTTGTTTATTTCTCAACTTCACTGCATGAAATCACGATATATTCATAACAATTGAAACAAATATATAATTTTGCACAAAAAGATAAATAGAGAATTATTTAAGAATTTAAATATTTATTGGTATTCTTTTAATTAAATAATTAGAATTTTACATTGTTTTATTGGTCATAAATCAGTTATCACAATATTTTATTGGTCATAAATCAGTTATCACAATAGTATACTGAATTATATGCTATCAGTTGCCACACATCCTTTGTTTATCAGATTATCATATGCTACCACATATTTATTATATTATTACATGAAGATAAAAGATTATATAAAATTATTTTATTATTTTATTATGGTAATAAAAATATAACGAAAAGAAAAGATATCCAGTAGTAGTTAAACAATGAAGAATATTATTATTATTATTTATTATTAGTTTCAGTGTAGTAGATTATGACATAAAATCCCTTCTCATATTTTTCTACCGTATTTTTTATTAACTTAGAATAAACTTTACGAACCTGAGATTTTTATTGAGCTAGATTATTATAAATAGAAGATTAAGATGTAATTATTAACTTAATCTTAGTGAGTAGAAGTTATTAAAGTCGTAAGAATACTATGAGTTTGTTATTTGAAATAGTAATAAGGGGGGATAGTGTTCTTATGCCATTGAGGTAATATCATGTGGGATATTAGCTCAATGTAATCTATCTTGTCACCTGTATTTTCACTTCAAGTCTCATGAAAATATTAAATATTTATTTAATTTATTTTTATAAACTGAACCTTATTAGTATTTTAAATTTGAGCTAGTGAAACATTTTAATTTTAATGCTGAATATTTTATTTATTAATTATTAACTGAGCTAGAACCCGTTTTATTTTATATCATATACTATTCTGAAGTGAGGATGCGCAAGACCAGGTTATAATATATATATATATATATATATATATATATATATATAATTATTATTTAATGGTATATATATATATATATACCATTAAATAATAATTAACATTAACATTGTCAAATAATCTAAATTATTGTGCACATAAAATGTAACAACCAGAGTAAAAAAAATTCAAAAAATATTAAACACTAATATTATTTTGCCAAGCACTTTCGGTATCGTGTTTCAGACTTATGGTAACATATTGGAACTGAATGGTTAATATTTCAGTGCACACTCTGTGAAACACTAGTGTTATGCTGATTGATAATTTTATTTGGCTTAACTTTAAATCAAGTTTCTTTCTACTTCCTTTTTCTACCATTTGATTTATTACAAAGGATATAGTATTTTGAAGATAAAACTTATGCCCATAAATATTTTCATGATTTAAAAAAACAGAATTAACTTGTGAATCTAGAAAGTCACCACATGTTGATAAAATAAAGAAATGTGCAAGGATGATGTAAAGAAGAGGGGCTAGAGATCAGAAAAGATGGACTGAACTTGGATAGACCTTTATCCCAGAATGGATTGATAATAGTTGAAAATCATGATGATAATGATGCAAAAGTAGCTCTTTCCAGTTTAACCACAAATATAATTTGTAATTTTCCAAGCTTTTATCATAGCATAGCCTTCTCAGCAGAAGTATAAGCTTTTTTCTTCAGTTGGTAGTTCACTGTCTGATGTAGTAGATGTTTTCAGTAAATCTAGACTGGAAGATCTTTCCTCAACATCTTTTTAAGTATTGGTAGACATCTGGTAGTTGCATCTATTTTAATATTCTCACTATTTCCTAAAGAATCTTCTACACAAGCAGTTATGAACTTGTAAGAATATTCTTTATCTCTATTAGTTCCATAAAATGATTTTTTAAATGGTTAATGTGTCATCATATTTCTCCACCATCTTTGGTTTTAATTTTGCATATTTATTTAGATAATAGCTAAATTATTATTCTTTGTATTCATTTTTCCCCTCAGTATGCATCCTATACAAACAGTCTGCCTTATATCGAACTTGACAATTTTAGACTTTATTTCTTTCCTTTAGTTTTGGATTAATATAGAAGTAAGCATAATAAGGGTGCTTTATTAATAATTCTGCCAGGATTTTCTTGGTTATTGAACTTGGTGTGATGTTCTGATAAAACATTACTGCCATTAGACTTTATAAATATCAACATATTACATTCTACTCTGTGTGCACCTTAGATTATCTTTTCCACTAATTCCTTTGTCTCAGCATTATATAGAGATGTTAAAACATACTTTACCCTTTTTGAGTGAGTAAATACCTTAATTGCATAGAAAAAAAATCTTGCACTGTTATCCACAATTACAAACTCAGGATAACCACATGTCACAAAAAGTTTATTCAATACCTTTATTACATAATCTGCAATGTTTTTTTTTTACCATTATGCATTCTTTCTATTTGGAGCACAAATTGATAGCTCCAAAATATATATCCATGAAATAGTATTGTATAATCTAAATGTATATTTTTCCATGCTTTTGTAGTTTCAGGCTATGATTTGAATTCTTTCATAGGTAACCTTGTTGTTACCTGATAGGCTTGCCATTTCTTTATCATTTCTTCAATGTCATTATTCATGTCTGGTTAGCAAATATGTGAACAGGCTAGTTTTTTATGTATACTACTCTGGATTATACTTCATGCAGAAACAAGCATCCATATTCTCTTCTCAGTTCTGAAATAAAATTAGGTCTGTTATAAGAATATATTCATGACCCATAGACAAACTTTTCCAAGTACTTCTGATTTGCAGCACTACATTATTTGGTCACACTTTTGGCCATCATTGTTTAATCCAATGTTTAAGTAACTGGTATTCCACATTTTTATTCCATTCCACTATAACTTTTCTATTTACAACTCTAGTCTTCATAACATTCATATATTTTGTGTAAATAGCAGTGGAAATTTTATTCTGGACTTTAAATTTCAGTTTGGCCCTCTTAAAATGTTCAATACTTATTCCCAGAAGTCATATTCAGTTATGACCCTATATAGGGCTAAGATTCTTAGTTATGACAAATAATGGTAATTTTTTGTGTCTGTTTATTTTTACTAGGACTATCACTATTTTGTCTGTAGCTACTAACCTTGTCTTTTTAATTTGTATTTTATTGTTCCATTTTCTATTAATGGCTATCCAATGAGATGAGTGATACACCTACTGCACTATCAATTTCCATTTTTTTTGTAATTTGATGACAAATTTTGGCATTTAATAAATTTGACATATTCTCACTTTCCTTTATTTTTAAACATTCACAGTTTATAGCAACTCCTCTTTTAATTTACTATGGGTAGGCAAATCCACTTTAGTCATTTACCATTGGTACAAACATTTGATATATAACCTGTCAGTCCATAATTATAACACTTGTCTTTCATGGATTTAAACAATCTTTTATATGGATATTTTTTCCATAGCAATATCAGTCACATACCTCCTGTTTAGTATTCTTCTACATTATCTGTGAATTTGCCTTGTTTATCTGTGTACTTGACTTAACTTCATCTTCCCTACTTTTACATTCTAGTGCATGTTCAAAACAGTTCTATATGATACTCCTCATTCAATGGCACAGTATAATTTAATAGAGACACATTTAGCAATATTTTTCTTTCATCTTGCACACCCCATAACAACTGGTTTAATATCATTCCTTTTATATAGTCTCTAAATTCACATTTCTTTGATAATTCTCACAGTATTATGTAATATTCCTGTATGTTTTTCTTTGCTGACTGTATTTTGCTTTGTAAAGAAATTGTGCTATGTATTTTGAAGTTATTGGTTTGATATATGAACTTCTAGTACTGAAGATATTTTCTGGTATTGAAGAAATTTTTAGGTCACAGAAATGATTTATTAGTTGCATAATTGCAGCACATCCTTTCCCAACTTCTTCATTAAAGTAACAACTTTGAAATTATTATTGGTAATGTTATTAATTATTATGTATCTTTCAACATGACTAACATTTATTTGCTATTGCCCCAGATAATTTACATTGAATGGCATTATCATATTACTTTTGCATTGCCATTTTGTATAAACACATAGACAATTAATACCTTATATAAGTTTTTAAGACTGTAGCAACTGATGTGTAGAGGTCTCAAATTGTCAAAAACACTAACTGTTGTGTACGCATCCTAACAAACTGCATTAACAGATATGTACAAGGGCCAGATTTAACTGAAGTTAGCTGAACACTCAGGAATAATGCACAAAAAAGATTTAACTTAACAAGTTTATTACTCTAAATATGTAAAATTAGTAGCTTGTTAGTCTGTTAACTAATGACTATTTTATTTTAATTTGTTAATTCTTCTTCATTAACTTTTTACAATAATAATCAGTGTTTACAGATTGCTGAGTTTGCAAGGATATTATTGTTCACATTACTTTCAGCACTGAACTGCTCTCTGGCTATGTTATTAATGTTCTGCTAAGATTTTACATAGTCCATTTTGTTTTGAGATGTAAATTACATAAAACAGTTTAATATTACCTACATGCAAATTAACATATTCAGATCATTTTGGTATACATAACTTAATTTATTGTGCATTTTAATAATTTCTAAAAAGATTTTATTGTCTTTTATTTTGACTAGTTTTCATGCATATACACATGTATCTTTATTTATACTGTAATAATATAATTTTTTTTTTACCAATATACAACAAATTTAATTGGCAAAATGCTCTCCAATAAAAAAAATTCATGTGATGCTAAATGATAATCATTATGAACACAGATTATAAAAAAATTTACTAAAGAGTTTGTTTCTCTCGTCTACTTTTTTAAATATATTCACCAATGTTATTGTAAATACAAAATGCAGGAATGTTTTCAAAAAAAAGTTTTATTTAAATAAAAATCTTTTTTAAAGATTGGGATCATATTTCTAATCCTTGCTGAAGACAGTACTTTCAATTTTTCATCTAAATATAAAACAATCATCTCATAATTTAAATATAACTCACCTTGCCTTCAAATATTGGAATAATTCAGATTACATCATATCACCATAAACCTATATGTATATAAATATATAATACATAGACAATGTTAAGAACAGGCCAATAAGCAAATGTTTCCATTAAGAATGGAGATCTAGCGATAAATAGTCAAATGTTTTGAAGGTAGAGTCAGAGAACTACTGTCACTAAGCTTTATGGCAGCATTTCACATTCTCCAATGCCTGTTCTGCAGAGAACTACCCCTGTTACAGAGCTGAAAGACAGAAACTACATTCTTTAGACAATAGCAGTTAAGTTAAATAGTTGATGTAGGAAGGCTAGTCTATAATTAGGATGGGAATCTGCTTGAATCAAACATGGACATGAAGCAAGCTGTTACAGTTGGAAATCTCACCAGACCTACTCATGAGGCAGGCTGTCACAGTACAGTTAGACATGGCAGAAAATCTATAAGGACATGCAATCTCTTCTTCCATATTTTACCCAAGAACTAGGAGATATGCTCACCAATGGTAGAAAATGGAGTGCAGCCATTGTAAATATAGTGTTAATGTGCAAATGTATATTTATTTTCATGTTTCATTAATGAATACAATATAAAACATATTTGCATAATTTGTGTTTATATATATAATCCAGATTAAACCCAATAAATAGCCTGAAACATAATCCTACCTATGCTATATGAGTAATCTTGGATCATAACTTAAATTATTTTCATTGTTTATGTTAGATCAAAAAATAATTTTTAGAAATAATCAAAATCTGGATGACACTACTTTGAATTGTCATACAATTAATTTATTGACAAGTTCTTTGATACTAAGATATTTGATGATAAATGCTGGTCCTCTTTTTGGGATAAAGGTTTTCATATTAAGCTTTTAAATACTCAATTGAATATTATTAGAAATAATGTTGGCATAGTTTCAATTTTTTTTTCTGTCGCACATATTTTCATTAGATATCAGAAAAAAAATTATCTCATAGAAAATGAATAAAAAGCTATTATGGAGATGAAACTTACTAACTCAAGATATAGTTTCATTACCAAACACTCAATTAATATCAAGATCATCTTTTTGAATATTCAACCAGGAATCTACAATTGAAAAATTATGGCATTAAACAATGTAATTTTTATGAAATTTCAAAAAAAATTATTTTTTCAGTTTCAATAGTAAAACCAGCTTGATGTATTTTTTCTGGACACAATTGAATTTTATCAACAGATTCACAACAAATTTATAGTCACTGCAATCTCTCTGTTTCATAAATGGAATTTAACAATCACTGATATGATATAAAGAACTATCCAAACCTTGGACTATATAATTAATAACTGTTAATTCTATTACAGTGACATAATTGAATGACTTAATAAAGTCACTAGTGAACTATCTTCTAGTTGGAAACTCTATGATATTTTGCTAATAGTTAATCTGAAAAAAATCCATATACTAAATAAATAAATGAAATTGATAATCAAACATTATTGTTTGGATGTCATTAATCAATTTGCCTTCAACTAGAGAACTTAACATACAAGTATATAACTTTTTAAAAACATTGTTTGCTTTACATTCCAGCATTAAAAATATTATATAGTAGTTCTCATTCAGATAAATAAATAGCTTTCAAACAACAATTTTTTATTTATTTCAGTATTAAAATGAATAAATAATAAACTCTACCATTAACACTTGAATTAGGATGTATATAAATGAGGCTGTGCTTCAATTTATATATATAATAACTAATTGAAGTTTGAATCTTGTCATATATAAATGAGGCTGTGCTTTTATCTGAATTGTAATGTTATCCAAGGCAGTGAAGACAAATTATTATTTTGTGTCAGCTGAGCTGTATAGTAAGTTAGACATGTTGAAATATTTTTCAATAGTGTTTTATTTTCTTAGTCAAGCCTGAAAATTACACACAATGGTTAAAAATAATGCTGAAATTATTATATTATAAATATTTGATTTAAAATTCCTTACTTGCATGGTTTTTAAAATGAATAAAGAATGAATTCTCCTGTAAAAGTACCTTTATGTGCATTCACAATAGCTAATACAAATGGTCATTTTGAATTGGCAGAGAAATCTGTAAAATGGGAGTACTAAAATAATTTTCAACAGCATTTGTTTTTGTGGTCATGTTTTATTATATTACAAATATTTGACTGAAAAATCTTCACTTGCATAGGATTTAATATGAGAAAGTTATGGATTTTCCCAGGGAAGTTTGAATTTGTTATATTAAGTAATAATTTGTTTGCATTTTTATTGTAATGTTTTTACTCTTGTTTAAAATAGTTATTAGATTTGCTATATTTAAATACATACAGGACAGCTAATACAAATGGACATTTACTATTGGCTGAGCAATCTAATAAAGTGGGAGTGCTGAAAGGTTTTTCTAATAATTTTTTATTTAGTTAGTCAAGATTGGAGATTACATATACTAGTTAATATTAGAGTTAAAAAATCTTTTTATATTAAATGTTTTTATTGATTGTGAACTCAAAAACAAAAAGGAATTGTTTCTTCAACAAAAATTGGCTGTTTTTTTTTTTTTTAAGTTGAAATAAAAGAGGGAGGTGGTCTAGAAATTAATTAAGTCAATTCCTTATAATCAATAACTGTTTTAATATAAAAATATTTTTTATCTCTTAGTTTTAAGTTTATATTATTGGTGTAGTAAATAAAAATGTAAAACTATATTATACTTTGTTAATTAACTGGTCACTTATAGTTGATATATAAATATATTACTGGATATTTCTGCTATAAATTAAAATGTATACCTCTTATGTTTAGTATGTAGACATAAGAATATATGTGTATAGAAATGATTAAAAATATGAAACATTCTTTTAAGTGAAAAATGTTTGACATTTAGAGTGTTTTTATTTGTCTTTTTAAAAAAAGCTAACAAAACTATATTATAAACAAACTTAAATGAAGCTTGCACTCATAACAAATAAAATCGATAGTGAGCATTATTTAAAACATTGCGCCATCTTCTTATTTAAAAACTAAATGATCTATTTAATTAAAAAAGTATTGTGTCCTTTCACTTTCATAAACATTTTAAACAAATGTACATTAAAAAATTCAACAAAGTTATATTGAACTTGAATATATTAAATATTATTTTTAAAATTTTTAAAAAGTGTTATTAAATTAAAAGAAAAAGTCTTTATAGTGCCCTCTCACAATTTAACAAGTAATCAAACAAACAAAGAAACAAACTGATTTTTCAACTTTTAGAAAAGCATTTAAAAATAGTTCTGTATATATATGTATTTTGCAATTAACAGGTATGGAAAGCAATAGATTATAAAATTTGAGTTGTACTTTACATTTATTTCAATATATAATCGTTATTTAATAATTCTCCTCTAAAAATTTTAATGGTTTGTACCATTTTTATTCTATCCCAACTCCTACAAAATGATAAGATTAATTAACTGAATTACATTTTAACAAAAGACAGAAGTTGTTTCTATATTTAAAGTATTTATATAGGTCATTAAAATAAAAGTATTTTTTAAAGTTTTAAAATAATTTTGATAAATACAATATTAAAAGATAAACAATTGACTATTGTTTATTAGAAGTATATACTCTTATTCTCTTTTACTTTCTTTGCATATCTTCATATATTTATATATTGCTTATAATAACTTCTTTCATATACACTTCAATGCAAATCAATTTTCTTAAAAAAACTTCTTTATTTTTCTTACAGTTTCAACTGTACATGTGTGTATATTTTATATATATATGAAGTGATGATTATGCATTTATATTATTCAAATATTGTAGCTCTGATGAAGACTGCTGGACAGTTGAAACTATAAGGAAAATAAAACGTTTTTTAAGAAAATTAGTTTGCATTGAAGTGTATATGAAAGAAGTTATTATAAGCAATATATTGTTTATTAGCATCTCTATAATTTAATTATATTTTATAAAAATGAAAAGTAAAAACAATCAAATAATTTATTTCTTGAGAATTCATAAAAAGCTTATGTAAGATAGATAATAGGCTTGAGACTGTAATTTTGAGATCTAGAGTCCACCTTTCATCATAGTACTAAATTATGTAGAGCTTTAATTATTCCTTCATAAATAAATTTAGCCTAAAAGAGTTATTACATTTTTATAAATATTATTAATAGTGTGAGGAAGATGACTCCTGAAAATCATATAAATGTCATTTCTCAAGATTGACTTATAATTTAGTTTTAAAGCTACTTAAAATGACTTCCATTATTGTGATTATGAAATCAATATTATCTATTGTTAGTCAGTTGTCTTTTATTTTTTTCATTGCCAACTTTTCAAATCATATAATTTTTAATAAATTATATTGCCTCCTAGTTTTATTAAGGAAGATCAAATTCAATATCATTATTTATGCTTTAATTGAAAGTTCAGATTTAATCTGATTGATTATCTATTAATTCATTTTGCATAATAACCATTGGGTTTTCAAAAGCCTCCAACAACTCTACAGTTCAAAAATAACAATACTTTGTCTTTTGTTTCTTAGAATTCAATCATCACAGTCATAATGAAGGATAAAACATACCATAATTTGAAAAATTCTGATATTCACTTTTTTAAAAAAAGATCAATCATCTAATTTAATTGTCAAATACTTTTCCAAATATATTGGATTATTAGTAATAACACACATTTTTACATAATATATTTTGGATGTTTTGATTTTTCTCTCTTCTTCAAGTGTTCATGGTTTGACTAGTGATAGTAATATTAGCATTGGAGTCAAACTGGTGACTTTTAAACAAATGAATATTGGATTTATAATGATTTTCTAACTAGTTAGATTATTCTGTCAAAGTCATAGGTGAATTTTTATATATGTATCTATGAAAATGCTCCAGATTTTTCCATTATTTCAGTGACAAATTTAATGAATGTTTTCCAAATATTATAGATTATCACACTAATTGTCTCATTGAATTATTTTTATTATCATGTAAGCAGTTTTTAAAATTTTCTTTTTTTACTTTTTCTTTCTGTCTAATATTTTTTGTATTCTCCCAGTTGATCTACCCATTGTTTGCTACTTTATATACATTTATGTTTTTACTTTTCAATTATAAGAAATTATTCTAGCCACTCATCTCCAACATTAAAATAAGATAATTATAGCAATGTAAGACATATCTGTGAACTCAACAATAGAATAGTTTTTTAATACTTAGGTTATTGGGAGAATGCATAAATAGTTATTGGTTCTGCTAAGACTAAAATATTAAAATAGAAAGCAACATTTATTTAGTTTTTTATTCCAATTTGTTTAGCTGAGCTTGCTGTATAATATAACTGATCAGTATCTCAATATATTATGCTGAAAACTAAACTATTATTTATTAGACAAACTTTTTATTTTAATTTTGTCTCACATGAATAAAAAATAATTTTTGACACTTATAATTATACAGAAGCTGCATTTGTGAAGATATGTCTAAAATCAAATTTTGTTCACTTGTATCTGTTGAATAGTTTGAAACTACCTATAATACTATTCAAAGTGTTATTATATTAATTAAAATCTGATATTTTAATTATTTATACTAAACTGAATGTTATATTTTTAAATCAATTTGTTTATTTTTAAAATAATAATAATAGCAATAAAGAAAATATTCGTACATACACACATAGCAATACAAACAATTAAAAAAAAGAAATTAGAACTGAATACATAATGTTTAGTCAACTGTAAATGTATCGTACTTTTCAACATATATAATATAGATTATGCATATATAAATTCTATAGAAATAGTATAAACAAAGTTTTAAATAATAAAAAGAAAAAGAAAAAAAGAAAAAGAAGATAATCAATAAGCAAATGTTAAAAAAATTAATGACTAATCAGGTTTGGGTTTGAAATGTGAAAGAATTTATGGGAAGCTAATTACTTTCAATACCATAATAATAATAAAGTTATTAATAATTAATTGAGGGGATATTTATTTTATTCTATTGACTGTAAGTGTTCACTCATGCATTTTCTGAATCAGTAAGAATAAAGAAAAAAAAGTACCATATTTTTATTTTTTAAAATAAAATAAATAGTGAAAGGTTTGATTTTCTTTCTATTAAATATACTCAGGGGAATGTTTTTTTTTTTTTTTTTAATAACTTTTTACTGTAAAAGAAATATAATTGATTAGTCTCTTTATGAAGAAATTACAATCTCTCTAATTATATTAATGTTTTTAACTGTTATAAGATTTTATTTCTGAAATTATTCACTATCTAGTGAGTTCCCACAAATAGCTCAGTTGGTTAGAGCATGTGCCTCATATTCAATATTCAAGAATCTAAAGATTGAGTTTTATTCCTATGTTAATCCTGTCACTGGTCAGGTCAGCAACTCCTAAAGAAGAGTGAAGAATAATACTGCTCAAAATATTGTCATTAATATCTGTGTTGTATATTTGTGTATTCTTACTAACAAGTTATTTGTTTTAAGTCAATAAACATCACTTGACCACCATCTCTTATATTTGTGTGTAACTGTTGTTACAGGCAAAACTCACTATACATATTGCCACACACAGCAAGCTAGAGTAATCAATGGATGCCAGAAGGCTTGTGCATAAAATCCCTCTGGTTGTGGCCTTCATCAGTGAAGAGCCTTGGATCTGAGAGCACTGCACCTAGATCTTAGGATCTAATGCAATCCTATGGTTATTAAAGAACCAAAGATACCTAAATGTATGGGTACTGAACTGGGTTCAGACCCATATGACTATATAAGGTAATGGGCTTGTATTAAAAACATTAAGGTGTTTTCAGTTTAAGACTCATAGTTTTGTAGTTAAATGGAGATAAAAGGTGGTTGCTGGAGGATTACATTAGATCCTAAGATCTAGGTGCAGTGCTCTCAGATCCAAGGCTCTTCACTGATGAAGGTCACAAACCAGAAACTAATCTGGGGATATTGGATGAGTAGGCACTAGATGGGAATTTTATGCACAAGCCTTTTGGCATCCATTGATTACTCTAGCTTGTTGTGTGTGGCAATATGTATAGTGAGTTTTGCCTGTTTTAACAACAGTTATATACAAGCATAAAAGATGGTGGTCATGTGATGTTTATTGGCTTAAAACCAATTCTGCCTAATAGGATAGTGGTGGCTATGGTTATTAAAGAACCAAAGACACCAAATGTATGGGTAATAAACTGGGTTCAGACCTATATGACTATATAAGCTAATGGGCTTGGATTGAAAACATTAAGGTGTTTTCAGTTTAAGACTCATAGTTTTGTAGTTAAATGGAGATAAAAGGTGGTTGCTGGAGGGTTGCATTAGATTCTAAGATCTATGTGCAGTGCTCTCAGATCCAAGACTCCTCACTGATGAAGGCCACAAGACAGAAACTAGTCTGGGGATATTGGATGAGTAGGCACTAGATGGGGATTTTATGCAGAAGCCTTCTGGCATCCATTGATTACTCTAGCTTGCTGTGTGTGGCAATACATATAGTGAGTTTTGCCTGTTTTAGGTTATTTGTATTTGAAAAGTTTAAATAAAATTTAAAATTTTCTATACATTCAACATTTACTCATAGATGATGAAAATAGTCCTACAATTATTATATTTCATTGTTCACATTTTAAAAACAAATGTCAAATAAAAAACTTTTTTTTTGTTTTCTGAAAATTAAAATGTTCTTTCCAGCAATTATAATATTAAAAGTTGAATGTTTTGATTACAATATAAACTGTTTAATATTTTCAAAAATCTAATATAATAAATAATAATAGTTCACTCTTACATTAAATGTTCAATGTTTGCAGTCTATGAAAACAATTAAAAATAGTCACTTGTGAGAGGGTTAAATCAATATTAATTTTAAGTATGTTCTAAAATTTTGTAAAACTTAATAATTGCTCTTAGAAATTATTTTATTATGCACATCAAATTCAGAAATGATAATAAAGCAACAATAAATAATATATATATGCTTTCAACATAAATCAAATAAATTTTATTAATATATATAATTATGTGCAGTGCTTTGAGATGAAAAAAAGCTACCAGCTTATAAAAGTATTTACAAATTTTATATTTCTGTCTAAATGTGATTGTATATAGTACCCAGAGAAGAAGAAATGACTGCTATATTATAAAATTTGTGAATTTTAATGATCTTTTGTTTGTATATTTACATTTTTTTTTGGATAACTCATAAATGAAATAAGTTATTAGATACAACATAGTTCATAATGCCACTGAGTGCAGAATTTTGTTAAGAAAATAAATACATTATATATACTATAACTAGAAATGTCATATGAATGTTTAAAAAAGTGACAATATAAAAAAAAAATTTAAAAAAATTCTATTATTTTTAAGAGAATTTTAAAATATGGTTGATAGAGGGTTCCTTTGTATTTACTGTGGATAAATAACCTGGACAATAACCGATGTGTGTATATATACAATAATAAATATATAAATGACACCCATCAATATTAAAATATTTTATATAAAATTAATATTGTTATTAGTTAGTTTATAATAAATAATATTAAAAAACAATATATTTATTGTTCAGATTTGTTAACAATAATTATTATTATTGCAACTTGTAAAATATTATTCTTTACAATTTTATGTAAATGAATGTGGAAAAATCTAAATAATTGCCTGATGAGTAAAAGAATCTGATTTTTGAATAAAAATAAGAGGAAGCATATTGTGCCCTTTTCTATAGGTCAGAAATAGCTCATCACAATCAATTACTAAAAAATTTAAATTTTAGAATATGTTCTCTTGATGTGTTGATTATATTTTGTTAATAATATCTTAAAGTACAATTTAAAGCTAAATGAAAATATATAATGCTTAAAAATTATAATGAATCACTTAAGAATAGTTAAATAAAGCTAAAAATATTATTACATATGGTTGCAAAAGCTGGCCATAATAAATAACTCAGCTATAAATATTTAAAAGTACGTTTAAAAGTTAAATTTTAATAGTCTTAAACTTATAGTTAAATAAATGTTATATTTAAAATTATAAATTATATTTAATGATTATAATCAATATCATATATTTTAAAAGTTAGTTTATGGTAGTGAAAGTTATATTTAATTCTATATTTTCTAAATTATTATTCCAAATTTTATATATTTGTATTATTTTATTAAATACAATAAGTGTAGCAATTTATTTATTCCCAGACAGAAAATCAGATTTCGTCTACATTGGTTATATTAGTCATGTGATTTGTATAATAATATATGGTTATACACGCTTGCTAGTATTTATTAGTAAAGTTCAAAATATTTTAAAAAATTGCATTATATAATTGGATATAATTATTACCTAGCATAAAACAAATATTAAATTAGTCGTTATAAATGTTTAAATAATGTAATAAAGATGAGTACAGTTAATAAAAAGTTAAATATTTTGTTAAAATAAAAATAGATAAATTAAATATTAAGAATGGATAAATTTATTAAATATTGTTTTTAAAAGTTGTTTAAAGGTATTTAATTAATTTAGAAAAGTAATAATTGATTTAAAAGTAATATTTAAATAATATTTATAAAGTTTTAATATGTTATATTTTTTATTTTGAAATTTAATTGTGTAAGTTTCTAACATTATGCAAATTTGGTATTAACCTTTTAACTGTTTGACTCGTTCTTAATCGAGGCACTTTTTGATACATATTCGTTTTAATCGAGTAAATTTGACATCGCTGTAAATTGCTTAGTTTTTGGACTACGTTTACGGTTTTAACGTCATTTTTTAGAACGCAAAAAGTTTTATAATATACTGCCATCTATTGAATTATTTTACAAGTAAAAAATCAATTAATTGATGATTTATGTCAAACAAAAACTAAGCACTGCCTTTTCACATCTTTTTTTGAATCTTATTGGCTGTTGAAATTTTGTAAACAAAAGAAAATGGAAAAGCTCCGCCTTCTCATCATCTTTTCTTGAATCTTATTGGCTGTTAAAATTTTTATATGGCTGCCAAAAATTAAAAATTTACTGAACGCTTTTGTTTTATTTTGAAAATGATAAACGAATGTTTTAGAGCATTTTAAAAATATTTTTTGATGAAATACAAATAAAATACAAATTATTTTCATATAATATGTCAAAAATAAATATTATTTTACAAAAATAGTTACGATTTTAGCAAGAATTATTTATTTATTGCAAAGTCGGGAAAAAAAATCATAACGTGAAATTATGATTGCCGTTTCTTTTCATGTCAACCGTAACAAATATTTTTAAAATTAAAAATCAAAATTTATTTTTGAACAAACTTTCGTTTATTTTTATAATGTGAGAAATTACTAATATACTTTTTAAAAACGAAACTAAAGTGAATATATTTAAAAAAACGGTCAATAACTTTTGAAAAATTGATACATTATTTTGTGCATCGGCTAATTAAAAGCTTTGAGTGATACCACCTGCAGCGAATGAACAATTGGACAGTTAAAGGGTTAAACCAAAAGTAAAAATCAACCAATAGAATGACGTATTTTTTAGAATATAAATACCGATTGCACGGGAGTATCGGTGGTGATTAAAAAATGTATTAAAGGTAGCAGAATCATATCAGAAGCTATCAAGGTTATAGTAATTTTAATTTTATTATTTAGTCAATTTTTTAGTGCTCTTGTATAATTTTATTTGCAAAAGTTAATAGATTATTATTATTTTTAAAAAGGTATTTTGCAAAAAAGAGAGTGTACAATAAAAAATACTTAATAACTTCATTTAATATGCTTTGCTAACTTTGAAAAGTCCATTATCAATAGTATTCGTCAAAATCTAATTTGTAACTTCACAATAATAAAATGGATATACCAATAAGTAAAATGTATTCAACTTATAATATATTAAAAATGAGTATAGTATTTATTAATGCAGTTTCAATAATATTGAACAAGAGTACGATTCAAATGAATAAATTATTGTGGACATTGTATTGGAAAGTTACTAGAAAAACTGTTTGCTGACTAAAACTAAAGACACATTATTTTATATAGCAAGATAGCCTTGTCCAGTATTAATAAACAATAGGACAAGTATACTCTATAATAAATTTATGAAAATATCATGTTATAAGAGTAAATGTTATATTCTTTTAAAAGGTAACATTTAAAATACTTGTAAAAAAATTATCTTAAGTAAAGATTAATGAAGATATTCTAGAAAATTATATTATTAAAACCTGAACAATATATAGGTTATACACATTTGTAAAAAAAAAAAACTATTTTAAAGCTGATAATTTAAACCATAATGAAACAAACGCTGAATAGGTAATAAATAACAATACATTTATTGAAGAAGAAACCTATAAAGAAAATTAACATGTTAATAAATAAAATGTGAAATTATGGAAATAAGTAGTGCACAAAAGTTTATCTGGATAATTCAAGCCAAGCTAAAGAAATATGATGCATCAATATTCCTATGGAAGCTTCACAGAATTATTTTTAAATGTTATGATTTATTTATAATTTTAATAGTCATCTTTCTGGACTATAGAAACCACAAGCTATTATTCTATTAACTATTCCAGAATAGATTGATGATTATTTTATTTAATTTTTAAGATTTCAAGACATCGTGTTATTTTTTTATTATTCTTTTTTAAACCTGAGATTTTTGTACTGGAAGTTTGGATGACACTTCTGCAGGAAATGCATTGTCTTGTTCATCATTGTAGCAATGGAGGAGGTTGTAGAATTATTTTTGAAGTGAACATTTTTTAAAAAAAGCTTTTGAAAAAGGAAATGGAAATTTTTGGACTTATAAAGAACATTCATTTTTTCAGCTGAAGTTATGTAAATAAGATTTTCATTTATTACTATTTATTTTAAAATGTAAATTTTCTAGTTTATAAGTGTAGGAACACGAACATTAATTTATTGATAATAGTAAAATCCTATAATATAATAATTTTATAATTTAAATAAGAACATTTAAGTAAAGTATAAATGTATTTTCATGTATTGCAATGTATCTAATTGACGGAAAACTGAAGACTGCATAGGTGATAACAAGCTAATATCACTTGGTAATAGTTAATGAATATTGATATTTTTATGATGTATATTTTGATTTCTTTTTTAGATTGCCTATGAATAATAATGAATGGAAGTATAAATGTTTTAATTATATGTAAACACATTTTGTACATCACTGTAAACATTAAGAGATTAAGATTTATTTTGGAAATATGCATACTATAATTTTATACTAGTAATATAACCCAACATGATAATAAATATATGTGTGATTCTTTTAAACACTTTCATATTATTGGATGTTCAAAGTATTATCTGATTAGTTTGTATATGTTTTAGAATATAGAATAAGGAAGTAAGCAAACCTTTTTTGTGGATCAGTGAGATCGCTCTAATTATAAATGAATTTTATTTATTGTTTTGAATAATTTGTCAATGTAAGATGTGATAAATCTTTAGGAAATAAAAATAGGATAGTGATCTGGTAGTAATATGGTAAACATGAGCCCAGGAGATTATATTATGGTAGGACATAATTAGGGAATATGAATATTTTGTATACTTGATATATGCAATACAGTTAACAAAGTCCTGTAATTGTATATTTATTTTGGACAGTGTCTATTTTTCTTGAAGTATTGATGTTCAATAAATGTATTGGAGGTCATTAGACTGGAAAGGTTATGCCTCTATTTCTTATTGATACACTGTGCCATGATACATTTTGATATATGCTATGAGAGATACTTGAGTTTTTCTTCTCTAAATCCTACACATTTATTTTGCTATTTAGATTTCCAATATAACTACATCATTCAATATGATATATTTGAAAAGAAATAATAGATAATTTAGAGTTTAAGATATGCTATCATTTGAATGAGATAAGTTCATTTACTTAGAAGAAGTAGAATTTGTATAAATTGGAATTGAAAATCCAATGAATCCTAAAAAAGGAAAAGAATCATAAAATATGTTTTTTGGATTTATTTTGGAAATAAAATAAAATTACAGGAATGAAGTATATAAAACAAAGTTGTTCTTTAAAATGTTAAATAACTTTTAAATGCTTTATTTTGTTTTAAAATAAGTATTGCATATTTTTAAAAATATAATGTTATAAAGTAAAACGATATAAATAATAAGCATAGGTATAATTTTGTAATTATTAAATAATAGGAAATATATATCGGTAGTTACAATTATATAGTACTAAAGTAATATTAAATGGGCATATGTTATATTTAATAAACATAGTGTAGTAAACAACGATATCCACAAAATCTAATAATAAATTATTAGATAGATATTTTATGTAACATCTTTGATATTGCAAGATGAAAATTGTTTAATTTTTAAGAAAATCCATACTCACGATAATGTTATTTTTTATGTTTTTCCATAGTATGTTTCTATGGATGTTTTTTAGAAAGAAAGGTATAATGAAATAATATTTAAGGATAGAATATATTTTAATAAAAATAAATAAATATAATTTATCATAAGTTTAATTAGAAAGAGATAAATAAAATGGTATTATTTTATTATTATTGTTTTAAGTCAGAATGAAGACATAAAATAATTCAAAATTGTTTTTTTTTTTGTAATAACTAAGTAATAAAAAAATGTAAAATGGTGTAAAGTGATGATATCTGATGTAAATATTGTAAATAAATTGTTTATTTTATGGTTAATAATAAACATTGTTAATTTTGTTTTTTAAAAATTTGTGTGTCTAGATTGTTTATTTCTTCCATTACACTGACTGAGACCACACAATTCACCTAGAATAATAGAAACGAACATATAATTTTGCACAAAGATAACTAAAGAATTATTTTAAAAATTTGAATATTTTCTTGGTATTCAATTAATTAAGTAATCACATTTTACATTATCTTATGGTCATAAATTAGTTATCATAATAGTATATCGAATTATATGCTATCCATTGCCAGACACCTTTGTTTGTCAGATCATCAAATGCTACCATGTATTTATTATATTATTACATAAAAAAAGATTATATCATAGTATTTTATTATTTTATTATAGTAATAAAATTATAGTGAAGAAAAAGATATACAGAATTAATTCATACAACGAAGAATATTATTATTATTTGTTATTATTATTTTAAGTGTAGTAGATTATGACATAAAATCCCTTCTCATATTTTACTACCATAATTTTTATTAACTTAGAATAAATTTATGAACCTGAGATTTTATTGAGCTAAATTATTATAAATAGAAGATTAAGATTTAATTATTAGTTTAATCTTAATGAGTAGGATTTATTAAAGTCGTAAGAAGACTATAAGTTTATTATTTGAGATAATAATAGAGGGGATAGTGTTCTTATGCCATTGAGATAGTATCCTATGGGATATTAGCTCAATGTAATCTTTCTTGCCGCCTGTATTTTCACTTCCAAGTCTCATGAAATAATAAATATTTGTTAATTTATTTTATAAAATGAACCTTATTCTTATTTTTGAATTTGAGCTAGTAGAACATTTTAATATTAATGCAGAATATTTTATTTATTAAATATTTGCATTTAACCAAACGTAATCTGCAATTGAGCTAACCCATTTTATTTTATATGATATTGCCTGGAAGTTAATATGCAAACGGACTAGGTTAGAATATATTAGACCTAGTGACTTGTATCTTCAAAATTATCAATCTAAAAACTGAGCTATGGAATAATCATACATTATAAATAGATCAGAAATCAAAGATATGGATTTTTAAGACAATAAGATTGAGAATGGAGATTACCCCTCATTTGCTACTATATTTTACCCAAGATATCAGATGGAAAACACAGCAGAAAAACAAAAAAAAGGAAGTAGTGAATTGTATAATACAAATCTCTTTAAAATTAATGGATATCTTACAATTTATAATATTTTTCAATCACCTAGAAAGCAAAAAAAATATAAAAAGTTATGATGCAAAAACAAAGTCAGATATTTAAAGCTAATGGGTAATAATAATTCTATTCAATTATCACAAGATCAGCTTCACCAAAGATTATTCTGAGATTTAAAGAAACAAGCAAAGGCAGCTGGTAATTCTTTATTCAATATTATATTAATCAGACTAAGTGAATAAAAAAGTGGTAACATTATTTTGTTTACTTTATAAAGAAAAAATATATTATTTTCCAAAGCGGTCTATATAATATTATAATATCAATAAGAGTTTCATTTAGCAAATATTAATTTTAAAAAATGTGTATTAAGTAGTGATTGATATATGCATATGTGAAACAATTATAAAGTTAAGGAATACTTATTACTTTAAGCTAAATTTTTATTATTACTCTTAGCATAGACATATAAAATATTTAATAAATAAATATGATTAAAGGTAGTAACTTTTGCTATACCTTTTTTTTTTAACTTCAAGCAGAGCATATATATATATCACATGCAGGAGAGTTAAATATTGTTAGTATTTAATGTTTAATGATATATACCTCTGCTCTATTTCAAGAGTCTAATATCCATATCAAAATAATTTGAATTGTAAATAGTAAATAAATATTTTTGATTATTGTAATTATTATTATTGTATAATAATAAACTCTAATAAAAGGAGATTTAAAATAATATTATTTTACAATATTACATAATTTTAACAGAAATAAAAAATATTTTTAAGCTAGTAAAATTTATTATTAAAAATAGAGGAGTGTATAATTATTAATTTATTTTTATCATTATTTATTTCGTGTCTTAATTATAATAGTTACATATTTTGTATAATAAAATTAGTATTGTTATCAATTGTCATGGTGCCCTTGATCTGTAAATTTTATTTATGTTTTTACTTTAGTTATGCAAAATCTGTCAGTGATAGATATTGCATTGGGTTTGTTGCATCTATTCATTGTGTTATTCTGAGTTTTATAATATAAAACTCTAAATATTAATATTATGTATTTGCACATTGTAACTAAATAAAAAATAGCATCTATATTGTCATGTAAGTAAAAATATCTAACTTGCATGCACTCATCATTATCAAATTATAAATGTTTTCAAATTAGAATATATATGGCCTCAAGGTCATCTTTCTATGCCACAGCGATACATTTCATTGTATTATCTACTATTTACTCCATTATAATTGGTTTAGATATCTCTTTCATGAAGTTTATGTAACAGTCTAGCTAACTATTTAATTTTGGTTGGTAAATAGATATGTAGTTATTATTAGTTAGAATACAAAGATCCATTTTTAATCTGAGTTGATCAGATTGTGTCAATGGATAATTATAAATAAGCATTTCGATTGCAATATTTATGACTTTCATCACTGCTATAAGAATTATTAAACTCTTTACAGCTCTGATGTCATAATTTATCATTACCTTATTATCAAAGCCGAGAAAATTGAGAAAAGTAAGCATAATCTAGGATTGATTAAGAAAAATGTAGATCAACTACCGTTTTTTCCCCTATAAAAAGATATGGGGGGAAATCAGTCAGCAATATAATAAAACGATTGCAGTATAATTTGCATTATAAAATTACTATTTATTTACAATATGCTTTTCTATAAAATTTAACCTTTTTAAATTACCTTTTTATGTCAATAATAACAGAACCATTTTTTGACAGTTCATTTTATTGTGACAAGTTCAAATGTAATAATAGTAATGGGTTAGAAAGATTTAAAGAAAGTTGATTTTATGAAATTCTTAGTGGTTGAACTGCACTTCATTTCTTGAGAGATTGTCAATTTTTTTAATATTCAATGAAAGGATAATTTAGATAGTAAAAAAGGAGCGCTTGACCTCCGAATACTGCGTGACGACCAATAAGTCAACCTTCGTACTCTTTTACTTGAATCAGTCTAGGAATAACTCTCATTAAACCGAAACAACATGCATTTGCACTTTAAGATTGCTTTGTATTGTCTCCAATCAAGAAAGACAAGTTGAAAGCCTTTTTGCTTTGCTTTTTTCTAAAAAAAAAAAAAAAAAAGTAAATTATACACGTAACAAAAAGTTTTTTTTTTTTTTTACCTATTGTTATATAAATCTGATCTTTTTAAATAAAGAACATAATTATATTTAATCGAGGAAATAAAAGTTTAGATCGTACATAAAACAGTTTTTTTAAAAAAAAAAAAAAAACTCCGACAGCAGAACCAATAATATTAAGTAAATGCTAATACAATTCAATTATTAATAAAAGTCGAGATATATTTTTTAACCATTCAAGAATATTTAATATCTGCATATATTTGCGTATAAATTAAAATAACTCTGGATTTTAAATAGGCTTTGAACAACTTATCTCAATTAACGGTTTTTATAAATGTAAAATGTGCCATAATAAATTCATCTGCAATTACACACAAAAAAGTTTATTTTTATTTGCTTTATAAATAAATAAGGGAATTAAAGGCAATTGTCGAGAGGTCAGCACAGCAGCCCTACAAACAGTTGTCCCGACTTAGCAGGTTCGCTTCCCGGCCGATGCTATGACACATGAAAAAAAAAAGCAATTGACTTTAAAAAAAATTAAATTAAATCTTTGTACTATATGCAAGGATGGTTGGTGTCAAATTGTGAATTAATTGGAAAAAAACTTTAACTTTATGGCTGGAGTAGTTAAAGAAGATAGAATGATATTCCTGTAAGATGTAAGATGATATATCAATAAAAACTAATGTAGCAGTGATGGAAAATGGTTATTATAAGACCAAAATAAATAGAACAAAGCAAAAAAAAAAATCATGCAGAAATTATAATAATCACAAGTTGGTTTACATTTATATTACTGTAATGATATTTTTACAATGTAATGAGATAACCCAATGTTCTACTGACCTTATTTTAGTTTCAAGTATTTCCCATATGTAACACATTAATTTATTAATAAATAGTCTTACAATGTACAATACAGTGATTGAAAATGTCATCATTAAAATTTGATGGAAAACATGTGGATCACTTTATTACATATTTTAAAATGTATATGTTTAAAAACATATGCATTTTAAACTTCATTTTTTTATGATATATTAGATGTTCTTCTGCTCTTTAGGGAAATATTCAATAACATTAAAATCATAGCTTAAATTTGACCATAGTTTTTTTATTTTATTAATTAAATTGTGTTGTTCATTTTTTTCAATAAGTCAGCATATTTAGTTTACTAGTATAACAATCATAATTATCACTTATACCAAATAACAAAATAATTGAAAAAATTTATATTATGTATTTTTGAGATACTTGTTGCTCTGAATTTGAAAAAAAATGTTAAAAATTTTGACTTCTGTAAGATATTTTTCAGATTTTGTTATTTTAACTTTTAGTTTTAACTACATTTTTTATAGTTAATAGACAAATATCAAATTTTAGTAAAGTATTCGATGACTTAAGAGAATAGTTATTCAATATTGTCTCCAACTTTCATTTTATATGCCTATAAAAATAACTGGGATAGTATTAGAGAAAACTTTCTCAGAAAAAGATAGAAATAAATAGATTCCAAAAATGAAAGGTTTGCTATAAAATAATTTCAGCAGATTCTTTAATTTTATGCAATATTGTTTACTTCTTCTTTGCCATAAGAATCAATTTTATCTATTCATTAATTTCTAAAAACAATTCAAGTAGCAGCTTTAGACAAATATATATTTTTTTTAATAACACAAAATAAGTCTGACAATTTTTTGTCATAATGATTCATAATTCTACTACACTGACTCTATCTTAACTTAAGGTGCATCCTATAGAAAATAAAAGACAGTCTAACTTATTATTGATTTATAAATTTAATTTTTTTATATAGATTTTAGTTTTGATATTATATATTTAAAAAATAAAACAATACAAAGAATTATTTATATAATATGTAAACGTCACTATGTTATTACTAAAATAAACAATTTATAATAATTTCAGACAGGATAAACTATAGATATATTGCTTAGATTATCATGTTGCCAAATGATTTAAGCCCTCCCTCCCAAAAAAAAAATGGAAAGATATTTGAGCAGCTACGTCCTTTCAAGGAAATGATGATTTTTTTCAGATGGAAACTCATAATAACCTAGATAATCATTTAATTTATTATTTGGCAATTAATGTACCTGATAAATAACATCTTTATTATTTTTCTGTAGAGAAATACTGGTGAATTCTTGCCTGAATTGTAGTAGACGACTTTAAAAATAATAAGAGATATTTTTTATCATGATGGACTTTTCTATATATTTAAGAGTCTTCTATTTAATCTTTTCATTAAAATCTAAATGTAATTAAGAAAAGTCTTAAATTATTAGTTTAATTTTTTACATATGTAATTATCAGTTTGTAAAACGTTATATCAAATTTAAGATATTTTCAATAATAATTAATTTGTTGAAAAGATTACATAATTATTTTTAAAACAATGAAGTAAATTTAAAATTTATTTCACATTTAATTTATACTGAAAAAATAAAAAAGACATATCGGTGCCTTTAATTAACGTCTTTTTTTTTAAATGTATGTTTATGTTTTCTAATATTAGCATGAAATAAATTATAATATTTTAGATGTGTAAATAAGATTATCAACAGAAATGGATGTAAAGTGAATGACTTAAAATATATTCATGCTCTCATTTCAAGACACTTAAGATTGACCTATATAAATGCATTTAGGTTTGATATAAGGTAGTCATTATTATTTTATTAAAATCTTTATCTTGTGGTTGGAATGAGAGTATTCTCATATTTAATTTATCATTGATTTAACATTATTTATGGTGCTTCTTAATAATATAGTACAACTTCTTTTAAAATCTGCCATACCAGAAGTATTGATATCAGAAATTTATATATATTAGGGAAACTGACATATTGTCTTTGGAACCTATTAATGCATAGCTTTCTTTTATTAACATTATATTATCCATAATCAATCACTATTAATAATCCCTCAACTAAACTTGTAAAAGACCTTGATGCAATACATATTAAACTTGAAAATATCTTATGTTACCCTGCATCAATAGAATCAATCATAGCTTTAAAGCAGAAATATAAACAAACAAAATTATTGTTAGCTGAATATTTATCAACTAAAAAGTAACAATATATCTTGCTAGGCCTCATGATTGGTCTGAAGGATATATTCAATGAGTACTTGGTTATAAATCAAGGAAAACTTTACCTTCATCAATTTTCAAAACTCTAGGAATGATAGCTGGAGAGGATATGATGCCTCATATTTTTTTTTCATTTTAAGGGCAAATTAGAAAAGCATATTTTTCCAACCCTAATTCCATATACATTTGATATCACAGAAGAAAATAATGATATTACCAAACTTGAAATATTACAAAAAATTTAGTTCACACCATAAAGGATACACCCTGGAATTCATCCTATTCCTAAATTTATTCAAACACATCTTATCTAATTTCACTGTCTTTATTATGCATAACATGTTAACATATCTTTGAAAACAAATTTATTACACTGATCACCTTTACCCTATATCCATGGTACCATTTCTTAAAAATTACATTTCCCAACACCATTGAAAAATCTGAGACAAATCTCAATGACTCCAGTTATTAAAAAAATAATGGAATCACTTATAAAAGATCAAATTCAACCTCTTATCCTTCACTAAATATCTGAATACCAATATGCCAAAAAAGGCTGCTCAACATCTGGTGCAGTTACTTTATTTAAAATAATATTAGATGAAATTTGTCAAGGCTCCTATTGCTGTCCAATTAGATACTGAAGCAGCATTTGACTTTGTGCCCAGTGAAAAACTTTTAAATGATCTTTTTTCACAAAATATTAAAACTCCAATCATAAATATTTAGGCTAACTTGTTACTGAATAGATAAGTACACATTAATCTTAGTAGGAAAACTATGCCAGGTTTTTCCCTACATAATTCTATTCCACAAGGTTCACCCTTAAGTGTTTTACTTTTTATTGATAACATCAATTTTCTTCTTTTAGAAATAGTGGATAATTTGTTTTGTTTCCATCTAAAAGGTTTTTTCCATTTCTTTTTTAAATTATTGAAGAATTCTCTGTTAATTCTTCTTTAATTTTCAATTAAAAAATTGTTTACTTGGTGCATTCTTACAGGGGAGAAAATTGAATATACTTGTAAAGCATCTCCTATGAGTTTTCTAGGTTTTTCTTTAAGTAAAAACTATATTAACATGAGATTAATAATTCAAAATTATCTTTTAGATTCAATAGAAAAAGTAATTCATTCTCTATCAAAAGCATACCTTTCTTTACATGCAAAGGTATCTTTACTTAACATGCTAGTATTTCCTAAGATCAACTAGTTTCACTCGTAAAATATACTAACTCATTTATAAATAAAAATCAATTCAATATAGATGAAGCTAATTTAAGAAAAAATATAGTTTCTATTAGTATTAAAAGTATTGCAAAAACATTTAAAACATAATTGTCTATATCTACATTGTATAGGAACTGTCTATATACAGAGAGCTATTAATGAATTTAGAAGACTTATTAACTTCATCCCTAATACTGAGTGCTTTTTCCCTATTACACCCATAGATATATCCCCAATAGAAAGCAAATATATTAAAAAACTTTTTGATAGTATTTTCATACATACAAACCTACTAATTACATTTTTTCCCAGTCAGATCTCCTACTGGCTAGTTTATGACTTATCAATGTGACAAATCAACAGGTATCCCAGTTGTTATTCATTATTACAAACATATTCATTATTCAAAAATGTAATATTTGGCAATTGGAACCTAAATATTTAGATTTTTAAATTAAAATAAATCTAAAAGCTTTACTGATGAATGCATTCATCACCAATAAATTGCTATATGTGAATATTAATGCAATATGTGAGTTGTGTGGAATGGACAATGAAACAATAGAACATTTTCTTTATACATATTCTATTTTACAAACATATTGACAACTCAATCACTCTCAAATATCTAAAATTAATTTCATTATTGAAAATATTTAAAAAGGGATTTTCCCTCAGATTAGAGTTATTACTTATTTCCTTTTCACTCTTTGGTTTATGAGATGTCACTTTGTATTTAATTCAATATCATGAAGGCTAAAATCTATTTTTTTCAACAAATTATCAAAAATTAGAATAAAGGTACTCTTTTTGTAGATGCAGATATATTTGCAGCCACATAGAGTCTGATCTCTTTACCTGTGCTACTGTGAATAGACAAATTTTAGTTCATAAAATATTAATCATATATGTTGGTGTAAAAATAATGTACAAATTTGTGTAAAATTGCTTATACAATATTAACAATCTATTTTATGTTAATCCTTGATTCACACAAAAGCTTGATTGAACAAATAATTTAATAAAGTGTCTTTAATAACTATTATTATTATTATTATTATTATTATTATTATTATTATTATTATTATTATTATTATTATTATTATTATTTATTATTATTATTATTATTATTATTATTATTATTATTATTATTATTATTATTATTATTATTATTATTATTATTATTATTATTATTATTATAGTAGTAGTAGTAGTAGTAGTAGTAGCAGTAGTAGTAGTGGTAGTTGAAGTGGTAGTGAGTGGTAGTGGTAATAGTAGCAGTAGCAGCAGTCACTATTGTCATCATAGTAACAGTATTAGCAGAATTATTACCAGTAGTAGCAGCAGTAATGGTAGCAGTAGTAATAGTAACACTGATAATAGTATTTATAATGTCACTGGTACTGGTAATGTGAATAGTGGTGGTGAAGGTAGTGGTAGTAGTGATTATAGTGATGGTGATAGTAGTAGTACTAGTAGAAGTAGTAGATTAATTATATTTATATCTGAAATGTAAAAAGAAAATATGTCTTGAACTCTCTTATATTTCAAAAATTATAAACATTCTACAATATATTTATTTGTGTTACATAAACATATGTTTTTATTTAGAATCCAACAAGTAGAAATTGATGGGAAAACACCTATATAAATATGAGAAGTTAATGTCAATTGAGAACCTATTGTATAATGTATAATCAGATTATATGAATATATTTTAAATGTTTTTGCCATATATATATTTTTGATTTTATATCAATTTGTTAATAAATTTTGAATTAATTTAAAACAAATAAATATGCTTGGTTATCACTCAATTTTACAATGCAAAATTATTGGTTAATTATAATTTGATGAGATGATATTTAGTAACTGATTATATCATATAATTCATTAGAAGCAGTTTTAAAATAATTTGAAAATCAAAACACAGGATAGGTAAGAAAGTGTAATTACATTTAGCTTTCTTTGTATTGAATTTAATGTTTATTATCAAATCAGGTATAGATTTTATACAGCAATAAATTAACTGATTTGACATTCTTAAATATTTAATCAGAAATTAGAAGCTTATTGTAATTATTTTGTTAGTAATAAATAATAGTGATATTAGTATAAAAATTACATATAAATTGATGTGATGATTGATGAAGTTACAACTTATGAATATTATTGAAGATGAGTAAAAGTAGTTGCAATGAAATGTTTGTGTCTTTTATTTTAAATCATCATTGATTAAAATAAATGTTATATTAAATCAATATACAACCATAAATATCATACTTTTATTCAGTTATAAAGCTTGCAATAGTAATATATTTTATTCTTTTGCAAATTAGAGTCACTTGCTTTAACTATATTTAAGATTCATTAGTGTGGATCATAAATTTAGTTTAAATATTAAATCTAACAATATTTTATATGTTTAAAAGTTATAGTCTAAAATTTTAACAGTTTAGCTTTATTAATTGGATATTTGTCCATAGCATTTGAATAAGCATCAAACAGGAATTCATCATCTATTTTATACATTGTCATGATTGGATGTTGAAAATATTAAGGTTATTTAATAGGATGATTTTATTTTATACTATATTAAGTTGGTGAAAATAGGAAGATACATAAAGTTAATTGATATTGTATGATTATTAACTATTTAGTCTTATTATAATTGACTTTTTTATAGGAGTATATTAATATTAGTGGACTAGCAAGATTATATTAGCAGTACTTTTATTTTATTTAATTGTAATTGGAATTCATTTTGGAAGTCAATTATTGAGTTATCTATTTATTTATATATCAAACATCACATGATCACCATTCTTTATGCTTACACAAGCTGTTTTCCACAGAGGCAAAACTCTCTATACAGTAGTGCCACTCAGTGCAAATCAGAGTAATCAATGGATGCAGAAAGGACTTTGCATAAAAATTCCTATCTAGTGCCTACTCATTCAATATCACCAGACTAATTTCTAGCTTGTGGCTTTCATCAGTGAGAACTCTTGGTCTGAGAGATCTGCACTTAGATCTTAGAATCCAATGCAACCCTCCAAAAGCCACCTTTTACTTTTTAGCTAACTATAAACCTTTGCATCCAAAATGAAAACACAATAATGTTTCCAAGCTAAACTCATTAGCTTGTATACTTATATAGATCTGAACTCAGTTCAGCATCCATATCTTTTAGTGCCTTTGGTTCTTCAATAATCACAGTCACCATAATCCTATTGGGTATGATTAATATCAAATAACCAAACATCACATGATCACCATTCTTTATGCTTGCACAAGCTGCTTTTCACACAGGCAAAACTCTATCCAACTATACAAGCTAATGAGCTTAGCTTGACAACATTATTGTGTTTTTATTTTGGACTCAAAACTTTATAGTTAGCTAAAAAAGTAAAGGGTATCTTCTGGAGAATTGTAGTGGATTTTAAGATCTAGATACAGTACTCTCAGACCCAAGACTCTTCACTGATTAAAGCCAGAAGCTAGAAACTAGTCTAGGGATATTGGATGAGTAGGCACTAGATAAGGATTTTATGCACATTCCTTTTTGCATTCATTGATTACTCTGGCTTACACTGAGTGGTGCTCCTGCATGGATTATTTAGTTATCTTTGATATTTTAAATTTGTAGAGCTTATTAAAATTATTATTTCATCCATCCATGAATTATTTTGTGTAAATATAAATAGAAATAATGTTTGACTTGGTACAAGTTTGTATTATTGTAAATAGTGTTATTAAAACAGGAAAAACTCTCCATACAGTAGTATCACTCAGCTCCAACCAGAGTAATCAATGGATGCCAGAAGGCTTGTGTATGGAGAGTTTTGCCTGTTTTAATAATAGTTATGTGCTAGCATAAGAAATAGTAATCATGTGATGTAAATAGTGTGTTGATTCATGAGGAATATTAAAGTATATCTGTGTAATTTTCATCATTATTTTCATTTTGTTATAAGGGATTTATATAATAGGTATATACTGTTATTTATATAATAGTTATATTTAGTTTTGTTGTTTTATCTTTAATTTATTGCAAATAATGCTTATTTTTTAGGATAGCCTGAAATAATGTTTTATTTATTTTTATCCATTCTAAATGCTATTGGAATCTATGGAGTTACAACAAAGATTATTATCATTGTTTTATTAACTTAAGTATTAAATGGTTATTCATTGATTGATATTTACTTTTGCTTAGTTTATTACTTTCATTCAGTTACAAATAACACTAATTTACAGGCATTAATAAATTAGAATTGTTCTTCTTTAGTTCATATATTTATTCTTTTACAAATTGTGATCAACAATGAACCAGATGCTTTATCCACTTCAAAAGTTTCATCACAAAATTAAAAACATATATTGTTTATAAAGTTTTAAAAGAAAACTATTTGAAAGTTTTATATGTTATAGCACACATATGCAGCTACATTTTAAAATTCTGTGATTTCAATTTTGTCTTCAATACATTTTAATTTTTACTTTAAAAATAAGTTTTTTTGATACTTTTTTTTAAAAATCAAGTTGTAAAAACATTCTAATTTAAAAAGTTTTAATATTTTAAAGGAAAAAAGGAAAACATTTTAATTTTGGAAAGTTTTTAATTCTATTCTTGTTTCTTTGTTTGTAATCTAATTTTAATTTATTTGTAAAAAAAAGCTGAGAATTAATTTTGCATTTATTTTTTTAAATTAATTTTGTATAAGATAAAAACCCTGGTCTGATTTTTAATTAAATTTAAGCCTGAGATTGAGATTTACCCTGGGCAAAAATCTCTAATGAAAGATGATGCAGAAGATAAGAGTGCATATAAATAACTCTGGGATTTTGGACTAATTATTATTTGGCTATTCATTTTATTCTGTATGTTGAGTAGTTATTCAGCTATTCACTTTTATTCTACTTGTGATGTGTATTGATTCAACTTTGCATGCTACTTGTGATCCTTATTCAAATTGCTGTGCTACCTGATTCCAAAAACATTTTTGTCTGCATCTAGAGATCACCATTGCTAATAGTACCTTATGCTATTTAACATTAGGAAATTCTGCTGAAATTATATTGCTATCTTTCAATTGCTAAATAAGATCATCTCTGCAGTATGCTAAAATTTCCTGCCATGAGAATCTTTTCTACAGCATGCGATGTTAAATCCACCCAAAGACAGACCCTGGATCCCAAATTGTTCCTTCAAAGATCATACTGTGAAAGCATAAACAAGAACTGATCCAGAATTTGCCTCCTCACCCCTATCAAAGAGATAAATCAGAAGTCATTATTATGGACTTGAATTAAGAACTTTGCCTATCTTGCTTGAAGAAATCTGACAGACTTTACATTAGGCCTTGGGGCAAAAGATTTTCATATTCTAACCAGGGTTTAAAACTCTTATTAATGTCTCAGCTTCATCATAAACAATCCAGTATTTATTAGAAGTTTTGTATATTCCTTCAATAATTTATTTTCTGTATTTATTTATTAATTAAAGTGTGTATTGGGATCTTAATTATAAGATTTCATATTTTTAATTTATTTATCTGATAGTGTATTGCAAGTTTCTATTTTATATGCTTAGTGTTTTTATTATTTATATTATTAACCTTGATAAATGCTTTGGCAGACATTCGTAATTTGCCTTTTTACTCACTTGACCTTCAGTCCTTCTTTATAATTTATTTAGTTAAACTTGGTTTGCATTTTCTGCAAACCATGAATCTTTTGGGTGATGATTTATCAAGTGCATTGTTCTGTTTTTCCTAGATTGGAGATTTTATTTCCTTTTATTTCAGATGATGCATAATCATAATCTTCTTTTGTTCTATTTTTTATTGTTTTGTATTTGGGTCAACTGTGAATGACCTTGAATGTGGTTAATCATGAGCTGTGCTGCAGACATATGACATTCTTTATCCCAATGTTTTATTTCAAGCCAAGGAAAGATTACCTGTGCTGTTTTGTTGTATTCATTGGAAGACCGTTTTATTTTTGAAATCTCTAAATAGGGAAACTGGAATTAGTTTTTACAAATTGCTGGCAGAAAGCTATTATAAACTCCCTCTTTTTAAATTATAGATGAGAAAACAAACTTATCTGCCAGGGTATTTAATTTTGCAAAACTCTCATACACTCTCTGATAAATACTCTAGACGAATCTAGGTCAAATTCTTATATTTTGTTTGGCTGAGATTAATTTTATTTTTGAATTTAATAAACTTTGAAAATTACTTAAAATTATTTTTGGCTGATGTTTGTTTTTGTGTTGTTTTCTCAATTGTCTGAACAATGTTAAAGATCTCTTACTCTCTTGGGGTCTAGCTGGTGGCATTCATCATCATTATTAACTTTTGATCACTGTAAATTAAATTTTCTAGGTGGTTAGTGACCTCAGTGATCAAAATAAGATGAAGAAGTGACTGGTACAATAATTAGGCTATAACTCAGGATGCCGTACGACCCATAATTTTAATCTGTGATAGGCATTCAACTTCAGAGTATATTTTATTGAGTTGCAAGTGATGATCAATGATTGGACTCTATTTTCATTCATATTATATTACAGTTTTCATTCCCCATGGTCTATTCTGTGAGGCATTAAAAGAACATACCCTCATTTTTATTCTGTTACAAATGGTGCAGTACCATATTTTCATGGCCCACATATTTATTCTGTTGTCTCATTTTATGCAGTAGATAGGTTCCACAGAAAACCCACATTAAAAAAAATCACATAAAAATAGACTTAACTTACCTTGAAAAATGGGGATAGGTTCTGTAATTTTCAGAAATGGCATAAAAGCAAAGCACCAAGGAAAAATTACTTTAAAATTTGCATTAACAAAATAAGGAAATAAAGTATGACTAATAAAAAATATCAAATATTTGAAAAAAATTGATACAAGACAAACTTTTTTAATTTTTTTTATTAACTATAGAATTTAATTTTACATTTTTCACATGTATTTTAATCATTATCGCTATTTGACCATATGTGGTTTGTTTGTAAACTGGTAAAAAATCAGATTCATCACAAGTAAAAGTACAACTAATGCCACTTTCAGTCTTGTGCTGTATTAATGTTTTTCTGTTGACAATGTAATCGGTGATTAAACTTTGAGACAATGATCTTACTAATTGTTTATAAAGCTCACAATATCCAGAAATATAATTATTTAGCTTTCATTGGAATTTAAAAGGTTGTTTATTGCAGGAAACTGTCAGATTTCAGCATTTTCTGACATTTGTCTTTGTCTCACACATCAACCTAAAATCTATGATTAACTGAAATATATTTTAAATGTTTATATTTTGTTTCTATATTTAAAAAATGAGATTACAATCAAAACAAAAAGATTATACACTATCATTAGAAAGATTATTTTCAGTTTACAAAATCAATAAAATTTTTGTTATTTATTTTAAAAATCTAAGATTATTTATTTCTGTTATATTTAACAAAATACATTTTAAAAGTTTAAAATTTTTAAAAATTATTGTGATATTTTTATACATAAGTATAAATCTATTATTATTATTTACTCATTAGTATAAGTAGGTTATTTACATAGAAGCTAAGATTCTTAATACAGCTTCAGGCCATATTCATGTTAGCTGCTAATATAACTTTATATTTTTGAAAAAAAAAGTATTTCAAGTCAAAATAAGTTATTAATAATTTAAATTTCTTGATATCTAATAAATATAGTAAAATATGAAAGATATTAAGAAGAAACATGAATCACATAACTTCAAAATCGCATTAAAATAATCCGCATAAAATGAGACCCAGGTGTATTTAAAAAAATTACACTTACTGTCAGATGTTTTTAAAAACATATGATCCTGTCTATTAATTAATTTATTAATAAAATAAATAAATAAAGTGACATTTAATTGCTTATGACACTGTTGTTTTTCAATTATTGCTAAAAAAAATTAAAACTTAACCTCATCCTGCCATCATTTCTCAGTTTCTTATAAATTTAATAAAAACTTGTAAGGATAAAAATCTTTTTAAATTTATAGAAAATGAGAAAACATGGAGAGAGGAGTTAAGTCTTAATGTTTTAAAAAGGTCTTTTTAAAATTTTCCTAGATATAATTGAAAGACAAAAATGCCATAAGTAATTAAAGGTCAATTATTTTTTTTATTTAATAAATTAATTAATGGACAGGATTATATATATTTAAAAAAATCTGACAGTAGGTGTAATATATATATATATATATATTGCATTAATGTGATATATATATATATATATAATAAATTTTATTGTCTGGAATTATCAGTAATCAGCCTTAGTGTCAGGACTAATTTGTAAGTATTAAGAAGAGTACAATTCAACTACCTCTTGATAAATTTGTAAAAAAAACATCAGAAACTATTCACTAAAGTATTATTTATGTATATGATAATATACCTTATTAAAAAATAAATATTTTAAAAACATTTTTGAAACTTTTTTTAATAATGGTCTACTTTCATACATTTCAATTTTCATACATGTTTCAGGAATCAATTAGATACAATTAGGTAAGTTTCAGGAACCAATTCGGTATGAAAGTCAGGAACCAATTACTTACAATTAGGTATAAATGGGTCATGAGTCAATTAGGTATGAAGATATAAAAGTAAGTCAAAAACTGCTTGTATTAGTCTTGCTTTAAAGTCAAATTAATTTTGATGAAGTAAAAGAATTAAATGAAAGTGGTAAAAATAATTTCAAAATGCTTTAATTTTATAAAATGGTTGCTAAAAATTGTGATCATGTTACGTTTAGTGATTTTATACAATTTAATTTACAAATTCCAAAGACTTGTAGCACTTATGTATTTGACAACATCCACATTAAATAAACTGATTAATGATCATTGCTAATTATCCATTAGGCTAGAGATTATCATATCACTTTTAGTCCAGGTATAAATTTTAAACTTTAATAAAAATTAAGATTCTTTTTTTGTAAAAACACAATCATTTTATATCATTAATCAAATTTCATCTTTCTCTGTTTTATATAATATTTTAGATATATGGAAAACTTCTATCTTATCACAAATACTTCAAACATGTATATAAAGATATCTAAAAAATGGTGGAGTAGAAATTTTAATAATATTTTAATTTATTTGTAAAAAGTTTTCTAGAAATGACTTTTTATAATAAAAAAAAAAGTCAAACTTTAAATTTAAATTTTTTTTAAAAATTATCTTAATTTTTTTTTATTTTTAAAAAAAAAAACATACAAATAAAGACTGTATTTGCAATAATAATCAGTCATGTCACTTTCTTAAACAGCAATGTGACCATTAATACCAAAGTCACAGTTCAAGAAGTAACATTTAACTGACCATATTGAAATTGTGAGATTTTTTCACTTTCTTCATCTGGAAGTAGATCCAATAACTTTTAATTTATGCATCTATCCTTCTAATTTATGCAGAGATTATTGTTATAAAAAACCTTTTCAATTTTTTCTTTTTTTTAAATGTTTATATTATATATATATATATATATATATATATATATATATATATATATATATATATATATATATATATATATATATATATATATATATATTATTCTACTATATTTCTTATTTCTCTGAGATAGTCTATGGGTTTACTTCTTGGTAAATATTTAATGGTAATAATTTATATTAAGATAAACACTAATATCATTTATTTTATTCCATTAGCATTTTCATGAAAGAGACTTTAAATATTCCAGACAGTAGTACATTACTACAGATAATAATGTAAAGCCTTTGATTTTGTGTAAGGGCTTAAAATAGAACAATGAATCAAAAATCTATCATTATTTATACTTTTATAAAATAATTTTGCAGAGATAGTTCTTTAGAAAAGTAAAAAATATTATTTGTTAGAAACGAAAATTTGAATGAAAGAACTGATTTGCAAAATTAATAGATAAAATGTATTTTTTGATTAAATTATAATACTTATTAAATTATTTCTGAATATTTCTGTCTTCAGCATATATTTAGCATCTTCTATGCTATACTGCCATAATGAAAAATATAAACCTATTTGATTAATTTTTTTCTGTTTTTGTATAACATTATAAATTAGAATTTTATTATAATATATAGTAATAAATACAGTATACTAAAAAAATAATTTGTTCTATCTGTAGAAAAAGAGAGTTTTTAAATTTAAAGATTGCATTTGGCCTGACTTTTTGGTTAATAAGACAAATATTTTTTAATAAAAAAAAAATTATTAATCATAAACTAAGAATTCAGAGTCTTAAAGAATATAACATCTGTTGCATCATGTTACATAAGATTATGATATCTGATTCATCAAAGAGTATGGTATCTATTCTATCAAAGTCAATAAGAGTATAATATCCAATATATGAAGGTGTATAAGATAATAATATCAATTCCCATCAAAATCCATAATAATATGACACTTATTGACATTACTATAAATTTTTTCATTGCTCTCCAAATTTATATATCAAATGTTTCCATTTTATTTTACTTTCGTTTTCTAATCATCAAAATATCTTTTTCTTCACTAACCTATAATCAAAACAAAGTATTTAACAGCTTTTATCCTAAAATTAAACTCATTACAATTTTATTTTATCCTGTGGCTTTTTAAAGCTAAAAAATATCTTTATTAAAATCTTTTTAGCCATTGAAAATGTAGTGCATTTTATTTCATACTTCTCATAATTATTCCTGTAATGTAATCATGACTTTGACATGTTATACATCACTTTTTAAAAATGTATTCATGCATAATGTAAGTGTAAATGTATAAAATAGTATTTTTGTACATATATGAATAGAAATATAAATATAAAAAAGTATAGAAAGAGAAAAATCAAAAAAGCATAATTTATTACATAAACAACTTGTAATGAATTAGAGATCTATCGCATTTAAGAAAATAAACAACAAACTATTTAAAATTATTTAATAATGAATTATAATATTTTTAATATCCATAAGTATGGTATTAATATATTAAAAGTATATTATGTTTATTAAAATTTACATTAATTCAGTCTATTATAATGACTATATATATATATATATATATATATGTGTGTGTGTGTATGTAATAGTAATTGAATATAAATATAGTCTTTCCATCCATTATATTTATTATTTGTATTGTTATTATAATATTTTTAATTAATGGACATTTTTATTTGTATTATATACATTTATCCCTGTGAATATTGCTAGCTTGAAAAATTATTTCTTTTTACGTTTTTGCAAAGAAAAGCTTTATTAAGATTATTAAAGATTTTTTTTTTTTAAAAAAAAAAAAAAGATTATTAAAGATACCTTAATTAAATGATAATATGATGATTTCCAAACAATTTAACTTGTAAGAATATGGATATTTATAATCTATTAAGGTTGGGGGTAAAAAAAGTAAAAAAAAAAAGTAAAATAAATTTTAATAATTTCACACTTTCCCTCTTCAGTAATTTCATTTATCTACTACTTTTAATTTTTAAATAAATTAATGAGAAATAAATAATTAAAATTTTAGGTACTGATTATCAGTTTTTAAAAGAAAAGAAGAAAAAGATATGTTTATATTATTTTGCTAAACGATGCTGCTTTTTTTATTTAACCAAAGTTGATTTTTTTTTGTCTTTAACTTTCTAAAAAAGATAATGTATTTTTCAAATCAAAATATAATTAAAAAGATTGCATGCCTTTTGGCAGTTAAGAAAAAAGAAAAATAATTGCAGATGAATTTGGAATAATAATTATTAAAATTGTTTTTAATTAAAGAAAAGCAAGAAGAGAAATAATATTTTTGTAAAAATAGATTCAATTCAACATCATATCTGAGATAATATGTGATTGGATGGGTACAAAACTGTTTCAAAAAATAAGATAAAGAAAGAAACAAGTTAAAGCAATAGTCTTTAGTATGTAGTCTAGTCAGCACATCATTCCTAATCCAGCTGTTAAGAAATCAGTGAGAAATAATCTTGTAGTCTAAAGTAAGACTAATCTACTAGTTTGAAAAAAAAAGAACTTTTGAAATTGATTTGAAGAAAACCATGTGCTAAGCTTTATCTAGAAATCAAAGATGACCAAAAATAATTGTATATTGTTCACTGTAAGAAAATGTAGAAGAAGAAAAAATAGACCTGAAAGAAATCTGCAACAATCCTTGTTTTTTATTTAAGAGTATGACTATCTCAGCCTGTGTAAAACCTGACAACAAATTATTATATTATATAATAAATAATTAAGTAATTCAGCCTGTGTGAAACTTGACCTGTAAATTATTATATTGAAAAATATGTAAAATCTGATGACCTGTAAATATTTATGGTTAAAATCAACCTGTATTAATCTATCCTAGAAATTTGTAATTAGTATAAGCTACAAAAGAAGCTAATGAAATACTTTTAAAGCCAGTAATGGACAAATTTAACTTCATATATATTACTTCAAATTTAACTTGTGATAATCCATGCTTGAAATTATTATTCTAATTTTAATGTGAATATTTGAAGAAATTGTAAGAAAAGTTAACAGAAAAAAAACCTCAAAATTATAACTAGTGTGCACAGCTATAGTTGCAAATAATTTTTAGTATAAGTAATAATAAATATTCTTTAAATCTATCATTTTAATTGAAATATTTTTATTTATTTATTGTATTTTTTTTCAAAATTAGTAAAAAGGGTTATAGAACATTCCCATTTTCATAAGGGGAGAAGTGTTTTAGCCAGTCTTAAAATTTTACCTCTTATTGTGAAATGTTATATCAGATATTAAATTGTTAAATGTTAAATAATTTAGTAATAGGAATCAACATGAATGATATTCTTGTTATGAATTTATATTTCTTATGTGGAAACTTGCAATTGTCATATCATATTATTTAAATTTTGTTATTTATTATTCTATGGTCAACTTTATTAAATAACTTTAAAAAATAAAATGTTTATTTCTCCAATTATCTGCTCTATAAATTCTCAGTATGTGAACTGATTTCATTAGAGCATAGTGATTTAAGAGATTTGTAAATTATCCCTGTAATACTATGTAAATTATGATAGATTAAGCATATACATTTATAATTTGTTATTCACTGTCACAGTTTCTAGGGCTTTATTATCCTGAGCTAGCTCTGGAACAGTACTGGTTAAGTGTAGGTGTAAAGGTTTGTGTTTGCCCATCTGGATGGTGAAAAGGTCTAAATCACTTTTAAATTTTATTCACTGCACTTTATTTAAACATATTACAAAGATTATAATTGGGCTGTACACTAATGGTATCATATGGCTAAAGCTTTGATGATGGTCAGCATGTATTAGGATCCTAGATTTTTTTTACTATAATTAATATATTAGCACTTAGGTATGTGCATTCAGATGATTGTTTTATATTACACCCTAATATAGCATTGACTAAATAACATTTTGATATAAAATATTTTTTAGTCCAGTCATAAAGTGTGATTGTTGATTATTTTGTTTTATGCTGATGATGTAACTTATTATTTGTGTGTTTACTTATATTTTTATTTTTTACTGATACCATGATCCTTAGTTATTTGTCCATGTTAATTCATTTCATCATTTATATTAACTCATTTTATATTTTTGATAACTCTTTATTGAAAATAATAATTGAGATGTCGATTATGATGTTATTTGGGAATGATGATGATTTGCCATCTCCCTCTATTTACCCCTTTTTTATACAATTACAAATGGTTTTCTAATTGTGAGACACTGATGATTGAGTTCTAGTGATTACTATACAAAAAGTTAACATAACTGGAAGCCCAAGTATAGCTACATCTGAGAAGAAATGTCTGTAATTTGATGTAAATTAGTAGAAGAAAGAAAGTATTACTGTGAAAATATGTAACAAGTGTATAAATGATGATTATTTAATTAAATTATAATTGACTATAAATTTTAAAACTAGTGATGATAATATATATTTTTACAGCTCTACTTTCAGTATTGACAATAAATGGAGAGTTTTGTCATTAGCTTGAGAAAGCATTATGTTTGTGAACCTCCATTGAGTGTTCTATTTCAACAGTATATCGACTCACCTTTGAGTTTTGTTTGTTTCCAGTTGTTTATCATAAACAATTAATATAGATAATTTTTGATCATTAATACAATTAATATAGTTTTCGTGTTGTGAAACTCAGTGTCTACATCTCAGAAAATGGAGTACTGCATCGTTTTATTGTTTTAATTTATCAGATCCTAAGACTCAAAGGAGCAAGGCTTTCAATTTTGAATTATTATTTATATTTAAAGTTGTAAGTAGTTTACAGTATCTAAATTGAATGAGCTCTTCTGATGTTCATGCTGCATTGTGTACTTATAGTATGATAGTGAGGTTCTGTATTTATTCCAGGATTTCAGGTTACTATTTGTTTTTATCCAATCCCTTATATAGAAAATTCATTTTATGTATGTATATGTACTTAAAACAATACTAATAATAGTAAGTAAATAAAGTGATGGCACACATGTGAATAAGATAGAAATAGAGAATAAGAAAAGGGTGAATAAATTAGTGCAGACAACTAAAGAAAGATAAAGTCAGGTATTGAAACAGATGGGTTTAAAATAAGGCACATTAGGAGTAGTCATATTAAGCACTAATGAAAGATAGTGTAGAGAAGAAATAATGTGAGACATATTTTATAAAAAAAAATTTTTTTAATGATTACATTATTTTTTGAAGATTAAAAGTAAGCTTTTAACAGAATGGCTGCTGGTTAGACTGTTGCCTTAAAATTTGATATTTAAGAATCTAAAGATGTGAACAACTCTATGATAATATTGTCACCGGTCAGGCCAGAAACACTTGAAGAAGAGCAAAGAATAATACCATTCATAATGTTGTGTAATCTACTAGGCAGTGATTACTACTTGTGTGTTATTACTCAGAAATGTTTATATTTGAAAAGTTCAAATAAAGTTAAATCAAATATTAATTTATAGTTGTTGTAAAAGTAATTCAATACAATTATTCTATGAGCTTAAAATAATTTTAATAAAAACATATATGCTGACAAGGGCAAAATTAAAAAAAATAAAGAAACAACATGATCATGACAAAGATCAACAAGAAACTTAAGGAACCTAAAGAATAGATTGTCAACTCAATTATTTCAAATACTGAGAGATATGAAAAAAGGTCAGATTGTGCTAAAAATAAAAGATATTGAAAGGAGAATAGAAGAAAGACACATAGTGGTAGAGAAAATTAAGATATCAAAAAGAGAAGAAAACAAAGAGAGGATAGTAAAAGGATGACAGAAGAAAGATAAATGTTTCTGAAGAAAATCGAATAAAGCAGTCAGCAAAGTATATATTGCTTACCAAAATGAAAAAAGTAATCAGCAAAAAGAAAAAATGCTGCTAAAGAAAATAGATGATAATCAAAAGATGTTGATGAAAATAGATTAAAGGATTCAGAAAAGAGATATATACATTATAAAAATAATTCATAACATTCATGAATATGTCCAGAATAATATCTAAACAAGGGTAAAAGATTAAAAAGGTCAAAAAAGGCATTCAGAACATTATGCATATAATGAAAGAAGAATGAGCAGGATAAAAAAATTAAAGAGACAACCAAAAAATATTCATTAAAGTGAATGAACTAGACAAAAATGGAAAACCTTTTTGGTCATATGCAAGGCATGATTTAAGAGGAAGCTGAAAGAATAGATCAAAGATTGGAGAAAAAAGACTACTGAAATTTCCAAGATAAACAAGAAATATTAGGACATATGCAGAATAACATATCAAAGATTAAACAGAAAGTTGAAAAATACAGATAGAACCAATGTCAGAAAAATATTCAGACAGATAAAATATGGTCAGAAGTATTTGAAAAGATAATATCAAGAAATATCACAAAAGACAAAAATTCAAGAATGTTCAGAAATAACATCAATGAAAGATAGTAAACTGAGAAAGCAAATATCTCAGAGCCATATCATGGAGATCTCAATCACTTTCTTAAAATAAAAGCATTCAAGAATGATGCAGAGGAAATTCCTATAAATCACTTTAACAGTCTAGGAAATTATTTTGTTTAAATAGAATGGAGTAGCACTACTAAATGGCACTAACCTCTGCTCACCTTGAGAGATCATCAAATTACTAGTGGAAGTCATTATTAAAAACCAGAAGATTTCCAAGAATATAAAAGCACTGCATTGCATGGTACAAAAGAGCACTATGTTGGCATCCAATACCAGTATCACAAAAAAGATATCAAGTAGATACTAGAGAAACTTATAGTCAGTTTTTTCAACATTATGATTTATGTTTGAAAGCTATGACTGCTTACATTTTATTAGTTGGTCAGATATTATTAATTATCAGATACAACCTATATAATTTAGAATTAAGATTCTGTCTATGGACTGAAAACTATTTAACAGAATCAGTAAATGTAAAAAGAAGAGGAAAAAGATATTCTGGTTCAAAATTTAAAAATAAAAGACTACAAAAAGCTGAAATAAAGCCAGTGTAAATAGTAAACCTATTAAAAATAAGTATATAAAAGTAAAGATGAAAAAACAAAAGATGTAATATTCATTGAGAGAACAAGAGTATTTCATAGGACTAATTATGAGGATTATCTGAAAAGATTTTCATCTCTTTATTACTACCCTACTCAAATGAAGAATGTTGAAGTGAATAACAATATTCTGCAGATTCCTATAGTAGTGTACAGCATCAAGGAGGTAATGTCTCCATATAGAAATGAGAGCAGGGTGAAAGACACATCCATCACCCAGTGTAGTATATTTTATTCAAAAGAAAAGTATTAATAATAATTTATTCTTATAGTTTGTAAATGAAAAAAATGATGAATAGACATATAATTAACATAAAATATTTTTCACCTGGATTTGTCTTTTTTCCATTTAGATTGGGGGAAGGGATAAAAATAATTATTTCTTTTCTTTTTTTCTTCTCAGAGTAGCCTTGTTGAGCTTATTAAAGTTACATAAATTAAATAATATGATGAGTTTCAGGCAATTTAAATAGTAACAATATGATTATTAAGAAAGTAGTAGAAAAAGAAAACAATAAGAAAAGGATTACTAAAATAAATGTTAATATTTTTTGTTTCTCTCTTGTCAGTAATTTCATTTATTTACTAGTTTTAATTTTTTTTAAAAAGTAATAAATAAGATAAATAAGTAAAATTTTAAATAATGGTTGTCAGTTTTTAAAAGAAAAGAAGGAAAAGAAAATGTTTTAATATTTAACAAATGCTGTTTTTTTTTACTAAAGTTGAATTTCTTTTCTTTTAAACTCTCCAAAAATAGTTGATGTATTTTTTAAATCAAAGTATAACTAAAGGTGTATAATAGTTTTTTTGTTTGTTAATGAAAATAAAAAATTATTACAGATAAATTTCAATAATTATAATTACCATGTTTTTGATTAATAGAGAAAAAAGATGGCAAATAATCTTGATGTAAAAGTTGGCTCAATTAATTAGGCTTTAATACTGTCATGGCTGAGATAATGTATGATTGGATGACTACAATGTTATTCCAAAAATGTAAGAGGGATCAGCTAAACAATTATACTAATATCTGACCTAATCAACAAGTCATTCTTAACCCAACTGTTAAATAAAATATTAGTAGCAATTCATCTGAAGAAAATAGTGAGAAATAACCTTATAGTCTAAAATAAATTAATCATCTACTAGTTAAAAAATGGTTTTCAAAATCAATTTGTAGAAACAATGTGATGTATCTTAGCTAGCAGCCAAGCATGACCAAGCTTAATAATGTAGCTTATTTTTTTAGAAGAAAATGTAGACAAACTATATTCTAGGAGATATTAGTTACATACCTTGTGTTCTGTTAAAAGCATGACTATATTAGCCTATGTGAAACCAGGCCTAAAAATTATTATATTGAAAAATGAATAAATTCTGCTTTTTTGAAACCTGATCTGCAAATTATTAAATTGGAAAATGGGTAAAATCAACCTATATTACTCTATCTTGCAAATTTGAATTATTTTGGAAATTGATATAAATTATAAAAGGTGATGAAAATTTTTTAATAAGAATAATGAATAAATTTAACTAGTAATAATCCACCTTGGAAATTATTATTTTAGTTTTAATGGGAACAGTTGAAAAACCTACGAGGAAAATTAACAGGAAAACAAGGAGAAAATTATAACTACAAAAGAAGAATTCAAAATAATAAAACCATGGTAATATAAAATATTGTAATGTGCACATCTACATTTGTCAATAAATAAAAAGATATAACCTTTAAGTTTATTTTTTTTTGTAGAAACATTTTTGTACTAATGAAAGAAATTTAGACTTCCCAATTAAAAGAAGCAATATGTCTAAATGTGCTAAAATTCAGGCAATGTTGAAGCTAAGTATGAATTGTATTATTAATTGGCTGATAACTTTTGAGAAGTTCTATCTTCTTATAGTCATAGCAAATGGGTTTGTGTATGCATGGTGGAAAATGTAGGTGACAAATATTTAAATATAGAAAGTCCATTTTTTTGAAGAGAGAAAAAAATGCTTCTTTTATTCATCATATATTTAAAGCATTTTGAAGATAAACTCTTTTCTAAATACTTTAGTACCACTCCCAACCTTATTTATACCCACTATGTTAATGAGGTGTTTGTCACTGGACTGAATCATTTATTATAAATATTCAATCAGATCTCTGGCACATTTCTCTTTATTATTCACTACTTCTTGAGAAGACTCATGCAATGACCTTAAATATTTGGACATTGGCATACAATGAGATGCAAGTCAATTAAACTAACTATATGTATTAAACCTTTGAAAGTCAGATACTTCATACACCCTAAATTAAACTCTACATGCACACACACATTTTCAGACCTTTCAACATTTTCATAATTATAATTTATGTAAATTTGAAGCCTTTCACAAAAATTACAATGAACAATATTTTAAGTCCTCATTAAGATTAGCTTCAAATACAGCCATCTTGCAAGAATGATAAAACAACTCTACCAGAAATAAAATACCAACTCTTTCAAAGATGACAGACCATGGCTTCTACTTCCACACACCCATTTCCTTGATTTAAAAACTTTATTAAAATCTTCTCTCCTTCTTTCAAACTAAGTTTCCATGCTACCTTCAACCATTATATTAATTAATAATTCAAATGATTGCCTATCCTATAATCAGATTCCTCACATAGTATACATGATCCCATGTTCCCAGTGCCACATACTAAGGCAAATTCTGTGCCTCTCTCCACTCATATCTATGAACACTGTTACTTATACAAAAGATCTCTCAATAAATCTGAATACAGTTCCATTTTTAGAACACCAATGGTCCACTGGCCATATGTTTGAACCATCTGCTTTCATTGTATACATAGAATGCCATAACTCTAAACATAAAATCAAAGAAGCATGGTTTATAGCTAACAACATTTATTCTATAAACTGAAAGGAAAACATTGCTTTTCATCTTCCAGAAAATGGTCTTTTAAATCCACTTTGCATATATTTAAATATTTGTCACATACATATTCCACCATGCTAATGCAATTCATTTGCTATAATTATGAGAAGATAAAACTTCCTGAAAGCTCTTAGACAATAATACTACAATTTGTACTTAGCTTCAGCAAAAAAAAAATATTATAGTAAAATATACCATTTTATACACATTTTAACATATAATAATTACAATAACATTCACCAGGGGGAAAATTGTCCAAAAGGTGATTTTCTGTCATCCTGAAATAGATTAAGGTATTAGTTGATAAAAAATATAAAGATGTCAGCATTATACAGATCTTTTTGGTAATTACAATATCTAATTTGCATATAAAAAACATATCAATGATAATTTCTGAATGTCAGTGTGTTTCAGTCCCAAGATAAATAAACAAAAAAATATTTAAAAAAAAAATTATAATTTTTAATAATTTGTTTACATATTAACTGGTATTTATTCAATATTTTTGTAAAACACTTATTTTAAACCAAAGACTTTCATCACTACAACAATTACATTTTATTTGAAAACATTTATTTTTAAGACAACTTTTAAAAAGTTTATTATAGCAAAGTGGAAAGAGTTTTTACTGGATAAAATAGAGTGGCTATTTGTTAAAGTGGTAAAGAATTTAAAAAAATTAATGATAAAATTAATGTTTCCTACTTTTAATATATATATTTTCTTTAATAATAACTAACCTGAAACTTCTTTTGATTTTAAAAAATTAAATTCAAGTATCTAATATTTCATTCTACTAATTTTTTAATAGATAAATTACATCCAATGATGCAAAAACAGTTGATAGAAATAAGAACTCCATTTAGTAATTTATTTTATATTTTGCAAACATCAAATATTAACTGTTAGAATGTCTCCATTTAAACTCTTACATTTGTAATGATTAATGTAAAGACTATCAACACATGCTATAGAAAAAGAGTTTAATTGTAAAAATAAAATATTTAAATCTGGAGAAATATGAATGAAAGTCTCAATAAAGCCTATTCAACATACAAAAGTGGAGTTTTCATCTGAACAGGTTAAAATTTAAAATTCCACTTTAATTATTTTAAAAATGGTAAAAAATTAACAGCTGTAATGTTTGCTGAGGATATTTTTTTATCCGGTAATGATAACTTCATGTTTTCAGTTATTCAGTAGCTCTTGATTAGTATTTTTTTTTTGAAAATAATTATTTTTGAATAAAAATTTTATTTAAACAACATATTGTTATCAAAAAAACTTTTTTTCATCTAACTTTACAAAAATAAAATTAAATAAATATCCAAACTACAACAAACTTACAAATTGGTAATTATAATTTTTAAACAAATGGTGATTTTCATTCATACAAAGTTTACTTCTTTAAAACAAAGGTTTTTCAATTTAAACTATACTACATTTTTTCAGAAATTCAAATTGGAAATCAAAAAAATTTGCACCATTTATTGGCCATTTTTAGTCACATTTTTGCTATTTTACACTTATTTTATCGTAAATTTGTAACTTTATTGGTATTTAAATTTTAATTCCCAAAAAATCTGCTATTGGCAGTATTTTTCATAAGAAATCGATTTCTGATTGTGGTCTATTGTATATAGTCCCACCTCTTTTCCCTTATAAACTGTGGCTAAGCACTGATTATTAACTTTGGCTATTGTTCTCCAGGTATTTCTAACTGTCAAAGTCAGAAATAGAACCAAAATGTTTTATGCTTTTGTAATAGATTTTGAACATAAATAAATATATTTCTCATAACTTTTTTACATTCATAATTAAGTTTTATATTCATTTACCAAAATATAATCTTTGATTCGAAAATTTTACAAGAATAATAATAAAGAAAAAGTGAATAGCACTGGACTGCTATCAAAGACAAGTGAATAACATTGACTGCTATTTGCATATCAATGACATTCAGTGATAGCTAGCAAAACACAATTATTTTTCATAAATATTTATGGATTTTATGACTATTTTTTACACTATATTGACTAATAATGTGGCTAGATTGAGAATTTTATCTTAAATATTTAATTTTAGACAAAGAAAAGACAACAGAATTGAATAATCAGCTATTGTAATTTCTAAAACATAAGAAATCACCAGAGTTTTTACATAATGATTGGTTGAAATATAATTCCTTTGTTTTACTGGAAGCTATTTTTCATGTTTTTCTTCAGTTATTAACATTATTTTAAATTTTTTGTTACATTTAACCAATTTGAATGTAAAATAATTCAAATTTTAGAAGCTAAATTAAAACAATTCTGATTATTGTATATTAATATATTTCAGAAAGAAAACAGGCTAGATCCATATTTAATGAATCAAATTTTTACTCAATCTGGCCAATAAGAAAATTATCAAACATAAAGGTTAAATTACCTCAGCTCCTTCAATAATTATAATTTGTTCATGGCACTTCATAAAATATTTATTAAATTATAATTTTAAATTACCTATAAATAATTATTTTCTAAAGCTGGTCCTGAATTTTAAAAAAAATTCAAGGAAAAAAAAATATTGTTTTAGAATTTTATTAAAATAAATTAGATGCAAATTTTACAAAAAAAAAAAAGAAGAAATTATTCAACCGATTTCCAGAGAACTTACTGTCGACATTTTGGACACCCCTGATCTATATGTTACTGATATCTAAAGATTTAGTTGGAGTTAATAAATCAATATCTCAATAGCTCAATTTTTTATCATATAAACAACATTGCCAGCAAACAAATGTTACAAATAGCCAAAATTAAGCTACTTTAATCTGAACAATTGCAGTTAACAAAGCAATTTGGTAAGCAATAGAGCTCATTAAAGTTTAATATGAATTTATCTATTCATACAAACATTTACTCACATATACATGTTATTTTATGTTATGTGTATGCTTCATTATTCAGAATTTACATTTTAAATATTAGTATTTTAAAACTTATTTAAATAATTAAAAAAATTATGCTAGAAAAACTGCTTTCGTCAATAATGTATCTTGCTTATTCTGAAGCCATAGAATATTTATTTCAATATATGTGTTTTTGTGCATATTTAGACTACATTATGTTCAAGTATGTAAATATTATATGTAATTCACTACGTGCGTGTGTATTATTGTATTGTAATTGTTTTTTCCTCAAATAAAATTGGTAAATGATAATACAAATGATTGATGTTAAAAATAAGAGAATCAATGATTCTAGCCGATTGTTATACAGAATTGTTATATGATATTTAATAAATATATACACTGTACATGAAAATAAGTTTTAAAACACTTTTATTCTTTTATGAATAGTTAGATGTTTATGAACTATACTTTTTCTAATATATATAAAATAATTTTATTTTAAAATTAGAAAACATATTTTAAAACAGATTTTATTAGATTCATCAATAGATGTCGCCTGGTGAAATTTATTTTTATTATTGTATTTATTTTTTCATCATTTATAGCATCTTATTCTTAATAAATTATTCCAGGCTGTGTTTTGTGTAATGGCTGTTCAAAGAATTTTACTTTATATATAATTACAGCGATCATTTTAATTTTTAAAATTGATGTCTACCTTGACTTTGCGTGGCTATGATTTTGTCGGTAAAAGTGCTCAGCGTGGAGCATAATTAATCTACTCATAATTTTCTTCAACTATTCATCTATCTAAATTTTCACATTCCTTGCGTGTTGTTATTAATTTTCAGTCTGTATTTACTTCTACAACATTTTAAATATGTGAATAAAAGTAACTAATAGATATCTTGATTTTATTATTATTATTATTCTATGTATATGATTCATTTCCCAAGGATTGAATATAATCTATTTCTCAGTTTCAATGATTGCTTGACACATTTCAAAATAATTGATTGATATTTACTCTTGAAAAATTACTTTTTGCAATAGGAATATTATATGGAAATTAATTATATACTCTTTATATAGATATCTACCTGTGCTGGTTGTTTTTTAAATTCTTTGTAGGATTTTTTAAGGTATATTAACACTTAGAGAAATTATATGAATATATTTAATACTTTTTTTTTTAAAAAAGTGTATACATATTTTATAAATAAATAAAAAGATTATTATGACTATCAAGAATATCTTTTCTTTCTCACATAGATTTTTTATTTCGGCTCTCATGATATCAAAGTTTTTGCTTTTATGTCTTATTATTTTGTAAATTTACATGTTCGATTTTATCGTTTCCTACAAACACGACACACATGTGCGCATATATATATATATGCATACATGCGGGTGTGTGGCCGCCAACACTATTTGGCATTTAGATTAATTTTAAAAACATAAATGATAGTTCACAATTTGTACACCATCTGTTTAGAAATCTTTTATATATATAAAAAAAGATTAAATATACGCATTTTTTAATTTCTTTAATAATTTTTTGAAAATGTGAGGTGGGTGGTGAACTTTATTATGCATTTATTTACGCACAAATATACGTTTTAGAAATAGTTTTTAAAAAGTAATTCGTTTTATTGCACTTACAATGAAGAAAAGTCTAAAGTTTCATTGAAGTTATTTAGCGTCATGATACTATTTGGAAGAGTTTCAAAAAATATACACATAATAAATACTAAATAAGTTCAGTTGCTAAGACCATTGTATTTTTTATTTTATTTTTAGAATTACTATTTGAATAATGTAAGTCATTTATTAAATATGAATATAAACCATAAACTCAAGATCTGGGAGTATGATTTCCTTTCACCAGTAGTAAAAGTCCTACTATGTTACAATCTTTTTTTTTTTTTTACTTTTAAACTTTCTACATCAGCATTTATTTTTCAAACTGATTATATTGGAAACTTTACTATCGAGCTAGCATTAAATATATACCTGTATTTTCTCTAATATCGGATTACACACTAGATTGTCTATTAATCAAGGCAATACTCTCTCCATACTGTAGTGCCACCCTGTGCCAACCGGATTAATCAATGGATGCCAGAAGGCTTGTGCATAAAATCCCTATCTAGTGCCTACTCATCCAATATCCCCAGACTAGTTTTTGGCTTGTGGCCTTCATCAGTGAGAAGCCTTGGATCTGAGAGCACTTCACCTACATCTTAGGATGTAATACAACCCTCCAGCAGCCACCTTTTAACTCTACTTAACTACAGAACTATGAGAATAAAATTGAAAAAATTTCATTTTCAATCTAAGCTCAATAGCTTATATAGTCATATGGGTCTGAACTCAGTTCAGCACCCATACATTTTGGTGTCTTTGGCTCTTTAACAACTATAGCCACCATTATCCTATTAGGCAGGATTGGTGTTAAACCACTAAACATCACATGATCACTATCGCATATACTAGCACATAATTGTTATTAAACAAGGCATGTGATGTGATGTAGATGTGATGTGATGTAGTGTGGCTTCTCCTTAAACGAAGTCAAGAATATCTCAGCAATTATGCCTAGATAAACCTGTTAGCCACTTTATTTTCCATTTCCCACTCTAAGTCTTACCGTATTCTGCCCATCCCATTTCCACAACATAATCTTTGTCAACTCTATGGCCTTTATATCTAAATCCCCTTTATCTTTTTGCAACCCCAGCATAAAAACTAATAACTCACTTTCTGTATAATCACTTTGTTCATATCTATTCTCCCATAACTTCATTATCTGTATCCTCTCTGCTTTCAAGCATTTACATTCAATCAGCAGATGCCTAATGTTTTCTATACCTTCCTTACACAATTTGCACATTAAATCACCCATAGTTTTCCATTTACATGTATATTCTCTTGTTGCTAAAGATCCCATTCGAGCCTTAAATAATAAACTACTTTCCTTACTATTATAAATTACCTGGCATCCAATGTTCCGTTTACTTCTATATATATTTAAACTCTTCTTATCCTCCATACTAGTTCTCCATCTCTCCAACTCCCTATTTTTTATTAATGCTTCTATTCTTTTATCCCATTCCTTACCACTATAACATTGAACAATCCTCCTAACACAATCATCCCACCTTTTATACAAGTATACTGATATAAATTCTTTATCCAAATCTTTTGCATACCACATTACCTTTCTCAACCATATTGTTAGCTGCCCTTTACTCATAACCCAATTAAACTCTATTTTGGCTATTCTTTTACTATCCATAAACTGCAACCTACAAAACATTTTCATTTTACTTTTTCCATCTCTCATATAAAAACTTGACCATCCCATTTCTCCTTGAATTGCTTCCTTTACTGTCCATATCTCTGCATCTAATGCATGTCTTCCTACTTCCCTTTGTATTTTCTCTAAATAATCTAAAACCCTTTTACTAACCCATAATGCATACCATATGTTAACACTGCTACTGCAACTCCCTTCCGTACAATTCTATCTACATCATATTTATTATATGAAAATACTGTTAATTTCTTTACCAAACCCTTTTTTTCTTTGCTTCATTAACCAATTTTTTCTCCCATTCATCCAAGCAATTTTCCTGATTACATAAGATGATTCACAGATACCTATATCTATCCACCACACTTAACTTTATATCCCCCAATGAAAATTCTACATCTTCTCTTTCCCCAGTATTAACCATCATTATATTTGATTTTTCTTCACTAAATTTAATCCACATCTCTTTACCCACACTTGCACATGTCCTCAACATAATTTCCATATCTTCTCTTCTTTCTGCACACAAAAGGATATCCACAAAAAAAAAGACCCGACAAAGTATATACTCTCTTGCCACCTATTAACGGTATCTCTATCCCTCTTTTTAGTCTTTCTATTGCTCTCTCCATTTCACTCAAATACAACAAAAACAAAATAGGTGATATAGGGCATCCTTGTCTTAATCCCACCCCATTTTTTAACTTTAATTGATTCTATATCCCCTAATTGGTAAGTATAATAATTATTTTCATATAATTTCTTAATAATATTTACTAAAGCTTCATCCATTCCCAAATTTGCTAACCTTACCCATAATTTATTTCTATTTACTTTTATCATATGCTTTCTCTATATCTATAAAACTCATATATAATGATCTACCTGAATTCCTACTCATCTCCATAAGTTGTGTAACTACAAACAAACTATCTCTTATATGCCTATCTGACCTAAAACCTCCTTGCATTTCCCCCACTACATTATTCTCTTCCATCCATTTTTACAACTTTTCCAGCTACCATATATGAGAAAACTTTATATAAAACTGGTGTTACCACTATCAGTCTGTAATTATTTAACTTTCTATGATCCTTACCTTTTCCTTTAAATAATAACATTATTCTTGTATTACTCCATCTACCCGGAAAAACTCTCTTCTGTTCTATCTTATTAAAACATCAAAACTCTCTTTATACAGTAGTGCCACCCTGTGCCAATCAGAGTAATCAATGGATGCCAGAAGACTTGTGCATAAAATCTCTATCTAATGCCTACTCATCCAATATCCCCAGACTAGTTTCTGGCTTGTGGCCTTCGTCAGTGAGTAGCCTTGGATCTCAGAGCACTGCACCTAGATCTTAGGATCTAATGCAACCCTCCAGCAGCCACCTTTTAACTCTACTTAACTACAAAACTATGAGAATGAAATTGGAAAATATGATAATATTTTCAATCTAAGCTCAATAGCTTATATAGTCATATGGGTCTGAACTCAATTCAGCACCCATACATTTTGGTGTCTTTGGCTCTTTAACAACTATGATCACCATTTTGTACTTAAGTAGAGTTAAAAGGTGGCTGCTGGAGGGTTCCATTAGATCCTAAGATGTAGGTGCAGTCCTCTCAGATCCAAGGCTCCTCACTGATGAAGGCCACAAGCCAGAAACTAGTCTTGGGATATTGGATGAGTAGGCACTAAATAGGGATTTTATGCACAAGCCTTCTGGCATCCATTGATTACTCTGGTTGGCACAGGATGGCACTACTGTATGGAGAGAGTTTTGCCTTGTTTAATAACAAGTATGTGCTAGTATAAGAGATAGTGATCATGTGATATTTGGTAATCAATTTATGTGTAAATTTGCAGATAGATAAATTTTTGCTAAAAATTACATTCAAATAAAATCTAAATGTACTCATTAACAACTTATAAATAAATAAACACTTAATAAGTTATATAAACTTTGAAATGAAGAAAAGAGAAAATTATTTGTAAATTTATTTTTTTGTTGGTGCCATTTCATCAAAAGATTTTGCTATATAAGCAAACAAGTGACTTCTTTCTGAATAAAAGAATAATAATCTCTTGATTTATATAAAGGATATAAATAGAACTAACATCTTAAGCTTTCATTAGATTAGAATACAATCTTATGTTTATACTAAATAGTCAATTTTTTTGTTTTTCCATTGCTCTGTTAACAGCAAAAAATGACTTTGAAATGATGCTAAAAATTTAATGATTTATTAAAACTTCAGATTTTAGTTTGGTTTTTAATCCATAGATTGTACTATTGTGAAAAATTAAAGAATAAATAAAAAGAATTGGTCTCTTCAAACAAAATCAGAATTGTTAGTGTGCATAATCAGCATTTTCTTTTATTAGATCATAAATTAATTAATTTTTTACTTGTTTATTTTTTTTTTGTAAAATTATTAGTAATTATTTTTTTAATTATGTAATATTTATAATGTGGTTTAATTTAATGCAATAGCTTTTATAAATAAATTATTGAAATATATATTTATATGACTCAAACTAAACCTACCTCCAGTCAAAGACATTTTTTTGTCTGAAAGTTTGTAATGATGGCATATTATAAGATGTGATATATTGGACTATTTCCATCATTTATGAGTGAATGTTGAATGTATAGAAAATTTTAAACTTTATTTAAACTTTCCAAATACAAACAACTTGTTAGTAATAATACACAAATAGACAATTCAGGTTAGTAATTACACAACGTTTTAAGTAATATTATTCTCCACTCTTCTTCAGGTGTTGTTGACCTATATGCACATTCACTCATAAATGATGGAAATAATCCAACATATCATATCTTTTTGTTTGTTTTGTTTGTCAATAATAGAAGGCTATCCTTTGATTTATTTATTTATTTGAAACAAAAGTTATATGTGAAATATCTTTGTTTAAAAATAAAAGAGAAAGATAAACAATAGCTTTTCTCTAGTGGTGAACAAATGACTATGAAGAGTTAAACAGTTCCTACTTTTTTTTTTAAGTGTCATAGCATCGACCAGGCCGCAAACCCGCAACCCGGGCAACTGCCTGCACGTGCAAGGCAGTCGCGCTGACCTCTCGGCCACCAATGCAAGACAAACAGTTCCTACTTTTAAAAACATTTATCTCTTTTTTTCAATTCAAGATTTTAGCATCAAATAATACATGAGAACAATGAATGCTCATTGTGGAAGCGTTAATATACATATATTCAAATAGAAAACTATATGAAAGATATAATTATAAAGTATTATTAAGAATACAAAGCATCTATGTTAAATACTGTAAATAAACATTTTTAAAGATTTACTATTTTAAAATAAATCAAAAAATCGTTTAGTCTGCATTTAAATTTCCACTTGAATAATTTCACCAACATTATAGTCATTAGCCCTTATCATTCCCAGTTTATTATTACTTTTAAAACAAACTTTATTAATTATATAAAGACAAAAATTTTTACAAATTAGAATTGTTTGATAATGATTCTACACAAATTTTGGGAAAAAATTCAATAAAATTTGTTTTATACATCTTGATATTAGTTATGCATGTAGATGAATTATATACAAATTATTGCTGAGTTCTACATCGATTTTTATTTTAGTCTTTTTTTTTTCCATTTTTTTTTTACTTTTTCCCTATCTATACAATGAAAGAATGAAAAAAAAAACAAAGCAATTGGATTGTATAAAAGAATACAATGTATTGTAACAGGAACTGGGTTCAAATCCTGTTACAAAAAAGGAACGAAAATGTAGTTTGTAGATAATTTTTTTTCTTTATTTATATATTATTAGTATTATATAATTATTTGTAAAAGTCGCACAGATCAAGTGCACGTGTATTTGCCGGAATGAGGGGTGTAGGCATATATTATGAGTGGCATACGTATATGTAGGTAAATGTTATTGTTGTGAACAAGAAACTAAAAATTTAGAAGATTTTAAAGCAGGTAAAAGAAAAGTTTTTTTTGTGAGTATAAACTTCCTGAATTAATTGGCCAAATGAATCCCATTGTCAATAAAAAGAAAGAAAAATAAAGAAAGCAAAATCCAACTGCTTGAATGGATATATTTTTTTGTGTGTTTGTTTTAATTAAATGAATTTTTCAGAAATAATTTTGATTGAAATGAACATGGAATGCCATTAGTTATTGAACTATTTTCGATCTCTTTTGTTTGGTTAAAGTTGACAAAAGGATTTGTAATTAAAAGTTCAGGAATTTAAAAAGAAAAAAGAGATAAGTAAAAGTCAAGATCGCTGAGTGGTTTTCCTTTTGTTGACATTTTTATAAGAAAATCTATTTTTGAAAACAAAGGAATACCAGCGAGAAGGAGAAAGGCAACTGGGATTGAGTAATTAATTTTAAATAAATGGACAGTTGAGCTCTGCTAGTCTGATATGTAAGAAGTGCAGATATTCTAAATTTTTATTGAAGAAAATTTATTAGAAGAACCTGTTACATTAGCTGAAAAGTAGAAAGTTGGAGAAGTAAATTGTGTGAACTAAACTAAATATATGTGACCTCAAGGATCGCATGGGGTAAAATTACCATCATGCCTGGTCGGTGTTCAGACTCCAGCCATTTTACCCATGCCACATAAATATATACCACAGTCAACATCTCCAATTGCCCTTCATAACTGAAGCTATTTGAATCCAGTGTAGATCGTCTGCCATTCCAGAATTAAGCCAAAAGAAGAAGGAACAGTAGATTGAATATGCCACTTTAGAGGGACTAAAGAAATGAAATGTTAAGTGGAAGCGATGGATGCCATATTTGCCTAGGCAGAATCCCTGGAATCGTTTTGTGAGTGCACACAGAATCACATATGCAAGTTATTCAGATTATATTATGCCCGTAAATATACACTTATTATGCCATTTTAAATTTTTTTAAAGTTAATCCAACCTAATTGTGAAAATATTTCATAATATACCTGTATTATTAAATTTTTTTTTGTTGTTTTCTCCTTAATAATAATTCATTAAAAATATTTATTATATGTATATGTGTGCCATTTATTGATTATGTTTTTTGAATAAATATTAGTAGATCTATAATTAAATTATTGATTTAGTGCAATACACGTTATAGAATTTAATATGTTCCAAAATCTTATACACGTGCATGCTGGTGTGAATTTAATGATAATTTAAAGCAAGACAGATTAGATAGAAGGGTATATGAGGATTGCAAAAGGTTTAGTTTAAACTTTAATGGGAATAAAAAAATAGAAAGCTATAGAAAGAATCAATTTAAAACTTCATTCCCCTTCGTTTCTTCTCCGGCGCAAGGTGCTACCACACCCTGAGCATTAAGGCGGGCAACTAATTAAATGGCTGAATCAAATAAATATTTGATAGACCCTACGATTCTTGTTAAATAATGAGATTGGCACTTGGCAACGAACAAAAAATAATACATGTTGTCCATAAACGTAGAGGTCTAATTAAAAGTTAAGTTAAAGTTGGGAGGGTTCAATTTCATTACCTGATATGCATGTGTTCTGCTGTTGGTTGCTTTACTTACCCCTTTGAATGACCCAAAGTTCAGGAAAACTTCGTATAAGGGGTGAATGACTTGGTTTTTATGGGAAAATTTCATATGGGAAGGGCCTTCGGTAATACATGCATCACTGTAAAAATTCACCCTTGGAAAGAAAGAATAACTATAGGAAAGTTGGTTTGATAAGGATAAAGGTTTGAATTCAGCTGAGTTAAAATTTTAAAAATGTAAATGTACACTACTAATGGTGTAAATTGTTTCAATGGACTCCCAATGATGGGGCTTTTGAAGAATGGAGATCGATAGGGTGAATGCAGCTGAAGGATATAGAGGGCGCATAAACCAAAGAGAGAAAACTTTTTTTTTTTTTAAAAAAAAAAAGGAAATATAGTTGTTGTTTTTTTTAAGTGTAAAAATTAGTGCTGTTCAGCTAAATATTTTTTTCTGGGAAGAGAAAAATAATAATGGAATTTAACGGTAGATAGGCAAATAGGGCAAAAACAAAAATGGGAAAAATAATAAATATTATGTGGAGAAATGGTTGGGGGCTGAGACATTGAACCCGGCACGTATTGTTAATCTTACTAAACAAAAATAATATAAAATCAAAATTGGATGAAAACTAGGTCACAGAGCAACGTGGATTCAGAAACGTCAGATGAGGGAAAGGAAATGGACATGTTTAAACAGATCATGGTAATGTTACAAGAAATAGAAGAAAGGTTATGAAAAGAAATGAGGGAGGTAAAGGTAGAAATGAATGAAAGGTTATCAGAGATGCAGATAGAAAATGAAAAGGGGTTGGCAGAAATGGAGAAAATGTTGTGTGAAGAAATAGGAAACAGTAAGGGAGGGGTGAGAGTGAAAAGCAAGTGACAGATAAATTAGGAGTAGAGGAAAATACAGAGGAAAATGAAATTAAGCCAAAGGCCGAAGGGAAAAATGAAGAAAAGTGAAAGACGGGCCGAGTCATAGGAGAGAAGATAAGGGAAGAGCAGCAAATCATGGATAAAGGGATGGATAGCCAGACAAATGTTAACCAATTCCTTAAGATCCATTTATTCACTGGTCAAATAGAAGAGGTGACAGTAGAGCATCTCAAGAGCTTACAGAGGTACTTTAACGTAAATGAAATGTCGGAAGGGAACAAGGTAATAATACTGTGTGTCAACTTAGTGGGGAATGCATTGTCATGGTGGGAATCTCTATTTTGCCAATCTCGAACGTTTAAAGAGTATACGGAAGCTGTGTGTGAAACATTTTGGTCAGAAGAGCGGCAAGAGGTCGTTAGATACTGTATAATGCAGGAAAAATATAGTCAATGGGCAAGAGAACTACACACAACTTTTTTGGTGACAAGTGGCTAAATTGCAAACCTTGCATGAATGCAATATGTTGGAGCAACACTTAATTAGAATCATCAGGCACAATTTTCCAACAAGGATAGAACAGATGCTGATAGGAAATGGGAGGCCATCGATTGAAGAGGTGGTTGAGATGTTGAATGCTATAGATATGAGTGAAAGCAAACAGGATAAACCTATAGATCAAGGCAAATAGAGAAATGATGATCAGGGAAAGGATTCTAACCGCCAGAAACCATAACAAATAATAAAATGAAATTTATGGGGAACAGAAGGGAAGGGAAAAGACATATACATATAGGAAAAGGTTAGGGTCAGAGTTGCTTTTTTCTTTGGTAGTCTTCAAAACAAAATAAACCTCATTTTGAAGTCTTTCCAACAAGGGGGCATTGTGACAGGAACTGGGTTCAAACCATGTTACAAAAAAGGAACAAAAATACAGTTTGTAGATAATTTTTTTCTTTATTTATATATTATTAGTATTATATAGTTATTTGTAAAAGTTGCACAGATCAAGCACACGTGTATTTGCTGAAACGAGGGGTGTAGGCATATATTATGAGTGGCATACATATATGTAGGTAAATGTTATTGTTGAGAACAAGAAACTAAAAATTTAGAAGATTTTAAAGCAGGTAAAAGAAAAGTTTCTTTTGTGAGTATAAACTTCCTGAATTAATTGGCCAAATGAATCTCATTGTTCAATAAAAAGAAAGAAAAATAAAGAAAGCAAAATCCAACTGCTTGAATGGATATATTTTTTTGTGTGTTTGTTTTAATTAAATGGATTTTTCAGAAATAATTTTGATTGAAATGAACATGGAATGCCATTAGTTATTGAACTATTTTCGATCTCTTTTGTTTGGTTAAAGTCGACAAAAGGATTTATAATTAAAAGTTCAGGAATTTAAAAAGAAAAAAGAGATAAGTAAAAGTCAAGATCACTGAGTGGTTTTCCTTTTGTTGACATTTTTATAAGAAAATCTATTTTTAAAAACAAAGGAATACCAACGATAAGGAAAAAGGCAACTGGGATTGAGTAATTAATTTGAAAGAAATGGACAGTTGAGCACTGCTAGTCTGACATGTAAGAAGTGCAGATATTCTAAATTTTTATTGAAGAAAATTTATTAGAAGAACCTGTTACATTAGATGAAAAGTAGAAAGTTGGAGAAGTAAATTGTGCGAACTGAACTAAATATATAAGTGAACTCATAGATCGCATGGGGTAAAAACACCATCATGCCTGGTTGGTGTTCAGACTCCAGCCATTTTACTTATGCCACGTAAATATATACCACAGTCAACATCTCCAATTGCCCTTCATAACTGTAGCTATTTGAATCCAGTGTAGATCATCTGCCATTCTGGAATTAAGCCAAAAGAAGAAAGAACAGTAGATTGAATATGCCACTTTAGAGGGACTAAAGGAATGAAATGTCAAGTGGAAGCGATTAACACCATATTTGCCTAGGCAGGATCCTCGAAATCGTTTTGTGAGTGCACTCGGAAACACATATGCAAGTTATTCAGATTATATTATGCCGGTAAATATACACTTATTATGCCAATTTAAATTTTTTTAAAGTTAATCCAACCTAATTGCAAGAATATTTCATAATATATGCCTGTATTATTAAATTTTTTGTTGTTGTTGTTTTCTCCTTAATAATAATTCATTAAAAAAATTTATTATATGTATATGTGTGCCATTTATTGTTTATGTTTTTTGAATAAGTATTAGTAGATCTGTAATAAAATTATTGATTTAGTGCAATACAAATTATAGAATTTAATATGTTTCAAAATCTTATACATGTGCATGTTGGTGTCAATTTAATGATAATTTAAAGTGAGACAGATTAGATAGCAGGGTTTATGAGGATTGTAAAAGGTTTAGTTTAAACTTTAATGGAAATAAAAGAAAATAGAAAGCTATAGAAAGAATCGATTTGGAACTTTATTCCCCTTCGTTTCTTCTCTGGCTCAAGGTGCTACCACATCCTGAGCATTAAGGTGGGCAACTAATTAAATGGCTGAATCAAATAAATATTTGATAGACCTTGGTTCTTGGCAATGAACAAAAAAGAATACCTGTTGTCCATAAACATTGAGGTCTAATTAAAAGTTAAGTTAAAGCTGGAAGGGTTCAATTTCATTACCTGACATGTGTGTGTTCTGCTGTTGGTTGCTTCACTTACCCCTTTGAATGACCCAAAGTTCGGGAAAACTTCGTATAAGGGGTGAATGACTCGATTTTTATGGGAAAACTTCATATGGGAAGGGCCTTCAATAATACATGCGTCACTGTAAAAATTCACCCTCAAAAAGAAAGAATAACTGTAGGAAAGTTGGTTTGATAAGAATAAAGGTTTGAATTCAGCTGAGTTAAAATTTTAAAAACGTAAACTTACACTACCAATGGTGTAAATTGTTTCAATATAAACAAAATTTTAGTTATTACAAAAGCAAAATGTAACATTTATTTTATTGAAGTTGAAACAGTATTATTGGAATATCATCCTGTTTCACCTACTATGTGCCATAATAGTCTTCTTTCCTAGTTCAAACCCATCACAGTCAAGGTATATAATCTTACTATAATTTATTTTGATATGCAATAGCGTATATTTACATTATGTGCAGATATGTGTGCACATCTAATAGCAATATTAATGTTTGTATGCATATAATGTATACACAGTTAAAATTTTAAAATTAAAATGTTGTAAATATCATTGTATGTGTGGGAGAACACCTATGTATATATGCGAAGGGAACTGTTATGTGATAGATTTAGTAAACATTACAGATTTTCTAAATTCATTCTAAATTATCTTTTAAGTTATTTAATTTACAGATTTGTTGGTATTTGTATATGAATCTTAAATTCAGGGGTGTCTGTCTTATACATATAGCAGAATGTTGACAACTTAAATCTCTTTTTTAAAAAGAGAGAATCAAGGTCATCAGTTTTTCAGAAATACCTCTCATTAAATTGTAAACTAAGAGCTGAAGATTTCTAAAGATTTACAAATAAAGTTCAAAAAAGCAAAGACAAAATCATTAATCCAGCACCATTTGTCAATAGCCATGCCAGATATTTTGTTCTTGTTAAAATGTATCCTGGCTATTAAAACTTAAAATTGAAAGTCATAAACAACTTTTAATGGCTTGTGAGAGGGGATGAGAAAGAGTTAATAAAGAAACCCAAAATTTAGACATCAAGGTTCATTCGTTCACTTTTTCTACAATGAATACCATGGGGTAGAGACCATCTGCTGCCCCTCCCTTCTTGGAGAATTGATCCATAATGGGGATGGAGTGCAAGACCCACAACCTGCCAAAAAAATGTAGGACAAGCCAGCCTAATGGAGAATGCAAGCATCAAATGCCTCAGCTAGAAAGAGATTGGTAAATTTCTTCCTGCAGAGCTCTATAAATATATTAAACTAAACTATTAAATTAATTTATAATTCTAAAGCTAGGTAAATGTTAAACATTCATAATTAATAACTTTAATAAGTAAATTTTGTAACCTTTAATAATAATAATCTTTGTAAGAATCTTGCCTGCTTAATAAATATTTGCAAGTGATAATTTTTGGAACATAATAACTGTAATCAGTTATTATTATTTATTTGTCTCTTTCTGATCTGCAGTATTCATATTTTCTATTTTATATATTTGTTAATTCATCTATTTATGTTATGCCATTCAGAGCAGAGATTGATACGATTAATAATTTTGGAGAGCTGTTTAGAAACTCTCAAATAGCTAATTTTTATTGTTGGCACACCTATAAATCTCCCATCTGAAAGCCTACTCTTATATATATATTGTACCTATATTGATATAGGCACATATAATTTTATCTAAAATTATATTATTAAAATAATCCTTCATTAAAGAAAAACATAAAATTAAATGTTGAGTTTACTGCAGCTTGTTTTTGGAAAAGATAAGAATCAAATAGTTTTCTATCGTTAATTTCAGAAGGGGAGATGGGTGTTTCATTAGAGAAATTAAACTAAGGGTTATAAAAGGAAGTAAAGAGTTTTTATTAATATTCGTAAAAATATAATTTAAAAAGTTAAAACATACAAATCTCTTTTCATTCAAGTTTAATTAAAGCAAAATAATGTTAAAACTAATATATGTGTGTATATATGTGCAATTGTCAACAATAGAATAAATGTTATTATAATTAATGAAAGTTAAAGAAGATTATCATTAAAAAACATGGCAATGGCTATTAGATATTAATTAATATAAAACAATACATTTTTGCATGGCTATTACTAATTAAGCAATGTTTCAAAACATGTTTATCAAATGATTATCACTGGAATTTCAACAACAGATCTTTGGGGAGATAGAAAGACAACACATCACAGGTATAAATAGACTTTTTTATCGGACAATAGTTCAGTTCACAAATTAGTTGAGTGAGTGCAGTTCACAAAGTAATTGAGTAGTGCTGTTCAGAAATTAATTGAGTCAGTTAAGAAACAAAATGCAGTGTTGAGAAGATTTTGGGAATTCACGCCTCTCCGCAGCCTAAAAAGTCTGATGAAAACAGCAAGATCTGCCCGTGAAACAATGTCAATGTAACAACTTAGAAAATCTCCATCAGTATTTAATTGTCTCCAATAGTAATAATCGTGAAAATCAGGAAACTCATCAAGGAAAAGTCCCAGACAGCTGGTAAGCATTTATAATGGAAATATCCTCACTGAAAGCAGCCACCAAAGAGAACAAAATTCTATGTCTACATTCAAAAGCCTAGGTAAAAACATTTGCTTATTTCGTTTATACTGTAATAGCCATTGCATTGCATTAATTCATACGAATGTTTCAAGAGTCTAATTATATGAACTTTATATCATACATAAATGAACTATGTGTGATTAAATTCCAAATGCTATGTAATAATTTATTATTATTATGTGTGTACATGAGTTAATATGTGCGTGATCATTATATCAATATTTATTAGTTAAATTAGAGTGTTCTGTTATTAAATCTATAGGAATATTTAAACCGTTTAGAAATGTTAATTTAAAATATGCATGTGTTTTATTAGAATTATAAAATGTTTAAATTTAGTAAATAAATGTTAGTTAATAAATTATCTTTAAAATTAAACTTTATTTGTCGGTCAATTCTTTTTATCAATTCCTTTTATCAAATTCGTTTATCAACTCCTTTTACAGTTCTTTTATCAAGTCTTTTAACCACTAATTAAGTATAATCTATTAGTGATTACAAACAACTGAGCTAGTCGTGGATTTAGGCGTTGAGTTAGTGGCCACTGTTCAAAGTGCATTGTCTATTCTTTTAGTATTCTTTTAGAATAAGCAGCTGGTGCCCATGGTTATACACAAACAAAAAAGTGCTTTGGATGTGGTGTTTAACTCAACAGCCAAGAAGAAGCTATGTCTTGGAAATGTAACGTTAGTTATATACTTTATAGCTATTGTTTGGGCATACATACTCTCCGAGTATGTTCTTCTCTGCCTAAGAGAGACCGGTGTTTTGAATGCACATATTCAAACTCGGTTCAAATGGCTATACCCAACTGTGGGGCTGAACCTAAGAAACAATAGTAACAAAATACTTTGTTTCTTGTTTGAAAATTTTGTTTTATACAAAAGTTAAATTACGTATGTAAAAGTGTTTTAATTTAAAAAAAAAAAAGAATTGACCGAAAACTTTTTTTTTCGAAATGAAAAGAGATTTTGACATTTATGCTATTAAATCAGAGACAGTTGATATTTGGGCGGAGCTAAGTCATTAGAACGGGTAGTGAAAAGGACTAAAAGGGTGGAGTTAGCATGAGTTTCCGTCTTAGTAAGAAAAATAAATAAATAAGTTGTATTTAAATTTAGTTTAACATAAGCGCTAGTACTTTAAAATTGAAATTTTCGAAAATGGATCCAAAAGAAAACCCAATATATTTTAAAAATCCCCAGTTAGCAGAAAAGGAGAAAGAAGAAGTCTCTGAGACACGAATGATGATGAAAATGATGATGAATATGATGGAAGAAATGTGTCAAGAATTTAAACAAAGTCAGTTAGAACTCAAAGCAGAATTGAAGGAAGAAATTAGTCAGGTTAAAACAGAAATTAAAGAACTCAGAGCAGAAGTAAGAGAAATAAGATGTGAGATAATGGTAAAGGTAGAGAAGAACCAAGAAGTTATAGAGTTAGATTTAATTAAAGAAAGTCAGGAAGTTGAAAAGGAAGTTGAGGTGATAAAAGACATAGAAATTAAATTAGAATCAGATAGCATTGTGATAAATAAAGTAGACACAAATGTAGATCAAGAAATAGAAGAAAAACATAAGTTCAAGGTAGTAGATAGTGTAGAAATGTTTTTACAAAAATTTAAAAAGGTTAAAGTAAACGTTCGCATTCGCTGTAGACGTAGATTTAAAACAAAGAGAAAGCGTAGAAAAAAATATTCCCAGATTGAAGTAATTCAGAGTTTTTCTAGGTATGAAGGTTTTCTGAGTTATAAAGTCGAAAACAGAATGGAAAGAGATAAAGCAATAAAATATAAAAGTGGAACCGATAAGAGAGGAAAGTTAGTTTATATTATAAAATTAGTAGAAAGAAAGAAGGAATCGCCTGACATAGTTTAAAAGTTAGTAAATGGGCAGAATAGTAAAGGAAATAAACAAAAAGGACCGGAAATGGACTACGAGTCTAATATAATTATTTTGACGTAGGTGAAAAGCCTGAATTAGAATTTCACTATTTAAAATGATGGATTGTTTTGTCAAATAATAATAATGGAGGCTTCGCAAAATAAAAGATTGTTTTTTCTCCACGCACATATTAATTAAGAAAATGTTCGTAAATAAACAGTTCAAATAAATAAAAATCAATAAAATCAAGTTAAATAAATGGGTCAAATTAAGGATTTAGAAATAATGTTTGTAGAATTAAATAAATAAATAAAATAACGGAAATACATAAAATAAAAACAAGTTAAATAAATAAGTATAATATATCTGTAGAAAATAAATAAAATATTCATAGTAAAATAAAATAGTTTTTTGAATATACGCATGTTAAAATAAAAGTTTGTTTTGAATACCGTAAGTTAAGAAAAGGATGTAAATAAATTGTTTAAAATAATCAAGATAAAAAAAAAATCTCTAGTAAAATAATAATGAATGAATCATAATAAAGCAAAATAGTTTTTTTTTTTCTGAGTACACGCGCATTAAAATAAAATAGTTTTAAATACGTAAGTTAATAAAAGGAAGTAAATAAATGGTTTAAAGTAATCAAGTCCAATAAAATCTTTGTATAATAATAAAGAGCAGTAAAATAAGATAGTTTTTGAATATACGCATGATAATATATAAGTTAAAGTAATGGGCTAAAGTAATATTGTAATATAAATAAATATGTGTCCACGATAGTTTCAAAATAATATTGTAGCATAAATAAATATGGATAATGTTTGTATGGGTTTAAAATAAGTATTGTAAAACTAAATATTTAAATAATGTTCGTAATGAATTTAAAAATAATATAAATGAAAGTCAATCTAAGTTGTATTAGAAGCATATAAGGGTTCGAATCTAAAGGGATGAGGGTAGTATTGAAATAAGTTAGATAAGGATTAAGTTTAAAGCTCTCAACTGGATAAATTCTAGTACCCACAATGGATTGGCCGGGATCATTCCTCTTTTAAAAAGCGCACTGGCAACAACCAGAGTAAGTCATAAGTCACTTTTCAGGGGAGAATCCCCATATCTCATACCTCGTTTTCCAAAGCGTAAGTCGGAAATGGACAGTTGAAAATTCCTGCCATTGCAGCTGCTTAGTCAAAGTCCGATCAAGAGAATCGGCAATAGTTTTCCAGGGTGTAAGTTGGAAATGGACAGTTGAAATTCCTGCCATTTGAAGCCATCTTTTCTTAGTCAAAGTTCGATCAAGAGAATCGGCAGCCGAAGCTTCGTCTATAAAAGATTCCTGTGCCACAAAATTAGTTTGTCCTCATGGTCACTATCCAGGATGAACATTGTAAGCAATGTTACCAGCATAGAAGGAAGAAAAGCATAATTGGATATTGCCCTTAGCATGGAAAAGGAAAAGATATCAAAAAGCAAACTTAGAAAGAATAATAAATTAAGATTTAATGTTGTCAGAGATAAAATGGTCATAAATGATGCATTTTACTCTCAAAAGGAAGGGCAGTGTAATGTACCTATATTGATATAAGCACATATAATTTTATCTAAAATTATATTATTAAAATAATCTTTCATTAAAGAAAAACATAAAATTAAATGTTGAGTTTATTGCAGCTTGTTTTTGGAAAAGATAAGAATCAAATAGTTTTCTATCATTAATTTCAGAAGGGGAGAGGGGTGTTTCATTAGAGAAATTAAACTAAGGGTTATAAAAGGAAGTAAAGAGTTTTTATTAGTATTCGTAAAAATATAATTTAAAAAGTTAAAACATACAAATCTCTTTTCATTCAAGTTTAATTAAAGAAAAAATAATGTTAAAACTAATATATGTGCGTATATATGTGCGATTGTCAACAATAGAATAAATGTTATTATAAATAAATGAAAGTTAAAGAAGATTATCATTAAAAAACATGGCAATGGCTATTAGATATTAATTAATATAAAACAATACGTTTTTGCATGGCTATTACTAATTAAGCAATCTTTCAAAACACGTTTATCAAATGATTATCACTGGAATTTCGACAACAGATCTTTGCCGGAGATAGAAAGACAACACGTCGCAGGTATAAATAGACTTTTTTATCGGACAATAGTTCAGTTCACAAATTAGTTGAGTGAGTGCAGTTCACAAAGTAATTGAGTAGTGCTGTTCAGAAATTAATTGAGTCAGTTAAGAAACAAAATGCAGTGTTGAGAAGATTTTTGGAATTCACGCCTCTCCACAGCCTAAAAAGTCCGATGAAAACAGCAAGATCTGCCCATGAAATAATGTCAACGTAACAACTTAGAAAATCTCCGTCAGTATTTAATTGTCTCCAATAGTAATAATCGTGAAAATCAGGAAACTCATCAAGGAAAAGTCCCAGCTGGCTGGTAAGCATTCATAATGGAAATATCCTCACCGAAAGCAGCCACCAAAGAGAACAAAATTCTACGTCTACATTCAAAAGCCTAGGTAAAAACATTTGCTTATTTCGTTTATACTGTAATAGCCATTGCATTGCATTAATTCGTACGAATCTTTCAAGAGTCTAATTATATGAACTTTATATCATACATAAATGAACTATTGATATGTGTGATTAAATTCCAAATGCTATGTAATACTTTATTATTATTATGTGTGTACATGAGTTAATATGTGCATGATCATTATATCAATATTTATTAGTTAAATTAGAGTGTTCTGTTATTAAATCTATAGGAATATTTAAACCATTTAGAAATGTTAATTTAAAATATGCGTGTGTTTTATTAGAATTATAAAATGTTTAAATTTAGTAAATAAATGTTAGTTAATAAATTATCTTTAAAATTAAACTTTATTTGTCGGTCAATTCTTTTTATCAATTCCTTTTATCAAATTCTTTTATCAACTCCTTTTACAATTCTTTTATCAAGTCTTTTAACCACTAATTAAGTATAATCTATTAGTGATTACAAACAACTGAGCTAGTCGTGGATTTAGGCGTTGAGTTAGTGGCCACTGTTCAAAGTGCGTTGTCTATTCTTTTAGTATTCTTTTAGAATAAGCAGCTGGCGCCCGTGGTTATACACAAACAAAAAAGTGCTTTGGACATGGTGTTCAACTCAACAGCCGAGAAGAAGCTATGTCCTGGAAATGTAACGTTAGTTATATACTTTATAGCTATCGTTTGGGCATACATACTCTCTGAGTATGTTCTTCTCTGCCTAAGAGACCGGTGTTTCAAATGCACATATTCGAACTCGGTTCAATATATATATATATATATTAGTTAAGCTACTATGTTTTGACTTATTGTATAATTCAGATTTGCATATTAAATGTCTATTTAGTTAAGTATGAGTGAGAATGATACTCTAAAGCATATTATAAGTAATTAGTTAATAAGGTCGCAAATATGCTTTACTCATCCTTAGTTTATTATTATAAACTATATGGATGACTGGATAAACTAAATCTCTTTTAATTAGTTCCTTTTAGCATGATTTAAGTATGCTAATTTATGAACTGGCATATAATAGTTTTGTAGAATGAAACTATAGATTTAGCACTTTAATAATTTTAGTAATTATATTTTAATAGTAGTTTTGCAGAATGAAACTATAGATTTAGCGCTTTAATAATTTTAATATTTATATTTTAAATAGCATTACAAATGTGTTTTTATGAAGTACACAGATGCAGTGTATGCCTTGCTATATATATATATATATATTATAAAATCGGCTTTGGTTTTAAGGGCCACCCCATTATTCTTAGTTCGGATAGCTCTCATTTAAAAATGGGCTTTAGTTTTAAGGGTCACCCCATTATCTTATTTTAGAACTGGAACACGAAAGTCCAGATTGTTTTATAAGCTGTTCCAATTGCCAAACTAAATGTTCATTTATTTTAAGATAGCAAGTTGTATGATCCATGGGAACCAAGTACTTGGTACTGAATCCCATGAATAACTGCACATTTGGGCCACATCTCTTATTTATTTTATGTAGTATCATAGTCTTGGAAGTTATGCTACAAATTGCCAGTTTGCCCTCTATAATATTTATCATTCAGTATTGATCTTAACTTCAGATCTAATTTATATAATGCAATCTGCATAAAGAGCACATTTATTGCTCATTATGTAATAATAATAGATTAGTTATATCTGTTAGTTATCATTCTCGCAGGATTTGACTATTAGCAAACCTTATAGAGATTGCATACCATAATTAAGGCAATGATTAAGCCATAGGTTACTAAATTTGTAATTAGGTATTTTAAATTATAGTGCATCAAATGAGATTCTGTTCTCTAACTTGCTCATCATTGCTACACCTGTGTAGTGTAAATGCTGATGCAGTTTTTATTTTTGTATTATTTATCTTATATTTTTGCAATTAAATATTTTAAACTTATAAATGTTTAGTGTGTTATTCATAGTTCATTACCAAATCTTATCCAAATCTACTCTTAAGTTAGTACTAGTTATTAATATATGCATAGTATAGCAAGCCATAGATATGTGTTTAGTTAAATTATTAGTAATTTAGTCATTTATTCCTCAAGGCTCTTGCTCCACTCTTTGCTACTGCTGGGACATGAATTAAGAAACTCCAAGTGTAGCCTCATATACGCCATTCATAGGGTAGTAAGGGGAGCTGATGTGCCATCTGATTTGAGCTCTTAACCCCTCATCTAGATCAGCCTTAGTATAAATTGCCAGAACTCTGGATTTTGTTGCGTGAATGTACAAATCTGATTGTTAGAATGTTAATAAAACTTAATGTCATGTAGCAGATAAAGTATCATTTACTACTAATAAAAAATATTTTTATTCATATCACAGCTTGCTTTAATAGTTAAGAGTATTGCATTTAATATTTGTCTGAAGATTTGTGATGATGGTATGTTATTAGATGTGATATGTTGGACTATTTTCATCATCTATGAGTGAATGTTGAATGTATTGAAAATTAAAACTTTATTTAAACTTTCCAAATACAAATAACTTGTTAGTAATAACACACAAATACTAACCTGTAATGTCTATTTGTGTGTTATTACTAAAAAGTTGTTTGTATTTGAAAAGTTTAAATAAAGTTTAAAATTTTCTATACATTCAATATTCACTATCCAATCTATTTTATATAACCACACATGACCACATAATGTGAAAAAAATTAATGATCTCTGATATTTGAATTTTGTGCTAAATCAGCAGTCATCAGTTGGTTCAGATCATCATCTCCCACATTTATATATGATCAGTGCTCAAATTATATTAAAATAGAAAATCTTCAAACTTTAATGGACATGTTTCAATCTGCTCCATTATACAACTTTTCAGCAATCCATACCATTGAAAATCTGATGATCAAACTCCCAAATCCCTTGTTAATGCCAATATTATTGTCATACCCATGTTGATTTTGACACTCTGATCCTTCATGTATGAAATAGAGTGGACAGCTGAAACAAGCTTGAAAGTTTGGGTTCAAATCCCCTATATTATTATTAAACTCCAAATATATAAGTTATGCATATTTAAATATTCCAAATTTAGCTTTCTGCTGCCTATCTCTTTTCTGTGTATTTAAATGGACAAGGTCCTATATACGAGAAGTCAGAGTAACTTAAAATTTATATGGGCAAAGACAATAATATTGATATTAATAAAGGATTTGGGGGAGTTCCTTCAACAGATTTTTAATGGTATGGATCACTTAGTACAATGTAGCCTGTCCATTAAAATTTGAAGATTTGCTATCTTAATATAAACTGAACACTTTTCATATATATATGTGGGAAATGTTGACCTGGACCAAATGATGAGTGCTAGTTCATCATGAAATATATATATTGGAGATCTTTCTTTAATGTATATGGTCATGTGCATTGGTTTTATGAGAAAGAGAAGATAGCTGAAGGGAGCTTGAAAGTCTGTGTTCAAATCCTCTATATTACAACTAAATTCCAAGTATATAAATTATACTTGTATTTAAATATATATATATATGGGGGTGTTATAAATCATTATAACTCAGTTAATGTGTATCTGAAATGGAATAACAGTATCTTTCAATGAGTTATGTAACATAAATAAATTATTAAAAGACAGAATGATGCCACCTGTCCTTTAGCATTCTTGGTATTTATACTTGGTTTATTTATATAATTTTAAAACAGCAGAGTGTGAATTCATTCTATTGATTATATAATACATTGTATAAAATCATTATTTAAACATTCAATGTGTGTGTGCACCTAAAAACTATGAATATATAATAATAAAACATAATAAAACATTTAGATTAACCAATTTTTATTATTTACATTTTGACAATTAAAAATGAAGAGTGAATTCAATCTATTGATTTTTTATATATATATGCATGGAATACATTATTTAAAAGCACTATTTAAACATTCAGTGTGTGTGTGTGTGTGTGTGCATCTTAAAAACTATGATTATATAATAATAAAACACAACTAAACATTTAGAATATCTAATTTTTTTTATTATACATTCTAACAAATTAAAAATGAACAAATCTTCATACAATATTTAAATTCCCATCTAAACAATTACATTATGTAGACATCAGTTTATAACATCTCCCAATCTGCAATAGGACTAAATCTTATATATTTGTATGTGTATATATATATATAATCAAATACTTTCCACAATTATATTGATACAATAAATAAGCATTGCAATTAATCTCAAAGTACTTTATTTTTAATTACTGTGGCATTCATTTGATGGCAAAAACTAAAATTATTTTTATTGATATTAGTTCTAAGTAAAATATCTAAATGTTGGCATCTTTAAGTGAAATGTTAATTTAAGAAGATTGAATGTTGTTTTTATGAGAAGATATTGTCTGTATATATGATTTTAATTTTTGTGAAATTGATTATAACTGTAAAAAAACATAACATACAAATAATTTATTTAATTATTTCTATAAAATTCATTTAAATATGTAATATAATATATATTAAGGCTATATATAACCTTAATACTATGCGCCTGAAAAAAACGACAGTAGGGACCTCTGCAAATCTTTACGCAGGTGCTTTATAAATATATTTATTAAATGTGTACTATAACCTTATAGCTTTTATTAGAAAATATTTGTTTGTTTATTTTTTTTACAAAAAAGTAATTAGTTGCTTCAAACATGAACAGCCTACTGTTAAATAAAAAATGTCTCCTGTTAAATGAATGAAACACACTTATTTTTATTGTTTTTTGCAATTATACATGGAAATTATTTTTAAAAAAATAATTTTATTGTTTAAATGTATTATTTACAAAAATCTATTTTAATATTAAAAATTTATTATTGAAAGATATTTTTATTAGCAAAATATATTTTTAGCATAAAGGCTAAAAATGAATCCTACTATCTTTTCTTTATTTCAAAAGTTGATATCTCATTTTAAATATTACTTTTTATTTTTAAATTTATGTTTTTATTTTTTTCTCAAAAATGTAAATATTTAATGATCAAAAAGTTATTATTCATTGAAATAAAACTGTTCTAGAGATAATGTTTTTGCTTTTATGGTTCTTTTTTCTTTTAATGAAACAAACTTATTCTACATCAATTTCTGTGTTTGAAAACATTTCATTAAATGAGCATGTGCAAATAATAAATTTGTCTTAAAAACAAAATATTAACTTTGCAAATAAAAAAAATAGCAATAATGTTATCAACACAAATAAATTCACAACTGTGTTTAGCTTAAAAATTGTATTTAATGAAAAAATATATTTTTAATAAAAATTTTAGGCTTTAATAAATTTCAGTAAAAGCATATATGCAGTAATGGAATTGCTTTTACAATTATTAAAACTCAACTTTGTGATTAGAAAAAATAATAAAAAACAATAATGAAGTTATTAACAATGACCATTTTCTATTTGACATATCTGCTGTAAAAATGCATCCTTTATAGTTTGAACTCCTTTCTCTTGAAATTATTTTAATAATTGCACTTTGTTATAGAACTTTTACTCAAGTGTAGCTGTAAAATATTTTGAAAGTTAACAAATAGTTAATAAAACAAATTTTAATTTATTAGTGCAGCTTCACTCCAATATATTCTATCCATATACAGATTTTGTAACATTGGATGGAACAAGACTCCTCTTCCCCCCATTTAACAAGGAAAAAAATAGAATCACTATATTATGCAATGATACATTATTCATATTTCAACTGATTTTATTTCCATTACACTTTTTGTAATCATGCTTAGCCAACTTTTCATGGTTTTGTAATCTGGCTTTATTTTTTTATATATATTATTCAATATCCATTGCAAATTTACCAGAAATGCCATGAGGCAACCTTATAGACTGTCATTATCAATTAATCTCATTCTATCATCTTTAATAGATAGTTTATGGCTTAAATAATGGAAATCTTGACTTATCTCTTTGTTTTTTTGTACCATTACCTCCGACTAACATTCAGCTCCTTTTCTGGAGATCTGCCTTTATTTTGACAACTTTTACAAGGTGATGGTCAATTTTGATTACTTCATATAAGTTATCACTCATGATATTGGGGCCACTTCCAATCCAATGAATAATCCATTTTTTATAATGTCATGGTAGAAATGGAACTTTTCCTTTCACCACCATTATTGCATATATTTTATGATAATCTTTTCTGTATGGAAATTTATTATGGTGTTTGATTTCTGCATCTTCATTAGCATGTTTACTGTTGTCAAAAGTACTGAGTAGATTCACCATTTGCTCAATGGTCTTACAATTAGTGTCAATCAACATTTGTTCCACATGCTTTACTATTCAAATTATCTGATTTTTGGGCAATGAAAAAAATCCTCTTGAAAAAATAAAGTGTATTGCTCACCAGGTTGACATTTCACCTGTGATACCTGGTATTTAAAGCTATCTTGATAATCTTCACTCCAATAACAGTTCAATATTTCTTGCGTATATTTGTGAAAAATAATCAGGCTTTTTAAATAAAGAATCTCTTCAAGCTTGTGATTCCCCCTCAGGTGACTAACTATTAAATCAAGCTTAGCCTTTTCCATCATAAAATTAATGCTGGACTATCTCTTCCAAACTGCTAAGATAGTCTATATGAGCTTCACCAGTGTAGTCATAAAAAAATCTTATATTTAAGAATTGGTTACTGGGAGTTTAATCATGTCCATTTAGATTGTTTTTGCTTTTATATGTATGCCCTTTTGTACTTTTGTGTTATCTGCAATCCAACTCTCATTACTGTTTCTTTCAACCTCTAATATCTGTATTAGCAGCTAGTCTCTTTTTCTTTTTGTTTACTCATGGGTTTTTCTTAAAGTTTCTCCACCAGTTGTAATGCTTTCCATTTCCTCTTGCACTTTTCATTAATTCCTCATTGTTCTCATGATATCATCTTCATAATATTTTGGAGCTGATTTTTCACTGGATCCAACCTCATCACTATCATTTTTAGTTTTATTTTACTTCTTCATTGACCTCATCAATCTGGTTGTTGACCAACACCCAATCTTTTGGATGATTCTTTGGTCATGGTATCAATTTCATTTTTCAACTGGACTTGATTGTCCTTTTTTTAAAAAAAAAATCTATCTAGGTTGTTTACCATTTCATCACTATTTTTTTTAGCCATTTCTTCCAATTTTTTAATTATTTCATCATTATATTCTTTGGCTCTTTCTTACAATTTTTTTTAATTTTTCATCATTATTATTGATCAGCTCTTCTGGATTTGCTTTGGCCATTTCATTCATTTTTTTGTACAATTTCCTCATAATTTTATTTGGTCCTTTCTTTAGCCTTATCATTGACTTTATGGCTTATTCATTTTAAAGTTTGTGAAGATGTCCATTATCAGACATTATTGGCCTAATCCATTTTTGTATTGTCCAATTTTGGTTAATTTTCTCTTTATTCTTTCATCTTTATTTTATTATTAAGAATTCCACCTTCTTTAATTATTTCTTTGCTACTTGATCTTGTTATTATAACCTAATTTTACTTATTCCTCTTTACTATCAGTATGTATAAGTAGTATGTCTGCTTAATGCATTTTGTCTTACTTCTCTGTCTGTTCTTTGTTGCTCATGTTATTACTATTATTATATTTGTCTAGCCTAGCTTTAACTGCCTATATTTATCTATCTGTATCTGTTGACTCTATTTTTATTCATTTACAATTAACTTTTTATTAACACATGGTCAATTATTTCTATAGCTTGATTATTTATTTTTCCATTAAGAAAAAACAATTATTAAGTTTATCTATTTCATTTTATTTACATACACAGAAATGGAGAAGAAAAGAGAATCATTTAAAAAAAAAGATTCTCTCTCTCAGGATATAGTCTTTAACTGTGCTCTGTTGGGCAAACCATTGTAATGTTTTTTCCTATTGTAATTTTTTTTTTTACGTTTTTATCTTTACTAGATTGTTGGATATTTGAGATTGTTAAACATTCTCTGTAATATAGTTTAAAATAATCAAATTATGGCTGTTAACAAATAATTGAACAATAAAGTATATGAAAGCCATAATTATATTTTCTGATTACCTTAAAACCCCTTGGCTAGAATTTATTAAAACTGTGTTTGAACAATAACTACTCCTATCTAAAGCAGTTTATATTAGTAAATCAGTGTTAATATAAGGCTAATTAATGGACAAAACACCAGTGATTTACCACTTGTAATTAATTTATTGCTTGCTTTAAGGTTGTTATGAAAATATTAATTAAAATAGAGTTATGGAAAGAGACTGTTGACAATTTTTTCTTTTGTTTGGAAATAAATTTAATAACACAATAATAATAAAATACATATTGTCAAAACTCGTTTTATCACCTCACACAACACGTTTGGTTATACGCGAATAAAATGTTAACTACCAAAAAATATTTTTCTTGATAAAGAAATAATAAATGAAATATTACACGCATTAATAAAATATTAATTAACAAAAAGTATTTTAGAAGAATGAGAATATACTAGGCATTTAAAAAAATGTTCAATGTTAAGCATCAGCATTATATAAAAAAGGCCTTTTTAGTAATTACTTATTAGAAAAAAAAATATCAATCAGCTTAGGTTATAGGTATTTTTTTTTTTTGTCTATTTGTATTCCGATTCTTGAGCTTGTATAATGTTTTCAATGTGTGTTGTGTGACATTCTCAAATATTGATCTCTTTACTTTTCACTTCCTTATTAATCAGCTACAGTTGTTTTGGCTGGAGATGATTTTGCAAATGATATTCAGTCTAAAGGTTTAACAATGACAGCAAAGTGGGAGTAGGCATACAATAGCTAGTAAGAGCTCCATTTTCAGCAGAAAAGGGTAGGTTTAGATTTGATCGATGTAATACATCTTTAACCTGATCTTGGCAATATTTTACTACTAGTTCTGAAGGTTTCTCTAGTGTTAAGTCATTCAGATATTAGATTTCTCAAGGTTTGGTATCAGCTTCTCTAGCCATTTTGGTTTTAACACCAGTAATGATTCCAAGCTTTAAAAACTCTCCCATCCCCGATTAACATCTTTGCAACACAAAGTGTCATAACAAATAAATCAATTAATTGCAACTATTTCTATCTATGCATACCACTCTAATTAAACACCACTTTTTCCAATAAGTACCTTTTCTTTTGTTTTAATTGATCATTTTCTATTTTCATCTTCCTTTAAGATTAGGTTTCTGTATGGGATTATTATTAACACCCACACACATTGCAGTCTTTAAATTTTACCTTTGTTGAATAGCAATACGTCCATCCTTAAATTTTTATTGCAAATGAAAATATTAATTTTGACAAGTAAAAATAATAAAATATTTTTTTTTATAATATGCATTTTAGAAGCTTTACTAACATATCGGCTATCAAAAACATATCTTTAACAGATTGGTTTTCTTTCTTTTGATTTTTTTTGTTGAACTTTTAATCAAATATGGGGCCAACATATAATAAATAACAAATAGTTAGTAATTTGCACGTAATTAGTACAATTTCACTCCTATATTCTATACATGTAAACAGACTTTGTAACACTGGATGGTATAACCCCCCCCCCCCGTTTAACTAGGAACAAAATAGAAAACTTACTATGCAATGACACTTACTTCATTTACTGACCAATTTTGTTTCCAATAAACTACATGTAAACACATTTACCCAACTTTTCTTCATCTTGCAATCTGCTTTTATTATTTTTGTTATAATTTTCTTCAATATCTATTGCAAATTTACCAGAATTGTCATGAGGCAGATCCGCGGTTATTAATCTTGTAAGCCATCCTTATCAACTAAATTCATTCTATCTTCTTTGGCAGCTAGTTAATGATGACTCAGGCGATCAGGATTTCTATTGGTCTCTTTGTTTGTTGCACTACATCTTTTATTTACCATCCAATTCCTTCCTGGAGATCTATTTTTATTTTGAGAGCTTTTACAGGGTGATGGTGAACTTTGATTGTTTAAATTATATTAGTTATCACTCATAATATTGGAGCCATTTCCAGTCCAATGTATAATCTATTTTTTGAGACTGCCTGCTGACTTTCTTTTCTACAATGCCATGGTGGAGATGAAACTTTTCTTTTCTCCACCATTATTACATTCATTTGAGGATCATCTTTGTGTATGAAATTTTATAATGGGTTTGAACTCTGTTTCTTCATTACCAGGCTTACTGCTGTAAAAAGCACTGAGTAGATTATCCACTTTCTCAATGATCTCACAATTGGTGCCAATCAACATTTGTTTCACATAACTCTAAAAGCAATGTGTCACTATCCAAATTATCCGATTTTTGGACAGTAGGCTTGCCCACCTACCTCTTGAAACATGGAGTGTATTGCTCATCAGGTTGACAGCTTTCCTGAGACACCTAATGCTTAATGCTATCTTGGTAATCTTAACTCCAATAGCAGCTCAATATTGCTTGCTTATATTTGTGAAAATTATCAGTCTTTTTAAATAAAGAATCCCACCAAGTTTGGAATGCCCCTGTAGGTGATTAACTGCTACAGCAAGCTTAACCTTCTCTGTTTTGAAATTTGTACTGAAATACTTCTCCAAACTGCTAAGCTACTCTATAGGAGCTGCACGAGTGTAGCCCAAAAATATTATTTTAAGAACTTTACAATATTGGCATCATATTCATGTCCATTTGTTTCTATTTTTGCTCTTATATTCTCATTATTAGGCTATATATTATTTATGCCTTTTTTACTTTCATGTTATAGTATTAGCGATTAAGCCAATGCACATGCGCTTTAAAGAGATTATATAAATGAATACTCAATTTTCCAGACACGAGATATAGTATTTTAGAAAGAATGGAATGAATCCACCCATTCTTTCAGACCCAAACGTTTATGTATGGGCAAATCTTAAGTGTGTGGAAATAAGAGTGTGAGATGTTACACGATCACTTTAAATTACATTTATTAAGTTTGAACGAATGACACTTTGCGAAATCTTTACAATTTACTTAAGATTTGCCCATACATAAACGTTTGGGTCTGAAAGAATGGGTGGATTCATTCCATTCTTTCTAAAATACTATATCTCATGTCTGGAAAATTGAGTATTCATTTATATAATCTCTTTAAAGCGCATGTGCATTGGCTTAATCGCTAATACTATTACATAAATAAACATTCGCGCTATATAAAATAATATCTCATTTCATGTTATCTGCATTCCAACTCTCATTATTGTTTCTCTCAGCCTCCAATATCTGCATTTTGAAAACTATTCCCTATTGCACTTCTTGCTTGCTTATGGCTCTCACTTTGAATTTCTCCACCTGATGTGCAAGGTTATCTACTTCTTGAACTTTTATTAATGCCTCATTGTTCTCATGGCATCATCTTCATTGTCTTTTGGAGCTGAGTTACTACCATCTCAAATTTCTCATTACTTTTTTTTACTTCTTCATTGACCTCATCACTCTTGTTGTTGATCAAACCATCATCCCTCTCTTGGAAAAATCTCTGTTCATAGTATCAATTTCATTTTTCAGTTGGTCTTGATTGTATTTTATTTCTTTGCCCAGACCATCTAGATTTTTTTATCATTTCATCATTATTTTGTTTGTTTTTTTCATTCAATTTTTTAATTATTTCATCATTATTTTCTATGGCTCTTTCTTACAATTTTTTAACTTTTTCATCATTATCACCTCTTCTTTAGTTGTTTAGCCATTTTATTCATTTCATTAGATTATTTGCTAATTGGTTTCTTTGGCTTTTTCTTAGTCATATCATCCATTTTGTGGATTATTTTATCTTAGAAGTTTTCTGAAGATATCCATTATCATAACACCATTGATCCTATCTATGTATTTACTGATTTCAATTTATTTATTTTTTATTCTTGCTTCTCCATTTTATTATTAAAAATTCCACTTTCTTTAATTATTCTTTTGCTTCTTGATCTTGTTATCATAATTTAATATTACTTATTAATATTTTATTATGAATATGTACAAGTAGTATGTCCACCAATTGCTCCCTATCTTACTACTCTCTCTGTTTAATATTGCTCTTGTTATTACTATTATTATAGCTACTTATATTTATTTATCTGTATCTGTTGATTCCACTTTTATTCATTTACAATTTATAGTTATTAGTACATCATCAATTATTTCGATAATTTGATTATTTAAGTTTCCATTTTTTAAATGATTGCAATCAAGGTTCCATTCCTTTAGTTTCACAAGAAGGAATGTGGAACAAGAAGTTTTGTGAAACAAGAAATCTATGTGGTGATCTTTATTATTATTAATATTATATGTTTTGTCTTGTAATATTATATACATTATTATTACAGATATAAAGACCAGTTTGTATAAAAAATGAAGTTCATGATAAATATAAATTTAATGGCATTAAAAAAAAAACAGTTAAAGTAAAACTAATACAGTTTATTTTTAATATATTTTTCTTTCTAGGATAAATGATACAATTGCTAAATAGTAATAAGTGGATAATATCTTATTCTAGTTAATGTAGATGCTTTAAATATGGTATTTTTTATATGTAAGAACTTAACTAATTAATAGATAATGATAGCTAAAGTCATGGGTCATTTTTTGAATTGATAATGATAGTTATAAAATTTATGTGTCAAATAGTAATATATTCTGTTTTGCTAGTGTCTTTATATATTATTGGTAAGTAATATTAGTATTAGATTTATCTCTTATCACGTTAAATGGTTATAATGATAAATATATAATATGTGGTAGGTCCATGTTGCATCTCATCAGGTGAACTTATTCTCTTTTTCTGAATGATGATATGGATGACTATCATGAGTGAAACATGAATAATAACTATCAAACTTTGAGATATTAAGGCCATATTTTTGTAGTGTATTCATCTAGTTATTAAATAAAGAATTGACTTTCTTTTCCTGTTTCTCATATTCCCAAAGGTGCGTCCAGAAGTAAGACCAGGATTACAGACCATATGCAGTCATAAGATGGCCATGGTCTAGTTATTGTTTGTTTCTTTGCCTTAGCTCAACCCTATTATATCTTTGGATATATCATATGTTTTATTATGTTCCATACTCCTAAGTTCTAATGGTTTTGTATCGATAATGGCAGAATCATTTCTGAAAGATGGTATTTGAAAATGTAGATTGTACTTATCACTGAGCAAAATGATGATAAAAGATAATATTAGTTAAAATTTATTTCATAGTAGATTGTTACTTAATGCCTATCCATTCAAGATGATCCCATATTTACCATTAATTTATGTTATATATCATTTATATCCACGTTGTTTTAAAATGCTGATATTTTTCTTTAATTTTAAAGAGTCCTATAAGGTAAAATTAATAATTAAAGGGTAGAATAATAATAGTCTTGACTCCTAAAGCAGTGTTGGTTGTTTAATAGTCTAAATAAATGGATTAAAACAAGAAGTCAATAGTTTCTAGTAAAATATCATAGCTTAAATTGTTATATCTTAAGTATATTTATTTTGTTATCCTGTGTAAAAATATCAGTAGCTTATTAACCATTGAATAGAGATTTTGAAATATATTGCCTGTGTCTATTTGTAGTAAGTTCTTGAAATCATGCTATTAATAAATAGAAAAATATAACATATATAGTAAGTCATATAAACTCAATATGAGTAATAAATGTAAGTAATAATTAATTAAAAGTTAATAATTTATTAAAGTAGTAAATGGATCCTAAGAGATCTTCCCTTAGTCATAATATGATATAATTGAATATTGTTATATGTAAATTTCTGTCACAATTGTCCAATATTATGTATGTTTTCTTTGTTGTTATCAGTATATTCACAAACTTGTAAACAATGTAAAGAAAGTTTATTTAAAAATATATTTAGTTTTCTGTGGCCTTATTGCTAATCATTAATAATATTGCTAATATAGTTATTGCTATTGCTATCAACATATTATTTTTATTGTTGTTATAAAAATCATCATCAGTCAATATAGTAGATTTTATTGTGCAGCATAATCACAATAAATTTTGCTAAGCTCTTACATTTAAAGTATATAAAGTTTTCGTGCTTAGTGACCAAATCAACTGTTGATCTTAAGTGAACATATATTATTTTAAATAATGTTTTAAAGATGAAATATTTAGATTTGGAAAACCTGTTATGTAAATCATTAGCTACATCATTCATTGATATTGATCATATTGCCCATGGTTAGTAAATAAAGAATAGTTTGTACATTATTATATTTACTTTATTAAAAACTTATTAATACTTCATAGATTTTAAAGTTCATATTATTGTTAATATTGGAATTGCCAAATGTTCTTTACTTATTCCACTTTGTTTTATGAGCTGTCTTTGCTTGTTATATTTGAGTAGTGGCAAATCCCTCTCATTGATCCAAATATATATTTTAAAATAGTTATATTTAAATTATTGAACCCTGAGAAAAATAAATTATTAATTAATAGTCTCAAATTTGAATCTATTGTAATTTTTTATTTCTTGGGTTATTTATTATGCCTTGACATGATCTCTTATGTTTATTCTTTTTGTTTAATTGATTCTATGTAATTTTAAGATGTAAGTTTTTTTTCTAGTTTCAATCTTATGATCTCATTTAATTTAGTGGTTAAATATTTTGTTTTAGTTAAACTAAAAATTATTGTTTTATTTCATTATTGTCCTGCTGTTGTTTGACACAATATTAGTTTTATAGTTCAGGATCTCATTCTTCATCATCAACATTGTTATCATAGATCATCAATATTTTTCTTTTATTTTTCATCCTCATTTAATATTAAGTCATTATCATAATTAATTCAACCATCATTAATTCTTATTCTATCACCACCTTAATCATTCATCACCATAACACATTTCCCTTCTCTTCTCTTCACTCTTAAGTCCATTCATTTTCATTGGTTAATTATTATTTGTTCTTCATCACCAATTTAATCATCTACATCTTAATTCATTTATCACCCAACTCATAATTCGAATTCCACATTTACTCCATAGATCTGATCATTAGCTATTTATTGGGATGGAAACTAGATTTATCTTGTAATATCTTTGCTTTAGATCTTGAAGTTAATTTAATCAATGTTTAATATTGGAGGTTATTATCTTCGTGTGTAATTTGTGACCTCTCCCTTTAAATTTGCTCATGTATACGTTAGCCAAACTTGTTTCTAATATTCTGTTTTATAATTATGACTTATAGGCCATGAGAGATAAAAAAGACTAATATAACTTAGTATAAGTATTAAGTTTGATAGTGGGTGGTACTTTGTGACCTTCCATTTAGATTTATTTCTATTAGCCAAGTTTGTTTTAAGATTTTATTTTGATATTTGTTATTTCTCTTTTATTATTATTATTATTATTATTATTATTATTATTATTATTATTATTATTATTATTATTATTATTATTATTATTATTATTATTATTATTATTATTATTATTATTATTATTATTATTATTATTATTATTATTATTATTATTATTATTATTATTATTATTATTATTATTATTATTATTATTATTATTATTATTATTATTATTATTATTATTATTATTATTATTATTATTATTATTATTATTATTATTATTATATATATATATATTGGGGATAGATTTATTGATTCATGCTAGCTGAGTCTTACACCTTGGATTGGTTCATGTTCAGGTTGAGCCAAGTTTGTTTTGAGATAATAATAGTTTTATTCTAACATTATTCTCATGTATATTTATTATTGTGTGAAGATTGCAAAGGCCTTTGAGTTTGTATTAATATTTAATATATATTTTTATTTTAACATTATTTTTATGTAGATGGTGCTTGAGAAATGTACAAAGGCCATATTCCTAGTGCTGATTTAATGTATTCTAAATATCAATAGTGTCTTGTGGCCTCTACTTATGTTTACTCATGCTCATAGTAGTCAAGTTGGTTTCCAATATATTTATTATTTGTTGATGGTTAAGATTGATATAATATAGTATGAAGATGATTTCAGTGGAGTACTTTGTGACCTTCCTTAGATTTATTGATTCATGCTAACCAAGTCTTAACGTTTTTGGATAAGGTTCATGTTCAGGCTGAGCTTAGTCTGTTTTGATATTCTATATTTGTTATTTTCATGTAGGTAGTTACAGAGGACACTGTCTACTTTAATTATTTGGATTTTGGTACCTTGCTAGCCAAGTTTAACTTCTTTTCATTGATTTATGTTAGCCAAATCAGTTTGTTCCAATATTTAAGATTCAATTTGTATTATTCTTTATTATTGGTGTGGAGTCGGATTCCCTATTAGATCCCCATTATTCTTGGATATTTATTATTGTTATTGGAGATGGTTACAAATATCTTCCTCCACTTTTTCTATTTTGATTTTTGGCACCTTGCAATGAGCAACCTCATTAATTGATTTGTGTTTGCAGGGTGGACCATTGCAATGTGGATGGTTGATTAATAGGTGATTGGTGGTTGCAAAGTTGTGTTTGACCAATTTGTGCTCAACATGTTGATGATTTGTGGTTGCAGGTATACTATTGCACTGTGTAGGTCAATTAATTGGTGATTGGTGGTTGTAAATTCTTGTTTGACCAATCTTTGGCTGATTTGTTGATATTTTATGATCCCTTGAAATGTGTAGGCCAATTTGTTAATGTTGATGCTTGTAGGGAATTCTATTGCAACATAGTGACCCAATTAATAGCAATATTGATTATTGTTTTGATATGTTTCAGTCATTCAATAAGTGTTATTAGTATTTGATCAGTTTGATCAAGTCATGAATAATGGTTCTCAATTTAATAAATCATAATAACTTTTAAATTTATGTGAGTGATTCTGACTTAAATAAGCTTTATCAATGATCATAAATAACTTATATAATATGCCCTTTATTAATCAAAATATAATACTATTATTTAATAAATAAATCATTTTTTATAGCGCGATGTTTGTAAACTGTAATATTTAATGAAATATCCATAATATGAATATGTTAAATGATGGTGTTATTGGCATAAGGTGGTGACAGGTGTTTGATATACATATTTATATAGGCAGATAAAATTATATAAGCTAGGTGGAGTATATAGTCTAGCAGTTAAGTAAATAGATTTTTTTGTATATGTGAGCTTATGTTAGAATTATGGGTTGATGAAAGGTGGTAGTGTTTAAATGTATGAAAGGTCAATTCAAGTTAATTAAATTCAAATTAAAGTCTACATGGTGATCTTTATTATTATTAATATCGTATGTTTTGTCTTGTAATATTGTATATGTTATTATTACAGGTATAAAGACCGGTTTGTATAAAAAAATGAAGCTCGTGATAAATATAAATTTGATCAATTTTTTTAAAAAAAGATTATTTATAATCTTATCTGTTGTAAATTTTAGTCATATTTGAACTATGAACACAGGTAAAAAATTAGTTCAGTTTATTTTTAATATATTTTTCTTTCTAGAATAAAAGCTACAATTGCTAACTAGTAATAAGTGGATAATATCTAATTCTAGTTAATGTAGATGCATTAAATATGGTATTTTTTATATGTAAGACTTAACTAATTAATAGCTAATGATGGCTAAAGTTATGGGTTATTCTCAAATTGATAATGATAGTTATAAATTTTATGTCAAATAGTAATATATTTTATTTTGTGAGTGTCTTTATATATTCATGATAAGTAATATTAGTATTAGACATGTTAAATGGTTATATATAAGTGTATAATATTTTGGAATTTGTGGTAGGTCCATGCTGCATCTCATCAGATGACCTTATTTTCTTTCTCTAAGTGATGATATAAATGACTATCGTGGGTGAATCATGAATAATGACTATCAAGCTTTGAGCATATTAAGGCCATATTTTTGTAGTGTATTCATCTAGTTATTAAATAAGGGATTGACTGTTGCTTCCTGTTTGTCATATTCCCAAAGGTGATTCAGAAGCATTACTGAAATTTCAAACCATGTGTTGGTATAGTGATTTCAATTAGGGATTGATCACTCCTTCCTTTTACATCCCAAAAAGTTCTCCAGATGTGATACCGAGATTACAGACCATATGCAGTCACAAGATCACTGTGTTCTAAATTGTTGTTTGTTCTTCTTGCCTTATCTCAATCCTATTATATCTCTGGATAAATCATATGTAAATCATATTATATTCCATATTTGTAAGTTCTAATGGTTTGGTATCGATAACAGGATAATCATTTTTGAAATATAGCATTTGAAAATGTAGATTGTACTTAGAACTCATCACAATAATGATAAAAGATAATATTAGTTAAAAGTTATTTTATAGTACATTGTTACTTAATACCTGTCCATTTGAGATGACCCCATCTTTACCATTAATTATTTATATCGAAGTTATTTTAAAATACTGATATTTTTCTGTAATTTTAAAGAGTCCTACAAGATAAAACTACCAATTAAAAGGTAGAATAATAATAGTTTTGACTCTTAAACCAATGTTCGCTGTTTAATAGCCTAAATAAATGGAATAAAACAATAAGTCAATAGCTTCCAGTAAAATATGGTAGCGTAAATTATTATATCTTAAATATATTTATTTTGTTATCCTGAGTAACAGTATTGGTACCTTATTAACCATTGAATAGAAATTTTGAAATATATTGCCTGTGTCTATTTGTAGTAAGTTCTTAAAATCATGCTATTAATAAATAGGAAAATATAAAATATATAGTAAGTCATATAAACTCAAATATAACAAGCAATGACAGCTCATAAAACAAAATAGAATTAGAAAAAAATATTTGGCAATTCCAATACTAAAAATAATATGAACTTTAAATTTTATGAAGTATTAATAACTTTTTAATAAAGTAAATATAATAATGTAAAAACTATCCTTTATTTACTAACCATGGGCAATATGATCAATATCAGTGAATGATGTAACTAATGATTTACATAAACAGGTTTTCCAAAACTAAATATTTCATCTTTAAAACATTATTTAAAATAATATATGTTCACTTAAGATCAACAGTTGTTTTGGTCACTAAGCACTAAAACTTTATATACTTTAAATGTATGAGCTTAGCAAAATTTATTGTGATTATGCTAATACATCATAAAATCTACTATGTTGACTGATGATGATTTTTATAACAACAATAAAAATAATATGTTGATAGCAATAGCAATGACAATATGGAGGTGATTAGCAATAAGGCCACAAACAACTAAATATATTTTTAAATAAACTTTGTTTACATTATTTACAAGTTTGTGAATATACTGATAACAACAAAGAAAACATACATAATATTGGACCATTGTGACAGAAATTTACATATATCTTTTGAAATAGTAATATTTAAATTATTGAACCATGAGAAAGTAAATTATTAATTAATAGTTTCAATTTGGAATCTATTGTAATTTTTCGTTTCTTAAGTTATTTATTATGTTTTGCCTTGACCTCTTATGTTTATTCTTTTTGTTTAATTGATTCTGTGTAATTTTAAGATGTAGGATTCTTTTTTAGTTTAAAACTTATGATCTAATTTAATTTAAAGGTTAAATATTTTGCTTTACTCAACTTAAAAACCCTCGCTTTATTTTATTATTGTCTTGCTGCTGTTTGATATAAAATTAGTTTTATAGTTCAGTATCTCATTCTTTATTATCAACATTGTTATCATAGTTCATCCATATTTTTCTTTTTCTTTTTCATCATCATTTCATCTTAAGTCATTATCATAATTAATTCTTTCATCATTGACCCTTATATTATTACCATCTTAATCATTCATTACCCTCACCCATTTCTCTTCTCTTCTCTTCACTCTTAAGTCCATTAATTTTTATTAGTTAAGTATTATTTGTTCTTCATCACCCATTTAATCATCTACATTCTAATTAATTTATCACCAGCTCATAATTCTTATTTCATAGTCATTTCATAGACCTGATCATTTACTATTTATTGGGATTGAAAACTAGATTTATTTTGTAATAGCTTTATTTTAGATCTTGAAGTTAATTCAACCAATGTTTAACATTGGAGATTATTATCTTTATGCACACTTTGTGATCTCTCCCTTTAAATTTGCTCAGGTATACACTATCCAAACTTGTTTTAATAGTCTGTTTTATAATTATGACTTACAGGCCATGAACGATAAAAAGAACTGATATAACTGAATATAAGTATTAAGATCGGTAGTCAGTGGTACTTTGTGACCTTCCCTTTAGATTTATTTCTGCTAGCCACATTTGTTTTAAAATTTTATTTTGACATTTGTTATTTCTCTTTATTACTATTATATTTAGGAGGTAGATTTATTGATTTATGGTAGCCAAATCTTACTACTAAATTGGTTCATGTTCAGGTTGAGTTGAGTTTATTTTGAGATAGTGAAACTTTTATTCTAACATTATTTTCATATATATTTATTATGTGAAGATTACAAAGGCCTACAAGTTTGTATTAATATATAACATTTATTATTTTTAACATTATTATTATGTAGGTAGTGCTTGAGACAGCTACAATATATATTGTAATGAACTGGTGGTTCTCTCAAAAGGGGTACACACATCAAACTACAGTTAGATTTAGGAGTTTTGGATAAGATGCTGGCAAGGATGCAATGAAATACTTAACCCATGATCACATCCACCAATCAGCTAGTACTATATTCACACATTGAATCTAAATATAATTTGGGCTAGTTCATCCTCATCTCTCCCCCCTTTCCAGCTCCATTATGCTTCAGTATTCAAATTTATCAAAAATTTATACTCAATCCCCTTTAGGGATGAGCCTATTCAGGTTAATGACTACTGCACCTCTATATAAGTAAGGATCAATTACAGCACTTTCCCAGAATATCAATATCAGTATACATATAAATAAAGATGTGTGTGTATTGAAATTTAGCATACATATTTAGAGCTATGAGCTATGAATGCACATTGATGGGAACAAGACAGAGACTAAATGGACTGAAACAACTTAATAACATTTATTAAATAATGAAGCTATTTTAACAATATTTACATATATAATAATATGAGTCAAGTATGGGTTTCTATCACTTTAAGAGTTAAATGCAATTAATATTCTGATCCCTAAATCTCATGATAGAATTCAATACCCTGGTGATCTTTATTTACAAAAATTTTAAATAATAATAAAAAAAATATTTTATAAGTTTGCAAATCTGACTTACAAATTATTTTTATGTAGTCATATTATAGGAGAATGTTTTATGTCTGATTTATGATGACTATCATCATCCTTCTTGGAGGAGAGGACCTTTTTCTATATGTATATCTGATTCCCAGACTATCTACTCATAGAAGTTATTCATGTATACTGAAATATGAATATATAATGAGGGTTGGTGAAACATTTAACAAATAATGAATACTCTGTTGTGTCACTACTGTATGATTTTAATGTGAAACAACATCATGATCTTACCTTATTCAACATTGAGTCAGGTAATTTTAGGCTACTGGAGAGTTGTGTAGATCTAAATTTTATCTAATACATGAAAATGTTTAAGAAATGTAACATGTCCCCATCTACACTTAAAAATAACCTTTCCTATTTTCTGAAATACAAGCATCTAAACATGGAAATGAAAGAAAAATACATATATATGAAAAGTAAAAATAAGATGATAAATAACAAATAAAATAAAAATACAAATCAATTGAATAAAATTTTAAAAAAAAATCAATTTCTGAGTCTGGTAAGCACTGTCCATTATGTTCAGAGTGTATTCCTCCTGGTGATAGATTTTCTCAGGTGGTGTACTATAAGTAAGTTTAATTGATGCACACTCACTCTGAGATAGTAGATCATCAGTGCAATCTGGTTCATTTCCTTTGCAGAAGATGCAGGAGATCCACTGAAGATCATCATCATTGACCAATATTTAATCAAGAAAGGGATCTCACACATCATAATGCTTTTATAAGCTTGAAGAGCTGGTGTTCAGCCTCCTACAGCATAGTTCTTTTAGCCAGACCACATTGCTGTTCCCTCATTAGGATGTCTATTTTTTCTAGGGTTGTTTTTATGCATAAAGAAATAGCCCAAATACTGTTCTTGCTGATTATCAGTGGTTATTTACTTATTCTCTTGTAATGAGTGGATGTAAATTTGAAGTTTTATTTATTACAATTAACTCAAATCATTTGGTCTGCTTTCATACCTTGGAAGTATTTCAGGTTTTGATTTACATTAATGGATGAAGTAAATTAATGCTTATTCTTGCATGATTGAAATTTGTTCTCAAAATCAAATACATATGTCCATCTTGCTTGGTTAAGAAAAAAATAATGTCATGATGTTGACTTTCTCATGCTCACTGCATTTCTCTATTACTGTGTAATTGTATATCAATATTATTAAAATAAATCTTTTCAAGTCTAGTTGCTTAGCAATATGTTTGACATTAGGTCATTATCTTGTGTATTTTATTTATGTTCACATCATAATGTTGGTTGGTTGATGACTTACAATACTCTTGGTTAACATTATTGTCTATATTATAATGGTCAGGAAAGAATCTGAGTCTTCTGTATCTGCCAAAAATATAAATTTTCTGGGTTCCAATAGCCTGATGGCACCCTGTATGGCAAATACGATAAGACTCTAACTTTCATTACACCCTGACCATTATAATTGGTGCCCAATGTGGGGTGTATAGTGTGATCCTGCATGTAGCGGATCTTCATGCTACATTTACTAAATGCACCAATACATTCAATCCATTGACCCAATTTAACTGCGAAACAAATAACCTAAGATTTACCCTCCTTAAACTAACATAACTTTAAAAATCTATGCAGTCATTCACGCCCAACTTAAATTTAACATGATTTAATTAAAAGTTTAGCTTAACAGAAAAAAATAATAATAAACACTAAAAAGAACAGAAAAAGTAAATTAATGGAAATGATTTAAAAAAAATACATTCAATAAAAATAATTATTAATAAATGATTTAGTTTGGTCAGAAAGGAATTTCTATTGCTATAATTTAAATACTGGGAAAGTTTTATACTTAGTGTTCATGAATTATCTAATGTTCTTACAGTTTTAAAATACTGGAAAAGTTTTTTTTTAGAATTTAAGTTCATTAGTTAGTGTTCTTATTGTTTTAAAAAGTCCATATTTTCTAGTTGCTTGTAATTTGGATGGATGGTGTTAATTCCCATGATGTCCTGAGGAGATCGGTATGCAGTTAGCCATTGATCCTTTATTGTAGCTGGTATTTTATTGCCAGGCCCTGATATCTCATGGTCTGCAATATAGGTAAACAATTGGTCATTTCTCTTTCTCTTTTAGAAAAACTGAAGAGATTGAAGAGTGCATCTTTTCAATCCCTTCTCCTTCAACTCTCTCTGCACTAACACATATAGCACACCTCTTCTTTCACATCTCTTTCTTCCTTTTATTTCCAAACTTTTCCTTTTATATTAAACTTTCAGTTCGATTGGACATTATGTCATGATGATGATGATTCTTTCATTGAGGTTCATTTCCTGAGGAATTTCTTTTATAGGCTATTCTGTTCCTATTATTTTTTCTCTCCTATCTGACCTTTAATTATACATTTTGAGATGCCCAAGGGCTAGTTCACTTTAACCAATTGAAAATAATCATTTTCATTTTACACAATAGAATTTTACACAATAGAATTAATTAAATTATTGTACATTCTTTTTATCTTTAAATCTTTTAAGTTTTTTTCTTAAAATTTAGTTTTAAAATACCTTTCTTTTATTAATAGTTTTCTTTTAATAATTTTTTTTCATCTGTGCAATATATATATATATATATATATATATATATATATATATATATATATATATATATATATATATATATATATATATATATATATATATATATATATATATATGAGTTTAGAAGATTTTTAATTTTCAATTTTTAATTCTTAAAAAAGTTTTTATCTGCAAACTTTTATTTTTAATTTTATTTATTAGAATGTAACAGCTTGTGTGCCCATTACAATATATAGGTGGGTATCTTTATTTTCTTAGCATCTAACTTGATCATAGTGTTTAGTGTATTTATGCATGTTTAAAAAAGAACAAACAATTGTTTAACAAGTACTTGGTTAGACTTAGGTGCTATAGCTTAGTGCAGGTGGGTTATAGCTTGTAAGTCCTCTTACAACCCCCCTTCTCTTTCAGAGTTGAAAATTTAATTTGTATTCAAATGTTAATAGCCACAAGTGTGTTGGTATGTTTTTAATGTAATGCTTTTTTTAATGGATGAAGGGTTGTTAAACCTATTTCTTGACTACTTCATAACTTTATAACTGACTTTGAGTAGTGTTACCATCTTTCTTATAGCTAAGCATTACTATTTGTGGCATGATCTAGACTTAAGGACTTTGATGACATTATGGTCAAGACTTAAATGGATGAAGGGTTGTTAAACCTACTTCTTGACTACTTCATAACTTTATAACTGACTTTGAGTAGTGTTATCATCTTTCTTATGGCTAAGAATTACTAATTGGGCATGATTTAGACTTAAGGACTTTGATGATATTATGGTCAAGACTTAATCAGTAATATGCCTCTATCACAGATGGTATGGATTTATTTATAACTGACTTTGAGTAGTGTTACCATCTTTCTTATGGCTAAGCATTACTAATTGGGCATGATTTAGACTTAAGGACTTTGATGATATTATGGTCAAGACTTAATCAGTAATATGCTTCTATCACAGATGGTATGGATTTATTTTGTAGCCTTCTTACTGCTCCATTTAAAACTTACTGGATTCATGAAGGTCTAGTTAAATATTAGAGTATCCATTTAGTAGAATGGATTGACTCCTTTGCCTAGGCAGGTCTCCATGTACATTTTTGACCACCTGTTATTTTTTATTTTCTCTGATGTAATTTTCATCATTTTATACTTTGCTCAATGGTTACTTTCATTCTTTAGCTATGTAATTGATCTGACAGATCATAATAGGTTATTCAGAGCAGCCAAAGAAAAATTTTAAGATGCAGGCTTTATACATACCCTGAATATTTCCTTCCTGGTTTACCCAACATGATTTGGGACCTGTTTGCTTAACGATGATATATTGTCTTTTATTTGAATTGTGGGACTTATGTTTCATTATTTTCCTGGAGTATATTTGGGTGTGGACTTTTTATTAGAATTTATTTCCAATCTTAAATTTGTTTTGCGACTTTTTTGTATTTTGGTTCCTGTTACTTGCCATTTTGGTGAGTCATTCACAAGCCTTTAGTCTATCTTTTGTGCATCTATTTTGGTTTGAGTATCCATAGGTTGGTATTTTTCCAATAGCATGGGTGTGGTTTGATTAAAGTGTAGTCAGATGGGCATGAATCCAGTTGATTCATTTATACTCCAATTGACATAGTTGACTACTCATTTTATCTGCTTTATCCACCCTTTATGCTCTTCCTCTAAATAAGCCCTAAACAAATGTCTACCCTCTCGCACAATGCATTTGCATTGATTTGACTATGGATTCCTAATGGAAGTTAGCATGTGTTTTATTCAAGATTTATCCACCCCTTTTTTTATTTCTTGAAAAAAAAAGGTGTACATGATCAGTTAAAATGGTCTCAGACTTTAGTCTCATCATGAAGTGGAGGGTGTCCAATACCTTGATCATATGTGTAGAATAGGCTAGGGTATTGGGTAAACAGTGATATATCAAAGTGGGGACAATGGCCCACAATAGTTGATTGCTATGATCTCATCTGGTCTTTCTGGTATAATTAATTAATAGAGTTAATATAGTTCTGGTATACTGGCTTGGTTCTTAAGCAAACTAGACACAGTCTTGAAGTGATCTCAAGATGTTCTTTACATCATTGGCTAGTAAAAGCAATTGTTAAGGATATGTTATGTTTTGTGGGTACCATAAAGCTGATATAGACAATGTACATATTTTATGAGCAAGTCTTGTAAGGTTTTAGATATTACTACTTTCCACTCTTTGACATTATGACTAATTTTATATCATAAGACCTGTTTTTCTATTTTATACAACATATGCAGAACTTTCTCCCTTTTAAAGCTTTGATTATTGAGTTTAGATATGGGTCTTTTAACTGTTCCTTGTACAGGTCTTCTAAATCATTTCTTTACATTTTTATTAATCGTTAGATTGATGTTGATAATGTAGGTGTTATCTATCACTACATGATGCCATTCTCACCTACATGGGTTTTGACTCAGGACATCAGCTACAATGTTCTCAGATTCTTTGCAAAATGGAATCAATGTATCTGAATTCTTGCAACAATAGACTCCACTTAATCAAACAAGTGCTGGTCTGGTATCAGTGGTTTAGGAATCCAAGGCTTTTTGAGTCTATGATCACTATCACCTCTGATCTGAGAAACATTTTTGGAATTTCTGGAAGGCCCACACAATTGCTATGGTCTCCTTTTCCAAAACCATGTAATTTATTTCTGGACTTTTAGGAGCTGGCTGATGAAGTAGAGGATACCAGGTTGGCCATACTCCTGGATTTGGGATAGAGTTTACCCTAATATATAACTACTACTGACTGTCTGAACAGTAAATGGTTTATGAAAATCAGAGATGCTAACATTGTTTGCTCTAAGAACCCTGTTTTAATATTTGCAAATGTCTCATCTTGCTTCTCTGTCCAGTTCCATTGCTAATCCTTTCAAATGAGTTTTAGTCAAAGAACTTTTGGTAAAAATAAATAAAAGTTGACAGTCCTAAAAATGACCAGATTTGTTTTTAGTGGGTTTGGAAAGTTCTGAATGGCATTAATATTGTTTGGATAAGGTCTTATCCCATTTGCAACCAATGATGTGACTTAAGAAGGTTATCTTATTGTGAACTAACATACTCTTCTTGAAGTTGACCTTTATACCCTTCTCATAGAACTCTTTAAAGAATAGAAAGATACTCTTCAATCACAGCAAATGCAATTATTACTTCATCCATGTAAATGGTCATGATCTGTTTTACCTAAAGAGATAGGATTTTATCCAAGCACTTTATTAAACCAGCACTCCAAAAGGCATTCTATTAAATTGAAATGCAGTGTATTGGTGATCTTTCGTGTGGGTTCAATCTGCCAATAACTGAAGATCAAGTCTAAAGTGAAGAACATTTTTTATCACCAAATTTCATGAACAATTCATGTATGAAAATTTTCATAAAGAATTCATGTATGGGTAGTGGGATGTTCCTATCAAGAACTGTAATTTTGTTTAGTTGCTGATTATCTAAGTAAAATCTCATCAACCATCTTTCTTCTTCACAATTACAACTGGGATGCAGTAAGGTGAAGAACACTTGGAAATAATCTCCCAATCTATCATTTTATTATTCTGCTTAGATATCTAGGGTAGAATTTAGATTTAAATGTTTGCTCATGAACTAGTTTTATTCTTTGTTGGAAACCTATTATTCCTGGTATATCTGTGAATATTAAGCTGAATTCATCATTAACTGATCACAATTTTACTGTATCATCACTTCCAATTAGATTAGATTGTGCAATCTTACTTTTATGAATACTGCTGGGATTGTATATACTTTGCAGTCAACCTTGGGTAAATCATATCTCAGAAACAATATCATCTTCAGGATCTCATCATTTATCCTGATTGTCCTATCAAAGAAATAAATAGTGCAATGGTTCATGTGTAGGAAGTCTGCTTCTACAATGGCCTCTTGTATTAGGCCTTTCAGTATGAGAAAACATGATTTTGACAAATTCTTATTTGAACACATATTTATTATTGTGCTAGTTTAACCTTTCTATTGCTAGCCATGGTAACCTGTATCAATTTCAGTGGCAGGATTTTGACATTAGTGTTCTTATTCAAAATTTCATGGTAGAACTTATCTGATCCGCTGATATCTGAATGCAGAGTCTAACAAAGCCATAACTAGCAAACCATTAAACAACATCTCTAATCTCTATCATGCAGGTAACATTGCAAAGTGAAAGGTACTTTATCTTTCCATGAATGTATCAAATTAGTGATTTCTTGGTTCAAGGTTTTGCTTATGTTCCTCATCATCCTTTTGACTTCTTGGGGTGAAGAACATGACTACAAGTATAATTTGATTTATGCAGAATTTTGGGTGTGTAGTTGCTACAACCTGGCATAGGGATTTTCCTAGGCTATTGGGGTGATGGATTTTGGATTTAAGATGTTTTGTTTTTGCTTTAGTGTTTGTCCATTTATGTGGAGAAATTTGGGTCATTCTTATTCTTTTGTCATTTATAGTGTACAGTGTATAGCATTGATAGCCACATCTTCTTTATGTTCTTCTGGAATTCTGTTAGTTACATTGGTTACATTTTTTGTGTTCATGCAGAGGAGTATCTGCTTGATCTTATCTGCTTGATCTTAAGGTGTAGATTTCTTTGGACTATCCTTATTATCTCACTTTCCTCAAGTGGGACATGTTTAAAGTCCTTAATTTGGTAACCTGGTGGCAAAAGAATTGCATCAATGTTCCACTGGTGTTTGTTGGTACTTCTGAAACAATTGGTATAGCAGGGCTTCTTTGTTATTGCAATTCCAGTAATTCTTTACCAGTAATATCTAGTAGCTATAAAAAATGGGCAGGGGCTGGAATAATGACTCTCACCACATTAGCACAGTCCTTTGGAGGTGGTTATAAATGATTACCAATTTATCACCCTCAGTCAAATTGTGGTTCATGAAGAAATACATGTTGATGATCTTTAGATATTCTATTGGGGCCTCATTGGTGGATCTCTTGAAGAATTTTGGATCTCTTGAAGAATTTTAGGCTTACAAATTGGTTCAGGAATTGGTTTGTGTGGCATAGTTGCCCACACTGGACATCTCCCTGGAGTTCATGGATAGAGTGGGTATGTGAGTCCTGTTAATAAGGCATGTGCTATGAATGATTCCTTCCAGGTTGAAATCAAAAGGAGAGATTTGTATCCCTGATGGTTCTTGGTATAGGAGATCATCTGCTTGGCATTGGTTGCTCTTTCTATTGGGAGCATTGAGAGTGATTTAAGGCTGTCTATCACTTCATCCACTTCTCCCTGCCAGTGAGACTCATTCGATCACCCATAGTTAATCATATCCCAAATGCTGTTGTTCTCAGTCATAGCTGTGATTCGAGAGCCTAAAACCTCTGATTGACCACTCCACTGAGTTGGTTGACCTGGTTGCATGATTTTCATTTATACTTTCATCCATCTTTTCCAGGTTTGCTTTGTCTAAGAGATTTCCTGTCTCATTTGTGGCTAGTTTGTCTTCTAGACATTTTTTGTTGTGGCTCATTTATTTAATGGCCTTGCTGTGCACCTCTGTTTAGATATTATGCCATAAGTGGAGTGCTCTATTTTTGTTTATATACCTTCAAATTTTTTCTTAATTAGTACTCGATATTTCTGTTGGTCTATGCATATTTTGTTTTTGAAGTCTTTATAGCCTTGAGTCATCTTGAAATACTTAAGGTCTATTTGATTGAAGATAGTACATCTAAAGTCTTTGAATATTTGCTGGCATCATGTGTCCTTTTTTATATCTCTTCTTATTTCTCTTAGTTCTTGTCTCAAATCTGTGTTATCTCTCTGATCATTATTAACACTCAGAAACAGCTTTTCCATATCAGCAAATAATTTGTTTCTCATCTCCATCATTTCTGTTTTAAAATCTTTATCCATGTTTGTTTTGATTTTATCCATTTTTACATCCATGATGTTGGTGAGTTCTGCTTTCATCATTATGATCACCTGGAATATTCATTCCATAGTCATTACATCTCCTGTAGCCTGTGCTATTTTCATCCTGGGTGCTTGATTCATTTTATGGTGGGTATCTCATAGGTTTGAGATGCTGTTTGGATCACCAATCTGTTGGAGAGAGTGATCATTTTCTGTCATGGACCCTTCAGATAACTGTACCAATTCAGATTCTCCTCCATATTTAGAAGTACAGCATTTCAATTCATTATTACTACTATTTATAGTTTCTTGTGAAATTTTTTGTCCATTCTCATTAATTTTTTCCCACTCATTTTTATCTTCAAATTGTTTTATGCATATGGTTATAACAGTTTTATTTGCTTATATATGTAAAGATAGTATACAATAGGGTTACTTGCCACCCCAAGTCATTTTGCATTTACCCATGCTTTTTCTTTTGGTGTGTGTGTGGGGGGGGGGCTCTTTTATTGCCTATATTTAAGTATGTGTTTTACTTGCCTGACTCACCTATTTTAAACACAAATTTATTAGTCAATTAGTCATTTAGTTATTGGTCTCTGATTATCATGATATTTGCATCACCATATGTGCATTTATCACTTTTAATATATTCTTTTGATGCGCATGATCAAATACAAAAGAAAAATTCTTGTTTATACATTCTCATTGTGGTTGAATATATTGGTTCTTCATGTGAGTAAGTCCATTGTAGTTATGGATGGTTATGGTTTGAAAATAAATGACCATTCCAAAACAAATTATATATATATATATATATATATATATATATATATATATATATCCAAGTCCTGAATATAACTATCCTGGTAAGCTCCTTTATGCCCTAAATTTCAGCACCAGATGTAATGGACCAGTGGTTCTCACAAGAGATAGCAATTCATCTAACTATGATCAGATCTAGGATCTTTAGGTAGGATGCCAGCATGGACATGATGAAATACTTAACCCGTGATCACATCCACTTTCAATGGTCTAGCTCTGTATTCACACATTAAATCTAGATATAATTTGGGCTAGATCATTCTTATCTTATCCCCTTTCTGGCTCCATTTTGTCTCAGTATTCAAACTCAGGGAGAATTCATACTCGACTCTCTTCAGAGATGGGTCTACTCAGATCAATGACTACTGCACCTCTATATAAACAAAAATCAATTGCTGCACTTTCCCAGAATATTTCCAATATCAGTATACATATAAATAAAGATGTGTGTGTATTGGAATTTAGCATCCATATTTAGTGCTATGAATGCATAATGATGGGGAAAAGATAGAGACCAAATGGATTGAAACAATTTAATAACATTTATTAAATAATGAAACTACTTTAACAATATTTTACATATATAATAATATGAGTCAAGGATGGTTTTCTATCTTTAAGAGTTAAATGTGCTTAATATCCTGATCCATAAGTCCCATGATAGAAATCTATACCATGGCAATCTTTATTTACAAAAATTCAAAATAATAAAAAAATATTTTATAAGATCATGAATCTGACTTACTAATTATTCTTATGTACAGTCGTATTATAGGTAATGCTTGCTGTCTGATTCACGATGAGTATCATCATCCCTTTTGGAGGAGAGGAACCCCTCTATATAATTTTGATTCCCTAATTTTTATAGAAGAGACCATCTACTTAAAAAGTTAGTCATGTATGTCGAAAAATGATTATATAATGAGTTTTAGTAAAACATTTAACAAATAACAAAAACTCTGTTCTGTCACTACTGTATGATTTTAAGGTGGAACAAAATCAAGATTCTATCATATTCCACAGCCAGTTGGGTGATATCAAGCCACAAGAGGGGTGCATAGATCTAAATTTTATTTAATACAGTCTCTCTTTCCCTCGACCTTTAAAATAAACTTTTCTGTTTTCTGAACATGGAAATGAAAGGAAAAAATATGAAAAGCAAAAATAAGATGATAAATAACAAATAAAATAAAAAATATTAATCAATTGAATAAAATAACAAAAATCAATTTTTGAGCTTGCCTAGCACTGTCCATCATGTTCAGAATCTATTCTTTCTGGTGATAGATTGTCTCAAGCAGTGTAGTGTCTGTAAATTTAATTGATGTGCACTCACTCCAGGATCATAGATCATTAGTGCTGTCTGGTTGTTTCCTTTGAAGAAGTTGCAGAAGATCTTCTGAAGGTCATCATCATTGACCAGTATTTAATAAAAAATGGCATCTCATACCTCATAAGCTGGTGTCAGCCTCCTACAGCATAGTTCTTTTAGCCAGACCACATTGCAATGCCCTCATTTGTATGTGTAGTTTTTCTAGGGTTGTTTTTATGCATAGGGATATGGTGCAAAAAACTATTCTTTCTGATTGTTAACAGTTATTTACTTGTTCTTTTGTGATGATTTGATGTAAATTTGAAATTTTCTTTTCAACAATTTCTCAAATCATTTGGTCTGCTTCCATATCTTCAAGATATTTCAGGTTTTGGTTTACATTGACAGATGAAGTAAATTACTGTTTATTCTCATGCAATCAAAATTTGTTCTCATAATCAAACACAAACATTCATCTTGTATCGTTAAGGAAAAATAATAATACAGTTGTCAAAATGTTGACTTTCTCATGCTTGCTGCATTTGTCTATTATTGCATAATTGTACATCAGTGTAATGTTTTTAAAGTAAATATTTATTAGGATTACCGTCTGGTTGCTTAGCAATATGCTTAATGTTTGGTCATTACCTTGTGTATTTTATTTATGTTCACATCATAATATTGGTTAGTTAATACCTTATTATACTCTTGCTTAGTCATATTATCTATATATATGGATGTATTTATTTTCTTAGTGTCTGACATAAAACTTTATCTCTCTTTATAACATAAGAAAACATAACTTGATGATCACAATGTTTAGTGTATATATGTCAGTTTGAAAAACAGTAAACAATTGTTTGTTTAGGCTTAGTATGGTATAGAATATGCAGATGGATGGTAGTTTGTAAGTTACAATATATTGAACTGGATAGTATCCATCTCAAAAGTTGCTTCACCTAAAATAAAACTAACTTTTGGTTTTATTAAATTTTTAACAAGAAAGCATTTAAAAGTTTGTTTATAAGTGTATGTGTATTAACATGCATACTCATTTAAGTTTTTAAAAAATGTCATTTTATTCATTTTGTTATAAAATTGATTTCTAAAATAGTTTTCTTTTACAGCTTGTGTTTATTTATTTTTTATCAAATTAATTAAAGTAACGCAAACTTTCAGTTGCATTCTTGTCTGTTTATAATTAATTTCTAATTTATCTTGACTAAGATGAGACTTGATTTTAAATAGTTTAGAATTAATTATAAATAAGGTTAACCCTGGAGAGAATCTTTAATTAGGATTAAGACTGAGATAAAGTTGCTCTGTTGAAAAACCACTAATTAAAAAAAATGTTTTCAGAAAGATAATAGCTCTTATAAATAGACTTGGGATTGTGGGCTGATTATTCTCCAGCTATTGTTGTTAATGCTGTTTGTTAGTGTTTCTGCAACTTTTAATACATCAATTTTATTGCTGTGCTGTTATAATTTCTTCAATGCCAAAACTATACACAAAAAAAAACTGCTTCAATAGTATTTTTGCCATGTCAGGCTAGGCCGATTTAAAGATGGATACCAGAGCCAAATTGTCCTGCAAAATCATGTCATAAAAATTCAAATCAGAACTGTTTCTTAACATTGCCTCCTGCCTTCTCATAGAAATGAAAATGTAAGGTCTTTTCTGGAGTTCCCAATGGAATGAACTATACATGCCAAGCTGGAAGACATTCATTAATTGTAAATTTATACCTTGAGGTAACATGTTTCCTTTATTTTTTCCAGGGTAAAATTTTACATCTCAGCTTAATCTTAAAAGAACATATTTTATTAGATCATTTGTTTATTAAATTTAAAATATTTAGAGCATGTATCCTGTTTGCTTATCATTGTATTTTATAGTATGCCTTGGAATCTTAGTTTTAAGATTTCAAGTTTGTTTTTCATTTCACTTATTAGAGAGTTTATTGTGAGATTATATTTTCTATATGCTTAATATGTCTTACTTTATTTTACTAACTCTTGCTAAATGCTTTAGCAGTCTTGTGTATATTTTAGTTTGATCACCTGTTCCTATTTTATCCTTCAATAATTAATTTAAATCACTGTGTTTGTGCTTTTTGCAAACCATAAATCTTTTGGCTGGTGGTTTATCATGTTTGTTGTTCTAATTTTTCTTAGTAGAGATTTCATTTTCTATAGTTCAGATTATGTAATCTGTAATCTCCCTTTTCCTTGTGTGAGATTAACCTTGGATGGTTTAAATGTACCTGACCATGAGCATTTTGCAGAATTATGACATTCTTAGTTCTGATGTTGCTTTTCCAGATGAAGAAAATATTATTTGCACTGTCCCATTGGTTCTCCACATGTAGATATGTTTCTAAATCTCTATAAAATGAATGGAATTGTTTGGGTGAACCACTAGCAGGAAGATACCCTTAATTCCCATTTAAATTTTAGGTGATAGAATGTTTCTTTCTGCTAAGGCATTTAATGTTTTCATATTTTCCATTCATATATACTCTCTGATAATTTAATTTATAAAAATCTAGGTCAAACTTTAATATTTTGTTTACTTGATTTATTTTATCTTTTACAAGTTGCTTTAAATTTATTTGTCAGAGCGTGTACTGGGAATTTTGTTTGTAAATATATTTTGTAATTCTAATTATTACACTTTTTGGAAATTCTGGGGGCAGACATAACTGGTTTTCAAATTACTTACTTGTCTCTTATTGAGACCCTTAATTATTGTACTCAGCTTAGTTTTGTCCAGTTGTTTGGTTGGTGATTCACCTGTATTTTATGTTTGTTTTCCTTAAATCTAAGATTTAATATTTTATTAATTTTAAATCATATACTTCAGAGTATTTTTTAATTTTCCTTTTAATGGATCATTTTGGTTAAAACTGAGATGGCTTCAAGACATTCTAATTTGGTCATTTTTAATACTACCATTAAGATTTTGTGCTCTTTTTTAAAGGTTAAAAAAAGTTCCATAAGATGGTTCCCTCTCTTGAATTATTTTACAAGTAAAAAAATCAATAAAACTGGCAGTGAAGGTCTAAAAAAGGAAAAATACTACCCTTTCTTGAATCTGATTGATTGGCTATTAAATTTTGACAACAAAGAAAATGGTTGTCAATAACTCAATTTCTTTTCTTTCATTTCGAAAATAATAAACAAATGTTTTAGACCATTTTAAAAGTATTTTTTGACAAATTATAAATTATTTTGATAAAATATGCTAAAAATAAAATGATTTTAGCAAAATAGTTAAGACTTTAACAAAAATTATTTACTTTTCCACAACATAAAATTGGGAAAGAAATTGCTGATGTCAGCAAAACTTTTTGGTTTGTGAATAACATTCATTTAAGATTTTCTGCTATTGAATATTTTTATAATTATAAATAAAAATTTATTTTTGAAAAAACTTTTGTTCACTTTCATACCCTGACAAATTATTAATATACTTTTTACAAATGAAACTAAAGTGAATATAATATTAAAAGATGAATATATTTTGATGTTTGAGTTTGTGAGTTGACCAATTACAAGTTTAGACTTTTACCTCACTTGGCCAATAAAATAATCAGTGCTCAAAAGGTTAAATTGGAGATGTAAGTTTTTTCCCATTTCATAATTTATACTCTGATGTATTCATTTTTTTTGTTCTTGCATTGTAATCAACCATGGCGATCTTAAACGTGATTTGTCCATGTAACAGTCCTACCACAATATGACTTCATTAGTCAATAAGCTAGTGAACACTCATCCATGTTGGTTTGTTGATTTATGCAAGAAACTTTCCATTGCTTTTTCTTTTTAAATTAAGATTAAGAAAACCAGAATTGCTCTGGGTGAATTGTCAGCTAAAGGAAAATCTTTCCCTCCATTTCTAATTCACTTTTAGAAAGTTAGACTATCTGCCAGAACATTGACTTTTTATTCTTTCTAGTACATGCCTGGTATAACTATATTTATTGTGTGCCAATCTTTACTTTATAAATAAGACTTTTAAAATTGTTTAAACTTAATTTGGCTGATGTTTGTCTTAGTGCTTTTATTTCTCAATTGTCTGAACAATATTTAAGATTTCTTGTTTTTCCCTGAATCTAGTCAGCGCAAACCATAATCCTCACCCACTTTTGATCATGGTAAATAAATTTTCAGATATGCAGTGATCTGGTGGCACCCTCTGTGATCAAATATGGATCAAGTATCTGGTACAATATATATATATATATATATATATATATCCAAAAACAAAAATTCAGTGGTGGTTGATGGAAGAATAATTTTTCAAATTATATATTGGTGATGTGTAGGTGAATTAAGTTAATTGTGATGTTTTGTGCAGAGTGATCAGAGAGCTGAGTATGATTAATTTTTATGTCAATTAGATAGTGCAACATTGGTGAATAGATGCACAAGTCAATAAGAATGTCACATTGTTTGTTATGAAAGATGACTGCATTATTTGATAGAAAACCCTTTGCATTCATTAGGGATGTGGCAAGTTGGTAAAGCTATTTTGATATAAATTCAAAGAACTGATGTTTAAAGTCACCCACTAATACAGTGGGGTGTGTTTCAAGTCTCAAATGTATAAACACAGTATTGCTTCTCAATCTAAAATCTGCATGGGAATGTTGTTGAGATCAGTGCATGGGTTGAAGTTGCATCCTGAATTTAAAACTGTTGGTTTCTATTGGTATCAGCATATCCTTTAGGTAGATTTGTTTAAATAGGTTAACTTTTGGAAATCATTAATGGAACACCCAAAGAAAGTGTTTTAAGCACCCCTGTGAGGGAGTTGTAAAGATTTAATCAACTAAGTGATAATTCACCCAATGTTTTATCTGAATTTAAAATCTGTGTTTTCGTGAGCTTTTGAAAAATTGAATTGTCAGGTATCTAGGATTTGGGTGCTCAGCAATACTTCATATGCAATCCTAGAGCACATGCCTTTTAATTGCTTCATATACCAGCTGACATGGGGAATGTTTCAAAGATATTTTCTTGTCTATAGCAGATATCACAATAGACCTGGGAGGAAAAATCTTTTAAATGATGTGAATAAGTCCCCAGGTATCAATTTGTTAAACTTTTCATTATTTAATTTCAAGTATTTCACTGTTCCAGATAGCAAGGAAGAGGTGTCTAATATTCTTAAGTTGTAGTGATATCTAATCTTTTAATATCATCTGAATTTGTTTTTCTAAATTATGTAATAGTTTTAGAAAAAGATGAAAAAATATGAATTTTGTCATTTGCACTTTGATGCTGATTATTTTTTAATTACTAATAATTTCTGCATAAGTTGTCATGAATTTTAAACTAAGCATAATTGAATCATTAATATTAGTGCCAATCACTGAATCATATAATTGTCATGTTACCATTTTTCTTTGTTTTTATCCATGATCAAGTTATTAATTTTAAAATGATTTAAACAATAAGTTCATTTCAAAGCATAAAACAGTATATATAGAGAGAGATAAGGTTTGTTTTAAATTGATTACTGTCATAAATTTTACTTTGTCATTTTAAACTTTAATAGTGATTAGTGACTTTAAGATAAGATAGTATCATTCAAGTTGCTTACCATTCCAGTAGGTCTGCAGCTATTATTATTATTATTATTATTATTATTATTATTATTATTATTATTATTATTATTATTATTATTATTATTATTATTATTATTATTATTATTATTATTATTATTATTATTATTATTATTATTATTATTATTATCATAATCATCATCATCATAATAAAAATGTAAACTTTAACTCAGACTAAAAGGTATTCATAAATATACAAGACCATATAGAGAAAAGTTTTCATAAAATATGTTTTTAAGACAATATATGCTTAGCCAACTTTCAACTATTATGTCATAGATGTAGCATCTATATGAAATTAAAAATTTTAAAAGAACAGGTAAATGTTCCTAATTGGTTTAAATCAGTTTAGCTCATATTGTTTAAAAAAACTTACTCTATGAAAGCTTTTTTTCTATATAGGATCTCTATTAAAACAGGCAAAACGATCATGTGATGTTTATTATCTGTATATTTACAATTATGTTTTGTTGTTGCTATTACTACTGCTACTGCTACTACTACTACTACTACTACTACTACTATTACTACTATGACTGCTACTACTATTAGAACTTTAACTACAGCTGCTGCTACTACTACTACTACTGATACTACTACTATTACTACTACTTCCACAACTACAACTACTATTACTGCTATTATTATTTCTGTGTCTAACTACTACTACTTCTGATGCTCCTGATACTGCAGCTGCTGCTTCTGCTGCTGCAGTGTCTGTGGCTGTGGTGGCTGCTGCTGCTCCTGCTCCTGATGCTACAGCTACTACTACTAGGACTTCTACTAATGCTACTGCTGCTGCTACTGCAATTACTGCTACTACTACTAGTATGACATTATTGCTGCTGCTCCTGCTGTGGCTACTGCTGCTGCTACTACTACTACTGTTGCTGCTATTACTGTTACTACTACAGCTGCTACTATTGTAGTTTTAAATAAAGAATTGTAAATATTTTTTTTTGATTAGTAAATATATTTTTTTATTAGACATTTGTATTTAATATTAATTATTTGAAGAAAATCTTAAGTAAAATGTAATACTATAATAACTGAATTCTAAAGTAATATATTGTATAGTAAAATGTTTATTTACTCTATAATAACTCTTTTAACATCTGTTATTATTGTTTATTTTGTTTCTTAAGAACTAAAGTATCTAACAATGCACTTTTACTATAAGTATGTCATACTAAATGTGACTATTTGATGTGTGATAAGTGGATAGGTATTAGTTTCAAGTGTTATTTATATCTGACTACCAAGTGTGAAGCATCTAGTGTGATGGTGCATTAATGTATTCATGATTGAGATAGATATACTTGTGTTGATGGACATATATATATTGAAACATATACTGTTCCACGTATATATTCAGAAGATCCCCCCCCCCCCAATTAAAAAAGACTAGCATGATTTATTGTTAAAAAAAAAAAAAAGAAATACTTAATAATGTTTAAGGAAAACTAAAAAGTTAAAGAAACAAAGAAATAGTGAAAATTGACCACAATGAAAAAAAAAGATAATTTGGTCAAATTAAAAAGAAAAAAAGAAAACAAATACGTTTAAATCTGCAATTAAAAAAAAGTATAAATCTTTATTAAAATTCATCAATCCAAAAAAGAAAATCAATAAAATAAAAAAGAAAAAATATATATTTAAACATTAACAAAAGATAAGCTTATTTTGTATTTCAGAAAAATAATTCGTAAGACAAAATAACTTAGGTGTCAAGTCAATGCTCTAGGCAAGGAAATTTCAAATTAATTAGAAATTTGAAAACACATAGCCAGATAATTGAAAACGGTCTTCTATCGCTAAAAAGAATGTCCAATGAGCTTGGGGAAATGGCACAAACATGGATGAAAACACACACCAACACCAATTGAAGCAAGGGTCATGTAAAGTGAATCAGTTCTGATGGGCAGAGAGAGTATAAATAGGCTGGAAAATTCGGATTATCAGAGCATGTTGGTTTTTTATCAGTTTTATTAAGTAAAACAAGAGAGAAAAATCAAGCATACCCATAAAGAAACAATTTAACATGAGTGGTTAACCTGCTTTTTCTCTCTGTCCACATTCATGAAGTAAGCTTTAGTCCCAGTCTACAGTGCCGTTCATCAAGTCCCCGTTGTTATTGAAAGAAAACAGCAAATCAAAAGGTAAGCATTAAAAATAATAATAATTCAATTATTAATTTTATAATAAAGTTTATAATAAAAAATTAATGGAGTAATATGAAAACATTAATTGTGTTCTATATTCAAAATTACAAATGCTCTACCAACACGAACATGCTGATAATAAACTTATATGTCTATGTTAACTGAAAAATAAACATCTGAGCTATATATCAAAATAATTAAAGTAAGATTATAAATGAAACTACTCATAAACTTATGTGTAGAAATATGTCTGTGGCAGACCAAATAACAAATATGCTATATACTAGAATAATTAAATTAAGGTTATAAATGAAACTGCTGATAAACTTATATGTAGAAATTTACACCTGTTGTTGACCAAATAACAAATATTCATGCTATATACTAGAATAATTAAATTAAGATTATAAATGAAACTGCTGATAAACTTCTGTGTAGAAATATACATCTGTGGCAGATTAAATAACAAATATTCATGCTAGAATAATTAAATGAAAATTGTAAATGCATATCTATACTTGACTGGATTATAAATAGTCCACAAATCCAGAATTGCTTATAATACCTGTTTATCTACCTGTGATAAATTTAAAAATAATAAAATTTCTATATGAATCACAAATGCTTACATGCATATTGGTTGTGTCTGAGTAAAATAATGAAACTTATGTGTATAAATACACATCTATACTTGACTGAATTATAAAAGCTTTACAAATCTGGCATTGCCCATCTTACCTGTCTACCTAAAAAGGATATACAGATATGGAACAAATAGTTAAAAATATTCATGCAGTAATGGTAGACATCTACTTGATAAAAGACCTTTTGACTTCTTCACACAAGATAAATTAAAATGAGCCTTCATTTGAAATAAACGATGAACTTTATTGGAAGGACTTATCAATATCATTGTTAATAAAACTGTTGTTACTTAAAATTAATTTTAGTTGTTCAGTTCCATTTTGTTCATGAGAATTTCATGCCTCCTGAGCTATGTCTGGCATAACTAGAACTAAGTAAGTCAGGTTGTAGTGAGATGGAACTCTAGTGGTGCCGTTTGGGAAGCCAAGCACAGAAATTTCTAGGTGTTTCCAGTTTCTATGGTGCTACATCCTCTGATAAGCAGGAAATATTGTTGTAGGGGGGGTGACATTTGTATTGGGGAAAGCCAATCAATGGTTCCTTCCTATAATATGCTCATCAGGAAATTGTTACAACTGAGGTAATAAAAGGGTTTGTACAGTGGTCCAGTTACAATATATTAAATCTATATCTGGCATTTACATTGAATTTAAATCATCATGTTTAGATTGCTGTTAGGATGACTAGTAAAGAATATGCATAGGTAAAATGGATATCAATAATTTTTCCTTAATATTGTTATATGATGAAGTAATCAAAATCATCAAATTCATCTATATTTTATATATAAATTATTACCAATAAATCAAAGCTAATTTGTCTTAACTGTTTAATTAATCAACCATGTTTGCCAGTAAATCTTTTATTTCAATTAAAAATTGAAGTTTGGGAATATATATATATATTTGTTTAAATAACCCACACCACATACCATTGTGTATATATATATATGAAAGTGTGTTACACATACATACATGTATATATATATATTTCAAATATATATATATATATTCCGATCTATTTGAAAGTGTGTTACACATACATACATGTATATACTTGAAAGGGACTTTTTGTCTTTCACACCATGTAAATAAATGGCAAAAAGCAAAAGCCCCTCAAAATGGATTTCTAACTGACTTAGTACCCCTATTAAATTGGACCAGATAATAAACCCCTTTCAAATGCTTATATCATCATTTATTATTTATTTTTATACATTGAAATATTCAATTCACCAATGGTAAAGTTTTTATAAGATTTCATCAGCGATGATTGTCTTTCAATAAATATATTAAATAGTAATTAATAATAAATTATTACACCACTGATTATATTATATTAATCTTAGATTTTAAATTTTCCTAAAAATCTATACACTATGTTAAAGATTAATGATTTTACTAAAACACATTTAGGAATCCTTGTAATAAATTCTGAAACTACATACATCTATCAATATAGTGGATATTGCATCTACTTCAACTGTACAGAAATTACTAAAATCGCTATTATTTATTATTTAATAAAATTAATTATAATATGAGTGTTAAAATAAGGTTAAAATGGTTAATATAGAAAGGTATAATTTGTAATTTTATGGAATTATACTTTTTATAACATATATATTTTCATTTAGATATGATTTATATATAAAGTTATAATTCCCATATGATGTGAAATAAATAAGTTCTTACTTAATTAATGGTGAATGATTTAACTCAGAGACATTCCATCTGAAATTATTTAATAGTTTCTGTTATATTATAATAACATATTTTTAATAACATTAAATAGTTATTTAAAATTCATATTATACATAGAATGATACATTCTTTAATTTGTATATATACTGTAATGGTCAAGGAAATAAAATGTACAGAAAAAAATATATAAACAGATAACAAGACGTTGATGATATAAGTATGCCTCTTGTAAACATATAAACTAATAAATTTTTAAATATGATATCAAGAAAATGGCATAATTTTCATTTGATATTATTTTACTAACCTTTGAATTTAAACCTGGTTTCCAAAGTTTTAACTTGTGTTGAAGTTTTTGAGGCATGTACAATATTCATAATCATCATCACAGTTACCTGATTATCATCTGGAATAGATTTTTTAAGGTTAAGTGTTTTATAATCATTCTTATTTGCATGTAAGCATTATAATTAAACTTTTATTAAAATATGTAAAACCTAAAAATAACAAACACTGATACATAACATATCTCATCATCTTAAAATTTGGGATTTTCCATAATCATTTCTTCATATGAATTTCTTCTGCTCTAGTTTATTTTTATGAGGTGCTTAAATCCTTCATAGGTCTTTGGTTTGTCCAAAAAGAGATTGCCACCAATGTTATGCTGAAGCATATAAGTGATTACTAGTGACAGGTATTTTTTTTTTCATTTAGTGGACAATTCATATCATTCCTCTAATCCATATAGGTACTTGGTTAGATTTTTTTAGTATTCTCCATGAAACATGTTAATTTCAATAATTTTAAAACTGCAGAGTTCCTTTGGGTATACTCCTCAGGTTCTGCTTATCATAAAGAATGGATTATTCACTTTTACTTTGACTAGGGTGAATTTTATTAAATTCAATGTTTAAAGTATCAGGTACTTATAATCTCACCTTATCATTAAAGCTATTTTTAATATTAGTGTTTACTTTATTTATAATTCTAACATTAATTATTTGTAATTATTTTCCCTTTTTGTATTATTCTTAAATTTGATCATTTATATTTATTTGATTGATCAATTCAACCACATACTTTTTCTGTTCTTCATTATAGCTTTGTTGCTTACTTTCAATTTTCCTTTTAACTATTTCTAGTTCTTCAGTTATATTTTTGTTTTCACTTATTTGCTCAGATCGGTTTTTATATTTTCCATTTATTTCTTTTACATCTTTCTGTATTTTCTTTATCTCTCCTCCAAATGTAGATTATAATTTGTAAAAATCCTTTAACACTAACTTAGATTTATATATTATTTCCTTGATTTCTCTTTTTACATCATTTAATACTATTTTAGTTTTGATTCATAAGTTTTTATTTATTTGCTTTATTTCTATTTTGAAATCATTTTGATATATTTCTACTCTTTTCTCCAAAATGTTATGGTCTTCCTTTATTTTACCAAATTTTAAATCAATATTAGTTTGAACTCATCAGAAACTTTATTACATTGTAATTCCATATTATCCAATTGATTATTTACAATTTTAACAGATCTTTCCATTCATAACAAGATTTATCAAACATTTCTTCTAAAGTATTGAACCTAATATTTACTTCATTTTTATAAATATCTAGATTAGTCTTCATCTCATTTAGTTTCTTATCAGAATCTATTTTGTTTTTGTCACAATTTATTTTTAACACTTCAAATTGATCTCTAAAATTGTTAAAATCAACTCAAGAAACATCAAACTTTTCATTTAATTCTCTAATATCATTCTGAGCAGTATCAATTTTAGCATCAACTTTATCATTTAATTCTCTTATATTATTGTGAGAAATATCAAATTTATTATTTGATTCAATCTGTGAACCATTAAACTTATCTTCAAGCTTGTCAAATTTATTTCTGAATCCCTTAAATATTTGTAACATTTGTTGGTTAAGATCCTGTCCATAAGATGGCCTTAGTATTATCCCTTTTTTAAAGGTAAACCTTAGTAATAAATTTAACATAAATAAGACATACAAAAAAGCCTACAATAATAAACAATTTTAATATCAATAAGTAAGTACTATAAGATTTAATATATATATGAATGTCACCCAAACATCTACATCTAGGTGCCAGTGTTTTGCTTGTCCATCCTGAAGAAATATTTTATATATTGCAATTATAAAACTTAGTATTATTATTATCATCCTTATTATAGATTTGTCAAAAAACTTATTTATGGAATGCCATCTCTTTAATTAAATTTGCACTAAATACCTTATACAATTATTATTACAGCTCCAAGATGATATATAAAATGATTTCACTCATTAATTCATTGTTGAGATTACAAAATAATCAGTGTCATTATCACTCAAGGTCACATTACCATTTTCTTAATCAAATTAAGTAATGAAAACATTTGCAATAATTCTATAATTTTAATAATTAATTTACTCAAAAACAACATTTTATGTTACATTTTTACATCATTTATTTCAGTCAAATATCTCAGAGCCACCCATTTGAATCTAAATATCATCAGCTAAAATGATCAGGCCATGCATTTAAATCTTATCATGATCAGGCTAAATTTCATTGGCTAAATATCATCAAGCTAAATATTTTCAAATCCCATGTTGGTCTCCAAAACTGTAACCGATAAAAATCTTAACATTATTACTAATTATAAAGATGATTTATTACAGAAAGACAAAACAAATCTCTGTACTATCCAGAGTAAGATAAATTTTTTTAAAAGCAGAGAATAAAATGAAACATCTTTTTGGGAGACTCTTTATCAGTATTTAAAAACAAATCCTCTTATGGAGATGCATATCTAAGATTAGCAATGTAATATCTCAGGGTTGATTCACCATTTCTACATCTAAAATGTACATTAAACATTAATAAATAATTTTTCCGTATTCACATATTTTAATAGGGCTAAAAGTTGATTTAAGTTTTTTGTTGTATTAATTAGAATGAACAATGATCTCAGTGTTCTAACAACATATAACAAATTACTATCCTTAAAGCTAGAATATCAGAAATTAGGAAAAATAATTCAATAATATGACTAAATAGCAAAGGGATTTTATTGCATCTACTCATATATCAAGTAAATAAAAAATTATGATTCAAATGGTGTAGATGAATTAAAGAATATTTCTTTTAAACAATCTGTAATATCTTATAAAATAATGCTATCATATTTTATTTTTTTAAAACATGTAGATAACTAATATAAACTAATTTTATTAACAATAAAATAATGTGAAATATTAACAAACATAAAAACAATAATGATAAATTTTCTACAAAGACAATAAGTAATATTGTAATATTATTACTAATAAATATTTGCTACTTTAGTAATAAATACCTGTGTGGTATCTCATAATGTGATGTGTTAACAATAAAAATACTATCAGAGAAGATTGCATAGCATTCAATTTAAAGCTTAAATAACAATAATTAGCAAAATATATGAGAACGTTTTATTGTACTATTAATTAAACAACAATAATCTGTTCTATTAGAAATCAGACTGACCCAACTTATAAATTTTTATTTTTATAAATGTATGACTTATACAAGGTGCTAGTGGCACTACATAATATGCTTATCAAGCTTATAATATAACTAAAATTAGAAGGTTTTGTTAGAAGTTTTCTTTAACTAAACAATATTTATATGGTTGTCAATGCCACATGTATGATCAACGATATTATATAATCTTCATTAACTTGTGTAGGTACCCCTTTAGATTGAACAAATAAGAAGGGTTATTAGATTCATCAAGAGATCAATACAACAAAAAATATTAAATATCTTGACCATAAATGATTTTCAATTAACTTTAAGTTTATACAACTGATCTGCAGGGTATAACAACTTAATAACATGCATGTATACCATATTGCAATAATAAATATAATATTTCTTGTATTATATCTTTCCTCTTTGAGAAATTGTATGGACCAATAAAACTTTAAATATTATAAAATTAAACAAATTCAATATTTATATTATATTCTTAAAATTAGAATTCTTTGTTTTTAAAAGCAATCAAGAATAATAATATAATAATTCAGATATAATCATTTATGTATTCACAATTTAAATCATTGTTGTTCTGTTTTTTGCTTTTTTAAAAAAAAATTGAACAATTTAAATGGATAAGTTTAACAACACTTTATCCTCATGAAAATTTTTTAATAATACAAACCCATTGATAATCAGTTATCCAAGCAATAGTTGACAAGCTTATTATTATTTGTTTTTTATTCTTTGGATATTACATGTAGTAATTATTCCTTTAAGGCATAACTTTCATGGATTATAAAATTTCTAAGCATATTTATGGAGATAAAATATTGATGATTATAAATCCATTTACTAATAGTCATTTTTCATAATAATTATCCATCACTTTAGATTACTATTGTTGTTGTAGTATTAAGTAGTATTTAACCCCTGGTTGCATTAGTTTTAAAATATATGTCCAAAATTTTAAGTAGTTCTTTATAAGTGTAATAAAAAGCAATTTGTTATTCCATTAATTCATGTTATCTTTATAATATTCATCTGAAGCTTTATGTTGATATAGCAGATACATATTTCAAACAAGTGATTTTTGGTTTGTAAGAGAGATAAATAGATAATGTACTTCAAAATAAAATGCAGCATGCCATGAAGTATTCTTAACATTTTTGTAGTTAAATCCAAACATTTGATTGTCCTTTCTTTTCAATTATTTATTAAATAATATACATTGTGAGACATTTAGTTTATCCATTCATGATAATGTAGAACATTTTTCAGTAGAGGCAAATGTTTAGTTGTTTGTCTAATCAGTCATCGTTTTATTGCAGAATGCCAAGATGGCTAATTTTGCATTTAAAAAAAAAATCTTATGCAGTTATTCTACATACAATTAGTAAGAAAGTAAACAATTTTATACACATTTGTGTGCTTATAGGTTTCCATCACATGATTAGTGAGAGCCTAAATGTTTCTCAAAATTTTTTATTGTTTTGTATTTCTGTAGGAATCTTCTGTCACAAATGCCAAGAAACAGAAGGAAACAGATAATAATTGGAAATTTTAAAAGTCTATAGCACCAAAATTTAAGACGATATTTTGAAATCATAGATGGATATTATTTTAAAACAACAAAATACCAAATTACATTAATTAATAATTAAAAAAAAATAAAAAAAAATTATTGTTTTACAAGTAAACTACCTATTGTATTAAAAAATAAACTAAATGATTTTTAAAATTTCATTTATTTTTAAAGTTTCTATTATAGTTAATAATAAATCTAATCATTACTCCAATAATATAATTTATTGAAGTGTTTTATGAGGTTTTAATTTTAAACACATTCAACCACATAAGGATATGTTTGAATATTATATTAAAACATATTATTATAAAGCATACTCTAAGATTCATTATCACAAGTGCTTAAAGTGCTCAAGAAATTTCAAATTAAAAACATTCAGGTTGAGGTTACGATTAACAGAAATCTACACAGGCTATGCATGCACTTTTAAGACCTTCTTTTCCATCTTTTCCTGTAGTTTCCAGAAAGGCAAATTTTATTTTTCCATGATAAAAAATAAAAATTTTATGATAATTTTTGTGATCAAGTAGATTGAATTTTTTTGTCTTTCTCTCATTTTTTTGTTAGTTACTGGAGAACAGTTCAGCATGAAAAATATATTGGTAAAAGTTTTACTTTTTCCATTGTATTTTGAAGAAAACATTATGAGGGTTCTAATGGTAAGTATTTTTATTTTTCTATATTTTTAAATTATTATTTTATTATATATTTCTTAATTATTGTTTGATTATATGTTTTTTAATTATTGTTTATATATATATATATATATATATATATATATATATATATATATATATATATATATTTGATAAAAAAATTACTATTGAAACTAACATAAAAAAATATCATGATTGTCTGCATTTTTTTTCTATAATATGAGCTTAGTAATTGAATTAATTGATATGAGATAAAAATAAATATATTTTGGAAATGTAATGATGTGATTTAGATGTTTCTATAATTTCTTGTCTGCATTTTAATAATAGTAAGAATATACAAATGCTAAAATTAACAATTTTGACAGTATATATATATAAACTACAAACATAAGTACCTCAAGCTTAACTCTATGATGAATTTAGTATTTCATTCACTTTTTATTTTATTTTATTATTTTGTATATAGTGACTATTTTAGTTCATTATAATATTCAAATTATACTAATTATTGATCAATATTAACTACTTGTTATAAGGGATGTTATTGGGATGTCTTATACATTGCAAACTCCTGTATGAAAATGCATTTTGAAGGACTAATGAGATAAATGAAAGATACTAATGTCTTTATTCTATGAAGTTTTCAAGTGATGGATTACCTTAGATAATATACCAAATTTTTAAAAATTTTATGATAAATCCAACTAACATACTAACAAAACAATAGTTTTAAGTTGTGTGCATGATAATTTTGAATTTATAAAATAATATGAAAATAATTATTAGAAATATTAATTTTTATTCTATTTTTTATTACTTTAAATATCAATAATTATATTTTTTTCAACTTAATGACATTCTTTGGTATTTTATGTTTCAAAAAATATATATTATGTCATTTTTGAGTAATATAAATTTAATTTATGATAAAATTTGTGGCTTAACATAATTTTTTAAATATTCAATATGGCCACTTTAGCAGTCAAATTAACTTTACATGTATGTGTATCCTTTTCTCATAACAACATTTTAAATGTGAGAAAACAAAATTTGATACATATAATTTTTAAGATACTGTGTATGTATAAAATCTGCATGAGAAAACATTTTTGATAGATTTAATAATTTGTTTCACTAGGTAGAAATATAAATAATATTAATATCACTGACAATGATATTATTAGCAACAATAATAACAGTAATAATCAATAATATTTGCTTTATTGATTTTAGAATTTATAGTTGTGTCTATTAATTTAGATCAGCCAGAAATAATGGGTGTAACCAGGGAGATGGAAAATCATCATCAACCCTGTAAATAAATATTTCAATTAAAATTATTTAAATAAGATATTAAAATAATATTTAATATTAAAAATATATAATTAATGTTATATATTATAAGAGCATGAGAGATCTTGATATCTCTCTGAGAGATCAGCCCAGTTAACTCACTAAAGTAACTATAAGTATAATTAACTATAAATTGACCAGCATTATAAATACATATAAATAATACTCATCATTATGAGTGATTAACAATAAATAAACAATCAATCTGGTGAGCAGATTTGAAATGGGTATACTGTAGGCCAGGCCATCTATTTAGACTTTACCAGCTTCAGGCAATTATTTAATCATTAATTTGGATGCACCAACTTAAGTGCCAATCCATCCGAATATATAATGATAAAAACAATAATGCTGGGATATTAAAACATGCTGATCATCATCAATGCTCTGGCCACTTAATATCATTAATGTATTGGCCAACTATAAATTTAAATTCTAATAAATACTAAACTAAATAGAATATAGTGCATGGATTTTAAAAAAATATACTGTTTGCAACAACCAGGATGTTTTGTCAACTGAATGCTGAAGCACTAATATACTTCCTCTTTTATATATCAGACCATTATGCACAAATGTAGCTCAGAGAACATAAACTTTATAATTGTTACTGTGATCTAAAGATGATGCAACATGTAATATTCTAAAACCCATTTAGAATCAAGTTTACTAAAACAATTTTAACGATTGCAAGTTTATTTCTAGCAATAAAAATGATATTAATGTCTTTAAGATATGGATATACACACACAAGCCTTCTGATTTTGATTAATATACAAAATTTGGGTTATTATATTGTGGTTTACATATATGTTCCAATATACACCTATATATATATATCTGCACATAGACATGCAGTATAATTTTAAAAATGAACATATTTGAATTATCATAAAAATACAATAAATGATTAAAATTTACATTATAAGTGTCTATCTGACATGCATTGGAATTTTCACATAGATGTGCAGTACAATTCATAATATATTTCAATCATCATATAAAATACAATAAGTGATTAAATTTTAAGTTATCTCATTTTAATAATACAAATATTTATTGTAACGGTCAGAAAACGTGTGACTCATAAACATAGTGCAGAATTCGACCACCATACAGAACAGCAGCACCATCGAGTAGTGAAGCCACCCGTTGTACTGAGTTTGAACATAGTTTATCGGTTCCACAATACAATCCACGAAACAACGCATCTGATGCCACATTAGTAAATATTTCCTTAGGCACGGTGGTCAGGGATATGCAAGAGACTCATGATTTTATTTTCGAGTTAGCCAATAATCAAACTAATATTAATTAAACATTCATATTTACATAATCGAGGAAATATATAGAATGGGTATCGAATAAGTGAAACGTAACTGCAGACGTATAGTTTAAAATTATTTATTAACACATTTTAATAAGATCATTTACTAACAATATTTATGGATTAAAAGCTTCAGTAGTGGGATTTGCGACATGATTATATTTTAAAGAATACATTTATTTATTTAGACATTATTTTATATTGAGGATTTCAGTAGCGGTATTTCCGATACTGTAATGTTTACAAAAGGAATACATTTATTTGAAGGCGTAATCTAGCTACCTAAAATTCTCGAGTGAGTATTTCTAATGCATGCCTGGAGGGATTTATACCTTTGCAATGCAAGAGTCTAAAGTATGGGTTATAAGAGTAATGGCAGACATATATTTATTTAATTAAAATATTTATTTATAACTAAGGGCAAACATTTATTTGAGAGTGAATTATGCAGATAATGCAGAGGCGGAGTGATATATAGAATAATAAAACTAAGTAAAGGAACACGTGGTACGCTTTAGAAAGGCGATATGGAATGGCAGTATATCGAAACTGCAATGCCGTGAATGAGTTTATAAGGATGTCGGGCTGGTCTCTGCCATCGGCCCGATGAAGTAAGGTGTCACATAAGCATAACCAGGGACAAGCGGTCCGTGTCGCAGTTTTGCCGGCTGGCTGCATGACATTGTCAAGTCCTACGGGAGCACCCATTATGCCCGCTTGTGTAGGACGACTGGGGTTAATTTCAACCCTGAAGAATCTGGAAATTTCACGGAAGAATGGGTCATCGCATCTCTAAAATGTAGCACATGTATACTGTATAAACGATTATGATGAGATTTAAAATAGATTTCTAACTAGGCCCAACATTACCAACATTTACTCAAGAACTCTGGTGACTCTCAAAGAAATGGGATTTTCTAGAATTATTCATTAGATTTAATAAATACAAAATATATATAAACTGGGAGTTATTACAACTAATATGCCAGCCATTTGCGAAGTAGTAGACCCTGCATTACAATAAATGATGCACTGAATGCGTGTCGATTTATATGAAAGTAAAGTTATTTAGGAAAGTAAATATTAATGAAAATTGGACACGCATTCATTGTTTTAAGCGATCATAGATTTAAACTTTGAAATTTGAGACATTTATGAGCATGCAATAATTAAATAATAACTATGGATCCATCTTTTTCTAATAGTTCTGGCTTGTGTTTTAGAACTTGGAGTCCCATGTGATGCCATTTTTCCATCTGATTGGCTGTCACTTAAGCATTTTTAAAGCGTATCTGTTTGAAGGTGTTTAGCTTTCACGTTATTATAGATAAAAATGTAGATTATAGAAATACGCACCCAAGAAAGCTAGAGTGAGGTAAGCTAGATTATTAGAGAAATTTACACATTAAGTTAATTATTCAGTTTTAGTTATACATATGGTAGTTTTTACATTTTATAATTTAGATAAGTAGTATGAAGAAGAGCTATAGCATATTATTAGAGTACTCTAGAGTTTGAACACAGACAGGTACCTGTTTTATAAGAAGTTTTCTGATTCCATTAGTTTAGCAAAAAAAAAGTTCACGAGTGGCAATTCTTTCTTGTATTTAGATATTCATTTAATTTCATGGCAGCAGCAGCTTTCTCATTCATTTCAGGCAGCAGATCTTCATGGTGAATTTATGATGGGCAATGGAAAGTTCAGCATCTGATAGGCCATCTCCCGATGGAGAATAATCTAGGTGCTTTACTCGGTCATACCTTGGCAGGAACAAATTATTTTATATTTTTCTGAAACTCTCAGTGATCGAGAGCAAAGCTAAAGTTTAAGTGAATGTCTCCAGAAAGTCTAAGATGGCCTCTTTTTTTATCTTGATCTTTCACATTTTTGTAAAGGTATTTTTAGGTTCTTCTTAATCTGCCCTGAGGATAATCAATGCATTTAGTTGGTTTTTAATTAAAGAAAGCTGCCGTTCTATTGTTTACATTTTACATTTACTAATTACATTTTTGGGGAATTTTTCTTTAATTAATCTATTATCTATCACTGACCGATGCTTTTAAATTTCAAAAACAAAAAGGGAACATAAGATTATTTTAACTTTTAATTAAATATTACATCAGATATTTTTTAGAATTATTATTAAATGAAATTTAAACAAAGCAATAAATACGAACTTTATAATCCAAAATAAATGATTAAAATTATACAAAATTATATAACTAAAAGAAATCTAAATTATATTATTTTATCCCTATTTATTGCGTTTAATTTGAGATCGAAATGTGTATGTGTTTATGCTGAATTCTACATATATTTATACATTTTTAATATTGTTACACACACAACTCGATATCAAAAAGTTTAAATTTTGGCGGGATAGACCGGTCAGTGAGAGATGACAGAAAAAGGTGAAACTTAAGATTCGAATACGAATCTTACTGTTTCATTTCCCCGTACTTCCCGTGAACAATTAAGGGAAAACAAAGGAGGCAAGAAAGAGAGAAAAAAATTTTTTTTTTTACATTACATAATTTAAAGACGAAAACATTATTGTTTTTACAGATATATTGAAATATAGAAAGCAGAGATTACATGAAGCAACGAACAATTTATATACCCGGATCTAGAATTTAGTTTAATTAAAATGGCCTAATTTGACCGTGTCTGGTTAAAATCATAGTAATAATTAGTTAAACTGAATGTATATATATAAAAAATTCTTAGAATAGGATTAGTTAGTATAATATAAAAAAATTGTAAGATTAATAGTAATTAAAACAATATATATATATATATATATAATAAAATTTCTATCTAAAACCCTACTTGACTAAAGTACAATCCATTCAACCAAGTTCATTATATCAAGTTCGTTTTAATATTCTCATATACGTTTAATCTGTCCTAAGAGTCTAATATTTTTACAACCCCGGGTCAGGTGGATAATACCGATCTCTCGTCATCGATGAATGTGGCCTTGGGTTTTCTAATCATTGCCTTTTATCGGGTGGTTCTTTGGCCCAATGGTTCAAATCCAAGGTAGTGAGAAATTCAAACATTTCTCCTATATCTTTTATTTGAATGCCTGTCATTAATGGTTGGATGGTTAGCGGCACGCTACGTTGGATCGTTCTAAATTTCCACTTCCCTATATTCCACCAGTTTTTGGCAGATCCCTGCAGATGGTAACTAGCTATAGCTATCTGCACATCTGGCCCTTTCTTATGAAATTTTAAAAACTTCTGTGAGCTCTCTAGGTAAGTTTGAGGTTTTTCCCTTATTTCCACTCTAAATATTTTAACGTGGACCATCTTTGTTAAGTGGCTTTGGTATCCACTGTCCATTTTCATGTTTTCTTCCGTGACTTTTGGTTCTATTCTTTTGACCCCATCCATGCTTGTCTCCTTTTTACTGCTTCCACTCAACGGTTCTTGTGGGCCTTCATCTATTGGAATAAGGTCTATTTGCTCATCTACTATCATCGGTTTGTCAAGTATTTCTAATTCCCTTTCCTTTTCCATATCTTTAATTTCTTCCTTTTTACTAACTGGGGATATTCCATAATGTTCGTTGATCATTTCAAGATACACCAACATATCCCTATCAATTTTCTGACACTCCCTAACTTGTATCTCCTCCTCTTCCTGACTCATTTTTGGTTCTTCATATCTTCTTCTAGCTTCCTCGCGTATTTTCCTCCATCCTTTTTTACTCTCTCTAAATATTTCAAGTAACCTTAGACTGAAGTTCATTGATGCTATTCTATCATTTTCTGCTTCCATTTTTCTTAATATTATTTATTTTATACTAGTAGCATTTGACTACTCCCCACCGGAATATTGGCCCTATAACACTCTTTCACTGCCCTCACCTACTCTACATTGCCCTATCTCTATATTGCTGCATTTAACATATTTAACATATATATTATAGCGAACTACTGGTTACGCGTATAATAAGCTACTGCTGTCTATGATATATATATTTGTACTTTAACAAAATATTTACTATTAACATATATAACACGCTTCTGCTGTCTATGCTATATATATAACGGTGTTTTAATAATAAAAAAAATTCAATGCTACTTGCTTTCTCATTTAACGACTGATTACTTTTTTTTTTTGACATATATATATAAAATATTTCATTAGATCCGAGTATTTTCGTTCCTTCTTAAATTACACACACATCCCTGCTTTCCTTAAATTTGTTATTACACCTGCTGTCCTTTCATTCACTCGACCCACATTATTTCACTCGATTTATTTTTTTTCATTATTTTTATCAAAACAAAATCGTATATATATAGATTAATTAGCTAACTCGAGTAACGAAAGCTAAAAGAAATTTATATGCGTTATATTTTGCTCAGGGTATATATGGGTTTTTTTGTATCGAAAGCCTCACGTTGGAAAGCGCCAAACGCTAAAAAAAAAATTTAACTATGTAATGGTCAGAAAACGTGTGACTCGTAAACATAGTGCAGAATTCGACCACCATACAGAACAGCAGCACCATCGAGTAGCGAAGCCACCCATTGTACTGAGTTCGAACATAGTTTATCGGTTCCACAATACAATCCACGAAACAACACATCTGATGCCACATTAGTAAATATTTCCTTAGGCACGGTGGTCAGGGATATGCAAGAGACTCATGATTTTATTTTCAAGTTAGCCAATAATCAAACTAATATTAATTAAACATTCATATTTACATAATCGAGGAAATATATAGAATGGGTATCGAATAAGTGAAACGTAACTGCAGACGTATAGTTTAAAATTATTTATTAACACATTTTAATAAGATCATTTACTAACAATATTTATGGATTAAAAGCTTCAGTAGCGGGATTTGCGACATGATTATATTTTAAAGAATACATTTATTTATTTAGACATTATTTTATATTGAGGATTTCAGTAGCGGTATTTCTGATACTGTAATGTTTACAAAAGGAATACATTTATTTGAAGGCGTAATCTAGCTACCTAAAATTCTTGAGTGAGTATTTCTAATGCATGCCTGGAGGGATTTATACCTTTGCAATGCAAGAGTCTAAAGTATGGGTTATAAGAGTAATGGCAGACATATATTTATTTAATTAAAATATTTATTTATAACTAAGGGCAAACATTTATTTGAGAGTGAATTATGCAGATAATGCAGAGGCGGAGTGATATATAGAATAATAAAACTAAGTAAAGGAACACGTGGTACGCTTTAGAAAGGCGATATGGAATGGCAGTATATCGAAACTGCAATGCCGTGAATGAGTTTATAAGGATGTCGGGCTGGTCTCTGCCATCGGCCCGACGAAGTAAGGTGTCACATAAGCATAACCAGGGACAAGCGGTCCATGTCACAGTTTTTCCGGCTGGCTGCATGACATTGTCAAGTCCTACGGGAGCACCCATTATGCCCGCTTGTGTAGGACGACTGGGGTTAATTTCAACCCTGAAGAATCCGGAAATTTCACGGCAGAATGGGTCATCGCATCTCTAAAATGTAGCGCATGTATACTGTATAAACGATTATGATGAGATTTAAAATAGATTTCTAACTAGGCCCTACATTACCAACATTTACTCAAGAACTCTGGCGACTCTCAAAGAAATGGGATTTTCTAGAATTATTCATTAGATTTAATAAATACAAAATATATATAAACTGGGAGTTATTACAACTAATATGCCAGCCATTTGCGAAGTAGTAGACCCTGCATTACAATAAATGATGCACTGAATGCGTGTCGATTTATATGAAAGTAAAGTTATTTAGGAAAGTAAATATTAATGAAAATTGGACACGCATTCATTGTTTTAAGCGATCATAGATTTAAACTTTGAAATTTGAGACAATTATGAGCATGCAATAATTAAATAATAACTATAGATAAAAATGTAGATTATAGAAATACGCACCCAAGAAAGATAGAGTGAGGTAAGCTAGATTATTAGAGAAATTTACACATTAAGTTAATTATTCAGTTTTAGTTATACATATGGTAGTTTTTACATTTTATAATTTAGATAAGTAGTATGAAGAAGAGCTATAGCATATTATTAGAGTACTCTAGAGTTTGAACACAGACAGGTACCTGTTTTATAAGAAGTTTTCTGATTCCATTAGTTTAGCAAAAAAAAGTTCACGAGTGGCAATTCTTTCTTGTATTTAGATATTTATTTAATTTCATGGCAGCAGCAGCTTTCTCATTCATTTCAGGCAGCAGATCTTCATGGTGAATTTATGATGGGCAATGGAAAGTTTAGCATCCGATAGGCCATCTCCCAATGGAGAATAATCTAGGTGCTTTACTCGGTCATACCTTGGCAGGAACAAATTATTTTATATTTTTCTGAAACTCTCAGTGATCGAGAGCAAAGCTAAAGTTTAAGTGAATGTCTCCAGCAAGTCTAAGATGGCCTCTTTTTTTTTATCTTGATCTTTCACATTTTTGTAAAGGTATTTTTAGGTTCTTCTTAATCTGCCCTGAGGATAATCAATGCATTTAGTTGGTTTTTAATTAAAGAAAGCTGCCGTTCTATTGTTTACATTTTACATTTACTAATTACATTTTTGGGGAATTTTTCTTTAATTAATCTATTATCTATCACTGACCGATGCTTTTAAATTTCAAAAACAAAAAGGGAACATAAGATTATTTTAACTTTTAATTAAATATTACATCAGATATTTTTAGAATTATTATTAAATGAAATTTAAACAAAGCAATAAATACGAACTTTATAATCCAAAATAAATGATTAAAATTATACAAAATTATATAATTAAAAGAAATCTAAATTATATTATTTTATCCCTATTTATTGCGTTTAATTTGAGATCGAAATGTGTGCGTGTTTATGCTGAATTCTACATATATTTATACATTTTTAATATTGTTACACACACAACTCGATATCAAAAAGTTTAAATTAGGGCGGGATAGACCATTCAGTGAGAGACGACAGAAAAAGGTGAAACTTAAGATTCGAATACGAATCTTACTGTTTCATTATTAACATATCTATGTGTGCACATAGAAATGTATGTGCATACTGTCATTTACACAATGATATTTTAATTTATCAAAATAAAATTATTAAAAATATCTTCTTTCAAATGAATCAGTTATTAAATTCTTTCATAAAAAGTTTTTGTCTTCTTTTAAAAAAATAGGATGATAAATAAATTAATTATTTATTCTTAGATTTTTAATCCAAGCAAAATTATTTATGTTTGACTTTTTTTTAAAAAATATAGATTTTAAATATTATTTTCACAATAGAAATTATTTAAAATATCATTATCAATTATTAAAATATAATACTTTCACAGTTAACTCCACATTGAAAGTATATAAATTTCACCTGTTCTCTTTAATGATTAAAGTTTCTTTTTTAATATACCACTCTTAATCATAACATTTTAAAACTTAAAACACAGATTGTAATTTTTTTATTCAATAAATGATTTAAAATAATATTTTTTTTAAAAAAATGTCATTTTAAAAAATTACTTAAAAGAACTTACCAGCCACACTTTATTATAAATATGATGTGATATATTTAGCTGTGGTTTCTTGTGTAGATAAAGCAACATACATATAATTAATCATCATCACTCCAATTTCAGTGGCACTTTATATAAATATGATGTGATACATTTATCTGTGGTTCCTTGCATACAGATAAAGTAGCATATGTTTAAACTAATTCTTCAGCAAGGATTCTCTTGGAGAGCTGGTCTTAGTGAGATGAGTATAATACAGGATTGGCATCATGAGGAAAAGTATAATCATGTAACTGTTAGCACTCAATCCCTTCTCTTCTGTTTAGGATTAGACAGATTTCAATCAAGCTAGCTGTTTTGTCCACATTTGTGCAGCCTAATGAACACAGACAGTGGGTCAAGCTTTTATATGAATCAACACTCCTCCATTGTGAACTATAGAGCAGCTTTTTAACTTTCCCCCTTGTGTTCTTACATATTCATGGTTATTCTTTATAATTCTGGAAACCAACTCTACTAGTCAACTTAATCCTGTAATCATTTTTATCAACCTTTTTTATATTAGCTAGATTGAGTGGTAAAAATACATTAATTAAAAACTATTTTATTATCTCTCTAATCCTTTTAAAAGCAGATTTGAATTATATCAAAGTATAAACTACAAAGTTTTCAAAATTGATAGTAGAAAGTATACAAGCATTAATTAAAAGATTTCAAAGATAGATAATAGAATTTTTTACAATTATCAGTAGACATTTTATTATGAAAAATGCTTGTTTTTAATTTCAAAATCAGAATTCAACAAAAATATTTATTAGGCCTTTTTAACTGTTTAATTTATAATAAAATTTTATTTTAAATTCAAAATTACTTAATCTTTTACTGGTTTTTTTTCTAGGGAAGTGAAGAAAGTATCTACAAAATTTTTGTCTGTGTTTATTTCTTCTTTTTCTTTCAACTTTATATATATTTGTGCACACCCACACTGTTGTGTGCCATGTAACACACCTGCTACAGTATATATTATAATAATATATAACGAAAAGACAAAAATGTGTTAACTAATTTGAGTTAATAATTGTAAAAAAAATAAATAAGCAGATTTCAAACAAATAAATGTTTATTATCATCATCATCATCATTATTTTTAATTATTAATCCACAACAGAATGAAGTTCTCTCTAAGTTGAATACATCTCCAATCTCTAACCTCTCTTCTCCATATTACCCAGCATACTTTGTTATTTTATTGATTCATCTCAAGTCTCATTTTAGATCATTTACAATCTTTTGTAATTCACTTCTAAGATTTCAATTGTCCATCTATTATCATCATTTTTAGCGATGTATCCAGCCCAACTCCATTTTAGACTTTTGTTTCAATGATGTCAGTAACACCTATTTGTTCTCTCAGCCATGTATCTCATTTTTGATCACTTCTTGTAACTGGTAAGATGAAACTTTCTCTACATTACAAGAGGTCTGAAGTCTTCATATTATTATTCTGTTATGTGTGCAAATTCATAAGTATTTTTTTTTAAATCCTTCTTTTTCAAACACATAAGCCTATTCCTGTTTAATATTAAGTTATTTCTACCAAAAGCACTATTTTAATTTTATAGTTAAGTTCACCCATTATGTTAGCATCTGCAGTAATAATCTGAGTAAATTATTTTATTCATCATTATCAATCTTTATACTTTTTTGTGAGAAAATACTTTAAACATTATTTTAGTCTTTTTAACATTTATTTTTAATCCTATTTTCTTATTTTCATTTGATAACTCATGCAACATTTCCAGAAGCACTAAAGCATTATTTTCAAAAACAATTGCATGATCTGCAAAATCTAAATGACTTAAATCAAGTTCAGATTAGCAAAAGGTAGTATTTTTTAATCTGTTTTTCTTTCTTATTACTATATTAATACAATTTATTGTAATACATGTTTATTAATAAATGTATTGTTGATAATGTTTGGATGGCTAATAAGTGTTTATTGATAAACATGACTATGAGATACATTTTAAAGTAAAGTTTGGATGGAAGTGACTAATTTAATTATCAATAAACATGTATGATAATTTATAAAAAGACTGTGACAAATTTTAATGATCAGAAAACATTTTTCTAGCAGAAAGAATGTGCCAGAAAAATTTTGCTGTGAAATTCATCATTAGATAGCCTACTATTCTCTACAGCTTGCCTTGGTGAAGTTCATTTTCATGAGTATACATGTGAAAATTGAGGTACATTGTTAATATTTCTATTATTATTTAAATAGATAATGACTTCCTATATGTTGTTTGAATCTCATCAAGATGACTTGCTAATAACTCTAATAGTCCATTTGTCAGCTGGCATGGTTGCTTCATAGAGAAGAAATTAACTTCTAGCCTGTGTTTGAAAGATCAGCCTCCATATAAAAAAAAAGATGATCACTACATTTTAAAAACTTGTGTTATTTTGCTTATCTGATTTACAAATGAGATATCACTACCACTGGACCCTGACTTTATTATCTATCCACTGTACAAAAATAAAGAGAAAAAATGTTCTGATGTCTGTCAATTATGCAAGCCAAAGCCGTGATCAATGAACTGATTTATTCAACTATCAATCAGTGAAAAAATATTGTAATAAATTTAATGGATTAACTTGTAAATTCCTAACCAAGTCAAGAACTACATAGGATTAATTAATGAACTAAAATAAAACTATATCTTTGACAAAAATTTAAGCAAATAACCTCATGAATTGTGTAGTAAAATAATCAATAGCTATAGCTGAATAAACATTGAAATATATATATGTTATTTTTTGTTTTTACCTGCAAAAGATTAACAAACTGAAATAATATCTTTTTATTTTATATTTTTTCTTGCTTTTGTATTTTTGTTAGCCATTAACGTTTAGAATTACAATTGTGACTAAAATTGGAAGTTAATTAAGTAAAAAATAAATATAAATATATATATTTATTTTAATGCAAACGCATGTGTTGTACTATTTCATTTTAATGACATCTTCAATATATTACAACCATAACAACAAAAATTGTAAAAAACAGTAAACTAAGTACTACATGTTTTAATTTATTTTGAAATTGTGTACATATAGTTTTAATGTTGTTGATAGCAATTGGTGTAGCTTTAATGTATTATTATAAAACTATTAATGATATATAATCAATTACATGAAAGCAGTAATGATTATTATTCTACTTTTATAAAATAAAATCATAATTATTCTGAATAGTGAAAATAAAGCTCTATGAACTTTTCAAATGAATTTAATCTTAAATAAATATTTCACTTATTTTTCACTTTTATTATTATTATAACATTATTAAATTAATTAATTAATTAAGTAATTGACTTTTTTTGTAAAATATTTTTATACAATTTTCTATATTGTATATGTATATACACAATAAAAAGATAATCCTAAAACTGTGTAAACAACGTTTTTAAAAAAAAATTAAACGGGGCTTATTTCTTTTTCTTTTTTGTTTGATTTACCCTTATATAATTTAGTTTTGAATATTTCTAAATCACCGTTTTTTATAGATAATGGAAAAAAACTTAAACTGTTACATAAAATCAAAATTTGTAGAAAGTTTGGGATAAATAAAATAGAACAAAAATAAAAAAAAAAGTGATTAGTAGTACAAAAGCATTTAAAATAAACACAACCTAAAATTACAGATCAGGTTATTACGCCAAATACTTAAAAACTTGAATTGGTGACAACTGGCAAATAAATTTGAAAGATAATTACTATAGTAAATTAACTTTTAAATAAAAATGGATTATTTTTTATCTATTAAAATTCGATTTAAGATATCTTCAAAATGTTTTGCTAGCAGTATTGTCTTAGAATAAGTAGAGGCATTAATAAAAAAGCTTTGCAAATGTGCTGATGAAAGGCAATAAAAAATATAGGCTGCAAGAATTAAGATCAAGCGTTGATGGCCTGTGGTTACCATAGCTGCCTTCCAAGCATCTGGCCCGGGTTCGCTTCCCTGTCGACGCTTTGACATATGAAAAAAAAATTAAGTAAACGAGCGATTTATTAAGGAAATTGTGAAAAAAAACAAAGAATTTGGATTAAGTATATACTTTAGGCAAAGAAACTATAAAAGATATATTGAAAGAAATTGTGGAAGATATAAGAAAAAGAATGACTGACTGAGGAGCAAAATATTTGGACAAAGATGATAAAATAAGTAAAATAAGCACATAAATAATAAGTTTAACTAGCATCGATTTTATTTTTAGTGACATATATAGATGGATGAATAGAAAACTATGTTTAATTTTTTTAATGAATGAAAATAACAAATGCTTTTATCTACAATTTTATAACATATATGCGTTTTTTTAATTGTTGACATTATTCCTTTCATTTTACCGCAATAGGAACAGGATTAGTAATTCTTACATTTAAAAGCAATTGTCAAGCGCTTCAAAGTACAATTCAATACAATACATCTGAAAAGATTTAATCTTAAGTAAAAAATAAGATCATTTAAACTATTGTTCGAACAAAAAAACAAAAAAAATCAGTTCTTAATGCGATATATATATATATTGCAATTATTTTAATATAGTATTTAATTGACTAATTGGGGTATAAAAACGCAACAAAAAAAGTCTGTATAATGGTTTTACGCATTGTAAGAAGAAAAAAGAAAGTATATTTAAAGGATCGACTTTTGTTGATAATAATTAGACATGAGAAAGTAAAGCTTTATATTAAAGAAAACATTATAAAATTGTAATAGACAAACAGCAGTTTATAAATAATAGAATGACAAATTAAAATAAAAATGTTTAAAAGGCCATTTTTATTTTAATTTCGACCACGCACATATAGTACATTTGTTTCTACTTTCTCCGTACATATACATGTTTATATTAATCTCAGTAGTGCTAAAATATCCAAAATAGTTTTGTATCAGTTTGCCACTTAGAACAATAACATAAACGCAGATCATGATGTTTTATTTTAACCTCAGAAATACCAGTAAACTCATCATGTTAATTGATGTATGTTGGTGATTATCCCATCTATGTTTTTTATTATATGAATAATCATATAGTAAAAGCAGCTGCAAATGATAAAAACATAGTTGTTTTTTTTTTATTAATAGAAATCTGTGTTTCTACAGTGATCTATCCTAATTTAATATTAGATATATTTTGAGAGAGTACTTATTCAATTAAAAAGCATTTCAGTTAATAAAATATTTTTCTAGATATAGTTATAGAATTCATAAAAAATCAGATATATATATAATTTATGAAACATACATTTAGATATAAGTACTGTATTGAATATATATATATAAGGATATTTAAATATAGATAATAAAATATCTATTCAAACTGATGCAAATAAAACTAAATAAATACTTACACATAATAATGCAAAACAACATGACTCTGATGTAATTTATTACATAGTCAAAACGTCATTCAGATGTTCATTAAGATATATCATCTTCATTCAAAATATAAATATAATATGTAAATTAGAAATGTTCAATTAATCTGATTAGCCATATATATTATAACGATAATTTTCTGACTGATTCTTATATAACAGAACAATGGTTAATACATATTTTAAATAAGAATAGTTAAATTCTAATATAACCAATTCTATTGACCCAACATCTATAATGATGATGACTTAGTATTAAAGATAAACTAAGAACAATTATGAAGAAAGGAAAGGCTCCAGGCAATGATGGAATTATAATTCATATATTAAAAGAAGTAGGTGAAAAAATAGAATTTTTTTAGCAAAGTTATATACCAAATGTCTAAATGATAAAGATGTGCTAGATGGTTGGAAAATGCAGTAATAATATTAATATTTTAAAAAGGTGATAAAGAAGATATTATAAATTACAGACCTATCAGTCTTTTATCAGTTTTATACAAATTTTTTACCAAGATAATTACAGCTCATCTACAAAGAACATTGGTTTCCACCAACAAAAAAAACAAGCTGGATTTAAAAATGGTTTTAGTACAGTAGATCATATCCAAGTATTGACAGAAGTTATAGGAATGACAAATGAATATGAGTTTTCATTATGCTTTGGATTTGTAGATTATAAAAAGGCATTTGATTCTATAAACATTTCTTCAGTGATTAAAACATAGAATCATCAAGGTATAGATCCAAGATATTGTCATATTTTAAAGAATATTTATAAAAATGCAACTGCAACAATTATATTACATAATGATACTAGGAAAGTGAACAATGACAAGGGTGTAAGACAGGGTGACTCCATATCTCCAAAACGTTTTACAACAGTGGTGCAAGAAGTATTTTGTGCATTAAAATAGGAAGTTAAAGGAGTGAAAGTAAATGAAGATTATTTAAGTCATTTAGATTTTGAGATAATGTAGTTGTTTTTGCAAATAATGCTTTGGAGCTATAAGAAATGTTGCAGGAGTTATCAGATGAAAGTAGGAAATTTGGACTAAAGATAAATGTTAAAAAGACTAAAGTAATGTTCAGTGGATTTTCTCAAAATATGAAAATAAAGATTGATTATGATGAGTTAGAAAAAGTTAACAGCTACAAATACCTTGGTCAGATTATTAATACAGATGGAAACATAATGGATGAAATTAATCTTAGAATTAAATTTGATTGGAGTTCTTTTTGTAGAAATAACTTGATACTAAAAGGAAATAAGCCTATGTGATGTAAAGAAAGGTTTTTAATAAATGTATATAACTAGTTTTGGCTTATGAATATGAGACTTGGACACTTAACAGAAGGGCAATACAGAGACTTCAAACCACTCAAAAAAGTATGGAGAGATGCCTGTTATGAGTAACAAAAAGAGATCAAAAACGCAATATATGGGTAAGAGAGCAGCCACGTGTTACTGACCTCATTAAAAAAATTAAAAGACTGAAGTGGAGTTAGGATGGACATATTTCTAGAAGAGATGATAATAGATGAACAATTGAAATCTTAAACCAGATTCCAAGAGATTGTAAAAGACCCAGAAAGAGACAACATGTGAGATGAACTAAGAAAGTGTGCAGGGGTGATGTGGAGAAAAGAAGCTAAAGATAAGAGAAGATGGATTGAATTTGGAGAGACCTTCATCCTGCAGTGGATTGATAATGTTTGGTGATGATGAAGAACAATTATTCCCAAAAATAATTTTTAATTTGCTTTTCTAGTTTTAATAAATAAATAAAAATGTAAATGCATCTAATCTTCTATATAGAAAGTTTATTTTTGGAAAACTAATGATCTGCCTGTTCATCATCATTTATAAATTATTGCTATTATGCCTGCATGTCCCCCAGTGTATTGCATAATATTTCAGAGTTGTAAATATTAATAGCATAATATTGTTAATAGCATAATATTTAGGGAAAGTTCTATTAGCAAACACAAAATAAATTGATTAATAATAGAAATAAGTTAACAATTTATTAACAATAAATATATAAAAGTATTGCTTATATATTTGCAATTATTACTGAGTATAATGTACAAAATAGTAAAGTCAATAAAAATAATAATTATTAGAGATATTTTAAATTTACGGTCCTGGAATAATTGTATTCCTAAGATCTTACCAAATGTACAGTTTGTAAGGTACGAAATCATGTTTTTCTGCAAATATTTTTTTACTGTATTCATGAATGAGTCCAAATTAGTTCACTCAGGACAATAGTTATTCTGTTTGACACTATTAATTTTAGATAAGATATATAGTAGATCTTGGATAAGTCTTACAGCACAGCCTATTTCTTAACTCACAACATCATTAAAGCAAGTGATTGCTGGTTTTAGCAGTCTCTGGATCCAATTGCTATTCCAAGTGTTTTGACTGATGTGGTTGTTGTTTTCTAGCCATACTAGATAGTCTACTGCTGGCCAATGTCATAATTGCTGTGCTGAATCATAGTATTGAAAAATACTTTTAGCATCAGCAAGCTATTGCAATCTAAACTATGGAGAAAAATTGTTTTACTCAGAAGTTTTTCTTCTCTGCATGAGATGACTGCAGCGCTCCTTCTTGAAGTCTTGAAATAGACTAAGATAAAAGAAAATAATAGGTTTTTAATTAAAAGTTTTTAAATGATATATATAGATTTTTAAAAAGAAATTAGTTGTGTTTAAGTTGTGATTGTAATAGGAAAGAAGAGTGAAATAAGGTAAAAAAAAGAAAATTTTGGTTATGAATATATTTTGTAATTTTTAATTCATTTAATTTTTTGGAATATGTGATATTTATTGTATATATATTTTATTTTAGTGTGCCTTGAAAAAGATTATAAAAAATAGTCGAAACGTTGGATTTCTTTTTCATGATTATAGTCATAAAAAAATCAAGTTTTAAAAAGGAGTTAGTTTGTTTTATTTCTATATTAGATATATATGAACTATTTCTAAAAGAAGAACTGTGTGCTGGATATATTAAATTATTTAAACTAGATTACCATAGTTATTTATTTCTAACCTATTTATATGCCACTTGTTCTTTTTCACATGCATTCCTATACTGAATGGATGTTTTTCCAACAACATATTTATTAAAACTAGTTACAAGATTCAACACCTGTTTATTTACAATAAAGTGTTTATTGATAAATATTTTCCTCATTCTTTTCACAACATTTTGTGGCACAAATAATTCTGCATATATTTTTAAATTATATCATGGTTTTATAATAGTAAGAAAATCAAGTCATACATCATGAGACTTAAATTAATAAGCTTGTATTTGCAAATATAATAAATTATGCTAATAGCTTTAAAGAAGCTTTTTCAATAAATGCTGCAAGAGAAAGCATTTAAAATCTCTATCTAAAATTACTCCTATTCCCAAGCCAATTTCAAGCTAATGGCTCTCATCAGTGAGATGCTAGGACATTCAGACCCTAGATCTAAAATATAAACTCAAGCTCAGCATTTATCAAATACTTAACTATTAAGTAGATCATTTGGAATTTCCAGACATCTATATGTCTTCAAATCCAGCTACCTAACTTAAATAGCTATATGGGAATGAACAAAATTCAGATACACCATATATTAATAGTCTTAGTAATATAACATCACCAAAGCTTCAAAAACCAAACTATAAGAGAAGGAAATCAAGTTGTACATCATATGAATTGATTTAATAAGCCTGTATTTACAAATGTAATATATCTCTATCTAGATTATCTCTATCTGCAAACTGGTTTCAAGCTCACGGCTCTCATCAGTGAGGTGCTGGGACATTCAGATACTAGATCTAAAATATAAACTCAAGCCCAGCATTTATCAATTTTTTTAACTATTAAGTAGAAAATATCCAATGTTCAAACTTTTATATGTCTTTAAATCCAACTATTTAACTTTAATAGCTATATGGGACTGAACAAAATTCAGGTATACCATATATTAATAGTCTTAGCCATATAACAATCTCAAAAGCCAAACTATAATAGTAAAGAAAGCAAGTCATACATTTCATGACTTAATTTAATAAGCTTGTATTTACAAATGTAATGTAATGAGCTTTCTAATAACTCTATACAAGCGTTTTTGATAAATATCACAAGATTAAGCATTTCAAAGCTCTACCCAGACTTTTTCCTATCCAGTTTTAAGCTAATGGATCTTGTCAGTGAGGTGCTGGGACATTAAGACACTAGATCTAAAATACAAACTCAAGACCAGAATTTATCAAATAGTTAACTATTAAGTAGACAATCTGAAATATTTTGACATCTATATGTCTTAAAATCCAGTTATCTAACTTGAATAGCTATATGGAACTGAACAAAATGTAGATACACCAAATGTTAATAGTCTTAGCAATATAACATCCATAAAGCCTCAAAAGTGAAACTATAATTGGAATGAAATCAAATCATACAGCACATGACTTAGTTTAATAAGCTTGTATTTTCAAATGTAATATAATGAGGGTGCTGCTAGCCCTATACAAGCTTTTTTGATAAATACCACAAGAGAAAGCATTTAAAATTTCTAGCTAGTATTATCCCTATCCCCAAACTGATTTTGAACTGATGGTTCTTGTCAGTGAGGTGCTAGGATATTAAGACAATATAGCTAAAGTACAATCTCAAGACCAGCATTTATGAAATACCTAACTATTGTCTTCAGATCCAGCTATCGAACATAAATAGCTATATGGAACAGAACAAAATTCAGATATATCATATATTAATAGCCTTAGCAATATAACGTTGCCAAATCCTTAAAAGCCAAACTATAATAGTAGGAAAATCAAGTCTTACATCATGTGACTTAATTTAATAAGCTTGTATTTACAAAAGTAATATACATGCTAATAGCTTTAAACAAGCTTTTTAGATAAATGACACAAGAGAAAGCATTTAAAATATCTATCTAGAATTATCCCTATCTCCAAACCATTTCTGAGCTAATAGCTCTCATCAGTGAGGTATAAAACACTAGTAGTGCCTCCCTGATGAGAGCCATTAACTCAATATCAGATTAAGGATAGGGATAATTCTGGATAGAGATTTTAAATACTTTCTCTAGCAGCATTTATCAAAAAAGCTTGTTTAGAGCTGTGAGCATGCTCATTATATTACATTTGTAAATATAAGATTATTAAATTAAGTCATGTAATGTATTACTTGATTTCATTACTATTATAGTTTGGCTTTTGAGGCTGTTATATTGTTAAGACTATTAATATATGGTGATCCTGAATTTTGTTCAGTCCCATATGGAAAATTAAGTTAGCTAGCTGAATTCCATGATATATAGATGCCTGAAAATTTTGATTTTCTACTTAATAGTTAAATATTCAATAAATGTTGGGTTTAAATTTGTATTTTAGATCTAGTGTCTGATTGTCCTAGCACCTCACTGATGATAGCCATTAGCTCAAAACTGGTTTGGGAATAGGGATAATTCTGGATAGAGATTTTAAATACTTTCTTTTGCAAAATTTATCCAAAAAGCTTATTTAAAACTTTTAGCATGCTCATTATACTTGTAAAACAAGTTTATTAAATTAAGTCATATGGTGTATGACTTGATTTATTTATTATTATAGTTTGGCTGTTTAACCTTTGGCAGTGTTAATGCTAAGGCTATCTGAACTTTGTTCAGTTCCATATAGGTATTTAAGTTAAATAGCTGAATTTGAAGACATTTATATATCTGAAAATTTCATATTTTCTACTTAATGGTTAAGTATGTGATAAATACTGGGCTTGAGTTTGTATTTTAGATCTAGTATCTGAATTTCCTAGTGCCTCACTGACATGAGCCATTGGCTCAAAACTGGGTTGGGGATAGGGATAATTTTAGATAAGAAATTTTAAATGCGTTGTCATGTGAAATTTATTGAAAAACCTTGTTTAGAGCTGCTTATCAAATTAAGTCACACGTTGTATGACTTGAATTCCTTATTATTATAGTTTGGCTTTTGAGACTTTAGCAATGTTATATTGTTAAGCTTATTAATATATTGTGATGGAATAAGTATATGCCATTACATTTCTTTCAAATAAAAGTGGAAAAAATATAAAATCACCCTCAAGTAGAAAGATATGAAAGATATATATATATATATATATATATATATATATATATCTTTCATATATTATCCTCTATATATATATATATATATATATATATAAGAGGATAATTTAATAATTTTATTTAAATTAATACATATAATTCAAATCAAATATATTCATTAGTTAATTTAATTTTCAGAATTTTTCTTTTAATGTGCTTGTGTGCATTATAATAAAATGTTTTGTTTAATTAAATTTTGGCAGTAACTTATTTTATATATTTTACTAATAATATTTAAAATTAAGAATTAGAGATTTTAATATTCAATGATATTTTAAGCTCAGCTTCTTCTGAGCTAGTGACTGGTGCTTTTGGTTCATTAAAACAGTAACCTCTCCTGTGCATATCTGCCTACTATATACATTTTTTTAGGTTCAAATAGCCTAATGGCGCTCTGGTATGGCAGATTAGGTTAAGGAGGTTACATAAACCACTATAATTGGCTTTCCAAAGGCTTGATACCTTTTTTGACCATGAGTACTCTGAGAATTTTATTAGAAAGTTATGCCAGTAATAAAAAAAATGTTTTTTAAATGAATTATTTTTGTTTATATTTTTAAGTTATAGATTATAATGTAGATGTAAAAGTATTGCTGAAAAGTAAATTGCTCACATATGTATACACATGAGAAAGGAAACTTATAAAATATAATATTAAAAAAGTAATTTTAGGAAAGTCTGATTAATAAAGTAAAAAAAAAAAGTAAGTTGGGAACTATTTAATGGGAGGCGCATACTCAGCTGATGTAAAACGTTTGGGGAGAATAGTTTTTTTGTGTGTGTGTAATTACTAAAAAAAAAAAAAAATCTTTAAAAATAATGTTTTCTACTAATACCAAGTAAATTCTTTTTTTTTTTTAATTGTTTTGTTTTTTGGGAAGTTTGGTGATATGTAAGGGAATAAATATATACTGTTACATTTCTTTCAAATAAAAATGGAAAAAAAATATATAATCACCCTCAAGTAGAAATATATCTATAAAAGGAGAACTTAATAATTTTATTTAAATTAATATATACAATGCACAGATGGCAAATTAATTATAAAATTTAAAGTTTAAAATCTAAAAACAATATTGTTTTTAATATAAAAGAATAAAAAAAAGTTGTTAATTAGTTATTTTAATCTTAGAATGGAAATCATTTTCTACATTGACATAAGCATGCAAACAGGCCCTTGGACATAAAGTCAGATAAGAGATAAATTAAAAAAAATACTAGTGATAAAATTTTCAGTTCCAGCTCTAAAGAAAACTGACTGATAATGATGGAAATAAACGCATGATCCACAGAGAAAAGTCAAGCCAGGTAAGATCAATCCTGGAATTTGCTGATAAGCATTCACAAAAGATATAAGAAGAAATCTTTGAAGTTGAGATTTAGATTTGGATTGCTCTTGCTGATTGTATGTTATTAAATATATTAATAAATGTATTGTGGATCTCCAAAATGTAGGGATCATGCAATAAATTACATTTCCTGCATTTGCTCCAGCTGAAGTGGTCCCAGATTATGATGGTTCCTGGAAACTGGCCAGCAACGGACTTGTCTCCACCTAGAAGAATATGAAATGGAAAGAACCATACATCAAGGATCACCCAGACAAACTTCAATAAACTCACAGCCATGGAAAGTATGAACTTTAATAAGCTAAGAACTTCTTCAAATACTTTAATAGTCTAATAATTTTTCAAATACAGTACTTAAATCTAAACAGTACCTAACCCATAAAGTCTCTTATCTGATTAAGCAGAAACTTAAATTATTTGTTATATTTTTTTTAATATGTTTTCTAGTATTATCTTTTCCATTCTCGTAATTTCTTTTAAATTAATAATTTAAAATGGGTGTAAATAGCTGCATAGATTCATAAGATTATGTTAGTTTAAGGTGTGTTAATTTTGGGCTAATTGTTTTGTAGTTAGATAAGTGCTGGTGAATAGATGTACAGATGTTCTATGTCAATGTAATTTGAGTAGGTGCACTGGATACTCATTCCCTTGTACCATATTAATATACAGGGCATAATAGCCACCTGAACATATGGCCAAAAGTGTAGCCATCATGTTTGTCAATGGTGGTAGAGTATTTCCTACACTATTGATTTTCTTACTCTATGATTGAGACAGTAAGCTGGCAAAAACAAATATCCCATTTATAGAGCTTCTCTATATATATATATATATATATATATATATATATATATATATATATATATATATATATATATATATATCAGATAATTTCATTTCCACATCGCCAATTGGGCAGTGGATCATTCCTGTCTGTTGTTGAGGTTTATTAATGATCATGGGGAAGATGCCCATTCCTTCCCACCATGTTTCATTATTTCTCTAATGATATCATGCTACAGACATAAATTCCTGTTAGCATGGTTGTGTGATGCTAATAATCTCATTTTGCATTGGTCACATCAGTATATCAATAAGCTAGCATTGGTTTGAATGTGAGATTTTAGCTAAGATTAAAAGGGATTGGGTTGGTTATATGCGTAATCTATGTAGCATATTCATGCTTATTAAAATATTAAAATTGTATTTAAATCTATTATAAGCTTCCATCTGTGCACATGATTTAAATGAAATATATTCATTAGTTAATTTAATTTGAAAATTTTTTTTTTAATGTGTGTGTATGAGTTATATAAAATGTTTTGTTTAATTAAATTTTGGCACTAACTTATTTTATATATTTTATTAATAATATCTAAAATTAAGAATTAGAGATTTTAATATTCCAATTGATAGTTTAAACTAAGCTTCTCCCTGAGCTAGTGACTGGTACTTTCAGTTCAATAAAAGAGTAACTTCTCCCATGCATATCTGCCTACTATATAAATTTTCTAGGTTCCAATAGCCTAGTGGCATCCTGGTATGGTAGATTAGGTTAGGGAGGTTTCATCGACCATTATAATATGGTATATCTGAATGTTGCTCAGTCCCATATAATGAAGACATATAGATGTCTGAAAATTTCAGAATGTTTACTTAATGGTTAAGTATTTGATAAATACTGGTCTTGAGTTTGTATTTTAGATCTAGTGTTCGAAAGTCCTAGTACCCCACTGAAGAACAGATAGGAATAATTCTAGATATAGATTATAAATGATTTCTCTTGCAGCATTTATTGAAAAAACATTATTTTATAACTAAATGTAGGAAAAAATAGTTGTTGTTTTTTTTTTAAAAAAAAAGGTTCAATAACACATAAACTCGGTCAAATAATGTAAAATATTCTTCACGAATAAACTGCGATAAACAGAATAGAAAAAATTCAATAAAACATTAATCACTAATACTATTTTACTGGTTAATGTTTTTTGAATTTTTTCTATTCTGTTTATCACAGTTAATATGTGAAGAATAAAAAAAAGATCAATAACTTTCTTAATATTGTAACCCACATTTATCAATAGCATATTTAGATTTTCTGTTCAATTTTCTATAAGAATAGTGAAATTATTTACTTAAAATCTAAATTAGAAGGCAAATGAGAAAGGGACACAAAATACTTTATATTTTTATAAACTATGCAAATCAAATTCTTGTGTGCATGAAAACTTTTTTTTTCTTTACATAGTACAACTTATCATTTTATTATTTTTCACTTAATATAAAGTATATTTCCTTTATAAAATATTTAATATTATAAAAATATATATATTTTTAATATTTGTACTTAAGTACGTTATATATAGTACATGCACTTATACGCATATGACAATTTATTCATTTATTATTCAATTTATCAGAGTTTTTTTTTTTGTTAATCATTGTTTTTGATCGTGAAGCTTTGTAATGTAATAAATTTGAGATGCTATTGGATTTGTTCTGCAACAAATCCCCTCCATTTTAAATAAGACAATGAGCCAGAGTAACTTTTTATTACTCATTTCTATGCTTAGGGCAAAAAGTTTAACTTGACATCAGTTAATACATTTTAGTCACTTTTTAAAAAAAATTATATTACTAAATATAATACATTTTAGTCACTTTTTAAAAAGATATTGTATTACAGATATATTAATATATTAAAAACCTAATATATATGTCCATGATTTCACTGCTCAGAGGTTTGCTTGAAGTGTAAAAAAATGAATAGGATTTCAACTTTTGGATTCATACAACCATAGCACACTAAGATATATAATGAAGTATGAACACTAGAAGGATTATCTGTTTGATTTCTATTAAGCTACCCACAACACACCAATAATCACATATAATACTAATTTATAAAGCATTCTCTCTTTTGAGTCTTAGTGGCTGCTAATTCAACAAACATTGAAATTGTACCTTACTTTCTTTGAGCCTTACACATGAGTTAATTACTTGGAAAAAGTGTTTAGTGACAACACTTGAGGAAATATACAATTCAAAATATCACACGATAGCATAGTGACTGATTTACATAACCAAATCCTAATACATCACTAGAAGTTAAATGCATCTGAATATAGTTTAACAGAAATTTTGTTATATTCTCTTCAGAAATCAATCTAATTATTCTGGTTATACATTTCATATCTATTAACATCATATACTTATTACTTAAATTATAACGATTTTTGATTTTTTCAGTATTATCAATAAAAGTTGCTCTTGCTTTCTAGCAAACTGGTAATTTATCAGTTTAAATTTTAATCATCACATTTTGTATTATCATATATTTTAATTTTAAACATGGGTAATTTTTTTAAAATCATTTATCATTTTAAACAGATCCATAGTCAACAGAGAGCAAATCAATTTTTCATCTTCTAAGATCAAATTTTACATTAATCCAGCTACTTTTGGAGTGGTGGTGTACTCTGAGTGGATTTGAAATATATTCTGCATCTTCTGAATCACTGCTGATTTCTTTATGTTGGTTTGAATATCATTCTTAGCATCTTCTGTTTGCTCCTATCTTCTTCTATTCTAGTACCATATCCTGGACATGTTGTATTCTCTGAAAAGTGCCTGGTTATTTTGGACTTAGAAAACTTCTAGAACTATGTACAATATGTCTCCAATCTCTGATACCAGTGCTTCTTTTTCTCTTTTAGCACCATCTATAATGTCTGGAACTCTAATACAGTCAATAAACACCTCACTCACTTTATTAGTTTATATTCTCCATTACCTACTTCTTCCTGATTCATGACAATGGCGTTTAAAAACTCAGCCACTTGTTTTATGATTTTTGGATCAGTGATGAAGATCATCTGTTTAATATGAAATGGTGAAATTGGCTTTCTGTCATACCACAGGCAGACAATTCACCTAATTTTGACATTTGTCTTCAAAAGAATTGGGTATAACTTTCAACATATTATGTATGTGAAAACTTTTCTGAATAATTTATATCTGATTCCTTGTTGGTGCTCTTCTGACCAAAAATTATTTACCATTTGCTCTCTGTACTCAGAATAGGAGTTTGTTTTTTATTTAATGAATTCCAGAATTCCTTAGCAACCCATTGTAGATGATTTTAGGCAATAGATATTTACTCTCTTTTATTTAGACGATTAATTACAAATATTTTTCCAAACTATCAAGAAATCCAGGGAAATCTCTCCTGCCTTATTTCTGAACACCTGAATTTTAAGGAATTGATTTTTACAACTAAATGTCTCATAATTTTTTGCTGGCCTGTGATTGTTGTATTCTCATAGTTTTCTTTTATTTTTTTTTTAATTTTATTTCTTAAAGTAACTCTTTTGCTATCTTCATTATATTTTCTTGCCATTCAGTAAAACCAGTTATATATATATATATATATATATATATATATATATATAACTGGTTTTACTATATATAAATATGGATATATATATATATATATATATATATATATATATATCTTTCTTTATCTTATCATAATCCATTTTTATTATTTATGATGCAAACTACTTATTTCTGGTTTTCTGCATTTGCTCTTGAATCTTTTGGAGTTTTGGAGTATTGAATTTTGAATTTGATTATCATTTTTCTTCATTTCTTTCTCACTTCTAATTTTTCTCTTCTTTCTATTATATCTTGTAGACTTTCCTGCAATTTATTTTCATTAGATCCAATAGATTTTTGGACCATTTCTTCTATATCAGCAGATAATATTTTTTCTACATGCTCTATTTTCTATTGTACTTGCCATTGTATTTGAACTACTATTTCCAACTTCATGCTAACATAGTCTCATTTGATGATAAGTTTACTATCTCTGTTTTATTGCTTTACTTCAATTTTATGTTGCATTTCTTTATTCTTTAAATACATTTTTTTCATAATTTTTTTAATCTTTTGTTGCTTTTTTTGCATGTTTTAGTTGCATATTTTTTTAAGTATTTTTTTTTTATCTTGTTCTGGTTTCTTTGTTATGTTTGTTCATTTTTTAAAATGCATTTCTTTAAATTTAAAAAAAAAAATTTTTTTATAAATGCAAAAAGAATTTCAGTATTAAATGTGCCTGGATAGTTTTCTGAAACCTTTTGCATTGTCTGAATAGATTCTTCCTTAATTGGCTCTGATTCCATTGATTCTACTGGCTCTTGTGTTGTTGATGGATACAAGTTCATTTTGCTTCCATCTTTCTTGTTCCTGAATGTGTTGTTATCTATATATTATATGTAACTAAATGTTCTATAATACTCTTGCTAATTATTGCTATTAGTATGATAATTATTCTCTTTATGCAAATTTACAATCTTAATTTTTTTACATAAATTCTATCATGGAATAAGTACACCAGACTCAACCCTTCATATGCAATAATCTCCAAAATAAGAGGATACATCTTCACTAATATTTATTTATGTTTTAAAATATATTGTCTTACCTCCCTTTCTAGACTCAAAATATTGCTTTAATAACTGTTAGTACACATAGTCTTTATAAACGCTAATCATATTTTTCATTCCAATCTTTTGTTGATATTATTTATTATGTGACACAATATGCTCAATTTATCTATGCTCTCATATTCAGTACATTATGTAATTACACAGAAGTGAAATTGAGCTGAAGAGAAGAAATATTCAGACCACATGATTGTTTGTACCAAATATGTAACAATAATTTTTGAAAAGCTGAACAAAGATATATATTTATAAAATGGTTAATATACATTTGAATAAATATGATTAAATTCAAATATACACAATATTATTAATCAAGCATCTATGATGATGATGATGATGATGATGATGATGATGATTTTCCACTGAAGGGTAAACTAAGCACAATTATTTCCAAAAATAGTTTTAATTTGTTTTTCTAGTGCCAATAAATAAATAAAAAAAGAAACCTTAAGATACCAAATGTTTTATAGAAAGTTTATATTTGACAAACTTACTAATGCCTGTTTATCATAATTTATAAGACATTACTATTTTTCTTACATGTTCTCCAATGGATTACAGGATTTTTCAGCATTGTAAACATTAATTGCATACTGGTGTTAAGTGCATAGTGTTCGGAATGAGTTCGATAAGCAAACACAAATTAAACTGATTAATAAAAATAAGTTAGCAATTTAGTAATAATAAATATATAAAATTGTTGCTTATATATTTGCAACTAATATTAAGTATAATACACAAATAAATAAAGATAATAAAACAATAATTATTAGAGATATTTTAAACTTAAGGCCTTAGAATATTTATATTGATAAGTTCTTTCCAAGTTTAAAGTTTGAAAAGTTCAAAATCATGGTTTTCTGCAGATATTAGTCTTTCACCATGTCATGAGTAAGTCCTAATTGGTTTATCCAGGGTGGTAGTTATTTTTTTGGTCACTGGTTATATCAGATAGGGTATACAGTAGGTCTTAGGTAGTTATTATGATACAGCCCACTATTAAATAAAATTATGATAGTTTTATAAACTTCAGTGTTAGTCTTTGTATCTGATTACATGTCTACATGTTTTGATTAATATGGTTGTTAGCTTCTAGCCACACCTACCAAATGGTCTCATGTTAGATGATGTCATAATTGATGTGATTGATCTTAGTAAAGTACTTTTACTATCAGCAAGACACAGCAATTCAACTAAAAACTGTTTTAACCAGTCATTTCTCTTCTGTGTATAGAATAACTGCAAAACTGCTTCTTGAGTTAAAGCTTAGAATAGTCTAGAACAAATAGCTATAGTTGTTCATTTCTGATCTATGTATATCCCAAATATTGTTGTTTTTCACACATATTCCTGTACTCAATGGATGTTTTTGAAACAATAGATTTACCAAAAACTAGTTACAAAATTTAGCATCTGTTTATTTGCAACAACATATTTATTGATAAACATTTTCTCCAGTGATTTTACAACATGTTGTGAAAACAAATAATCCTGCATTATATCATTATTTTATAACTAAATGAATGAAAAATAAATAGTTTATTTATTTATTTATGTTAACAATAGGAAGAAAAAAAATCATTATCAACTTCTAAAATTTAATTGATAACTTTATTAATTTTAGTAATTCACAATTTTCAATAGCTTATATAGATTTCTGATTCAATATTCTATAAGAATGAGAAAATTATATACTTAAAATCCCATTCAAGAGTCAAATAAAGGTCACAAAATACTTTATATATTTTTAAACTATGCATTCAAATTCCTGTAATTTTATTTCTTCCTTTACATAATAGAACTTATCATTTTATTGTTTGTCACTTATTACAAAGTATATTTAAAATATTTAATCGTGTGATTAAAATGTGTAAATTATGTGGGGGTTTTTTTTTTAATTTTTTAAACCAGTGTCCTTAAGTGATATATATGTGAACATACATTTTTGACTATTTATGCATTTATTACTTAATTTACATAAGTTTTTTCATTAAATATTTTTATGAACATGCAGCTTTGTAATGTAAGTAATTTTAATTGCTATCAGATCAAGGGCTTAAATATAATAGATAGTACTTTAATTTTTTTTTCAAAACTCAATTAAATATTAATCTTTTAATAAATAAACTTTACTATTTCTATGCTATGTAAAACCTTAACTACGTTCTCTAAAATATTAATAAAATATCTTTGTTAAATTTGTTGGAATGATAATTTCTAAGACAATATCAATTAATTGATTTAATAATTGTTAAAGTCATAATTTGATAAGTTAAAGTTTTAATTTAAAATGTGCTATCTTTTGAGTCACTTATAATAGATGGCTTCTGTTTTGCTATTTGTTAAAATATTATTTATTAATCTGTATTAAAATGTATTTAAAATGGTAGTTACTAAAGTATTAGTTAAGTCATGTAATATCTATATAAAATTACATTTAATATCTTAAGCTTAAGGAAATAGGTTTGATCTTAAATAAGTTTTAGTAAGTAAATTTAGTTTTGCTGTCTGTAAAATATTGATTGTTAATTTGCAGCAAATTTTATAGTTTCCTTAATCATGTCCAGTATACAAACATGTGCAAATATATGTGTATGTTAAAAGAGAGAAGTTTAAAAAAGATTGTTTAAATATATTTTATAAATGGGTATTTTAAGAATGAATAATTTAATAATAATCTCTCAAGAATTCTTAAGTGAAAGGTATTTGTTTTAAAGTAAAGATATTGTATTAAATAAAATAAATAGTTTTATTTGATAATTAAAACAAAGTTAATTATATGTCAATTAACTGTGGAGACAGAATTTCAAAGTCAGACCTATTTTTATGTGGTCTGATAATCCAAAGAATAAAGATGCATGAATTTTAAAAATCACATCCTTATACTAATTGGTGATTAATTAAATAAAGTCTACGGAATTTATGGAAACTCTATGGAATTTTCTGTAAGCAAACGTGTTTAAAAAGAAAAAAATGGAAAAATAAAATTACTTATTTCTTCTTTTACTTCTGCTTGTTACTTTTTACTTTTATTAAGATTATTGTTTCAGCTTGTATTTATTATTTTATCGCCAAATAATGTTGGGATAGACATCTCCAATATCATTAATGTGAGTCTATTCTGACAGTACATATTCATCTATATATAAGCAATATCTAATTGAAAAATACAAAAAGCTATAGTGTTATGAAGGATATTCCAGAGTGATATGAATATGAAAATATACTGGAGGCAACTAAACTGGAAAGTTATACGTATGTTTAATTTACTATCTTTATAGATTTCTTAATTAATTTTGATCTTTTTCTATAAAACCACTTTATTAACACTTCATTGTTTAAAGTTTTAATTTAGTTACATAAGTTAATTACCAATATTATATGATATTGGCTTTTATATTGTCTTTTATATTTTTACTTTAGAATAACTGAAATACAGTTATTATCATTATATCAGGAACTATTTTGAAAATTATCTTTGTACTTAACAAAACAAATGTGATGATTTCTTTTAAAGCTATTGCTAGTTTAAAAGACAAAATAAAATACAGTCATTTTAAATTGCCTTATCTAATTATGATAAAAATGTTAATTATCTTAATATTTTGGAAAAAAGAGATTTTATATCCATATTACCTCCAATGGAAATAAGATAATATCTTAGCATTATTATAATTCATTCATTTATAATTCATCCATTTATTTATTGGAGGTATATTTTATTGCTGTATATAAAGAAAGAGATAATTTTAATTTGCTTCCTGTCTTAATATTGCCAAAATATTATCTTAATTTTATTATGAAACTTTTTGTTACTTGTTTATTAATCTTGTCATACCTATTCTCTACTCCTCTCCATTTAAAAATTAAAATTGTGGACAATGTTTTTCAAGAAAACTCTTTCTTTCAAATGTTTGTTTGTTCATTTGTTTCTTCTATATTAATACAACTGTGCTATATTTTTTTGCAAAATGGAACAAAGGGACTCCTCATTTAAAGAGGATTATTTTCATTTTCAATAATAAAATAACTTTCAAACATTACCTAAGTTAAATGGGTTAAACCAAAGGTAATATATAATTACTGTTTTATAAAATTGATATATGTTTGTTTATATTGTATTATAATAATTTTATTATTTATGCATTTCTAATTATTATTTAATATGCAGTACATTATAAAGTATATTTATAATAATATGCATGTCACCATGGAATTTGGTATGAAAAATATCCAGGTAAAAGGTTTTTAAGTTGTAAATTATTAAGAGTTCTCAGAATTTTTATTCCAATATAATAAAAATGTATTACTGATATGTAATAAAATGGAATGTTTTGGAAATCAGTGTGTGAGTTGAGATCGCTTTTAAAATTCTTAATATTTGATATTGTTTTGCAAAAATAGCACATTGGTTTGCACATGTTTTTAGACCAAGTATACTTTATTGTGCATTGAATATGTGTGTGAGTTACCATTTTTATTTATTATTAACAAATTTATGTCTTGTTCATTTATTAATTGATATGCTGCTTGGAGACAGGTATCAATTTTGGCATTTAAGTGGATGGCTTTTTTATTGCTGTATTTATTATGCCCCTCCATGAAAGAGAATGTGGTTTATTTGTTTTGGCATTGGCAGGTTCAGCTACTATATGTCTATTTAGCTATTTATCACCATTCATTTTACCTTTAGCTTTGTATTAGTAGTGTGTATTTTAGTGTGTGAGAACATTTAAGGCATGTCCGTCTATGCAATTGTTTTTTCTATCTCTACTAAAATTTAATTTTAGAGATATTAGTTTATTATTAATATTCAGCTCATTTATTTGGCGTCTTATATGCATTAATAAATTTAATGCCTATATAATTATTTTTGCATAATATCTAACGATATTTGCAGTGTCATTAGGGTTATATGTTCATGCTGATTTTTAAACATTACTGGTATTGTAGTTTAAAAACATTTTTAGTAGCTTGTTCATAGGCATATATATGTAATATTCTGTGTATGTACTTGTTAGATGGTTAGTATTTTAAATGAAAGTGTGATAACTTCTTAAATAATGAAAATGCCATAAATATAATTTTATAGAGATTTACTCAGAATGGGATATATTTTAGTTTAAATTAAATAAAATAAATGTTTACATTAGCCATAATTTGTCAATTTATTTTATTTGTATTAAAGTATTGTTATCTTGTAAATAAATATTTTATTATTCATTAAATACGTTTATGTTTTCGGTGCCATCATCAATCTAATTTAAGAAAATTTTATTAAATATTATGATATATAAGAGTTTTTTTCAAAAGTCATATTAAAGTTGCTTATTCAATATATTTATCATTTATTCAATACCTGCATTATTTAAAAATAAATATTATGTTGACATATCCTTATTACAAGTATACTTAGTGATGCAGTGGGTAGCATAAATATACCCTTTCTACCGGCTCCATTATTTTATTTTTCATTACTTGATACAAGATTCAAACATGGAGATATTAAAATAAAATGTGTCTACGCATTGTATGAAGATGAATATTCATATGAGAAGAGTATTAAAATATTTGAAGTATGTTTTATTGCTAGCTGAATGATTATCTGAAGTATTTAGATATTTAAGTATTTTATATTTCCATTTTTTTTATTCATTTTAGAACATAAGATATAAGATTAAAAATAAATTATAATATTTATTCTATAAAAACATAAATCGTTATTGCAATTAACAATGTTCAATTGTTTAGTAAAATAATTATTTTCTTGTATCAAGTATAAGCATAAATCCTGAGATGGAGATAAAGTAAAAACTCACTATGTGGTTTTAAATTTAATAAGAACCTAAGATTTCAATAAAAGGCTAAGATAAGACTGTGATAAGAACCTGAGATTTTATTATTTATTTTTATATTATACTTTGTTTTTTTTTTCTATAACAGGAATCATACTCTGTAGTATAAAAAATCTAAGATCATTGCTCATTTAAGGGTTACATTTGTGGTGTGTTTTGGGCCACAGCTTTAGGAGCTAGATTTATACTTTAGCTGTAATTGAATTTCTTTTGAAATTTTCAACCTTGTAGATTAAATAGTTGTCAATTTTTGTTTTGTCTAAAACATTGTTGCCAGATTAATCAATTATCAATATTGACTTTAACTTGTAGTGCCAAGCTTACAATTTTTTTATTTTTAATGCCTTTGAATATGTTCATTGCAGATAAATTAATATTACAATTATTTTAATTAAACATTGAATAATTTATGTGACTTGTATTCTATAACAATAAAATGTCAATATTAAAATTATAAATATTTATTTGTTTTTTTAATGCTATATTTAATTTGAAAAAAAAAAACCCTATGTATTTATTGATTTTCTGGTAATGATGATAACATATTGTTTTAATGGTGCAATAATATAAGAATTGCTTACTTTTAATGTTGCATTATTTATTTACTTATTTATGAAGTCAAAGTTTAATAATATATTTCTACTACTGTTTTACTCAGGGTCTAAAAAACCAGGAGATTGGTATAAAATAACAATATAAGCTATTTAGTGTTTAATGATAATAAATTGTAGCATTATAGATGTGGGATGTTGTTTAGTGGATAGTTTGAGTCATGTTATGGCAAAGGTAATATTGCTTGAATGACTTAGGATTATGATAATTGTTACAAATTATTTTTAAACTAACTGTTGTGTGGAAATTTAATGATAATTTTATAGATTAAAAATGGAAGAAACAGAAGTTGGAGATTTGGGTGATGCTCAATGTGTACCTCTCCTTAGTACTCAAGATCTCATCTTATTATTGATAAGGGCAGAATTTGAAAATTAATTTAATAAAATAAAACAAAAATTTGATAACCAGACTAAAGAATGTAAAGAACTGATTGAAAAAATTGAAAGTCAAACTAAAAAAATAATAGAGTCTTGAGAAAAATTCACAGCATAACTAAATGCAAAACTTGATGGTCAATCTAGGAAACTAGACAAAATATATAAAATATCAGAGCCTCAAGACAGAATGATAAAAAAATTAAGCTCTAAGTGAGATAGAAGAATCTCAGATATTGATTCTAGATAAAGTAAAGAGCTTCATGAATTTCTAGAAAATGTAAAGGCAAAATTTGAAGACAGCCCAGATAAAGTTAAGTCAAACTTAGTTGAGTTAAAAGAATTACTAAAGAAAAAATTGTGGAAATATAGAGTAAATAAGAGAAGATGTGCATGAAAAAATATTTAAAGAGTCTAATTGTGAATTTCAATCTTGAGCTAAATTATAATCAGGTAAATGAAAACTTAGTTAGAAATTTTGAGAACAGCAGAAACTGATTAACAAGTTATAGAGCAGAATAATTAGATGATATATTAAAAAGGCCAAAGTATAAATTTAAAAGCATTAATAAAGACCAAATAATTATTGAGAAAAGTTTTATACAGTCTCAAATGATTCTATATCAAAATAAGACAGAATTTAAGAATATTGAAATAAAGTTTGTGGAAATTTTGAGAGGGTCAAAGTAATTTTAAGAAAATATTAAAAGTGATCAATTCTGGCACCTCACCGACCGATGCCAGAGCAGAAACCGATCTGGGTTTGAGGATATTTCAAAGTTTGTTAAGAGCTTGTTTTGCAAGCTCTATATATAAAATTTGATATTCTGTAGACATAATTGTTAAATGGTTAGTATCTTAAATAAAAGTATGAGAACATTTTAAAATGCAATGTAAATGTCATAATTATAATTTTACAAGGATTTATTCAAAAGGGAATATGTTTTATTTTAAATCAGACAAATGTTTATGTCAGTGGTAATTTGTAATCTTAAAGTTACTGTCTATTATAAGTATCTTTTATTGTATTAAAATATTATTATATTGTAAATAAATATTTTATTATTTATTAAATACATTTAGGTTTTCCTTGCCATCATCACATCCATTTATTCAAAAAATCTAATTTAATAAAGTTTTATTACATATTGTAATATATGAGAATACATTTCAAACGTCACATTAAACTTGCTTACTCAACCTATTTATCATTAATTTAACATCTGCATTATTTTAAAATAAATATTATGTTGTTATATCATTATTACAAATGTGCATAATGATGTAGTAAATAGCATAAAAGTACCCTTTCTACTTCCTTCATTATTTTATTTTTCATTATGGGATATCAACTCCGCATACATGTAGATTTTAAAATAAGATGTGTCTAGGGGTTATAGAAAAATGAATATTCATATGAGAAGAATTTTAAAATGTTTGAACAGTATTTTATTGCTAGCTAAATCATCTGAAATATTCAGATACTTAAGTATTTTATATTGTCACAGTTTCATTCATATTAGAACATAAGATACAAGATTACAGAATCATAAAAAGAAGATAAATTATTTAATGTCTAAGAACTTAAATGGTTATTGTATTTAACAGTGTTCAAGTGTTTAGTAAAATAATTATTTTCTTGTATCGAGTATAAATATCAGCCTTGAGATGTATATCACGTAAGAATCTAGTATGTGGATTTATATTTAATAAAAACCTGAGATTCCAATAAAAACTTTAGAGAAGATATTGACAAGAACCTGAGATTGTATTAGTTGTGTTTATATTATATTATATTTTGTCTGTAAGAGGGCTCATACTCTGTTGTGTATAAAAATCCATAATCATTATGGTGTCAGTGTGTTCTCTCTTCTTGTTTGGAGGGTTACAAAAGATAGATAGATAGATAGATAGATAGATAGATAGATAGATAGATAGATAGATAGATAGATAGATAGATAGATAGATAGATAGATAGATAGATAGATAGATAGATAGATAGATAGATAGATAGATAGATAGATAGATAGATAGATAGATAGATAGATAGATAGATAGATAGATAGATAGATAGATAGATAGATAGATAGATAGATAGATAGATAGATAGATAGATAGATAGATAGATAGATAGATAGATAGATAGATAGATAGATAGATAGATAGATAGATAGATAGATAGATAGATAGATAGATAGATAGATAGATAGATAGATAGATAGATAGATAGATAGATAGATAGATAGATAGATAGATAGATAGATAGATAGATAGATAGATAGATAGATAGATAGATAGATAGATAGATAGATAGATAGATAGATAGATAGATAGATAGACAGACAAGATCGGAAGAGCACACGTCTGAAGACAGATAGATAGATAGATAGATAGATAGATAGATAGATAGATAGATAGATAGATAGATAGATAGATAGATAGATAGATAGATAGATAGATAGATAGATAGATAGATAGATAGATAGATAGATAGATAGATAGATAGATAGATAGATAGATAGATAGATAGATAGATTTAACACACATCTTGTGTTAATCATGAATAAGAATCACATTGAGAAAAGTTAATTTAAGCAAAAGTCAATACAGGCAGCATTTTAAAGTATACTTTAAGAGATATTGAATGAAAATTTCAATATCATAATAACAGACCATAAAAAATAACAACAAATGAACAACCAAACACATTCTACTATCTCATAGAAAAGAATATCTATTTAAAAATTTATGTTTGGAAAACATAAAATGTGACAGTGTTAAATAATTTCTATTATCTGTTTATTCAGTATTAGGCACCCCTTAACTCTATAAAAAAAGAGAATATAACAATGACATTAAGAACTGTTTATGACTGTATGGCTGTACATTAGAACATTTTATTCATTATGTGCATAGTCAAAGCTACATAAATATTGTAATATGCTTTTGTGAAGGCTATTTAGTTGCTAAGACTACCATTATTTTTGTGGACAGGTGCACACATTGTCATAAATAATAAATTTGTAAGAAGAATTTATTCAATCAGACAATATAAGTGCCAAATATGTATCTTAACATTCATGTTACTGATAGGGATGACAGCAAGTTACAATTAAATTTATTACAAAAATTTAATTAACCAAAAACATAAAATTAAAATATAAAATATTTACATATGTATAATATTTGAAACCAGGCACTCTTCACAAACCTGGGAGCTTAATTGTAAGTAAAGAGGATTTGAACTCAGATTTTCAAGCACTCTTCAACTATTCACACTATCTCATACAACTGATACACATGACCACACACATGTAAAAAAGATTAATAATCACCAATATACATATTTCTTGCTAAACCAGCACTTATCAGTTGGTCCAGACTATCATCTCTCACACATATATATAATCAATGCTCAGTTTATATTAAGATAGCAAATCTTCATACTTTAATGGACAGGCTTCAATCCACTACAACCTCCAACTTTTCAGCCATCTATATCATTGAAAATCTGATGATGAAAACTCAAATCCCATGCTAATGCTAATATTATTGCCATGCCCATGTTGACCTGAAGTCACTCTGACCTCTCATGTATAGGACAGTATCCATTAAATACATATAAGAGGGATGGACAGGATACAAGCTTAATATGTAAATATTTGAAAGCAGGCACTCTTTACAAACCTAAGAGCTTAATTGTAAGTATAGAGGATTTGAACTCAGATTTTCAAGCACCCTTGGGATTAAAGTTTTAATCATCAGATTTTCAATGATATGGATGGCTGAAAAGTTGGAGTTGTAGTGGATTGAAGCCTGTCCATTAAAGTATGAAGATTTGCTATCTTAATATAAACTGAGCATTGATTATATATATGTGTGAGAGATGATAGTCTGGACCAACTGATGAGTGCTGGTTTAGCACGAAATACATATATTGGTGATTATTAATCTTTTCTACATGTGTGTGCTCATGTGTATCAGTTGTATGAGATAGTGTGGATAGTTGAAGGGTGCTTGAAAATCTGAGTTCAAATCCTCTATACTTACATATGTATAATGTAAAATTCTATAAAGGTTTAATACAATTTTAGGTTTATTGCATATTATAATTTAGAAAACTATTAATTAAAATGCAATGACAATTAAGTTCTGAAAAACAACTTAGAAATCAAGATTTTTTAAAAAAAAACATTCTTTGCAGATGGGCAAATTAACTTTTGAATATCAAAAAACATGTTTTTGATAAATAAAAAAAGTGGAATTTTCAGAAGATAAATCAGTTCTGATAAGAGAATATCAGCATAAACAAAAATTAATATCTGCTTAGAAGACATTGGATGATACCTTTTCACTTTCAACTTAAAAGAACCAGAATATTCTGTAATAGTGAATGAATTAGATTATCAATTAAAAAACTTTTTTATAAACAGAAGAAGTATAATTTTAAAAATATAAATCAATTGAGATCAGACAAGATCAGAAAAAAACAGGTGAATATCTGCTTAGAAGTCATTGGATGGTAGCTTTTAACTTTCAGCCAGTGAGAGGGCAATATTTATTGGAAATTTTTAAATATAAAACCCAAATATTAATAAAGCAAGGAATCTATTTATCAGCTAGAAAGGTACTTGTTCATATATTCCCATTACTACTATGAGAAATCTAATTGTAATTATAGCTGCTTCAAGATGTGTGACCAAGACTACTATGTAAGCATTCACCTATTATACAGTGATTCAGAGACCTGTCTATAACTAGCATAGAGTCTGTAATATATCCCATTCCTTGTTATATAAAAGAATATATTGACAAAACCCAGAAATTATTTTTCTTATTGCACGAGTACTTGTATGCAAGAATTAAGAACTATACCTATCAATACATCTTTATTTAAAATTTCAAGTTCAATTAGAGATGAATATATTTGGAAAACAAAAAAATCTTAAAATCAAGCTTCCTATCAGCAAGTTATATATTTTATTATATTATAAAAAATAACTGAAATTAAAAATTCATAGTAAACCTTTAAATAAACAAAAAAGCAAACTAACTAAGATGTAAAATCATGAGATTTTAAAATCAACTATAATCGATCTGATAAAGATATATCTTTTCAGCTGCTCATAGTTTTTTGACAGTTTATACTAGTTAATTGATCTTAATTTCCAACTTTTTATTCAATTAAATCTACCTTTATGCTTTATTATATTTTAGAAATTTCAAATTGTTTGTTAGAAATATAAGTTTTTAAATGAAAATTATTTTGTAAATATTATTTCAATTTTGTAAATTTATGAAAAAAGATAATAAATGAAAATAGATTAACCTTTTTCTTACTGGATGATTCCTGTGTTGCCAATAAAAATATTAATTAAAAAAATTAGATTTGTTTTAACTCATGTTCTGAAATACAAATCAATTATTGTTCAGATTACATAAAGATAATAAAATTTTATTTAAAATTCACAATTGTACTTTTGATTAGTAGCAGTTGATTTAAAACATTCTGCTATAGTCAATATGAAAGCATTTTTTAAAAACAATTCATAATTTGTAGCAGTATGTTATTCATTTCTTTTGACTTGTTTTACTTTAAAATTAAATATTTTTAAATCATATCAAATCTGAATATAATCACATTATCCTTCTAAAAAATAAATATTACATAAATATTTAGTAAAAATAATCATAAATATATAAACAAATTATGGAAAATATATGCCTTCATTTTTTTAAATCTAAACAAAATCATGAACATTTTCAAAAACTCTCACAAGTTTTCTCATGTGGGGAAACAAAGAATTATTAATCATTGACATTGTCAGCTTGGTTGTAATAGGTTTCTCTTTACATTGTCAGGTTGAGACTTTTATACAATTAATAAATTAGTATTATTTTAGCTTCAGTTTTTCATGAAAGCATTGCTAAAGATTGTGAATTAAAGGTAAAGGGATTAACACTGTTATTATACACTCTGAGAATACACCAGAAAAATCACTAAAAGAATATATATTTTGGTAAAAACATGAATAACTGGATTTTAAAGACTTTTTAATAGAAAGTATAATTATTTGTAATTTTTTATATGTTGAAGTATTATAAATATATGTAGATTTTTTTCTCATCCTTCTTTAAATGTTATTTTCACATTAATATTATAAAAGAGGCAAGAATTTGAAATTTGTCTCATACAATTATTTAATCTGAGTGAATTTTAATTTGACTTATTCATCAGATAGACAAAATTGTAATATGGTATAAAATTATTCCATGTGTATTAGCAGAAAATAAATTATTTAAAATTAAATTACTATTTAATAATAGGTAAAAATGTATCTTACCTATATATATATATATATTAGTTTAAAATTATAATATGTGGTATATCTGTGATTATAACATAATTATGTCAATATTTTTTGATTTTATTATTTTTGTTATTTACTTTAATGAATATGGTTGCTAATTGAATGATTTAAGCTATTCTCAGTTTAGATTCATTCTTGCTTTGTAAAAACTTTTATTTTTAAATTTTGTTAATAAGAATAGTTAATGCTTGTAATATCATTCATAGTATCTATGCATTTTGTATGCTACAACAGAGAATTATAACAAAATAATGTAATATAAATATAAAATAGTCCAATTAAAATCTTGAGGATATGAAAATAGTCTATACTCTAAGTTGTATCATGGATCAATAAAAAATAAAAGCTACCATTGTTTCAATATTTTTAAAATTATATAATGAATCTGGAAATGTAACTAATATGTTGAAAGAACTTTTTAATGAAGAGATCTTAATAGTATCATCAGTAACTTAAAAGCCAGATGTATGGTGTCGTGTTTCTAACGGAATTATTTTAGAAGCTGATGAGATGATCAAGAATATTTGTTTTATTTATTTTCATTAAAAAAATTATTGTTGCAGAATGCCAATTAATGCTAAAATCTTAAATCTGAAGTTCTAGATACTAACCAGATTATTAATAATTTATTAATTCAACATCAAGCTGCATTTATCTACATTGACTTTGGAATAAGCTAATTTTTATATTACACAAACATAATTTATCTAAGCCAGTGGTCTTCAACTTTTTCACACCTGCGAACTGGTAAAAATAAGGATAAGGTTCCGTGGACCAGCAAAAATAAGGATAAGATTTCGCAGACCGGCGGAAGTCTACAGATAAATTTTCTTAAAGATAAGCATAATTGTTATAACTGATCAAAACAACAATGTTAAATATATAAGATAAAGTTTTATATATATATGAAGTTTAAATAATAAAAAACTTTTTTTTAAATTTTTTTAGAAAAGTAATAAAAAATTTAATTCTACCCCCCCCCCCCATAAACATCTGTTATAACTAGAAAAATAAATTAATTTATGAATGATTGATTAGATTTTATTTTCGTTCTGTTTTCTTTTTTTTTTAATTGAGTAAAAATGAGATGAAAAAATAAATAAAAATTGGCTATATTAATTAAAAGTTTAAACTCTTATTATTTATTATTACAAACTTTTTACTGCCCGTCTAGCATGCGAACCTGCAGAAAAGTTCCACGGCCCGGTGCCGGGCCGTGGACCAAGGGTTAAAGAACACTGATCTAAGCCATATTAACATTTGGCAAATAATGTGGTTATTTTATATCTAACATACCTTTTATTCTACACTATTTTTATATACACTACATTCTTCTCTTTCCCTGCAACAAAATATAATCAAAATATAGCTATGCAATAAAATTCTAACAAAGAAATTATTTTTTTAAATAAAGATTAGATAAGTAAATAAATAAAAAGTGTAGTTATGATAATTACAATAATTCATATATATGTAAGAATGAGCACAAAGAAATTTGATGAATTTAACATTAATAATGATGATTATTTGTCAATCTCTTTTCATAATAAAGCAAAATAGAAGTTAACCATATAAAATGTATTAATAATTATGTAAATTAATACTAATTATAAGCAGTTGATGGTAACTTAATTTACATAATTAGAGTTGTTTTAGTGTATTGCGTGATTTGCTACAATTTTAGAATTAAAGATCTGGATAAAAGTCCATAGATCAAGTCTAGTTTTGTCACTTCAATGCTCTAAATTCTTATAAATTTCCAAGCTATAAACTATTCATTTATTTATTTTTATTAATTGATTTAATGAGATATTATTTTATATAGGCTATGTTTTTATACTGTAATAGTGATATTAGCGATTAAGCCAACGCACATGCGCTTTAAAGATAAATTATAAATGAATACTCTAATTTATCTTTAAAGCGCATGTGCATTGGCTTAATCGCTAATATCACTATTAATTGATTTAGTAAATTTTATAAGATTAACTCCAGACTATTTTATTCATTATCATTTTCAACCATTATTGATACACTAAAGGATGATAATCTCTCCAAATTTAATCCATCTCCTATTTCTAGCTTCTCTTCCTCACATCATCCCAGCTCACTTCCTTATTTTATTCATTCATCTCACATGTACTCCCTTTCTAGGTGTTTTACAGTCTCTTGGAATCCTGTTTTAAATTTCAACTATCCATCTATTATCATATCTGCTAGCAATATATCCAGCCCAACCCAACTTTGATCTTCTAATACTTTTAATAATATCAGTAATCCTAACATATGTCTGTCCATAATTTGCTGAGTAGTCTGAACTGTATGTATTTATTGTTCTTCTGTTAAGTCTCTAAATCAATGAACTATAAGTGACAATTGGTAAGACACATTTATTTAAAATCCTTCCTTTTCAAGCATATAGGTATATTTTCTTTTAAAATAAAGTTAATTCTATCAGAAGCACTCTAACCAAATTTAATTCTATGATTAATGTCATCCATTATATTTCCATCCATAGTAATAATCTGACCAAGATATTTGAAGTTATCTTCTTCTAACTTATCATTATCAATCTTTATTTTCATCTTTTGAAAAAAACCATTGAACATTACTTCAAACTTTTTAACATTTATCACTAGTTTTGTTTTTTTACTTTCATCTGCTAAATCTAGCAGCATTTCCGAAAGCTCTAAAGCATTATTTGCAAAAGCAACCACAACACCTGTAAAATCTAAATGAATTAAATGGTTTCCATTTATTGTATTACCTTAGCTTCCCATTTTAATTCACAAAATGCTTCTTGCAAAACTACTATAAAAATTTTGGAGATGTGGAGGCACCCTGCCATAGACCCTTCTCAATGTTAATCTTTTTAGTATCATTATGTAATCAAATTGTTGCTGTTGCATTTTTATAAATATTCTTTAGAATATGACAATATTCTGGGTTTATATCTTGATAATCCAATGCTTTAATCACTAAAGAAAATGATTCCCTACACAAACAAGTAACACTTTATTTGTTTCTCAGTTTAAATCATACGCAATATTTATGCTTGGCATAGGTATATACGTAATACATTTAAATTAAACACAACAGATTTCATTAATGAATGAAGTGCAATATCTACAATCATTGCCTTTAACTTGGAATTTAAAATCAATTTACTATATAAAATTTATGGCAAAAAAATTAAAAATTAATTAATAAGTTGCCTTTGGCATCACTTTTATTATTAAAATTAAGATATTAAAATAAATTATTCATAGACATCATAAATAAACTATCATAATATAAGTGTTATTTGTTTGTGTAGGGAATCATTTTAAATATATATAACATAATAGATTTGTGCGTTTTAAATTATACCGTTATTTAATATTTTCTTAATCATTTGATTATTTTAATTTTATTACTAGATGTGTTTTGAAAAGATGAATCAGATTATAGTTATTTAGCATCAGAGTTGTAGATTAATAATCCCACATATGTGATCTAGGAATTGTTTTGAAAAGATGAATCAGATTATAGTTATTTAGCATCAGAGTTGTAGATTAATAATCCCACATATGTGATCTAGGAGTTGTTTTGATATGTATTTTGTTTGTCTATAAAAGTCGTTTAATATGGATTATAGATATATATTTCGTGGTAAGCGTTTAATGAAACCGTATCAATGAAGTTATAAATAAAATGTTTAATTTTGCAGGCTAGGTTGGAAGCCTTATATCAATAATAAATATTTGGTGCTCATAATAAAAGAGTAACATTGTTTAATGTAAATGAAGCAAATAGATATATAGACATGGCATAGTGGGAAATAATTTTTATTGTATTTTGTGTTGTTGCTTTGTTAAATGATCCAGCCTTGAGAGGCACATCTATGATATTAAATTATTACTTAAACAAGCTATTATCAACATATCATTTTTTTATTATTTATTATAGTTTTATATATGATAATTGATGAGTGGTTCCTATGCAAACATAAATTCCAATTCATGCTTATTGCTCATAAGTATTTCCATTTGACACATGTTTACAAAATTGGAAATTTGAAAAGTCAACTTATTTTGTATGTTCTTACATATATTTATTGCAGTTTGAAAAGATCTAACCACAATTTAAAATAAAGCATATAATTTGTTTTATAAGAAATGACTTGGTGTTGTTATTTAAAATTTATTAATCTCTTTATTTTCTCTTTTCAGTGCAGAAGTCATTAGTTAATTTGGTAGATTTACAATCAACTTAATGATAATATTGTGTTTTGTTAACCATTCATTTAAGTCAACATTAATTGGAATATTAAGTCATATATTCTTTTTTCATAAATATAGGTTAGATTCAGCAAAATTCCCTTTGCTTCCAACTTGTATTTTAGTGAATAATCAAGTTAACCCTGAGAATAGACCACTTAATATGTCTTTGTTATTGCTCTTTGGTATCCAAGTATATTTTCCACATAGCTAGTCAGAGAAGCAATATAAGTAATAATTAAACCACATTCATTCAATTGGAATATATTTTCTATTACATGGATGTAATCTATCAACAATTGCCTACTCAAATTGTTAGGTTGTTCAAATAAAAGCTTAGCATCACAACTTGATTGGGTTAGTCTATACTTGAAAATCAAAACCTGAGATATGTTATAATGGAAGTGAATTGTCCATTTCAATTAGCTCATAATGAATAAGGGGATTTCATCTCTTTTTGTACATATATCCCATTCTATTACATTTACCAACCTTCATTAGGACAATTGAACATTCCATTACATTTGGTTCTAACAACATAAGGGCTCGAAAATTAAACAATTAATGAAGCTGAACTCATATAATGTAAAAGGGTGTAGAATTTTAATTTCCAAAAATTTTTTTTTCTTTTATTAGGATTCATCTGTATAATAGTGGGTTAGTTTGTAATAGGTTAGAATCAATATTCAATTTATAAAATTCATACTTAATCTCCATTATTTTAAGGATGGAAATTATCTCACAATCATTACATTACCTACCATTAACTAAATAAATGTAGGCTTATTTAATATGTATGAGCATTTCCAGTATGTTTTAAAATATGTCAATGTTACATTTGGAGTTAATGTGAAATCTCCACATTTTAGTATTATGTGGATGTAGTGTTCTTATTCGTGGCTTATTGTTTGGTGAAATTTGGATCATTGGATAGCTATAACTCATAATTAAAATAAGGGTGTTTGTATTTTTCTTAGATGATTATTTGTGTTACGGGATACTGGCAAGGAGTGGTGAACCTTGGATTGCAACAACTGTCATATAAGTATATGTTATTATTTCTGGTGTATATTGTTACAATCATTCGTTAACATAAATATGGATAATGCTAATGAATTATCAAGTGGTAGTGTTAGTTTTCAAGACTTTATGGAGATGCTAATAAAAATGGAGGCTAGGTTAATAGCTAGATCTGATAAAATGGAGGCTATGTTAAAAGCTAACTCTGATGAATTAAAAGCTAACTCTGATGAATTAAAAGCTAACACTGATGAATTGAAAGTTAACTCTAGTAAAATGGATAAATAAATTGCTGAATCAAAAGCTAACACTGCTGATTAAATGGTAAAATGGAGGCTAGATTGAAAGCTGATGCTGATGAATTAAAAGATAGCTCTAATGAATTGGAAGCTGAGTTGAAGGCTGGCTCTGATAAATTAAAGGCTAACTCTGATAAAATAAGTACAGAATTGATGACAGTAATAAATGATAATTTTGAGTTTGAGGAGAGTCAGGATAAAAAAAAAGTGTGAGGTGTGTAAAACTAATAGCTTTTATGTAGAAATAATGAGTTTAGAAGTTCAATGGTGTTATTGTTATGAAATGCATAGCAGTCAATATATAAACTCTGACAGAAAAAGGTTCAAAATTAATGAAAACATAATATTGTTGCCTGAAATCAAATTTTATAAGAAAGGTATGGTTAAATATAGTCTATTGGAAGTAGATACAATCATAGGTTATATATTTCTCACATAATCATTTGCATCCTATCTGAATACCCAAAGTCTGACCATAGTAAGATGTGCTCCCTCTCTCTCCTGAGTAAGTCCTTGGCCCATTATAATATATATATATATATATATTATGACCATTAAAAAGAAAGATGTTGAGATACATGAAACCATCAATCTCCTATAAATGTATAAGATTATTATGGTTATAGTAAAGTAATAAGCTAATAATAATAGATAAGCTATACTAATAATACTTAGACTATGATAAGCTTTATAAAATTAAACATGGGCTAGATCAAATGCCCATATGCTACTACAATAACAGGAGCTAAAACAATAAACATTAATATGACAAATGCAGAAATGTAGCAAACTAAGGGGAGGAGAATTCTCATACTCTCTCTTAAAATTTGTAAGAATATGAAATAGAAAGGATTAGGTTACTTTTAAATATTCTTCCACTAGCACATCCTCAAAATATCACCACATCTTATAATTATTTTATCTTTATACAATGATAAGATTTAATGTACAGTTTTTTTTTTGTATTAAATTATCATGTCTTTTCTTGTTGCAACATAGCTCTTTCTTAAAATAATTTGATCTTAAACATAGACATTCTTTCTTCAGTTATTTTAAATAAAATAAATAAATAAATCTCAGGGTTGTTGTATGATGAATTATCTCGTAATCAATAATTTTGGTTCTTTTCTTATTTCTTGAAACCTAGCAAAGAATGTGATTACTAGTAAAACAATACTGGCAGCAAGATACCATCTCACCCTTAAGATAATATCTTATTGACAAAATAAGAGTTATAGATCACATGACCCTATTTCTTAAGCTTGTAAGTTATAAACAGTGAGGATTGCCAATTCCTCTACAAGCTTTATGATAAATGCTTAGCCAGAGCCAGCACTTAAAATATCTCTGTCAGGAACCCCTCCCCAAACCCCTGACCATGGTTTCATGCATTGGCACTCCTCAGAGAGGTGTCAGGGTAGGTTCAGACACCAGATCTAAAAATACCAACCCAAAGCCAAGCATTTAACTATGTTATCTATTGAGTGAAAAATCTGAAATTTTCAAACATCTACATGTCTTCAAACCCAGCTATCCAACTCAAATAGCTATATGGGGTTGATAGATCTTCAGCCATACCATATATTAGTAGTCTTAGCAATATAAAATTACATAAGACTTATGGCAGAGACTATAAATAGTCAAAATAAGAGTCATAGATCACATGACCCTATCTCTTAAGCTTGTAAGTTATAAACAGTGAGGATTTCCAATTCCTCTACAAGCTTTATGATAAATGTTAGCCAGAGCCAGAACTTAAAATATCTCTGTCAGGAACCCCTCCCCAAACCCCTGACCATGGTTTCATGCTTTGGCACTCCTCAGAGAGGTGTCAGGGTAGGTTCAGACACTAGATCTAAAAATACCAACCCAAAGCCAAGCATTTAATTATGTTATCTATTGAGTGGTAAAAATCTGAAATTTTCAAACATCTACATGTCTTCAAACCCAGCTATCCAACTCAAATAGCTATATGGGGCTGATAGATCTTCAATCATACCATATATTAGTAGTCTTAGCAATATAAAATTGCATAAGACTTATGGCAGAGACTATAAATAGTCAAAATAAAAGTCATTGATCACATGACGCTATCTCTTACGCTTGTAAGTTATAAACAGTGAAAATTTCCAATTCCTCTACAAGCTTTATGATAAATGCTTAGCCAGAGCCAGCACTTAAAATATCTCTGTCTTATCGAATTACAATTATAAAATTTGCAATTAACACCAAACATAAAAAACTCTTAAATTTAAAAATAATGATAGTACATTAGGATGATAAAATGATATTCTGAGTAGAAAAGGAAAACCCAAAATATTACACCAAGAGATTTGCCCATAATATTCTACTAAAATAACACTAAGTAATATTATTACCTCAATTGAAGATGAATAAAGCAAACTGATTTTTTAATTAACTTAAGAATAAATAATATTGACTAAAATAATCTTGTATCAGTTAAATAAGATGAGTATTATTATTTATGAAGTAAAATATATTTTTTTTGATGGTCTTTATTTTCATGTACTCCTAATGCATAAATAAGCAAAATATAATTGTGTTATAAATATTAAGAGATTCTTAAAGACGTAAATGTCGATAAAGGCAAATAAGCATGAATTATTAATAAAAATATTTATTAACACTAATAACATTCAATGACAAATATCAAGTTGTCTTGTTGTTTATAACTTACAAAATTGTTATTTAAAAAAAAAAAAATTCCCAAAACAAAATAAAATAATATGAAAAAAATTTATACATTACAATTTAGTAATAATAACAATGATATCCAATAGTTAATAAATCCTTCAATGATTTCAATAATTTTGCAAGTTTTCACATTTAATACACTAATGCATGATTATAAAACCACTAACTGAAAATATTCAATACTTTAAGTAAAATATATCTTACCAATGTTAAAGAAAATGTATACTATTTATGTGGCCACATGTACAATTAAAAATTTAATATAAAATATTTTATCAGTTTTAACATCTTGAGGTGCTAGCTAGGCATAACTACAAGAGCTACACATTAAAGCACTCAGATAAACAATGAGTGTAATTGAAGATATGAGTGACATTTCTTAGTACCTCTAAAATATCAAATGCCAGAATAAAGTCATAGTGATACCCTAGTCATGGCTTCAAATGCAATATAACACTAATAAAATTCACCCTAAGGAGTAAGAAAGAAAAGATAAAAAATAGAATGATGGCATGAACTCAAAAAAGCACCTACACATGAAGGCAATAATGAGTTAGGACTTTGTTACTAGTCAGAAAAATGAGAATGAACTATCAGAAGAAAATGTATTTACCTAAATAAAGCATTACATGCTCAATATCACAAAAATGAAGAATGAAATTCACTATAATAATAATAAACCATAAGAAAAAGACTATGCTATTATCTCTTTAAACAACAATAAATAAGCAATGTGTAAAGCCATTAAAACAATAAACATAGCAAAATATAACTAAAGGTAAATTTTGGTATAATAGTTAAACAATAAAAAATAAACATCAACTTCCAGATTCTTCCAGCATTTGCACACATTCAAATATAACTTCATAAAGGGACAAGTATAATACATTAAAATATTAACATTCTGGCAATACTGTGAGAACTTAGCATGAAATATCTATTAAAATCATCCATTAAATCATAAAATGCATAGAAATAAATATGTGGCATTTAAAATAAATAAATATTAAAATTAATATTTATACCCATTACCAATAAAATAAAAAGAAAGAAAAAGGAGCTTTCATCTTGATATCATACTATTGTCTGAATACAGTCAATAAAAGGGTTTGTGATTATCCTGCAGACTGTCAAGGATATTGAAGTAACAATATAAATTAAATTAACAACCACAGAAATTGATAAAATATGAGGAAGCAAATATTTGAAATCACTAACACAAATAAACATAGCCATTCTGACTTGATAACTGTAAATTTAACAAGCAGAATAACAAATACAATAAACATTGGACATTTTATGTAGCATATTATATCAATAAACTTAGGATTTCTTCTAAAAGTACATTCTATCATTTACTGATGAATTTAAAGTATATCAAGTATTTTGAAATGGAGCATAATAAGATTACACACAATTTTACATTTATATCTCTGGAAACTAGATTGAGCATAGTAATAAATTAAATAATAAAATTCTGGAAAAATGGACATTTAATAACTTGGAGTTGATATGTTGAAAAATATATTTCAATTTTTGAATTTAATGCTAATACAATAAAAATTATTTTTATAATGTTATCATTTGGAATACACATTGACAAGAAAAATTAACTGCTTGTGAATTTTACCAATTAATGACTTTTAATTTTTTTTTTAATAAAGCGTTTAAAATAATCACACATACTAAATAAATATATGACTTTTGGTAGCAGTGCACTGATTCATATCCATAAGGTCAAACCAGTTTTTTTTAATATTCAAATATTAATTTAGTTCAGGTAGGCATAGATTCTATTATGGAATTCAGTCAAATGAGTTTTTTTAAATAGAATATTGCATAATAAGTTCTTTTAATTATTCAATTATTTTATGGCAATAAATATAATCATTTTAAAAGAAGCATTTTTTTTTTTCTAAAAATTTTTTTTATCATTTAAAAGGTCTTGTGATTTGGTACTAAATAGTCTTTATTCCATATAAAAATGGAATTATACCAAAAGAGAACATACTTGAAATATGATAAAATATTTAGCATACTTTAATTATAATGGTTCAAAAAAATTCTTTAAAAAGTAGATTAAAATATTTTTAATATTAATATCAAATATCTTAAAAGTTTTTACATATATCCTAGAAGTTATCACTTCTAAAATGAAATTTAAATCAAATAAATAATGTGAAATTAAAAAAGGTTTTACAAAACAGGGATAATACCTTTGATTAACTCTATTGTTGCAATAGATGTCTGAGAAAACAATTCCTATCCTGACACATTCATTGTAGAATTTTCCATAATGCAATTCTTGTAGAATCTTAAAATGTTGAGAAGCTTTCAGTTGTAGAAATAACCTGGATAAATATTTTTACTTAACAATGCATATTAGTAACTTATTAGAATAAAATCATTTAAAAAATATTAAAACTATAAATGTGTCAAGGAGATGAAAGCTGGATGAGTGTGTGTGTCTTACCACATCCAACTTACATTAGGCAAGTCATGTGATTGAATTTGACAAGTCATGATTGAATTTGATTGATGTGATTGACAATCATAGTCCATTTTCAATTAATCCAATTAGCAAAAGGTTAAAATTTCTCTGGTATCTGTTACAAAGTTTTAAAAATAACAGCAATTAGCATAATTTTAGAATAGTCTAGAGTCAAATGTCTAGATTTTTAGTCAAATCAAACAGTTAATTAAAAGATTACATCATCTTTTAATATTTTTAACAAATTATTTAATAATAAAATTATTATGATAATAAAAATAATAATACATTTTTAAAATGCAATAAAGATTTATATTATTTAATAAAATCCAGTTATATTAATATCATATTAACAATATTTATTTTAAACATTTTTTTTCTTTGTAATATCTCAGAATATATTTTTCATTGTTGTATTATTTTTTTTTAAGAGATACATTTTAAAACATTAAACTTAAAATGTTAAATTTCAACCAAGAAGCTCTTCAATAATTATTAACTTTCACATGCAGGCACACTCTCATTCCACTATTAAATTTCTTTATTTAAGAATGTTAACTTAAATATATGAACTAATTATTGGTTTAAAATAATACAGTATTTAAATCAAGTAAACCTTAGGATTTTCTAATCAAGACTAAATTACAATACTATTAAATTAAATAATACTCATTACTGGCAACTAACTTAAATATGTAAGATCTACTTTAAACTTATTATAAAGTTCTTCTATAACATTTTCATTTAATAGAAAATATAACAACTAAGCTAAATTATTTTAGGTTTATTACTCTTAAAGTTAAACTCATTAATACTTTAAATTAGTAACAACTCTATGGTGAATACTTAAAATTATAAAAGAGTTACTTATGGAGTTTAAACATTATAAAATTACACTTACAAAACTGTCTTTAACTTATTACCATATCATAATGTTCATTCTAAAATAATTAATCAGTTACATAAGCACATTAATTATTATTTAACAACAAAGTCTATTTGCACCTACTGGGAAAATTTGAGTTACCCTGGGGGATTGTCAACATTATAGCAAATCTCCTAAATAACAGAGAAATATCACTAACACTCAATGGAAAACTTTATCACCCCTTCAAACCTTCTAAATCCACTCCCCAAGGATTTTCTCTCAGTATGCTCTTGTTTGCTATATATATCCACCCCCTTTTAAAGTCAATAAATCAGTATCTACCAGGGCTGTATATTCCACCAATTGGTAAAACCATAATTCATATTGTCTACATGGATAACCTGGCTGTGTTTTTTCAATCACCTAAATTTATCCCCATACTAGCATAGATTATGACAAAATTTCTCCCTTGAATCAGGTCTCACATTTAACCTTGTTAATTGGCAGTTTTGAGGCTATCCTCAGGGAAAACTATAACTTTACAGTTCTCAGCATATTCTAAAAAATTCATTGGCCTTCCTATATTCCTTTCCCCAACTGCCAGAAGAAATGGTCAACAAATTACCAAATCATTAACAAAAATATATGCATCATTATATGCCAAGACATCATTCATGAATACACTGGTGTTCTCCAGGATTGCCTACTCTCAACCATTTATCAAATTCATTAACAGATTAATCATCAATCCCTCTTTACCCATCTTTTTTGGAAAGAGAAAACTGTAGCCATCAGCCTTAAAAAATGCAATTACACACAAAGTGCAATAGACTATCACTGCATTCTATCCAAACAATAAGAATAAAATGTTCATTTAACCTCCTAACAAAATTAAGCAGCCTCTGCCTGCAGATTAGATCACCCAACATAATAATTCCTACAAATACACCACCACCACTCTAGAAAAGCTGGCTAAATAACATGGTAAAGGAATTAGCAGCACTCACACTGCACCCTTTACAGCAAAAACCTGGGAAGATCTCATACTGGGAAACCTACCAGCTAATAAATAATATTCTGGTGTCATAGAATACACAGCTCAAGATCACAAATCTTGGTATAATTAAATATTCAAATGATGGTACATGGAACCTAAGTTCTTTGATTTTGTAATCAAGATTAATATGGATGCCCTGCCCACCAACTTTTTCTTGGTTACATACAGGGGCTTAAAAACCAGACTCCATATGCCTCTTATGCAAAAGAGAAGATGAATCAATCATGTATCTCATTGAAAAATGTGAAGCATTGCATGGCTGCAGAACCACAATATGGTTAATATTCCACTATAAACAACCTCTCATTGATTTACCCATACCTGCTATTTCAGAAAGGGAATATGCAATAGTCTGTAGTGTTACCTTTCTGATTTATGGGATCTGGCTAACTAGATGTGAATTAATATTTAACAAGAACAGAATTACTCATGCCCAGATCTTCCTCAAAAAACTTGGTAAAATAAAAGAAAGAGATCATCATATTGCTCCCCAACACACCTTTGAATCAACATGGGACCTGTTCAATTTTAAAGCATCAACTTAAAAGGAATAAACATTCATACCCTATTGACCAGTACTCTTGATTTATGACAAAATGTGGTCGAAAGTCATAATTACAGGCCTCAAAAATCTCAGACTATATGAGTTAGACATTGCACAAGAACAAGCTCTAAGATCAAGAAATGCAATAGCTAAAGTGATTGACTCGGCAAAAACAAACATTAAACTCTTGAATTAAACATCTTGATAATAACCAGCTTGAAAATTATCTATCAGAACATGGAAACACTCATAGGCTGGACAGATGAACATTGATACAGCTCAGAGCAAAATTTAGACTTTACCCTAGCTAAATTCAAATAATTTTTAAAATTACATGTACAAATTTTTCTTAATTGTCTTCTTAATTAATTATTAATCACTGTACACATTAGTAATAAATGTTCTTTATAAAAAATTCTATTTGCAGCCAAAGTAAACTATTAACATTTTTGTTTTAATAATTTACCATCATAAAACTTGACATTCAACTTTATTGAAAAAGCTGAAGGTCACAATATATCTATATCTATATATATCTAAATATTAAATCACCCTATATGCTTAAGAAATTCAACATTGCCCTATATAAAATAAATATATAAATATATGAATCCATATTATTTTTCTATATATATATATATGATTATTAATATTTTTTACTGAAAACATCATAGTAATTTATTTTTAAAAACTATCCATATAAAAAATATTGAGATTATCATTCATCAATAATAGATGGCAAAAAATGATTGAAAAATTATAAAAGAAAAGACATGATGAATACCAAAAAATTTATAAGTATATGTACATATGTCTGATTGATTAAAAATTCATTGTGTTTTATTTTTAGAATTATACATATGTCTGATTGATTAAAAATTCATTGTGTTTTATTTTTAGAATTATTAAAAAAAATAGGATTAAAATTTCTGTGTGGTGAGACAAAGGATTTTTTTATTTAGTTTTAAATTAGCCCTCTCCATGATGGATTAAATTCAATTATGATGAACCCAAGATGTTGATTTTAATTTTGGATAAATGTAGCCTTCAGTTTAAATTTTTTTTTAAAAAAAATCTACATTATTTTCTATCAAAATTAATGTTTTAAATATTAGAAAATTCATTTTTAAAAAAATGAAATAATTTTGAAATTTATTTTGTCTTTAATTTCTAATGAGAAATTAAAAAAAAAAACATTAATGCATATAAAAATTTAAAACATTTTATTTTTATTATTAAAAATAGAATTGAAATCAAAACATAAAAAGACTGCATGACTTCATATATAAAAAGAATGAATTCTCAGAGCTTTGTTTATATTCTATTTACATCTGTCATCTATCAATAAAAATCAAAATTAAAATATACATGGTAAAATTTATAAATTGTATTCCCACTGAATTGTGGACTAAATGCATGGTGGCTACTAAAATAATAGTGTAAGATTTCCACAGTGAAAAGGTGTTACAAGTAAGGCCACCCTGATTTGCTCAGAAATGGCATTACAAAAGTTAACAAAGTCTCAGTTATAAATATATTTTTATTTCTTAATATAAGTTTAATATTTTGAGAATTTGACATGATCTTCTATATTTTTATTAAATTTTAAAACTGTTTTAAATAAAAATTATGCTAAAAAATAATTTAACCTTGTTAAAACTTTTATTCTATATAATAGTAAGGAATTCAGTCTTACATCACCATCATATAACTTCATTTAATAAGCTTGTATTACAAATGTAATGTAATGAGTATGCTAATAGCTCTAAACAAGCTTTTCCAATAAATTCCACAAGAGAAAGCATTTAACATTTCTATCTAGAATTATCCCTATTCCCAAACTGGTTTCAAGTTAATGCTCTTGTCAGTGAGCAGGGCCAAAATACCAACTCAAGTCCAGTATTTATCTAATACTTAACTATTAAGCAGAAAATATGAAATGTCTTCAAATCCAGCTATATAACTTAAATAGATATATGGTTCTAAGCAAACAAATTGCAACACCATATATTAATATCCATGACAATATAACATCACCAAAGCCTCAAAGGTCAAACTATAATAGTAAGGAAATCAAGTCATACATCATATGACTTAAATTAATAATACAACATATGACTTAAATTAATAAGCTTGTATTACAAATATAAGCTAATAACTCTAAACAAGTTTAATAAATGCTGCAAGAGAAAACATTTAAGTCTCTATCTAGAAATATTCCAAACCCCAAACTGGTTTTGAGCTAATGGCTCTTGTCAGTGAATTGCTAGGACATTTAAACACTAGATCCAAAATATCAACCCAAGCCCAAAATGTATCTAATATAGATGTCTAAAATTTTTAGATTTTCTATTTAATAATTAAGTATTAGATAAATGCTTGGTTTGAATTGATATTTTGTATCTAGTGTCTGAACATCCTAGCACCTCACTGATGAGAGTCATTAGCTTAAAACCAGTTTGAAGATAATTCTAGAAAGAGATGCTAATTGCTTTCTTTTGCAGCATTTATCGAAAAAGTTTGTTTAAAGCTATTAACATGCTTATCATATTAGATTTATAATACAAGCTTATTAAATTAAATCATGTGGTGAATGACTTGATTTCCTTACTATTATAGTTTGGCTGTTGAGGCCTTGATGATGTTATATTGCTATAGCTATTAATATATGCTATTGCTGAAGTTTGTTCAGGCTCATATAGCTATTTAAGTTAGATAGCTGAATTTGAAGACATATAGATGTCTGAAAAATTCAGATTTTCCTACTTAATAGTTAAGTATTAGATAAATGCTGGGCTTGAATTAGTATTTTGGATCCAGTGTCTGAATGTTCTAGTGCCTCACTGACAAGAGCCATTATCGCAAAACTGATTTGGGGATAGGAATAATTCTAGATAGAGATATTAAAAGTTTTCTCTCATGGCATTTATTGGAAAAGCTTGTTTAGAGCTATTAGCACACTCATTATATTATATTTATTCCATATGAAGATTACATTGTGCATAAAGTTTAAACCTAGACATTATTATATTTGATCTTTTATAAAAGAGTTAAATACATTTTTTTTACAAAATAAAGATCAGTTGCTTATATATTTAATTGTGTTTCATCATTATATATTTTGATATAATATTTTGGATATGCATGTATGTGTGTGCATGGGTGAGATATATATAAAACCATATTATTTGGATTCAGTAAACAAATAAAGATAAATAAAACTTATTTATTAAAATGAATTTTAATAGAAAAGTTCATGTAAGATCACTTAAATGAAGCAAAAGATATTGAAATAATTAATTTTTTTTTATTTAAAAAAATGTTTAATCAGATTTACTGATAAAAAATGAATCTATAAATCTCATTAAAAACAGTCATTAAAAAGTAAGAAGTCTCCAATTTATTCTGTAGTTTCAATTACTGTGCTATTGTACATTTTTAATTTTAAAAAAAGTAAAATAATAGATAACAGAGAGAATAAAAGTTCACATTCTTTCATTAGTCATGGATTCAAGAGAGTGTAACTCTTATTATTCAAAAGAACTATTCATTTTTTAGCTTTTGCAAATTCTAAAGTGCTTGAAAAATTATGCTGTTGTGGTTCATGGAATATTAACCATTCTTGCCAGAAACAGAACATTTGCTTTATGGAATACAAGGATGATTTGTTGATACAGCCAGAGAGCATGCAGTGCTAATTAATCTAAAGTGTGCACACTCATCATAAATTATGTAGCTCTCTTCTAAAAATTGCTTGAGCTTGAACTTAGTGCAATAGCCCTGGATTAAATAAAAGGTTGATGGAAAAATGTGGACCTGTTTTTTTTTAAAACAAAACATTTAAAATAAAACAAGTTGAAAAAACACCACAAGTTTTTACCCATACTGATTAATAATAAAATTTCTTAAAGTAAAAATGCAATGTTAAAAATATTCATTTTGAAACTAATAAAAATACAATATATTGAAAAGACCTTATGTCAAGACAATCTGATTACTTTTTAAGAACTCATTTTATATGTATTAATCACCAAGTTACTTTTATCTATTTATTTTTATATGCTTAGGTAATGTATTAATGTAGTCTATAATTATTATTTTTTACCTTTGTGTGAGTGTGTGCAAATATGTTAGTTAATTAATCAGTAAATGTTAAAAAATTGTTAATTAACAAAATTCAAGTTATTAGCACTATTTTTACAACTTTCATTTCAAATGTTTACTATACTACTTATTAATTCCATGTGTATCCAAAGAAAAAAATAATAATTAGAGAGAATGTTTAACTACTGAACATATGCCAGAATTTTCTCATGAATACAGCTTTTTGCCTGAGTAAAGGCTGAAAATGCATGCCTTTTTATTTAAATTAAAATATTTCTAAATGGTAAAACTATTTCAAATCACTAGAGTTGATATTCATGAGATGATTGGGCAATATAATTTGTTTTAGACTCAATCATCTCCATTATTTTTTGTTTTATATATTATTATGAAATTTACAATGTTTAGTCATATTTAAAGGTAGTCATTCAAGACTATTGATACAATATATATATATATATATATATATATATATATATATATATATATATATATATATATATATATATATATATATATATATATATATATATATATATATATATATATATATTGTAACAGTTGTGTTAAATGGTACAAAATAACACAGCATGTGTGCACAAATATATATAAAGTTAAAAGGAAAAGTAGAAATAAACAATTTCTACATTTCCCTGGAATAGAATAATCATAGTAAAAAATTAAATAATATTGAATTTAAAATAATATTTTATTATAAACTACATACTTAAAAAAATCTATTAAATATTTTTATTGAATTCTGATTTTAAAATTAAAAACAAGCATGTTTTATGATAAAATGTCTGCTGAAAATTGTAAAAAAAAATTATCTATTTTTGAAATCTTTTAATTAATACTTGTATACATTTCTCTATCTATGTAGAAATTTTTGTAAATCATACTTCTGACAAACCTTTAAAATTGCTTTTGAAAGAATTAAAAGTGTTTTTTTAAAAGATTAAAACAGTTTTAATTAGTGCATTTTTGGTACTCAATGCTATAAAATAATTGATAAAAAGAATAAAATATTTTGGCTAATAGTTTTTTTGTAGGTCTTTGTAAGAGTTTGTAGAATTAGTTGGTTTCCAGAGTTATACAGATAACTACAATATGTCCATGGGAGAAACTAAATTTCATCAAAAATCTAGTCTTCAAATTCTTCCAGAACTCAATACACTAGGCTACACACAACTCTCAGTCAACTATAATGCATCTGAAGAGGTGGGGATCATAATTAATAATTTCCCGCCAACAAATTTAAAATTACTTACCTAGATAAGAATATAATTTGCTTAAATCTCACATATGGCACCAGCTTGTTAAATGCCTTTTATATATATACTCCAAACTGCCATCATACATACCTCCGAATAATAAACACCATCAATATGCGTACTTCCAACAGCAGCACTCCAGCAATCATACTTGGGGATTTTAACACCTCCTATGAAACCTTTACTAAAAAATACCTACATCTTCTTCTCAGGGGTTGCATTAATGTGAGAGGGTTTTTCCCTCAGCAAGCATATTCATTTTACAACAGAAGGTATAAAACTTTCATAGATCTGATGTTTTATACATCAGATCTACATAACAACATAGATGCCTCTTTACAACCGGTTTCTTTTTCAGACCATCATGCACTAATGGTCTCAACAACCCTTGATAACTTTAAACCTCTGGTCTTAAATCAAATGATTAAAATGCTAACAAAAGCCTCTGCCAATAAAGCCATTATATCCGAGGCCTATATCCTCTTCTTCAAAAATAGATATACTAAACACCCATCCTGAGGAGGCTTGATTTTGTTGTTGGCATACTTCAATCTCTAATTTTACATTACACTAAAGGCAACAAAGGCCCTACTACCCTTATGAATGAACTTGACCAGATAAACAGAGAAATTAAGAATTGTGCTACTGATCCACTACATATAGATGAGCTACTTTCACTCAAAGCAAAATACAAAGAAAAACAGATATCCATTGCTGAATACATTTCAGTCAAAAGAGCCCAGAATTTTCTTTTGGGCCAACACTTCTGGAACAGGGGCTACTTGAGATGGGTATTAGGAGCTCACAGAAAGAACATTACCCCAGCCTCACTTAACATAGATGGTAGTCATATAATAGGCCACCAGATGATTATTCAAATCGCAATGCATTTTAAAAATCGCTTACAAAAGGTCACAAATTCAACTAACAAACACCAAATCAAGCCCTCTAACCTAGATAGCTATGACATAACTCCTGTAGACCTCAAAAACTGCCTTTATTCCTTAGCTGATAATGTACATCCTGGGATGCATACCATCCCTAAATTCCTACTATTACACCTTGATCACTTCACAATTCTGATACTAATGAAAATGATTAACCATCTTTCAACGGAAAAAAAAGAAATCATGAATTTATATCCAGTAGCCCTGGTCCCTTTTTTAAAAAAGAACAAAGATCCTTCAAGCATAAACAGCATTAGACCCATCTTCATGACCCCCATTCTAATTAAAGTTTTTGAAGGGGTCATCAAAGAAAAAATTCAACACAAGATACTAGACAATATTTCACAATACCAATTTGCCAGAAAGGGATCTTCTGCCTTCACAGCTATGGAGGAGGTAAAGACCCTACTTCATCATATCAGGAAAAATAGAATGTCAAGACCAATAGCAGTGCAGCTTGACATCTCTAAAGCATTCGATTCAATTAACATCGACATCCTCCTCTCAATCCTTAATAACCTGGACATTCTGTTTCAAATCATACGCATTATTGAGAACTTGCTTTTCAATTGTCAGATTCATATTACATTAAACGGTACATACACAAATGGCTTTCTACCCAACATTTTGCTGCCACAAGGATCACCTTTGAGTGCCTTGTTATTCATTTGCTACTTGAACCCTCTTTTAAGGAGATAGAAAACTCTCCTAGGAGTATACATTCCTCGACTCAGAAAATTTATTAAACTATTCACTTATATGGATGATGTCCTCATCATACTCCCAGATCAAAAACATCTGTCAACACTATATTACATAACAGACAAATTCTCAAATGAATCACAGTTAAAATTCAATCCAGATAAATCATCCTCATGGAAAATCTTAATGGGAAAGAAAATCAGCTCTAAATTTCTGGCCATGCCCCAGGACTTCCTTGGTTTTCCATTTACATGTCTCAAACATCTATGTCCAAGCATATCCAAAATCCTCTCCTGAACTCTATAATTTAACTAGTCCAAACACTCTCTAGGGTATACCTTTCACTACAAGGGAAAGTATCACTTCTCAATATGAAAGTTATATCAAAAATTGCTTATTATCTTCCCATAATCACATTAACAAAATCATTTATAAGAAAAATCAGTAGACAATGCTCCCAAATCCTCTGGAGAGGGAAAATAAATTCCATAAGTATGGCAGGGGTGCAACTCCATTGTAAAGTGAATGGTATGTCATTGCATTCTATTCTATCCTTATACTATCAGAAATCCCATATCCTGATTTATAACTTGGTTTTAAAAATATGGCAACTTCATTACTTCAGAAGTAATACACCCAACTGACAAACCACCATCTTATAATAACTCCTGGCTTGATGTTATTCTTCAGTATCTCAACCAATATCAAATATTCACCAATACCACTTTCAACTCCAAAATCTCTATATGGGATTCACCACTCTTAGGGATCAACAATCACAAAATCACCTCCTTATTTAAATTTCTTAAATTAGAACCCAAATTTCCTACCTTCTTAATTAAGGTAAATCAAAATGCCATGCATACTAATCACTTTTTACACTTTCAAGAAATATATAAATAATATTGATCCAATATGCCTGCTCTGCAAGACTCAAGAGAATACTTTTGACTATGTTATTAAATCATGCCCTCGGCTGATAGGCATTAGATTGCTAATATCGCAAAGTTAGAGCATTGACTTTTACAAAATTCTATCATTGAAAAACTCCTTACAAAGTAGACAATTTCCTTTCATTAGAATTTCATTGTTTTTAGTTTTATACAATCTGGAGTGTCTGTTGCAAACTAATCTTCATGCTCCCACCTCCAAATCAGGATGTCATATTTATTGATCACTTTAATAAGTTAAAAAGTAAAGACCTTATCCTGTCTTCAAAATTCCTCTATAATGAGAAATGGAATCTCTTTCAGACAGAAACAATCACACACAAAATTTGATACTAGCATTTCCATTAGAGATTCTCCAGGGGATTAAACTTTAGATCCATCACAGATTTTTAATTAGTATGTTAGAACTTCTTACCAAGAAAGACAATGTATTCACATGTTCTTAAATAATCAATTATTTTTCATTAACAAAGTTATTTTTGAAACTAAATCAGATGTAGCTGAATTCAAGACAGTAGATCCAGCAGCAGTCTACTAGTTCACTATACTGGAATTTATATGCACCTGGAAGAACCAGCTTCTTTGTTCTCTATGGCTAGCTAGCCTGAAGTCTAAGTGGAGCCCATTTAATTTAAACAGTTACCTGGACTATTCTTGTCTTACCAAGACTAGCTCACCAAGAAAATCCTTGTGGAAATGTATGCTGCTTTATTATGCAAGGAACTACAGACAAACCTACCATATCATATTTATATAAAGTGTTGCTGAAATAGGAGTGGTGATGATTAATTATATGTATGCTGCTTTATTTGTATGCAATAAATCGCAGATAAACATATCACATCATATTTATATAAAGTGTGGCTGGTAAGTTCTTTTAAGTAATTTTTTAAAAGGATATTTAAAAAAAAGGTGAGATATATAATTGAGACCAATATTATTTTAAATCATTTATTGAAGAAAAAATAAACATTTAAAATCTAAATTTAAGGATGGTTATAATTAATCAATCAACAATAATTCTGTCAAGACTGATTTTATTTATTTATTTATTTATTTATTTTTTAAAAAAAGGAATATACCTGCTGGAGGATTTAACTTTTATCAATGGTCAAAGAATTGATATTATTTTAAGAAAAAAAAAGTAAATTTATATTTAGTAACTGTTTCATATTTTTATACATATATACACACATATGGGTAAATTTTATATATTTTCAACATTAAATTAATTATGAAAGAAAATATTTTTAATAATTTTATTTTTATAAATTAAAATATCATTGTATAAATGACAGCATGCACATACATTTCTATGTGCACATCCAAACATGTTAATAAATATTTGTATTATTAAAATGTGATAACTTAAAATTTAATCACTTATTGTATTTTATATGGTGTTAAAAATATATTCATCAATTTTACAGCACATCTATGTGCAAGTACCAATGTGTATCAGATAGACACTTATATGTAAATTTTAATCATTTATTGTATTATTTTGTGAGAATTCAAATATATTCATTTTTAAAATTATACCCCATGTGTGTGCATATATTTAGGTGTTTTATATTGGAACATATATGCAAATGACAATGTAAGAATGTGAATTTTGTATATTAATCAAAATCAGAAGCCTTATATGTGTATAGCTGTATTTTAAAGACCTTAATATCATTGTTTTTATTATTAATAAACTTATATTCTATAGTTAAAATTATTCCAGAGAACTTGATTCTAAATGGTTTATAGAATATTATATTTTGCATCATCTCTTGATCACAGTAAGATATAGTGCTTATGTTCTCTGAGCAAGATTCATGCATAATGGTCTGCTATATGAAAGGGGGTGTATATTAGTGTTTATGGGCATCCAGTGATGATAAAGACACTCCTACCAATGATGATGATGAATAATCCTGGGTTGGCACTAAGAGTATACTTTTAAAGTCCATGCACTACATTTTATTTTGTTTAGTCTCTAAATGGCCAGAGCATTGATATTGATCAGCTAATTGTAATATCCCAGAATTATTGTTTTTATGGTAATATTATGCTGGATGCATCCAAATTAATGTTTAAATAATTGTCCCAAGCTGGCAATGGCTCAATAATTATTCTGATCTACAGTAAATCCATTTCAAATCCAGTCACAAGATACTGTTGATTTACTTTCATTATTAATCATTCATGATGATGAATGGTTATTACTTAAGTAATACTTATGCTGATGAATGTATGATTAATTATACTTATAGTTACTCTAGTGAGTTAACTGATTTGATCTCACAGAAAGTTCTCAAAATCTCTATTTTTGTGATATTAAATATTACTTTATTATTTTAATCTTGTACCTTAAAATATTATACTTTAAATTTCATTATTTGAAATATTTATTTTTGAACTGGGGTTGATGATGATTTTTCTATCACCCCACGTTCATCTCCACTATTTCCACCCTGTTATAATATGTACACATCAATTATTTTTATTGAGAAGGCTTTTAAACTAAAAATGAAGTAAGTATTTTAGCTTGGTCTATGACACTATGGATTAAATTTGTCTAAGCAACATTTGAGTTCTAGCATTATATAAAGCATGTTTGAGCTCTGTACTAAATATGGAAGATGTGTGATGTATTTACCATTTGATAATAATTACTTGACTGCTGGCAATTGTCTAAACTATTATAATATCAATTTGAATTTTGAATAAAAATTTTCTGTTTTTCAGTGTTAGGTATTTTGTTTAAATGTATGTCACCATTATATATAGAGTAATATTCTGGCTTGAATTTAAATTTAGTGACGTTATCTACATAAAAATTGTACTAGTTATTTCTTTTATCTTAATTCTAAGATTATCTAAATTAATCTAAAAGTAATTAAAATAGTTTACCATATAATAATTGTAATATATAATGGTCGTTCATATTTTTTAACAAGCGATGTATCAAAACTTTATTATTTTATTTTATACTGTGGCAAAATTTTAAGATTTGTTTTAATGTTAGGACTACATAATAAGTAAACAATGCATATGTATTATGTTATATATTACGTTAGGCGTATATTAATAAAAGTATATAAATAGTTTTATATAACACCAATAAGAAACTAAAATATATATTGATAACTTTATTTGTTGATATATTATTTCCTGCATACATTTCAAAAATAAGACTTAAACATAAACCAAAAAAATAATATTTTTTTGTAAAGTATGTGTATGCATGTGTGTGTGTATTTATAGGTTGATATGATTAAACAATATTAAGTTATACATATTTAAAAACATTGTTTTCAAATATTTAAGTTATTTAAAATCGGTATTTAAAATCTTGATTTTAAAAAAAATCTTAAGTTTGATTAATTCAATTATTATAAAGTTTTGTTTTAAATTAATAAAAGTAATACTTTAAAGTTTTAATTTAATCAAGTATACAGAACTGCGTTTGTTTGCTAAAAGTCTTCATTAACCTTTTTTTTTTTTATCAAAGAGTTTCGACTATTTGTAAATTTCTTTTATTCCGCACTAGCCAACACGTTCAATCTCCTCTAATTATTGCTTTAAACGAGTTTCCAATGAAATTTAGTAAAATTTGTCTTGTTGGGTCTTTACAAAAAATTACTCATTTGCTATTAGTCATTTCTAAATCTCTTTTCTTTAAAGTCTAACACATGTAACTGAAATTAAAAAAAATTATAATAGGAGATAGCTTTACCTAAAAAAAATCTTTTTTTTTTTTTTACAATAAAGATACTGCGTTTTAGTTACTTTAAGCGCAATTATTTTTTCTCCTAATATGTTGTTACACTTTTTGGACTTAACAATTTCTTGTGATTCTGAGCACAAAAGTTCTTCACCACTATTCTTCATCTCTCATAATGGGATGAAGTTCATGCAAGTGAATGCTCTGACTTTCATATAAACATTGTTCATATGCGTATTGTATATATATTTCAATAACATATGGCACTCCGAAAGACTTTATAAGAGTGTATTTATTAAAAATAATTTCAATTTCTTTTTGAATATTATTTATTGCAAACTACTATATAAATAAAATATCAAATCAAAAACAAAATGTATAAGTTGTTTAAATTGTCTTAAAACCTTAGTTAAATAATTATCTCTAATAGCTTCTGAAAATGCAAAAAATATTATTAACAAATATGCTGCTTTCAATTATGTATATGAATGCTGAAATGGTAATGTTTCTAGCTCTATTAATATCATTCATCATCCTTAACTTATACACAGGCTAGCAAATGTAAAATGACCATTTACATTTGGAATGCCAGTTATTATAGAGATGGCAAATCTAACAAATAATATTAATAATGATAAAAGTCAAATCCATATCAGATGTAAACACAGCTTTATTCAACATGGCTAATAATAAATCATTATTAAAAGCAATTACAGTAGACAATTTTAAATGTTGAAAACAATCATTATTTTAAAAAATCAGAAATCCTTCATCCAGGATTCAAACTTTTATTGAATAGTTTCATTATCCAGATATCTAATCCCTGCGGTCCACCCTATTTGATAATTATGACCAAATTCTATATTCTTAATAATCTTTAATATTTAAATTATTTACAGCATTTATCATTACTATTCTAATTTTTTTTTTTTAACAATGTTTCATTATTATATCTTTTACACTTTTTGTTTAAATATTTAATATGATTTGCCAAATGATTATTGTAAAATAACTAAATTATAAATGATTATGTCTATCTTATGGTATTAGATTTGGTAGTGTAAAGTTATAAATGTAAACATCAATTGAATTGAGCATAATTTATAACATATTTATGCTCTGCATTGAACATTAAAGATTATTAAATTATGTAAAATTTTGTCATAATTATCAGATTGAGTATTAAGAATATAATATTTAATTGATAATACTGATCAGATGAAAATGTAATTGTAGATAAAGACTTTATGTACAAAAACATTGAGTATTGTAAATCAAATCCCAGATAAAGAGAGTTTCAAAAAGTTCATTTTGACTTATTGAATAAAAATATCATGATTATTCTATCATTTTAATATTTAAATCTCACTTTTTCCAAACAGCAAGGTTCACTGCAGTATCTACATTTTAAGTTCATCACTTATATTCAAAATCAATAGTTACCAATGCATGAATAAATTATCAACATAATGACATATGTTACTCTTCTATCCATCTACTCTCCCTTTATATATATATATATATATAATTATTCAAAACAATACAATAATTAATACAGTAAAAATTATTTTAAAAACAAATATATACCTGTATTTTACTAGAAGTATTTTCAACTATCTATGTAGTCGTTATCAACTACATTCAAATTGTATTACAAAAAACCATTACAAATGTAAACAAAAATGTATTAATTATTGTATTGTTTTGAATAATTATATATATTTATTATAATTGGAATACAGACATTGATTAATAATTTATATATATATATATATATATATATATATATATATATATATATAGCATTACATAAAAGTGGAAAGTAGATCAAGTCAAATTGTATCCCCTTTACTAATTTTATAAAGTCTGCAATATAAACATTAATAAATATGGGAAAAAACTTTAAAACTTCCAAAAAATTTAATAAATTTCATTACAAATCAGTAAAGAATGAAATATAGAATATACTATAAGAATTTCTCAGAATGGAATTAACAGTCCATTAATACTACATATATTGTCTGGATTGTATCTGCCGTCAACAAAATAAAAACAATATTTTTTTTTTAATACATTTGATGGCAAGTACAATCTAACTGAATTGTCGGTACAATAGTGCTGTAAATTATACATGGTTGTAAATAAATAATATATATTTCATTTCTATTGCTCATGAAAATCTTCATTTTAGCATATCTATAACATATATTATTTATTGAAGATGACAAGGGTGAAAAAAATTCAGAATATATAAAATATATAATAAAGTAAAAAATATAAATTTGATTAATTTTCTTTAGTTATAATTTAATGTAATTATCTAAAGATTTAAAATAAGTTTCAGATATAAAGATAAATTTGAACATTCTATAAAAAATAAGTGGACAAAAGTAGATTTTGTTGCCTTGTTGGATATCATGTTAGATCAACAATTAGATCTTATTACAAAACAAAATATTTACACAAACTTTCAGGAAAGTACAAAGTATCTATTAACTTATAGCTTAGCATTAGTGACCAATACTATATTGTTTTTGATATAATAGTACTTTTTGTCACTTTTTTCTGTACTTTTTTATCTTTTATTTTTTGCCAACATATCTGATTGCATGTTCAAACTAATAACCATGATTTTTTCATTTATATTGATCAACTCTCTATGTTAATTGTGAATGTTGGTTATATATTCATGCAAACACATTTCCATTTTTTAACTTGCAGAGAAATTCTGACTCTAATGATGATTTTATGTTTTTATATACAAGCACACATGTGACAGTATAAAATATGCAAAGCATTCAGTAGGAAAATAATGAAAACAACTGATTTAGCAGACTGAGTCTTAGTGGTGGTGAGTCATGTAAAATTCAGTTTAGTACAAAGCCTTTATTTGGCAAAGACAGTATTCTTGGGTAACTTATTTTAAAATGCTCTCCCTCTAAAGATTTACAAAAGATAGTCTAAAAACAAAACACAATAAATTAGGACTAGGGCACCATATCTGGTAGCATTCTCCTTTAATATTTAAAAAATTATAATTTATAATAATAAGGCTATATAATAACCTTAAGACCATGCCCTTGAAAAATGACAGTCTTAAGGTTATAGCCTTAAAATATATTACTTTATGCAATAATTATGTGTTTTACAAATTTAATTAATAACAAATTTATAATAATGGTAATGTGAAAGACAGATTTAAAATATAGGCAAATATTTCATTTTTTTAAATATAGATATAATAAAAATATAGTTTGTTGATTTATTTTATAGGAATTTTCCAAACGTTAAATATACATTTTAAATTAATAATCTGGCAAATTTTAGAAATGATATTAACATTTTTATTTGGATATGATTTAATTAAAATAATCAGAATGTAGATGACCACAAGCATTTTGGAAAGAAAAATTATCACATGAAAAAAATTCTGCTTGGTATTATATTTGCTGTGAAATCTAATTTGAAATAATCAACTTAAAACAAAATTAAAACAGACAACTCACTATAAATTAAAAAAATTATTTAATACATCAACCTGACTTTCATTCATTGCTTATAGGAACTTATCAAGATGTTTTATTCAACAAAATCAGATGACCAGTTATTCTACCGCAACTCCATCCAATGGACATTATTTAAATTACATTACTATATATATATATATATATATATATATAGTACATGTATATATAAATAATATGTTTTATATATATATATATTAAAATACATACATGTACATAAAAAGGATAAAATTTATTACCATCTTTTTTTTAATATATATATAAAACATGCTAAAAAATATTTTAAATTATAATTCTAAAGTTTCCAATAATCTAACAATTCCCATCTACCCCATCTCCAGTTGTGCTGGACCTTTAACTAGGTTTATACATTTTTAAACATTTTCTTGAATATACAAAGTTTCACAACATGTTCTTTCATTATAATTTTTAACATACATTATTACCTGAACATTTTGTACACAATTCTTTTTACATCCAGTATCCAAAAAAATGTATATTCTATCCTTTCTGTTAATTGCCCTATCATGCTACTTACCTTTTTAAATAAATGGCAGTCTTTCTTACTGCCCTAAATTTATCATCTTGCAAAATTCACAACTAATTTTAGAAACTAATACTATCCTATTATTAATATTACCATTTGTTTTGCCTTACAAATCCATTTTCCTAAAGATTTACTAGTTTTCTACCCTATTTTAATATCATCAGATAACTTTTCTTTTATTAATATCTTACATAATTGTTCTGAATATGGAACTGAAACCCATTCTATTTGCATACATACACCTTACACTATCTTTTGTATTATTATTATTTTTATTTCTAAAAATCTTTTTAATATCTTTTTTTGATAGTCCATATTAACATAATCATGCTCAATTTCCCATTTCTGTTCAAATGCTTCATCTTCATTCAGTGTTAAAGTATCAATTTTTAACTTAAATTCTTTCAAAACAAATATTTTTTGAAACTATGGCTGATATGAAGTTGGATCAATTATATCTCTTTTTTTCTTTATCCTTAATAAAAAGTTTAATAAATATTTCACTGTTAATTCCTTTTCTTAAAAAGTGTACAAATACTTTAATCCTTTTCCCTCTTTCCATTGTAAACTTAATATTGTATTTATTATTGTTCAATTCATTAAATGCATTAATAATATTTCTACTATTACCTATTACAATTATATCATCAACATATCTATGATATTCTATAATTTCTTCATTTTTATATACTTATCAATTATATTTTTCTTAATATAATCAATCATAATCCAAGATAAAATCTCAATAATAGAGCAACCCATAACCCATCCCTTTGTTATATTCCAAAATTCTTTATATTTAAAATATAAAGTATCATTTATCAGTAATAATGCTTCTTTAATAATGAATTATAATTCTTCTGAAATTACATTACTCATTTTTAAATGAGATATATATTTTATATAGCCTATGTTTTATAAACAATAATAGTAATAATCAGCCATTAAACTAATGTACATGCACTTTATGGATTTTTAACTATAAATGAATACTCTCACTTCCAAACCCAAGATAAAGTCTTTGGAAAAAGATAGAATGAATTCATCTACCTTTTTGACCCAAACATTTATGCATGGGCAAATCTTAAGCATTTGGAAAACTCATTTTTATTTTATCAATAATTATTTTTATACTATCTTCTCTAGGTATACTCTGATATATTTTTTCAATATCAAATAAAACAATGATTCCATTTCTTTTAACTTTATATAAATTAATCTATCTGCAAGTTCTTCTGAATTCCTAAAACAATATTTACCACAACCTATTGCAGGGAGAATCTTTTTATATATTATAGTACATAAATCTTTAGAAATATAATTATTAAAGTCTAATATTACTCTTACTGGCATGTCATCCTTATGTATTTTAACCTTTCCAAATATGCATGGATGTTCAAAAGCTGTAGGATATAAACATCTATATTGCTTTTCATTAATTGTTTTATTTTTATATAATTTAATAAAATTATATTTTGTTCTAATTCTATTTTCTGGATCTCTATTTATTCTTTGGTATGTCTCCTTTATCTGCTTAGGACTAAATGACTATATTGAATTTTTTAAATACTGGCCTGAGATACAATTTTCACAATAACTTCAGTTTTAATTATGTTAGAGCAAAAAAATTACATGAACAATCAAAATGCCTCACAGATCAAAGTCCCAATATTAACCTGTACACTTTATTGTAACTTGTAAAAAAATAGAATTATGAGTCATCATTTTTAAATAATATGATAAATATTTAATTCTCAATTTATTTTATAATCAAACAAAAATATTTTAAAATAATATATTTTACTAATTCTTATTAGTTTTATGAAATTACAACATATTTAATCCAAATGTAGGAATTTTAGCTAACATTTAGTAGTTTAAAATATCTTTAAAGTTAAATAATATTTATTAATAAATTTTTTATGTATAAAATGTTTCACTTTTATAAATGATTTTAGAAAGTATTTTTAAAAACTTTCTCTAAAACTATGCATGCACATGTGGTTTAAAAATATATCCTTTTATTTAAATAGGTTTAATAATTAATTTATAATTTAAATTAATTGTGTCCCTATATAATTGTAAACCCACAAATTTTTTTCAATTTTGTTATTTATCAATAGTCCATTTTAAATTATTAAAATTATTCAGCTTATATAAAAATGATTAATAACATCACCAGGATCACAAACAAACACATCATCCATATATCTATCATAAATTTTAATAGAATCAAAGTCAAAATTTAATATATCTTCTTCATATTTTGACAATGTAAAATTAAAAATTAGTAAAATGACTGTTAATCTTTTTTAAAATACCATTTATAAATTGTATAATTGAGATTCCATATCATAATTATTAATGATACAAAATCCTAATTTATTCATTTGTGTTATAATTTTATCATTATATCTTTTTTAATAAAACACATTTGTAAACCATTATCTTATTTTAAACATACACTTTGTTTAATTCTGAAATAGCATAATTCCATAATCATATTTATTATTTTTTAAATTATATTTAGAAATACTTTTAATTATATTATCATCATCCTGCAGATTTATTGTATCATCAAATGTACTCTGATCAGAAGCAATTCCATATTATAATCTTTTCATGTACCACATACACACTTCTAACCATGTTGTAATACATATTTTTTCATAAAATCAATATTTTTCCTTGTTAAATTCATGTAATTATCATGACCCTAATTATTTGAATGATTACATATAAAAAAATAATTTTTTTATCAAATTTCTTTGTACAAATTTGTCTTATCTTCTTAAATCCCAAATGACAATGTATAAGTTATTTTATGGACCCCATTCATTCATATTTATCTTCAATAGCTTTTAAATATTCTTTAACAATACTACCTTTTTTTACATTGCCTTATTATATTAACCAAAATAATTGACTTAATTTTAAACATATAATTGGATGTAAGAATTTCATCTATTTAATTTAACATTACAGCATTTAGAAAAAAAACATCAAATATTTTACACATCTTGAAAAAGTATAATCTGCAGCCTATTTGAATAAACATTTTATTTTGTTTCCTCCATTCTTTAATTAACCAACATTTGCTTAATAATGAAAATTCCATTATAATAATAAATTTTATATATAATAAATGTAAAAAAAAAAAGAACTGAGAGTACTTGTTATAACTATACTATATGTAAGTTACAAATAATTTTAATGGTACAAATAGTAAAATATATATCTTAATTAATCAGTAGTGCTTGCAATTATATTATAATCCTTATCAACTGTAGTAATACCGAAGTTTAATATCACATTATTTTCCATGAGTTGTGGATATCAGCATTTGCTGCATGTCTATTTATTATATTATCTTTAAATTTATTTATCAATATTACTTTTTTAAGTTGCCTCATTTTATGATTTCTTTCTTTCATTAACATTTTGTATCATTTACATTAAAAATAAATTTATAACTACAAGATTTTTCATAGTAGAAGAATACTGAGGCATATTTAATTGACTATTTATAGTTATTTTTATTCAAGTATATAATAAATGATGTTCTTTTATCCTTTCTTCCAGAGCACTTCTTGATTTTCCAATATATGACTTTTACAACCATATACAATCTGATAAATATATTACTTCTTTGTATTTTAGAATTATTAATTAGTTCATTTACATTTAGAAAGATATAAAATGAAATATTATATTTATCTTTAAATATATTTTTAATTAATTTAGATTGAACATTATTTACAAATAACATAGATATCCATTTTTTATTATCTAATTTTGTATTATGATTATTATTCTTATCAAATCAATACCTAAAATTTGGTTTCTCTCATATCCTATTTTCATAAGTTCATGAGTAAAGAGTTCAATATTTTGATTTTTATCACATTTATATTTGCATAATTTATCATTACAATGCAAAAAAATACAAACTTGCCATTTTATGCATCACTGGCTCATGTGATTTAAAATGAATATACCATTTCTTGAATAGGTTCAATATTCAATTTATAATTTAAACTATTTGTTGTTCTTATATAATTCTAAGTCCAAAAATATTATTTCACCATTTTGTTCTTTATAAATAGTCCATTGTAAATTATTTAAATTATTCAGCTTGTGACCTTAATGGTATTAAAATTTATGCTAGATATGTGGGTAATATGTTTGTTTGTGATCCTGGTGATGTTGTTGACAACACTTTTATATATGCTGAACATTTAAATAATTTAAAATGGACTATTGATAAAAAAACAAAATAGAAAAATAAAGTTTTTGGACTTACAATTATATAAGGACACAATTGGTTTGAATTATAAATTGATTATTAAACTTATTCAAGAAAGTCAATATATTCATTTTAAATCACATGTCCCAATGATGCATAAAATGGTAAGTTTAAATCTGTTTTACATCATAATGGTAAATTATGCAAATATAAAAGTGATAAAAAGCAAAATATTGAACTTTCTTACTCATGGATTTATGAAAGGAGAATATAATAGAAACCAAATTTTATATACATTAAATTGGTTTAATAATAATAATAATAATAATAATAATAATAATAATAATAATAATAATAATAATAATAATAATAATAATAATAATAATAATAATAATAATAATAATAATAATAATAATAATAATAATAATAATAATAATAATAATAATAATAATAATAATAATAATAATAATAATAATAATAATAATAATAATAATAATAATAATAATAATAATAATAATAATAATAATAATAATAATAATAATAATAATAGAGGCCACCAGAGGTCGCCTCTAGCTTACTACTCATTCAGATCATGCTCCTCAATTTATTAAAATATCATAAAATATACCAATTACAGGTAAGAGTTTTATATCTCTAATAACTATAAAATAGAAAACTAATAGATTAATTAAAAAAAGAAGAGAAATACAAAAAGGCAACACAGATTGATTGCATAATGGACTTAGATGTCCAACATCCAACCATGATGTCCACCAGCTCAGACACGTATAAGAGTTCATATGCACAAGTTGCAAAATCACAATCAACGGTTATAAAAAAAAGTGAAAATAATCCGCGATTGTTTTTCTCAAGGAAAATGCAGCTAATGCCTAGATTTCACCGTTCTACAGCAGGAAATCTGATGAAACTAGATCTTACCCCAAAAACTACTGAAACCTACGTTAATGTAATAAAAGAGCCTTGGTCTAATGATAGCCTTATAAAATTATCTGAAGTGTTTAACCAAACCATCCTTAGGGAGCTTTTCACTTCATTTAAACGTTTTTTCGCTGAATGCTCCATTGTCATAGCAATCACAGGTAGAAACTATTCGCTTTATAGATTCCCTAAGGAGCTTCTATTCAAAGAGATAAATAATAAAAAACTATGGAATTTGATAGTTCATGTGGGAGATCATCTGAATCCGCATTATCTGGCTATTGAATTTGTAAACGAAGAAAGCAAAGAATTGTTCCAACAAGAAATGAAAACTCTGGGGCAATACGCATTAGTTGTAGTCAATCCCAACAGAGAAAACTTTATTACTGGCTTAATTAAAAAAACTTACCTAGGTTACTCAGAAACAGATTTCATTAAACTTATGAAACCGTTTGGGAAGGCGATAGATTTTCAGCCTTTACAGATTAAAAATACACCTATCCCAATATTTAGTAACAATTATAGATTTAAAGTAAAACTGGGAGAGAACATTAATCCCAAAAATATTCCAACACAAGTTGCAGGTGAAGAAGCAACATTATTTCTTATTATAAACGGTCTAAAACTGCAATGCTTTCATTGCAAAGAACATGGTCATCTTATTAGCAACTGTCCGGCTTTATATTGTAATAATCGTAATATGAGTGCATCCCCCTTAAATCAATTCCCAAAAGAAGACTTCAATAGTAATCAAGAAGTGACTGTAGATGAAGATGTGCATTCGACAGACCATAATATTGAGGAAAAAATGATATTGACATTAGCAATAGTGGAAAGGTGATTCTACATACTACAGGGTTCGATAGCATTGAAGTTTCCTCCTCTCCTAATCTGGAAATCTCACCCCCTCTTAATAAAACATTTCTCGAAATAATGGAATCACTCACAGTGTTGCCATCCCAAAAAATTCTAGAAACTTCACAAATCACTAGAAAACCAGGTCGGTCACCTAAAAAAAAATCCGGTAATAATCCCAAGAAACTCATGGCTCTAGAATATGTAAGTAGTGATAATGATTCCTCTCCTCCAGTCTCTAGAAAAAAAGCTAACATCACACAAAGTTACAATGCCTCTCTAATTGCCACATACTCATCAGAAAATAGTCCAATGGAAGAGGAAACTGATTGTATTACAAATATAAATAAAGTTTCACTTGAAAACCCATTCACAGACAGGAAAACGAGATCCAATGATATTTCTCTCAAATCTACAGACAATAATTGAACAATGCATATTTATTGATCCATTAAAATATACTACAGATTCTCTTATTAAAATATTTAACTTTATTTTAAAATAAAACTTTCCTATGCTAGGTTAGATTCTGATATTGAAATGGAAATCTCCAATCCCTTCCCGTTTCACCATCAACCTAATGACCTACTCGTCTGAACTAGTTTCAAACCTATCTTAAATGTAAAAATGTCATATGTAAAAATGTTATATATAAGTCGAGCAAGAAAACTTTGCTATAATGGCCGCTTAAATTGCATCATCCATTTACTTACGAAAACACGCTATAATTAGACAGGTTTGATAAAATTATAGCGGAGAAATGCTCATAAATTATTATAAAATGTTTTATAAATTTTCAGTCAATTTTTAATTATATTCGCTATTATATTCGTATGTGGATGGATAATTTAAACCTTGGAATAATGGCAAAATGATTCATATATATTTAAGTTTAAATAAAAGTAATGTAAATGTTTTCTTTAATTTATTTAACGGTTTTCTGATTTAATGTTTTACATATATAGTTGAAACAAGTATTTTCTTTAAATTTGCTTTTTTTTTCAATAAACAAATATGTTAAAAGTTATTTAGTTTTATAAAATAAGAATTATCTGTTCGCAATTAAAAATGAGAATTTTAGTAAACAAGATATCAGTTAGTGACCCACCCGGGTAAAAAAGTAAAATCTGTTTTCTGATTGATTTTTGTTTGCAACAAAAGACTTTTTCATTAAATCAGAATACCGTTCCTTCTGCTAAGTAATAACACCTGAAAAGGAATTTAATTAATGAAAATGAATCAAATTATATAGTTTATATATTTTGATACATTTTTTAAGGAAATTAAATATAACACCTTGGAGATTTTATCAGTTGTTGTAGAAATTGAATTATATTATTTTGCTTTAATTAAAAGTCAATTGGTCCCGAGGCTTACGAAATTCCAGAAAGGTGTTAAAGTTTAGTAGAAGGATATAAATAGGCCTTATTTTAAGCGGGAAGGGAGAATCCATCTTACTTTTGAAGAGAGTCAACAGGAGAAGTTTTATTATTGTTCAACCTTAACATGTCTGGCTAAAGTCAGGCAAAATTTTGCTGCTTTCCTGTGATGGAACGCCGAGTTCAATCCATCAAATGCCGAAGCAACAACCACACCAAATAAAAGATGTCATAAGCCGCTAAAAGAACTTGCCTTCATTCCAGCACCATTTTAAATCATCTCGCAACTGAATAAGAACATGCCATAAGCCGCCAAAGAACTCACCTTCATTCCAGCTCGAATCTATCCAGTCCAGCTACAGAACTGTTATAATATTATTTAAAATAGCAGAGCTCTGTGAATTTCAAAAATAATCATGATTTCCTCAAAAACAGGTTAGCTAACCATATTATCGAAACTTCTTTCTAAATTGTTTTTCAAATAGATCTTTAAATTCTATAATATGAAATACCTTTGTAAATTTCTTTGTTAATTAATATTTTGCTATATAATTTAGTCACTGCAGTTATATTTTGCTTTTCTTTTGCTTATTTTTAATTATTGTTAATTATGCCTATGTTTCGAAACAGCGTGCATTTAATTACCAATAGGTTTTTTAAAAAGATATCATTTAAAATCTCCGTATTATTATTTATATAGCGTCATTTCATGCGCTGTTTCGAAACCCAAATTCATATTTTTGTCATTTAGTAAATTAATTAATATAAATATAAAATGTGGCTTTTCAACCTTTGTTTAGTATGTTACTAAAGATTAAACTAGCCTGGAGTGCAATCATAAGTATATTTTTTTAGTTAAGTATTCATAAGTCCCCTATTAAATATACTTTTCCCCCTTTTAAAAGTTTAGTAGTTATAGATAACTAAAGAGATTGAACGGGATAAAGTAAAGTTTGTATCTATATATTCCTGTCAGTAGCATATCGTATTTCTCATGCTACAGAAGAGTTGGCTCTTTTGATCAAGCTGATGATCTAGTGTTCATTTAATATATGATCTTTAATTTATAATATCCTTCGGCTTGGCGGATGTGAAACTTATTAATATTTTTCTCGTTGTGCTGTTTTATATATAAGATGGAGCCACGGCGTTGCCAGCACATCTTCTCTTATGGGTAGTGCAGTAGCAAAGTCTGAGCTACGGGCCAGATTAGCACGTAAGTCCCCCGCCTCTGAACCAAATAAAGGTTCCCCATTAGCAGCATGACGACCGGTTATTGGGTAAACCGTTGTTTGTCACAAAAACCCTAAAACTATTCTTCCATCTGCAGAGCCACTTTATTATTATATTTTACTTGTGCCTAGCGTATTAGTAGAATCGTTTTAGCCAACTCTTTCCTCCCTAATATGCAGTCTTCGGCGTTGGTCTGAAGCAATCTTGAAAACCCGTTCGATCTAAAGCTATCTGGGACGCTTTAAAAGCCCATAGTTAATATAAATTTATTATAATTAAGATGTATTATTAAGCTTCACTCCAGACTTGGTTTGATTTTACATAAAAGAGCCACTCGAACTGATTATAAAAGCTTATAACAAATAAGTTAATGTAGTGATTAGTTGTATAGCAGGATATTTGGCTCCATTAAATCATAGCCACAAACCTATTGGCCAACATCAATTATTGTTCAAATAGTCTAGAGAATGTTACTTTATAAATGAAATGCCTGTGTGCATTTGCCAACAACAATTGTCAATAAATATATTTTAATTCATCATATATCAGTTTCTGTCTCATTATTAAATCAATCCAATTCACTAATTGCCCATAAGTATTCATTAGTAAAGCCCCTATGATTTAAATATGTTAGATTTTATCTGTGGAATGTCTAGTATTTACGTTGTTTATATATATGTTTAAGTCCATGAGTCTTATTGTTTTCTCCGATTTGCTAGTGGGCCAGATGAAGAATTAAATCTCGTGTGCTACCATTGTTATGTTATCCATTGGGTGTTAGATCTGGTTCTTGGAGAGTGGGTTCGAATCCAGGCTGGTCCCTGATCTAAATCTCGGGCTTGACTGGGTTTGAAGTACATTTTGTGAGTTCCAACTCGTGTTAGATGGATAAGCATGTTTTGACTGGCACAATATATACATGCACACACATACAAATAATGGATATTAAAATAGGAGTTTTTAATGTTAGAGGGTTAAACTCCCCACAAAAAATTGACTCCTTGCTAAATGGTATGACATTGTTAAACTGCAGATAATGGGCATAATCGAAACAATAATCTACAGTGGCTCACTAATCAACCCTACAGACAAGCTAAATTCCAAGGGCTTTACAGCCTTCTCAAACACATCTGACACTCCATCAGCAGGTACAGGTATTATCATTGATAAAGCCTGTCCATTTAGTTCTTTCAAAATTCTACATATTGATGCGCACTTGCTGATAATTACATTTACTCATAAAGCCATTACCTTAAACATAGCAATTGTTTATATCCCCCCAGATCCCACTATTATAAATAGAAGTATACAAACACTTAACTCCAGGTTCACAAATGCTATGTATCTGATGATTATTTTGGGAGATTTCAACATGACATATCAGACCTTAACCGGCAAATGGTTACATCAGCTGTCTTTTCCGATGATGAGTGGAAGAGGCCTTCTGCCGGAGAAGGCCATGTGATTTAATAATTGTAGACATTCATCACTTATAGATCTGGTTTTTTATTCGCCATCATTACATAACATGATATGCATTAAATTAAAGAATTCCCCCTTCTCTGATCATGCAGCTGTTTTAGTATCACTGGAAATTAATTTTGATAATAGAACAACAATTAATACAGGAAGAACCATCAGAGTTCTACTACATCACACACACCAGAATATCTTTTTTCAGAAGTATACATATATCTTCACAAGTTGAAGAATATTACAATGGATCCAGTCCAAGCATGGTGTGCTTTTACTAACCTGCTTTCATTTAACATTGATCATCTTACCAGGACAACAACATCCCCAACAAAACTACTAAAGCTTATGGATGATACCTATAAAAAAATTATTGGCACTACTCAATCAAATCTCGATCGTTCCTGTCTGATGGCTTTAAAGAAGACATATCAAGAGTTAATAAACCAGTTTAAAGAATATATCTCCATTAAAAAGAAAAGGTTATATTTAAATAAGCCACACATGTATACCAGAAACTTCATTAGATAGGCGCTAGACCACCCCTCCCAGGTGCGAGTTTCAGCAGCTATTAAAGTTCAAGCTGAAATTTTCTATGGAGATTTTATGTTGGAGCGGCTTTACATATTGTATAGAGAAAAATTCCAGAGGGTATCCTCAACAAGTCTAATGACCTTTTCACAAGATAGATCAGAAAATGAATTTAAAATTTCTTTAAAAGATTTCATTAAAAAATAGAAGTGATGCCAGATTCATGTCATCCTGGCATAGATGGAATTCCCAAGTTTGTATACAAACATATTGATAAAATCACTGCACAATATATGCTTAACCTAGTCTCCTACCTCACTAAAGACATCTATAAAATACAGGGCTTAAATCAAATTATGCTTGTGCCATTCATGAAAAAGAAACAATTAATCTCAAACACCACTAATTTACGTCCAATTTCAATGTACTCCCTTGGCATAAAGATAATAGAATCAGTGATAAAAGATAAAATAGAGCCATTCATTTTGTCAAATCTATCAAAAATGCAATTTGCCAAAAAAGAATCCTCATCCGGACAGGCAGCCTTTCTATTCAAGTCAGCTATAGAAACTGTTAGAGATAATAAAAAATACAGTCCAGTTGTTATTCAACTAGATATTGAAGCTGCTTTTGACATGATTTCCATCAGTACTCTTCTTAAAACTCTGCAAAAATACTCAGTTCCGAACGCCTATCTAAACTTGCTTGCTAACTTGCTTTTAAACCATGAGATTTATGTTTCCCTAAATGGGAAAACTTCACCACCAATAGTGCCACATCAGTCCATTCCTCAGGGCTCACCTCTCAGTGCCTTACTGTTCACTGCCTATATCAACCCTCTTATAAAAATAATAGAAAATGAATTTTCAGGAGTCTACATGCCTACCATCAATGACAACATCTCATGTATCGCATATATGGATGATATAGCAATATTTCTATCATCCCAAAAACAAATTCCCAAACTTCTTAAGATACTTAATAATTTTACAAAAGAATATAAGCTAACATTTAATATGGAGAAATCGTGTGCATGGCAGATCTTCACCGGTAATAGCATTACTAAAGTTTTCAAAGGTAGACCAAGCGCATTTCTTGGGTTCAACTTTTATTTACGTCATTCACCTATGAGATTGCTCATACAGAAAAATTTGATAGAGAAAGTGGAAAAGACTATCAATTCACTCTCCAAAGCCTACCTCTCTTTATATACAAAAATGGCTTTGCTTAACATGCTAGTGATTACAAAAATCTCTTATTTTACTCCAACAATCATTTATACCAAGGCATTTACAAATAAGATAGACTCCTTATGCAGGAAATTATTCTGGGGAAAAAAAGATTATCTCAATATCAGTAAAACGTCTAAGAAAACCCCTTTCACAAAATGGCCTTGGCCTTCACTCAATACAGGTCTTCAGGATACAAAAAACATTGAACATAATATCTACATGTGCACAAAAATTCCCATATTTAGAAATTTCTGCCAAGATTACCCCTACAGATAGACCACCTCCTCTCCAAGGATATCTGAACACACTACTTACACCATTATTAACAATCCACACTCTTAACTTTAAACCACCACAAGCCAAATATAAATATTGGGAAGTTTATCAACTTCTACATCCAAATCAAGATGATGTACAAACTCCACTTCATATTAATAATAAACAATTATGTCACAAATTCAAACTATGGTCACTTGAACCAAAATATTTTGACTTTCTCCTAAAGATAAATCTGGACTCGCTACCTACACAACACTTTTTGAAATATCAAAGAAACTATAAAGATATAGATGATATATGTAATCTTTGCCATAGGGACTCGGAGACACAAAACCACCTTTTTTTCTCATGCTCAAGTCTAGAAAACATTCGTGAAATTATTAGCACTTCACTCAAGGATAAAAAAAATCAATATGAAAACCCTTTTTGACTCTTTTAAAAGGGGTATCTTTGCTGAAATAAGAATCTGCACATTTTTACTCTATGCCTTATGGTGTACAAGGTGTAATTTCATATACAATTATAACCCCAGAAGACATCCAAACACGTTCAGAAATAAGCTGCAAACCATACGTGAAAGAGACATGAAGATTACAGATCAATCTAAGTACATTGACACCTGGAATATACAAGAACTTATATAAAAGCACTAACAAAAAAAAACTATATCTAACATGGATCCTTGTGCCAGTTCTAAAGTCAACTGACACAAACTAGATGCATTCCTGCTTTAATTTAATTGAAGTATATCTAATTGAATATAATCGTATGATTGAGTGATCATCATTGACTTTGTTGAACTGTTTTTTTTTCTTAGATACTTCTAGTTTGATAACGCATACAGTTACTGATAAAATCATTGTACATATGCAGTTTTGTGAAAACAATTTATATATAAGAACTATGTTGTCAAATATAACTTGTGTAACCTTTTAGAATACTAATAAAGTTTATCCTTTGAAACATCATCATCATCATCATCATCATAATAATAATAATAATAATAATAATAATAATAATAATAATAATAATAATAATAATAATAATCATCATCATCATCATCATCATCATAATACAAAACTAGATAATAAAAAAGTCTATCTTTGCCATTTGTAAATAATGTTCAATCTAAATTTATAAAAAATATATTTAATGATACATACAATATTTCATTCTATGTTCCTCCAAATGTAAATAGACTAATTAATAATTCTAAGAGTGTTATACCTAAATACAAAGAAATAATATAATTTATCAGATTGTAGTTGGTTGTAAAAAAAGTCACATGTCAGAGAATCAAGATGAACTGTGGGGGAAAAGGATTAAAAAAACATCAATTATTATATAATCAGGTAAAAAAACTAAATAGTAAATTAAATATGGCCTCAGTATTTTTTGACCATGAAAAATCTTGGAATTATAAATTTACTTTTAATATAAATGATACAAAAATATTAATGGAAGAAAGAAATCATAAAAAGGGGGGAATTAAGGAAGCAATATTGATAAATAAATTTTAAAATAATATAATAAATAGACAAGCAGCAAATACTGACATACACAGCTCATGGAAAATCATGATTTTAAACTTTTGTATTATTTTACACTTTATAATAATATATCAAATACTTCTGTTATTATAAAAATAAATCATAGTATAACAATATGTCTATTGTATAAACAAGAAAACTTAAAAACACTATCAAACACTATTACCAAGTGCTTTCAACCCATCTGAGTCCTTATCAAGACTGTATAAAAATCGTTATTAGCCTACTAAGTGATAAACTCAAACATTTTGTAAATATAATATAGATTGTTATATGCAGGATGTGATAAAGATAGGATAATTGTTACCAATTATGTTAAACCATTATAAAAGACATAATAGAAGTACTAATATAATTTTCAGTTCATGAACATCATTATCTTTTATTCCTAATATTAATAAATATATAATAAAATTTTAAGCCAAGATTTTAGGTTGGCATGGAAGATTCTGCCTAATCTTAATAGGCTAATAAATAATTCTAAGGTAATAACAAGCAAAGAAGATAAAAATAGTGTTGTGTATTCTATTGAATGCCCATAACCAGAATGTAGGGTAATATATATATATATATATAAATTAATGGTAAATGCATTATTATAGTCTAAATACTTTTGTAGCACTTTCGATTACATGGTAATCCTCATCAGCTTTAACTGAATTTCAAATTTTAAAAAAAAAAATTTTTAAATTTTTAAAAAAAATTTGAAATTCAGTTAAAGCTGATGAGGATTACCACATAACCGAAAGCACTACAAAAGAATTTAGACTATAATATTGCATTTACTGTTAATTTTTTATATATATATATTTTATAACAGGTACTGTATTTTACATTTATATATATATATATATTGAAACAGGTATACTGTTCCATGCATATATATTCAAAAGATCCCCCCCCCCATTTAAAAAAGACTAGCATGATTTGATCAAATTAAAAAAGAAATAAAGTAAAAAAGTTTATAGTTAAAAGAAAATCATTATTGATTTTATAGTTTCAAATTATGATGTAAATAAAAGCTGGCAGTTATTAAAAAAGATTATATTTTTAATTTTTGGAACGATGTTTTTAAATAAAGTGTTATATCAGCTTGAGGCAGTCTTAATCAATTGAAAAACATGGCTTAATCTTTATGCTTTCTTATCTATCCCACTAAAAAAGTAGATTATCCAATCATTATGAAGAGAAAGGCAATCGGGCTTAAATGAGAGCAGTATGCAAATTAGGTACAGTGGGAAAAGGCTGTTTAATCAGTCCAAGAATCAGATATAAATAGTCAAGTTGCAAATTCAGAGGCAGATTAGATTTGATTTTAAAACAAGAGACTTTGAAAGAGTTTTAAAAAGTTTTTCCAGAGAGATTTTAAGGAGATCAAATAGTTATATTTTTTCCAAAGAGATATTTTTCAAGTAGCTGTTAAAGAAGAATTTTGAAAAAAAAAAAGATTTCAATTTTAAAAGGATATTAAAGAACCTCTGTTAATGATGGAAAAAGAAAGCTTTATTAAGGAAATTATAACGATGGAAAAATAAACCAACAGCTTCATCTCTTCATTCTAAGCCATGATTTTTCAAGATTTGCCTGGATAACCATCATGAAAGGGATTAACACCATTCAGCTTAAATAAAATGACCCCTTTTTGAAGGAACAAACTGGATAAATAAAGGTAATGATTTTATGAAAATATTCGAAATTATATGTGTTTTTTAAAAGACAAACAAAATGTCTTTATTATAAATAAAAAAAAAGAATTATTAATAAATATAGCTACATGAAAATACATTTATTATCGATAAATTATAAATGAGATTAAAATCATACTTAAATTATGAAAATCGTTTATTCTTGATAAAGTATAAATGAAAATGCTTATCTGCATATTAATGTAAAATTACAAATGCTTAATACTTATCTGAATATTGATTTTGTGGGTGTAATTTAAACCACATTACTGGATTTAATAAATTTAATGAAATACTATACGGACTCTAAATGCTTACCTGCATATTGAAATAAAATTACAAATGCTTAATACTTATCTGAATGTTGATTTTGTGGGAGTAATTTAAACCACATTACTGGATTTGATAAATTTAATGAAATATTATATGGACTCTAAATGCTCATTTGCATGTTGATATAAAATGACCAATGCTTAATGCTCATCTGAATATTGATTTTCTGGGAGTAATTTAAACCACATTATTGGATTTGATAAATTTAATGGAATATTATATGGAATCTAAATGCTTATCTGCATGTTGATATAAAATGACCAATGCTTAATGCTCACCTGAATATTGATTTTGTGGGAGTAATTTAAACCACATTACTGGATTTAATAAATTTAATGAAATACTATACGGACTCTAAATGTTTACCTGTATATTGAAATAAAATTACCAATGCTTAATGCTCATCTGAATATTGATTTTGTGGAAGTAATTTAAACCACATTACTGGATTTGATAAATTTAATGAAATATTATATGGACTCTAAATGCTCATCTGCATGTTGATATAAATGACCAATGCTTAATGCTCATCTGAATATTGATTTTGTGGGAGTAATTTAAACCACATTACTGGATTTAATAAATCTAATGAAATACTATATGGACTCTAAATGCTTACCTGAATATTGAATAAAATTGCAAATGCTTAATACTTACCTGAATATTGAAACTTATACACATAAATGCACTCCTCTCTGTGAAGTAACTAGCTAAACTGCTTCCAACCTTTTCATAAATGAAATGAAAATGAGTCATCACATAGATATGAATGAACTTTATTAGAAATTGCAAATTAATTGTTATTAAATAAAATTATTGTTACTAAAAATTAAATCTTAGTTATCCAGTTGTTCAATTCTATTTTGTTTTTGTTGCATCACTCATCATTCATTGCACTTGTTCATGAGAATCTCATGCCTCCTGAGCTACGTCTGGCATAACTAGACCTAGGTAAGTCAGGTTGTAGTGAGATGGAACTCTAGTGGCGCCATTTGGAAAACCAAACATATAAATGTCTAGATGCTTCCAGCCTCTATGGTGCTACATCCTCTGATGAGCAGGAAATATTGTTGTAGGGGGGGGGGTTAACATCTGCATTGGGTAATGCCAATTGATAGTTCCTTCCTGCAACATGCTCATCAGGAAATTGTTACAACCGAGGTAATAAAGGGTTGTGTGGTGGTCCGGTTACATTTGTCACCCTACTGTGAGGCCTTATCTAGCTAGCCTATCCATAGGCATAAGCAGATCATGATTCTGTGATATGAGCAGTGCATATGATGCAGTGATGTGATTTATTCAAAAAGGGGTGGAAAAATAAAATTTTAAAAGAAAAACAACATAAAAATGAATGGCATAAATGGTAGATAAAGAATAAAACAGGCATAACAAAGACTTGGAGTTAAATCATGGTATGGATGGAGAGAGAAGCTTACTAAGCCAGAAAACAAAGGAAAAATGGTGAACATAGAATTTCAGGAAACAGAAAAGATAGCCATGTTAAGGCAGCTAATAGAAATGGTAAAAGAACAAAGAGAAGAAAACTGTAAACAAAGAGAAGAAGACAACAAGAAAAGAGAGAAACAAAAAAAAGAAGACCATAAACAAAGAGAAGAAGAGTGTAGACAAAGATATAAACAAAGAGAAGAAGAGCATAGACAAAAAGATAAACAAAGAGAAGAAGAATGTAGACAAAGAGATAAACAAAGAGAAGAAGAATGTAGACAAAGAGATAAACAAAGAGAAGAAGAGTGTAGACAAAAAGATGAACAAAGAGAAGAGTATAAAAAACAAATCAGAGAAATAATTGAAACCCAAAATGAAAAGTTCAACCAGTTAATAAAAGAAATAACTCAGTCTAAAAAATTGGATGAGGAAGAAACTTTAGAATTTCCAACCAAAGATATTTTAAAGGAATCACAAATTGAATATCCTATTACTGATGAAGCAAAATTTGAGATTGTTAAAAAGGAAGAAATTGAAATTACAAAGGGTGATCTTGAAATTGTCAGTCCACCTTCAGGAAAACTTCTGATTGTGGAATATACCTCTAAAATTGAAAAGAAAGAAATAGTATATACGGAAGCTGAGACTGAAATAGTATCAAACACAGTAAAAGAGTTTCAAATGGATGAAAATGAATCTAATAAAGCAAAATTAAAATCTTCTGATCTTCAAGAAGATGAAAAACATGAAAATGAACATAATCAAAAACTTAATTCTCATATAACTAAGGAACTGTCCAATATAGAAGAAAATGTTTCAGAAAAATTGTCTGATATATGCTATGAAATAGTAACAGAGATAGAGAAAGAAACCATAAATTGGAAAGAAAAGTGTGTTAGTCCTCAGCCATATATAAAAATTATAAACAAAAGCTCAATAAACTCAAATCAGAAATTGAGTACAGAAAAAAAATATATAAAGACAGTTATTAAAAATATACTTGCTGATGCAGGAAAAGACACCAAAAAGGAATCTGAAAACTCGGGATTTATAAGTGTGAAAAAAATTAAGCAACAAGAAACTTATATAAATACAAAAAGAATAATTACTATGACAGAAGAACCATTTAAAAATAAACTTTTATGTATTTCTAAAAATGAAGTACCACCATGGAAGAGGAACAGGAGAAAATCCACAGATGGTGTTCATGGTCCATATTGGACCCATGTAGTTAGAAGATCAAACAGTAACAAGGATCTCCAAAGAAAATACAGAAGTGAAGAAGCAATCCACCACAGTGATGTTGAGCATGATAAATTCCTAACAAAAAGATGATCCAGAAGTATGTCACCTCATAATACAGAAGAGGACTATAGGAGAACTGATCATGATCCTCAGTCTCCCAAACCAGGTTGTAGTTATGATACAGAACAATAAAATAAAGATAGCTGATGGAAAAAGTTTGTGAGTGTGATGTAGTGATGCATGGACTTGTGTTTTTCATGTTGAGGTGGGTGGATGATTGAGCAGAGCTGCTTGGATGCATTGTGTTTATGATGCTCTGAAGTATATGCTTGGCACTATCCAGACCTGGATGTTGTGCTCTGAGAGTAGTCCAGCAATGTGTATATATGGGCCTCATGTATAGGCCTTGGTCTCATGAATAGACCAAATGATAGCCCCTAAGACTCACAGAAGTTGAGCAGGGTTGGCTGAGTGCCAAATTGTGTTTTTTTCTCTGGCTCCTACTCTTAGTTGGATGATACTTCTAGGTACAAGAGAGGTAGTGCTTAAAAATGAGATATTTTCTCATGACGTCATGGGGCAGTGCATACTAGTAGTTTGTGCTTGGCCATCTACTTATCCTGGCATTGGAGGCTACAGTTCATGTATTCACTTTTCCAGCTCATCTTACCTATTTCATCAGCAAACCTAAAACCAGAAGAGATGCAGTAATGAGAGATGATGTGTATAATATATGGAATAAAATCGTACTTCCAGGTGATTTCATCCCAAAATTTGGTGGGGGGTAATGAAACAGGTATACTGTTCCATATGCATATATATTCAAAAGATCCCCCCCCCATTTAAAAAAGACTAGCATGATTTGATCAAATTAAAAAAGAAATAAAGTAAAAAAGTTTATAGTTAAAAGAAAATCATTATTGATTTTATAGTTTCAAATTATGATGTAAATAAAAGCTGGCAGTTATTAAAAAAGATTATATTTTTAATTTTTGGAATGATGTTTTTAAATAAAGTGTTATATCAGCTTGAGGCAGTCTTAATCAATTGAAAAACATGGCTTAATCTTTATGCTTTCTTATCTATCCCACTAAAAAAGTAGATTATCCAATCATTATGAAGAGAAAGGCAATCGGGCTTAAATGAGAGCAGTATGCAAATTAGGTACAGTGGGAAAAGGCTGTTTAATCAGTCCAAGAATCAGATATAAATAGTCAAGTTGCAAATTCAGAGGCAGATTAGATTTGATTTTAAAACAAGAGACTTTGAAAGAGTTTTAAAAAGTTTTTCCAGAGAGATTTTAAGGAGATCAAATAGTTATATTTTTTCCAAAGAAATATTTTTCAAGTAGCTGTTAAAGAAGAATTTTGAAAAAAAAAAAAGATTTCAATTTTAAAAGGATATTAAAGAACCTCTGTTAATGATGGAAAAAGAAAGCTTTATTAAGGAAATTATAACGATGGAAAAATAAACCAACAGCTTCATCTCTTCATTCTAAGCCATGATTTTTCAAGATTTGCCTGGATAACCATCATGAAAGGGATTAACGCCATTCAGCTTAAATAAAATGACCCCTTTTTGAAGGAACAAACTGGATAAATAAAGGTAATGATTTTATGAAAATATTTGAAATTATATGTGTTTTTTAAAAGACAAACAAAATGTCTTTATTATAAATAAAAAAAAGAATTATTAATAAATATAGCTACATGAAAATACATTTATTATCGATAAATTATAAATAAGATTAAAATCATACTAAAATTATGAAAATTGTTTATTCTTGATAAAGTATAAATGAAAATGCTTATCTGCATATTAATGTAAATTTAATGAAATACTATATGGACGCATGTTGATATAAAATGACCAATGCTTAATGCTCACCTGAATATTGATTTTGTGGGAGTAATTTAAACCACATTACTGGATTTAATAAATTTAATGAAATACTATATGGACTCTAAATGCTTACCTGCATATTGAAATAAAATTACAAATGCTTAATACTTATCTGAATGTTGATTTTGTGGGAGTAATTTAAACCACATTACTGGATTTGATAAATTTAATGAAATATTATATGGACTCTAAATGCTCATCTGCATGTTGATATAAAATGACCAATGCTTAATGCTCATCTGAATATTGATTTTGTGGGAGTAATTTAAACCACATTACTGGATTTAATAAATCTAATGAAATACTATATGGACTCTAAATGCTTACCTGCATATTGAATAAAATTGCAAATGCTTAATACTTACCTGAATATTGATTTTGTGGAAAGAAAATAATGAAACTTATGCACATAAATGCACTCCTCTCTGTGAAGTAACTAACTAAACTGCTTCCAACCTTTTCATAAATGAAATGAAAATGAGTCATCACATAGATATGAATGAACTTTATTAGAAATTGCAAATTAATTGTTATTAAATAAAATTATTGTTACTAAAAATTAAATCTTAGTTATCCAGTTGTTCAATTCTATTTTGTTTTTGTTGCATCACTCATCATTCATTGCACTTGTTCATGAGAATCTCATGCCTCCTGAGCTACATCTGGCATAACTAGACCTAGGTAAGTCAGGTTGTAGTGAGATTGAACTCTAGTGGCGCCATTTGGAAAACCAAACATATAAATGTCTAGATGCTTCCAGCCTCTATGGTGCTACATCCTCTGATGAGCAGGAAATATTGTTGTAGGGGGGGGGTTAACATCTGCATTGGGTAATGCCAATTGATAGTTCCTTCCTGGAACATGCTCATCAGGAAATTGTTACAACTGAGGTAATTAAAGGGTTGTGTGGTGGTCCGGTTACAATATATATATATATATACGAGACTAAAAGAAAATATTAAATATCATTTTCAACAACATAAATATATGTATAAAAAGCAATGAAGGATGATACAGTTTTTTCAGCTTTTTATATTTATCCAAATATTACTGGGCATATATGTTAACTATAGTTTATTATATTAATGTATGAGACACATGATAAAAGAAGGTAATATCAAGGAATAATATGCCATAGAGAATTCTTATTATTCAGGCACTAGTAATGCAAAGTTGACCAGTTTTCTGATTAGTTATTCCTGGCTGATATAGTGAAATGTTAGAGTTTATCACTTAATAGAGTAGTTACAATTTTTATACAGCCTTCATAAGGACTCTGACGAGTTGAAAGTGCTTGGCAATAGTGTTTACATTGTTTCATATTATTTTTAAGTTTTTCTGTTTTATGCAATAGTACTATAGTTACATTGTGATTTACAAATGATAATGATTACAACGAATTGTAAGAAGGGCTACTGATTATTTAAGATATATATTTTATTATTTTTATCATTAAAATTATTTGCAACTTATATAAACATTGCAAGCATAAAGCTATTTAAGAGTTCTTTTAATATTAAGGGTGGATGGGAAGTGAATGGATTTATGGGTAATGGTTAATATTATATATATTGTATAGTTTTTGTAGTTCTTTACACTTGAGAAGTCTGCTTGTAGCACTGAAACCTTTGGTTGTGTTTTAATATTATTTTTATGCTGGTCTAGTTGAATTTTGGATTTGGGGTAATTTTAATATTACTATATTTTACTGTGAATGTTTAGGTGGTTACTGGTTGGAATTTAATTGTATATATATATATATTGTATATATATATATATATATATACTATATATATATATATATATATATATATATATATATATAGTATAAATCAGTTTTTTGGAACTACCATGTTTAATAAAATTAAATTAAAATAAAACAGAGATACCACTTTCCTTTTTATTGAACCATTGATTTTAATTCTATTTTATTAAACATTGTTGGTCCCAAAAATATAATTTATAAAACATCATATGCCCTTGAAAATATTCATTTCAATATATATATATAGACACCAGTACTAATTATGCAAATGTTTTTATAATTCTTTGGGTTTCTGATATTTTCTATTTTTCTATTTGGTGAGAGTTTTCAGAAATGCTCCACCTTTCTTTTGATATAAAATCTTTATTTTATATTAAAACTCAATAATTTGAATTGGTTTCTTTTTAATGTAATATTATAAGTGAATAATAATCTAAATCACATATTAGCCATTTTATATATTTAAAAACTGACATGTAAATATAACAACATATGTCATCATAGATATTTACTTAGACACTCATAATTTAACCAGAAAGGTTTATATCCTAAGCACATGCTTAGAGTGTAAATCCTTTCTGTTTAGGTTACTACGATCTTTCTGTTAACAATTAAAATTGAATATTAATCAGTCATATTAAAAATTAATGACATTGTTTTTATTTCAATTTTTTTTTAATGTGAACAAATGAAGAGAGATTTATGATAATTCTATTAAGCTGTTTTGAAATGTGATATTTTCTTTAAAGAATTACAATATTTTTAGAAGATTTTAACATCAAATCTATTCTGACAGGTAATGAGAATAGATACTGCCGCTTTTATATATATATCACGTAAAGTTTATTAACTTTTATTTTTAAAATTAGAACATAAATGAATAAATTGAAAGTTTACCTGTGTATTTCTTTTTATTTTCAATAATAATTAACCAATTAGTGTGTAAAAATAGCAAAAAATCATATTTCATTACATTTCAAAATCTTTGCATAAAAACTAGACCAGAAGAACTTGACGCTCTCTTGGCATGTGTTCCAAAGAACAAAAGAGACTCTCTTACTCTTAGCCAAAGTCCACAAGATGCTGATGTTAGATTTTTTGTCTAACTTTAATATTAATAAAAGCATCATGAAAAATCTGCTTTAAAAAAAAAGTCATTATCACTTAGGATAAAGTTAATACTTGATCTAAAGCTATGGAACCAACAAAGCTTTTTCTGAGAAAACTTTAAATTATTTTAATAAAGATGAGAGTTATCAAATTAAAGTGAAATGCAATAGTCTTGTATAAAGGTATACATTTTCAAAAATTAAAAACAGGGAGCTAATAATATTAATAACTTATCTCTGAATAAAATTATTGTGGATTTGTTTTTGAATTTTGTAATTGGATTTTATTTTTATCATTTAAAACAGTTTTTTGCAAACAATGTTTAAAAGTTGTGAATAATTCATGAAAAGTTTAAATTACTACAATACATTTTATTAATTATTTAACTTTAAAAAATGTTATTAAACTTCTTTTATTAAACATATAAATGTCATATACTTATTACAGCAATTAATTTTGTGTTAAAATATTATTGATATATTCCTCTAATTATGTGTTTGATTACTAAGATGTTATGCATAATATTTATTTTATATCATTGCCAGGAATGTATATTCTCTTACATAAGAAGCCACTAGTATTGCATTGATTGACTAGCAATTACATTTCTATGGAAAATAAATATGTCTTAACATTTAGTTATTAAAGATTTATTTTGATTTTAACCATTTATTTTCTAAGGTCTTCAATTTTTGAGTCTTATTATCATAGTTTCTTTACATTAATAGCTAAACACTACTGCATTTTAAATTAATAACCATGGGCTGTTTCACCTTCTATTGATGGATTTAATCAATTATGTAATTATGTGTAATTATTTTTTGATACATAGTTATTCTTCCTTTCCCATATTCACTGAACTTAGTTCAAAGTTTTTCCATAGGTACTTGAAACTATGAATAATTGAATTGCTATATAATTTTTTACATATTTACACATAAAATATGAATAGAAGTACTTTTTAAAAAATCGAATAATATAGTTATTAAAAAGTCATATAATAATAAATCAAAACATAAAAAACGTGTAATCACATGACTGAATAAATATGCACTGAGTATGTAAAATAACGAAATAGCTGCGTGAAAAATGATTTACGATAGTGATCCTACAGGCAAGCATACATATAAAAATTATAAATTTAAATTTATGGATTTATTGGTTTTCTTATTTAATATTTTTAAAAACTGTGGTTATTAAAAGTATGAACAATGACTCTGTGGACATGGAAGAAGAGCAACTGATTTTTCAAATTAATTTTTTTTTTTTGAGCTTCAGAAATAGCAGCACACCACAGTATTATTCAATTATATATATATAACAATAAACCTTTTACTCATTACTCGTACAATTATATCAATTGCTCCAGGTCAATTAAGTTTAATAAAAACTTTTAAGAAAAAAATATCAAGAAATGCTACACTTTATTGTATTGTGTGATTACGCTATAATTTATCAGTTAGACTGGAAATTACGTGTATTAAATTATGATGAAAAGTTATATATATATAAAATGTCAGAAACCCCAGTAAAAATTGATCGCTCATTTTAGTATTATAACTGAAAATCAAAATTACAAAATGCAAAATTCTAAAAACCTTTGTTAAATAATATAACTTCCGACTATGTTTATATATTATATGATCTTTCTTTCTCTCTCTTTTTCTTTTACTAGCATATCATTTTAAGTTCCTTTTTGTTGCTTTATACTGCTTTTGACTTTTGCAGCTATTACAAAAATTCAAAAATACTGTAATGAATATTCAAATTAAAATAAGGAAGCTTATTAGATGATAATTTATTAAAGTTATAAAATTACCATTGCAGTTTTAGGAAATTGTTAAAAGTATAATAAATGCTTTTCCATAAAATGTATATATATATTTAAAAGAGAAAAGATTAAAAAAAGAGAAATCGGATTTTGTCCAATAATTGGTTTCTATATCATTAACATTAAAGTATATTTATTTGTTAAATAAATATTTTATAGTATTATAGAATAAAATATTAAACTGTATAAATAGATGCACAGACACACACGAATAACCAGACAGTTTAAATTGCTAATTGTTTCCAGAAAAAAAAAATATTGATACTGTGTGAATGAATTAACTTGAAATATCTATGAATTAAATATCATGATGTTAACAATCTAATAACAGATTATTTATTATTGAAATAGATCGCACATATCCCAGTAGACTTAACTACAAGATGCAGTTCTCAATTCGTATACATATATGTAATGGTATGCTTTGGGGAAGTAGGTATGAGATGAGTACAGAATTGATTTAACAATATGTATCTTATATCTATTCCAAAATGAGGGACCTATATGAGAAATCTATAATTTATATGGCCCACAAGCTATAGACTCTATTAATATTTAGGGAATTTGTAATTTAAGATTACAGAATTATTCTTGATGACAATAAAATCATATACATGTATATGAAAACCTATCGCACACTGTCAGAATCTGAATTTATTTGGTTCATAAATATTGCTAGCTCTTATGACTAAATCTACCATCGATAAATCTAGCTTGTGATATGCATTGGTGTTAATTTGCATAGATCTAGCTGCGTAATATAAAATGAAATATCTAAAGTTGGGATTTTAATTTAATAGAGAAATATTTTATTTACATTGGTAACTAGAATATAGATCATTAAATTGCATTTTAAAGTAACATTAGTTTATAATAACTAGTGTGTGTCTATTTACACTATGGGTAATGTTAAACAATGTACTTAGCTTGAATTAAAGGAAGAATATGTTCGGTTTAATTTTGTTGGTAATAATTTAGTTCTGAAATCATTTATTAGAGGATAAACCAAAATAAGTTATCTTGGCAAGAATCATTCACTAATTGTTTATTCTTTTGTAGTTTAAGGCATCTTTCTTTAATTGAATATAATATATAGGGTATATGAGCACAGACTTTCACACGACCCACCACTCTCCACTCTATCTCATAACAATGATACACTTGAACATATATATGTCAAAAAGATAAATCATCACCAATATGCATAATTCATTCTAAACCAGCAATCATCAGTTGGTCCAGATTACCATCTCCACACATATATGCTATAAGTTCTCAGATATATATTAAGATAGCCAATCTTCATACTTTAACGGACAGGCTTCAATCTACTCCACACTCCAACTCTTCAACCATCCATCCAATTGAAAATCTGATAATGGAAATGCTCAAAGGCCACTCTGAGACCGAGATTCTTGTCACACCCATGTTGACCTAAGGTCAATCTGATCCCTCATGTTAGGACATAATCCGTTTAATACATATACAAGGGATGGGCAGATATCTCCCCTATGTAATAACTGAAACACAGGCTTATTATATACCTGTGTCTATATATGTAATATAGAGGGTATATGAGCACAGACTTTCACGTGACACACCACTCTCCACTCTATCTAATAACACTGATACACTTGAACACATATATGTCGAAAAGATAAATAATCACCAATATATGTATTTTATGCTAAACCAGCAATCATCAGTGAAAGTCTGTGCTCATATACCCTATATATTACATACATAGAAACAGGTATATTAGCCTGTGTTTCAGTTATTATATAGTGGAGATGTCTGCCCATCCCTTGTATATGTATTAAATGGATTATGTCCGTACATGAAGGGTCAGATTGACCTTAGTTTAACATGGGTGTGACAAGAATCTCAGCCTCATGGTGGTCTTTGAACATTCCATCATCAGATTTTCAATTGGATGGATGGTTGAAGAGTTGTAGTGTGGAATAGATTGAAGCCTGTCCATTAAAGTATGAAGATTAGTTATCTTAATATATTTCTGAGCACTTATAGTATATATATGTGGAGATGGTAATCTGGACCAACTGATGATTGCTGGTTTAGCATGAAATATGTATATTGATGATTTATTTATCTTTTTGACATATATGTGTTCAAATGTATCATGGTTATGAGATAGAGTGAAGGGTGGTGGGTCATGTGAAAGTCTGTGCTCTTATACCCTGTATATTACATATATACACAGGTATATAATAAGCCTGTGTTTCAGTTATTTAATTGAATATATAAATGTAAGTGTGTACTTCATGTAAACTATATATGTGTATAACATAAGTCAAATAAAATTAAGAACAAAACTTAGAGACATCACTGAGACATTTAGCCTTCAACTAATCGCTATACTGGTTGGTTAAATTGGTATAAGAATTTGTATGTATCCAAAATGAGTTGACAATAGCATTAAGAATTTGACTGTAGTTTTTGGAATAATCCACTATGTAATTCACTTTCATTGTACATATAAATATATCCAAAGATAAATCTTGATAAATACTACTTACTGTGTTATCCAATAAACTTGTTGAATCATAACTTCTTTTGCTATCAGTTATAAGTATTCATCTATTTAATATGTTATTCACAAACATTTCAATGTAGGTTTTAAAATTTCAACATGTGCATAATATATATGATACCAGTAGAATGTAATGAATGATTACATGTGGTAGGTGGCATTCCTATCTCATGACTAAAGCTAGGTATATTTGATACTCTATATTTTGTTCTTTTTTTTTTCATGAACATTTCCTAAGTTACTTGTTTATAATTAATTACATTTCTTTTATGAAATTGGCATTATATTTTATTTATAATGATTAATGCTTTACTCATATATGTGATTATTTCATTTTGTATCTGTGTGTTCCAAATGTGAACAGCACTTTGATTGGTATTTTACTAAAAGCTGGAAGTTATGTTTTTTTTTATTAGATCATTTTTTATTTTAATCTATGGTTCTTGGGAAATAGATGTCAATATGTTTCAATACAGCAATCTATTTTATTGTTTTTTTTTAATTGGTTTATGAATATGAACAATTTTGTAAGTAGAATATGCTAATTAAAATAACATATTTTTATGTAGTTTATCAGTGAATATATATGTAGACTTTCTCAAAATAAACATATTTAATGTTTTTTTAATCCAATTTATTAGTTTGTTATTTTTACAAAAAATATATCTTTTACAACTTTCTTTCTTGTTGCTATCTTACTATTTTCTTGTGGATTTCAATTGATTGTCATTGCAAACAATTGACATAATAATGTTTACATAATATTAAATATACTCACACACATATATAAATATATGTAAATTATTACATATAAATTGTAATGTGCATAAATCATTCATTAATGGGCAAATAAATAATGTTAATTTAATAGAATAATTTTTTTTTCTACTAGTGATTTCAAATATAGTGCAATGGCAAGTTAAAATTGTTATTGAAGTTTACCATACTAAATATTTGTATTAATTACATTCTGATAATCCTTCATTACTTTTAATTTTGAATTACTTTTAAACAAAATAAGTGATGAAAATATGATTGATATTAATTAAAATCTTGTGGTAAGTGTCATGTTTTGCTAGATAAAGTACAGGGTTATCAATTGGCAGTTTTAGGGATCATTATTTTAGAATGAAATAACAAGTTAACACAAAAATGTTTTAAAGACTGTACATACATAATCATATTTTGAAGGGGCCTTACTGGCACATATCCCTCAACTAAAAAAAATTTTAAAAAATCTAAATGTGTCCTAAATCTTGCCTATGTGCATTTTAAGTTTAATGATCTAATCTGAAATTGTATCTCTATTATACTCTCAAGATTTCTAGTTAAGTTTTCTTTGTTGTTATTTCTACAAGTAAAAACTGCATCAGTACACATGGAAATTATTTGGTTATTAAAAGGATTGACTTGTATTCTAACAAAGTTTTGAGGTACAAGTTGAGTGGGCTTTCCAGGAATACCTTTGCACAATGGTTGACCTCACAAAAAATGCCCTTCTGTTGGTTTGATTAAGGTGACATTATCTTCTTTCAAATTAAAAATAATTGCAATATTCCAATTCTTGGCTCTTCACATCCAATGATGAGAAGTAATAACAACAATAAAATGATTTGATGTTGCTAGAATTTCAATAATTGCTTCCCTCTTTGAAATGCACAACATATCTTTGAAGCACAAAAGTGACAAATACACTCAATTTATTTAACCCACAGAAAATTCTAATATATGAAATGTATTAACATTAATTTTATTTTTTTTAAACAAAATATTGATGTAGAAGATCTACATAAAATTATCTTTCATTTATTTTCTATGATTTTCCACACATCATATCTTCTATTGGATTTACTTATCTCTATTTCCCCTATTGTTACCTACCCATATGTGAGACACATTATAAGTACTATTTATCCCTTTTTCTTTATAAATAGAAGGTTCCTTACTTGCCTTCAGAACACCTAATAATTGTGATTCTTCTTTGACTATTTGTTGAACAATCACTTAAAGCTCACTTAATATGCTTAGGCAATTTTCACCTTATGATTTAGATGATTTGATCTTCCAATAGCTGGAGTGCAATTAGCAATTTTAATTTAGCTGCCTGCCTCCAAAAAAATGGATGTAGATGAGAATTATATCTATCTTTGGCCTATTTGATGCTAAAGATTCTCTTGCTTGTCTTCATCTCAGAAGTTTTTTAACAAGACATATTTAAAATCAGCATGAGTCTGAAGTTTGTGTAACAAAAATATCTATCCATCTTTTGCAAATGAACATAGATGGTTTACTGCAATAGCCAATTTCCCTGACTCACTCATCTTACTTAAAGAAATTAATGTTTCTAATCCATTGGCTTCACCTCTGAAAATTTTTAATTGGATGAATTTGACTAGCCCTCTACTGACTTTAACTTAACTCATTTCCATGCCTACTGGGATTATCTAATGGCAAAGTCATCATTTCATTATAGTTATTTTCCTTATAATTATTTTTAAAGGATATTGGAAGATTATAGAATTGGAAATTGTACATCTATATATTTTAGTCAGTAACTATAGTGCTTCATTTCTGCTATTTTATTTTCCATATCTAAAATCTTTTCATTAAAATTCTCTTCCTGCACCTTTAAACAGTTTTAAACCTCTTCAATGATTGCTTTATTATCTTTTAATTTATCATAAACAACCTCCTCATGTTTTTTATTAATATCTTGAGCTTCCTTAAACTCCTTCTGCAATCTTTTTCTTTCACTTTCTGATATATCTTGCCTTTTTACTGATTTGTGATACTCAGTCTTCAATTTTACTTTGATGTTCTTAACTCCTTCCTGTACCTTAATCTTAAAATTATTATTTGCCTTTTCTACCCTATTAAATTTTCTCAGAACTCTTTCACAATTCATTTGAATAGTGTTAATCTTACTACCAAAGTCTTTAAATATTTTTCAAAATTTTCTTGAAATAAATCTAACCTATTTTTCAGCTTTTTATTTTCATCCTTCAATTTTCCAAATCTAGTATTATATCTGCCTTCGGCTCCCTTCAACTTAGCATCTAAATCATATCTGAACTTTTTCAATCTTGAGTTGGATATGTTAAATTTATTATTGAATTTGTTTTTTATTTTTCTAAATTTTTTATCAATGCCCCTTTTTAATTCTACCTTTTCTTCCAATTTCTTACTTAGACTTTCAAATTTTGTAGCAGACTCTGCCTTTTTCTAATCAAATTTCTTATTTGATTCTTCAAAATTCATATTTAATTCTTCAAAACTTGCACCAATATCTGCAAAATTTTCACTTAACTTTTCAAAATTTTTATCAGAATCTGTTTGTGATTCTCTCATCTCATCTTTTAGCTGTATTTTCTGTTCCTCCAATTTTTTATTTAGCTAATCAAAATTCTTGTTGGATTTTATCTTATGTGCTTCAAACTTTTTATCTAAATCTTCAAATATTTTATTACAATTTCTTCTGGATTCTATTATTTCATCCTTTAACTCTGTTTCTTGTGCTTCAGTCCTTCAAATCTCTTATTATAATCAATTCTGGATTTTACTATCTCATTCTTTAGTTCTACTTTCTGTTCTTCAAATTTTCTATCAAAATCTATTCTTAATTCCTGCAACTGGCTGAGGATCATTTTCATGATCTCTAGACTTGCAACTTCAGGCCCTATTTCTTGATTCTTGGCTTCCATAATAATAATACCTGAAAAAATAAATTTATCTAAGTGAACTTATTTACTCATTATTTTTTTTATTTTAAGTATTTACCTTTATTAAAAGACATTATATATACATATTTATAAGGTTTTGTTGTTTTGCAATCTATTTTTATTTTTGGTTACTTATAATTTTTTTGTACATTACTTTAATAAATTATATGTTCTTATATTAAGCATACTAAGTGGGTGTTCATAATTGGGTGTCACACTTTGTTGCTTATTAGTCTGTCTTAATTTTATCTTTAGCTGGTTGCTATTATGCCTTTGTCCATTGTATATCTTTTTTTCATAACTTATTTATTGCCATATTTTGCATGCTATAGATTCTCCTCCCCAGATTTTAATCATTTGTTTTCTTGGTAAGTATTTTAAATATTGCTCAAAGTATTTTTCCCATTCTTTATCAAGTATTTTAATCCAATTATATTTTTTATTATCAAATATTAATGAACATCTCATTTCCCATATTGTTCTAATTGTGTGAATAAGTACCATAGCATTGTGTGGATTAAATCTCTTGATGTGTTTGTTAATTATATCTTTTAGATTAATGATTGGGGTTTTGAATACTTTTATTTTTATTTGTTTAAATGCTCTATATTTTTTGATCAGGTGTGCAAATGTTTCTTCATTGTTCTTGCAGGTTGTAACCCGGTTCTAGATTCATACATAGTTTTTTATTTAAAAACATTGTCATGGGGTGTATCCCATTCATTAATTTATAGGGTTATTTACAACATGCAAAATACTAATATGAATAACTACTATTTTATACCTAACAAAATGTATGTGTAATACTTATCTCTTCACTTGCCATAGTAAAATGCATATGTAAGTGTCTGTCCCTGCACACTTAATCAATTAAGGATTTTTAAAAAAATCACAACTTCCTGCATTTTAAAACATGCATATTCTGTTTTCACCTTAAAGGGGTCGTTTACTATATCACTAAAATAGCCATTGATACCTCATAAATAAAGTATTTATTCCTCCAAAAATTATATATATATATATAAAAGTACTCAATGTGGACTATGCTAATCTCAGATATTGTGGTTTTTATTCATAGCCACACAGTTGGATGCCAAAAACTGTAATGTGCTGAAGTTTTAGGGGTATTTCCAGCCATCAGTTAGTAAAAGCATCCAATGGAAAGTTAATTTATTAATAGTGATATCCTCACCAAAACTTTGCTTTACTCAAGGCAACATGTTAGCCAGCAAAAAAACTGTAATGGTATGATTTGGGGAAGTAGGTATGAGGTGAGTATATAGTTGATTTAAAATCATCTATCTCATATCTATTCCAAAATTAGAAATCTATATTAAAGCTTTACATGTATAGCCTTATATATGTGTGCTTCACCATTAACTGTTTATTTAATGACTGATCCTAAAGTCAACCACAGTGAATGAATATTAAAATAAATTTTAAATTATTAATGAAATTTATACTTATATAATTTAGATATATACATAAATATTATAGATGGAAATAAAATGAAAGTCAAAAGTTTTATTAAAGTAAAATAAATAAAAAATAATGTTTCTTCAGCAAATAGAGAAGTTAGCTAATACACTTTATATAAGACCGGAATAGATTAAGTAAAAAATTTAACTTAAGATCCATTAAAGAGAAAATGATGAAATATAAAATTGATTGTTTGTCACTTAAACAATAGTGTAAAATCATATGATGCTTTTAAGCGGTTGTAAACAATGGAAGCATTTGTAGACTTCAATTAATTAATTAATGTAAAAACAAGTAAAAAGGTATAAATACTAAAGTTCTTCTTTGTTCTGGATCTTCTTGTTCTAAAATTTTGATCGTCATATAGCCTATACATAAATCTCAAAGTTATGTTCAAGTAGACAGTTTTACTTCTGCTTTCCTGTTAGTCTGTTCTCAAAAGAGTGTTCTAGAAATGAAGTCCAGCAGAAGATCTAAGAACCATGCTTGATTTATATCTTAACGGCCATCAAAAAAGACTAACAGTCATCACGAAGCCTCCAGTATGAACTCTTAATACGCCACTCTTGTAAAGCATAATGTATATAAGTGTTTCTTAGTTACCGGGAAATTTTTTCCTTGGCCTTTTTTTAAATTATAGTTCTGGTTAATTTTATATATAATGCAGCATTTAGGCTAGCATTAGATATATATTAACTAATTTTACCTCACATGTGCTTTCTGATGAAAACCAATCTGCTAGTTGAAATAATAAAGCAGCTTTATAGAGAAGTAATTGTATGTTTTTTATTATGCTTTTATTTTTCCTTTAGTTAGTTCGTATATTTATTTTCATATATTTATAAAGTTAACATATGTATTCTAATGGTCAACTAGTTCTTTTTCTTTGTCTTGTTATACATATATATTGATGTATCGTTAGCATAAATACAAAATCAACAAGATTTGTTGTTTTGACTCTAAAAGATTTTTCATCCACCTTCCCTCACATTTGTTGTAAATGTTTTTTTTTTTTAAAAGAGACAAAGAGAATACATTTCCAGTTATTTATTTATATGTAGTTAAATCCTAGATACATTATTTAATTACATGATGAGAAAGACGCTCGTATACGTATATACTACGCATCTATTTAATTTATTGATTTTTTTTTTATATTAGTACCTCGCAATTATTTTATATATACTTAATCAAACCAAATTCTTATTAAATAATTACACATTAGAAGGTGCATTATATATGCGTTTGTTATTTTAATATTTTGTAATAGAGAGGCACGGTGCGATCTTTTTCATATATTTATGTTTTCAATATTCATTAAATCTATGTGTATAAATAGTTAAACAACGATAGCTATTAATTAACGATGCTATTTTGAATTAAGATGCTGGCGTAATACTCACGTAAAAGCAACTTAAGACTTTAAAGAGAGGTGGGCTTTATTGTTTTATAACGGATTTCTAGCATAGTAACATATGAGATCATATATCTATATATTAATGCTAATAAGACTTTAATATTTATGATCGTTTGACCATATTCCCACGCTATGTACTTAATAATAATATCGTGTCTGTAAATTTTTTTATTTTCCAAATTACTTCATCCAGCTAGCTCTTGAATACTGGATATACCAGTTGCCTGGAGTTGAATCCTGTTAAAGAGGCAATGAGGAGAAATGGACCCTGAGCTACCAAAGACGCTTCATTTCTGAACTTGGATCAGGCATAGACAAATGGGTTCCTTTCTCTAATAATTAATTAGAGGTAAAGCAGCTATCCATCAATCAAATTGGCGAAATGATAAAGACGTTACTATATCAGAGACACGCATTTAAATATATATATATATGTTCACTAAGTACCATGCTTAATTTTACCTTTTTTCTTTATAATTATGCTTATTGATATAAGCTTCGTGTGCGTTGCTATGTATATTTATTGTTCAATATCAGTTAGGGTTTCTATATATATTTTTAGCATAAATGAGGTTGGGTTTAAGTTAACCATTACATTGTTTAACTAATTAAGGAATATTAACCTTACTTTGTTCATGTGCCATAGATTGACTTCTGCACGTTCCCTCTAACTAATCTATAATGTATATCAAATGTTTTGTTTTCTTTTTATTTCAAAAAATTGTAAACTTCAATTGCATCTTATGTATGCACATGAATACTTTTTCAAATTATTTGTAAATAATTACATCACATGAAATATAAGCAGTCTTATACTAACAATGAACTATAATTTATACTAGTAATAAGGTGTAGATGTCCATTGTTTTATGTGTTAAAACCTGATCATCAAATGTTAGGATTTCTAAGAGTCATATCTCTACCTGTTCACCAGGTTGCATTTAATTCTTGTGAGGAGTGAGTGACTTAGTTATGATCTAGAGAGATGGTTGAGGTTCGAACCCTCTTTACCTATGTCTCTGTGTCAGGTTAAAGCAACATATTTCTGAACATTACAACATGAGAAATCTATAATTTATATGGCACATGAGCTAAAGACTCATTAATATTTATGACATTTGTACTTTAAGATTACAGAATTATGCTTGATGACAATAAAGACATATGTATGAAAACCTAATTCACTCACACTGTCACAAACTGAATTTATTTGGTTAATAAATATTGCTAACTCTTATGGCTAATTGGTAAATATATCTGATATGAATTGGCGTTCATTTGCATAGACCTATCTGAGTAATATGAAATGAAATAACTAAGGTTAGGATTTTAATTTAATATAAAAATAGTTTACTTACATTGGTAATTAGAATGTAGGGGATGAAATTGCATTTTAAAGTAACATTAGCTTATAATAACTAGTGTGTGTGTGTGTGTGTGTGTTTTTACACTATGAATGATGTTAAACAAGGTACTTAGCTAGAATTAAATGAAGATACATGTACAGTTTAAGTTTGCTGATAATAATTTAGTACCAAAATTATTAACTTACTATTGTCATATTAGAGATTAAATTTAAATAAGTAACTTGGCAAGTATCATTCAACAATTGTTTATCCTTTTGTAGTTTCAAGCAGCTTCCTTTAATTGAATATGCAAATGTGATTGTGTACTTCGTATAACACATGTCATAAATCATTTTTTAATACTTGTATGCAACATAAGTCAAATAAAATTAAGAATAAAACTTGGAGACATCACTGAGACATTTGGCTTTCAACTAATCACTATGCAGAGTAAAGTAGTTAAATTGATATAAGAATTTGTAGGTATCCAAAATGAGATGACAACAGTACTAAGAATTTGATTGTTGTTCTTGAAATAATCCAATATAATTTATCCATCAGTAGCTTTGTGCTTTGATTCTTTCATATATTTGTTAGATAAATAGTGGCTGTGTAATTCACTTTCATTATACCTATAAATATATCCAAAGATAAATCTTAATAAATACTAATTATATCCAACAAGTTTGTAGAATCATCGCAATCCAGGTGTTAGAATTCCAACATGTGCATAATAAGTAAATTTTCAATGGTATGTAATGAACGATGACATCTGATAGGTGGTGCTACGATCTCACAACTAAAGCTAGGTATATTTGGTAATCTATATTTTGTTCTTTTTTAGTGAATGTTTCTTAGGTTAGTTGTTTACGTCTTCTATGAAAGTGGCTTTTTATTTATAAAGACTAATGCTTTACTCCAATATGTGTACGATTATTTCATTTTGTACATGTGTGTTCAAAATTTCAATGGTAAATTGAATGAATATTTTACTAAAAGCAAAGGCAAATTTTTTATGTGCTGTAACTTGTGATTTTATTTATTAGATGATTTTAATTTTTACCCTTGGTTCTTGAGAAACAGACGTCAACATGGTTGAATCTAGGAATCCATTTTATTGTTCTTTTCTAACTGTCTTTACAAATGCAAACATTTCAGTGAGTAGAATACGCTAATTAAAATAAAGTTTTTTTTACATAGTTTATCAGCATGTATGTGTGTAGACCCTCTCAAAATAAAAGTATTCAGTAAAGTTAATAAAAAAGTTCTCTTTTTAATAATCCAACTTACTGATCTGTTATTTTCATAAAAAAATATATCTCTTACAACTTCCTTTCGTGTTGTTATTTCACTTTTTTCTCGAGGACTTCATTCGATTGTCACTGTAAACTATTGATGTAATACTGTTTACTTAATATTAAATAGACTCGCACACATACATACATGTAAATTATTACATGTGAAATGTAATGTGTAATAATTATTCATTTATGGACAAGTAAATAATGTTATTTTAATAGAATAATTTTCCTAAAATTGAAGTGTTTTCATTTTCTTCTTTTTTTACTAGTGATTTCAAATATAGCGCGATCGCAAATTAAAATTGTTATTGAAGTTTACCGTACTAAATATTTGTATTAACTACGTTCTGATAATCTTTCATTGATTTTAATTTTGAATTACTTTTAAATAAAATAAATGATGAAAATACGATTAAGATATTAATTAAAATCGTGTGACAGGCGTCGTGTTTTGCCAGATAAAGTAGAGGGTTATCAATTGGCAGTTTTAGCGATTATTATTTTCGAGTGAAATAACAAGTTAACACTTTTTTTTAAAAATACTATACATACATAAACATATTTTGAAGGGCCCACCTAATTGGCACAGTTATATATATATAATGAGTAACACTTGTAGCAAAAACATTTATTTTACTTTTAACAAACACATTTGTTTCAATATTTTGTTTGAACTGTCTGATTCTATATATCAACAAAAAATTTTCTTTCACATAAAATAAATGCATTTATTTTACTAATTTTTTATAAATCAATATAAAAAAACTATTTTTGTAATAATGTGTTTATTTGGTGAGTGTATTGAATTGTTTAATATAATTTAAAAATTACAAAAAAATATCTAATTAAGTGATATTGACTATCAACTCTAATTAAATAAAGTACTTGAGCAATAAAATTATTACACTGGTCAATCTAATATTCACAGCAGCTGGTTTCATGCTTGTTGAATAGTAGCAAGATTTGATGCAATATATATTAATGCCCACACTATATATATATTGTAAGTAACCAGATTGGTGTGTGTCATTGTATTTAAAAAAATTAAAGTAAAGAAGCTTGTTGGTGTTGTTTAATTTCTATTTCATTGATCTATGGATAATAGAGGTGTTGAAGTATTAATATTAACCAGGTAACTATGAAAATTATACTATTCAAACAATATTCTTATTTATTATTAACATTTAGCATCAACTTATAAATCTGTTGTGATCAATTTCAGAAAAAAATATAACAGGTGAATGAATAAATAAATAGCTTTTGGAAATAGTTAAATGAATCATAAAAGCTTACTTGAAGAAAGCCAATATTATTATTAAGTATAACACATTTAAATTTTTGCTATTATAATCACCATAGCAACACCAATTATAAAATTAAATGTTTTATATTTTATATATGTTGTTCATAAATTAATTATATAAAAAATATTATTAAAAACACATGTAAAAATATTTATAAACATTAAAATGTATTAGAATTATAATAGGAATTTTTTATTTTTGTTTAAAATGAAAAAATAATATTGAACTTATAAGACAGGATTTCATTTTCACTGTATTCAATTTTTTTAAAATCTCCATTTCACTTACTAAATGGAGGCAAAATTTTCTTAAACAAATTTCTCATAATTGAGTCAAATCTGAGCAATATTCAACAGTTGTTGTGACAGCAATAATGTTATCAAGAGTATCTTATAAATAGAAGAGAGGCATTATAATTTGAGTTCTTATAATTTTATCATTGCCAGAACAGAAACATTTTAGATCTGTCTTCACAATTTTTTTAAATTTTATTGTTTAAGTGATTAATTTATAAAACCATATAAGAATAAAATTTTTAACTATCTGCCAATTGGGCAGCTTGTTGATGAAATTCCAAGGGAAATGGCAAAAATGTGAAAGAAAGAAAAAACCCATCAAAATGCACTGTATTAAAGGTCAGCTATATAAAGTTATTCCATGGTTAAAAATCCAGAATTGCACCTATTTATTTGTGATGGATATAAACCCCATTATATGTCTATGGATTGCATATTTCAGATCAGGAAATTTTGCAAGATTGACTAACTTAGCTTATGTGTGACATTAGGCCATTTTAAATTTCACTTTCTTAACCTGGAAAGAAAAAGTTAGTATTTATTATTCTTCACTTGATTATAACTGGATTGTGTCATTAAAGGAATTCTCTTTGTGAATTATTATTAATGGAAAAGAAAAATAAAGCCAGTCGTATATGATTTTGCATCAGATAAGTACCTATTATTTTAAATGCTTGGATACCTTTATATGTTTAAAAGAAAATATCGGAATTAAAATGCAAAAATAATTGGATTCAAATCTGTGTTAGTTACTACTCATGTTTATCTTCTCTACTTAAAAAAAAGCATCTCTATGTCTCAGGATAGTGAGTGAAAATGGACACTTTCATTTACAGGGTATGATTTCTATACATATATATATATATATATATATATATATATATAATTGAAATAATAAATTTAACGGTTTACAAACTATTACAAACAATCCTTAAATCTGCAGAAGTACTTTTGGTTAATTTCTTAAACCTGCCTCAACTGTCGTTAAATTCAAAAAACAAAAGTGGAAGCAAACGTCATCAATTCAAATTCCACGAATCTCGTATTTTAATGTTAGCAGCTTGTCGATTTATTAAATGCATTTTATTCCTGTTTATAAAAATTGCCTCTTTAATTTTTCTTTTACTATGGTTTCTCTCTTCATGAAGAATTTTCACATTTTCAAAATCAAATTTAAATTTATATTTACATGTTTTTTCATGATCAAAGAAAACTGAAGGAGATATTAAATCACCATTATTTTTACTTTTTACATGCTTATATAACAATTCATGCTCCTTCAATCTCTTCTCAATACTGCACCTAGATTCACCTATATATGATAGCATACAATCACAAAAAATTTGATATATGACATTACTTTTCTGCTTGACAGGTATGACATCCTTAGAATTATTGACTAATTTATTAATATTGTTTGGAACATAGAATGAAACATTAAACACATTCTTATATAAATCCTTAAAAAAATTTACTTGTGGATTTGAAATAAATGGAATAGATATTCATTGTTTACTATTAATCTTCATTTCCTTTAAATTATTACAACTTTTTTTAAATTGACATAAAGTATTGTTTATTTGTTCCATTTTATAACCAACAAATAAACAATACTTTATGTCAATTTAAAAAAAGTTATAATAATTTAAAGGAAATGAAGATTAATAGTAAACAATGGATATCTATTCCATTTATTTCAAATCCACATGTGAAATTTTTTTAAGGATTTATATAAGAATGTGTTTAATGTTTCATTCTATGTTCCAAACAATATTAATAAATTAGTCAATAATTCTAAGGATGTCATACCTGTCAAGCAGAAAAGTAATGTCATATATCAAATTTTTTGTGATTGTATGCTATCATATATAGGTGAATCTAGGTGCAGTATTGAGAAGAGATTGAAGGAGCATGAATTGTTATATAAGCATGTAAAAAGTAAAAATAATGGTGATTTAATATCTCCTTCAGTTTTCTTTGATCACGAAAAAACATGTAAATATAAATTTAAATTTGATTTTGAAAATGTGAAAATTCTTCATGAAGAGAGAAACCATAGTAAAAGAAAAATTAAAGAGGCAATTTTTATAAACAGGAATAAAATGCATTTAATAAATCGATAAGCTGCTAACATTAAAATACGAGATTTGTGGAATTTGAATTGATGACGTTTGCTTCCGCTTTTGGTTTTTGAATTTAATGGCAATTGAGGCAGGTTTAAGAAATTAACCAAAAGTACTTCTGTGGATTTAAGGATTGTTTGTAATAGTTTGTAAACCGTTAAATTTATTATTTCAATTATAATTACAATTTTGTTTTTAATTAACAGACATTTTATTTATTATATATATATATATTGTTAAAAGAAAGGGAGAGTTTACATTTTATTTCAAAAACATAGGTAAATAATATATATATAGGTATGATAGAATTCACGTAATGAAAAAGTCAGAGAGGTTCATTTTATTCTTATTATTTAAACTCTTATCTGATGATATCAATTAATACGACCTCATGTTTTCAACTATTTAATTTTTTTTTTGTATGTTCAAGATTCAACTTGGGGATTTGGATAGAAAAGTGTGTAAATATAACAGATTTTTTTATGCTTGTTTAATTGTAAAGAGATTACATTTATAATAAATAGAAATCAATTGTTATTTGATCACATTTTTTTAATCATTGTATATGATATTTCATATCTCTCCTTCCATTTTATATAGTATTATTGTCAAGCAACATATTTTTTTGGAGTTCCACACACAGAGATATTTTATTATTATTTTAGTCTATTGCAAACATCGATTGTTTTTTGTTATATTTTTGATTATTATTGTTATAAATTTTTATTATAAACCAATAAATTTAGAATTGATTTAAAATCCAGTGAATCTGTCTAATTACTTCTTTGAATGTGCAAGATAATTTTGGTACTTAAAAGTTTGAGACCAAATCAAACCCATTTGGTAAGTGACATAGAATTAGATATATGTATATTTTATAAATCAATATTTAATCTGATTAGATATAAATTTTGTTATTTGGTACTGCATTTAAATATTTGTTTACTTATCTAAGTCAATATTATTAGTAAAATAATTTCATTAGTTTAGAGTTGATCATTTATTTGTTTATCTTGTCTGGTTACAAAAATCTTAATAGATTTTATTCTATCATTAGTCAAAATAATATGTCTTAATTGTCTTTAAACTTCTTTAAAGTGGGGGTCATAAATTTTATTAACTAGTAGAGACCTGAATATTATCTTTGGCTTGGATAATTGCTAATTATTGTCATATATAGTTTAGTTGTTATAAAATCCATTTCTATAATCAAATGATTGGAGATTTAAGTAGATGAATAAAATCAGTAATTGTAATTCAGTAAATATCCAATAGAAACCTATGGTATATTTTACATGATGTGATTGGGTGCTTCAAAATTAAAATTATCTAATGGAATTTATTGATAACAAATTCTTATAGAGTGTTTTATTTTAGAATATAACTGAAGCAATAATTGCATCTCAATCTAATGGTGGGTATGAATAAAATGTTTGTATATTTAACATTTTATTAAAATATACATAACACTGAGCAATGGTTTATTTCATTTAAACATTATAAATATTGTATAGTTTAGAAAATGTTTTCAAAATATAAAAAAAATTATTTAGAAACTAATTGACTTAAACAGAATGTCATTAAATATTAAAGTAAATTTTGCATTACTATAAATAATATTAGATTAGTAAAGTACATCAGAATTTAGTTATTTATCAATTCAAATTTCATTTTATTCAATTATCAATCAAATAAATGTCTTAAGCATGCATCATTGTTTAGAGAAATGGTGTATGATTTCACTGGTTATTGTAGTTTACTTTGGAATCATGAATAAATTTGTTGATGTCTGAGGTGATGATCTCATTTGGTTTATTTCACTTTAAATATAATCTGAATAAATTAGATTTTAATAGAGATTGTTAGTATTTTATGATAGTGTAGTGGACAATCTAAATACTTATATATGGGAAATATTGTTATTGCCTAGTGTGATCAACAACTGAGCTAGAAAATTTTACACAGGTTCTAACAGAGTTACTATTTGTTAATGCATGTTTTACTCTATGATAAATAATATAAATCTTATGGGCATTTCTTTATGACAAATGTTTACTGAACAAATGAAGAGAAGTAGTCAGATAGAAAATCCCATTATTATTGTGACAAAATAGCTATCCAATACTAGCCTATGATAATCATGTCCATGTGGTAATTATTATAAAGTGCCAAATCAACTTTAGGGCTTTTATAAGATGACATTCCACATTTAGGCTAGATCTATATTATTGTGGATGGTGTCTCAATTCTGAGACATGGTAAAGTTTTTTTTATGTATCATCCCATTTTATAATCAATAGTCCATTACAAAATGGCAGTCAATGATCAGGCTATGTTTTATTCAGATTAGATTGATCATCTCCTTGGCATCATCATTTTTTATCACAATACAATATATATTGTAAACAAAATATATATAAGCTAAGCTATTGTACACATTGAAAGAAAAGGGAGGAGATGATCCACTTTAATTATTCATGGTGTGCCAAAAATTGTGGACTGAAAAAATAACAGATCAAATTTATATAACATGTATCTATACAACATGTAGCTATACAAGGAAAGATACTAAAACTAAAGAGAACATTCATACCATCTGTGATGATATAAGATAATTAACAAACAGGAAGATATTTATTCAGGGAATAATCATAAGGTTAACAAAATGAAATAAATGACTAATGAATGGAGATATAAGAAGATTGGAGAATTAATGAAAAGCAATTAATAATTAACTATTATAAATGAATGATAAATAAACTGAAAGAATGGAAAATGAAAATTAGGATTTATTAATATAATAAATGCTTAATTTTATAATGAAATATAAATGAATAAAGTAGAAATAGATTATGATATCAAATAAAATAAAATAATGATAGAGCTAAAAGAAAATATAGACAAGGATGAATTATTACAGCAATGATGATAATGAATATGACTATGAAATATTAATTCAATGTTATAAAAGCATTGGATTCTAAATTTAAATAATCAAGGAATGGTCTTAAACCTTTGAGTATATATTAATCATTAAAAATAATAGGAAGAAGAGACTCGGGTAATGTGTACAAGATGAATTAAGAGCTGAAATTTAACAAGTAAAATCAGAAATTCAAATTATTCACCAATGATTTCTCAGGGTTCACATAAATTATAGAATTCAACAGTTTATAATGTATATCTGGATTACCAAGAGGGATTTTACTGCTATCCAGATACAGAAAATTTAAGATAAATCAGACAAAAAGGAAATTACTAAAAATTATAGATATCTAACTTATTTTACTAAAGACAATAAAAATAAAAATCTAATGTTATTATAACTTAACAGATCTATAATGATAATTTAAATATAACAATTGTATTAATAATCAGATAATCTAAAAGAAAATACTATGTAATATTTTGATCATAATCACAATAATAGGATTAAAACAATAATAGTCAACTGGACAAACTTGATGATAATATTTTCTGTCAAAAACTAGCTGCGTCAAGTGTACTTCAATTCAAAGTATCTTATGCACAGAAAATCAAAGCTAGGATAGAGTCAAATTCACATGTTTATAGGCCTGTAATCTACTCTTCAACCCTATATAAAGAAATATATGACTCGGATGATCAAATAGATGTGGCCATTCTCAATGATAGGATTCCAGACTCCCTTATAAAGGTCTGCTGCCAACATATCATCATGAGAAGAGTACAAAGATATTAATGATAAGTTCAACCAATTGGTCCCTCAATTTCTTCATAAATCTTTTAAAAAATATCAGTACCCACTCACATTAATCATATCAGTGACCTCTAATGATATTAAACCCATGAAATTTCTGATTGATTTACTTTATAACACCTTAAAACTTAATGACCATTGAAAGCTTATTACCCAAGTTTACACCATGCAAATAAATGCTACTTGATCCTTGAATTTTCTTCCACTGTATTTAAAACTATTTTCCAAAACAACTATAGGAGAATTGGTGACTTTGGGCTTTGCCACATTGATTTAGATATTAAAGAATCAGTGAAAGGTACCATTAGGAACTGTTTTCCAGGGTTTGAAACTGAAAACCTGCAATCTCTGTTATACAACTATGGAAAGATCTCTGAATTGAAATATCTATGAAAAAGGTATGGGTACTCACGTGCTGTCTAATATGGCCACATTCAACATAGATCTCCACAAAAACACAATTGCTGTAGACATTCCCTCCTTTTATGAAGTGGATGGGTCTTCTCTTGTAGTGGGATTTCAATGAGTTCCCTTACAGTGTTATGTTTGTAAGTGCAGGGATCATCTGATTAAAGATTATCCCAGAAAAATATGTGTGAAATGTAAAGGCAAAAACTCCAAAATTTCACAAATGTCTGCTTGGGTCAGCTTCTCAGATCCCCCATTCTAATAAAGACTTTTATTCAGTCTAACCTAGCATTTTAAGTAATCAACCTAAAGATTTGATCTGCCATGAGACTCAGTCTAATCAGTCCTGTTCTGAACAGTAACAACAATTAAAAAATTGTTTACCAGCAGAAAGGTGGGCTCCACTGGAGTCTGGAAATGTACCTTCTGGTGCAAGCTCTTCATGGAGTTAATAGAACTCTGGAAGGTGATATGGTCAGTGTGCCTACTCCCATTTTGATGAACTCACAATTACCTCAAAGAACTCCTTGATTGATCAAAAGAAAGAAAGAAAGATAACCACCTGCAATTATGGACAAGCTCAATATTGACCTGAATGAGACATCTAGTGACTCCGGCACCATTTCGGGCTCTGAAACATCTACACCAAGGAAACCCATAGAAAAAAAGAAGGCAAATGCAATTGAGGGTGGACTGGGCATTTCAAATCCAATTCATTGAACAATTCCATCCAATGGTGCCACAGTTCTTGCAGCTGTTTCTTCAGACCTCCCTACTATTTTGATGGGACAGGTCTTGCTCACCTGTGACATTGTAGAAGGGGAACATTCACAAAATTTTAATAATTTCTTAATGAAAATTAAAATAATAGGGGTAAACATTAGGGGATTGAATTTATTGTAGAGGGCCTACACCATCCTAAATTGGTTCCAGTAAGAGTCACCGGATATAATATGTTTTGCAGAAACAAAGCTCCACATACCCAGCAACAAAAATATTGTGGAGATAATGAGCTCTCTTGGTTTATTTCATTATTCCATAGCATCATCATTTTCCAGTGGTGTAGGATTCATGATAAAACTGCAACTCTAAATTTACACACTATAAACTAATCCATATAGATATGAACTGTATTATAATAGTTTTTTCCCTTTGGAAATACAAGTTTAAATGTAATTTACTTGTATTTACAGAACAACAACAGCACAATCCTCAAAGTCATAAACATGATCAATGTGCCGCTTGCTTCTAATTCTTTATCCACAGTCCTACTAGATTATTTCAATCTACCTTATCACACTTTTGACAATAGATTCATCCATTTGATTAACACACTGCTTATGTCAGCTCAAGATGTCTTTCCTCAGAATGCATACTCCTTTTATGTAAAAAATTGTTTATAAACTTCTCATCAATTATATAATATCAATACTTATGTGTATATAATGCTAATATAAAGAAGTTATATGTTATTAAATTTACTTAAAGTTTAGCGCTTTCAAAGCTCTATGGCTTCATAATCATAGCTGTACAAAATAAAAATAAAACAGTTGATAGTGGTGAGGGGGTGTATTCAAATTTATGTTAATTAGATGTTTCAGTATACTATTTAAAATATCATATGACTTAGTTTGTCCATCTTTTGGAAATGGCAAAACAGGTGCCCTTTCTATTAATTGATTGGTTGTCATTATTTATGAAATATGCCTCCTTTATTTTGCGCCTATGGTCATTACTCTCTTTACACACAATTCTGGGATTGGTGGGTTCAAATCTGTGTCCAGTAGCTTTTTCATGTTCCATAAATGCTGATGTAGACTCCTTGTTGTTCAGTGCCCTTTTATACATATATATGTGCTGGGATGCTCTTTTTGTAATGGTAGCTTTTGTTTCCCCATGATATGAGGCTCTGCATCCAGCCTGAGGGCATTGTATCTGGTATACCACTTGAGATATTAGTTTGGGATCAAGTTTACCTTTTGAATTGTTTATTAGTCTATTAGTGTTGGCTGAAGTGCAGAAACCAATAATAAATTCTTTTGATAATGTTTTAGTTAGCTGTTTAGAAATATTGGGTATGTATTGTATAGTTATTCTTGGTTTATTATTTCTGTTTCTGCCTTGCTGGTTTATTTTTGCTTGGAACTGTGCTATTCTTTTAGTTATGTGTCTATATTTGTAGCCAACAGATGTTAATTCTTTAATGTATTTTAATATGTTATCTCTTTTGTCTGAATTACATTTACATAAGTAATCATTTCTATGCAGAAATGAATTCAGTCCAGCATATTTATGTGAGTTGGGAACTATTGCACTCTGATGCATGCATCCTCTAATTTCTAGGAGTTTGATGGTCATGTGGTACATTAATTGTTTATCTTCTCTTTGTATGTCTAGGTCCAGATATTTTAGATGGTGTTGATCATTTCCCCATGTAGTATTTAATGTGAGTTTAGACATCAGCTGTAATTCTTTAGTGATGTTTAAGATTGTACTCCTTTTAGCAGCAATAAACATGTCATCCACCTGTCTAAGATATAACATTGTGGGGTTATCTGCTTGTATAATTGATATTACATGTTTCTCATGGTAGTTTAAGAAGATGCTGGACATTAAGCCACTAATGGCTAGGCCCATTGACCATCCCTGTTTCATTTTATACCATTTTCCTTACAAAAATAGTGTGAATATTTTCATTTATCCATTCCAAAAAAGCCACAATAAAGTTAAATTTACCATTTGGGCATTGTTTATTAATTAATTCTGTTTTGACAATGTCTATTGAGTGCTTTCTGTCCACTGATCCATATAGCTCTTTCACATCTAGAGCTGCTATTTCACACTCTTGATCTATTTGTATATCTTGTATTTTGTCCACTAACTCAAATGAAGATGCAATAGCATAATCACCAAATCCTATAGTGTCAATCAACCAGTGGTTAATTAGTTTTGCAGTTTCTTGGTAGTGCACTCCACCAAAGTCTAACATAAGGCTGTACTACATGACCATCAAACCCCTAGAAATTAGAGGATACATGCATCAGAGTGCAATAGTTCCCAACTCACATAAATATGCTGGACTGAATTCGTTTCTGCATAGAAATGATTACTTATGTAAATGTAATTCAGACAAAAGATTTAACATATTAAAATACATTAAAGAATTAACATCTGTTGGCTACAAATATAGACACATAACTAAAAGAATAGCACAGTTCCAAGCAAAAATAAACCAGCAAGGCAGAAACAGAAATAATAAACCAAGAATAACTATACCATACATACCCAATATTTCCAAACAGCTAACTAAAACATTATCAAAAGAATTTATTATTGGTTTCCACACTTCAGCCAACACTAATAGACTAATAAACAATTCAAAAGGTAAACTTGATCCCAAACTAACAACTCAAGTGGTGTACCAGATAAAATGCCCTCATGCTGGATGCAGAGCCTCATATTATGGGGAAACAAAAGCTACCATTACAAAGAGAGCATCCCAGCACATATATATGTATAAAAGGGCACTGAACAACAAGGAGTCTACATCAGCATTTGTGGAACATGAAAAAGCTACTGAACACAGATTTGTACCCACCAATCCCATAATAGTGTGTAAAGAGAGTAATGACCATAGGCGCAAAATAAAGGAGGCATATTTTCATAAATAATGACAACAAATCAATTAATAGAAAGGACACCTGTTTTGCCATTTTCCAAAAGATGGACAAACTAAGTCATATGATATTTTAAATAGTATACTGAAACATCTAATTAACATAAATTTGAATACACCCCCTCATCACTATCAACCGTTTTATTTTTATTTTGTACAGCTATGATTATGAAGCCATAGAGCTTTAAAAGCGCTAAGCTTTAAATAAATTTAATAACATATAACTTCTTTATTTTAGCATTATAAGCACATAAGTATTGATATTATACTCCTTTTATACAAAACAATACACCACATTGATTAATCTGGTGTATTACTCACCAGACATTCACTTCCAAATTGAGACATCTCTTAAATATGTAATTTTTTCAGATCACCTCGCTCTTATAATACGTATTTAACTAGGATGCCTGTTTATCATAAAGATGAATTAGCAAGAATACCCAGAATGATTAATAAATTTACTATCCCAAAGGCAGTTATTTCCAAGTCCTACATATATTTTCACAAAGCCAAACTGTTATCCTCATGCCCTAGTTGAAGCACGGCTCACGTATACTGAAATCCTCAAAGCTATATCCAACAGTTATACTTGTAATCAAAAGGATCCTTTTAGATTGTTACAAAGATATGGAGTCAATTCAAGCTGCAATGAGTTTATGCCCCTCCTCATCATTGAATATTGAGATCATGCTTAACCTCAAGAATTGATATAATGAGAAACAAAGGGAACTAGCTGAAGTCATCACCATCAAAAGAAGCAAGGTGTTCCCAGCCAATAAGCACATGCCTGGACAAGAGGTTACAAAAGATGGGCATCGAGTGCTAAGCAAAAACTTATGACAGCTATGTCTATTGTTGAAGGTGGAGTTAATTTAATTGGTTCCCTGATGCTAATGATCATTTATAAAAAAATTTCAGGAAAAAATTCAAGCTGCATCAGTATCAGAATCACTTACAGTGATTGGCCTTATAAAAGTCATGATATTACCCATCAACAGATCCTTTCTAAATTTAAAATCTTTCCCAGAAAAAACTCACCCTGGACCCCATGGTCTCCCTAGATTTCTCTTGCTGCCCCTAGCATACTTTACTGTTCCAATTGTCAGTGGTCTTCTGGATACCATGGCCTCTGGTTGTGTGTACATTCTTGGCTTATGCATGATTTTATTGGTGCCCTTCACAAAGAATATGAGAAACCTTTTAATATCTCTAACATCAGGCCCATCTCTATGACCCCTCTATTAATTAAGGTCATAGAGGGGCTAATAAAGGACAAGATCCAGAATCAGATCTTGGAGAAGATATCCCCTGCCCATTTTTCAAAAAAGGGCTCTTCAACTGGGGATACAGTGAGCCTATTTAAACTATTGAGTGACTATATAACAACAGAGAAGAAATCTGGACCCACTGCATTTCAATTGGACATCGCAGCAGCATTTGACTCTGTAAGGATTGATATACTGCTAAATATTTTAAGTGAGTATGGAGTTCCTAATGTTTATCTGATCATGTTAAAAAACCTCCTAAACAATAGGGAGATGCTGGTTACACTAAATGGTCAGATAGCTCCTGGTTTTAGATCTCCCATCTTTTTTCCTCAGGGCTCTCCATTGATTGCCCTATTGTTCATAGCTTATGCCAATCTGTTACTTATAGAAATTGAGACAAAGTTCCCTGGGGTTTTTGTGCTGGTGTTTGGCTGTGAAATTATGCTTCTCTCATTTATGGATGACATTGTCATGATTCTCTTTTCCCCAAAATTGTTACTGGGCTGGAACAGATTTTAATCAAATTTTCAGTGGATTTCAAATTATCATTCAACCCTCAAAAGTCATCTGCATGGAGAAGTTTATTGGGAAAGTGTGTTCCATCTCAGTTTATTGTGAGGCCTCATCATTTTTTAGTCTTCCCTTTCTATTTTTCACTTCAAAATATTGATGCATTAAAAGGGGAATACCTATCTATTTGTGACATGATGGTGCACCTTAACTCCCTCATTTTTTCACAAATAGACTATTACCTCCCTATCTTAAATCCTTCAAAAAAGTTCATTTCACAAATTAATACTTTATGCTCCAGCCTGCTCTGGATGAAAAAGTGGTTGCTATTAGGATGTGAAAGATGCAAAATCACAAAGCATTCAATGGTCTGGGCTTGAATGCTATAGTAACACAAATGTTCAAAAGAACCTTCAACATTATCTATATGTTTAAAATAAGTTATTGGGTCTTGCTCCAATGGAAGAGATTGCTCCTATGGATAAACCTCCCCCATATTATTGCAAATCCTGATTAAAGAAATTATTTAACCTTTTGACCCAATACATCAATGTAGCCTCCCATGATTTTGATAAGAAACTTACATATTGGGAGGTATCTAAATTAATGAATCCACATTTGGCTTGCCCCCCTAGTATTTTTCCATCTGTCTAATGAAAAATTAATACCAAAATTAAAAAGATGGTATCTTGTACCCAAACCCAAACTCTTTACCAACCTATGACTTTTTGACTAAGAGAGGGTTTTATAAAATTGAGCCTACAGGTTCCATCTATAAGCAGAACCTGGAGATTATGCTTCATGTTTTGAATGATTATAGAGGATTAAACAATGTAAGACTAAATTTATTAAAGATTTTTAAGCTTAACTGGTCCCAAGTTTTCAATATAACTTGTTGTATTGCATCAGGTAGATTCCCCAACACCATGAGAGCCATCTTCATAAATCATTCTATTTGGCTTCTTAGATGTCGCCTGGTCCTGGATTCATCACCCTGTAATCTAGTGCAATTCATGAAAAAATCATTGTGACTCATTAAGAGGAGAGACCAATTGTCAACACTGGCTGAGATCTTCAATTCTACCTGTCATACACTGATGAACTTATCTGATCTCTGCAACCTCCCACATGACATTCCTATACTTGGTTCTAGTTTTCAATAGCTAGGAAGATGCATCTTTTTTGTCATAGAAGACAATTGTATGTTTTCATTTAATTTTATAAATATAATATTATAGCTTTTTTCTCTATTATGTATATCTCAACAACAATCATGTAACTATCAATGAATTTTTTATATTATGTAAACTAATAAATAAATAAATAAATCTTATTTAAAAAACAAAACAATAATAGTGTCATCCAAAAATGATTTAACTTTGACATCCTTGATAATCATGACCAAGTTTAATGAATGATTATGTCCTATAAATTATTAAAATATTATACTTTTAAAATCAAATATTTTATTTTGAAGCTATTATTTTAAAATAACATTAATGGATGACACCAACAATATTTATAATCAATCATCTGTATGATATTATGCACTCTAAAATGTAAATATTAATAACATTTTATTAATAAGTTACTGAATAATAATAAAAAAAAACTAATTCTATTAAATAGTGATGATGATGTCAAAGATGGCAATAACAATAATATGGATAGTATCTGGCAATAACAATAAGGTGACCAACAATTTACTAAATTTCAAAACAAATTTATTTGCAGCTAGTATTTACACACACACACACACAAATTTATATATAAAAAATTATATACACATTTTTTTTTTATTATAATGAATCTAAAATTAACAAAAGAACTACTTAGATATGATCAAAATCATAATATATCATTGCATTTTAACATTATTATTTACACTTACTATCTCATTCTATGCTTTCCTGTCTTATTACAATTTACTAACTTTATATCTATCACATTTAGGTTCATTATAGTTTATACCAAAATAAAATACAAATGTGATGATCACAAAATTACAGTTTAACTAATGGGGGTTTCAACTCAGATTTTCATATGACCCCAACTATCCATGCTATCTCATACTGTTGATACACTTGATCACACACATGTTGAAAAGATAAATAATCACCAATACATATCCTATTTATTACATATTGGAGTGCAGGTATGAAAAAGCCTGTACATAGAAAAAATTCATATATTAAAATTTAACTAATGGTAAGCTGATAACATGTAACACAATGCTATATTTGAATGATGAATATTTTTAATACATCAATGTTTAAAAGATTAAGCAATTTCTAAACTTTACCAACTTTGGAGGTTAGACTGGTAATATTCTTTTATTCTATCTAAAATTAGCATGGTAGCACTATAAATTTATAATTTCTTACTCAATATCCTACAATGAAACTTTTATGTAATATGGTTGAGAATGTTAATCTATTAGCAACTTAACTAAGAATAGTAAACACTAAGTATAGCATATATGTTTTATATCACCTTTAGTCAATAATAAACTAGCAAAATAATATAGTATTATAAATTAATACTTAACATCAACAATTTCATATTCAATATATTCATCTGTTTAGTTCTGTCACAATTATGATATATCTCAGACTTTTCTCAGATTAATTTTATCGTGACAACCTGTTAAACAATCAAGGACTGATGAGATGAAGTTTGATGCCATGTGCCATATATCAAAAATACAATAGTGATGAGCCAAGGCAGATAAGTAAGTAACATAGACTATGGACATTTCATTGACTACAGATCATCTGATATCCACGTGCCACTATTTGAACACTCATAAGTTATGGTGAGGAAAGGGGTGGTTAATCTCTTATTTAAAAATATATAAAATTATTGGCAAAACAGTATAAGCCTTGATGAGCTCAAAGTTCATGGGTATCTACACAATTCACCCATGATAATGACTTAACACTTCAATGAAGGGTCAAGAGACATACACCCTAATGTGAGATGACCTGGATATAAAACAATAACAAGCATAACAACATATCAGGTCCTGATCTGCCTACACAGCAACAATCAAAATTGTAAAATGAACAATGTTTAGATTATAAGTATGAACACCAAGCACATAAGGCCAATCATAGATTAATAAGGAGAAATTTAAAAAAAAGTGATAATTGTCTCAAAAGTAATTCATAATGAATAACAATTATCAGTAATGTACCAGTTTCATAAAGCAATATATCATAAATACTTGATATGCTTAAATTCAATAAATATTAAAATTTCGCCCTTCCATGATCTTTGATAACTACAGCTTTACAAATTAAACAAAAAATACACCAATTTACATAATAAAGTTTATAAATAATCTTAACCATTTACTTTTCTTGTGATCAGATTTAACTTAATTATACACTTTTAAATACTTTGTACCTTGGATCCTTTATTTTATTAGCAATTCAACTGCTTAGCATTTATTAATATCAAATGCACACAAGATTATAATAGAATGCATAATAGTAAAAAAAATCATAAACTAAGATTTCTTCATATGTCTTCAGTAAAGAAAAGAAAACTTGAATTTCACATTTTTATCGGCATAATTTTCTTGAGATCTTTATAATTTTCTTTGCTTTAAAACTAATACCATAAACACTTTAATGATTCTTATTACTTTTTCTGCTCATAAATATCAAGATTAAATTATTTCTTTCTTCCTATGGATACACTGATTGAATCACAAAAAATTTTCGACATCTGTTTTCAATATCAGATATTTGAAGCACATTAAAAACTCTCTTCTAAATAATCATTAATATATTTTTATTATTTATCATAAGTATTTAAAGTAATTAGCTTCAATATATTTTGGTGAAATCAAAGATCTTGAATGCTCCAAACATACAGTAATTACCAATTATAGAGGAATTATTAACATCATTTAAACTAATTACGATTTTTTAAAAAAATTACAAGAAAATGCAAACATTGATGATTAATATTGATTTTAAAGTACTATTGCTGTATACAGTTATATAATTTCAGGTTGCAATTTAACTATCCTGAAAATAATATTTTGTACTTTTACTTTTAATGAATTATCAATCTTGACTAAGCAAACTTAAAGATAATATTGGCAGATAATGTTATTTTTATTTAAGAGCTGCAAAAATTCCATGACAATTAAGTAAAAATCATATACAGTTTTAGTGTAATTCAGGTAATTTATAACCTTTCATATTAATAATTTATGTAAAAGTAATTTCCAATAACTCTAAGATTAATAAAATATTCATTTATTATGAATGGCACTTACACTTACAAGAGTCAGTATTGCTAATTTAAATATAATTAATAATTTTAATTATTTCCTTTACATTCAATATGTTAAGTAGAAGTCATTAGCAGATGAACTTAATTTAAAATAGCATTCTGTTTTAATAAAGGTGTTCTTATATGAATACAAGAAGAATTATTTTAGCAATTAAAATTATAATTTTAATATAGTCCACAAATAATTTCCTCTTAGTATGAAAAGTTCCAAAATTTATATCTGTTATTCAAAATTATGATGCCAACATTTATTAGTTATTTTACAGTTTTTATAATTAGCATTAATTATAAGGTGATTTAGGAAAATTAATGCTTACAAATTTCTTGAACTGTTTCTGGTGGTACTTAATCTTGGTAGCCATTTTTTCTTGCTGCAACCTTGGTTTTATTAATGAATTTAAGCTTTCAAACCATCAGTTTGTGATCCTAATGCTTCTTTTTGTGGATGAGGGTAGTTGGGTTCTCACTACATGTTTTATGAAGCAACTGCAATAAATATTTTATACATTTTTTTTATAGAAAATAATAAGTTTTAAATAAATTTATACACTTTTAAATGATGGATAGGTTCTCTTGACAGTCGGAAATGATTTCTCTATTAACTTGAGTTAATCCCCTTGTTGACTTGAATTAATCCCCTTGTTAACTTGAATTAATCCTCTTGTTACTTGAATTAATTAATCCCCTCCCCCCCAATTTTGCAGGTTAATTTATAGAATTTTTAATTAAGTGCTGGTTGCAAATCAATAAGCCAATCATATTCTTTAATCATCATTGGAGATATTTTCTAAAAATAGAAAATCTCCACCTTTTGACCTTGAACACAATTAATTGAAATTTTTATTAATAAATCAGAATGCACTAAAAATATTTAATTATGAAGGATATTGTTTGGCTTAAAATAATTATAGTTTTAAGTTTGTTTTTAAACTATTGCTTAATGATAAAATATTAAAATAATTGTGACAATATTAAATTATTACACTATATTAATATCTTAATTGTAAATGTTAAACTACATTATCTATCAAGTTGTATGTGAGTATTCCCACACACAACTTGACAAAAAAATGAAATATTAGTTAAAGAATCTGATTATTTATTGACTTAGAGAAATAAATTTTTAAGTTTCTCTATCCTTATCCAATAAAAATTAATATACATAAGAACACATCACTAATTTGAACAACTGATTTTAACAATTAATATTACAGTTTGATGAAATTTAAAATTTTAATTCACTTATTGATAAAACAGGACTTGACTAAGATTGATGCCTGACAATAAGATTACAATATATATGTGCATATATGTGAATATGTTGTAAAACATGTGTAAGATATATAAATACAAACTTTCTAGCAGTTAATATTAGATACTAATTAGATTAACAATCATCTGCTAGTTTATTGAGCATGTAAAATATTCTCAATGAAAGCACAAAATCATGTGCTTAATATTGGTCTATATAAATAACTATAGATAAAAAGTATAAGACAGTCCATTCTTATTTTTCAAAGATTCGGTCTTGTGCTGTAGATTGAGAGTTATTTTTCAAAGATTCTGTCTTGTGCTGTGGATTGAGAATATTTTCCATGCTCAATAAACTAGTATTGAGTTGTTAATCTAATTAATGTATATACATGTGGACATATTATATATTACTCTGGAAACAAAAATTAAGGTTATAACATTTTTGTTTTGCAAAATAGTGCCACATAGTTCAAGCTACAGTAATCAATAGCTTGAAGGTTGTGCATTTAATCCTTATCTAATGCCTATTCAACAAATATCTCCAGATTAGTCTCTAGTTTATGACTTTCATTGGTGAGTAGCTTTAGATCTGAGAGTAATGCATCTAGATCTTTGGATCCAATACATCTCTCTAAGACCTGATCTTTCACCTTTTTAGTTAACTATAAGCCTATAGTTTGCACTAGGTGACATGTGGGAAAAAATGATACTGTTTTAACAGTTTGTGCAGATATAAGAAAAAAAATCATGTGATGCTTCAGTGGTTTAAACAAAAATTAAACTCTAAAAAATTACAATGTTTTCAATTAATTTCAATTTTTTTTTTTTACATTTCAAGGACATAGAGAATACTATGTTTGATGATTGTGTGTCAGAATTTATAATATAGTTTCTTGTTACAAAACATTTAGTTAAGTAAATAGTTAACATATTTGTTCATCATTTGATTTCTTGATATGAAAGTTTTTAAAGCTAATAAAAACATATTTGCATTAAATTACTGGAAGAGAAAATTATTTGTAAAGACAAATCTATAAAAAAAAGTTGTAATATATAGGGTATATGAGCACAGACTTTCACACGTCCCATCACTCTCCACTCTATCCAATAACAATATATGCTGAAAAGATAAACAATCACCAACATACGTATTTCATGCTAAACCAGCAATCATCAGTTGGTCCAGACCATCATCTCCCACACATATATACTACAAGTGCTCAGATATGTATTAAGATAGACACTCTTCATACTTTAATGGACAGGCTCCAATCTATTACACACTCCAACTCTTCAACCGTCCAACCAATTGAAAATCTGATGATGGAATACTCAAAGGCCACCCTGAGACCAAGACTCCTGTCACACCCATCTTGACCTAAGGTCAATATGAACAGGTCAATCTAAACCCCACATGTACAGGACATAATCCATTTAATAAATATGCAAGGATGGGCAGACATCTCTACAATGTAATAACTGAAACACAGGCTTATTACATACCTGTGTCTATATATGTAATATATAGGGTATATATATAATATATAGGGTATATGGATTATGTCCTGTACATGTGGGGTTCAGATTGACCTTAGGTCAACATGGGTGTGACGGGAGTCTCGGGATCAGGGTGGCCTTTGAGCATTCCATCATCAGATTTTCAATTGGTTGGACGGTTGAAAAGTTAGTGTGTGTAGTAGATTGGAGCCTGTCCATTAAAATATGAAGATTGACTATCTTATATATATCTGAGCACTTGTAGTATATATGTGTGGGAGATAATGGTCTGGATCCAACTGATGATTGCTGATTTAGCATGAAATACGTATGTTGGTGATTGTTTATCTTTTCAGCATATATGTGTTTGAGTGTATCAGTGTTATTTGATAGAGTGGAGAGTGATGGGACGTGTGAAAGTCTGTGCTCATATACCCTATATATTACATATATAGACACAGGTATGTAATAAGTCTGTGTTTCAGTTACTAAAAAAAGTTGTTATAAATAAAACATTATAATTGCTCTTATTATGATTATTATCTAGATCTTTTTCACACTCACCAACTAATAGATAGACATAACAATATCGTAGAAGATTATAATAAATGCAAGCTCTTTATATTAGAAAGTGTTTTTTTTTTTTTCAAAATATATCTTTTGAAAAATAATCATGATCCCTAAATAAACTAGATACTGAATGAATAATGTACTTTTCATGTGTATATTCGACACCAAAGCTTTATCAGAATTATAATTACTTAAAACTTTTTTTTCTTTATGCTTCATCTTAGCTATATATAACGTATGAAGTTTCTAAAATATATATATATAATATTTTCTAAAATTTTCAATTTTGGGCAAAATCATTTTTTTTAACAAGTTTCTTTTTGCTAAATGTATACAATTAATATCTAAAGTCTCCACCCACTCACCCCCAACCTTTTCTGTAACGAAATTTGGATTAGTCCCAACTGGTTTAATAATTTTTATTTTATTTTAAAAAAGAAATTTTAATCTATTCTATTATTTAAATTCTGGAATACTTAAAGACTGTTTTCTTTATCTAATTCATCTCATTCATAAATATAATTTTTCTGGTACTCTTAATTCATAATTTTTTTAATGATAACATTCTAATTTTTAAGTTTCTCTTTTAATCAAAGATCTTATTAATCAAATATCATTTCCAGCCTTCTAATTAAATTTTAATCTCCAAGGTGTTATTCCACACTAATTTAGTAATTCTTTTAAAAATTATTCAATCTACGAATAAAAAGGCATTGTAAAACTGTGTTTAAATAAATTAATTGCAAAGCGAATGCTTTAGTCAGCACCTTCTTTAGAAACGGGAAAGGTATTTTTCATGAGTTTGCTACTTAGCATATGATAAGGAGTTTGATTGGGATCTGAAGAAATGCCAAAGTGAATGCAATAGCTTAACTTTAAGAGACCTAAACTATCATTATTCGTTGTCTATTTTGGAGAGGATTTTTTTTATATAGTTTTATATCTTATAAATCTTAAATTTGATTTCACAGCGAATATTGTTTCTACATATAGAATCATGTGCTTCCGTCCACTCATTTTCTAAATTAGATATCTCCGAAATAAAATAATAATTGATTATTTTTCATAATAGTTATCATTACATGACACCAACTTAAGACAATTTATTTTAGCATTTCATATTCAGAGCTATATCATAATGTTTAAGGATCCCGGGTATTTAAATCTGCATTATAAATAATGAGATTTTTTTAGACCATTAAGAAACATATACATATAACAAATATTTAACGCACATAAATTAAATATTGTCTTCAAAATTAAATAAAAGCCTCCTATCAGTAATATTCATTTTTTATCGATATTTTATTAATCAATTAATATGAGCTTAATCACGTATATGTATTAAAGACTTTTAATCATGTAGATGTTTCTAAGTGTGTATATGTAATTATGTGCATTTGTAGTAATGATCTAGAAAAGACTCTTGATTTAGATACAAAATATATTTCTATGTAGATGTGTCTACCTTTATACATGCGCGGAACAAAATAATATATATAGATACATCTACCTTCACATATGCGCAGAACAAAATAAAGGCGCACTTCTATTTTTTCATTCAATCTTTTTTTCAAATTAAACTTAAAATTAAAGAATCTCAGAGTTGTAATTATGAGATATATCTTAAGTCCTTGTTAAAATATATTAAAAAGGGTAATGCAATCATGCGTACGTCTACAGATACTGGATGAGTGGAGAGACAAAAACTAAGTTTTGACAATGGAAACTACTATATCCTTCGGATGAGTTGCGTGATCGCATTATTTTAGTAATTAGGATTTTTTCCCTTTTTTGTTATATATCTACGGTCAGTGATTGCTTGTAATAGGAAAAGATATAATTTGAATGATTGTTGAGGGCAACTATTATTGTGGAATCGCTTAAATTATGAATAAGGGGGGGGGGGGAACAAAAGAAAACTTTTTTATATTTTAATGGCTTTTAGATCTACTGACTTTATTATTCTGGCCTTTAAATAATTGTAATATAAACAAAGACATCATTTATTGACCTTATATTTATATGAAAACTGTATAACAATCTTTATAATAGAATCATGACAATTTATTTGATTTTTAAAATATTCATATCAAGCTCATGTAATTAATTTTAGTAATCGATTTTTACTAAAAACGTATATATATATTTAATCTATTAAACTTAAAGATTGAAAAAAAAAGCACTATTTTAAAAAAAAAAATCTCACACAACTGTATATACATGCATGTTTATATTCTAGGCGTGTGTTAACTATACCTGTAGGCAGTGAAAGCTTAATAGCTAAGAAAATCAAGTAAGTGATATTAAGAATTATCCTCTTGTTAATTTTGTAAAATTAAATTCTACAAGTGAATAGATGCATTGAAAAGAAAGTTGAGATGATTGGATTAATGGACTCTATCATTTAAAATCGTCTGATCCAAATATTTTTATCGTTCATATCTATCGTTTTAAAATCTATTGTAATGGCCTCAATATTTTATACTCTGACTTCTGAAGGACTTTTGATCAGAGAATTATTAAGTCAATGATATAATTTAATTATTTACTATTAAAAATGTTTTTTTTTTTTTAAAAAAAAGTGTCATTCCAATTTATTGTGAACATTTAATATATATTATTGTAAAATATCATCACAAAATTAACAAAACAAATAAGTCTGCAAAGGTAGGCTTTTTAAAAAATGTATTTTATTCAATTATATGAAATTTGGCAACTTAATAGAAGAATGATACAGAAGCTTCAAACCACAAATGATGAGGAAAAAATATGCATTGAGAATATCAAATAGGGAGTAGACAAACCAGTAATACTAAAATTATTGGAATACCTAAGAGTATAATATGAAATGAAGAGGAACTTGTTCCCAGAAGAAATGATATTAAGTGTATTGAAATGAACAATATATTATTCATTTCAATAAATAAAATAAAATATTTTTTTTTTACTTCTATGCTAAGTCTATGCAAATTTGTTTCAAAAAAAAAAAAAAGAAAATGAGGTTCAAGAAAAAAACTAAGTTTTGGATATAAAAATCAGTTTTTTTCTTTTTTTTTTTAATGAGAAAGGAATATTACTTCATTTAAATTGCAGGATTTTTCCATGACTCCTGAATAAAAAAAGGAATGCCATACAACTAACAGTTAGCTAGATCTAATTGGGATCACTTTAAATGATACTTTGAATAACTTGGCTGAAATAAAGAATTAACACTTATTTCAATGACAGATAGAAATTATGAACTTTTAATATTTGGCAGAAAAGAAGTAAATAACAATTATTTTGTTTTGGTGAGTCTTATATTTATAAAGTGATTTACACTTTGTTTTAAATAATCTGAATTTGTAAGTAATGCTTGTTATCCAGATATTATTTAAAAGAAAATTTAAAAAAGGAAAGGAAATGAATTTTAAAAACTTCTCTTTTCTTGATAAAATTATTTTATATCATATATGCACACTAAGTTTATGAATTTTATGTAATTTATTAATAAAAGGAAAAGGTTAAAAAAAATAATAATTATGTAAATGCAATGCACACACATATAATTATTTCTGTTAGTCTCATTTGTTCATAATTAAATTTATATTTGATTACTGAAAATTGGATTCTATATAGATGGATTTATATTTGCACAGTTGTTTATTCAATCTGTAATAATTTAAATATGTTTGCAACCATATGGAATAATACATTCTTATCAGTTTACTATTATGGATCAATCTCAGAATAAGTCATCCCTGTATAAATTGTATTTGTATTAAATTAGGTTTAGGATCCAAAAAGAGCCAGTTCTTATAGTTATTGTATAGAGGGTTTATTCAGTTAGGGTTCAGACCAAAAAAGGTCATACCTTTATACTTATTATTATATAAGTGATTATGTTTAGGAGTAGGGTCTAAAAAGTCTATTCTTTATCAATATTTCAATAAAGATAGCATTGATGTCCATCCCATATAGAACATAAGTATGTATAAATACTAGTAAACATGTGAATCAAATAAGTATTATATTTATAAATTTATACATGCTTAGATTTATATTTAAGTTTATTGAAGACAAAGTTAAAGATACAATGAATGTGACATTATCTATGAATATATTGATACTATGATATATGAAGATTAAAGGATTTTGTTAATGAAATAAATTGCATATTAATTAATAATTATACTTTGTAAATAAATTATTGTTATATCATTTGTTAATTTTATTAAAGAAAATAAATTGTACATTTATAAATAAATTATTATCACATCATTTGTTACTTTGTTTATGTAAAATTACATGGTCTACCATCATTCATCAGGAGTAAGTTATGTTCTCCATGATTTAGCATAGCATTACAAATGGGTCTGTGTAAGAGGTGCATTATTATAATGAATAAAAATTGTTTTAGATATACATATGTTAGTTTATTTTCTGATGCTTAATGCCAGGTGACACACATGTAATTTATGTAAATAAATAGAAGGATTATTGAGTGTTATAGTGGCAAAGAATGGGATAGAAGAATAGATGCATTAATAAAAAAAACAGGGAGTAGGAGAGATAAAGAACTAGTATAAAGAGTAAAAAGATTTTGAATATATATAGAAGTAAAGATAGTTAATTTATGATAATAGCAGATAAAGTAGTTTAATGTTTAAGGCTCAAACAGGATCATTAGCAACAAAGGAATATACATACAAATAGAGAAATGTGGTTGATTTCGGCTGCAAGTTATTTAAGGAAGGCATGAAAAATATTGGGCATCTGCTAATTGAATGTAAATGCTTATAAGCAGAAAGGGTACAAATAATGAAGTTGTGGAAGAATAAATATAAACAAAGCAATTATACAGAAAATGGGTTCTTGGTTTTTGTGCTGGGATTGGAAAAAGATAAGGGAGATCTAGATGTAAAGGTCATGGAGTGAATAAAAATGATGTTGTAGAAATGGGATGGAGCAGGATAAGGAAGAATATGAAAAAAACTTATGGTGGGAATGGAAAGGAAATGTAAGATAAGGTGGCTAACTGGTTTCTCTGGACATAGTGACTGAGAAATTTCTGACTTTGATAAAGGAGATGCCATATTGCATATCACATTGCATCACAAATAAATAAAGTGTAAGATTGTGAAACATGCTAGTCTGACCATTACAGTATATATTATACAAAATGTTTCTTTAATTAATAATTAGCTGAGATCCATTGCTATCTAATTAACAAACAACTAAAATTAAATATAAAGTTAATGGTTTATTGCTTTACACAGCTTTTCTTTACACACCATTAATAAAGAAAAAAATCTACATATAATGAGGGGAAAAATCAGTGTAGGACTCAAAAGAAAAAAAATTGGAGTACAATAGACTTACTTTATTTAAATATTGTTAATCTTAGCAGTATTTATGTAATGTAACCATTTTACAAATATTTGTAATTAACTTCTTTATTAAATTTATTATTTTAAGTAAACTCATTTGTTGTGCTGAATTAATAGTATTTGCTGGATCTGTATTAATATTTGGTCAAGATCAGAAAAAAACAATTGGTGCAGTCTAAATGGTCAGTAAAATTGTAAACTCCCCTTTTCATAAGATGATGTAAATGTTGACCTTTAGTTTGGCTCCAGCTGATAGTTCACTTTCCATTCTGGCAGATTATTCTATTCTTTTTCTTTTAAACTCTAATGATTAAGAATAAATATATAATAATAAGAAGGAAATTTTCTGAAGAATCTTTTTTTTAAATACCAGGCAATTAATTGCATGCATTATCTTTATTTTTATTAAATAGATGAATTGTACATTTTTTGCCATAATTATTAATATTAATTACTTTTCTTTACAATATCTGGGGAGTTCTTCTTTTTCTCAATTGTTTTTTTAAATAATTTTTCTTTTTAAACCTATTTTTTTATTTATTTAATATGATGCGTATTTAAATTTAAATGTATTGAATTTGTATTGCAATTTAATGATTTTAACATAAGATAGTTTCTGGGTTTAGATTCTGAATACATAGTATTTTTACAATATATTTAAAAATTTATAAAATTTCAAATTAATTTTAATAATATTAAGAAATAATTACATTTTCTCTTCTTTCTCCAGAAATGGCTGTTAATTTAATTTTGTTCTCTAATATAATACATGTCATCACATTGTTATACAATAAATGTTGAATTTAAAGGCTTTATTGGTTTCCATATACACCTGGGTCTCATTTTATGTGGTAGATAGATTCCTCAGAAAATGCGCACAAAAGAAATCGCACAAAAATAGACTTAACTTACCTTAAAAAATGGGGGATATGTTCCAGTAATTTTCAAAAATCACATAAAAGCAACAAGGAAAAATTACTTTAAAATTTGCATTAAAAAAATAAGGAAATAAAGTATGACTAATAAAAAATTTCAAATATTTGAAAAAAATTAATACAAGACAAACTTTTTTTTATTAACTACAGTATTTAATTTTACATTTTTCATACATATTTTAATCATTACTGCTATTTCATAGTACACATTCATTTGTGAACTAGTAAGAAATCAGATTCATGATGTGATGTACAACTAGCGCCACTTTCAGTCTTGTACTGTGTTAATGGTTTTCTGTTTCTATATTTAAAAAATGAGATCGCAATAAAAACAAAAAGATTATACATTATCATTAGAAAGATTATTTTCATTTAAAAAATCAATAAAATCTTTGTTATTTATTTTAACAATCTAAAAATTTTTTTATTTCTGTTATATCTAACAAAATATGTTTTAAAAGTTTAAAATTTTTGAATATTTATTGTGATATTTTTATACTTAAGTATAAATCTATTATTATTATTTACTCATTAGTATAAGTAGGTTATTTACATAGAAGCCAAGATTCTAAATACAGCTTCAGGCCATATTCACGTTAGCTGCTAATATAACGTTATATTTTTGAAAAATAAAAATTTCAAGTCAAAATAAGTTATTAATAATTTAAATTTCTTGATATCTAATAAATATAGTAAACTATGAAAGATATTGAGAATAAACATGAATCACATAACTTCAAAATCGCATTAAAATAATCCACATAAAACAAGACTCAGGTGTATATATATTGTAATAGTTTGGAAAGTGTTGAGAAAATATGGAAAGATGGGAAATCATTATCATCACCTCACAATACACAATATAAAATGAATATAATGAATAAATATGAAAGAAAAAATATATAATGAGCATAAGAGTCAGCATGGAATAACAAGATATAATTACCAAGTCAATAAGAAGTCATAAACTACAGATTATAACAAATTATCCCCCACATTACACATAAACAGTCAAACCAACAATGAACAGTCCATCACTTGTGACTAGATTTAAAAGAGATACATTATAAACAGACTACTTATTAAACCCCTGCCAAACTCAGGACAGAACTTAATACACTTCATTGGATGCCCATACCCAAGTGCTAATCTATCATTCATAATAAACAAACAATGATGGGTTATTGATATATCCTGATCACCATCAATGTTTTGCCCGTATGGTATACCATGAGTGTACAGACACACTATACCATAATTTCTGATAAAAAAACAAAATGCAGTGAATGAGCACTAAAGATGATACCTTTAATACTATCCAGAGAATTATCTGGATTCAAAAAGCAACAAAATCTCTACATCCATATAACTAATCATTATGCTATCTAAGGCTAACTCAAGATCATAAGAGTCTAAAAACTGTAATTGTGAGCAAGAAATAAATATAACAGCTTACTCTATTTTAAATAATTTTACTGGAATAATTTTAAAATTTCTAAAACACTAACCCTTAATGAATTCATAGAACAGGTAGCTGAAGGAATAAGTCATTAACACTAATAAGCTTTTAACAAGTATTTAATAAACTAACTGATTAATAATTTTTAAAAATATTTAAAATGACATGATAATATGATCACCATTTCTTGTACTTTCTTTTAACTGTTATTAAAACAGGCAAAACTCTCTCTATATGTATTGCCACTCAGTGCAAGCCAGAGTAATCAATGGATGCCAGAAGTCTTGTGCATAAAATCCCCAACTAGTGCCTATTCATCTAATACCCCCAGACTAGTTTCTGGCTTGTGGCCTTTATCAGTGATGAGCCTTGGATCTGAGAGCACTGCACCTAGATCTTAGGATCTAATGCAACACTCCAACAGCCACCTTTTATCTCTACTTAATTTCAAAACTATGAGACTTAAATTGAAAACACTATATTTTAAATCCAAGCTCATCAGCTTATATAGTCATATAGGTCTCAATTCAGTTTAGTACCAAAGACATCAAAATGTAATTAAGTAGAGATAAAAGGTGGCTGCTTGAGGGTTGCATTAGATTTAAAGATCTAGGTGCAGTGCCTCACTGATGAAACCACAAACCAGAAACTAGTCTGGAAATACTGGACAAATAGGTACTAGATGGGGATTTTATGCACAAGCCTTCAGGTATCCATTGATTACTCTAACTTGCATTGAGTCACAATACATATAGAGAGTTTTGCCTGTTTAATGATAATATGATAATTTATAAAAAATATAATTCTATATTAAAAATATGATTGAAGCAGTTTTTCCTGTTTTAATACCAGTTATGAGCAAGCATAAGAAATGATAATCATGTGATGTTTAGTGCTTTAATAAAAATATGACTGACTAGTGATTTTTTAATTCATTTATTAATAACTTTTGTTTTCATTAAGTTATTTTCTTTTTAATAAATAAAATTTAAAAAAAAACCTTTTCAATCAGAGATATGGAGTTTTAAATTAGCTAAACCTTTTGTATAATTCTGGCGAGAAATAAATGTATAAAAAACATGTTTTAAAAGAGAATTTCCAATTAATAAAAATTATTCAATAAAATCAATTATTATTTTTATAAAGAAATTTTACTTAGCAAATATAAAATTTTGAAATTCACTAAAGCTCTTCTTATAATTTTATGGAAAAATTAAATGAATAAAAATAAACTTGTTTCATAAAAATGTTAAACTAATAAAATTACTCATTATAATCAAATATTATTTCTGTAAATAATTATCTATAAATGTAGAGTCACTGTGAACATTAAAAATACCTTTTACTATGATTTAATTTTCTTTTTTAGTTTTTTATTTGAGACTTGTAATTTCCAGTTACCATTTAGATTTTTTTCTTGAAGGTTTCTGAATTACATGCTAATGTACAAAGTTAATTTATCCATTATGCCATACAATATTTTCAGTTTTCACACAGAAGGAATTTCTCCTATTTATTTTTATGTCAGTATAACATAATAAGTTTTTCTATTTTTGTTAAAAATTTTCCAGATTAGATTAACACATAAAGGCAAAGACAGCCATACTCTTGGATGGAGACCAGGCTTGTTTCAGATTCTAGTGAAATAATTATTTGGAGATAGATGATGTTTACCTTTACCTAAACTTAATATATTTTTGTTTTCATTTTAAACCACTTTTTTACAGATAAATTGCTTCTTTTTTTCAGAAGATGAATACTGTTCTCTTCAGCAGCTTGAATAAGAATGACCTTTTCTTACAAGACACCAAGGTCTACTGATTTGATCACTTGCAAATTTTTGCAACAATTCTATCTCCAACAAATCACAATCCTGTTTCTCATGTGAGCAAACTAAATACTAACCAATTAGATTTATTTTTGCAAAAAGTTTGTTCAATTATTTATTTCTTTTATTTAATATTGCAAAACTAGAAAGAAAATTTACTGTACTTGTTATTCTCTTATGACAAAGAAAAACATGATAATCAATTAATTATACGGATTTGAACAACACTGCTTATTGCATTGAATGAAGATAAAAAGAAAAAACAACACTAATCAATTATAACAAAAATTTAACAAAATGGTAAAATCTTATATTTTTTCCTTTACTTTTGAACGTTAGAATTAAAATTTATAAATACTTAGTGAAGAAAAAAATTTCAATTAGTATTTTTAATATCAAAATTAAAATAAAAACTAATAGGTAAATTAATGAAAAGAGAAGATTAAAAAACTTGTTTACTTTATTTTATAAATTTCTCTGTCTCTTTTACAATTATTTATCATAAATTAAAATATTCACATTATTATTTTAATAAACAACAATATTTAAAAATTCTTATATTATTATTTGAAAAAAAAACTCATTATAAGAATTACATATGGGAAAATGAAATCTATCACTTTCCCTTTACTTAATATATTCTAAACTTTAGGTGCTTATAATATTGGCATGGCTAGAGTCAGCTACTGTGTACAATATTACACTATATATTTATTTATAATCAATTAGTAATTGATTTTCTGGCAACATCAAAAGATAAAAGTTCTCCTTGTTTACATGGATATAATCTCTTCATTTCTATTATTTATTAAATTAAAATCCATGAAAATATCTAATTCAACATATCCTTTGGAGAAAATTAAATACTATTTTCATAATGCAAGGAAAGTAGTAGTTTTCTGTATTTTTATAGCTATAAAAATAATCTTCAGAGCCTACATCTATTAAACAACTTGGGATTGAAATAAAAGAGGTCATTTTTAGTTCATTAAAATCTAAAACAAAAGCTATTGGAATGCATTAATGGAGAAAATTTGCTTAGCCTTGATCAATTAGTAATTTATTTCCCAGCAACAAAAAAGTAAAAATTATCTTTGTATACATGGATATAATCTTTTTACTTTTATTGTTTATAATGAAAAACCATGAATATATCTAATTGAATATATTGTACTAGGTCTATCCAAATAATCTTTATTACTAGTTTTAACATACATTTAAAATAACTAATATCTTTTGGAAACTCTAGACTTTATCTAAGTTTTAACCTTTTTACTTTATTAAACTCTTTATCACACTTTATACATATCTTTCTTGATAATTATTATTCTAAATCTTTTTATGACATTATTTATTATACTACATTTCTATTATCTTTTACATTTCACATAATTATATCTCTAAAACACAGGAATGGAATGATGCATCAAGCAGAAGGGAGAATACCATTGATAGCATAACTATCAATGATACCCATGGCCAAATAAGACTACATGAAGAATAACATGACCACATTTCCTGAACAGGGCCCACCGCGACTACTGGAATTATTTGGTTTTGGCTTTCATTACCATTACTTTCCAACCAGTTGGATTTTTGGTCTCTATTGATGGTTTCAGGGCATGTCTTCCATTTTTTGGCTTGATAATAGAAGAGAGTTTGCAGCATCATCTATTTCACTATTTTGGCATAAGTTTCCAGTGAAGGTTCAGGTAAAGACAGTTGATCTTGCAGAGAAGCTTGATGCCCAGTTGAATACTGAAGTGGGTGGTCTAGCAACACATGTTGCTAGTTCTGTGGCTTCTGCAATAATATTTTTCACAATGGTAATAACTGGCTCTATCAAACTCAGAGACTAGCCAACCATATGTTATATAATACTCAAGACTCTTCCTCCTCTTTTTATTTTTGCTTATTTTATATAATATATAGTATCAAAACTCCACTCTTTTACATTTTATAAAGTGTAAAAGAGTGGAGTTTTGATATTCTATGTTATATAGCCAGCATGCTCGGATAACAGGCACACCAACCAGCACTTGAAAATATCCCAACTAGCTCTTACTCTTAATCAAGGAGGCCCAGTGCCTTAGATTAACACATATAATATTTATCTTCTTAAATAAATGGTGACATAGTAATAAGAGAGAGAAAGCACAGACCATATAATAATTAAGCAAACATTAGTATTTATGTATGCACTTACATTGTAATATAACATAAGATAATAAAATTTTACATAGAAAAATATAATATAATAGTCCTTCATTAAAGTTCATTTCATTAAAAAAATATAATGTGCCTATAGACAATTATTATGAAAAATATATTTACCTAGATTTCATTAGATTGAGATGACACTGTTTATTTGTTTTTGGCTTTCATTACCATTACTATCCAACCAGTTGGATTTTTGGTCTCTATTGATAGTTTCAGGGCTTGTCTTCCATTTTTTGGCTTGACAATAGGAGACAGAGTTTGCAGCAGCATCTATTTCACTATTTTGGCATCAGTTTCCAGTGAGGGTTCAGGCAGAGACAGTTGGTCTTGCAGAGAACTTTGTTGCCCAGTTGAATACTAAAGTGGGTGGTCTAGCAACACATGCTGTTAGTTCTGTGGCTTCTGCAATATTTTCCCAAGTGGTAATGATTGGCTCTATACTGTCCTTGGATTTCTGAATCTCCAGATAACAGAATGAATTAGTATTGGATAACAGAATGAATTAATAATAGGTTGAAGACTAATTGCTCCTCACTTATATAGAGGTGCAGTAGTTCTTGACCTGAATATACCCAACTCTGAAGAGACTCGAGTATGAAATTGGAGCCAGAAAGAGGGATGAGATGAGATTGAACTAGCCAAATTATTCTAATATTTAGATATTGACATGTTTTAAAAATGAAATGCACATTATTATTCTGGAACACTATAATAATATTTAAATAATCTAGGAAATGCTAATTATGATTTTATTAATAATCTCCCATATTAAACTTTGGCATATATAAAGTCAATTTATAAATAAACGTTACTTCCACTTCTCCTTAATTATTTATACTTAATAGTTTTATCTCTTTGAGATATACATAGATAAATTTATTCAAGTCTATAAAAATATAACATATGTTATTTCTATAATAGTTAGTTATTATAAAATGTCAAAAGATTTTCTTGATAGTTCTTTATCCTTTTTAGCATTAATACTTATTAAAGGTTAATTTTAATTACTAGGATAATAATAGAGATCTTTCATTTTATAATATAAAATATAAACAACTATTCATTCTTTGAGTAAATGGTTTTATAACTAATGCATTATAGAATAAAATTTTTCTTTCTAATTTGCAAAGTTAACTATAATGTGTAAGTTGTTTTAATTTAAGAAAGACTTTTTTTAACTAGACTTATAAGTTATCACTAAGTTATTATTTTAAAGTTCTATAAATTAATGGTAGTTTTCAGTTAAGCATACTGTGGCTGCTAGATGATGCTGCAGCACTACCAAGAACCCTGCAAGTGATAAATTCCTATCCAAAAATGGATGAAATTGACGGAAAATTAAAATTAAAAATGCCTAAGGCAAGACATCCAAAAAATCACTGAAGTCTGTGAAATTAAAACACCTAATGCAAAACATCAAAAGTAAGTAAAAAAATCAAGTGAAATAATACATACATTTTAAGAAAGTACACACACACAAAATCGGCAAAAATACATGAAATAACTCTCACTCCAAGTGATAAATTGAACTGGCTCAAAAATAAATAAAATACAAATTACAAAAACAGAAATTGGTGAAATACATAAAATACAACCCCCCTCCCCAAGTGATAAATTGAAATGGCTCAAAAATAAGTAAAATACAAGTAAAATGCAAATTGCAAAAACAGAAATCCCTTTCCCCCCATTTCTCTATACATGTGAATCAATTACCTCGAAATTATCACTCTTATGTGAAGAAAAGTAAATTTTGGATAACTTAGAATTAAATAATTTCAAAAAATAGCAAAGCTTAAAAATCTATAACCATGCCAATCCCTTCGCATACATGTATGTGTCAAAACCCACACACCAGGTAATGTTTACATCTATTATTTAAATTTATAGCTTTAAATTGGTAATTATTTGTGTGCTTTAATTATATATATATATATATCAGCTAGTATGATTTTAAGTATGCATTTATATGGATATATGCGCATACCCATATTTATGTATTATTATTATTTTATTAAGTTGCTTTTAATTAATATACACTTACTTGGAGGGGTTTAAAGTAAGAAAAACTATGAAACATAGTAGGTGAAACGTTATTATAGGTAAATAATACTGTTTCAATATTAAAAGTTGCAAAATGAAATATGACATAATAGATCTCTCACATTAAAAAATATAATTGCTTGGCAAAATGAAATGTGACATAAAACATAACCCCCACCCCTGACTAATTTCTAAATTGGAATTGTAACATCCAAAAACTCAAGTACAACTCAAACACACACACAATTCACAATACTTACAAAAAAAAGTACTTACAAAAGATAGACATCATGTGCAATTTGAAAGTAGGCAAAAAGAACATTCAAACTTTGAAATTGCATGAAAATTATTTGGAGAGGCTTGTTCAAGCAGATTGAAGATGATTATAAAAATACAACAAGGATGAATTCAAAATAGGCAAAAAGAATATTCAAACTTCGAGACTTTGCATGAAAGTTATTTGAAGAAGCTTGTTCAAACAGATTGCAGATGATTATAAAAATACAACAAGAATGGCTTCAAAATAGGCAAAAAAACATTCAAATGTTGAGACTTTGCATGAGAAAATTATTTGGAGAAACTGATTCAAACAGACTGCAAATGATTACAAAAACACAACAAAAATGGCTTTAAAATAGGCAAAAAGAACATTCAAACTTTGAGACTTTGCATGAAAATTATTTGGAGAAGCTTATTCAAATAGATTGCAGATGATTATAAAAATACAACAAAGATGGCTTCAAATTAGTCAAAAAGAACATTCAAACTTTGAGACATCAAAAACATTTGTGATGGCAGAATATTTTTTAAAAATGCACACACAGATCAAAATACATCAATTTTAAAAAAGTACACACACACACACACATCAAAAACAGTTGTAATGACATTAAATAACTAAATTTTATATTAAACTCCATTCCAAATCAATCATAACATAATTCAAATATTTTCAAACAAAGATAAAACAAAATAGGTATAATCATCTCAAGTGAGTTTCATTTAGTTTAGACAAATTTAAAGTTATATAAGATCAAGCAAGACTTACAAGATTATATTTAACATAAAATTATACTTTACTTTAGCACTTAGATTTATTTCATAGCTTAAGAAATTTAAATAATGAGAAAGATTTTTTGTTGTGTACCCTTACAGAATAGGATAGCTAGCTTTTAAGTTTATCCTGATTTTAGAATTAAAATAGAGTTCTGCAGAAGTTTATTACCGGTTTTCTTTCTGCTTCTAGCAGGCACTGCGGGCGCGGTCTAGATTGCTTTCTCCATCAGTGTGGTAAGGTGAGCAAGTGCTGCAGGTCTTCTTCTCCCATCTTGACTTAACAGTACCCTTAGAATAAACATCAATAGTTGTCTTCAACCCCACAATGGACATCATAAAATCACATAACTTTTAATAAAAAATAAATAAAAATTAAAAAAAAGGAAAAGTTTTGCCAAAGCCGAAATTTTAGTTTATACACTGCTCATTCTTAAACTTGTTTAGAATTTATTTTTTTCTCAATTATTTTATTTACAATTTTTTAGCAAAGACAATGAACCCTGCTGAGTTATCAATCTTTGAAGGCAGTTCCCAGATTTTTTTACCTGAAGTTGATTTTAAAATAGATTCTCAATCTGTTATTTTTTCCTCTTACCCCCCTGTCGGTTTTTTAAAGCACTAATTAGATTCAGCAAAATAATTTTTAGAAAAAAAACTTTAAAACCCATAAAAAACCCCACAAAACCAAAAACCATTTGATTTTAATTGACTTTATATGTGAAAATAAGATTAATTTACACATCAGCCTACAATAATTTAATTCTAAAATAAACTCAAAGAATTGTAATGCTCTTAAATCTATTACATTACTAGGCCTTTCACATATATATGTATGTTCCCATTACACATACAGCAAGGTTCACCTTAAATTTAATTTTACAAATTATAACTTGTATGTGTGTAGATATTAATTTTACATATGTATACATAATTATATAATACTGAATATGCACCCACATACCTATATTTGATATGACAATATCAGGATAGATTTAAAGTTAATGTACATGTACTCAATCATAGATAAATACATACTACTATGTAATATAGTAGGTGAAATATCTGACTGTTTCAATATGTATATTAAACATACGCATATAATTGATACAGTTAATGTACACTATATCTATATAGACACACATACACACAAATATACCTTACTATTGATTATTTATGATGAATTTAAATGAATATATGTGCACTTGGGAGGGTTTGAACTTTGAGAAGATATTACTATGGGACATTGTAGGTGAAACAGGATGATGGCAAAATATCATTTTAGTATGCAATAATGGTAATAATATATTAAAACAAAACACAAAGCTCATGTAATAAAATTGTATATTGAGCACACATACATATTTGTGGTGATTACTGTCTACCAGTGTTTGTAATGTTAAATTTTTAATGGGTCATGAATATGCACCAAGAAATAAAAACATAAATATCTGATAGCAAAAATCTTTGTACATTTTAAGAAAATGTTAGTATTAATAAAAAAAAAATTAGTAAGTAATACTATCTATTCTTTGTGTAGTTTCCTCAAATTTAATTATGAATTCGAATTTAAATAATCATAATGTTAAATTTTGCAATTATTTTGACAATGTAATTATACAAAAAATTGCAACCAAAAATGCAACTAAAATTAATGCAGCAAAAGCATTAACCAATGCCACACTGTTTTTCTAAATCATTGTGTTGAAAAACTGGTTACAAAAGATAGGGCATTAAAAAATGTGGCATGCTATACTATAAATTTCTAAGAAAGAAATATGATGTAATAGACTTTTCACATGAAAAATATAATTGCTTTAGTCAACAAATTTAATTAAAATCTAACTTAACTAGCCTTTTGAAATACCTGCTTAGTTTTATTATGACCTATTAATTATTTTCCGAGTGCTAGAAATAGAATTTGTTGGGATTATTTGTATTTTTTGATGGTGTTAATATGGACCTTTTTTATGCAGATGAATACAATAGTAAACATGCACAAACCTTTCAGGCAACATTTCAAAAAATTGTGCTGAAATTAAAGTAGGTATAGTGTTTATATCTTTGCTTAGTCAAAATGATGAAAATATGGGATCTCCCAAAACAGAAGATGAGGCAGTGGAGTTTTTACAAAGTAAAAGTGTTCTGCCCTCTCAAAAAGTGTGCATTAATGGCCATCAAATGAGCTTTATATGAACCCAAGGATGCAATGGAAATGCAACATTAGTTACTGTCAAAATCACATGCACTTAGAAAAGGAACCTGGTTCGAGGGCTGCAGATTATTATTTGTCTCAGCCATTCGAATCATTTATTATTGGAGTAAAAACCAATTGAACAAGCTTCTCCAAATAATTTTCATGCAAAGTCTCAAAGTTTGAATACTCTTTTTATCTACTTTCAAATTGCCCATGATATCTATCTTTTGTAAGTATTTGTGGTTTTTGTGTGTGGGTGAGTGTGTTGCACTTGGGTTTATTGGATGTTACAAATCCAATTTAGAAATTAGTCAGGGTGTTGTGTTTTATGTCACATTTAATTTTGCCAAGCTATTGTGAGAGATCTATTACGTCACATTTCATTTTGCAACTTTTAATATTGAAACAGTATTCTTTACCTATTATAATGTTTCATCTACTATGTTCCATAGTAGTATATTTTTCCTAGTTTATCTCCTCCAAGTTAGCATATATTAATTAACAGCAACTTAATAAAATAATATGTAAATGCATGTATGTGCGTATATTTATATAAATGTAATAATATAAACAAATACACAATCCTCTCCTTTTTTCTTTCCAAAAACTTTATTTTTTTATATAAATAATAAACATATATATATATATATATTTATACAAATTCCAATGTTTCAACTTTATATATTCTTACAGTCATTTTCAATGATCTACAAAACAAAAAAATACATATTTATAAATAATACCTTAATTACATAAAACTTTTTATATCAAGATAAACATTAAAAAACATATTAATTATATATAATTATGTTTTACTTAAGAAAATATAACAGTTGAAATGTTGGAGTTTGTATAATATAAAATATATATACACCTGGGTCTCTTTTTATGCAGACTTATTTAACGCAATTTTGAAGTTACACGATTCATGTTTCCTTGGAAGTCAAACTCTGATAATGCGCTATTTCTCTAAATAATAAATTTCATGCACTTACGTCATATTGAAAGTAATAGCACATTATTGGAATTCGACTTTCATCTTAGTAATTTCAATATTTTCAGTGCTTTATAATAGTAAGATTTTATGCAATAATGAAATTAAAATCATGATTTCCACATTTTATGTATACACACATTAAATTATACAAGATTATAATGTAAATTTGTTCAAACATTGTGCATGTTAATTTTGCATTTTAAATCACATTCTGTTTTTGCTTTTTAAAAAAACGTAATCAATTATTATTTTCTTATTAATGACACTAATCATTAACATGCTCTTAAATTCCAATGAGAGCTAAATGGTTGTATGTCTGGATATCGCGAGCTTCATAAACAATTAATAAAATCATCATCTCAAAGTTGAATTACTAATTACGTTGTCACCAGAAAATCATTAAAACAACATGAGAGTGAAGTTGGCGCTAGTTGTATTGCCTCTTGTGAAGAATCTGATTTTTTACCAGTTTGCAAACAAACCTGTTTATCAATAATAACTAAAACATGTATAAAAAAATGTAAATTACTGTACTGTAAATTATGCATAAAAATATATTATTTTGAATAAAATTAAATATTATAGTTTAAAAAAGTTTGTCTTGTATCAATTTTTTTCAAATTTGAAGTTTTTTATTAGTCATATTTTATTTTATTTTATTTTTTGTCAAATTTTAAAGTGATTTTACGTTGGTGCTTTGCTTTTATGCGACTTTTGAAAAATCACAGTCCGTATCCCCCCTTTTTCAATGTAAGTTACGTCTATTTTTGCACGATTTCATTTGCACATATTTTCTGAGGAACCTATCTATCACGTAAAATGAGACCCAGGTGTATATGTTCATTATTTATATAAGAAAATAAAGTTTTTGGAAAGAAAAAAGGAGAGGATTGTGCATTTGTTTATATTATTGGAGAACATATATATTTTAAAAGAAAAAGTGACTGTATATTTATTATGTTATAATATATGTTATATAAATGCATGCTTGAAATAATACTAGCTGATGTATATAGTTAAAGCACACATAAATAATTACCAATTTAAAGTTATAAATTTAAATAATAGACATAAAAATTACCTGGTATGTGGGTTTTCACATATACATATATGTGAAGGGAGTGGCAAGGTTATAGCTTTTTAAGCTTTTCTATTTTTTTAAATTATTTAATTATAAGTTACCCAAAATTTGCTTATAAGAGTGTGATAATTTTGAGGTAACTGATTCACATATATAAAGAAATGTGGGGGAGGGGATTTCTGTTTTTGCAATTTGTATTTTACTTATTTTTGAGCAATTTTTTAATTTGTATTTTGCTTATTTTTGAGCTATTTTAATTTATCACTTGGGGGGGGGGTGTATTTTATGTATTTCACCGATTTCTGTTTTTGTAATTTGTATTTTATTTATTTTTAAGCAATTTCAATTTATCGCTTGGGGGAGAGTTATTTTATGTATTTTTACCGATTTTGTGTGTGTGTGTGCACTTTTTAAAAATTTATGTATTATTTCACTTGATTTTTTACTTACTTTTGATGTCTTGCCTTAGGCATTTTAATTTCACAGACTTTGGCAATTTTTTGAGATGTCTTGCTTTACACATTTTAATTTTCCATCGATTTTCAGCCATTTTGGATAGAAATTTATCACTTTCAGGCTTCTTGGTGGTGCTGCACATCACTTAGTGGCCACAGTATGCATAACCAAAAACTACAAAATTAATTTTATAAGTTGATAAATATTATAGCTTTGCATTATATGAAAGTTCCTCTGAATAAATAACTTAATAAACAAATTATTTAATTTTTCAAAGATAGCCAAATGTTTGCTTATGTGAAATAGCTGCACGTTCTAGATAATTTTAATTTATTCTTCTTTTTCATTGTTTTCTTAAATGATAATAAACTTAACTGTTTTTTTTTTTAATTTCACTAGTTGTCATTATAATTATAATTTGACATCCAAGACTATAATTGGCTCATTGATAAAAAAAACTTCAGTTTGTTTTACTCCATTATTTTTAAATACTACTCTTAAAATATATTATATCACTATTCAGCTTGTTATTTAATCACTTTAACCTGCTTGAAAAATAAAATATATTAAAATTTTTATATATATTTTTAAAATTTAATGAAACAGGTGTTCACTTTTACTTTCAGTGAATTTCCTTTTACGTTTGACTGCTATTTACCTTGTGCACTGTAGACAGTGTGACATCAAAAACCTAATTAAATTAATTGTATTGATCAATGATTAAAAATTAATCTGAAATTTTTTATATAATTATTTTTCTGTCTACATTATTTAAAAATAATTAAGATTAATAAATATTTAAAAACTTATTGAATTAAATAACTTATAAACTTAAATCTGACGTATAATTAGAATTTTAAGAAATTGTAATACTAATCTATTTTAAATAAGACATTTAATAATAATATTTTTATATAGACTATATTATTATTATTATTATCATCATCATCATCATTATTATTATTATTTTAAAACAAATTATTATTTTATAATAATTTTTATTTTTATGTTCTAGAATTCTGCACACATACTTATACATTCACCCACCTTTTAAAGAATCACTCTCATTTAAATAAACTGAGATTTGATTTATTACTATTTTAACTTTTGATAAATCTTATAAATTTATATATTGTAACGATATATAAATATGTCGTTACATTAATTTAAAATAAAAACTTAAAAGTTCGCAAATAAAAGGAAAAAACTAAACGCTAAAATTAAAATATTGTTAAACGTATACATTCGCACAGATGCTAAACTTTAAAAATATTTTTTTTCATAAACAAGAAAAAAAAAGTATTTGAACGTATTTTTTTAAATAAAAAAATACAAGATTGAAATATAAAAATATTTTAATAAAAAATAACGTAAGTTAAAATAAAAACAGGTATTAATTAATTCCTGTAATCTGTAAATGGAAATGATTGTTTATTAATTATCTAAAAGCTGTTTAATTAAAAGTCAGATGAAAAGTTAGATAAGAGAAGAAAGAGAAATTAAATGACCAATGCAAACACCAGAAATTCAGCACGGACCGTAACTGAAACACCAGAGGATTATGAGTATTGCGATTGAATCCTATGTCAAATGATAAGAGGCTAAGAAAATATAAAAGCAAATGATTATTAAAATTGTTATCTTAGAGCTGACTATGAATAGATCATTATAACTAGCTATATTGCAATTTTCAGATTGAAGTCTGCAATAAATTTAATTTTCCGGACAACAGTAGGCATCTGATACAGTTCTACCAAATATCAATAGTTTCATTTAAAGAAGGAAAATCTACTAAAGTGTGAAGATGGATTCTCAATTATTAAATCCGTAAAGTATGAACTATTGTATCTATCTAATAACTTTCCTAAAATTGCAAGTAATTAATAACTGAAAATAAGAACTCTTATCTGACTTAAAGAATAAATTAATTATTGATATTTTTTTTATGTAGATGTTTAAGAATCATTTAGTTATTTTTTTTTTGTGTATTATATTTTAACAAATGTATTAAATTAAAGTTGTTTATAGAGCTTGATGGATTGTTTTTTAATTATATTTTGGTTTTATATTTGATAAAATATATAGACATTGATAAATAATGATACCTTATGGTGAGTATCTAAAATGTATTTATTCGGATTCTTTTAAGTTATTGGTGAAAGAATATCTTATGGTGAATACTATTGGTTATTATAAGTTTCCTCTGGATTGTCTATCAATAATTTTGTATTTTGATCGTTTATGTTTATTTTGAATGTTTTTGACGTGGAATCTATGTAATGATCTATACAACATTTTTAAAAATCTGTGAAATATTTAAATGTTAAAATTAAGTGGGTGAATGGTATATAGTTTTGTAAAGTTGTATTAAGGGAGGGTAATCTTAGGTTATTCATTTCATAGTTGAATTGGTTCAATGGATTGGATATATTTGTGTAATTAGTAGATGTAGTATGAGGTCTGTACGGGAGGATTATAGATATAAACACCCTCTGTTTGCTATGGATGGGTTTGTAAGTCGGCAGAAGACGATCCATTCCTATGGAGTTTTTAGTTTATTGATCTACTTGAGATGTACATTCCTGTTGGTGGAGAGTCAATATCTTCTCTATTTCTACTTATTGTTCAGATGACATTCCTGACAATATGGTATTTTGTGTTGTCGTATCATGCTACATTGAAAATGAAGATCAGATGGATTCCAGTTGATTGGAAATTTGTTGCTAAGGTTAAATCAGGAAGAATATTTTCCTTTCAAATGAGACCTATATAGTCCATTCATACTGACCCTCTAAATAAATAGTAAACTCATTATTTGAAATCTACTCAAATTTAGATTAAAGATAATATAAAATTATAAAGAAATTTATTCCTCAAAATTTAAATATTATTTTATATGTGCGTAAATAAATATTTTGATGTGTTAATTTCTGGAGTGGTTTTATTCTTTTATATTTAAGATATAAAATTTATAGATTTTTATCTCTGTCTCCACTAGCTAGTGAAATGGGCTAAGATTAAATATGTAAATAAAGTGGAATCCTAACAGGTATCTGCTATTTATAAATTTTTCTAGGCTAAATGCCTAGATGGCCCTTTTAGAGTGGGTGCGATGGATCTTCACTTTCGTTTGATCTTATAATATGTACATTGTAAATATGCTTGTATTGATTAAAATTATTATATTGAAATTATATATGACTGTTTATAATAAAAATAATTACAAATAAAGGTGTGCATTCACTACCTCCACAGAATTCCATCTTTAAACCCTATACATTACACTATTTGTGTATATCATAAATTAATAATACTATGATTAAATACTTTTTAAATTTAAAATTTTGGTTATAATATATGTTTTATATCCTATTTTAAATATAGCTACTCAGTCAAAGGGTTATAATATATATAAACATGAATTTACAGAATTAAGTTAAGAGATATGTTGTAACGGTCAAATATGTACATTCATGGAACAAAATCTAGAACTCTGATAAATCATCCTAAGGCTGACCAGTTTTACAGTGGTGGAAGCCATGACTCTGGCCTAACTCTAGTTCCTCTACCATTGCTCAGAGATTTACTACCTTGCGGATGACACAGTTGAGGTCACAGCAGTATTTCCCTTTTTCATGTGCCGGCAGTAGCACAACAGTAGAACAAAAGATCATGGTATTTCAGCATTTTAGCGAGTATAGGTATATAGACATCATGTGGCTAAGGTATTTATGAATTAAACAATAAGCTAAATATCAATAACTAATCATAATTAATTATTAACATATGAAATGATTTTGAGTCGGTAAGCAAGATTAAGACGTACATCCAATTTAAGTTTAAATTCAATTTAATAAAAGTTAAGTTTTGAAATGATAAATAAACAATATTATAGTGGTTAAATGGTTGTACTCACATGCAGGTGGTTTAAGGATGTTTACATTAAAATTGGGTTCACACGCAAGTGATGGGTTTTAGAGATAATTTTAGGAATGGGTTACATAACTTGGTCTACATATATGTTTGGTATATGAAATCACTCGCAGGTAATTATAAACTTTAGGTTACAATTCAAATTACAAAGTATGCACTTCCGGTTTATATATAGCATTAAATCACACACAGGTGATTATGGTTTCTAAATTACAAATTAGTTTATTTAGCTATATTTTTGAATCTATCACTTGCAGGTGATGAAATAATAATACATTTAGTTTTTATACTTTTATGAGCATTAATATTAAATTTACAACTAAATGACTTTGCTCATGGTTATCTATGCCTAGTTTATGCTATTTAATTGAGTATAGATCTGCTTTTTTTCCGCCTGAAGCCTGACATCTGATCTCAACTGAGTCTAGAAAATATTCGTTAGACAGGTATTGAATAGGTTTTAAAAGTTCTGTAAGATGGTGCCCTCTTCCAATTATTTACAAGTAAAAAAAAAAAACCATTTAAACCTAAACAAAGAAAGAACATTACTTGTGATTGGTTTTAGATGCTCTCAGAAAAAGACATTCTGATTGGTGGAAAGAACAAAGAAACCCTTGATCAAAGAAAATAAAGAAAAACTGAGATTTTCATTTCGAAATGATTTAAATTATTATAAAAGAATATTTTGAGAAATTACAAATTATTTTCAGAGAGAATAAAAAAAACAAAATTATTTTGAAAAATATTGAAGATTTTAGTAAAAATATTTAAGATTTAGTAAAAAGAAATATTTACTTTTCTATAACATAAAAGTCGACCTTTTTGTTTATATTATACTTTTATGTTGCGAAATTGAATATTTTAGAATAAATAAATAGAATTTATTTTTGAAAGAACTTTGTCTCTTCATAACCTGAAAAATTAGTAATATACTTTTTATAAACGTATCTGAGTTGAATTTAATATTATAGGCGAATATGTTTTAACAATAGGCTTTGTCTTCAGTTTGTGAGTTGGCCAATTAAAAGATTTGATTTTTACCTCATACAACCAATAATATAATTAGCGGTTTAAGGGTTAATAGTTAGTGGAAGTGATAATAATGAATTATAAAGAACATAGTATTTAATATAAGCATGAATAACTAATGTACTCTCTATATAGATAATTTGCCTATCAATCTGGATTTGAATTCAGATCAACACTGAAATAATAATAAAAAGGGTGGGATGAACTGATTATGGTTAGCCAGAATTCAGATACCTTTGTGTATATAAAACATATAACTCTGGCTCCCTGCATCTCATATATGTACCTTTTTCATGAGATTCTTACCAAGTAATGGTTCCCTTCAACTGAACTCATTGCTGTGAATTAGAAGGCCTTTAGTCCGGAGGATTGAGCAATTTATTTAAGTGGGAGTCTTATGCTCTGTGTGAGTCTCATGCTCCATTACTAAGGATGCAGAATGGGTTGACACATACCAATCATCATCTGAGGAAGATAATTGCCTGAACTAAGTATACTGGTGTAGCCCTAAAACATATTCCCAGTAAAGAAATACAGCAACAAGTGAGTTACGTCATAGTGTTTCTAAAGGACACATATGCACCGCTGTCAACATAATCATATACTAAAAATTAAGACACTAATTCTAGTTTCCTTCATGAAACTACTCAGTATCAGTTCATATGATAGTATGTATAATTATACTATTAAGGAAAATTTATGAATCCAAGTTATAAGGCTATCTATATAGGCTTTTATTGATTTAAGGGGGACTATAGCATAGTAAGGGAAATTACAATATAAAATCATAGATTTATGCTGCATTTTATCATCTCAACTAGATATCATTTAAATATCATATTTAAAAGCAAATCTATCTGATAAGTTTGTAATAATATCTCAATCAAAAGATTTTATTCATTTCAAAATGGTTTTAAGTTTGTGCATTAATCTATGCAATATTACACATATATAGGTGAGAATCTAGATTTACTTCTCACTAATCATTTAATTACGAATAAAACCCAGTTTTGGATACACATAGCATAAACAATAAAATAAGTAAAAATTAATAAGATTTGGCATAGATTTAGGAAATGCAATATATAAATAATATAAGATTTCACGCAAGTGAAATTTAACTTTAGCATATTTTAAAAGAAGTTTCTGTAATGCTATTTGGTATTTGATTGATTTAGTTTAAAAGTTAGAAGTTGTTTATAATTAACAAAAACAATTACTATTGTTAACTTAAAATATATAGATAACAACTGAGAATTTTGATTATTACTCTAAAATAGATTACTTAACAAAAGTTATTAAACATTGAATATAAATGATTTTAAACAAATTAAATTAAATACGTAAAATAAGCAAATAGTTTATACTTTGTGGCTAATTATGAATCAAAATATATAAAATGCGCTAACACGCACAAGCACACAAAGCTAAAAACAAATAAAGCAAATATATATTATTTTAATATCTATTCATTAAATGGCTAAGCGCTTTCAAGGTGGTATGCAGAGAGTGGCATGATCTAAAAAGAAAGATAAAAGAAGCTTTCTTTATATCTAGAGATGGTGATGCCATCAATAGAAAAGACTCTTGCTACAAAATATCCAAGAAATGGAATTCATAATTATTTCATTTGCATAAATTTGCATCACTCCAAGTGAATTTATTATATTTTGTAATATGGCTATGATTATGAGGGCTTGAACCTTGAAAGCACTTAGCCATTTAATGAATAGATATTAAAATAATATATATTTGCTTTATTTGTTTTTAGCTTTGTGTGCTTGTGCGTGTTAGCGCATTTTATATATTTTAAATATGCAAAACTAAATCAATCATACATAAGTAAACCAAGACATAAGATATTTGACTTAATAAATTAGATATTTTTATCAAATTAATATGCAACTCAGAAAATTAGGTAGGGAAACAAATTAAATTTGGAACTACTCAGGAGATACATTTAGGCAAGATTTTGAATTAAACCAAGGAAAATAAAAATACATTTAGAACAAGTTTAGTTACATTATTATTATGGCCATTACTTTAGAATTAGCTAGCATTTTAGATTTGAGTTTAGCTGAAGATTTAAATTTGAAGGAACGATTACCATTATTTTCTCTTCTGCTGGCAGGTTCTTTCATTCTTTGGACATCTTTAGGTGTTTATGGCTGTTTCTTCATCTTCTTTGGCATCAGATAGCTTCTCATTGGGATGGAAAGACAAGATTTTGGGCCTCCTACCCTGACATGATAATTATTAAATCTCTTCAGTACTTTACTAAAATTATAATGAATCTGAATGAGTGAGTGCCTCTAAAGATGGCTGCTGCATCTTATATATCCATCTACCCCCCCCTCTTTCATTACATTATTTTCTTAGTTTATTTTCTTATTGCCAGTAATCGCGGAAGCCTGCTGTGTCAAACTTTTAATTAGGTCAAATTAACGTCCATGACACGCTGTAATTTATGCAATCTTTTATTTTAATTCCAATTTTAATTATAAATATAAATTTGGTCAATCTTATATCAGAAAAGATTAACTCATCTGGCATCGCTTTGGCTAGAAAAACAAATCTAACATTTGTGAAAAACATTTTGCTATATATGTAACTCGACCATTTTAATTTACTGTTATATGCAGAATTATGTAATTTCAAATATAACTACTTAATAAATATTTCAAAATAAAGAAATGTTAACGTTTTAAATCCTATTAACATTAATCTTCTAGCATATAAGTAGTCTAAAGTTACACATACAACTTGCTTTTCATTTAATTATTATTAAAATTATGTATGTGCATATCTCAGTGATTTATGTCTTTATAAATGCACATTTCTCTCTATATGTAAATATATATGCACACACACACATAATTGGCGTTATTTAAGTTTAAATTTAGGCGGATTTTTACGGTATTATTAATAAGATATACGAGAATTTGGTGGTGTTTATATATAACAGAATACTACTATAGCATATAGTAGGTAAAACAGTTGGATTGCACAAGCTAACTGTTTCAATGTCAATATAATTTATTGACTATGCATATATATTGTAACTGAAAATAATATGAAATGAGAGTTATCTAACAGAATGTCTAATGTAATTCATGGATCAAAAGGTATTTTATTATATCCAATCTACATTAAATGAATAATTAATATGAATGACAGTTTAACCTTAAACTTAAATAATAAACTATGAATAAATTTATGCTTATATTTCTTATACTCTTAATAAATATTTCCATGTGTATATGCCACAATGTGTGATACTAATTTCTCCAAAGACATTATGTATAATGTATGATGTTAGTCTCTCCCAAGACATTATAAGTGTATATGTATTTTAATTAGGCTTCAAAATAATTGGATGTTTACTGAAATATCGCAGAGTAAATGTAATTTTAGGATATGAGTTATCAAAGTTACCATTAATATGTGACCAATAAAGAAATGATAAGTGATATAATCTATAAATTAAAAAAATACAACATCCAAGTTAATTAATAAATAAATTCATAATTCTATTTACTTTCGTAAAACCAAAAAAATTAATGTTGTTATTAATTTACAATATAAATTATCATATTTAATATTGCCAACTTCTTACAGGCAAGGTTATACATTATTAAGCCTAATATTGCTTATTATAAGATTTTCAAATAAAATAATGTTTTCTCAAGTGAGTCATTCAAATAATTTTACTTAATTCCTCTGACTAAACCTTAAAATAAATGCCTACAACTATTTCAAAGTATTACAGCAGCAATTCCATATTCTATTGACCATTTATCATGTGGCTTAAACACCAAATATACATATATGTGTGCACATACTTCTCTATATAATATAAATAAGAGTAATGTTTCATTTGTGAAAATATATATATCTATTACACTGCAAATAATAGCAATGATTTATAAACGTAATCTTCACTTGTGTAAGATTACAGTTTTATAATCACTAGTATTCAACAATATAAAATAACAATTTGTATCAATTGTTAATACAGAGTTTAATATAAATAAATAAAATAACAACAAATAATATTTCCAAGCGCTTTCAACTCTTATGAGTCCTTATCAAGGCAGTGTAAAAAAAATTCTATTTTCTCCTATCACCAAAATCCACTTCACCCTTGAAAACATAAATAACTAAAAAAATGGTGTTAATTCATTCATATAAAATAAATGTGCTGGATGTAGTATAAATCTATAATTATTAAATAAACTTAAGTGGTTGACCTTCATATTTGTGTGGCCCTGGAGTGAATGCTGATGTGTATTTCATAATAATAGTAATAAAATATAAAATATATATTACATAAATGTATTGTAATGACTATAAAAATCATAACTATAATGGTAATTAACTTTAAAACATCACATGATCACTATCTTCCATGCTTGCTCATAACTGTTGTTATAATAGGCAAAACTCTCTCCATACAGTAGTGCCACTCTAAGCAAGACAGAGTAATCAATGGATGCCAGAAGGTTTGTACATAAAATCCCTATCTAGTGCCTACTCATCCAATATCCCCAAACTAGTTTCTGGCTTATGGCCTTCATCAGTGAGGAGCCTTGGATCTGAGAGCACTGCACCTAGATCTTAGGATCTAATGCAACCCTCCAGCAGCCATCTTTTAACTCTACATAACTACACCTTTTAACTCTACATAACTACTAAACTATGAGAATAAAATTGAAAACACACAGATATTTCCAATCTAAGCTCAATAGCTCAAATAGTCATATACAATCTTTTCAACCTGCAGAAGTACTTTTAGTTAATTCCTTAACCTTGTCAACTGCTGTTAAACTAAAAAAAATCTAATGGAAGCAAACATCATCAACTCAAATCTCATGAATCCTGAATTTTAACATTAGCAGCTTGTCTATTAATCATATTCATTTTATTCCTATTTATTAGAACTGCTTCCTTAAATTTTCTTTTATTATGGTTTCTCTCTTCATGAAGAATCTTAACACTTTCAATATCAGACTTAAATTTATATTTACATGTCCTTTCATGGTCCATGAAAACTGAAGCAGTCTATAATCATTATCTTTTTTACTCTTATAACAAGTCATGCTCCTTTAATCTTTTTCAATATTGCACCTCGATTCATCTATATATGATTACATACATCCACCAAAAAATTGATACATATTTGATACATAAATTTAATATTTTTAAAAAAAAAGAAATAATAATAGATTAATTTTATAGATTTATATTTATATTTTAAAAAAATAAAATTCTTAGATTCTTGAATGTTTCTCCAATGGCAAATATGAAACAAAATACATGGGAAATTGTAAGATTGTAAAAAAAAATCCATTAGCTCTTACAGGTGAATTTTAAAGACTCTTCCAACTATTAATAATAATAATTGTCTACAAGTAGTAGCAGCAATCGGATAAAGTTAATTAGCATTTCTTGAAATCTTTAAATAAATTCTAAAGCTGTTAATTTTTTAAGAATTTTTTCTTGTAATATCAAATAGATTATCTTTACATATATGACTTGTAGATGTTTTCATCATGCCAGATAGAAAACTAGCAGAGAATTTCAAAGGTTAAAAAACCTCTAACATATTTAGATTTTAGTTGCTCTTATTTGTTACTTGCTTACACATAATGAAGATTTATAAAATATCAATAGAAGCAATAACAGTAAGTAATAGCAAGTGGAAATGGAAGTGAAAATTTTCAAACCAATTTTTGCATGTATTTATTACTTCCAGTTGACATAAGCATTTCCATGAGATTTTTTGAACACAGTTTAATCTTCAGGCTTTATATATGTGCTGCATTGTTTTACATCAAAGAGACACACATGCAATACTACTTTTTGAATGTGTAATTATTTTTAGATGCGTATCGAAAATAGAACACAAAATATTTACATTTAATAATAAAAATAAAATGAATAATCTTAAATAAATGATATAAAAATTTTTCATAAGAATATCTCTATTAGTTTAATTATTCACACACAGATATTCTTTTACTATTATTATAACTAAATGATTATTAATATTATACATCACTAAATTTCAATCTGTCATATTTATTGTATTTCAGCTGCTCGTATAAAAAATTTGAATCTAAAACAAGATAACTTTAAATAAATCAATTATAAATATTTTAAAATAATGCTGCCCATGAATCAGTAAAATTGCAACATTAGATTTATAAATTATAAATACCATTATATTCTCATGATATCAATAACTTTTATAAGTGTTAAGGCATTTTATTTATAGATTAACTTTATGTCATCCAAATTATTTTTTAAAAAATCATGTATCTTTTTCAAAGTCTGCACCGAATCTAACCATTATATTACTTGTTTCCTCACCAAAAACGAAAAAAAAAACAACAACTTAACAATGACAATTAAATAGGTCATAATATGGAAACAAAATTTATGAAAGAAAGGATTATTTCACAAGACAAAAACAACAACAAAAATAATACTTAATTTTATAAACAAGTTAATTTTATTCAAATAAAATATTAAATATGCAAACAGATTTTTCAATAGATAAAAAATTAATAATATAAAAAATCCTATAAGTATTATACTTATTTTGCTCTTTTAAATTTCATTCTAACTGGATATTTATAGATTAAATCTATAACACTATATAAGTTGCAAAAATTTTAACTAATATACTCAACTTCTTTTATTCTAATAAATATAGACTTTTTATACCAGACAAAAATATTAATTATGTAAACAATCTTTATAAATTTTTCTACTACCAATAAAATAATTATTATATATTGCTTGTTCTCATTAGAATATTTAGATTTCAACTTAAGTGAATATCTAATAAGGAAATCGGTGACAGCATTGTTATTTTTTAAAATTTTGACTGAATACATTCAATTTTTAATTGGCATAAAAATATAGCATCTTTATACCAAATAAAATTTATGATCATTGTCTTTACTACAAATTAAATATTTAAAGCCATATCCATAGCAATTTACACATTTTAATATAGCTTTGTAATAAGCTATATTTTCTAAATTACTATAACTATGAATCAAACCCCTAACATTAACTATACTCTCATTAGCTCTAGAGTGACATTAGCTGAACCTATTCATTGTACTTTGCATTTTAGGTATTTTTCAATGATCATATCCTTTGATATGTTTACTTATATTTATATCAAATTTATAATTTCTTAAAATATTGGAACATATTGCATACTAAGCAATTTGACTATTATTTTTATTCATTGAAATAAGTTTGTATGGTCTTTCTTTTATGTAAACTAATTTCATGTATGGCTGCATCTTTCCACAGCTTGAAAACATTTCAGAAAATCATTCATTAAAAATAATTCTCTAACAAATTTGAATTTTCAAAGTTATTTTATAAATCTCATCTCTAAATTACTGAAATATATTGCATTCACAGACTTCTTGCAAAGTTCTAATTTATACATTAACTTTATAAATTTATTTAACACACATCAATTAATTAAGTAATATTTACTAAGGCAATAAACCTAAAGCATGTGCGTTTGAAAATGCAAAGGTAGGGATCTCTACAGGTCTTAACCACAAGCTTATGCATTGGAAGAAATGTGTAAGCTTGTGGTTAAGACCTGTAGAGGTCCCTACCTTCGCATTTTCAACCGCACATGATTTAGATTTATTGCCTTAGTAAATATTAACTTTATATGATCAGCCATTTTAAAACTATGACTGAACAAAGTTCCTATGTTAAAAGTCAAAATTCCTTTATTCATGACCACATATTTCATGATAACAAAGCCTTTTAGTCTTTAGGAATTTTATCTCTTTGAATACAATTTTATATTTAAGATTACTATTTAAGTAAAAATTATCATTACTATTTAAACTTATTACATAATTCTCATTTAAACAAAGCTTGTCAATTAAAATAACCTTTATCCTTTTACAGTCAGAAGAATCACTGACCTTAAATTCATTATTTTTATTAAATTCATGCTTTTAATAATCTATACTAATTTTTATTGAATTTACTCTGGCCTCATCTTTATTTTCTTTGAATTTAATATTTAAATCTTGGGTTCTAACAAGGGATTCCTCTTGATTATTTGAATATGGCCATTAATTATTTAGGGTTAGCATCAAACTTAACTTCTAATCTAGCCTCTCAATTTTTTAAGTAATCACCTACTACTATAGTCAACTCATTTTAGAATATCTTTATCATTTCTGGATTAATCCTTTTGATCCATCCCACATATTTCTGTTACTATTGTCTGTAACACTATTTAAAACTATAAGTTAGTGTAATGAAAGAAATACTGATAAATAAATAAAAATTAAATACTGCAAAATATATTTACTAATATTTTCTTGAAGCTCATCATATTATTCACTGCTACCTTAAAAAATCATCTGACAAAACATATAAAACAATAAATATACCTTAATTATTAACTATCTTTGAGGAATAAGTTTTTTCTAAATTAAATATTATTAACTGTAATATACATTACACTAAATATTTGAGAAAAAAATATTATGCATAAATCAAAATACAACTTCTTACCACAAAATAAATATGTTTATGTAAGATTATACAAATCACTTATCAGGTCACATTAAAAAAATTAAATTATAATTATACCAATAGATTTATCAAGCCTGTTGTTGGGTACCAAATTGTAACTGAAAATAATATGAAATGAGAATTGCCTAACACAATCCATAATGTAATTTGCATGTCAAAAATGTATTTTATTGAATCCAAACTACATTCAATAAATAAATAATATGAATGATGGCCTAACTTTAAACTTAGCTAGATCAAACTATGAATAAATCTATGTTTATATTTCTTATACTTTAATAAATATTTCATTTGTGTGTGTGTATATATATATATATATCCATAGATATATACATTATATATATATATATATAATGTATGATACTAATTTCTCCAAAGATGTTATAATGGAATATGCATTCCATTAAGTTTCAAAATAGTTAGATGTAAACTAAGAATATGTGTTGTCGAAGCTCTTATAAATAAAACAAAATACCAAAAACAAGTTTAATTAATAAATAAATTTATATTTCCATCTATATTTATAAAAAAAAATGTAATAATGTTATTAATTTATATTATAATTGGTCATATTTATTATTGCCAGCTTCATACAGATAACATTAAATAATTTCAATATTTGTATATGTGAAGGCAGCATATCTAGGTTAGATGTTTAACTTATCTGCTATATTTAATTATACATAAATAATAACAAAGATTATATGTTATTAAGATAAAAAATGCTTATTATGGGGTAAAATTGTCAAATAAGGTCATGAATATGTTTCTCAGTTGGGTGATTCAAATAATTTAACTTAACTCCTATAAATATTATTTACTCTGTATAAACCTTAAAATACATTTTTACAACTATTAACATCAAATTATTACAGCAGTAATCCCATATACCATCTCCAATTTATCAAGTGGTTTAAATATGAAATATACATATAAATGAACAGATACTGTTCTATATAATATAAATAAGAGAAATGATTCTTTTCTTAAAAAATAATATCTACTATGGTGCAAAGAATAACCACTATTTGTAAACAAAAACATCATTTGAGTAAGCTTAGAAGTATATTATCTCTGATAGTCAATAAGGAAAAACTATTTATCACAAAACCCCACTTCACTTTTGACAACATATTATAAATAAGTAAAAAAAAAGTTGTCATAAAATATAAAATGTTTAAATTTATATAACCTTTGTTAAAGTCAATCTCATTCATACAATGTTAATTCATTCACACAAAACAAATGGGCTGTGTGCAGCATAATTTTATAATTATTAAATAAACTTATGTACCTGTTCTTCATATTCATGTGCATCTGAAGAAAATGGTAAATATATTTCATAATAATAGTAACAAAATAAATATATATATATATTACATACATTATATTTTTTTAAAAGAAATAATAATCCATTAATTTTACAAATTTATAATTTTTTTAAACAACAAAGTTTATAGGTTCTGTCAAGCATTGGTGGTCGAGAGGTCAGCAACAGCTGCTTTCCAAGCAGTGGTCCCAGGTTAGTGGGTTCGCTTCCCAGCTGATGCTATGACACATGAGGAAAAAAAAGTTCATAGGTTCATGAATGTTTATCACATGGCAATATAAAACAAAACACATTGGAAAATGTAAAACTGTAAAAAAGAATCCATTGGCATTAGAGGTGAATTTTAAAAGTTCTTCAGTTTCTTGGAATCTTTAAATAAATTCTAAAGCAGTTAATTTTTTAAGAATTTCTTCATGAAATAGCTGGTAGATTATCTTTATGTGTACAAAAAGTAGGTGTTTTCATCAATCCAGATGAAAAAATGACAGAGCAGTTCAAAGGTTAGTGAATATCTAACAAATTTAGGTTTTAGCTGTCTATATTTTTTCCTTGCTTACACATAATGAAGATTAGCAAGTGGCAGTGGAAATTTTCAAACAATTTTTGCATGTATTTACCACCTCTGATTGACATAAGCATTTCCTTAGGATTTTTTGAACACAGTTTAATCTTCAGACTTCATGTATGTGTTGCATGGTTTTAATTCAAAGAGAAATTCATGCACATAATTGTTAGTTTTCGAATATGGAATTACTTTTAAATGTGCACTAAAAATAAAACATAAAATATTTACATTTAATAATATAAATAAAATAAATAATCTTAAATAAATTATATAAAAAAATTAATAAACATTTCCCTATTAATTTAAATATTCACATACACTCACATATTATTGTATTTTAGCTGTTTGTATAAAAATATTTAAATGTAAATCAACATATTAATTTTAAATAAATCAATTATAAATATTTTAAGTAATTTTGCTGATGAATCAGTAAAATTGCAACATTAAATTTATGAACAATAAATATAATTATATTCTCATAATATCAATAAATTTTATAAGTGTTAACTTTCCTGCACTCTGCCAACTATCCGACAGGTTTCTTTCTTCTCACTAGATTTAAGCTTTCAATTTTCATTTTAATATTAAACCATTATTATTTATCAAAATATAAAAAATTGACCTTATTGGATAGATATTTTTGTTTAAAACTTAAATAAAATTTTAAAAAATCATATTTGATTTTTATAATTTTTTATAATTATAATTAAAACAAAATGCTGTCATATCATCAAATTTTAGGTGGAGTCAATTTAATTTGTAAAATGAATGAAATCTTCTTTGTTTGATGTTTGCATTAAAAATCTGAATGAATTATTTTTAATATCTACTAAATCTGTTAATTTGTGGTTTAAAAGCTTAAAATTTTTCATAATTTTTACAATATCACTAAATATTATAACCGTCTGCTGAGTGACATCATTTCTAGACAGTTGTATTTCCTGGGACCGTAATCTCTGTGATAACTATATATATTCTTTTATACTTAAAAATAAAACATTTCTGTAAAAAATAAATATGTAATAATATATATATTTAATAAATATTACACAATCACAGTACAAAAATAATCGTAAACTTTCCAAAAAATCAAGTTTTTAGGCCATTGTAATATTTTCTCAAAGTAATCTTGCAAAGTTTGAGATCATGAAATATATAATGGATACTCATCATCATACAGCTTAAGAAACTTTGAAGACCCACATATTCAATTTTCCTACCATCTTTTGATTTTTTTTGTATTTAAAATATTAGAAAATAAATATATGTGAATTTTGAAGCTGTGAAAAAAATAACAATATTTCTCAGTAGAATGTGAAAACGCAAATTTAATTTCTAGATTTCTCAGATGTGGGTTCATCACATGGATAAATTGTTTGGTTAAGGCATTTTATTTATAGATTAACTTTATATCATTAAAATAAAAAAAATTAAATCATGTATCTTTTTTAAAATCTATACTAAATTCAATCATCACAATATATATCTAAGTAATAATAATATAAAGCAATTCCTAGCTCAGCCAACATATCTATTATGAATTGAACTAAATAAATGGTATAATAATTTATCAATCATGAGACATATTATTTAGAGCATTCAATAAGGTACCCTCTTTTTTTAACATTAAGAATACACCAAAAGGTATATCCCTAATGGCATGGGAATATCAATACTCACTACTTCCCTGAAATATTAGTGATACTCCCATGACTCACACTTAAGAAAATAAATTATATTTAACATTAACATTTCTTAAATTAAATTAAACTACCATACTATTTTATATTCCTTTATTTAAATAATATTTATTTTACAAAGCGCAGACGGTATTGTGAGGTTTGCACTCTCTCAGTTTAATTTCAATTCCTTTATTTAATAAAATAATTTTATCCCTCCTTGAATAATATTTTATAACACAATTACAATCTCAGGTCATTATTATTAATTTTTGAAATAAATAAATTAATTGATATAACTACATGTAATGAAGGATTTTACATACAACTAGATATATAAAAATAATAATAATCAAGAAAACAACTATATCATTAATTTCTCCCTTTTAAACTCATTAGCTAATTTACTTATAAGCTAAACTAAAACTATGTTAAAATTATGAACTAATAATAATTACTGTTTATTATCATAAATAAATTTTAAATCATCTCTAATTATTATGTATTATATCTAATCATTTTATTTTTTAATATGACATATTAATATCAATTTTTACTATAATCGGTAAGTTCAACTAAATAAAAATTTGTATTACTTAATTGTTATATAGAAGATAAAATATCTTTAATGATAATAATATGTTTATTGTTCATTATTTCATTTAGATTATACTCAAATATATTTAATTATTATAATGCATGTGTGGTTAGGATGGTGCATAATGACTTGGAAATAACAAGAAAAGAAATTATAGACATTTGATTAATTATAAAACTTACATTAACAATTTATTATAGCAACAATATAAAATTTAAAAAATTATAAATATTATATATAAAAAAAATATTTAACAGATCATAAAATTTGAACATTAACATTCAAAAAAATATTTATAAGAGAAGTAAATAATTTGCACTTCAAATTATTTACTATTATAAAATAGTATATTTCACATTGAACTTGATAACTATCAAGACATTCCATAATAATTCTATACTAAACATATTAGTAATGTAGACAACTACATTTTTCAAAAAGTATGTTCTATCATTATTTATTTAAGAATGACATCATTATAACTCTATAACTTGTTATATGCTTCATGTTTATTATTAATTATAAAATAAACATATAATTATTTCAATCTAAAGTATGTGGTATTCTCTTATTATTTATAATAATATATATTACAACCAATCTTTATTTTCATCATCACATATCAAATCACTCCCACATAACTCAATAATTTAATCTCTAAAAAATGGAATATAAAAACATTCCTCAAATCTTTATTTAAAAACTCTTAATATTTTATTTGTTCAATATTTAACTCTTCTTGCATCAACTAAATTCTTATCATCACTTGGGAGTCTAGCTATTATTTTTTACTCAAGTTTACAATGATCAAATATGATGTAGGAACCAGTGTGTTAATAGTGATTAAAAGTTAGGGATTGACATCTTCTAGAACTATAGGAAATAATGATATGGATACATAACTTAAGATCACATTTTTCTTGTATCTACCTTAATTTCTATCTTGGCTTCTCTTTGAGCTCTTACAGATTTATGAAAAAAAACAACTATCCATGTGTCCTAAACACACTCTTACTTTAACTGTATTACAATTAATATTAAATATAGTCCTATCATTATGGGATTTCATAATAAACTATTTTCTTGAACCACTAAATGTCTGTCAAAACACTCTGTATAAACTCTAAAAAACATTGCATCTTTTCATAAAAATAATTTCCAAACTTCTAAACATTGCATACTTTGAACACCAACAAGATTAAAATAAAACAAACAAATGATTTATGATATACATTTTATCATATGGACACTCAGTTAATTACCCATAACTTGTTCAGAAATCAATTATTCACACAATGTATAATCATCATCATCATTTTTTATACAGATTATAATAATTATGTTCATACCTTTTGTAATTTACCATTAAATGAATATAAGCATAATAAATGTCATACATATTTATTTTAACCGAGTTTGGTTTGCATTATGAAATACCAATATCATATAATAAATAAAACTTACTTTAATCATATATTATTATGATTATTGTTGACAATCCACTAGTTGACATAACTTCTTGATGTTATAGAATCATAATAAACAAAACCAGAAACAATTTTAATTTTTCTTCTCTTTTTTATATCAAAAAATTCTAAAAATATTTTAATCTCAAAACTATTAAAATATTTATAATAAATATAAATAATAATATTAACTTAAAACTATATCATATTACAAATAAATAAAAATAAAAGTTTTGTTTTATTCTTTGAAAAGAATAATTTTCAAAATGGGAAGTGCTAGTTTCCATAACAACCAGTTGACTTTAACAGAGATTTTTTCCCTTTCTCCCCATCATACTATTTCATCATTCTTTGTAGCATGAATGCAAAAATATGAAAGGGAAATGTTATTTATCAATAACAAATAAAAAGTACTTGTAATAAAAGTTCATTCTTCTTATGTTATTGAGAAAACAAATTCTGCAAGTTAATAAATAAGCATTTATTTTTTAATAAGACATTGATCAAATTTTAAGAGTTTTTTTTCAACATTCAACTATTCACTGCAAATTTTTTAGAAAGTTCTCCAAATCATTTACATTCAAGATATTACTAATTCCAATAATGTTACTAGTAGACTTATAAACTTATAGCATTCTTCTTCAAAATTATTCACATTTAGCATATTAACAACTTCCATAATACTTATTAGTCATGATATAAAATTCTAGAGTTCTCCTGGATAGTTCATATTCATTGTATTAAAACACTCATGAATTACTACTTAAGCAAATACATTTTCACTAAACAATTAGTCAGCACTATCTCTTTCTTTTTAAAATTATTAATACTCAGCTAAAGTCACTCATAAATTTAAAATAAGAAATAGAAATAGTTTTTCTGAATAAAAGTCTATTTTTATTACTGCTACTTGTTAAAGTTAATAAAAAAATTCATCATATGAATATGAGTAAATATAATTCATTATGTATCCTTTGCATTGTTTTGTAGGCAAAGCAGTTTGATATTTGGCAAAGTTCTTTAACCAAAAGCATTTAGATCTTCTGAAATAGATGTTTGCCTTCAATTACCATAGATTCCTAATTGGTTTGTGTTTCACACTGATAAAGAAAAATTTTATTTTTCTATTCCATATTGAAATAAGTATCTAAACTTTTAAAAGTATTTTACATAGTTTTATAAGTTACTGTTATGTCTTTTAAGACAGAATAATAAAATTTAAAATAAATTGAGATTTAGATTTAAAAATGCAAGGAATACAGTTTTATTCCTCTGAAAATTTTGTGATTTCTTCCATCTTCATACCTGCTCACCTGTATTAATAAGAATAATCTACCAATACATGATTGGTCAATTAATCCTGACACTTGCTAAAATTTATGTATTAATTATTTTTGTCTAGTTTTCTAAAATAATTTTATAATAAATATCATTAAATAATCTGTTTAAATTTTATTTTAATAGTATATTTAAATACATCTTTTAATAAAAATACTTTTTATTATAACTTAAATTTTAATACCTAAAAATTTATCATTTATGTGACTATAATAATTATTTTAGACACTGTTACAAAATTGATACAATGAAATAAAAATGCAACATTTATTTAGACAAGTGATAAATTTACTTTAAGAACAAGGAAATAATATTTAATTAATTGTTACATGAATGTCTGTGCATGCACACTTAACACACATTTCATTTTCATTTATTCTAGCATTAGTAAATTAAATAATTTAAGATAATAATTAAAATAGCAATTTTAAATTAAATGGTTAATAATTACAAAAATATTAACTTTACTCATTATGACTAATGTTTTGAAATTATATTATATGATTTTAATAATTATATACTTTTATTTGACACTAAATAATCATTTATATCTCAACTTTATTACTTAAATTAAATTATATTGCTTTTAAGTAACTAACTTAATTTTAATATTAAGGAAACAGTCTATCATAACCTATTCCATACATTAAATAAAACTACTATTGTATAAAATTTAAAATTTCTAGGAAAATTGATTATAATTCACATCCATAAAGTAGTGTAGCAAAATAGAAAAGCTACAGTATAAAACTTATAACTCCATCAATAGATCAATGTTCATTTACTATAATACTATTTTTGCCCTTGCATTTACAATATTTTTTCACATGTATTTAAATAAATCTTATGGCTGAATGTATTAGATTGATACCTAAATTTGCTGGAGGTGAAAAATAGAAAACACATGTTGTCTTAATCTTTTATTATCTTTGTACACTCTGGACAAGTAAATTATATAATTTGATGTGTAAATTAGTTAACAATAAGTGCAGTAAATATAACCATATATCCATGTAAAAATTATATTTAAATAAATTTAATTAATTATTTTAATAGTAATTACTTATTTCAAATAAATATGCATAATTGGAATGTCACTTGGCATAATGATTGGCATATTCACCCATCACATTCTAAGGTTTGAATTCGAAAACTGTGAGCCTTGGAAATTTTTTTTGAATTACAAAACGTATGAGATTTTTAAAAATGTAAATGGACTATAGACAACATCATTAATTTTCAACCTTTAGCAATAAATATCTAGTTATTATTATTAGCTAGACATAAAACTCTCAAGTTAATCTGAGTTGCTCAGTAATTGAAAAAGAGAAAAAAGATTGTATTATGATACAATCTTTATTATTAGGGTACCTATATCTCCCATATTTGCCAAAAATTCCCACTTTAGGTCTATTGTTTGGGGAAGAAGAGATTTTTTTTGTTTTTCTAGTAATCTATTATTTCTCTCATATATTTCATTAACAACTAAAATCATATTCTTTACTGCCATATATATTCAGATATAAACTGCTATTATTATTCATAGTTTTGACTTAAAGCTCTTCATTAATAGATATATAAAAATACCTATAATAATCTACAGAAAGTTTTGGATAAACTAATTGATAGTAAAGTATATATTTACAGATTTTAATATTTTCTAATCTTGCTTCTTGTCATGTTTGTTCTTATAATTTTAAATTTTTACCAAATTGAGTTTTTTTTTTTTTTAAAAAAAAAACAACTACTAAATAATTGCGCAATTATTGGAGAAAAGGAAAGAAATGTAAAAATGTCTCCAAATTTACACCTATTTTGCAAAAGCAGCAGTATGGGCTTCAAAGCATTACACATGAGCTAGCACTTGTTTTCCATTATTGTTAATAATTTAGGCACTGCACAACATTAAACAGAAATATGGTTTTTTGCAAATAAGTTATCGAAGGATATTTTATTTAACTCCAACTTGGGTAAAAATAAAGTTTTCTATTTACTCAAGAATATGCAAGACTTTACTGATATGTCAAAGGATCCACTAAAATCAAGCATCTTTTTTTCTATTGTAACCAATGCTTTAAACCACAAAAACAGTGATATTATTACTAGTTGTGAATAGTTGTGAAACTTTTTGTCCCTCTTAGTGATGTTTAAAAATAGTTACTTAGACTTTAGTGTACAAGTTGATGGAATAGCTAATACTATCCGTAATTTGAGCAATGTTTACTTAATCCGTATATGTTAGGCATAAAAATCTTACTTATGATGAAGATAATGCAAATGTGAATTACAAAAAGTATAATTCCATATTCAAACTGCTTTAAATAAGTTTAAAAAATGCTTTTAAAATAAACTCCTCAAATCAAATATTGTATAATATTATAAAAATCAATTTGATAAATTAAATATTCTTATTAAAATGATCATCTTAAAAATATACATATACTTTTCCATATCACCAAAAAGAAGAAATGAAGTCATTCTTTGATTTTGTTTATGCAGAAAGATTAGTTATTGTATTTGATGTGCCCACTCACTGGCTTTTATTTCAGCAAACTGTTTATCTATTTAAAGTTATTATAAAAGTGTGGATGACTATCATAATATTAAAAAAAAACATTTTAGTGATTAAGATCCGAAAAAGAAGACTGATACTATACTTATTCAACCCACAAACACTCTTGAAATTGATAATCTTAGCTTTATAGAATACTGTATAGTATAACTATACATATGCGATTTTTTTGCATGCGTTAGTGAAGCTGTAATTATACTATAATGTTTAATATGCCTGCTTAGCACTTTCGAGATTTAGTATTCTAATCTCATAATCATAGCTTTACAAATGAAGACTGTTGTGATTTATTGTACACATATGCAAATGAGCTTGAATTTTTAATTAATCCATTGTTTGGAGAGAGGAAAGCATGCCTCTTTTCTATTAATGGCACTGAGATAATTTACTATGTAAAAAGCTTCTTTGACTTTTCTTTTGGCATCATTCTTCTCTGTGCAAATGATTTGGGCAGAACTGGGTTCGAATACATGGCTTGTAGCTGCTTGGTGGTCCCAGAAGATTGATGTTTCTTCTTTTTTTATTTTTAACTCTGTTGTATGCATACCTGTGTTGGTAAATTCTTGTGTTGATGTTAGTCTGAGCAGCTACAGACCATGGATTCGAACCCAGTTCTGCCCAAATCATTTGCACAGAGAATAGTGATGCCAAAAAAAAAGTCAAAGAAGCTTTTTACATAGCAAATGATCTCAGTGCCATTAATAGAAGAGAGGCATGCTTTGCTCTCTCCAAATAATGGACTAATTAAAAATTCTAGCTCATTTGCATATGTGTACAATAAATAACAACAGTCTTCATTTGTAAAGCTATGAGTATGACATTAGAATACTAAATCTCGAAAGCGCTAAGCAGGCATATTAAACATTATAATATAATTATAGCTTGCTAATGTATGCAGAAAAATCGCATACGTATAATTACAATTTTTATTAGTGAAGAGACAAACAACTTATTGTATAGTGTAATGCAAAATTAGTACAATAAAATTCAGCAGAGAATTAAAGACATATTTTTGGTACTGCCTCTGAAAAAAAAAAAAACTACATTGTTTGACTCCACCACTGCAAAAATGTGCCAAAGATGATTTAATTCATTTCTACTGTTACTTACATAAGTATATTTTTAAGAACTTTAAATTATTAAAATGCACATCCTAGCTTTTGTGTTTTGCCATTAAATTTAAAAATTGAACTTTCTTTCAGATTGTTTCAGACTATTATAAAATATATATAATTTTGATTTTATAAATGAGAACAGCTGGTATGCAGACTTTTCTAATGCAAATGTGGAAAGTTGATCAATATTTTTCAGTGATTTAAAAAACAAGCAAATTAATATGCAAAGTCTTAATTTTTTAATTAATCAACATTTTAACATCTTATGTGCTTAGTTTAATAATTATTTTTTATGCTTTTTATCTTTAACCCAAAATGTAAAGGGTCTATGGACAGGGAATCATTTTCGTAATAGGTTTTTTTAATTGGTTTAACAAATTTTAATAATGCATGATATTACTTGGGAGGGGGGGGACAACATAATATCAAACTATATGACTTCAATTATAACTAACCAAAACTAAGTGTAAATACTGTACTATATCATCTATTCTTCCCCTCACTAAATATCACATTTCAAACATAAATTTATGTACTGTAATCACATTTACTTCATGATTTAAGTATTATATATATTCAGTTCTATTTGTTGTTTTTTCATTCAAAAAGTTTTATTCCATATGTTTTTTGTAAAATACCAATTCAGAAATGTACCTGTCCTATATAAAGGCTATCATTTTTTAAATAGTTTTTTTATTGATTGCTTTAACATTTTTTTTTTTGCTTTTCAGAATTATCTGCTGTTAAAAGTACATGGCGTATGGAAGAAGGGAATTAATTCCCTTGCATAAAATGGTTCATAAAAAATTATAGTTTATTAATGATGGAACAAATAATTATTTCTTTTCCTTGAAAAATATTCTCTCTGACAAAAAAAATGTTTAACTTGAATATCACATGACAGTGTTACAGACAAAGACAAACATTTAGGGATTTTAAATATACGATGAATAAATGCTTATTATTCATCAAACTTTATATTGTACCAGTCAAAATAGTATGCTCACTTAACAAGATTCAAATCCTAAGCAAAAGTACCTTGAATCTGATCATGCTCGAGATACACAGGTCAGGAGCAATCCTGAATTCTAACCTATTTGCCCATTCTTCGAGTCTCTGACCCAATGAACAACAATCCTGATGATACAGCACAATTATTTTAATTCTGGGCCCGGAAACACAGTGGTAAAGCATAATATCAGAATGAGGATGATGATCGAGATAAGAGTAGCCCAGGAATTACATTAATGAAAGTTATATTTATTAATGCTAAGTTATTAGTTAAAGAAAATAGTTCTAAATACTAATTAGAAAATAATAATTCAACAACAAACCAGGATTTATATGAAATATATATTTAATAAAATATTGCGAAAAAACACACACACACATATATATATATATATTACAAAAGGTTTCACGCTTAGAATGATATTGTCTATTTACAAAACTTGGGATTTGTTTTTATAAAATACCCTTTACATTAATTATTTAACGAATATAATTTTATGGAATGTATTATAACTTGTGCAGAATTAATATGGCAATTTACAAATGTTTACAAATAACATTTTACTAACAGAATGTTGTGGATGTCTAAAATAAATATAAAAGATCATGACAGATTTAGTAGTAAATGATTTAATAAACATGCAAAATATACGATCTCAATCACTTATCTACCTTATAAAAATCATTATATATACTTTTATTGGCATTGTTTGGAGAAGACATCTTTGGAACTTATAAATAAGAAACAAACAATGCACTACATTTATGAGAATATGTGATATAATCATTAGTATAAATTGATTTACGTCTACGGGAATCAATACGTATTTTAAAAGAAAGCAGCTTTAAAATCAACATACTGACTAATTAGCATGTTGGTGCATTTCATGAATGAGTCATTATTTCCAACACCTAATGAAAGGTCAAACAGGCATAAATCCATTAACTAACAATAACGATGCTAGCATGTCATAAGAGAAATATGGATCTTATGGTACTTTGAATTCTTGAGGATGAATGAAGGTTGATACGTCTGCCATTTCAATGGCACGGTATCGAATGGAGAAGTTTGGTTTGAAGGCCCAGAGCCAAGTGGTATGGAACTTTGGCAGCACAATCAAAACCCTATAAACCTCGCATTCCACAGGGAGCACGGTGTACTTTGATTATGAACGATTTTGAAAACTAGTAGGTGGGGAGATTCGGATTTCCAAAGTCCCCAATGACAAAGCAATAGAGAAATATATATGTGGAAGTACCATAAGATAAAGGAAAGGTATGTCAGCAGCATTGTACATGTACAATAAACTTAATATACTATATTCAAAAGCCTATAAATGGGTTTGACCCCTGCACAATAATATATTTAAATGGAGAATCATTCAGAAAATTATACTAGAACATAACTCTTTAACTAAGACATTAAACTAACAAAATTTATATTTAATTTTGATTCCCATATGCATATTACTGATAACAGTAGCCATCCAGGCAACAGCAAGAAAAGATGGAATAATTATATTAAGGTTCATGATCTTTGAAAATGAAAATTTAAAGACAAATTTAAATAATAAAGTTAAATATGCATCCACAATAAAATATTTTAGATTAAAAAAAATGTGAATAACAGATTTAAATATAAACTCAACCTAGTGAGCGATTTCTTTTAAAAATGAATAAAACTTTCAGATAAATTTAACTGAAGCTCCTGCTTCTTTCCCCATTAAACAAAGAAAATAAACCCTTATTAAACTCGCAAGGTTGAATGATATTGGCATATTAATTAAAGAGCATAAATTGTTTACATATATAACATGAATGAGTTAGAAATATCTAATGGAGCCACACAAAGTTATGTATACGAGTTCAAGTGTAAAAGGTAAGTTAAAAATACATTACATTAGTAAGGGATTACAGAGAGAGAATTTCAGAGTATAAATAATAGAAAATTATGAATTAGTACACAGATAAAACATAAGATTTTCATTATATTTTCATTATATCTTAGATAAACAGATTACCTAAGGACTTTATATTAAAGGCAGCTTCACATTAAAGGTTACCTAATGATAGCAGCATATCGGCATTATTAGCAGTCAGCAGTTGCAACAGCGATCATGCAGTCATCTTGTATGGCCTGTCAAATGGATGGAACTTGGCGGCATCATGTAGACAATCTTCCGAGAGGCCCAGAGAAAAGTGCTTCTTTTCTACTCACAGTTCATAGCACTGAACTTCTGTTGGCTTCCTAAAATGGAATGATGAATCAATTTTTCTGAAGAATTACTAACTCAAACATTCTGAAATAAGTTACTAACTAATTCAAAGTTTAATTAGTAACTCAAAATAACTCAAAGTAAACTGAACATAACTGGCTGAAAATTAACTGATAAGTAACTAACTGAAAAAGTAACTAAACTGACTTCTTTTTTTATGGGCCCCTTTTATACACATTTTAATCTCTCTGAGAATGCAATTTCAGTTGCCCACAGCTATCTTTGTAATCTCTTGATTAAATAAAAAACATTTAATTAGCAAAATATTTTTAAAACAGATAAAGCTTGAAAGAACAGAAGGCTTGAAAGAACAATTAATAAAAGAATTTTAATTAAGATTTATAATTTTAATTAATGAAAACAGCCTGAGTTTAGATAAAGATTATTTCAGTATTTCGAGCCTTCCCCATTTTTCTTTGTTGTTACATTCCAATAGCTTAATTAAATACACACATATAAAAAGATATTTACAATTATATAAGCAAATGTTTAATTTTCAGCAATAAATATTAATAAAATTATTGCTTCATTCATATGTTTAATTTTCAGCAATAAATATTAATAAAATTATTGCTTCGTTCATATATATATATATATATATATATATATATATGCATCATGCAAACTACTGTTTTACTTTACTAAATATAATTAATTTTACTAATTTGTCTAATCATTATGCATACAGTATGTGGTTGAATGGCATAAATTTACAGTGAGGTCTGAATTGCAGGCCCCACAGGAGGTTAGTGTAGATGGTGAAGCATGAAGCTCGATGATGATTAGACATTGACTGCTTCACTCTTCCCCACTTAAAGCGATCATTAAAAAAAATCAATAAAAAAAATCACCTTAGTTGGAATCTACCATAATTTTGGTAGAAAAACAACCTTAATAAATGAGCATGAAAACTTTGCCTCTTGTTATCAAAAAAAAAACTGCCTCATTATTTGAATTGAGTTTCTAGTATGGAAAAGAAAAAAATCTTGCATTCATTTTTTTATATTTTATTGCAACTTATTATTACTTTTTTTCATTAACTGAAATATTTGGTGTAGGGATTCAAAATGTGAGAATGCCCATTGGCATTTTTTTATTGTCTTTGACTCTGTTTATCTATGGCTGCTTCTTAGTTACATTTTCCGGGATCTGGAGGTACATAAGGTTTTAAATGCCTCATATTATAACTCCCTTTATTCCTTGTTCATCCTCTAATACTAAGGCATTATTCCCATACCCCTTCTGAAGGGTATATGGCCCATGGTATAATGGGAGAACTTCTTAAATTTCTTTCTGTCCATTATTGCTGGGCTTAGGTGCCCAGAGCCAGACTTTTTCTTCTTTTCAAAATTGATGGCACTGGATAGGTCCCCTCCTTTTACGAATTGTTGCCAAGCATGCTAATCGTAATTGTGCAGCTTTCAGGTCTCTTTGTGGATTGACCTGGGTTTCTTCCATATGCAATGGTATTTTGAAAAGGTTTGGACAGGGCTTTCTTTGGTGGAGCCTTCTTGGGGTAAACCCAGTAGACTCATTTACAAAATTATTAATGTATTTCATAATCTCCTCAGTTTTGTTTACCCATCCCCTGTGATTGCTAGATGTGTAGGTGCAAAATAGTCTGTTTATCTCCCTCATTACTCTTTCACACAGGTTTGACTGGGGGTTTCTGATAGACCCAAGTTAATGTTTCAGCCCCTGTTTTTCAACCCAGTTCCCCTACTCCTTAGAGGTGAAGGCTGAGCCATGGTTTGAGAGACTGGTGCAGGGTTTTCCCACTTCTGGGAACAGTTGTTCTTGAATGACACATTTGGAAAAAATGTCATATGTGACAACTAAATACTGGAACTGCCAAAATTTTTGCTAAGTGGCCATAATGGTCAATTGCCAATAACTCATTTGGATGTGATGCTAGGATCGGATTAGTGATCCTTGCATATTATTTGTTCGGTGGTTTGGGTTGAGTGCAAATGTGGCATTTCCACAAGACTTGCAGGATTTGAAAATAATCCCAGGCCAGTAGAATTGGTGCGTAAGTGCCTCCTCTGTATTTTAAGATCCATAGTGCCCCAATGCCTTATGTCCCTGTTCAATAATTTGGCTTCTTAACATGCTGGGGGCCAATATCTTCCAGGGACTATCTTGGCTCCTTGTTTTTTATTTGTAGAATCCATTCCTTTAGCCTATATTAATGATATCACTTGGTATTGGGGTCACCTTGATATACTGCTTTTAGTTTTTTATAATCTGATTGAACTGCAGTTCATTTTCCTGCCATTCCCTTATGTTTTTTAATTTGGATTCTAAGGTTACCTCTCTGTTAGTCAGCATGATTTTTGCAGCTTGATCTGTTAGCCCAGGATTTTCTATATTCATGGGTACTGGGTGGTGGCTTAAAATATCAGCCATGATGTTTTCTCAACTGGGGCAGTATATGATGCTGTACTGAAATTGTTGGAGGATCAAGCTCCATTGAATCAGTCAGTCATTGTAAGAAAGCTTTCATTTAGAAATTCAAGACATTTGGAATCAGTTATGATGATCACCTCTGAACCTAGAAAAAATTGCTTGAACATTTGGCATGCCCAGATGATAGCGAGTGTCTCTTGCCCAATGTTTGTGTAGTGAACTTTTGCCCCTTTTAGTGTCCAGCTGCTGAAATATAATACCTGGTGTTCTCCAGCATTGCCTATTTTGAATAGAATTGCTCTCAGACTCCTTTTGCTGCTGTCTTTTTGCAGGTAAAATGGTGTCTTTTTGCAGGTAAAATGGACAAGTGAAGTCAGGATGGTGGAGCATGACAGTATGCAAAAAATTTGTCTTGAGTGATTGATCATGAATATGGGTCACTCCCACTTTCTGTCCTTTTTTAATAGATTGATAAGGTGAGCAATGTCACTAGCAAAGTCTGGATAGAAATTTATGATAGAAATTCAGAGTCTGGGGAGTGATCAGACCTGCTTACAGTTAATGGGTTTTAGAAAGTGCTCAATTGCTTTAATTTTGTCCAGATGCACCTTAATTCATTGTGCATTGATAACATGACCCAAAAAGGATATTTCTGTTATTGCAAATTTACTGTTTTCAAGGTTGATGGTAATATTTTTTCATGTACATTCCTGGAAAATTTGTCCAAGCATTGTAGATGTTCTGTTAAGTTTCTTGAAGTGATAACAATATCATCAACATAACAAACCATTTGCTGCTGTAGCTCTTCCAAAAACACCTTCTTTAAACACCACATAAGTTCTGCACCATTATTAATGAGTCCAAATGGGAACCTTTTAAACACATGGGTTTGCCCATTATATCAAAAAGCAGTGAATTTTTAATTACAGGGATCAAGATTCATCTGCCAATAGCTAGCAGTAAGGTTCAAGGTGGTGAATATTGTTTTTCCCAGCCAGTTGAATGAAAATTTCCTGGATGGTAGGAGGAACTATCTCTCTCTGGGATAGTCATGCTGTTTAGACTATGTGCATCCCTCCAGGAATAGTCACAAGTCTCCACTTTTCTACTTGACCATGACAAGAGGATTGTTGTATGGTGATGGGCCTCATTCAATAATACCCCAGCCCCTTATCTATTGGATTTGTTTTTCAACTTCATATTGAAAGGGGATTGGGTATGTTTTGCCTGGCTATAGGTTCCTTCCCTCACTCTTATCTGGTGAGTATAACCCCTTATTTGAAAAGGGATATTGGAGAATACTGAGGCAAATTCTTCCATAATTCTCCACATCCTTGCTTATCCCTTGGTTCTGTAATAGTGGATTCATCAATCTTGGTGTTGATTTGCACTGGGTCTATAGGTTGAATTAGGCAGCTTGTCTTTTTTTATCAGTTGTGGGGTAGTTTTAAATGCGATGTGCTCATCGCAAATTCTGCGTTGCTTTCGCCGGAAGTCAATAACACTCTGGTTCTGAGTGAGAAAATAAGATCCCAGAACCATGTCATATAATAGTCCAGCCATGATAAGGAATGCATGACATATCTGTTGGTTGTTAACACTAATTTCCATACATACTTCATAATTTTCACTTTTCATTGTCCTTCCATTTGCCAACATGAATTGTATAGGGCATGTTGGAAATTGCATAATGCTAGTTTTATCTTTCAGTGAGGTAATCCATGCCTTGGAAATAATTGATACCTGGCTTCCTGAATCCAATAGTGCATGGATTGTGTGGGTTCCTATGGTTACATCAATTGTTGGGTTAACATTGAGATTTTCTTTGTTTAAATTGTCATCATTCTCTTGAATGATAGTCATCCTTAGGCTGTTGTCATCTATCTCATGATTTTGGCATGGGTCTTGACAACTCTAGTGTTGAATTCATTAGTGTTGGTATGGTTTCTACAGCACCATGGTCTCCTTTTACAAAAGTCAAAAATTTTCTTCCCTTAGATTTCCTTACTTCAGGAAATCTTAGCACTTCAGGTTCTGGTGCTAGATTTCCATAATCTATTGAGATCAGGAATTTTGTTAAGCTATCCACCATGGAAAGTTGACTACTTAGCATCATTCTTTGTATCCCTGGTGGCATATTATTATAAATGAGACATAAAATGTGGTGAACTCAATATTTAAATTTGGTTAGTGATTTAAATTTTGCCATTTGGTGCAGAAAGAACTGAGTATGCATTTCCTGGCAATTGTTCTGGTATTTTTCATTCATCAGAGAGTGCAGAATACCCTCTTGGCATTCTTCACTCCAGTAGTGTTGTAGTAAAATGGTATTGTAGTCATCAAATGTGGTCAGTGGCTTCTGCAGTGATTGCCACCAGTCCTTAGCTATAGATTTTAAGTAATGGCTAGTGATGGCTACTTGTTCGACATCACTTGCTTGGTGAAAAAAGAATAATTCCTGCAGACTTTCAAGGTGCTTTAAAGGATTCCCACCAGATTCACCACTAAAAATCTGTACTTCTATGAAATGTATTAGGGATGAAGATTCCCAGGTGCATATGGCAGGTTCAACTTCTTTATATTTTGTACTGGTAACTGCTTTTGGTGATTCTTCATTTATTTATTTTTTGTTATGATAATCTAGTTTCGGGTTGGATTTTGGGTCTCTGGTAGTTTGTGGTAATTTTATATATGTATCTACATTCATCATAAGTTTCATAGTTCTTTTGAGCTAACCCACTTCTTGTTTCAGCTCTTCTATGGCTTCTATTTTTTCGTGTTGGATTATGGCCATCGTTTTTTCCCAGTATCTTCAGTCTTCTCTCATTTCTTGTATGAAATTGATCATTTCTACTGACCTGGCTTCATGAGGCTTACTCTCCTGATGGGCTACTTGTTGCAATTTCTTCTTTGTAGTATCTTGCATCTCGTTCACAACTTTCATATCCTCCATTACTGTGTTTTCCAAAATTATTTCTGTGCAGGTTATCTTGTCTTTGGTCTCATCAATAATCTCTCTTTGCTTAGAAACAGGTACAACATTGAAACCATCAGCTGGAATGTCCAAAGTGGTATTAATCTTATCAATATTTAAATTTTGGCTTCTTTTTAATTCATCAAACTCTCTTCTAAACTCCTTCAACATTTCCATATGCCGTCCCATCTCTGAAATTCTGCATATCTTTCTGCTTGGTCTCTTCCCTTTTTTATCACTTGTTGTTTGAGTTGAAAGATCTTCTGACCATTCAAGTTGGTATCAGATGCTTCACTTTTTTCATACATAACTTGGCTGGCTCTTTAAATTTATTTCTGGGCTATCCAGTTTCAATAAGTCAGACATGCTGTGTGCTGGTCAGTAATCTGGTCTTTCTTAACCACTCTTTTTTTTTGGTTTAACATATTGTCACTTATAATTGTTTGTGAAATAAGGCATTTGTTCTTCCTTTATTTTATGCAGGATATACACCTCTCTCTCTCCTCTCTTCAACTGTCTCCATTTCTGCCATTTTTTGTTGCTGCTGACTGCTGCTTATAAATGAAAAATACATATTTGATCATAATGTGTATGTATATGATTTAGAACTCAACTGTCTTGCTGCTTGACTTTTGGTTGTTTTTCTGCACCTATAATAGATTCTTACAAAAAAAAAATTGATTACTTATTTGTTTCTACAATACAATATATCTGTTTGCTCATGACACCACACATGGACACCACACATGGAAAAACAGTGAAAAAATAATTTAACTCTCTCTTAACCCCTAACATCCTGGTTTGAACTTATTTTGATACCTTATTTTTTATATATATTACCTGTTGGCATATTTATATAAAGGTGCCAGCCAACAGTATATATATATATATATATATATATATATATATATATATATATATATATATATATAAATATATATATATATATATATATTGTAACCTAGTGTTATTGACACTTGGTTTGTTTAGCATTATTTCCTACAGGAACACAATGCAATCCTTTTCTAGGAAATAAAAAGTAAAATAATAATAATATTAAGTGATTAATAAAGTAGGCTATTTACTTACTGTAACGTGTTATTAAGCAAATAACTAAAAAATTTGGTAATCCAATGTCATTTTGAAGAAGAGCATAAATAATTTAGTTAAAATATGTTAACAATAAGAGCAATTTAATATAGTATAAAAGCACCCTCATTAACAGTAATTGATTTTGGATGGGTAGAGGGGAGAGTAGATGAGTGTCTTATCATAAAGCACAGTAACTTCTGGTAATTTTTTTTAATTATTTAAATAATAATGTATACAGAATTATACATCACTAATAAGCATTATTAGTTAAAGATATTTATTATTTTTCATTATTTGTCAAATTATCTTGTAATCCATTTAAATCATACAGAAATATATAACTGTAATAAGTTTTTTTTTTTCCTTTCCTTTGTTTATGTATAATTAAATAACGATTTTTCTGTCAGAGGTCGCTAAAAGAAGACCGCGAAACTTTGTAGAAAATCTAGTCTGACATAAGTTTTACAAGAGGAAGCAGTGCTGAAATTCGGTAACAAATTTTTATATTTTTATTGCAGAAATAAATATAATTCAAGTAACATTTAACAATATCATGTCTAGCTAAAATATTTTGATAAGACATCCATAAGCTTCTATTGCTCTACCTGTTTTAAAGCTTTTATACTCAAAATGTGCTATCTTATGCTAAAGTTCGAGATCACCGTATTGACTACAGCGATCACGGAAAATATCATTATAGTTAAACTAAGCAATATAAGTAATTTCCAAGAAATAATTAATTATTTGTTAACTTTACCTTATTTAATAATCTTTTCATGGTATAAAAGAAAAACTAGAATTAAAAGACATATTATAAAAGCCAAGGAAAGTTAACCAAAAAGTTTCGCGCTCTTTCTAACAGAATTGTCTGCTTTAGAAAATAATGCAAGTTCCCCACGTTAAAATCTGTTTTCTTCACTGAAAATTATCTAGAAATAATATAAATAATAAATGATATTTACTTATGCACCTGCATATTTTTTAAAAAGAAATATAAATTTTCTCAAGGCAAATATCGGAAAATTTGTATATGTGCATTTACGGAGAATTCATTATTAAAGAAAAATTATAATTCCTAGAGTAGGAATAAAAACTATAAACACTAATGATTTAATTATAACCCTAAAATAAATGTTATATTATACATCAATGGGAGTCATTAAAAAACTTTATATCCACGTAAGTCAGCTGCAGACCTTCTAAAAATAATATTTTGGAAAATTCGCGCACTCTTTTATTCATAAGCCAGCTAGCTAAAAATGATACGTATCGCCAATAGTAAAAAGAAAAGAATTGTATATGTGTGTGTTATCGTTTAGAATAAAATATTCGTCTACGTTAAAATATGTATTGTTTTCTTGGATCCCAAAATTATAGCAGTTAATTCAAGGAAGAATTAAAATCCACACTGCTATGTTTTTCTTTGCCTAATATTAAGTGCACCAGAATGAAGGCAACTTTTTATAAATGAAATAATAAAATGTGTTTCTTATTTTAAATTTACTTCGTGAACTACGAATGGATCAAGTTTTTCATCTGGATAAAGTGCCCAACGGAAAACATTTTTCTAGTGATATTATAAGCACTTGTTAAGTAATGATTTTTTTTTTTTACTAATCTGTAAAATTATGTGTATTTTTTTTTTATCAGCAGGTTAAAGGCTATTTATTCAAGTAATATGTAAATGACCTTGTAATCATAAAGGTATGTTTTCATGTAATTATTCTAGGTTAAATTTATATTTGACATGAAAAAAATATTTTTTTTTTATAAAATTTGTTTACTTATGACATGTAGTTATGAGTATAAATTTAAATATTAGATGCGTAAAAGTAGAAAAATTTAGATACTCAATAGGCAAAATATCTAGTTAAAATTATCAGAAGTAATTAAAGAGAAGTGCTATACAAAATATTACTTATTTAAAGTTTGAAACAAATTTATACTATGTTAATTAAGGAACTTATTCCCAATTATTCTTTATTAACGCATTCACTTGGTTTAGTTTAAAATACTATATTTCCTATTATTTGTTGAATATTTCTTTGGCAAAGGTGAAAATTATTATTGTATTCTGTGATATCCATTGATATCAGACGTTGATCTAAGTATACCCCGGAACATAAATTTAGTGTAATTAGTGTATTTGCTTGTCTTGCCCCGATATAGCATCGGTATAGGCTTAATATGCGCCTAAGTAATAATTGTAATGTATCTATTTTGTGGGATGGAAAATGATCTCCCCAAAAGCTTTATTTTCCATGAGGGGAATAGATAAATCTAGTATTCGGGTATGTTTATAACCCAAGTGATCGCTTCTCAGAGTCAGGACGATCAGTACTTTATATAGTATTTAGTGTATTTCATTCGTTAAAATCCCAGGAGAGGATTATATTTGGTGTGTGTTCCTATTATGCCCAATTAAGAGGCAAGGACCCACCAAACTATTTAATATAGTAGTTAACTCTACAGCCTTCGGTGATATTCCATATTCCTCATGAGAAAATAGAGATAATTCCACCAGGAAGGTGTTGAATATTGTGTTTGTTTAGAAAGTTATGGCAAGATAACGGTATATTGGAGGTTAATTCCTCAAGCTCCATTTAGTATAAATAGCGTGCTAGTATATATGATCAATGTCTGAATTGTGCGACGGAATAGTGCTGGTAATCCACACGTAAGTCAATGGAGAGAGTAAGTTTTAAAATTGCGTGATTAAAATTTTTTTGTTTGCCAATAGAGGTTAAATACTAGGTTTAATTCAGGTTAATGATTAAGTAGCACTACAATATAACTTATACTGAGAAAAAAGTGTGTATAACAACTTCAGTTGTTATTAAGGTAAACATTAAAATAATAAGTGTAACTTCTGATAGTAACCCATAAATTATAATAAGTTATCTAAATAAAAAAACTATCATTTAATTAAAGATATGATAATAAAAATCGTTTGTACGCATTGCCTAGAATCAGATTATTTTTGTTTTAAAACAGATCGTTAGTCAATAAATTTAAGTAACCGTTCATAAAAGATACACTAAATGAATGAGTTAATGTATCGATAATACTATTTATTTTGTTATATTCAATTTAATAAAGTAAAAAGAAGATAAGAGGTAGTTGAATCAAGTCTAAAAGTATAGACAATTAATATTAGTTATATTTTGTTTTATCCATATGGGATCTAATAAATTGTATATGTTTGTTTATTATGTTAATCATAAAAGATATTTTTGTTAAACCATAATAATAAATTAGAATTTTGTTATAAGTTAATAATAAATTATCGTCTTGTTACAAGTTGTTTTGAGTCATTTTTCTTATGTGCTAAATAAAAGTGTATTTGCATAATACTTGCAATACTTTCTTGAGTCAAATCATTTATGAAATCTTAACAAAAACCAGATAGACAATTGTAAGCAGATAAAATATTTCATTATATTATATTTTAATAATAATTATTTATGGAATAAAACTTCAGACCAAGACATTTTATTTTATTTTATATGTGTGTAAAATACTTTATTCCCAAACTACTAGTTTTGGTTGCATTGTTGAATACAATTTAAGGAAGTATCTAAGTAATAAATCTTATTTAAATTATTGTGTTGTCATGGATAATGGAAGAAAAACACCCTTGTCTTTTCATCATTCCGACTGAGATTCTGGTTTAAAAGGCTTTATTATTCAAAATTATCGTTGTTATTGAATATGGTGATCATCTCGTTAAATATTATATTAGTTGATGTGTGGATGATACACCTAGAGTTTAAATAAGATAAATGTTTCCTACAGCAACCAGAATGTCAGTCATATGCGACAACAAATACTGCTGAGAATTTTATTAAATATAACAGGACCCTGAGATTAGTGTCATTATTATAAGTGCTCTTAAATTAATAATTGATCAAATTCAGATCAATGTTACAAGGTGCATGGCTTAAGAGATTGAAACATCTAATTGTATGATAACAAAAATATTGAGATCATATTGGCAAATTAATGAATATTTTATTTTAGTCAGTAATATTAACGACATGAAAAATCATCATCATCATTGTCGAACAGTGAGTACTTACAGCCCAGAGAATGTGTTTTGGATAGAGAAAGAATGTTAGTTTATTTAAATTTTCTGTTAAATTTATTTTATTAATGATAATTATTTTTTTTAATTCTATCTCTGTCTGAACTGATATCGCTGTAGCTAATTATATAACTAACCTAACGTCGAGCTATTATTATATAGGTTGGTAAAATTGATTACCGGCTATAAAAGCGTAGTCGGAAGGTTGAGGCCTCCGGATGGATTTAAATATTAATTAGGAATCGCTTCTTTATTAGGTTAGAATATATATATATAAAATTCCAAACACATCTGGGCTATTCAACTTGTAACTATAAATAAGTATTTACACATTGTTAACTCTATTACATTGATAATGTACAGAAAATAAATTAAACATGACATATACATTGTTATAATTTCAAGGTTTATAACTTATGGCTCAAGTACATGGGTTTTATTTTTAAAATATTTTTATTTTCGCGTATAACATAAGAAACACATTTTATATGTTTATAAAACCAGATACAGAAAAAAAAATCACTTATGGTTGTAACACATGGGTATCACAATTCTTTTCTTTTTTAAAAATGAGATTTTTACATTATAAACATGGAAAAACGATATTTTTCTATAGTTGCAAAACCAGATACAAAAAATTTTTACATTTATGGTTGCAACTCATGGACATTGATTTTAATACAAAATTTTCACATTATATATATATATTTATAATCAGAAAACAAACTAGGGTAGGAAGGAATATACATATATATCATCAATGATCTCTTCAGGGTGTGGAATTATTATCAAAGCTCCACGATTGGGTGTACAAGTCTGGGGAACAAAATCTACTGTACTGGTCAAAATAGTATGCTCACTTAACAAAATTCAAATCCTAGGCAAAAGTACCTCGAATCCGATCATGCTCGAGACACACAGGTCAGGAGCGTTCCCGAATTCTAACCTATTTGCCCATTCTTCGAGTCTCTGACCCAATAAATAACAATCCTGATGATACAGCACAAATACTTTAATTATGGGCCTGGAAACACAGCAGTAAATCATAAGATCAGAATGAGGATGATGATCAAGATAAGAATAGCACAGGAATTACATTTATGGAAGTTATATTTATTAATGCTAAGTTATCAGCTAAAGAAAATAGTTCTAAAATATTAATTAGAACATAATAATTCAACAACAAACCAGGATTTACATGAAATATATATTTAATAAATATTGCGAAAACACATATACGTATTACAAAAGGTTTCACACTTAGAATGATATTGTCTATTTACAAAACTTGGGATTTGTTTTTATAAAATACCATTTACATTAATTATTTAATGAATATAATTTTATGGAGTGTATTATAACTTGTGCAGAATTAATATGGCAATTTACAAATGTTTACAAATAACATTTTACTAACAGAATGTTGTGGATATCTAAAATAAATATAAAAGATCATGACAGGTTTAGTAGTAAATGATTTAATAAACATGCAAAATATATGATCTCAATCACTTATCTACCTTATGAAAATCATTATATATACTTTTATTGGCATTGTTTGGAGAAGACATCTTTGGAACTTATAAATAAGAAACAAACAGTGCGCTACATTTATGAGAATACGTGATATAATCATTAATATAAATTGATTTATGTCTATGGGAATCAATATGTATTTTAAAAGAAAGCAGCTTTAAAATCAACATACTGACTAATTAGCATGTTGGTGCATTTCATGAATGAGTCATTATTTCCAACACCTAATGAAAGGTCAAACAGGCATAAATCCAGTAACTAACAATAACGATGCTAGCATGTCATAAGAGAAATATGGATCTTATGGTACTTTGAATTCTTGAGGATGAATGAAGGTTGATAGTCTGCCATTTTGATGGCACGGTATCAAATGGAGAAGTTTGGTTTGAAGGCCCAGAGCCAAGTGGTATGGAACTTTGGCAGCACAAACAAAACCCTATAAACCTCGCATTCCACAGGGAGTAGGGTGTACCCTGATTACAAACGATTTTGAGAACTAGTAGGTGAGGAGATTAGGATTTTCGAAGTCCCCAATGACAAAGCAATAGAGAAATATATATGTGGAAGTACCATAAGAGAGAGGAAAGGTATGCCAGCAGCATTGTACATGTACAATAAACTTAATATACTATATTCAAAAACCTGTAAATGGTTTGACTCCTGCGCAATGATATATTTAAATAAAAAATCATCAGAAAATTATACTAGAACATAACACTTTAACTAAGACATTAAACTAACAAAATTTATATTTCATTTCGATTCTCATATACGTATTACTGTTAACATTAGCTCCCCCAGGCAACAGCAAGAAAAGGTGGAATAATTATATTAAGGTTCACGATCTTTCAAAATGAAAATTTAAAGACAAATTCAAATAATAAAGTAAAATATGCATCCACAATAAAATATTTTAGATTAAAAAAAACGTGAATAACAGATTTAAATATAAACTCAACCTAGTGAGTGATTTCTGTTAAAAATGAATAAAACTTTTTAATAAATTTAACTGAAGCTCCTGCTTCTTTTCCCATTAAACAAAGAAAATAAACCCTTATTAGACTTGCGAGGTTGAATGATATTGGCATATTAATTAAAGAGCATAAATTGTTTACATATATAACATGAATAAGTTAGAAATATCTAATGGAGCCATACAAAGTTATGTATATGAGTTCAAGCATGACAGGTAAGTTAAAAATACATTATATTAGTAAAGAATTACAGAGAGAGAGTTTCAGAGCATAATTAATAGAAACATGAATTAATACACAAATACAATGTAAGATTTTCATTTATATCTTAGATAAACAGATTACCTAAGGACTTTATATTAAAGGCAGCTCCACATTAAAGGTTACCTAGGATAGCAGGATAGTGGCATTATTAGCAGTCAGCAGTTGGAATAGCGATCATGCAGTCATCTTGTACAGCCTGTCAAATGGATGGAACTTGGTGGCATCAAGTAGACAGTCTTCTGAGAGGCCTGGATAAAAATGCTTCTTTTCTACTCACAGTTTATAGCACCGAACTTCTGTTGGCTTCTTAAAATGGAATGATGAATCAATTTTTCTGGAAAATTACTAACTCATACTTCTGGAATAAGTTACTAACTAATACAAAGTTTAATTAGTAACTCAAAATAACTCAAAGTAAACTGAATATAACTGACTGAAAAATAACTGACAGTAACTAACTGAAAAAGCAACTAAACTGACTTCTTTTGTTCTATGAGCCGCTTTTATACACATTTAATCCCTCCAAGAATGCAATTTCAGTTGCCCATACCTATCTGTGTAATCTCTTGATTAAATAAAAAAAAAAGCCTTTAATTAGCAAAATATTTTTAAAACAGATAAGACTCAAAATACCATTTGATATATTTTTAAAGATTTGAAAACAGCTAAAAAAAAGAATTTTAATTAAGATTTATAATTTTAATTAATGTAAACAGTCTGAATCTAGATAAAGATTATTTCAGTATTTCGAGCCTTCCCCATTTTTCTTTGTTGTTACTTTCCAATACCTTAATTAAATACACATATATAAAGAGATATTTACAATTATATAAGGAAATGTTTAATTTTCAGCAATAAATATTGATAAAATTATTCCTTCGTTCATTTTAATATATATATATATATATATGCATTACACAAACTATTGTTTCACTTTACTAAATATAATTAATTTTACTAATTTCTCTAATCATTATACATATAATGTGTGGGTGAATGGCATATATTTACGGTGAGGTCTGAATTGCAGGCCCCACAGGAGGTTAGTGTAGATGGTGAAGTATGAAGCTTGATGATGATTAGACAGCGACTGCTTCAATATGTTTTTAAAAAATTTATTAAAAACATAAATTCAACTATAAATAATTTCCTTCTTCACTGAACTATACACGACTATTAATGAAAACATCAAGCCATGAATATGATATACATGTTATATTGAAAGCAAGTTAGATAGTATAAAGCTTTTTTTTTTTAAAATTACCTTTTCTGTGGATGTTTTCATTAACAATCATGTATGGAAAGCATAAATGTAAAACTAAAAATAATTATAAAGCAATATATCAACTTTGGAAGTGATTGAAAGGAGTAACAATCAGAAATAAATAATCAAACAAAAAACTTTATTTTTAGTCTTGAAAGCAACTTTATACTAAATATTTATCAATAAAACAAATTTTGATAAAGAATACATTCAAGAAATGAAATTATTTTTAAAATATTAGAATTTCACTTATGATTACAAAAAATAAATATAATATCTTCAGAGATGTCATTTTTCTTTGAAAGTGAGTACATCCTTAATACATTTTTAAATAAGTAATTTACAGTATATATTCAAATAAAAGCTGAATGTATATAACACATACTTATTGGCAAATAATTACATTTTATAAAAATAAAAATAAGTAAATAAATTAGGTGTAATGTTTTTTTTTTACTTTTTCAATAGCTGTATGCACACATGTATATTGAGTATGCTCTATAAGCTACAGCATTTGTTCTTGAATAGTCTTTTTACTGAATAATGCTGCCAATTAGATATATTAATTAGAAATAATATCAATCAAAATATATTTCTTTTTTTTTATTTTGCTATTAAATAATTCCAAACTGTCAATCAAGAGTAATAGATTTTTGTAAATGAATCACTTTTAGCTCACTTATTTTTTTTCAAGCAGCTCAGAGTCAAATGCCTATATAGACTAATAAATGAAATTAAAGCAGCTTATAACTAATTAAGTCAGAAGTAATAATAGCAATTAATTATGATTAGAATAATAAAGAGTTTTTGAAATGTTCACAATAAGAACAGGAAATATTGGTTCTGCAACATTAGTGGACATATATATATATTGTAACCAGTTGGCTTACATAGCATACACTAATATATTGCATGTGCATATATATATATGTAAAATAAAGGAAAAGTAGAAATAAACACAGACAAAAATTATAGTAGATATTTTCTACATTTACTGAAATAGAAATAAATAAATAATAACACTGATTTAAAATATTGTTTTATAAATTAAACTTTTAAAAGGTCTGAATAAATATAAACATTGTATTATTATTATAATTCTGATTTTGAAATGTAAAAACACCATACTTATTTTTGGAATTTTTTAATTAATTAAACAAATTTTTTATCTATTAAAAATCCCCTAAGTAAAAAACATGTATATAGATTCCAAGGGATTAGAGAGATAAAAATAAAATTCTGTTTTTAATCAAGGTGTTGTTATAACACCTCAGATGATTTTATAAAAAGGGGTGATAAAAAATATCAGTCAGTTTGGATAATGATTGTGAAGAAAGCAGTATGTTGTTGGCTGTAGCAGAGAGTTGGTAGAATAGCTACCATGAATTGATACAGCTGAAGGCAGGACATTGGATTTAGAAGCTACTAATATTTTCTTCTCAGGAGTTTGAATTCACTTGAAGAAAATGACCCACTTCTTTGTGCTGTAATTCATAGCCTTAAACAGAGAGGATAGTTGCTTGTCTAAAATTTATTAAATCAAAACAGCTGCTTGACTGGAACAATCCTAGACTGAAAGGAAGACCAACATTTTACATGGATTACATTTTTCCTGATTATGACAGTCACTAAAAACCAAACTCACCAAGAAAATAATCTTCTAGCTTGCTGAAGGGTTAATTACATGTATGCTGTGTCAGATATATGCAGAAAAGCACAGATAAATGTATATATAGCTGATGAGTTATTTTAAAATAAGTCATATAAAAATAGACATATATAAAACAATATTATTTTTAAGTCAGTTAAAAATCTATATATTTTAAAAGAATATAAAGTAATTTTGCTGGAATTATAATTAAGAGTCAAGAATAATTCATTGACCATCTCATTTTAAAGGCAAAATAGACGTTTTTGAACAATAATTCTCTGGACATTATTTTGAAAAAAAATTATTTATAAAAAAAAGTGAAGAATCGATGATTCAATAATTTAATTTAAAAACATTGATAATTAATCAACAAATACCTGTCAAAAATTGACTATACATTTTTTTAAGGAAAAAAAAGAGAATTTATAAATTGAGACTAATTTTAAATTATATCTATATTTTGTTTATACACACATATATATGTATGAAATTTGTGCATATTTTCCAAAGAATTTAATAATGAAAATATAATATTATTGCTGTTAAGTTAAAATATGATGTAAATGTCAGCGTGCGCACACACATATGTAAAATTACATTTTGAAAGTGATGCGTGAATTTGTACTTTTTATGTTTATGGTGAGTCTATGTTAGGCAGGGTGTCTGGATGCAGGTGTCCATGGCACTCCGAAGTATAGGCTCGGCACTGTCTAGATCTAGATGTTGAGCTCCCAGGGTAGTCCAGTGGTGAATATATATAGGCCTCATGAATAGGCTTTGGTCTCATGAATAGACCACATTTATACCCCTAAGTCTCACAGATATGAGCAGGGTTGGTGCAATGCCTTTTTTTTTTTTTTGGATATTGCTCTTTGAGAATGATCCGTCTAGATACTTAGAAGGGCAGTGCTTAAAAATGAGGTATTTTCTCACAATGTCATGGAGCTTTGTGTACTGATAGTCCAGCTTGGCTCTCTGCTTATCATGGCATGGAGAGCTGCAGTTCACATATTCATTTTTACTATCTCACCTTGCCTACTTAATCAGCATTAACTAATCAAGCAAAAAGACATTTCAAAATCTATACATTTTTTTGGATTCTATAAAACGATATTATCTTTCATTTATTAAAAAGATAAAAAGAGACATTTTTAAAGTAAAGCAAACAAGCAAATAACTTCATGTATTAAAAGAAAGAAAAAAGTTGATAGAAACTAATTAAAGAGTGGAACTTACTATAAAATAAGAAAAGCAATTTATACATTTTCAACAATGAGTAATTGTGAAAATAACTTTTATTGTCATAACAACTATGTAAATTTTATGAAATTATTAATTATAAAAGTATTGTGTGACAAAATTAAATTTGTTAATAATCTGTGCAATTCTATATACATGTTGTAGTAAACCTAGCATAAGTATTTGTATTACTTAAAACATAATTTAAAAGCTTAATCATGTATTATTTTATGTAAAAATTAAATATGTTCAGAAATCACATGCATGTATGTATGCGTATATCTGTCAATTGTATTGCAGATACCAATGCTTGTCAATTGTAACACATATGTAAATTTTAATCATTTTTTTAATAATTATTTTATGTTTAATTGAAATGTATTCCTTGCATATTATAAAACGCACGTCTGTGTATGGATATATATATATGCGTTTGTAGAAACTTATTAAGAAATATTGCAAATCAATATGATAACTTTAATTGTGTATATAATATTGTATATCATTCAAAATCAGAACCCTTATAAGACCTAAATTCGTTTTTTTTTTTTGTTTGTTATTAATAAACTTGTATTTAATTGTTAAAAATTGTTTTTATCATCTCTTGGTCACATACAGTAATAGAGCCCATGTTCTTTGAGCTAGATTTCGGACACGGATAAATAGGGATGTGTTTGATGCTTTGGGCATCCAGAGATGATCAATCATCATCCTGGTTGGTGCAAAAGAGGATACTCTTTAAAGTCCATGCACTATTATTTTTTATTTTACTTTAGTCTTTATTAAAAATTTAAGTTTATAGTTGGCCAGTACAAGTGGCCTGAGCATTGATGATGATCAGCAAGTTTTAATTTCCCAGTATTATTGTTTTGATTCCTGATTATTGTGTATTTTAATGGATGGGCACTAAGCTGGTGCATCCAAGTTATGTTTATATAATTGCCCAAGGTGGCAAAGGCTCAATAGTTAGCCTGGTCTGAAAAAGACCCATTTTCAATCCAGCCACAAGATGGTCTGTTGATTTTATTCTGATTTATTGTACTGATTTGTTTATTCCCATCAATGATGATGATGGATGATTCTCTCAATATTTACTTATACTTACTTTTACTTTATAATGCTGGTGATTAATTATTAGAGTTGCTCTTATGAGTTAACTGGTTGATCTCTCAATGTTCTCAGAGATTCTCTAATCTCATTTTATCCTTAAATATCATACTTTTGTAAATTTATTCATACTTCATTTTAAATGGGCTGGGAGTGATGATTATTTTCCATCACCCCAGTTCAAAACTTCTTTACTTCCACTCCAGGTACCCCCATCCCGTTACAATATATATAAGCTAGAATTAAGAAACATACAAATTTGTAACTTTTTATTCTAAATTATGTTTTGTATATTATATACAATTTCAAATAATTGTTTTGTTTAATATTATTTACATCACTGTATTTGCTGAAGTGACATCGTGCCATTAAAACTGCACAAAATTTATTATGACTAAATCTTCCTTAAATTCATGTTTGAAAGATGGTCACCTTATTCACTACAGACTATTTGTTTGGTGGAGGTATTCATACTCATAGAGGATATTCAACCGTTGAATTATTATTTTTTAATCTACTACAATGTAAATAAAAAAGTTGTAAAGTTTTAAAACTATTTAATGTCTAATGAACAGTAAATATTATATATATATTTTTGTAACAGTGATTTTGACAATTTACATTTGATAAACAATAAAACATCTATATATTTTTACACACATTTTTATGGAATATTTTTTTTTTTGTTTATTTGGTTCTTGCATTTTATATATAAATATTTGAGACTAAATTGTGTCAGTGCGGTTTTATATATGTGTGTGGGTTTTTTCTTTTTCTAAAATTCTATTCAATGAACTTTATTTTTTTTATAACATTTTTTTTTTTAAAAAAAAAAAAGATTAGTTATACATAAATTTCAAATTTGTAAAGTTACTTTTAAACATAGCTAGAGAATTGGATATACAATTTTATTTAATTTGAAAATTTTAGATTAAAAAAAAGTTTAACGCTAGGTAGAGCTTTAGCTTGAAAGTATCCAATTATTAATATTTAAATTAATTGTTTAAATTAAATGTAAAACAAATTAATTCAATAACTTTTTATATTTTAGGTTTTATGAAATTCAAATTGAGGTAGTTATATAAAAAATTAAAGATGACGCTGTTTATCTATTACAATTAATTTTTCTACTAATATTTTTTTTTGTTGATAATTTAACTAAAAACATATTTGATTTAAATTTTAGCCCTATCTTGTTGAACTTAAAAACTTATTTTTTTTTTTATAGAATCTTAAGCATTTAGAAAATACAGTACACTTAAGAATTGTTGAGGCTACAATTATGAAGTGCGTGTTGAAAATAGACAACATATTTTTATTACTAATTCACATTTTTCTCAAAAAACTTGACAAGCAACAAATTTTAATTGTTATTCTCACCGGAAAATAAAAATCATTAACTGTCAACTTAATGTTGTGATGATAGTGCTGAGCGCTAATATAGAAATTTCAAACGACCTCATCAAAAACCCCCTTCTCCCATTTCCATGCTATTCAAACGGAAAATCAAAATTTAAGAGTAGATGCACTTTTGTCTTTACGCTTGCTTTCGTGACCAGATCAAGTTGGCGTTAATCTGTTCAATTAATATTATATGAGTTAAAAGCGCAGAGAGAAGCAGTTATTAGACATTTGTTTATATATATGACCTATAAAGCATATGGACCTAGTATGCACGCTCTCATCAGAATTTCTAACAAAGGATAAACATTGTTGAATAAAAAAAAAAATATATTTTAAGCTTATTAAAAATAATAATTATTTCTCCTATATCTGAAATAATTGTTTTTTAAGTGCTTGATTACGTTTAAAGTATGTATCTATAAAAGAGTGCTCAGGAATAGATAGAACAATATAATGCATACATGTGTAATCTACAATAATTATATTTGCATTATTGCAGTCATTGTAAGTTAAATATACTTTTGCTGTTAATGTCTTTGCAACAGTTGCCATACAATAGCTTACTGTTATAATCCGATTTCATTTATATTTAATAGTTATGCACTTTGGCTTTTATATAAGAATAAAAAAAATAATAAATAAAAAAGAAATTATTGTCTTACGTACCATATCTGTTTAGATATAATGAAATATGCTAAGGAGCAGTGTGTGTGTGTGTGTGTGTGTGTGTGTGTGTGTGTGTGCTAATTATCATTAAAAAACACGACTTCAGGTCCAGTTTCGTCTATACTTTGAAAAAGAAAAAAAAAGAGGCTGAGTGAATTATAGTTAGCTTCTTTCTTTAATATCATTAGCTTATATATTCTGTGAGGTCTTTTCTTTTACTTGCGTTTTGTGTAATACCAAATATCAACTACTTTTAATATTTAATCATGATTAGTTTGGCATATAAAGAGTGTATGATCAAACAATGTTCTCTCTATAACTTTCTTACATAATTTTTTTTTCAACTTTTTTTTTTTAATTATTTATTGGAATCTTTTGCAACCAACCAATTATAAATAATTTCCTGAATTACTTTTTCACATTAAAAGGCATTTTTTATTAAATCTGTAATCATCAACCATACTTCATATCAATATAGTATATTAGTAAATACATATGTGTTTAGCTTTATACACTATGATTTATAATTTAATGTTTTGTTTTTTTTTCCAAATCCTGTTTTGGTTTTTAAACATGTTCTTGCTATAGCTCTTCTTAATTTTATTTTGTTCATTTCTTTCGTCTGATCTTTTTTTCTCTCAATTTCACTGTTGTTTTTATTTTAGCCATGTTTATATATATTCCATACAGCTACTCCCCTGTTCCACATCTTTAATATTAATTTTAGTGTTTCTTCATTTTCTCAGTTATTACAAAATGAAATTTATTTTCATTATATGTACTGATGTTATTTATTCCCATTACATACTTTGATGTTTTTTATTCTTTTCTTTAATCTTATCCATTGTTCAATCTAAATTAGTGATGAATATGTTTGGAAAGATATGATTTCTTTCTTTTGTGTCATTAAAAATAATCAAACCAGATTCAGATTCTTCACATATTTTTATAATTGTTTTTAAGTTAATATGAATATTTTATTAAGAAAATTATTAATGTTTATTATTTATTGTATATATTTTAAAGTACTATTCAAATAATTGTTTGATCAATGCTATCAAAGGCCTTTGGAAAGTCAATAAAGCATAGGTCATTTTCATTTTTTGGTTGTCTTTGCAATGAGAGAGAGTAATGATATATGGTAGTTACTCTTATCTTTCCTAAATTCATCATCTTTAGTGTTATAAAATAATGTTGCCATTTTATTGAATTATTTTATTAATTGTTTTTTTTTAAAACCCATCAGTCTGCTTTATATAATTCAAAACTATACTTGCCCATTATTTTAAAATTTTGCTTCTATTAATCATTTTTTTTATTTTAATTGCCATTTTCTGTCAAGTTTTCTTATCAGCTTATCTACATAGAATTTAAATAATTTTTGTCTGTCCTTCATAATAAAATCTTTTACTTCATTAAACTTTATTCTATATTGATGATTAGAGATTTTTGAATTATCACTTCTACTTTTCAATTAACTTTTTTTCATAGCAGTTTCAGCTTCATCACTATATCTTCAGAATGATTTCATACAAAATTTTGTTGGCTTTTTTTTTTTATTTCTATTTTAAATTTACTTTTTAAGCCCCGAAATAATTTTTCATTATTTTTACTTTGTTATTTGGATCATTTTTCTTCATTTCTGAAAATAAGCTTTGCTTTTTTTTTTCTAATTTGATAATTGTAACTACTAAGCTGTGATCACATGATGACCTTTTCTTTATACTTACAAGAGTTATTGTAACAGGAGCAAACCTTTTTCAATCTTGTCTACCAAAATATAAATTTACTGAACTGGATTTAGATCTGTATGATTATATGGGCAAATTAGCTTGGAATAAAAACATTATTGCATTTTCAGTTTAGGCTATATGTTGAATGAAAACATTTTGGGTAGGAGCTGGGGGAGTGCATTATATCCAAAGATTCAGATATATATCTCCCAAATCCAAAGCTTCACTGGTGAAGTCTATAAGCTAGAAACTAATCTGGGAATATGGGATGGTAAACACTGGATAGGAATTATGATGTACAACCTTTTAGCATCTATTGATTACTAGAGCTTGAGATGGAATTATTATTGAGGAAAATGTTAATGTTTTACTAAACTATTATTGATCTGAATTTATATCTGCCTCTTAAAAACTACAGCACTATTTATTATTGTATTGGCCTCAAGTTCTTTGTTTTTAATCATTAAATATCTATGTATACTTTAATAGTTCTTCTATGGAATTGTGCGCTGCTAATCATTTTTTTCATAATCTAAAGCTAATTCTACAATATTTCATGTTTTTTACTCAAAACTATTTTTGATATAAAATGTTGTAGTCTTTCATTATTATTTATTTCCATTCACAATATTCCATTGTTCTTAAATTTATATTATTTTTATAAAGACCATGATGAGAGTCACTTTTTAATGCCTGTAAATTTTCTATTTTATTATTTATATAATTTAAAGTATGTGTATGTACTTGATTTACCAATATATTTAAGAGTTAACTTTGAATCTATCTGCCTATTTATTATAAGGTTGATAATAACACTTAGAAGGAAATATACTAAATCTAAAATGTTTGCAGATCAATATCTTATATTGAAACATATCCCATAATTATTATCACCCAGCATTTTGTTAAAATAATTCATGTTTAATTATAAATTTTTTAAATCTCACTTTTTAAAATATCCATCTTAGCAACTGTTTCTGCATTTTGTCAGCAAATAATTGTCTTTTTTTTTTTTTTTTAAAAAAAAAAAAAGGTGAGGGAGAGAGAAATATTCTAGGTGTGTGATATATAAATACTAAAATTACTCTGAATAATTTAAATGTCATACAAAACAATTCTTTTTAGTTATTCATTATTTTGTCATCATTCACAAGCTCGATGAATAAACAATATAAGATTTATATAATGTTTTTAGGAAATAATATTAATCTTTGCAAGTTTTTAATTTGTATGTATATTTTAATTCTATCTAAAGGTATTATCTTCAGTTATTCAATCTGAATAAAATGTTGTGTATCATGAAAAAATAAGTAACAACATTGTATCTTTCAGCATCTTCACTACCTAAATATTTACTAATATAAAGCACATAAGAAAAATATCAAATTTAGGAGGAACCTATCTATTATCATAGTGTAGGAAAAATTGTTACTGATTGGATCCAGCCAAAATTTGGTTTTAGAACCTTGATAAAAATTCATCTTTTGATTTCATCAGTTAAATAATGGATACTAAAATTAGCCATAAATTTAGAATGATTTCCTTTGATGTCATTGAATTTTATGATCCAGTAAAGAGAATTTGGTTCATAAATGTCTTTCAAGATCTTTTGAAACATAGCACTATGGATTGTAAAAGAGTACAATTTGTAGTAGACGTTTTATATTGCATAAATGATCATTTCATTGCTACTTTTAATGGGGATATTTTTATAATGATTATTAACTGACCTGTAGATTTATCAGTTAATGGCGTTATATGTAGTTTAGTTATTATCTCTAATAAAAAGAACATTATTCAAGTTCTTTTAGATAATAATAAGGACATCATATATGCTAGATATGTTGATGATGTTTTTGTATGTTGACTTTATGAGCTTATTAAAGTAATGTTTAATAATTTAAATAAAACCCTTAATATTAAATGGGTGAAGAAATATGAAGATATTAATAGTAAGACCATGCAATGCTATTGATTACTGGATGGGTGTATAACTGATTAGTGTTATAAGTTATCTATATCAATTATCAAAAATTCTGTTTCACTATAAAATGTTAAGTTTGAGAGTTTTATAATTTAAGAAATTGAAAACTTTTCAAACTTAAAACTGATAAAAAAAAAAAATAGTATAGAAAATTATAAAAAATGATTTGATCAGATTTGGACATTCTAAAAACATGCTTGATAACTAAATAACAAAATGTAATTGAAAATTTAATCATGATAAAACATCTATTATTATGAAGCTATATTGATGTGCTTTACAATCCTAATTTATAGTGAAAAATCATTTCAGTTATGAATAAAGAGTTTAACATTGATTTTTGATAGCCTTTGTCTTCAAATAGATTAATTAATAATTCTAAAAACAAGATTGAAAGTGATAATAAATTATGGTTAGTTTAAGCTCTGAATTGTCAGATTTCTAAATCTTGAATAGCTCAGTGCATTGATACAATGAATGCTTGATATATTTATATTTCCAGAAATTTATTGATACTGTATCAATTAGCATTTTCAAGTTTAACATTTGGTTATTTATTCACAAAAGTATTAAAGGAGTAGAAATTAAATCTACCTTAACTATACTGAATGAGACTTTGTTAAGATCTACATATGAATGGAATAAATGTCCTAGTTAATGTCACATAATCTTTAATATCCTTTATAATAACAGGAAAATGAATGTAAAGGGATTCATTTTTCAATTGCAAGTCAGCAATGACGAGGTTGCCTTAACAGCAATTTGAAATTGCTGATTGTTATTGATATTGGGATTATCTAAGTGTTGACTGGCTTTTAATAATATATATATATAATATTTGATTGAGTACAAGTGTAATTTATATACTTGGAGTTTTAGATTAAATTATAAGGGACTTGAAAACAGACTTTCAAGCTCCCTTCAGGCACCTGCTCTATCTAATACAACAAATATGCATGACCACATTATCTTTTATCACATGTATGTGGTCATGTGTATTGGTTGTATGAGATAGAGCAGATATATATAATATTTATCTAGTCCACCCTAATTTGCATATTTTATTCCAGCGATTTTTTGAAAATGAAGGCTTAGACCTTCGAAAATGCTTGAATATAAAATTTATTATTTGTTAAGACGGTGATTGTCTATTTAATATAGAAATAGTATTTATATATCTTATAGTTTACATGTGTATTTATATTAACACAAATATAGATTTTACAAATATTTAAACTAACACATAGTTGAACGTTAAATATTATAATATACAAATATAATACATATGGAAATATAGCTAAATTACATAAAGAGCAATTTAAAAATTTATATATTAAGTATGGTTATAAAAGTAAATGTATAGATAATATTTTTTATAAAAATAAATATAATAGAAATAACAAATCTGATAATAAATGGATAAAAATTTCATATCATCCTAAAATATATAATGCATTATTAAAAAATTATGTAAATAGTAAAAAAGATACAAATATAGGTTGGGCAAACAGTAAAGATTTAGATAAATTAATAGGTAACTATAAAATATTAGATGATTTAAAATATAAGAAAGGTATGGTTTATAAAATTATATGTGGAATTTGTAAAAGAGTATACTATGGACATACAAGTAAACAATTAGAAATAAGAGCTAAAGAACATAACGCTGCAATAAATAGGAGAGATGATAAATCTGCTTTGTTTATACATTATTTAGAATATGGTCATAAAATAGATTGTACTAAAAATATACTAGCATTAAATTACTTGAAAAATGTTAATAGGCGAAAAGTATATGAAACTAGTTATATTAAAAATAATAGTAATAATTGTATGAACATTTATAAGGGTTCAATTAATTTGACTAATAATTGGCTAAAATTAGATGATTGGATAGATAAATAAGAAGGATGTTAATATTTTAATGTTTTGTGTGTTTTTTTTGTGTGTTTTTGAGTATATATGAATATACTATAATTAATGAAGGAATATATTTTATATATTTTATATTTTTTATTTTTTGTATTGTATTGTATGTATTCATGAAATAATTGATGATAATAATTGTTTTTTGTTGGTTGTATTATAAATAGATGTCGCTATATGTATGTTTTATGGTAATCGTGAGTAGACATATTGAAAAGGATACAAATTATATGTATCAAAAAAAGCTTTTTTATTGAAAATTTGTTATTTTCATGTTTTTTGCTGTATATATAGATATTTTATATATCTTATAATAAACTTTTTATATTTTAAAATAACAACATAAAGAAGTATTTTTATATTCTTTTTATATGGAATATTTAAATATAAGTATATTGTCTATACTGAATTTGGTTTAATTAGAAGGGATTTGAACTCAGATTTTAAAACTCCCTACAGCTATCTACTCCATCTTATACAACCAATACACATGTCAACATACATGTGAAAAAGATAAATGATCTCCAATATACATATTTTCTGATGAACTGGTCTAGATCATCATATCCCACATATATATATATATATGTATATATATATATATATTATCAATGCTCAGTTTATATTAAATCTTCAGACTTTAATGGACAGGCTTCAAATCTCTCCACTCCCAATCCCTAATACTTCTTCAGACTTTAATGGATAGGCTTTAAATCTCTCCACTCCCATCCCTAACACTTCAATCATCCATATTATTGAAAATCTGATGATGGGATGCTCAGATTTTTCAATAACATGGATGTCTGAAGAGTTGGAGAGTGGAAAGGATTGAAGCATGTTCATTAATGCTTGAAGATCTGCTATCTTAATATAAACTGAGCACTGATTATATACATGTGTGGAAGAGGATGATCTGGACCAACTGATGAGTTCTGGTTCAGCACAAAATAAGTATATTGGAGATCATTTATATTTTTCACTTGTGGTCAAGCATATTAGTTGTTAAGACGAAGTGAATACCTATAGGGAGTTTGAAAGTCTGAGTTCAAATCCTTTCTAATTACATTAAGTTCAGTATAGACAATATACTTGTATCTAGCCTGTACTTTGCCCATCTTCTTTTATGTATTTAATTGGACATATTAAGATTCTATACATGAGGGGTCACAATAAATTCAACATGAGTATAACAAAGATTGGCATCAACAAGGACTTTTAGGATCCCATCACCAGATTTTGAACAATATGGATGGCTGAAGAGTTGGACACAGAAGAGTATTAAAGCCTGTCCTATAAAGATTAAAGATTTGCTATCTTAATATAAACTGAGCACTGATTATATATATGTATATGGGAGATGAAGATCAGGACTAAATGATGAGTGCTGCTTTAGCACACAATACATCTATTGGAGATCATTTATCTGTTTCACATGTATGCTATCATGTGATTGTTTGTATAACATTGAGTGGATAGCCCATATATTTATAGATTAATTCTAATATTCTCACTGATAAATGATGAACTCATAGCATTATTTTTGAGAGATTCTGTGTAGAAAAAATATAATAGTTAAATAGCTGATATTTCAATACAATAACAAGTAATTTCTTCAGAGCTTCTGTTTTTTCATATCATGATAATGTATGTGGTGGGATTTAAAATCAATATTTTTTTCTTTTGTTATTTCCTCCACATATTCAAATTCTAGAGGTTGAAAAGTTTTAAAAAATATTTTATCATCCAATAGTTTTTTCCAAATATTGTTAATTTTTTTCAATTGACAGATTCTCATTTATGCTCTAGAGCTTTTTAAAAATCTCTATAGCTTTCCTTAACAATCTCTCATTATATTGTTCAATTTTTGCTAGAGGGTATGTATTATATATTGTACTGGTCATCATGTCCTACCTCCAACATGACCCTAGATCATGGAAGAACTTTGAGCCAACCTGATCTAGATTTGATTCGAGACCAGTTTGGATTTGAACTCCATCCCAAGATCCCAGATCAAACACCCAAAGTATGACCTATAATGACCATACAATGATAATATGCACCATGAACTAGCACAGTGGATATGATTACTAATGAGACTACTTAACTGATTCTAAAATAATGCAGGATAGAAGTATTTATGGATAGTTCTATGAATAAGTCAATATATATATATATATTTGGGTTGCCAAAACAACAGTAAATACTACTACTTAATTTAATTAATAAATAATGAAGGGTCAGACACCAAATATAATATATAATATTTAATACAAGCAATGATTATATAAATGATGATGATTTGCATAAATTATCTCTAGTCTTAAAACATGAAATTACAATATACAAAGCAAATGGCGGTTTTCTTTTATGTATGCCAATAATTGATGCATAAGTACCTAAGGTATATATATATCTAACCTATGTTCTGACAAAACACACATGTATGATTAAAATATGTATAGCATATATGTCAAATGAGTTATGTATGTTGACTATTAATTTGATATTTATATAGAACAAAAATACATTTCTAATTTATTAAAAAGAAAGTGAAATTTGTCTTCCAATACTCTATAAATCAGTTTATGGAAAGCATGAGAAATACTAAAATATGATTTCAATTAAGCACTTGGCAAAGTACAATTATTTAGACTTGCATAGAAATGTAAAATAAGTTGATTTTAAAAGGAATCAATTCATCATGAATTATGAAGCAAAAAAATGCGGGCCGTTATTTGAATTTATCAATGAAAATAGTAATAACACGTTATGAGCATTTGAACGAGTATGAAGTGAATGGTTTTGTCAAAGATTCAAGAAGATCAATGGCTACTTGTTTTAACAAGTACCGTTTGGCCATGCGAATAGTTGTGGAGCACAGGGAAAGCCAGATAGGACCTTAGCCACAAATCTTTGGTGTTCTAATCAAGCAACGAACAAATGAGAAAATAACATTTGTTTTATGTTTCAATCAATTATAAAATAATACCACAGGAATGACAAAACCCAAGAAATCAAGAGGATCGCTCGTCCTAGCAATGTTAGGAACAGAAATAATATAATTATCATAATATTAAATTTAAAGCCCAAATTATATAATATAAATGCTTGACGTGACGACTTGGTCAATAATATTAAAATCAAACTTACGATAGGCAAATACCTAAACCTAATTATATAATAATACCCCCTTTATATCATGCTCCCCTTAAACATAAATGCTAGAATACCAGGCTTAACTCAGAAAATATATTTCTCTCCCTCACAAAACTTCATCAAACCCTTAATGAATTCAAATTAACATGTGAATAATCTTTTAGAAATTAAATAAACCTAGTTAAGAGCATAGTAGCTATAAGTTAAGTTAATAAAATTTATATCAGCTCTTGGTGAACTGATATCAAGTAATTAATAAATTTTTCAACCCGATAATTAGTAGACATATTATTAATTTAGTTCTTAAGACAAGAGATATGTTATAAAACTTTATACGGTAAATATTTTCTTAGGATAAATTTAAACAAAAACATTATCGAGTTGAGAGTATTATTGGCATATTATATGCAAATAAATGACATTAATAATCATTAAAACAAATACAAGTAAGAGTCAAAATAAACCGCCATAAGAAGAAAAAAAATTATTAACGTATTAATTTAGAACTAGAGATATAACAACATAGAGAATTACTGTGTAACAATTTTAAACATAATTAGATGAATAAACAAGATTTAAGGCAATGATTACTTTTAACGTAATTAGCGAGATAGTTCATGAATAGATTGAAAAGTTGCAGTTTAATCAAAATTAAAAATTACCAGTTCTTCATGACTTGCTTGTTGATTTAGGAGCATAGAGTCCGGTTAGGTTTAGAAGAAACGTAGATGCGCATTCACTCAAATAAAATTCATTTTGTAGATTAGTTTCATTATGGATTTTAGGCAGCTTACGATTTGGTATTTGAGAGTTCTGTTTTAGCAGCAACATTTGAAGATTTATTGGGGAACTTTGGGATCCAGCAATCAGATTCCCGAAGTTAGCCGCATGCCATACTACGAATACGATTAAGGTTCAATATTAAAACAGACATAATTTCCGGTGGCAACTCTTTTTAAAATTGAAATTAATGGCTGTTTCTAGGTAATTTTTCAGGATATTTATATGCTCCTTTCTGTGATTTTCCCACCCATTCTGATCTCTATGCCTTACAGCTAAAGCTTTTGTCTTGTTACTAAAAGGAATTTCTCTAACTGAAAATTGATCCATTACTTCCATAAGACCTTCAAGTTCATTATTTTGAATTCATTTTCTACTTAGAAAATGAATTCGCAAATTCTATACAAATGATTTTAAATTAGAACCGCCCTTAGACTTAGATCTGTCACTTTAAAATAATTAATGGATTCCCCATTGTCTTGGAAAAGGATGATTTAAGACTTATTGAAGAAATGTGACTTTTAATCGTAAAAGTTTCGACAAAATTTCAAAATATAAAATAAATACTCTAATGTAACAAAATCTTATACTAACGCATACTTAACCATTTATAAGCAATACACGCCTGACCAAATAACTAAATACTTTTTAAAGAGCATTATTTACTATTATTTTACCATAATATAATTGGTAGTATAAATAGAATTAAATATAACATAATTTGTTTTAATAAATATTTAAATAACAGCAGTTTTTAACTGAAGTCAGATGTATATGGAAGAGGGTATAAAATCTCATTATAGGATCTGGAAATATTTACAATTAGTAATGGGGTTTAAATTAGGTAAATGGGTGGAATATCATGAAGCTCGGATCGAACTTAGATCCGACTGTTTCAATATATATATATTAATAAGTTATTCAGTAAAAACACTTGTTTGTTCTCATCCATATATTGCGTTTTTGATTTCTTGTTACTCCTAACATACATCTCTGTATACTTCTTTGAGTTGTCTGAAGTCTCTGTATTGCTCTTCTATTAAGTGTCCAAGTCTCAGATCCATAAATAAGAACTGGTAAAACACGTTTATTAAAAACCTTTCTTTTCAAACACATAGGCATATTTCCTTTTAGTATCAAGTTATTTCTATCAAAAGCACTCCAACCAAGTTTAATTCTATGATTAATTTCATCCATTATGCTTTCATCTGTATTAATCATCTGACCAAGATATTTGTAGCTGTTAACTTCTTTTAACTCATCATAATCAATCTTTATTTTCATATTTTGAGAAAATCCATTAAACATTACTTTAGTTTTTTAACATTTATCTTTAGTCCTACTTTTTTTTTTAAATTGTAGAAGCGCTTTTATTTTATTTTATTTTATTTAAAAAGATTGTATAAGACAATGGATACTAATAAAAATACTACTAAAAGTTTAAAGTTAAGTAGTTGATGCTGTTTAATTAATACACTGTAACGGAATGGGTCCTGGCCTTACATAGTAGTAGACTTGGTAGGCCATCAGAATAGGTGAGCAAGTGTATCTAGGTTTCCTAAATTTATAAACTCACATCTATCCCAATCTCACTCCTAGGAGATGACATATTAGCATACGAACATACATCCAATATATACGTGTATACTCATCTCTTTTCTTCATCCTTGACTTCCATTAATCCCAGAATTCGAACTTAAGGAGAATACGCATAATATTCTACTTCAGGAAGTATTAATATCACTATTTTTAATGTGCGAGCATGTGATAAATTGAGAAGTGAATAAAGAATAAACATAAATGACAGTTTTTAATTTTGAAATCATAAGTTTAACAAATGTATTTATAATTATTACAATTTATGTAATGAGAGATTATAATAAAAGCAATTAATTTATTTGATATCTATGATTTACTCTTTGCTTAATGCCGTTAATATTTATTAAGCTAATCCCTCTTTTCCCTTCAAAGAATAATCATTCAATATCAAATACTAGCAAAAAAATAATAATAAATTAAAACATTATTATTTATATGTACAATTGCTTGCTAATTTAGACTTTATTAAAACCGTAATTCATTGTCTCTAATATGCTTATTGATTAATTCATCTTAACAACTTTTCTTTTCGAATGACAAGTTCATTCTCCATTCACAAAATATACTTGTTGGTTAGCGAATAAAAGTTTTTGATCTGATTTTTGAGATCGTTCGTATATATATTGCTAATCACCAAAATTAGATCATTCTTTTTAATGTTCATTTGCCTCTTTCAAATGGCAAGTTTGAGTTGATGCAGTGAGTTAATTATTTATGTCATTTGTTAAGATCTGGATTAACAACAAATTTTTATTTATTATTTCATTTATGTTTTTTGTGATTCTCTCGCTTGCCTTCTTTTGTTGTAATATGTGTAAATTAAACAACAATTGATAAGAAGTTTTTTGTAACAAAGGGAAGTATTAAGTTTTATAGTTTAGTTTAAATTATGTATTTTATTATACTTTGTTAAATATTTATTTACAGAAACAATTAAGTGTTTCTCAGCTACAGTACTTGTGAACATTTCATCTTTCGGCAATAGGTTTTATTTGAATAGCTTTCTCTTTGTACATATACATGTATATTGTTTTGTATTATACGTAGAGACTGTGTTATTGTGGGTATCGGGTTTGAATGAGATAAGGGTGTTCAATGATTCTTGGTGGGTGTAAGACTACATCTTACAATATATAAACAAACATTCCCATCAAATTTCTGATACTATTCGCATACCATCTTTGACACTACACTAAAATAACAAGACAATCATTTCTTTCATAGCAATTGTTTCCCAGCACGAACACAATTCTTCTATTATCAGAAAGTCCAGTGATTGTATTTCAATGTTATGTACAAAAATCTTTCCCTGTGAGTATTAAGGTCAAGATTAATCAGATTTTAAAACATTGAAATAATTACAATGTCTTCTAATATTCAATATATATGCTGTAAAAGCCTAAGGTAGAATTAAAACATGTGTAAATTAAAATTTAATTAATCTTCTGTAATATAATCCAGATAAACATATTGCTAAATTGGAAATAATAGATAAGATAATTTCTCAATTAGAGTTCAAACAAACCAGCCAATCAAATCATTGATAATATATATATATATATATTTCTAATCTTTTACTAAAATAACAAGCATATTAGTAAATTAATTGATTGTTTGTTTATACTTTGAGTGATTAATTTATATTTATTTTTTAGTATAGCAATATGCATGTTTGAATTGTAATATAATGGATTGATTGACTAATTAATTAATGTTCAAGATATTATAATTTGTAATTGTTTTCATCTATTACTAAGGCCACTCCACTGTAATACTTAAATGTGAATATTTTAAAACTGCTTTATAATTATTTCACAATTTAAAATTAAGTCAGTTTTGTGTTTGAATATTAATAACAAAAACTCTTTATACATTATTCATTGGAGCCATCAACTATAATATATTTTATTTCTAGCCCCCTTGTATTCAATTTATATTGTCTATTACAGCTCACATTTTGTTGATAAATAATGATTAGAATAGAATGCATATTTTTTTATTGAACTGCAAGTGTACAGTACTTTTCAACTTGCAAATACACATATAAAATAAATACTTTATATATAATATGCATATAAATCAAGATTATACTATAAGCAAATTTTTTTAAACAATAATAACATAGCTATGTCTTGCATTGGTGGTTGAGAGGTCAGCTCGACTGCCTAGCACTTGCAGGCAGTTGCCCGGGTTGTGGGTTCACATCCTGGCTGATGCTATGACACTTAAAAAAATATAACATAGCTATTACTAGTAAATTAAGGAGGCACATTTACATTTTATTGAGTGTGTGTTCAGTCATGCATTAAGCAATAAGAATAAGAAAGAAAAAAATAATTGTTATATTTTTATTTTGAAAATAAAGTAACTAGTGAAATGTCTTTCTTTTGTAGCTAATAAAATTATATACACAACTTTTCATTTCTTCTTGTTCTTTTTAAATTATAGCTCCAACATAATAAATATATAAAATATACATATGTTCTTCCTTTTACTTTTTAAAACTTGTTTATTCAATATTTTATTATAATTTTATTTTTCCATCATAACAATGTTTCAACTACATTCTGTAGTCATTATCAAGTTTCCTCCTTCCTTATACGTTCCAGGCAATAATCTGTTTTTCAATGACTTTTTTATCTTATAGAAACATAATAGTGATATTGTTATCAAAAAATTTGAACCTCTCTAATTATTTTGATGATTTCAACTCAGTATCAATTTTTAGTATGTTCTAATAATTTTGTAAAACTTTTAACATTACACTCACAAAATATTTTATTACACAAAATAACATTATATTCAGGAAAAATAATAATAGAAGAACAAAATATATGTTCTTTCAACATAAACTAATTTTTTTTATTAAATATATATAATGATATATGACATGCAGAGAAGAAAAGAATGGCTGACAAGTATCACAAAATTTGTGAATTTTAATAGTTTTTGGTTTGTTTATTTATATTTAATTGTTTGTTTATATTTTTTCTTTGAATACTATGTAATTGACCTATATTTAGATACAGTATAATTCATGGATCCACTGTACTTTAATATTAGCAGTGGATTCACTGCTAGATAAAGAGACATGACAATGTTGTGAAATAATTGTTCTGAAGGAGCTTATTGGATTATTTTGAATAACTACAATTTGATCTATAATTATCAAACTTTCTGCATATTTTGACACCATCCATTTTAGATAAATACATTAATAATATTACCAATTATTCATTAGGCAAGAGCTTATCATATACCTAGTTCAGATATAAACTTCAAATTCAATTAAAGATTAATATACAATGTGGCCATGAACTATGTTCTATCTAACTAGATGAATTCAATTATACACTATCCAAAGAAAAATGTAAACAAACAAACAAACAAAAATGTAAATTTAAAAACTCCATTAAAATGTACAAATTTTATAACATTCAAGTAACCATTTTTGCCTTTTTAAGCATTATATGTTTATTATGTTCAACAAAAAAGTAAAATTTGTAAATACATTTTACAATATATCAGTAGTCATTTTTCCATCTTAGAGCACCATACATGATGTTGTTTATTAATAAAAAAAATTCAGATTATGTTGAAAGCAAAAACATTTTTTTCTTTTTTTAATTATCATTTCTGAATTTGATGTGAAGTGTTTGTGAAACAAAATATTTTCTGAGCATAATGTTAAAAGTGTAAAAAATTTAGGTCATGTTAAAATTTTGTACTGATTTTAAAATGTCAAAATAATTAGAGATTCTAATTTCTTGATAACAAGACTATTATTATGGTTCTATGAGAAAAACAGTATTGAAAAAAAAACCACTCAGAGGTAATAATAGTGATAAAAGGCAGTCCCTTCACTATTTGCTTTACTTTAAAAATATGGTGTTAATTTTTTTTGACTTATTCTTAATGCTTCAGTTAATGCATGAATGAACACATGCTCAGTAAAATATAATTAAATGTGTCCCCTCAATTTATTATTAATAACTATATTATTATTTTTTTTTTTTTAATTTTTTTATACTATAATCTTAATTTATATATGAATACTACACACATAAACAGTGTCTGTTCTGAATATATGTGTGTTGAAAAGTACTCTATACTTGCAGTTCAATAAATATATATTCTAATCCAGGGGTCCCCAACCCTATGCCCACAGGCACCATGGTGCCCGCAGACCATTTTACATGTGCCCGCCGCTATCCGAACACGATAAAAAATCATTTATCTGATACAAATAAATTTAATTTTTAAAATTTCTTATAAATTATTGTATTATATTGTAATCAAATTGTAGGGCATACTATACTTTTACAGCGTAAAAATATAAACGTTAATTATAATGTTAAAATTTTATTTTTGAAATAAATATTTTTTGTACATTATGTGTACTATTAACAATATCCAATTATAAATTTACAATGAAAAACTAAATGGTGCCACCCCCCCCCCCAGTTGAAAAAAATAAATTGTGCCCGCCAACTAGCTGGTATTACAGAATGTGCTCTTAAGTGCAAAAAGGTTGGGGACCGCTGTTCTAATCTAATCAAGGTTATTCAATAAAATATGGAGAATTATATACTATATACATTCATACACAAGGGGATCATGTAGCAAAATATAGCTTAGTTCAGGGCCTTTTTTATTAAACATAATGATGACATTATTTATCCAATCTCATTTTTTACATCTATTTTATATTTTATAGATATATATGAAGCATCTAAGTAAATACATTGTTATTTTATATGATATCAAAGTTGGTGAATGTATATTGTGAAGAATTTGATTGAATGCTTTGTTTAAACTTTGATTGAGGATTTTTTTTTTCAAGTTTTGCTTTTATCAGTGCATTTTTCACCATGGGTTAGTCATATTGTAGCCATCTATTAGCACAAAAGTCAAACCAACTTTTCTCTCTATGGAAACATTTTGAAACATTTTACTTCACATTTCAAGTGAGTAAAGTATATACAACATCTGTTGTAATTTAATTTCATTTCTCACTTTTAGATATCTTAAACTTAACTTTATATATATATATTTCAAACTTTTATTCCATCACACATACTGAAGATATTTGAAAAAGATAAATGATCTCAAAAATGTATATTTTGTGCTAAATCACAATCTCTTTCACAAATTTTCATCATTTGTTTGGCATTGTTGTATAGCAAATTACTGTAGTTTGATTTACAAGTATCAAACTTTTTGCACTCACAACTTTAATACAAACTATAAGATTAAGTGTGATAATTGGAATATTTTAGAGAAGTTAATGATTTTAAAAATTTAATAAGTTTGTTGTAATAATAAAATGAGAATTTCTATGGCTAAACAAGTCCTTAATAAAATTAGAAACTGATTTTGTGTCTTGTGGAAACTTGTTTTTTTTTTTGTTAGTGTGGCATTATATGCAACAGAGATTTGAAAAATTTAAAAAAAAAAAGAATTTAAATGATTATAATTTTAAGTTATGGATTTGGAAATATATAAAAAAGAAAAGATACAAGGGTAATGAAATGTTAAGATGAGTAAATAAAAGAAAACAATCTACTGAGAAATTATGAAGTGGAAGGAAAATATTTAAAAGCATAGCGACAATATTTTAGAATGACTTATGCAGAAAGAGAAAGCGAGAAGAAGAATAAAAAATATAATCATTTATTTGAAAAAATGTAGCTATGAGTGTCTGAAAGTCGAATCAGTGGGAAGAAAGACAAACAAAATTGTGATGCTTATGTACAATATGGAGAAATTAGATTTCCAATTACTGAATGTAATTCATTATTTTTTCATCATATCACATGGAAAAAATGATGAATTGTGGGTTTGTGATCTGCTTGGAATGGTACTAACCATCCAAGTAAATATAATTACTTTACACTTTAAATTAATAATAGTAAATCAACCAGCTTGGTGTTAAAATATAAATATTCAAAGTTATAGTATTTTTTTTAATAAATCAATCTATTTTAACATGGCTTAAACACTACCCATGTCCGAATTCTTTTGCAGTACATGAAACATTCAGTACCTGTTATCATGTAATTATTATATTTTTATATTTATTTGGATGATTAGTGTTACTGGCGTGGGTTAATGAAAAGGTTTTCAAAATGTATGCATAATTTTAGAATAATTTATTAATTTTTTCATATAGTACTTCATATAAAAAATGAGTGGTTGATACACTATAATTTAAGTTATCATATTTCCAGATTTGTTTACGTTTATTTCAAAGTATTTTAATCTATTATATATATTTGAATGATTTCTCTTATAGCATTTATCATAAAAATAAAAAAAAAATAAAAAAATAAGCTTGTTTAGAAATATTTGCTCTTTATTACATATTGGTAATTGCAAGCTATATAGGTCATGTAATTTATCAGTTGGTTTTATTTTATATATATATATTATTGTTACATGTGCCTCTTACTCCTTACATCTCTCCAAATCACCTTTTGGCCTAATCCCAATACAAGACCCATGATATTAACGTTATTTGTTAATCACTAGATTGATAAAAATTAAAGTACTATAATTGACAAACCATTAATTGCAACACACATTTAAACCCCAACTTAATTATACTATTAATAGATATCTCAATAAAATTATAATATGACAGCTAACTTTTAGTAATTATTGTCTTGTTAAGTGTGATATAATTTCAATACACTATAACAAGTCGTGGTAAATATGATCCGATAAAGTGAATGCAATCAAGAAATGAAAATTTATGTTGAAGTAAATAAATATCAAATAAAAATGTTATCGTTATTAACATATTACATATAATAATATTCATTAATAATGACGTCAACAATAGACTTAAATGATAATCATAAACTTACTGTTTTTCAACAACTAGCTTATTCTCTAAAAAGAGAGAAAATTTCTCATCTGTTGAATAAATGAAAAAAATTTAAGTAGAGAATTCGAATTTACAATTCGAATAGAAACATCAGCCACTTTTGAGTTGAAATAATATTAAAATCCAATATCTGAAGATCGGAGAAAGCAAGAACAAGCATTTAGAATTTTTAACAAACTCAGGAATTCGAAATTGAAATCTTCGAAAGTAAATTCAGATCATTCGAATTTCCAGTGTCTGTAATTCTAAGTTATAAATAGAACTATCTAGATCTGAGGATATCTCATAATACAAGAAATATTGCTATTAATTCACTTAAAATAATTTGTTTAAGAAAATATAAATATTGATACTGACAAATATGCATTCCTAAGGTGAAAAACGACATCGGGGAAAGAAAGTCGTTGCTCATGAAGCTATAACTATCAGAACCAGGATGGAATTGATCTAGCACTTTACATCTGCCTTACGAAACCAAGTCGATATTTAATAAATGGATCCAATAATTCTCCACTTCAAAACAGAAATTCCAAGGATATAAACGATAAGTGACTTAATGAATGTTCTAAAACATTCACAATTTACCATCTATACCTAAAATGGATTAATGAGGATTACCAGCATGATTCACTAAGACATTATTAACTTCAAAACCAAATTTACGTTGACATCATTAATTTTATTTATTTGTATATTTGATATAAATGTTTTTGTTCTTAGTCCAAACATTTGTATAATTACGCTATATATTTTTTTCTTTGTTTGTTTATACTAATAATTGTGTCAAATGTTTTCGGTCATAAATAGTCTTCCTTGTCTGTATCATGAATACAGTATAAAATAGACAGATCCCATATCACCACTATAACAGATAGGAATATGATATATCAAGTTAATTAAAAAACGAATTACGATTTTCAAATAAAAATATAGTAAACAAAAATAATTGAGATAATCATAAACATAATATAAATTTCATTTATGTTAATATGGACATCAAATGGCTATTCTTTGTGCAGGATAAGGGTTTGGAAAAATAGTTGGAATTAATTGCAAAGAGTAACTATAAATGACGAATTAAAGGTTTTATAATTCTGTTACAAATTCTTGGTGTAATTTTTTAAATTCACTTTTTAATTGGTCAAATATTCTCAAATACTTATAAATATTTTTGTCTATTTACATATAACTTTACATATTCACACTTACCATTAAACGCCTACATATATTTACACATATCCGTATTTTATTGATGCTAATATACCTTGAATTAGACGACCAAGATTCTCTATGAGTTTCAAATCTGAGGATAACAGAAATGAAAGACGTCATGGACGACACATTTAATATATAGTTGATTTTTAACCTCTCCTATGAAATAGATTAAAGTGTATGTGGCATATATAGGCACAAGGATCAAATACCTACTCTCTTACTCATTGTGGTAAACTAGATAACCTATTCTTATATCAGATAAAAGCCTGTTCCACTACATATGGAATTACCCATTATGGGGCATTGAATCTTATATTAGTATCACACTTGGTTATGCATATAAAATATATACAATTGTGGGTTAATCTGATTTTATATTAACATACAATTCTGTAATTCCAATAGTAAAACAATAAAACATAAATATATTTATAAGAAATAGTGATCATGTGATGTTTATTGGCTTAAAATAAATATATTTAGGTATAAAATTATTTTCTTGATATGAAAAATTGAACTTGAATATGGATATTTACTGAGGATTAAAATCCAAATAAAATAAATAATAATCAACAGCTTAAATTGCTTTGAAATGGAGACATTATATAGTAAAAAAAAAGATCAAATAGAATAACAATTCCTGTGAACATAAAATAGTATGACAAGAATAGTAAAAGTGATGGCAATGATGAATATTTCCATGATGTACAGTATAATAAGAAATTTTAATTACAGTTCAAAAATTGAAATAAGAAATAGTTTTAAAAAAAATAGTAGAAAAATTCATGATGATTAGGAGCAAAATCAAAATGTTATGATTAGAAACAAATATTGAAAAAGAAAACAAAGTTCAAATAGGAATGAAACAAATAAAGAAGCAATAGAGAGTACTATTTCAGAAGATATAGAAGTAGAACAGATCATAGGTGTATCTGGTGGGACCACAGTATCAAGTACCCAATCCCCAGAAATTATTAAAACTTCAAGTAAACAAGAGGAAGAGAAAGGAAACATAAATGATGTTTTACTTAAACAAATTAGTATAATGATGCAATAAATGTTCGCAAGTCATCTACAACCCATATTTGCAAGTCAACAACAAATGAGAGCAGACATGAAAGCAGATTAACACCAGATGATGGATAATGTAAGAAATGATTTATCAGAAAAATTAGATTTAAATACTGAACTGAAAGCTGAAGTATCCCAAATACAGACTGGCATTAATAAGAGATACAACAAATTGATAAGGTTATCAAAGAAAAAGATCTTAATTGGCCAAAAAGATTGATTGAATTTGAAAAAAAAATCAGAAAATTAAAGGAAAATGAGATATATGGAAATAAAAAATATATGATAAATTTGAAGATAAAATTCATCAAGAAGAAACAAAAAAAAAAAGATATCACTAAAAAAATGAAGAATATCCACGTAGAAATCAATAGTTATAAAAAAGATCAAGAAACTAAAGTAAATAATCATGAAAAAAAAATTCAATCAATAGAAAATTATTACATTATCATAACATTAAACAAAACTTAACAGACACAGAAATATAACAAAATAAAAACAGCATCAAAATCTTATTGGAAAATCACAGGAATACTTCAGTAGATCAAACAATAAAAAAATTAAAGGATGAATATGAAAAAAATTAGAGAAAAAAAGAAAAACACTAGTCAAATTTCTCAAAATGTTAAATCCAAAGATGAAGTAAAAACAACAACAGAGATATTTAACTGTATTTTGGAATATATTAATAGAATTGAGGAAAAGAAAAATATGATTGGAGATCAATATGAAATGAGAAATGAGAGCAAATATATATATATAAAACAAAATAATAATGAAAGTATCATCAACCCAATGGAAGAATATGTAAATATTTACAATGCACAATCACCAATCAATGTCCAAAAAGAATATAGTAACTCTCATAACCATACCCTTCAAACCAACATGATAAATCAATTCATGAAATTAAGTGTTTACAGGTCTGACCAATGAAGGTCCCATTGAGTACTTAAGAAGTTTGAATTTGTATTTTTAGTCAACAGCAATCTTTCAGAAGGTGAAAAGTTAATAGTGGCATACAGCCATCTACAGGGAGATGCTCTATCTTTATGGGAGTCATTATTCCAAATATCGAAGACATTTAATGACTAGCAAACATTGCTAATAAAGAACTTTTGGAATAACAATCACCAAGAAGCTTTGTTATACCAAATCTTGCAGAAAAAATATAGGAGTGGTCTTGGTGAAACACTTATTATGTTTTTTAGAAGGCAATTAGCTAAATTAAAAACCTTAGATACCCTACCAACTTAGCCAAAATCAAATAATCTCAATACTAAAACATAACTTGCCTTTGAAGACAGAGCAATCCTAATTATGCACCAATACACAAAATATAGAACAGATTGCTGATTTATTAAACAACATCGATACCAATAATCAGAACATAATGTATAAATATTCAGAAAAAAAGAAAAGAAGAAATACCCATAAGGGCTATTAATTACAAAAAGAGAAAGAATAATAATAACCCTAACCATTGGCCAGGTAAAACAATAAAAAAAAGATATCATAAAAAATAAAACAGTTGATGATTTACATCAGACACCAAGCCCCATTAATATAGCATCCACTAGCAAACAAAATCAAATGAAAGATGGGTATAATAAAAACATACCCAAAACTTCAAATAAAGTAATATAAGAAGGGGCTTGGGAAGTGGTTTCTCTCCTCAAGGATCTATATTAAAATTAGGAACAAAATCAAGCCAGTAATAAAAGAAATGACCTACTTAACCTGTTCATGGGAAGATAAAGCACTTAATCATGCTTTATAAAGTTGCACTATAATAAAAATAATATTTGAGGATTTAAGAGTCAAAGCCTTGTTAGACACTGATAGCCAAATCTCTGTTATTTCTAAAAAATTCTATAGAAAGATTATGGATAAAAATCCACATATTAAATCCTACCCCTCAGGTCAATACAAGTTACCATGGCTAACAATAAGGTAAGTTTAACTTAAAAACCAATCTGGGTCAAACTGACCATTAACCAAACATGTATCTCACTTGTCTTTTTAATACTAAATGGCCTCTTTCATGAAGTCATCCTAGGAGCAGACTTCCTACATATGAACAAGAGTATGGTCAATTTCAAAAAGAAATTAGAGTAAGTGATGAGGTTGTATAAATGACATTACTGCCAAATTATAACCTAAATGAAATTGATTGTATATTATCTACCATATGTGAATCACTGTTGAAAGAAAAATTTGCGGAGTCAAGATTTAATTAATGATATAGAAAGATTGCGATATGTGATTAATGAATAAAATGTTGATATTCTTAGAAGTACCAGAAGTGATAGAGGGATTCCAGCAAAGAATTAAATTGTTTGAAAACCAACCATTTCAATCCAGATCATATCCAATCCCATATCAATATCAAAATAAAATTAACAAACAGATGAATAAAATGATCGATTGGGAATAATTTCCAAATGTACCTCACCACATTGGAATCCTATTGTAATAGATTGATGAGATTTCATCTAGCTGTTCAACAGTTAAACATAATTACAATTCAAGATAGGAATTTACCACCACCTATTATTATGGTCAAACATGTAAAATTTGCTAACAAGGCTGAAAGACTGAACAGGGTTTTTCAACCAGCATGCATAGGGGCATTGCTACCCCACAATTCTACTTTAAACTCCTACCTAGGCTTCTTAGTCTCCACTACATAATTAACACCTTTGATGTCACCACAGCTTCTCTTCTCATACAGATGTGCTCAGCTCAGGGTTCAGCACAGACTCTTCTCAGGCTTCCTTCACCAATTCAAAACATTTTTAATCACGAGCTCTAATCTAAATAATTACTATCTACATGATTATTTATTTAGTTATTCATATATTTATTAATATAATTCTGACTGCAAATAATGAAAACATTTATTATAAATAGAATAACATTTATTAAATAGAAAGAAAAGAGATGAACAGAATAGCTTACATATTGTGTTATTTAAAATTAATCTGTTGGTTTCCACACAATGATATTTTGAAGATGATGATGTTTATAAACATAATATAGTATGCCCTTTTAATTCATAGGTAGTCACATAAGAATACAAATCAATTCATTATGCATTTGAATTTAAATACTTTATTTATTTAATCTTAAATATTAGAGACTATTGTGCATGGGTTAGATTTAGATTACCTATGGCTATGGATAAGGTATAGATGAAGGCTTGACTTTAAAAAGTAACTTGGGCATCATTGTACTACATTGTTTGTGGACTATCAATGGTTGAAAGATAAGGATCAGCTTGGCAATATGGGTGGCAGGATTCACGATTAAACATGGATGTCCCCAGCCACAGAGGTTTCCTGCTTCTAACTGAAGATGCATCTAGAATTTGGGGTGGCTGGGAATCTTCTGTACATTGGCCTAACCTAGTTTAATGCTAATTCTGAGATTAGAGAATCAGGCACATGGAAAAGTATGGCAGGTCCTGGATGCACTGCCTATATCTAAATAAATGAATCATGCAGGAAATAGAGGTAACAATTTTTTTAATGAGACCATTGCAGCACAATTATATGTAGCAACACAATTACAGGGATGAAAGTATGATTTAATTAACCTTCAGTCTATACTAAATTAAAATAACAAATTTCTTTTAAAATATGGCATGTATCCCCATTTAACCAAATAGAAAATTTTACTTGAAACTGTAACCCATCCACAATTGAATAATAACTTTTAAAATCTAACTATAGTATATTCAAACAGGGAGGAATATTAATAACTCATAATTCTGATCGATCTTTTAAATCCATTATCTTTTAAATCCATTATTTATTACATTGATTTGAAAACTATAATTTACAGCTTTAATTACATATATAAATGTGTGACATACATATATAGATGAAATATGACATTTTAAGGAATTTAAACTACTTTTACCTTATGGAAATATAAATATATTAATTTATTAAGTGTAATCAGATGTTATAATAATAACATGAAGGTTGAAACCTTTGACAGAGGCACCTTAAAATACTTACATGACAGCCGATCAGAGATTTTACAAGAAAAAGATGCTGCCCACCTTCTTCTCTACTTAAGTTTATAGATATATATATAAATAAGCCAGTCTTAAGCATTTTAAAATGAGAGCATGAAGCTTTAAACACCTTTACATTTAATTCACTGACTATTATATATAAATAAACAATGTGAAATCTTTCAATTTACTACAAAGTAATTTTCAAATCCAATGAATTGATAGTAACAAATGTAAATATATTAATTTATTAAATGCGAGCAGATGATATAATAATAACATGAAAGGCTGAAACCTTTGACTCTCAAGTCAAAACACAAGGCAAAGACTGGCTTATTTATATATAAATTTAAATAGAGAAGAAGGTAGGAACCATCTTTTTCTCATAAAATCTCTGCCTTGTGTTTTCACTTGAGAGTTTCCAATGCAGTCATTATTACATTCTGATTGGCTCTCATATAAGCATTTTTAAGGCATTTCTGTCAAAGGTTTCAGCCTTTCATGTTATTATTATCTCATCTACTTGCACTATTAATATATTTACATTTGTTACTATCAATTCATTGGATTTGAAAATTACTTCTGTAGTAAATCGAAAGATTTCACATTTATTTATATATAATATTTAGTGAATTAAATGTGAAGGTGTTTAAAGCTTCACACTTTCATTTCAAAATGCTTAAGACTGGCTTATTTATATATAAATTTAAGTAGAGAAGAAGGTGGAAACCATATTTTTCTCATAAAATCTCTGCCTTATGTTTTGACTGAAGAGTTTCCTATGCAGTCATTATTACATCTGATTGGCTGTCATGTAAGCATTTTTAAGGTGTTTCTGTCAAAGTTTCAGCCTTTCATGTTATTATATCATCTGCTTGCACTTAATAAATTAATATATTTACATTTGTTACTATCAATTCATTGGATTTGAAAATTACTTTGTAATAAATTAAAAGATTTCACGTTAGTTATTTATATATAATATTTAGTGAATTAAATGTGAAGGTGTTTAAAGCTTCACACTTTCATTTCAAAATGCTTAAGACTGGCTTATTTATATATAAATTTAAGTAGAGAAGAAGATGGAAACCATCTTTTTTTTTTAAAAATATATTTACAAAGTTTACATAGTTTCATGATGTTGTTTTCATACATGTTATACTTAATAGCTGATCGCAAAAGTTCATAAGATCAAATGCTTGGTAGACCAATTCTGGACCAAGTATCTTTGTATAACCATTCTGGTGTAAGCAGCCGGTCCCTGGCACATATGCTCTTCACAAGACCTATGAAGATCTCTGTGACTAAAGAGCCTGAATGACCGAAAACACATTTGCATCTGGTCAACCAGACTGCAAAGGTAAGGAAGACAGAGAATCTGATAAGAGAAAAAATTCCTGTCTTGATGGCATTTCTGGATATTTAAGGCCTCTCTGATGTCAGATGTAACTTTCTCTGTGATGAAGGTTCTGAAAAATGGACAATTATAAAGTAAGTGCTGGATGATTTCATCAGCAGTATTACATAGCTTGCATTGAGGATTGATTTTGGTGAATCCTCTTTTCCATGCCAAAAAATGGTTAGTGGGTAAGGATGAGATGTTGAGCTTTAAGATAAAGTCTATGTATTTTGGTTCAACAAACCAGTTCTTCAATTTTTTAGCAATGGTTTATTGTCTATGCCTAATGTTGTCAGGAGGGCAGTCTGGTTTTGAAATCTGAGGTTATAGACCTGACAGTAGGTTGTTTTACCTTCAAGGGAGGTTTCAGATAGATTTGTCAGCTTGGTGACATGTAACCAAATAACTGTGTCTCTTCTGCTTGCAAAAGATGATGGTGTGTCTGTAGGTTCAACTGGAGTGGCTAGGTTTATTTCTGGCTGTTTTAAGTGAATTGCACATAGAACTGCAATTGCTTTCTGCAATCCAAGTCCATTTAACTCTGTAGGCATCTGCATCTTACAGATGCTGATGTCAACACCCATTTCATTCTACATGATCTTTGAACACAGTGAGTTCATTGATGACTGAAATGCTTCAGTAGGTTTAATTATGGTTAGATAATAATTCAATCTTGGAAACACCAGCATGTTGAGAAGGGCTACTTTGCCCAGCAAGAAAAGTGAGATTTGGGATAAAGATCAAACCACTTTGCTAGATTTTTCTAAGATGGAGTGTTCGATAACTTTTGCCATAGCAAGTCTAGACTTTGCCATGGGAAAACTGAGGAAGAGTTGCATCTCAGCTGTAAAGACTGACAGAATCACTGTGCCAGTGCTGATTTTCCACATGGAGGACTTGCTATAGTTGATGTTCAGATTTAGTTTCTTTGAATATTTATCGATGCTTTGTGTGAGTGTTGGAAGGTGACTTTTATCAGGGAGGAAGATGGTGATGTCATCAACATAGGTTATATGTCATACATGATGTTTCAGGGCTGGCACAAAAATTCCAGAGAGTCTGCACTCTATCTCTCTGAGCATAGGATTTATATAGGTGATGAATCAGAGAGTGGTGAGTGAAGATCCCTGGGGAATGGAAAGATGAGGTCTGAAACCATTGGAAAGTCTTCCATCCAGTGACATTAAGATAGATCTGTTCAAAAGCAGATTAACCAATAGTTCTGGTATAAATGCCAGGGACTTGGTAGTCAAAAAGACTCTGGAATAGAACAGTATGTATGACAGAGCCAAAAGCTGAGGCAAAGTCAAGTTGAATAACTATAGTCAAGTAGAATAACTATAGGCTTAGGTTTTCTATGCAGTCTGATGTGTTCTACAAGAAGAAGAACATGCTGCACAACATCCAAGGTGGAAGAGTCCTTATGCGCAAATTAAGATGGCATGATGTGTGTGTAGAGTTGATCTTGGATTTTGTCCTTGACTATGGCCTCAATGATCTTGATTAAGAGGGGAATCATGGAAATGGGCCTTATGTTGGAAAGGGTAGAGGGATTGATGGGCTTTTTTAGGTAAGGAACAAGAGCTACAGAATACAGGTCTGGAGTATTTTGAAGTCTTCTGACAATATATCTATACTACACAGTACAATGCAGGCTGTGAAATGTCTCAAGTGGATAAGTACAAATCTCAGAATTCTGTGGAGTCCTGGATGATCACTCTCAGGATAGGCCATAAGCTTTTGGTTTATCTGATTTTCAATGATGTCATGAGCAACCCCATGTTCCAAGTGATTCAAGATGTTTCCAACCTCAAATTTATAATTTTGTAGCCTGCCCTGAAAGTGTTCATGAATCTTTGCAAACATTGCTGGGCCACTGAGGCAAACATGATCAACTGACAATGAAGTAGGTGTGGGTCTGGCCAGTAGTGCTGATTGCCAAAAAGATTTTGGACCTTTTGGTAGCAATGTAATGCATGAAGACCTTTTGTTTGCTATGGTATTGAGTTTTCAGCTCCAAAATATCTTGGGGATGGATAACAATATGGTGTAGAGATTTTAAACTGTCATTTATAGCATCCACATATTTTAATAATTGATTTGGACCTATGGCTTTCTTTGTGTATGAGTCTATGAGTGAGGTCTATGAGTGAGATCAATATAGTGGTGAAAGATGACCAAGCCTGTAGTAGAGGCAAAATAAGAATTTTGATTTTTTGGAACAAGATATAGGTTTTAGAGAAGATGAGTTCTGGAGTTGCTGCTTTGTTGAATAGTCTAATGATAGGTGTATAATCTATATGAACTGTGGTGGTGAGATCTATGTGACATGATATTAGAAGAGCTAAATGATCAATGAGGGAACGAATTGAAGCTTGGTGCATATTTCAAAGTGAAGTTTGGGTGAATAATAGAGAAGGTCAATTAGAGATTTTTTGCAGTGTGTAGAAGAAGGATCTAGGAAAGAAAACCCCCTCTCCATACAGCAGGACTCTATTAATTAAGTAAAGATATTTTTGTTGAAGTTATTGTAACTCATGTTGAAGTCACCAAAGAAGACAATAGGCGAGGCATTTGAAGAGAGGAAGGAATTGATTTTATTGATTACTACTTGTGCTGAATAAGAATCATTTCTGATGTACAAGTAAATGATATTTATTGCCATATTTCCAAAAGTGATCTTAATGACTAATAGATCATTGCTAAGGTGTAATATTCCGAAAGAGCTGTAGGTCAGGTTCTTGTTGATTAAAACAGTAACTCCAGATGACACTGTGTTTGAGGGTACATAATGAAATAGACCATACTATTGCATCAGCTGAGTGATTTGGTGATTTGAGTTTATATGTAGTTCAATTTTGGAAAGACAGACAGACTATGTGAAGATCTGTTTTGTCTATCCATTTTTTAAGTGCTAAGACATGGCCTAGGGAGTTAAAACCCCTTATATTTATTCTGGACAATTTAATAAGCATGTTAAGTTGTTACAGAAGTTTGTAGGTTATGTTTATTAAGCTATGATAAGTACATCACATAGGAGAGTTATTGACATAAATTTTGATTTGCACCCCGGTGGTTTGTCAGGGTCATGTGACACAGTAGCCAGTTGAGTTGAAACAGGTATTTTGGAGCCTAAGCAGAGGTTGGAATTGTGTTTACCTTCATTGTGATCATCTTCAATAGCTATGTTTTGGGAGGAGGTGCTTTCTTGTGTACTGAGTGATTGAGCTAGTTTAGTTCTTTTTTTGTTTTCTTTTTTCTCAAGCTAGTAGCATGGCTTGCTGCTTGTTTGGTGTGTTTGTCATCAATGTCTGAGTCAACTGTAGATAACTGATCTCTTCTTGCTGTGAGGTGGATGAGTCTTGGGTTTTTCTTTTGTTGTTTGGAATGGTATGTTCTTGTTGAGACTTTGTGACTGGAAGGGTTTGTTTTGTTGATAGTGGTTCACTGTTGGGAACTTGTCTTGGATGATCTTGCTTTGGGTGAGTTTTAAATGCTTCTTGTATATTCTGGGGTGTCATGTTGATAGCTGATGTTTGTTGTTTTGGGTTCATATGGGTAATGGTGTGATTTTGTGTCTTCTGTTTTAGAATGTGAATCTAGAGTTGTTTGGAAGGTGTGTCATCATTAGATGAGTTGGTTGAAGTGTGATGGTTCATTTTTTGACAGTTTGCCAAATGTAAATCAATTTTGGAGTCTTGTATCTGCTCTTTTATGTGATCATCTGTGTTAGTGGATGAAGAATGTGATAGTTGAATAAAGTTTTGCATATTTTTTATGAATTTATGATTCTTGCTTTTCCTACTGTTGCAGACATCACAAATTCTGTTTGGTCATAACCTTACCAGATGTGATCAGTCTCCATAGTGGAAACATTGGGGTTGAACACCTCAAATAGCTATGAAAATTGGATATTTTTTCTCTTCCAGAGTTGAAGGAATATCCAATGGAATGAAACCTTGATTGAGCTTGGGAGAGAAGGCAGCACTGTTGGATGAAAATTCAATATCTGCCATTCTTTCTGTGAGGTACTTAACTAGTTAACATGCCATATCTAGCAAGCAGCATCTATTGCTCAGCATAAGTGAAGTTAAAGTAGCAGTTATGTACTATTCCATAGACTGTTCTTGGATTATTCACATTTATTTTGATGAGATATATGTCTTTTAAGAACAGTTGTTGTATTTTAAAGAGTTCTTCCTGTAGTAGATACTGAAACTCAATAATAAAGCAGCATCTGTTAGGGTGGTGATAGATCATGTGAATAGATTCTGTTAACTGAAGACTTTTGAGAAGCAGAAAGAAGTCATCTGTTGGAAAGGTAAATAATTGATAGAGGTTGTTAGTGGTGATTAGAATCAATGTGTTTTCACTGTGGTAGTTGAGGAAAGAGTTAAACAACAATGAGGGAATTCTAGAATTAAATTCTTGGCTTATGGCTTCATAATTGTTCATGTAGGACTGGAAAAATTGTTTTGGTTGTGTTGATCTCATCATTGATTAACATAAAGTTATCATCCTCAATGAAGTCCATAACATTGTGTTGAATGTCATGTTTAATTGCTTCTTTGATATGGAATTTAGGTTTATTGTTTTCCAATACCGTACCATAGCTTCGGTTTTTTGTTGGGTTGGAATTGACATTTGTGTTTGATATTGAAGATTGAAAGCCTGTAGTATGATTAGCTGCTAGATTGTGGTCAGAGAGTGCATTATTGGTTTCAAAATTGGTATTAATGCATGGGAAATCTGTTTCAATGAAGTTTATTTCAATCAGTGATACTAGCAGTTTTTCTAAATTTATTTATTGGACCAAAATATGAATTGCGTATTTTGCTATTGGATTTCAAATCGAAATTTTCACTTAAATTTTGTTTTACAGGTATAAAACTATTAGATTGTTGTTGGGACTGTGTATTTTTACTTATTTCTCCTTTATGAGCCTTTAATTTTGTTTGTAAAATGATTTTTGGTTCATTTAAAGGTTCATTATGGAAATCTATAGCTGCTACAAGTGAGGTACCCACCTTCATTTAAAAACTTTTCAAAACTTGTTGTGCCGATATTTCCAAATTGATTTTTTACTAGATTGGGCTATTTTTAGATATATGACATTGTTTTTGGTGTTTAATATGTGGGATTTTGGGTGCATTGATAGGTGTAGATAGCTGTTGTGAGATATTAGTGGGAATTTCTAATTTTTTGAGATTTATGGATGAATTTACTGTAACAACTTTTTGCATTTTAGAAGTCATGGTCATGTTATTTTTGTTTGCATTCACAACAGTTTCTTTTGATCATTGAGAGCTTTTACTTTTTTTAAAGAAAGTTAGCCAGGTTGACCTGATGTTTTCACTTTCTAGGAGACTATAACTATGACTCATTTTTGTAATTAGAATATTATAACACAAAAATAAAGCTTACCAGCTCTGATGAGCAGCTTGGAAAAGATTTAATACATTTAATAAACTTTTTAAAATGAAAAGATGTAAAGAGATGAAAACAAACTGGCACCATCTAGAAATATGGGGGAACTATCTTTTTTTTGTAAAGTCTTTGCCTTGTGTTTTGACTTGAGAGTTTCCTATACAGTCATTATTACATCTGATTGGCACTTGTATCAAAGGTTTCAGCCTTTTATGTTATTCTTATGGAAATATATAAATTATAAAACAGAATCAAATGTATTTATTTTCTCACACATTTCTAAGGAAACTCTTAAGCAATCCTATTCATATAAAATGTTGAACAATAATAATAATGCTCATCATCATTCAATAATTCTCTCTTAGTAAGTTTTAAAAAAGAGAAAAAAATATCTTTACTTAAAAGATGGGGGGAAAGAAAATAAAAAAATCAATCAAAACAACATACAGGAAGTTCCCTAGTTACAAACATTCGAGTTACAAACATTTTGCTACTACGTAATCGCTTTTGGACTTTAGATCTTTATCTATGTACATAATAAAAAGAACTATTTACACACATTCATCATTGATTTTTTTCTAAAAAAAAGATAAACTTTGGAATATAGAAAATAATTAAAAGTATATTTTAGAGAACAATAAAAGCCTATATAAAATACAGTAAATCTTCCCATCTCTCTGACATTGATTACTTTTAGTTTTAGCATTGTCACAGACTGTCTTGATTAGTGCTTATTTTTAAATGTAGTTTGTGCACAATTACATTACATATACACTGTATATATTTCTGTTTTGGTGAATTTTTTTTATTCTTATTAATTAAAAACATGAGTGAGATATGAAAAAACAACAGTGTTGATACAACTAAAAAGAAATCAAGGTCTCATAAACCCCAAATGATTGAGACAAAAATGAATATAATTAGACATTCTGAAAATGTTAAATCTTTTGCTTCAATTGCATGTTCAGGTAATTTAAACTGATCAACAATATATACAATTGTGACAAACAAAATTAAGGAATATTTTAAAAATTGTGGAAATATTTCTCAAAGATTGTTTCAAAAAGACATGGCAGAGTAATGGATGAAATGGAGAAAGATCAACATCAAAAAGGCATCCCAGTGAGTTTATCAGTTATTCAAGCTAAGGCTCTTAGTTTGCATGAAGAATGGAAGAAAGAATTAAAAGAAGACTCTGCTATTGAATTTGTAGCAAGCAATGGCTAGTTTCACAAATTTAAAATGAGATATTTTTTTACATAATATTAAATGAACTGGAGAAGGTGCCAGTGCATATAAGAAAGCTGCCAGTGAATTTATTTCCACTTTCATTAAAGATTAAGCTTATTTTCCATGCCTAGTCTTCAATGTAGATGAGATGGGATTATTTTGGAAAAATTATGCCTGCATATATATATTTAGCAAAGGAAGAATCAGTTGCATCTAGGCATAAGCCTTCTAAAAACAGATTAACATTGATTCTTGGAGGTAATTTAGCTGATGATTTTAAATTTTAGCCAATGATAATTTATTAGACAGAAAATCCTAGAGCTGAAAGGAAAAGATAAAAGAATGCTTCCAGTCATTTGGAAATCAAACCCTAGGCTACTGCAGAACTTTTTCAAGATTAGTTCTCACTTCATTTTGTGCCTTCTGTTAGGAAATATTGTAGTGAGAATAATTTACCATTTAAAACACTATTGCCTGTACACCCAAAATCTCTGCAAAATTTATATGCAGAAGTTAATGTTGTGTTTATCCTTCCCAATACTACAAGTGAAATTCAACCTATGGAACAAATTGTGATAACTATTTTAAGCAGTTTTATATGAGAAGATTAATGACTCAAACAATCAAGACAATTGCAAGAAAAGACCTACATGGAAAAGTTATAATATATAAAATGCAATAAATATTATTAGGGATGCATGGGCTGAAATAAGAGAGTCAACAATGAAAGGTTGTTGGAAAAAATATATCAACAAATGATGAATGCTTCTATGGACATTATAGAAACTCCTGAAGATATCACAACTGAAATAGTCAATATAATGAATGAATTAAATTTAGATGTCACTGATGAAGATATTGATGAGTTAATGCAATCTCACTTAGAATTTCTGTCAAATGAAGACTTGATTAAACTACAAGAGATGAATGAAATACAAGATGAAGAAGAACTTGATAATGAACTTATTGTTAAGAGTTTGACAATCAAGAATATGACTGAATCCTTCATGCATCTTGACAAATTTTGTATCATCATGGAAGAATGTGATCCAATGGAGAGTGTATATCTCATGTATGAAGGACAATAGAAAAATACACAGAATGTTATGGAATTCTTTATCAAGAGAAGAAAAAGAATGCAATTTAATTAACACTTGATAAATTTGTAAACAAAACTCCAGATACTAATCAATAAAAAATAAACACTGTATTTTGAAAACCCTTTTTGATGTTTTTTTTACAGACCTCTACTTACAAAAAATTTCATCTTCAAACACATGTCAGGAACAAATTAAGTTTGTAACTAGGGGACTTCCTGTATTACTATTCTTACTTTAATTTACTATTTTACAATTTTCAGGCTCTTGATTCATGATGTTTCTTGGGATGTCAGAGAAAGAGAACTGCAAAACATTTCTAAAACTATTTAAAATCACTCCTCCATCATTCAAGTTTAACATATAAACAAGATAAAAATAAAATTGAAATTAACTAATCATTGAAATCAGCAGAATTTGGATGTAATTAAATTATTCTAAAATTAATAAAGTTAATACTAGTGTGTAAATAACAATAGTTTAGTAGCAACTAATAAATAGACATTAAAATTTACTTTTAAACAAAGGCTACTGGCAAGGCTGTAGTGCCTTGGATGTTGGATCTATATGTGGTCTACAGCATGATACACTGTGCTCCATTGACTTCTCTACAATGCTCTGAACATGAGTTTACTCAGTTTCTCAGGATCAGCATAGGAATTGATAGAAATATAAATAGCTTTGGTCATGTTGATGGAACTCTCTTATTGATGCCATGCTCACCGATGACTGGGGAGAAACTGACACCAGATTACTCATTCACATTGGTAGAAAATTTAACCATATATATATTTTTAATTAGCAATTTTACAGATGAAAATCAGAAAAAGCAGAATATCAGAATCTCTCATAAAAAGAAGCAGAATCTCTTAAACAATGCATTTTTGAGTTGTAATGGATTTGATCCTTCTCTAACTTTAATTGCAGTTCTATTAACATTTTAATTCCTTATTGCTTAATTCATTGCTGAATCTGCTTTCTTGCTTTTGTTTATATTTACTTTCTAACACTTTTAAACATGACTAGACATTAAAGGTGTTCAACTATAACTATTTGAACTGATTTTAACTATAGATATCAAAATAAGGCACCACCATTTCCTCCTGTAATAGCTTATTTCCATTACCAACCCTTTTCCCATTGTATGTACTACATTAACATTTGTTTAATTAATTTAACCAGCTTTTAACTTTTAACTTTAAATAAGGTATAATTGTACACACATATGTGTGCATATTACTTATGTATGCAAATTTAAAGAAAATTATTACTTATGCTGGCAAATAGGTGAGAAATTAAGCAAGTATGAAGCAAGCATATATGCACACTTGTATGCATAACTTTACTATACACAAATTATTTCTAAAATTTGATAATAAGAAAGTATTTTCCACTTTTAATTTAACCTGTAGTTATTTACAAATCAAACTCCATTTAGACGATAATCAACATAATGTACTGCATTTCTATATGAGGAATTCATCTATCAATTTAATAGGATGCCATTTGGATTGATTAATTGTGGTGCCAGTTTGATAAGATGCCTGGATAAAAAATTTTCCCCTGAGATTAAACAGATAACAATCTATGTAGACGATATTTTCATTGCATCTCATACCATGGAAGGATATCTTCAACATTCGAAAATATTCTTTAAAGAGTGCTGTGATAAAAGTATAAAAATCAATTTCAAGAAAAGTATATTGGTGTGCAATGAAGTAGTCTTCTTAGTTCATGTAATTGGTTGTAATGGGTGATACCTTATCCTCATAAGATCAATGTGATACAGAATTTTCCTATATCAAAAAATAAAAAATCAGATCATTTTTAGGGTTATGCAATTTTTACAATCGTTTTTATTCCAAATTTGCTGATCACATGAAACTGTTATTAAGATGAAAGATGAAACTGGAATAAAGAGCAAGATGAGATGTTTGCTACAATTAAAACAGGATTTTTAGAGCAAGTCATACAAGCTTTTCCTGATTTGAATAAACCCTTTATTGTACAAACAGATAGTAGTGGTTATGTATTAAAGATAACCCTATCCCAAATCCAGGAGAATGGCCAAGTTGGAGTCCTTTATTTCATTAGCCATCTCTTAAAGAGTCCAAAAATAAATTATATAGTCACTGATAAAGAAGCACTAGCAATAGTGTGGGCTTTCCAGAAATTTCAACAAATGCTTTTTGGATCAGAAGTGACAATAATTACTGACCATAAGAGCTTTGAGTTTTGATCACAGCTATCTAACTAACAGTTGCCTTATTAGGCAGAGTTGGCTGTTATAAGAATTCCATTATAGTCAGATTCTGTATGGAATCTGAAACATTTAAGCTGATATATTAAGTTGAAATCTATGTCGATCAGGACAGCAACATTTAACAGTAAATAATGCCTACATTTTAAATATTGATGTAGCAATTAATGAAAATGTAGAGAATGATTTGTTAAATGTAAAACAGATTACCTTAAACAAAGAGGAAATAATCAGCTCTTAAAATATAAATCAAATAATGACAAAAGTGAGTGGAGGGTAGTAATACCAAAAAGTGTAAAAAATCCACTCATTCAATATGTACATTATTTATATGGGCACTATAGGGTTCATAAAACTGAACAATTAATGAAAAATTGATTTTACTGGCCCATAATGTATCAAGATATCATCCAAAGAAATTCAAAACTGTCACATATGCTTAAAAGTCAAGCTAGTAAACAAAAATGATATAAGTTCAGTTAATTCAATCATTCCCAAAAGAGTAAATGAGATCTTAACTGTGGACTTATAAGGTCCATTATCATTTAATAAGCAACAATATTTGCTAGTAGCTTATGATCTCTTCACAAAATTTGTGGCTGTTTATCCTAAACCTCAGGCTAATACTAAATTTACTATTAAAGTATTAGATACCTCCATTTCAAAAATAGGAAAACCAGAGATGATGATAATTGGTCATGGTACCCCTTCTTAGCTAAAGAATGGACTAAATGGGTACAGAAACTACAGATAAAATATGTTCTTACTTTTATTAAGAATCCACAATCAAACCCATGTGAACGTGTAATGCGAAACTTGGACATTTAGTTAGAACCTACTTAGAAGATAAGCACAAAGATTGGGTAAAGAACACACAGTACATAGTCAATTATAGTAACTGGAGTGTGAATGAATCCACCAGATTCACACCCATTAGACTACAATTGAGACAATATATCCCAATCTTATTCCATAGAAAAGAATCAAATTGAAGCATATAAAAAATTCTACAAATGAATGAAAAGCACAGAAATGTTTTAAAAAAGGCTAGCTATCATTTTAAAACCAGAGACAAAGTCTTTATTAAGACACCCCATATAAACAATTCTAAAAAATTTATTTTTCACAAATTCTGTGATATGTATGAAGGACCATTTACCATCAAATGCACTGGTCAAAATGCATATTGAGTAGATAATGACAATGGTATCAAAGGAATATATAACACTGGAATTGTAAAACCATACCATGGAAAAAAATAACAAATTCTTAACCAATTTAACATAAATACAAATCTACAAAGTATGAATTCAAATAAGTAATGATAGATATGTATAAAATAAAGTAAGTAAAAAAATATGTACAAGAGATTAAGAAAAGACAGCTTTCTAACAACAATTGAAACATATCAAAGATTATTATGCATTGATCAGTATGTATCTCTTGAATTAAAGGAGAAATTAGTAACATTTAAAAAAAATGCTACCTTACTTAAGTTATAGATGTATCAGTCAAAATTATATGTTAATTCAACACGATTCACAGTCTGGGTAAAAGTATCTCGAATCCAGCCATATGTGAGATCAAAAATCAAGAATACTTATGGATTCTAACCTGTTTACCTACTCTCTAAATTTAATAACTAATTAACAACACTTCATGGTAAGCAATTAATCCTTTTTTAATTCCGGCAGGCTGCAACAATGGTCGAACATGAGTTTCTGGGATTGTTAATATTTAATTTGATCATTCAATTTAATTTAGCATATGAGTGAGTTGATATAATGAGAATACATATGGAATGTGTATATATATATTGTGCCCTTAGCTATAGGTCATAATAAGGTAGAATGGTCAATTGCTAAAAAAAAAATTTTAAATTTTAAAATACGTTTGTGTAATATATTGATAATTGTATGATCGATTAGATTTTATAGTACAATTTAAGGCTGAAAAATACCTGGTATGTAAAAGTGTAATGGATTATTTTAAAAAAACAGTTAAATAAAGCTTAATTATATCCTTGCTTATGGTTGTAAAAGCTGGCCATATAAAATAATACAGCTATAAATAGTTAAAAGTATATTAACAATTCAATTGTAATGTTTTAAAACTAATAAATTAAATAAACGCTATATGTAATATTATAATTATAATTAATATTCAAATTTAATCTAATATATTTTAAGATAAACTTTAGGATGGTGAGAATTATATTTAGTTCTACATTTTTTAAATTATTTTCCAAATTTTTATAAAATATATCAGTTTTGGTAATTTAGACCGAGACGTAAATTAAAAAAAAAAAAATCATCTGATAAAGTTAGTAATCATGTGACTGTATATTATATACCTTCACACACATGCTTGTTAGAATATAATAATAAAGTTTGTGAATTATAAAACTAAATGTAATTGCTATCTATCGTTAAAGTAAAAGTTGAAATATTAAATGTTATTTTAATAATTGTTTTAAAGTTTAAATGATTTTGATAAAACTATAATTGAGTTTAAAAATACTATTCTAAGTAATATTTTAAAACATGACGTCATAAATTCTTTATTTTAAAAAAAGTTTAATCTATTATAAAACTAAAAATGTGTAAATTTGTTCACGCTAAAAAAGTCATTAACCAATCAACGGAGGTATTTAGCAGACAAAAAAATAGAAATTATACGGAGCAGGAGAAGTAATGTGTAAGTAAAGGAAGGAGTAACATATTTTTTTAGCTGTATAAGATCATAAGCTAGAAAAGTGATATAATTTTAAAATTTTATATTTATTTTAAAAGTTTTTTAAAATATAATATTTTGAACTACCTTTAAATGGAAGGCTAGTTTAAAAGTTTTCTTACCAGGATATTTTATTCAAGTTTAGCCGAAACCTTGCAGTAAAAATGGAAATACTACAGAAAACAGTATATAGAAGTTATGATAAAGGAAAAATATTTGTAAAGTGCCTTGATACAGCTTTATTTATGCTCAACCAGAAACTTATTATTGTAACTCAGAGGAATATAATTTGGACATTATACGGAAAACTTAAAAGAGAAGTTACTTGCCGTCAGAAAAATTTATGACGCACAAATTTATAAGGCTACTCCGAAGTTTTTTATTCTTTTCTGTGAAAAGAATTAAGATGCGTATATCATAAAGAAAAAATTGTTTATAAAGTTATAACAGAGAAAGAATGTTTGTCCTTTTTAAAGGAAACATTACAAAGTATATAGTTACCAGAACTTTAAAAGAAAGGAAAAATTACCGAATAATGATATGAAAGAGTCATTATTTAAAAAAAAAAAAAAGGAAAAGAAAAAACTTTATCTAAGAAGAATTAAAAATATTATAAAGTGTTCATTATAAAAGCGCTTAATAAAGATAGAGATTAGGAAAATGGAAATTTAAATTACTTAATGAAAATGGATCCATGGAGACAGAAAAATTTACTGAATATTTAAATCAAAGTACCTAGAAGATGCATCATAAAAGTCGCACGGGAAAATATTAGCAGAAAATATTAGAAGAGAATATGTAGACGTTTTCTTTACGGGATTAATTGATATCATAATTAATAATTGTATTAAATATTATAAAAAACCAAGGATTGTCATCTATGAATATTTATTAAACAGAGCAATAATTGTTTTGCCTTAAAATTGAACAAGCAGGGAGAAGAACATTAAGTGACTGAAGAAGAAATAATAAACATTTTTTTTTAGCTTTAGTATGAACGGTTTTCAAGGAAATTTGATGAAGAAGTACAGTAAATATAGTTTGGAATATTTTTTTACTAATTTATTTTAAAATATAAAATGTTATGTGAGATTAGGGAAAACATAAAACATAAATTTAGTAATATTAAAATTTAAATATAATAGCTTGATAAAATTATAGAAATAGTGTTTAAAATAAAGTGTATGGATGTGAATCTTATATCTACAAGGATCAAATGGATGGTGAAGCCTACGGAACGCGATCGAGGAGATAAAGGTCGTTTGGTAATTTTAATAGTTATTTATAATGCATAATGTATTTTTTTTAGATCATCTATTGACCTAAGAATGAAGTGTGAAAGTCTTAATTATATGTACACATTTTATGCAACATTTTAACATATAATGAGATAGGAGTAATTCGGAATATGCATGCAACAATTTATTTAAAGTATATTAATAATATAATTTAACAGAACAATTGTGTGATTCTTTTGAACTTTCATGTGATAAAGTATTCAGATATTTAAATAGTTTGTATATGATTAAATATACGGAGGAAAGTAGTAAAAAGATTTTCTTATAGAACAGTGGAATAGTTTTAAAATATCAATGAATTTTATTATTGTTAGTAATGCAGATATGTATTTGTCGATGTACAGTATAGAAAAAATCTTGAGAAATAAGATCGGATAGTGACTTGGAAGTACTAGTGGAGAGGAAACCAAGATGATGTGTTTTTTTTAAGAAATAGGAAAATATAAGGGATTTGGATCATATTTAGTTTTGTGTGATTTAGTATAGTTAACTAAGTCCTATGACTGAACACATATGGTTTGGACAGTGTTTTGCATATCTTTAAACTTTTGATGTTAGAATAAAGCTGAAGAAATAGCTTTAGCATCGTTCCTATGATAGAGGTTGGTAGACAGGTAAAGGTCACTCCTCTATAGTGTCTTTTAATTCACTGTGCCATGATTGTCAAGGTATATGACGAGTAATATTCTAGTTGTATTTTGATCCTATGCATCTATCTTCGCTATCCTTATTTCATGAATCTGCATCGGTCAGAAAGATATTTTCAAAGAAATAATGAATAAAATAGAACTGAAGATATGTTATCGTTTATGTAAGAATAGTTTATTTGCTTGAATGTATAGAATTGTGTAACTTTAAAATTGAAAGTCCAAAATATCATAAAGAGAGAAAGAATCATATAATACATTGTAAAATTAATTCAGAAATGAATATAAGATTTTGAAAAGAAATCTAAACCAAGTATTTTAAAAGTGATAATAAAATTTGAATGTTTTTTTTTAAATATTAATGTTGGAGGGAATGAGTATTGCATATTTATCAAGAGAAAATTCAATAAGGTATAATAAACATATACTTGTGCATGGTATATTAATAGTTGTAATTATATCATCCGAAGTAAGGCTTGAATGAGAATATTAGGATTAATAAACATCGGATAATGAATAATAAAAACCTAATACCGAATGTAGAATAGTGTTTTGACTTTGTAAGATTCCATACAACCAATATGAAACTAAATTTTGTTATTTTGTAGAATTTTATTACGAATGTAAATTTTTGTAAAAAATGTAATTTTAATAATATTAGGGATGAAAAATGTTTGTGATAATCATATAAGAAATGCATTTTGTAATAAGCTAACCATAATAATAAATCAAGTAATAATACTGTATTTTCTTAAGTGTTTAAAAAAAATAAGATTTAACTAGGAAAAGTAAATAATATTTTGATTTCATTTTATAAATTAATAAACTAAGTTGAGATATGAAAGTAAGGGATATCCAATGTATATAGTGTAAAAATATTGTTAATTTATTTATGTTGTTAATAAACTTTGTTTTAAATTTGTTTTAAAGTTTTGTGTCCGAGTTGTTATTTCTCCACATGGATGCATGAAATCACGATACATTTATAATTGAAACAGACATATAAATTTTGCACAAAAGGTAAACATAAAAGTGTTATAAGAATTTTGAGAATTTATTGGTATGTTAAAATTAAAAGATCATAATTTTATATTATTTATTGGTCATAAGTCGGTTGCCACAATATTACATTAAATTATATGCTAATGTTGCCACACGTATTCTGTTGTCAGATTATTAAAATACTACCACGTACGTATTTATTTATTTCATTTTAGGAAGAAATAAGATTATATTATATTATTATTGTTATTATTATTTTTTATTATTGTTAGTTGCTGTGTAGTAGATTATGACATAAAATTCCCTTTTCATATTTTACTACCGTAATTTTAAATCAGTTAGAATACAATTTATGAACCTGAGATTTTATTTTATTTTACTTCATTTTATTTAATTGAGCTAGATTCTTGTTATAAAGAAGATTAAGATATGATTATTATTTTAATCGTAGTGAATAGAGCTCAGAAAGTCGTAAGAATACTATGAGTTAGTTATTTGGTATAGTAAAAAGGGGGATAGTGTTCTTATGCCATTGAGGTAGTATCGTGTGGATAATGGCTCAATGTAGTCTATCTCGTTCCCTGTATTGTCACTCCATGTCTCATGAAAATAGTAAATATTTGTTTAATTCATTTTAAAATTGAACCGTATTTGTATTTTAAAATTAGAGCTAGTAATCATTTTAATTAATGCTGAATATTTCATTTATTTATTTGTTAACTGAGCTAGAACCTGTAATATTCGTAATAAACAGTATATTTTGGGGTGAGAATGCACGGGGGGGAGGTTAGAATATATATATATATATATAAATGGGTGTGACATAGAAGATAGCAGCACAATATTAATGGATAAGTAAATTTTTTTAAATAAAATCAATCAGAAATGATCCACAGGTAAATTAAGATAAATTCATACATATTTAATAAACATTTATCTATAATTCTCTAATGTCTCGCTACTTAATGTTGTTGTTTATTAACAGACAATTTTGTGATTATAAACTTAATGCATATGCCTATTTCAAAATAGCGATATAATTTATATGCCAATTTTCTTACAAACAGTTGATTTCAATTCTTGGGTTGACACCACTTCAAGTATGTACAGAAAAGAGGCAATTATATGTCAAGACCTTTGCTTATTATTAACTTTCACATGAACAAAGGATTTTTCAAGAGAAAAATTATTTGGCTATGTTTAAAAAATGGTTTAGAGAGGATCGACATGCTTGAATATATATAAGCATCTCGCGATATTCGCCAATGACTATGTTACATTAATAAAAGTAATAAAATCTCACCCAACTAGAATCAAACCACCATGAGGTGCTCAATCTGGAGAAAGTGGATTATATCCAGCACCTGAGTCACATCACCCACATAAACTTAACCTCATTGCCCCAGCCCAGTGATGCCAACTTTAGGAACGAAAATTAATTTGCGCTATTGGCAAATTTAAAAATTTCAGGTGAAAACAAAAGAATCTCCAAAATTCACCAAGCTCAGCATATCTCAGATTTTATCTTTTATTATTTTCAAGTCCTGGTTGACATTTTATTTAAACCAATGAATCCATAACATGGCATTATTTTCAGGCAAAAAGGGTAGCAAAAACAGCCTTAGTAAATATTACTTAATATAATTATGTGCATTTAATAAAATTTATAATTTAACTGATAGCAAATTGACCCAGATTAGATTCCAACAAATAAATTTTTAATATTATGCAAATATCATATTTCAGTTTAGGGCAATATGTCTCTCCCCTCCAAACAAAATCCCAACAAAACATTTTAAATTCAATATTATGAAATTTTCCCTTTTCCCCTTTTTATGTTTAAAATATAATTAAATGAACACATTTGACCCAGTGTCTTCCCTAAGCCAAACTGTTTATGCATAAAGTAAGTTTTCTATATATAATCAAATATAAAATATAAATCATTTCACCTCAATAAAAAAGAAAAGTTGTTCTAATTAATAATCCCTTAGAGCAAAATCTTAATTTTTACCTGCCGACAAACATTGGTCTTGGAATAAAGAATCATATTTAATTAATTCTAAATAATTTAATATATCCAACACACAGTTCTTCTTTTCAAAATAGTTCATATATATCTAATATAGAAATAAAACAAACTAACTCCTTCTTTTTAAAACATGATTTTTTATGACTATAATCATGAAAAAGAAATCCAACGTTTCGACTATTTTTTATAGTCTTTTTCAAGGCACACTAAAATAAAATATATATACAATAAATATCACATATTCCAAAAAAAAAAAAAAAATTAAATTAATTAAAAATTACAAAATATATCCATAACCAAAATTTTTTTTTTACCTTATCTCACTCCCCTTTCCTATTACAATCACAACTTAAATAAAACTAATTCCTTTTTAAAAATCTATATATATCAAATAAAAACTTTTAATTAAAAACCTATTATTTTCTTTTATCTTTTTCTATTAACATCCTATTTAATTCTGGTTTTATTTCATTTATGTATACCCCCTCTTTTATTATCCTTTCATTATATGATTTAATACATTTCAAAGGTTTTATTTCAAAATCCCCATGCTATTTACATTCCAAAGGTTTTATATCAAAATCTCCATGCTATTTACATTCATAAGAATAAATTTAAGCATGGGGATTTTGAAATAAAACCTTTGGAATGTATTAAGTCATATAATAAAAGGATAATAAAAGAGGGTGTATACATAAATGAAATAAAACCAGAATTAAATAGGATGTTAATAAAAAAAGATAAAAGAAAATAATAGGTTTTTAATTAAAAGTTTTTATTTGATATATATAGATTTTTAAAAAGGAATTAAAAAAAAAAAAAAAAAAAGGAATTAGTTGTGTTTAAGTTGTGATTGTAATAGGAAAGGGGAGTGAGATAAGGTAAAAAAAAAAAAAAAATGTTGGTTATGGATATATTTTGTAATTTTTAATTAATATAATTTTTTTTTTGGAATATGTGATATTTATTGTATATATATTTTATTTTAGTGTGCCTTGAAAAAGTCTATAAAAAATAGTCGAAACGTTGGATTTCTTTTTCATGATTATAGTCATAAAAAATCAAGTTTTAAAAAGGAGTTAGTTTGTTTTATTTCTATATTAATTAATTCTCTAATATGAGAACATGGCAGGTAGGAATTTGTCGAGGTAAAAGCAAACCAGCATATAAGTAAGATTTTAAAATTAAATATAAATTTAAATGACATATTTATAAGTAAATAATGAATATCATTTATAGACCGCTTGACTAAGAGAAAACTAACTTGACATTAAGATAGGCATAATTTAAAGGTAGGAAATATACTTATTGAAACAGACAGATCGAAGAATCGATCTTAGTTTCATGGTTGTCATTTAAGAACGGTAATTCTAAACCACTATTTACCCGCAATGAGACTTTTTCTATTCCAAGCCACATAAATTTTAGGTTATTTATTTTGTGTTTGTTTAAAAAGAATTTAATGTAAAGAGTATGAGTATAAATGTCACAAATCATGATGAATAATATTCGTGTGTGTGTGGTTTGTGGATTTATATTAGCTCAATTTAAAAGTTTCAATTGCGTGTATATTTTCTTTAAATTTTAATTTTGCAAATTATACAAAGTCATTTAAAAATGCTGATCAAAAGTCACATTCCTTTGATCAGTATTTTTAATCAAAATCTTACTTGTACAAAATGTATACAATAATTAATTTGTACTTTGATAAATTAAGATAATGAATTTATATTTTTGTATTCACGAATTCCGATGTAATTGTTTTGTCAATTTAGAATCATGTATTAAATTTAAAAATAAATGAAAACCGAACAATGGAAATGAGAAACGTAGAACTCTTATCAAGAAAGGCAAATGCTATTGTATAGTCAAAAATTAGATATTGCTGGAGGCCGGAAAATCAAAGGAGGCGGAGTCATGAACTAAAACTAGGCAGAAAGGTCAACCGTAGCCATCTTAGATATAAGATAGACACTCTAACTTTTGACTTGGCTGTGCTTAGATCGTCTCAAGCTACAGCAAAGTAGTTGTTCCAGAGAAATCACTTCAACCGTTATTAAGAAGTTGCCCGGTAAACTGCAATAATGATGGGCTAAGTCCAAGAAGCTGATCCCTGTTCTGCCAATTTAAATCTTTCGTACCGCTGATCTGTAATGTTTTCCGTGCTTCCAGTCTTCCAAATTCCAACATTTAAATTAACCATGCCGTTCTAAGAAATTCAAAATGCGCGCCTACGTTCTTCATACATATCACCGCAAGAAGAAAAGCCGGACGAAGAAAGAATGGTAACTTTTGTTACATGAACTTTTTAACTTTCCTCTCAGTAATAATTTTAAATTTAATCTGTTAACCTAATTAATTGCATGTAAATTTCTTGTTTTCCATTTGAAAATGTTACACAAAAACCTGTCAGTAAATTTCTTCTCTAATATTTCTGTGCTCTAGTCTTTAGATGATAATTATTAATATTTGTGCCTACTAATAATCCATTTGTGAATACATTTATATTTTTACTATTACTTATTTTACAAACAAAACGATGCCAATAATAATATTTCTCAACTCTAATTAAAGTCAGTAAAGTTTATCTCATAATATTTATTATATTCATTTTAAAAGTAATTTTCTTTTATCGAACTAAAAATTGTTTCATTTATGTTGAGTTGAGAAATATTCAAGTATTTTTATTGTTTCTTTTACTTTGTCATGATATTTTAATCTACACTCCAAATCTCAAATACTTAAAATAGTCTAAAATTTTATTATATTTTTTTTATATATTATTACGGAGTAATAATAATAAGTGAATATTTTATTGCTATTATTACCTTCCGAACAATCTGGGGAGTTATGGGTTTCAGAGTGAAATTAATTAATTGTTACTTTTGCGATCGTTTGATTTCGCCATGTTATTATTGAATAGTTATATCAGGCTGTTGCGTAGAACATGTTACGGATAGATAAAATGGTTTATATAATTTCGTTTTAAAATCCACTTCCGATCACTCTTCCTCGATGTTACGGTGGCAATGCCTTTACCTTCGCCTAAGTTGGCGTCTCGTTTTACTACCATATGGAGAGAAAGAAATTCTTCTCCAGGTAATCTCTTGGATCACCGGGGTTCGAAAATGATCCCGGCTGGTTGTAGTGTCTCGGATCTACTTGGGGGCATTAAGACTTGTCAAAGTACAAGCCGCCCGGTATTCCGTTCATGCACCGCAAGTTATTATTGTAGTGTACCTTAATCCTTGCAACCATCAGTACATCAGTATTATATATTATATTTTTATATAAAACCGCCTCCCATTTATCCGTATACGCAATGGTTTGAATCTATTAAATAAAACAACTTAATATAAGCTAGTAGTTAAATATTTTAAGTGCTCCAATTACTCTGATTCTCATATCAACCTGTACAACCATTTAAACACATAAATATTGGCATGAGTTTGTTAATCAGTACAAACCGATTATTGATGACTAGCAGCAATTTATTATAAAATACATATGAGAGTTTTACCGTACCTGTAAATAATATTATTCAATGCTTTCAATAATTTATTAAAAATTTATCTAACCTAATTTTGTCTCTCTTGCATTATTACTCTCGACATCTAGTCAATCACCTGCTGTCTGTATCGACAACTTAAATATATACATTAAATTATTAGCCGTACCAATATCCCGACTATAAGGTATCTATGAAATAGCTGATTGTAGGTAATTTAGTCTGTGTTTTTCGATGAGCTAGTAAAGGGAAAACCCCGTACCGTTGTAATATTGTCATCGGTGGGTCATGCCAGGGTTTTGGGTTTGAATTTAGTTTGCATTTTGGAATTTATTCCTAGACGTGGACTGGGTTTGAATTCGGATTACTGTGTGTGATTAAGCATGGTGATTTTTACCGGTACAGTGTTTAAAATTTTGGACGCCCTCCGTGGTGCTCGGATGAAGAAATCTCCCACACCCTGCAGAGTGAACAAGAGTAAATATTAAATTATAGAAATATTCGATTTTTTTTTCATACCGTTGAGATATATATACTTTGCGTTATTAAAATGCGCAGTTTTAAAACGATGTTTTGAGTAAGTCAAATATACTAATTTTTTTTTCACCCTTGCTTGCAAGTAGTTTCAGTTGAATAGATTGCCTTCTAATATTGTTAAGATAATATAGTGAGATTTTTTTTTTTGAAAAAAAAAAGTGTGAAAGCGATTTTGAAGTTTTGTTTTAACGACAAAAATATTGAGAATAGTTTCAAAGCAAGTGAAAACCTGTATCGATTTTGTGCGTTTATTTAATTCAAAATAAACGAATGTTATTTCATAAATCTTTTTGCAAGTCAATTTTGTTGTGTTGTTTAAAAAAAAAAAAAAATAAAGCAAAGAAAGTAGGATTACTTTTCATGTCTTACAAATAAACGCGTGTATGTGTGTATATATATTGTTTAATATAGAAGTCTTATCAAAGCCACTGCATAATATAAATATCAGTTGAATAAAGTTTGGCCGGAATATGTGCTATCCGATATTAAGTAGAGTAACCGTTTAGGTTAAGTTTTTTGTATAAAACCAATCAGCCAAATACAGTCGTCAAAGTGTTAACGGTATATACACTTACGTTATAGAAACTTGAAATTGTATGATAACCCCGCAGAAGTAGCGTTAATATTAAACGTTCTACATAAAACATTATGTTCTTGAATCAAATGATTTTATTAAGTCACGTAAAAAGTATATATTTGGGGATCAGTGGATTAAATTATCTATTGGTCACATGTTGCTGGCTGGCGCCTTTCAAATAAATTTGTCAGCAAATATGTTTGTCCATACAGCAGTGGTGAGTTTTGTTTGGTCTATAAAAGAGAGAAATGGTGATATATATATATAGAGAGAGTTACTGACAGTATTATAAGAATATTATTGTATTATATACTAATTGTTAATATGTTGTTTTATAGGACTGAGGAGAATAGTTCGAACTGGGTGAAATAAAGTTTTTTCTCTTCCCTTATTAATAATTTAGATACACGTTATCATATCATATATATACATGTAATAAAAAAAAAGTGAAAAAGGGGTTTTATATAACAGAAATCAAACGGAACGTAGGCGAAAAAAAAAGAAAGGAAGGAAGACACACAAACTGGATGAGAAAGGCGGGAACAGTATCAGCAGCGGGGAAGGATTTGGCATATAGGATCAGGGATCAGTATCTTTTATGAATATATACATAAATAAAAATATTTCGCAAATAACTAATTCACCTGCTAAAAAAAAAAACACACAATATAAAAGGAAGACAGTGTTTACGGGTTGAAACGGGTCAGAATGGACAAATCATTTGACCCTCAACACCTTTCGTTCAAAATTATAGATTTTTATGGGGAATACTGGGAAAACCCCCACGAACATGTCGACAGCTTAACAGATGCTTTCGAAATAACAGACCTAGATAATAAGCAACAAATGGCCATCATTCAGCATCATTTGAAATCAGTCGCCAAAGACTGGTGGACCATACTGAGAGGAAAACCTAGAACTTTTGAGGAGTACCGTGACAGGCTGCTAAGGACATTCTGGGGCGAGGAAAGACAAGAAATAGCATTGCGTAGCCTTATCAAAGAATGCTTTCCCGCAGGGAACCGACTTACCCTAACAAAATTTTTTTCGCAGCAAGCCACCAAGTTTTGTTCGTTGCACACTTTCAACTGGTCAGATTCCCGAGTTATTCGAATGATAGCATACAATATGCCACAAGAAGTTAGAGGGCTTATGATCAGTAGCCAAATACACACTGTTTCTGAGATGACAAAGTTCTTGGAGACAGTAGACCAACACTTCATATCTCCGGCACCAGATAACAGTAAAAGTCAGCCCATTAAAACCATCCACCAGATGACGAACCTAATTTCAGAGAAAGAAAACCAGGATCACCAAGCAAGTTACTTATGCCCGGTTATAGAAGTAAATATAGAAGACAACAGGGTTACGGTTTTGATTGACTCAGGCAGCCAAGCTTCAATCGTATCGGCAGCTTGGATCAATAACCTAAAAAGGACCCGCGAAATCATGCAGTTGCCAACTCGACCTATTCAATTCACATTGGCAAATGGGAAAAAAATGCTAAGTGAAAACCGGCAAGTATGGCTGGAAGTTAAGATAAATCAGAGGCCGGTAGGACATACTTTTCTGGTGATGACAGGACTTATTTACGACGTGGTGCTCGGCTCCGATTTTTTGGCCCACAATGATGGTGTTATCGATTATGAAAAGGGAAGATGCTCTTTCGGAAGTGAGGCAGTCGATTTCAAAATACCAATTACCCAGAGACCTGACTACAAAAGTTGTTTGGTCCAGGCAGTCGACCCAGCAGCGATCAGTAAAAAGGTTCAAGAGTCCATCCTCACGGAACCCAGGGACACAGATCAGATCGGAAAAATACTAAAGAAATATGAAGCTGTTTTTTCTCCTACACCGGGGGAGATTAGAGGATATACACACCGGATCCGTGTAAAGGAGGAGACGTACGTTCCGTCGAAAACTTACCCCATACCTTTTCAGTACAGAGGGGAAGTGGAAGCCCAGATTCATCAAATGATTGAATGGGGTATTATTGAACGTGGCCCGTCACCTTATAACAACCCGTTGGTCATGGTAAAAAAGAAAAATGGGAGTTTGCATTTGTGTTTGGATGCACGCAAGTTGAACAGCATTACTATCCCAGAAAGAGATGCTCCTCCACCTATTCAAGAGGTACTGGTGCGGCTGGCCGGTAAAACCATCTTTTCAACCTTGGATTTGACCGCGAGCTACTGGCAGTTGAATCTGGACCCTAGGGATCGGAAATATACGGCCTTCCGATATAATGGGTATACTCATATATTTAAAAGGGTCCCTTTTGGACTCATAAACAGTGGAGCAGGCTTAATGCGCTGTTTGCGGCAGGTCCTTTCCGATGAGATACAGGAGCATATGGTATGTTATATGGATGACTTGGTCATCGTTTCAGAAAACCTGCAGGAACATTTGCAACATTTGGAAAGGTTCCTCAGAGAATGCAGAGAAAAAAATATCACCGTAAATTTGGAGAAGAGCCGTTTTGCTATTGGCGAGATAACTTTCCTTGGCCATATCATCAACCAACATGGTATTAAGGCTCACCCCGATAAAATTGCCACGATAGAAAATTTCCCAACACCAACTAAACCGAAGCAAGTCCGATCATTTTTGGGCCTTTGCAACTTCTATCACAAATTCTATCCGAACTTTTCCCAGGAAACTAGAAATCTCGTAGACCTCATCAAGAAAAACCGCAAGTGGGAATGGACACCTTTTCATGACAAAGAACTCCTACATGTAAAAAAAAAATTTTTACAGGCTGTAATGCTGCACCATCCGAATTTTCATCGCCCCTTTTATGTACAAACGGACAGCAGCAAACAAGGACTAGGAGCTATTTTATTTCAAATAAGTGATACCGGAGCTCACCAAGTTATTTATTTTAGCAGCCGGGCATTGAAGGGGGCGGAAGTCCATTACACTACAACAGAACAAGAAACTCTGGCCATTGTGTGGGCATGCCAGAAATTCCGGCAATTTCTTTTGGGATCTCAAGTAATCATTATCACCGATCATCGTTGCCTGGAGTTTCTCAACAAGAGTTTCCTGACTAATGACCGTTTAATCAGATGGAGTTTGACCCTCCAACAATTCCGGTACCAAGTCCAGTACTGTCCAGGGCGGGAAAATATTGTGGCTGACGTATTGAGTCGTCACCCTGTACCGATGAAGATACAAAACCCTGAAATCAAGAACCAACCCTTGGAAGTTATGGCCACTACGACATCGAGTTCTGTAGAAACTGAACTGCGGAATTTGAGTTATTGGCAGAATATACAGTATTCCCATATCATTCATGATTTGTCCAAACCCTCGGATAAGAATCAGAAGCCACAAAGCAGATACCCCCATTTCCGGATTGAGGAAGGCACATTACAAACCCGGACCAAGGATTACAGTGCTCCTTGGAAAATCGTGGTACCCAATAGGTTGAGGGCCCCTATAATTAAACATATACACCAATCCCTGGGACATTATGGACCCAGGAAGATTGAAGAAGTGGCCCGTCGCCAATTTTACTGGCCGGGAATGTATCACCATATCACTTCCATAATCAGACAGTGCGATACCTGCGCGACTACGAAAGCTCCCAACAAGTCCTACGCGGGGAAAATAAAACCCGTGATGGCTACGAGACCGAACGAGATCCTTGCAATAGACCACTATGGTCCCTTGCCCAAATTTAAAACATTTCAGTATTTGTTGGTATCATATGATATTTTTTCCAAGTATGTTAAGGTTTACCCAGTGCGGTCTACAAACACCAGAAACGTAACTCGGGTTCTTCAGGAAAAACAATTTCAAGAGGTAGGTAAACCCGAAACCATACTTTCCGACCATGGTTCGGCATTCACCTCGAAAGAATGGAAAAACTGGGTAAAGAAGCAGAATGTAAACCATCGCCTAACATCAATCAGAAACCCACAATCAAACCCGTGCGAGAGAGTCATGAGAGAAATCAGTCGACTTTTTCGCGCGTGTTTATCAACGGATCACCGGAAGTGGGTAGAGAAACTTCAATATGTCATGGATTGCATCAATCATACCATGAACGAATCCACGGGATTCCCACCCACGCGTCTTCACTATGGTAGACCATGCCCGGATATTTTCCCTACGCTATCACCAAAGCGTGAAGTACATATAAATCACAGCACGGATCAAGACATGGCCCGGCAACAATTGGAGCGCATGGCACAAAATAGAATTAAAAGAGGAGGAAGGCAGCATCACAATTTTAAAAGGGGGGATCAAGTCTGGCTAAGATCTCCACGAGTCAGTAATGTACCTAGGAAGGAATTCAAAAAATTCTTCCCTCTGTATAGCGGGCCATATGAGATAGTGGACGAATGCCATGAAAACGCTTTTCTACTAGAAGGGAAGGGTCTACGAGGTATTTACAATGCGAGACAATTAAAGCCTTATATACCTCCTGACCCCGGGGAGAACATAGAAAACAAACAGTAATTTTGGGATAACCCGGTAAACGACCACTATGTTATAAATGTTTCAGATGATGAGTAAAGACCAATGGACATTAATATACAAATGATTGATAAAATGTATCATTCCACACCCATGTTTAGGTTCAAACTCTCACCCAGACTGTTCTCCAAAGTCGATCAACTTTGTAATGAAATGTAAGTCAGTAAAATATGTATAAACATTTTTTTTTGTTATTTTTTTTTAAGTAGGAAGAAATGAAACAGACAGATCGAAGAATCGATCTTAGTTTCATGGTTGTCATTTAAGAACGGTAATTCTAAACCACTATTTACCCGCAATGAGACTTTTTCTATTCCAAGCCACATAAATTTTAAGTTATTTATTTTGTGTTTGTTTAAAAAGAATTTAATGTAAAGAGTATGAGTATAAATGTCACAAATCATGATGAATAATATTCGTGTGTGTGTGGTTTGTGGATTTATATTAGCTCAATTTAAAAGTTTCAATTGCGTGTATATTTTCTTTAAATTTTAATTTTGCAAATTATACAAAGTCATTTAAAAATGCTGATCAAAAGTCACATTCCTTTGATCAGTATTTTTAATCAAAATCTTACTTGTACAAAATGTATACAATAATTAATTTGTACTTTGATAAATTAAGATAATGAATTTATATTTTGTATTCACGAATTCCGATGTAATTGTTTTGTCAATTTAGAATCATGTATTAAATTTAAAAATAAATGAAAACCGAACAATGGAAATGAGAAACGTAGAACTCTTATCAAGAAAGGCAAATGCTATTGTATAGTCAAAAATTAGATATTGCTGGAGGCCGGAAAATCAAAGGAGGCGGAGTCATGAACTAAAACTAGGCAGAAAGGTCAACCGTAGCCATCTTAGATATAAGATGGACACTCTAACTTTTGACTTGGCTGTGCTTAGATCGTCTCAAGCTACAGCAAAGTAGTTGTTCCAGAGAAATCACTTCAACCATTATTAAGAAGTTGCCCGGTAAACTGCAATAATGATGGGCTAAGTCCAAGAAGCTGATCCCTGTTCTGCCAATTTAAATCTTTCGTACCGCTGATCTGTAATGTTTTCCGTGCTTCCAGTCTTCCAAATTCCAACATTTAAATTAACCATGCCGTTCTAAGAAATTCAAAATGCGCGCCTACGTTCTTCATACATATCACCGCAAGAAGAAAAGCCGGACGAAGAAAGAATGGTAACTTTTGTTACATGAACTTTTTAACTTTCCTCTCAGTAATAATTTTAAATTTAATCTGTTAACCTAATTAATTGCATGTAAATTTCTTGTTTTCCATTTGAAAATGTTACACAAAAACCTGTCAGTAAATTTCTTCTCTAATATTTCTGTGCTCTAGTCTTTAGATGATAATTATTAATATTTGTGCCTACTAATAATCCATTTGTGAATACATTTATATTTTTACTATTACTTATTTTACAAACAAAACGATGCCAATAATAATATTTCTCAACTCTAATTAAAGTCAGTAAAGTTTATCTCATAATATTTATTATATTCATTTTAAAAGTAATTTTCTTTTATCGAACTAAAAATTGTTTCATTTATGTTGAGTTGAGAAATATTCAAGTATTTTTATTGTTTCCTTTACTTTGTCATGATATTTTAATCTACACTCCAAATCTCAAATACTTAAAATAGTCTAAAATTTTATTATATTTTTTTTATATATTATTACGGAGTAATAATAATAAGTGAATATTTTATTGCTATTATTACCTTCCGAACAATCTGGGGAGTTATGGGTTTCAGAGTGAAATTAATTAATTGTTACTTTTGCGATCGTTTGATTTCGCCCTGTTATTATTGAATAGTTATATCAGGCTGTTGCGTAGAACATGTTACGGATAGATAAAATGGTTTATATAATTTCGTTTTAAAATCCACTTCCGATCACTCTTCCTCGATGTTACGGTGGCAATGCCTTTACCTTCGCCTAAGTTGGCGTCTCGTTTTACTACCATATGGAGAGAAAGAAATTCTTCTCCAGGTAATCTCTTGGATCACCGGGGTTCGAAAATGATCCCGGCTGGTTGTAGTGTCTCGGATCTACTTGGGGGCATTAAGACTTGTCAAAGTACAAGCCGCCCGGTATTCCGTTCATGCACCGCAAGTTATTATTGTAGTGTACCTTAATCCTTGCAACCATCAGTACATCAGTATTATATATTATATTTTTATATAAAACCGCCTCCCATTTATCCGTATACGCAATGGTTTGAATCTATTAAATAAAACAACTTAATATAAGCTAGTAGTTAAATATTTTAAGTGCTCCAATTACTCTGATTCTCATATCAACCTGTACAACCATTTAAACACATAAATATTGGCATGAGTTTGTTAATCAGTACAAACCGATTATTGATGACTAGCAGCAATTTATTATAAAATACATATGAGAGTTTTACCGTACCTGTAAATAATATTATTCAATGCTTTCAATAATTTATTAAAAATTTATCTAACCTAATTTTGTCTCTCTTGCATTATTACTCTCGACATCTAGTCAATCACCTGCTGTCTGTATCGACAACTTAAATATATACATTAAATTATTAGCCGTACCAATATCCCGACTATAAGGTATCTATGAAATAGCTGATTGTAGGTAATTTAGTCTGTGTTTTTCGATGAGCTAGTAAAGGGAAAACCCCGTACCGTTGTAATATTGTCATCGGTGGGTCATGCCAGGGTTTTGGGTTTGGATTTAGTTTGCATTTTGGAATTTATTCCTAGACGTGGACTGGGTTTGAATTCGGATTACTGTGTGTGATTAAGCATGGTGATTTTTACCGGTACATTATAGCAGAGACATTAACATTCAGTTATAGAAAGTCAAGGTTACAAAATTAAATAGCATTTAGATCAATAAAGAGAAATTACATTTTAAAGGCATTTATTTACAAGGTATCTAATTAAACGATCAATTGGAAACAAAAACAAAAAGTTACCTAATATTTTTTATAGTCCACTTTGCAATCTTGGTCCCATGATGACATGAGGAATTTGAAATTGGCTTCACATTTTGAACATAGGAATAGCTAACTATGTGCTTTTATTCAGAGTTCAACATTTCAGCAGTCCAAACATTCAAAGAAATTTTTCCGGCTTCATGGTATCTGTCATTCTATTTGGGACCAAAGGGGACCTAAGCAGGCTATAATCTGCTTATCCCAAACACATATTGATACACTTTTTAAGGTAAATTTTATATGAATTTAGCATAACAATCATCAGAATCAGCGCAACTAACTGAAAATTGCACTCAACTGCCTTAAACTCAAAACTGTGATGCACTCCAAACTGTATTGAAAATAGAAAACCAAAGACTAACTGACTCCTATTGTTCTCCTCATCTATTTATATGTTTTAGGTCACATTCCACAATTTCCCCTTTTGCCATTCCCCGGAGCAAAATCCATATCTCTGACTCAGGCAATTACCTTATTTGATCAAAACTATTTGAGCATTGTCTTTCTAAGATTCACTCTCTCAATAAACTCAATGATTTTAAATATAGATTTAAAAATTTTTTCTTTTACTTTAATTTAATTAGAAAATCCATTACTATTTTGTTAATGATTCTCTTTTGTTTTATTTTATAGAATGTAATTAGGGCTTATCTTAAAAGTAAATCTCCAGAATAAAATGCTCAATTTAAAAAAAACATATTATTTCAAATTTGTTTCTTAATTTATTTTAATTTTATTACACAGTTTCCGTTTTAGAATTTTATATGCATCTATCTGCACACACACATATATATATCTAATATTTAAAATCATTATTTAAACAAAATATCAGAGATTTTATTAACTAATTCTTTATCTGCAGATCTAATACATACAAAATGGCAAATGGAAACCCCAATAATAATAATCGTTTACAAACTTGATTAAATTAGTGATATTAAAAGACGTGAAGCATGGATCTAATCCATAGATCAAGATCCAATGCTTCATAGGAAAAATAAAAAATTCTTTATAAACCAAATATAAATTTATAGTTATTCTACAGAGATACTGAACATACTGATATTTGGATAGTAAAACAAGAAATCTTTATATCTAATCAAGATTTGGTATAATCTGTTGATATGATTGAAACTATTATTAAAAAACATGAATATTTTGATAAACCATTAATTGCTCAAGAAGAATAAAATCATAGACCTATCTTTATCTAACCTTTAAATAATAGAAAGGTAAGAAATTAAAGATATAATCTTTAACATCTTTTACTGGGAGGGGGGTATGTTATATGTGCCCCTTACATCTTTCCAATACCAATTACACACCTTGTGGTCTAATCTGAATCCAAGACCCATGATATTAACATTATTTATTAATCACTAGATTAATAAAAATTAAAGCACTATAATTGACAAACCATTAATTGCAATAAACATTTAAACCCCAACTTAATTATATTATAAATACATATCTCAATTAAATTATAAGATGCATACATAACAACTAACCATTAGTAATTATTATCTTGTCAATTGTGATATAACTCCAGCACACTATAACAAGGCATGGTAAATATGATCAGATCGAATAAAATGAAAACAATCAAGAAATGAAAATTTATATTGAAGTAAAGAAATATTGAATAAAATTTTTATCATTATTAACACATTACATATAATACTATTCATTAATAATGATGTCAACAATGGACTTAAATGATAATCACAAATTTGCTGTTTTTTAACAATGAGATTTCTCCAATGAGATAAAATTTCTCATTTGTTGAATAACCTACAAAAATTTAAGTAGAGAATTCGAATTTACAATGTGAAAAGAAACATCAGCCACTTTTGAGTTGAAATAATATTAATAACCTTTTCCTTGTCAAATATTCCAATTGGCCGAGTGAGATAAAACTCTAAATTTTGATTGATCAATTACAGAATCAGCAATAAAATGTTTTCATCTTTTAATATTATATTTGTTTTAATTTTGTTTGTAAAAAGTATATTAATAATTTGTCAGATTATGAAAGTGAACAAAAGTTTTTTCAAAAATAAATTTTTATTTATAATTATAAAAATATTTGATATCAGAAGATGTAAAAAGAAAGTTTGCAACATATTAGAAAGTGCTGTGGACATCATTGATTTCTTTCTCAATTTATGTTCATGTAAAAGTAAAGAATTTTTTACTAAAATCTTACTATTATTCTAAAATAATTATATTTTCAGTATATTTTATCAAAATAATTTATAATATGTAAAAAAATACCAACAGAATACTCTAAAACATTTACTTTTGTTTGAAAATCAAATAAAGTGCTTGGGTGATGAAAATTGTTGACAAATGTCAAAATTGTTGTTAGCACTGATTTCTTTTTCAATTTACATTCCTACAAAAGTAGATAATTTTTTTACATAAATCTTACTATTTTTTTAAAATAATTATATTATCAGCATATTTTATCAAAATAATTTATATGTTATAAACACTCTAAAACATTCATTTTCATTTTGAAAATCAAAGCAAAGAAATTGGAGTGGTGAAAATTATTGACAGACACTCTTCTTTTGTTTGACATGAGAACCAACCAATTAGCATCTATGAAAGCCTTGCCTTCTCCCATTTTTGTAGCTCCTAGAATCAATACTATTGATTTTTTACTTGTAAAATTAATTCTAGAGAGGGCAACATCTTAGGGTACTTTTTAAGCTTTAAAATAAGTGTAAAAACACTATGGTAATGTAAAAACTGATGGTTTTCGAGTGACTTGAAGCCGTGACCACATCCATGCATCTTTTTTTAAGAAGGGGTTAAAAACCAATATCTGAAGATCTGAGAAAGCAAGAAGAAATATATAGAATTAAAGTTAACTAGCTGAGGAATTCAAAATTGAAATCTTTGAAAGTAAATTCAGATCATTCAAATTTTTAGTGTCTGTAATCCCAAGTTATAGATCAAAATATCTAAATCTGAGAATATCTCATAATACAAGAAATATTGTTATTATTTTATTAATTTACTCAAAACAATTCCTTAAAGAAATATATAAATAATGATACAGACAAATATGCATTGCTAAGAGCAAAAGTGATATCGAGGAAAGAAAGTCATCACACATGGAGCTATAACTGTCAGAACTGGAATTTAACTGACCTAGCACTTTACATCTGCACTATAAAACATCAAGTCAATGCTTAATAAATGGATTTAATAACTTTTCCACTTCAAATCAGAAATTCCAAAGATACAAATGATAAGTGACTTAATGGATGTTTTAGAACACTCACAATTTACCATCTATCCTAAAATGGATTTATGAGGATTACCAGAATGATTTACTAAGACATTATGAACTTCAAAGCCAAATTTAGGTTGATGTCATTAGTTTATTTATTTGTATATTTTATATAAATGTTTTTGTTCTTATCTTTACTGTAATATGGATACAAAACAAAAAATATAAGTGTTAGTACATAACATAATTGAAAAATATTGTTGGCTTTAGTGTAAGTAAAATGAAATATAGTTTTTGATGAGTGCTTGCTTGCATACAAATCCAATCATCATCAAAGGAAAAAGGTAAGACTTTTCCTAATACATATTTATTCCAAACACTTGTACAATTAGACTATATAAATTTTTTTTTGTTTGTTTATACTAATAGTTGTGTTAAATGTTTTCAGCTTACTTGACTAACTATTACTGTCATAAATAGTCTTTCTTTTTTATATCATGACTACAGTATATAACAGGGGGATCCGATATTATCACTATGACAGATAGGAATTTAATATATCGAGTTAATAAAATGAATTATTATATCCAAATAAAAATATAGTTCACAAAGATAATTGAAATAATCATAAACATAATATAAATTTTATTTATGTTAATATGAGCATCAAATGTCTATCTTTATAAAGGATAAAGGTTTGGAATAACTACTGGAAATATAGTTGTTAAATGTATTCCAATGTTAAATTTAAAATTCTTGGTGTAATTTTCTAAATCCACTTTTCAATTGGTCATATCTTCTCACATAAATATTTTTGACTATTTATATATAACTTCACATATTTACCCTTCCTATTAAACACCTACATATATTTATGCATATCTGTATTTCAGTGATACTAATATACCTTGAACTAGAGGATTATGCAGATTCTCTATGAATTTAATTAAAACCTGGGAATAAAACAAAATAAAAGATGGTATGGATGAGATGAGTTTAGGTATATATTTAAACATTTAGTTAATTCTTAACCTCTCCTCTCCTGTGAATAAAATTAAAGTGTATGTGTATATATAAGTACAAGGATCAAATACATACTTTCTTACTCATTGTGGTAACATAGATAACCTATTCTCACTACAGATAAAAGTCCTTTCCACTATAATATATATATATATATATTATAGTGGAAATATATACCAGATTTATATATATATATATATATATATATATATATCAAATCTGGTATTATCTCAAAGCAAAATTGATTTATAAATATTAATACATCAAAACAGACCATACCCACTCAACACTAAGAATCTTTAATCTGCTGTCATGGTAATCCTTTATTATTGAGAAAGATAGATACCCATCTTTTTCTGTGGTCTAAAATATTTATATAGATACTAATGAAGATTTTTGATGTTAAATAGGCTTGAGCTGCATTCATTCTTTATATATTGTAACAGGAGTCTCTCCTCCATACTACCATGCTCAGTCTTCCCTTGATATTAATAGCCCAATCATTAACTATGATGAGCGTACTGAGGGACATTGGTCTGTTTATAGCCTATTGCTGATAAGGTTAATTCCACATTGTAATATTTCCTGATAATCATATGGATAAAAACTTATGTTACTTAAATATGTTTAGAATATTTATTAATTCTAGTTAATTATATTTTCAAACACCAAGTCAACACCATAAGTAACCTAAGTTTAAACTTATACCCTTTGAAGAGATCCTATTAACTCCTGATTATAACCCTGGGGATTTCTGAAACTCATTGGTAATGTTGACTATTAAATTAACTTGATGAAATGCACAAATGAAAAGTGAACAAGGTAAAACAGATGTAATAATAGCAGTAACAATTTTATTCCAGTAATAACATGCAAATGGCCTTTACATCCTCTCAAGCAATTGCTATTACTAATTGTGACAAGGCATCTGCATCATTAGCCAATCAAAATATTGCATTACCCTAATATTACATATATATATAGACACAGGTATAAATAAGCCTATGTTTCATTTATTACTAAATTAAGTAAATACATGTACTAATAAAACACATATATTTTATTACCCAGATGCCATGTCTAGATTGAATTATATACATAAAAATACAATCATATTAAAAAATAGACAATGCACACATATGTAAAAATAAATAAATAAATAAATAGAAAATATACATATATATATAATATTTAGAGAGGTGGATTAATATCAAAAAATTGATATTGATTAATAATTAACTGAGAGGAAAAAATACATTTTATAAACATACTGACACATAATGATAATTCTTACTTCAAGTCTTGTTTATTATTCCTTTGACTTTTGTTTTTATCCATTATTTTTTGTCAGAAAAATGTAAATATTCCTGAAAAATTATAAAAGTAATACTTTGATTCAGTGAATAGTCCTTGTGAAGACTTTTTTTTCTGTTCTATTCATTTTCAGAGTTTCAAGTTGAAATAAAACAGTTCAGTAATAGGTAGTGAAAGTACTGTTATCATTTAATTCCTAGAGTTTGAAATTAATTTTTCATTCTTTACTTCTTCCTACACATTTTATAATCACAAACTTTTATCTATGTAGTTTTAGAAAAATTTTGAATTCTTCCAAGTTTAATGAAGTGGGTCATTGTAATTCTTCCATGATCAATTTTAATTTGCCATTAGTTTAGCTGGTCTTTCTTTTTTTTTATGCTAGGTTATGCTGGCTAAACATTTTATTTTTTTCCATGAATCTTCTTCTGTGGAGTGCCATGCAATTAGGAATGACCCATCAGATTTTCTTAACAAACCATTTCTTTTAGAATTTAGCTTATATTGGTGAATCCATTATGCATTTTTTTTTATTTTAGCATGTATACACACAGTCCAGCGGTTTTCACAATAAGAAAATTTGCTGGCCAACATGAACATATTCTGCTTGCAGAATGTCCTCTGCCAACATGTTTAATTTACATTGATAGCTTTTTTATAAGTCATCAGACTTATTTGTCCCAACTCAACTTAAAAGGATATTTTTCAATAAATAGCTTTATTACAAAAGGATTCACCTTTCAACAATTACCAAAGTCTGCTTTTTGAACAACATCAATAAAAAAATCATGTTGATTCATCACAATTGGAAACAATGAGAGAAAATGACAAAAATATTTTCTCTTTATTACTACAAACTTATTAATTTAGAAATACTGCATTTTTATAAATTAAAAATTACTTTAAACTTCTTGTTGATACTTTTATAAAATTGTTTCTTTCCCTCTTTTCTTTTCTAAAACTAATTTTTAGAATCAGTTAATAAAATCTTTTTTTTTTGTTTTTGTATAGAGATATTTGTTCAAAAGAAAATACAAAGAAACTTACTCTCACATAAAAGAAATGTTTTTATAGTCTGGTTTTAGTATTAAATTGCTAATAATTAGCATTATATAATTAAACCTATTATAGATTGAGAGTTTTAATAATTAATATGCTGAATTATTATTATTACATTTGTCATTTAGTTTTAATACCTGATATAGGTAGCATGGCTACAATGTATGTATTAACTACATCAACACCTCAACACTGGTTTATTCAATACATGAAATATATGTATGTTACATGATTTTATGCATATATAGATTTGTTTTTGTATATTCAACATGCCTTTTTACATATTTCTAGTTCAAAATTTGATTATCTGAAATTCATCATGTAATTTACTATATTATATTTGCTATATTAACGTTATTGGTCTTGCATAACTTAGTATAGTAATAGAGTGAATATCACTGGAACTCTACCATTTCACATATCCAAATTTATTGTAAACTTTTGAGCAATAAATTATTTGATGGTTTCTTTTCACTAAGTGAGTTAATTACTCTTTAAATAAACGATTATTCTAAATTACTTTGAATGAATATTTTGATATACATACTTTACATATAACCTAATAATATATACATTGTAACTAATCAAAAAAAACTCTTTATAATATATATGCCAAGTCTAATAATAAATGTTAATTTAATTATGTTATTTAAATTACATATTTCTCTAAAAATTATTAATTTAAGATATATAAATATTACCATTTTTGGCTGGTCAATGTGTTTATAATCTTATTTCTAAACTTTAGCATATTTATTAACAAATTTATAAAATACATATTAATAATTATATAATCAAGTTATCACATAACTATACAATTCTAATTTTATATAATCCAATTTTGTATTCATACCAGACTAACTTTTTTTATATCTATAAACAAAATATTATTCATAGAAAAGAAATGTAGCTTTTAAATTTCAAAGCTAAATTTTTAATCAAAACTTTTCATTGATATTTTCATAATTGATTGAAGAACTACAGTATTAGCAATTCCCATTAAACCTAACCAAAAACTATAGGCTACTACCTATCATGTCTGGTTATTTTTGCACAAACTGCATTAAAGTATATTATGGAATATTCTTTTGGATTATTTTTTTTTCTATATTAATACACATCGATCTAAAAATAAAATATGTTATTTTGATTTAGATATTATTTTGATCTAAACATTCTGCATTTAAAAAATTTTCTCCTTACTATTTACAGTATTATTTTTTGATGCTATTTATTTGATGTTATTTTCTCAAGTGTTTTAGTTTAATCCACAATAGTTTTAATGTGGTAATGGTAATGTAAACACTACAACAATATCTTATAACATGCCTAAGATGGATTTGTTTTATATAATTATCATTCTAAATTTGAGTTTTTTTATTATAAGCATTATTTACATTTTTAGACCACAAATGGTATGAGATACTGCTAAACCTGACAAAGGAATTATACCATTTTATTACATGAACTAAATTCAAATTAATTTGATTTTTGAAAAATAGAAATATACCTAGGAAGGTACTGAGATAAACACCTGCTCAATTAAAAAAATCACATGAAATTAAAGTATTTGAACATTTATATTGTAATGGTCAAGTTTGTACATTCGCATAACAGAATTCAGAATCCAAGCAAAAGATACGGAAACTGACCAGACTAGGATTGTGACATCCAAACTCTGACCACACTTCAACTCATAAGCTAGTACTTCAAGACTCAAGACCCTACGAATGACCACCTTGAAATTTCATGTAGCATACTTCTTTATTTGCGGCCAATATAGGTCAAGGAGAAACAATGAGACTCATAATCAAAATTGCTAATTGATCGCATCTAATGAATAACTAATTTAAAGACTTTTATAATGCATAGATTCTATAAACATATAATCAATAATTAGAATTGGATAGACCGAGAATGGACTAGGTTAATTTATTAAAGTTTTATTTTCTCCAATAAATCAGAATTTAACCCAAGATATATATAACAACTTATATAACATGTGAAAATGCACACAGGCATTTAATGGCTGAAGAGTATTTAGGTATGCTCTTCAGACAGATTCTTTTATAAGATATTAGAACAATTAATTAGTACATTTAAATAAGATGAATGTAACAGGCATTCATCTTATAAATTCATGATATCTATAGATAGAAAAATCATCATTGCTTTTGCTGAGTTACAATTAAAATACAAATATTTATACAAATTTATATAAGTGTAAAAATGCACACAGGCATTTAAATAAATAACTTATCACTATGTCATGTCTATAGTGGAACATATGCCAACTTCTCTTAATGTGTGGCTGAATACCAGTAATTAGACTAAACCTTGGTTAAACTTCTCATCTGTTTTATATTTATTCATTTGGCCTAAAATTGGCTGCAATAGATTATATTGACCGGGATTTTAAGAGTATCTCAGACAATTGCTGAAAGAAATAAAATAGAAAGGTAGAGTTGGCTGCTCTGGATGTACCAATGTGCTATAATACCAGCCATATAATAGTAAAGTTGCTCTGTGGATGGATTGGTAGATCAAGGGTTTCTGCAACCAATGCCATTACCCTGAAACCTATCGTTATGCTGCATGAGAAAGGAACAATTAGTTCAGGAATGTCAGGAGAATTATGTGCTGACCTGGCCCTAAACTCAGGCTTTGAAACTGCTCTGCCCTATGGGAGGAAGATGTGCTGACTTAACCAAGGCTCCATTTTGAACAAAAGATTATTGGAGTTTATCCAATAAAAACTGTTTCCACTTTATCATAATAAATATTTAAGAGTTGTCTTTTTGAAAATAAATATTTTAAAAGAAAATATTTACACAAGCTTTTTGGTTTAACATAAGGCTTTTACAAAATAAATTGCATAAAAGATGTGTTTTTTGTAAACAAATTACTGAATATTATAATTGTTCAATAATTTTTCTTTTATTTGGCTTTAAACTAAAATGTGATGCCAATCAGAAATTCTCATTTCTATTGACATCTAAACCTATCTCATTTATGGTGGTGACATACAAACTAGATATTATCATTTCCTAAAAGTTCCATATAATACTGACATTTTCAGGATTTTTTGTTTCAACTAATAATTTTAAAATTATAACTGCTGTAAAATAAAACTGTGTACCAGAATGGAAGATTATAAATAGGTTTAAAACAACATAGAGAAGATGATTGCAGTACCATCATGTGACCTAAAATGTGCAAGATTGTTGCAACTGAGGTGTGTTATGTTAAGACACCATAAAATAACTAAATGCTGTTTCAGAATATAAAATTTTATTTATAATTTTTAAAAAATAAAAATAATAATTATGACAGTGTTTATTTAGGCATTTATTTTTCAACCAATTGTAACCTCAACTTTTACCTTGAAGATATTTTTCTTGACTTTCTTCTTTAAAAACAAACATTTTTAAATATAAAATTTAAGTGTAATCCTAAATAATTTGTTTAAAATTATTTTGCAAAAATAATCATAAATATATAAACTATAGAATATTACAATTATTTTTTTAAAGTCAAAAAAATGGCTTGATAGTACTTCTACAAGTACTCTTGATAACTGAACAAAAAATGTAGTAACCAGCAGCATTCACAGCCTTTTGTATTCAGTTCTCTTTACAATATTAAAATTTTCAGATGTTTTTTAAACTAATAAATCAATATATATATTGTTTCTGCTTTTTTCTATTAAATGAACAAAAAATGGTAAACTAAATTCCAGATAACTGGAAGAAAGTGTAAGATAAGACAGAAGCCACTACAGTATCATTCTCTGAATGTGAAATATGATATATAAATAAGAAAAGGGTGAGGAATTTTAAATTGCATTTAACCCTTTAGCTAGTTTCATCAATTTGTATCAACTTGTAAAAAGTTTGTCTAATTATTGTATTGGTCCATTACATGAAAATCTGAGAACTATTATTCATCAATTTCATTTCTAGTCTGTTTCTATTCATAAAATATTATGTCTAAAATACACAGAATTGTTTCAATTCAGCTTTTAAAAATTGAATAATTTTAGATTCAAATTGGTTAAATGTAACAAAAAATTTAAAATAATGTTAATAAGTGAAGAAAAATATAAGAAAAACATTTGAAAAATCACCAATGGTAAAATAAAAGAATTATATTTCAATCAATCATTATGTGAATTCCGGTAATTTTTTTTCAATTTCTTTTAAATTATGATGTCTGATTATTCAGTTTTGTTGTATTTTCTTGGTCTAAAATTAAATATTCTAAATAAAAATCTAAATCTAGACTCATTATTAGTCAATATCCTATAAAAAAAAATAATTATAAAATCCATAAAAAATTATGAAATATAATTGTATTTTGTTCTTATCAATGAATGTCTTTGATATGCAAATTATGGTGAGTAGTGGTCAATATTATTCACTTGTGTTGAAGAGCGGTCACTTTCCCACACTTATTTTCCTTGTAAAATTTAAAAATTTTCAAATCAAACTTTACATTTCAATAAAGTAATATAAAATCTTCATTATGAATGTAAAGAATTACGTTCAAAATCAATTACGAATGCATAAAACATTTTGTTTTGATTTCTGACTTTAATATTTCGAAATACCTGGAGAACAATGGCTGGAGTTGACAGCTGTTCAACCAGAAAAAAGAGGCTGTGTTATATAACAATACATAGCAATGAAAATTGATTTCTTTTTCAAAATATATCACCAAATGCAGATTTTTTTATAACTAAAATTTTAAATTTTGAATTTACTATAAAATAAGCATAAAATAAAAAAAAATGTGACCAAAATTGGCCAAGAAAAGGTGCAATAATGTTTAATAAATGCAATAATCTTGAATGAGATTTTAAAACAGGATGTATTCTAAATGCAATTAACAGGTGAGAGGTTTAAAAGAATGTATTTGATTTGTCTATGAAAGAATCTTCATTAAATTTTAATGATCATCTTTCAAAGATCATTCTCTGCTCATTTGTTTTGTGATTCAGTTTTATCATAACCATATGCACTTAAAGCTAAACTTTTATTATTTATTAGTAATAATGAACTTATCAAATTGTTTTGATACTCCACTTATCGTGAACTTATATTAGTCTCACTAGTAAATCATTTCCCTAGACCAAGGTATTATTAGAGGTATTTTCCTATTTGACATTATATTATTGTACTTATGATTAGGGGAGAGGTAGGAATCTATGGACTATACCAACCATGCCAGGTTATTTAGCTAAAGATGAGAATTAAAATTTTTATCATCTGCAATGTAAAAATGATATATGATACAAGTTCTCTTTTATTACAATATGTATGTACATATTTTCCAAATAATAAATGTGAAATTTATTGAATTATGATATCTAAGTTGTACTTTATATTATTTTAATAAAAAACAATCATCAAATTATTGCTATCAATAATTCTTAATGATGTTGTAGTACTATCATTTTGTCACATAAATTATTTTTGTTTCTATCTTGCACTACTATTTAAATTTACAGAGTTCTTTCTTTTTTTTTTATTTTATTTTCACGCACTAAATATAATTGTATCCGAAATAATCTGTACATTTTAAAAATTTTAATTATTTTGTTAAATAATTAATAATTATATAACAAATATTTCTTAAAAATAAATAAATAATATGTCAATTTTTAACTTTTATAATTTTCACAACTTTTTACATTTTCTCTATTTCTTGCTTCAGAAAGAAGTTTTTATTTGACTATCAAGTTCATGGGTTTGAAATTTTCGTTTGTTTAGTAAAACAGCAATATGCATATATTTTATATATCCATCTTTATTCCTACAAGATTCTCTCCACACTATCCAGACATACTTTTACAAACTACAGTCTTTTGCCTGTTCGCACAGAAATTTTTTAAGTTTATATACAGATCAAGATCGATAAGAAGATCTTTCTGTTTTAAATTTAATGTGCATTTATGCTTTATTTTCTAAATTCTATTACCTCTTATAATAACGAGAGTTTGCAATTTTTATTGGAATAATATATTTTATAATTGTTGTTTTTCACATTTTAAATCTCATATATCTTACTTGGATATCCTATCTATGTAGCTTGTTTATCCGAATCCTTTGATATATATAGATAATCTTATAAGATTGTTTATTTCATGGATGTGTTTTTATCTAACCTAGTTAAGCTGATTTCCATTTAAAATTTTTTAAATATTTCCTTGATGTCCTTTTTTGTCAATAACTTTTTCATGATTAATTTATATTTGATTTCTGTACTATTCAACTTATATTTTAATCACTGCTTATTTCCATTAGCAATTTTTATTTTTTCCTATTCAGCTGCCAAATTTTTTTTCTCAATTTGTTTTATTTTTTAATATAGTTTCACAATTTTTTTTTCAAACTTTGTCTTATCCACCTGTCTTAACTTAGTTTTCGCTAGTAGCTGTCTTTCTAACTCATTCAGCTAATTCATATAATAATGCATTAGAACATCTCATATAAAAATTAATATTTTACCATTGCTATCATCTAATATAAGCTGTAGAATGTATTCACTATATTTCACTACCTGTTTGTCATTGAATTGTATCCATTAATTTCCTACCTAACATTGCTATCATTATAGTTTTCAAATATATAATTTTATTTATATATATATATGGTGTTTATTCTAATATCATCATATGTAGTCTAAAGAGAAAGTGATAAAGTGGATAATGTTCTGTTTTTTCTTTTAACATTTTAAAAACGCTATCGATAAAGAACTGCATTATCATTCTAAAAAAATCAAAAAATAATTATACTATGAAAAATGGTATTATCAATTTTAACAAATCAAGAACTGATCTCTTTATGGCTGTAATGTTCAATAAAAAGGTTAATATTATTATTTTGAATCGAATACATTTTTTAAAGAATATTCAGTGGTTAAAATAATGAAATAAGTTGTTTGTGGATTATAGAAACTTTGTGAAACTAAACTCAAATATACATTATAATTATAGAAACTTTGTGAAACTAAACTCAAATATACATTATAATTATAAGGTTTATAAATAAATTTTGGATACAAAGAAAGTTTAAAGGAGAGCAAAATTATCAAAAATTATTTGACTTTTGTTTTTTATCAATATAAGCCTCATCTCAACTCTATTATATTGTGTTCAATAAGTATAATTCAATAAGTATAAGTCACCTGAAGAATAAAGGTTGTTTTTAAAATGCATGAATAATGATAAAGAGTAATCTGACTTTTCTGTGATAATGGGTTATTGTGATATAGTGAAGATAAGTTAAGAAATGCACTCATAAAAATAAGCAATAATTTTCATCAATTCTACAGTGTTAACACGTTAGAAAATAGTTCCTATCTTTAGTCAGAGTGATAAAATAAAAAAGTACTGAGCTATCCACATTGAGATGTTTGATATCTCTGTTACTTGAAGACTAAAGGTTGTTTTCAAGTTGCAGGCATAGTCAAAAAGAGGAGAGTCTGTTTTTCTGTGTTAATAGATGGTTGTGATATAGTGGAGTAGAAATGAGGGATGCATTAAAAAAAAAAAAGAAAATCAAAGAATTATAAAGAAAGAAATATGTAATTTATTTTAGACAAATAAAAACCATTAGAAATAATTAAAATTTCACCAACTATTTTTATTTGCTAAGACTGATAATCCCCTTAATTAAGATAAAGTTTTAATTTATTTCTTATTAAGTTCTTCAGATTAAAGCATAATTATAGATTAAAAGCAACCATAAACTTCACATTGGCTGCACCATATTAAAATTGTATTTTTTATTTATTTTTAAAATCAGAGCAAACATTCATTTAAGCAACCTAGATAATCTTGAGTTTTTTCCCATATGTCATAGCATCGGTAGGGAGGCAAACCCTCAACAACCGTCTGCAACCAACTGCTTGCTTGCAAGATAGCTGTGCTGACCTCTTGGCTATTTAGACAGGAATAACTATATACCCATTTACTAATATAATTATTAGATATCTTGCTAGGTTGGCTTTGAGAAATTTATCTGTAAAAAAAATCTGAGCCTCTTTGTAAAATTTCAAAGTTCGTTTTACTCTGAAAGAGTTGTTTTTATTTAGTAAATTTAGCTTTTTATAAATTTACCAGATGTACCCAGACTATGAAAAGGCTACGATTTTTTTAATTGATTGCTTTGCTAAATTATTTTCAAGACTTAATATAAATTGAATAAAAGTTAAATTTAAATTTATACATATACCTGTTACATTTGCTATTGTTATGGACAATACTGTTTTTTAGTAGTGGAATTACTTCCTTTGCATAAAATATGCTTCGTAATAAAAATTACAGATTATTAAATATAAAGGGCGGAATTACTTTCTTTGCATTAATTCATAAGCAATTAAAACAACTATTATATTTGTCTGTAATGCTGTCAAATTCACAATTGAAAAATAAAAAAAAAAAACTTTAAATTTGTTTTTATAAATAAATAACTATAAATAGTAATTTATATTATAAGCATTCATAATTTGACACATGACAGCCTTATGGAGAAATAATCATACATTCACATGGATTTTATATATATAGACCAGACTGTACTCAGTATATGAAAAGATCATCATTTTTTTAATTGGTTGCTTTAACAAAAAAAAAATTAAGATTTAATGTAAATTATACAAAAGATTTTAGTATTATATAAATGTACCTGACCATTGCTTTTATAAAGCTAAATTAATTAGGCTAAATTAAAATCTAATTTTTTTAATATATCTGTTATATATGATATGTGAATTTGACAGCATTATGGACAACTATAAAAATTATGATTTGTTAATGGCAAAATTACTTCCTTCACATAAAATATGCTTTGTAATAAAGATTATGGATTATTAAATATAAAAGGTTGAATTACTTCCTTTGCCCAAAATTATTATATAAAGTTTGTTAGACATAGTTATTTTTATAACATCAAATTTAAAGTTTTTTTTTTTTTTGATTATTCAATTGTGAATTTGACAAGACAGTCATAATAGTTTTTTAAATTGGTAATTTGACATTTGATAGACTTACAGACAAACATTCACAATTTGTCATGTGAGAGCCTTATGGACAAACATTCATACATAAATGTGGATTTTATATATAGATAGATAGATAGCATTAACTAAATTATGTATTTTTGTTTAAACAATTATTGTAAAAACTCTTCAGGACCTAAACTAACAGTAGAAAGTTTTCCATAAAGTTTCTACTATTATGATATTCCTATTATTTGTGTTTTGCACCACTTTTCAAAACATAAACTATTTCATATTTGTAATAAGTAATAATTCAAAGTTATATTTTATTTTGCTTTATAATTTCTGAAACATAAATTAACATCAGATAAAGACTTGTATTATCCCATTCTCTTAGTTATATTCTTAGGCTCGAGACTTAGTCATTTAGAAAATAAACTTATAATAAACTAATAACTGTGGTCTTCTAATAGTGATGTTGAAAATTTTCAGGACTGGAAAATTTCAGTATCAAGACCTCTATTAATTATTATATTTCTAAACATTGAAATTGTTTTTTTTTTTTTGGAAATAAATTAATATTAAAAGTTATACTTTCTTGTAGGGTTAATTCATTGGTTTAAAAGACAAATTCTGGAGTTCAAAATTCATGGATCATCTTCATTAAAATGTATCAACTAATATCAAAATGAATGGGTGTCGTATTAAAATACATTTAACAATTTCAAAGTGTGAATTTGTTGCTAGATATGATTTAAACTTTGTTTGAGGTCTAATTTATTTATATATTGTTGCCAATTTAGCATAACAAGTTTGGATTATATTATGTGTGATCATAAGCTTTATATATTTTATTTTATACTTTTGTAGCTATTAACATTTTTTTTAGCATTACTCTACTTTAAAACCATACAAATAGCATCTTTTAAATATATATAAAATAAAATAAATAAGTAATAGTATTAAAAAATTGTCCAGAAAATCAAATGATGTTTGATTGTCCCTCTTCCAAATTCAAAGTGATCAAACGTTTTTCCTCATCAGGTATAAATTGTTCTAGGAATGTTAGTTTTTAAGTTCATCACTTTTTTCTATTGACTAATTTAAGTAAAATTAAATGAGTGAAAAAAAATGTTTTTTTCCACTTTATTCTTTCATTATATTGTCATTTTTTGATAACCCTTAATTTAATTATATTTCTGGATTTTTTCATTAATAAATCTCACTATTTTCAAAGCAGTTATTAACATGCTCTTTCTTAACATATTTGTTCATAAACATTTATTTCCAGTTTTTCTCTCTCTTTACTCTATCATAGATTTCTTTAGTCAATATTTTTACTTTTTATATCTTTTAATTTTTTAAATTAATGAATAAACATGATGTTTAAAAAAAAATATATGGTCAAATTTTTTCTGCTTAAAGAATGCATTCTTGATTAACAAGTTCTATTTTTTTATTTTTTTTTAAAAACAAAAAATTTTATTAACAAAGTTTACATAGTTTCATGATACTGTTTTCATACATGGTATACTGCATGACTGATTGCAAAGTTCATAAGATCAAACGCTTGGTAGATCAATCCTGGACCAAGTCTCTTTGTATAACCATTCTGGTGCAAACAGCCAGTCCCTGGCACTTATGCTCTTGACAAGACCTATAAAGGTCTCTGCAACTGAAGAGCCTGAATGACCAAATACACATTCGCATCTGGGTAACGAGACTGCAAAGATAAGGAAGACAGAGAATCTGATAAGGGAAAAAATTCCTGTCTTGATGGCATTCTGGATATTTAAGGCTTCTCTGGTATCAGATGTAACTTTCTCTGTGATGAAGGTTCTGAAAAATGGACAATTATAAAGTAAGTGCTGGATGATTTCATCAGCAGTATTACATAACTTGCATTGAGGATTGATTTTGGTGAATCCTCTTTTCCATACTAAGGAATGGTTAGTGGGTAAGGATGAGATGTTGAGCTTTAAGATAAAGTCTATGTATTTTGATTCAACAAACCAGTTCTTCAATTTTTTTAGCAATGATTTATTATCTATGTTTAATGTGATGAGGAGGGCAGTCTGGTTTTGAAATCTGAGGTTATAGGCCTGCCAGTAGGTTTTTTTACCTTCAAGGGAGGTTTTAGATAGATTTGTCAGCTTGGTGACATGTAACCAAATAATTGTGGCCCATTTGCTAGCAAGAGGTGGTGGGGTGTCTTTAGGTTCCACTGAGTGGTTAGGTTTAGTTCCAGCTGTTTTAAGTGAATTGCATGCAGAACTGCAATTGCCTTCTGTAGATAGATTGTTGAAAGAGAGTGCAATCCAAGTCCATTTAATCTTTCCATTCCACATGAGCTTTGAACACAGTGAGTTCACTAACAACTGGAATGCTTAGTAGGTTTAATTATGGGTAGATAATAATTCAATCTTGGAAACACCAGCATGTTGAAAAGGGCTACTTTGCCTGACAGGGAAAGTGAGATTTGGGATAAAAATCAAACCACTTTGCTAGTTTTTTCCAAGATGGAGTGTTGGATATCTTTTGTCATAGCAAGTCTGGACTTGGCCATTGGAAAACTGAGGAAGAGTTGCAGCTCAGCTGTAAAGACTGACAGAATCACTGTGCCAGTGCTGATTTTTTACATGGAGGACTTGCTATAGTTGATGTTTAGATTTAGTTTCTTTGAATATTTATCAATGATTTGTGTGAGTGTTGGAAGGTGAGTTTTATTGGGGAGAAAGATGGTGATTTTGTCAACATAGGTTATGTGTTGTACATGATGTTTCAGGGCTGGCACGAAAATTCCAGGGAGTCATGCTCTATCTCTCTGAACATAAAATTTATATAGGTGATGAAGCAGAGAGTGGCGAGTGGAGAACGCTAAAGAATGGAAAGATGAAGTCTGAAACCATTGGACAGTCTTCCATCCAGTGACATAAAGATGGATCTGTTCAAAAGCAGATTACCAATAATTCTGATATAGATGCCAGGGACTTGATAGTCAAGGAGAGTCTGGAGTAGGACAGAAGGTATAACAGAATCAAAAGCCAAGGCAAAGTCAAGTTGAATAACTATAGGCTTGGATTTTCTGTACAGTCTGATGTATTCTACTAGAAGAAGAAAATGATGCACAGCATCCATGGTGGAAGAGCCCTTACATGCAAATTAATATGGCATGATATGTGTGTAGAGTTGATCTTGGATTTTGTCCTTGACTATGGCCTCAAGGATCTTGATTAGAAGGGAAATCATAGAAATGTGCTTTATGTTGGAAAGGGTAAAGGGATTCATGGGCTTTTTTATGAAAGAAACAAGGGCCACAGAGTCCAGGTCTGGAATGTTTTGAAACTGTCCTGCCAGAATATCTATCATCCACAGTACAATTGGGGCTGTAAAATGTCTCAGGTGGACAAGTACAAATCTCAGAATTCCATGGAATCCTGGATGAACACTCTCAGAATATGCCATGAGCTTTTGGATTATCTGATTTTCACTGATGTCATGAGACATCTACCCATCTTACAAGTGATTCCAGATGTTTCCAATTTCAAATTTATAATTCTGTAGCCTGCCCTGAAAGTGTTCATGAATCTTTGCAAGCATTTCTGAGCCACTGAGGCAACTCTGATCAATTGATAATGAAGTAGGTGTGGGTTTGGCCACCTAACCAATTGCCCAGCAAATGTAGCTGCAGGTCCAGCTATGCTGGTTAACCAAGAAGATTTTGGACCTTTTAGCAGCAATGTAATGCGTGAGGACCTCTTGTTTGCTATGGTATTGAGTTTTTAGCTCCAAAATATCTTGGGGATGAATGTCAATATGGTGTAGAGATTTTAACATGTTGTTTATGGCATCCAAATCTTTTTAATAATTGATTTGGACCCTTGGTTTTCTTTGTGTACTAGTCTAAGAGTGAGCTCAATGTACCAGTGAAAGATGACCAAGCCTGTAGTAGAAGCAAAGTAAGAATATTGATTTTTTGGAACAAGATATAGGTTTTAGAGAAGATGAGTTCTGGAGTTGCTGCTTTGTTGAGTAGTCTAATGGTAGGTATATAATCTATATGAACTGTGGTGGTGGGATCTATATGAAGTGAAATTAGAAGAGCTAAATGATCAGTGAAGGTATCCAATTGAAGCTTGGTGCACATTTCGAAGTGAAGTTCGGGTGAATAGTAGAGAAGGTCAATTAGAGATTTCTTTTGCAGTGTGTAGAAGGAGAAGGATCCAGGAGGAAAAAACCTTACTCCACACAACAGGACTCTGTTGATTAAATGAAGATTTTTTGTTGAAGTTATCATAACTCGTGCTGAAGTCACCAAGAAAACAATAGGGGAGGCATCTGAAAAGAGAAGAGAATTGATTTTATTGATTATTACTTGTGCTGAATAAGAATCATTTCTGATGTACAAGTAAATGATATTTATTGCCATATTTCCAAAAGTGATCTTAAAAACTAATAGATCATTGCTAAGATGTAATGTTCTGAAAGAGCTGTAGGTCAGGTTCTTATTGATTATAAAAGCAACTCCAGAAGATGCTGTGTTGGGGTACATAATGAAATAGACCATATTGTTGCATCAGTTGAGTTATTTGGTAATTTGAGTTTATATGTAGTTTAGTTTCGGAAAGACAAACTATGTGGAGGTCTGTTTTGTCTAGCCATCTTTTAAGTGCAAAGACACAGACCAGAGAGTTAAACCCTTATATTTATCCTGACCAATTTAATAAGCATGTTAAGTTGGTACAGAAATTTGTAGGTTATGTTTACTAAGCTATGCTAAGTATATCACATAGGAGAGATTATTGACATAAATTTTGATTTTCACTAAGTGGTTTGTCAGGGTCATGTGACATAGTGGCCAGTTGAGTTGGAACAGGTATTTTGGAGCTTAAGTAGGGGTTGGAATTGTGTTTATCTTCATTATGATCATTTTCAACAGCCATGTTTTGGGAAGAGCTGCTTTCTTGTGTGCTGAGTGATTGAGCTAGTTTAGTTTTTTTTTTCTTTCTTTTTTCTCAAGTTAGTAGCATGGCTTACTGCTTGTTTGTTGTTTTTGTCATCATTGTCTGAGTCAGCCATAGATCAGTTGATCTCTTCTGTTTGCGAGCTGGATAAGTCTTGGGTTTTTCTTTTGCTGTTTAGAATGGGATGTTCTTGTTGAGACTTCGTGACTGGAAAAGTTTGTTCTGTTGATAGTGGTTCACTGTTAGGAGCTTGTGTTGGATGATCTTGCTTTAAGTGAGTTTGGAATGCTTCTTGTATCTTCTGGGGTGTCATGTTGATAGCTGATGTTTGTTGTTTTGGGTTCATATACGTGATGATGTGATTTTGTGTCTGCTGTTGTAGAATGGGAAGCTGGAGTTGTCTGAGGAATGTGTAATCATTAGATGAGTTGGTTGAAGTGTGATGGTTCATTTTTTGATAGTTTGATAAAGGTAAGACAGTGTTGGAGTCTTGTATCTTCCCTTTTATGTAATCCTCTGTGTAAGTGGATGAAGAATATGGTAGCTGAATTAAGTTTTGCGTATTTTTTATGCATCTATGATTTTTGCTTTTCCTACTGTTGCAGACATCACAAATTCTGTTTGGGCATGACCTTACCAGATGTGATCGGTCTTCACAGTGGAAACATTGGGGTTGTATACCTTGAATAGCTATATAAAGTAGACATTTTTTCTCTTCCAAAGTTGAAGGAATATCCAATGGAGTGAAACCTTGATTGAGCTTGAGAGAGAAGGCAGTGCTGTTGGATGGAAGCTCAATATCTGCCCTTTTCTCTGTGAGGTACTTGAAACTAGTTAACACATCATATCTAGCAAGCAGCCTCTGTAGATCAGCATCAGTGAAGTTAAAGTAGCAGTTACATACTATTCCATAGGCTGTTCTTGGTTTATTCATATCTATTTTGATGAGATATCTGTCTTTTAAGAACAGTTGTTGTCTTTTAAAGAGTTCTTTCCGTAGTAGATTCTGAAACTCACTAATGAAGTAGCGTGTGTTAGGGTGGTGATAGACCCTGCGAATGGATTCTGTTAACTGAAGACTTTTAAGAAGCAGAAAGAAATCATCCATTGGAAAGGTAAATCATTGACAGAGGTCGTTAGTGGTGGTTAGAATCAATGTGTTATCGCTGTGGTAGTTGAGGAAAGAGTTAAACCACATTGAAGGAATTCTAGAATTAAATTCTTGACTTATGGCTTCATAATTGTTCATGTAGGACTGGGAAAGTTGGTATGATTGTGAGTTGTTCTCATCATTGATTAACATAAAGTTATCATCATCAATGAAGTCCATAACATTGTGTTGAATGTCTTGTTCAGTTGCTTCTTGGATATGGGCTTTAGGTTTATTGTTTCCCAATACTGTAGCATAGCTTTGGTTTTTTGTTGGGTTGGAATTAACATTTGTATTTGATGTTGAGGGTTGAAAGCCTGTAGTATGATTAGCTACTAGATTGTGGTCAGAGAGCACGTTATTGGTTTGAAAATTGGTGTTAATGCATGGGAAATCTGTTTCAATAAAGTTTTTATTTCAGTCGGTGATACTAGTGGTTTTTCAAATTTTATTATTGGATCGAAATACTAATTGCGTATTTTGCTATTGGATTTCGAATCTAATTTTTCACTTAAATTTTGTTTTATGGGTATAAAACCATCAGATTGGGGCTGGGGCTGTATCAAAACACAAACATTAATAACATTTTGGTATAGATATAGCAATATTGATGTAATGTAGAAAGAGACTTTTCATTAGTTGATTTTAGTATTTCTGATCCTTAGCTCTTTTTTCCATATTAATTGTTTCATATTTCTGTCTTAATTTTTTTTTATATAAATTAACATCAGACTTTAATTGTCCCTGTGAACAAATGCTGAAGTGGCAGGTTTTATTTCTCATTTTAATTTATGTATATCTAGATATTAATTTATTGATCAAAATTTTTGTAGATAGCTAGAATGATTATATACTGAATGCCATCCTGAGTAAATTCTGAGCCTGCTTGGAAATTTTCAGTTACCTGAAAAAAAATTTAAGTTCCAAACTCATTTGAAACACAAGTCACAAGTGTGTCTATCAGGTGGGTGTGTGAATCACTATCACATGAGATTTTATTTATCTACATATATACATTTTTTTAAATGTTAACATTATTATCTTACATTTTAAAATAAATATTTTAATTAAAAAATATACATTATTAAGAGGATTAATAAATGTTTTTTTTTTTTTAAAAAAACAAAAAAAAACAAATAGTGAAATGGTTTGCATAATTTAGTTGACAATTTGTTTCAGCAATATATACTAAATTATAATTGATAATCTTATTTATTCTTGAAACACATAATAAACTGTTAATTAAGTTGTTCATTATAATTTTTTTTATCGATCAACCATTGCAAATTTGTTGATTGATTTTTTAAAAAATAATTTCTGAATATCGCTACAGTCTGTAATGCTACGTGTTGTTATTTGGTTTTTAAATATTAGCAAAATAATAGCACATTTTTCTTTTGCATTTTAATACATAACTAAACTTTTAAAATACAATATTAAAGTCAAAATATTCTGCAATAATTTACACATATTAAAAATGGTATCAAATAATAATAATTGTTTATATTAATTTATTTTTAAAAATCAAACGCAGCATTTAAATATAAAATAATCAGTGTAATCAGTTATGTAAATAATATATTTCATGGCTATATCTTATAATATTATGAATACAAAGCACTCTGTACACTACAGTATATATATATTTGTCTTTTTCTTTTGATGTTTCTTTTTTGTTGACTGTTTAAGGTTTTCTAAACGACAGCTGATAGATAATTATTCTTTATGAGAGTTTGTTTTACTTACATCTTTTGCCAAATCGTTGGTTTCTGAACAAACTTCTTTTGCTATTTTATAATGATAATAGAATTTCATGTTTTGTAGTTTTGTCATGACTGAATGTGTTTGTTAACTATTCGCATGTATGTGTCGGTTTTTAATAAACAGATAATTTTGATTTTTCCATGAAGAAGTTCTATCATAAAAAAATCCAAGAATGCTAAATTTTGTTCATGTTCTGATTTTATTTTCAAATTAATTAAAGAAAATATGTTGCTGTTGTGTGTCCAGAATGTTTATAATAGAATTTCACCATGGGGTCATACAACAAATGTATCATCAATGTAGTGAAATCAGACATTAATTGGATATGAAGAAGTATTTATTTATAGCTGTAGTTTCAAGTTATTTCATATAAATGTTGCTAATCAGAGGTGATAATGGTGAACCCATTGCAATTTCTTGATTGGAAGAAATTTAATGATGCATTAAGAATATAATGTTGTTACCAGAATAATAAGAATTTCATTACAGGCAGTCCTATACTTTTGTACATTCTACTTTCATACAATTCGCTACTTCATACACAATTCATACTTTTGGTTTTTATTGATAAATATAACAAAATGTGCATACTTACATGTAATGATTCACTCTTTCTAATAGATGATTAGTCACTAGTCTCTTCCCATCACAAGTTCAGTATTGAACAGAGACATCTTGAGTTAGTGCAAATTGTGTCTTGTCAGTTTATGTTATGATTGTGCTAACACTTTATATAAAATATTCACCATTAGTGAAAAATGAAAAAAACAGCAGTATTATTATAGACAAAAAGAAATTAAAGTTTCATAATGTTCATACATTTGAGACAAAGATGATGTTTTATTTGCTTCAATCAATCATTCCTATAATTTAAGCGGATTGACAATATGTTTAATCATGAAAAACAATAACAAAATTAAGGAATATTTCCAAATTCATTCACTGTCAAGTTAATCTTCATTATGCTTTTAAACTTTATTGATATTATTTGCCTAGATTTTATACGTGTATTATTGTATTTATCCTCATTTTTTTCTCAGTTAAAATAAAAAATATTTAGGAAAAAAATATTTTCAAAATATGAAAACTTATTATATATTAAGAATTATTTGAACTTTTTTAAAAAATAAAAACATAAAATTTAACAGAAATATATATATATATTGAAAACATTTTTTGATGATTTTTTACATTGCTCTACTTTGTACATTTCAACTTTTATATACATTTCAAAATCCAATTAGGTAACAAAGTAGAGAACTGTCTGCATACTTTTGAATGGTGACTGGTCTATAAGCACTGTGTTGCTATAATGCCCCCACACAAAAAATTAAGTATTAAATTTGTGCTTGAAAATATCAATAATGTGTCAATTATTCAATATTTTGCATAATTATAATGTGAATACAGCTAATTAAACTGATTTTTTTTTAAAAAAATATTTTAACTAATGATTGAGACTCTATTTAAAGATGCTGCTAATTATAAGAGTGTCAGAAATGTCATATTCTGTGAATTCCACCAAGTTCTATTGAGATTTGTTTGTTCTTATCAATGTGCAAAACAAGTACCATTGGAGCTGCTCACTGTACCAGCATCAGTAGTTATTTGAGAGTGATATATTTATCTATTCTCGTTTCTCTTCAATGTGAATAAATTTTTATTGTTTTTATTTAGGATGAACACTAAAATGATCTGTTTTTTTTCTTGTAATTAATATTTATAAAGAACATATAAACATTTATTACATGAAAATAGAACAAGACAATAAATGAAATATTATTTTAAGCATTTATCATAATGAGTGTTACTGTTAAACACATATTAAAAAATTATATCATTCCAATTGACATTATATAACAAAATTAAAATAAAAAGCAAAGTTTCATCTACCCCAGATATTATTATTTATCAAACAGCAATTAGTAAAAAACAAAGTTACATTAGATATTTTAACAATGATTGATATAAAAAAGTAAAATGGTAGGGTGATTGAAAAAAGAAATGCTCTATTTTGTTTTCTTGGTTTCCTTTTTAGTAGCAATACTGTAATAAAACATCCCTGCTTACAAACTTCACATGCTGCCACTGATACTTTCCTTAGGAAGATTTATTCTGGCTTGAAAACTCTTGCCATTTAATCCTTTTCATAAAGTAGGCAGTGCTTCTTCACAGAGAACATTTATGAATAAATTTTCCATATCAAAGATTATTAATATGATAGTTCCCCCCCCCCCCATTTTTATGTTATTGATTAATTCCACAAAATACTTAGAATTTCTGACAAAGGATTGTGCTGTGTATGCCAAAGGATTAAAAACAATGAGAAGAAGCAAGGTGAATTTCTAAAACTAATAATAGGTCTTAATGAACTGTGACACTTATGGATTTTAGATAGATCATAAATATGGAGAATTTTACTGACATATAAAATTAATTTTTTTTTTGAATCAATGAAATATTTGTATTGTTTTTAAAGTAATACTTGTAACTTTGTTTCTGTAGCTGGTATGATTTTTAAGTAATACTTCACTATTTATACATGAAGAATAATTTTAAGTAATACTTGTAACTTTGTTTCTGAAGATGGTATATTATTTTTTGCTACTTTTTTGTATTCACTTCCAGTGAGGAGTTCTCTTATTTTGTTATCATAAGCAATGCAATGCTTTTATTGACATGAAAAATGATTATGAAATTATTTAATATGAGATTATTTAATAACTTTTTTCTCATCTTTGGAAATGTTTTATTTGGGGTTTTGGTATTTCTCAAATGTCATTTTATTATCTAGCATAATTCTTCTACTTCTACTAGAAACAATTATTTAGTAACTTTCTGAGATGCTGCCATTATATCTAATATAAGCAGAGAATCTAGCAAAAGTTAGTACTTTTTTCAGAAAAAAAAAATTCAGTATCCGTTAAATGTTTATAACTAAAATGTTTAATTGATAAAGCTGATAAATTGTTTGGTACAATCTGACATTTGATATGCTCAAGTGATCTTCTTTTGATATGTATTAATTTTTCATATAATTTAGAATATTATTTTCTTATTTCTTGAAAGACTCTTGTGATGTTTTCATTCATAAATATTGTTTTTAGCAAATATTTTATATTATCAATGAAATCCAATGTTTGATTTTTGAAAAACCTTTATTCCTTCTTTTAACAGAGCCTCTTTTGTTTCCTGAATAATTTTCTCAACTTGTTGCAGTGAATTGGAGATTTTAGATGCAAAACTTTATGGATAAACCCATTAAATTTACACAGGAAAGTTAATAGGTTTTCCACTTTGGCCAGTTTTAGACATAATTTTTAATATATGATTAAAGTTTGATATATTATCAGCTCCACACCAAGTAATTAATATTTGTCTGAAAATTTTTGATGATGGCATTGTAATTGTAATTAAATGCTGTAGTATTTTCATCATCTAATATTAATTGTTAAATATTTTTAGAATACTTTTGGATAAATTAAACTGTTAGTAATATCACCCAGATTAGTATAAAACACAATATTTGGAGTGGTATTATCATCTTCTCTTCTTCAGATATTGCTGGTCTGAACAGTGACTCTCTAGCAAGGAAATTGAATCTGAGAATTTTAGAATTATGAATGTTAAATTTAAGGTAACAATCTAAACAACAAGGCTATTCTATCAAAGACACAGTCAGTAGAAATTTTATATATCTATTTATGAGAATTATTTTGATTTCTTCATTTTTTCTTAAAGACAAGGTTAATAGGTGATTTTCAAACATTATGAATTATCACATTATAGGTTTGTTTATCATTTCATGTGAGCAACTTCTTTAAATTTTATTCTTTGCACTCATTTAAAGAAGCTGTTTATATAACAATGAAAAACAATACCACAAATTAATCTAGTATGACAATTCATAATGTTTTCAAATCACTTATTATTAATCTTGTTCTCAAAAAAATGTGAAGAAATCAGGAGAATCCCTACAGATAAACATATGAAGATTATATTTACTATTGCCTTTGACAGAATAACCTAATTTATTAGAATGTTGCTTAAATTCAATATTCACAAATCAAAATGTCCCAGTTCAATTTTCATGCTAATTCCACCACTTGTCAGACCAGCAACATTTAAAAAAAAAAAATGATAATAATACCTCATAAATTTTGTGTTATATACTCATTTATCTGCCATTACTAACTGTGGAATGCATTGGAAAATGTTTAAAAAAATTGAATTTTTTTAAAAGAAATAGTTACAATACCATCATCACACACTTTCAGACAAATTTACATAAATTAAATTGTGACACCATTCTTCTTTAATTAAATTTTAGCCAAAGTTTTTACTACTGAAATTGCTGCTTTTATTATTTGTTTCAATCATTATATAATATAAAAATCTAAGCACGCCTGCCTGCCATATCCAAAACCTAAGAGTCAAATCTGGTCGAAACATCATTTAGTTAGATTTTTTTAATAAGTTTTTAGCAGGCTTATATTTTTTTATTTCAAATAATTGCATCATAGTCCTCCATCTAGTTATTCAATTTCCTAGTAAGTAAATGGCTGTCTATCTATATTTAGATAGAGAATAAATCACGGAAGGAAAATCTTAATCTTCATCTACCTGTGCAGTTAATAAATGAATATTGTCTTCTTTTTTTTCTCATGTGTCATAGCATCAGCCAGGAAGCGAACCCGCTAACCCAGGACAACTGCTTGTAAAACAGCTGTCGCTGACCTCTCGACCACCAATGCTTGACTATTGTCTTCTTTTTTAGTGTTTTTTTACAGAAGGTTGCCAGCGAGTATTTTTTTTTGCAGAGAACTATTAAAAAGGTTGTTTACTTTATTTATTAATATCTTCCCCTTCCCCTTTTCCCACTTGTTTTAAAATATAATTTCACTTTTTTGTTACTTTTTTTATTTTTATTTGTTAACACAATTGTAACTTCATGTTGTATAACTTTTTTAATAGACTACTTTGATTTGCAGTTATATGTTGAACTATTTGCATCAGAATGGAGTAAAATTTATAAACACTTTATCTCTGCTATTGTAATATATATCTACAAATACAAAAACTATATTAAGAGCAAAGCTTTATTAGCATTAACAATACTGCAGTGCTTAGCATGCTTTTGACTGATAATCATCATAAATGCAGTAACGCTTGTAACAGAGGTAGAAAAATAAGACCCTGTTTAAAGGCTAAAAATTTAGCATATTGTTTGTGTAGTGCATTAATTAGTAAGAGCAAGTCACTTTTTGGAAAGTGGAATGCAGGATTCTTTCCTGTTCATGGCATAATTATCCCTGGAAATGTATCAAGCCTCCTTGATTGTTTGCTTGACATTATCGTATTCTGAGAAAACAATGCAGAAACATGTGGGCTTGATTGATATCTGGAATTAGTGAAATGCTCAATAATCATGTATAAATGATGAAAATAAATTAGATTATTATCCAAAGTTAATTCTAATAGCATATGATAAAGATTGTGTTTCAGTCTACTATTGTTAAAGATTTTATTCAGATCACAAAATGTTTCCTGTTATTTAGATAAAAAATTAAGTACAGTGTCATTATTGGATTAAGAATAAAACCCTAGTTTTTGAAAAAGATTCTCAATATTTTCATATTCTCATTAAAAAAATTTTTATAGTTCAGAAAAAGATCTATTTTATAAAATCAAAATAATGTCATCCGCATAGATGAATTTCTTTTATTAATCTCTGGAAAATCACTGATGTCTATAAATTGAAAAAAAATATGTGGTAGACAATTTATAAAATTTTGTATATACTATTATTATCATTTTGGAGAATATTTTTACAAGTAAATTAATAATTTTTCTTTATTTAAAAATTTTAAAAACTTTAGCATTTTTTTAAAAATATTTATAAGCTAAGACTATATCAAGAAAGGTGACACCACTTTTTAATTTATTTTGAAAATCTTTTTCAATATGAATTGTTAAAGATAAATCTAATACACATCAGCTTCTTGCATGTCTAAAGTCAACTTGCTCTATCGTTAGATGATTTTCAACTATTGACAACATTTTTGTTAATACGATTCTTTCAAAAAAGTTTGTAGGAAACACATAATAATGATATTGGTCGATAATTTTTTGAATTATAGTTGAGTTTATTTGGTTTTAAAACTATTATATTTTACTTTTATATAAATTTTTGGAAATACTTTCTGTAAGAATAATATTACTGAAAAGTTTTCAAAACATGTTTTGGCTCTAGGTTTTAAATGTTTTAGAAACTTGGGAAGTGTCTATTTGTTCCTGGAGCTTTTTCTTACTTATGATTATCAAGGGCAAGTTCAAATTCACCAACATCTACAGGTTTTCAGATTGATATTAAAAGAACATTATGAAAAATAAGTTTGCACTAATAGTTCTTTTAAAAGTACTTTTATGACTATCAAGTTTACTTAAAAGAAACCAGATTTAAACTTTTATTTTTCCATGATCTCTCTCCATTTTTTGTCTATATTCACACGGAATGGCTTATTGATAGCTATTGTTATAACTTTGTTAAACCTATTATATCAAGTGGGAAGTGAAAAAATTCTATTAATGTTTTATTCAAGATATTCAGCTTATAAACTACAATTTATCTTTTCTTAAATTTTATCTTAGAATAGGATAATTTACAAGCATGGTTTATGCTGGCATTGAAGAAATGATCCAATATATGTAAAGAAGTTATGGTGAATTATTTTTTGTTGAAATTAAATATGGTATGTCTATTCTCCGTGTTGTTTAAATTCTTCCATTCTAAATGTTATCAAGGTGTTGATAGTCACTTCCTTTTTTCAAAAGGCTATTATTAGGATTGAAATTTAATTGTATAATGATCTAAAAGTGGAGAATAATGCCATAAGGTCAGGTTAAAGTGGGAGATTTTTAAATATTCTATACTTAGAAATTATCGAAATGATAATTGCTATGACATTTGAATTGAGTCTAATACAAGATTATTTGAAATAAAACTGACTTTATTATCTTCAAAATACATTATATCAAAAATCAATGTGAATCCAGGAATCCTGAAGTAGAACTATGTCAATCTTTGTGCTGAACAATTAATTTAAATAGTATTTCTACTTCTGAGTTTGAAATATTCTCAATCTCAAGTTGATGAAATTTTTTATTGTATTTCCTAGATGAAGAGAAGATTACCCTGCAGAGGATATACCTTCATGAGGACTATTCTCATATAATTGTTTTTCAATTTGAGAGTCTAGGACAATCACCTCTGTAATTATTCGTGATAGCTAACAAACGATCTTCTTACTATTTATACTTCTATCTGAAATTAATTTTGATAATGCTTGTAATACAGAAAAAATTGTGGAAGATTATTTATACATAAAAAAAAATACATTCCAAATCTTTGTTGCCTGAAAATCAAAATAAATAATTTAATTTGTAAAATATTACTTAGAAAATATATAAAGGAGAAAAACTAATCATAAAAGTTGTAACTAAATTTAAGTCGGTAAAAGCATCAATATTAATTTGGATAAATTATGACAATTCTACCAACAATAGAGGAGGCTAGTTTATATTTCAATTATTTTGTTTGTTGTTAATGTCAGCTTAATGAAAATCATCTGATCAAATTAGATTAACCTGGATCTTGTAGCTAATAATAGATATATAACTGTTTATTAACCCAAACATGGTAACTTTGTTGGTTGATGATTGTCTGGATATATGAAAAAAAATTATAAATTCTGATTGTTACTTGAAAAACTTACAAGATTCACTTTGCCTGAACTTAAACTTCAAGTCAAGAAAAAGAGAAGTTAATGATAATTGGATGCACTAACCAAATCACTACAAGGTTCTTCCTTCTCGAAAAAAGTAGATGGACAGTTTGTGTTTCATTTTCTTTCTTTTGCGTTTTTTTTTTTTTAACTATTAAATCTCCAAACAATAAGTTATACTCATTTTAATGAAAATATATTACATATTATTAGATCATGCAAAGATTGTCAGAAAATAATGTTAGTCATTGAATAATGGCTCAAGTAGTTTTATCTGTCGTTCTAATCTGAAATTCTAGTATAATTCTGCATGAAGCACTAGTAAGTATATGCTGCTGATTTTTTGAATTTTAAGAAGGATTATTATCATCGATTGGATTTTTGAATATATTTCTTGATAAAAAATTTTTTAGACTGCTTATATTGTATTATTTCTAATTCTCAAATACTCTCAGAAATATTTTAGATAGGCAGACTATGATAGATATGTAAAAAATTCTTGATGAAAGGTAAAGTAAAAAAATAAAACGAAGCAGAATAGCCTGATAAGATATGTCTATATCTCCAATATTGTTCAACTCCTTTGAAGACATTTTGGAGTATTTAATTTATATTATTCATTTTAAGACTGGCTAGCACCAGATTATATTAACCATAGATACGACCAGCTATTTACACCTTCTCACCTTCCAATTCCCAATTTCGATTTTTAAAGATAGCTAGCTGTTTTGTAGAAAGAATGACAGTATAAAACTGATTATTTTTCAACCCCCCCCCCAACTAATTGGTACAAAATTGTGGGCGTTAAAGATCAGTACTGAGTTATGCGGTATAATGTCAGAACCATGGGGGAGGGGGGGCGTCATCGGTAATAGTTTGTCAAAATATATATCCTTAATACAATTTGCTCTACTATCTAAACAAATGGAATTAAATTATATTGTATTTTGCAAATACAATATATACAATTTTAGCTTAGATATTATAATAAACTTCTTCGAAGTTGTTAGTAGTCTACTCACAAATAATTTGTTTTCTTATGACATTTCATCTTGTGATTTTATCTTACTTTTTTTTTTCACTTTACCATGTATAAGTAAAAAAAAAATGTCTTTACTGAATTATAATAAGTGATGTATTAAGTTTGTCAAAATTAAATTAGAATTGCTCCGAAAATGTTAATAGTTGCTTAAGAGGCTTATTGGAAAGAATATTTTAAGACTACATCTGAAGATTGAAAGAGGCTCAAAATTTATTTAGGCAAATAGTTTCAGGTGCATATATATGTGTGTGTGTATATATATACTATATCTTTACATTTTGGCAAGTATTTGTGATTGAAAACCATGTTGTTTTGTTTTGTTTCCCCACTTAAAAAGTTCAAATGCTAGGTAGCATGGTCACTTTAATATTTTTGATATGTTTTTATTATCTTTATTACATTTTTTAAATTTTTATTTAAAAAATATACAATTTTAAACTTTTAATTCTAAAACAACCAACCGTCTTGTAATAAGATATTGGAAAAAGCACTTTTAATAATAGCAATAACGACTATAGTAATTACGTACGGTATTACGTTAAGTTAAAACAAATTATAGTAATTACGTATGGCAGTTTGCGTTATAAATACAATTTTTATTCATTTTAAAAGCTTGCTTTAATTTTGATTAAAATTATTTAATGACATATAAAAAATCTTCGCTATTTTATCTGAAAATTAATTAATAAAGAATATTTTGCCAACAATATTTAACTTTATTTTTCAAATGAATCTTTGACAAATTATATGAAAGAATAAATAATATGATAGAATTGCTAAAATTTATAGAATATCTGGAGGCGAATATATTCATATTATTTATGCACAATATTTTAACAAAGCAAACTGGCGTATAAATTTACTGCTATTATAAAAGTTTTCGCTACAAAAAAATACGATAGATAGTCGGTCAGGCAAAAAACGAAGACTTAATGCTATTGATGGATTTTTTTTTTTCGACGTAAAAAAATGAAAAAAAAATCATTTTGTAATAGACCTAATTACATTTCTAGGAAATTTTGTCATATTTTATTTTAATTCATGTATACAAAGAACAATGATATTCATAGAAAATACAGTAAAGATTTTCATAATAGATAGCTTTATAAGGTTGACTTTTTTTTTTAGTGTTTTTTTTTTATCATAAGCACCAAAAAAAAAAAAAAAAATCAACCTACCGGTAGTCGTTTTTGTTGACAGAAGACCAAGCAAAACATATTTCTCCTCGTGTGGTTGCTGCGTTTTGATTGGTTAATTAAAGACCAAATACAATTAATTTTAGAGACTATTGATTGGCATTAAATTGCTTCCGAAGGGGGTGTAGGTAAAACTCCGATCGACTTGTCATCCTAGTTTCGTCAAACTGAGACAACGGCTATATTGAAAACAACAGTTTTCTACGATTTTTTAACATAAACTACTGTGGAAAAGCTCTTTGTCAAAGGAGTGAGCAGCATATTATATTTCACTTTTGTTAAAATTCTATTGAATGTGAATTCGACTGCAAAGCCGCTGTTTGCCATCACCTGCTTTACCCCCGGTCAGCAAAATGTGCTTTACCAAAACTTTTATTGACATTTTTGACCAATCGTAATGAAGACCGATTAGCGACAAGTCACCATCGTGCGCCGCGGAACCTCGATATCATCAAGTAAGAATTTAGAAAAATCATGCTAAATATTGTATTTTCAAACTATCAATCAAATTCCTCAATTGTAAGATTGTAGACGTTTTATAGGGCTTATATATTCGTCATTTTCTATAATTGGTAAGTCATTTTTACTTATTTATTTATTTTTAACAAAATTAGAAGATAACTTATTTACATTTTATAAAGTTACTACCTCTTAACTATAGGTTCTCTTATCTCCAATCAAAAGCGAGGCAAACGTTCAATTCTTAATAGTGTTAAGTTTAATACTATGTTTACAATATGTAATCAGTAATGAAAATAAACAAAAATAACAAACATAGTGAATGACACGGTAGCTTATTTTATAATTAATGGCAATTACATAATTTAAAATGATCTTGATCTCTCGCAAAAGAGTATATTTTATTTAGATTTATTGCTCTGTGTTTGAATTTATTATATGAATACTATAAACATTCCGTAATTAATGTATATTTTTTCTACAGGGTAATTGTGAACAAATTTAACTGGATAAAGAGTTAAAAGTATTATCAGTAACCATTTTTCTTTGCTATGACAAGCAAAGGTATATATTATGATCAGGAAGTACCCTATGATTCAATGATAACTGCACAAAATGTAAGTACATTAACTTATCCTTTGTTTATAATTTTTATTATTATCATATTTATTTGTATATCCATTAAGATTACAAAATATAGGCTTTGTTTTAATTTTTGCGCAGTAAATGTGATTGTATATATAGACTATAAGTAATACAGATTCAATTATTTTGCATTTAAGCTCTGTTTAGATTATTAATGTAGCTAATAGATAAAGTTAAGCTACATGCAATATATGTTTTTAGCTAGAATTTTTATTAGCGAGATTTAAATTTTGTTAATAACATCCTTAATTAATTATTTAATGAGTATTTCAAAGAAAACTGGTATTTCACAACTATCAACACACCAGTTATATTATATACATATTGAGAATAATGTATGTTTGACATTGATGACATACTTTAATAAAAAATATAAAAGGATAAAACATATATATATATTAAACCTGTTTTCTTTTTCGTTGACTCTGCCTCTCCATTTATCTATCTGTATGCAATCATATTTACAGAATGTGAATATAAGGGTATGCAGATAACATGTCTAGGTACTAAAGTATTATGACTAAGTAATAACACTTAATCATCATTATGATAGTTTACTATTGCTTGCTACCCTCTTAACACAATTTATTTTGAAATGTATATTTAATTGCTAATGGAAATTTCTACCTGAGATTTAAGTTAAAATCTTTCATATTGACATAATGTAAATGGAAAGATAACTTTTCAAAAGCTTTCTGTTCCAATACTTTTCATTTATTTTGAAAATAGAGTATAAATTTGGGAAAATTGATGTATAATGACTTTATTATTATTATTATTATTATTATTATTATTATTATTATTGGTGTTATATAATACCCTATGTGTTTTTGAATATATATATATGTTTCTGAATATACATCTATCATATGAACCTGTTTGTATAATATATATAGATATAAAAATATATCATTGTTATCTGCATATGCTTTTATTATTATCAATAATAATTTTTTTGAAGTTATGTATTTTAATTAATTGCGAATACACCTATAATATATAGAATACTTTTTTTTTTTTTAGCAAACAATAATAAAAATAGAAAATAATTAATTGAATTAATTACAAGATAAATTATGAATGAAAAGAGGAGGGAGGAATTAAAAATGTATTTAGAGATATAAAATTTAAAAGTATTACTTTCATAATTATATTATATGTATATGATTGTATATTTATAAAATGGATTTTCACAATAAATTATGCAGACTTTCGCTTGTGATCTAAAGTAATTAATCTATTGCCTAAATCCAGATAGACTGTGTTACGTGCGTCTATATATTAATATATTTACATAGAATCTACTGCAATTGATATAATTTTATATATATATATTTAAAAAAAAATGGTAATATTGAATGTATACACAACTACTCCCCATTTTGAGCAAAATAAACTATTCAAATAAAAGTAATATATATTCTTAGATATGTATGATCTTTATGATAGTATTTTTGTTAACTTAGAAGCAACATGTGGGTAATATAGCATTTCATTCCATAAGAAAATATAAATTATTATTCTTAATTTTTTCTAAAGCTCTCTTTTGTCATTGCAGGGAAGTTTATACTGTATATTACTAGTGTGCATCTTATTCTCTTTCACATATATGTAAAAAAATTATAAATAAATTTTTAATTACATCAACATTTTTTTTTTTGTTTATCTGTCACACTCACTATTTTCTTTTTTGTGATAATTATAAATTGCGCCTAATAAAACTTTTATCTACAGCAAAAGAATATTAAAAATGATTATCTAATTTTTAAAAAAAATCTTTTTTTTTTTAATTGTATCCCATTTTAATTGAAATTTTTGTAAATGATCTACATCATGCTCACTTTTAAAATATATATATATTAATTAATACATTTAATAAATGTCGAGTGTCTTTGGAAATTAATCTGTCTGTTTTCAATATAATTTTTCTACTTCTCATTATAAATAATTTAATACAAAATAATAACTTTTTAAATAATTATTCATTAATTTGAATCCTATTATTTTCTATTTTTTAAAAAAAATACTATTTACTCATTATACATGATTTAAAAAAAGTCTATATATATATCTATCAATAGTAAAATGTAACGTAAGTTTTTTGGAACATAACGCATTAAATCCAGTATTTAGCTTTTACTACTTAAATTAAAAGTTTTAATCGAGTCATTAAAAGATTTTAGTGATTTTTTTTTTTTTTAAAAAGTAGTATAATCTTAACAGTTCTTTATTTTTGTGGTTTAGATTGTTATTGTCTATTTATTCTTTTATTAAAGATGCATGTTATACAATCCTGAAATATGATATTTTTTAAGAAATATGTAAACCTATTGAAAATTATATACAAATTGAGAAATTGTTAATGTTTATGTATGTACTTATATATATATAATAATAAATGTAAAATTATAATACCCGTACTTATATATATATATATTCATTTATTTCTAATAAAAATAATAAATTTAACGGTAATAAACTATTATAAACAGTCTTTAAATCTGAGAAGTACTTTTAGTTAATTTCTTAAACCTGCCTCAACTGCCATTAAATTCAAATATATATATAATTATGTTTGTAATTAGTCAAAAGCTTTATAAAGTTTTTATATATTTTGACTACTTATTTATTAATTTATAATTTAAATATTTTCAGTTTTATTATTATCATAAATCATCAATAAAACTGTATTTGGCAATATTTAACCCATATGTGTTTTGTAATTATTTAATAAATGAAAATCTGCTGCAAATATATTTTATATCGATGTTTCGTTCGTTTTACCATGACAAATACTGATGTTTATTTTTTTTTTCTTAATGACGTAAATGACTTAACTTTAAGATGAATTTATCTCTGTAAATTTATTGCAAATAACTATTGATTCATTCGTATTCATATATATATAACAAATAATCATGAGGTACTGTTACTTCCGTTTCATTTACTATATTCAAGTACATATAACTTAGTTTTAAACTTGTTTATTTAAAAAATAAATAAGTTAAAATGTAACTCCCCTTTATGTTTGTAAATTAAATTTGTAGCTCTATTTGTTGCTTTTTTTTGAGGTTCAACAAGTAAGTTAAAATAAAATAATAAAATATTAGTGGCGGATTGGGAAAGAATTACTGTAATAGAAGTAAAATCACTACAGATAGAGCATTTATTATTTCCAAAACATTACTTCACTCTCATCTTTAACTGCGTGTAAATAATATAGGTAGATGTTCACACATACAAACTTAAAAATATTAATTAAATAAGAATGCGTTATGTAAGTATCGTTAATTTTTAATTGTTCATCTTTTTTTATATATTTCTCTTTATTTATATATGTAGATTGATACTAGACATATAAAAAAATATATTTTTTTCTTTTCATTTATGGCTATATATATATATAGAGAGAGATAGATGCATACATTCATAGAACCTGTATATTTTTCATTCATAGCTTAATGAATAAGTTTATTGAAAATGCGCATAGAACTTGAGAATAGCTGCGTATAGTTATTTTTTTCTTTTAAGTAGTACTTTAAATTTTCTGTCTTTGATAAATTCAGAAGTTTAATTAAACGATAAGCTATTATAACTTTATTTTCAACAGATCAGTTTACCATAGCTTACCATCCCTTAACAATTTAACTTTTTTCTTTAAAAAAACAAAAAACATAAAGATTTACATCTTAAACTTTAGTGAGTCCTTATATTTAGAGTTGCAAAATAAGCTAATGTTCTTTTCTTACGACGATAATAACATAATAAAAATAATGGGAAAAAGAATAAGTTAGAGATATTATCCTAAATGATTATTGATTATCGAGATTCGTAAAAAGTGCTAATATAATTTTCGCTAATTACATAATTATATATTTAATAAATATATTTTATTATGCAAACACTTCAATATTGGAATATAAAATATTTATTAAACGTGATTATAATTTTGTAGTTCTTTAAATGCAATTTTAAAACTAAAGGTTGAAATAAATGAGGACTATATGCCGAAATCTATCTCTTAATTTTTATTTATGCATATAAGTAAATTGTAAGTGTCATGTAGTCATATATATGTACAGTCTGAGTGTTCGATGTTATATACTAACACCATATTTATATTCTAAAATTAGAAATGATAATGTTTTTAAATTTTAATTAATGATAAAAGTAAATCATGGGATCAGTACTAGTACGATTATGATTATAATCAAAGCAGTGTTAAATGAAGTCATATTTGTTTTTTAATACTCAGTCATCAATATAGTCTGACCGATCATTCTAGAATGTATACTAAATAATTAATTAATAATAGCTTGATACTCATTTACTATTCTATTTTTATGGCTAGTTGGGAAATAAGAAATAAACATTTTTTCCTTTTTTGCAAAAATAAAAACTTGAAATTACACACTTTTTTTTTTATTCCAAAAAGTACCTTTATTGGTCAAAGGTTACAAATAAGTTCTATGGGTACTCCCCATAGATTATCAAATGCTGTTCCAAATTAAAAAGCAGTATTCAATATATAGATACCGAGTGAACAAAATAGAAATAAACATTTAAAACGCAGAATAATAATTTGATTAGCACTTTAAAGTATGTTTCAATGTTATTATCAAAATATAGATTGACAATTACGCGAATGTGATTCCCGTTAGACTTGTAATAACTAATCTGTCAATGTTAAATGTATAATTTACAAATTATAAATATTCGTTAATTAAAGTCCTATATCAAATGATTGTTAAATAAAAAAACATTTATTTACAATGCTGTATAATTTCTATATTAAATAAAACACATTTTCTCTTTTTTAATAAACTATAAGTTATTGCAGTCTAAAACTAACTGAATTAAAATAAACTGGGTCTAGAATAATGTCATATTTGGCACCATCTTTAAAAATCTTCCAAATGATTTTAATCCAACCACATTAAAATCATAGTAGGTTGGATAAGATTATGCTCATATTTTTTATTATAACATGTATTATTACAAATGTAATAACTGTATATATATATATTTATAGTTTTCTAGTAATCTGTGCATTTTCTTGCCATGTTTTTGTATGGCATGTAATTCCAAATAAAAATGGGAGATTTTCAAATTGGATTTTTTTTGCCAGGTATCTAAGCTTGCTATCCCAACAATTATTGGCTGGTAAATGGGTATCTAGCTAATTTTACTTAAAGAATAAAACATAAAAGGAAAAATTTAACCATTCACTTTTCACTAGACTAGTAAGTATTGCCTTCTTCACTGTTTTTCTATAGAAAAAACCCGAATAATATTTTGCTCTGCAGTAAGCTTTTTATTTAGTTTTGATCTTTTCTGTAGATCTTTCAATATGATAATAGTAAAAAAGTATCTAAATTAATTAACAAATGCGAATGATATGTTAGCAGATATATTGACATAAAATAGAAGGATTTTGTAAAGATAGGGTTACTATATTGTTTATTATGAACATATAATTTCATTCAATACTAAATAAATATTTTTTTTATAAAATTATTTTTATCTCATTAAAACATAAATGCATAAATCATGCATATATGTCATTTCCTAACCTTAACAACAATAGTTATACCGTATTTAAAGTTCATAAAGAAATTCCAATATTTCTATAAAATTATTAAAAATAATAATACTGTAATTTTAAATTTTTATTAAAATTTAAGATTTAATTAAATGGCATCTATATATATTGAATATTGTAATTAAGTCTAAAACTCCATAAACATTAATGATGGTGATGATAAATGTCTATAAAAAGATGGATATATTTTAAACAATTGTTTTTTAAATATATTATAGATATTAAATTAGATATCTTACTATATCTTTAAGTAAGATGGAATTGTGCATTATAAAAAGATCATTATCATTGATTTAGAAATTAAAAATAACTTTATTTTGTTTGTGATTTGTTTTTTGCTTTTTCATTTTGTTTGGATATTATAAACGGTTCTATTTGATCTCTATCTAGTAATTATAAACCATCTGATGAATTTGTTCAAAACATGTTAATTTAACTTTTTTTCTTTTAAAAAACTTTTTTTTTTGAATCTATGTAAATTATGAATTAATGTAACTAGTCATAATAAAAGATATGAAAAAGTCTTTTTTATTTAATTTTATATTCAACAGATATTTATTCAAATGCTATACAATAAAAATTAAAAAACTTGCCCGTTTCAATGAGATTTAGATTTTTTTAAGGTAGCTTGCCCATAGCCAATATGATTAACCATACAATATTGGCCAGTAAATGAGTATTTAACTATTCTTAATTAGAGAATAAAAGAAAGATGCAAAAATATTAAATTTTTTATCTTCCGGAAATTTACAAGACTCGCCAAGTCATGTCTTTTTTTTCATGCTGAAATGGTCATTGCACTGCTTAGGAATTTCATCAAATCTTTGTACAACAATAAAGAAATTTTATGAAATGTTTTAATTTTTCAGGTGAAGAATTTTTTTCTTTTAATAAACATGCTTTAGAAATTTACCTTGCTAAAAGCTTTGGAATAAATTTGAAATATCTTCATATATTATTGTAAAATAATTTTGTTGTTTTAGGAGTGTAGATTTTAAAACTCCATATTTTATCTAAGTGTTGACCCTACTCTAATAAAATATTTTAAAGGGGGGTTTTAAAATGCATTTTTTTTTTTTTTAGAATACCAATATTAGTCTGATAATTAAATACAAAATTTGTTCTTTACTCCAAAAAAAAAAAAAAAAAGAATTTAATAATATTTTCATTTTGTCTGAAAGCTTCAAATACTATTTTTAAAAATAAAAAATAAAAATAAATAGGTTTTGATCCATGAAATGAAAATTAGTGACTGAAAATAATTATAAAATTTGAAAATAGAAATGTAGTTAATGTGAAAAACAAAAATAACAGTGTTAAATTTATGGTTGTTATTTTTTATCTCGCTTATAATTTATATTTTTTTTACTTAAATAAATTGCTATAAAATACTGTTTTGGTTTGTTGTTTAATTTAGTAACTTTGCTTAGCCAGCACTATTTTATTAATAAGTAGTGACATACAATTTCAATAAATAGAAAAATGTTAGACACAGATAGAAATATGCTGTTTTACCTATCTAAAGGGCATGCATAAACCAATAGAAAGTGTTATGTTATAAGATTATGAATATGGGTAATGTTTCAATTTAATGTTAAAAGTCATAGTTCATATTTAGCTGAATATATTAAAATGGTTTCTATATATACTTGGAAGTTTATTCTACATATTTCATTTCACATTTACGATATGCAGTCATTACTCTCCTATTTTTTCAATTTAATATTAAAAAATCATATTTCATATTTAATTGAATATATTAAAATGATTTCTAGGTACACCTATAACTGCATATTTCATTTCCCATTTAGCATATGCAGTAATTACTCTCCTACTTTTATAGAAGAACAGTAATAATGTGATTAGGATAGATTGTCTTTCATCTTTAAAAGACAATATGATATTATATAATATTAAACTAATATTATATTATTTGTATTTCCATGAAAGAAATTATTTTTTATTGTCATAAACTTGTTATTTAATTTGAACACAATTGTTTTCTTTATCAACATTATAGGAAAACTATGTTATTCATGTCATTTCATAGTTGTATTGAATATAGGTGTGTGTAATCATTGTCATTTATCCAGCAATTATCAGTATTCTTTTAGCTTTTCCTTTCCACATGAGGCTAACACACTTTCTTGTTGTATCAATTTATTTCAGCCATGATCCTATAGAATCTTTTGGAATTGAGCTAGAACTTTAGTAGTCCATCTATTATCATATATTTTAAACTACCTCAGCCTATCTTCCTCTCAATTCTTTCAGTTATACTTGTTTATTATTTCACCTTTGTATTTCAGTTCCATTCCCCCAATTATGTAACATGCACATCTCCAGAATTCTGCTGTTTTTACATTTTGGATTTTTATTAAGCTTCTATAAACAATCACTAGTTAAACACATTAATTAAATAATCTTCCCTCCCCTCCAAGTACATATCTTTAGTATTAAGTTATTTCTGTTAAATGTATTCCTTGTTTAATTCTAGAATTAATGTAATCACTTAATATAATTTCACCAAGATATTCATGCAGATTAATTTTACCTAATTTATTATTATTAATCTTAATATTTTTTGGAAAAAAAAAATCATTTAACATTATTCATTCTTTTTTTGTTTTTTTTTTCTCATGTGTCATACAATCAGCCTGGTAGAAACAGCCTTTTCATTTGCAAAATCGTAATATCTAAATAATCTGAATTCATTTTTACTTTCTTTGCTTTCCTTTCTATCCCCAAAGTAATTTATAACCCTAAATATTTAAAAAAAAATTAATATTTTTTAAAAAACAAAACAAATGGATAATGATGTCATATATATTTATCCAAAATTTGACAAATCATCATAAATAATGTACACGAGATAATCTACAGTTATAGATTTAATTTGCAATTAAATAATTCTTATAAATACTTTCAAACTATTCCATTACTCTTGCTTGAAATATAAGAATAAAGATATATGAAAAAGATAAATGACGCTCAAGATGCAAATGTTGTGAAATAAAGATTTTAAAGTATATTTAAGATGTTATACATATAAAAAAAGATGAATAGAATTGGATTGATAATACCAGAGTGATGAGTTTAGTAAAAACAAGATATATTAATCTTTAATTAAGTTCTAAGTTTATATTTCGATTCAAAATGATTGAAAATCTAGCCTAATAAATGATTAATAATAATGTTTAACATATATCTCTAAAATAAGTAGTGTCAAATGTAGGAGTGCAAAAAATTTGCCATTTGCAGGTCACATTGTAATAATTTAATATAATTTTTGTAAAACTGATGTAAAAACTTTTTTTTCCTGTGGAATTATGAAAATATAATAACATCAATGTTAATTTGACAATGTCTTGAGTCTATGACACTCATATTCTACAGCTTTAATGATATTAGAAATAAATATAGAATCAAATTCAAAATGATAACTTATTGGTTTTTTATATTGAATGTAATCTACCATTCTATAATTGTTTTTAAATCTAGTTTTTCTTTGATTGATTTGGCTCCAAAAGTTGTAGATCTTATATGAAATTAATGAAGCCAGATAGGTACATAATGCATGTATTGTTTTGTGTTCACCTTTCTTAAATATCAATATCACTATTCTATTGTTTCAGTTATCAAAGTATATTTTTATCACTTGGACATTTAGTATATATATATCTTTTCCAACAATATCTTCGTTTACTTACTTCTTTTCATAAGTTTTCACTTTTGATAGATTTAATTCCTTGTCTCATTATTTTATTTAAAATGTGTAGCTTTTTAAAAAATGTTATAACTACCATGAAGTCATGATATGTGTTGCTTCAATATATACAGCTCCAATAATACATTATCTAAAGAAAAATGTAAATAAAGAAATCAAAAATATAAAAAAAAATAAAAGTATTAAAATTTATGTTTTATAAAAAATTATCATAAATATGTATCAACAGCTATTTTGTCATCTTGCAGGAATTTCACTAATTCTAATGCAATTTTGTTTATTAAGTACACTTTGTATCTGCTAAATACATTGAAAGCTTGCTCTTTTTTGTATATAGTATAGTTTTCCATTTGAGGAAATGTTTTTGTAAAATACTTTAATAGACTTCATACTTTTTAAATAAATAATACAATGAAAGTAATCAATTTGTAGTGAAAAAAAAAATCATATTCCAAATTGGTCCATATATTTTTTAAAAAAAGAATCATCTGCTAAAAAAAATAATGAAATAAAAAAGCATATTCATTCCATAGTTATTTGTACTCCTGAAATGCTCAAAGTTATTATATATATATAACAGTCTTTTTTTTTATTTGTATACAAATAAAAATAATTAGTTGTATTAACTATTTTTTTTATATATATTTAGCCTATTTCGTTTTGTTTTAGACTGATTATTTTAAATTTTATAAAAAAAGGCAACATTATAGACAAAGTTTTAAGACTGAAATTAAAGTAAATTAAAATGCAAAATATTTTAAAAAAAGATATTGTTAATATTAACAATAAATCGATAAAACTCAGTTTCATATATTGTATATGTGTGTTCACTCATTCATATTCACTCAATAATAAAAATAATAAATAGTGAATCTTTATTTTTAAAAAAATAAAATGGATAATATATTATCAGATTCTTTAAAATAAACTTTAGTTTTCTGCCATAGTACAATATTGTCTACTAGAAATATTTTACTATCTCATAACTCTTATTCATAAATTTAATGCTTTATGAAAAACTATCTTTCAACATGGATTTATCTGAGTACCAGCAAGAATGCCAAATATATCCTTCTCATTTTTCATTATTTCTAAAATAGTTGATTAATTTTTTTTAGCATAGGCTATTTCTGAATATGATTTCTTTTCTTTTACTACAAACAAATAACTTTTATTATTAATTAAAATAATATAAATTCTTTTAAATTACTCATAGAAAAGATTTTATCAAACAAAATATTATATTAAAAGTGAAGAAAGAATGTCTCCCGTTTCAAATATAATTAATAAATGGAAATCAAAATGAATATTAGTGAATGCTGTAAGACAAAACATGGAGCTTAATGTTTTTTTTTATGTTTTGTTTTGTTACATTTTTGCTTCTTTAATTGCAGTTCTTTATGGGTAGTGTATAATTGATATGTTGTATATTGTTATTTGACTGTATTTGAATATGTTTTTAATTTTTTAGTCAGTTTTTTGTAAAATAATGTCTTAAAATATAGGTTTTTGTAAAGTTAATGATTTTATTCTCTATTAAAATTTAAAAATGAAAAAGAAATAATAAAATTAAAAAAAAATAACTTGCTGAAAATTGTAATTTATATATTTGTTAATATATTTTATAAAACATAAACCATTCCAATAAATTTAAATTAGAACTTGCTAATTATTTACATTTAACTGGGATTAATACTTTGTTTATAAACAAAGCAAAACTCTCCATACAGTAGTGCCACCCTGTGCCAACCAAAGTAATCAATGAATGCCAGAAGGCTTGTGCATAAAATCCCTATCTAATGCCTACTCATCCAATATCCTCAGACTAGTTTCTGGCTTGTGGCCATCATCAGTGAGGAGCTTTGGATCTGAGAGCACTGCACCTAGATCTTAGGATCTAATGCAACCCTCCAGGATCCACCTTTTATCTTTAATTCATTGATTACTCTGGTTGGCACAGGGTGGCACTGCTGTATGGAGAGTTTTGCTTTGTTTATAAACAATTATGTGCTAGTATAAGAGATAGTGATCATGTGATGCTTAATGGATTAATACTTTGTTAAGCAAAAAAGATATCTGGTATTTAAAACTAGCAATTTATTAGTAAATTTTCAACTGAGACAAGATGTATGAAAATATTTAAGAATAAGCCAAAAAAAAAAAAATGATTATCTAAAATTCCATAAAACAGTACAAAAAAAAAAAAAAAGAGCAAATAATGATAAAAAATATAACTGAATTGGCAAGAAAAGCTATAGAAGAGAATAAATTTTTAAAAGCATAAAATAGTGTCTTGGCATTGGAAAAAAAGTTATTATAGCAACAGGAAGATGGAATTCTATTATTAAAAAAAAAGAACAACTTTTAAAACATGTGTAGAATTCTCCAAGAGAATTATGCAATAATAAAGAATATGAACAGAAAGTAATCCTTACAATATTCTAAATTGTCCAAAATTTTAAATAAAGATATAAAATTTATAAAATTAAAAAAACTCCAGGTAATGATGGAATTATTATTAATATATTTTAAAAAACATGCTATGAAATAGAAAAATTATTGACAAAGCTGTATGCATAAAATGTCTAAAACAAAATGATATATTAAATAATTGGAAGAATGCAATAGTAATATTGACATCTAAGAAAGATGAAGAAGATATTACAAATTACAAACCTATCAGTCTTCTATAAGTTCTATACAAAATCTTTACCAAGATAGTTACAACTTATCTACAGCAAAATTTAAATTTTAACCATACAAAAAAACAAGCTGTATTTAAAAGTAGTTTTAGCACAATGAATCACATCCAAGTACTGATAGAAGTTATAAAAAAGATTGATGGATGTGAATTTCCATTATTCTTTGAATTTGTAGATTATAAAATGGTATTTGATTCTATAAGCATTTCTTTTGACCATCTAGATTTAAGCCCAGATATAGTTATATTCTGAAGAATATTTATCAAAATGCAATAATAATGATTAGATTATATAAAAGAAAAATAACATTAATAACAGTTTACAACAGGATGATTTTGTATCTCCAAAATGGTTTGCAGTAGTTCAATTTGTGGAATTAAATTCAACTGCTATGGGAATAAAAATCATACAGATTAATGGATTCATTTTGATTTTGCCAGACGAAGGGTTGTTTTTGCAAATAATGTTTCAGATCTTCAGGAAATACTAAATGATTCATCAAATAAAAAAAAAAGGATTAAAGACTAATATTATTAAAACTACATTAATGTTCAGTGGATTTTTTAGAAAAAAAATAAAGATTGATAATCATAATAAGTTAGAAGTTAATAATTACAAATAGGCTAGTCAATTACTAATGTAGATGAAAATATGCTGAATGAAATTAATCATAGAATTAAACTTGGCTGGGGAAATTTGATAGAAATAACTTAATATTAAAAGAAAATATGTCTATGTATTTGAAAAGAAAGATTTTAGTAAATGTATTTTACCACTTCTTTTACTTATGATTTGGATTCTTAATAGAAGATCAATATAAGGACCTCAGACCACTCAGTGAAGTTTAGAGTAATATTTTATGGCAAGAAGATCAAAATAATTGAATGAATGAGAGAATAAATAGGTATCAGTGACATCACTGAGAGAATTAAGAGATTTAAACAGAGTTGGTCTGAACATATTCCAGAACAAATGATATTAGATGGTCAGTTAAAGTCTTAAAGTGAATCTCAAGAAAATGTAAAAACCATAGAAAAAACTATTATAATGGATGAAAATTTGTTGGTGTGATATGGAGAAGAGAGTCTATAAATTGAAAAAACTGGTTTAACATGAAGAAATATTTATCCATTAGTATATCTATAATTGTTGAAAATAACAATGATGATGAATGTGATATAATATATAGTGTACATGCTAAATGTTATAATAATATAATATTTATACAAATAATAATTTTCATAATACATTATATAATATATAGTGGAGTAGAAGTTTTTAAGTATTTCTATAATACAGTGTTAATTATATTTTAAAGTGTTATCAAGAAGTGTTAATAACATAGAAAGAATTGTACAGCCTGTTTATCTCACAAAATAAAATGATCTAAATAAAAAGCTTCAGTAGCCATCATTTATATTTTTTCATGATATCTTGTTTTACATATTATTTCTTTATGTTAATTTTAGTTATACAATTTAATAGACATAAGTACTCATATAAAATATTATATAACATATTAGATCTTTTGTTTGACTTTTTTATATATGGAAAATAATACTTATTCTGATTAGCATATATATTTAATAATTGCCATATATTTTCTGATATTGGGTAGTATGCTCAAGCTATCAACATAGTTAACAAGTCACAGATGATGAAATGAGCTTTAGATATAATTGGGAATAACAAATAAACAGTGCCCAATTAAGACTATTAACTAATGCCTGATAAAATAGGGTATTGATTCATCAATGGGTTGTTACTGTTTCTGATGCAATCAGACTTTTCTATCTTCTTATTTTCCTTCCTCAATGAATTATGTTGGTGTAGGCTTTTTATGCCAATAGTCATTTCATTATATTAATTATAACATTGAGATTAGGTGATTGTGCAATCATATTTCTATCCTTTAACTATGTATTTAATATAATAATCAATCTAAATAAAATTGAAATAAACAAGCAATTATATCTACAATTATTAACCTGGTTTTCATCTCTTATTGACACCTTCACAATGTTGTTATAGATATATACTTAATATAATAATCAATATAAATAAAATGGATATTTGACCATTAAATATCTTTAACTATATGCACAGCATTTCTAACTCCAGTTGTGTTTCTCTTTTTTATTTTATTTCTTATGGATTAGTTGTGTTATTAGTTTTTCTTATGTTGTTCCATCTAGCAAATAAATCATGTAAATTCCAATAGGTAGCATCCATAAGAGATCTATTTTTAACAGTTTTTGATGTGATTCATAAAATAGATATTCATATAAAACATACTTGCATCTAAAACCCAAACAATAAACTTTTACAATATTTTACTAGTGTCTCAAAGAAAGAAATTCCTTAGCATACTATTAACAAAAAATAAAAATTTACCTGAAGTGACACAAAAATAAATCATCCATCATGTAATATATTAAATAGAATAATGATACAGAAGTAAATATTTGCAAGACCTCATTTTAGTGAATTGTTCAGAAAAACAATAATAATAATTTTCCAGGGTGCAATTCATGCTGACTAATATTTTTCTGTTTTGCCAAAATGCAATTTATGCAAATAGTGGACTGATGGTTTTCCATTTTTCTAATATGCAATTCATGCTGACTAATATTTTTCTATTTTTTTTCACATAGAATTAACTTATGTAACAAATGAACAATAAGAATTAGCTCTGAAAACTATAATACTCTCACCAAACGAGCCCAATGTAACACCAACTTCAACTCCTCTTCCAGTATATTTTCAATCACACTATCATGTGTTTCCACATATTTTTCTCAATATTACATTTAAAAATTCTATGTAAACCTAATTTGACATAAATATCTTGTTATATAATAATTATTTTTCTTTTAATTAATGTGAACCATGTTTTCTTCCCTATCACAATCAAGATTGTAAACCTTTATTACATATGTAATGTCATGAATCTATTTGTATTTAAGACTGTTTTCAAATGTAACTTACATAACACTTATGGAGTCTCAATAAAGTTTATCCTTTGAAACATCATCATCATAATAATATTATAGAGGGCGCTTTAGACCTTCGATAGATATGGGGATTAAATTTAGTGAAGAAAAATCAAATATAATGATGGTGAATACTGGGGAAAGAGAAGACAAAGATTTCTTATTGGGGGATATAAAGTTAAGTGTGGTGAATAGATATAGTTATTTGGGAATCATCTTGAGTAATAAGAAAAATTGCTTGGATGAATGGGAGAAAAAATTGATAAATGAATCAAAGAAAAGAAAGGGATTGATAAAGAAATTAACAGTGTTTTCATATAATAAATATGATGTAGCTAGAATTGTATGGAAGGGAGTGGCAGTAGCAGGGTTAACATATGGCAATGATGTTTTATGTGTTAGTAAAAGGGTATTAGATTCCTTAGAAAAAGTACAAAGGGAAGTAGGAAGACATGCATTAGATGCTGAGGTGTGGACAGCAAAGGAGGCAATTGAAGGAGAAATGAGATGGTCAAGTTTTTATATGAGGGATGCAAAAAGCAAATTGAAAATGTTTGGTAGATTGCAGTTTATGGATGATAAAAGAATAGCCAAAATAGTATTTAATTGGATTACAAGTAAAGGGCAGGCAACAAGATGGGTGAGAAAGGTAATGCGGTATGCAGAAGATTTGGATAAAGAAGTTATGTCAGTATACTTGTACAAAAGGTGGGATGATTGTGTTAGGAGGATTGTTGAGTGTTATAGTGGTAAGGAATGGTATAGAAGAATAGATGCATTAATAAAGAATAGGGAGTTGGAGAGATGGAGAACTAGTATGGAGAGTAAAACGAGTTTAAATATATATAGAAGTAAATGGAACATTGGGTGTGAGTTAATTTATGATAATAGTAAGGAAAGTAGTTTATTGTTTAAGGCTCGAACAGGATCTTTAGCAACAAGGGAATATACACGTAAATGGAAAAATATGGGTGATGTAGTCTGCAAGTTGTATAAGGAAGGCATAGAAAATATTAGGCATCTGTTACTTCAATGTAAATGCTTGGAAGCAGAAAGGGTACAAATAATGAAGTTATGGAAGATTAAATATGAACAAAGTGATTATACAGAAAGTGAGTTATTGGTTTTTATGCTAGGTTTGGAAAAAGATAAGGGGAATTTAGATATGAAGGTCATGGAGTTGACAAAGATTATGTTGTGGAAATGGGATGGAGCAGATTATGGGAAAACTTAGGTGGACAATGGAAAAGGAAGGTAAAGTGGCTAATAGGTTTCTCTGGGCATAGCTGATGAGAGATTTCTGACTCCGTTTAAGGAGAAGTCACAGTGCATCACATCACATATCATCACATCAGGTAAAAACGATCCACATTCAAACCATTAAAAAAAAAACCATCAGAAACAGTAATGTATATATAAAACATCAAAAATTTTTATATTAAATTAATTGATATCAACTAACAGAAAAAATAAACAGAATTTAATAGATAATTTTTAAATTGAAAACCAATTTCAACAAATTAACAACGCAAGCATGGAGGATCAAAGATCACATTACCTAATTAATGGTGGGGTGGGGGGCGTCAATGAAAGCCATCAAAAAAAAAAAAAAAATTTGCAGACATGGTTAAAGGAAAATAAAAAATAAATTTATTTATTCTAGCAAAAAAACTGAAAGTCAATTTAATTCATATATTAGCAAAGAGATAAAAAAAGCATTGCAACCACCTCTCAATAGATCAATCCCAGATATAGGAAATCAACCGATAGTGACATAAATAATTTAGAAATTGAAAAACAGGAAAATCAAAATCCACCAGAAATTTTCTGGAATAAAGAAAAATTGAACATCACAAATGAATTATTCAATAAATCCATACCAAAGCATCTCTTTGCAACATTCAAAAGCCCCCCCCCCCCAAGTCCATGGTATTGTCAGCAACAGACAGTGACATTTCATTATATAAATTCCCAAAAGAGTTGCTGTATGAGGATTCATTAAATGAATTTTGGGACACGATCCAACAAATTGCAGAACATCACAATGACTAGTACTTAATACTGGAATTTTATGAAATCATACAAAGAGAGAGATTTCAAAGACAAGTTAAATCATTGGGTAACTTCGCACAGATCACTATAGACCAAAACTATCACAATACCATTTCAGGAATAATTAAGAACACATACCTGGGCTACAAAGTACAACTTCCTAAGGATGATGGAGACATTTGGCAAGGTCATTATGTTCAAAACAGTATACTGGAAAGACACACCAATACCAATTGTGAGTAACACAAGTTCAGAATAAAACTGCATCCAGATATTGATCCAGATGATATATCAACATAAATCCTGGATCAGGAAGTGTTGCTAATTTTATATATTATAAGTCTGAAACACAGTGTTACTCATGTAAACAAAAAGGACATGTTACTGCACAATGTCCAAACCACCAGAACTTAACCAGAAATCAAAATGCACACTCACAAAAACAATAAAATATCAACACTAATATGCATCAGAAGAAAAGATAGCCATTGCCAAGGATAGCAGTGAACAAACTACACAAAGAAATAATAACAAAAAAGCAGAGATACCAAGCTTAGACCTTATAAATTTGTTCTCAGAAAAAAAATAAAACTCCAAACCAAGGAACATGACCAAAGAGAAAGTGGAAGCCAAGCAAAAAAATAACACAACTAAAGCAAATGTATATATGCCAGAATTTGATTGTGCAACAGATAAAATTACACAGAATACTATTATCAATAAGACAGCCATAGAAATTATTGAGACACTCCTACCCACAAGCAACCCTAGCAAAACAATGCAACTAACAAACTCAATCAACTAGAAAGTAAGAGAAAGCCTGGGAGGCCTACCAGAAAAAAGCTAGCCAAAAAAGTAAAGACAGATGATGATAACTCTGATTCACCAATCATTGATTATATAAAGGAGGGCTCAAGTCCAATGGAAATAATCACAAATTTATTTGAAAACCAGTTAATAATCATGAATCACAAACTGAAGAAGCACAAGACACACAGACACTTGATTCAAAAACCAATCAGAAGAATGATACAAAAGCTAACAAAACAGATCAAAACCAAAGGGAAATGAAACAAAACAGTGAAAATACACAATTTAAAGCTACAAAAGATCTACAATAAAAAATACAAACCAATCCCAGCTACACAGTTAATGAAAATTAAAATAACAGTGCTAAATGTCAAAGGCATTAATTCAATAGCAAAAATATATCAGCTTAACAAATGGATTATCATCATACAAACATAAATACTATGGCTATTAAAAGCAAAAAAAATATAATGAATCACAAATTAATCCAGGCACATACTTATACAACCAAGGTTTTTCCACATACTCCAGGGACACATCATTATCTTCAGTCAGCACAGGCTTATTCATAGCCTCAAACTGCTGCTTTTCAATCTTCAAAATTATTTACATTGATTCACATCTCCTAATCACTACATTCTAACATCAAATTATCACACTCAACAATAGCACATATATTTCTCACAATACTCTCAGCTCACAACCATCCACAACCCAACAAAATTAATGGGTGATTTCAATTTAAGTTACACAAAATTTGAAACAAAATGATTACATCAATTAAATCTGCCACTCATGAGTGCTTATGACTTTATTGCTGCAGATTCAGTGTCATTCTATAATCGAAGGCACACCACACTCATTGATTTATGTTACTACACACCAATGCTCTATCACCTAATCAATTTCTAATTTCAATCCATGTGCATTTTCAGACCATGTAGTGCAAACCATTACAGTAAATTTTTCAGAGCTCCATCTACAAAAACAATCAGAATCCTATTCCCAACAACAACTACTGAATTTATAATCTCAGAGTTATATCATGCTAAATAAAATTAATAATATGCGACAAGATCCAATTCAAAAGTACCAGTCATTCATCAACATACTATTCTTCAATATACATCACACGACAAGATACTCACCATCCTGTTTAATGGCGCTAGCAGACAATCTCCACCAAAGAATCACCAACGCTGGTGAATTGTGTTGTAGACTTTGATGAAAACAATTGTTAGCTACATTCAATAGAAATTACAAGTCAAATCAAATACTTCAAATAAAAAATAAACTGGCTGACATTGAAACAACAACAAATTAATCAATAAAAAAGCTTAAAATAAAAAGGTGTTATTGATTGGGATTCACACCACCCATCTGAAATTTGTTTACTTTTTTGACTTCACGAAAAATCAAAATCACAATCACTTTCATTTTGAACTGAATAATTTATTGGCAGTGTGCATAGATAATATGTTCTATTTCCCTTTCTTTTCTCTTTAATAGATGCGTCAAGATCATCTCTAATTGAAGAATGTGAGAATTTTTTATCTTTTCCTTAAATTCAAAACTAAAAATTAATAATACACAAATTTAAATGAACATTACCTCTAATTCTAATGTTTCCAGACGTTTTTCAAATAAAAATATTTTAAATAAATAACATGATCAATGAAGAAAACACAATGTTTATTTTTAAATTAATTTCTAACAAGTTAAAGTAAAAAAAAAGTAAATTGTTACATTTTCATTTACCATTGTCAAACTTCCTCCACTCACAACTTTGACGCCATCCATTTCAGATATTATTTTCGAAACTAGAGATTATCTCTAGCACAGATATAAACTTTAAACCTCAGAGAAAGATTAATATATCTGATTTTTTTAAATTTACACGCACGGAGTTTTCACCTTTCTCTGTCCCGTATGTAATATCTTTATAGATATAGTAAACATCTCCATACTGAAATAGATGGCATCAAAGTTGTGAGTGGAGCGGAGGAAGTTTGACAATGGTAAATGAAAATGTAACAATTTACTCTAGATAAATACTTTGCATATAATAAATATGTATATGAGAGATTGTGACCTGGGCCAACTGATGAGTGCTGGTTCAGCACGAAATGCATCTTGGGGATCATTTGTCTTTTATTATACCTTTATTTATATGTATTTAAAAAGAATGGGGAACTATGAAGACTTTTATTATATCTATAAAAAAAAAGTATTTATTGTAAGACACAGTGGGACAGGAAAACGTTTCCATTTTTTTCTTTTTTCTAATTCCTTACGAATCTAGATTTTAGGTATACATTAAATTTATAAATTAAGTCATAGTAGTATTACTAGGATAAATCAGCAATTCAGACCATAGTTCTCTATCTCTCTCTCTTCACTTTTGCAAATAAGAAAGAAAATTAAAAATTTATAATAAAAAAACAATCAAAATTTACCAACTGATTTTTGGTTTAATTACAAATAAGGTAAAGATTGTTTGAAATTTATCTACATTTTTAAGTTGAGATTATGTAGACAGTATTATGATAAATCAATCATGAAAACTTATATTTTTTTCTTTCTCTGATCTTTTTCCTACTCCTCCTCCAGTCTTCTTTCCCCTTTTCTCAAAACCCAATAAGAAATTGAAAAGTGAAATAAAATCTCCCCCCCCCCCAAAGATCTAATACTGAGAGATTTTAGATTACATATTGAATTTATAAATCAATTAAAGAGAAAATCAAAATGTAAATAGCCAACTCGATCACTAAATCGGTACTAAATTAAACTCATAAATTAAAAATATTTATATGTAAATACAATACTTATGATTAATTATTTTCTTATATATATTTATTAAATGACAGTAAAATTATTAGTAAATCGCATAAACTAATAGTAAATAATCAGAGAAATATTATGTTTAAAGGGATATATAATTTTTTTCCATTCCTTAATAAAGTAATAAACAAATTTAGTGCAGTAATAAGATTCCTCATCAAATGATTTGATTAGGATTGTCAATCATAAAATTAAACAAACAGCATGCCTTTCTTTACGAAACTTCTAAATCAAATAGTGGTAAAGTTCTTTGTCATTATTATTTTAAATTTATTCTAAATTAATATACTAGCTGCTTGGATATTCACAAGAAGTTTGAGCACTAGAACTAAAAGACTTGGCCTCTCTTATTCCATCGGCCTGAACTTCTGAATAGGTCATTCTAAAACTGCATTTATCCATGCAAGACATTCGAAATTACCACTGTAATTAACAGTAGTTTAAAAACTATACTTTTTCAGAATGTTTTATCGATAATATGTAATTTATAATTAAATAGTCGTCTTGCCAGTAATATAGATAGATTATAATACATTCTGTTAAATAACTCAAAAACCTTTCATTTAAATACGATGTATTTTCTTTTGATTACTTAAATGAACTTAATGTGAATGTTTCTATAGTATATTACATAAATAAAATTTAAATTTGAATAAATAATTAATTAAGATCTAATGCATTGTTGTGGCAACTAAATTAATTTGAATTTAAAATGGATAATTTTTTTAAATAAATAATAGAATTTTTTTTTTTAAAAAATACATGTTTGTTAATTTAAACAATGATTTCATTTTATTAATTTCTGAATGGCAGCACTTGAAAATAGCCTTATAAAATAAAATAAACTAATCCTAGTATTTATTGCCCTAGTGGTTTGGATCATTGATAGAATGATGGACTCTGGAAGTCAAGGTTCATGAATTATGACTCTAGTTGTTTCTAGTTCTCAAACTTCCTATAAATTTGGTAGCAATAAACCATTAGATTATTCAACCCATTAATAAACATAAGCTTGTTACACCTTCATTTCATGTTATAGTAATTTCTGATTCACAATAAATGTTTAATATTTATATAATTCAATTTTATAGCACATCTTTGTATGCACCAGTGTTAAGAGAGATATTCGCACAAGCATTTTATTAATTATTTTTTTCATTAACTATATCAATTTAGTTTTTCATAAAAAGTTATAAAATCATATTATGAATATATCAATAATCATCCGAATATGTTTGCAACACTTTTTTTTCCTTTTTAATATTTAAATGCATCATTTATACTACAGGAAAAGTAAATCTTCCAACTATGGTATCAGATTACTATTCTTTAGATTAGTTATACGATTTTCTTCTATCTGAAAAAAAAAAAAAAGCTTTAAAATGAAAAATGTAAATGAAACAACAACTATTAATTTGGAAATTGAAGATAAATTGTATAAAATATAATCTGTTATAATATTAAATTATTTTCTAAAATATGGAAGAATTTAGTAGAGTTACTTTTGTTGTTTTGTAAAAATTTATATGAGCTTCTAACCTATATAGTTTCATTTTTGATTGTAAAATAAATTTTAATATTGTAAAATTGTTATTTTTTGTTCTTATATAAATATTCCTAAAAATATAAAATTTAAAAAAATTAAACATTTTCTGGATGAAAGTATTTTAGAATGTTCTGCTCATCATTTCTATTTTACATTAGACTTTAAACATTTTGATGCTGATTTTGATCATTTGCTTGATACCCAGAGTCATATAAACTTGTTAAATTGTTAATGTATTTCATATCAAGTCTACAACACATTTAATTAACAATATTAAAAAAATGTGGGAAAAAATCATAAATAACTGACATATGTATTGTTTTTCAAAGCTCTTTCACAATATTTCTAATTTTCAAACAATTATTACTAAACCAGTATCACATAGATCATTCATATATTTTTAAAATAAGTTTCTTCATCTATCTAAATTAAAAATTGATTTATAATTCTAACTTGTGCATGTAATGCAAGGTAATTTGGCAATAAAACATGTGTACTCAATAGCTTTAAATATTACTAAATTTAATCTATATATATATACTTACTGCACTGCACTTAAAATTTATATATTATTTTATTATTTAAAAATAAAGTAACTGTCTTTATCTAGGATTCAAATCCTTTTAGAACTGAGATTTTTTTCAGATTACAATGCAGTTCTAATTTTTTTTTAAAAGATAACTGTCTATTTTCAAAACAGTTTACCACTCAATATTTAGTGGTGAAGATGTATTTAGATAGAAGGTAAAACAAGGAAGAAAACTATAAATAGCTATCTTCAAGCATTTCACTAACTTGATGTATATTAAACTTTCTCAAATTCTCTGTATCTGAATATTTATAGACTGCTTTACTTTATATAAATACACTATAAAGTTTTGTTGTAAAATTTTATTGCATTAAAATTATGTTAATCGTTTGTTTTATTTCTCATAACACAGAAAAAAATAAACATTTTGGATTAACCTCTATTATGTATAACATCAAATTAAATTTGAGCATGTCTTTTTTTGAAAGAAAAAGACTATAAAGCTAATAAAAAAATAAAAAAAATAAAACTTTAAATAGGTTAAAACATGCAATAAGAAAAGAATATAAACCTTTTTATTATGAATACGTTTTTAAAAAATTTTTTCTGCAATCATAAATTTTATCAAAATAGTATATTATTTTATGAAACATGTCACTATATCAATGAAACTTCCAAAAGCAGCTTCCTTTAGCTTATTCCAGTGTTGCATAATGTTTTATTGGTATTTAACAATAATGATAAGAGCACTTATTATCTGATCTCTCAAAATTTCAGTTTATTACCATGAAATCCTTATATTCTATGGTCACTCTAAGCATCAACCTGTTGCAGGAACACAATGTCATTCAATTGAAATACTGCAACCACTATCAATACAAAGTTGTACAAGATAGACCAATGTCCACATAATAATACATGCATGAGAACTCTTAACCTTTTAATCAAGCTTAACCTGTTATCCTGTATATCATAATACTATGTATATTTTGTGTTAAATAAATTTCTTGATAAAAAAAAAATCCTTATATTCTATAAATTCATAATTATTATAAAGGTTAATTTTTGTGTAAAGCACTCAAAACAACTATTATCATATAAAGATCTATAACAAACCACTAATTTGAATTAATTTTCTTTCGTTCAAGAAACTGCTTTAAAAAAAAGCTGTGAAAGTTCAAATTAACTGAATTAATTAAACAGATATATTTTTAAAACAAATCACTGTGGATATTGTCAAATTTATTTTATTAAAATATGGTTAAGTGATCTTCTAAAGAAAAAAAAATAGTGTAGTGTGTTTCAGAAAGTGTTAATTAGTTCTTTACAAAAAAAAAAAAAAAACCTAGACTAAGCAAAGAATAAAAAGTACTTGTAAATTAATTAATTTTATAATGATAGTTGACAAACAGGTTTTTATAGTCTATGCACTTTCTGACATTTTGCTATAGATTGTTATATATTTTCTTTAAAGAAGAATATAGTGATACATCTTGAGCACTTGAAATAATATTTGTAATGTAAATGGAGTCAAATTTTTTGTTCATTGTAAAACATTTTATAGGAAGTCTCTTATCATTCATTCTCTTCCTATACTCAATTTATTGAAAATGTACTATTATAAAAATTGATTCACTACTATCATATTCAACAAGCTGAATGACATGTGTTTTGATATGATCTTACTATCATATTTCCAAAATACCACTGAACATCTATAAGCGATTTTTTTTCATTACCTTATTATTTTGTTTTACTTCCACACAATAAGTTTTCCAGAATAATAGTCTTATATATGCTATTAATTTCCTTGAAAAAATAATTATATCGCAATTATAAAATTACCTTGTTAAACATAGCAGTAGAATACTAAGACTGCACTATATGTTGATAAGTAAGACTACATTTTTATTTAAAAATCTATCAAGATATTTAAATTTATTCATATTTCCAAGAAGATTATAATTTGCAGAATATTTATTTTATCATTGGCAATAAAACATCTGAGTTTTTGATATTTTCTTTTGCAACATCCTTTATAAATCTATTCACATATTTAAAATATTTTGTAAATAATCTTTTCATCTTGCAAGAGTAAATTATTTTCAGCAAATTTTAAATTTTTAGAAGATGAAAATTTCGTTTTTGTTTTTAATTGGTTTAAATTCAGGAAGTTGTTTTTAAACTCTTAAATATCATGTCATCCGGTTTAATGGCGGCCTCTGAATGCAGATCTTCTGCATCATCTCTCATCTGATGTGAATATATTTGCACTAAAAAGGGAAAAATTCGAGAGAAAATTACAAAACTATATCTGTGAGTACAATCTTTATTATTCTATGCAATTATTTAGCGCGATTTACTACTTTAAAGTAGTTTTGAAACATTAAATTAAATAACGTTTATTAATTACGGTTAACCGCTAAAATGGACTCTGTAATAAAGCCTATACTAAGGCCTAAACGCTCTAATGGGAGGAAAAATATATATACTAACCTTAAAACCTCTGATGAGTCCCAAAGTTTGGATTACAACAATAAACCCTCCAAAGAACCTAAGAATAAATCTACAATGGTAGAAAGCATTTCAAATAATCAAAATCAATTTCTTTCTTCTTCGACTACTAACAACCCGATAATAAAATCTATGCTAAAATCGAAACACTGTCATGTGAAAGGGGAAAATAATTCGAAATTATCTAGTGATTTCCAAATTGTAAATGCAAAGATTGCAACCCCTAATGAACCTAAAAATAGTGGTGAAAATGTTCGAAATGATCATACCGTTAAAAAAAGTATAATTCCTCTCATAAACTCGTGAAACAATGGGAAAACTTTGCAACAGGAGAAAAATGATGATTCCTCAATTACAGCCTCAAACAAAAAAATGAATCACTTAGAGAATACCAAAATTTTACAAACACCATCAAAAACTAATCTATCTCCACTAAATAATCCAGAACTGGGAAAACAGATTAACAACAATAATTTATATAATAACACAAATCTAAATCTCATAAAATCTCCAAAACATTTAAAGGAAAATAAAAATTCCCAAACTACAATAATTAAACCAAATCAGAAATCGACCATAAATCATAATGATATGCACTCTCCCATTCCAAAACAATCTTCACTAAGTCACCCAGAGTTTGACAAATTCAATATCACAGGCCCTGAATACAGGGATTCAAACCAACTACCTCACAACTCTGAGCATAATAAAACCACAAGCCCAATGATGAATGAAATGACATATGCAAACAAGGTCAGAGCTAACATAATGATAAATACACATCATCAAACATCACAACCTGATAAATACATGGAAGCAATTCGACTTTTACAAGAAATAGAAACAGAACAGTCTACATCAAACTACTCTAATCCTCAAACAACATCTACAGATAATCCTACTTGTGATATTCAGAACCATGAAATAATAAATGAACAGTTTAACCAAATCATCCCATTGCCACTCCACAAATCTCTACTCAACTATTATAATGAGTGTTCTCTCATACTTTCCACTACAGATAACTGTTTAAATCTATACACATTCCCTACATCATCACTATATGAACTATGTAAAGCACATGGCTGGTGGAAATCGATCCATAAGATCCTCTTTCATCCAAATGAAAGATATCTTATCATCCAGTTCACAAAACAACAAGTTAAAGCTGCCTTTAGAAATAGTCATAAACTCCTAAACAACAAATTTCTTGTCTATATTGACCTCAACCGCCCAGTTGTTTTAACAGGGCGAATTCAAAAATGTACCATGGACTTTGAAAAGGCAGACCTTCAGCACCACTTCAAAGACTATGGCACCATTACCAAATTCAATACCTAGTAGCAGACAACGATGATCCCACAGTATACATCAACACTGCACAATTTCAGCTAGTTCTTAAAAAAGGAATTCCATCTCAATCAGTCCCATCTCTAATTCAACATGGCGAAACTCCACTCAACATTATCTTTTGTGGCCTTCCACCCCAATGCTTCCATTGCAGGCAGAGAGGCCATCTAAAAAAAGATTGTCAAGAGAGAAAATGCGTAATTTGTGGAGAGATTCGGTACAAATTCCACAAATTTGATAGCGATCAAGAAAATCAACATCTAACAAATACATACCCAAGTCTCAAGCAACAATATATCACTAGCAATACCACAGATCACACTACATCATCATCAAAAATTCCTAATGATAAAACTTCCTTGGAAACAGAACAATTTCAACTCACTCCTGAACAGCTGCATACCAATGACAATTGCATATCATCATCAGATACAGCAACAATCAGCCAAACAGACATGGACACCGATGCTGAACAAAGCGACACTACAATGGCCAGCAACAGAATTCCATGTAAAAGAAAACATAAAAAAAAAAAACAATCACAAAAAAGTAGCAATAGCAATGAATGTGACAATCTTCGAGATGCAACAAAGACTAATATTCCCCCACCAAATAGACCTTGTGAAAAAAAACAAAGAGACCGTTCTCCAAAAGTCACAAGTTCATATAACCTCACAAATGAAACAAAAACAATAGACCAAGATAACAACATACAACTGATTGACCCTTTGTCTCAAAATAAAGTGGCCTCATGTCAACATGAAAATGATAATGAACGCTTACTGATAGACTTATCTCCATCATTGTGGCCTATTCCTGAACCTATTCCACCAGACCTCAACTTATCTAAGAACCTAATACAATCTGAACCTTATCATCACCCCACCAATTTGATGCTGGAACAGAATATTATGGTCTTAGAAACTGGATCACATTCCAATCAGGCAAACTCTCCCACACGAGAGAGCAGTTTCACTATCAATGATGACTTTCAACATAACATCGATTAACATCAGAGGCATGAACTCCCTTGGCAGAATCCAAGCATTATCATTCTGGCTTAAGCATAATATACCTGATGTTCTTTGCCTCAATGAAACAAAACTTCACACACTATCTGACCAAAACATCATACAGAGAATACAAAAATTTGGATACTTCCATTATTCCTTCTCCTCCTCTGCATCTGGTGGAGTAGCAATTCTTTTTAATAAAAATCTAAAATAACCTTTTTCAAAATAATTCATATAGACTCTAACTGCCTCATAGCCATTATACAGGTAAATGGATGGACACTTAACATAATAAATGTTTACATGACCAAAGCATCAGATATAATCTATAGAATCATCCACACTATCAACGCGGTCTTAAGAACTAACCCTTTTCCTGCATTGTTGTTGGGTGACTTTAATCATACATACGATTCTTTTGAAAGGAGTCACTTAAAATCACTGAGCAACACCTTTACAAGTGGAAGACAGCTTTTTGATGTGTCTGCCTTCTCATTCTATTCATCACGGTTTAAGTCCCTCATTGATCTTTTATACTTCTCTCCTTCACTTGCTCCTTTCATTGAAGCTAACCTGTGGCCTGTTGTTTTTATGGACCACATGGCACTAGAGGTCCTTATCAGAATTGTGGATAACACACATTCATATGGCAACATTCCATGAACAATGAGGATCCTCACAAAGGAATCTGCCACTATACAACTCATCTCTGAGATTTACATATCATTCAACTCTGCTAATATAAACACAGTTTCACCATGTGATAAATGGAATAACTTCATAAATATTCTACAATCACATATTCATAAATGCACTCAACATAATAAAGGTCCCCTCAAATTACTAAGTCAATTGGACAAGATAGCCGACACACTTAAACATTTGCCCATACAAAGGCAAAATATCCAAGAAATTACTCGCCTTAAACTACAATACAAAGCTACCCAAAAATCCCTGGCTGAATACCTATCAATTAAACGAGCGCGCAGTTACTTAGCATATCAACACTGCTGGACTCGAGGTTACATCAGATGGGCCCTAGGATCCAACCAACAAAACAAGGCACCCTCATTGATCAAGATACACAGTAAACAATATATCAGCCTCTCCATGCTTTCCAAAATAAGAGACTTTTACAAAAGAAAATTACAACCTATTGGTGTCACTAACATCCGTAGAGTTTTTGTCACTAACGACCCTATGGACCATAACATCACAGATGGTGATATTCTTGACAAACTGCAATCACTCCCAGAAAGTGTCCATCCTGGCATCCATGGAATTCCCAGATTTCTACTTTTACATCTAAGAGCTTTTACTATCCCAGTAATCCACGGAATGATAGACCTCATCGCCACTGGAAGTCATCACCTAATAAACCTATGTCCCATCTCCATGGTACCCTTTTTAAAGAAGCGTGATGCACAACCAGATCTCAATAACCTGCATCCTATCTCGATGATTCCTCTATTGACAAAGATCATCGAGAACATCATTAAAGACAAGATTCAATATAACATAATTAAACAACTTTCGTGCTATCAATTTGCAAAAAAAGGTACTTCAACATCTGACGCTGTCAGCCGCTTCAGACTTCTGGTCGATCATGTGCGGAGACAAAGGAAGTCCCGGCCCATTGCAGTCCAACTTGATATAGCTGGGGCATTCGACTCTGTGAGAATTGATGTTCTTCTCAGTGTTCTGGAAAGCTAAATGTACCACACGTATACATTCAAATGATTGAGATACCACACGTATACATTCAAATGATTGAGAACCTTCTTTACAATTGGGAAGTGTTCTTGTCCCTAGATGGTCGCATTGCCCCAGGTTTTATGCCCTACATCTCCATCCCCCAAGGTTCTCCCCTGAGTGCACTTCTCTTTGCTGCCTATATCAATCCAAGGCTGTTGAACATTGAGGCCATGTTTTCTAGTATCACTGTTCCACTACTTAATGAGAACATCAATCACATCTCCTATATGGATGATGTAGTTGTGTTTCTTTCATCCCATGATGAACTGGGTAAGCTAAAACAACTTCTTGATCACCATGCCAAATTATCTGGTTTTCTTGTCAACCCAAAAAAATTAGCTATTTGGTCAATTCTTACTGGCCAGAAGATCTCTGGTGGATTTGAAGCAGCACCACAGAAATTTCTAGGATTTCACCTATCAAAAACACCCATGGTGATGCGTAAAGAGATACAGGACTCATTATTAGAGAAAATTGAAACCACAATCGCATCTTTGTCAAAAATATACCTTTCCCTATTTGGGAAAGTAGCCCTTTTAAATGCTCTCATTCTTCCAAAAATAATATACTATTTGGCAGGGTTCATCCCCACCAAGGTATTCATCAACAAAGTAGAAACCACCTGTAGAAAACTGTGTTGGGCGGGCCAATCACCCGTAATTAGCTTTAGAATCCTCCAAACCAAAACTTTAAATGGTCTCTCACTACATTCGTTAACTATATTCAACTTACAACGCATCCATAATGTACTCTACAACATCTTCAACGAAAATGAACGTGCTTAATGCCCACTTCCGGAAAAGGACATTCAACCTACTGATCGGCCACCCCCCAGAGGACGTGCTTTGCTCCTTCAACAGCATATCAACTTTATCTTTGATAACATCAAACCAACATCAACCCTATTTCAAAGAAAACTTGCGTATTGGGAAGTGTTTGATCTTCTTGACTATCAAAAACAGAGGATCCCCCACTGCCTTTCAATCAACATCCCTCGAATGATAAGGATGACCAAGCTCTGGAAGTTGCCACCAAAAATCGTGGACTTCCTATTGAAATCGAACCTGCATGCCCTCCCAACAAATGCCTTCCTCCACTATAAAAGGGGACAAGATATTGACCCTAATTGCACATTGTGTCAAAGACAGGAAGAGACTACTGATCACTTCCTCTTCGAGTGCACAACTTTGAACAATTTAAGAACTCATTTTCAACAAAACATGACAAGAAATCAAATTGAAATGAACCTCAAAACAGTAATTGAAAAGGGCATATTCTCTGAGATCCGGCTTTCGGCCATAATTAACTTTTCCATCTGGGTATTGTGCTGTAAGCTGGTGTTCCAGGCTGAGACCCTGAATAATATATTCACAGCATTTTTCCAAATACTAAACAAGGAAAGGGATAGAGATATGCGCACTGCTGACTCCTTCACAGCTGCACAAACCTGGGACTCCATTGCAGTTGGATAGAGCTCCCCACAACTTAGCTGTTTATTGGGTGGCTGTTGCTTTTCATCATTTCATAAAACTCAAACACGGATATTAATACTACCTACTAACAGCATCTCATTTTAATCTTACCTGCTATGAACTTTAGACAAATTGGGTTTCTATGGTCTGTTTTTGGAACAACAAACAAGTCACAAAAGTTTCCTGTGCAAACATTAACTCAAATATATCCTTTTTTTATTTGCATGCTATTTCATAATCATTTACTTGTTTTTTTTACTTTTTGGTCTGTATTTCTATGGTCTAAATGTACAATAAATTTGGTTTTTGAAAGATAAATATCATGTCATAAAAATGTAAACAATTTTCATTTCAAATGCTCAGACTTTTCATTAAAACTTACTCTCTTATTATAGAAAAAATGTATAAAATGAATAAATTTTTAGGGATAATTAACGATTTTCAAACTTTGCCATAAACTTCTTCACTTAATTTAATCAAATAAATATCTTGACCAAATTGATAGAAGGAAATATAAGTGATGTGTTTGCTCTTTGCATTTTCCTGGTAACAAGAATCTTATCTTAATGATTTTCTAAAACAACTGGAGGCAATTTATTCAATAAAATTCTCCAAAGTATTTTTGTTGCAATGGATAACAGTCACATTTTATGATGGTTAAAGGTATATTTTAAAGGATGCTTCTGGGTCTAAATTTATCAAAATAAAGTTACTTATTATCAGTAGCATAACTTCATGCCAATCATTTTATGTTTACAATTGAAACATTTCCATTTTTAATAACAAAAATAAACTTTAACCGTTTCAGACATGATGTCCCATTGTATATAATTTGATCAAGTGGATATATTATTAAAAGCAACCATACTGGAATTTTATATCATTATTCAGAATGATTAAAATATTTCTATTTAAAATACCGTGATTATTATATAAAAGGGTGCCATTCTTTAATTTAATAAGATTATGATATTATTTTTCAAAATCATTAAACATTACATAACTTACTAAACATCACATGATATGTTAATTAATAAAGTTTATACCCGATGCAATAAACATATTGGAGTTGGAAAAAAATTCCTACGAGATTGCTTCATAATTTGTAAAATTATATTACTTTTAATGCATCAAAAATATCTACCAACTGTTTTGAATCATTTAAAAATTTTATTCTTAATTGCTAAATTATTATTTTTAATCTTTATTTTTGAAGATTCATATTCATTTTAATATCTATCCAAATAGATAATGATAAACATTTCCTTTTAATTGCATTAATAATTATAAGATTATTATCAAAAAATCAACGAAGTACCTCTGTTCTTGTGTTCACTAAAAAATATTTCATTAATATGATTCTCTGTAAAATTCAAACTGGAAAATTCAAATTTAATGGCTTTTGAAATTAGAATGAGCAGAAATTGCTTCTGAAAAATAAATATTAAGTTTCATGACAGCATTTTGTGGGAAGGACTTATTTTTAATAACATTATAATTTCAATCTTGTACCAAGCTAATCTATGATATGTCTAACTATCTGCTCTATAAAATGGTCATGTAATATTGGCTTCTTTTACATTTCAATTTTTAATTGTAACATAATAACATGTTACAGCTGATAGTGATTTTTTATCTGCACAAAGTGTTCAAACATGCACATTATGTACTAATGTGATTCTGGTTTGATGTAATTCTAGAATCACATTTTAATTCATTAATTCATAATGGCTACAATGCAGTTTTGATATAGTCCAACTACAATCAGTATTTCATACAACTTCTAAGATATTAATTTGTTTTATATATATAATATTCAAATATAAGAATATTGTCTGTATTAAACTTAATGTAATTAGAAGGGACTTGAACTCAGGATTTTCAAGCTCCATGCAGCTATACACTTCATTTTATACAATCGATACATATGACCACATACATATGAAAAAGATAAATGAACTCCAATAGACATATTTCATGCTGAACCAGCACTTATCAGTTGGGCCAGACCACTATCACATGTATACAATTAATGCTCAGTTTATATTAAAATAGCAAATCTTCAAACTTTAATAAACAAGCTTCAATATTCTCCACCCTCCACCTCTTCAGCCTTTCATATGATTGAAAACCAATGATGGAACACTCAAAGCCATTGTTGATTATAATATTATTGTCATACCTGTGTTGACTTTAAGTCACCCTGGTCTCTCACATATAGAACTTTAATATGTCCATTTAAATACACAGAAGAGGGATGGGCAGAATACAGGCTGAATATGTAATATTTAAATATAAGTACATTGTCTATATTAAACTTAATGAGACTTGAACTCAGACTTCAAGCTCCCTACAGCTATGTACTTTATATTGGCATCAACAAGGGCTTTGACTTTTCCATCATCTGATTGTCAATGATATGAATGGCTGAAGAATTAGAGGGTGGAGAAGATTAAAGCTTGGCCATTATAGTTTGAAGATTTGCTATCTTAATATAACCTGAGCAGTGCTTCTATATATGTGTGGAAGATAAATCTGGATTAACTGATGAGTGCTGATTCAGCACAATATATATATATATATATATATTGGAGATCATTTATCTTTTTCACAGATATGTAGTCATGTACATTGGGTTGTGTAATATGGAGTGCATAACTATGCAGAGTTGAAAGTTTGAGTTAAAGCCCCTTATAATATATATATATCATTTCAAATTTGATTTATTTGAAAGGATTATTTACAATAAATGATAAATTATTTGGATAAAAAAATTTAAGACTATAGCAAATTAAATAACATTATCTTCATTTAACTAGATTATAGTTGACAACTTTTTCATAATCAGTTGATTGCTTTCTTATAATCAGTGATTTTAATAAAATAAATTTGCTAATTATTATTGTTGCCATTAGTTACAACAAATGTTATTATATTTCTTTTAAAAATAGTAAAAAAAGTTTCATTTGAAAAAAATAAAAAAAATTACAACCAAGTCTAAAGTATAAGTGATATGAGATGCCCCTAAAAAAGGGGGGGGGTATAAAATTAAAATTACATAAACTAAATTCAAACTAATTTGATTTTTGCAAAATAAAAATATATGTAGAAAGCTACTGAGAAGATTATCTGATTAATTTAAAAAATAATGTGACATTAAGGCATTTGAAAATTGACAGCTATATCACATACCATCAATAGCCATTGTAGATTAATTATATCCAAAACTATTTAATAGACAATTAATATTAGATGAAAATTTGGCAGTAATGAAACAATCTATGGAGAAATATTGAGACTTTGAATAGATAAATAAATTATTACAATTTGATTTGCAATTGTCAGATTTTCTGTATTCACAACTTTGACACTAATCACTTCATATAAATACATTCATGACAATTACTAATTGTTTATTATGCCAGAGATTATAAATATACTTAAAATTTTCATTCCACCAAACATTTTTGAAATGAATTAAGTATCTAAAATATAAAGTGTTTTTTCTTCTGTAACTGTTCACAAAATCTTAACTGCTTTTACTTTCCCAATTCATAACTATTATGTACTTTGTGAAATATCCTTGTTTTAAGTGATTGTTTTAATCTATATAAAGATGATTGGAATGATATTTATGTGATGTGCAAAAGTGTAATTAAAATGGAGCATTAAAGTATTTGGAGACAATGTCTTGAGTTATAACTCTAGTTAATTGTTGAAGGCTGCAGAAAGGAGTTTGCTATTAACTGAAAGGAGACCCTTTGATTCCTCTTGGAGGCCTTAAAGGAACTGAGCAGGGCAAATTCCTAATGTCCACTCCATACGTTCTTGTTGTTGCAGCTGTTATTACTATGTGATTATTCATATAGTATATGAACATGGATGGGCTGCTCACCAACACGCATTAGCCAGCATGGTGAGTTTATTGGCTTTTTACCTCTGAGTTTAAGATCAAGAAACACCATGGTCTTTCTTCTCAGTGCCTGATAAGGCAGAATGAATGTTTGTGTAAATGATAAATATTTTTCCAATACATATATACAATTATGACAGACAAAAATAAAGCATGGCCCTTATTCCCAGGAGGCTGTAAAGTCACCAACCAAGGCAGCGGTTGGTGGCCGAAGGCGGAGGGTGCTAAGAATCCCCTGATTGTGGACCCAGGCTGCCATTTGATGACGACTTTTTATTTAGGTACTTACAACTGCAGATCACTTTCAAGTGAAGGAAGATTGCAAGAATTAGAAGAAGAACTGTCTTATATTAAATGGGACATTATTGGACTTTGTGAAGTTAGAAGAAAAGGAGAAGAAACAATTGATTTAAAAAGTGGACATATACTCTATTATAAAGGCACACATATTGGAAATACAAGTGGAGTAGGATTCATTATAAATAAAAAGTGGAAGAACAATATTGTGGAGATTGATGGTGTATTGGACAGAGTGGCAAGATTAGTTATACAACTTAATAGCAGATACCAAATGCAGATAATTCAGGTTTATGCCCCAACAAGTTCTCATAGTGATGAAGTAGTAGAAGATTTTTATATGGATGTACAAAAGGCTTTTGATCAGAGTAAACAACATTTTAAAATTGTTATGGGAGACTTTAATGCTAGAATTGGTAGACAAATGAAAGATGAAATTGCTGTAGGTAATTTTGGTTATGGTAATAGAAATGAGAGAGGACATAGACTTGTGGAGTTTGCAGAAAAAGAAAAACTTTATATTATGAATTCATTTTTTGAGAAAAATGTTAAAAGGAAATGGACATGGAAGCATCCAAATGAAGGTACAGCAGAATTGGATTATATTTTGACTAACAGAAAATACATATTTCAAGATTGTAATGTTCTTAATAAATTTAACACAGGAAGTGATCATCGATTAGTAAGGTGTAAGTTATGTGTTAATGTAAAACTAGAGAGACAAAAATTATTAAGAAAAACAATATTTACAGTTGATATTCCTAATCTTCAGAAACATTCTAATGAATTTAAATTAGAACTTACAAATAGGTTTCAAGTGTTAGGAGATTTTGAACATGATTCAGATTTGAATGAAATTAATATGAAAATAACTGATACACTTTTAAAAACTGCAACAAACATAGCTGGTAGAAAAAAGCAGCAATTGACTAATAAAATTTCTACTGAGACTAGAGAATTTATGAAGAAAAGAAGGAATATGAAGATATACAAAAATGATGTATTAAAAAGAATTGAATATCTCGAATTTTGTAAAATGGTACGGAAAAGAGTTGAAAATGATATAAGAAAGTATAACTGTGAAATAGCAAGGAAAGCTGTAGAAGAAAATAAAAGTCTCAAAAATGTTAAACAACATTTTGGTATTGGTAGGAAATTTATATCTGCAATAAGAAAAAAAGATGGAATTATTACTAAAAAGAGAGATGACATCATGAAATTGGTAGAAGATTTTTATCAAGAATTATATAGTAATAAAGAACAAGTACCTCCTATATCTATTACATCTTCCGAATTGCCCAGAATTTTAAATGAAGAAGTGAGACATGCAATTAAGTGTATGAAGAAAGGAAAGGCTCCAGGAAATGATGGAATTATAATTGATATATTAAAAGAAGCAGGTGAAGAAATAGAAACAATTTTAGCAAAGTTATATACCAAATGTCTAAATGATAAAGATGTACCGGAAGATTGGAAGAATGCAGTAATAATATTAATATTTAAAAAAGGTGATAAAGAAGATATTAGAAATTACAGACCTATCAGCCTTTTATCAGTTTTATATAAAATTTTTACCAAGATAATTACAACTCGTCTACAGAGAACTTTGGATTTCCACCAACCAAGAGAACAAGCTGGATTTAAAAGTGGTTTTAGTACAATAGATCATATCCAGGTATTGAGAGAAGTCATAGAAAGGACAAACGAATATGAGTTGTCATTATGTTTTGGAAAATTTGTAGATTATGAAAAGGCATTCGATTCTATACACATTTCTTCAGTGATTAAAGCATTGGATCATCAAGGTATAGATCCAGGATATTGTCATATTTTAAAGAATATTTATAAAAATACAACAGCAACAATTAGATTACATAATGATACTGGAAAAATCAACATTGAGAAAGGTGTAAGACAAGGTGACTCCATATCTCCAAAACTCTTTACAGCAGTGCTGCAAGAAGTATTTTGTGGATTAAAATGGGAAACTAAAGGAGTGAAAGTAAATGGAGAGTATTTAAGTCATTTAGATTTCGCAGATGATGTAGTTGTTTTTGCAAATAATGCTTCAGAGCTGCAGGAAATGTTGCAGGAGTTAGCAGATGAAAGTAGAAAAGTAGGACTAAAGATAAATGTTAAAAAGACTAAAGTAATGTTTAATCGATTTGCTCAAAATATGAAAATAAAGATTGATTATGAAGAATTAGAAGAAGTTAACAGTTACAAATACCTTGGTCAGATTATTAATACAGATGGAAACATAATGGAGGAAATTAATCATAGAATTAAACTTGGTTGGAGTGCTTTTGGTAGAAATAACTTGATACTAAAAGGAAATATGCCTATGTGTTTGAAAAGGATGGTTTTTAACAAATGTGTTTTACCAGTTCTTACTTATGGATCTGAGACTTGGACACTTAATAGAAGAGCAATACAGAGACTTCAGACCACTCAAAGGAGTATGGAGAGATGTATGTTGGGAGTAACAAGAAGAGATCGAAAACGCAATGTATGGGTAAGACAACAAACAGGTGTTACTGACCTTATTGAAAAAATTAAAAGATTGAAATGGAGTTGGGCTGGACATATTGCTAGAAGAGATGATAATAGATGGACAATTGAAATTTTAAACTGGATTCCAAGAGATTGTAAAAGACCCAGAAAGAGACCACTTGTGAGATGGATGGATGAAATAAGAAAATGTGCAGGGGTGTTGTGGAGAAGAGAAGCTGAAGATCAGAGAAGATGGATTAAACTTGGAGAGACCTTCATCCTGCAGTGGATTGATAATGGTTGATGATGATGATGAATTGTTGAATATTTTTTCCACATATGTATTAAAGAATACTAAAACTTTTTGATCTTTTACTGATATTAGTACTATAACATTACCTGAAAAAGAATAAAAACTTTCTTTTTGTAAACTTTTTGAATCTAATATTGGAGCATAACCAATAACAAAAGTCATATTTAACTTTTCATTGATACATCTAGGAATTTCATAAATACAAAATACCAAATTAAACCTCACAGTAAGTATAGTTTTTTATTTGTTTATAATGCTTTTTTTCAGTTATACATTTGTCATTTGAAGATTCTAACTCAAGTGAAGTTTATATATTCTAAGTATTTGTTTTTGAAAATATTAAAATATCTATTTTTGACTATTTCTATTCACTCTTCTTTTGACATACTTTTAATTATAATATAACTATTTCTTTAGCTTATATGCTTGATTAATTCTATGAAGTATCTAGAATTCCTGACAAAGAATTGAATCTTATATGTCAAAAATATTGATAAGAAATCTTGACAAATTTTGGCAAGGTGAATTTCTAGAACTGTTAGTAGATCTTAATAGAATATGATCCTAATGGATTTTAGGTAGACCATAAAAATGAGGAATTTTGCTGATATGTGTTTCTTTATTTTTCTCTAAATCACTGAAGTGCCTGTGATCATTTCTGACTAATGCTTGTAATTTTGTTTCTGTTCTTGGTATAAATTTTTTTGCTAACTTCTTATATTTTGTTGTCATACCAGCTAAATCCATTACAACTATTGCATTGCCTTTGTCAGTAGGAAGAATATTATATATAGATTTATCAATCTTGAGACATTTAATAAGTTTCCTCTCATCATAGGATATGTTTGGCTTCAACATTTGTTGCTTCTTGAGTGTATTTTTTTATTCTCCAACATAAATTTTACTGCTTTTAAATGTAATTTTTGAGTGACTACCTTAGTGTCTGTCATTATATCTAATAAGGGGATATTATATGATGTGATGACAATATTTATTAGATAATATGATGGCAAAGTTTAATTGTTTTTCGAGAACAGAAATTTCAACATCTGTTAGATATTTAGAATTGAAATTTTTAACAGATGAAACTGTTTACACTCCTTGGTACATTATGACATTTGATATGCCCAAGTAGGTTTGTAAAAAAAAATTTTGGCATTCTTTTATTTTTCCATGTAATGTAAAATATGATTTTCTTACTGATTAAGAAACTCTTGTAAAGTCTTCATCAATAAGTTTATTTTTAGAAAACATTCTCCATTATTAATGGACTGCATGATTTGATATTTGGAAAATCTTTGAGGATTTATTCTTTCTCTTAACAGAGCTTTACCTGCCCTCTGAGTAATTTTTTCAGCTCTCTGGAAGTAAATTGTAGGTTTTAGTTGCAAACCATAGTAACTATCTCTTAAAATTTATATTTGTATAAAAAAGATAAATAATTTTCTTACTTTGGTCAGCTTTAGACATACTTTTTCATTATGTCTAAAATTTGATATAGTATCAAGTCTATACCAAATACTTAGTGCTTTCCTGAAGATTTGCGGTGATGGTATTTTAGTTGTATTTATATATTGGACTACTTACATCATTTAATATTAAGTATTGAATGTCTTTATAAAAATTTAACTTTATTTAAACAATCCAATTCCATTCAACTGTTATTAATAGGTTAGTAGATATATACATGGTTTATCTAGGTATTATTCCGCTCTCTTCTTCAGATGTTGCTGATCGAACCAGCAACAGTATTACCATGGGAATTAAATCTGGACCAATAGAATCTTGGAATATTAAATTTTAAAGTAATGCTCTAATCAAATGAGTCATCTTGCCAAAGGCAATAGTCAGTAGAAATTTCAAATACTTCTCTATATAGTTTCTCCTGATTTTTCCATTTTTTTCCAAGAACAAAGTTGATTAGTGGTTTTTATATATTGTGTATTATCACTCTAGGTTGATTTATAGTGTTATTGCCATTGTTATGTGAGCAGCTTCTTTGAATAATCTTTTTTATACCTTTCCCCTTTATCCAATATTGTATTTTCTCAATTGAACATATGTTGATTGGTACATATCTGGTCTGTTACATTAGAAATATGTTTTTCTCTTCTAATCATTAGTTTGTGCTCTTTTAATCACTTATCAATGGAGTTACAGATCACACCAATATACATTGTTCCACATTCACATGATTTTTCATAGATTCAGTTTGTATTTTTAAGCATTTCAAAATTTCTACTCACTGTTACCATTGGCAGGATGCCTCAACTGGTTAGAGCTTTACCTTAAAATTCAATATTTAAGATTCTAAGGGTCCAGGCTTGATTCTCATGTTAGTACTATCACCAGTCACACCAGCAACATCTGAAGAAAAGAGGAGAGTAATACCTGTTGAAACAGTGTGCATATACTAACCTGTGTGCTATTGCTAACAGTTGAATGTAATTAGAATATTAAAATAAAGTTAAATTTTTCTAAAGACATTCAATTTTTAATGATTAAATGATGAAAATAGCTCAGTATATAAATACAACTAATGATACCATTTGCTGCAAATATAAACTTAAAAATGTTTGCAACTTACAATATAGAAGCTGCCATCTTATTTTCGACAGAACTGAAAAATAATTGCTAAGAAAGAGTTTTCATTGCAGTAAAACTATAAAACAGATATTTTGGAATAGGCTAATGAATCTTTAACTTATATTGATCAATTAATAGAAATAAATTAAGACTAACTTTATGAAATTTATTTATATATGAAATCTTCAGTTTAAATAAAGTCAATGACAAAACAAAACTATTTTTAAATATAATTATTATCAAAAATAAATAACATAATTAAAATAATGGAATGATATTAAAAACTATAAATTTATTTAAAGAAATGAAAGATAAAATGTATATTAACTAAAATAAGTATTTTTTGATTCCCACAATATAAGTTAAATCTTTTTTAAAATGTGGTATAACTATATAAATTAGTATAATTTATATTTTTTTTTATAAAAACATCTTTCAAATACATAAATAAAAAATATTTAGACAAAAACTACATTTAGGATTTTTTCTGTTTTACAAATCAATGTGAACAAACTATGCCCATTTGTAAAACTTGAATTTTGAAATTTAATCCTTCTATTATAGAGCTTTCTTATTTATTGATAATTCCTGACAACTCTAACCCTAAAAAAATTAAAAACAAATGGTAAATATATTATTATTCTATTGGAATTGTTCTATGAAAAATTACTAAACAAATATCTGCTTACAAGTCATTCATATATCATAATGGCTGATTTTCTACAAAGCCTTGAAGATCTGAAAGAACAGATTAATTTTGATAGAAATATGACAATTTTTTAAAATTATGTGATAAAGTTAAAAAATAGTTATTGATCTAAGAATTTCCATGATTTCATAAAGATATTGGTTATCTAATCACTATATTATCATCAGTGTATTGTGTATCTTTTTGGATGGGATATACAGAGAAAGGGAAAATAAGTTCTACAAGGTGAGGAATATGTCTTGGTTTGAATGATTGTTAAACTGAAGAGACTCATTATATATATATATATATATATATATATATATAAGATTTAGGTTTTAGGTATGAGGATATCATAATCATTCTTATTTTAAGCTGAATACTCATAAATTTATATGGAATTTGGTGGCAATCTCTTTTTAATAAGCTTTTATATCTTATAAACTCATGAAAAATGATTGAAATAATACAATGATTACATATATATATATATATATATATTATCTCCTTTATTTTATAGATAACTTTTGTTGCACATGAGGCTAGATTACTATTATTTCAACAGATATTATTTTTTGATCATTAACTTACATAGTCTAATTTCTAATTAAGTCAAGATATATAACTTTTATTATGACTAACTTGAAATCTATTAACAAATTAAAAAACACACACATAAGGATTTAATATAAATATATATCTAGAATATCATTCAAAAATGAATATTATTCAGAAACTTCTATTATCCAAAAACATTTTAAAGTTGATTTTTAACTTTTTTTTAATAAATAAATAAATTTAAAATAGAAAATAATATAACATAACAATTTTTTATTTTGGTAGTGATTTGGCTAATATTGTGATGTTATATAATTTTCTATTTTATTTATAATTACAAGTATAACTGTAGGAAACATTTAATAAATTAATTTTTACATGTATTTTCAAACAAAATTGAGACATGTTTTAATACTTACAAAGTATTTTATTTAGAAACCTTTGAAGGGAGCACTGATGAACTTTCAATGTCCATATAGCACTACTTTGATGGTTATACATTTATTTTGATGGTAAAAATTGTATTGATTTATTAGTTTTAAAAAAATCTAAAGAGGACAAAAGTCTACAACCATATTTATTAGATTCAGATTGGAAGAGTGCAGTTGCAAGAGTAATTTGTAAATACAGTTTTGTTCTTAGTAATCAGCAAAAAAATTGCTTTGTTTTTGTAATTTATTTAAATATTTTTCATCATGTTTACATAATATTATATAATAATGATTTAAAAACTAAAATATACATTATTAAAATTTTATTATTTATGTTTTAGTTTTATTATTGAACCCTAGGTGGTTTTATGTCTGAAATAGTTTGTTAACATAATAAATTATTAGCATTAGAAAAAGCACTAAATCAGGTGCTGAAAAAGGTTTTTAATGAATAAATTTTTTTAGCGATATATATATAGCTGTTGTAAAGAATTTATTATTTTTTGATTATTATTTTATGAAATAATAGCATAAAGATATTTATTCTTTTTCAATTTTGATGATATTAATAAAATTTTATTCTATTCAAAAATCCTTTAATTTAAAAAATATAAATTAAGAAATTCAATTGTAATGTTAAATAGTAAATTAAGATGTAAAATTGTTAACACATTTTTAAATATAGTATTCTGTAATATTTGTAATATTTTAAAAAATTATAAATGCAATTTTAAATTTTAGAACAGGATTTGATAGATTTATATTGGCTTCACATTTATTTGTTTACATTTTAAAAAGAATGTTTAGCCACAAATTATCTTTTTTCACAAACTGAGTTTACATTTTTTTACACTGTCCAATTAATATATATATATATTATGTATTATCTTTATTATTTTGCTATATTTGCAAACTTCAAATATTATTTTTAGGATGTTTTTTATTTGTAGTCTTATATTTCTAACAAGTGAAGTCCAATTTATTAAATTCTAATACAGAATAAAAGTTAAATACTGAAATCAAATATTGAATAATTATAAAAATAGCCAATGAGAAAAACAGTGAAAATCTTTTCATCATTTGAATGGTTAAAGAAAAAAAACATTCAGCAAATTTTTATAAATTAATAAATTGCAATGAGTTGTATGATTGTTTTATCAATATCATAAGAGTATGAGTTTATAATAAAGAGCAAAAGATCAGTTGTTGAAATTCAAAAAAAATTCACAATCTAAGAAAGCCATGGAACCAAGAATTTCAGATAAGTTGTTTTGTCTGTAATACTTTTATTATACTGAGAACCCAGTAAAAAAGCATGGATTATAATTTTTATATTTATGGAATACTTTCATGATTGTTCTATTATAGAATGCAAAAAATTATTGAAGCAGAAAGATTTTGATTTATAATTCTATTGACATTAAACAATTGATCTTTATTAATCTTTTTGTTATAAAATAAAATTTATGTCAGTGTTGTATTTTTAGCTCAAAATATTCTCACTTCTGCAGCCTTTTGACCAAAATATTCAATATGTCTTGGCCAAATTCACCCATTTAATGTTTGATCAGATTTAAGAATTCTGTGATAGCAATCATAATTTTTACTTAATAAAATGCTGAAAAATATTCACTATTGTTGAACCAATAACATATATAATATATTAAAAATCTGCCGTTATTAATACATATTAGAAGATTGGATAGAAATAGGTCATATGTGATTTTAAAAACTTTACAGAGCATAATGAGTGATCTTCTGAAGAAGAGAAAGATGAAACTAAAGAAGAGAAAAAGAATCTCCAATACAGACAGTAAAAACGTGTTTTTTTATTACACAGAATTTAAATAATAAATTATGGAATTCAAAATGTAAATCATATATTTGATTATTAAGATATTACAATCTCTGTAAGAATGTCTTCATAAATTAAAAAGAATTGAAAACAATTTTGTATTACAATGATTTTTTTTAAAAAATGTATTTGCTTAGAAAAAAAAGAGAAAAAAAAAACTCCAACAATTTCATCTGCTTTAAACATTATACTAGTTCCCTAGAAATCTTATTTCCTTTGTATTATTTAGTGCTCCAAATTTATTCAAATCAGGTAATTTTTCTGACACATTGTCAGAAGTCACTAATTCTAACTCTACATAACAGTACTGATGTCAATCATTTTACATCTCATATCATAACTGTTTTCTACATTTTATTGCCATTAATTTTTATCTCAAGAATAATGAAGAAAGATAAAGTAAATTATACTTTGTTTCTTTTTTTTTTAAAAAGTGATTATGGATCACATTTGCATAAATTTACACGCCCACTTAGATTTGAGTAAATAATGTTTTCTTTCAATTTATAACTCCATTATTCTGCACTTTATTACTAATCTGCGTTGATATAATCATTTTGTTATTGATGTCTATTTTCTTACCCAATTGCTTTTAACACACACATATATGTATGTGTTAAAGACATAGAGTTAGCTACAATATTCGGACTCAATATTCGCAATAGATCTTAAAATCACGTGGAATCATACTTTATTGTCATTTTTTATATTTTTTAACTTTTTCAATACAACTATTATAAAATTGAAAAATGTATATCATGTATAATAATAACACAATTTATTTAGAAAAAAATATATTAGAAAATAATACTTCGTGTTATCTATTACATTATTTATAATATTTATGGAAAATATGATCTAATAATACTATAATCCAAATTACTTATAATATTTTTAAAAATAAAACAATTCATTTTAATAACTTTAAATTTGAACTCAATTGATAATTTTTTCGCTAATTAGCATTAATCAAAAAGTACATTTTTAGCAATTATAATTACTAAATCAACATTTTTATCCTGACCATGCAAATACTTGCCTGTTTGCTGCTTTATTTTATAACAAAATTTTGTTATATTTTTTTGCAGTTAATTTTTTTAGTGTAATTATTTAAAAAAGGTTAGAACTCAAACTACTATTGAGAAACGTTATGACCTAGGCCATGTTAAAAGTTAACTGGAAATAAAATTAAAAATGAGATATTATTAATGTATTATTTCCAAGTTATAAAGTGAGATTCTGAAGTCAAACAAATTGTAAAATAAAGCTCTCAGTATTATTAAAATCTAGTTCCTGTTAATAGATTCATTTGTACATGACTATTGGATATCAATATAAATTATAAAATTACAATGATGGTGCTCAATTATGTAAAATGAAAAAAAAAAATTAAAAGTAAGGAAAGTAATATATTACAAAGCTTATTTGCGAGCTCTATATATAACATAAAGTAATATATATATACGAGTATGTATGTGTAAAATTCTCACTCTATTGTCTGAAAATTTGAGATATTGGCATTTCATTTATAATTTTATGTTGAACTATTTCCACCATCTGGAATTAAATGTTAAATGAACTTTTGAAAAAATTGAACCTTATTTAAATGTTTCTGATATTTAATAACATGTTAACAATCGAGTGTATTTGAAAGGCTTAAATCAAGTTTGAATTTTCGAATGTATTTAAAATGTCTAATAAAGTTTAAATTTTTTTAAAGACAATTAACAATTAATTCTAGATCGTGGAAATAATCCAATATATAACTACAAATAAAGTTATTAATGTCTGCTAATTCCAAAATAAATTTTAATATCTACGATTTAAATAAGTAATAAGAAAAGCTGTAGGATATTTTTAATATTGATATCCTAACCTAATTAACATTATTAATTTATAAACTTTATTTCCTTTATTTCCAAAAACGTTTGGATAAATAATTATATATTTTGGCTTCTTAGACATTTTTTTAAAATCAAATGTTAGAATAGATCAAATTAAAAAATCTCATTTATTTTCGTTATGTATAAACCTTCTTCAAACACTTGTCTATGAAAATATAATTGACTATATTATATTTAAATGAATTTTTATTTCACAGTAGGTATAAAATAAACATTTAGTATTCTTAAAAAATAAATTCCTAAGTGAATGCATACATTTATGACAACTACTCATATTTTTCATTTTTGCTGTGCATGTATTTTTTTCAAAATTGAATTTTTCACGAATTTCTTACTATCAATTATTTTTTTTATGGATTATGTGGCTTCTTTTCTAATTGCACTTGTTTACAGGTTTTTTTTAAATAGCCATTATAATGTAAATGGGATCAATCTATTCCATGAAAATCGTGTTCAAGTTTTTTATAAAATGCTTTTTTTTTATAGAAAATTTGTTGTTATTTATTTATTTTGCATGTCAATCCAATGAAGATGGGACCTTACTATGATAATGAGCCATCTCACACTTTCAATCCCATCCAGAAAGTTCATCTTTAATAATAATGAATGACAAACTTTTTTTTTGTTGATGATTTTTCATTATTTTATTTTAAAAAAAAAACAGGAAAAAAGATCATTTTTATGAACAAGTTTCAATATTTCATTTATATTTGTTTGTTGTTTGTTTGGTTTTATTGGATATTACAAAAAGTTCATCCTGCAAGACTGATTAGTCTCAATAGATGCAAAATATTTAAGATTTTTTTTAAAGAGATATGAAGGATTTTATTATTTTAATATTGGTTTACTTATTTAATGTTTCAATGAGGTTGGAAAATTATTACTAAGATTCATGCAATACCAATGGATTCTCATTAAATTATTAAATATTAGCAGTTGAAATTTTCAGCTTTTAATTGTTAATATTAGACTTTTAGAGACTGTCTTATACATATAGTAGGTTATTAAGGATCTATTTCTGGACAAAGACTGCTCAATTTTTGATCAGGTTCATCAATTCTCTATAAAATATAAACCCCACAATCAATTGAAAGCAACTACAATTAAAAAATAACATTTCCTTCCAAGTCCTAGGTCGATATATGTGAATCCTTGAACAAGGATCAACCATTTGAGGTCACTAATCACTTATGGGTGTTAGTAGGCATGTTCTGTGATAGACTACAATGAAAATTTTGATATATTTTATATTCTATATCCATGGCTTACTTTGGTCACCAAATATAAATAAGTACACATCTTCAGTGTAACATTTCCAGATGACTACCATATAGTAGACCAAATATCCTATAACAATCTTCTATAGATACTATTATTTGTTTTTCCCAAATGATAAAACCATTATCAATTAATAATTATGAATGATGATTAGAATAGGTGTGATCTATTAAAATAGTTTTTTTTTATCCAGCCTATATGGATTCATTTTGTTATTCTTTACTTCCAGATTTAATTTTTGATCATTTGGTAAATTTTTTGTTGTTTATATGGATCTGTGCTGCTAGTAAAACTTTATTTATGGCACATAGAGTTCTTAAATTTTTAATTCTCCATTTTATTTAATAATGGGTACAATTGGTATATCTCATTCAGAGTGCTAGTTTCTATCACTGCTCACAAGAAAAAAAATCTTTTTTTCTATGGCATAGATTTTATTGAATAAGAGGCATGTAGTAGCATCATGATTTAGTATTAAATACTTTTGGTCATTCATTGATAAACTGATAAATATTTAACAATATAAATCACATTTTGATTTTAGAAAAACTTATAAGGCTGAGAATTTTACATGCGATCAGTTAAAATCCTGTACATTGTATGAATGCATTTCAAACATTTCAGTTAAATTCTACTAAAATAAACCTATGCTTGACTCTTTTGCTTTGCCTGAGAGGTAAATATAGAATAGTAACCATATTTAAATTATGTGTCCTTAAATTTTATATAACCCATTTATCAATCATAAGCAGTGGTAGAATGGTGGACTAAATTTAAAAAAAAAATTAGGATTAATTTTTAATTAATAATTAATTTTCAATTAATAAAAGTAAAAAAAATTAGTTTGATTAATCAAATAGTGTTATTTTACCTCATATGCTATTTGGATTCTTAAATGTTGTATCACCTTTCAAAAAAACTTACCACATGATCATTTACCAATCTATCTAATTGCTAGCTGAATTTTTGCTGATATACATAATTGATGTCTAATAAAAAATGTACATAAATTATTAAGCTTCAAAATAAATAAATAAATAAAAACAGTTTACTAATTTTTTAAATATAAAAATTACTCCTAGAAATCTTATTTGGCTATTTAATGCTTTTCAATAATGAGAATTATCTTAAGAGCCATATTCATTCTTAGCCTTATAATAGTTATTAAAGATTGTAATATTAATACATAGAGCTGTTGTAATCTCAGATATTTTATTTAATTGTTTGCAAAATTATAAGTAATCATTATCTATAAGCACATCATATGTCTTTCCTTTAATGAAAAGTATCTTTTTTTCAGTTTTCTGAGTTAGCAGTTTATTTACTGCATTCACTTAAATGACTGATCTTATTAATAATAATTTATTCTTATGTCATAAACAGTTAAGTGCAATTGTAGAATGGATGACTCAAAAAATAATGGTGCCTGGATCAATTTTAAATTTCGAAAAATAAAATATTTGGTTAATCAATTGATATTATTCTCTTCATCCTGCTGTATGCATGCTCAAATATTATATGATTGCTTGAGTTAATTAGCACAAAAATATTCTGTTTATTTCCAAATTCTATAAATGCAGTAATAATATTTACTGAGGCTATAACCTCGATAATATGAGTATAAAATGCGATAGTAGGGACCTCTACAGGTGTTTTAACTACAAGCTTACTCTATGGAAGAATATGCATTTAATAAATATATAATTATAAATGCAGTAGCATAAATCAAACATTATAATTATACTATAATAATTTTGTGCATTAACATAAATACTTTTGTATGCAGCAAAAAGTTTTAATTAGATGCATTTTTTATGCAGAACATGTTTTCAAAGAGACTAAAGTTAAAATAACAACATTGAATTATGGTACTTCCTGAAATATATTTTAATAGCCTAATATTCTCTTATTCTAATATTTGGCTTTTGAAAAGAATACTCATCATCTGAAAATGCAATTAAGTATTTAATAAGCAATATTGAAATTTTCATCCTATGCAAGAAATCTTAATATAAATATATACAATTAAAAATAGTAGTAGTAAATTGCAAATGATGATAACTTACTCACATAATAAAAACACTGTGATTGAGTTAATTAGTACAAAACTATTTTTCTATTTACAATCAACTAATGAATTCTCACACTACTACTAATATATATATATATATATAAGTAGTAATAGTAAACTGTAAATAATGTTTCATTTCTATAACAGTAAAGTTGTGGTTTTGTAAATAAAGTATGATTTTACTATTATTATATTGATGCAAAAATGTGTAATACATTTTTCCAGCAGTTTTATTTTTATTTTTACACAGATGACTATCATACCTATTTTTTTGTTATTTCAAATAATATAATTTCTACCTTCTCTTTGTGATTCTAATATATCTATTTTTAATATATATTAATTTTTAATATCAAAGCTTTTGAATTTATAACAAAATTTCAATTGATTTGCTTAATTCTCTCACTGAGACCGTTAATTTTTTATTTTATTTAACAAACTTCCTTAAAATATTTTAATGGATATTTAATCAAAGCAATAGCACTTTACTTTTACAAGTTTTTAAAGTAATGACATGCAATTTATATACTCTAAAGTTTTGAACTACAATTAACATGATTGTTTAGCTACATATTTAATTTGCTTATTTAACTATATATTTAATGATCCCACTGACATGCTAACCTTTGATTTTTAGGATATTTAAAATTTTAACTCATTATCTGAAATAGGACAATGAAAGTAGAGCTGCTAGATAGATAAACGCAATACACTTATTCTTTTTGACTATATAATATCATATAATCTAGCTGTTCTTGGTACTTTAACTTTTAGAATTAGTACCACATAATAATATCCAAAATTAGTATAACCTACTTACAATACTTTAAGTTATAAATTAAGTTTATTTTGGATTTTATACAGACATTTGAAAATGAATCGCAAAGTATAAATTATATTATCTAAAATTAATTGATTTCTTGTTTGGAAAAAATAATCTTATATTAATATATACACTACACATAGAATGGTTATATATGCATAAAGATTTTATATAATATAAAAGATAAATAATACATAAAGTCTTTTGTTGAATATTCTATATACTATAAAGAAAACTAAACGTGATAATTATTTAAAAACAAAAAAAAAAAACAAATACTGTTATCAACAACATAACCAATGTCAAAATTAACTCAAGTAGATGAGTAAACTATTACACTATGAAATCTTTCCATACAACATAATATATATATATATTGTAACATTCAATTATCATTACAGCCCAAAAAAGTTGGAGCACCAAAATTTGAAATCATTTTAAAGATCACTGTCAATTGACAGTTGTAAAACTAACAAGGTAAACGCACTCATGGTTGTTCTTCCTGTTAAAATGAGAGCGTCTTTGTACTAAATCTCTTTTACTTCAACTTGTAAATATTATAGAGTCTAATAAAATCATAAATATTTAACAAAAAATTTTTCAGAGTTTTGGTAATAATAACATTTAATAAAATTATAAATTTCTCAGGATTTTACAATAATCTGAATACTCTTGAACTCTTGTTCTTTTTAATAATAAGTTGAATGATAATTTTATCTCAGGGTTAAAGTAATAAATGCATTGTTATCAAATATGTTTATGGATTCCTGGATAGGATAGTATAAAAGGGTTCTTATGTATATCATTTTATCTACTAATATTTTACATTTTAGATAGCTTTACTACAATAATGATGTATTCAATCCAGTTGAGTTCTCAAGAAAATTTATATTTCAAATATGACCTTTAATATAATAAATGTAAATGAAATGTTGATGTTTATTCAAAAGAATGACAAAGAAAAATACTAAAATTAACAATTATTTTATTGCATAAGATAAAAATCAATAACAACAATAAATGCTAACAATAATAAAAATTATATAACAGATTTAATAAAATATTGATGCTCATTTCCTAAACTAATTCGAACTTGGAATCTGTCAAGCGTTTTATCATACTGTGTTGTAAGAGAATCACATTTGGAAGAATGGGTTGTATCAAGATTTTGTAAAATAATCATCAATATAATATTAAAGGATAGGATTACAATAATAATAAAAGTTAAATGTCTTATGATATTTACAAATAATGGAGACATTTTTCACTCTATTAACATAGGCAAGTATAAAATCACTGCTTTGCAGATCTAAATAATAATTTACCACAATGGGTTTATTTAAACTTTTGCCTTTACATCCTTTTTTGGATTTTATTGCATGCATTACTATTAAGGAGATGCTACTTCATCAATACAAAGTATAATTAAATTATTAGGCTGCTAATTATATACAAGATAACAGTAAAAATTAATAATAGCAAGTATGAGTGAACGATAAAATATTTCTTATACTTTCATGTTCACATTAGGATAACTCCATTTAATTTGAGGTTGAAGAATTAAGAGCTTGAAAGAATCTAAATATATGGCAAGAACCATTTAATACTAATTTAATTACTACTACATCTATACAATCCAAATTCTTGCATAAATTACATTTAATCACATCCAGTCTTAATATTAACTATAATATTAAAGAAAATATTACCTTTTATCTGTATATTAAAATATCAGGGAAAATTTTATTTACATTTTTGTAAAAACACTATAACATGACTAAACTAATAAAGTAGAAGGTATTATAGCTCAAATAAACCATTTGATTTATAAGACAGTTTATTTCAATTTTTATATTATTCAATTTAAAATAGCATAAACTATTAAATTTCACTTGATATGATCATTAGTCCAAGATAAATCCATGATAAACTGGTAAACTATTATATCCTTTATTTATTTGGGAAAATCTGTAATTTATAATTAGTGTTCTTTATCCATTATTCTTTTGAGTATTAATCGTTTATGCAATTATTTCAAATATTAAAAAACACATTGATTAGTTTTTATCATATACAGTGATTTAATTCCTTAAACAGACTTTATTTTTATCCAAAAATTTTGATGTTCAGCACTTTTAATTCCAAGTATAAGATTAATCCATTTATTTTTTTTTGATCTTTAATCCTTTATGTTAATAATTATAATCATGTCACTGATAAAGTAAAATTTATTATCCAAGCAAGACGATTTTTATAATTTTATATTTAAAAATTCATTTCATTAGTAGCAAGTTGATATGAAGAATATTTGATTTTAAAAATATTATTATTTAAAATTAAGTTTCGTTTCATAACTGAAGATAAGAACAAATTTATTTTCTTGAGACTTTAAAAATTATCCTTTCATGAAGTGAAGAGACTAAACATTTTTATAATAACTTGTTTAAAAAAATATGTTCAGCAAACTTGTTTAAAATTTAAAAGTACAATTCTTCCAAAATTTATCAAATATTACTACTTAATATTCCATTGAAGGAGATACAGTGATTTATTAATAAATGAGTCATCCATTTCAACAGTCAATTTGTGTATTAGATTTTAGCAGCTGACTTAAACAAATGAGATTTCTTGAAATAAATATTTTATGAATAGAATCACTGATCATTTCTAGTTACATTGTAGTGGTTTATCTCTCCTCTGGAATGATAAAAAAGTCAGATGACAAACAAAGGCATCTGCCCAGATTATTCTCTCAGCCTACCATCAGGTAGTTAAGGAACAAAATGTCTATTTAAAATTTAGGACTGCTTGAAATCGTACTAGCAATGAAAAATTTTCCAAACTGTCTGATTTTCACGTGATTTCTCTTTTATACTGATAATCATATAATGTCTATATGACCTAATATTTTCCATCATGCACTGGGTTTCTGGGTTTTTCTAGGAATGTTGCTATAGTTTCTTCTGCTCAAAATACTAAAGTTAAGATTTTTAAAACAAAAATGGGAAAGATCTTCGTTTCTGGATTTTAAGTCATATTTTTTTTAATAAAGATTTTTATAATCATAAAATTTTAAAACTCTCATATATTTAGTGTAAACATTTTTAAATCGACTTAATAAATAATTTATATTTTTAACAAACTAAAATCAATCTCTGTTAAACAAAATCTAAATTGATTGATTTTTCTTACATGTAAATATGTTAGCATGTATATACACACAAACATATAAAATGTAATGACTGTTTATTCTACATATAATTAAACTGTAATGTTTTATTTATAATCCTATTATCTATTTTTGTTTTGAATTATGATTTTGTATGTATGTATCATTTCTTTTGCTCTATATATTTTTAATAAACTAAATAGCAATGGAAGTACATATATTTTTTCTTTATACAAAATTTAGAAGTCTGTTATAAAAATCAGCTTATAAAAACCATTAAAAATACTTTATATTATTATAGGCCTTGTAAATATTGATATGAGAGACTGTAAAAATATAATAATAATTATATTTTATATTCTTTAACTAAATGAAAGTGATAAATACATTTGTCCAACCATAAAAACCAAATTACTCAAATTAATCAAAGCTAAAAGTTATTTTATAGTCTTCAAATTTAAAACAGTCAAATTACAGTAACTGTAAAGTTACAAATACCCCTCTGTTCAGAGAAAAAATTTTCTTGTCTTGGAATTTATAAACTATGAAATGATTATATTATTAATATTTAGTCCTAAAGTTATAATTACTATTACTAGAACACATTTATCAAATTGGCATGCCAGTATTAAAATACATAAGGCTTTTAAAAGTTAACAAAACTATGTTTACTCTTTTAAAATTAATAATCCTCTTCACATATTTTTTTTTAAGTCTTCTTATTTGGTCATATTACCATCATATTTTCTCACCCATTTATTGAAAATAGTTTAACTGATTAGTTACTTATTATGAAAATTGCTCTACAATCACTACTAATTCTTGTCCAAAAATGATATATATTTATGAAGTCTTATACAAGTGCTAATTTTTGTTTATAATTGTGATATGGGTGGCCCAAGCTTCGTGCATTATGTCCCTCATGTCCCCTCAGATTTCTAGCAGAAAGGCATTTACTCCAACCTGACCTTTGATTTGGAATGGTCCCTTGTAAATGTTTAAAAAATGTTAAACCTATGTTTTTGGGAAATTTTAACCTGTGCTGAACATGCTAGTACAAAATTGTTAACTTCAAAAGAATGTGGCTAATAGTGTACTTGATATTTATATGTTTATTTCCTATTTATGTTAAACTAACCATGGCTTTAGTTATATCATTGTTATAATTGATTTTACTAAGAGTATCACAGTCTTAAGAGCTAAGGTTATTAATGTCAAATTATAGCCTTGTACATAAAAAAACTGTAGACTCATTTATGGTATTGTTGACATAACCTAAAACTTATTTTAGTTTCTTAACCCAATATTTATATGTTCCTTTTAAATTAACCCCCAAAAGCCTCCAAGCTCCTGCATGACCCTCTTGAACAGATTGGACTGAGGGTTTCTGATAGAACTCATTACATGTAACAACCCAACATATTCTACAATTAGAAACACAGTATAATCAAGCTGTGGATAAATTTGAAAATGAATTAAAGGACAAATTTAGTAAGTTTGTTGAGAATTATAAGATATTACAAAATAAAATCACTTTAGGTCAGGAGACTTTAAAAGCTGAGGTACAAAAAGTAAATAATAACTTTCAGGCACTTAGTAAAACTGAATTTGATAATAATAAGAAGTTGAAGGAAAGTCAAAAATATCAATCTAAATCCAGAAGGGATATTAAAAAACTTCAAAAAGATATGAAAGATATTTCTGGAGGTTCAAAGAATTTAGTGAAATCTCTACTGAGTTAGAAAACTTTAGAAAAGAAATTGAAGATAGACAAACTAACTCTAGGGAAGAGAATAAAATGTATATTGAAGATTTAATCGAGTATCTGAAGATAAATGCTCAACTATTTACTTATATAAAAAAATTTGAAGAGATGCAAACTACTACTGAGAAAAAATGTATCAGTTTCTGATGCTAAGGTTAAACAAGTAGTAGAAAAAGAAACTGAATTTTATATAAATAACACAATGAAAGGTGAATTGTATTTATATCAAAATATAACTAATGTCACTCCTTTAAAACATAATCCAAGTCTTGAACAAGCTGAAAGTGTACTTAAAAATTCTACTATACTAAACTTTATTAAAATAAAAGTCTTTAAAGGAAATCATTTTGGAAATCCTTTAAAATATCTTCATAGTCTAGAAGAGCTTTTTGCATTAAGAAATTTAAATGAATATGAAAAACTAGCTATTCCTAGTAATCACATGTGTAATGCATCCAAAAACTGATAGCAATCATTATTTATAAAGCCACACATATATAGTGATTATAAGTATCCAATCCTAACAAATTTTGGGGAAAAGATCATCAAGACATTGTCAGTTATAAAGTCTCTCAAGAAAAATACATAACTAATAAAGGCAGTTATATGTAGTTTTTCAGGAAACAAGCTGAAAACCTAAAAAAATTAATAGCATTTTGTTTAACTAAATATCAGATATTAAATATATTGCATCATAATTTATCAAGATAAACTGAGAAAACTCTAATATCAGCCTATTGTAATACTATTGAGGAGGTAGCAGAGATTCTTGATTCATTAGAAACAAATGAGATACAAGAGCAGATATAAGCCCTGTAAAGGATATAAATATGCTCTCAAAAATTAATGTGCCTTTTCAAAATAAAAAATAATTATAAAAATAAAATACAACAAATGAATACCCAAGTAATTATAAAAATATCTGTTCTAATAAATTGAATGAAAAATAATCTATTGCAAGTGTGAGGACTGCAGGTGAGTTTCAAGCTGAGGGAGTACAAACTACTCCAAAAAGAGTTCATAAAGGCTAACAGTTAAACTTGTGCATTAAACTAAAACAGACCTCATGAGAAAGTTCCTCACTGCAGGGAACTATTGCTAATTCTGGGAGGAACAATGTATTGTGTGGCAAATAAATACTATAGACTGGGATATTGATTGTTTAGAGCTTAATCCCATAATAGAAAAACCCAGTATAAAGAACTGCCCAATAATTAAAATAAATATTGAGGGAGTTATTGTAAAAGTGCTAATTGACTCTAGAAGTCAAATCTCTATAATATCAGAAAATGTATTTAATAAAATTATGGTAACTAATTGATCAGTTTTATCAGTTCCATTAAAGCAAATGTTGATAAATCTGGCTAATAGAAAAATGTGAACCTAGGCAGTCAACAAATCTGGGTGTCTGTACAAATTATTAAATTAAGTCTGACATATCTTTCTAATTATATCTGGAATAAACCACTAAACATCACATGATCACCATTTCTTATGCTAGCACATAAGTGTTATTAAAACAGGCAAAACTCTTCATACAGTTGTGCCACTCAGTATCATTGATTACTCTGGTTGAGACTGAGTGGCACTAAATCATAATTGGTTCTGACTTCATGAACAAATATCAGTGTATAATTAATTTCCAGGAACAAAATGTTATTTGTAAAAGTAAAAATTGCATATTTAATCATGTTCAGTCACAATTGGGAAATTTATTCAATATAAATTTTTAAGACTTTCTTTTTTAATGTGTCAGTATTATTGAAGGAAATGTTCACCATATAAAACTAAAAAACAGTAAACCATTTCAGAACAGGACCTACCCTATTCCTTTCCAATACAAATATGAGGTTTGCCAACAAGTAAAATAAAATGTTGGCATGGAAGATTATTCAGAACAGTGCATCTTCATATATTAATTACCTCATTGTAGTCTCCAAGAAAAATGGATTTATAAGAATATGCCTAGATATCCATTTTCTCAACAAGAGTGACTGTACCTGAATGGGATATTTCTCCATAAATACATGAGTTTCTGATTCAATTTAAAAAATAAAAACATCATTAGCACTTTAGATTTGATGGCTAGCTATTGGCAGATTCCATTCCATTATCAAGATCAAAAATATAGAGGAGGGAAAGTCCTATGTTATCAAAATGTGCCATTTGGATTGGTCAACAATGAGATTGTTCTGATAAGATGCCTGCACAAAATATTATCACAAAATGGAATAAGTTGATGATATAGTAATTGCATTCCATAAATTTAAAGAGCATATAGTCCACTTAAAAAATGTTTTTTAAGGAATGCAGTGATCACAATATAAAAATCAACTTAGATAAATGTAAAGTTGCAGCCAAAGAAATTGATTTTCTGGGACATAATCATGATAGGGGATATGTATAGTTATGTTAAATCAATTACAACTTTCACAATTATTATATTTTTGACATGCATCTTAAAAGGAACTAAACTTCACTACTCAACCACTGAAAAAAAAGCTTTAACCATTATTTGGGCATTTCAAAAATTACACCAATTTTTACTAAAATCTGATATTGTTGTACTCACCAACCACAAGAATCTAAAGTTTCTAAGTAAACATTATCTCAACAATGAACACCTTATAAGATGGAGCCTTTATTTACAGCAGTTCATTTATAAAATTTCAATATGTAGAAGGAATAAATAACATTGTTGCAGATATCCTTAGCATACACCCTGTGGATGTCTCAAATATTCACCCAAACACTGAAATGTAGTTATAACTGTTCTTAGTTTCATAGTAAATAATTGGGTTGAAAAGGATCTTGAAAATTTTCCCATTTTACATTTACAAGATGTTTAGTTAAGTAAAATTATCACCCTATTAATAATTCAGCATGACACTACTGATGATAGTCAAGCATTGAATAAAGTCTGATGATAGATCATGAAGAGTTATTATTCTCATTATTATTAAAAATAGATTAATATATTATGCCAACATTATGTATAGACCCTATGGCCCAAATAAGATTGAGTATATATTGAGAAGATGCTATTATTGGCTCAGCATACACTTATTTGTGATTAGTAGACTCAAATGCTGTCAAACCTGCTTGAAATCTAAATACACAAATAAGCTATACTTCAGCCTATATTACCAAGCAAGCCTAGTGAACTACTGGCCAAAGATTTTTACGAGCCACTACCACTATTCAATCAATATAAATTTTTATTAGTTATATATGACATTTCTCAAAATATGTAATTGCATATTCTGTAACAAAGCAGATACTGAAAACATTATTAAATGTCTATCAAATCAACAATTTCTCCTAGTTGGAAAACTCTAGTAAGTATTAATAGAACATACCACAACATTTATTTCTAACACTTGAAAAAAATGGCTGAAAAAGCAAAATATAATCATTAACTGAGTGATTACTGTAGAATGCATCTCACCCAACTTTTCTCCTTATTTTCCAAATCTACTATCTGCCTTGATTTTTATTTGCCTCATTTTTATAATCAACCAAATTTGAAACTTTGATTTAATTTCTACCAGCCATTTGTCTGAGTGTTTTTTAGCTTCTATACAATTATTTTCAAATATTCCAAATTTTTTTATTCAATTTTTCAGCTTTCATTTGGAGTGCATTATATTTCTCTTTAAGTTCCATTTTAATTTCAACTTTTATTTTGGTTGAAATTCATTTATTGAACCAATTAAATCCTCTCACATCTCTCCTTTAGGTTTATCTATTTTGCTGCTGAAATCTTCTTGCATATGAACTAATTCTTGCATATTAACTAATTTTTCTTTTTTCATCTCTTCTTTAGATTTATCTATTTTGCTAACTAAATCTTCTCGCATACTAACTAAATTTTCTTTAGTTTCTTTTTGAGATTCAACAAAATTTTCTTTAAATTCAGCTATTTTACTGATTAAATTTTATTGCATTTCAATTATCATAGAGAACAATTGTTAACAAAACTTACTTGAGGATGCATTTTCAGGCCCATCCAATACAGTTTAGTTAATATTTTTCATTCTTAAAGACAACCATTAGTAATATAATATATACATAAAATTGATATTTAATAAGCATTAACAAATATTGAAATATAAAAAAAATATCATATATGAATTATCTAGGCATTTGCCTGCTGGTGCTCCGGATTCTTCTTATTTGTTTCATAAAAAAACATTAAATTTTAAACCACAACCAAAAAAATTATTTTTTAAAATAAACTATCATTGTTATTATTTTTTTCTCATTTATTTTGAAAACATAATCTCTTCATAGATCAAAAAATTGACAATAATGCTTTTTAAATTTGATAGTAAAAAATAAAATAAAATCGTTTCAGTATCATATACATTATGCAATGAATATCATCAAAGTCATACACATACACAAATATTTTAATATTCATAACTCAATAATTTATTCATGGATTCATCACTTTAACACATCATCTTCTATCTGCAATTTATTTTTCAGAAATTTTAATTTGGCAAAATTTTATATATATATTATACCCTTACAATTAGTACAGATATTTAGGTAAGGTTGAATAAGTAGCTATATTTCAAAAAAATTAAATTTAGATTATTTTCTAGTATATAATTTTGATGTTATAGATAGTAGGGATTCAAACTCAGTACATAGGAGCTTATAAAGATATATTAAATAGTTTGAACTCATTTTGAGATGAATTAAATAAAATGACACAACAAATTATTTAAAAAATATTAGTAATTTTAATTTATATTTAAAAGATACTATAATGGTAGAATAGTTTAATTGTAATGATAAATATTTTATATTATATGTTTAAGGTAATTATTTTTGTTTAAAATATTATTTAAATGATAGTTAATTTAATATTAGTTTAAAATGTGCTGAAAGTATCACATGATTAGAGATGATTGTGTGAATATGTAGGCTTACAAAAAGTTAAGGAAGCTAAAACTTTAATTTTAGTTTGTTAACAAAAATTTGATACATAATAAAGTGTAACAAATATTAAGTCTAGACATAATATTAGTAAAGTAATGCATAAAATTATTATTATTTTATTTAGGTGTAGTATTTTATTTTTAAATCAGTTTTAGGTCATTAGAATATTAAAAATTGTTTTAATAAGAATATTTAATTTCCAGATAAAAATATTTAATATTTAAGGTATTAAATAATTTGATAATATTTAATATTGATGACTCATAATTTTAAAGCTTAATTTTAAAAGTAATATTGATGTAGTTATTTAATTAGAAGATTTTTATAAGCAGTATTGACTAATGAAATCATTGGTTTAAGACCAGTATTAAAAGAGAGGATGAAGCCAGTCTAGACAGTGATTTTAGTGATACAGTGATTTACAGATTCAGATTAAGACAGATTTGGTTGGAAATTTATAACTACATTTTTTTATATTGTGACAGTAGTAATTTGTTTTAAATTATTATTTTTTTAAAAGTGTTTTGAAAAATGTAATTGGAATAACTATTTAAATAATGGTTTACTAAAGCACCAAATTTCCCTGTAAGTCTGTTCTTTTTGAAATATAGCTTAGGACCTCAATATTTTTATGGAATGTGATAGTAGTTACTGAAATATTGGGACAATAAACACCAAATGTCAAGGAATATAATACAAGACCAGAGAAGATTTACATAAGAACTTTGAAATTTTTGTGTGTAGTATGCCTGGATGAGTGAACATTTATTTACAATAACTTTATCATATTACAATGAAAATAATTTATTAAAGTCAATTAAGAAGAATTGGATATTTATTAAAAATCTTATCATAGTGTTAAATTTGAAAGAAAAAAAAGGAAATTAAGACTGCATCTAAGTTTAAAAATTGAATTTAAAATGTTTATACTATGATGAATGACTGTTTATTATATAATTGATAGTAATAATTTACATTTAATTTATCTTTAAGGTAATGAAATTGAACTTATGTTTAAAGATGGTGTATTTAAAGACAAATTGAAGATGATTTTTTAAGTATTTTATGCTTTTAAAAGGATTTGCTATTGATCAAATCAATAAATAAATTATGTACATTAAAAATAACTTTATTTGGAATAAATGAGCTCTGATACATCTTTTTAAAAGATTGAAATTATATCAGTTAATTCATGCTTTGAATGATATAGCTGTTTTTTTATCTGGAAAAGAAAAATATTTAGTGAAAGATATACATTTAAAAGTATAAAAATCATTAAAAAATTTAAAAAAGAAATATTTATTTTAATTTATAAACTACATATCTGCTGTTAAACATATTAAATAAATAACATTATATACAATGTTTGTACTAATGTTTTTGACTGATGGAAAATGCAAATATTACTTATGTCATATTTATTGCAATATATCTGCTATACACAATAACTGAAAACAAAAAATACATATATAAAAAATATTTTCATATAAAATGGATCTTGGAATTATTGTAAGAAGATATTATATGCCTGAATAGGTGCCTAGAAAAAAACTGTAATGAACAATTATATCTTTGGGATGGTGAATATTTTCTTGGATTTTACCAGATTTTATATTAGTATTTGTATATTTTTTAATGGTGTCAATACAGGAGTATGATTGTACACAAAGTTTTCACCCATAACTAGGCAATGAGGCAAGCTTTCTGACAAGCATTCTGCTTATGAGCAGGAGGAGAGAAAATAATCTTTTTGTAATTTTAAAACTTTATTATTTTTTTATATTAAGTTTAACATTAATATTTAGAATATTATAATTTTTTTTAAAACTAACTTGTTGTTATTATATTTTAAATTTAATCTTAAAATAGATTAACTTTGTTATTATCTTAAATAAAAAATGGATATTCAGAAAGTAATTTTTTGAACAAGGTAACTTACAATCATAATTGATTTTTCTGACTGTATGGTCCAAAAAGTGGATCACCATAATGATTTTAATAATGGTTGAGATCATTGGTAATTACTTTTATTTATTTAGATTACATTTTGCTTAATTAATTTTTTTTTAATGACATATCTTAATTAGTATTTTAAATTAATATTTCACATTGCTTGAATTTAATATTAAACAGTGAAATGAATCATTGGTAAAAATTATCATTGTGTGTATTTTTTATAAAAGAATTGATGAATGCAGATGAATGTTTTGAAAACACCCAAGGATATTTAAAATATTTATTTAATGTGAATGCTTGAATATGCCTACATTAGATAACATCTTTAAATTATTGTTTTATCTTTGTGAATGTTATCTGTTGAAATACAGAGAAAGATCTAATACTGAACTCTAAATTATATAATAACAAATAAATAAATGTCTAGTATGAATGTATGTTTTCTTTTATCAAGATCATTTGTTCTTGAAAACTTTAAAAAAATATCTTGAAATGAATTTAGATCTTTGTTGTTTCTTTAATATTGTTGTTTTGGAAATTATTTTAGTATGCAGTTTGTATAGTTTATGATATTAAGTGAATTATTCAGTATGGAAGATAAAGCATGGTGGTTGGGAGAATAATATTCATAGGAAATCCTAGGTGTTAGGGATATGTTGAAATATGTTGTATGTGAATTATATTTTCATACTTTAAATTTATTAAAATATACAGATAACATTGGGCTGTATATCATATTCCATGGAAAGTTGTATTTCCATATTGTCAATAAGTAGGGTGACCAGACCAGCTCAATCAAAAACTGGTACCTGAAGACCAATCATTTTTATGGCATTGCATTCTTTTTTTAATAAAATTCCATTCCTGTGTATATTCATCATTGCATGTACACTTCCTTTTTGACATGTTGTTTATTGTTTAGTGTTATTAATATTTCTATTAATTTTATCATTGTAGAAAATTAATATCAACAAAGAACTAGCAAAACTACTGTCAATCAAAGCAGTTATAAGCACAGTTCAATTTTTAGCCTACAAAAATCCAACTGTGCATGCTCCACGTGAGGTTGGACACGTGAATGCATATACCTTAATAGCAATCTTTGTTTTTGTGTTGGAATTTGTCTGAAGATTTTTATATTACTGTAGAAACAATAAACTATCATTTTTGCAACGAATTTATTTATGTAAGACAAAAATCAGAACATAAAATGGTCCCAAAAAGACATTTTAGGGATACTGGGATGACTAACCAAAAATAGGGACAAATCTGGAAAAAATCACAACATCTGATCACCCTATCAATAAGTGTTATAATAAAGCCATGACATGAATCTTAGGTGCCCAATGAATATGGACCTATTATTATTATTGGCACTGTATCCATGATGATATTACCTTACTCTTTTGAGTCATTCTTGTTATTATTCCATATTCTACATTATAATCACTATCTATCACCACTGGAATCACCATAGAGGATAGTTTTGAAGTTGATAAAGTAATGACTAAACCATTTAAAGTTGATAATTTTATGAGAGGGCAAGTGAAATATATAGAAATTTCTTTCGCAAATGATGTTGAAATTATTGTCATAGTATATAACATAAGAGAGAAATGACTGATATTCATGCAAGTAGTAGAGATCACTTAGCTTAAACAGATGTATGTTCAAATTGGAATGAAAGTGAGAATGGTGATAATGAATTTGAATGATATGATGAATGTAAGAGTACAAAAACAAAAAGTAATACAAATATCAAGCACTATAATTTATGGATAGTTCTTTAAATTTCATTATAAATGATTCAAACCAATCCCTTAAGTATTTAGCATAAATAGTTAATTTTTTATAGAGGGAGATATTCATATTTTTATTTAAAATTTTCTGATATTCAAATATCAAGATGATCCTTTGCTAAACTGCAAAGAAAGTCTTTAATAATTTTTTGAAAAGATTTTATTTGTTGAATTTTAAAATGTGTATTTTAAATATAAACTTATATTGATGCATTACAAGAAATGTATATTTTATAATAGCATAATTGTAATATTAAGTTTTCTTAGAAATTGGGAAATTTATTGTATCTGTTCCCAACACAAAATAGTAGAATATAATTTTTATTGAAAGTGGATAATATATTGTCATTACTGTTGTAAATTTTATTTGAAATGGCCAAAGTGAAGGCTATTTTTATTTTATTTCTTGTCATTTATTGGTAAGATTTACTGTAAATTTTTTTTTAATATTAAATAATGTCAATTCTTATTTTACTTTTTAAACTTTTGTAAATATTTTTTATATTATGTTATAAATATATTGTAATAGTATAATATTGTTAATTTATAAATAAATTTGTTAACTATTTTTGAAATGTATATTTAGATGAGTTGTGATTTATCTGCTTGTTGTTTATTTGATTTTTCATTTTACATGCATGATCCTCAGAAATTAATAATTTAAAATATTACTTATTTTGGCACATGATCTGTAAAGATTACTTAGATATTATTTCTATTATATTTAATTGATTAACAAAGTATATTATTATTATTATTATTATTGTACGAGATATGATCATTGATAATTATTTTAAAATTGTTATAACACCAATGAAAGATATACTTGATATTCCCACAAAATTAAAATACAATGTAAGTTTTTAAAAATGCCACATTAAACAAAGAAAGATTGTGCAATGTTTACCTAAAATCTTTTTATATTATTTATGTATTAATGCTAAACTTTAATCATTAAATAGATTTAATGTTGTGATTCATTAAGTTATTTTAGTTGCTTATTATTGTTATTATTTTGAAAGAGTAGTTAGATATCATGTAAAATCCCTCATCATATTTAACTGCAAAGGGTTAATTAATTAATTCATTTTGTTATTAGTTTGTTAGAAATGAACCTGAGATTATTATTATTTCAGAGAATTGTAAATTTTCTATTGAAAGATGATAAATAAAAAATTATTTAATTGTAAATGTCCAATTAGTATTTTATTAAAGGAATATCAAGTAATTTATTGTTATTTCTGTAGTAAGTTCATAAATCATATTTTAGGATTATTATATGTGTGTATCTAAGACATGAGAGTATTACATGGTAGTTTTGTTATGTGAATTTGGTCAAGTAATATTCTTATGCCATTGGGAATGTATTTTTAGGGATGTATCCTCAATATTTAAACCAGGGTACCTTACTGAACGTCTCATGTTAAGAATTTTATAATTATATTTGTTATTTTGATAGAACCTTATTTTATTTATAATATCGAGCAAGTTTATAAGTTAAATTTATTATTGAAATTAATAGATTGAGTATTATAGTTTGAACTCTGATTATTTATGTTGAATTTAAGTGTTATAGTATTTTATTTAATAAGTTTTTTTGTATTTAGTTATTGAAAATATTGTTTTATTAGATACATACAGTACTTAGCAGTGTATCTTGAGCTAATCTTAATATTAATTGTCTTAATAGTTATTGTTTTTGTAACTTAACTGTAGTTCAATATTGTTATATCCTAGTTAGCCGCATTCTTTTGTTCAATAGTTTTCTTTTTGCTAAGGGTACAATATATATATATATCCCGTTACAGCATCAAACTGACTCCTAATGCAATTTAAATTGAAAACAATTATTATCGGTTCAACACATTGCAGGTACCTAAGTGTGACATTAAATAATCATTGTGGGACCAAAAACTTGAAGTGTCAAAATCATCATCCATCAATCATGACAATCATAGAAAGAAGAAAAACGTACTTAAGGCTGCGCTTCTCTGTTGAGACAAGAAAGCACGTTTACATTAAATCTTTTTTAATTCAACTTGCCATTATTATAGATTCTAATAAAATCATAAATATTTAATAAAATAATTTCTGTATTATGATAATAATAATATTTAATAAAACAATAAATTTCTCAGGGTTTTATAATAATTTGCATAATCTTGAACTCCTGCTTCTTTTAAGATTAAGAATAAAGTCTTTACAGCTACTGTTTCTTATTTCAAAACTTTGAGAATAATTTAATCTATGTGTTAAAATTATGGCTAGAAAAATTAAATAAAAAGTTGAATAACAATTTTATCTCAGAGTTAAGCCAATAAATTCGTAGATATCAAATGTGTAAATTAAATAATCAATCTAAATAAGATTGAAATTAATAACTAATGTATTTTAATTTATTTATCAAATCGGTTTCCGTATCCATAAAGACCTTCTCAAAATGTCATTATCATTAGATGCTTTTTTCAATCTTATTTAGATTGATTATTTAATTTTTATATATATTACAATACTGTGGACAAATAAGTTATGTTGGATATTTGACTATTATAGTTATATCAAATATGTTATTAAAGCAGGCAAAACTCTCTATATGTTATTGCCATTCAATGCAAGCCAGAGTAATCAATGCATTCTAGAAGGCTTGTGCATAAAATCCCCATCTAGTGCTTACTCTTCCAATATCCCCAAACTAGTTTCTGGCTTGTGGTTTTCATCAGTGAGGAGCCTTGGATCTGAGAACACTGCACCTAGATCTTAGTGTCTAATGCAACCCTCCAGCAGCCACCTTTTTTCTCTACTTAACTACAAAATTATGAGTCTTAAATTGAAAACACTATAATATTTTCAATCCAAGCCCATTAGCTTAGATAGTCATATAGGTCTGAACTCAGTTCAGTACCTATACATTTTGGTGACTTTGGTTCTTTAATAACCATAGCCACCATTATCCTATTAGGCAGGATTGGTTTTAAGCCAATGAACATCACGTGATCACTATTTCTTATGCTTTCTTAGAAGTTATTAAAACAGGCAAAACTCTCTATATGCATTGCCACTCAATGCAAGCCAGAGTTTTGCCTGTTTTAATAACAGTTATAAGCAAGCATAAGAAATGGTAATCATGTGATGTTTATTAGCTTAAAATCAATCCTGCCTAATATGATAGTGGTGTCTATGGTTATTAAAGAATGAAAGTCACCAAATGTATAGGTACTGAATTGAGTTCAGATCTATATGACTATATAAGCTAATGTGCTTGGATTTAAAATATTAGTGTTTTCCAATTTAAGATGCATAGTTTTGTAGTTAAGTAGAGATAAAAGGTGGCTGCTGGAGTGATGTATTAAGTCCTAAGATCTAGGCAGTACTCTCAGATCTAAGGCTCCTCACTGACAAAGGCTACAAGCCAAAAACTAGTCTGGGGATATTGGCTGAGTAGGCACTAGATGGGGATTTTATGCACAAGCCTTCTGGAATCAATTGATTACTCTGGCTTACATTGAATGGTAATATGTATAGAGAGTGGTGCCTGTTTTAATAACAGTTATAAGCAAGCATAAGAAATGGTGATCATGTGATGTTTATTGGCACTTTATCCAATATTATCTCGTTTCAGATAGATTGACTACCATAATGATGTATTCAATCCAGCTGAGTTTTCAAACAGATTTATATTTCAAATATGACCTTTAATAGAATAAATGTAAATGAAATGATAATGTTAATTCAAAAGAATGACAAAGAGAAATATTAAAATTAACAATTATTTTATTGCATAAGATAAAAATAAATAATAAGAACAAATAATAATAATATTGAAAATTATATAACACATTTACTAAAATGTTACTGTCTATTTCCTAAACTAATTCGAACTTGGAGTCTATCACGTATTATATCGTATGGTGTTGTAAGACAATCTCATTTGGAAAAATGGATTGTATCAAGATTTCGTAAAATAATTCTCAATTCAATGTTAAAGAATAGAGATTATTATTATAATAATAAGAGTTAAATGTCTCATGAACATTTATAATTGGTTTATTGTATCAATTAATCAATTGTTTATAAATCTCATTTACAAATAATGGATATTTTTTTTATTCTATTAACATAGGCAAGTATAAAAGCACTGCTTTGCAGACATAAATGATAATTTACCACAATGGATTTATATTTTTGCCTTTAGACCCCTTTCTGGATTTGATTGCAGGCTTTACTATTAAGGAGGTGCTGCTTCATCTACACAAAGTATAGTCAAATCATTAGGCTGCCAATTATATACAAGATAACAATAAAAATTAAGTATATGAGTGATAGATAAAATATTCTTTATAGACTTTCACACCCACATAAGTTTAACACCATTTAATTTGATCTTGAAGAATTAAAAACTCATAGGAATCTAAATATTGGCAAGAACCATTTAATACTAATTTAATAAGCATTATATCTATATAACCCAAATCTATACATAAATTATATTTAAGCTCATTCAATCTTAACTATAATATTAAAGAAAATATTACTTTTTACCTGTGTACTGAAATTGAATTATATGGGAGAAGTTTTATTTACATTTTTACAAAAACACTATAATATAACTAAAGTAATAAAGTAGAAAGTAAATCAAATAATCCATTTGATTTACAGGGCAGTTCGTTTTAATTTTTATAATATCCATTTTCACCATCATCATCAACAACCATTATCAATCCACCGCAGGATGAAGGTCTCTCCAAGTTCAATACATCTTCTCCAATCTTTAGCTTCTCTTCTCCATATCACTCCTGCACACTTTCTTATTTCATCCATACATCTCACATGTGGTCTTTTCTGGGTCTTTTACAATCTCTTAGAATCCTATTTAAGATTTCAATTGTCCATCTATCAGCATCTCTTCTAGCAATATGTTTAGCCCATCTTTTAATTTTTTCAATGAGGTCAGTAACACCTGTTTATTCTCTTACCTATACACTGCATTTTTGATTTCTTCTTGTTACTCTTAATATGCATCTCTCCATACTTTTTTGAGTGGTTTGAAGTCTTTGTATTGCTCTTCTATTAAGTGTCCAGGTCTCAGATTCATAAGTAAGAACTGGTAAAACACATTTGTTAAAAACCTTTCTTTTCAAACACATAGGCATACTTCCTTTTAGTATCAAGTTATTTCTATCAAAAGCACTCCAAACAAATTTAATTCTATGATTAATTTCATCCATTATATTTCCATATGTATTAATAATCTGACCAAGGTATTTGTAACTGTTAACTTCTTCTAATTTATCATAATCAATTTTTATTTTCATATTTTGAGAAAATCGATTAAACATTACTTTAGTCTTTTTAACATTTATCTTTAGTCCTACTTTTCTACTTTTATCTGATAGCTCCTGCAACATTTTCTGTAGCTCTAAAGCATTATTTGAAAAAAAAAACAACTACATCATTTGCAAAATCTAAATGACTTAAATAATCTTCATTTACTTTCACTCCTTTAGTTTCCCATTTTAATCCACAAAATATTTCTTGCAGAACTGCTGTAAAAAGTTTTGGAAATATGGAGTCACCCTGTCTTAAACCCTTCTCAATGTTGACTTTCTCAGTATCATTATGTAATCTAATTGTTGCTGTTGCATTTTTATAAATATTCTTTAAAATATGACAATATCCTGGATCTATACCGTGATTATCCGATGCTTTAATCACTGAAGAAATGTTTATAGAATCAAATGCCTTTTCATAATCTACAAATCCAAAATATAATGGCAGCTCATATTCATTTGTCTTTTCTATAACTTCTCTCAATATCTGAATATGATCTACTGTACTAAAACCACTTTTAAATGCAGCTTGTTCTTTTGGTTGATGGAAATTCAATGTTCTCTGTAGACGAATTGTAATTATCTTGGTAAAATTTTTGTATACAACTGATAAAAGGCTGATAAGTCTGTAATTTCTAATATCTTCTTGATCATCTTTTTTAAATATTAATATTAATACTGCATTCTCCCAATCATCTGGTACATCTTTATCATTTAGACATTTGGTATATAACTTTGCTAAAAAAATTTCTATATCCATTTTAAAATAGCTTAAATATCAAATTTCATCTGATGTGAACATTTGAAAATCTATAATAAACTGGTAATTTATTATATCCTTTATTTACTAGTATTTAAAATATTTATTTCTAATCCATTATTCTTTTGAGTATTATTTACATATTAGGCATGTCGTGCAAGTATTTTCAATATTGAAAAACCCATTAGTAGTTTTTGTCGGTATGCAGTGGTTTAATTTCTTAAACAGATTTTATTTTTATTCAAAAATTCCAAATATAAGATTAATCCATTCATTTTTGATTTTTAATCCTTTAAGTTAATAATGATAATAGTGTTGCTGATAAAGCAAAGTTTATTATCCAACAAGATGATTTTTATCATTTTATAGATAAAAATTTATTTAATTATTAACAAATTAATACAAGCATATTTGATTTTAAAATTATTATTTAAAATTAAATTTCCCTTTATAACTGAAGATGAGATCAAATTTATTTTCTTGAGTCTTTAAAAATTATTTTTTGGGTAAGTGAAGAGAGTAATATTTTTATAATATATAAAAAAATACATCCAACAAACTTGTTTAAAATTTAAAATACAATTCTTTCAAAATTTATCAAATATTACTAATTAATATTCTATCGAAGGAAGTACATTGATTTATTAATAAATGAAATATCAATTTCAACAATCAATTTGTCTATAATATTTTAATAGTTTAACTTAAACAAATGAGATTTCTTGAAATAAATATTTTATGAATGGAATCACTTGTGATTCCTAGTTACATTGCTGTGGTTTATTTCTCCTCTAGAAAGATGAAAAAGAATTTAGATGCCAAACAAAGGCACCTGCCCAGATTATTCTCTAAGCCTGCAATCAGGTAGTTGAAGAATGAAATGGCTATTTAAAATTTAGGACTGCTTGAAGGCCTATTAGCAATGAAAAAATTTCCAGATTGTCTGATTTTCACATGATTCCTCTTTTATATTGATAATCCTATGATATAACAGTAGTAAACTGCATGGTTGATTTAATATTATATGATATGTAGATGACCTAATATTCTTGATCATGCGCTGGGGTTTCTGGGTTTGTTCAGGAATGTTGTTATAGTTTTTGCCACTCAAAATATTTAAGTTAAGATTTTTAAAACAAAAGTGGTAAAGATCTTCATTTCTGGATTTTAAGGTAATTTTTCACAAAGATTTTTATAACCATAAAATTTTAAAATTATTATCAGATTTTTAATCTAAACATTTTTAAATTGGCTTAGTAAATAATTTATATTTTTAACAAACTAAAATCAATCTCTGTTAAACAAAATCTAAATTGATTGATTTTTCTTACATGTTAATATACAAGTTTGTATTCACACACATGCCAACATTTAAAATGTAATTACTTTTTATTCTATATATATAATTAAACTGTAATGTATTTATAAACCTATTATTTATTTCTATTTTTGAATTATGCTTTTGTATGTGTGTAGCAATTCTTTTGCTTTATATAATCAACAATATTATTTCTTAATAAAATAAATAGCAATGAAGCATATACATAATTTCTTTATACAAAATTTAAAAGTCTATTATAAAAATGAGCTTATAAAACAAAAAATACTTTACAATAATATATGCCTTATAAATATTGATATGAGAGACTATGGAAAATAATAATGATTATATTTTATATTATTTAACCAAATGAAAGTGATAAATATATTTGCCCAACCAAAAGAACCAAATCACTGAAATTAATCAAAGCCATTTTTTTTTATTGTCTTAAAATTTAAAAGAGCCAAATTACAGTGTAAACTATAATGTTATTTGATGTAAATAATATATTTTGTGGATTAAACCATATATTATTTTGTGTAAATTCCTGATATTTTTACAAAATATGATTTATCATTGCAAGGTTAATGAAGAACTGTTACATCTTAATTAATAACAAGATTAAACATAAAGTAAAAAACAATTATCTTTATGTATATTTGATGGTTGATTATTTAAAATAAGTGGATTAACAAAATTTTTAGTTCAGTTTTACAATTAATTGATTTAAAGTTGATTTTGGAGGAAAGAGATAAAATAAGTTGTCTCCACAAGGCAGGAATGTGTTGTACTTCATCAGATTTATTTAAATCACCTGCTTTTTTTTTCTATATTTCAATAGATTCTCTCATGATTCTCAAATTGTACATTTCCAAATTAACTAGTATTTCAACATTATCAAAATCAGATGTATGGCCAATTTCTAAAAATACAAAGTAAAATCTGACATTTAATTTTTGATTGAAGACATTTTTATGCTTCTTAATTTTGATAGTAAATTCATCTATTTGTATTGATGTACATTGCTTCTTCAGCACTATGAACATGGAATTTCATAGACATCTTGATATTCCAAAAATACAAAAAAAAAAATACAGAAAAAAAAAATCAAGTTTTTTTGCTAGTGGAAAATGAAGTCTTAATATTAAAATTAGAGTTTTTTTACTCATCTTATCAGTGACTACTATAAGATAAATAACTTTATACCTAATTGAATTGTCAATTATGTATATATTTTTTCTATTGATATCATTACAACATAAAACTTTATATATGATGTTTTTATTGTAACCATTAGAAAATAGAATCTTTTTTGGTATAGTTCTATTTCTTGAGTAAGTTGATCTTTATAAGATATATTATATGCTCTCATCAAAAGATTTTTTTCTACAGAACATATATGAGTAGGATGATGATGAGAATTAAAATTTACAAATATGTTTGTATGGGTGGATTTTCTATAAACAGATATTGATGAAAATTCATCATATTTTCTAGTAATTAAATAACTACAAAAGAAAGGGTTTTATTATGTTCAATTTCCATATCCTTTGGCTCTGTATTTAGCCGAATGCTTATAATCTTTGACAGATAAAATTTCATCAAAAATTAAAAATCATTTTATTTCTATTATTAAGAACTTAAAGTTAGCTAAAAGTGATTTATTGGTGAGATTTAATGTTCTGTCTATGTTTACGAATATTCCTATAGATGGAGCTTTATCTACAATAGCTCAGTTTAATATTTTATCCGATTTTATTATTTCATTAGCAAAACATTGTTTTGAAAATGCATTCTTTTGTTTCTGATTTTCAAAAATATAAACAATTTAAAGAACTCTCTTTGGGATCTCCACTATCACTTCTAATTGCTGATCCTTTCATGATTAATTCTGAAAATCCAAATATCAAATGCAGCTAGTAAGAAACTTTTATTTGGTTCAGATATGTGGATGATACATTTGTTATATGATCTCATGATATTGATGCCTTGAATTCTTTTCTTGTTTTTATTAAGGGATCACATCCTAATATTATGTTTACCATTTAAATTGAAAATAACAAAAAAAAAATTTTTCTAAATGTTTTCCTGAAGGCTTACGATAATGATATTTCAATTGTATTAGATTATTTCCATCATCTTTAAGTATTGAATGTTATTAAAAGAAAATAACATTATATAAATTTTACAATCATAATTGCTAGTAATAGCACACAGATTAGTATATGCACAATGTTTGGAGAGGTACTAATCTCCTCTCTACTTCAGGTGTTGCTGATCTGGCCAATGACAGTACTAGCATAAGAATTGAACCTGGATGCTTACATTTTTGAATTTAAAATTTAGAATTATCTTCTCATAAATATATAATATTTCTCTTTTATATTCTTCCTTGTTTCACTTATATTTTAGGCCATGTATTCTTACACTTGTTTGGTAACAAATTCAATAATTTCATCATCTCCTCGATTACTTTTTCCCTCTGGGGAGCATTATCAATTTGGGTTTTTATGACAGCTATAATCTCCATTTTGGAATTCTTCCATGTACTATTTACAAATTTAGAACGGCTTTCCAAAATATTACTTATTGTCTCTGACACTTGGTGGTCAATTAACTTTCTTTTCAATCTCTAATTTCTGACCTTGTTTATTCACAAGAAACTGCCATTTTCTCTCATATTTTCCCTTTCATTTTAATGCAATTCATTTGCATTTCATATCAATTTCTTTTGAACCTGTTTAATTCCTATTTATTTACTCTTTTGCGTGTATACATGCTTTAATCAACCTTTGACAGTCTTGAATTATTGATCTTAATAACATCTGCTTTAATTTCCTTAATATTTTCTCTCAATGAATTATCACTTTGTCAATATATAAATTGCAACGTTTTGGGAAAATTTTAAATTGCAAACATTTTAGTAGGAATTTTAATTTTTCTTGTTTTCTAGCCAAATTATTATAAATTTTAAATACTGATTTATATAGGCGGACATTCTCCTTTATCTTTAGTAAATCAAAACTATTTTTTTTCTGGACTATCACAAGATTATATAAATGTTACATACATTTAGCAGAAAAGGTAGATTTTTTTATAACTTAAACTTTATTCATACTAAGCATGCTTTCGACATGGATATGTCTTATTCATAGCAATCTAAATTTAGTGTTCATCCTTTATAATTTTTCAGTTATTATTTCAGAATTAAAATATATTACATTTATTCAAATTTGTTTAAATAATTATTTTCTCGTGATCTTTTTCAATCACTCAAGCCTTTTTTACTTTGTACTTCCTGTTCTCTCTCTCCATACACCAGTTTCCAGTCATCATCAAATCTAATTGATGGCCTGATTTGAGTTCATGCTCCATGAATATGAATATGTATTCTTTTTCTTTTGTGCCCTATTATATTTTTTAAAGTTGGATTAATTTAAAATGTGCTTCTCATTAGCAATTCTCTGAGAAATTTTGCAAACATTAAGCTTCTAAATTATTCATTACAGTTGGTAATAGATTTTGGAAGATCATATTTTTATAAATCCACAAAGATTATAGCTAACATGTGGCGGTAGTCATAGAGACAGTGGTGGTGATAGTAGTAGTAGTACTAGCCCTCTCCCAGATATTTATACAGCCACATAAAATCTAATTTCACTACTTCCAATATCATGACTTACTGTTTCTCCCACAGTTCTATGAATATGGATAATTCCTCCTTTTAAATGCTATGCTGTAACTTATTTTTCTTTTTGTTTTTAGCACGATAAATGGGAATTAGTTTTATATACAATTATTGTATCCCAATTTGATTTTTATACCAAAATGATAATATATGTAACCATCTATATATATATAATTAACAATTTATATATCTTTAATTTATACTTCATTATGATTTCTACAAATATATTTATTTCCAAATTTGCCTAATAATAATCAATGCAACCATATATAAAAACCAATAAAATATGTGGTAGTGGTGGTAGTGATGATGGTGGTGGTGGTGGTAGTAGTAAGTACATCAACAACCTAGTTCAACACATATTTAAATACAAATTACCTGATAATATGTTTGCAGCAAAAATAAAATACTGGGATGCACACCACATTGTTACTAACCTAGATCTACTTCAAACACCAGAAAGCATACTTAAATTATCAAACAAATCACTTATACTAAAATTTAAATTTTAATATTTAGAACCTAAATACCTAGACTTCATCATTAAAATTAACTTGGATGCTTTACCAACAAGTGAGTTTTCTTACAATAAAAGGAAATGTACTAATATTCAAGCTACTTTTGCCTTTTGTGGTAGAAATGATGAAACAATGCAATATTTTATATACCACTGCACTGCTCTACAAACATACAGACAACTTACATTCACACTCATTCATAATTCCAAACTTACATTTGACATTTTAATGGAAAATATTCAAAAGGGAATTTTTCCCCATTATAAGACTTCCCATCTTCATTATTTTCACTCTTTGGTACTTAAGATGTCATTTTGTCTTCAATCCAACATCACAAAAAATCAAGTCTCTCTTTATAAATAAAATGCTAAAAATTAAAACTAGATCATTCTCTGGTCCCAATGGATAAAGACAATGCCACCTGGAACCTCATAAATTTATCCACACCACCATAACCCCTAAACCAAATCAGCAATGGGCTTTTACAGTAAAATCACAACTATCATTAGATAGATTACTCATTATTAATGTATTCTTAGGGAATTTTCCACATCCCAATTTTTTTCATTGTTATTTCTCTTCTAACCTTTGCTTGCTTATTGACAATTATGTAATAACATTCATAACATGTAATCAAAATATAGATCAAATAAAAAACCTTTTAAAACTACTATTACTAAAACTACTACTACTACTACTACTACTAGTAGTAGTAGTAGTAGTAGTAGTAGTAGTAGTAGTAGTAGTAGTAGTAGTTGTAGTAGTAGTAGTTGTAGTGGTGGTGATGATAGTGGTAATGGTAGTAATAGTCTATTGATTTCATTAATTGCTCTTTGATAATAAAAGATTGTGATATTATGTAGTGATAGACCATTTAATTTTATAGGGTTTTGCAAGTTTTTAATAATTATTGAAATAGTCTTTCTTCCCCATATAAGTTTTGTGAATAATGAGTTAATGTTTGTTAGTAAATGAAGTAGTGTATTTTATTATTGGACAATAGCAGTTGATTTTGAAAATATGAGACTATTAATAAGAGATATTTTAGCATGAATTGAGACATAGGCTCTGAATAGAGTTGATAGTGAATTCTATTGAGGTAAGCAGATTGTTTTGAATTTCAGTTATCATATTATTAATGGAAAGATGGATAGAGAAACCAAAAAAATTATGGGATTTGCTATAAAGGGAGAATCAATTTTATGCCCTGTTAAGATGTTTGACTACTACTACTACTACTACTGCTACTACTACTACTATTATGACTACAACTATGACTACTACTACTAGTACTACTCTTCCTTTTCCTTCTACTACTACTATGATACTCCTACTCCTACTACTACTACTCCTACTACTACTTCTACAACTCCTACTACTCCTAGTACTAATACTACCAGTATCACCACCACTATTTTTAAAACATATTTCATTAGCTTTTATATATGGTTACATTGGTTATTATTAGGCAAATTTGAAATAATAACAAATATATTTGTATAAATCATAATGAAGTATAAGTTAAAGATATATAAATTGTCAATTATATATATATATATGAAAAACAAAAACAAGTTATTCACGTAACTTGCTATCACTTGTTATTTATGATCAATAGATGGCGTTTTACCAAAACCACCGAAACAAGTGTAAAATTTGTTTACATAAACGACAAAAGAGTCAGAATTAACTATCTCTTTCATTTGCTCCCCCTCACACTTGTTTCGGTAGTTTTGGTAAAATGCCATCTATTGATCATATATATATATATATATATATGGTTACATATATTGTCATTTTTGTACAAAAATCAAATTGGGATACAATAAGTGGATATAAAACTAGAGCAAAAAAGAACAAAAAAATAGAAAAAAAGGAAAAAAAGTTTCAGCATAACATTTAAAAGGAAAGATTGTCGATATTCATAGTGCTGTGTAAGAAACTTGGAATCTAATTTCTCTACCTCCAATGTCATGACTTACTACTACTACTACTACTATTCCTAATATTATTATTATTACTACTACTACTGCTACTATGATGATGATTATGATGACAATAATAATAATAATCATAATAATAAAAACATATGGAAAGATTAAGTATTATTTTCCCATGAATTAAATCATTCTAAATCTACTGAGCATGGTGCCAACTATCATTTCCAAAACAGCAGTATAGCAGCATAACTACAATATATAATATACACCTGGGTCTTTTTTTACACGGACTTATTTAACATGATTTTGAAGTTACGCGATTCATGTTTCACCAGACGTTGAACTCCGATAATATGCTATTACTTTAAATAATAAATTTCGCACACTTAACATTATATTGAAAGTACTGTAATAGCACATTACTATTGGAATTCGACTTTCATGTTAGTAATTTCAATATTTTCAGTGCTTTATAATAGTAAGATTTTATGCAATAATGAAATTAAAATCATGATTTCCACATTTTATGTATACACACATTAAATTTTACAAGATTATAATGTAAATTTGTTCAAACATTGTGCGTGTTAATTTTGCATTTTAAATCACATTCTGTGTTTGCTTTTTAAAAAAGAATGTAATCAATTATTAATCATTTAGTGTCCGCAAGTTTATTTTTAAAAGATGAGTTAATAGCAGTGGGCACAATTAAATTTGACAATGAAAATCTGATTTTTATTTGTAATTAACAATTTAATACTTAAGGCGACCTGAAATAAATGTGATGTGAAATGAAATTTGATTTTTAAACAGAATTGAAAATTAAAGGCAAAAATAAGAATTTAATTTTTAGTTGTTAGTTTTAATTAAATTTTTCCCAGCAGTGGTGAATAAATGTCTTTTTATTATCATAAGTCTGAGTTCTTTTTTTTTTTAACTTTTAGTTTACCCTAATGGAGAGAAAAAAACAGCCAAGAAAAGGAATTTCATTGGAAACAAAAATTTCTATTTTAGATTGCTTAGCAACAGGGGAAGGATTGACAGTGATTGGAAAACATTTTAGTTTGAGCGAGTCTACTATTAGAACAATTAAAAAAAATGAAGATGCAATAAGAAAATCTGTCATTTTGGCACAAAATTAAATGCCAAATTATCATGATATTCAAGAGATGATTTATCAGAAAAAATGGAACGAACACTTATAATCTGGATTGAAGAATTATCTCAAAGAAGAATTCCTTTAAGCAGTTATTTAATTCGATGAAAAGCTCTTTAGTTTTATGTAACAAATAAGCGTATCCGAACCATCTACTTCTGTTTCTCAGACTAATAAGGAATTTTTGGCTAGCAAAGGATGGTAACTGGGTTTTTAAAAAGGAATTCACTACATAATGTGAAGATTATGGGCGAGGTTGCATCGGCAGATGAAAAAGCTGCCAAAAATTTTCCTGAAGAATTAGCAAAAGTTATTGAATGTGGTGTATATTTCCCACACCAAGTATTTAATGCTGATGAAACAGGACTATTCTGGAAAAAAATGCCTAGTCAAACTTATATCGCAAAGTCAGAAAAAAAATCCAGTGGATTTAAAGCAAGCAAAGATCGAATAACATTGTTGCTTTGTAGCAATGCATCAGGAGATTGGATGCTGAAACCTCTCATGGTAAACTGATCTTTAAGATCATGCACTTTAAAAGGTAAAGATAAAAAACAACTGCAGGTACAGTGGATGGCTAATACAAATGCTTGGGTGACAACTGCAATATTTACTGACTGGTTTAATAATTGCTTTTTACCAGAAGTGGAAACATATATGAAGCAAAAAGATCTCGATTTCAAAATTTTATTACTTGTTGACAATGCACCAGGTCATCCACATTTAGGACATCCAAATGTAAAGGTTATGTTTTTTCCACCTAATACAACAAGCATTATTCAGCCATTAGATCAACGCATAATTGCAATTTTTAAACAATATTACATTAAACGCACTTTTCAATTTATATTAGATAAACTAGAAAATGAATCAATAGTAGTAACTGACTCTTGGAAAAAATTCACAATCTTTGACTGTATAAATCACATTGCATTTGCTGTTACTCAATTAAAACCACACATTTTAAATGCCGGTTGGAAAAAGGTTTGGCCTCCATTTCTTGAAAGCAGTGCAGTTATTCAAACATTGGCATTATTAGATGAAATAATTACTTTGGCACATGATATTGGTGGAGAAGGTTTTGATTTTTTTAGCCAGAACAATATCGATGAATTGCTTGAGGATAATGTCTTAAATGACACTGATATTATTGCAATAAGTTTAGATACAGAAGAAAATGTAGAAAAAGTTAATGAAACAGGAGTGGAAACTGTTCCTTTTACTTCAAAAATGATTCGAGAAGGTCTTCAACTTTCTAATCAGTTGTCAAATTATTTTCTTACTAATGACACTAATCACGAACGTGCTCTTAAATTCCAAGAGCTAAATGGTTGTATGTCTGGATATCGCAAGCTTCATAAACAATTAATAAAATCATCATCTCAAAGATTAATTACTAATTACATTGTCACTAGAAAACCATTAACACATGAGAGTGAAGTTGGCATTAGTTGGAGTTCCTCTTGTGAAGAATCTTTACCAGTTTACAAACAACGCTGTTTATCGGCAAATAGCATTAATAATTAAAACGTGTATAAAAAAATGTAAATTACTGTACTGTAAATTATGCATAAAAATATATTATTTTGAATAAAATTAAATATTATAGTTAAAAAAAGTTTGTCTTGTATCAATTTTTTTCAAATTTGAAATTTTTTATTAGTCATATTTTATTTCCTTATTTTTTTTGTGCGAATTTTAAAGTAATTTTACATTGGTGCTTTGCTTTTATGCGAATTTTGAAAAATCACAGTCCACATCCCCCCTTTTTCAAGGTAAATTATGTCTATTTTTGCACAATTTCGTTTGCGCGTGTTTTCTGAGGAACCTATCTATCGCGTAAAATGAGACCCAGGTGTATATAATTTTGACAGGTTCATGTTATTGTGATGTTGCATTTACCTGTGATGCAATTCTTAATTTGATCTAGATAATGTAGGAATTATTTCAAGTTTCAATCAGGCATAGTCAGGCCAACTGTTGATTCACCATTTTTTAAATGAGTATATTATTCTTAGCTAGAACTGTGAAACAAAAATGCAAAACTGTAGTAAGCTCTAATAATACCCTTGGTTTATTGTTTCTCTGTCATGGAATATTGGGTAGATTTTTGTTCTTTTCATATATAAATATTTATTATAATTTGAACCATGAATATCAACCTTGACTCATATCTTTAACATTATCCCCTTTAAGTAAAGCATTTGAAAATTTGATACCTTGATTATTGTACTTAATTTCTTTAATTTTTTCAAAATGTAAAATCCCTAAGCCCAATGTACCTAAAATACAAAGTTTTGAAACCAGTGCACTGGCTAATGCAAGGATAGTATTAGCTGATGCAGCCTGATATTTACTATTTTTCATTTTTTCAACACTTGTGATTTTTTTCTCTTATGTTTATATTGTAATATTGTTATTTTTATTGAATTTCAAAAGCTTTGATGATTTTTTTTCAAAATTGTGCAATTATGATAAAGTTTTAACCATGGTACAATAATAAAGAAAATTTTATGTTCAGTTACTTTTGGATTAATTGTATTGAACATGTCAGCTTAAACTCCTCTGATACAATATACTGTCATTAATTGAGTACTGTCTCTTGTTGTTGCATTTCTAGTAATGAATGGCTCTCTCTGTCTGTCTCTTATCTCTTTCTCTATATACATATATATTATAATGGTCAGGGTGAATTTGATAGTTGTGGTCTTATCGTATCTGCTATACAGGGTGCCACCAGGCCATTCGAACCTGGAAAATTTATATAGTAGTCAGATACTTAAGATTCAATTTTATTTTATTATAGACTGTTAGCTCCAATCACTAGCTTGTGGAGCAGCAGAGATAATGTATACTTTAATTTAAAGAAAGATTATAAAAAATAAGAATAAGCCACTGCCAAATTAATAATACACAGAAACATTTATTTTGCACATATATGAAATTTAGAATTATTATTTTAGTCTAACTTTTACTTTAGAATTTAATTTACATTTTAAGTTTTCATTTTAGAAGTTTGCACAGATTAATTAATTAATATTTTATTAAAGTGTCGAGTATGGATAGACTACATAGATTGCACTTGAAAAAGAAAATATTCCATATCCCTTATTTAACCTAGGCCAAAAGTTCGCAATCAGACTAATGCCAATCTATCTGATATATCAATGTATTCAATGCAGCATGAATATGACAGCACAATACCGTACTGTCAGAAATATACATCTGAACAGCATGGTTATCAAGAAGAAATGTCTTTTGTCCAGTACAGGAATGCTACATCTGTCCGGTAAAAAGAACAATAAAAAAAGAAAACTCCATAGGAAGAGATTGTGGTCCTTTTTGCCATCTTACTATTTCATTCCATAGGCTAAAGGGGTGATCCAAGGAGCAGGGAATACAAACTGCTTTTGATGGTCAGTGAGAAATGGGACTTATTTTGCCCAAGTGCGGTGTATAATATGATCCTGCATGTAGTGGATCTTCATGCTACATTTACTAATTACATCAATACATCCAATCCATTGACCCAATCTAACTGCAAAACAAATGACCTAAGATTTACCCTCCCTTAAACTAATATAACTTTATGAATCTATGCAACTATTCATGCCAGACTTAAATTTAACATTTATTAACAGTTTAACTTAACAGAAAAAAAATCATAATAAACACTTAAAAAAAAACAGAAAAAATAAATTAATGGAAATGATTTTAAAAAAAAATACATTCGATAAAAATAATTATTAACAAATGATTTAGTTTGGTCAGATAGGAATTTCTATTTTTATTTAAATACTGGGAAAGTTTTATAGTTAAAAGTTCATTAGAGTTCATAAAGTTCTTACGATTTTAAAAAGAAAAAGTCCATACTTTCTAGTTGCTTGTAATTTGGATCCAGTGTTAATTCCCATAACATTCTTTGCTGCAGCTGGTATAGTTCTTTGCAGGCTTTTATTGCAGGACCCTGATGTCCTGGGGTCCACAATCTAGGAAAACGATAGTATATTTTTTCTTTAGAAAAACTGAAGGGATTGAAAGTGCATCTTTTCAATTCCTTCTCCTTCACCTCTTCCGGACTTAACACATATAGCACATATCATAAAAAATTTCCAATCTTTTCCTTTTTATATTAAAATTGCAGATTGACTGGAAATGACATCATGATTATTCTTTCACTGAAGTCCATTTCCTGAGGGATTTTTTTTATTGCGTATTCTGTTCTTATTGTTTTTCTCTTCTATCTGACATTTAATTATAAATTTTGAGATTCCCAAGAGCTAATTTACTTTGACTAATTAAAAATAATCATTTCCATTTTACACAATAGCAATAATTAAATTTTTTACATTCTTAAAGATATATTTTTATCTTTAATATCTTTTAAATTTAGTTTTAAAACTTTTTCTTTTTTTAATAAAGTTTTTTTTTAATAATTTTTCATCTGTGTGATATTATACATATACGAGTTTAGATGACTTTTAATTTTCAATTTTTAATTTTTAAAATCAAATTTTTATTTGCAAACTTTTTATTTTTAATTTCTAATTTTATTTATTAGAATGTAACAGCATGTGTGCCCATTACAATATATATGCTGTTATGTAATAAATAATTAATAATTTATAAACAGTACTTATTTTTAATGTTGTACAAATAAATTATATTATAGAAACATGCTTTCTATAACTGAATACATAAAAAAACTGAAAACATTTAAAAAAATTATGCTACATTAATTTTGAACCTTTTTAGTAGTCAAGGATTAACATAAATCTTCAATTTATTGAATCCAAGTTTGTATAAGTTTTATGTGTCATCCTTTTTATTTCAAGCATGGCTAGATTCAGATTTTGAAACTTTTGCTTTTGTAGCTTTTATCATATAAATACTAATAAATCATTAAAAAAGCAGTCAACACTTAGATGATCCCAATATCAGTAACAATCAACAATAAAATCGCAAGATAGGTTTTTTTTATGGAGTCATTTTGATATATTTCCTTATACATTATTATATCTCAAACATATAATATACAATAGAAATAATGTATTATATCTACATTGTATTACAAACATTGAAATGTAATTAACTATAAATGTTAAATGGTTATATTAAAATCTTACCTTGCATATCATATACACTTCTAACTAATATGTGAATAATGGAAACATATTAATAAATTGTTTTTTAAAATCTTATCAGACTAAAAACATAAATATAACAATTGCACTAAATTGAGAACTCATATTTTATTAATTGGGGAATTGTATTGACAATAGCTACTTAGCTACTTGGGAATTTAAATGCAAAAACAAAATCTATCTGGCATAACCATAAAATAATTTGATCAGGAAAATGCTGAACTTAATTATTGCTAGTGATAATTTGTCTTTCTTTGTTTATTCTCTTAATGTATTCTACAATCGCAGACATTCTGAAATTTATTAGAATTTTCTTATAATTAATATCAACAATATTTTGAATTGTATTGTTACAAACACACATATAAATGCAGAATTATATATGACAAAAAGACAGAGAGAAAATAGACATAAAGTGATATTACTTACACAGGTAAGTAATTGATAAGTCATATATATAGCTAAAATATTAGGACTAAGTTTCAAATAATTTTTATTATTTATCTAGAATTAATATTTTGTAGGTATTTTTTTTACTTATTTTGCTTTTTTTTCTAAAGAGATCTCCACCACCTATTACCAGAAATACAAATCTTGCAAAAATGGTTTCACCTCATTCAAATCAAAACATTGTGGATAGAAAACGAAAAAGAACTAGCTCTGATTTAGTGCAAGTATCAGACGGTAAATATTTTATTTTTCAATTGATAAATTCTTTTCATTTTAAATATAAAATTGTAAAATGTCTTTTAGTATTATTTATTTTTTATATTGCATTTTTAAAGTCAACCATCAAATAGCTTTTAAAGTTATTTTCTTTCAATATATAAAAATTGAAAAACTTGTAGAGAAGAAATAACAAAAGTCGGTAAATTATACGATGCCTATATCTATATCAAATAAATATAATAAAGCAAAACTGGAGTTAACTTTATAAAATTTGCAGTAATTTTTCATGTACATTCTTTTTGCAATAAAAGATAATTTGTAAAATAGAATGTATATTCTAGAGCTATAACAAATACCTTTCTTGATTTAGTGCTAATATTTATTTATATGGAATGTCTGTATAAAATACATTGCAAATAAAGATATGTATTATTTGTAAATACATTCAGATTATTTCAACACTAACATTATTTCTTTTCAAAACTACTCTAGAAAATCTTTAATAATATCATTATAATAGTAAATCAAATTGAATAAAATGTATGTTCAAAATATAAACATTTACATTCAAAGTACAAAGTTGAAGATAATAAATCCCATGTACTGGTTGTCAGAGTAATATTTATTGCTAAATGGTAAATAATAGAAATCTAACCATGCTCACAGTGAAAAGTTGAAAGGAGGATTTGAGTTTAAAAAAGTATAAATTGTGAGTGTGGTGCTATCACTCACATGTAACCTTAAAGATGGTCCAAAGACATTTGAATTTCTAGAAAGTAATTGTTTTAATAAAAAAAAACATATGAATTGACTATTAATGTACATGTATTTGTGTTTAAAATGACTTTGGAATTAGAAACACAAATATGTAATTTGGTTTACTTTTCACATGTAAAATATCTAATCCACTCAAAAATAAATTATAGACACTATTTCAATTTATAGACTACTAAATTATTAATTTTATACATTATGATTAATACATTTTTGTTATATAATTAATGTGCATATTTGTTATTATTTTATGGTTGCCTGACTGATATTTGGGTATCCTCAGGACTTAGACAAATGGCACAGGTAGACAATCATAAACATTTGTGAAATAATTACAAACACAAAAAATAAAACACATAGAAATTATGCAAAAAAAGGACATTTAGAATCCATCTGCCATTATAAAGAGTGCAGAATTATTAATAAAAAAATATCAAACTACAAATCTGAGAGCAGAGAATAATTAATAAAAGTGTAAATGTAAAGAAATTTAATGATAATAAAATGGACCACATATTACTGGATGTGGATATTTGCAGCCAAATTGTAATAATGGAATGACCAGTGTGTTGATATCAAACACAGATTCAGGGAAAAATCAATGAAAAGTATAATAAGAGTTATACACTTGAAAATGTAGATATTATTGCTACAGACATTAATGGAAACAAAATACATATACATGGGAAAGTTGTTGTAGCAATAAAATAAAATTAAATAATAAAATTCCTCATATTTTTGTGATAAATAAAGTTTTTAGTTCATTGCTGGGAAGAAACTTATTTTGACCTTTAGGAATTCATGCCAACATGATAAAGATAGTTCAAAAGCAAATTCTAATGCAGAAGAAATGCTTGAGAGTGTTAAAGTCTTAATCAGAATAGATAAAAATGTGATTGGTGGATATGGAGTTCATTACGAATGCCCAATTCATTTTTGTAAATCATGCAATGAAGCAAGATGAAAATTTGAGATTGTGCAGTATTGTTGAGTCACATTGAACAAATATATTAATAAAGTTTGTACTCTGTTCCAAGTGTATGTGCAAGTTCTAGTATAAATACAAAAATCTACTTATTTTATGAAGATAGATCTTAAGCTGGCATTCCGTCAAGTTCCTGTATTTGAAAAAATGTTAGAAATGTTGACATACATTTGATTGTGGGACACACAATAATAATAATGTGTTTAATTGCCTTACAATGTCATAGTAGTGCCAAATATCTAGGCAAAAAATTGACATTTTTTTAAATTTATGGATGGCATGATGGATGACATCTTGGTTACTGGTAAGACAAAGTCAGAATTAGAAAAACAAATAGGCAGATTCTGCTCAAAATGTAAAAGCTAGAAAAAATATTGATAAATGTACTTGTTCACTAAGAAAATAATGTTCTTTGGAAATATTATAAATGCAAATTGGGGAATATTCTAATCCAGACAAAGTAAAAGCATTAAAAATGCCAAGAAGCCAAAAACATAAAGGAATTGCAGACATTTCTGGGACTTTGAAAATTTTATAAAAATTTTGGTTAGTACAATTGTAACAGCTTTTGAAAAAAACAGCATTTGACATGGACCAGCTGACATGATATGTTTTATCAAAATGCAAAAGATATTTTAGCATCTGATAATGTTCGTATATCACCATAGCAATCTAGATGTTATAATAGCAACAGATGCATGAGTATGGAGTTGGAGTTGTTATTTTATTTTCATTTTATGGAGGTGAATGTACAATAGCTTATAGTCTCAAAAGTATTGTCAGCAACTAAAAAAAAAAACATTCAGATTGATAAAGAGGCATTAGGTTTTTACCATTTAAATTCCACCAATGTTATAGATGAAATGTTCAAATCTGTACAGAACATGAACCACTAATGAGAATATTTAGCACTGGGAAAAAATTTCCTGATTACATCAGTCAGTGCATGCTATGCAGAATTAATATCTTGTCAAGTTATGATTATGAATTTGTTTATAAGCCATAAAAACAATCACACTGATGTTTTGTTTTGAATATTTACATTAAGAAGAAGGAATGTTGTGTTAATGAAATTAATTATATATAAAAATTAAACTCTGTAGCAGTTAACAATTTAATTATATCTGAATGGATTAAGGAAGACAATGGATATATCCAACAAATAAAATGGATTATACATGACTAGCCTAAAACTTGTCCTATAGAAATGGTAAAACTGATTTGGAATGTATGAGATAATCTTGCAGTCTGCAATAGATGTGTGCTTATGAGAGATTGTTTATTTGTTTGTTGAAAACATTTGTTAGATCTTTATCATCAAGGTCATTCTGGAATCATAAGTATAAAACCTTTGACTCAATCTTATGTATGGTGACCAAATTTAGGTTCTGTTATCAAGCTAATAGTTAAAAGATGATTTAACTATCAACAAATTGCCAAAATTCCACTTAAACCATCAAAAACTTCAAGAAAGTTCATAACCTCTTGGACACGTATCCATGTAGATCATACTGGACCCTTAAGTTGATACATAATACTGATAGTATTTTATTTGTTCTTTTATTAGATAAAATGATGTTAGTAAAAACATGAGTGTGGAATATATTATGTCATTGCTGATAAAAATATTAACTACTGACAAGTATTCAGAGATCATAGTAGCAGAAAATGAATCCAGCTTTACAGAAATTTAAAGTTTTCTTAGATAAAGAGATTAAGCATATTCTTACTAAACCTTATTGTCCTGAGAGTAATGGAATAGTGGAGAAAACAATTCAACCTTTAAAGAATATTTTGAAAAAAAAACTAGTCTAAAGGATGCCCTGGAAAGCATTAGTGGATGCTATATTTAATCAACATTTTGCCTCAAATACAGCAACAAATAAAACTCCAGAGGAGTTATTATTGTGTCATCAGTTTTACATTCATCTAACTAATGTAGGAAAAATAATAGTTATGAATGCAAAAAATTGAAATCAGCAGAAAACATATGGATTTGTTATATTCTCAAAAATAAATGGATGTCTGTGATAATATTTAGAACTTTATAATTAGTAATATTAGAAAATGGAAGGAAAATGAGAAGGCACATAAATTACCTTTGCCCTCATTTTGATGACTCATCACCAAACATTTATGAAAATAATCTGTTAATGATAGAAGTACTTTGCTAGATGATCAAATCAGTGACTGGAAACAAATTTAATTAGAGGATAAAAAGGAGGATATTTTACAGGATGAAAAACAGAGTATGTAACTACCTTGATGAGGGAAATAGAAAGATTTATTTCCAAAACTTCTTGTATTTGCAGCTTCTTGTAAAGCTTGGAAACTATGTCATTTAGCTCAATACTTCTAGAGTAGGGAGAGAAGTAAAATATTTGTGCATTTAAATTAATTTGTAAATAAATATCATTTATTTTTTATAAATATGTAAAATTAATGTAAATATATATGGATCATTTCAATATTAAAATTATTTTCCTTTAAAACTATTCTAGAAATTCTTCCATGATACTGTTATGATAGTAAATTACATTAAATAAAATTTGTATGTAAATATAAACATTTACTTGCAAATTAGAGAGTTGAAATAAATAAACCCCCATGCAATTGAAAATGGCAAGTACTGGTTATCAGATAAAAATATTTACTGTTAAAAGATAAACAATAACATTTAACTATGATTGCAGTGAGAAGTTAGTAGCAAGACTTGAGATTTAAAAAATGGTAAATCATCTTTGTAGTGCAAGCATTCACATGTAACTTTAAAGAATTTTGTTTGTATATAGAAATAGTTATTGTTTGAATATTTGAATTGCTAAAAATAGTTCATTCTAAAGGGGCTATTGGTTACTAATATAAGCATGTTTGTTTTTAAAAAGACTTTTTAATTGGAAATACAAATATGCAATTCGATTTACTCCTTATGTGTAAAATATCTATTTCACTCAAGGATTAATTAGAGCAGTGATGCCCAACCTTTAACTTGACGGGAGCCAGTTGAGAATTTAAAAAAATTTGGGGAGCCACAATTATATATTGCATTTTTCATATTACATTTATAAACATAATTCACAAATTAAAAAAAAAAAAAAACTGGTGTAATATGCTAAAAAGAAAAAAAATGTAAATACATTTTATTTATATTTATTTATTAAAAATGTGGTAACATACATAAGTATATTTTAATTATTTTATTTAATGTGAAACCTGACACTGCATATCACCTGCGAGTTTATTGTATTCTGGTATATATGATGTTATGGCTAAATTCATGCAGTCATTCAGATGTTCATTTGTTATCCTGGAGCGGAACTTTGATTTTAACAAATTCATTGTTGAGAAACCACTTTCACAAAGGTAAGTTGATCCAAAGCAGGAGTTTAGCCTTTGAAAAGTTTCTTTTAAAAGTGGATATTTTTTCTCATCTACGAGTACCCAAAAGTCTGTTTGTAATATTCTTGTTTTTAATTGTAAATCAGATTGAAAATCGATTATTTCCATTTCCAGATCAGTAGAATTTTTATTTAACATGTTTGCAATTTGTTGCGACATTTCAGAAATATTAGTATCAACAAATGGATTTGAAATGAATGAAGCAATGGGCTGAATTTTACGAAAATCAGAAAATCTAATTTCGAAATTATTTTTAAGCTCGACGAGATTTTCTGAATATCTCATTGTGTCAATGTCCTTATATTTCTTTGTGTAATTTTCCAAATTTGTAAAGTGGCAAAAGTTACATTCCTCTATTTGGGATATCCACAAATTTAGTTTTGATTTAAAAGCATTGATACTTCCAATTAATTCAATAATAGTTTTTTCTTTACCCTGAAGTTCAAGATTCAGTTTGTTCACTTTTGTTGTTATGTCTGTAAGAAACGCTAAATCAGATAACCAGCTATGATTATCAAGTTCTTCATAAGTTTCGTTTCTGAGTTCTAAAAACTGTTTTATTTCCGGAAGAAGCTCTAAAAAGTGTTGAAGGACTTTTCCCTTACTAAGCCATCTAACTTCCGAGTGTAACAACAAAGTTCCATACTCAGCATCAAGTTCATCAGTCAGTATTTTGAACAATCTACTCTGAAGTGGTCTGGCACAAATGGAATTTACAATTTTCAAAACAATTTTCATTGTATGTTCATAACGTAAAACTTTTGTACATAATGCCTGTTGATGTATGATGCAATGGTAAGTAAAAAAGTTTGGAAATTCAGCATCCTTCTTACAAAATGTGATGAAACCAACACCAGAACCAATCATGGCAGGTGCTCCATCTGTTATTATGGACACAAGTTTTTGAAGTGGAAATTTAATTTCAGTTAAATGATTTTTTATAACTTGATATATGTTCACTCTATGTGTATTACCTTTTAATGGCAAAACTGATAGTAGATCTTCTTTCACTGAGCAATTATCAAAGACCATCCTTATAAAAATATTTACTTGAGCTACATTGCAGATATCTGTTGATTCATCGCATTGTAAACTTAAGAAAACACATTTTTGTAAATCAGTTTTTACTTGTTCTTTGACATTTTGAGACATAGCTTCTATTCTACGAGTGATAGAATTTCTGGATAATTGGATGTCCTGAAAAGCTGACAAAATTTCATTTTTATTTTTGGCTTCTTGAAATAAAATCTCCGATGCAGCAAGCATTGCTTCTTTTATTATGTTGCCATCATCAAAGGGCTTTTTATGAATTGCAAGTATATGTGCAATCTTAAATGATGCTACTGTTGCAACCTTCGTTTTATTTGCAGACTTGGTAAACATTGATTGTTGGGCAACTAATGTGTTTTTCAGTTCTTTCACTTTACATTTTCTTAGATTGCTGTCTGAAGGATAATCAGTATCATATTTATTATGAAGAGTTTTAAAATGTCGTTCAACGTTGCTTTTTTTCCCAACAGAAACCGTTGATCCGCATATTAAACAAATACATTTATTCTTAAAGTTTATGAAAAAATATTTCTCTTCCCACTCGTCATTGAAAATGTAATTGTAGGTACGTTTTTTCTTTTTTTCCGGCTCATATATTGACATGATTATGGAGCTAAAAAAGATAGAATTACAAAATTTAGAAGAAGCGACTATTTTTTATGCCAGTGTGAGACACGAAATACTTACTTCGCTAACAACTTCGAAATTTGTTCTGTGTTCACTGTCGTGTCTCTTGTGTTTCATGCAAACTATAGCAAACAATTGACGGTAGCGCTGTAAAGTAGCGTGTTGACTGCACAATTCGAGAATGGAAAATTGAAACCAATGAAATTCGTGTATTTCAAATACACTTCTTTCATTGGACACTGTTATGAATCATCTGATTTGTTTCATTCCCATTATCATTTGTATTGTAAAAATGTTTATTTTTTAGTGTGTGCATGTGGTGTCAAGATATATAAAATATTTTATCAATTTGAAGAGTGCAATGCGAGCCACATTAAATGGTTGTGTGAGCCACATGTGACTCGCGAGCTATGGGTTGGGCATCCCTGAATTAGAGACTTTAAATTTATGGAATATCAAATTACTATTTTTTTACATTTTATTGTTATGTTAATATATATTTGTTATATAATTACTGTGCATATTTGAGATTATTTTGTCATTACCTGACTGGTATTTGGATACCCTAAGGACACAATACTATATTGACATAGCACTATATTGACATACTTCATGTTATAAGGTTAACTCCAATATTATATTGTTGTCTACATATATATACATAAAATGGCAGGATATTTATAAGCAGTCTTAAATATATATATATAATGTTTGACTTGATTTACAGGTTCGGTTCCAAACCAACAGAAAAAATGTCAAATTACTCAACAAATAATATGGATAATTTATTAGTTAAAAAATACACATACAGTAGTTAGTCACTAATATAAATAGAGTTTATACAATTAATAACGAGAAAGTCATACCAAGTGATGGAACTCACTTCCAGCTATATGATTAGCCTGTCTAGACTCTTCCAGCTGTACTGAACAGCTTACCACGAGTTGGCTCTAGTTCGAACTCTTCCTGCTGCACTCAGACAGCTTGCCTTGAATTGACTGCAGTCATAGCAGTTTCCAGTCCTAGGTGGACTTGCCTTACTGTATAGATATATCAGTAGTGACCAGTGAAGACATCCTTGCTATAGGCAGAGGTTTCACTGGAGAGCATGTTCATTCGTTCAGGTTGACAGAAGTTAATGCTATCTGCTTTGCTTCCAAAAAGGCTGACTATTTATTGTCAGATACCTTACCTTACTGGGAACACTCAGATTCAGAGTGTGAACCCCAACAAGGGATTCTTCCCCATATGATAGCAATCAGGTGCTAACCAATCAGGTAAGGAATCTGGAATAGTCCATTTCTGAAGGCAAGGTCAGATTTGACAATATATATACTGCAAAAATCTCCTATCATCTGTAAAAACTCCATATAGTTTGCCATTTTCAAATAATCATAAACTCAGATATAAAAGCAAACCATTATACCCTTTTGTCTTTAAATGAAATAACTTCATTCCGAATAACAATTAATATTTCAGCTAATCTCCATTAGTCAGTCTCAAAATTAACAAATTTTATTTTGCAGGTAATTTTGAGGATGGTTATCAAAGTTTAGCCACAATGAACAATTCTCCTCTTTAAAGGAAAAGGGAATACAATGGTTTGTCTTTATAATTAGGATTACATATAAGACAGAAGTTGTGACATAATGGTAGCACATTTAGCTATTATTCCAAAAATTGGATTCAAATCTGAGTTTGATAAAACGATTTTTTTTTCAGATGGCTAGTCTATAGTTAATCCAGATAATCATTCATTATTGCTTCATAAGAACAGGAGAATAATCAATCAATCCCACTAACTGGCAGTTCTTGACTGCTCATTTTTAAAAAGCAATTGGAATGACTTTTGCTTGCATGTTGTAATTTTTTTAAATATTTTTTTCTGAAAAAAAATGCATTATCTATATATAGTGTATATATTTTTTAATTATATTATGGACATTAACAACATGTTATTTACAAAAATTATTTCAAAAATGAAGTCTGCTTCAACTGTAAAAAGTTTATAGAATTTAATTCTTTTAAGCTTATTGAATCTCAGAGAAGTATTGCAAGAAATTATTTCAAACAACTGTACAAAAGAAAAGAAAAAGACTTATAAAATATGTATAATTTGTAAATCATACTTATGCAATTTTTGTTTATTCAAATAAATGACAATTCTAAAATATCAATGTTTTTTTAATTACATAAACAGAACATATAATTAATATGTCATTTGCAATCTTATTTGATTATAAGTAAATATTGCTGTCTTTAGCTCATTACCTAAAACATCTGTTTCAAATTATAATTATCTCTATTTCTCATTCATTTAATTAATTGTGCTTGAAAGAGAAAAAGATATTTAAGCACCAAAGTGACAATAAAATTCTATAGTTTTGTAGCATATAAAACAGGCTGAGATATTTTTTAAAATTTTGTCTTTTCTATCTTAACTGATCCAACAAATGGCTTACAAATATAAAATTGAAAATCATATTGTATTTGTATACAAATGTGCTAGAAAACTACAGCACAGCAATTCTATATCATTTAGGAATCAATCAGGAACCTTTTGCTCAACATCAGGCAACTATTGTTGAGTAATCATATCTTTTATTAGACCTTACGTGAAATGTTTTTCCATTTTAAAATTTTTCTTTAAAATCTTTTAGTATTTATTGAAAGGATATTTAGTTAAAACAAAATTTCATAAAGTTATTGGTAACAGAATTGTAAATAATAAAGCAGAATTTTTGTCTTTCAGATATATATAATTATTTCCACATTGTATTTCAAACATGTGTTTGTGGATTTTAATAGAGTTAATATTTATATCTGTGATTTAAGGAAATGTAATAATTTCTAAACTAATAAAAAAGATTTTTAAAAAGTTGTTGTTGGAAATAAGTGCTATTAAAAAATAATAGCATCTATAAATTAAGTTAAAACATTAAAAACGTAATTTTCAAGTTTGTTTTTTATTAATGGTTGATTTTTATTAGAAGAGGTTTATAATTTTGTCTGCCTGTTACTATATGAGTAATAAATTGGGTAAAATATTGGTAACAGAATTAGTTACTTAGCTACCTTTTCTATCCAAATAATTGTAGATAAGATCTATCTAAAATGCAATAATAAGCAGTTACTTATATGAATAACCTTGAAATTTCTGTTTATACACAAGCACATCAATATATAAAATGAAATTAAATTAAACTTATAAAATTTGTTTCACTAATATCAGTTATCATATAAAACTTGTACTGTTCAAGTTAAAATGGAAAAGTAAATATAATACAATAAGACTCAAGAGCATTAAACTAGCTTTTGGCAAGAATTATAGTGCTAATTATAACTGCATCATTCAAAATATGTATATATTGTGGTAAAGCACAGTATGTAAATTAAATGTTCCATATTTTGGGCAATGGTATGCAGTAATCTTTTCTATTAATGTAATGAGGATCCCTAGCAATAGCTCACATTTTTTTATATTCTCTTTTCCTATCATCTTTCTCTGTGCACATTGCTTTAACATTAGAGGGGAGAGGAGATATCACCCATAGCCTGCTCATGATAAAAAAAATGCAATTTATATTCATTATTTTACTTTGTTTTATTATTTAAATATGGGTGCTGAATGACTTTCAATTGGTCTATTCCTTGAGATTTCCCATAATATGAGTTACAAGATGGAGCAGGGCATGACATTTTATATACAATCTATAGGGCATGTTCAAATGGAATTATGTTTTTAGTGTTGTTTAACAGGTTGTTTAGAAAAGGGTATCATCCAAATCCCACTCTGAAAGTGTCCATATATATCTTTCAAAGTCATTGCTGTATGAGGGTTGTATGATTTAACTGGATTAACATTGTCAGATACCTTGTTGATGTCATTATATTTTTTAGCTGTTTTTAGTTACCTTGATGATATTATTATACTTTTTTAACTGTTATTATTAGTTTATTATAGCTATATCCAATATTTGTTAAATTCCCAATATATGAATCAATATTAATTTTTTTTATAAGCCTCATATTTGCATAACATCTTATTTCTATGTAAAAAAAATCTTTCAGGCTGGTCAATGTATGTTCTAATAGAGCATTAGGCTTGGGGGTGAATGATACCTCTCAACTAGATTGGCTTCACATTCATTTTATAATCAAACTCATTCCTTTTTTTTGGATATATATATATCTAGAAAATTTAGACCTTGTTTATTATCTTCAATTTCAATAGTCCATTCCAGAGGTGATGCTTTATTCACTTCTAAATCTATATTTATGATTTGAAATTCTGAGGTGCATCTGAATATGTCATCTATGTTTCTCATATAAATGGTTATTATTTGCAGGCAGGAACTAAATATTTTGGTAAAATATTGTTTTTGAATTTTAAAAGAACAATAATACTAACAGTACCACTTAGTAGTAGTTCCACAGGCCATCTGCTTATCATTTTATAAAATTTTCTCTTGGCAATAGCTACAATTTCATTATTTAATCAATTTATCTGAAAGAAGATACAGTCAATCGATTGGTTTTGCTAAATCACAATCATTACAATCAAAGAATAAATTTTCAGATCATAAAATTGCAATTTAAAAACATTAATAAAAAATATATTGCAAAGGCAAATTTATATCTAACATTTTGCAAATATTATATAATAAGACATACACACGTGCTGAGTATCTTATAATACACCCTTCTGCAGCAATTCTGCTTATATATTCACAGATATTAAGTTATATAAAGAAAGATAGCTACTGAGATTGATTATTGACTTCACTAGTGTGTATTATTGTAAAATAGCTAAAAACATTACCAACTGGTTAAGTGAAGATTTTGGATTCAGCTCCTACATTATTAAATCATATTTCAAATATTTGGAAAGAATTAAAAACATTAAAGTTAATAAAAACTACATTATCATCATTAGATATCAAGGAGTTTTATGGATCAGTGCCCTGTGACTTTTCTATTTGCAACTTAAAGAACATTTTGCAGCAAAATAATTATAATCATTACAAAAAAGAATTTGTAATTGAAGTCTTTAATTGATTAAATAATGAAATTGTAGCTATTGTCAATGAAAATTTTTATAAATGATGAATGGATGTCCCATGATGAGTGACATTGTTAGTAGCATTGTTCTTTCAAAATTTGAAAACAACATTTTAAAAAATTACTTGGTCCCTGCAAATAATGACATTCATATGAAATACATAGACAGCATATTCATATGCACCTCAGAAGTTCAAATTAACAATATACATTGAGAGCTGAATGAAGCATCACCTCTGTAGTTGACTGTTGAAAATGAATATAATAACCAAGGTATAAACTTTCTAAATAGATATGTCCAAAGAAACAGGGATAAGCTGGATTATAAAATGAATGTGAAACCAATCCAGGTAGAAGGTGTCATTCACCCCAAGTCCAATGCTTCATTAGAACATAAACTGACAGGCCTGAAAGGTTTTTCACATAGAAACAAGATGTTATGCAATATGAGGCTAACAAAAAATTGATTATATATTAGGGATTTAACAAATACTGTATATGGCTATAATAAACTAATAAAAAGTGTTTAAAAAATTTATAATAACATCAACAACATATCTGACAATGTTAGCCCAATTAAACCATGGATAAAACATTCCTCATAGGGCAATAAGCCTTTGAAATATCTGTGTGGACACTTTTAGAGTGATATTCAAATCACTTTTCTCTCACAACATATTAAATAACACTAAGGACATAATTTCATTTGAATATGCCCTCCCCCAATTGTATACAAAATTTAATGCCTTCCCCTGGCTTCTAACTCAGTGTATTATGGGGAATCTCACCCAAATAGATTATCAAGAGTCACCCTCATATTTATATAATAAAGTTAAATCATGAACATAAATCATCTTTTTTGGTCAAGAGCAGCTTACAGAACATATCTTTTCACCCCTCTAATGTTAAAAAAAATATGCACAGAGAGGGATGATAAGAAAAGAAAATATAAAGAAGTGTTGGATATTGCTAGGGATCCTCACTCCATTAATAAAAAAGGTTCCGGCATCACATTGTCAAAAAATAAAACATCTAATTTACTTATTGCACTTTATTTGCCTATTGATCTTCACCACAATATATACATATTTCTTAATGATACAGTTAGTGTTTACACTATGATTCTGGAAGCAAGACCTGCTGAAAGCTAACTCAGTGCTCTTGAATCTTATTGTATTATATTTACCTTTTCATATCAACTTGAACAATACAAGTTTTGTACAATTACATATTTTAGGAAAAGTATATAATTTTCGAGATTTACATAACTTCAAATGAATTCTTTCATATTTCAAACCCAAACCTGTTTAGTCATTAAATGTGTTAACATTTGCTTATTTATTACATTATCACACTTTACTGACTTTAATAATTTTTTGTTTAGAATTAAAATTTTCTCTCTTTAAATCATTTATGGAACAAGATGGAAAATATGGCCCTATGCTCAACATCTATATTATCATTACAAAAAAAAAAAACAAGAACATCTTATCTTTCTAATGAGTTAGTTGTCTTAATGTCTTTCCTAATTGATGTCATATCAAAATTAATAAATCTATTTTTCAATGAAAGAAGATTATTGTAACATTCAAAATTGCCCTATTGAAATTAATTATAAAAAATTATTCCAGCACATACAAAACTGATTAAAAAAAGGAAAAGACATATGATTCATCACTTCCCAGTTCCTACCTCTATTGTCACAAAGTGCAACAACATTGAGTCAGTATTAAAAAGGAAATTTTCTAAAAAATAATTTTTTAACTTATAAACAAAAGCATACTTACCCTAATATCAATATTCCGAAAACTGGGTCAATCTCTCAAACATCCAAATTTATGATAAGGCTGCTAAAACTTTAAACTATAATTCCAGATTTGTCAGAGGCAACTGGCACTTTCCCAAAGTAGAAATTATGACTGAATTTGAATCCAAATTTGGAGCTGACATTGAAAAAGAAATGATTATTGAAAAGACTTCAAATAATATCTCCCCCAAGTTAACAATCACCAATGGTCTCATGACACTAATTTTACTAGAAAGTTTATTACCTAGAATAACATTGTATGCCTTAAGGAAAACAAAGATAATAGGCTAGTTCTTTTAAATCATCGAGAGTTTGATTTTAAAATCAGCCAACAACTCAGTTTTATGTTTCATTGAAATTCATAATTACAATTTGAAGGCAAGAAAGGATCAATTTGTTTCTTCAATTTTGAGAAAACACCATGACAAAATATTTTCTAACCATGATTACTTTAAAACATATTCTTCTACCATTGTCATTCTTTGAATCTTTTTAAATATCAAATTACTTAAGGATAATCTTCCACTTTGTTTTTTCCTTGATTTTGATGGCTCTTATTATTATCATGCACTAAACTCATCACTTCATGTCTAATTGACAATCTTGGCTTAGTGCACACAGCTTGAAATCATTATATGGCTTCATTGAAAAAAAATCAAAACATATCAACTAATCACAGCTTTAAAATTACTTCACTTGATGTCAAAGAACTATACAGTTCTGTTCTTCCTATTCAAATGAACTATGACTGGCATATGAGACTCCCTTTACATGAAGTAGTATGTAGTTTCTATCTTTCCAAGTTTAAAAGCTTAATCATTCCTAAATTAGAATGTCATCCTAATACTTGCTTATATTTTAGATATGCCAATGACACCTTTGTATGTGCTAATGAGGAAATTACTCACCAAATACACATTGAGTTGACATCTTCAACCTTTTATATGGACCATCGAGTCCAAAGATAACATCCATTACAGTTTAAAAATTCTCCAGCCTAGATATAACAAGACAGATTAACATTTTGGATTATAAAATGATTTTGAAAACCTTCAACATTTGAGGTACTATACACTTGAACTTGATTGCTCCCCTTGTTAATAAATACACAGACCTAAAAACTTTCTTTATAGAAATCTTAAGTTCTGCAAATGTGAGGCTGATCGGAAACAAAATATCGAATTATTTATTAGAGACTTTACCAACGTAGGATACAATCTTAAAAATAATTACTCAATCATTACTAACTTTTACAATAAAGTTTCTCTTCTTACAATCACTCCCAATGATAAAAAATTGTCTAGCCTTCTCTATATCTCAAAAGTCATGAATAAACTAAAAAAAAAAATCGAAAAATACAATTTTATTTTTTGCTCATCTCCATCTCTTAACAATATTTTAAATAATTCAAAGGATAAACTTCTCAAGGAGACCTTACATCAACTTGTTTATAAGATCTAAATTATCTAATTCTATTTGTTTAAAGGTATACTTTGGGGAAACCTGTGACAACTTAGTCACTAGATTCACCCAACACAATTATCTGTATAACCATGATAGGAAAAGCACTGAATATTCTTCCCTTTGCTTCAATCATGAGTTGCAGTCTAGTTCATAACTTTAATCTTTCCACAGCTGACATAATTTATTCAGAGCTTGACAATCAAAAGAGAAAGGAGGCTTTGTCAATTGCCAAAGATATACGTGCCATCAATAGAAAAACTCCAGCATCTCTCTTTCTAAGAAATGGGAGTTATAGCCCCTTACTTCTTATTAGTATGCAAATTCACCTTTAAATATTCATTCTGAACTTGATACATTTATTATTCTACAATTATATTATTTATTGATGACAATTCCCTCCCTTTTTATTATATTATGATTATGATACTATATAATATTGAAAATTCTTAGTTTCAAATAAATTCTTTCATATTTCAAACCCAAATCTGTTTAGTCATTAAATATTTTAACATTTTCTTATTCATTATAATATCAGATATATAAATAAATATTATATTACAAGGACTTTACAACATATCTGCCATTTTCAATAGAAAATACATTCTATTGTACAAAAACTGTTTATACTATAGAAGTGTGACATGTTGTAAGTTGTCATAATTAATATTAATGTAGTAAATTTTATGTGACTAACAATTTGGGCTATTGAAATATTTTTGGTGACCTGTAAGCATGCATGATTATGAAGTACTGCAATTTACGTATATGCCTTATGTGTGTATATATATATAAAGAGCATGCTAATAGGTTTAAACAAACATATTTTTTTAATTTTTCTGATAAATGCTATGGCTCTCTTCAGTGAGGAGCTAGGACACCAGATTCAAAAAAGCAACTCAAACTAAGCACACACACACACACATATATATATATATAACATCATTGCTTCTTTTGAAGGTAGATAATATAAAATGTCTAAATGTTGGCCTATAGGTCTGCCTGTTATTGTTCAAGTTTGCAATTTTGTTTTTTCTACATATGAGAGTAAAATTTTAGATATATGTACTTTTAAAGATATTAAAATTTACAAAAGCTATATAGATGATGTTTTTGTTTGTGGACATACCAATGATATAAATTTGCTTGTAGACAAATTAAATAATTTGAATGGTTTGAAATGGATTGTTGAAAAAGAACAAGACAAAAGCATTGGGATTTATTTATTACAAGAAATAATAGTATATTATGTTATAAATTAGTAATCAAACTGTTGCAAAAAAGGGGATTTATAAATTGTAAATGCATAAGGTGGCAAGTTTACACTCTTTTTTGTTTCATAATGAAACATTATGTCACTACCAAAGTACTGATTTTAAAAATATTGAAGTATTTGCCAAGGAATTGCTTGATGTTGGTTATAAGTTTGAACAGATTAATAATACTTTATATCAATTTAAAAAGAAGTATAATAATTTAAGGAGTTAAATATTGATAATAAAAAATAGATATCTATTCCATATATTTCAAATGCTGAACTGAAATTTTTTTAAGGATATTTATAAGGATGTGTTTAATGTTTCATTTTGTGTTACAAATAACATAAGAAGTTAGTGAATAATTCTAAAAGTGTTATACCCTCAAGCATAAAAGTAATGCTCTGTATCAAATTGTTTGTGAATGTATGTTACCATATATAGGTGAATCGAGGTGCACTATAGAACAAAGATTAAAGGAGCATAAATTATTATACAAGCATGTAAAAATTAAAAATAATAATGATTTAATGACTCTTCAGTTTTTTTGGATCATGAAAGAACATGTAAATATAAATTTAAGTTTGATTTTGAAAGTGTTAAGATTCTTTGTGAAGAGAAAAAAACCATAATAGAAAAAAAAATTAAGGTGGCAATTTTTATAAATAAAAATGAAATGAATATTATTAATAGACAAACTGTTATCACTAAAATTCAGATTCATGGGATTTGAGTTGATGACGTTTATTCTGTTATTCATTTTGAATTTAATAGCAATTGAAAAGGGTTAAGTAATTAACTGAAAATACTTCTGCATTGAAAGACTGTATAATTAATTACCATTATATTTCTTTTTATTGTTGTTACAATATTTTTTAATTAATAAACATTTTATTGTGTGTGTATATATATATATATATATATGTATTTAGAAGGTATTTGAACACAGACTTCCAAGCTTCCTATAGCTATTTACCCCATTCTATCCAACCAATACACATGACCTCAAACATGTGAAAAGAGTAAATGATCTCCAATATATGTATTTCATGCTGAACCAACCCTTATCTTTTGCTCCATATCATCATCTTTTACATATATATAATCAGTGCTCAGTTTATATTAAGATTGCAAATTTTCATTTCTTCACCCTCCCTTCAGCCATCTATACCATTGAAAGTCTGATAATAAAATGCTCAAAGTCTTTATTGGTGCCAAGCTTATTGTCATATTGATGTTGACTTTAGGTCATTCTGACCCCTCAAAAATAGGACCTTAATATGTCCATTTAAAAGAAGAGGATGTGAGAAATACAGGCTGAATATTTTAATGACAAATATATTGTCAATAATGAACTTAAGAAACTCAGTGTTTCAAGTTCCCTATAGCTATCCCCTCCATTTTATACAAGCAATTAATATGACAGCAGACATGTGAAAAATGTAAATAATCTCCAATTTACACATTTCATGCTAAACCAGCACTCATCAATTGGTTCAGATCTTTATCTTCCACACATATATGTAATCAGCAAAACTTCAAACTGTAATAGCCAGGCTTCAATCTTCTCCACCCTCCAACTAACTCTTCAGCCATTTGTTGTTGGAGATCATTTACCATTTTCACATGTATGTAGTCTGTATAAGGTAGAGTGGATAGATGGAGGAAGTTTGAATGTTTGCATTGAAATCCCTTTTAAATGCATTAAGTTCAGTATAGATTATATACTTGTCATTACATATTCAGCCTGTATTCTGCCCACCAGTCTTCTATGTATTTAAATGGACATTATTAAGGTCCAGTACGTGAGGGGTCAAATGACTTAAAGTCAACATAAATATGACAATAAGACTTGCATCAACAAAAGCTTTGAGCATTCCATCATCAGATTTTCAATGACATAAATGGCTGAAGAGTTGAAGGATGGAGAATATTGAAGCATGTATGTTACAGTTTGAACATTTTCTATCTTAATATAAACTGAACACATTAGATATATATTATATATGTGTGTGTTTGAGAGAAAAAGATGATGATATAGAGCAATTGATGAGTGCTGGTTTAGCACGAATTTTTCACATATATGTGGTCAAGTGTATCAGTTGTATAGAATGGAGTGGATAGCTGTAGAGAGCTGAAAGTCTGAGATCAAATCCCCTATTAATTACATTATTTTCAGTATATACAATGTATTGTTATATATATATATATATATATATATATATAACAATACATTGTATAAATTATCAGATATATATATATATATATATCTGATAATTTATGCAAGTATCATTATAATAAGAAAATAATTGTTGATATTTATATGCATGAGCTATTTAAAATAGGATATAATAAATTTTCTATAAGAGAAGCCTCAAAAATTTTAACAGATGTTACATTAAAACAAACAATATAGGCCAAAATAATCCTCATTAGCTTATTAATTTAATATTAATAAATGAGTCAAAAAGATATGTAAAATGAAATTAGGATCAATTACTATATTTTTTTTAATTGTGAACAACTTGTTTAAAACACTAAAAATATCCTATTACTACTAAGTTATTCATTATTGCATACTTTAGCAAATAGTTTGAAAAGGTGTTATGGTTTCAAGTATATTAGTTAGGCTAGGTAAATTGAAGTTGTAGAATTAAACATTATAAACAACTTTATAAGAAAGATAAGACACATCTTATATACTTCCATATTTCTGGAATGTGAATTCAGGCATGCTTTTAGATCTGATTTATGAGGACACAATTAAAACGATCAAAGAAACATAGTTTTTTATATATTAAAAAATTACAATGAATCCTGTTTTAATAGTATTGAAATTAGAAAATATTGGAATTTGAGTACTGTATTAATAGATATATAGGTTTTACACAAAATTAACAATTGTTATTGTGCCATGATTATAATATAAAAACATCACATGATAGATATTTCATATGTTTACACAAGCTGTTAAAACTAGGATAAATCTCCTCATAGACTAATGCTAACCAGTGTGAGTTAGAATGATCAATGAATGCAAGGTTTATACATAAAATTCATATCTAATGGCTACTCATCCAATACTCCCAATCTAATTTCTAGCTTGTGGCTTTTATTAGATCAATATGACTATACAACAGAATGAGCTTGGATTGAAAATAATATTGTGTTTTTATTTTGGACTCATAGCTTTGTAGTTAACTAAAAAAGTAAAAGGTAACTGCTGGAGGATTGCATTAGATTCTAAGATCTAGGTGCTTTGTTCTCAGATCTAATTCTCCTCATTGATGAAATCCACAAGTTAAAAAGTAGTCTGGAGATATTGGATAAGTAGGCATTAGATAGAGATTTTATGTACAAATCTTTTTGAATTCATCATTTACTCTGGTGCACTGGGTGGCATTCCTATATGCAGAGTTTGTCTCTGTGTTAATGTGAATTTATTTCAAAAAAATCCCACTTGAAATGTTTTAATTTATTATTAGATTTATTAAATAAATTTGAAGAGAAGTTAGCTACCATTCTTATGCACAATTTTTTTTTACTATTGCTGACATATTAATCTGTTCAAATTTATTTATGATAATTCATTTATTACATATTTTGATGTTGGATTTTGTAAGTAAAATATAATAATGTGACTCTCTGATTCTGTCTGACTAGCACATAGTCAATTTGAAATAGGCTAATTTATAAGTTCTCACAATGCTAAATATTTACACATTGACATTTTTTTTTTTGTAAAATAAACTTTATTAATAACAACTTATATGTAAGTATTAAGTATATAGAGAAGAAAAAGAATTTGCATGACATATTATACTATAGAAAAATGACATTTTATAAGCTATCTATAGCTAATGTTTATTTATATAATTAATATTAGTATAGTAAATTTTATATGACTAACATTTTGGTTATTGAAATATTCTTTAGAAAGCTGTAAGCATGCATGATTATGAAGAATTATAACTTATAAGTATGCATTAGACACATATATATAACATTGTTGCTTTTTTTTGAAGGTGAATATTATAAAATGTCTAAAGATTGGCCTATGGGTCTGCCTGTTGTAGCACAAGTTTGCAATTTTGTTTTGTCTACATATGAGAGTAGTATTTTAAATATGTGTTCTTTTAAAGATATTAAAATTTACAAAAGGTATGTGGATAATGTTTTTGTTTGCCAATACTAAAAATTTGCTTGTAGAGGAGTTAAATAATTTGAATGGCTTGAAATGGACTATTAAAAAATAACAGAACAAAAGTATTTGGATTTATTTACTAAAAAACATAATAGTATATTTAAGTCATAAATTAGTAATCAAACCATTGCAAAAAAGGGGATTTATAAATTGTAAATGGAAAGTATCAATTATGCATAAAATCATGAGTTTTAGATCATTTTTGTTTCATAATAAAAAATTATTTCACTACCAATGTGATAAATTAAAAAATGTTGAAATATTTTCCAAGGAATTGTTTGAAGTTGGTTATAAGATTGAACAAATTAATAATACTTTATGTCAATTTAAAAAGAAATATAATGATTTAAAAGAGTTGAAGATTGATAATAAAAAAATAGATATCTATTTCATAAATTTTTTTAAAGATGTATTAATGTTTAATGTTCCCTTTTGTGTTATAAATAATATTAATAAGTTAGTGAATAATTCTAAAAGTGGCATACTTATCAAGCAAAAGTGTAATGTTGTGTATCAAATTGTTTATGGATGTATGATACCATATGTAGGTGAATCGAGGTGCAGTATAGAGAGAAGATTAATGGAACATGAATTGTTATACAAATATGTAAAAAGTAAAAATAATAATGAGTTAATGACCACGTCAGTCTTTTTGTATCATGAAAGAACATGCAAATATAAATTTAAGTTTGATCTTAAAAGTGTTAAGATTGTTCATGAAGAAAAAAAAAACCATAATAAAAAAAAATTAAAAAGGCAATTTTCATAAATAGAAATAAAATGAATTTAATTAATAGACAAGCTGTTAACATTAAAATTCAGGATTTCTGGGATTAGAGTTGATGATGTCTGCTTCCATTATTTATTTTGAATATAAAGGCAGTAGAAGTGGGTTGAATAATTAACTGGAAGTACTTCTGCATTAAAAGACTATATATAATAGATAATTACCATTATATTTATTTTTATTGTTGTTACAATATTTTTTAATTAATGGATATCATATTGTGTGTATATATATATATATTGAACCGGATTGAAATCCGATTCAATGGTGTTATTACAAAAAAGAAATTTATTAAGCTTTTAATTTTCATTAAACGTTTAAGGTTTAAATTTTCATTATTATTTAAAAAGAGTACGTGTATCAAAATACACACGCGTTTATATGTAAAATGGATCATTTTAAGGTTTATCAATTTATTCTAAAATAGTTTTCTTTTACCGCTTGTTTTTAAATCAATTTGATTATTAAAAACAAGCTGGCTAGTTAATTACATTCCTGTTGCTTTTATTTTGATTATTGTAAATTAATTTTAAAATTGGAGATTTGATTTTTATGTAGTTGTTTTCATTTCAATAAACCCTGGATAGAATTCTTAGATTAGATTGAGCTGGTGATTAATATTTGCCCTGCCTTAGGCATAGCATTCAACAACAAGGAAAGTGTTTCACGGGAAATGGAGTGAGGTATAAATAGCCCCGAAAATTTAGAGAGTTAATAATTATTCTTAACTAGACAAGCTGTTTCTCAAGTAAAAGTTTATATCAGTTCGGACATTTAAATTCTTCAAGGAAATTTACTGTTGTTAAATCCTTTTGCTTGTGACAAGATGACAAATACTATACGTGTTATCACCACCAGAATGGCTTGCTAACTTAACAAAAGATGGATCCCTAACTTCCAAATTTGCTCCAGTAATGCCTTAAACATCTAGAAGAAGCTGGAACCTCTTTATCTCTACCTTGCCGCTGTCTAAGGACCTGAAAATGAACTAACATAATAGTGCGCACACTATGTGAACATTGTTTTTACCGAAAGGTAACTATTTTCTTTTTTATTCTTCCCAGGGTAAATTAATTCTCATTAAATCTCCGCTCAGTCTAATTATCGATCTGTATTCACAAGTTTAAGTAATATTTATAGTCATATTTAATCTTTATTGTGTTTTCTTGTATTTTTGTAAGGGGTTTTGGAATCTTAGTTTTAAGATTCCCAAATTTGTTTTCAGTTTTTGTTTATTGGAGAGAGTGATGAGTGATTTTTTATATTTTTATGCCTAAAACTTTTTATAAATGCTTTAGCAGTTGTGCATTTTAAAGGCTTACTTGTAATTATGTTATTATTCAATAATTAATTTTAAACTTTGTGTTTGCCCTATTGCAAACCTCCAAAAATCTTTTGGCTGACGACTTTATTGTCTAATTTTCTGCAGGTGGGGATTTCGTTTCTTATATCTCTGAAAGTGGAAATTAGAATTGTTTTTCTTTGTAATTTTATAAGTTGTCAGCAGGAAGATAATATTTATTCCTTTTTAAATTACACGTGAGCGATACTTTCGTTCTGCTAAAGTATTTAAAACTTTTAATATTTTCGTACTCATGTGCACTCTCCGATAGATTTATTTTTGTATTTATTACATGTGCTTTAAATTTATCAGAGCGTGTACTCAGAATTTGTTTGTAATTCATTTTCTTTAATTGCTGGGGCAGACATAACTGGTTTTCTAATGATTTACTTTTCTCTTATTGAGACCTTTAATTATTAATTTTAGAGTAATTTTCACCAATCATTTGGCTGGGATTCACCAGTTTTAATTGTTTTCCTTCATTTTCAATCATATTTTTCGGTTGTTCTTGAGGTGGATCAATCACCATTATTTTAAACGTAATAATAGGTGCGGCTCCTACCGACATAATGACATTCGGGGTCTGACCATTTTTGGGTCTCGAAAAGCTTGTCGGCGCTGCTTTCTTTGATCTATTTCAAGAGTGTATTGTTTAAATATCTGAAAGTGAAAACCAGTGTTTGGGTGAATCCTCTGCTGAATGAAATTTGCTTCCTCCCTTTATAATTCATTTATTAGAAGATCAGTCGGTCTGTCATAGCTTTGCATTTAGTATTTCTGGTACACGCCTGAGTTAACCCTATTTATTGCATCATAAATAAATTATACTTCATAATTTATTGTCTCTTAATAAAATTTTAGAATTTGTTTAAACTTAATTTGGCTGATGTTTGCCTTTGTGCTTTTGTCTCAATTGTCTAAACAATTTTAAGATCCCTTGTTTCTCCCTGAGTCTAGTCGGAACAAACCATCATCATCATCTATTCTGATCACAGTAAACAAATTTTCCAGATATGTAGTGATCTGGTGGCGCCCTCTGTGTCAGAATAGATTGAGTATCTGGTAGAATATATATAAGGGATTTCAACTAAGACTTTCAAGCTATCTACAGCTATCCATTCCATCCTATACAATAAATTCACATGACCTCATACATGTGAAATGGATAAATGATTTCCAATATATGTATTTCATGCTGAACTACCTCTCATCAGTTGATCCAAATCATCATCTATTATATATATATATATATATCAGTGCCCAGTTTATATTATGATGATAAATCTAGAAACTGTTATGGACAGGCTTCAATTTTCTCCACCCTCCAACTTTGCAGCCATTCATATCATTAAAAATCTTATGATAGAATGCTCCAAGCCCTTGTTGATGTCATACCCATGCTGTCTAACCTCTCACATAGAGGACCTTAATATGTCCATGTAAATACTTAGAAGAGGGATGGGCAGAATACAGGCTGAATATGTATTTACCAGTATATTGTAATACTAAATGTAATATAATTAGAAGGAGTTTGAACTCAGATTTTCAAGCTCCCTTCAGTTATCCACTCCATTCTATACAACCAATGTACATAACCACACATGTGAAAAATGTAAATGATGTCCAATGTACATATTTCATGCTTAACCAATACCCATCAGTTGGTCCAGATCATCACCTTCCACACTTATATAATCAGTGCTCAGATAGCAAATCTGCAAACTGTAATGGACAAGCTTCAATCTTTTGACTCTTGACATCTTTAGCCATTTGATATTGAGGATAATTTAGCATTTTGACATGTATTTCAGTTGTATAGAATGGAATTGATAGCTGTAGGCAGCTTCAAAGTCTGAAGTTAAAATCTATTTTAATTACATTATGTTCAGTATAGATAATATACTTGTCATTACATATTTAGCCTGTATTCTGACCACCTCTCTTTTATGTATTTAAATGGACATATGAAGGTCATACACATGATGTATCAGAATGACTTAAAATCAACATGGGTATAACAATATGATTGGCATCAACAAGGACTCTGAGCATTCTATCACCAGATTTTCAATGATATGGATGGCTGAAGAATTGGAGAGTGGTAGAGATTGAAGCTATACATTATAGTTGGAGATTTTATATTTTAATATATACTGAACATTATATATATATATATATTGTACCTTGCCAATAGAATGATGACCCATAGAAAATATGACAAGTCCCTAAATTAGACTATACTGTTATTTTATCTAGGTACAATTTTATACTATTATTTCTAAACTATGTTTAATTAATATTAGCAATTATGAGACCCACTTATTCTATTAACAAAATTACATATCCTATAACATTAAACAAATACTGAAGCATTTGTTCAATGGCATAAGAATATTAAGACATTCCTCCTTATTAAGTATCTAAATATTCCTATGACTAACAATAATACTTAAATAAATATAGTAAAACATCTATAATTATTATGTTTAAGTTAATCTAATTAATAAATCATATGGTCATTTTACTGTATATTGATCTTTTATTATTATTACTTTTATAGGATTATAATTAAGAATAACCATACTATACTAATAATAACATTATACTAAGGAGATCTCAGGATTATCATTGATTTTTAATTAGCTATTTATTTCACCTATAAGATATCAAGAGGGATTTTACTTAGCTCTATAGGTAGTTTCTTAATGAAGAAAAAACTTATAACTTTAATCTATAATTAAAATTATATTACTATTTTATATTTATGTTCTCTACTATTTACTTATAAATAACTATTGTTATCTAAATTGTAATCATAATTTATAACCAAATAACTAATTGATACTCTGATTTCCTCTAAATAAACATACTTTAATAAATTTGCAATATATTTTTCAATGATGTGATCAAGGAAGTTTGCAATAATTTAAGATCCTATTTAAGAAATATTTTCTCAGATAATTGTTATACAATATTTTGTACTGAATTAATTTCTCCTCCAAATCTCAAATTGTGTGTTTTGGTTAACGGGTATACTCTCTGATGGTGATGTAGTGATGATCATCCCAACAATAGAAATCAACTCTAGATACTTACTTTAACTTTTAAAATATTAATTTTAATCATATTATTTACCGGATGTTTCAATAAGTATTTTAAAGAACTAATAAGTAACAACATTAATAACATTATATAACAATATAACATACATAAACATTTGAACATTTCTATTCTATTCCCCTTAATTACAATGAGATATTTTAAAAAAAACAACTCCCTACTCATACAATATGGTGTTGTTATATTGAACTTTGTTTCTTATATCACAAAATCATGTGTATTTATTAAGTAATCAATCCCTTTTTTATGGATTTGATTTACACTTATCACCCCTTATAGATTATGCTGCAAATTCTTTCTTAACTAAAATAATCTCATTATAATATTATGAAATATTACATATTTATCTGTGTTTGTATTTTATGATATTCAGCATTTGATCTTTCTTTTATCTTTTCCTCAGAAGATATTAATACAATAATTATGGAATCATTAATTTGTTGTTTTTTTTTTTTTTTTGACCTATGGTCTTATTACCATACTCTATAATAAAATACAACAAATAAAACCTTTTATACAACTTATCTCTTCCTGGACTAATTCTCATTTACAGTTTACGACATTAAGGTAAATGTTGATAGACCACTCCTTGGTGCATCCTAAAATAACAATCCTTATCTTCATTAGGTATTAACCTCCTATTTACAAGCTATACCTGTTTCATATATGTCTTATAAATAATAGCCTATAAAGAATTATAAACTAAAATTAGCTATGACTCTATTACAATTATGTTAAAGCATTAATAGTTAAACATAAGATCAAACTTTAAATATCACTATTATCGTTTTTAATATTATATTCGAACACAGACACATTCCCTCTTCCTATAATACATATATGTAACTACTTTTATAGATGTATTTTACTAGTTCAATGTTTATGTCCATTTATTTTAATTATATAACAATATTTAATAAAATAAAAACTTTAATCAATTAATTGCATAAACAAATCAAATTAATTTTTAATTTTCTTATCTATTTATTACTCCCCCCCCCCCATGTTGATAACGATTATTTTAAAGTATAAAATTAACTATATACAAACATTATGTTACAAGTTTTTTTGTTTTTTTTCTACAATACAAGTTCATAAAAAAAAACAAAAAAACTTTTAATGGTATTCCAATCGTTTTCAAACACTTGAAACTCGTCACGCATGAACCTTCATCTCACTGTTACTCCTTTTGTTCTTATAAGAAAATTATCAAAACTATAAAATTCCAATTGCCATCAGATTATTCACAGTGTTTCAGTTTCCTTTTTTTCTTTCTTAATAATCAAAGGTTATTTTCAACTTGCATAATATATTTTATTTAGATACTTCCTGCATTTATTATACTTGTCTTCCTATTATTCTTTATGTATTCTTTGTTAATGTAACCATTTAAAATATACATGGATAATCACATCAACTGTCAACATTGGTCAATACTATATAATTTGAGTCTTTCAAATTTCAATTGTTTAACAATTGTCTCAATCATTTCAAATGTATGTTGTTGGTTTTTTTTTTATTCCTTTAATTATGTTTCTTTATACAAAATGTAACCTTTATTAAACCTAATAAAATTTGTTTTTAAAGTAAAATAGAGCATTTTACACCTCCTTAAAGGTAAAATGATATTATCTTCAACATAGTTTATATTCTCAAATAAGCTAATGTTTCTTCCATTGATTTATTCCACTCTTTTTCCTCCCATACATATTTATTTTTTATTAGTTGTTATCAGTAATTCTCTAAATTTTTACCTTATCTTGTTGTTTTTTTTGACAGTTTTAATAAATAATTCTTTCATTTTTCCAGTAGATCACTATGATTTATTACAAATATAAATACAATCCTCAGTCAAAAATTTTGTTTTTCATTGGCCTTATATTACATCCATACATCATTCTAACTTTTAATCCTTCATTTACTATATATATATAACTTATAAAAATTTTATTCTATGTGAAATTATACTGAACTAATAACAATTTGTTTATATCTTTTTTATCATGGAAATTTTCATTTAGATACACTTTTATATATTTTATTTTTAATACTAGATACACTTTTCCATATGCAAATATTTCCATTATTATTCATTCCTACTTTAGTTTTAATTATCTTTAAAAATGTACATTTAACTCTGTCATGAATAATTTTCTTGTTATCCATCCATCGATTTCACTTTAATCTTACATAACTGTTATGATAGTCAAAATGCATAAATATTTTATCTTGCTTATTAATTAAATTATGTATGTACATAATACTCATGGTGATTTTCTTAAGTTCATGTACTACTTGACAACCCTTTGACATAAATGTACAACTTTTTCCTTTCATTTTTCCAATATTTTCTTTCAATATAATGACTCCAAGGTATTTTGTTAAAATTAATAAATTGTTGAGTTGGCCGGCAGAGATCTAACTTTGTTTTACTCTTTCATGTTAGCAAAAAACCTTATAATATACAGTTTTAAATTCTTAAGTAAATCATAATCAATTACTTACTTTTAAAATAATAATATTTCAAAAATTTAAGCAAACTTTTGGAGACAAACCAAGTTACTTGTTCTTCCAATCTGTAATCTTTTTTTTTATATACAATTTTTTTTCTCAATTTTTTTTCTTCTTAAAAACATTGTCTGTGTGTGGTTAATTTATTTCAAATTGCACTTTCCCAATGGCTAATTCTTCTACTCACTAGTTACATGTAGTTTAACTATTTTTAAAAACAAATACTATCTGTTTAAAATATTTTTCAAAAAAACAATACCTTTTAGGAACTGAATAAAATATAGTTTGCTTTAAATCGATTTAGATCATATTGATTTTATTTTTATACAGACTAAATCTGAGATTATTTTGTGAACTTTTAATCACCCATATTAATTATTTATTTTGGAACATAAATTAAGATTTCACTGGAAAGAGTCATTGCTTTTAGATGAGCACAGACATGATTATCTCTATAACTCATATTTTTATTTATAAGGATAGATTAGACTTTCCTACAATAATAAATATTAGCAAACAATTAATTATCAAATATTATTAATTTATAGTTTATTATTTAATCTTTTATATACCTTTAAAAATATATATTTACCCAGGATTTTGACATTTATACTAATTTAAATTAACTAAGCACACGTTCAAACCTTCTGATAATTAAAATGACTTATTTTTCATAGCTTAATAAGTAAATATTTTTCTAAAATTTAAAATTACAAATCTTAAAATTTATTCCCAATTTGTTTTATAATGGGGTATAATAAAAAGGGCATAATATATACATATTTGTGTATGTATGATGATAGTTGGGCCAACCAATAAGTGCTATTTCAGCATGAAATACATATATTGGAGATTATTTACCTTTTTCACATGTATGTGGTCATGTGTATCTGTTGTAAGGATGAAGTGAATAGCTATAGGGAGCTTGAAAGTCTGAGATCAAATCTCTTCTAATTACATTAAAATCATATAGCCAATATACTTGTCATTATATATAATATATTAGTATATATATATATATATATATATATATATATATATATATATAACTAATAATCTGTGCATTATAATAAGAAAAGAATTATTGATATTTATATGGATGAGCTATTTAAAATAGGATATAATAAATTTTCTATAAAAGAAACTATTAAAAATGTTAGCAGATGTTCCTTTAAAATAAACAGTATTGGCCAAAATAATGCTCATTAGATATCATTGGCTTATATATTTAATATTAATAAATGAATCAAAAAGATATAAAAAATGAAGTGAAGAACAGTTACTATATTTTTCTAAGTATGAACCACCTGTTTAATAACACTACAAGGGGCCTACTAATACTAAGTCATTCATTATTGCATATTTTAACAAATAGTTTAAAAAGGTATTATGGGTTCAAATATATTGGTTAGACTAGGTAAATTTAAGTTGCATAATTAATCATTATAAACAACTTTATAAGAAAGTTAAGACATGCCCTATATACTTCCATATTTCTGGAATGTGAATTCAGGCATGCTTTTAGGTCTGATTTATGAGGCTAGAAGTGACATAATTAAAACAATCAGAGACATAGTTTATAATGTGTTAAAAAATTATAATGGATCAGTGTTCTAATGGCATTAAAACTAGAAAATACTGGAATTTGAGTACTGTATTAATTAGATATAAAAATTTTACATAAAATTAACAATTGTTATTGTGCCATGATTAAAATGTGAAAACATCACATGATGGCTATTTCATATGTTTACACGAACTATTAAAACTAAGACAAATCTCATAGACTAGTGCTACCCAGTGCAAACCATAGTGATCAATGGATGCAAGAAGGTTTATGTATAAAATTCATATCTAATTTCTTCTCATCCCATCTAGTTTTTTGCTTGTGGTTTTCATCAGATCTATATGACTATACAATCTTGGAGTAAAAATTATTACTGTGTTTTCATTTTGGACTCATAACTTTATAGTTAACTAAAAAAAGTGGCTGCTGGAGAGTTGCATTAGATTCTAAGATCTAGGTGCAGTGCTCTCTGATCCAAGGCTCCATACTGATGAAAGCCACAAGTTAGAAACCAGTCTGGGGATATTGGATAAGTATGTATTAGATAGGAATTTTATGCACAAACCTTGAATCCATTGATTACTCTGGCTTGAATTGGGTGGCACTCCTATATGGAGAGTTTTGTCTCTGGTTTAATGTGAAAACAACTAAAGTGCATTCAAGAAAAAAAAAATTAAATTACTGTGACAATTGTTATAGAATTAAATAACTTTTTGTAATCTACAATTCCTAAATATCATGGCACTTCATATTCATTCGTTTTTTTTTTAAAAAAACTTCTTTTAAAATTTGGGTGTGATTCACTGTGTTAAAAACACTTTTAAAATTTAGCTTGTTCTTTTGATTGGTTAGCATCTAAATTCACTAAGATTGATCAAAATTTTGTGTAGAATTGATAGAAAACTGATAAGCCTTTAATTTGTAATATCTTTTTTATTACATTTTTTAAATATCAATATTACTACTGTATTTTTGATAATCATCTATTATAACTTTATCATTTAGACATTAGGTATAGACTTTTGTCAACAATTTTTATATTTTTTTACCTGTTATTGTTAAGTTGTTAATAATAATTTCACCATTTCCAAGAAATTTTCTTTTCATAGATTAAATTGCATGTCTTATCTCTTCATTTAAAATGCATGGCAATTCACACAATATAGAAATGTTTTTTTTTGTTTTTTTTTAACTATATAATTCTTTGTACAACTATTTCATGCATTCCATATTGTCATTGCTCTTTTTATACAAATTCTATTTTCTTCATATGATTACCATTTTATATGCTTACACAATCTGTTAAAACAGAAGCAAAACTTTTCATATAGTAATGCCACCTAGTGCAAGCCAGAGTAATCAATGGATGGAAGAAGGTTTGTGCATAAAATCTCTATCTAGTGTTTACTCATCCAATATCCATAGACTAGTGTCTAGCTTATGGCTTTCATTAGTGAGGAGCCTTGTATTTATGAGCACTACACAAAAATGTATTGATACTGAACTGGATACAGATCTATATGACTATACAACCAAATGAGATCAGATTGAAAATATTATTGTGTTTTTATTTTGGACTCATATCTTTATAGTTGACTTAAAAGGTAAATGGTTGCTTTTAGAGGGTTGCATTAGATTCTCAGATTTAAATACTGTGCTCTCAGACCCAAGGCACCTCACTTATAAAAGCCATAAACTAGAAATGAGACTGGGGATATTGGATGAGTAAGCGCAAACCTTCTTGCATCCATCCATTGATTACTATGGCTTGTACTGGGTAGCACTACTTAATGGAGAGTTTTACCTCCATTTTAACAGCTTGTGTAAGTGGATGAAATCGTGATCATATGGTGCTTATTGGTTTAATACCAATCCTGCTCAATGGGACCATGATTATTAAAGAACCAAAACATCAAAATGTATAGCAGTGCTTTCAGATCCAAGGCTCTTCACTGATGAAAGTCACAAGCTATAAACTAATCTGGAGTTATTGGATGTATAGGCAGTTGATAGGGATTTTATGCACAAACCTTCTTTGATCCATTGATTACTTTGGCTTGCACTAGGTGATAATATATTATACCCCTGTTTTCTGTCTTATTGCTGAAATAACTTTTCTTTCATTATCAAAATATTTTATACTTTTAAAACTTTTTTTCTCTTTTATATGTATGTATTCTTATCAATTCACAATTATATTTTTTTACTTCATTAGTAATTTTTTGCATGATTTTACAGAACCATGAATATTCAATTCTCTTTAATGGATCATTTTAAAAATATTTTTTATTCTTTCGTTTCTTTATACATTGCTTTGCCTCAGTTAAAAATTTACTGAATGAAATTGATGCTTTTTTGTACCAGATATCTTTCTTGTAGTTCTTAGTTTGTGTCTAATTAAATTGAACTATTTTCAAAGACTATCAATATTTTTAAATGGTTAACAAGTTACTAATTTAAATTCATGAGAGTATTTCTGAAAATTAGGAATACTGTTTTTTAATAGTTTTTATCTCTCTACTTTTTCATTAACATATATTTTACATTTATTAACCAGAAATCACTTTTTGTAATAAATCTATTCAAACATTGTATTATTGATATGAATTTTCTGTTAGACAAAATATTTTCATGTTTATTATTCTTACCAGAGATCAGTTTTTGTAATAATTTTATTAAAAACATTGCAATCATGATAAATGAATTTTCTGTTAGTTAAAATACTTTGTATAATTTATTATTCTTAGATATCATTTCTAATATAAAATTTTCTCTTTCCATATATTTCTCAAATGTGCATCCTCTTTCACTCCTATCAGCCATAATCAAATTTACCCTTGGCACGTTCATCTTTCTAACATTTTTCACTTCCAGCATTAAAATCTCTGTTGACAATTTTGAAACATTGTGTAAAAACTATAAAAATAATTGTTTATGTAAAAATCATCTACTTCTACATTACCATGATATCTTCAATTAAGTTGAATCTTATCATAATATGATATACTTTATTAAGTTGAATAATGAATCTTATTGTTCTCTCTGATATGTCATGACATCTTTTATTAAGTGGAATAATGAATCTTGTTATTCTCTGTAATATATAATCAATCTCCACATTCTTGTTTTTCTACTTTTTATTTATAAAAATCCCATTCTATTTGAACTTCCAATATTCGTCACTTTGTAGTAAAGTACATGCCCAATTTTTAAATTGGTTGTCTCTTCACATTTTTTTAAATTTCAAAACATCTACTAGTATCTCATTTAATGTTAATCCATTTCTTCCAAATCACCTTGAAAATAATCTGTAGTTTATAGGTACTTAAATAAAAATTCATCAAATAGAAGTTTGGATCCACTATCATGGGATTTTTAGTATCTTCTGTTCTCATTTATCAACCTCTGTATTGATCAACAATTTTATGGCCTACTGAGGATAAGGCTATAATTTACTTTTGACTAAATTAGATTTAAATTTGTATATGCATAGGTCTGTAAAATTTAAAGTACATTAATAATCTTTAAATAGAGAGCAAGAGCCCATTAATAGATTTATGCAGGGAAACAATAAAAATAATGTCTACTAATATGAAAGTTGGAATTTATGGTTTTTTTCTTAGTTAGATGCTATTTTCTGGCTATCAACAGGTTTTACAGGTGGAAGATACTGGAATGACCTTTTGATAAGTAGGCCAAAATGTAAATATCAAATTAAATGAACAGTGCCCATCAAGAGATCCTGCTGACTTACAGAATAGAAAGTTGGTTCATCAAAGAGTAGGTCTTATTTCCAATATGAACAGTCTTTTATTTCACCCTCTTTTATTTCTCTAGTCATTTAATATATTGTAGCATCCAGTTTTTATGAGTCTTTCTGTCATTGGATATTTTTTTTTATAAAATTGTGACAATGGGATTGTGTGTTTGTGCAACAACATTTCCAATCTGTAAGTACATGCACAATATTTCTCACTCCATTGAACTTCCTTTTTTAGTTCAAGCCCTTAATAATGAAAAAAACAATGCTGGCATCAGGCTTAATAGGCTGGCAGCCCTTAGATGTAATATTTTCTCGATACAGTACAATTACTCATGAATCAGTTTCAAACTGGATTTAAATGAGAAAGAAATTTTTGGCTGGTAAAGACTGTATTTTAGGCATCTTTAATAAGGGATCCTCTTGCTTTTTAAAAAAGTGGAAGAGCTTAGAAAATATGGTCTAAAAATGACCTATCACCACTCAAGTCTGTCTAAGTTGTTGAGCCTGGAAAATTTCAATGGTATAAGAATGGTAGTAATAATAATATCAAAAGTAGTGATATAGTAAGATTCAATGATAGTATTAAAGATGAGTATTGTAAATGTAAATCTAATTTTTTGCTAAATATAGATACATGAAATGTGCAAACTTTGCTTGATACATACTCTTCAAGACCAGAAAAGAGAACTGCACTTGTGTCTAAAGAACAGTCAAGATTTAAGATTGATATAGCTGCTTTCAGTAAAATTTATTTCCCACAGGAAGGAAGTTTATTAGAACAAATGAAGAGATACGAAATTTTTTGGAAAGATATAATTAGTCAGTGAAAAAAGAATGCATGAGTTGGATTTTCTGTAAAATTTGATTTAGTGCTTTTGACCTTGCACACAGATATTATAATTCATTTTGTTGATGCTTATGCTCCAGCCTCAGATTGAGAGAATTCAGATAAAGGAAAGTTTTTTTTTCCTTTTTGGATAACATTGTTACAACAATACTATTAAAAGATTCAATTTTTCTTCAAGGAGCATTTAATGCATGTGTTGCTACAAATAGTAGATTTTATCCAAAGATTACTGGAAATAATGGTATTGGATCTGTAAAAATGGTTTATTATTATTGAATTTATACCCAACACATTGATTAACTATCTCAAACACTATTGTTTAGACAAAAAAACCACAAGTGAATATTGATTCATTCATGCTTAAAACAGTGACATTTAATAGACTATATTATTGTTAGGAATCAGAATTCAAGGAAAGTTCACATTACATGAGCACTTGCAAGCTCAGGTTGTTGGAAAAATCATAGATTAATATGCATCAATATTAAAATGATAGTTACATTAAAAACATATATTATTCCAATCATATTTTCAAAAAAATTGATGCTTTTTCTTTAGAAGAATACTATAATTACTAAATTTCAATAACTATTAAACACTAAAATTATAATTTGGATCTTTAGGGATGTCATATTACTAAAACAATAGATTCTTTTAAGTAGTGTGTTTTAGATACAAGTAAATCTATTCTTGGATTCACTAAAAGGAAAAATGATGACTCATTTTCTGATAATGATTATATTAATAATTTAATTAAAAAGAAATATGTGGCATTCTCTGCTTGGCAAAATAATTGATTGAATGTGAAACTTTATATGACTGACAAGAAGATTTAAAATGATTGGTGGATTAAAACTGCAAAGGAGACATAGGCATTCACTGATTTAGGGAATAACATATAGACCTGTGAATGTTATCACAATCCTATTAAATTCAGCAATGACACTTTTTTATATAATGACAACAATATTTTTCACAGGTGAAAAAAGTATTTTGATCATCATTTGAATAAAGATACAAGAATTGAGATAATGACTTTTAATGATAAATCTATTTTATCTATTTGTTTAAATTTGGACAAAGATATCCAGTTTAATGAAATCAGATACCTCTTTGTGATCTTAAAAATAGAAAGGCTGCAGATCCTCCTGATGAAAAACCTGTTTTAAAATATGTTAGTAATATATATCAGTTTCAAACATATTGGATTTTTTAAAAGTATATCTGGACTCATGAAAATTTGTGTCATTCAATCTGAATGATGGTTTTATTGTTCCAATTTTTATAAACAAAATGAATAGACAAGATTATAAAATAGCATTATTATTCATTACAATAAAATTACTTTCAAGAATTTTGTTGAATAGATTTTTCCAGTTAAAAATAAATTACTGGAGACTCAATGTGGTTTAGGGAATCAAAAAGTACTATAGATATGATTTTTGTTGCTAATCAAATGTAATAAAATTGTCAGCAACAAAGGAGTGACTTATACACAACTTTTATTGATTTGGTCAAGGCATTTGATTCAGTTAATAGATCTATGTCATTGTTTGAAATTAGTTGGTTGTCCACCCAAATCTATTTTGTGTTATACAGTTTCTACATCATGAAATAAAAAAAAGTGTTATTGCAGCCAATAGAAAGTCAGACATGTGAAATGAAAGCTATTGTTAAATAAGGATATGTACTTGTTCAAACATTATTTTTAATTTTTATGGCAATAGTCTTTTGGAATTGTTTATAGGCTGCATAATCAGACAAGGATCAAGATATTGTAAAAAATTTAATTTCAGTCTATTAAAAGTGATAAAAACTTTCTTTTTGAATGCTAGATTTGCAATATGCTGAAGATTGTGTAATCTTTGCCAGTTCAAAAAATCATTTACAGACTCTTCTTAATGTTTTGAATGCAACTTATGAAGATATCAGTTTATAAATTAATGTTCAATAAACTCAATTTCAGCCAGTGATGGAAGAAAAATCTTTAGATATTTCAACTTGGATGATTATCAACTAGAGAATGTAAACCATTTTAAATATCTTGATAGATTTATAAGTAGAAAGGTGAGATTTGATGCTGGGATCCAATAAATGCTTCAATATGCTGTTTCTGCTTAGAAATAACTACTGCAACTAAGTTAATTATAAATAAAGTTGTTATTTTATCTATTTTATTGTCTGAATGTAAAATTTGGATTTTCTATTAGTGAAATATAAATTTCAATTAAAAATGTTTCATGAAAATTTAAAAATACAATGGCAAGATCATAAAACGAATCAATATGTTTTTTAGCTTGCTAGATATTATACTATTAAGCATACTATTGTAAAATTATCTTTGTAGGATTGGATATGTAAAACAAATGAATAATGGAAGATTTCTTAAAAGGATGTGATATGATAAACTTGAATATGAGTTTTTTTGGAAAGGTAGATCCGATTTATGTTATAAGGATTATCAAATGCAATGGCAATCCTTTCCTTTGGAAAAATATAGCAGAAAACAGAATACATTGAAGAGTTACAATTAGATATTTTATTGAAGTATTTTAGAAAAGAATGTTTTCTGCTGAGAAAGCTAAAAGACAATATCATGTAATGTTAAATAAACAAAAAAATGGACTGTCAAGCATTGTTAGCTGAGAGGTCAGCACAGTTGCCTTGCAAGCAAGCAATTGCTTGCAGACAGTTGTTGTGGGTTCGCTTCTCAGCCGATGCTATGACATATAAAAAAATGGACTAGCATGTTTTATATGTGGACATATTTGTAGTTTATAGATTTTTTGTATAGTCACTGTAAAACTGATTTTAGAGTAGTTCTCTCTCTCTCTCGTTTTCTTTACCTTTTTTTTTGTTTGTAGTTGGAATGGCCATACTCATTTTTGAGTAGCTGTTTTTATTATTATTATTATTATTATTATTATTATTATTATTATTATTATTATTATTATTATTATTATTATTATTATTATTATTATTATTATTATTATTATTATTATTATTATTATTATTATTATTATTATTATTATTATTATTATTATTATTATTATTATTATTATTATTATTATTATTATTATTATTATTATTATTATTATTATTATTATTATTATTATTATTATTATTATTATTATTATTATTATTATTATTATTATTATTATTATTATTATTATTATTATTATTATTATTATTATTATTATTATTATTATTATTATTATTATTATTATTATTATTATTATTATTATTATTATTATTATTATTATTATTATTATTATTATTATTATTATTATTATTATTATTGAGTAGCTAAATACCCTATATAGAAATATATTTACACACAAATCGTAAATGTGCTAACTCAAGATTTAATTTTTGTTTAAATAAATTTTATAAAATGATTGCAAAAGATATTTAGATGCAATTTTTAACAAATTTTAATTTTAAAATGTATATTTAGACTACATGCATATATGGTATCATGAAGTAAATTTAAGTATGCTTTTATTCAAAAACTTTTAAATAATTATATGATATAGTATGTGTTAATAAAAAGACTTTTATGTAAATTATTTTTTAGTTATGTGTGAATGCATTAAAATTGAGTTAATGTATTTGTAAACAGTTTTATTAATATTTATGTTGCTCATTACTCTATTTGATTTTTTTATATATATATAGAATTATTTCAAGATTTAAGTCAAATGCAAGAAACGTGGCTAGCTGAAGGTATTTATATTATTTCTATATATACCTATTTACAAATCGTTTAGTAATGGATTTTATATTTTTATTGAGTAAAAATATTTTGTTTTATTTTTTTTTAAAAAAAAAAAAACTTTAATTATTGTATAAAATATTTAAAATTGATTAAACATTTGTGCCTAGATAATGAGATTTTACCGAATGAAAAAATATGCTAATATTATAATTTCAGCAATAGCATTAAAAGCATTATTAAATGTTACGTTTTACTTTTTAATAGGTTATTATTTTAAAGAACTATAAATTAACATTTTAATAGATGTTATTTTCACAACTATTGATTATGAGTTTGAATAACTCAAGGTGTTATAGCTAGAGGCAACCTTTTCCATCACATGATATATATATTTTCCTTCCTAATGTTATTTTTATTAATACTTTTACAATTAATGGCAGTTGATTATAGCCATGTCAAATATAAAACATTTTAAATCATACATGAGAAAGTAAGTGTAAACATGTAATTTATTGAATATTAGGAGAAAAGACAAAAGTTGGTATTGACTTTAACACATCTAGTAATAATAACAATATTTTGCATGGGTTGAACTCTTACTGTGGCAGATAGTGAAACTTAAAATTGATAGATTATGTCCAGGTCTGTCACTTCTGATGCTCAAACTGTTTAGGAAGTCCCAAATAATAGCAGTTTGATTATTTGTTTATTTATTGCATGAAAGTAAGATGGCCATTCTTTTCAAAAGTCTTTATCTTATGACTTGGACTGAAAGTTTATTAGTATTTAACATCACTAGTTGAATATTAAAAGTATAGCTCTTGTGTGAAGAATGATTACTTTCTTATCAGAATAGTAATTTTTACAAATGTAATTTTCACTGCTTTCATTTTTTACCATTCACTAATGGATACATATTTACATATGATGTATCTTATAACATAGTGATTAGTAAATTTGCTTATTATTTTTTTGATCTGGAACTGAAATATGAACCAGGTGAATTAAAAACATTTTTTTTTTAATTTTAGAAAACGTAGGACTTTTTTTTAGGTAATTAGTTATTTAATATTGGTTGATTATTGTATAACTAATGATTCATAGCTGAAAAATAAAACTAAGTTGAAAGCTGCTCAAATTCTCATCACTTAGTTATTAATAAGCCTCTGAGTAATGCTTACAAAAATTTTCTCTTTGTAAAACTATTAAAGAAGCGTTTTCCTTAGAGTAGATTATTTAAGAATTGTTTTGTATAATATGTTGATATATTATCTAGTAGACTAAATATCTTTCATTAATATAAGTAATGACAGTAACTATTTATACTTCTATATAGAATGTAATAACAGTAATATATATGTGAAACAATTAAAACAGTGTTACAGAATGTATAATTTATTATTTTTATCAAAAAATATAGTGTGTAATTGAAGTTGAAATTTGATAGTTATATATATATATAACAGTAATAAACTATTATATACAGTTTTTCAATCCGAAGCAGTACTTTCGAATAATTTCTTAACCTGCCTCAACTGTGTTAAATTCAAAAAACAAAATGGAAGCAAACATCACCAATCAAATCCCATGAATCCCGAATTTTTATGTTAGAAGCTTGTCTATTAATTATATTCATTTTATTCCTATTTATTAAAATTGATTTCTTAATTTTTCTTTTATTATGGTTTCTCTCTTTATGAAGAATCTTAACCCTCTCAATATCAAACTTAAATTTATATTTAAATGTCTTTTCACAATCCAAGAAAACTGAATCAGTCATTAAATCATTATTATTTTTACTTTTCACATGCTTATATAACATTCATGCTCCTTTAATCTTTTTTCAATACTTAGCCTCTATTCATCTTTATATGATAACATACATCCACAAAAAATTTGATACACAACATTAATTTTCTGCTTAAAGGTATGACATTTTTAGAATTATTTACTAATTTATTAACATTTTTGTAGCCCAAAATGAAACATTAAACACATTTTATATATATCTTTAAAAAATTTCACTTGAGCATTTGAAATATATGGAATAGATATCCATTTTTTGCTATCAATATTCAACTCATTTTTAACCATTATAACTTTTTTTAAATTGACATAAAATATTGTTAATCTGTTCCATCTTATAACCAACTTCAAGCAATTCCTTGGCAAATATCTCAATATTTTTTTAATTTATCACACTGGTAATGACATAATTTTTCATTACAAAACAAAAAAGATCTAAAACTTGCTATGATTTATAATTTATATATCACTTTTTTGCAATGGTTTGATTATTAATTTATAACTTAACATACTATTATCTCTTGTAATAATTAAATCCAAATACTTAATACTTTTGTCCTGTTCCTTTTCAATAATCCATTTCAAGCCATTCAAATTATTTAACTCCTCTACAAGCAAATTTATAGTATTTGTATTTCCACAAACAAAAACATCATCCACATACTGTTTATAAATTTTAATATCTTTAAAATAACACATGTTTAAAATACTACTGTCATATGTAGACAAAACAAAATTGAAACTTATGCAATAACAGGTAGACCCATAGTCCAACCTTTGGACATTTTATAATATCCACCTTCAAAAGAAGCAACAATGTTATCATCAAAATGTTTTAAAGAATCAATAATTAATTTTATCACATATTTACAAACACCTTTACTTTTTAATGCATGTTCAATTATTTTTATGGAATCCACTCTATCAATACAAGCATACATTTCTGTCACATAATCAATAACATTATTCTCATTAATCACTATATTTTTAATTCTATATACAAAGTCAAAAGATGAAGCAATAGTATTTTCCCCAAATCCTAATAATTCTTGGAACAGCTTACCAATATATTTAGAAGTCTGATATATAAATAAACCATCAAAATCAATTATAATTCACAAAGGATTATCTTCTTTATGTAACTTTATATTTGCAAAAAATATGAAGACATACAGCACAGGAAGGATATATCTATATTATATATCATTATTACTTAAGGCTTTATTTTTAGCATTTTTTTAAATACTGTTAATAAATTTTATTCTCTGACCATCCATATTATATTCTTCAATCAAAAAGAAACTATTTATCCATTTGCACTTTAGCTTTCTCAATATACTGACATTTCACCATTAAACACATCATCATCCCATTATCTTTTTTTAAATAAATCATATTATCATTCTTAGCTTCTGTTTAAATGATAATGATTTAATGACTGCTTCAGTTTTCTTGGATCATGAAAGGGCATATAAATATAAATTTAAGTTTGACATTGAAATTGTTAAGATTCTTCATGAAGAGAGAAACCATAATAAAAGAAAAATTAAGGAGGCAATTTTAATAAATAGGAATAAAATGAATGTAATTAATAAAGAAGCTGCTAACATTAAAATTCAGGATTCATGGGATTTGAGTTGATGATGTTTGCTTTTCTTTTGTTTTTTTTTTGAAAGACAGTTGAGGCAGATTAAGGAATTAACCGAAAGTACTTCTGCGGATTGAAAAACTGTATATAATAGTTTATTACTGTTATATTTATTATTTTATTTTTATTACAATAGTTTTTTTAATTCACAGACATTTTATTTTTATTATATATGTACATTAAGATTAATGCTCATGCAACTAATGCAACAGGTAATTGCAATAGTCTCTAGCCATAACATAAGATTATTATTTTTACAAAAACAGAATAGACATTTTGAGGGGATGGTCGATGATCATTGTCTAGCCTGGGAAAACCTGCTGGGAGGGTGAAAGTCACTACCTTCATATGGACTTTGCCATGAAGGGCTACTGCACCCCTTGATGGATTATTTGATAAGTCAGTGTTCATTTGCACTCACTATCATTAGGTTTCATTTGTTAGCTTTAAATTTAGTGCATTTGTAAAGCGGTTGGTCTATTTTAACCTTTTAACCGCTAATTTTATCATTGGTTGTATCAGATAAAAATCAAATCTTTTAATTGGCCAACTCACAAACTGAAGACAAAGCCTATTGTTAAAACATATTCGCCTATAATATTAAATTCAACTCAGATACGTTTATAAAAAGTATATAATTAATTTTTCAGGTTATGAAGAGAACGAAAGTTCTTTCAAAAATAAATTGCTATTTATTTATTCTAAAATATTCAATATCGGCAACATAAAAGTTATAATGTAAACAAAAAGATCGACTTTTACGTTATAGAAAAGTAAATATTTCTTTTTACTACATCTTCAATATTTTTACTTAAATCTTCAATATTTTTCGAAAATAATTTTGTTTTTTTATTATTCTCTCTGAAAATAATTTTAATTTCTCAAAATATTCTTTTATAATAATTAAATCGTATTCGAAATGAAAATCTCAGCGTTTTTCTTTATTTTCTTTGATCAGGCAGTTTCTTTGTTCTTTCCAGCCAATCAGAATGTCTTTTTCGGCTGAGAGCATGCTAAGAACCAATCACAAATAATGTTCCTTCTTTGTTTAGGTTTAAATGCGTTTTTTTTCTATTTTTTACTTCTAAAATAAATCGGAAGATGTCACCATCGTACAGAACTTTTAAAAACGAATTCAATACGTGTTTAACGAATATTTTCGTATAAAAACTGGCTGAGTTAGAGTGATTTCAGATGTCGACGAGGAGCCTCATAAAAAACAGTCTAAGAATTAAGCCTCCACCATTTTTTTTTGTAACATGGATGGAGTTCTGTTTTGTGGGCATGGGTCTGCACTCCCCCCTTTTCTTCAGGGGTGACTGGTTGTAGACATTAGGTATCTGGTTTATGGTGTGGGCTGTTAACAATTTTGCCACTGCCCAGAACACTTGCTGGCAGGCTACACAGTCAAAGTTGATGCTATTCCTGCTCTGGTTGGCTGCTGTGTCCCTGATAGGCTGGTTTTGGGCAGTGTCAATCTGGTTCTTTGCTTATTACTTCTAATTTTTACTCAAGTTGGCTTTCCAACTTTGGGCAGGTAGACTGATTGTGGTCCCTGCTCATTTGGACTGCTAATTGGGAGGCAGAGGTATTCAGAATTGTCTTGACATGGTTCGGCTGTGTATCGAGAGTATATTGCTTGGTGAACTTGGGCCTTGGACCTCGCTGCCTGTTGTGGTGGTTGGCACAATGCTGGACTTCACTCATTCAGCTGAAGCATTTGAGTCTTCGCTTTGGGGCCCTAGGGGTGAGACCATTGGGTGATGGTTAACTTCTCGATGGCCGGGCCATGTGGATCCACATACAGATAGACATTAATCACATTACAGCAATTTTTATGGATGTAATTATTTTTGAACATATGTACATTTTACCTTGTTACATTGAATCACTGTGTAATCCTCAATGGGTAAGTGTACCCAAAATTTTTGTAATCCTTTAATAATAAAGGTTACTTTGAGAAAAAAAGAGAATAGACATTTTTATTATCTTTTTTTTTTCCATTGAAATTTGTTTGAAATACTTAGGCTAGAAAGAATGGACATTAAATCAGTCATATCATTTATTTATTTTTTAATTGATTGATATTATTAATTGACATGTGTTTTAGTTTTCTCAATTTGAACATTGTCAATATTGATTCAAACAATTAAAATATGTAATATAAGATACTTACTTACAGTGCTTAATAATCTGAAATACTTTTATATTAATACTCATGCAACCTTAGCATCAGGCAATAATTTTTATGAGAAAGAATCATTTTATTTTTTCTTGTTAACTGATTTTTTTATTTAGATATTTGTCAAAAAAACTTACACTAGAAGAAATAAATATTAAACAAATTTATACCACTTATTTTAAAGATATTTTAAATTGATTGATATTATTGATTGACGTGACTGTTTTTTGTGAAAATTATTGTCTTATGCTATGACTAAGGAATATTAACCTTAAAGTATTATATATTATTAAGCACTGGAAGTATCATATATTTTCATTGTTTGAATTATTGACAATGTTTAAATTGAGAAAACACTCAGACATTTTAATTAATAATATCAATCAATTAAAAATACATCCATTCTTTCTAGACTAAGTATTTTAGACAAATCACTGTAAAAGAAAATGGGATAACAAAAAAAATCTGTCTGATCTTTTTTCACAAAAATTATTATCTTATGCTATGGATGGAGAGTATTTCAATTACCTAGCGTATCAGTTTGCAATGTATTACATATTATTAAACACTGGAATATTGTATATATAAACAAATGGTTATTGATGCTGAAATTTTTATACATTAGAGTAATTTTTAAAAAATCTAGTTCCTAAATTTTAAATATCTATTTATCTAATTTTAATATTATTTTTGAAAGAAGTGACGTTTTAATTTTGATTTATATATGTCTGTGTTCATGAGAAAAATATATCTATATTGTGACATCTAACATTAATGTTCATATAATAACAATAATTATTTTTGAAGCAATGTATGCATTTTGTATTCACATCGAAAATCTGCTGCAGAATTAATAAAACATGGATTCTCATCATATTGTGTAGTTATTTGAAAATTATAGAGGAAATAATTTAAGTATTAGTAAGATCTTTCTTGATGAATAGATTAAAATCATGTCACTCATTCAGGAGAAGAAAAACATTTATTTTTATTATAGTGTTGTATTGCAGCATTATTATCAATAACAGGCTGCTAACGAATAATAATTTTATTACTTATTAAAAAATAATTATATTTGTAATGATCAATCTCTGTAATGAAGAAATGAAAAATGCCACCTTTCTTGATGAATATTTATAAATATTAATAATAGAAGTTGAGGAACGATCGTTCATAATTGAGTCACTAAACACATAATTGATATAGTTATTTATAGCTAGAAAACTTACATGTATGACAAATACGTTTCATATATATGTTTATATATGTAGATAGATAGATAGTTGGATACATATAGGATAAATGGATGGATAGGTAGACAGACAGATAGATATCTTGATAGGTTGGTAGATATATATGTTAATTGATCTATGGAAAAGAGATGAAGAGATTTATGGATTAATGGATAAAAAAACATTTATAAAAGTATATATGCATTTATCTTTTGGTTTACTTTGTGTTACATGAATATTGTTTTAAAAACAATGAGGTATAGAACTCTGGGTATAAAATATGCTGTATTACGGCTAACACATTAATTTATATTTTTATATAAGTAAATGTATAAATTTTGATGATTTTAATTCTAAAGGGTAATTACCGACTCAAAAGAATAGTTGATTTTTTTTTTATTTTTTATTAAACTCTTCCATAATATAAACTATAATGCTCCTAGATATTCTTAAAAATGTTAAAAATAATGTTTAAATATGAAATACTGTTTAAATGGTTTTTTTTTATTTAAGGAAAAAAAAATTTTTTAAATACTATTTTAAAATATTAAAAAAAAAATAAAAATAATGACAAACAGAAAGGATTTGTACAGCATGTGTGTAGAAATAATCTTACTGTTATAATAAACATCTGAATTTAAATTCAATTTTATTTCATTCATATTTATAAATTATAAAATATGCTTATGAATATTCTTATTTTTAAATCACAATTATTACTGTATTAATAAATCATAATATATTAGAAGGTTTATTTAAAAGATTGTTTCTGATTACAATATAAAATTAAGAATTTTAGTAAGTATTTAATGCATAATTCAAATGAATGAATTGATTATATTTTAAAAAATGATTAAAAATTCTATAAAATCTTTTATAATCTATACATGAACTAATCATAGAATCAAAGATTTTGTATGTCAAGCAAATATTTTAGTAATTGTGAACTAAGATAATATACTAAAATTAAGACTAATAATACAAAAATAATGTATATATATTGAACTGGATGGGAGGAAATCGCTGTGATATCTAATTTAAAATCTCTATCTTAACTCCAGCTGCACTCTCACTATTGCAGCAGAATAGCTCTTCAAGCAGAGAAGTATAATACCACAGGTAGATGAAACACCAATGGTACCTATAACCAGACCGAGGCTATACAAAGTGTAATCTATGATCACATTTCCAGGCTATAGATCTTCTCGGTTGCTAGATTCAAACCCCTGCCATCCAAATCACTTTATTTGTTTTGAGACTTAACGTCAGGTGCCAGATAATCATAAGTTAGATAATTAGCATGCTTAGACAACAGATATACAATATAGCACTTGATATATCCCCAAAGTAGCTCCTTTTCTCAACTGTGAAGGGAAATATTTAACACACTTGCCCAATGCTTATAATTAACTATAACTTAACCTATTAGTAATGCACTTATAAGATAGAGAATTGATCAGACAATAATTAAACAAACAAATAATTTATTTACACACATTCATAATTAAAACACATAATAAATTTTAAGTATACACACACATACATTTAAAATAGAATATAATAAGAATTTATGGGATCACTTAAAAATTACTGTGGCTATAGTTATTAAAGTTCATTAAAGTCTTTCATGCACAAAACTGTACAAATCTTTAAAATGGGATAATACAGATTATATTTACCTAGGATTTTCTTTTTGGATAGCACATTACACTCTTATGGATACAGTTCCTTGCTTGTTCCTGATTTGTCAACTACCAACTGGTTGACTTTTGATTTCCATTGATGGTTTGACTTCTTACTGATTTTCCACTTTCAATGTAGGAGAGAGATTTTCCATAGTTTACATATCACAAGGCGGGCATAAGTTTTAGGTGGAAAGCATTTGATAGTACTAAGGACTGGTATTGAAGGCTAGTCACACCCTTTGGTTGCTGTCTAGCACTGTATGCTGCTAATGCTGCTGGCTTTTCACTATTTTCTCTTCTTTAAAAAATTTTTATAAGACGGTAATGCTGAATGATAATGAATATAGACTGTATAATAAAATAGTAATATAATATATCTGAATGAATGAATCTCTCAGACCTTATAAATGCTTCTTCCTCATTGTTTTCTTTTTATCTTTCTCCAAGCTGGTTTAATTAAATTTTATATTTCATTAATTAAATTTATATTCTTTTTAATCTAACTTCTTGTTTAGATTAATCTAAGGTTTGATAAGATTGTGTCCATAATCTTTTTCTTTGTTACTTTAATTAGTGCAATGGGAGTTATTATATCTTTTCTTTTCTTTATCAGCCAAGTAACCTTTTAAGTGAATTTAAATTTAAAAGTTTTCTTATTTACAAATTATATATTTTAGTTCAGTTTCATTTTTACATTTTTTTTTTGTCTATTTAAATTTATAAAAAGAAAAAGCTAGTTTTAACTTTTTACCTAGAATTAATTTCTCCCCCCTTTTCATACTCACTCTTTAATATTAAAACTTTTATTTTTTTTAAATGACAAAATGATACAATACTTTATTTTTGCAAGTTTGCATTTAAAAAAAAACTATTTAAAATGTACAAGTTATATTTCACTTAACCACTCAGTTGTTATTTACCGTTAGATGCCATTGCTAGTTTAATTTTTCATAATGTTATTTACAGTTCATGGACATCTTGGTCAATTTTGGTCACAATTTCTTTATTTTAGGCTTATTTTATATGAAATTCAAAATTTAAATTTTGGTTCTAAAAAGTCCACATATGGCATTATATTTTGAAAAAAAGAATCAATTTTCTTTGCTGCCTGTTGGTGTGTAGGCCAGTCTCTTTTTTCTGATTGGATGGCTGCCAACTCTGGAAATTGTGCTGTAGGTATTTCTAAATGACAAAGTCAGAAACCAAACCAAAATGCTCTATGCATTAGTAATTGATTTTGAAGTATATATATATATATTGTAATTTTTTACATTTATAAATAAGATTTTACATTACTTTATTGAAATATAAAGTTTGATTTGAAAAATTTTAAATTTTACAAGAAAAATAGGTATGGGAAAGTGACTGCTGTTCAAGACAAGTGGTTGACAGTTACTGACTGTAATTTGCATATCAGGCATTTCTAAATGACAAAGTCAGAAATCAAAATAAAATGTTTTACACATTCATATTTTGAAGTAAATAAATATATCTATCAATTTTTTACATTCATAAATAAGATTTTACATTATTGAAATATAAAATTTGATTTGAAAAATCTTAAATTTTTCAAGAAAAATAAGCACGGGAAAGTGACTGCTGTTCAAGACAAGTGGTTGACAGCTACTGACTATAATTTGCATATCAGACATTTTTAAATGACAGTCAGAAATCGAAATAAAATGTTCTTAATGTTCATAATTGATTTTGAAGTAAATAAATATATCTATCGTAATTTTTTACATTTCTAAATAAGATTTTACATTACTTTATCAAAATATAAAGTTTGATTCAAAGAATTTTAAATTTTAAAAAAAAAATAAGCATGGGAAAGTGACGGCTCTTCAAGAAAAGTGAATTATGTTGACAGCTACAGAACTGAATAATGACACACAGATTGGTTGAAATATAATTCTTTTGTTTTACCACTGGCTATTTTTTAAACATTTTTCTTATATTTTTCTTCAGTTATTAACATTATTTTTAATTTTTCATTACATTTAACCAATTTGAATCTAAAATTATTCAATTTTTAGAAGCTGAATTGAAACAATTCTGTGTATTTTACATTAAAATTATTTTACATTAATATTTTAACAATAGAAACCAACTGGACATGAAACTGATGAATAATATTGTTCTCAGATTTAAGTAGTGGACCAATACAAAAATTAGACAAATGTTTTATAAGTTGAGATTCACAGCTAAAGGGTTAATAATTTCTTTTAAAATTAATTTGATCATTTATTAATAAATCATTTCATATGTAATTGCTGAATATATGTATTTTTAACCATATATTCATTGGTGGTACCCCCCCCTGTTTGAGAGGTAAAATGCATCAAATTGACCATTTTATCTCTAAATTTATTTATCCTACTTTAGTTTCATCAACTTCCAAGACAAAATATTTTATTTTATTAGTATTATGTCCATTCTTTGTGTAACCCAGGTATTTGTTTTATTTTTGTTGCCTACAATTCCGATCAACTACTATAATTTTCTTAATGTTTGTCAGGCAGCTCCTTTTTGATCAATCTCAGTGACTGAGTGTTGTAAATTTCTTTTTCCTTCCTGCCCTTTGCCATGACAAATGCATTGTTGTTGTATTTACATATTATTACAAATGGAGTTTCATAAATTTTTGAAAGTTTTTATACACATGTTTTTCTTGGTGGCTCACCAAGTTAACTCTTATCATAACATTGTCCCCTACTATAAATCCATTCTTGGCTTTCCTTGCCTCCTCTACAGCCATCTTCTTTAACCTCATTCAAGCTTGTCTAGCATCTTTTTTTTATCTATAGGTCCTGTCTCCACTGATAGTTTTGTTTTAAATGGGTAAGGTATGTTTTTCCAAAATGAAATTATACAAGTTCAAACTCTGTGGATTCATTTTTTGACCAATTCACCATATTGATGATTCATGGGATTTCCTTAACCCACCTATTATTATTGTATAATTCCCACATGACCTTCTCATATGGATTGGACTGTGTGCTGTGAATAGATGTGAATATGTGTTTTATTCTGTGCCTCTCAATCCATTTATTCCAATCTTCAGATATGAACAGGGTCCCATGATTGGATATGATTTTAACAGGTACTCACACAGTTCCAAAGTGCCATTGGTCCAACACCCTTATTGTTTATTTAGCATTTACCTGAGACACTGGACATGTGGCCACCAGTTTGGAAAATATATTGTAAACTACAATCAAATATCTCAATTTGTTAAATGGGGGCAGTGGTTCATAAAAATCTATAGCCACTAAACTATTAGGTTGTTGAGAAGATATAAGCCTCGGTGGACGTACTCCAGATGCATTGAGTGGTTTAGTTTTCAAGCATACTTTATACTTGTTTATTATGTCCAGAATGCTGGCATATACCCCCTGCCAATAAAACCAATGACACCCTTAATTTTATTTGCTCCATAGTAACCATACTTTTAATGAATATGATTCACTATCCACCTTGACATAATGACAGAAATAACTATATGTCTTTGTTTATCTTCCTTTTTTATTTTTATACTGTACCCCCCCCCCCCCCAAGCAGTATTGCTTTCCATCTCTCCACAATGGATTATTTCTGTTTTCTTTCACAGATTGATGCTGCAGGTATTTCATTATTTGCCCACAATTGGAATCTTTTCTTTGTCCTTCCTTTAATTTATGAAGATCATTTTCTATAGCCTAGCCTCCACTTATTTCCATTGCAGCCATGTATATGTCATTACAGATTAAATGCTGTTGCTCCTGTGATGCTGGATAATGGCTTAATGTGTGCCTGCTACTATATTTTATTTCCTTTGGCAGTATTTTACACTGTAATTAAATCCTTGGAGGAATAAACTCCACCTTATTAACCAACTGCTTGCAAGAAAGCTATGGTTTAAGAATTTGAGGCTTTTGTGATCAGTGATTACAATCACCTCAGTTCCTATAAGAAACTGGCAAAATTTTTGGAACACCAAGTTAATTGCTATAGCTTCCTTTTCAGTTATTGTGTAGTTTATTTCATGACCATTCAATAACAGCTAATAAAAAGGACCCCTTTCCAAAACCCTCTTGGATTTGAAAAAGTATAGCCCCCCAATCCAACTCCACTATTGTCAGTTTGCATGAAAAATAACTTGTGAATGTCAGAATATGACAACATGACCTTCTCTAAAAACCTCATTTTTACATTTTGAAAACTGTGATCATGCTGTTCAGTCCACACCCATTGCTCTTCTTATTTGAGAAATTGCAATAGTGGTTCCATGTCAAAGAAATTTTTTTTATAAAACTGGTTGTAAAAGTTACATAACATTAGGAAGGATCTTATATGTTTTTTATTTGTTGGCACCAATAAACCCTGAATAGGTTGAATTTTCTCAGGATGTAGTTGGACTCCCTTCCCACTTATTATATGGAATAAAAATTTTACCTCAGCAGTCATTACATTGCTTTTCTTTAAATTTATTTTGATTCCTTTTTGTTTATATTTTCACAACAGTTGCTTTAATTGAGTAAAATGCTCTTCTCATCAACATAAATTATCACAAAATTTTTGATCTCATTCAATAATACCTGGTCTAAACACTGAATTAGCCCTGCCCCACTATTTTTCAAGCCAAACAATATCCAGTTAAAGTTGTAAGCATGCTCATTATACTGAATTGCAGTGTACTTCCAAATTTTAGAATGTAACTTGATCTGCCAGTAGCTGGAAGTCAGATCAAACATCGAAAATACTTTTTTTATTATGAAATTTTATCAATAATTTGTATATAGATGGAGAGGCATTTATGTCAGGGATAGTTAATTTACTTAATTGTCTTGTGTCTAAACCCAGTCAAATAGTCCCATCCTTTTTCTTGATGGCTACAATAGCATTGTTAAAAGAGAATGAGCATTTGGATATGATTCCCCACTTTAGTATCTTATCTATCTGCTCTTCTACCTCCCCCTGCACTGATGAGGAACAAGTAAGTCCTGGCCTAATAGAGTTGATCCCTGATGCTGATGATAATAATAATAATGATGATGATGATGATAAAAATCAATTTGGTCCTGATTTACGATCGCTAACAAGTCTATGTTCATATGTCCAGTTTCAAAATGGAAAAAAAAAACAAATATTATTATAACACACATCAAAAGTGACAGAAAACAAAAAGGTAAATCAATCCAAAAATACAGAAGTGAGTATTCACAAGGGAAAAAAATCCATTAAAAAGAAACTACCTTTAAACCAAAACATGGTGACCAATCAGACAGATGAGTTGATTGGTGTCAAAGCAGTTAACACAAAGTCAGAAAACTGCAACCTGACAAAAACCTATGCCAATGTCACCAAGCTTAATTTTGAAAGAACCATCAAAGACAATAATGCAAATTTAGCACAAATACCAAGATTTAGAAAAGTTAACCAAAAAGATATCAACAATTTTAATATCAGAGACATCGGAAACCAATAATGCCCCCCCCCCCCCTACAGACTGGAGCGAGGAAGAAATACAGAAAGTAAATAATGATTTTAATAAAACAATCCCCAAAAAGTTATTTAATTGATTTAAATTTTTTTTTCACAAATATCGATAATATTATCCACCACTAATAAAGATCTCAATCTTCACAAGTTCCAAGAGCCTTGTTATATGAATTCCTGAGAGCAAATGGAATGTGGGCTGCAATCCAGCAATAGGAGAGCATCCCAACTCAAGATATATAGTTGTAGAGTTTTTCATTGAACATCAAAAATATAAGTTTCAAACTCAAATAAAAATACTAAAGAATTCACAGTAATAGTGGTTGACAGAGATGCACAAAGCTACATCATGTGAATATTAAAAAACACGTATTTCAGATATGGTATAAAAGAGTTCCAGCAGATGATGAAACCATTCGAAGAAGAATTTTAAACCTATATATTTTAGAGATGCACCAATACCTGTGTATAGCAACAGCTTTGAATTCAAAATAAAAATTAACCCCAACATAAACCTGGAAGACATACCCATACAAATTATTGACCAAAAAGCCATGCTTCATCTATATATAAGAGGCCTGAGATCACAATGTTACACATGTAAACAATGAGGACAACCTGGCAATACAATGCAACGCAAACCAAAATAATGCACAAAATCAAATAGCAAATAATCAAAATACACAGCCCTCCCATGAACAAACAAGTAATCTAAATCACAATGACCAAGACTCGAATGCAAGCAGCAAGACCAAACAACAGCCACAACTTGAGATGATACAAGAAAAAACCTAAATATAGACATTGAAATAATCTAGACATAAATTGAAAAAGCATCTGAAGACCAAGCAAATAATCCAAGCAAAACAAGAATGTCAACAACAAGCACTCAGCATAAGCCAAAAGTGCATGGTAATAATATAGGCAATGGAAAACAACACCACAAACTAGAACACACACCTGCAATAACAAAAAACACAACAACACAAACAACAGAGAGAAGCAGTGGCTGTACCACTCACATGGAAGAAACAATGCCTGAAGCAAGAAAGCATCCTGGTCAAACACCAAAAGAAAAAAGACGGACTCAAAAAACCAAAATAGAAGATTCTAACCATAATGAACATATAGGTAATCTAGACAAAACTTCAGAGTCAACTTCCAAAAAGATAGAAACAAGCTATAACTATGATCAAGAGATATCACATGCCACCACCCAAAAATAACCATTTCTGATCTGATTAAAGTATATGATAATCAAGATAACCACATTTAATGTAAGAGGACTGAACTCAATCACCAAGATCTACCAACTAAGACAATGGCTAAGCATACTCAGATTGATAGAAACCAAAGTTTATGCTAGCTCAAAAAATAACTCAACAAAATCTCTAAATAGAGAGGGTTTTTGTGTATGCTCCAGAGATTCATCATCCCCTCTGGAGGCACAAGACTTCTCATTATCCCAACTGTCCATTCAAATCATTTCACATAACATACATTGATTCTCATTTACTAATTGCAACCTTTCATCATCAAATTATAACAATAAATGTGATTTTTGTCTACATACCTACTTGGCCCAACATTATGTCTAGCATAATAAACAACATTAACTCTCTCTAATTGCAAACACAACAAAACCAACAATATTAATTGGAGATTGCAACATGTGTGACCAATTTCTAAAAAAATGTGTAATAAAACTTGATGTATTCTAACTTTTGATTGAAGTTATTTTTGGAACCTAATTCTGACATGAATTTATCTAATTGATTGACTTATATAGATTATTGAGCACACTGAACATCAAATCTCATAGTCACCTTGGTATTTTAAAAATACTTGGTCCTTAGAGGTTTATGGAAAAAAAATCATCATTTTTTTGCTAGTGGAAAAAATAATATTAATAGTGCAGTTAGATAGTCTTCTAATGATCTTCTCAGTGACCTTTTTAATATAATATAAAACAACTCTATAATTAGTTGAGTTGTCAATTTTATAATCTTTTTTCTTTTTAGTATCACTGTTATATAAAACTTTATATATGAGATTTTTATTGTAACCATTAGAAAGTAGAATCTTATTAGTTATTTCTATTTCTTGAACAAGATGAGTTTCATCAGACAAACTATATTCTCTTATCAAAAGATTTTTGCCACAGAAAATATATGAGCAGGATGATAATGAAAATTACAATTAACATCTTGTATGGGTGGATTTTCTATAAACATATATTGATAAAATGTCATCAAATTTTTTAGCAATTAAAACAGAAAAAAAAGTATTTTGCTATTTTTAACTTTCATGGTAAACTTAATATTAGGATATCCTCCATTAAGAAAAACAAGAAAGGAATTCAAAGCAAAAATACCATGAAACCATATAATAAATATATCATCAACTTATTCACCAAATAGAAGGTTTCTTACTAGCTGCATTTAATAATTGATTCTCAAAATTATTCATGAAGAGATCAGCAATTACAAGTCATAGTCAAGAGCTTATAGACAGTCCTTTAGTTTGTTTATACTTTTGAAACTTATGAATATAAAATGTATTTTAAGGCATTGTTTTGCTAATAAAATAATAAAATCAGGTAAATTATTGTACTGAGTTATTATAGATAAAGCTTCTTCAACAGAAATTCTGGTAAACATAAAAGAAACATCAAAACTTACCAATAAATCACTTTTAGCTAACTTAATAATAAAAGTAAAATGAATTTTTAATTCTTGATTAAAGGTTATCTGTCAACTGGTTGCAAGCATTACTTAAACGTTAATTAAATGTGATTTATTGGTCAGTTTTTATATTTTCTTTTTGTTTACCGGTATTTCTGTTGAAGATGCTTTATCTATAATAGTTCAATACATATTGCCTTAAAAATACATTTTGAATTCATGACTTTCAAAAGTATAAACAAATTAAAGGACTTTCTATGGGCTCTCTACCATCATCTACAATTGCTGATTTCGTGAATAATTTTGAAAATCAATTTTTAAATGCAGCTAGTGAGAATCCTTCTATTTGGCTGATAAGTGGATGATACATTTATTATCTGGCCTCATGGTATTTATGCATTAAATTCTTTTCTTGTTTTTCTTATTGGATGTCATCCTAATATTAAGTTTACCATGGAAGTTGAAAATAAAACACTTTCTTTTTTAGTTTTTTTAATTGCTAGAAAATCTGATGACTCTTTAACAATATCTGTTTATAAAAAATCCACCTATACAAAAAGATATTTTAATTTTAATTTTCATCACAAATCCTACTCATATATTGTCTGTGGCAAAAATTCTTTTGATTAAATCATGTAGTTTGTCTGATAAAGCTCATCTGGCTCAAGAAATAGAATTAAATAAAAAGATTTTACTTTCTAATGATTACAATAAAAACTTAATATGTAAAGCTTTACATAGCACTGATACTAAAAAGAAAAAAATATATAAAATTGACATCTTAACTTTTTATAGAGTTGTTTTATTTTAAATTAATGGGTACATTAATAAAATCAGTAGAACTCTATCTAATTTAAAAACTAAGACTAACTTTTACTTTAGCAAAAAAAATGGTGATTTTTTTTTTCAAAAACCTAATGACCAAGTACTTTTAAAATACCAAGATGTCTATAAGAGTCCATGTTTACACTGCTCAAGAAGCTATAAAGGTCAATCCAATAGACAAATTAATGTCAGAATTACAATACATAATAATGCATTCAATCATAAGTTAAATAAATTAGTTTTTAATTCATAATTTTTTGGAAATTGATCACATACCTGATTTTGATAATGCTAAAATACTTGATAATTTAGAAAATTTTGATTTGAAGTCCTTGAGAGAGTCTGTTGGAATATTGAAAAGAACAAGTGGTTTAAATAAGTCTTGTGAAACACAATGTATTCCAGCCTTGTGGAAACCGCTTATTTTATATTTTTCTTCTAAAATCAACTAGAAATCAATTAATTGTAAAAGTAAAGAAAATAAAATTTTTTGTTAACCTATCAATTATAAATAATCAACCATCAAATATATTTAAGAATGATTTTTTTTACCTCAGGCTCAATCTCAATCTCGTCAGTAGTTAAGACCTAACAGTTCTTCATTAAGATCTTAATCTTGACAATGATGAATTATAGTTTGTCAAAATATCGAGAATTTAATAAAGAAAATAATGCACAATTGTTTTATTTACATCATATAACCATGACCTTATTAAATATAATATATATATACACACACCAATAGTTACATTATATTTATTAATGAAATATAATATAACTATTGGTATGTATATATATATATTACTAAAAGTCTATCCATAATAATTGTTCATATTAAAGGTTTTTTAAATTTATAAATGATTTACATATTAAAAGATTACAATCTGATCTGGCATTATTTCAATTCATTAATTTTTCCCAATTCTGAATAAGGTTTGAAGTTTGTTTTGTCAATAAGATTTTTTTTTTACAGTTTTAATCCAATCGCAGTTTTCGTCAACAATTAGGAATTTCATAGTCATAGTAGTAAATCAAAAACATTTCCTATGCATTTCTTATAAAGTTGCCTCTAGCCTACCATTATAGTATGATCTTTCAAATAAGTTTTTTTTAAGAAATTTGCTGTACTTTCCTCTGTAATTGAAGAGCACATTCTAATTTTTAAATTTAGCCAACTTTATTTATATTTTAACAGTTATTGAAAGAATTGTTAATTAATATAAACTTTTGTATAAAAAAAAAATCCATTATTAGTCATTTATGTTTTAGAGATTAATTTCTTCTTTGTAAATTTTTCTTCTTTTTTTTTACATGGTTTACAAATTATCTTATTTCAAAATTACTTAACAAACAAAAAAAACAACAATAGTTTATCCCAGTAAATATTTTTAAATAAAATTTTGCTGGTTTATTCAAAATTACCAGATTATCTAAAAAATTACTAGATTATCTTAAATTACTTTAGATATTTATTTCCTTTTAGAATTTCTTGTTAATTTAAGTTTGCCTAATCAATATATCTGAATCTATTCTTTACAGTTTTTTTGATGGTCGAGAGGTCAGCGGCAACTGTTTTACAAGCGGTTGTCCCGGGTTAGCGGGTTCACTTCCCGGCTGATGCTATGACACATGAGAAAAAAAAAACTAAATGATTTTTTTTACTTTTAAATAAATGATGAGTATTCTATGAGTATTGTACAAACACATACACATAGACATAAAATCATATATAATTACGTTTCCATACTCTGCCATTCTAGATATTAATGTAAAATAATATATAGCTATTATGATAATATTATAAGATTATTTGCTCATTAAATGTGTGCTCTCCTATTTTACCTAACTGGTCTTATCCCCCCCCCCCCGTTTTACTAATATACTCTTTGCTATAATACATCTTTATTATTCTCTGTCTCTTCTGAAATGATCGATGATTATTTCACTATACATATATTAAAAGAGGTATAATAATTTAGTGCATTCCCTTTCCATAGTCCTGACCAGAATTTGATTTCAGAATTTGTATTTTTTTCCAGTTATATATATTCTAACCCAATAATTAATTTATTTATATTATTTTATTTCTAATATTTTTATTAGTTCAGTTTATTTGCACTTGTGACACTAATTTTTCTGGTTGTTGTTAAGGCAACCAAAATAAAAGCAACATATCCATTAATTTTCCAATATGATCCAAAATACTTTTTATATAATACAATTGTACATTCAATTCTCTTAAGCCATGCCACGATTGTAATAATAACAATAATTGATCACTTATTAATTTAAAGAATAATTATAATAATATTAATCTCAGGGTTCTTTGTTTCATGTAAGGAAATGCTCGGCAGTATTGTGTTGTCGCATATGACTGTCATTCTGGTCGGCTATAGGAAACATTTATTTTTACTTAAATTCAATGTGTCTTCATCTCTCATATCAACTGCTATATTATTTAAAGAGATGATAATTCTATTCAATAATGACGTATAATTTTGAATAACACAGCCCTTTTTTTTTTTAGAATCTCAGTCAGAATAATAAAAAGACAAGGGTGCTTTTTGTGTCCTTCCATCATCCATGACAACACAATAATATAACTAAGATTTATTACTTAGACAATTTAACTAAATGGGAATGGAATAATGTGCAACCAAAGTTAATGGTTTGGGAATAAAATTCATTTTTTTTTTTTTTTTTTACACAAAGGTGAATGTTTAGTCTTAAGTTTTCAACTCCATAAATAATTATCATTAAACTAAAATATAATGACATATTCCGATCTGCTTAACTTTATTTATCTGGTATATTAAGTTTTTAAGAATTTGGAATGATTTCAGACTCAAGAAAAGGTTTTGCAGATATTGTGCAAACACTTATATTTAGCATATAAAAACAAAAAAATGAATCTACAACAAATTTTAACAAGACTATAATTTATTATTATCACAAAAAAAAATATATGAACATTTATTCAATAATCCCATAGTAATACAAAAATATAAAATATAACTGACATTAATCTGTATACTCTTTTGGTTATGGACTAGAGGTTACTACTTCTCCTGTATGCAATCATATGGATTGATTAACTAAAAGTACATTTCATTACCAATACATTGTTTATTAAATTTTGGTAACCTTGTAGAAGCTTTTATTCAAAATTATTGACTAACTATTTTTTTTTTTTAAATGATTAATCCAATCATATGCAATACGCAAAATATTAAATTTATTTCTAATACATTTACTTTATTTATGGTCTTTAATGGGATAACCTATTCTAATTATAGGCCAGCTATCAGAAGTTACACTTACCATCTTACATTTAACTTAATGCTAACTTAAGTTATGATACAAATTTTATTCATATGTATAATTTTAAATATGAGTATTATTTAATTACTAACCAGAATTAAATATTGCATTTGAATATTCCTTCAGTAAATAAGCGTTTTAAATTACGCAATTTTAATTACTTTCTCCATTGATTTACTTGTCAAATACTAGCAATATTTAGCAGCACAATACAGATATTGATCTTAGTTACTAACGCACTATTTATACTAAAGTGGATCTTGAGGAACTAACACCTCCAATATAACCTTTATCTTGCCCGAACTTTCAAAATTAAGCACAATAATCAACACCTTCCATGGTGGAGCTATCTTTATTTTCACATGAGGAATATGGAATAACCACGAAGGTCTGTAAAGTAATCTACTACATTAAAATATTTTGGTGGTTTCTTGCCTCTTACTTGGGCATACAACGAACACACACCAAATACAATCCTCTCCTGGGATTTAAACGAATGAAGCATACTAAATGCTAGATAAATTCTTGATCGTCCTATCTATGAGAATCGATCACTTGGGCTATAAACATACCCGAACATTATATTTAAAATCTTCCTCTCATGGAAAACAAAGCTTTTGGGGAGATCATTTTTCATCCCACAAAATAAATACATTATAATTATTACCTATGCGAATATTAAGCATATACCAATGCTATATCTGGGCAGGATAAGTAAATACACTGATTATAATAAACTTATGTTACCGTGTATACTTTGAACAACATCTGAAATCAATGGACATCATAGAATAAAAGTATAATAATTTTAATTTTAATAAAGGAACATTCAAAAATAGTTGGTAGCATACTATCTTAAACTAAATAAAGTGGATGTGTTATTTAAGAATAATTAGGAATAACTTCCTCAATTAATACAATATAAATTCGTTTCAAAACTTTAACAAGAAATATTTTGTTATAGCATTTTTTTTTTTTTAGTTACTTCTGATAATTTTCAATATTTATTTTACCCCTTAAATATCTAAATATTTTTCTTTTACGTATCTAACATACAAAATTTCTACCTACAATTGTATGTAATAATTAAAAGTTATTTTATAGATTTTTTTCTTTCGTGTTAAATATCAACTTAACCTATAATAATTATATTAAAACATACCTTTGTCATTACAAGGCTATTAAATATCACTTGACCATACAGACTTTAATCTATGTGCTATAAAAAAAATACATATCATTTATAACTTAGTTTTAAACAATCATTAATTAACAAGTGCATACTCTCTCATTAGAAAATGTTTTTCTGTTGAGCAATTGGTCCAGGTGAAGAGCTTTATCCAGTCGTATTTCACGAAGCAAGTTTAAAAACAATAAACGCATGGTATTATTTCCTTTAAATAAAAGTTTTCTCTTATTTTGTGCGTTTAATAAATTAGGTAAAGAAACATATAGCAGAATTGAAGATTAATTCTTACTTGAATTAAACTACTACAATTTTGGGATCCAAGAAAATAAAATATACATATTCTAACATAACGAACAGTTGACAATAGACGATAAACATACACAATATTTTTTTTATTGACGATACGTATACTTATTAGCTAGCTTACTTGTAGACGAAAATGCGCAATTTTCTGAAATAATCATTTGATTATAACTGCAGTCAATTTACGTGTACAGGAAGTTTTAATAATTCCAACTAATGTATAATATAATATATCATTTATTTTTATCATTAAGTCACTAAGATATTTGGTTTTGTTCCTACTTTAGGAATTATAAAATTTTTTTTTTAACGGTAACTTCTCCGTAAGAATGCCCCTATATAACTTTTCCTATATTTACTCTGAGAAAGTTTATATTTTTTTTTTATATATATATATTTTTTAAAAAAAATATACAGGTGCATAATTTAATCTTATTTATCATTATTATTATTTCCAGACAATTCTTGGTGAATAAAACATATTTTAACGTATGTAACTACATTACTTGTAAAGGCAGACAATATTGAAAAAGAGCGCGAAAATGTTTCTAGTTGATTTTCCTTGGTTTCAAAATATTTCTTTCAATTATTTTTTTTTCTTCTTTCTATACCAAGAAAATATCAATAAATGACATAAAGTTAATAAATAATTAATCTTTTCTTGGAAATCGCTTCTTTTCCTTAATTTAGATATAATATAATTTTTCATGACTCTTTTAGTTAATTCTGTCATTTTTAACTTTAGCGTGAGACAATAAATTTTTAAGTATAAAAGGTCTTTAAATAGGTAGATGGCAAAGAAAATCAGGATATCTTATCAAAAAAATTTAGCCACACATTATATTATTAAAATTTTACTTTGATTACTTTTATTTCTGCAAAATAAAATGAAAAAATTGAGTTACCAAATTTCAGCACTGTTCCTTCCTTGAAAACTAAAAGCAGACTATCTATATATTTTTTTTTAAAAAATGATCTTGATTATGAAATTGGTTGTTTCGTTTTGTTGTTGTTTTTTTTTTTTTACTTTAGCGACCTCTTCCAGAAAAATAATCATTTGATTATAACATAAACAAAAGAAAGGAAAAACTTATTACAATCATATAGTTTTCAGTATTATCTACCTGGATTACAAAGTAATTTGACAATATAAAAAAAAATAAATACATTAAATTAACAATCAGTGATGTATAGTTCTTTAAACATTATATTTTTTATTATTTTTTTTTTCCTTTTTTTTTTTTACAAAAAGAAATTACCAGAAGTTATTGCGCTTTATGATAAGACACTCATCCACTCCCCTCTACCCATCCAAAATCAATTACTGTTTAGCTTTTATACCATATTAATTTGCTCTAATTATTAATATCTAAATATTAAATTATTCATGTTCTCTCTTTAAAAATGACATTGAGTTATTAAATCTATTAGTTATTCACCCAAAACATGCCAAAGTGAGTGAATAGCATACTTTATTAATCAATTATTACTATTGTTATTTTATCTTTTTATTTCTTTAAAGAATAGCATTGTTTTCCTGCAGAAATAATGCCAAGTAAACCAAGTGTCAATAACACTAGGTTACAATATATATAGCCAACTTTGCTATCCATTCATTTATTGACTTGAAAATGTATATTTAGTTGTTTGTTTGTTTTTTGGCTCAGAATTAAAACAAAATAAGAAAGTCATAAATTCTTGTAATCTAACGAATAATTTGGTCAATATTGCCTTCTTCTTCATTGATTTTATGTAAAAGGATGCTAGAAAAGTCTTTATCCATCATGGACTTTGGAATGTTGTTACTTATACTACCTATAATGGAAACAATTTTTGTTGTTTGACCTATAAGTTGTAAACATTTTTTGTGAAGGAAACAGAAATGTATGTTAGTAGTTGATTAAGCATATGTGTTGGAAGACCAATTTAAGTAAAGTAAATATTATCAGTAAAGTTATTTGGTGTAGGTACTGATGATGAAGTTTTAGGTTGAGCTAGAAATTATATAATGAAATATATTTGTGATGAATCAATCAATGGCTAAATCAAATAAAGAAATATCAAGTTTAACTTCAGGTCGCTAAATTTATATGCTAATTATATCTAATATAATATATGACTGGCAAGTAGTTACTTTTTATTTTTACTTAAATTTATATTTATGTGGCCTTTCATGATCCAAGAAAACTGAAGCAGATCCCTATCAAGCAGAAAATTAATGTTGTGTATCAAACTTTTTGTGGATGTATGTTATCATATGTAGGTGAAATGAGGTTCAGTATTGAAAAAAGATTAAAAGAGCATGAATTATTATGCAAGCATGTGAAAAATAAAATAATAATGATTTAATGACTGCTTCAGTTTTCTTTGATCATGAAATAACATGTAAATATAAATTTAAGTTTGATATTGAAAGTGTTAAAATTCTTCATGAAGAGAGAAACCATAATAAAAGAAAAATTAAGGAGGCACTTTTAATAAATAGAAATAAAATGAATTTAATTAATAAACAAGTTCTTAACATTACAATTCAGGATTCATGGGATTTGAGCTGATAATGTTTACTTCAATTTTGTTTTTTTTAATTTAACAGCAGTTGAAGCAGATTAAGGAATTAACCAAAAGTACTTCTGCAGATTGAGAGACTGTATATAATTATTAATTACCATTATATTTATTATTTTTATTGTTATTACAATAGTTTTTTAATTAACAGATATTTTATTTGTCACCCCATCATTATGTATATTTCAATCAAATAAATTAATCAGCATCTTCCATTTTTAAATATAATTCATGTTAAGATAGTATTTTTGTGGAAAACAAAAAAGATAATATATGCAAATGTTTCAAGGGGTTATGTTTCCCAATTACCATTTAAATGTCAAATTATGTCAATAACTTACTGTTCCAGTCCTGTGAAACTTCCCAGAAAGAGCATTGAGCTAGCATGTTGGCAGATTTTTCTTAGTAGCTTATTTGCTCTTGTAAAATATAAAAATTGTCAATTTATTTGAAAATAACATAAAACATTATACATTTTAACAGGGTGGATATAATCAAACCCTGTTGCAATAGATAGACAAATACATAGTCATATGCTTAATGATATTATTATAGAACATATTGTTATTAACAATACTAAAATTTCCAGATTGATTTATGATCAATGATCATTTATTTAGTTTTATTGCATTACATATATATATTTTAAAGAGGAAAGCTCATAAAAGAGATATGGGAGTATACATGTGCTCTGATTTTTTTTCCTTGTTGCCAAACCTGGCTATGGAACATGAATATCAATAGGATTTAAAAAAATATTTTGTTTGATAAACTTTTAGAAAATATTAAAAGTTAAAGAAAGAATTATAATTTCCAAGATGGAAGATCTATTAATCTACAAAAGATGAATAATAGAAAGTGACTTTTGCAAATCCTGGGAATGTTGAATACTAATTTTTTTAAAAAAAAAGGTGTAAAAAGCTTTTACGGCACATACCAAAGAAAGCAAATGGAATGTTCATGGGAAAAAAAAGTGAGTTACAAAAAGGGGCGGAGTTGGCAATTCTTAAAGTAAAAAGAAAATTTTTTCTTAAATATGATTATTATAAGTTTTGGTCATGAAAAAAAGCAGGCTTGCTCATTGCATATATATATAAAATCTAGATTAGTACTATACATTGGTAGAATATGGTCAGGCATGGGTAGAAACTTCAATGTGTGGGGTGTCTAAACCTCTCCCCCCCTAATGTATAGTAGCTGTTGGTGCCTGAGAAGAATTTATGCCTAAGAAAACTGCCTCAATAAAATAATAGTGCTGGACTATCACGACACTTGTTGAAAGAAAAATATATAAATGATAAAATGGAATTTCGCAGAAGTGAAACCTAAACTCCATACATTTGTTTCATCATCTAAGAACCAGAGATTCTACTTCATCCATGTGAGTCAATCAATTCCCCAGGGAAAACACAAGTACTGTTTCTATTTGTACATATATGTATGATGTACTAGTAGGCTTATCTAATTAAATTCCACACTCAAGAGAAAATTTATAGACTGTTTAATCTAAGAAAAAGTGACAGGTTGCCTAATTATGAGCTCTTTCAGTTGCACAGAAAAGTTTAAATTAATTCATGTGTTGTTATTATCAAGCATATAAATCCTCCCATAATTAAAGTATTGTAATATACATGTCATAGCATGTTTGTGTGTATGGGTTTTGGTAAATAAAAAAAAACTCAAAAAAAAAAAAAAAAAGAAAGAAAATCTAGAAGCATGAAAATAATAATTTGTTATATACAAAAAAAGGGAAATCAGTAATCTATTATAGCAATACGTCTATTGTAAATGTGATTGGAAATAAAGTTAATGAATATTGTTTGTGTGTGTGCTAACAGAGCAAAAATATTAAAATGTTAAATGAAAGAAATCGAAGTATTATTTGATTTATATAGATATTCATGCAAATAAACATATATTTAATAGCAAATTAGCCTTTTGAATGTTTTTTTTTTTATTAGATTAAAATAGGTTAGATCTACTCCCGATAATTTTACCACCCACCCTGAGAAAGCTAGCCGAGGGTTGGGTTATTATATCATCATATTATATACTTCATATTCTTCAGATTGGTGCTTGGAGTCTCTAGTGAGACATCCATAAATATACTGGGTGTAATATTGATGATAACTATCTCTGTACAGGACACTTCATCCTGAATCAAGGTGGTAATATAAAAGATTGCATTTTATAAAATGGATAATAATATGATTTTTATTTTTTTTATTCACACGTGTATGTATATATATGCTCATACTCATGTAAAGACGAGTACCTTAAATATATGTTGAGGAAAAGGGGTGCACTCACTATAATGGCATCTCAATGAAAGGCCAACAAAGAGAAGTAGGTCAATGAGGGAAATAAAATATAAAAGTAATTTAGTAATAAAACTAAATATATATATATATGCATTTTTTTGTCAGATCACTATTGTTTTAGCCAAAAGAAAAAAAAAATGAAAACTATATTATCAGAATTTAATGATGTTGATATTAAATTTTTATAAGGAAGTTATACTAATTTTAGATTATATGATATATCCAATTGAGTGCAGAAATCCAAAAATAGAAACTTTATCATTGCATCATAATAGTTTATTTTTAGTAAGAAATGAAACAAATAGAGGAGTAGTTTTTAATGTCAGATTTTTATATTCTATTATATCAGCTAACGGAAAAAATATATATATAAAAACAGAGTTTGGTATCCATAACACATTTTTATAAAATTAAACTTGCTTTATGAAATTCTCAACTGTCTATATAGTAATATCAAAAAACAAAAAATATATACTCTACTTCAGAAAAATTTTTTTTTATGTCAGCACACAACTGCAGAATGTATTATAATTTTGTCTTTATGAAAAGTTGAAAAGTCATGTCACTATAGATGATTTGTTCTCAATTCTATATAAAATCAAAAGAGTGCAATGCTGTACTTTTATCTGCAAAATGCCAATAATAAAAGCATTTTCATAAAGTGGTTATTTTAGGTTAGACTAGTTTTTGAAGAACCTTTACTTTTATTATGAATTTTTTTTTGTTTTGTATAGGTAATAGACATAAATGTTTTTTTCCCCCTATAATTAATTTTTTTTTAAAGTAATACAAATATTAATGATGTACAAAAACTAATATTCAATTTTTTGCCACTTATTACTATAAAATGTCATCATAATCAAATAAATATAAGTAATGAATTTAAATTTTTTTTTGTTAAATTAATTTTTTTTAAAAGAATATTCAAATAATAAATTACATTTAATTTACAGTAATACAGTACATATGATTTTAAAATCTTTTACACATTTATATAATAATTTCTGACAATTTTCTGAATTTGAAACCAACTTTGAACAAAAGTTTGGAAATAACAATAGTCTACCACTACTAGTTTTAAAAGTGAAATTCTATAAAATAGAAAACAGAAGCAAGTCAAAATAATATAGTGAAATATCTGTCCAGAGTAAAATATAAAATCAGGCAATGAAATACACTTGAGGCATAAGAAGATAAATTTAGAAATATATATATGGGACAGTATGAGTTGGTAAACAGAAACATATGTTTAAGAAATATTGAAAGCATAATGAAGTCAGGGAAGGGGCAGCACTGTGCTTTGGGGGTTTGGAAGTTTGGAACTTGGCATGCAGAAAGAAAAAAGAAAGGAAAAACATATGCCATATATCACACAAAGAGGATGGGGTGGATAAGAATAAAAGTATATGGGGGAAAGAAGGAGGAGACACCAGTAGAACACCTAAGGAGTTTGTAAATATACTTTCAGAGTTATAGAACACCGGGCAAGGAGAAAATGACAATAGTGTCTTACCACTTTGAAGGACAGGGCAGGAATTCATGGAACTCATTGTTACACCAGCCACAGACATTCCTGGATTACAAGATAGCTCTTGAGAGAGCCTTCTGGAGTAAAGTGAGACAGGACAACATTAGATCCTAATTAATAAAAGAGAAGTTTTAAGAGGGTGGACCAGAAGAATAGGTGCATTTTTTAGGCATCAATTAACCACACTCAAGACATTAGAAGAGAGTAATTTGTCTGAGAAGCAGATTGTAAAGATAGTGTACCAGAACCTTCCAATAAAAATAAGATGGATGCTAGAGAAAGGAGGAGGGAGCTCGACTAAAGAAATAAACAGGATATCAAGTTAAATGGAAGCAAGTGTGAAAATGAGACAGATCCAAGAGTGAAAGGAAGTAGACTAAAGGAGTGACATAATACTTGGACAGCAACCAAAGTCAAACACATGGGAAACTTAATTTGTTCATGGGAGGACCACACACTAAGTTATGCATGCTAAACATGCCCCAAAATACAGATAGCAGCAGGACAGACAAAAGTGGAGGTGCTTATCAATTCAGGGAGTCAGGTCTCTGTAATAATGGAAAGATTGGACTATAGACTCACAAGAGAATAAGCAAATATGCCCATTATTCCATTGAAAGCTATACAAGTGGCAATGGATAACAACAGAAAGGCCAAAGTAAAATGCAAACAACAGTGGCTGGATGTCAAAATCCACGAGTAAGTTGTCCCCATGTATTCTTAATCATGAAAAATTTGATCTGTGATATCCTATTGAGAACTGACTTTTTGTACAAATACAAATGTAAGTTGAACTACAAAAGCAGTTAAGCCACATGTAATAGGTAGATGGTCAGATTTATAGTAGCTAGCATGGGAAGTTCAATAGGGGCTTTGCATGTTGCTGATGAACATAATGATGACCCGATAACAGAAAAAAATACACCAGGTGAAGATGGCCATGGGAGAAGGAAATGAAATACTAAGAAAAATACTGAAGGCATACAATCAGGTATTTTTAGACAAGCCAGGTGTGATTCCAGGGTTTGAACTAAGGATTCAGGTAAGCGAAACCCAGCCATTTAAGGCAAAGTTATACCTAATTCCTCATCAATATAGGGAACAGGTGAAGGAGCAGATAGATCAAATGTTGGAATGAGATATTATATCAAAAATCTCATTGGCATATTGTAACCTGCAAGTCATCATCAAGAAATAGGATAATTTCCATATAGTTATGTCTTGGTGTGAGGCAATTGAATAAGATCATGGTTCCAGATTGCAACATACCTTCACCTATGCAAGAATTACTCAGCAAGAATTACTCAGAAGATTAAAGGAAAAAGGATTTTTTCATCCTTTGATCCAACTGCAAGCTATTGGCAGGTAAAGTTGCACCTGGAAGATTGTAAGTATAAAGCCTTTCGAAATGATGGCTGCTCATATCAGTTTAACCACATGCCATTTGTCCTAATTAATAGCAGGTCTGGCTTACTATGGCATTTGGATCAAGTATTATCTGCTGAAGTCAAAAAATGGTTACAATGTATGTGGACAATGTATTGGTGGCTTTGGCTAGCATGAAAGAACATGCCAAAGATGTGGAAATGTTTTTAAAGGAATGTTGTCATAAAGGAATCAAAATAAACCAGAAGAAAAATGTGCTATTACAGGAGGAAGTTACATTCTTGGACCACCTTATAGGAACCCAGGGCATCAGGCCACACCCAGATAAAATCTCAGCCATCAAAGGTTTCCATCACCTAGGTCCAAGAAGCAAATACAATCCTTTTTGGATATGTGCAACTTTTACAACCAGTTTCAAGTGTAGTTGGCTAACATATGGAGCCATTAGTTAAGTTACTGAGAAAAGATGTAGTGCGGGAGTAGGATAAAGAGCAAAGTCAGGCATTCAAGAGGGTAAAGCAAGCATTCACGAAACATATAATGCTGGGTTTTCCTGACTTTGAAAAACTCTTTGTAGTGCAGATTGTCAGCAGTGAGTATGGGCTGGGTGCAGGTGTATCACAGATTCAAGAAATTGGTCAGGTGAAAGTGCTGTATTTCTTAAGTAGGCTGCTCAAGGATCCTGAGCATCATTACACTGCAACAGAAAATGAAGCTCTAGCTATTGTTTTGGTCCTTTCAAAGACTCCACACACTGTTATTGGGATCAAAGATAATTGTGGTTATGGATCATAAGAGTTTAGAGTTTATTAACCACAGTTATCTGACAAATAGTCAGTTGGTGCAGTGGAGCTTATACCTCCAAGAGTATTATTATGTATTAAAGTATGGTCAGATAACATTGTAGCTGAATCTCTTAGCCATAACCTGGTGTGTTTTTCATTGCATCACCTTAAAGCTGAAAATTTATTTGTGGCAAGAATAAAGTTAAGAGTTATTGAGGGGGTAAATAATGACCTTAAAATATTGGCCCAGCATCACAGGGATGATGCTAAGCTAAGTCAAATAATCACACAACTGTAAGGGAATAAAATAAAAAATGATGGTGAGTCCAGACATAGGATTGATTGATACAAACTTGACTAATCTGTTCTCCAATACAGAACATAAAGTGAACTGGAAAACTGACCTATAACACAACAGCAAATGAGGAAAGCTATGGTGACTCACATTCACCAAATATACAGACATTGCAGGATGTAGAAAACCAAAAAGTGGCTTAGGCAGTGGTTTATTGGCCAGGCATGCATGGAACCATCATGGGGATGATCATCCAAAGTGAACTTTGCAGGGGATTAAGCCTGCTAATAAGAATTATGCATGTCCAATGATCTCCATAATTCTGAGGAAGCCACATTGGATGATTGCCACAGATTATTATAGACTGTTGCCTGCATTTAATAGAAAAAAATATTTATTGGTGGTGTATGATTTATTCAGTAAATTTGTGGCTACATATCCAATGATTCAAGCAAATACACAAAACACCATACGTCTCCTTGAAAAGAAATATTTTACTGCAATAGGAAAACCCCAAAGTATCAAAACCCCAAGTATCCTCTCAGGTCATGGTATACTGTTTATCTCTGGAGAATGGGAAGCATGGATTCAGGGGTCAGGGATCAATACATACTAACATTAATTAGTAATCTCCAGTTAAACCCATGTGAGCAGGTGATGTGTAAGTTGGGTAGGTTGTTTAGGACCTACATCCCAACTAATCACTGAGGATGGGTTAGAAAGATTCCAGAAATAGTGAAGTACATAAATTGGGCAGTTAAGAAGTTCACAGGATTTTCACCATGCAGCTCCAGTTTGGCAGACACCCCCCCCTAAATTAATCAAGGCCAAAATACCAGGACCAAAGAAAATGCCAATAAATGTGGAGGAGGACAACAATGATCTAGTCATGTTGAAGACCCTGCATGTGCGTGAGCCAGGGAAATTTATTTGTAAGAAATTATGCAGTCTGTATAAAGTACCTTTTCCTACTGGTAAGTGTCAAGGGAATAATGCAATCTGGGTGGATACTAGGCTGGAGGTGAAGGGATTGTACAATATTCATTCTCTTAAGCCTATTTCGTACAATATTCATTCTCTCAAGCCTATTTCATTATGAATGGGTGGTGATATTTAGCAACCATTCAAATACATAGATTGTATTTATAAGCTTCCAGGAAGAGGGTATTGTAACAGGGCAGGTATAATCAAACCCTGTTACAATAAATAGACAAATACGTAGTTGTATACTTAATGATATTATAGAACACATTATTATTAACAATACTAAAATTTTCAGATCAATTTATGATCAATAATCATTTTAGTTTTATTGCATTATATATATATATATTAATGAGGAAAGCTTATAAAAGAGAAGTATGGGGGGTATATAAGTGCTCTGATTTTTTCTTTGTTTCCAAACCTGGCTATGCACATTGCTATTTATATATATATATGTGTGTGTGTGTGTGTGTGTGTAATTCAGTGGAACATGAATATCAATAAAATTTAAAAAAAAAAACATTTTGTTTGATAAACTTTTAGAAAATATTAAAAGTTAAAGAAAGAATTATAATTTCCAAGATGGAAGACCTATTAATATACAAAAAGGGAACAATAGAAAGTGACTTTTGCAAATCCTGGGAATATTGAACACTAATTTAAAAAGAAGGTGTAAAAGGCTTTTATGGCACATATCAAAGAAAGCAAATGGAATGTTCATGGAAATAAAAAAAGAGAGTTAAAAGAAGGGACAGAGTTGGCAATTCTTAAAATAAAAAATAAAATTCTTTTCTTAATTATGATTATTATAAGTTTTGGTCATGAAGAAAAGCAGGCTTGCTCTTTGCATATATATATATAAAAATCTAGATTAGCGCTATACCTTGATGCAATATAGTCAGGCTGGGGTAGAAACTTCAACATGAAGGGTGTTCAACACCCCCCCTACCCAGAATGTATAGTAGCTGTTGGTGCCTGAGAAGAATTTACACCTAAGAAAATTGCTTCAATAAAATAATAGTGCTGGATTATCATGACACTCATCGAAAGAAAAAAATATAATTGATAAAATGGAATTTTGCAGAAGTGAAACCTAAACTCCAAACATTCATTCCATCATCTAAGAACCAGAGATTCTACTTCATCCATTTGATTCAACCCATTCCCCAGGAAAACACAGGTACTGTTTCTGTTTGTACATATATGTATGATGTACTAGTAGGCTTATATAATTAAACTCAATGCTCAGGAGAAAATTTATAGACTATTTAATCTGGGAAAAATTGACAATTGGCCTAATTATGAACTCTTTCAGTTGCACAGAAAAGTTTAAATTAATTCATGTGTTGTTATTATTAAGCATACAAATCCTCCCATAATTAAAGTATTGTGATATACATGTCATAACGTGTTTGTGTGTATGGGTTTTGGTAAATAAAATTAAAAAACTATCAAAAAAAGAAAGAAAATCTATCACCATGGAAAATAATTTATATACAAAAAAAAGTGAAATCAATAATCTATTAATGCAATATGTCTATTGTGAATGTGATTGGAAATAAAGTTAGTGAATATTGTGTGTGTGTGTGCTAACAGAGCAAAAATATTAAAATGTTGAATGAATGTAATCAAAGTGTTATTTGATTTATATAGATATTCATACAATTAAACATATAATTAATAGCGAATTAGCCTTTTGAATGTTTTTTTTTTGATTAGATTAAAATAGGTTAGTCTTCTCCCAATAAAATTTTACCACCCACCCTGAGAAAGCTAGCTGAGGGTCAGGTCATTATATCATTGTATTATATACTACATATTCTCCAGAATAATTTTTATCTATGGGTGAAATTCATGCTTGGAGTGTCTAGTGAGACATCCGTAAATATACTGTGTGTAATATAGAAGATAATTATCTCTGTACAGGACATTTCATCCTGAATCAAGGCGATAATATAAAAGATCACATTTTATAAAACAGATAAAAATATTATTCTCTCTTTTTTTGTTCACACATGTATGTATATAAACACTCATACTCATGTAAAGATGAGTACCTTAAACATAGGGTGGGAAAAAGGGATGGACCCACTACAGTATAGTTTTTATAATTGTTGCATATTTTTACAAAAAAAATAAGAACACAATCAGATCCTGCTTTTTATTTTGCCAGTGTTTATCTACATATTTCATTAAATTTTGGGAGTATGGAGATTAATTAATTTAATATATACTAAAGAAACTAATTTTAGAACTTAAAAACATATCCTGCTTGCATAACAAGTTTACAAATAAAAATATACCAAGTGAATCCGTTAATTATCAGTTTATACTTAATAAAAATATAAAACTGAATGTATTTATCAAAATTTAGAAAATATTTGATGTAACTAAATTTTATGTATTGAAATGATAAAATTATTTTTACCTGATTGTAATAATCCATAATTTTATAGCAGGTATAGATAGGTTGGGTAATACAGCATAGATATTTTCTTTGTAGACAAGCTATGCAAAATCATTTAAATATAATGAAAAAAAATATACATTTTAAGAAGCAAATAAGTCAAAACACTAACAAATAGGTATAAGTTATGTTGTGTACATGGATATGTGCATACATGAATGTGTATTATATTTTTTATTATTTATACATTAATAATAAAATATGTTTTAAGAATTTTTTAAAATACTGTATAAGGTAATTTTTAATATTATATATTTTAAGTTTAATTATTAAAAAGGTAATAATAATATATGATTAATATTTTAAACTTATAAAGCCTTTAATAAAAAGATTGTTAATTTATATACACACATTGTCATTATTTTTAAAATTAAATAATTTAGACAAAACACATTCAGAAATTTATGATCTGTGTGTTATAAAATTTAATAAGAAATTGGATCGTCTGCAGCTTTTTTAAGAAAATAACTATAACTGAAATATTTTACATGAATTTTCCTGCAATGGCAGGCTGAAATATATGAGATTCCCCTGGATATCTAAACCAACTTTATAGAAAGGTCTCTAGAATAAATCAGAAGTGAAATATGAATTCTCATTCTTTATAGCAACTTGACAAATAGATTAAGAAATTACATACAAAGGCAATCGTCAGTACTGAGTGTTATAAATATAATTCAAATAATTCAATAAATAAAGGATTTGCAGTCATCAATCAGGATATATATATATATATCAAAGCTCTAACATAAATAATTCTGGAATATTTTATATTTATGACGAATTTATTTAAATTAAAATTAAATACTATATCAGTATCTCTGTTTGTATGTAAGTTACTGGTAAACCTTGTAAGTAAGCTTTAATATAAACTGTTTGTAATTTGAGTAAGAACTCTTAATATAAAATCATTATAAGTACATTATTTATTGTTATTTATGTATTGTAAAATGTTTTATAAGTATAATATATTTATAGTAATAATTGTATGATTTAAATATTTAAGGTTTAAATATATTTTTAATTTTATTTTGTTAATAAAATGTTTCTTGTAGGTTTATTTATCATTGACAATTAGAAGAATAAGTTATTCATTTTTTAGGCAAATAAATTATTGGATCTCAATTTAGAAAAATATATACTGTAATGGAATAAGTATATGCCGTTACATTTCTTTCAAATAAAAGTGGAAAGTATATAAAATCACCCTCAAGTATATATATATATAAAGAGAATTTAATAATTTTATTTAAATTGATATATATATAATGCACAGATGGCAAACTAATTATATAACTTAAAGTTTAAAATCTGAAAACAAGATTGTTTTGATATATATATATGACGCTGTTAATTAGTTATTCTAATGTTAGAATGGAAATGATTTTCTATATTGACATAATTGCAAACAGGCCCTTGGGCATAAAGTTAGATAAGAGATAAATTCAAAAAATACTAGTGATAAAAATTTTGAGTTCCAGCTCTAAAGAAAGTTAACCAATAACAATGGAAATAAGCACATGGTCCACAGAGAAAAGTCAAGCCAGGTAAGATCGATCCTGTAATTTGCTGATAAAAATTTACAAAGATATAAAAAGAAAACTTTGAAGTTGAGATTCAGATTTGGATTATTCTTGCTGATTGTATATTATTAAATATATTTATAAGTGTAGTGCAGATCTTCAAAATGTAGGGATCATGCAATAAATTACATTTCCCACATTTGCTCCAGCTGTAGTGGTCTTCAGATTATGATGGTTTGCCGGAAATTGGCCAACAACAGACATGTCCCCATCTAGAAGAATATGAAATGGAAAGAACTTTGTATTCTACCATGTATCATTGATCACCAAGATGGACTTTAATAAACCTACAACCACAGAAAGTATGAACTTTAATAAGCTAATAACTTTTTCAAATACTTTAATAGTTTAAGAATTTTTCAAATACAATACTTAAATCTAAACAGAACCCATAAAGTCTCTTATCTGATTAAGCAGAAACTTAAATTATTTGTTATATTTTATTTTAATATGTTTGCTAGTATTATCATTTCCATTCTCATAATTTCTTTTAAATTAATAATTTAAAAATAAGTGTAAATAGCTGCATAGATTCATAAGATTATGTTAGTTTAAGGTGTGTTAATTTTGGGCTGATTGTCTCATAGTTAAATCAGTGCTGGTGGATAGATGTACGGATGTTTTATGTCAATGTAATTTGAGGTGCATTGAATACTCATTCCCTTGTACTGCATTAGCATACAGGGCATAATACCCACCTGAACATATGGCAAAAAGTGTAGCCATCATGTTTGTCAATGGTTGTAGAGTATTTCCTACACTATTGATTTTCTTACTCTCTGATTGGGACAGTAAGCTAGCAAAGACCACTATCCCCATTTACAGAGCTTCTCATATATATATTTCAAATAATTTCATTCTTGCATCACCAATTGGGCAGTGAATCATTTCTGTCTGTTGGTGAGGTTTATTAATGATCATGGGAAAGATGCTCATTCCTTCTCACCATGATTCTTTATTTCTCAAATGATATCATGCTACAGATGTAAATTAGTATTAGCATGGTGGTGTTATGCTCATAATCTCATTTTGCATTGGTCACATCGGTATATCAGTAAGCTAGCATTGGTTTGAATGTGAGATTTTAGCCTAAGGGAATGGATTGGTTACTGCGTAATCTATGTAGCATATTCACACTTATTAAAATATTAAAAATTATATTAAATCAATTAAATGCTTTTTATCTGTGCATATGATTCAAATCAAATATATTAACCCTTTTAGTTTTACTTAATTTTATTGGCCAAGTGAGGTAAAACTCTAAACTTTTGATTGGTCAATTACAGAATTAGCAGTAAAATATTTATTCATCTTTTAATATTATATTCATTTTAGTTTCATTTGTAAAAAGTATATTAATAATTTGTCAGGTTATGAAAGTGAATGAAAGTTTTTTCAAAAATAAATTTTTATTTATAATTATAAAAATATTTGATAGCAGTGAATATGAAAAAAAAAATGTTCGTAACAAATTAAAAAGTGTTGCCAACATCACTGATTTCTTTCTCAATTTTACATTGTTTAAAAATAAATAATTTTTGCTAAAATCTTAACTATTTTTCTAAAATAATTTTATTTTTAGCATATTTTATCAAAATAATTTATAATATATCAAAAAATAATTTTAAAATAATCTAAAACATTCATTTATCATTTTCAAAATGAAACAAAGAAGTTGGAGCAGTAAAAATTATTGACAAGGTGTATTCTTTGTCCAATATGGTCAAAAACCAATCAGCGCCAAGCAAGGACTGCCTTCTTCCATTGTTAAAACTAAAATTTGAATATTATTGATTTTTTACTTGTAAAATAATTCAAGAGAGGTCAGCATCTTACGGTACTTTTTTAAAGCTTTAAAATGACCATAAATTGTTTACCATAGCATTAAAAATGACGGAATTTGAGTGACTTGAAACCATGATCATTTTTAACTGGATAAGAAAGTTAAAGAGTTAACTAGTTAATGAAACTTTCAGAATTTTCTTTTTTTAATGTGTGTGTGTGTAATAATAAAATGTTTCGATTAAATAAATTTTGGCAATAATTTATTTTATATATTTTATTGATATTTAAAATTAGAATTAATTTTAGCATACAGAATTAATTTTAAGCTTAGCTTCTCCCTGAGTTAATGACTGGGGATTTCAGTTTGATAAAAGAGAAACCTCTCCTATGCGTATCTGCCTACTATATAAATATTTCCAGGTTCAAATGGCCTGGTGGCGCCTTGTATGGCAGATTAGATTAAGGAGGTTTTACTTTGAATGTTATAAATTTAAATAAATGAATGTATAACAAAATTAAATGAATGTTTATCAATGTGAATGGTATAAATTTAAAATGATTTTTGAAGTTCATTTCGTATGTTTTGAATGAGTGTTTAATGCTTGATATAACTTGATTCTTGCTAGAAAATAATAATACAACTAAGTTAATGTAAATGCATGGATAAATTTTTTTATTATTTATGGAGTTGTTGAGCATTGGCATGAAGATATTAAAATTATTAAAATCTGAAATAAAGATTTTATCATATGTATATTGTTCTGTTTTGATTACAAAAAATGCAGAAGTGGAGTTCTTGCTTATTTGTATTGATAATGATATGCATGCTTTGCTCTTTGCTTATTTAAATTTTAATATTCCATACAATGCAGTGGAGATTCTGATGTACAATAATTAGATTACTATTTATTTGTAGGTATTGACAAAATTAAATTTTATAAGCTTATATAGTTATGCATGCTCTTGAATGCAGACAAATGTACTGTTGCTATAAACTATTGATGTTAAGAATCCTAGTTACATCTGCCTAATCATATTTTAGATATGACTTATATTAATGAATATTATATGCATATCTTAATTTTGCCTCATTCTTGAGAAATGAGTATAAGATACAATATTATAATATTACTGTTTGTAATAGAATTGCTTTATTGCAGGTAATCTGCATAATATGACAAGATGTTTTGGCTATTGGTTTAAATTATGTCTAGGAATATCATCTTATTTATAGATATATGAACTGAAATTGTGTGCATTGATGTTTACATGATCAAACAATATTGAGCAATATTATCAGTGTAGAAATAAGATTATACATAATAATAAAAGTAATTTATTGCTAAATGCGAAGTTTTTATGGTAAAATAGTTATATATTTAACAATTATAAAAATGTGATGTTTGGTTTTATAATTTGTTGTGGATATAGTAAGCATTCCTTATCTCACTTGTCAATAAGTTATTGTAAATGCAATACTACTAATATGAAAAGAAATTAACTTGTTGAGTTATTATTTTGTTTGTAATGTTTTTAGTAATTGTTTGCTTGATTCATATTTAAAAGATATATACTCATAGTGGTGGATGGATTCTTATTTAACCACTGCAGTATATTAGTATTATTACTATTGTTAAACAAATATTATTTTATTATTAACATCTTTATCTGATTATATTATCTCAGTATGTCCCATGGCAATGACACAATTGGTTGTGGAAATTTTAAATTTAAATTTAGTCTGGCTATTTAATTCTGAAATAGTGTAATTTGTTTATATATATATAATTGAAAAGTTAATGCATTCCATAATAAGTAGTCTAAAATTTACATCAGACTGATCATATGTATTCAGAAAATTTAACTTATTATCAATCTCGCCCAATATAAATATGTCTTTTCAACTTGAGTCTCATCAGATCTTATGGGAATCTAACTTTACAAGTTCAAGAACTATATGAAAATAATAAGGGTGTATATACACATATACGGCGCAATAGTTTTAAATCAAATATCTAAATAATTTTTAAACATTCACATCTTACAGAAATATATCTCTAAACACTTTTTGAGTGCGTGATTGTTAAGATCAGGGCACTTGATGAATGTAGTTATAGAATTAAATATGTATTACTGATAAATAAGTTGTAGGTATATAAGTTATTTGTATATATATTTGCATCTTTGTACGTTATTATAGATATCACACATATATAGCTGTTTTTATATAAAATTCTAGTAGTGGTAAAAATATAATTTCATTGGTTATATATATATTGTTTTCTCTGCATGATATTATTTACTCGCAACAGTAATATATTATTTTAAAAGAATATAGATATTTTTTTATTCTTTCATAACAATTATTTGTCTGTTATAAAAATTTTGATTGAAAAGATTTGAGGTTTACATTTATTTGGAATTTTTGTATTGGTTTAGTATTGCCTTATATGCCATTTTCTCTTTATGGACTAATTATAAAACAAATTGTGACATTCAGAAATTGCTATCTAAGCTTTTTTCAGTCATTCCATGAATAAATCGTTTAAGAAAAACCACATATACAATTTTTTGTGAGTTCTTTTAATGCTGCATCGAATTCATGTATACCCCCCCCCCCCCATATTTATCTGCAAATTCTAAGATAGAAAAAAGATTGCTATATTGGTCTTAGGTAAAATAATTGTTAATTTTTTGAATACTAGTGTATACATTAAATTTTCTTTGAGAAATAGTTCACCTAATTTATTCTAATAAATTTCTATCTATAGATGAGTTTGAGTTAAACTGGTCTGTACTATTATGGTTTACCTCTGAAAAGCTGATTATCACTAGTTGTTCATTTCTTTTTTGTGTGGGGAGATTTCTCTGTAGAGAGTATCAGTAATTATTCTTTTTAAAAGTTTTTATATTTTTTAATTATGATTTATATTAAAAGTGACTAAATGTTTGGCATATCTTGACCACTTTGAAAAAAGAATAGTTGTCTTGAATCACACTTTAAATATTATAATGATCGGGGTTTCTGGAGATCAATAGAGTCTTACCATATCTATACTACAGAGCACCACTAGGCTACTTGAACCTAGAAAATTTATAGAGTAGGCAGATATGCGCTATTAAAGATCCAACTTTTATACATATATTTTATTCTGACCATCAGCCCAATGCTACTAGTTCATGGAGATGCAGAGATTTATGAGATATAAATTCTTATCAAAAAATATTTTAAATATTAAAAAAATATAAAATAAGCCACTGCCAGTAATTAACACAAAACATTTATTTGAACATATATAAGATTTAGAATTATTAATTTAGTCTAACCTTTACTTTAATAATTTTCCTTTTATAAAACATTAGAACTTTACTTTAAAATTTGATTTACATTTTTAACCTTTTATTTTGAAGTTCGCACAGATGAGTTTAATATTTTATTAGAGCGTCGAGTATGAATAGATTACATAGATTGCATTTGAAAAGAAAATTTTCTATCTATTAATTTAACCTTAGGCCAAAAGTCTACAGTCAAACCAACGTCAATCCATCTGACACATTGATGTATTCAATGCATCATGAATATGACAGCACAATACCATACTGTCAGGAATGCACATCTGAACAGCATGGTTAAGAGAAGAAATTGTTTCTCATCCAGTACAGGAATGTTACATCTGTCTGCAAGAAGAACAATAAAAAAGAAAACTCCATAGGAAGGGATTGTGGTCCTTTTTGCCAACTTACGATCCCATTCCATAGGCAAAAGGGAAATCCGCGGAGCAGGGAATACCATCTGTCTCCGATGGTCAATAAGAAATAGGCTTATTTCGCCCAAGTGCAGCATATCATTGATCCTGCACATAGTGGACCTCATACTACAGTTACTAATTACACCAATGTATCCAATCAATTTATCCAATTTAACTACAAAACAAATAACCTAAGATTTACCCTCCCTTAAACTAACATAACTTTATGAATCTATGCAACCATTCACGCCCGACTTAAATTTAACATTTATATAATTTATTTTAAAAGAAAAAAAATCATAATAAAAACTTAAAAGCACAGAAAAAATAAATTAATGAAAATGATTTACAAAAAATAATAATACATTCAATAAAACAATTATTACTAACTGATTAAGCTTGGTCAGATAGGAATTTCTATTGCAATATTATTTAAATACTGTGAAAGTTTTATACTTAAAGTTCATTAATTAACCAATGTTCTTAAGGTTTTAACATACTGGAAAAGTTTCTTTTTTAGAATTAAAGTTCATTAGTTAGAAATCCATGCTTAGCAGTTGCTTGCCATTTGGAGCCAGCGTTAATTCCCCCAATGTCCTGTGGTCCTCAATATAGGAAAAACAATGTCATTTCTCTTTACTTTTAGCAAAACTGAAGGGATTGAAGAGTGCGTCTTTTCAATCCCTTCTCCTTCAACTCTCTCCACACTAACACATATAGTCACATCTCTATCTTCTCTCCCAGCTCTTTTTTCACTCACTTTATTTCCAAACTTTTTCTTTTTATATTAATTTTGCAGATTAACTCAACATTACGTCATGATGATGGTGACTCTTTCATTGAGGTCTGTTTCCTGAGGGATTTCTTTTATTGGCTATTAGTTTCTATTGTTTTTTCTCTCCTATCTGACCTTTACTTATACATTTTGAAATGCCCAAAGGCTAGTTCACTTGGACTAATTAAAATAATCATTTCCATTTTACAATAGCATTAATTAATTTATATCATTCTTGAAGATATATTTTTATCTTCAATTAAATCTTTTAAGTTCTTTTTTCTGAAAATTTAGTTTTAAAATACCTTTTTTCCTTAATAAAGTTTTCTTTTAATAATTTTTTCATCTGCGCAATTTTATATATATATATACGAGTTTAAGATAGAATTAATTTCCAATTTTTATGTCTTAAAAAAGTTTTTATATGCGAACTTTTCTTTTTAATGTCTAATTTTTTAAATAAATAATGTAACGGTGTATAAGCTCATTACAATATGTTCTGTGTACTCAGGTATTTTCAATAATGCTAAACAGGCAAGCATCAAAATTAAAATTAAGTAAGACTAAGACAACCTTCAAAAGTCACCAATAAGTTTATTGTATTGAAATAATGAGAATAATAATAAATACAAACAATACTTTATTTTGGAAAAGTGATTAATAAACATTTTATGTGTGGGATAAATTATCCTCATACATTGTCCATACATACATATAGTTTTTCATCAGAAATGGAAAAAAGTTTAATCCATTATTCTAATTTTTCATATATTTAAATAAATCATACAATATAAAATAAAATATCTTAATATAAAAGCAATAATTGTACTCACACATATATATTAATTATTATATTGGCAATGTCAAAGTTACATAGAGATACTTTTGAAAACCGAAGTGCATGTACTCATTTATGCAAATATATATATAGTACATACATACATGTAGAATTGAAATAAAGAAGGGAGAAATGAAATATGCAACAAGTTGATACATTTATTTAGTTAATTTTTCTTCTGTTTCAAAACAAATAGTCTTTAAATTTGTGATGGAGATGACCCAAAAAATTTATAAAGACAGCAAATGCTTTTATATGTAAATAAGGTAAAAGTATTGAAATGAGATTTCTCTCTCTCTTTCTCTCACACACACACTCTTGCTAGAAGTTGAGAAGAAAAAAATAATTTTTTATCAAGTTAAAAATATACAAGAAGTGTTAATTTGTAACTACTTTAATTTATTAAAAGTGATTAAAATGCTTTTTTATATTTGGATTTTGTGTACTAGACAAGAAAATAGCATGTTGGTTCTCTTATTGCAATATAATACCCAGTATCTTTCTTATCAACTATTTGAAGCTGCTAAAATTTTATAGATCAGTTGCTAATAAAGTTACTCTATGTAATAATAAAATACTAATGCTATGAATCATTGTATTTATTGCTTGTTAGATAATATTAAAAAGGATAATGATATTTAAAGAAAGAAGTAATATCAAAACAAACGATAAGATAATTTAGAGAAAAAAATTTAACATTGCATATTTTTCTTTAACATTAAAGACAAATAAATAGAGATATAATGAACTACAAAAGATTATTCTAATTAAAAAAAGAATGAAAACCAATAATGAGATTTTGAAAGACAATATTGTATTTTGCTCATGAATAATGACAGTATACTAAATTCATTAAATATGAATTATTAAAGGAATAAACTATATTGTAATTTATGAATGCAAAGATGAATGAAACCATTTGATTGAAAGTTCTACAGAAATTATTAATAATAATTTTTTTCCATAGGAGAGAAATTAAAACCTAAACTTTTAAAGGAAAAGATTATTGTTATTTTTAGCTTGAAAAGTATTCAAGAAAGAAATCTCTAAGAAAGGTACTATTATTTTATATTGTCATTAATAAATTATTTCATTATTACTAAGTTGTTGATTGTTATTTTACACCTATATTGAAGCAAGTATAAAATAAAATACTTTGATATTTCATAAAATACATGAATTACTTACACTTATTTATCATATTGCTATAATATTTTTATTTTATACCACACATGTTAAATGAAAGCATATAATTAATGCCACACAAGACATATAGAAAATAATCACCTCCCTCATAGCTCTGAGAACATGCTGTCTGCTGTGTGATATTTAAAATTTACAATACTAGAAGCAAATAAGTATTTGTATATAGAGTGAGCCTTAGTTAATCAACTACTGGGCTCATATCATTGGCTTGTATATTCTTCTACTTCTTCTTTTAATGCTAATAGTTACCATTATAATATAATCAAAAGTACACCAAACTCACCACTAAACCAGACTAACCAAAGAAAATAAACTTAAAAAACGTGACCAATGATTTCATTGTTACAAGCAGATTTCTCAAGTATAAAGGATGAAAAGAAAACAAATTTATGCTAAATATTAGTCACCATTTCACTTACATCTCACACACTCTTAATAGTAAAAGAACTTTTAAACATGTCAATTGCTTCAGAATCATAAATTTTTAAAAATAAAAATTTTGAAATTCTTTTTAGTTCATTTCTTTCAGTGAAGACAATCTTAGCCTCATCAAAATTAATAGCATGACCTTTATTTCTTTCATGGATTTATAAAACAGAACTGAGATTTTTTTTATTTCTAACCCTATTTTTATGTATCTTTATTTTTTCATTTAAGCTCAAGCTACTCTGAGCTATATATATATATATATATATCTTCTTATAACAGCAAGGGATAATATAAACTATTCCAGGAATAGTCTTTCTATTAAAAATTCCCTTTGTAGTATTTAAACAAATTACTATTTTTACATACAATTTTATAAGAAATCAATTTAAAAGCACAGAAATAAAAACATATATTTTTTATCCTTCACATTATAACAATTACTATTAAATAAAATATTTTTAGCAAATATATCAGTGCCAACACTCAAATAATTTTTATAAAATTGACCTTTTTGAAACAAAGCTACCTCATTAGAATAATTTAATCTCTTATTCCTAGAACAATAATTTCTTAAAACAGCTACTTTATAAAATACAGATTGATAGCTATTAAGTATATTTATGGATCTTAACTTCTGAGTGTACTTAAACATGATAGCTATCAATTTATATTTATAGAAATTATTGTTATAGAAATAAGAGATTAAATAATTCTAATGAGGTAACTTTATTTCAAAAGGGTCAATTTTTAAAAATTATTTGAGTGTTGGCTACTCTGATAAATTTTTTAAAATATTTTATTTAATAGTAATTGTATTATTGTGAAGGTTAAAGAAATATATGATTTTATTTCTTTACTTTTAAATTGTTTTCTTATAAAATTGTATGTAAAAATAATAATTTGATTGAAAATAAAAAAATTCTTGGAAAGGTTTATTACTTTGAATCATTTATTAAATAATACAAAAAACATTTTTGATAGAAAGACTATTCCTGGAGTAGTGTATATTATCCCTTGTTTTTGTAAAAAGTAGGTCAAATAGTTTGAGCTTAAATGAATGAATAAAGATACATGAAAGTAAGGTTAGAAATATCTCAGTTGTGTTTTATATATACATGAAAGAGATACGGGCTACATTTAATTTTGATGAGGCTATGGTTGTCTTCTTTGAAAGAAATGAAATAAAAAGAAGAATTAAAGAATCTTTATTATTAAAAATTTAAGAGTCTGAAGCAATTAACTTGTTTAAAAGTTCTTTTAGTATTAAAGATGTATGGGATGTAAATAAAATTGCAGGTAATATTTAATTAAATTTGGAGTAATTCTGATTATTTTATTGACTAGTCTAGCTTTAGGCTTTTAATGTTTTTATTAGGAAAGTACTTGTTATTATACAGAAAGGTTAGGGGTTTAACTATTATATTTTTATTACATAGAAGCTCCCAGAAATGATACTATGACATCATTTATTTATGAAAATATTAGAATTAATATATATAATATACAAATGACCTTTTCATCAAATATTGAATTTTGTTTTTTCAAAATGTTGCAATTATTTTATAATTTCAATCTACATTGCATACATAGTGACATATATCTCTTTTATATAAAATTAATTAGAACCTATTATAACAATAATACAATGTACACAAGGAACAGAAAAAAACCTGTATAAAAGTACACTATATAATTTTCCATTCATTTATCATTAGCTAAGTATTAGTTAAATTATTGATGTTTTATCTATATTCATACAATTATGATTGTTGTAATTAATATATTTGATTTCATATATCTTCTTTCTATTAGGTTCTTTAATATAATTTAAAAGTTTTATATTTTTTACATAATTTATTTTATGACTGTATTTTAAATAATGAATATATGAGAGATTTATTATCTCTTCTATTAATTGCATTTTTATGTTCTTTTGCATTTTCACCTAATTGCTTTCCTGTATATTCCCTCTTAAACCATACCACAATTTTCACAAGTAATTTTACATAAAATTCATTGTTTATATTTTATATCATCTTATTTTATAATTACCTATTACTTTGTCAAGATTTTTACTATTTAGCCATCCTATTTTAATGTTTTTATCTATATAATTTGTATTTTCTAATAATATATGATAAATATTATGGAAATATGAAAGTTTTATTCATTTTTTATTATTCTTTGAGTTGCTATTATTTAAAATATAATTACTATTATTATTTTAATTAGGTGGTTTATAATTAAAAGATATATTTGCAATACTCTTAGGGTTATAACCATAATTTTTGTATAATCCAATAAAACTGTTTCTTTTGTGAAGTACTATATTTCTATCTGTATTATATTTATCATTTTTATGTATTAAATTTTTTAATAATTTCTATTTTCTGTATCCATGCTTAATGTGAAGATATAGAAATTATCTTTTTTAATATATGTTTTTTAATAAAATGTTTCAATATAATTTTTATCATTATCTATATTAAACTCTATATCTAAATATTTTATTATCAAATTGTTTTTTTATACATTTAATGTTATATTTATATAAATAATTATATTCTTTATAAATATTATTTATAGCTCTTTTGTATACCATTTATTAAAGCATCACCAACATAACTAAAACAATGAATTATTTCCTTGATTTATTATTCTTTTTTTAATTGTTTTGATTTCCAAAATAATTAATAATTAATGAATTGGAAATCAAACTAATTATAAATCAAAAAATAATATATTATTCTAGATATGTGAATATCTTAATAATTGATAACAAATAACTATAAATAATATTTATAAAGTAATAATATATATAATGTTAAATACTAAAATAGAATTATAAAAATCTTGACAAATTAATAGGTAATTATAAAATAAGAGACAATATGAAATATTAAAAATGAATTTTGTATAAAATCATTTGAGGATATTGCAATATGGTTTATAATGGACCTACTGAAAAACAATTAGATGATAGAGTAAAAGAACCTAATAATGTAATTAATAGATAAGATGATAAATCTGCCTTATATATTCATTATTTAAAATACAATAATAAAATAGATTGTGTAAAAAAAATGTAAAACCTTTTAAATTATAGAACCTGATAGAAGAAAAATATCTGAAACCGAGTGCATTAATTACAACAAACATAATTTTATAAATGTATATAAAACATCGATTAATTTAACTAATTCTTGATTAAAAATAAATGAATAGAAAATTATATAGTATATCTTTGTACAGGTTTTTTCCTCTTTTTTGCACTGTATTTATTGTATTATTGTTATAATAGGTTCTAATTAATATAAAAGTGATATATGTCACTATGTATGTATGGTAGTTTGAAATTGTAAAATTGTTCAATACACTGAAATGAGCAAAAATCAATATTTGCAAAAAAGAACTTTTCTGTATTATTATTGCTATTATATATATATATACAGTTATTGCTGTTATATAAAGATATTTTATTTTATATTGTACGATATATATATATATAGACAATATATATTTTGAGGTTTTCTATTAATTATTATTTTACATACACAACGTGATAACTTATCAGACAATATCTTAACATCAGTTTTAATCAGTCTTTTGCTTAGCCTAGCCAATTTGAGTTATCTGTGCATTTTAAATCTATACAACATAACTCTAACTTAGCCAGAGATTGCTCTCTTTCTCTCTGTGCAAGAACTTTATTATTACTCAACATGTAGTCTATTTTTCTATTATCAGAAAATAAATCTAATTAGCATATCCCTCTCAGCTTCATTTATTATTCATTTTATTATACTGTTTGCAAATTTCTGGAGTGCACATTTTCACTGAAGTAGTAATACAAACAATATATTGCTTGCACATGATTACAAATTATCAATAAACTTTATTTGTAGTAATAACCATATATATTTGCACATAGACAGCCACACCTTCTTTCATTTTAGAAAATAGTCATTCAATCTTCAGGCCTTCTGCAATTTTTTTATCTGTTTAGTTAGAGGTACATATTTCTCTTCATTGCCATCAGCAATTATGTCATCTTATTCTGATAAACTTTATAATAAATCATCTTCCCCCAGTTCTGCTTTACCCACAGCTGTTTACTTCATCCGCTTGACTGTCAATGAGTGTTTCCACATTTGATTCTTCTGAGGATGCATGAATACACTTTTCACTTCTACTAGATTTCAGTTTTGTATTGGCTAGTATATGTTTAACATTATCTACATTTGATGTATCACACAAATGCAGAAGTAGGTGATTGATATGTCTTTTGGCATGTAATCCATTCTCCCCCTTGATTACTCTAATCACTTCAGATACAACCTCAATGATGACAACCAGGAATCCATTTCTTTTTAACATATATCTGGTCCATACTGTTTTACATTTTATGAAGTTTTCACTGGAATTTTCCTCATCTAAAATATTTTTTCTAGTAATACTATCCAGTGGAAATAGATTTGGTAAATGAGTATGACACTTTCACCACATTCTGCTGGCATTTTCAAAGTAGTCATACATGAAATGAAGTGTTGATAAGTATAGCCTCTACAAATGCTTACTTAATATCTCTAGTTAACATTTTCTGAGCATTGACATCCTTTTATAAAGTGGAGTTAAAATATGGCATATTCCTTTATTCACTAAATATTTATTTAAGTTCCAAAGTATCCTTGGATAGCAAAAACTTCTTGGAGGACTCTAACTGTGCACTCTATGCTAATGTTTGTTACAAGCTTATACACAGTATAATGAGAAAAAGAATCTACAACCATTAGGAACAGGTATTCACTTATTGGACCAGTAATAACAATATGAATCCTCTTCCCATGATTAAAATATTTTTTAGACAAATTCACTGTAAACTGGCATACAGAATAGTTTTTTATCTGTTGTTTGATCTCTTGATTTAATTTAGGCCATCAAACATGCAATTGCACTAAATTTCTCATTTGCACAATGCCTGGATCTCTGTTATATAATGATTGAAGCACCTGCCTGCAACCCTCAGTTGGTATAAACATACAGTAAGTCATCATAATGATACATTAGCTAGATAATCTTTGATAAACATTCCTTATAGACATGGCAACATAATTTGGCTGATATTTTGGGCATCACAGTTGAATATAGTTTATAGATGTGGTCCTGATTCATTTACTCAGCAATGTTAGTGCTTTTAAAATTTTCTGAATTCATTTTATCAATAAAGTTCATTTCACTGATAACTGGTGAATGCAATAAAGCATCTGAGTGTCCAATTTCATCAGGCTTATAGATTGACTCATAATCTAGATTAATTAATCATATTAGTCCCTGACTGATATGTTCTGGAGCTTTTTATTTGGATCATAAATCCCAAGTAATGGACAATGATCTGCATACAGTAAAAAGTTTGCCTATATATAAATTGATAAAAATTTTAATTATAAACATAATAACTTGGGATTCTTTATGCAATAGATCATTGTTTTTTCAGAAGATGTCAAAGTCCTTGACATATACATTATTGAATGTTTATCTTCAAAACAGCTGTGAAAGATGACAAAGTCCAAATTTGAAGTGTTGATGGTTACAATCATTTTCTCATCAGTATGGTAATGTACCAAGAGTTGATTGGACATTAACATAACCTTTGCATTTTGAAAAGCTAAATTGTTTCTCAGTCCATCTTCAGCATTATCCTTTTTAAAATAGTTCATATAAATATGGTAGAACATGTGACTTTTTTAAAGAAAGCTCTCATAAAAATTCAGTAATCCTAGGAAGGCTTGCAAGTCCTTAATATTCATAGCTCTTGCCATATCTTTTATAGCTCTAACTTTTTATGGATTAAAATATTTTCCTTTAGTTACAATGTGGCTCAGAAGCTTTTTATCTCTAAGGTAGCTCATATACATCTTGCTATTTTCAGCTACCACCAACTTTTTTTTTCTAATTTTAAACAGACTTCCATAATGTTTATTTCCAGTTTATGCTGAATCTGGGTAGTTATAAATATATCATGCAAAAACTGCATAACTCCTTATATGCCTTAGAACAATATTCAGGGCACCTTTGATTTCATATGGTAGCTTATTATCCTTAAAAAGTCCTATATGGGTGCTAATAATTAACAACTCTGCATTCTCTCTGTGCTAGGTATCTAGTGGAAAGCAAACTTTAAATCAATATTTGTGAAAATTGACACTTTCTGTAGTCAGGCTAGAACTTCATGCACTCTTTGCATGCTGTAATCTCCACAAAAATGAATAGTGCCAACCAGCTTCAACATCACCATCACTTGGTCACTCGTGATGATTTTTCTACTAGGATCAACTCACCTCTGGGAACATATCCATAATAGTTTTCTTAACTTTTGTTTTAACATGTATGAAACCTTTCATGGTTTAAAGACTATAGAATGGGAATTCCTCACCTAACTTTATGTACAGCAACAGTGTCTGCAATTTAATTAACACTGATTTAAATAGCCAGGGAAATTTGTTTCTAACTTCAGCTTTCAATTGTTTTTTTTTTTAATTATCTTTAGACATATCCCTAATGCTTGAAACCTGTGTCTTCCTAGTAAAGAGCTTATATTTTTTTTCACAATAAATAATGTAGCATCTTAAATTTGACATTAAACTTCAGTGGTACCATCAGTTTTCTGCATTTATCTATTTTGTTGTCATTTATATCCAGGGCTAGTACATTTGTAATCCAATTTTCACTTTGTTTTTATTTTTAGCACTAATACTATTCCAATCTTTTAGTATTAACTATTGATAATCCAGTACTGTGATCAACTTCCATATTTATTTTATTTTTACAAATAGTCATATCCAGTGTATTATGATCATTATCAGTGTCCTTTATCTTTCTTAGATCTTCTTTCCTTCTTGCTCCATCTATCCCTCATTGAGTTCAGGATTAGTTTAGATTGATGGCAGTTATAAGCTAAATATCCTTTTACACTACACATATGACACTTTTATGTTTTAAATCTGCAAAAAAATTAATGTTAAACTTTTGCACTGCAACAATAACAAGTTGAGTTATCCTTTGCCACTTTTGAAAATGCACTAACAACTTATGCTATATTCACATAAGTAAAGTTATTCTGCACATTTATTGAAACTTAAAATTCTGATGCAATATCTAACATTGTTTTTTTTACAATGTACTTTGCATTTAGTTCTCTTAGTAAATTTTTTCTAAAGTTATGGTTCAACATTCTGAACAATAGTTAAACCAATAACATGTCCTTTAGCTCATCGGCAAATGTGCATTGTTTGGAAAGTGTTCACAACGCTAAATTATAATCATGATACCACAAATGACATGACTGTTTGTTTTATACATTAGGTATGGTTCACTTAGTACATTTTTTTCTAAAGTTATGGTTCTACATTCTGAATAATAGTTGAACTAACAACCATGTCTATTATCTCAGCAGCAAATATGAATTGTTTGGCAAGTGTTCACAGTGCTAAATTATAATCATGATATCACTCATGAGATGACTGTTTCCTCATCAAAAATGTAGATTTGCTACCCACTTAGACATTAATGGTTGAAAATACATATTCAGGCTTACAATTAAATCTTGATATGGAATTCAGGATGTTTAGGATCATAGTTGATCAGCTATCTGTTAAACACCACTACCTAAAAAAACTAAAAGGTTAGACACTAACTTGATCATCTTTGACTTTATTTATCGACATGTAATGCTTGATATATTTGACGTATGTTTTCCATGCAAACACATTATTTAGATCAAATTCAGTAAATATTATAATTCAGCAATGTCATCATTAATGTTTACTCCCCACATATACACAGATTGTATGGCTGGTTGTAACCACTCTGCTGTGTACTTTGAGACATTTTCAATATTACCAGCTAGGCAAGCATCAAAATTAAAATAAAGTAGCACTAAGACAAATTTTCAAACCCAACAAGTTTATTTCCATATATTGTGATAATGAGAATAATAATAAAATAATACTTTGTAAAAGTGATTAATAATCATTTTATATGTGGGGACAGATTATTCTCACACACTATCCTTACATAAATATAATCCATGTATTTGAATTTCCATTAACTAGTATTTTATGCACACAATATGATAACATATTGGATAACTTAACACCAGTTTATAATTGGAATTTTACAAAAACTAACAAATTTACCGTGTTTGTGCAATTTAAATCTATACACATGGCTCTTATTTAGTTGATGTTTTTTTCTCTTTGCGACAACTTGGACTGCTATTAATTCATTATCTTAATAAATCTAATTAGCATATCTCGGCATCAGTTATTCATTTTATTATACTGTATGCTAATTTTCTAGAGTGCACATTTTGATAGAGGTAATAATAATAACAATGTACTGCATGCATTTACAAATTGCAAATAAACTTTATTTACAATAATACACATATATGTGAGTGTGTATGCAGTCCAATATGCAAGCTTTACTGAAAGTTGACAAGCAAAAACAACATTCATGCATAATTTCTGTGATATCTATCTATCACATTTAATAAAAAAAATTCCTTAAATAATAATCCTAATTATGTAGTGGTCTATGAGGAGAGCTTTCTAAAATCATTGAGCGGGTTCCAAATTTCTCATCAGCTCTCTAAGTATTAAAACATCATTTATATATATTATTTCTTATAAAAGTAAAAGGTGGAAACATAACCCTAGTTGCATATTTAATACTATATTCCAAACTAGATGCACATTTATTTTAATATTACATCATGTAATCATATGAGAATTTCATTTTCTAATTTAAGTTTACCATTTTACATTGGGCCACATGTGACTCTCATGATATAGGTTATAAATATTTAAAAGGACATAGTGTTTTTAATTCTTTCTGTGTTTATTTGAAGTGTCTGATTTCCAGGAGTTAAATGGCCTGACCACCTATTTCCTTCTTTTAATTATTTAATAACTATTGAATTATTTTTTTCAGAAATTAATTTTTATATTCTTTATTTTTAACACTTAGCTTAATTATAGTTTAAATATTTTAACTTCTAAATTATTTAGTTTTTCATAATAAATAATATTTATTTTATTATATATATTTGAAATACAGGCATTCTTCATATACCTGGAGCTTAATTGTAAATATAGGGGATTTGAACACAGACTTTTAAGCATCCTTCAACTATCCACATTATTTCATACCACCAATACACATGGCCACACATATGTAGAAAAGGTAAATAATCACCAATATGCATATTTCATGCTGAACCAGCACTCATCAGTTGGTCCAGATCATCATCTTCCACACACACACATATAATCAGTGCTCAGTTTATATTAAGATAGCAAATCTTCATACTTTAATGGAATGACTTGAATCTACTCCAACCTCCAACTTTTCAGCCATCCATACCATTGAAAATCTGATGATAGAATGCTTAAATCCCATGCTGATGTCAATATTATTGTTAAGCCCATGTTGATCTCAAGTCACTCTGTCCCCTCATATATAGGATCTTATCCATTTAAATACATAGAAGAGAGATGGGCAGGATGCAGGCTTAATGTGTAATAGTTGGAATACAGACATTCTTCATATACCTGGAGCTTAATTGTAAATATAGGGGGTTGAACACAGACTTTCAAGCACTGTTCAACTATCCACACTATGTCATATCACTGATACACATGACTACATACATGTAGAAAAGATAAATAATCACCAATATACATATTTTGTGCTGAACCAGCATTCATATCTATGTGTTGGAGATGATGATTTGGACCAACTGATGAGTTCTGATTCAGCATGAAATACATATGTTGGTGATTATTTATCTTTTCTACATGTGTGTGGTCATGTGTATCAGTGATATGAGATGGTGTGGATAGTTGAAGGATGCTTGAAAGTCTGTGTTCAAATTCCCTATATTTACAATTAAGCTCCAAGTATATGAAGAATGCCTGTATTTCAAATATTACACATAAAGCCTACATCTTACCCATCTTTTTTTTATGTATTTAAATTGATACGGTCTTATACATGAGGGGTTAGAGTGTCTGGAGGTCAACATGGGTATGACAATAATATTGGCATCAGCATGGGATTTGGGCATTCCATCATCTGATTTTTAATGATATGGATAGCTGAAAAGTTGGAGATTGGAGTATATTGAAACCTGTCCATTAAAGTATGAAGATTTGCTATCTTAATATAAACTGAGCACTGATTACATATATATATGGGAGATGATGATCTGGACCAACTGATGAGTGTTGGTTCAGCACGAAATATGTATATTGGTGATTATTTATTTTTTCTACATGTATGTGATCATGTGTTTTAGTGGTATGAGATAATGTGGATAGTTGAAGGGTGCTTGAAAGTCTGTGTTCAAATCTATATTTATTCTATTTTCGATATATATATACTGTATGCGCAAAAATATTTTTACCTTACTATTATTTTACTTTTTAAAGAATAAAATTGTATTAAATTTACTTTATAATTAAATTACGTTTTTAAAAACTCGTTATTGATTACAATTATTAAAATGTATATATATTAATAAATAATTATTTGTTAGAATTGTAGGAAAGTAAGAAATTGGGAATAGCAGATTAAAAATAAAGAATTAGCGAATAATTAAAAACTAAACTTGCTTTAACACAAGTAATTGGAACTTTTAAAGATAAGATTAAATTTTATCTTAAATTGATAGAAATGCTGTGGAGAAGTCTCCAGTAAAGCCAATATAAACATTAAATGGATTGCCCATGTCTGGTAATGTTTTCTTTGATTTTCAAATTTGACTGCTTGAAGTGGTTATAAGTGAATACTGGTATCATAATTTCATTACGTTGTTTGAAAAAAGTTATTATATTGAGATATTAATTTAAATATTTTAGTTTAAATCATAAATTAAAATTTATTTCAGTATTTTTTAAACACACACTTCTTGCATGAGTATAAAGTACTGTTTTGTTTTCAAAACTTCATAAATTTATATTTGTGTGCGCGCGTGTATGTATATGATTTCATTAAGAAAGACTGACCGTTTATAACTCTGTTTTATGTTTTGTGAATTATAATCCGTGTTTGTATTAGTTGATTATAGTAATATATATATATACTTTTAATAAAAACGGATTTATATTTTAAAGTCTTGAAAGTCATTCTATAAAATAAGCTGTATTGATGGTGTTATTTTTTATTAAAATATACAGATCTATGTTTTTTTAAAAAATATATTTATACAGTTTATTAGTATTTTTAAAATACAACATAAATATTGTATTCTCTTCAAAAAAATTAACATTTGTATAAATTATTTAATTTCAGCTAGTTGTAATTCTGAAGAAGGTGAACAATTTGTACCTGACTTTCAGTCAGAAAATTGTAAGTTATTATTATTTATATTTTTAATAGTGCTGTTTTTTTTTTTTTCAAATTTTATGTTAAAAGTTTATGTGTGTGGGTATTAAAATTCTTTGTATAAAGGTGTTAGAAAACTAAGCAATATTTGACTATAAAAAGTGATGATTCTTCATTGGTCATGTTCAGTGATAATTACCGAATGCTTGCCAGTTTTTTCTAGCATATTCCTATTTAGAATTTTATCATAAAGTTTTGTTAACCTTTACATCATTAATATGCATAAAATAGGTTATTTATTATTATTTCTTTCACTTTCCTGATTATTTACAACAAATTTACAGAAAGTTAAAATGTATTAAGGATTTTTGCTTTATTGTAGCATTATAACATTATTTATAGATAAAATGAGATAATAAATAAATAATACAAAAACTGTCAGATAATGAAAATTATTCTTGGTATAAAGTGTGATAAACAGAGTAGCTAAAATTGAAAAAAACATTAATCACAAAAATTATTTGCCAAGCGCTTTTGATACCGTGTACCAGAATCATGGCGACATATTAACCGTTCAGTTCCAATATGTCACCATGATTCTGGTACATGATACCAAAAGCCCTTGGCAAATAGTTTTTGTGATTAATGTTTGTTGAATTTTAGCTACTCTGTTTATCACATTTTATACGTGAAGAATAATAAAATGAAATACTAGATTATTTATGACATAAAATTTAAAAAAAATTAATTATATATATAACATGGATAAATATTTCAAGAATGTACTTGCAATATATATATATATATATCATTAAAAATCAGTCAATAAAAAAAGGTATGTTTTTCTTTTAATGCGCCACAGATTTGGGAATTATTTGTAATAGAATAAAAATGTGGGCCATGAAAGAACAATCCTTGTTTAATAATGCACTAGATAAGGATTTTAGGTACAATTTCTTACATATATGATTTTTTAATTCAAGCCCATTTGTTTTGTATATTCATATAGATTTAAACTCAGTTCTGCAAACATAACTTTTTGGTATATAAATATACAAGCTAATGAGCTTGAATTGAAAATAGTTAGCTAATAAGGTAAAAGGTTGGCTGCTGGAGGGTTGCATTAGATCATAAGATCTAGGTACAGTGCTCTCCGATCCAAAGTTCCTCACCGATGAAAGCCATAAGCTAGAAACTAGTCTGGGATATTGGATGAGTAGGCACTAGATAGGGATTTTATGCACAAAACTTCTTGCATACCTTGATTACTCTGGCTTGCATTGAGTGGAGCTATTGCATGGAGAGTTTAGCCTCTGTGTAAACAGCTTATGTAAGCATGAAGAATGGTGATCATGTGATGTTTAGTGGTTTAATTGTAGTGTCATTTATAACAGAATCAAAATAATAAACTAAACTAAAGTAAATATCATTCATTGAATAACAATCTAACACTTAAGTCAATAAAATAATGATAATAATCTTTGTTGTAAACACATGAAATCAAATAGCATTTAGAATGAATAGAAAACAAGCAAAATCATTGTTTCAAACTCCCCTAAAATATGAGTATTATTTGAAATAGATTAATGATAAAGCAATAAAACTAAATATCACTATCCATAAATAAGAGTATATGCTTATTATATAGATCCCTTATAATAAAATGAAAATAATGATAAAGAATTAGACAGATATATTTAAATATTCTTCATGAATCAACACACTGTTAATAATAAATACAAACTTTTAAATGAAATAATTTATGGATGGATGAAATAATAATTTTGATATATCCTACAAATTTGCAATATAAATGATATCTAACTAAATACATATCTCAATAATTGATATCTGATTACAACTAAATAGAAGCAAATGTAATACTAACTCAGCTGTACTATTCCACTAATATCAATACACTCTTATTAAAAATACCAAATTCTCCATACAGTAAGGTGACCAACCGCAACACTCCATAATCAATGGATGCAGGAAGGTTTGTGTATAAAATATCTATCTAGTGCCTACTCATCCAACATCACCAGACTAGTTTTTAGCTTTATATTGAGAGCATTTCACCTAGATTTTAAATCTAATGCAACCCTACAGATGCCACCTTTTACCTATTTTTGTTAACTATAAATCTAGGAGCCAATGATGAAAACTTCATGATATTTCCAACCCAAGCTCATTTACTTGTATAGTTATATAGATTTGAACTCAGTTCATCATCTATAAAACCACCAAACATCACATTCAAAAGATACAGTCATCTTTATCTTATGAACAGGCTAGGTATAAAACCATCAAAACATCACATGCTCACCATTTCATGTTTACACATGCTGCTAATATGAGTACCAAATTCTCCATACAGTAGTGCCACCAAGTGTCATAATCAATGGATGCAGAAAGGTTCATTCATAAAATCCCTACATAGTGCCTACTTATGCAATACCCCCAAACTAGTTTCTAGCTTATGACTTGCATCAGTGAAATGCCTTGGATTTTAGAGCACTGCATCTGATCTTAGGATTGAATGCAATCCTCCAGCAGCCACCTTTTATCTTTTAGTTTTATAGTTAACAAAATAGGTAAAATGTTACTGCTGGAGGATTGCATTAGATTCTGAAATGTAGGTGCAGTGCTTTTAAATCCAAGGCTCCTCACTGATAAAAGCCACAAGATAGAAACTAATCTGGGGATGTTGAATGAGTATGCACTAGATAGGGATTTTATGCACAAACCTTCCTGCATCCATTGATTATGAAGGCTTGTACTTATTTGCATTATTGTATGGAAGGTTTGGTACTCTTATTAACAGCATGGGTAAACATATGAAATGGTCATCAGAAATGTTTTGATGGTTTTATACTCTAATTACCTAAGTCAATTATAATAAGATTAAATACTTAATAGTAATACAAAATCAATTAATTTAAGATATCTTGCCACCTTCACCAACTTAAAAATATAAAAATAAAATGAACCTATTAAATAACTAAGATTTTCAATATCCAATCATAACAATATATAAAATAAATGATAAATTCCTATTTGATGCTTATTCCAATGCAATTGACAAATCATATCCAATTACTCTTAAATTTAATAATGCTACATTATTAAAACATTAGTCTATAACTGTCACAATGTGAAATATTATTAGTGTTTATTATAATCAAATATTAATGTTAAAATTTAATATTTAATTTGAATTTATGATCCAAATTAACGAGCTTTAAATATAATTAGAGCAAATCATTCTAATTTGCAACAGAATATTACTATTATCAGCTCTGTAACTAAATAAGATTACAATCTTTATGGCTGTATACTGACTTAATATAATATTCATTTTAATCAATAATGACTTAAAATAAAATATGTGAACATTTCATTGCAACTATTTTTACTCCTCTTCAATAACTATCATATTTGTGTCTTTATCAATTATCAGATCAATCCATATATAATTTCTATCTATAATTATTACTTATTACTAATAAAATAATTAAAATGAACTTCTAATTACTCTTTATATTAAGAATGACAAATCAGTTAATTTATTGTTATATAAAAATCTATAGCTGGTAGATAATAAACATTAAATTCAATACAAAGAAAATGATATGTGATTATACTCTCTTACCCATCTTATGTTTTGATTTGCTTCAAATGAATTATGTAGTATAATCAATTAGTGAATATTGTCTCATTTAAAGATGATTAACAAATAAATTTTTATTGTAAACTTGAATGACAATGAAGCAAGTTTACTTGTTTTAAATTAATTCAAAATTTATTAACAAATGGATATAAATTAAAATCATATATATATATATATATATATCACAAATAAACATTTAAAATGTATGCATATGATCCAATTATGCTTTACACAATAGGTTTTCAATTGACATTAACTTCATATTTAAATAGGTGATTGCACTTCAATCTCCACCTATTGAATACTAAGTACAAAACACTTTTATGTAACACAGATATGCTGTAGAACATATATACTTTCTGAAATATAAAATAGTTCATTATATATTTTTTTATACTTCATATAAGATTATAATTAATTAAAACAATATATATATATATAAATAAATGAATCTACTAATTTGTTAATATAAATTTAAAAAAACAAAATAAAATAAATACTTATTATCATCCAATCCTTTTGAACTCCTAATATAAATGATATACCTGAAGTTAATTTATAATCAATAAATAATAATTTACAAAGCACATATGCCATGCAAGTTGCAGAAGCTATACACCTGAAAAATATTAATCACTCAGTTAAGACTGAGTACTTTTGAGGTTCCATGTCTCATAATCATTGCCATATTGAAAACTGCAGTATTGTTTGTATTAGATAAATGAATTAGGTTGCCCATTTTTTAGAAATATCAATAAATAAAAAAATGAATATTTTAAATTAAAACAATGATCACTATGCTGCAAAATATAAATTCAAACTTAGGAAACATAGCTTTTTTTATTTAGGTATATAAATAGATCACTACTTAATCTAAAATTATACTACTATTTATAGCAATAAATAGTATACATTTTAAATGAAAAAAATAGCAATAATAATGATAAATATAAGCAATAACTTGAATAATAGTCTTTAAATATGGCATTTTCAAAATGGTACCATAGTTCTAGTATATATTTCTTAAACCACAATCTGATGATGCTTCATTATTCCAGAAAAGGTATAAATATGAAAAGCTATAAGATTTGAAGCACCTTTTATTGTTTCCAATATTTTTCAAATATCCAAATATGCTTTTATTTAGTAGATATTTGATCTCTATAATGTTATAAGTGTGCAAACACTAATTTATATTCACAAAGATGCAATGTAATATCATTTCATTTAGTAAATAATTAATTAATAAAACATTGCAAGTGAACAGACACCAGTTTCTTTCATGATGGTTCTATGGAAATTGAGCCAATACATCAAGTTCATAAAATTATAGCAGGTTAACATAATCTTTGTGTACATTTTTCTGTTGTTAGAATTTAGACTTATTCATTGAATAGTAGATATCTGTTTTTAAAGTCACTAAATATTTCATGACTTTAAAAATGCTAAGAATTATTTTTTTATTTTCAATAAATTGTTACCTCTCACAAATTTGACTATCCTGTCAAGCCAACAGATAAGCATTATTGCTTTCACCCCAATATTTTATCCATTTTTAATTACATGCTTTAAAAATAAGCAAAAAAAAAAAATCATCAAGGAACTTAGATTTGCTTCTATTGAAGAAATAGTGAGTTTTTTTCTATTCAAATATATTTATAAATTTTTCAATTGATGTCAGAGTAACTATAGCAATACCCTTTATTAACTCTTTGGTAAATTTTAGCTAGTGTCCTTCAAATAAAAATTTTATTATACGAGCATAATAGCAACAAAAATAATATTTTAGAATTATTACATATGACAAACATTGACATTTCATATTACAAATACCTTTTTTCATTATAACACAAATTAAACAAGTAATAATACATTCTCACCATACCACACTGGAAATATATATCTTTCCAATATATTATACAAATAAAATAACAAATATATTTGAGATATTAGACATTTAATGGTTTGTTGTAATTTACTATTGGGAATGCAATAATTAAAAAAACCTATAATAACAAAAGAATAAGAATTTTATCCCAACTATATGCTTTATTATTCACGTATTCATTTTTTTAAATGAATAAAATCAATTTACAATTTTTTATATATTGCAATTAATAATAACCATTTCTGTCACCAATATTATATGTTGTCATAGCAATATAGTCCAATGCAGTCCAGGTTAATATGTTCACTATTAAAATCAAATCAAAATTTTATATTTTTTATAATTGACATTTCAGTAGGTACAATATTTATATATATATATGTTGAACAAAGTAATTATTTTTTAAAATATTACTTTGTCAAATTATTTTCAACACATAAAATCAAACTCATGGTAAAAAACATTTAAAAAATGTTTTTTAACAATCAAAATTTTAAAGTATGCTCAGTTACACATTTCTTAATCTTTTATTTATAAAGTTATTATAATTAGTAATGTAGCATATATTTTTATTTTTTTACAACTTACAGTAAGCTCTAGAAATCAACAATAGTTTCCAGATGATAGTTCTTATTAAATCCCTATTCTGTGCTTTTCTATCCCAAACTCCCAGACTAATCTCAAGATTATTGTTTTTATTAGTTAGAAGTTTTTAATCTTGTAATAATAAAACTGGAAATAAGTATTTAATGCATTTTCTTTCCAGCTACTATCATTTATCTCTAAGTTATAGTATCCAGCCATTAGCCCAAACTGAAAACATATAAATGATTTCAAACTAAACCAATTTGCTTCTATATTCACAGAGATCTGAATCCAGTTCATTTTTTATATATTATGGTGTCACCATAATTAAGGAAAACTGAATTGGACCATCCTTCTTAAATATTTGTGTAGATCTGAATACACTTCAGTTTCTAAATATTATGGTGTCACAATAATATGGAAAAACAGAAAAGGATTTAAATCTATATTAATATACAAACAATTTGGATTAGATTAAAAACAAATATTTTTAGTTTGGATTGATAGCTTTATAGTAAATAGAGGTAAATTATAGTTGCTGTTGGGAAAGCATTTTCACCGTTCCAAGATTCAAAGCTTCTAACTAATAAAAGCCATGATTTTAAAAATTTAGTCTGGCAATCTTGAAGAGAAAAGTATAAGATAGAGATTTATAAAGCACTGTCATCTGGTGACTAAAGCTTACTTATGTAGTATAAAGAAGATAGAAAAGTATGCTACTAAAATAGCATGTCTAAGTTGAAGCCATGTGATAAATCATGTGATATTTTATTGGTTACATTAGTAATGTATCTAACTCATTTGATTAGCTGCATACAAAATTAATTTTCTGAGGACAACAATTATGCCCAATTTTTTTTTTTATAAAAAGAAAAACAAAATTGAGTTGAGAATACTAACATGATTCAGCAAATTGAACAATTGAGTTTTGAAAGAATTAATTATATTTTAAAAATAATGAGGAATAAATTTATTAAAGTAATTTTATGCCGATATGTAGACAAAAGCTATACAAGAGTATAATATTTAAAGATTAACATTTAGTCTCCGTAGTACCTGATTATTTACGAATATCAAATTGCATAAAGAGAATGCACCTTATAGATTGGAGCTTTCTATTATCTTAAATAATACTGCTAGAATTAGAAGCTTAGAAAGGTGATCAGGCAGAAATACATAGACGATATAGTAGCTTGTAACGAATTATTCAAAATTGCTTTAAAATAATAATTAGTTAAAATGCAATAATTCAATAGTATTTTTTTAAATGTGCATGTAAGTGTGTGTGAAATATATAAAAGTATTTTCCTTATATTAAATAAATAAATAAAAACTAAAATTTATAAATTTTTATTAAAATAAATGTCAAAAAAAAATTGATCCAGGTAACGGTGTTTTAATAGAAACAAAAGAGATGAAATATGTTAACTATTTTATTAAGAAAAATAGTTAATGTGATTACATGTGTAGATAAAAAATGAATATATAAATCTGATAATGATAGCAATTAAAAGATAAGAAAACATGAAAATCAGTAATTGATTATGTATTTTCAATTAAAATTGAAACTGTTAAAAATAAAAATGTGGAATTCTTAAAAAAAAATTAAAATTGAAGGAAGGTCCCCATTCTTTTTTTAAAATAAATATAATTTATTATCATGTACAATGTGTTACAATTGATTACTTTTTTTTCTTGAATTACAAAGAATATAGATCTAGATTCATAGCCACTTTAAAGATCTGCCCTTGGCTGTTTGTTTGTTATCTGCTGATGTATTTTGTGAGTTCATTTACAGAAATGATACTTTGTTGAAAGTTTCCTGAGTTAATTATGGAGTTGATATTATTCTATTACTGTGTTTGATGTTTTTACTATTGCAATGTAATCAGGCTGGGCATCCAGAGTATTTTGTCCTAATATTAATTGGCAGTGAAAGTCACCGTGGTAAATGAGTGAAAAACTAGCCAGACTAATGATGGAATGATCCCTAGTGTTGATATTGGGTTTGAGAAAAAAAGGTCAAACTATGCACTATTTTGTGTGATTCATCTGTGTTTTTATTATTGTTCTTTAATACTTATGTTAATTGAGTTACTATTGGGATTTTTAACTTCCTATCTTGAGATATTCAAAGTCAATTATTGCTTTGTTCATCTACTGACATTGAGGTTTGGGTATATATGCATTGTCATCCTGTTTATCATCAATTAGTTTAAATCTTTTTTTTCTTTATTTCTTTTGGAAATTGAGGCTTTATTCATGTTGGCATTATTGTGTTCAGGGTTTTCAATAAAGATTGATTATGATGAGTTAGAAAAAGTTAACAGTTACAAATATCTTGGTCAGAATATTAATACAGATGGAAAACATAATGGATGAAATTAATCGTAGAATTTAACTTGGTTAGAGTGATTTTGGTAGAAATAACTCAATACTAAAAAGAAATATGTCTATGTGTTTGAAAAGGAAGGTTTTTAATAAATGTGTTTTACCAGTTCTTACTTATGGATCTGAGACTTGGATACTTAATAGAAGAGCAATATGAAGACAGACAACTCAAAGAAGTATGGAGAGATGCATGTATATGGGTAAAAGAACAAGCAATATATGGGTAAGAGAACTAACAGGTATTACTGATCTCATTAAAAATTAAAAGACTGAAGTGGAATTGTCTGGACATATTGCTAGAAGAAATGATAATAGATGAATAATTGAAATCTTAAACTGGATTCCAAGAGATTGTAGAAGACACAGAAAGAGACTGCATGTGAGATGGATGGATGAAATAAGAAAGTGTGCAGGGGTGATGTGGAGAAGAGAAGCTAAAGATCGGAGAAGATGGATTGAACTTGGAGAGCTCTTCATCCTGCAGTGGATTGATAATGGTTGACAATGATGATGATGATGATGATCTGAATTAATCTGATCAAAACTTCTCTGCAAATATATAACCAATATTTAGCCATGAAAAGAGGGGAAATATAATCTAATCTAATTTATTTTATAAAATTATACTAAGGGTCAGACTGGGTATTAATTATATATAAATCTTATAGACAATGGCCACATTTCAAGACCATTAACTCCACCCTTATTTAACTAAAAGGAAAAAATTATTCCCATAAGTACACACACACACACATATATATATATGTTAGATTTAAATCTAGACCCTATCCTAAAATACCAATATTTTCATCAAAAGCACTTGAACACTTTTCATTGTGATTGCCACCTAATCTCATTGATTATCATATTCTGACTTTTTTTATGAACAATATATTCATCCTATGGTAAAAATACTGCTAATTTGACAGATGAGAAATTAAAAAAAAAAATGAAGACCAGATTTACAAATAACAAAAGTTTTAAACATGGAGTTTGGACAAACTATTATTAACGATATTAATAATAAAATAAAGAATAAAAAATTCTATTACAACTATTTTCTTGCAGTGATATAATATGCAAAAACACAAGTAATTAGAAATCTTGCCAAATCTTTTTTGTGATCACATCATTAAATTTCTTTTTGCTGAGCTCAACATTTTTTGGTCTCTTGTTTTTTTTTATTATTTATTTGGAATTATATTGTTTATTCCAGTTAATTTGGTTTTTTTTTTTTTTTTTACAATTTTTTAGCTTGCCTTATATTGTAGATATCAATTCAAGTTTAATCTGTGTACACATAACAATTCATAATAAGAGAATATTTCCATTTGATGAATTATAGGCAAACAAAACATATAATGCAGGGCAAACACTTCTCAGTAATAGCAGGTTAGGTGAGGTCTTTACATTTCAGGCTCTTGGTAGATGCTCTTCAGATAATTGATTAGGGAAACATCATGTCTGAACTAATAAACCCATACTTGGGTTGGTTAGCACTGCATCTCCAATAAGAAAGCACCATTGTTTGTTATTCATAATACAGATTATATTACTTCAATAGTTGCCAAATAGAACCTGGTTTTTCCATTGTCTGAAATTCATCAGACAACAATCATAAATATATTTTATACAATCTATGAGTTTATGTGAAGGAAAAAAAAATAGGACCTATTAAAAATTTTAATAATTTTTTTATAAGAAAAACTGATCTTTATCTAAAGCTTATTTGCCACCACTTCATCTTATCTCACTTTTTAAAAATTTTTTCACTACTATTATTAATTAAAGCATTTAAACTACCTAATCTGATTAAATTTCAAATCTATAATATATTTAATCTGATTAGGCTGTTTTTGATAACAATTTTGTAAAAAAATTATTTAATTGTTGTTGCTTTAATTATATTCAAGTATGTATACTTCATAAACCCAACAAAACAAAAAATTAAACATTTTCTTTTTGCTTTTTTTTTTTAACATTATTTTAACTCTCAGAAAATATAAGTAACCACTATTGTATCTTCTTAAAGAAAAAATATTTTCTCTTGTTTTTCTTTCTTTATACAAATAAAAACTTTTTATAAACTGATGAAAAATAGATTTTAATCTTATCTCATTTAATTAAATCCTGAAAAAATATAAATGTAATTAATTTTCTCAACTTAATTTGTTTAACCCTTTCCCACTTTTTTTTTCCATATGTCATAGCATCAGCCGAGACGCGAGCCCACAACCGTCTGCAACAAACTACTTGCTTGCAAGGCAGCTGCGATGACCTCTCGGCTAACAACGCTTGACCCCACTTTTTATTTTAAAACTCTTTCTTACAAAAAATGTAATAATTCTATTTTTTTTTATTATTTTCTTGTTTTTAAAAATTGTTGTTATAAGCTAACTACATTCAGGGACCCTCTATTTTTAATATGTTCGTGTAGCTTGCACTTTAGCAAAAGTTACATTGCCCACATTTCCAGTTAGGAATAAAATGAAGCAATTCTGAATTTTTGACATTGATTAATTTTATTTTTATAATAAACTTTATTAGTAATATTTTTTATTGCACACAATCTTAACAACTAGATACAGATTGAAGTAGGGGGAGTACAAATTTCAAAATCATAACTTACAATCCCAAATGAATATACTATAGGTTAACTAAACCATTTTTAATTTCTAAAAGGATGAGTACCTACACTGTGAGACAAATCTTGCATACTATGGTTATTAACCAGCGAACCTCTGCTTCAACAGCATTTTTTTGCAATTGTGATGAAAACTTTACTAAACAATAATTTTTGAATTGTCAAGCATTGGTGGTCGAGAAGTCAGCGACAGCTGCTTTACAAGCAGTTGTCCCGGGTTAGTGGGTTCGCTTCCTGGCTGATGCTATGACACATGAGAAAAAAAACCCTTAATTTTGAATTATTATTATTATTTAGTATTTTGCTGCAAATTTCATACTATCAGATATTTAACAGTAGACCCAGGATATTTTTCAATTGATTCCTATCATTTAGTGTGGGGAAATTGTATGCAAATTTCCTACCATGAGATATTTAGCAGTGGGCCCAGATTATGCTTCAACTGGTGATTTGCTATCAATTTGTGTGTGAAGAAATTGTACACAAGCCCATGCTTGCCATCCAATTATTTTCGCCAGAGAAAAGGCTTAATTATACAAGTATTTCCAGTTAGTTGCATATATCTTATAAATCTTATACACTACACCATCACACTTTTAACTCCCTACTCATCTTCATTGTTTATGTTCTTTTTTCTCTTATTGTTACTTAAGTAATCACTCATATAAAACATATTTTCATTTTCTAAATTATTTCATTGAATAAACATGATTTATGTTTTCATTATATATATATTATTCATATATGATTTCATTAATTCATTTAACATATTCTGGATCTTTTGAAAGAATAGGTTACCTTTAGCTATACAGGGATTAAACATCACTTCTTTCCAGATATTTTTTTTATTTATCTATGTGTTCTCCATTGAGATGACAAGAAAATTTATTTATGTTACATGGTTATCATTAACAGTTTAAGACTGGAATGGATGTTTTTTTTTTTGTTTTGTCTTTTCTGTGCTATTGCAGCAGTTACTCTTTTAACTTTTATTCTCAACTGTTTACTAAGTCTGAAATTAATTGTTTTATAAATTTCTGCTAAATATTCATAATTACTTTATCAGAATACCACCTTTTCCATTCATTCTATTTGCTCTTATCCTATATTATGGAATTTATCATTTAGATTCTGCATTTCTTGGAAAATATTTTTTATTTTCAACAATATTTTATTTATATTTTTTACCTATCTATTAATGCTTTGCTGACAATCTTCAACTTCCTTTATAACATGATGCCATCATTCTATTTTCTTTTCTTGCTCCATTTTATTTTGCTTTATCCCTTGACATGCCTATTTTACTCTATTCTCATTCTCTGAAAAATCCTTTTCTATTTTTCTATTGTCTCTTTCCCAAGTTGCTCATAACCATTTTTAATTTGACTTTCTGGTTCTCCAAACTTTTTATTATTTTAAAATTTTTCTAATATTTTCTTATGATTTTCAAATATTTTATTTTGATTTTCAAATATTGTATCAAGCATTGTTAATATTTTTATATGATGATTTTAAAATGTATTTTGACTTTCAAATATTTTCATCATTAGGGTCATGATGTCATTGTATTTCTTCTGTTCAAGACTTCTACTTGTTAGTTGTTTTGTTCCTTACTGGAAATTTTTTTTTCAAGTTTGAATACTGTTTCCTTAATAGCAATACTCAAGGGGGACCCAAAATTAATGAGAATTATTCTCTTGTTTGTGCACCTGTTGTAGTATATATTTCTTCTGTTACATACATCTTACAAAAATCTTTCTATATCAATCTGCCAAATGATATCACCATATAAAATTATGGGGCCACATTGTTTTGTAAAATGCATTTTGTATTTTTTCAATTTTTTATAATGGTTGAAGAGTTTGACAAATTGTTTTCATTTACAGAAAATGACAAAAAAAAACTTGTAATGCTTGAAACAGAATACAAGAAAGATGATCTCATAAAAACATAAGTTTATGAGTGGCTTAAATGAAATGGTAAATTTTATCACATCCCTAAAGGGCATCACAAGTGAAGTTCAAATTCAAAATAATTCTGATTTTTTTTATTATGCAAGTGACATTTTCACTCAAATTTAATTTGTAATGGTCAGGCATTTTATCTTCAAGTTCTGAAACATTTACATGATGTGGTAAAATGTAAAGATCTTGTTTTGTGACAAAAGAAAAAAGTGCAAGCTCTATCCCAACAATGTGTCATCTCTCAAAGCCTTGATTGTGGAATACATTTTAATTAAATTCAACATGATGCAGCTTATCTATCAGCAGTATTTGCTCAATATAGTTTCATACAATTTTTTTTAATCTCTTGAATAAAAAATGTCTTCTTTTTTGAGGACTTAGAAATGGTAGGGATAAATAATAGAGGCATTAAAAGGCATCACTTTGCAAATATTTCCAGACTACATTGAAAAATGAAGAACACATTTAGACCAAGGTATTGCATGAAATGGATAGTAGAGATTAAATTAATAACACTCTAAAATAAATAAACATTTTTTATTATAAAATTTTGATTATTTTTGGTACTCCTGTACATTTTATTTTATATTTTACTTGTTATTTACTTATTTAATGTGTGTGCTATATTTATTATATTATCTGTCTGATTATTTCACTACTTACCATTTCACCACATTACCCTTACCTGTATATACACCAAATTCTCAATTTTTATTTGTAGTTATAATTTCTCTTTAATTTTTCTTTTATCATCACCTCTTATACACTTTAATACAAACTTTTTTTTATATACTTCCTTTTTTATTTTGCTTACAGTTTCAATTATCCTGTCATCTTTATTAGAGATACAACATTTAAACATATATATATATACTTATAACCATTATTTTATATACATATTAATGTACATATTTTATATTACTATTCATAATCATATTTAACTTTAATCCTATAGCTTTGTTACTCTTATTTCTTACTTATATTTTCTTAGTATTTGTTTTATTTATTCTTATTTTCATTTTATTCTTATTTTTTAATTTTATTCTCTCTTATCTATCATTCTGCAATTATTCTTTAATATATCACTATAACCTTTTCATTTTATTTTTTATATATATTTATTGCCTAATATATTTTATTATCTTCTATTATTTTATATATTTATTCCTTTTGAAATATCCGTTTCTGTTATTCTGACTGGTTAAGTCCAGGGGAGGAAAAAGAAAAATAATTGCAACTACTAATAAATTAATAATAACAACAAATGTTTATTTACAACAAGCTAACATTAATATATTTACACTTACACAAATATTAATGGATTACATATATATACTTAATAAACCTGCCTCATGATTAGTAATAATTTAATACACAAAATACAGTACTGGTCTTATGATTACAAACAAGTTAATATAATAGTTAAAGTATGCTTACATAAATCTGGCCTTGTGGCTTACAACAAATAATAATAAAGCACGGATGACCTGTATAAGTTCCTAGATCTGCCTTGGAAGCTTTAGTGGTGGAGTTCACTGGGTCATGAGGTCTATCTTGCCAGCATGCTGTCTTCTAGTTCTGCTACTATCTCATGATATTTCTCGTGTTTTGACTAGGCTTTTTATACTGCTTTTCTCTGCAATGCACGGGAATCTGGGATAGCATTGATTTTCTTTTAGATCCATGTTTAAGTGGAACTGCTATTCACTCAAAGGTTTGCATTCCAAACTGGTATGCTATTCATTCTGAGGTCTTTGAGTTTACAATGCAGAGGGGAAGGGGGATAAAACTGGAACTGTTATCTCTTTTCTTATATTTATTACTGCTAAGAGAGAATCATGTGATGATTCATATAAGTTAAACATACTGTAGTAAAATATTGTTAGAAATTTTATCTCTAAAGCATTTTAAACTTTTATAAATTGCTGATATATATATATATTATTAACATATTATAAATTCCTTATTTACATATACATAACACATCTCTGTCAACTTTGGAAATTACTGTTTTTGAAGTTCAATAGAGTCCTTATGGGAAAACAAGCTCCCTTGTTCCCTTTTCTATTTTTACTTTTTATCTACTCAGTTATTAATCTCTTTATTTATGAATACTTTCAATAGCACTAATGTTGATTTATTAATTCTAAACTATTTCCTAAATGCTCAATTTTATTGCAAGCTTGAAAGATTTCTTTTTTCAAACATACACTTTTGCCAATTACTTCACTGGCACTATTTTTGGCACAAACTTTGTAGGTTTCTTTTTTCAAATCCACAACTTTGATGAATTCATAATTAAATCAACTTAAATCAAATTCACAATTATTATATGCCTAGTGCTATTTTACTACTACCTATGCAGATTTTTATTAGCAAATAATGACTATTACTACTTATTTAATACTATGAAACAGCCCCAGCCATAACTTATTATATGCAAGGAATGTTACCAAGTAAGTATTATACTGCTTTTTACACCTTGTGTGCCAATTGTAAAACTTCATTCCTTAACTAGGTTCAAACTTCATTGCCTGTGCCAATGCAATATCTGTTCCTCCTATTCTGACTAGTTGAGTCAAGGAGAGGAAAACCAAAATAATTGCAACTACTAATAAATTAGCAATAACAACAAATGTTTGTTTACAACAAGCTAATATCATTATATTTATGTTTAAACAAATATTAATTGTTTACATATATATTCTTAATAAACAGGCCTTATGATTACTAATAATTTAATACATGAATTACAGTACTGGTCTTACAATTACAAACAAGCTAATATAATAGTTAAAGTATGCTTACATAAATCTGGCCTTGCAACTTATGGCAAATAATAAAAAAGCACAGATGGCCTGTATAAGTCTCTAGGTCTGCCTTGGAACCTTCAGTGGTGGAGTTCATTGGTTCATAAGATCTATCTTGCTGGCATTGCATCTTCTGGTTCTGCAACTATCTCGTGATATTTCTCTTGTTTTGACTGGACTTTTTATACCACTTTTCTCTGCAATGCAAAGGAGTCTGTGATAGCATTGATTTTCCATCAGGTCTGTGTTTACGTAAAATGACTATTCACTCTATGGTCCATGCTCCAAACCAGAACTGCTATTCACTATGAGGTCTGTAAGTTTACAATGCAGAGAATGGGGGGGGGGAGATCTCTTTTCTTATCTTTATTACTGCTAAGAGAGAATTGGGTGATGATTCTTACTAGTTAAAAAACATACTGTAGTAAAATATCATTAGATATTTTACCTCTAAAGCATTTTAAACTTTCTATAACTATACTATTAATGTATTATAAATTCCTTATTTACAATGCAATATATATACATAATGCCTTTATTAATAATTCCTATTTTATTCTTACTCTTAACTCTATTTTTATTTTCCCATTCTCATTTTTTATTTTACTTACTTCTCATTAATTTTCACTTCTCTCTTTCTCTACAACTGTAACTGAACGGCCATTTTGAATTCACAAAAAAATTCCCAGAAAACAAATTTTTTTAAAAATATTCAATTTTTTTAAAATTTATAAAAAATATTTCCATTTTTTTAAGTAGTAATTTTGAAAGAATGTAATGAAGCTGATTAAATAATCATTACCAAAAAAAAATAATTATAAAAAGAAGGATTTTTCCCATTTTTTAATATCTTTATTTTTTCTTTTCTTTCCCAACTCTTTATTTTGAAAGATATAACTTAAAAAAACAATATCCTCTACAACCCCATTACATTCTTCATAAAAAACATTAAAAAAAATATTTAGAAAACACGTCCTTTGTTTTTTAGTTTTTGTTTGTGGTGTGGAGGGGGACCTGTTCCTTTCACTTTTTTCTTTTTATCTTTTTTTTTTTTTTTTTTTTTTTAAAGTTGTTTTTTGGTCTCTTTGGGTGTTTTGTTTTTATTTTGAGATTAATTTGTTGGTCATGAAAAGAATTATAAAAATAACTTAATAAATTATTATTATTTTTGGTGGTGGAAAATAAATGTTGTTTGAATATAATGGGAAGGTTGGGGGGGGGAAAAAATCTTTAAATTATTATATAATATATTATTATAATTTAAAAAAAAATTAAAAATTATATATTAAATAATTAAAAAAAATAATAAATAAAAAAAAAAAATAAAATAATGAAAGAGGAAAAAAAAAATATTATTATATGTGAGTGGGATGGTGTGGGTGGTGGTGTGTGGGGGATGGGGGGGGATGGTTGGGGGGTATTTTTTTATTTTTTTTTTATAAAATGGTGGGGGGAAGGAAAGTTGGTAGAAAGGTGGGGATGATGTTGATGAAAGAAAAAAATCAGTTAAAAAATATTTTAATTATAAGGATAAATAGGAAGGGGTGGAAAAAATAGGGAAAAATATTAATAAAAATAATAATATAAAATATAAAATAAATATAAAGAAATTTATAAAAAAAAAAAAAAATTAAATTGTAGGAAAATATAAGAATATAAAAATAAATAATACTTTTTTGATATATTATAAAATTAAAAGATATTTAAATTATGAGGGGTGATATAGAAAAATAAATATTAAATAAAAATATTTTAAAAAAAAAAAAAAAATATATTAACAAATAAATAAAAAAAAAATAAAAAATTATATTAAAAAAGAATAAAAAAAAAATATATAAATATTTGAATTAAAAAGAAATAAATTATATATTATTAATAAAATATAAAAATAATAGAATATATTTAAATTATAAAAAATAGAAAATAAAAAAAAATATATTAGAAAATAATAAAAAAAATTATTGAAATAAAATAAATAAAAAAAAATAAATTAATAATTATTAAAAAAATAAAAAAAATAAAAATTTTAATTTAAATAAAAAGTAATTGGGAGGGAAATAATGAAGAAAGAGAGAGTTAAATTATAAAATTATAAAATAAAAAAAAAAATAAAATAAAATATAAAAAAAAAAAAATTTAATATAAAAAAAAATTATTAAAAAAAATATAAAAATAAAAAAAAAAAAAAAAAAAAGAATAAAAAAAAAATATTTAAAAAAAATAATTTAAAAAAAAAAAAAAAAAAAAAAAAAAAAAAAAAAAAAAAAAAAAAAAAAAAAAAAAAAAAAAAAAAAAAAAAAAAAAAAAAAAAAAAAAAAAAAAAAAAAAAAAAAAAAAAAAAAAAAAAAAAAAAAAAAAAAAAAAAATAAAAAGGGAATTAATGGTGGGGGAAAGTTAGTGGGTGTGGGTGGATGTTTTGTAAAGGGAAAAAAATAAAAAAAAATTTTTAAAAAATTATTTAATAGAAAATTTAAATTTAAAATTTTTTTTTTTTTTAATTTATTATAAAAAAAAAAAAAAAAATAAAAAATAAATAAAAAAAATTAAAATAAATTAAAAAATTAAAAAAATTTTATTAGCCTCTTTTTCATATACTCCTTCATATAACTCTCTCTATTATCACTTTTTCAACTTTTTATCCTATTATTTAAACTTTTTATATATTTTTTCTTATAACTCCTTCCATTATCATTTTTTTCAACTTTTTATTCTATTTTTATATATTTTCTTATTTATTTTTCTATTATTAATAATATTTTTATAATTAATATTTTTAAAGTTGTAATTAATATTAATTAATATTTTTTATAAAAATAAGGTTTTACTCCCCCCCCCCATCTGTATTTAGATTTGGTTTCATCTTTTTAATAAATATAGCTTTCTTTAATTTTTTATCTCTTTATAAGTATAACCAATCATTTTCACACTGTCTTTTTTAAATATATGTCCTGTTTCTATAGAATGCATATAAATTGGTGATTTTTTATCATATCTATGCTGCATTACTCTTGTATATATTGAATTTTTATACTTGAAAAACAAAGAGTGAAAATGATTGGTCATATTAATAAAAGAAGAATTGAAAATTAAAGGAAATTATATTAATTAAAAAGATGAAGCCAAATCTAAATAGAGATGGGGGGGGGGGATAAAACATTATGTTTATAAAAATATTAATTATAAAAAATATTAACAATACAAAAATAAATAAGAAAATATATAAAAAGTTTTTAAAATATATAAAAAGTTTAAAGAGTAGGATAAAAAGTTAAAAAATTGATAATAGAGGGAGTTATATGAAAGGAGTATATGAAAAAGAGGCTAATAAAATTTTAAAAAATATTCAGTTATTCTTGTAGAGAGAGAGAGAAGTAAAAGTTAATGAGAGGTAAATAAAATGAAATAAAAAAAATGAAACTAGGAAAATAAAAATAGAGATAAGAATATGAATAAAATAGGAATTGTTAATAAATGAATAAATATATAAAATAATAGAAGATAATAAAAGATATTAGGTAATAAGTATACATAAAAAATAAAATGGAATGGCTATAAGGATATACTAAAGAATAAATGTGGAATGATAGATGAGATAGAATAAAATAAAAAATAAGAATAAAATGAAAGTAAAAATAAAATTAAAATATAATAAAATATGTATATTAATGTCTACATAAAATAATAGATATATGAATATATGTTTAAATGTTATAGCCCTGATGAAGACTGCAGAACAGTCAAAACTGTAAATAAAGTAAAGAAGGAAGTATATAAAAAATGCCTTAAAGTGTATAAGAGGAGATGATAAAAATGTTTTAATATATATAAAGAGAAATGCAAAAAATAGTAAAGAAGATATAAGAATAATAAATTTATGTTTAACATTATTTAAAGTGAATTATTATTATATCTCAAAACATCAGATATTATTTCAACTGTTAGTGTCTTCTCTGTTCTCACATTTCTCTCTAAATATTTTTTTTACCAATATGAGATAGTGAATGTCATTCTTGTGCTCTCATGTTGGGAGACAACTATATAACAAATAGCAGATATTGAATAAATAATACTGCTACAACTATTTGAATTTAGCTGATAGTGATATAAAATGCAAAACAGATGAGTAATTAAAATTCTTACCAAGTTCCTTTTCTGATCATATCTTTGAAAGCCTGTTTGTTATGCTCAACAATTTCCTGGTTTTCTTGACTTCTTCTTCATTATTTATTTGGAATTATATTGTTTATTCCAGTAGATTTTTTTTTTTTTTTACAATCTTCTTTAGCTTGCCTGCCTCATATTGCAGACATTAATTCAGGTTAAGATTTATTTATGTATATATGATACTCTGTTTAATAAGAGAATGGTTCCATTTGATATATCTTTGGCAAACAAAGTATATAGAACAAGGCAAACCCTTCTGGGCAATGACTGTTTGAGTTAGAACTTTAGATTTTAGGCATTTGGGTGGATGCTCTTTGAATAATTAACTGGAACTTCATCATGTTTGGACTAAGTAACTCACACATGCATGAATTACTGCATCCACAGCAAGACTTTGCAACACTGCCTGTTATTTGTCATATAGAATATACTCCAAAAATACTTGAGCTGAGTGAAGCCACTATGAGAAGGTATAACAATATAGATATAGTATCACTTAATAGGAATTAACCTTTGATGAATTCTCACCAGAATCATACTGCAAAATTTATTTTGCATTATGATTCTGGTGAGAATTTGCTAAAAGTTAACTTCTATTAAGTGAAAATATATCTATATGGTTATACCTTTTTATAGTGACTTGACACAAGTCAAGTTTTTTCAAAGTGTTTCATTAGTATATGAATAGAGTTTCATGTTAAATAACTACATAGAGAGTATATTAAATTAATAGCTTCCATGTAGGACTGACTTTTCCAATGCTTGATGTTTATCACACAGTCAGCACAAATTTTCGACCATCTACAGTCTTAGTGAAAGAAACAAAAATGGACCTATTAAAAATTTAATGATTTTTTTATAAGAAAAACTGACCACTTTCTTAGGCACATCCACCTTTGTTTCATCTTATATCACTTAATTTTTTTTTCATTTGTATTATTAATTAAAATACACAAACTACCTAATCTAATTAAATTTCAAATCTATAAATTATATAATCTGATTGATTATGTTTCTTTAAATAACAATTTTGTAAAAAAAAAAAATTACTTATTGTTTTAATTATTTTTAAATATGTACAATATTCCATAAAACCAACAAAAAAAAAAAACTTAATTATATTCTTTTCTTTTTACTTCTTTTTTTAAAATTATTTTAACCCTGAAAGAATATAAGTAAGCAGTTTTAATTATTTCAAATTAATATTATCTTTTATTTTCCTTTTTTATTACAAATAAAAACTGTTTTTCTAAAGAGAGGTTGCATAGACCTTACTCATTATCTCATTTAATTAAAACCAATCCTTTTTCGCTTTTTATTTTAAAAGTCTTCCTTACAAAAATGTAACAATTATCTGTTATTACTCTTTTCTTGTTTTTAAAAATTATTGTTATAAACTAACTATATTTAAGCCCTCTCTCTCTAATTTATTTATGTAACTTACACTTTAGAAAAAGCTACATTGTCCCCATACCATATTAAGATAAAGTGATTTAATCCAGAATTTGACATTGATTGCTGTCATATTATTAATATTTTTTACTGCACATAAGGTGACATCAAGTTCATAATCATAACATACAATCGTTAAATAATTGGAATGGATGTTAACTAAACCTTTTTTAATTTCTCAAAGAATGTCACAACTACATGGTGAGACAAATATTGTATACTATGGTTAATAATCAGGCTGTAAGTTTGAATAGGATTTTTTGCAAATGTGAGGAAAACTCTACTGAACACCTATTTTGATTTACAATTATTCTTTGTTATTTCAATGGGTATTTCTTACTACTTTCTGTGTTACAGTAAATCCAGGATATTTTTTAACTGATGCTTTACTATCATTTTATATAGAGAGATTGTACACAAGCCCACACCTGTAGTTCAGCTATATCTCCTTCAAAGAAAAGATTTAATTTAATTTGCATGTATTTTGTAAGTCTTACACACATCTCATCCCTTTCTACTCTCTACTCATCATCATTGGTTACATTCTTTTTTTCTTCTTTTTCTACTTCTTATTACTACTACTACTACCATTATTATCATCATCATTATTATTATTATTATTATTCATGACTTGAGTAATCACTCACTTAAAATATAAGAACATGATTTAGGTTTTTGTCATACTATATATTTTTTTCTTTTGTGTCTTTTGAAAAGAGTAGACCACCCTTAGATATACAGGGTCAAATCTTTCCTCTCTCTAGGTATTTTTTTTTTTATTAATCTAAGTGCCCTTTATTGTGATGACAATAAATTTTCTCTATCTATCATATGAGCACCATTAACAGTTTTCCACTGAACTTTTGTCATTGAAGCTAATTTTTTTCTTTTATTTCCTATTGCAGCAGTGAAACTTTTTAACTTTTATTCTCAACTCTTTGATAAGCTTGAAATCAATGGTTTTATAAATTTATGTTATCTATTCATAATTCCTTGCATTTCCACATTGTTAGCAGTATTAATGTTTTGTTGTCCATTCTTAACTTTCCCTATAACATCATGCAAGCATTCTATTCCCTGTCATGTTCCATTTTATTTTGTTTTATCTCTTGACATGCTTTTCCTCTATTCACTCTATGATAAATCCCTCTATCTTTTTATAGTCACTTCTTCAAGTTTCTCACATTCTTTTTTAATTGACTTTCCAGTTCTTCAATTCTTTTAATTTGATTTTCAAATTTTTCTAATATTTTTTTATTATGATTTTTGAACAATTTATTATGATTTTCAAACATTTTCACCATCATTGTGTCATTGTAACTCTTTTTATTTGAAACTTCTGCTTGCGCTTTCTCTTGATCCTCACTGGCAAATTTTTTCTAAAACCTGCAATTTTACCTTTAATTAATATATTTATTCATTCTTCCACCCCATAGTTCTATTTGTTATATTGTCTGACTGATTATTTTACTCCCTATCATTTCACCAGTTTTCCCTTACATATACATCATTTTTAAATATTATTTATACTTATATTTTCTCTTTAACATTATTTAATATCAATTTTTATTATATGAAATGCACCTGATACTATAATAACTCTTAGCCACTTCTCTATTCTCATATTTCTCTCATACTTTTTTTTCTTTTTAATAGTAGATAACCATATCCACTCTTATGCCTCATGTTGCAAAATAAATACATAACTGTTCAGCAAAAGAGACTTAAAACAATTATCTTGCTCAGAGAAATGTAATCTTTTTATTTGTATTTGAGTTAATCTGACCAAATCGGGTCAGAAAATATATTACTGATGGCTACACATGACATTAAAGAAAATATAATCTAATATAAGTTATTCAATAAATTAATAACTATAGTCAGACTGGATACTAATTATATATAAATCTCATAGATTACAATCATATTTCAAGACTATTAACTCCACATTCATTTAACTAAAAGTGAAAATCCTCCATAAATATACACATTTATATTAGATTTAAATCTAGGTGCCATCCCAAAATATATGACTACCTCTGCTGAGCAAGTATTCTATCTTATTGTCTATCATATTTTGAACCTTTGAAAAAAATATTATTTAAACAGTATATTCATCCTATAGTAAAAGGTTTACTAATTTGAAAGATGAGAACTTAAGACAAAAGAGAATCAAGGCCAGATTAACAAATAACAAAAACAAATGTTTATGATATGATAATAAATTCACTAGCTAATCATTAAAAAAAATCGTTCCATGTATTTAAATATGAAGTTTGGTTAGTCTATTACTATCAATATTAATAATAAAATAAAGAACAAAAAAATACAATTATAACTATTTGACTTTAGCTTGTAGTGATATAATATGCAAAAGAGACAATTAATTACAATTCATACCAAATTCCAAGTTTCTTTTGTGATCACATTTTTGAAATTGTTTTTCTTGAGCTCAACATTTTTTTGTTTTTCTTTATTTATTTGGAATTATATCGTTTATTCCAGTAAATTTAGTTTATATTTTTTTACAATCATCTTTAGCTTGCCTTATCAAAATGGATCCCTGCACATATGAGATATTTATTAATAAAAGAACACTTCCATTTGATAGATCTTTAGCAAACAAAGTATATGGCACAGGGCAAATCTTTCTTTAGAATCGCAAGTTGAATTAGGTCTTTTACATTTGAGGCACATGATGGATGCTTTGCAGAGAATTAACTGAGGTTACATCATGTTTGGACCAACAAACACCCACTTGGATGAGTTGTCACTGCATTCTCAGTAAGATATCGTAACACTGGCTGTTATTTACCATACAGATAATATTAAATAAATAGGTGCCACCATGGCTTTTTCTGATGTTTAAAATTTATCAGACAGGTATCACAATTTTTTTTTTGACAGACTATAAGTCAGTGTGAAGAAAACAAAAATATAACCTATTAAAATTTTTAGTGACATTTTATAAGGAATATCTGATCATGGACTAATGCATATCTGCCCCAGCTTTATCTTATGTCATTTTGTTTCATTCATATTATTAGTTAAGATACATAAACTACTTAATAAGATTAAATGTAAAATCTATTAAGTGTTTAATCTTATTAGGATTCTTTTGATAACAATTGTAAAAAAAATTTTTTACTTGTTGCTTTAATTATTTTCCAATAATATTTTTTAAAACCAACAAAACAAAAACCTAAACATTTTTTTTTGTTTAAATTACTTCAACTTCAAAAAATATAAATATCCACTGTTTTAAGTACTTAAAGAAAAAATATTTTTTCTTGTTTTCCTTTTTTTTTTTTTTTAGAAATAAAACTCTTTGTCTGAAGAAAAGAAGAAAAAGATTTTAACTATGATCTCATTTACTAAAAAAGCATAAAATCAATTTTTTTCTCAATTTAATTTGTCTAACCTATTCTCCCTTTCATATTTATTTTAAAACTGTTTTCTTAAAAAAAAGTTATAACTCTTCTATTATCATTTTATTGTTTTTGTTATAAACTAACTCCATTTAACCACTCTCTTCCTCTAATTTATTTATGTTGCCTACACTTTAATGAAACCTACTATATATATATATATTGTAGCCTTTCTATTTTGCTACATTACTATATGATTAATAGTCAATTTTTATAGCAATTTTAAATTTTATATAATACTTAGTTAATTTATGGAATAGATTAAAAGACAATATGTCTGTAGTATTAAACTTAAGTTAGTTTACTAACAATATATTTTAATTAAGATTATAAATTTGTAATATAAATGTTATGTATTTTTACAAAAAAGTGAATGATGATTAAAATCATATAAGATAATTTTAAATCAGAAGTCATAATGATTAAAGTTAATATTTTTGTAATTATTAACAGTCAATTTAAAAATTGCTACATATTTATTATCTTAATTATTTAAATAATGATAAAATAAAAAATAAAGTGTGTGGTGATAGGTGTGCATGCACATGCATGTAATAATTAATTAAATTTTACTTCCTTGTTCTTAATTTGATTTATTACTTTGTAAATCATAAATGTTATATTTGATTTAACTTTATCAATTTTATAAAATTTTTCAAAATCAATTATTATAGTAACATAAATGATACATTTTTATGTATCAAAATTTAGATTGAAATAAAAGGTATTTTTAATTAAAAGATACATTTAAATCTACTAAAATAAAAATTAAAAATATAATATGTAATAATCTTAGTTATAAAATATTTTAAAAGACTAAACAAAAATAAATATGTAAATTTTAACAAGTCTTTGTGTTTAATTGACCAATCAGGTTTTTTGTACATTTTTCCTATAAATATAGATGAGCAGATGGAAAATAAGGATGAAATTAAAAAAATTTTCAGAAGAATATAACTGTATTTCTTTTTTATTTCAGTCTAAATTTATTATAAATTTTATTATTTTGGCTTTAGAAAATAGTAACAATAACTTGTAAAACTATGGAAAGTATACTAAAAAGTTTAGATACTAATTTAACAAAGGAATAAAAAAAACCTATGGTAATAAAAGAAAATAATCTGTTTCAGAAGATAAAAATGTATTTGATTAAAAAGCTTTGCATAATATCAAATCATTTTGCTTACAGAACAATGTAAAAGATATGTAAAAAATTATATTTATTTATTTATGTATGCTTAATGATAGAGAATATTTTCGATTTAGCAGTGATAAAAATAATTACTTTTATTCAGTCAAGTTATTAACATTTCCTGTTTTAAATTTATGAGTAACTTTAGCAGAGTGATAATTATTTTAAGAGGAAAGATATAGTGCTGACTAATTTTTTTATAAAAATGTATCTACTATCATTTCATATAAATAATAATTAGTAACTGTCTTAGCATGATGAATGTGGATTATTCAGGAGAAAAACTCTAGAATTTTATAATGTTACTAACAAGTATTATTAAAGTTATTAACCTGTCAAATGTGAATAATTTTGAGAACTCTAAAATTTTATAAGTCCTCTAGCAAACATTATTGGAATTAGTAATATATTAAATGTGAATGATTTGGAGGAAAACTCTCTAAAATTTATAATTATATAGTGAATATTTTAATGCTGAAAGAAAGGAAATATTTTAAAAATAATAAATGTTTTATTAAATAATAAGTATCTATTTATTAAACATGGATGAATTTAGTTTTATCAGTGGTATAAGAAGAATAAACTTTTATTACAAGAACATTTATTGTTAAACCACTAAACATCACATGGTTACTATTTCTTACTGTATAGACAGTTTTGCCTGTTTTAATAACATTTATTGTTATTGATAATTAACATTTTTCTTGGATTTCATTCATGTTTTTCATTCATGTTGCAAAAAATGGTGAAAAGACACAGAGGGGGGAAGGGCAAAAAATCTCTCTCTGTTCAAGTAACTGGTCATCATAGAAACTAGTGTTTCCCCTTTGAAAATCTTCTATTCACTTCAAAAAATGGAAGAAAACTTTTGAGTTTTTTTTATTGTAACATAAATTTGAATATTATTTTAAGAAAAGATGTATAGCATTTGTCTACAATGTTGAGGATTTTATTCCGAGTGTTTTATAAAGAAGTAATGGTTCAGGAAATTAGTTTATTAGGAAATTCTGCAGTGATATGGATTTGTATTTAATATCAAGTATAATACAGTTAAAGTAAGTCAGTATGTTTGTGATATATTGACACCTGCATTTTTTAAAAATTTGTAAGAACTTAATGAGAAGCCAAGATCAAAATTAAGGTTGATTTAAGGAAAATAAGGTCTTAAGTTATGTATTCATGATATCATTGTTTCTTATAGTTTTATAAAATGTCTGTCCCTCACTTATAATCACTAATATCACACTGATTTCTACATCATATTAAAGAATTGTATAGTTGAGCAAAATAATAATATCTAGACTCTCAAGTGATGAGAAGATTATTTATTTAATGCAAGAAGAACTAAATATGGAACAAATAAAATATTTAAACACAGTATAAATAAAGATTTTATGAATGTTTTTATATCAATTTTTTTAGAGATCAAATTTTAAAATGAATGTTGGAGTTATACAAGATGTGATGATGAAAATAAAGCCTGATTGGGATTTATATTATTATAAATAATATAATAGCATATCATATACTTAATATTTAAATCATTATATGTTTATTTTATAATTAAGAATAAATACAGAATATATAAGTTATAGAGTTATAATTAGGTTATTATATTATAGATATTAAAAGTAATTAATAATGATGGAAGAACATATTTTTTGAAAAATGTAGAATGTGATAACGTATAAGTTGTCTATGTTGTTGATATGTTTTACTATGAAATTATTATGGAGTATCTTAACAGTCACAACATTCAGTGGGAAAGATGGTATCTTATAATCATAATTAATTTAAAAGCAACGTGCAAATTATTTACTTCTCTTAGAAATATTTTTTTAATGTTAATTTTTAAATTTTATAATCTGTTAAATATTTTTTTAAAATAAATATAACATATATATATATTTAAAATTTTGTATTAATAATGTAATAAACTGTTAATGTTGTTTTATTATTAAAATAGTGTTGGAGTCTCTTTTTTTGTTATTTCCAAGTCATTATGCATCATCCTAACCACACATATATTGTGATAATTAAATATATTTGGGTATTATTGCACATAATCTAAATGAAATAATGAATACTAAACTTATTGTGATTGTTAAAGATATGTTATATTGAATCTAAAAATTAAGTAATGTACATTTTTCTTTATCTGACTCAATGATTATCATGAAGACTGATATCTGGAATACCATATTAAAAATAAAATTAGATTATAAAACATAGTAATAAGAACTTATTTTAATATATATTTATGGTAACAAATAGTGATCATTATTAGTTCATAATTTTAACTTACTTTTAGTCTAGTTTGCAAGTAAATTAGTTAATGGTTTTAAAAGAGTAGAACTAGTGAGTAATTTATATTTCTTAATTATTATTATTATTATTATTTTTATATAGCTAGATATATGTAAAATCCCTCATTACATTTAGTTATATCAATTAATTTATTTATTATAAAAAATAATAGTAATAACCTGAGATTTTAATTGAGTTATAAAATATTAGTCAAGGAGAAATAGAATTATTTTAGTAGATAAAGGAATATAAACTGGTGTTATAGTTAAATTTAATTTAATAAATGTTAATATTAAATATAATTTATTTTTCTTAAGTATGGGTCATGGGAGTATCATTCATATTTTAGTAAAGTAGTGTAAAGTGATACTCCTAGGCTATTGAGGGTATGCTTTTTGGTAAGTGCTTAATGTTAAAAGGAGGGTGCCTTACTTGACAATTTAAATAGCTCATGATTTGTAATAATAAATTATTAAGGAATTTATTAGGATTAGTGTAGTTTATATTAGATATGCATTACTAGAATTTTTTATGTAGTGATTCGGTTGAGCTGGAGTGGAATAGTTATTAGTAGTAGGGGGTCATCTGTCCATCCCTCAGGATAGGATACAACATTATTTTCTATGGCACCCAGCTGTGTAGGCATGATTGCTTGGTCAGAGGTTATAGAATGTCTATTATAAAATTATATAATATTAGATTTTCTGATTTACAATTTAAGTAGTTATAATTACAATGTTATTGTGTGATAAATAAGTTAAGAATAAAGAAATTATCTAACCATGTGGCTATAATTATTCAATAAATATTTAATTAATAATTACTTAATTCATAATTATCATTTGGGAAAATATAAATATTTACATCATGATATGTGCAATTAATGTAGTATAACCATTCGTTTGTGGTGATGGTAATAATATTAACGAGAAAAATGAGACTGAAATATAACACTTTATATTTTAACCAGGATATAAAAAATAAATTTATGTACATATGTAGTCATGAGTTGTAAATAGAAAAGTGAAATATTATTTATCTGATAAGTTGTCATAGAGAAATAGTTGAGTGTACTGCAGTGTTACTGATGATGACTTTATAATGAAAAGAAATAAAATTTTGTAAAGATTTTTGTTGTATTACTAGTTTATGATAAAATTTATTACAATGAGTGATTCAGAGCAAGATACACACAAGGAAATGTCCAGCCTGATAAAAGAACTTGGTGTTAGTGAAGTTAGTAAAGATGAAGAAAAAGAGGAGAGAAAAATATGATTTCTGAAGAAGTTATCAGTGATCCCAAAATGGTGTTTATGATCCAAATGTTAAGAAGTATAAATAGCAAATTTGAATTAATGAATAACAAATTAAAAAATAATAAGCAATCTGTTGAATTAATCAATAAAGATTTAAAGATAAACAATAAGAAAAATAATAAAACCTTAGATAGTAAATTTGAATCTATGAGAAAAGAAAATAAACAATCTGCTGAATTAATAAGAGAGAAGCTGAAATACAAATTTAAAAATCTTAATATAAGATTTACTAAAAATAAAGGATCTATAGAGTACTTGAAAGTAGAGTTAATTCAGTCTGATAGAAAGCATCAAGAGATATTAGATCATAGATTACAAGAATTTACTGATAGTACCATTAAAGAATTTAAAAGACAAGTGGAAGAGACAGTAAATCAGTATAAGTTTAATAATGAGATATTAATCAGAAATTAGATATTTCTAATGTAATCTTATCTGGAGACATTACAGAGTTGAAATCTCATATAAACTTTATCACAGAAAAAATTGAAGTAAAATAAAGTTAAAGAAGTTGAAAAAAATTTATCTGAGAAGATATATGCGATAGAGGTAAATAAAATAGAAGAACATAAGTATAAGTCTAAAGTGGGCAACAGTATTAAGCTTTTTTGTAAAAGAAGATTAAAGAGCAAGTGGAAAAGCAAAATAGTATTTTAGATGAAAATTGTGAGCAAAAAGTGTTAGATCAGAATTTTGACAAGTTCAAAACAGAGTGGAAAATTTATATTGATCAGGTAATAGGTCAGATTAATTTAGATGAAAAACTGCAGAATTTGTATGCGACAATAGAGGAAAGACGATTAGTAATAGCAGTAAAGCTGAGAAAACTATGGAAAAAATTTTAATTAATCAACCAGATAATATCAGTATTCTAAAAAGTTATGAAATGAAAGATTATAATAGGAAGATTGAAAATGAAAGTATAGTCAATCAGAATCAGATGAGGGAGATAGAATCAATGCATTTAAAAGAATTAATAGAATGAGAAAGTTGTTCAAACAATTCACTAGCATTAAGATTTATAAAGATCAAACCATTTAGGGAAGATTATATGAAAAATTATCATAGTATTTGAATAATTTTTCCATTGTCTGAAAAGTAAAAGTTAGGTATTTCTAATAATAACTTATATTTATTGGTTAAAAATTGGTGGCAATATTTGTTTGAATGACCTAATACTTATGGAGATTTAAATGACAACATTAGGTATCAAATTACCCCAAGAAAAATATAATAGTAAAGGCAGTTATACCAAATTTTTCTATAGCCAGATTGTTAAATTAAAAACCCTTACTGTTTATACATTGTCAGATAATCATATTGCTAGTATAATAAGGCAAAATTTACCTCACAATATTAAGCAGATTTTATAGCTGCAAATAGGAACACTCTCAAGAAGGTTTCAGAAATTTTAGATGACTTAGAGATTACAGAAATATCCACTGACAATAGTTTGAGCTTCTTAAACAAAGTTAATTATCTCATTTCAAATATTAATGTAAAATTTGTCATGTGAAATTAGGAGAGACAAGAAATATAGTAACAATAGGGCATAGACGTCTTTACATCTTAAGATGATTAATTGATCTGGAAGATTTAATATGAGGCAATTAGTTCAGAATAGTTAACCATCTACAGATGGTATAACCACTACATTGAAAAACTGATAGATAAGATCCTAGATTAAGTCACATCCATTTAAAATAAATGACCTAGTGTTAGTGCGAACCCCACATGTTAGCAATATGCAAAGAAATGAGTTCAGAAAGTTTCTATGTTTGTATGAGGGTTCTTACAACATATTTAGTAAGGTAGGAGAGAACACTTTTATGCTCTCAAACCAGATGGTGTGAAAAGAACATATAACATTCAGTTTAATTCTATATGCTTCAATATAATAGAATTGTTGATAGTTAAGTATTGTACTAATAGAAATAAAAGTTAAGTATATAAATATGAAATTAATATTATTGGATGGAAGTCACCATTGTTTTTATTAATATCAAGTGTGGTATATTTGGAGGGACAGTTCTTTAAAATTTTAATGTTATATAGATTGGAGTAATTAATTTTGTAATGAATATTAATTTTATGGCCAAGTTTTATAAAATTTAAAATGTAATAGAAGAGAGGGGAAAACTAGAGCCTTTCTATTTTGCTACATTATTATATGGTTGTAAATAATAGTCAATTATCATAGAAATTTAAAATTTTATATAATAGTTAGTAACAACTTATTAGTTAATTTATGGAATATGTTAAAACATTGTTTTTGTAATATTAAACTTAAATTAGTTTAGTTTACAACTAACTAATTTAATTATGGTTATAAATTTGAGGTGAAAAAAATGTTATGTATTTTAAAATAAAAGTGAATGATGATAAAAATCACATAAGATAACTTTAAATTAGTAGTCATAATGATTAAAGTTAGTATTTTTGTAATTATTAATAGACAAATTAAAAAATGTTATTTATTATTTTAAATTATTTAATTAATGATAAAATAAATGCCAATGAAGTGTGTGTTGATAGGTGTGTATGTACATTCATGTAATAATTAATTTAATTTTACTTCCTTGTTTTTAATTTGATTTACTACTTGTCTAATATTTTATTTAACTGTATCAATTTTATAAAATTTTCCAAAATCAATTATTATAATAACATAAATGATACATTTTTATGTATTAAAATTTAGGTTGAAACAAATTGTATTTTTTATTTAAAGATACATTTAAATGTTGTATTCAAATAAAATTTAAAAGTATTTTATTTAATAATATTAGATATAAAATTATTTTAAAAAACTAGACAAAAATAATATGTAATTTTTACCAAGTGTCTGTGTTTAATTCACCAATGAAATATTAGTACATTTTCCCTATAAATATAGGTGTATAGATGTGAGAGGGGGGGGATAAAATTAAAAAATTTTCAGAGGAATAGAACTATATTCTTTTTATTTTTAAATCTAAGACCAAATTTGTTATAAATTTTATTATTTTGACTTTAAAAAATAGTAACAATAATTTGTAAAACTATGGAAGGTATATTAAAAAAGTTTAGAGACTAATTTAACCATGGAATAGAAAAATAAGTTATACTCATTAGTATACTACAGGAGCCTACTAGACACCTATGGTAATAAAAGGAAATAATCTATTTCAGAAGATAAAAATATATTTGGTTAAAAAGGTTTGCATAATATCAAATCATTCGGTCTACAGAACAACATGAAGGATACGTAAGGAATTTATATTTATTCATTTTCATGTATTGAATAATAAAGAACATTTTCTATTAACTTTAACAATTAGCAGTGATAAAAATAATGACTTTTATTTAGAAAGCTATTCATATTTCCTGTTTTAAATTTATGAGGGAAGATATAGTGCTGATTATTTTTTTGTAAAAATGTATCTATTGGCTGTCATTTTATTTAAATAATAGTTAGTAACTGTTTTAACATGATGAGTATAGATTAGTCAGGAGGAGAACTCTAGAATTTTATAATGTTACTAACAAATATTATGTGAATAATTTTGAGAATTGTAAAATTTTATGAAATTGGAATTAAATGTGAATGATTTGGAGGAAAACTCTCTAAAATTTATAATTATATAATGTATATTTTAATGCTGAAAGAAAATAAATATTTTAAAAATAATAAATATCTTATTAAATAATAAATACCTATTTTTTAAACATGGATGAATTTAGTTTTATCAATGATATAAGAAGAATGAACTTTTATTGCAAGAACATTTATTGTTATTGATAATTAACATTTCTTTTGTATTTCATTCATGTTTTTCATTCATGCTGCAAAGAATCGTGAAAAAGTGCAGTGGGTAGAAGGAAATAAAAAAATCTTTTTCTGTTTAAGTAATTGGTTATTATAGCAACTAGTGCTTCCCCTTCCAGCATATTGTATTCAGTTCAGAAAATGGAAGAAAACTTTTTGTTTTTTTATTGTAACATCATTAAGTCAATATAGTTATTTATAATTATTTTTATTATTTTATTAGTTTTTAAATACTTTAGAACTTTTTGGTATAAAATAAAGAAAATAAAAAATTAATTTTTTCTTGGTTTCATTTATTATGATTATATAATGTCAAGATATATCAACCAGTGGATCGGATCATCAATAATAATCATAAGAATATTATGATTAAGATATCTTTAATTTACTATTATTTAGAATAAGATATTGGTATTTGATTATTCAAATCATGATTGAGGTAAAATAAATATGTATATTATTTATTATGTTTGTATTCATGTAACCGTAAATTCCAGAGGTATGAAATAGTTATTATAATCTGCATATGATTATAAAATATATGAATAGTTGATCTCTGAACAAATTAGAACTAATTAACTTAGTGTACATATGCTAAGTTGTATATCATAAACTATTTGTTTATTTTTATTTTAATCTTCTTGGTGTCTAAGATATGAAATGTTAAGAAGTTTGGATATTATTTTTAAAAAAAGTTGTCTAGTATTTATCTAAGAGGTTGTGGATTTTATGTAGAGTGTTTGATAGAGAAGTAGTGGTTCAGGAAAATAGTACCTTACATGGATGTGTATGTAATATTAAGTATAATACAGTTAAAGTAAGTCAGTATGTTTGTGATACGTGGACTGCAGCATTTGTCACAAATATGTAATAGCTTAAAAAGATGCCAAGATTGAAATTAAGGCAGACACAAGAAAAATGTGGCCTTAAATTACATATCCATGATATCATTGTTTCTTATAGTTTTATAAGATATCCATCCCTCACTTATAATCACACTGGTATTTACATCATTTTAGAGAATTGTATAGTTGAGCAAAAGAATAATACCTAGACTCTCAAGTGATGAAAAGATCATTTATATAATGCACAAAGATTTAAATATGAACAAATAAAATTTATGTATGTTTTTATATCAATTTTTTTAGAAATCAAATTATAGAATGAATATTGGAATTATAGGAGATGTAATGATGGAAATAAAGCCTGATTGTGATTTATATTATTATAAATAATATAATAGCATACTATATCATACTTAATATTTAAATTTATTATGTTTATTTTTTAATTAAGAATAAACATAGAACATATAACAAGGTATAGAGTTATAATTAGGTTATCCTAGTATAGAATATTAAAAATTAATAATTATAAAACATTTTTGAAACATGTAGAATATGTTAACATATAAGTTGTCTATGTTATTGTTATGTTTCAGTATGGAATTATTATGGAGTATTTTAATAGTCACAAAATTCATTGTGAAAGATAACATTTTATAATCATAAATAATTTAAATGCAACGTGTAAATTATTTACTTCTCTTATAAATATCTTTTTTAATGTTAATTTTTAAATTTTATAATCTGTTAAATATTTTTTTAATAAATATAACATTTGTATAATTTTTCTTAAAATTTTGTATTGATAAATTGTTAATGTTGTTTTATAATTAACAAAGTGTTGAGAGTCTCTTTTCTTATTATTTCCAAGATATTATGCATCATCCTAACCACACATGCATTATAATAATTAAATATATTAGGGTATTATTGCATATAATCTAAATGAAATAATAAATAATACACATATTGTTATTGTCAAAGATATTTAATCTTGGATATAAAAATTAAGTAATGCAAATTTTTATTTAGTTGACTTACTGATTATAATAAAAATTGATATTAAAATGTCATATTAAAAATAAAATGATTAGATATAATACATAAAAATAAGAGATAATTTAAAATGTATTTATGATAATAAATAGTAATTATTATTAGTTCATAATTTTAACTTAGTTTTAGTTTAGCTTACAAGTAAAATAGTAAATGATTTTAAAAGGGAAGAATTAGTGAGTATATTTGTTTCTTGATTATTATTATTTTTATATAGCTAGATGTACTTAAAATCTCTCATTACATTTAGTTATGTCAATTAATTTATTTATTTAAAAAAATAATTATAATGATCCGAGATTTTAATTGAGTTATAAAATATTAATCAGGGAGTGGTAGAATTATTTGTTAGATAAATGAATATAAAATAGTGATGTAGTTAAATTTAATTTAATAAATGTTAATATTAAATATAATTTATTTTTCTTAAGTGTGTTAATATTAAATATAATTTATTTTTCTTAAGTGTGAGTCATGGGAGTATCGTGCATATTTTAGTAAAATAGTATATGGTGATATTCCTGTGGATTGAAGGTGTATTTTGTGGTATATGTTCATTGCTAAAAAGGAGAGTACAATACTGAACGATTTAAATAGTAATAAGTCTCATGATTTGTAATGATAATTTATTAAATAATTTATTAGAACTAGTGTAATTTATATTAAATATGCATTACTTAGAATTTTTTATGTAGTGACTTAGCTGAGCTAGAGTTGAGTTATTAATAGTAGGGGTTGTCTATCCATTTCTTAGGGTAGGATACAATATATATATATATATGTTGATACGAAGATTTACACGGGTTGCATATATAAAAGACATATTTTGCGGGTTCATCCGTGTTAAAATATTTTAAATACTGACGTTTCGACTTGGTAACACAAGTCATCCACTGAGTAATAAAAAGTAGAAAGGCGGTTGTAGATGCGCTACAATCACTGATTTGAAAAAACGTTAAAGTTCCACCAATAGCAAAAATGTTAAATTATATATATATATGATAATTACCAGATCATTAAAAATGTGGAAAGGGTCAATATAGGAAAACCAGTGATGTATGAGGTAAAACAGTCAGAAAATTTGGAACTGAAATAAACAAAAGTTAAAATGTTTGAACAACTTCACTCACATAGTTGATATAAAAATCTTTTTGACTTAGTCAAAAGAAGCCAACATTAAATGGGAAAAATACAGAAAGTGCATCAGGAAAATGATGAATGATTTAATCAAACACTAAAAAAATACAAATAATATACATAAAAAGTTTAATCAATGGTAACAAAAATGATTTTAAGTTTGAATACATTCAACAAATGATTAAACACACTCATAAACAGTAAATAATGAGAGTAAGAATATGTTAGAAACATTCTCTGATAAATGTGAGGAGAAATAGAAGCAAGAAGTGAATAGTGAAAGATAGAAAATATAAATATTCAAGTAATAGAGAATGAGAAATCAGTAAATGAAATATTAGAATATGTGAAAGTTATAACTGCATAGATAAATGGTTTAAAAATCGATTGTAAAAAAAGTAGTAAACATGAGTCAGCAAGTGAATAGAGAACAAATACTTTAAGCATGTCAAGAGAGAAGCAGAACAAGAAAGGATAATAAAGACTATGAAGAACATGATATTGGAAATTAAATAGTAATCATCATCATTTTTAGCCATTATCAATTCATTGTAGGATGAAGATATCCAAGTTCAATCAAACTTCTCCAATCTCCACTTCACCTCAACTCACTCCTTATTTCATCTGTCCATCTTACATGTGATATGTTCCTGAGACTTTTACAATCTCTTGGAATCCTGTTTAAGATTTCAACTGTCCATCTATTTTCATCTTTTTTAGCATTATATTTAGCCCACCTCCACTTAAATTTTTTAATTCTTTCAATGGTGTCAGTAATACCTGTTTGTCCTCTCACTCATATATTTCATTTTTGGTCTCTTCTTGCTACTCCTAACATGAATTTCTATACTTTGTCAAGGAGTCAGATATCACTGTATTGCTCTTCTATTAAGTACCCAAGTATCATATCCAAAAACTTTTTAAAACACAAGCATCTTTTCTTTTAATAATAGGTGATTTCTACCAATGTCACTTTAATCAACTTCTAATTTCATGATTATGCTTTCATCTGTAATAATAATCTCATCAAGTTATTTGTAGTTGTTAACTTCTAACTCCTCATTATCAATATTTGTTTTCTTTTTTCAAGAATATATATTGAACATTACTTTAGTCTTTTAACATTTATCTTTAATATTAATTTTTTACTTTCATCTCATAATTTTTACAATATTTTCTGAAACATTATTTCCAAAAAACAGCTACATCACCTGCAAAATCTAGATGACTTAAATAATCTCAATATACTTTTACTCCCTTAGCTTTCCATTTTAATATACAAAATACTTATAGAAAAAAATTAAATAGCAATAAAGATTATTGTAAGGAAAATAAAAAATATATAATCTGAAATGACAGAGCTTAGACATTATGGTTGTAGAGAAGTCAGCACCAGTATAAATTAGTTCTTAAAAATTGGAGTATTCAGAAATTAAACAGGTGAAGCACCTGTAAAACATCTATATAGTTTAGAAAGATAATTTAAACTAAATTTGATGGCTGATAAAAATAAGTTAGCCATTGTATGTATCACAGCATCATGCTCTGGCATCGTGGGATTCTCTATTTGACACACCAAATACATTGCAGAGATGTAAGGAAGCCTTGTTAAATAACTTCTAGATATAAGAGATACAAGAGGCTGTTCAATACAAGGCCATGCAGAAAAAATTAAATGGAGGTAAATGCTTCTCTCAATTTTTTAGATGGCAAGTAGCCAAATTAAGAACTCTAATTGCTTGCAGTGTGACTGAGAGTCAGATTGTATAAACAGTCATTTAAAATTGAACAAACACTTGTAAGTACAAATAAAAAGACCATAGAGAAAGTAGCTAAAATATTAAATGTGCTGGACATCATTATGCATGGCCAACATGTAGATAGCCCGAGATAACTCATAACCAATCTTATACCAATGTTCTGAAGTTAGAAAATAGAGAAAATAGGCAAAATATGAATAAAATCATAGAGACTTCAAAAAGATATTGATCAAGTAAAAATCAAAAGCCAAATAAAGATTTAGTCTGAACTGTAAGTGAAACTAAAATTAAAAAAGGTTACATTGCTTCAATCAAATGTGTGTAACTTATAGCTGTATGTACCAATGATCATGTTGTAGAGATGAAAAATGAGAATAATAAATTTTTCTAGTCATTTAAAATAGAATCATCAGCAGAGCTCAAGAAATACCAGGAAAAAGATAAATGTTAAATTTTAATTGAATATTGAAAGTCTGAAATGTTGACAATCCCAAATGTATGGAAAATGATAAAGGATTTGTTTTAGAAAAAAATGCTTTATTGTTTAATATTAGTGATTTTAACAATATTACATTCAATAATTTTTTAGTCATATGAAAATTTTTATACTATTTTTAGATAATAGTACAACAATGCTTTTTGAATTACAGCTGTTTGTGACATAACAAATACCTATAAGGCTGCATATTGAAGCCATTCAATCATGAAACCAAAAACTACTGAATGGTTTAGTTAGGCTCTGTGATCATTTAAAAAATTAATATAAGTCATCGGTAATTTTGTTGGTTTGATGCCTGTGCTAGGTCTGTAAAAGTGTAGTTACTTGACATTTATGGTAGTGACTTATAATGTAATCACACATTTTGTTATTAGGATTTCATTTGTTACAGATTGTTGCTTAGTAGAGGTATTATGATTCTATCTGTATGTACCAGACAAAGGATTTGAACTAATTACATTAAATTTAATACAGACAATATATATAAATTAAACATATCTCTATGTATATGTAAACAGAGAAGTAAATTATCCTCCCACAGGCTTTGATTTAAAAGCACTCTAAATGTTGAACAAAGAAACAAAAATAAAATTAATTCACTTATTCATGATAATTTTGATGTTTATAAATATACCTTTGTCAAATAATTTAGAATGAAATTAATTTATCAACCAGATAGAATATTGCACTTAAAAGTTATTAAATGTATGAATATTATACAAGGCTGGAGACAACATCTCACTTTTAAACTGTGATTATTATAATTAAACAAGATTTAATATGTAAACTTTAAATTAAACATAACTCATTGTATAAGTAAACAAAGGGAATAAATCACCCTTCCTCATTCTATGACTTAAAAGCACTCTAACTGATTTATTCACTTTGTTTACATATACATTGATCTATATTTAATTTAAAGTTTACATATTATATCTCATCCCCTGTTATTAATTTACCGTCAAATTTAAAAACATTCTTATAATTTATTTAGCAAAATAAAATATATCTTTTTTTGATAACTTTCAGATAATTCATAGTAAAAAAGCTGTGAATATTTTTGAGAATTTTCAATTGAAAACTTATTTCACCTGTTTTCATCATGTGATAATGTATCTCCTAGTTAGTATTATGATAAAGTAAACAAAATATTACATGTCTTCAGCATGAGTATTTAATATGAATATAAATATTAATACTTTTAGCTATTAATAATTGAAATGCATTATAATTGTAACTAGATATCCATTTACTGAGCAATAATGAATGTTTGTAGTTTTTCAATATACCACATGTAATAATTTTATTTTTAATTTATTAATAAAGTTATTTAATCACAATTTATTTAATACAAATAAATTACAATTTATTTAATAATATTATTAAACTTAATATCTTATCACATTTATTATTTTTTTTGTAAAACAGATTTTACACGTCTGTATATTGTACAGGCAAACAAATGAGTGCTCAAACAATTGCAATTAAAAAATTATTCATGAAATAAAAAACTATTTTTTAAATATTAAAATGCTTATTTTTAAACTATATCTTAATGTATGTTTTTAGATTGTTGATTGAATATTTTCATGTACAAAATTTTCCACGTTATTAAATCACAATGTGAAATTAAAAAGTTCTATTGTTAAGATCAAATAAGAATTGATGCTATTTGAAAATATTATATAATTTCAGGATTTACTAATTATTTTGTCATTCATCAATCTCACTTTTGAAAAACTGAGATTTGATTAAAACAAAGAAGTAGTCTCTAGTATCATTCTGGAAATTTTTTTAGAGACTTAAGAATTTTGACACTATAATAAAATCAGTGATATTGGGTGATTTCCAAATGCATATTGTGGTGCATTTAAGATGTTACACAATTTTAAGATTGATATTAGATAATTAAAAACTTTTATATGAAAAGATGAAAATCATTAGCAATGCTTAAAAATAAAAAATATTTTTGTTTTATTATAGAATATATTTTAAAAATAGGGTCAGCTTTATTATGAAAAAGACATAATTTTTTTTAAAAAAAAAATAAAATAAAGACTACTCAAATATTAAGTTTTAAAAAATAAGTGAACTGTTTCCTAAAATAATTTTAAAATTATGAATCTATTGTTATGAACTTAATACTTTTTGACTGACCTTGTTTGTATTTTTGTGAGTTTTTTTTTTTTTTTTTAAACTGTTGTATTATAATTTGAAACCATTTTAAATTAATTATTCATGTCTTCTAGTAATAAGATCTAAGTCTGGCCCAATTCCAATTTTTCTATTGCCTTCTATTTTACTCAGTTAGATGAATATATAAAAAATTATAACTGAAGTGAACTGCAGTTTATCCATTTACTTAGTTCCATTAATTTGCATTTATATAATATAAATTTATATAATTTCTGACATCTATGTAATTTTCTCTGTTTCATTAAAAATATATATATTACTAAGAAATGATTGAAGTTTAATCTTATCATTGTTATTCTATTCATATATAAGTATTGTTGTCCGTATTTGTGTGTGTGTTATTTTATTTTCAAATATATTTTAAATATTATGATGTATAAATATTTGTAAAACGTTATGGTAGAATCCGTTATTTGAATAAAGGTTCAGTAGCAATTCCTAAAAACATCTGATATTCCCAAAAGATAAAAGATTTCAATATTTTATTATAATACATTAAGGATCATCCTTTCAAGTTATTGTGCATGAGCTTGTATAGGAGTGTTAATAATAAATGAATACTTTCATTCCTAACACTAGTAAAAAAAGTGCATGCACAATAGCTTGAAAGGCTGATCTTTAATGTATTACAATTTATAAACATAGTGCTATATAAAAATAAATGCTTATTTAAATATTTTATTATGAAATATTAAACAAAGGAAATCCTTAATTTTATAATATAAATTATGGTCATATTACCTGGAATATAACTATTCTTATCCAGAATCTAAACTTAAGCTTGCTAGGTTTATTATATAGATAAGTGATTGCTTTTGAACTTTCAGTGCAAAAAGGTAGTTTTTAAATATATTTTAAATTATTGAATTCAATTTTTGACAATAAGTATTGAAAGTGAGAATTTTTTTTTCAAGATACTACAGTCAAACATTTTGTAATATTAAAACCTGCTTTTCAACAGCATATAATTTTATAGGTGAAATACTATATTAAATTGCATAATGAGTATGGTAAGTAATATGTATATTACTGTCTTGATTACTATCACTTATTAATTTTATTAGTTAACTGCCTTCACAAAAAGAAAGAACCCTATTTATTTGATTGATTAACCTGTCTTCACCCACACAAAAAAACTTAATAAGCAACTTAAAAAAAAACAGTAAAGGAAATAGTTTACATTTACTATATTTGATAAAATTGCAATATTATTTGATATTGATATAACTTTGGAGAAATTTTTTATGAATATTATAACAACGGTTTACTCATGAAAATTATTTTAAAGTATTTGATAATATAAATTCTAGTTCTTATATTACATTTATTAATTAAAGATGGATTATTAAGACATTTTTCATAATTAAAGAAATTGCATCGTCTAGAAAAGTTTTATTTATATAAAAACATCTGTCTTATATCTGTTTATATACAAATAAATGTGAAGATTCTATAGAAATGCTATGGTTCTATATTATTATTGACCATTACTTACTAAATATTTGAAATATTACTGCATGTTATAACATTTAAGTGTTCAAATAATTTAGCTGACATGAATACATTTTGTTTATATGTACGAGTTAAACTATTTCCATCATTTAATTGAAATGTTGTGCTTTTAGAAAAATTCAAAATTTATTTTTTCAAAATATATTTAACTATTTATACAACACACAAATTAGTATTAAATGCAATATTATGAGTGATATTTTACATTTACTTTTATTTAGATGTTGCTGGTCTGACCTGTGATGATCTATCATGGGTATTGAAAGAGTAACCTTTGCATTTGTGAATACTGATTTTAAAGTGATACATATAAAGTACCTTGGGAAGTAATAATTAGTACAATTTCTTAGTATACCCATTACATGAGTTTGAATCTAAATTAGATGAATTATTTAATTTTTTTAAGTTACTACTAGACTTTTGTATCATGCAGTTGACCTGTAACCAATTAAGATAACCATGCTGTATTTTGAAATGATAGTTTTTTATATTAAACCAGAAATATATTTGCTTAGCAGTGTATATAAAACTTCATAAAGATTACTTTTTGTTCTTTTTGATTTATATAAAGCTCTTATTGAAGATATTAAAACAATCAACAAATAAAAAGTTATTTTTATTATATTAACATTACATGCCATATTTTTATAATTCAAAAACAAAATCTTCTTTGCTTTCATTTGATTGTAACTACCATAGTTAGTTACTGAGATATATTTAGATTACGCTATCAATTTTTTAAACACATAAAAATGTTTATCCTTTTCTATCCGCATTTATTTAAAACCATATTTTGTGGGGATATTATTGTTAGTGTGACTTTTCAAATATTTTTATAGATAATAGTTTCAACATTAACTAAAAAAAAAACCAACTAATACAATAATTAAGTAGTTTTTTTTTCTTTTATATCTATGTTTTTCTAATTGATTTTTAAACATAAACCTGCAATTAAAAATGTATTGAATTTTAAATTTTATCTATATCTGTATGATATACATACACGTTTATGGATCTTAGTTTTAATATTGGGTTTTATAAAGTTTTTAAATTTACTTAAAGATCTAGCCCTAATCCCATCTTGTAAATAGATATATAACTAAACTTTAGCTATAGATAAAAATCTGAATAAATAACTGTCATCACCCATTAATTGACTAGTTTAATGATTTTTATCTCTATAAAATTGTAAATATATATGACTGTTTATGATTTTTTGATGGAGAAACATATCTCGAATAGACTTTACAATTGCGTGAAAAATTATTGACTTGCTATATTACCTTACTACAACATGTGAAGCTGATTGAAAACTTTTCTATTAAAGTATATGTTAATGATCAAATAAAATACTTTATACATAAACAGAGCAAAACTCTCCATACAGTATTGCCACCCGTGCTAAACAGAGTAATCAATGGGTGCCAGAAGGCTTGTGCATAAAATCCCTATCTAATGCCTACTCATCCAATATCCCCAGACTAGTTTCTGGCTTGTGGCCTTCGTCAGTGAGAAGCTTTGGATCTGAGAGCACTGCATCTAGATCTTAGGATCTAATGCAACCCTCTAGCAACCACCTTTTATCTCTACTTAACTACAAAACTATGAGAATGAAATTGGAAAACACAAAAAATATTTTCAATCTAAGCTCAATAGCTTATATAGTCATATGGGTCTGAACTCAGTTCAGCACCCATACATTTTGGTGTCTTTGGCTCTTTTACAACCATAGCCACCACTATCCTATTAGGCAGGATTGGTGTTAAATCATTAAGCATCACATGATCACATTTCCTATACTAGCACATTAATTGTTGATAAACAGAGCAAAACTCTCCATACAGTATTACCACCTGTGCTAAACAGAGTAATCAATGGATTCCAGAAGGCTTGTACATAAAATCCCTATCTAATGCCTACTCATCCAATATCCCAAGACTAGTTTCTGGCTTGTGGCCTTCATCAGTGAGGAGCTTTGGATCTGAGAGCACTGCATCTAGATCTTAGGATGCAACCCTCTAGCAACCACCTTTTATCTCTACTTAACTACAAAACTATGAAATTGAAAACACAAAAAATATTTTCAATCTAAGCTTATATAGTCATATGGGTCTGAACTCAGTTCAGCACCCATACATTTTGGTGTCTTTGGCAATACTGTATGGAGAGGTTTGCTCCGTTTATCAACAATTAATGTGCTAGTATAGGAAATGTGATCATGTGATGCTTAATGGTTTAACACCTATCCTGCCTAATAGGATAGTGGTGGCTATGGTTGTAAAAGAGCCAAATACACCAAAATGTATGGGTGCTGAACTGAGTTCAGACCCATATGAGTATATAAGCTATTGAGCTTAGATTGAAAATATTTTTTGTGTTTTCCAATTTCATTCTCATAGTTTAGTAGTTAAGTAGAGATAAAAGGTGGTTGCTAGAGGGTTGCATTAGATCCTAAGATCTAGATGCAGTGCTCTCAGATCCAAAGCTCCTCACTGATCAAGGCCACAAGCCAGAAACTAGTCTGGGGATATTGGATGAGTAGGCATTAGATAGGGATTTTATGCACAAGCCTTCTGGCATCCATTGATTACTCTGTTTAGCACAGGTGGCAATACTGTATGGAGAGTTTTGCTCTGTTTATCAACAATTAATGTGCTAGTATAGGAAATGTGATCATGTGATGCTTATTGGTAAAATACTTTATAGATTAAATGTAGATTACATTTTGGTGCAATTGAAAATACATCTAGTGCATAACTTAGGCTTTCTTAAATTTATAAGAAAGAGAAGGCTCTTGAAGAAGTTGTATTTACAATCACATGTTGTCTGCTTTTTTAATTATTTTTTCTACAAAGCTAGTTTATTTGATAGCCAATAAATATTTTAATACAAAACTTTTTCAGTCAGGTTCATAAAATATATCAAAGAAATGGAACTGACCAATGTTTCACGAAATAAATAGTTATTAGGATAGTCGTTCTATAAATAATATTTAAATTTATTTTTAGTGTTATTAATTAATTTATTTAAATTATATTGAAAATAATATAGGCTTTTAAAATATTTTATTTTATTTATGTTATCATCTTTCATGTTATACAAGATAGACATTTATTGATTATTATTATTTTTGAAGAAATTTGTTTTTATTTGCTTTCCTCCACTTTTTTTTTCCTTCTTGGGTATAGCCGTTTTATCCTTCTGTTATTCAACAATGAAATGTTAAACTTTCTATCATGTGTGGATAACTTTTTCATTCAGTGTTATTATCTTCTCTTTAGACTTCCATGGCCAAATACTTACAGCCTGTAATAAATGATCATTATCACATTCTGCTCCTATAAAAATTCTGTTATCATAAATTTTAACTGAATTTCTTTATTCTATAATGTTGCAAAAGCAATTATATGGAGATTTCTTGTCGTTTTTATTTATAACTCTCTATTGTTTTATTTCAAAAAATATATTGATCATTTCATAGTTTAGTTGAGTATATAGTTATGTCAACCAATATCCATTATTAATTTTTTATTATTCTCCAATCTTTCCATTAACTTTCAAATTCCTTCTGACCAAATCTTTCATAATTACAATTTATTTTATTGTTTTCCTTAATGGCTTTAAAAAATAAACAAAAAATGCATGGATCATTGTGTCGTAATATTTATTCAATTTTCTGTGTTGTGAATGACCAAGTAGTTATAGCACAGAATATGAAAAACATTAAATATAATATAGAAAAACTTAAGTAGAAATATATCAAGTGGAAAGGCAAATATTTAGCAATATAAAAAAAATCATATGAAGAAAAAGTGAACAATGTCTAATATTTCTGATCAATTACTTAAAAAATGCACCTTCAGAAAAAGAAATCTATAGAAGAATTGGTAAACTGAGACATTGTCATTGTCAGTAACAAATGAAAATGACAAAGTTGTTGACAGCAAAAAATGGATTATTGAAAATAAGCAAAAAGATTAAAATTGGATAGAAGGGCAAATCAAAAGAAAAAAAATTGAAATGAAAAGAAAAAATTATGATAAAAGTCATTGAAAAAAGGAGATGCATATTAGAAGAATGAATGAAAATGGAATGCCTGGGGTGATGATTGTTTGGAAGTCTAGAGGAGAAAAAACCAAGACCAAAATGATTAAAAAAGACATAGTCTTCAGTATAGAAATGAAAGATTTGTCAGAGGCATGTATTATGGATAATGAGATATAAAAATAAAAAGTATAGGAAACTTTTAGTTAAGGATATTCTTAGTAATACAGTAGTAAGAATCCCTGAAGAAAAAAAAATGTTTTTTTTTTTTAATCTATTATTAAATGAACTGATTATTTTTAAAATATGTATTCTATATTTAGAATTACATGTATATACTTTTTAAATTCTTAGCATGACTGCTTGGAAATTTACAATGTAATAAAAATTCATAAGTATATTATGTACTTAAAAAATTGAAGATAATTTTGTATATTGGATTATTTTCATCATCTAATATAAATATTGAATGTCTTTAGAAAATTTTAACTTTATTTAAGTATCAAATGCATTCAACTGTTAGTAATATCACACAGGTTAGTATATGAATAATATTTTGAGAGATCTTTTTCAGATATTGCCAGCCTGACCAGTGACAGTACTAGCATAGAAATCAAACCTGGACCCTTAGATTCTTATATTTTAATGTAATATTCTAACCAATTGAGTTATCCTGCCAAAGGCAACAGTCAGTAGAATTTTTCTATACTTATCTATAAGGTTTTCCCTCATTTCATCACTTTTTCCCAAGATCAAAGTTGATTAGTGGTTTCCATGCATTATTTATAGCCACACTAAGTTGACTTATGTTATTGTTTGCCATTGTCATGTGAGCAGCTTCTTTAAATTTTTTTCTTTATACCTTTTCTTCTCTATCCAATATTTCTGTATTTTCCCAATTGAACATATATTCATTGATACATACATGGTCTGCTATCTTAGACACATCTGTTTTCTCTCTACTAATCATCAGTTTGTATTCTTGCAAGCACTTTTCAATGGGATGATGTTGTGCATATATTAATCTGTGTACTATTACTAACAGTTGAATGTATTTGAAATATTTAAATAAAATTAATTTTTTCTAAAGACATTCAATACTTATATTAGATGATGGAAATAGTCCAATATATAAATACAACTAAAACACCATTTTCACAAACCTTTGGGAAAACATTGAAGATAATTGTTTAGACAAATTAGATAGATTGCTTTTGACCATAGATGTACCTCCATCATTTGATAATTGCTAATCTTCTTTTATGACTGTATTGAAGGCCTATCCTCTAAAATGAATTTTTAGGAAATTATAATTATAATACTTAAACTACCCATATATATATATATATATATTTCAGAAGCCTCAACTTTAAAACTTTATTTAATCTAATATTATTTAGAAAAATCTTTATTGTCAGATAAAGCAACTTTAAAGAGGGCTTTTGATATTTTTTTTAGGTATCACAAAACTGATATGTTCCTATAAAAAAAAAAAAAAAACTTTAAAAAAACTTCATTAGTTTTTAAAATAAAAAAAAATTTCTACAATGATAAGTCTCATGATATTATTGTTATATACTGTTTATAAATGATTTATTATTATTTAGCAAGTCATTGATTGAAGGACATGAAATAAATGATTATTATTCATTTTTCAAATAATAATGATGTAAACATCATTAAGAAATGTTTCCCTTTAGTAATATACTGTGAATTATTTTTATTCTCTACTAATAATATTAGTCTCATTGATGTGTACAATTATTTGAACAATGGTTACATTATAATAATATGCCAAAAGTTCATCCTATATGAATACATGTGAAAATAATTTGAAACATATTTGTTAATCAAAATTTGTATTGTAAAAAAAACAAACAACATTATTTGTCACAAATACAAGAAATATTTATGTTTTATAATATATTATATTCCTGCCAAAACTAAATATTTTTTTATTTATAAGCCTCCATATGAAGATTATTTTCAGGAAACTGATAATGGTTATTTTGATAATGCCTATTGAATTAGTTTCTGCTATATCTCAATGATTTTCCCGCCATTGTCTTTAAATCTAATAAAGATTGGGTGAGTGAAAAATACTATCACTGAATGATAATATACAAATTGTTTTATATGTCAAAGAATCCTAATTTATTGTGAATGGCATTAAAGAGATTTAATAGACACATGTTTGCAAATTCTCCAGTAGATAGAGAGTGAAATAAATAGAAAAGAAAAAGTTTTAAAAATCATTTTCCTGACTACAAGAAATTATCTATTAAATTGCCAGCATTTAAAAATAATAGATCCATAGTAAATAGGGTGTCATGCACTTACATTTTAACATGATTTCAATGCATGTACATGATTAATTGAACACATTTAGCTACTACCATTGTGAAGTATGTTTAAAATCTTATTTAAACTTTACTAGCTAATTATACACTTAAAGTAAAAAAGAATAAAATTGACTACTATAGACAAGTACTTCTTTAATAGTACCTTTGTAGAAAAAACAGTAAAAAAGACATTACTCATTAGATGATCAATTGTTGGGTGATCAGTGTTTCAGTGACTTTCAAATATTATTATTTTACCTGCTAGCTAAAAATCACTATTATTTGCTGACCAATTTTGTATAGATTATCTGACCTAGGTATGTTTGCAATCTGAAAAAAAAAGAAGCTTATTGGCAGATATATTTTGCTTGTATTTGACCTTTGAGTCAATTTGTGTAAAAAGTATAGTAATGGAATGTTGGCAAATTGATAGAAAATTGATAAAAGTTCTATTATTATATTCTGAGTACCTTGACTTCATACTTTTCAATAAAACAATCATCAATGTTAGCTGTGCTTTTGGGAATATAAGAATATAAATACTTACATTAGTAAATAATGTTCTATGTGGTCTAAGCTATAACATATGAAAATACTTATGGAACTTTGTTTATCTGAAATTAAACTATAGTTTGGTTTCACTATCTTGACATTGACAGATTTATAGTCTCCCAATAATATAATCATTATATTACCATAGAGCTGAATAAAATATAAAAGAAAATACATCAGCATTTTTTTTGATAAGTTTCTAATTTATAAGATCTGATCCAGTATTTTTTTCTCATAAGTATAAATCAAAAGACATAATTTTTTCTGCTGTTACTGCATGATTTACCTAATGCAAAAATTTATATCAATATAGATATTAGTACCATTGTCAGTATTTTGAAAAAATTTGGATGAAACTAGATTGTTGCATCGACATGTGCTAAATATTGTAAAAAAAAAAAAAATCTTCTGTTTAAACAATCTTCATGATTGCATCTAAAATAGAATATTTTAAAATACCTAATAAAAATCACTTAAACATTTTATAACTTTGAATAACGTATTACAAATGGAGAAAAATCATTAGGATAATTGAATTTCTTAATCTAAAAAAATACTCCAAATAGATGTAATTATTTCAACTAAACCATAGATAAAAATGAATAAGGTATAAATCTAATTCAGATCATATCAGATTTTTAATTAAGCTACTATAGATTAAAAACAAATTATTACAAAATTGATAGATTTTAACTTTAAATAATACTTTAGCTAGCATTAACATAATATTTTGAGGGCTGATTTGTAATTTTTAATATCTAATATTTTTATCTATTTTGATTTTTCTTTTTCAGTATTAATTAGTTTTTGCAGTTCATCTATTTGGAGGAAAAAAAATCACAAAATCAATAACCCAATTTATTTAGAAAAAAGAAGTCTATGCAGTGAATCAAGAAGTAGGAATAAACTACACCGAATATTTATATTAGCGGCAATATATATATGTGTGTGTACATATATAGCTTATAGTCATGCCTACACAACCAGTAAAATATTGAGTTAAAACTCTATGAGTGGAGAAATGAAGTTTTTAAAAAGTATTCACTATTCTGTTCATTCATATTTGTATGATTTATCATTTGAAAATATAAAGACCGCTGTGTCCATTTTGTGCATATATATATCATTTATAGATCATTCTAACAGAAAATTAGATGAAAATACAGTTGTTAATTGTATTGCCACGTATAACTTTTTTTTTTTATCAGGTCAAAGTTTTTAATCTATTTTCTAATTTTGTTGAAAAGTATGTATTTAAATTTTAAATTTAAGTTATTATTTTAAAATATTTTGTTTGTTTTTCTTCGTATAACTGTATTATTTAGATGTATATTAGATGCTATTTTCAACTGCCACTCAGAAGGAGACCATCCTTAGTTTATTGTTCTAAAATTAAAAAATAAAAAATGAATAAAAAATTGATAAATAACAGTATTTGAGCTTTTGTTTTTTATTAGATGACATGTAAAAGTATTGCATGTCTTCTCAAGATTAATGCTGTTTATAAAACAATAGTAAATTGTTTCTAATTGAAAAGAATTTACAAAAATTAAGGTGAAATTTGACAGTATAATAGTTACTATGAACTTTTTTAAAAAATATCTAAAATGTATGTATGTCAGACATTTTAAATCACTTTATCATTCAAGCAAAATATTATTTTAACATTAATGTACATTCTGTATATTTTCAAAAATAGGAATAAAATATAATGAAAATAATAATAATCAAATCTAGCATTTGAAAGCTGGTAGTTATGATAATATGATTTATTCTTTTATATAGTTATTTAACTTTAGTCTGATTTAAAAATCTTACTTGATAGATAACCATTGTTAATTATTCTAGCTTGTTTCATTATTTATTTATTTAAATTAAAATAAAAAACAAACACAGTTCAAAAAAATAAAATAATATGAAACAATAATAATATAAATATATGGGGTTTTCCCCTTTGATTCATTTTACTTTTTTTCTATAAACATATTTATTCAGCCAAATAGTATAAAACTTTTGTTGAAATATTCTTGTTATATATAAATTGTAGTACATTTCATAATATAAGATATATCATAAATTTTGTTTAAGGAAGTCTATAACAGAATTTTATGAAACTGAATTTAATAAAAAATAAATCAAAGCTCATTTAATTGCAGTTACTAAGACAATCTAATCTGCCAAGTCTATGACATCAGGTTTAAGTTTATAGCAGAAGATACATATTATAAATGTATTTTTATATTTAAATTCAGGGTATCTACATTTAACTAATCAATACAAATTTACATGGAACTTTTACTTTCTGACTAATAGTAGTTAGATGCCAATTTCTTAATTAGTCATTTCATTAGGAACAGGCTACTTGAAGCAAAAATTCTAAGACTGCTTGCGAACTGAAAAAATTTTCAAGACATAATTGCACAGACTTGAACTCCCTGTCAAGGGTGAAGACAATTGCATTATCTACTACAATATAAGGGTTTTTTAACCTTTATACCAGAGTGGAGAATTGTTTTATATACATAAATAATGACATCAGCTTATAATGTTTTAGATGACAAATTTAATGTCAAATAGAGTTGATAAATGTGTGTCTAGTTATTCTAATCTAAATAATAAAGCAATTCATTAACCATAAGAAGAAAATTTGGCTATAAGAACTACTTCAAACTTCTAAATATCATAAAAAGGTATTTAAGGTATCTAGATAAGTCAGATAAATCTGGAAAATAGACTTAAAATGGTATGTCTACATGTTTATGCCATTATATCAGCATATATTATGCATCTTGTAATATTAAAGTTTAAGAACTGAGATATGTAAACTGTTAAAATGTAATCATCTTTGATGACTAAAAATTTGTATTTGAACAATTTTAATATATTAAAATCTTTTAGTTAAATTAATTAATTATATATTTAAAAAAAATAATTGAATGCTTTATTGCTCCAGAGCTCATAAGAAATTTGAGCACTAAAAGTGTCAGAGATGAGACTATGATCTATGGATCTTAATCTCCAAAGTCCATAATTCTATTATTGCCCTACAGCATATAGGACAATTCAATATTTAAGATTAGTAGTAAAATCAAATTGGTCAAAAAAAATTACAGTTAAATATTTTTATTTTAAACTAAATAATTTGATGTTTTAAATATACATTAATCATTGAATATAAAACTAACAATATATCATGCTTTTAAGGTAAGTAAATGTTTTTCAATATATATATATATACAATCTTATTATTGAAGTATTTTAGCTTTATATAATTTATAGCATACATTTTAATTTAATGAAGAATAGCTTCACGCTCGCAGATCTAACCGCTTCAGCTTCACCTATTTAAATAGAAAGTAGGTTGAAGTAAAGAGGGTTCCCCTCTTTTCTTCCATAGCGTAAGCTTGTGGTTAAATACCTGTAGAGGTCCCTACTATTGCATTTTACACACATATTATTGAGGTTATAGCCTCAGTAAATATTATTTAATGAAGAACATAAATAATATTTATGAGAATGAGCTTAAAAAAATTAGATCTCATTCTGTGTGTTCACTAAAAATCATGAGATCCAAATATGTTATAACAACTTCTCTATTATTTTCTGATGATTGTAAAAGTTACATATATGTTAAGTTAAGGAATGTATACATATATTATTGCCAAAACAAGTAATTTATCAATAATAGTTTGACACTGCTTGTTACTCTATTGAAGACATTTTATTTTACACTTTTAAATATAAATCATAAACATTAATGAACCTTTACAGTATTGAGGTGCATAGAATAGTGTAATTTTATTGTCTTAAAATAAATGTAAAAATATAGTAAAATATTAAATAATTTTACATTTATCTTCGGGTTAATTTTTTATAATAATCAAATAAATAATATATTTATATATATTGTACCATATTGGTTTACCCTCAACTCATTTCATCTACATATCTATTACTAAAAAAAAATTTATTTAGATTTTAAATAATAATCATATGAGATCATTAAATATTGAGTTGTCAATTTAGATACCTTCTTTAATTTTACTTTACATTTGTATTATCTTTGATAAGAGTCAAAATGATACTTTCTCTATTTTTAAAGAAAATTATTATCAGCATTTTAGAATATAAAACAATTAATTCATGATTTATTTTCTTTATCTTTTAAAATAATACATTAACTTCCCTGAAAGTTAAAACTATTTAAAATTACAAAATAAAGGCACATATATGTTTACTCTAACAAAACAGCAATATACCAATATATATATTCTTAAACATTAAGATCTGTTGAGTAAATAATGAATGACATTTTTTTAAAAATCAAAGTTACAATTTCAACCTGTTTTATTTTAGTATACCTTGTAAGAATAAGTTCACAGTTCATTATGTTTTTATTTATAGTACAAAACAACATGCATTAAAGTTTAGTATTTTTTTTAAAAAGGCAAAACAGCTTTCTGAAATAATATATGTTGTACATATATAGTTTAGCAAGGGACATTAATAAAGAAGTAATAGTTACATTCTCATATGTATGAATTTATTTGTATGTGTGTGTATAATTGATATTTAAAATTTTATTTACTTATAATAATAATTACTTGATGAATTTTTAAGACAATTGGCTTGACTATATTAAATAACAGTGATAGATATTGCATCATTCAAATAAATTATCTGAAATGCAATATCATCAAGCAAAAACCCTGCACTTTTATTCTTTTTCTTTTGAAGTATGTTTGTTTCATATATATATATATATATATATATATATATATATATATATATATATATATATATATATATATATATATATATATATTATAACAGTTGGGGAAAAGTGAGAAGTCTTACTGTATCTGCTGTACAGGGTGCCACCAGGCTATTGGAACCTGGAAAATGTATATAGTAAGCAGATATGTACTGTTAAGATTCAAATTTTATATATATATTTTATTACAACCGTCAGCCCAAACCACTAGTTCGCAGAGCAGCAGAGATAATTTTTAACATAAAAAAAATAAAAGAAGCTACTGCCAGTAATAACACACACAAACATTTATTAAACATATATAAAATTTAGAACTATTTTAGTATAACTTTAATTTTTTTATAAAACATTATAACTTTACTTTAGATTTTAATTTACATTTAACTTTTTATTTTAGAAGTTTGCACAGATGAATTTAATAATATTTTATTTGAGTGTCAAGTATGAATAGACTACATAGATTGCATTTGAAAAGAAAATGTTCTATTTCTTATTTAATTTTAGGCCAAAAGTTTGCAAGTAAACCAATGCCAATCTATCTGATATATCGATGTATTCAATGCAGCATGAATACGACAGCACAGTACCATACTGTCAGGAATGCGCATCTGAACAGCATGGTTAAAGAGAAGAAATTGTCTCTCATCCAGTACAGGAATGTTACATCTGTCTGGTGAGAAGAACAATGAAAAAAAACTCCATAGGAAGGGAGTTAGATTGGGTTAATAGAATGGATATATTGGTGTAATTAGTAAATGTAATATGAAGATCCGCTACGTGCAGGATCACATTATACGCCGCACTTGGGAAAAATAAGTCCCATTTCATACTGACCATCAGAAGCAGATGTATTCCCTGCTCCTTAGATCAACTCTTCCCATTCCATAGGCTAAAGAGGTGATCCAAGGAGCAGGGAATACATCTGCTTCTGATGGTCAGTATGAAATGGGACTTATTTTGCCCAAGTGCAGCATATAATGTGATCCTGCACATAGCGAAACTTCATACTACATTTACTAATTACACCAATTCATCCAATCTATTAACCCAATTTAACTACAAAACAAATAACCTAAGATTTACCCTCCCTTAAATTAACTTAACATTACGAATCTATGCATCCATTCACTCCCGACTTAAATTTAACATGATTTAACTAAAAGTTTAGCTTAACAGAAAAAAAAAATCATAATAAAAACTTAAAAAAACTAAAAAAATAACTTAATGGAAATGATTTTAAAAAAAATTCATCGAATAAAATTAATTATTAATAATAATTTATGTTGGTCAGATAGGATTCTATTTCTATTAAATACTGAAAAGGTTTTGAAATTAAAGTTCTTACTGTTTTGAAAATGTTCATTAGTTATATAGTTTTTACTGCTTTAAAAAGTCTGTAGTTTTTAATTGCTTGTAATTTGGAAGGTGTTAATTCCCACAAAGTCCTGAGGAGATCGGTATGCAATTAGCCATTGGTCCTTTGATGTAGCTGGTATTTTATTATCGGGCCCAGATGTCCTATAGTCCACAATATGGGAAAATGATTGGTCATTTCTCTTTCTCTTTAAAAAAACTGAAGGGGTTGAAGATTGCATCTTTTCAATTCCTTCTCCTTCAACTCTCTCCATACTAACACATATAGCACCTCTTCTTTCACTTCTTTTCTCTTTTTTTTTCCAAACTTTTCCTTTTATATTAAACTTCCGGATTAAGTGGACATTACGTCATGATGATGATTATCCTTTCATTGAGGTCCGTTTTCTGGGGTATTTCTTTCATTGGCTATTATGCTCCTATTGATTTTCTCTTCTATCTGACTTTTACTTATAAATTTTGAGATGCCCAAGGGCTAGTTTACTTTAACAAATTAAAATAATCATTTCCATTTTACAATAGCATTAATTAATTTATTGTACAGTCTTTTTATCTTTAAATCTTTTAAGTTTTTGTTGAAAATTTTGTTTTAAAACCTTTTCTTTTTTTAATAAAGTTTTCTTTTAACAATTTTTCATCTGTACGATTTTATATATATAAAGTTTAGATGACTTTTAACTTTCAATTTTTAATTCTTAAAAAAGAAGTTTTTATTTGCAAACTTTTATTTTTAATGTCTAATTTTTAAAATAAATAATGTAACGGTGTGTGTGCCCATTACAATATATATATATATATATTGCTTATTTTGAAATAAATTTTAATTTTAAAAAACATTTTTTTCATTACTAACCACCATGTGTGTATTCATGAAGATTTGTATTACAATGTAACTTGTTAGAAAGTAAACATTGATGTCTTCTCATCAAAACAAATGAAAATATTGATCCAAGCTGAATATAAGCTGAAGAATAGTTACTGTTATTAAAACAGGCAAAACTTCATGTTATGTTTAATAGTTACTGTTGCATTAAAAAAAATGTATTCTTTATTTATACCGGAGATTTTTAAAAAATGCTTATTTAAATTCAAATACAATTATACATGTGTGCCTAGAAACAATACAAATACCTATGGATAAAATCACTAATATTGCTAAAGATATTATAATATACTATTAATGTTTAAAACTGAAGAAGTATTTATTAAGGAATATTGAAATATTGATATTCTACATTCTTTTTACTGCATTCTCACATAGCCTATTGGGATCATTTTATTTCAGGCAGCTTGACAAAAGTTTTATCAAATTCACATCATACTTGCATGTATATTATAGTACTCAAGGATTATATTACATCATGATGAATGAAATAACAATTATTCTAAAAAGAAATTATGACAGTGAAAAATCAGATGATTCTTATAGAAATTAATATTTAATGGTATTCAATGTTTTATATTCATGTTGCTAATGGGACTTATATTTCAGAATATTATATTTTGTGATAACTATCTGAATGAATTAATATACACAAATACTTTTCTTAACAAAATTATATTGGTAATCTAATTGGAATGAGTTTTAATGCTAATTTTGGATCATTGTTGCTATGCAGATAGTGGATATTTTAATGAATTCTGAAATCTTAAATATCACTGGATAATGGATATTGAATATGTCATTATTCTTGCAGATTGTTTAATTCCACTTCTAAAATTGTATTATGTACATGTTTGAATGGTTACTTCATATATATATATATATGTTAAAACGAAGATTTGCACGGGTTAAATATATAAAATACATATTTTGCGGGTTCATCCGTGTTAAAAACTTTTAATATCAATATACTGACGTTTCGACTTGGTCACACAAGCCATCCACAGAGTTATAAAAAGGTAGAAAGACGGTTGTAGAGGCGCTACAATCACTGGTTTGAATAAAACATTAAAAATCCCACCAATAGCAAAAATGTTAAATTTAAGAATGTTTTTTAAAGAAATCTTTCCAAATAGGAGGAAGTTTGCACGTATCATCTCGCTTATTGATACAATCTGGCCTTTTAAGTATCTCAATGGCTTCTCTGATTTTGCATTGGTAGAGATTATCACATCTGGATATGATCCTGGTACTAGAAAAATCTATTTTATGACCTGAATCTATAGTATGGAGTGAGAGTGCTGATGATGATGAGTGTTGTTTAACTGCATTAGCATGCTCATCTCTCCTAACACTGATGCGACGATTACTCATACCTATGTAAGAAGCTTTACAATTTTTACATGAGATTTGATAGACACCATGAGATTCAAGAGGGATTGAATCCTTAGGCTTGGTTATTATATTGCTGATCTTTTGATGAGCAGAAAATGCTGTATCTATATTATAGCGTTTTAATATACGTCCGATACTGTCTGTAGTTCCTTTTACATATGGAACACAAATCCTAATAGCTGACTTATCATCTTTTTGTTTCCTATTTTGTCTATTTTGGGCTTGAAATAAGGCTTTTTTTTTATAAATTTGTAATTATAACTATTTGCTAATAAAACACTATTAATATGATTTATTTCTTCTTTCAGATGACACACATCTGAAAAGGTTAATTGCTCTATTTAAAAGAGTTTTGGCTACAGAAACTATCTGAGTTGGGTGATGATGAGAATGGAAATGTAAATATCTGTCTGTGTGTGTATCCTTTCTGTAAATAGAAAAAGATAAACTATTTGGTGTTCTGGTGACTAGAACATCAAGAAAAGGGAGTTTTCCATCAGACTCTGTCTCCATTGTAAATTTAATATGAGGATGCATATTATTTAAATGTAAGAAAAATCATCTAATTTATTTTTTCCATGTTGTCATATGACAAAAATGTCATCTATGTATCTGAGCCAAATGAGAGGTTTTAAAGATGATGATTCTAAAGCACGAGTTTCTATATATTCCATGAATAAATCAGCTATTACTCCTGAGATAGGTGAGCCCATAGGAGTACCAAAAACTTGTCTGTAATGCTGTCCATTGTATACAAAATATGTATTTAAGAGGCAATGTTTAATCAAAGCAATAATATGGTCTGGTAAATTGCAACGTTGTGAGATTATATTTAAAGCTTCATCAATTGGAATGTTTGTAAACAAAGACACGACATCAAAACTGACCAGAATGTCACTAGCATTAATTTTTAAACTTTTAAAACAGAAATAAAATGAAGAGAGTTTTTAATATATGATTTAATAGATGGGATTGTAGGTTTCATGAAATCCGATAAGTATCTAGCTAAAATATGAGTTGGAGAACCTATTGCACTTACTATTGGACGAAGAGGGGTATCTGGTTTGTGAATTTTTGGAAGTCCATAAAATTTTGGACAGACACAAGATTTTTCACGAGGGATTATTTTATTTTTTATCTCTGTTTCAATAGGTGATTTATTAATAATAGCTTTTGTTGTTTTTTCCAAATATGTAGTATGATCTCTTTTTTGATAGTTTATAAGTTTTATCACTAAGCAGATCTAAAATTTTATTATGGTAAATGTCACGATCCATTACAACTGTGGCATTACCTTTATCAGCTGGAAGTACAACAATTGATTTGAGATCGGATTTTTATATTATTTAATGCTTGTCTTTCTTTCTTTGAAAAATTATTTTTAGGAAGCTTAGCTTTTTTTAAAATATTACAAATCTCAGCTCTAGCTAAATCAGCCGATGTAGAATCAATTTTATCAAGAGCTGATTCAACATTACAGACAGTTTTCTCAAAAGGTATCCGGGAAGGTGTTAAAGCAAAATTGAAACCTTTTTCTAAAACCGAAATTTCATCTGTAGAGAGGGCTTTCTTAGATAAATTGTAAACGGTTTTTTGATTTGGATACATAATGTTTGGGGATTGTGTTCTAATTAGCATTTGCAATTTTTTCTTTTGCTTTGCTGTTACCAATTCCGAATCTTTAAACGATCGAAAACTTGCAATACGATCAAAACTAGTCCACAGTAAAGGATGTATTCAAACCAGTGATTGTAGCGCCTCTACAACCGTCTTTCTACCTTTTTATAACTCTGTGGATGGCTTGTGTGACCAAGTCGAAACGTCAGTATATTGATATTAAAAGTTTTTAACACGGATGAACCCGCAAAATATGTATTTTATATATATGTTTGCTAGACTAAAGTATAAATGACTAAATATATATATAATTAGATGAAAATAATAACAATTAGTCAAAATTATAAATAACTATCAATAAAGTGTCCTTATCTTATTCTTCTCTTTCACTTTCTTTGCATATATATTATAAGCAATATATATATGAATAAAATGCCGTCTGAATAACTTATTTAGATTTTAATATCACCTTATAAATCATAATAAGTTAAAGATTTTTTTTATATAAATTTTGTATTCCCTTGATATAGTTAATTGATTAAAGTAAGAAAACCCAGGACTTTTGTTTTAATAAATAATGATAACAATTTATTTACCCAAGTAATCATAAATAAAATTAATGATATACTAAAGATATAAAACTCAATGTGTAATAATTGTACAAATGTTTTCAGCACGAAATGCATCTTGGGGGTCATTTGTCTTATATTATATCTTTATTTATGCGAATTTAAAAAGAATGGGGAAGTATGGAGGTGTTTATTGTGTTTATGAAAATATGTATCTATGTTAAGAGGTAATAACTATAAATTGTATTCGAAGCGATGTAAATAAATGAACATTAACTAGATATGGTTTGACATTATTATTTCATATTCATCTTAATTAACTAATATTTAAATCATCATTTTAAATTTACATTACATTCATAAGAGCTGGCAATCTTTATTATTCAAATCCATTTTAAAATTGTATTGGTAGAGATTAGGGACTTAAAACTAAAGCATATAAAGTCTTATCATTTAATTAGCTTCAATTTTCTTTATAAATTTGAATTTAATTTAGTTTCCGTAGAGTCTTTGCCTCTTGGGCATTATGCACATATTCGTCCCATTTATACAATTACAAAATATTTATGAAATATCCCTTGCAAATACAATACATATAATTTTCTTCATTTTCAATATTACAGATAAAGACAAATTAAACGAAAATAAAGAATAGATATCTCAATAAAAGCTACTATGTCAAAAATAATTTGTCTTACATATAAATTAGCAGATAAATCTAACATGTAGTTTGCTGAAAATCTCTATATAAAATACCAAATTTCCTCTTTGAAAAACTTTTACTCGTTTTATTATTACTATTTAGTAATTATATTTTAATTTCAAAAAGCATTCAGAAAGTCTGTTCTAACAATGTATTAGAATATGATAAGAAATAAAAACAAATACCTTATAATAATATGCAAACATAAATATGGCTGTGAAAAGTATTAGTTATATGCAATATTCCAATGATTTATAATTTCAAGGTAGTATGAAAAAAGCAAGCAAAGCAGCAATAATTGGTATTGCGGTTTAACAATAGGTGAAACATATGAAATAAAAAAGGAGATTAAGTTCATATTTATATGATATGCAGAGACAATTTGTCTTTGGCCATTTGATAGTCTTTCTTAGTTTGACATCTTAGAAAAAAAAAACCCACAATTGTTTATTTATCAATTTCAGACATTCCAAGATTCTGATTATATATTGCATTCAATTTAATTAAAACACATGCTTTGTACTAGCAGGTTGACCATTTCAAAATTATTTATTTTAGAGTAGATAAAGCATTTATATATTTTAATTTCTTCATTATTTGTGTGTGGTTTCATGCATTGGTAGAATGATGGACTCAGGAACTAAAAGATTCACTAATCAAAACTTAATTGATTTGCCTATTTTTGAAAGAATATTTCATTTGTATTTTTCATGAATTAAAATATATAAAATAATGTGAGTTAAAATAAATGCTATAATTTTTAAGTCTGCATGTAGCCAAATACTAATAAGTTATATTTTTACTTGCATGATAATTATTAGCAAGTATTATTATGATTGTTTTTATGAAGAACGTTTTCTTTTTTTCTTTTAGATATCAAATGATAATAAAACTGACACCATTTTCTTTCTTTTTAGTTAAAATAAATTTTATTGTGTGTTTCAATGACAAATATGTGTTATAAATAGAATATAGATATAATGAAATGCCTGCTTTACTTTAACATCTAGAAAAAATTTGCTCAAATATGTTTTGGTTAATAACCATAGCCTGTTAATATTGATTAACATATACAGCAATTATAACTGCTTAATTACCATTGATAAAATGTTAACATTGGGGTAATTAAATATCATAAATTGTCTGTCTCTGTGGTGTTTATAATTTATTATTATTCTTGCAAAATGCAACATTATTTAGTATTTGAGTTTATTTTAGAGATAACAACAAACCCTAAGATCTATACTATATTGAAGATAACAATAGTCTGAATTTGTAATAAAAATTTTATCACTGTCATCGAAAATGTTTGCATTTATTATGTAGAATGCCTGACGGTTTTTTTTTTTTACATATTATATAAACCACTAAACAGTATGTAAGTATAAACCACTCATAATTCAACTGATGACCCTCATAAAAAATCAATGCTGTTAAAAAAACATATTATTTGAACATGACAACAAACTTACATTATTAACAAATGTAATGATTAATTATAAGATTAAATGTTAATAACTTTTTCTATAATTATGTTAAATTTTACGGAATGAATAGTGTTGAAATCTGTTCAAATATTGCATCACTAAAAATGCGTATCAGTTTTTTCTCAAAATCAATCACTAATAAAAATCCAAACACACTCTTTTTCTTTATAAAATTAAAAATTTGTAATTGTTCTCAATTATTAATCTTATCCACTGAATTAAAAAAATTTGTTCATATGTGTATCAATTTTTTCAATGGAATTAAAAATTCTGCAGTTAACAAATGTTATCAAAAGTATTAGCACCTGCTATTCCTAAGAGTGAAAGTTTTTTAAGCATCTTCAGAATCAATAAAGTGCTTAATAATATATTCATTATGAGTTATTGTATTCATCCAAATGCACTACAAGTACATATTAGTGTCAGACAATAATGATAATGTGATCATTTTTATAATATTACACAACTTATTAATTTTGTAAATTCAAACTTCTTTAATATTTATTATAAAATCTAAGTTGAGCTAAGATTGTATTACCCAGTAGTTAATTCTTTTAAATAAAGATATATAGCTTCATTTTCATTTGCTCACTTTTGGCTTTTATTCATGAGACTTTCAATATGACTATTGTTTACAATCATAATATGATTTACCATATTCCTTATAAGTTCTGGTCCAATTGTTACAATAATTTTAATATATTAATTGAGATTATCTCTATTTCAAAAATATGTTCCCTTGGGTCATTAGATCTTTATTTCATTCTCATTACATGTATCAAATTTGTTTTATATATGTTTTTTCTAATGATAACTAAATTATTGTCTCATGACTACATTAAAACATCAGATTCACATATTTCAACAACTTTAGGCATAGAATTGTTTGTCTATGTCTCCTACAAGCAGAAAAAAGTGTGTTCCCCAGAACATCATTTATTTAAACTGTCAAACTGAAAGTGATATTTAAGTCTAATAAATTCCTATATATTATCATGTGCATTGAGGTAGTACCCACTGCCATATTTTTTTTTAAAAAATACTTATTTGGATTAATCCTTTATGTCCATTATCAAATATATTGCTTAAGAATTTGAAAGTGATTCCTGATTTTGATAAAAAAATCCATATTCCATTTTATTAGAAATTAATACAGATTTATATAGTAAACATGAAAGGGATGCTACAAACAAAAAATCTTTTAAAGTTCAAAGTTACAATTCTGACTTTATGTTCAGCTGCTAGTGATTTTACATACAATTTTACTCTGTAATTTTTGTAAATAATTAGTATAAAATGATTTAAATAAAGTATTTTTTTGTATCTATGATTGTGTTTGAAAAGTATACAGAAGCAAGGTAAGGTTATCAAACTGTAAACTTATTATAACAGTAATTGAATACTATTTCAATTAGTTAATGATGGCATGTATTGTGTTTGATTTCTAAATAGTTTGCCATATGTTTTGTAAACATATAAACAGTTTATATTATATTTATTACCAATAGGTTATATGTTTGTTTGCTAGGATATAATCTAATATAAATTCCTTGGTTATTGTTCATGTAATCAAGTTATGATAGCTTTGATTACTGTGCTATAATCTCAGCATATTTTTTGTGATGAAAATAATTACCCAGCTGGTAATAAAATGATTTCCTGATTGATCATGGTAATCAATTATGTTTATCAGACCAACAGAGATGGTGATTATTCTGAGCTTTGTACTCATATTTAACTACAAGACACAGATAACAATGTGAAGATGGATTCTACTGTGATTGATTGAAAATATCATTGGCTGCTCTGATTTTAAACTGACTAAGAAATTGATTGAAATATTAATAAATCATGTTAGTTTTAATCATAAATTCAAAATATATGATTGGATAGAAATAATTCTTAAAACTAGGTTATAATATTTCTATAGTTAGTTTATTGAATATATTCCCTCTTCTTTTGTTTATGATAACTTGAATGTTAATCAATTTTGCAAAATTTCCTATTGAGAAATTTTAATCCTATTTTATTTCTTAGTCAAATGAATCCATACAATTTTATCAACATTATTAGTCTAAATTTTTCTTGGTTCAATTTCATACTTTTCTGCATCACTTTCATACTTGGAAGTTCTGTCTTAATTGTAAGCATTATATTATTTTTAATGGCATTTAAGCATGAATCTGTAGTAGATTGATATTTACAAGTGCATTATCAGATTTGCATGTCTTCTCTTGCTTCGATGTAACTTATTGAAAAATATAATTTTTGTTTTATTCTTAATATCGTTTTTAACATTATATTTACATTTATTCTTAGCATTTTAGTGTTTCCAAACGAGAAAAATGATTTGTATTTTTAATCATAACAATGTCTACTTTAATTTCAGAAGAAACCAACATTATATTTTTATTAATGACTGCTCTGTTCTAAACATTTAAATAGTTTTTATAGTATATTTTTCATTTTACTAATTTTAATTCAAATAAATTGATAAATTATTTTTTTATTGGCAATTGCTATTTCTTCATGAAGAAAGTCGTATTAAATGAGATGAAATATTTGACTGAGAATAGTTTTTAGACTATTGTCATAAAATTAATATCTGCAAATAGTCAAAGATTTCCATTTTTAGTTAATAACCAAAAACTATATTTTCAACATAAGTGGAAATACGGCTGTATATTTTTTCACCTGCTTTTATTATATATATATATATCTTTTTTTTCCTTGTAGGAAATTCACTGGGTGAGGAAAATAAAAATATTCATTAATAAAAGTGTAACAATAAATGATAATAGCATACTATTAATTACATGTTCTGACTGAAATTGAAGTTATTTCTTATTTCTCTATTGAGAAATAATATAATAGTAAGATTATTTCAAGCCTATATCATATATACTAAAATTGAACTAATAATAACATAGCATGTAATAAATGGAGATATTAAAAATTTTCCACAAGAATAAGTACTGAAGAAAAGAATGAATCATATTACTTTATTATTAACAAGAACACTTAATGAAATTAAAAATATTGTGTGAGGATATAAAAGTGTGTAGTCTAAATTGAATTTTACATTTGGATTTAATTTTTTTTTTTAGATATAAGTGGCAAAAAAATAAATTATTTTTATTTGTATCTTGTTTGCATATTATGTATTTATATTGTTAAAACAGTTTTTAAATAGACTACTTTAGAGAAAAATAAAATGCCTCACATTTATATCAATTGGTAAAAGGAATATTTGTTCATTAATAGATGATGAAGGATTGAATAGGTTTTTATGCTAAAAATAGCTTGATATCCATTTTTCCAACCAATTTTGGAAAGACTGCTGGGTTAGCTTTGTATGTGCTATTTGAAAAAAAAAATTAAGTTTTGCACAGCCTAGATTTAAACCTATGTTATAGTCATGATAAGCATATTATATAAAAATGAAACACATTGCCGATAATATACATTTACCATTTTTGACATTACATTAAAATAGACAGCCAATACACTCTCTCAAAGTAATATATTTCATGGAATCAGCACCACTAAACAGCTGCTGTCAGCACATTCTTAGTATTTCAACAAAATGTACTAAGTTTGGAATATTAATAGTTCTCAATGGGTTAATGAGTGATGTTAGGTAACAAAACAATTATTCTGAATGAGCTGATTATCTGTTCAGTTTAGCACAATAATAATATTGGTAATGATATATTTTTGATGATTCGATATATTTGAGTAGCTGTTTTATGTTTATTTTCAGTTTATCATGATGCATATTTGGTTTTTTATATTGTTTTTAAATATTTAATCTTGTAAAATTAAGTCTTGATTATTTCACACTTTAAAATCTGATCAGTTTTGTAGGATATTTAAATGAAAAATTTGTATATTATGTTGAAATGCTAACTGTGGAATCACAACTAGCTAACAAGTTGATAGAATTGAACAAAGAGTTTATTAGCTGGTTTATTAAAATTTCATTGGAATAAATAATTTTTATATATAATATTTAAATACATGTATAATGTCTATATTAAACTTAGTGTAATTAGAAGGGACTTGAAATCAGATTTTCAAGCTTTCTACAACTATCCACTTTACCTTATATTTTTATCACATATATGTGGTCATGGGTATTGGTTATCTAAGCTAGACTGGAAAGTTGTAGGAGCTTGAAAGTCTGATTTCTACTCCCTTTTGATTATATATATTTTTTCAATTTCTAAGAGTAAACATTTTTTTATACGAAGGTGTATACTGTTGATATTAATATTTTTATATACTGTTGTCAATTAATTTTATGAATTTTGCCACATATAAGAACAAGAAAAATTTGGTATAGGTTTAAAATGCACTCTCCACTATTTTATTTTTTAAAGGAAACTCTAAAATCATAGTTGACACAAACAAGTGTGAAACAATTTAAAAACAGAAATGTTCATCAAAAATTAAAAAATAAATATAACAAGTTTTATAGAATTATGTTCAATCAAAAAAAAAAAACGTAACCACCTCTAGAAATCAAAATATCAAACATATTAGTAGTTAGGAAATGGTAAAAAAATAGCAAAAATCACATAATCAAAAAATCAAATTACTACCACAATCAGATATGAAGAAACAACCTATTGTGATTATTATTAGCAAATGACCACAAAAATATTAATGTAATCATGTGATCAAAAAAATCAAATACCTCTAAAAATCAAAATATTAAACAAAAATAATAATTAGGAAATGACCAAAAAAAATTATCAAAAATCAAAATTTCAAAAACAATATATAGCAAATATATCAATGGGGAAATATTTGCATCTTAATATCATGATCAAAAATCCATACAGGCAGATATGAAGAAATATTTTGTGACTACTATTTGTAAATAGTCACAAAAACAGTAACATAATCACATGAACAAGTATTAAAAAATCAAATATTTCTATGAATCAAAATATTAAACATACATTATCACATGACCATAATCACTCCACCCAAAGAAAAATTTTACTGTCAAATCCAAAGAATAGTAAATTATTTTACATATGAAATATGGTAATGTGGCAACCATGTACTTGAATTACATTTAAAATATGGTGGCATCCATGCACTCAAGTTAACATAAGAAAAACAGCCCTCTCCCCCAAATTACATAAACTAACATAAAAAGAAATATATAATTAAGTAAAAAAAAATACAATTAATCCACATAAAAAAGTTTGAATTTGTTGCATGTAAACTAATGCATTTTACTTTAAAATATGGTCATAACCATATGCTTGATTTAACATTAGCCCAGCAGCCAAAGGAAAAATTGTTCAAACTAATACAAGAAGAAATGTGCTTAAGCGAAAATATTATAATTAACAAAAAAAAATATAATTTCACATAAAAAAGTTTCAATTTCTTATGCATAAAATAATACATATTTATTTCTTAAATTTGGTGATAACCATGTGCTTGAATTAATGTAAGAAAAATAGCTGAAATAAAAATTGGGTAAACTAACACAAGAAAAAATGTGCTTTAACTAAAATATTCTAATATTATAGTTAACCAAAAAATATAATACACACAAAAAACTTTCAATTTTATTGTGCTAAACTAATGCATTTTATTTTTAAAATATGACAGAAATATCTGCTCAAGTTAACATAAGAATGGCAGCCAAAAGAAAAATTGCACAAACCAACATGATGAAATCTACTTAACCCTTAAAATATTCTGTTATTTTCATTAACAATATAAAAAAACACAATAAATACATATTATTAAAGTAGTGTTGATTTTTGAACAGCAAATGGACTGCTTTTAATCTATATAAAAACATTCAAATTTATTCTGATGAAGTGAAGCATAGGGCAGAATAAGCACAAGTTACAACAGTTGAAAGAAAAATTATGTAAACTTAAGCATTTTATTTTTATAATTAACAAAAAATAATAAATTGGATTTTTTTCCTTACCAAAAAGAATAATATTGTGTGCCTTTTTCTCACATGTAGTTGTGAAAAATAATAGTGATAAAAATAGCATTGTTCACATTTGCCCCTGGGACATGATAGTTGGCTCAAAGCAGCAAGTTTTCATCCTTGATCACATGACAAAGTCATGTGTATATAGCCTATTGAAATTTAAATCCATCTATATAGTGTAACAGTCTAACATATGTGGTTGGCAAAACTAACTCCAAGAACCAAGGCACTAATGTATGACATATATAAAATATTACCAAAGACACTACAATGTGCAACTTCATTTCCTACAACTCCAAAGTAATTGTAATTGTGATGTTAAAATAACCACCTTTTCTCTTATATCCTCCTTGGGAGAAACAAGAGGCTCTAAGTTAAATTCATTGTGGTAATGACACAAATGCAAAACAATGAGTTTTTTTTTTTTTAGATTTTTTTGCATGACAGTAACAATAACAACAAAAAAATAATTTAGGAATACATTTTATTTCCAATTATAAAAAGGATTAGGAGTATCTTGTGGGGTTTGAACCCAGAATGATTGTTTAAACTACAATACATTTCATGGGATTGGAACTTATTTACTTAAAATGAAAAGATAAGGTAACCATGACATTAACTCTCAGTATGAGTTACTCTTTTATGCAAAGTTTAATCAGTTTTACAAATCATCATGACTAAGAACTGAGTACACATACTATATTATTATTTCAATTTACTGAATATTGCTAATTTTATAATTATACATATACTCTAATATACTAAGGTGCACTGTGTATGTGAAACATGGACATTTTTAATGTTATCACACATTCCAATAATCTCTGGATGGATACCATGATTCAACTTAGGAATATGTTAATAAATAATTACTTTAACTTTATAAGATAGCCAGATCAAGATTCAACTTAATATATACTTCAACTGCATCTACATGTGAATATGATTATAAAATAATCTACAGATCATGGCATTTTTATAGTCAAAACATTACTGATATAATACATCAGGCAAAAGAAAGAGACTTCAAGTATATTAATAAAATATAAAATGACTCATTGAGATGCTGCACTGTAACAAGGATTTATCCAGTAAATAAACACTAAATAAAAAAGATCATATTCAAGCCTTTGCATGGTCTTGCAAGGGAATACACATTGGGTAACTTATAAATATGTGTCAGGATATATATGAATACTTAATTATTTAATGCACAAAAGTAAGTATAACCTAGTAATAAATATAAAATAAAATCCCTAATTAACTATTAAGTGAGTGGCCTGAATTTAAAGATTTGCATATATCAAGCATGAAATGACATTTTTTTATGACACACAGCAATGGCACACCATATCCAAATGTGTGTTTAACACACATTCTGCTACAACACTTCCTCAACCATAACATGACATCAACAATAATTGATATATGGATAATTCATCTAGATAGCAGCCAAATCCATCCAATGAATAGCCAGGAAATAATTTATTAAATGCAAATGTATTTGCACCTCTTGACTAAATGTACTTTTATAACATAAATCTCTTATGGCTAATGTAAAACTTTTAACAAATCCTGTGTGGATTTTCTACATTTATTTGAATCTGTTTTAAACTAATTGAGATTCAGGTATATTTAACTAATCGTAATTAGAAATTAATAGTAACAACAAAAGTACCTCAAAAGAAAATAAGCTAGCTGAGTAGAGGCAAAGGCGGCACCATTAAGCAATTTATATATGTTTAACTAGACTCTAAATAGGTTAGAATGATAATCAGTTTTACTATTATAAAAGATACATATTCACACATACTTCACCATACTACTCAATAGTATGCATATAACATATACAGTCATGAATATTGGGAATATAGACATTCTTGTATTAAACATAAAATTGTTAGCAAATACAAAATTGCATTAAACATAAAATTGTAAGTATATCTAAAATTACAGAGATAGATAAATCTATATAAAAATTAAAGCTAAATTAATGAAATAAATATATATATATAAGTTACCAACTTCCATCCATGGTGAGAATCTATGGTAAAAGTTCAAAGATTGATTTCCTTTAAGTTTGGTGGTCTGGAGTGCAAAAATAACTATGTTGATAAGGCTTTTGTGTACCTTCTCTAGGGGTGACATTTTCTTGGTTTAGGAATTATTATTTTTATATATAATTGAGTTTTATTGTGATGAAGCTTTTTGATTTGTAGAATATAAAATCACATTTATTTTACTCACAATTGGGCAGAATTATTACAACACATATGTTTTAGATAAATTTTATAAGAATTGGAAGAACTGTCTCATATTGAATGACACATTATTGGACTTTGTAAAGTTAGAAGAAAAGGTGAAGAGACCATTGATTTGTATTATAATTGCACACTTTTTGAAAATACAAGTGGTGTAGGCATCATTATTAATATAAAAAAATGGAAGAACAACATTATGGAGATTGATGGTGTATCAGACAGAATAACAAGATTAATTATTTAACTTAAGAACAGATACCAAATGCAGATAATTCATGTTTATACCCCAACAAGCTTCCATAGTGATAAAATAGATTTTTATATGAATGTACAAAAGGCTTTTGATCAGATCAAACAATTTAATATTGTTATGAGAGACTTTAATGCTAGAATTGGTAAGCAATTGCAAGATAAAAGTGATGTAGATAAATTTGATTATGGTAATAAAAATGAGAGAGGATATAAACTTGTTGAATTCACAGGAAAAGAAAAACTTTATATTATGAATTCTTTTTTTGAGAAAATTGTTAAATGGAAGTGAACATGAAGCATCAAAATAAAGATAATTTATCGTAATAGATTTCTTACTATAAGATCTTTCCATTGACTCATTGTAAATCGTAAGATTTCGCGAGTATTAATGTATAATAAGAAATGTGGACTTAATTAGTGAAGTATTGAATAGCTTCACACTCTTAGATCTAACCACTTTAGCTTCACCTATTCATATATAAAAGTAGGTTGAAGTAAAGAAGGTTTTCCTCTTTTCATTCTAGCGAAAGCTTGTGGATAAGACCTGTAGAGGTCCCTACCTTTGAATTTTTCAGACGCTTATTCCTAAAGGTTACAGCCTTAGTAAATATTATTTCAAGATTGTAATGTTCTTAATAAATTCAACAAAAGAAGTGATCATTGATTAGTGAGATGTAAGATTTATGTTAATGCAAAGCTGAAGAGAGAAAAATTATTAAGAAAAACGAATATTCATCACATGATCACCAATATTCACAGTTGATATTTCTAATCTTCAGAAACATTTTAATGAATTTAAATTAGACCTTGCAAATCGTTTTCAAATATTAACAGATTTTGAACATGATTCAGATTTGAATAAAATCAATAGAAAAATAACTGATACACTTTTAAAAACTGCAACAAAGATAGCTGGTAGAAAAAAACAACAATTAATAAGTAAAATTTCTACTGAGACTAGAGAATTTATGAAGAAAAGAAGAAATGTGAAAATATATAAAAATGATGCATTAAAAAATATTGGAATATTTCAAATTTTGTAAAATATGAAAAAGAATTGTATAAATGTGAACTAGCAAAAAAAGCTGTAGAAGAGAATAAAAGTCTCCAAAGTGTAAAACAACATTTTGGTATTGGTAGAGAACTTATTTCTGCAATAAGAAAAAAAATGGAACTGTTACTAAAGAGAGATGATATCATTAAATGTATAGAAGAGTTTTATCAAGAATTATATAGTAATAAAGAGCAATGAAAAGTAACTTCTACATCTATTATATCTTCTGAATTGCCCAGAATTTTAAATAAAGAAGTGAGACATGCAATTAAATTTATGAAGAAGGTAAAAGCTCCACTAAATATGGAATTATATAACAGGTAAAGGATTAGAAATTTTTTTGGAAAGATTATATACAAAATCTCTATAAAAATATATGATTGGAAGAATGCAGTATTAATATTAATATTTAAAAAAGGTGATAAAGAAGATATTAGAAATTACAGAACTATCAGTCTTTTATCCATTTTATACAAAATGTTTACCAAGATAATTACAACTTATCTACAGAGAACATTGGATTTCAACCAACCAAAAGAATAAACTGCATTTAAAAGTGGTTTTAGTACAATGGATGATATCCAATTATTGGGCAAAGTTATATAACAGAAAGGGCCAATTAATATTAGTCACCATTGTGCTTTGAATTTATAGATTATGAGAAAGCATTTGATTCTATAAGCATTTGTTTAGTGATTAGAGCATTGAATCATCAGGATATTGATATATTCTGAAGAATATTTTACATAATGATGCTAGAAAGATTAAAATTGAGAAGTGTGTATGACAAGGTGATTCCATATTTTCAACATTTTACCACAGTGCTGCTGCAAAGTATTTGTGGATTTAAATGGAAAGGTAAAGGAATAAAAGTAAATGGAGATTATTTTTGTCATCTAGATTTTGTAGATGATGTAGTTGTTTTTGGAAATAATGCTCCAGAGCTTCAGGAAATGTTGCAGATGAAAATAAGAGAATAGGACTAAAGATAAACATTAAAAGATTAAAATAATATTCAACATAGTGGGTTATCCCTGAGAATTCCTACCTGGAAATTCTCAGGAAAAAAGTTGCTTTTTTATTGTTTCCCAGGAAAAAATATCCCAGAAAAATTTTTAAAAACACCTATACTAATACCTTGTATATGGCCACTCATTACAAAGTCTGAAATTGAAATCCCCTATTGAACAACAATGTGTCTTAACAAAGGATAAAATCTTAATAACAAATAATATTATTTTACAAAATTGTTTGATTATGAAATGCATTTGTGTGAATATTGCAATTCTTTGTAAAAGTCCTGAAAATGCTTTTATCTGAACCACTATTCTGTAATATATTCAGGAATGTGTGCTACATGAACTTTAGTTTGGTAGAATTTCATTAGTGAAACATTTTGGGGAATTCCCATGCTGATTCTCAGTTTGCAGTTGGAGTATTATAATTAAAAAAGAAGTTAGGTCACTTTAATTAGCTTTGCATTTGATTGGCCTTTCTTGTGTAATTTGTATTCTAAGTATAATTTATATTTATCTAATCGAATACAAGTATAATTTATATATCTGGAGTTTTAGATGTAAATTATAAGGGATTTGAACACAGACTCTCAAACTCCCTTCAACTCAAAGTGTATAAATTATACTTGTATTCAAAATTCAACCTGTATTCTATCTATTCCTCTTCTGTATATCTAAATAAATAAGGTCTGATATGTGGAAGGTCAAAGTGACTTAAAGTCAACATTCACATGATAATAATATTGGTATTAAGAAGGGATTTGGGTATTGCATCATCAGATTTTCAATGGTATGGATATAGCTGAATAGTTGGAGAGTGGCATAGAGTGAAGCCTGTCCATTAAAGTTTGAAGATTTGCTATCTTATCATAAACCAGGCACTGATTATATATGTATGAGGGAGATGATAATTTGGACAAAGTGATCTTTTTTACATGGGGGTGATGATGTATATCAGTATAAGATAGAGCAGATAGTTGGAAAATCTTGAAAGACTATGTTTAAATTCCTTATAATTTAGATATATTATACATACAACAGATTCACTATTTTCTTTTTAAAATACATAATACATATTTAAACGGTTTAAATATTATAATAAAAATAAGAAAACAGTCCATAAACTTAACAATAAAGTTCTCAAATAAATGATAAACAATAAAATAACAATATTCTGTATTCTGAAATAGATGAAAGATAATATTATCAAATAGGGACTAATAAAATTATCAATTTAACACTGGGCTCGCAAATTTTCAAAAATTTCAACATCTTGACTTATGATATATCTAATATCTTATATCATAGTAGATAATAATATTTTAAAGATTTGTTATTAAAAATATTTTTGTAGAAAATAAATTTAATAAGCAACTAAAAACTACCCATAGCCTATTCTGTGTCGATATATTTTACAAAAGAAAAATGGATAAAAAATCAAAATGTTTAAAATGTGTAAATAAGATAAGTTGTAAGAGATAATCAACTACCAGTCTAATAAGGCATTTGCGACATGTTTACAAAATTAATTCCCTGAAACAAAATGCAAATAATAATCAAATTGTTGGTTTAAGCAATGTAGAAAATGTTTCAACAAAATTCAACTCTAATATCATTTTTTACTAAAAATAAATGTTTGACAGATATGGTAGAAAAACTTGAAATCATTGATAGATTCTTAATCCAAGAAATATCTAAAAATGAATTTATTCACCAAACATTCGAAAGATAGACGATATAAATCAATCAATGAGCAAAAATAATGTAATAAAATTAATTTATAATTTTTATATGTTGGTAAAATGTGAAGTAGTAGAAAAAATTAAATCTCATAAAAATACTTATGGAAAATTCACCCTTACATTAGTTTATGTAACTGGTGGTCCTTAAACATAAATACCCATTTTAATAAACAATACATTAACCTAGAATTAATAAGAATTGCAGTAACTAATCAATTCAAAACAATCTGATTTTGGTATAAATTTATCAGATGTATTTGCATCAACTTCTGATGGTGCTATTATGGTAAAATATGGAAAATTATCTGAATATATCCTCCAATTATGTTATAACCATGGCATACATTAAGCTATAGTAGATGTAATTTATAAAAAAAATGAAAGTTTTAATATTAATCAAACTGGTAACACTGATAATGAATATAGCTCAACAAATGATTGATAATGAACTAAATGATGCTTTAACTGAAAAATATGAAGTAGAAGATATTAAACTTACATTGCAATTGTTTAAAGTTTTTCAAAACTTTACCAATAACAAACTCAATATTACAAGAACAAGTCAAGGTAAAGCATAATAAAGAATTAAATTTGATTCTAGATTGCAAGACAGGTGAAATAGCACTGTGGCAATGGTTGAAAGATTCCTAAAAATAGTTGTCTCAGTTCAAGATGCATTAAACAATTTGGGTTTTTTAACACTACTGGATGATAATAATGCTTTAATATTAAAGAATATTTGCAATGTTTTTAAGCTAATTAAAATAGCTGTTGAAGCATTGGGAAAATGTGATGCAAATCTAGTTATGGTCAATGCAATTTTGAAGTTTTTTAAAATTCTTTACATAAAAATGAAAATATTTCAAAACAATTTTTGGAGTTTTAAAATTTTGTGTCATTGAATGAAAAAACCAAGATCTTGTGTCTTTAACAAAATTTCTCCAAATACTGGATTTATAATCTACTGCTACAGAAGATTTGTCTTCTTCACCAATGTTTGCAATTACTTTTTATGCTAGTGAGATTTTTAATAAGTTATTGAACAAAGTCATTGAATGAAATAAAGTTGAAAAGGGAACTCAATATGAAGATTCATGTGAAAAAGATAATGGGCAATTTCATAATATAAGTGATAGATTGGATGATGCTATCAATGCAGCACTTAAAAATTAGAAACAAAAGCATGAGATAATCTGACAAAAAAATCTACAAAATGCATTACAAATACATAAAAGTACAAGAAACATAACAAAAAATCTCTAAAATTTAATGGATGCTTTGATGACTGTACAGCCCAGCTCAAATGAAAGCAAAAGGGTATTCTCAGTGGAATCAAATTTTTGTCCAAAAAAAGAGATTATCTTCGAGTGATATATTTCTGGACCATCTGTCTTTTTTAAGATGTTATTTTTTAAACAAATAATAAGTGAAATATATTTTTATATTGCACTATTTCTATCATCTAGTATGTGTATTGAATGTCTTTAGAAAAATTTAACTTTCTTTAAATATTCCAAATACTTTCAACTTTTAGTAATAGCACATCAAACAGGTTAATAGCATGGGATTCAGACCTGGACCATTAGATTCTTGAGTATTAAATTTTAAGGTAATCCTCTGCTACTGATCAGGTCCACAACACCTGAAGAAGAGAGGACAATAATACCACTAGAATATTGTGCATATACTAACTTGTTTGATGTGCTATTACTAACAGTTGAAAGTATTTGGAATATTTAAATCAAGTTAAACTTTTCTAAAGACATTATATACACATATTAGATGATATAAATAATCCAATATAAAATTACAACTAGAACACCATCATCACAAACCTTCAGAAAAATGCAATATATGTTTATTGTATTTTTTTTCTCATTTACTGATATGATTTTTTTAAATTTTGAATTAAATTTGATTTTTGAAAAACAATTTTTTTAAAACTTTTTTCCAATTTTTTTATAATTTTCCCTTTTTTCCAATTTTTTTATAATTTTCCCTTATAATTTAACGTTTTTAAATTTCCCAGAATATGATTTCCTGGGAACAAAAAAATTTCAGGAAATATTACCCACTAGTTCAATGGATTTTTTTCAAAAGATGAAAATAATGATTGATAATGATGAGTTAGAAAAAGTTACAAATGTCTTGGTAAAATTATTGCTACAGATGAAAACATAATGGATGGAATTAATCATAAAATTAAACTTGGAGTACTTTTGGTAGAAATAACAATATTAAATGAAATATGCTCATGCATTTAAAAAAGGTTTTTTAATAAATGTGTTTTACTAATTCTTACTTATGGATCTGAGACTTGGACTTTTAATGAAAGCAATATAGATACTTTAGACAACACAAAAAAGTATGAAGAGATGCATGTTAGGAGTAACATAAAGAGATCAAAAACAAAATATATGGGTAAGAAAACAAATAGGTGTTATTGACTTTGTTGAAAGAATTAAGAGACTAAAGTGGATATAGGCTGGATAGATTTCTAGAAGAGATGATAATTGATGATTAGTTGAAATTCTTTAGCTGAATTCCAAGAAATTCAAAAAATCCAGAATGGATGAAATAAATGTGTGGAGTAATATAGAGAAGAGACTAGAAATTGGAGAAGATAGATTGAAGTTGGAGAGACCATCCTGCAATGGATTGATAATGGTTGAAAATGATATATATATATTGTAATGCTAGCTAGATATATGTTATAAAATATTTATATATCTGCATTACATATTTCATAATTTAAAAATATATGATCAAATTTATTTGAAAGAATAGTTAAAGAAATAATTATTTAAAAAGTAGTTTTAAAATGTAGTTTTGTAAAAGTTAAAAATTGTGTTTTATTTTGCTTTTAAAATAGAATAAAACTATTTATTAAAAGCGAGTGGGGAAAAGAATTAGAAAAAACAAGAGATTTTAAAACTTACTCTTGTTTTCACAAGCTAAAAGAAATTAAAAACATGAAATGTCTAAAAATAAATCTTAGTGAAAAATTTTTAAAATAAAACAAAAAGATTAATTAGTGAAAGTAAACTTGTGGCATGCCAGTAATATTTCTAGCTGATAATAAAATCAAAACCAATAATTGTAATAATTATAACCTATGAAAGCTATCTCATTAAAATTCATGCAAAGAGATAGTAGATTAATCTAGAAAAAAGATATTAAAGAAAAATGTAAAAATCAAATTTTTAAAAAATGTAAAATTTAATTTGGAAAAATAGATTTAAGGTATGATAAAATTTAAAGCTATGATAAGGAAAACAACAATGGAAGAGAAAGGGTATAAAACTTGCAACTATCTATTGTTATTTATTCCTGTCTTCATTCTGTTAGATTATTCCAATCTTCATACTGTTATTGATTCATTACATTATTCATTGCTGCCGAGATTCAAAAATCTAAGTACAGTATAGAAACAGTCATTACTGTTCTGGACAATATCATTGCAGAATCTGCAGAACTATTACTGTGCATTACTAGAAAATTCATAGGAGTGTTTGACTGACATTCATGCCCCAAGTCCTTCACAAAATACTGTCTTTGCCTGAACCAGTGCCTGAAGCCAATGCCAAAATAGTGAAATAGACATTGCCACAAACTTTTCTCTTTCTCTCCCATTGTCAACCCAAAGAATGGAAGACAAGCCATGATAAAGTAACACTAATAAAAATCAAAACCAAATGAACAATGTTATCTCAATCTCATAAAAACCTAGGTTGATATATTTTCCATAATGATTGTCTGTAGACACTTTGTATTTTCTAACTGAAATGAATTTTAATGAAGGACTATTATAAAATTTAACCTGAACCAATTATTTATATTTTTATATTTAAAATTTTATTATGTTATGTTATATTACAGTGTGTGTGTATGAATAAATACTAATGGCTGCTTAATTATTATTTAGTCTATTCTCTCTATGTCTCTCCTGTCACTGCATCACCATTTATTTAAAGAGATAAATGTTTATATGTGTTAAGTGAATATGCTGAACCCCCTTGATTAAGAGTAGGAGATAGATGGGATATTTCAAACACTGGTTGGTGTGTTTGTCACCTGAGCATAATGGTTATGTAACATATGTTCAGCTGGCATCAAAGTTTGATCTCCAAAACAAATAAAATGCTTTGGGTGGTAGGTTTTTGTTCCAGCAGTCAAGGTGCATCACAATCAGAAAATGTGGTTGGGGTATGCTTTGTATAGCCTGATTTGGCCATGGATGTCATTGATGGTTATGCTATTAATGATATTCTTTCCTCTGCTTGAAGTGCTGGTCCATTCCCATAAGTATTAATGAAATAATTAAATAAGTACATAAAGAAAATGATAGTAAAAGAGAGGTCTTATAATAAAGAATGAAATGAGAAATATGAAAGATATTATTAAATGAATAATAGAGAAGATATAAATTAGTATTAAAATTTGTCAGCTTAACATTTTTGAGGATCCCTGCCTCATATTCATAGCCTTCATAAATTGTATATATTTTATGAAGGCCATGAATATGAGGCATGGATCCTCGAAAATGTTAAGCCGATAAATTTTAATACTAATTTATATCTTCTCTAATTAACAATTACAAATAAGTGTTTTTTGTTTTAAATAAATAATATTACAATGATAATAAAATACTGATGTATCAAGAACAAACAATATCCTGTTAAAATAAATAAATACAAGTGTTTCCAAAGTATGGTCTAAGTTGCCCAAAAAGTTGTTTTTTTAAAAAAATAGTTAAACTTATTAAATGGTGTTATGAACAGAAACAGAAGTATAATGAAGAAATATGCATTGAGCTTGATAAAAAGCTCATCAAAGCAAAAGTTTAATAAAGTATATAAAGTTAAGATAAAGTATTGTTTGTTAAGCTTGATAAAATATGTATTAAAAATATTTTTTCATCTAATGAATCATTACAGATAGAGACTAATGTTTTTAATAAATGAGTTTCCAGACTGAGAGAAAATGGAGATAGATAAGAAAATACCTAATGAGGGTTTGGAGCTTAAGGCAAACCAATTACAACCAATAAATATTAATTCTAACATTATATCTCATAATATACCTAATGATAGATTGGACAATATAAACCAATCAAATTTAGGAAATACTAACTGTAGCATTATACCTAATCCATCTAAACCTAAATTAAGCATAAATGATAATTTCTATTCTAATTCAATTGTAAATAGATTATACTAACAAAATCTGTTGAAAATGGTAAGAAGAATAACTCGCTCAACAAGGACATGTGTCTCGGACTTGCAACCAAAGCCTTTTCTTGGCCTGGACTACACACCCTTTCCACATCCCTTTCCCTTTTCATGTGTATCCTTCCCTTTTCACTATGTTGTGTCTGAATTTTATTTTATCATGTAATCCCTTTTTTGTAAACCTTTTTTAACTGTATTTGTATTAGGTTTATTTTAATGAATAAACTTTCATCACTGAAAAAAAAAAATAACTCTGTTAGCTATGCAAAGATTGTCCAGCTAGGAGAAGCTAGTGTTAACACCAAAGATGACACTATGGGTATAGACCAGGGGGATGTTTTTAACATGCTGATTGGAGAAGCAGAAGAACAAATAGAGACACAGGAAGCTATGGATAATCATGATATAATGTAGTTGGACCAAACCATAATAAATGAAATGATAAGAAAATTCAATAATTCAATACCTTCTCAACTTTACCACTCTTTTAAAAACTTTTCCAACAGCAAATCATTAATTCTAATGGACACTAACACAGATTCTAATCTCTATAGGTTTCCAATTGAAGAACTTTACATGGAATTAACTACAAAAAAACTATGGAGGATGATATTTAAAATCTTCACCCATCCAAATAATCACTACATAATAGTAGTTTCATACAGATACTCAAATGGAATATTTTAAAAGAAGCATCAGATTTTTAGACAACAAAATTTTATGTTGCATAGACATGAATCATCCAATAATCCTCTCTGGTCAAGTGAAAAACTATTATCTGAATTTCCAAGCTATTGATTTACAACAGATACTCAAAAATTGTGGAACTATATCTGGATTTTAATACAAGAGCAGAAATTCTAGTTTATACTAAAATTGCCTTATTTACCTTAACTCATAATAAAGGAATATCACTGTCAAATAATCCTACTATACATGCAGCTGATAATTCACTATTGATTATATCCTTCCAGGGACTCCCCCCCCCCAGTGCTTATTCTTCAATCAGAGAATGCATCTGGTTAGAGACTTCCCTGAAAAAGTGTGCAAAAATTATAATGACAAAAAATTCAGATTTCATCAATGTAAAACCAATATTTTACTAGAGAATGTATTGTTGAATATTGCCAAAAAAATGTAGTTTTTTTCAGCCAAATGAATGACACTATATCTCAGCAAATGAAAAAAAATATTGAAGTACCTAAACTGACACTATTGACTAATCCTTCAGATTTCAGCAGTTAATTTTCACCCAGAACCTTAGCCTACCACAAACTATTCTATCAAGAATAAACACAATAAATTTGGAGATGGAACCATAGCAGGATAAGTTGCAAGAACCATCCCCATGTCCAAAGACATCCAAATGTAAATCCAAAAAAAAAGAACAAATGTGAGAAAATTACTGAGAGATGATCTTAGATTTGGAGACAGTGCATCATGATTCTTTTGGATTAGGAAATTTCAGATACTTCCCACACATTGACAGAAAATGAGAAGAACTGCAAGAAGAAACAAACTGGTCAGTCAACCAAAACAATCAGCTAGCCAAAATAGAGACAAATCAATATCATCTCTGGATAATAAATCTATCAGGAAACAGAAGAGTCAAATCTCATTAATTATACCAATTTATAAGCAGACTCATAAAGTGGAAATACTTGAAAGAATTCCAAATCCCTTTAATGAGCAAATATATTCTATTTAAGTCACTCCACTTTGACAAGTCCATCTGATACTTTTAATATTTAGATCATTACATCTTTCTTGAGTATGTAAGTTAAATTAGCAGGAATTAATTCCAAGGGCCTAAATTCCTTCAAAAGGGACCAAGCAATTAATAACTGGGTGAAAACTTATTCACCTCATATCTTATGCTTTGCTGAAACAAAAATACACTATAAATCAGATCCCAGGATTATTAATCTATTGGAGAAATATGGTAGTTTTTCACTCTTTCTCTCCCTTCCCCTGCAGCTGGAGTTGCAATATTGGTACACCAAAACTAAACCATTTTTTTTTCATTTAGAATCATTCATATTGACCAGCACTTACTAATTGCTACCTTTTTTCACAGGGAATTCAGTTTTAACATAATCTTTGTCTATCTTTATAATAATGGAGCATTGATCGGTAAATTAACCTCTCCTTGGCCACTAATTCATATCTTTCTGTTTTTTCCAGAAATTTTAACAATTCATATGAAGATTTTACCAATAAATATATTCGTCTATTGAATCAAAAGAATGATGAGTGGGAAAGGATTCTTCCCTCCAGGAACTTTTCCTTTTACACATTGAAATACAAAATCCTTAATTGATCTGATTTTCTATACTCTGGATTTACATTTTTTGATTGATCCAATCTTTGACCCTATTCCTTTTTTGAATCACTTGGCAATGGATATTAAAATCAATGCTAACTTTAGGTCTTATCACACAGTGAATTATAATATGACACTCATAGTGCTTCTGAAGTCAACAACCCCTGAAGCCATTGTTTCAAAAGCTTATATTTATTTTCATAAGATTAAAATCCCATAGAAGCATGGTTCTGTTTTGTGAATATCCTTCAAACCATTATTAGGCATATTACCTGCAAAACTCAAGGTCCAATCAGGCACCTCAAGGAAATGGAAACAGCAAAAAGATGAAATGTTTACCCTGTAACTTTACTGACATTAATGTTATTATGGACTTAAAAAAAGTCCAATACAAAAATAAGCAATTTGCCCTTGTTGAATATCTATTGAATAAAAAATTTAAGGTTTATCTCTCCCAACTCTTGAATGAGTGTATATATTTGCTGGGCATTACAGACTAGAGGGAACAAATCCATCCCATCCTCAATCATATCAAAGGAAATCATCTATATGGGTCTCTCTATGCTACATGGAATCCTTCTGCACTATAAAACCAAGCTTTTTAATTCTGGTTTAACACAAAATAACTACTGGGACAATAAGCCTGATGAACACCATGGGGCAATGAGCCTGAAAAACAAAATCATAATATACTGGAATTGGACATTGTTCTGAAATTAAAGTCACTCCCTGATGATGTCCATCCTGGTCTGAATTTGATTTCCAAATTCCTCCTCCTCCATCTAAGTAAATTTACTGTGTCTATTATTCTTAAGATGATTAACCTCCTATCTACCCTGGCTCAGATAATTCCTAGACTTTACCCCATTTCCTTGGTTCCCTTCCTAAAAAAATAAATCTTCTCTTCACCACTAGAGAATATGAGACCTATCTCTATGCTGATAAAAGTAATAGAATCTTTCATTAAGGAGAAGATCCAGAATGACATCCTATCTCACATCTCCCGGTTCAAATTTGCAAAATGTGGATCCTCTATCACAGATGCTATTTGTTTATTCAAACTTGTACAAGATCTTGCAAGAGATAATAGGAAGTCCAGCCCTATAGTCATACAGTTAGACATAGTGGTTGCTTTTGACACAGTTTGTACAGATGTTGGAGTAGCTGAAAAACTATAGAGTCCCAGCTTCCTTCCTTCACATTGTGGAAAACTTACTTAACAACCATGAAATTTTTATCATGCTTAATGATACGGTTGCATCTGGATTCAGGCCTTGCAATTCCCTCCCCCAGGGCTGCTGTTTATTACTTATATTAACCCACTCTTTGTAGAACTAGAGGAGAAACTTTCAGGTATTTACTTTCATCAATATAGAAATCAGTCTCTCACATTATTTACCTGGATAATATTGTCATCTTTCTGCCATCCAGTAAATTCATTCCCAAATTAGTAACTATCCTTCAGAACCTCACAAACTGATCATTTTAATAATAAAAAAATCATCAGCATGGAGACTATCCTCAGGCTCAAAGATTATATCTCAATTTTCAGCAAAATCCCCAAAATTCTTGGGGTTTCTGATATACCTATCACCCATTGTGATGAGAAGATCCATTCAGAAACACATCATCCTTGCTATAAGGAAGATCACAGATCAATCCATGAAAAAGTATCTTTAATAAATATGCTAATTTATCCAAGGTTAAATTACTTCTTGCTTGCTTCTAATCTAAGCCAATCTTTCATAAGAAAAATCAATGCCTTATGTGCCAACTTATTTGGGGAAAGAAAATTGCAGCAGTCTAAACAAACTTCAAAGGCCATTCAATCTAAATGATCTCTCATTCCATTCCATCACAATGTTTCTATTTCAGAAATTATTCAATACAATGCACAGAATACTACACAATTACCTTAAACAGACTTTCTTCTAATGGGCTAACCTGGATAACTTCCCTGATTGGCCAGCTTAAGAAGCATATTCCAATCTTTGACAATACTTTTAATGGAAAAAGTACATATTGGCATGCCTACAATTTTGTACATAATTCTTCCCACCTGGAATCGACCCTCTTGGGTGTGACAAATAAAGTAATAATAAGATTTAAACTATGACCTTAGAGCCCAAATACCTAGACTTTGTCTTGAAAATCAACCTGGAAGCTTTTCCAACCACTTTTTTGTCATTTAAAAGAGGGATTACTAAAATTAATCTCATATGTCAATTTTGTCTGAGGAAAGAAGAAATGACTTCTCGTGTTCTTTTCCATTGCTGGGGGCTCAATATACATAGAATTGAATCACTATCCAACATCAAACACTCGGAAACCTTCTTTTTTCTCATTATTGGATTGTATTAAAAGTAGATATTTTCCCTCTATCAGGATGTTGATATTCCTGTTGTATAATTTTATGGTCTATCAGATGTAAAATCATGTTTAAACCAATGACAAAGAACACTGTGAACTTATTCCATAATAATCTCAAAATGTATAAACTTAAAGATTGAACATTGGCATCATCAGGTATTCTTGTGGCAACATGGGGCTTGATTGCCTTTCCTATCTGAATTTTTTTTTGATAACAGGTTTGTTCAATATAGGGAACCAGATAATGCATATTGGTTGTCAAGGAAGATTATTTTTTGGGGTTTAAAATTGTAAATATAGATTGTATATCAACCACTGTGTTATTTCTCTGTAAAATTTAGCATTGAATAAAGATTCTTTATTTTAAAAATAAAAAATAAAGATACAGTAAGCTGGTTAATAAAGTAATAAAGTTAAAATATTTAAGATGAAATAAAGGTGAAGTAAGTGAATTTCAAGTCTCAGTTCAATATATATGTATATATACAACCTATTTATAAACTATGAATATTCTATTACTGACATATAATAATCTTATATTCAATTATATCAATGCTTTTTTTTCCTAAGAAACTATCAAGAAATGTAAATGTGACTTAATGCATTTTCAGTTAACATTATTTTTGTCAATAGTGAATGTTGTATATAATTTACTGGCATTTCACCTATATTCTATAATCATTTTCAAGATTTATTTCTAATTATTTTTATAAATTCATATATATATATTACATAAAGATTTATAAAGTATAATAATATTAATTCCCCAAATATTTACAAATTCAGAAATATTTGTAATTTATGCTTACAAAATAATCTTTCTAAATAATTAAATCAACAATAATCTATATTCTATTTTATAAAATGTCCGTCAACTTCAACATCTAAATAAATACTCTGAAATATCTGCTTGCACTCTGAAACATCAATTGTAGGCATACATTGTGAAATAAATATGGAGAGTGTTTATATCCAAAGAAATTCAAGAAGTACATTGCTTTGATTTTTGTGAGTTTTTAGTGCTTCCTAATTTGCAAGAAATAGAAATGGATTGTGCAATATGCCATTAAAGTGCTTAATTTAATGCACAAAAATGTTTTATATAATCTGAGATATTATAATTTTTAATTAAAGTGAAAACATTTTTTACATTCACAAGTATTATTTTTTTTTTTATAAAAGCAGAATAAAAAAAAAAACTTATCTATTTGTAAACCTATAACAATTATAAATATTACACAGGACTCTATATAAAACATCAATAGAGAAAAAATGTTTTACAAAGTTTTGGCAGTTTAATGCTAATGTTATTTATCACAATATTTTTTTCAATTCAATTTTTATAATAATTCTACATTATAATTATAGGGGATTTGAACATAGACTTTTAAGCTCCCTTCAGATATCTATTTTATCTCATACAACTGATACACATGATCATTGTTAAATCTTTATAATTTTGAATTAAACTTAAAATATTTTTATCTCTTGTAAATATTAAATAATTAAGGTTTTAGAGTTGACAAAGAAACTTCCCTATTTGTAGGACTGCAACAATTCAAAACACAGCACAAAGCTCCTAAAGGACAAGAATACAGGAAAAGCATTTTAGTGACAACGTAGTTTAAAGCATATTGTCTTCTTAAAAATGTAAATAATTATATTTCTAAAAGCTGAGTAAATAAACTTAATTATTTATAAGACTATAACAATTTAAAATATTGCACAGGATCCCCTAGGGCTATTAAATTTTATAAAGATTTTTATTTTCATTAATATATAAATAAATGTAAATTAAAATTAGTATTTAATGACTATTTTTGATATAGTTTTTTTTTTTAAAAAATTCTTTTTAAACCTATTATTTTACAATAGTTAATATAAAATCAACAAATTTGAAATAACATTAAAAAGTTCAATTTGGTCAATTTATTCTTTCAAAGGTCAAAATAACTTCTCGTTTACATTCAATTTACTTTCTAAAGTTACTTTTGCCTCATTTTATGTAATAATATTTTACTTTTCCTATTTCTTACTGTACATTTTATTGATTATTTATAAGATTAGAACATAAATAAATAATCATAACTTCTAAATACCTGTAATTGCAAAGCAGAAGTAACAACATCTGACAGAGTTATGTAGCATCAAAAACGAACAAAAAAAAACAGAGTGATACCATTCTATCGTTGGGCTCTGTTGTTATATCTTAGTTTTTGCCTTGGTTTTTTTAAAGTTATACAGTGAATTTTGTCTATTGCTTTAATTTATGGACAGACTAAATATTCTTCAATCACCATAATATAGTTAAAGAATGAATGATGAATCCTACTTTGAATAACCTTTGAACATTAAGTGAAGTAATAGTTTTAATAATTCTAATAACAAATAAATAATCATAACTTTTAAATATCAGTAATTGCAGATCCCAAATAACTACCTCTCATGGAGTTATGTAGTGTCAAGATTTGTGTAGTGTCAAAAACCAATGTGAAGATGAAATCACATCATTCTATTTTTGGGCTATGTAGTTATATAAGCTTAGGTTTTGACTTTTTAAAAATTATACAGTGAATTTTGTCTCTTGATTTTATTTATGTCCATATTAAATATTTTGAAATTATTATTAATTATTAGCACTATCTATTTCAAATTTATACAATTTTAAATTTCTATCTAAGAAATCTAAAATTTATACAATTTTAAATTTCTATCTAAGAAATCTTTAAATCAAATATATTTGTGAAACATAGATGTTAGCGAGTTGGAATGGATCACTCCTCTTATGTTTATCAGTTGTAGTACCATTCTATAATTTAAGTCATTATGTTGCATTTGAATGGAAAGAGGTGACATATATTCTAATTATTGATGAATTTTTGTAATTTCTGTTTCAGTTGCACAGATTAACATATCATCTATATATTTAACATACAGTACATTAGAGTTCAGGGACAAAAACTTTGGAATAATTGTTTTCAAATTTGTAAAGATATAAACTGCATATAATGCTGCTAAACAGGAGCCTCATTGACCATTCATATTCTATCTTATAGTGTTTCTCATTTGCTACTGCAATGATGTCATCATTAATTCATTTCAGTTATGATTATTCATTTATTATTACCATTATTAAAACTAATATTTCACTTAATATTCAAAGATTGTTAAAAATAAGACTTGCTTGTTCTTCATCCTGTGAATATATTAATGATGATTGCAGAATATTTAGTCTGTACATAAAGTAAAACAATAGACAAATTCACTATATAATTAAAAAAAACAACTGAAAAACTAAGCTTATATAACAACAGAGCCCAAAGCTAGAAATGGTATCATTCTATCTTTTCATTGATTTTTGACAATACATAATAAATCTTGATGCTACATAATTCCACAGTAGATAGTTATTTTCACCTTGCAATTAAAGATTAGAAAATGTATTTAAGAAATAAACAAGCAAAAATGTTGTTAGATAAAATGAAGGGAGAGTTGTAAAAGTAAATTCAATGTAAAAAAAAAAAAATTGCTTTTTGAAAATATAAATTTATGTTATTGAATTTTTTTGTTATTATTATTGATTTTTATATTTATAATTTTATAAATCTATATTGTACTGGTTGGTTTTGTCTGCTCACATAACAAGATCTAGAATCTAGGCAAAAGTACCTCAAGTCCAATCATGTGCGAGATACACAGGTCAGGAACACTCATGAACTCTGCCCTATTTGTCCATTCTCCAGATCTACCAACTTATGAGCAACAATCCCAATGATACCGATCTATTTTTATCTTTCATGGCTGACATCACAAAGTGGAGAAACAAAGAGACTCTATTTAGACATGGACACTATGGTGAAGCCCTTAGCTTAATAATAATTACACGTTCTAGCACATATACAAGATCATAACCTTTCATGTTATTTATATATAAGATTAGCAGGATCTCATCTAGTCATAGTAAGAATAATTTGTTTAATCAAGATATCATATTTATTAAATAAAGGAACAATGATTCTGAAGGTTTAGTTATATATATATTTCTAATTTATTTATTAAAGCAAACAAAACAAAGCATTAGTAATTTGATTATAATAATTCTCCATTAATTATCATTAGCCTCATTACATTTTATTTATGACATAAGATTTTTCTTTTACAATTTAAGACATCATGTACACATTTATTGGTAGATTATTTTAATGTAGGTTGATTGATATGCCAATAACTGGTTGATTACATTATAGAAATGTGATTTGAGGAGTGCTATAATATAAATAGATTTAGGACTCTTTAATCCACCCCTAGAGAGAAAAGTAGCACTTGACCAAATTTGTTTACAAGTATTATTTAGTTTATTACAATTTTATATAATTATCATTATGATTAATGAATGGAAGAATTAATCTCAGCTTATGCTGAGGAAGAAACATGTGTGAGAGAGTTCATTTGGAATATATATATATATAGTTCGGTCGCAGAATGGTGCACATATGAGAAGATTAATAAATTATAAAAAATCTATTTAATAAAATCAGAACATTATGGCTGATGGATATTCATAGGTTTTTATTTGGAATAATAAATAAGAGAGTGGTACGTGCATGATGGCATATTTATTTGTGATCCAGTCTTGGATCCTAAAAGGTGCTTCATATTTTGTCTTAAAGAAATGGTGACTGATCTCTTTCTGCATCTTTAGCAGAATCAGCTCATTGAATGAAGAATAGTCTGGTAGGAGTTGCTATGGCATCCCAGAGCAATCTGATGCAGAGCTTCCTCATGCAGTGAAGAGTCTCAAGGGGAGTTTATAGCCTTGTTCTTGGATATAACAAAACATGGTTCAGCTTTCTGATATGCCCAGTGGGATGAAGCACAATATATATAAATGTAATGAAGAGGCCTGTTTGCATGCAATGCTTGGAATAACACATATATAAAACATTTAATATCAGAATTATTTAATTAATATCTACATATTTGGAATATCCAGCATAATGATATGATTGAGTTATTAAACAGTGATGTATAACTTAAATTAACTGATAGAAATATTACTCTACCTAGAATCGAGATTCCCCCTCCCCTATTACATTTACTTAGATGTAAACTTCCCACAAATATTAAAATAATAGGTGAATATTTGGTCATAAGTGCTTTATAACATTTTATAAATAGTCATATAGAAGAGTTAGGTGGTGGTGATTAAACTTTACTTCAGATAATAAAATATTTATTTAATTTCAAATAATAGATTTGAGATTTTAGAATTAGCACTATTCTTTTCATCATTAAAAAAAATTACATTTCTTAGAGTTATTTACTTATAAAGGCATATTTTTTGTCCTGCTATTGACTATAACATTAAAATACAATTAACTTGTTTTCTCCCAAGCTGACAAGTATCTGCAGTAATAAAAACAACAAAATATGTTTTTAACTAAGAATTAATTAACCTCTCTATGAAAAGAGGGGGGGGTAAGAGAGAGCGAACACACTTGTGAGTTTGGAAAAGTTATTGGCATATTAGTTCAAAATACAAAATTTAGCAATAAAGTTATTGTAAAATATTGCTGTCACATGAAAGTGAAATAAGAAAATATTATACAATTGAGGCTTAATGACAGAAGAGATATAAATAAAGAGTTTATAGGGAGTTGAGTACATATTAAAATCAGGTAAGAATTTACAAATCATTTTAATTAATATTTGATTTCTATTTCAAGATCAGCTAAAAGAATTATAATATGTTAAAAAATGGTTAAGTCAGACATTTAGATTAAGGTTTAAATTGTTTAAAGAAAGTTTATGAGTCTTACACAGCAACAGGATATTTTTACCATAATCAATCATTAAAAGTGGTCATTGGTTAATTGCAGCATTCATTGGAGACTATATCTAGTTTTTGATTCTTGTTTGTCAGGCAGGTAGCACTTCCATTTTTAACCTTTAAGTACATGGTTATAGATCATGGGTAGATAGGTCCAGGTTGATGATTTTTCAAGAGACTGCATTGGAATGGCCAGAAAAGGTAGATCTTCCCTCTACTCAAGGTACATTGATTTGAAATTATGACCACAGTGGATTAGGTTAGCCATTACTCTTTAAAAATAGCTGTCCTCTTTTTTCTGCATTCAAATTTAGCCTTATTTATATATTTGTTAAAGTTGTTCTGGAATGCTTTTAGTTATAATACCTTAAGCAATTTAAATACCTTGACTATCTGCAATTTGCAGACCGGATGCACACTTTTGTTCTGATAAGTTAAAAAAGAATACAATCCGGCCAAACATTCCTCAAAGGATTGTTTTAAAATCTAAGCTTAGATTTTAAAACTAACTTAAAATGGATAAAATTTTCCACTAATGGGTATTACATTATATTACTAAAATTATAATATTTTAAAATTTTCTAATGGGTTTTATACTAATTAATTTAATTGCACTTGAGAATATTTGGCATGACTGCATCAGCTTTTCTGACTACCATTACTGAAAATAAATATGTTATATATAATTTTAAATATATAATCTAATATATCTTTTATTATAATAATTATTTTACAAGTAATCTCCCATCACCTGTTATATGTACATATCCCTTACACACATATACGACTTTATAAAATATTATTTATTTAAGATATTTAATTTAATACTTGTAAATATCTTTGTCATGATTAATTTTAAAACTAAAGCAAAAAATGAGTTATATAAGTGCATATATTAGCATAGGGATGGAATTTGAATTTGGTTTGGTGGTAGGAGATTGGAGTGGGCTGTGAAGCACAATCTGACTGTCAGATTGACCGCTTCAATATATAATTTACATATACATATGGTATTTGTAGAAATAATTATAAATATACATAGATTTTGAAAATGATTTTAAAATATGGTCAAAACATAAATGGAATTATAGAGTTATATATATAATATATTTTAAATACAGGCATACTTCATATACCTGGAGTTTAATTGCAATATAGGGGATTTAAACTCACACTTTCAAGTTCCCTTCTATTATCTAATCTATCTCAAACATAACCACACACATTTGAAAAAGATAAATGATCTCCAATATACATATTTTATGCCGAACTAGTATTGGTCTAAATCATCAACTTTCATATATATATATAATCAGTTCTTGGTTTATATTAAGATAGCAAATCTTCAAACTTTAATGGATAGGATTCAGTCTACTCCACCCTCCAACTCTTCAGCCATCCATATCATTGAAAATCTGATTTGGGCATTTCATCAGATTTTATATATAATCATAGTACTATTTAGCTATTATATTTATATTACATTGAAGCTTCCAGGAATAATACTATGAATTTATTTAGCCATGAGAATATTAGAATTAATATATATAAATAATAAATATAATGATAATTAACTATTATGTACAGTCTTTCAATTTGAAGAAGTACTTTCAGTTAATTCCTTAACCTCTCTTCAACATCTGATTAATTTAAATTTAATGGCATTTGAGGAGGGTTAAGGAATTAACCAAATGTACTTCTGCAGATTGAAAGATTGTATAATAATTAATTAACATTATATTTATTATTTTTATTGTTAGTACAATAATTTTTAATTAACATACATTTTATTTGTATATATATATATATATATTGTGACAGTCAGATGATGTATGTTAGTTTAACCCAGTTCGGATACTAGGCGAAAGTACCTCGAGGCCACCCATATGCAAGATATTAAATCAAGAATACTATGACCTCTGCCCTGTTCGCCTATTCTCGAGGCTAACTATGAACCAACAGCATTATCTGAGACATGCATAAATTATTTTCTCACCGACCCAAAGCTTAGCATCAGAGGGAGACGTGGACGAGAACACCTACAGAGCTAAATAGTTAAATGTGCAAAAGTACTAAGAAATGTGTGTTTTGCATGCCTGGATCATTGGAAAAGTAACAATAAAGCATTAAAATAAAATTAGAAAACTGAAGCTTTTTAGTTAAATAATAGATATTTAATTAATGACTTTAATATATGAATAATGATTTAACGGCCTCCGCTATTCCCCTAAATTAATGAAACAAACTAATTAGACAGTAAAAACAGATTAAAAGATATAATATTTTTGTGGTCTAGGTCTTTTCTCCCCAATTTTAATAAAATTGTCAACTCGAATCTCCTTGATAAAGTACAATAATAAAAATCTTTTGCAAAGCATTTTCTAATTGCTTTGCACTAAAAAGGCAGTTTAAAGATTATTTAAAACATATATAGATAAATCAGATATATGTAATAAACTAATGGCGGACAAAAGAGGCATTATCAAGGAGACCAAGTTGGCATACAAAGGAAACATACTCGTATGGAATTTAGAAACATAAATAAAATTGGAAAGAGATTTTAAATGAAAAATTAACTTTTAAACTTAACTGCAATGGAATACCAAATATTTATACATGTTAGTAATGAAGAATAGCGAAGGAAAAAGGGTTAAATATATAGATAGATGATCATGCATATATATATATTTAAGGCTAGTCGAAAGAAATAATTACATTATAAATATCATTAAATAAAACAATTCAAACATATAATACAATTTAAAAGGTATTATCAAAAAGGGTAGAAAGTAAATAGTTCAATGGAGAGATATGGTTATGGTCCTGGTACCTTGGTCATGTTTCCTACGGTGTTCGTGGCTTGGATCCGACTGTCGATAGGTATTTGTCCAGACAAGGAAAATGGATATATGTAGCATGGTTTCATGAAAAGTCCTACAGACATGGCACAGAGTTCAGATTAATATGGAGTGGATACTATGGCATCTTGATGGTATTTAGGAACCTCGGCAATAGGCAAAGCTTTTTGCCTAGCCAAGCATAGTAGAATCCATCAAATTCATATGACTTTTAGTTTGTAACATGTTCAAACTTCTCTGTGATTTTGAAGATGACAGTTGTATAACTTTTTGGAATAAAATCTCAACAAGCAAAAGCAAAATCTGAAAGAGTTCTCCAAAGAGAAATCTGAATGCCAGCCAGAAAACTCTGAATAGCCAAGTCTTTTGTTTTCTCTCCTATTTATCACTTTTTTGTAAGCTACCTTCTATTGTTTGTATGATCATAGATCTTGATAAGCCCACCCACACTCCTTTGTTTCAAGGTAACATTTTCTAAAAATAACTTTTACTTTTTACTTCTAAATTTCTTTCTTTAAAGTTTGAATGTTATTAATTAAAAAAGAAACAGAAGGCCATCTTTAATTTGCCTTGAATGGGCTAATTAATTAAAAATATACATTCTTTTAGAAAATGTTGGCGGGCTTATCTCAAAATCAAATCATACAAAATATTTTAACAAGATTTAAAAAGAAAAATACATTCTTATTTCTTTTAATAAAATAAACATTTTATTTCAGCAGAATTTTGCACTAACTCATATATATACGCTTGATGTATATATATGTTTGACTAATAGGCTTTACAAGCAATTTTTATTAACAGAAATTTAATCTTTGAATGGAATTTATTTAACATGAAATATTTAAATGTAATAAAAATTTAATAAGCATAATTAATTTTAGCTTTAATGCAAAATCCTGCTGATATTGGACTATAAACTTAGTTCAAGCCTACAATACTAACTAAGTTTATAGGAGGCTGTGAAGCATGGATCGGACTTCAGATCCATTGTTTCAATATATATATATATATTGTTATTTATGGTAACAAATCTAAGTACAATTTAAAATTATTATTAGATTATTGCAGATATGGCATTCAAAAATTTTGAATACCTTATAAAATGATCAAGTATCAAATATGTCACATATGTTGGAACTTTTGAAAATTTTTGTATCATATTCTGAATTCATAGTAAAACAATATAAAATTGGTTTTCAATCAAATGTGTATTATGTTAAAATTTAATAAGAAGCAATACACTATAAAAAGATACATTATGTATGTGAATGAATTAATAAAGCAATATTCATGTAAGTTTATGTTTAATATTCAGACAATTTAGAATTATTAATATAACTTTAATAAACTTAAAAGTGTCTGTGAGTGCATGTATATTTATTATAGTTATTTCAAATTTATAAGAATATTATTTAAAAGCAAATATAACAATTTTATTTAATATTTTAAAAAATAAAGAGATTGCTTATTATGAGGATAAATAAACACAAAACAATTTGTACTATTATTTATAACTTGAGTATTTTAAATTTATTAAAAATGTACAGTATTTTAAATTATTTGTTATATATTATTCTGTAATTTAAAATATTTTATTTAAAAAAATGCCATGATTTCAGTAATCTTGCATGTAAATAGGTGTTTGTAACTGTTTAAACAATGAAAATTTATATCAAGGTTAAATAAATTAACATATTTTGAATGAAAATAGACATCTTATTGTGTCACTACAAAAACACTGATGTTAACAGGAACTTATAAATAGAACTAAATAAACGGAATTACTTACATTCATTTTTATCAAGGCATTGTGTCATAAATTCTTGTGTTTGAAATCAGCCATTAATTGTAATAATTTGGATAATGGATATCTAATTCCATCAAAATAATTGTTTCTGAGAAGTGGTTTATCAGGATTGTTCTGAGCATATAACATCTTTATGATATCATGATGAAATAGAAATGCATAAATTAATGGAAAACAAAAATGTTTTTAAAGTCAGATTTGCTGAGAAATGTCTAGAGGAAATATATTCTTATTTGCACAATCTATTTAATGTGAAGAAACTCAACTTATTTTGGAAAATAACTTATTGTGCAAATACCTGCACAAATGTCTGATTTTTTTTAACATGCACTAATTGCATCATCTTGGGATTATTTTGAAAATAAATTGAAAGAAATTGCCTGGATGCTTGCATCAACTTAATTCTAATGAAAGTCAAAGACATTGACCGAATTGTTTCTATAGAAAAATAGAGCCTTTTCAAGAAATTTATTTCATAATTAATATTTTTTATTAGCATTTATATTTATTACTGTTGATAGGATTAAAAATAAATATTGCAATATTAATTCTTTTAATATAGAGTAAAATACAATTTTAGTGCGATACTTTTTTGCTCTTAATGGCAAGACGAATGGGGGGGGGGGTAAGCCATTCGATAATAATAGCATACAAAAAATTATTTGAAATACTTAAAACAATATTAAATTGTTTGTTATTAATAAATATTTGTGCATACAAATAATGCTTTAAATATATTTTTAGATTTTATAAAACTTTTTGTATGTTAGCAATAAATTAATTTTTCATTTATTTAAAAATATTTGTGTGCAAAGCTTTTACAAAGTGAAAAGAAACTTAATGATAACAATGGTAATCTATATAATTATAAAATTTAAGTGATTTTTTTAATAATGGGAGACATAATCATAATTTCTTTATCTAAATTTAAATTTAATTAATCTCTTATCAAAATATGTCTCCATATTTGCTAATAATCTAGATATATGATTTGAAGGGATCATAAATAAATCAACATTGTTTTGGTTTTATAATAAGTAAACCACTCATGTTCAATAATATTTATAAAAGCATACATTTGCTTGCATCTTTTAGTTTATTAATTATCCAAAATGCGCAAATGTTAATTAAATTAAAACATTATGTACATTTTTATTTATATAGATATTTATTCATATTAAAAAATGTTTAAACATTTTGAGTCATATTCTAGCCTGTAGAAAATATTATATATGCACATTTTTTTATATTTGAAATTTTTATTTACTTATTATTTGTATGTGTGTTTATATATGGGTGTGTTCTTGATATATATTGCTAGTGAATTCGGGACAGTAAATTTATATATATATATTAGATATATAAATCTTAAAGAAGAAATACAATAGCAAAAATGTATGGAGAGAAATTATATAAGTCCAGCAGCTATTGTGAACAAAAGCAGAATTGTGGCATTAAAGATAAAAGGTAAATATGATAATAAATTGAATTTTCTTGTGGAAAAAAAACAAGATATTGTGCTTGAAGAAAATATTGCTGACTATTGGATTAATTTAACAGCAATTATGTCACCTGAGCCAATCAGCAATATTTTACAGCTTGGCTCAAGATACATTGGTGGAATCTGGATATGGCCTCATATGGAAATTATTAATCACATGGAAGCAAAATTTGAAAACTCATGGACAAAGAGAAAGTTATAGAGAGAACAGCAAGATTGCTTCATTTGATTTATTCAGCTGAAGGCAATAGAGAATAGTCTCAGAATATTAATGAAACTAAGCAATTTCTCAAAAATATCAACTTAGATAAGGGCAATAGGCTGATGTTGTTATACTACAATGATTATATTCAAAAAATGAACATGTGAATTACAAAGTTACAATTTAAAAAAAAACTACATATAATACAAAATATTTAAAGGATAAAATTGTGTAGACAATATTGAAAATTTGTAACAGAGATTATACAGGTTTAGAATACTTAATGCACCCTTCAGCATCTTTACCGTCATGCATTTTTGCTAATATCAAGCTACACAAAGATAGACAGTTGCTCATGATAGTTTCAGTGGGGCATATTAAAGCAGTAGAATGTTAGTTGTGGCACATATAGAATCAAATGATTTTTTGAGTGCATGGATAAAATTAAAAAATACATAAAAATTAATAAGAACCAGAAGATAGCTTTATTAGATATAAAAGAACTGTATGGTTCAATGCCTTGTGATCTATCCATTAACATCATTCAAGATACCTTGCAGCAAATTAACTACAAGCCATATAAAAAGAGTTTATAATAGAAGTATTAAAATAAATTAATAGGGAAATTGTAGCAATAGCTAAAAATGAATTTTATAAAATGGAGAGTGATTGGCCAATGGGGTTACCACTAAGTGGTATTGTTTGTAGCATTGAACTGTCTAAATTTGTAAATAATGTGTTGCCTAAATATTTAGCTTTTTTATCTAACAATATTTACTTGTGATATTGTAGCCAAAGTATTTATATGTGTAGTCGAGAATCAGATCAACAATATACCACTACAGGTTGAAAATACATTGCTTCTGGAATGGACTATTGAAGTAGAAGGCATCAATCAAGGGATTGATTTTTGGACATGCATATCCAAAAAATAAAATGAGATTAGCTTTAAAATGAAATAAAAACCATTACAAATAAGAGGAGCCATTGATCCTATATCAAAAGTCCCAATAGAACACAAACTGACTGGCTTTAACTGTTTTTTATATAGAAACAAAAATCTATGGAAGTATGAGGCAGATAAAACAAATAATGTAGATGCATGAATTAACAATTTAATATGGCTTGGTTATAATCATAACATGCTTATTAAAACAGTTTGAACATTTTACACCAATGTAAATAAAGTTGAAAACATTAATAATATGCCTAAAGTATGGATAAGCCTTTCTTACATTCCACATAATGCAAATAATCTTAGAAACATGTTCAGCATTAGCTTTAGATCACCCCCTTCTCTTAATTTGTTGAACAATAAATACTAAAGTCAAGATACCTATGGAGCATGTTCCTCAAGTGGTCTATAAAATTGCATGTACTAACCTACCCTGCAGGTCTGTTTATTGTGGGGAATCTTGTGCAATATTTGTACAATAAAGCTAAACAAAAGGCTGAACACTGATTGATCTTTCTTGATCATGAATGTGTGACAGGTCACGGATTTTCTCCATCAAAGATTAGAACAATTTTATCAGAAAGAGATGATAGAAAAAGAAATTACAAAAAGCTTGGGCAATTGCAAAGTATCCACATTATTTCAACAAAATTATTCATGTTTTCCATTGCTCAAAAAATGTAATTGCCTTACTTGCATATTGTGTCTCATTTACATATTATATCAATTATATACAAGTATCTGTACTGCATAATTTTATTCATCACTATGATTTTGGCAGTGGTTTGCCAAAAACTGTTCAGTGAAATTAATTAGTTTATATTTATTAATTTATACCTTTTCATTGGAACTCAAAGTCAATGAATGCTTAAGAATTACATAGTTTCCTGAAAAGAGTTAATACGTTGACATTTACATATTAGGTATATCTATAGTTGCACCATTTATTAATAAAAACATAAATGTATATTTTCCTCAGATCTTCTTTTTTTGTTCTATACTTAAATCTATATTTGCAAAAAATATGTGTGCTAACAATAATAAACATGTACAGTTTTAAACCCCAAATTAGTAATAAATGGTTTATTTTACATAAAAATAACAATTAATTTTAATATTTATTGACTATGATTTTGCAATGTATTTTACATATTATTTTAAATCTTTAATTTTGTATCTATACTGTATTTTTATTATCAAAATAAAATTTTAATTATTAAACTTTTGTTTTTTACTTCACTTTCATGTCATAATATTCATGCCTGCTTGAAATAACATTTAATGATTTACATCACTTTTTGCAATAAGTTCCTATTCCTCTTTTCATAATTACAAAACAATCCTATTACATTATAGATTCAAATTTTAATATCAAATGAAAACTGTTAGTGATATATTTAAATAGAAATAATGGAAATTCTGAGCAAGGACAATTTGTCAAAAACTTTTTTTTTTTCATTATATGAGAACATATATAGTAAAATGAATAAGTTTGTTAGCTGGCCCTTTAGCAATATTTTGATTTATTTTAAATATAGAATATTTTGTAAATATATATTTAATACATATTAAAATTAATGTATAATTTTGTTATTATTTAGCATAAAATGATATTAAAATGCAATTCTAGTTGATTAAATGAAAGGCAGATTAGGAACCATAGATGTAGAATGATAATTTTGTTGGTTTGGATGACAAATAGTATATTTTCCTATGATATTTTTTGTTCTTAACAGAAAGATGAATGAGGGAATGTGTGATCCATATGTAAAATCTTTTTGAAATGTTAAAAATTTTATTGATTTCTTTATTATTAATAAGTGTTTAGATATGTGTTCTAACATTCAATATTTATAAGAGATTTATAATAAAAGAGGTTATTGCTGACATTTTACTACAGATTTTTTTTTTTAATTTTGTAAAGTAATAAAATGAAAAGACTCAGGAATATAATAGGTTAATGGGGTTAAACTTGTGGCTTTTTTAGCTAAATTAAAAACTTTCATGGGAATGTTATGCAGAAATTATTTTTTTATCATTTGATATTGTGTATTGTTGCATGGTAATGTTAATAATATATATTGTATGCAAACAAAAATTTAGATTTGTATATTTTTTATTGATTTAGATGAAATCCATTATATTAATGTTATTGTAAATAAAGATAAAATGGCTTTTAAATAATCTAATACTAGGCAAAAAGCTCTTCAACACCCCTATAGAAGAACAATGGAAAAAGCATTAAGCTTTCAAAGTTATAGATATGTGAGTTTGGCTAGTTATTTGATAAAACATTCGAACTATCAATGGAAATTGAAAAAAAATCCATTTTATCCATCCTATATTCATTCATATTTCAAGTCATAGTCACGGATGACACATGTGTTTCAGTATGGTATGAGCCTGATGTAAAAATTATACTATATGCATTTAAATAATTTTAAATAATGTTAGTGGTATGAGTCAAAGTATATATTTGTAAATAAAATGAATTTTAGTATTAATGCCATGTATAAATTAATTAATCATTAACAATAAAGTTAAAAAAGTATTCACATGATCTTTTAATAACTTTATATAAGTGTTTATGTACATTATATATGTATGCATACTAACTCTTCTGTTTGCAATTAGATGTTTATTAGTAATCTGTTATAATGAAATTGAGAACTTAGTAATCATTAAATAACCAAGTGTAAATTAATAATGAAATATGATCATTCGTTTTTACTAAATCATGTTTGTTAAAAGATTATTTATAGAAATAAAGAACCAAGATTACTTTGAAATATTCACTTGAATGCCATTGCATTAGTCTATAAAACAAAAATATGATTCTAATATTATACAACTTTCATCGTTGATGAGGGGAAAAAAGATCGTATTCCTATAGATGCTAAAACTGTGATTTACTTTTAGCAGTTATTGTGCATCTGAATGATATAAAGGTTTGTTGGATTTGTAATGCTATTCTAAAATTACAATACTAAAACAAATAATATTAAGAGTATAGCAAGCATTAGAAGATTACTACCAATTCTGTTCAAATATTATCACTTAGTTGGTGTTGAGTTCCTAATTAATTAATCTACCTTCAGGTACAGAATTTAACATAAATATATTTCATCATTTGTGATGTTTATTAAAAAGATAGATAGGGCAAAGGTGTAATAGTTATTAAATTATTTATTTAATATTCAAATAATGTTGAATGTAATTTTACACATTACATAAAATGTAATTATCAAATATCTAGAAATAATAATTTATGGATTAATTGTGCAATATTTATTGAATCAATTGTTTAATTATATTTTATGATTAAATTATTGACTATGAGAAGTGAAAAGTAAATGAAAAATAATAAAGTCAGCTGTATATATATGTTTATCGGCTGTAAATATAAGTATCAACTCGTGGAGTATTTGAATTCTTTAACAAAAATAAAATAATTTTTAAACTATTTTCATGTTGCTTTTATTACATTGTCATCCTGTAATGCACATTGTTAACATGACTTTCCTGGACCTTCTGTTCATTTTAATTTTATTTTAAATAATCTGAAATCCATTGCAAACAAAAAATATCAAATCAAATATTTTTTGTTATTGCTATGGTCTTCTTTTTCCAAGTACAGATAAATTATTTTAAATTATCTAAACCTTGGATTTAAAATTGGGTTCAGATAAGGAAAATTTTTGGAAAGCATAAAGTCATTTAATACAGACTTATATTTATATCAATAAAATAGAAAATATTTAAAAATTAAACGTAAAACAAATTAGCACAACTTAATGTAACTTATTAATAAATAGACTTTTAAAAAATAATTTAATAAAAACTAAAATAAATAAACTTAATTTACTTGATTATAAATAAATTTTGCATTGTGACAAAATTGCATCAAAAGTTGTTCTATTTTTGTATATTATAAAAGTGATGGTAAAAAGAAAAATGTATAAAAAGTTTAATTTATTAATAAATACCTATATTATTTTTAAAGACGCAAATAAGTAAAAACATAAGTCTTTAAAATCTTACTACTTAAATTATGTGTACTTAAAATTTTACATTAAGTGGTACAAAAATCATAGTAAAAGCTTAATCTTTCTTTGTTACTTTTTCAAAAAATTGTATGACATGAAAATGACTACTTGATGAAAATTGTTTTTCTGTTTACATTTTGAAAATAAATGTTTCACATAAGATTTCAAGGTTTTTTACTTTCATATTTTGTATAAAGATGAGAGTAAATAAACTGGTGTGAATAATTAATATTTTATATTTTTCATAGAGAACAAATACTTTTTGAAAACATTTCCCCCATCAAATTAAAGTAATAAAACCTTGCATGAAGAGTTATAGAAATGTAAATACTCTTGATTTTGGCTATCAGAATTTTGAATAAATATATGCACATATAATATGTATACACTTATAGATAAATAAAAATTCATTTAAAAAGTGTAATAAAAATATAATTTAATCATGTTATGTTACATTAAGTGGTGATATATTATAGCATTGACATTAAAACCATACATATATTTTTTAAAAACTAATTTTATAACATAGAAAATCACAAATGTTTTACTTAGAGGGGCTTTGAACCCAAACTTTCAAATTCCCTTCAGGCAGCTATTCTATCTTATACATGTGATACACATGACATATATGAGAAAAAGATTAATGATCTCCAGTATACATATTTTATGCTAAACCAGCACTCATCAGTTGGTCCAAATCATGTATGTAGTCATGCATATCAGTTGTAGAAGATAGAATGGATGATTGAAAGGAACTTGAAAGTCTTGGTTCAAGTACCCTCTTATACTATACTTGTATTTAAATGTTTAACTTTAAAAATTACTGCACAACATTGGCTTTGACATACAGCTTATGGTTAACTTTAACTTATTTATAAAAAATGTGTTTCTAATATTAAGCTGTTCATGTATTTATTTATTTTAATCTAGACTGATGTAATAATTTATCAATCTGATATAAGAAGCTGCCATTGTATAAAATTTATTTGTTATTGAAAATAAACTGTTAACATAATATAAGATTATGTTCCTTCTGCTTTTAAAAATTATTGATAAAAAGCTGTAATTTTCACACAGTTTAAAGAAAATTTTAATTTCTGATACAATATTTTTTAAATCTTGATGATATAATAATTTAGCAATCTAATATTAGACACAAGCATTTAAAAATTCTTTTATTTATAATTAATGAATCTTTTATTTTTATTTTTAGAAAATTATTCAAAGTTAGTTTAAGAATACATTTAGCTTCTTTATAAAAAATTATAAAAGATATTAAATTCTCATTATGTAGTTTATTTAATTTTGAAAATCTGATACTAGAAGTTTATGCTGTCATATAAAATTCATTTCTTTCATTTTTTATTAAAAGTAATTTTTTAAAATTAAACCAGAATTAGTTTCTTTTGGAATTATGAAGACAGTTGGAAAACTTATACAGATTAAGGATTGGTTTGCTTTTTATAAAAATGTACTATCTGATCATATATTATGGTTGTGTGTGTGTTTTTAAAGTCATCTAAAGAGAAAGCATCTTGATATTAAAAAATGCTGCTGTTGCATTTTATCTTTCATTTATTATTGAAAATAAAATTTTAGCATAGAATCATAATTTTTTGATTTCTGAATTCCACAGATAGATAGAAAATTTATAGAGCTTAAGAATTGATGTCAATTTTGTATAAAAATGTATTGTGGTTATAAAACTAATGATGTTTTTTTTTTCTATTTTTAATGTTATTAAAAAATGATTTCACATTAGAAATTGCCATAATTTTTTTTGTTTCATTTTTAAAATTACTGGAAACAAATTTTTAAATAGAATTAAAAGTTTTTGTTATTATATAAATGTACAGTTTGAAAATATATATGTAATACATGTATTCATATAGCATTCAGATTTTAACTTGCTTTAATAATTCAATTTTTTTATTAATGTAATACAAAGAATTGCAGTGTGTTTCTATTTTTGCGACATCATCTTGGCTGATTTAAAAGTGAGCTGATTATTTTGGATTAATTGTAAGATTGATTCCTTTATTAATTTTTAAAATTATTTTTTGAAAAATGCTTACTTTATTTGCCTATTAATTAGATTAGAATAATATAAAATTCATATTATAATGTATTTAAAAATCTTCAAGTGATTTAAATTTTAAAAAGATAAAAAAAACCGTGTACTCAGTGATTATAAAAGTGAGATAATCTCTCATTATGTTACGTTATATTATACTTGTATTTTTATCTTTATATTGTAGTTCATCAGTACACTTCCTTAGAATAGTTAGATATTCATTTATTGACCAATATTGTTGCTTTATGGGTAGAATAGGTGTCAGAAAAATATCTAAACTTGTTAAAAGCTACTTGGCAAACAAACATAAATTGGGGTTTTATTTTGGATTTGAACTTAGATCATGACCACAATACATTATGCAATAATAACTATTACAATGAATATGAACAATAAATATATATTTGTCAAGTTGAAATTCTAAAACCTAATATTAAACGTATTTTAAATTGTACAAAAATATTTTGATATATTTTTAAAATTACTTATTACAATATCTACAACAAGTCTGGTTCTATGGATTTTTATTATAATAATGAATAAAATTGAGTATATAATATTCATTAAATAAAGATAAACATTAACATTTGATGTTATCAAGAAATCATCAACTACTACTAATTAACAATTCTTGAAGTCAAGTCTCATAAACCTGTAATATTTATTTTGTTGGAGATCTTTTACTTCAACAAATGACCCCCAACAAAAGAGCTATTAAATGTTTATGAGAGAAAATTGCTTGACTTCAGGAATTGTTAATTAGTATTAATTGGTAATTTCTTGGTAACATCAAAGGTTAAAGTTTCTCTCTATTTAATGGATACTATCTCTTCATTTCTATTCATTATATATGCATATATACATTGTAATGTAGTGTAGGGGATTTGAACACAGTCTTCCAAACTCTTCAGCTTTCCACTCTATCTCACATAACCAATACACATAATTACACACATGTAAAAAGATAAATGATCTCTAATATACATATTTTGTGCTAAATTAGAATTCCTATGTTAATCCAGATAATCTCCCACACATATAATCAGTGCTCAGTTTATTTTAAGATCAAACTTTAATAGACAAGCTTCAATATACTCCATTCTCCAACTGATAAGTGCTGGTTTAGCACAAAATACACATATTGGATGAGCATTTATATTTTTTATGTATGCATGGTCATGTGTATCAGTTAAATGAGATAGAGTGGACAGCTTAAGGTAACATGAAAATTTGTGTTTATATCCCCTACATTGCATTTAAACTCCAAGTACATGAATTATGCTTGTAATTCAAAAAATATATTATATATTGTAATGGTATAAATTGGGAGGTTTTTCTTTTACAGGCTCCATGTATTTGGATGCAACTGAATTAATAAGACCACACAAATTGATCAAGTGAAAATATGTAATGGAATAAATCTGAGCAACAATTTTATCTAAGCTCTACAACTAAAGTAAGCCAAAATCTCTACTGCAATAAAGTTAAAAAATCAATTAATAATATTTATTTGTTAAACAAGTACCAACCTGATTGGATGCCAAGCATGTAATAAACAAAATAAACAATAGTTTATTTAAAATTTATAATAGAATATGTTAAATAGTAGTTTATATCAGGATTATTTTACAAAATAATCCTTTTATGTTATGCACTAAAATTTATAACAGTATGATATGTAAATAAGTCATTTATTTTATATAGCATGATGCTTATAAACTGTAATATTTAAACAGCATTAAACTGTTACACATGCACTTTGAATTTTAACTATAAAATGAATGAATACTAACACTTCAAACCCATGATAAAGTCTTTGGAAAAGATAAAAAAAGACTTTATCATGGGTTTGAAGTGTTAATATTCATTCATTTTATAGTTAAAATCCAAAGCGCATGTGCAACAGTTTAATGCTATATAACAGCATGATATGATAAAATACAATTATTTAAACTTGACAATTATATATTAAACTTGTACTAACAATTTATCAACTGGCTTTTTATGTTTGAATAATATCAATAACTTATTTTATTCACTCATAATAAAATAAAGTATCATTAATATTTTAATAAACATAAATATCAAAATGAAGTATAGAATGAAGATTTATTTATAACCAAATAATTAATTGGTATCTATGAAAACATTAGGTTCACTTTTGATGATTACTGAATTCCAATGAAGTATAAACTTTATATTATTTTAACTATTTGAATTTCAAATATTTATAATTGCATAGAGACTTTGAATTACTATTGTTGTATTATGTATTTAATAAATTAAATAAAACTATTAACTCAAGTTTAATAAATGCAACAATAATTTTATTTACAAAACAAATAAGATATATATATATAATCAGTAAAATAATAAGATGTTTATTAATAAATATATTCAATAGTCTGAAATAGATTATTCTATAATGCTCTTATTGTTTCAATTATTATATGATGTAAAAACAGTACACATATTCACCACAAAGAAAACATTTGTTTATATTATCTTTAATAAACTATATATATTAACTACAGAAAAAAAAATCTGTTTTAGTTTGCTTATTGATCATTTATATTTCAAAGAAAATAATTTATTCTAGTTGTTTTTTTTTATACATATATTGTTTATTTCAAATAATAATCAATCATTTTTGATTTTATATTTAAGATTATATAGTAAATGAACAAAAAGCAGTTATTAAAATAAAAGTTTACTATAATTATTTAAATTATTATCTTAGAGTTATTATAATTTTCTTCCTGGTTATTTATATACATATATCACATCTATGCACATACATACCTTAAATTGCCCTAAAATTATAATAATACAATTAATTATTAAATAAATGAAACATACAATGTTTTGAAAGAATGGTGAGAAAATACTATAGAATTCAATAGTCCAAGTGAAGAAAAAAATCCATGGAATGATAATATCTTCAAAAGCATAATAATCCCAGGAGTTAACTTCCTTTTATAAGTATGCAATGTTTATTTAGATAGGAGGTCCTTGGTAGATTATAGTAATGTTCACCTTTTAGTTAATACAGAATAATAAGCATTATTTTATCCTTCTTAAAAATGCATCAGGTTATTATTTTATCAAATCTGGATCATTATTCATTTGGTCATAACATTTGATAAATTCTTTATTTATTAGAACAGTATAGATGTGTATATATATATTAACCATACAGTAAAACTTTATTTTTTTAGAAATTTTAGAACACATTAAAACAATTCCATTTTTAGTTGTTACTATAGATATCCTCACAAAAGACAAATTGTCTTTTGTAGTAAAGATTATTTCTTACTAAGTCTTCCATTATAAGATTTAAATTAAGTATTTTGCTTTTAAAATATATTTCACTTTAAATTTCATTTACTGCAAATACAGTATACCAACTAAAATGGTAGAAAATATTTTAACTTAAATCACAGGCATATTTATATGATTTATTCATTAATGTAATGTTTAGGTCATTGACCTAGATACAGTACATAATGATTATATCAATTTCACAACTTCTGACTAAGAAGAGTCATTATTTCACTTGACCAAGTGTTCATTCAAATATAACAGCATTCCTGAATAAAATGTTTTCTTTCAGTTTAAAAAATGTATATATTTTTAAAAAGTAAAAGTAATAATACAATGATTTTATAATCTCTTCTCATAAAGTTATAAAAAGATACATTTATTTGTTTAACATAAAATCCTATATTTTCAGATACTTTTTTATATTTTTAAGCATACATGATTTTAAATTTATACAATAACTAAATATGCACACACATATATAATCATGCATATATATGAAAGCATAATTTATTATAAATTTGTTTGAGACTATTGCTGTTAAAATATGCAATAAAATAAAATATTTATGTAAAAACCTATCAAAATATATATTTTTAAATTTATAAATTTTTATAACAAAATATAAAATTTTAACATAATAAACTGTCTATTACTGAAGTAAAAAGAAAATCATAAATAATATTAGTGTACTCCAATGTATCTACAATGACAACAAAATTAAAATAAACATCACTTGATTGTCTTAAACAATTAATAACATATAAACTATGACAATATTTTTTTTAAATATGACCCTATTCATGTTAAATCTAATCAAGAATACTACTATATGTATATAATTAAGTACCATATAACTATGTAATTTTACTTTTACCATCTATAGAAATTTTATATTTCAAACAGTAATGTTTATTTTAAAAAAAACATCAATCAATTTCTGCTGTATTTATGTTTCTGACAGAACTGACATCATCAGAAGCCTGGAAACTAGTTGACACTTCATCACACATAACAATAAAATTTTTACTTAAATATTATTGAAACATTCAGTTTGATGTGTGTGTGTGACAGAGTGTGTGTGAAAATAAAATCTTATTTGAATCATACTGCTGTATACTAGTTTTTTAATATGCCAATATTTCAATGAAATAACATTCTATCTTGTCATAGCTTATGTTGTAATAAAGAATTGGTTTTTCTCAATAATAACCAGATTGTGCTTGTGCTTGAATTACAAAGTATTCATTATTATATATATTATTATCTGATTGTCCATTATTAATAGGAGGTGGATTATCAAAATTATTTACTTCCGGTTTAAAATCAGTTGATTTCTTAAACTTCATTTTAGAAGAAATAGATAAAATAACACATTTCCAAAATGTTAGAATACAATTTACTTCCTTACGTCATATAAACTGTTTGGCGTTTTTAAAATTTCTTTAATCTCTCTCACAATACTTAAAAAAAAAAACCCACACTAGCTAGTATTTTATTATCAAAATCAGGGATGTGGCCAATTTCTAAAAAATATGATGTAAAAGACAATGTAATTAATTGTTGATAAAAGGCATTTTATAGTGAGATTTTGAAAGAAAAAAAGTTAATCCATCTTCTACTAATATTGGAGAACCATCTAATAATATATAATAATAAATGTTCTTTTAATTCAACCACAACCTCAATCTGGTTATTACTTGAAAAAAAAAAAAACAACAGTTTTTTATTACAACATAAACCTAAATTAGGATGTGATTCGTTGGCAAATTAAAAAAAACTATTATAAGGTATGAATGACCCAAATAAGATTTTATTTCATCAGATGATCATAAAAATCTTTAATATAAAATATATAATGCAAAAGTTTGGATTCTGTTTGAAACATATGGCACTTCAAATTTTGCCCTACAGAGAGCAGTAAGTATGCTTTCATTATTTTAGTGCATTTACCATAATAACAAAATATCGCATTTATAATAATATATAGTATAAGATTAATGAAATGCCTCTATTATAATATGTGTCTTATATAGTGCTATGTTGATCAGCAGTATTCTTAAAGATAGACATGCAATGATAAATTTAATTTCAATAACTTTTAAGATCAAATTATGAACATTATATAAAATGATAAATTCAATACATCATCAATTATTTAAGATATATATAATATATTTGTGTGTGTATAATGATAGTTAGCTAAATATATATATATAGATTTATCTCTAAGCTTATATAAATAAATTATATAAATAGTTACATTCTGCTTGATGTTCCTAGATTTACTTTTGACATATGGGGATAGATCACCCTGGGAATTACTCTATTTCAATGTACTAGCATGACTTTCATTTTTTTACTGTTATCTTGTGATTTTTTTTTCATTAAGATGATAATTCTAGTCTATAATTGATTTTAAATATAATTTTCTTACAGTATGATTGGTCAGCATCTGATTATATATCTTTGAAAGTCCTTACAATCAGATAATCTTATTCTAAATTTATGCTGACATTTTGCTGTTAAAAAAAACTCCTGCCTATTATTTATATATATTACTAGTATTAATTAATGTCTTTATTTAATCCATTACATTTACTGTATTTATTTAACAGTATACTTTATATAATTTTTCTAATAGTATACTTTGTATCTATTTTCTTTACATATATTAGTACACTGAATTGCCCTGATTCAAATAGTTTTTCTCATGTAAGTATAATGCCATAAAGATAATTAGGTTTCTTTTATTTATAAGGGGGGACCTAAAAATAACTGAAATCATTTTCTAGTTTGCATATCTGTTGTAGTATATGCTTCTGCTATTAGACACTTCTTGCAAGAATCCTTCTGCGTCAATCTGCCAAATGACATCACTGTATGAATTGTGTGTGGCCTATTACATTTCATGTATTTGTCAATTTTTGTTATGACTGAAAAGTTTATACAATGTGAAATTCTGTTTTCATTTATAAAAACAGAAGAAAAAATAGTTGCAATGTTTGAAACAGATTACTAAAAAGCTGGTCTCATAAAAACACAAATCTATGAGGGATTCAGTTGGAATGTAAAATTCACCAAGTCCCTAAAAAATATGACAAGTGAAGTCCAAAGTCAAAACAATGCTGATTTTTAATTGTTTTTTTATGCAAATAGAATTTTTCTCTCACATTTAGTTCATAACAATCAGGCATTTATCTACAAATTCTAAAACATGTATGTGTGGTAAAACAGAAAAGAATTCAAGCTTTACCTTGACAAAGTGTTATCTCTCCAAGCATTGACTATGAAACACTTTCTAATTAAATTCAACATGACCCAGCTTATCTATTATTCATATTCACTCAATTTCATTTCATGTGATTTTTTTAATCCCTTGTATGAAAAAAAATGTCTCTTTTTTGTGGACTTAAAAGTGGTGATAGAAGCCACAGGCATTAGAAGGCATCACCTTGCAACTGCTTCAGGAATACTTTAACATAATATGTTGATGCAGATGAGTGGTAAATATTTTTTGTATCTTAGTATGCTCTAATTTATACAATATGTAAAATATATGAGCACAAACTTTCACATGACCTACTACTCTCCACTCTATCTCATAACACTGATACACTTGAACACATATATATCGAAAAGATAAATAATCACCAATATACGTATTTCATGCTAAACCAGCAATCATCAATTGGTCCAGATTACCATCTCTACACATATATGCTATAAGTTCTCAGATATATATTAAGATAGTCAATCTTCATACTTTAATGGACAGGTTTCAATCTACTCCACACTCCAACTCTTCAACTATCCATCCAATTGAAAATCTGATGATGGAATTCTCAAAGGCCACCCTGATTTATACAGGAAGTTTTTTTGAATGATCACTCTTTACTAAATGAAATGAATTCTGGAGATAAAAATTTTCAGTGAACCCTTCAAATTTGACTAATGTAATATCAGTTCCAACGAATGTTTTTGGGTGACTGTGATGGAAAAGTATTTTCATAGTTTAGCTCTTGCTTCCTCAGAATTGATAATTTAATTACTCAATATTCTGACTAACCAGAAATTATCTAATTCTAAATATTCATCAAGCAAATTTTTCATGTGAACATGTTGCTGTGGTCTTTTTATTTTTGACCATTCTAAAATTGAAATCTAATGAACAATTGACATCATTTACATTTTTAAATAAATTTCTCAATATCAATGTTTATTTCAGATCATTAGACAATGTTATGTATTAAATCACTTATCTTTTATGTGCTGGACATTCATCTTGTAGTACTTTTAAATTTCTGTTTTTGTTTTTAAATAGAAAAAAAAATATTTGTATACTGAAAACATTTTGCAGGCATTTCAAAAACTTTGTAAAGGAAGTTGAGCTGCTTGTTCAGACAATTCCCTCTTAACATTCTCAAAATATATCTTGACCATCATCTTCTGTGTCTATTTACTTATTGCTTTATTATATCATAGTACATCAATATGATTAATCTCTATTTTTTCTTGTGATTCTCTGACTTATCAAGTATGTGGAATAATGCACTGGTATGGTTTATTTTTTTATGCTCACTGTTATTGTCATATTCTGAGAGTATTTTCAGTCATCTAAGCATGCCATGACTTAAATATTCAAGAATTTTCTAATAGTATTTAATATTCTTAGTTAAATTTGTGAAATGTCACAATTTTAAAAGATTATTCATATAGATACTGATAAAACTTATGAACTCTAAACAGTATTACTAATGCCTTTTTGTCTAGTTGATTATTATTTCCTTCAGATTTAGATAAAGTAGTATGGGCAGATGGAAATAATCTTATATGTGAATAGGATGGCAGATAACTTCTTCCATTCTGAACTTAAATGGATTTCTAATTAGCATAATTTTGAATTGCTGTTGTAACACATTCATAAATTATTTAAGATCAGAAGAGATTAAATTTACATAAAGACTTAGTATTTAGTACTGTTCCTAAATTCTCTGGTGGTTTTTTTCCATCAGATCATATAAAATATGAACTATAAGAGACTTGTCTTAATTTATAAAAGTTAGAAAGATCTGTAATTTTTTTTTCATGTGTAATAGCATCAGCCAGGAAGCAAACCCGCTAAACCAGCCTTGTGGCATTAATTATTATTTTCACATTTGCAGGAGTCTAGAACTTTTTCTTAGTTGTATTGAAATTGAATCCTATCTCCTACAATTTTTGTTATACTTTCAATTAATTTGAATTTTTCACTGTCATTTTTATGTTCAAGAGTTTGTTTGACTGATGCATTTTGAGTGCACTCATTATTTAGAATTTACAAAAGCCTAAATGAGTAGTTTTAGTCTGTGTATAATGATGAAAGCATTACATGTTGTTAAGGGTCTTTTCAATAATAATGCACTAACTATTGCATAAATGGATTTAGCCATAGATTTGCTGATAACTACCAATAACATAGGCCAATACAAATTCTATATAGAACAATATGGTATTTGTTAAACAATTTAGTTATAATATTTTCTTCCCAAGTCTTTGTGCAAATAGATCTTATGCAATTTGCAAATTGCAGTTCTCATTTTGAATCAGTTTGTCTTGATTTTATCTTGAATTCTCTAAATAGTCCAGGATTTTTTTTTCATTTCTTTTGCAATTTTTGTAATTTTGTAATTTAATGAACAAAAGTTTAACATCCAATAGTTAAAGACAATTTTTTTCAAAATAATGTTTTCATGTATGAATACACAATTTTCGAATAAAGCTAGAATGTAGGTTCTATCTCTTAACCTTGTCTAATAGGAATTTTAATTATATGTTTTAATTTAGATATTTTACCACTCATGTTTAAAACTTTTAATTAAAGTTTTTGTTAATTACTGTAATTTGGACTATAAGGAATCTCCAACCTGGCACCCAATCCATTTCTATAGAAATTGGATTGCTACATAATTGTGGTTGAATTAATCCATTTTTCTGTTTCTTTCTTTTCTTTTTTTTTTGATAAATGCTTTAACACTATAATTCTTTTCTATTTAATTCCTACAATTACCATGATTTTTTTTTTACTTTATTGCTTTTTTTTTTTCATGTAGCTTCAATGTGACCATCTTTTTTATTGGCAATAGTTTCACATTTTTCTTTGACTGATTTTACACATATCTACATTTTACTTTTGAAGACTTTCCTAGATTGCTCAAGAATGAATTTATGGGCATTATCCCGTTTTACTGCATCTTTATAGTATAGTTCATTATTGATCAATAATTTTAGTCTCAAATTCTCACTGTGTATCTCCCACAAAAATTTTTCAAATATCTTACTTAATAAATGAACTACAAACACAATATTTTACCAGTTCATGAAGAGCAATATTTTAGTTTTTTATTTTCTTGTTTTTGGCTTGCGGTCATTTCTCAAATGCACCTTACTGAAGAGCTTTGTGGGAAACAGTAGTGAAATAAGTTGTGAGATATTCAATAATTTCTTCGTAAAGTAATGATTTGGTTTACCTGATTCACATAGTATTTTAATAATATCTATGACTATTTAACCAGCAACAATAATGATATTGCAGATTTTTTCATTGGCCATCATTTATTGTATTTAAGATGAGACATATTTTTCTAAAATTAAAATGTAGATCTTTTTTTCACTTTTAATGTTGAAGTCAGATATATCTGCTTACATCTCAACAGGAGCTTTGTCAATTGCTATGCCCATTGGTAATATTTTTACACATTCGCATGCAATGATAAATTTAATTCCATTAGTAATTATAACAGATTACAAGTACAATATGAAATGAGAATAATTTTAATGCAAAGTTAGTAACTTAGATATTATATATATATATATATATATATATAGAGAGAGAGAGAGAATTATAGTTAACTAAATACTTTTCTATAGAATCACTTTCTTTATATAAATAATAATATAAGTTAGTACAACCTGATTAATCCCTCTAAATCTATTTTCGATTTGTAGAGTAGATTGATGTGGGAATTAATCTAACAAAAAATAATATTTTTTCACTAAGGTGATTCTCATTTATTAATGTTTTTAAATATAATCCCTTTATTAATGTATGATTGGTAAAATTCTCTACCATTTCATTATACATAAATATATGCGTTTTTACAATTATATTATTTTTGTTTTAATTTATCCTGACTTTCTTGTTGTAAAAAAATCCTGCTTCTTAGTTTATTTTACTAACCTTAATTAATTCCTTTATTTAGTTCAATACTAGTTTCAGTTATACAACTTGTACTAGATAACTTTAAATATACACTTATTGTATTTTTTAATATTAAATTGGATTAATGATGAAATAATTGAATCAATTAATTACAAAACATATAAAATGAATCATGGCTGGCCTATATGTTTCCTGTTCAGTGGAGTTGTCTGTAGTTTGTACTTGTGCAAATTTGAGAAGTTGATTCTTCCAAAGTTTTAGTGTCTGTCAAATACGGTCTTATATTCCTGATACATGGGAAATACTTTTGTACATGCTAACAAAGAAACTATTAATAAAATTCATATTGAATTAGCATCTGCAAACACTAACATGGACCATCAAGAAAGAAAATGAGCTTCTGCACAACAATTTTTTTACATTTAGATATCACCAGACAGGACAATGTAAGAGACACCATACACCCTAGGTTTAATACTACCTTCTTCCACAAAAATTTAAAACTGTGAAAATTCGAAGCTAATAGGAGAAGGGACATTGATATATACACTAAAGACCTAATAAACATTGGGTACAATTCTAAAAAAATAATGGTAATTATTGCAAATTTTTATAACAAAATCTTGCACTCTTCAAACATTCAATGTGATAATAAAAATAGTCTAGTCTCCAATATATTTTGAAACTTGCACACAAATTTAAAAAAACGTTGTACTAATAAATACAATATTAGTTGTCACTTTCCTCTATCTTTAAATAAATTATTAAATAATTCAAAAGACAAAATATCTAGTGAGGCTTCACATCAAATTGTGCATAAAATTAAGTGAAAAAATGTAATTGCCTGAAGTCTTACTATGGTGAAATCTGAGCTAACTTATCACACAGACTTGCCCAGCATAAATATTATATACAACCAGGCCAATGAAAGTAATGAATACTCTTCCATTTTCTTGGATCAGGATTTACAATCAGGCCATAACTTTGATCTCTCTATGACTGACATTGTTTGTTCTGAGAGATATGACAGAATGAGAAAGATGAAAGAGGCATGGTCAATACTTAAAGATCATCACACCATCAATAAAACAGACTCTAGCATTTCTTTTTCTAAAAAAAATGTAAGAGATTAAAATAATTAAATGAAAATACTTTATACATTTAGTTCCTCAATTCCCTAATCTACACAAATACAATCTTAAAATAGATATGAAATAATAAACAATGCTAACTGTTAAGGGTATGATGAAAATGTAAAATGTAATGGTTTAATTACTAATTAGCTAAAATGTGTTTATAATATGATAAGGTTTGAATTGCATCTTAGTTGAAGTTTATTTATCTATATCCCTTTTAATACAATTGTAATTATTATCCCTTGATTAATTAAATTAAGTAAAATTCAGGACTTCTATTTTAGTAAATTATAAGAATAATAATTTATTTATATCAGATGAAGTTAATGAGATACCAAGGAATGTATGCAATAATTATATAAATGTTAATACTAATGGTGGTGTTAAACAATAGACTTAAATTTTCATATCCAGAGGAAAATCTATATTTATATTTTTTTATCAAAGTAATATTTATTAAGGCTATGACCTTAAGACTATGCACCTGAAAAAACGATAGAGGGACCTCTGCAAATCTTTAACACAAGATTTATTTAAAAGACAAGAGTGGCTTGTCTTTAAAATAAATCTTGTGTTAAAGATTTGCAGAGGTCCCTACTGTCATTTTTTCAGGTGCATAGTCTTAAGGTTATAGCCTTAATAAATATTACTTTAAGTAACAAATATGTGCTTTATAAATATAATTATTACAACTTTATTTATTTATCAAGTACATGAAATTTATAAAAATGCACAACTTATTATGATTTAGAATTCTAGCAATACTAAAAAGAAATCTAAATAAATTATTTAAACAAAATTAAATTATTAATTAATTACAATTTTGAATAATCACTATGGCCTCTCTTTAATTGTGTATATCTAAACATTTATTTTTTAACAAACATACATGCATTAAATATTCCTCTAAAATAAGCATATAATAAAATAGAGTGAAGCTGAACAATTGATAAAGATGATAAGGTGTTCAATATCTATTGTTTAGATGCATTTAAAACTCCATAATTAGTTAGATTATTCAATATTTATGCAACAATCGGAATATATTGCTTAAAATTCATTAACATCGGATCACTAATATATGAAATATCACAAACCACTAAATATTAATCTCCACAAGATTTATATAACTTTATTGTCATAATCAATTTGAGAGTAATGATTATTTGACTCATTATGATCCAATTTAATCTTCATGAACTGGAATATATGTAAGCACTACATGAATTTATCAAAGGCCTTGACAACAACAGCAAAAAAAAAAAAACTAATATATATATATATCATTGAAATATAGTAATAGGAGGGTATGAAGTTTAAATTTTGACTTTCTACAATAGTAACTATCCAGTCTATCCAATCTTTTAAGAATTGATATATCTTAATTTAGTTATTAATATTATTGCTCTTTTTCCATAAGCTTTCATATTGTGCTTCAAGTATATACATATATATTTACTTAAATTTAAATGTGTATTTTAAAATTTCCAATGAAAACAAAAAAATTTCAGGAGTACAATATTATTCACATTTTAAGTTGGTATTAAACTTTAATTTACCTTTTAATTTGACCTTGGAAGTAGACATTAACTTTTTTTAGCTGATCATGTTGTATTGTCTTTTAATAAAGACCATATTAAGTATGTAAATTCTTTCCTTTTATTTATATAAGAGCAATGTTCATTAAAATACGACCTTTTTTAAAAAAACAATATATATTTGAAAAGAACACACTTCAAAAGAAATAGAATGAAAGCAAAGGTTTTTCCTTAATGACACAGTCTGTTGTATCTCTTGTTTCTTAATGATGTAATAGCTATCATTGTTGTTATGCAATTCACTCAAATTATTTGCCTTATAAAATTTATCAAGTGATCATTATTATAAACAAACTTATTTTAAATATCAACTACATGTACATATATACAAATAGATTCATATACATATAAATATATCTTGATTTTTTTTGTCCCTTCTGAAATATATATATATGTAAAAGAAAGTAATATTATGTTAGTAAAGTTTTTCTTTTTTTTAAAAAAAAATAAAAGGACAAATAGCAAATATACAAAATTATTATGAAGTTAGGCAAAATGTTATTTTTAATCCTTTTTGATGGTGTGGTGATACAAACTGCTTTTGTGTCACTAAGGTACTAAGATTATAATAGCTGGCACAAGCCCTAGACCAAGAAGATTGTTCTAAGGTCATAGTGTTTATTTATTTATGTAACCTGGCCATAAAATTACTTTTTAGCTAATCTTTTGCAGACTCTACTAGTTTTGTAAATCCTATCTCTCTAGAGGATGCAATTGTTTTTGAGTTGTATAATAAAACTAACATGATAGATACATAAGTATTAACACACAATAAGCTTTATTATACTTTTGATTCCCTTGTTCTCTCCTGCCTACTCTGGTTTTCATACAAAAATGCCATCCAAATGATGAGATCCCTGAAAAATAAATACTTTCTAATTAGTTTCAACCAATACCATTTATTTAAAACTAATCCTAAATATAACACATTTTTATGATTATCTTTTCCCAAGCAAAATACACCCTTTACTAGTGTACAAATCAACTAAGATCCACATTTCTTGTTGGCATCCTGTACAAATAGAAGTGAAAGATTAGGCATATTACATTAGTTAGTTAACTGTTTCTTCATTAACCCAAAATTGCTACCTTGCTAATGTTATATAAGTTAATTCTGAACCACTAAATTACAGAATTGGTATATTTGTGTCTTATGTTTGTATTTTACTTTTGCATTACCCTAATTATGGTGTAAGTGTCTTTGTGTCTTATATCTGCATTTTAACTTTACATTTACCTTCTTTTATTTCTCAAAGATTGGTTTATTCTCCATCATTAAATCAAAATCCACATACACACATATAATAATAACGATTACAAAAAAACATTAAATACAATCATATAAAAACCTATCCCCCAAAACATGTCAAAAATTAATAATTATCCTAGCATAAATATAAATGTATAACTAGATAGATTAATCCAATAAACCCCACATTCTATTATTGGAACATTATACTATAAGATAGCTTATACAAAATAAAAAACTTGTTGAGTCTCTAATTGTGCTTCACTATATCAATAGAATGAAGCTCAATTTTAGTAAACAGTTTATAATTACCCCACTCATTGTAGCACTGATAAAAGAAATTAAATTGGCGTTGGCCATCTGCTTCAAAATTATTTTGTTGATTATGAGACTATCAAGTTTAATCAATAGTGCAAAGTTCATGGGCTTGACATTCCTTCTTAGCTTCTTGCATGAATCACAGCTGTCCTCTGTCATATTCAAATACTTCTGGCTAGCTAGCTGACCTCACTCATTTCTGGAGTTGGTAATTCCTTGAATGACATCAGATGTGGCTGAGGTGACAGGGTGTTCTCAGAAGAGAAGTCCTTGAATTCTCCAGCCAGAGAACATTTTTATTTAACATTCTTAAAAAATGGCTCATGTAGACTCACAATAATTGCACTAATAATAATCAAATGAAATAAATCTCTAGTTTATACTTTTTTTTCTTTATTCCTTCCCATTTTGCACTTTTAATTAATTGTTCTTTTTCATATAGAATTCTCACCTCTTGGATATTTTTTATAAAAAGTTGCAAATTAAATGTTTTTTTTTTGTCTTTCAGAATTTTAATTTTAAAAGTTCTTGAATAGTTAAATGAATATACAATAAAGAGACTCATTCACAATATCTTTATTTTACTAAATTGGAATTTGGACTGATTTTCATCAATAAAGTTTGATTGCAACATTACTATAATTCTCACCATTCTACCTTTTATACTATTAGTAAAATAGAATTTATCAGAAAAAAACCTTTTAAAACTGTATAATTAAAGAAAACTATTTTATCTAGAACTATAATCAACTGAATAAAAAAAATCAAACTTTGAAGTCTGATTAAATGTAAGATAACCTGTTTGTTATATATTTTTATAAAATTTTAAACTACAAAATAATGAAACTACTAAAAATAACTAATAAATTAAATATTTACATATGTACACATGAGATAGCAGAAAATACCAGCCCATTACTCCTCTCTCAGAAGAAAAAAAACACATCAACTACCCTGCGTAATCTCTTCACCCTTTTTTTTGAATGATTTTAGACTATGAATATTATATGCACCTTTCTTTCCATTCTTCCCTCGTATCATGAATCATAAATGTATTTGGACCAAACTTTTGAATAATTTGGTATGATCCTTCAAACAAAGGAAAAAAATATGTTAGTTTGCACTTGGCTTGCTAATGGTCTGGATTTTTATGAAAACCCAGGTTCCTACCTCAAAGATTATTGTCCATAACCACCCACCTTGTTTTTTTGCTCTGCTCTTTTCTGTAATCACCCTCTTGCAAAACTTCTGTCCTCTGCTACATTGACTCTATCACAACATACTGACACATGACATTTATGCAGTGAGGGCTCTACCTGGCCATAATGCAAATGCTCTGGAGTGAGACCTATGGATTCATGATATGTACAGTTAATAATATTTATCAGTCAGGGTAAAACAATAATCTACTGCTTATGATTTTTTTTAATATGTTAATAAAACCAGGGTCCCTAGTTCCTTCACAATCTTCTCATACAAATTTGACTGTGGGTTTTGAATGGATGTTAGAATATGATGAATATTTTCCTAACACACCCAGTCCCTCCATTCTTTAGACATGAATAGAGTCCCATTATCACTTAAAATCACCAGTGTTTTTCCTACTTCGACAAACTGTCCCCCCTTTAGTATGGTAATGGAGTTTTTTACATCTAACTTTTGTAAAGAATATGCTTGTACTAACTTAGAAAAGATGCCATAGGTTACCAATAAATATTTGTATTGATGAACCAATGGTAATGTATCATAAAAATCTAAGGTTAGTTGGTCATTTGAGTTCTGGGGTATTTATTATATGATACAATACCCCACCATAATTTTTATTGGCTGGTTTATTCTTTCAGAATTCCTGACAACCTTGCAGGGTAACAATAACTGTATGGTATATTGGCCAATAGTACCATTGTTGCAATATTTGGTCTACTTTATGTGGGCCATAATGCTCATATGACTGGTGAACATAATTTATCAACAGGTTTTTTAAAACTTGAGGTACAACAACTCTCCCAATAATCTTTTCCTTTTTTACTTGATACATCAACAAACTGTTGGTTATTTTGTATCAGTGTAGTTTTTTTTCTTCTAGAGGGAATTACCAGCTGACTGAAGAATGCACCTTTGCACTAATTTATCATATCTTTACATGCAGAATCTGATGCCTGTAAAACTTTCAGCTTCTTCATATCTCTACCTACAGATGTATCTAGAGTGATCATCACATTTAGTAATTCAGCTCCCTCTCATGTCATGTATTGACTTTTGTTTAGGATCAGATTTCTTCTCAATATATCTGGCACAATGTTATCTTTCACTGGGCAATGGATGACATAGTAATGCAACTTTTGCAGCTATAACATCCCTCTTATGAGCCTATCATTAGTTAAGTAGCATCTGTTTATGAATTGTAAGCTCTTATGGTCCATGATTCTTATTATCTCCGATCCCTATAATAAGTGTTTTAGTTTACTGAATACCCATACAATAGGCAACACTTCTTTTTCCATAGCCACGTAATCTTCTTCTACTTGGTTCAACATTCTACTTAAGAAATATTAGACATGTGCTTCTTTATTTGAGTTTTCCTGGAATAAAACAGTCCCCAACCCAAATTTTACTGATATCTGTTTGAAGAATAAAGGGTTCACTAAAATCTAGGCATGTTAATATTACTCCTTTTTTAAAAAAAAATTTTTTTTTCAAAGCCATTATGGTACTTTTCATTCCACTCTCACTTGCTTTCTTTTCTAAGTAATTGTAACAGTGCTTTAGTTTCTATGGAAAAACTCTCATAAAATTTTTGGTAAAATTTACATATTCTAATGACATAATTTGTTTTCTATTCTTAGATTCAGGGAATGTAGCTATTACCTCAATCCTGTCTGGATATGGTTTCACCACCTCAGCACTGACAAGATGCCCCAGAAAAGTGATTTCTTCTTGTAGTAGATTGCTTTGTTTTAAATTAATGGTTATGTTTTTTTCATGACATTCCTGTAGGAAAATGAATAAAATTTCCAGATGTTATTAAGGGTTTATTGAACCTATCACATACATTATCCATGTAGTATATTGTGAAGTCCTTTACTCTCTTGAAAAAAACCCAATTGAAACACTGCAGCTGCCCCAAATCACTATTAACAAGCCCAAATGGAACCCATTGAAACTTGAAAGTATAACCCTCATAGCAGAATGTGGTATATTTTTGATTTTCCATGTAGAGCAACATCTTCTAGAAGTTAAATTGAAGGGGAAAAAATATTTATTTCCTCAAAATTCAAGTAGCAAATCTGTTATTTGAGGGTGCAAATCCTGGTCAGGTATAATGGTGGCATTTAATTGCTGTGCATCTAAACACACTTTCATAGACCCATATTTTTTCCTCACAATCACTAGATGGTTTATTTATGAGGACTATTGTTTCTTAATGATTTCCCATTCTTCCATCTGTTACATTTGACTGTATACTTTGTCATTATGTTTGAATGGGATTGGGTATGACCTACACTGAAAATTTGTTTCAGCTTTACTTTTATTCAGTGTACATATCCTTTTATGATTTCCAGTTTTATTGTAAACACCTGTTTGTCTTGCTATAACATTCCTCCTGTTGTCTTCCCCAGTTATTATTGCTCCATCGGCACTCACTTTATCCCTTATCTCTTCATGTATATTGTCTTCAACAATATAGGTTACTTTATGATTATATTCTCTTTTTATATGATTACTAAACAGAACTCTTTCATTTTCTGTTCTTACAGACTTATCACCATAATTTATTTTTGCCCAAGTTTGGTACATGAAGTTAGATCTGAGTATTGATACTAATGTATGTTGTATTATTTTACTTCCCATTTTTATTTCTACATACACTTGTATAGGGTCAAGCTTTGTCTTTTTCTCATTTGCCATAGTAATCTTAGCCTTTTTTAATTAGTAAAACCCACATTCCACCCTTCTGATTCTTAATTCAATTTACCATTTTATTAGAAATTATGGAGACATGAGTCTGTGAATCAAGCTGAGCCTGTATTTTGATCCCCTGTACTTTTATTGGTTTTACAGGGCTAAAGTCTGTACAGCTATTATTGGTACCTCTTCTTCCTCTTCAATAACTACATTTAAAACTTCAGGTTGCTTTTCTTTCTGTTCCTCTTTTTCTATCTCTATGTTTTCTTCATCTTTAAGTGCTTCTAATGTGTCTTCTAACCCTTTGCTTATATATCCAGGCCATGTTTTTGTTTATTTTCTGGCAGGTTTTTTTTATTATCCTCATTATATGGGATTCCACCATAGGATATTCAATGAGGCTTCTCAACTTAGCCATTTGTTTAAAAAAATGGTATATATCATATTCAATCCACTCTTTTGTATCTTTACACTTCTACTCTTTTGTATCTTTCTGCTTCTATGTCCCTTCACATCTTTCATTGTTTTGCTACACTACAAAATGTACACATAAATGTCTTTGCATACTGCTTGAGGTTGGCTGGACTTTTATGTATGGTTTGCCACAAGTTTCATGCCACCTTTCTAAATAATTACTTGTTATAATTATTTTTTCTTTTGCTCTACTTTATACATCTGAAAACAATCCCCTAAGCTATCTAAATATTTGAATGGGCTTTTTTCTTTCCTCTAAATATTTTTATTTTAATTATGTCTTGCATTTTCAGTTTCAAAATTTCTTACTTGTTCTTATGACTATTTTTTGCAATCTCACCCTCCTGCCTACAACTAAATGTCATAATTCTCTTCTAAATGCATTTTTTGGGCCAATCTCTCTGTTCAAGAGTTCTATATGTTGGGACTCCATTTTTGTAAGTTACCTCCTCTTACTCTATGTGGTGAGATAAACTGCTTTTGAGTCACTAAACTATTGAGATTACTAGTAAAATGGTGCCACTAGGTAGATAGCTTAGCCCTAAACTGAAAAGATTATTCTAGGGTTATTCTAGGGTCTTAGTGTTTATTTATTTATGTAACACAACCATAAAATCTTTTTTTATTATAATCTCTTGCAGATTCTACTAGTTTCATAAACTCTATCTCTCCAGAGAGCACAATTGATTTCAAGTTTATTATTTTATAATAAAAATAACAAGATAAACATGCAAGTATTAACACACAATGATCTTTATTATACATTTTGATTCCCTTATTCTCTCCTGCCTACTTTGGTTTTCATATAAAAATGCAATCCGAATGATGTGATCCCTGAAAAATAAAATTTTTAATTAGCTTCAACCGAGTACCATTTATTTAAAACTACCCCTAAATATAACACATCTTTATGGTTATTTTTTTCTGAAAATAATATGCCCTTCACTAACTTATGAATCAACTAAGATCCACATTTTTTTTTGGCATCCCAAAATAGGAGTGAAAGACTGTTTTTTGATTAACCCTAAACCTCTACTTTGGTAATATTATATAAGTTAATTCTGGACTACTAAATTATAACATAAGTGTCTTTGTGTTATTTGTCTATATTTTAACTTTACATTCACTTTCTTTTATTTCTCAAAGATCAGTCTATGCACAGTCTGAAATCAAAATTCACATACGCACACATATAATAATAAAGATTACAAAAAAAGTTTAAAATTCAATAACATAAAAGCCTAACCCCGTAAACTTGTCACAAATTAATAATTATTCTAGCATAAATATAAATGTATAACTAGATAGCATTACATGATCACTATTTTTATGCTTGCTTATAACTGTTATTAAAACAGGTAAAACTCTCTGGCTTGCACTGAATGGCACTACTGTATTTAGAATTTTGCCTGTTTTTATAAATAGATAGATTAATCCAATAAACCCCACACTCTATTATTGAACCATTACAGTATAAGGTAGCTAAAACATTAAGTTTCTAATTATGCTTTAGTTCAACTTTAGTAAACAGTTTATAGTTACCTCACTCATTGCAGCACTATTAAAAGGAATTAAATTGGCATCAGCCATCCACTTCAAAATTACTTGGTTGGTTATCAGACCATCAAATTTAATTGATAAAGCAAAGTTCATGGGTTTGATATTCCTCCATAGTGTCTTGCATGAATCACAAGTCTTTGTCATATTTGAACACTCTTCAATGGCTAGATAACCTTGCTCATTTCCAGAGTTGGTAATTCCTCGGATGACATTAGGTTTGGTTAAGATGACAGGATGTTCCCAAGAAAGAAGTCCTTGATTTCTCTAGCCAGAGAATATTTTTATTCAACATTCTTAAAAATAGCTACTGCAGTCTCTCACAATAATTTCATTAATAATAATAATCAAACAAAAGAAATCTCTTTTTAGTTTATACTTTTTTTTTCTTTATTTCCTCCCCTTCTGCACTTTTAATTAATTTTTCTTTTCCAAATAGGATTCTCACCTTTTGGGTATTTTTAGAAAAAGTTGCAACTTAAATGTTTTGTTCTTGTGTCTTTCAGAATTTTAATTTTAAAACTTAATAGAGAGACTCATTCACAATACTTTTATTTTACCAAATTGGTTTTTGGACTGATTTTCAACAATAGAATTTAATTGCAACATTTTTTTAATTTCTGCCATCCCACCTTTTATATTATCAATAAAATAGAATTTATATATATATAAAAAATCTTTTATAACTGTATAATTAAAGAAAAATAGTTTACCTAGAACTATAATTAACTGAATAAAAAAAAACTAAGTTTAAAGTCTGAATTTTTTGCAAGATAAAAACAAACTTTTAAATTTATTAAATGTAAGATAACACATTTATTATATATTTTTATAAAATTTTAAACTACAAAATAACGAAATTTCTAAAAATAACTAATAAATTAAATCAATGTGAAACACTTTGTTTTTAAAATTGGAGAACTGTCAAGCATTGGTGGCCTACGGTTAGCGTAGCCACCTTCCAAGCACCTGGTCCGGGTTCACTCCCAGTCAATGCTTTGGCATATATAAAAAAAAAGTGACAATTCTAAAAAAATGTCAAAATATATTCCATATGCTTTTTTTAAGTAAATGATTATACTAAAGGCTTATATTTTATATTTATGTTTGTAACTATTTTAAAAATATATTATATAGTGAGATAAAATTAGCAAAGACATAAACCAGTGATTTCAATAATTAATAATCGTATATGCAAAAAAAATATAATATATATTGTGACGACCACGTAAAGTCGTCGACACACATATATATTTATTAATAAAATTAGAAAGTAATAAAGGTGAAATAATTTATCTAATAAATTTTTTAAAAAAAAAAAAAGGAAGGAAAAAAAAATTGAAATTCTAATGTCAAATTACTGTGGATTTTGTAATAGTAAGAGAAGGGGAGGGGGGCTGCATAAATAAAAAAATGCGTCTCCTTCTCTCTTATAAGTCAAATGCTAGAAATTATTTTGTTTATTGTGGGAGAGGGGAAGTGGATGCATAAAAAAAAATGCGTTTCTTCTCTCTTTTAAAAAATATATTATAACAAATTAAAGTAAATGTAAAACGTAAATGTGAAAAAAATGAATGAATTGTAAACTTTAAATAAAATAAATGTAATATGTGATATATAAAAAAGAAACAATATGGCCATAGGTGTGAAAGTCTGTTGGACAAATTAAATTCCATGGACAAAGAAATGTTATCAATAGAAGATCTTGGCCTGATCTGTTAAATTAATTGGGACTTACATTCCAGCCACTAATTAAATAAAGAAACGTAATGATAAGAATTGGTTGGAAATCTAAGTCTTAATTAAAAATTTTAAAAACAACAAACAAAGAAAGAGATTAAGAAAATTACAATTTTTGTCTGGATTGCTAGTAGAGACTTTAGAGAAGCAACAGCTAAAAGAAAATGGAAGAAGTGCCTGGCTAGTGGCGTTAAAGGGACGTAGGTTCGGATTCGAGCCGTCTCATCACTGACTCGCAATGTAAGATCTTTGCCTGACCTGCTAGAGGGACCGCCACTTCTGTAGCTGTCAATTGAAACTCAACCTAAAGAATCAACCAGAAAACTGGATGAAAATAACCCCACAAACTGAGGAAGTTAATGGAGAACCTAAGGAATCAACAAGCAAAAACTGGAATGAAATAACCCCACAAACTGAGGAAGTTAATCAAGAGCGCTCGGAAGAAATACCCATGGGACAATTACAACAAAGCCTAGGTAAAAGCATGCATGCATTTTCATTTGTCTACTATTCATAACTAAATATAAAATTAATGATTTGATAAAAATAGAACTCTATCAACAGGACTTTAAGAACTTTTATATCTGATCTATTTTCATATATTTATTATAGCCATGTATTTATAAGTGTGTGTTTATTATTATTATGTAATTTTTTATATAAAGTGTGAATATTATTATTAAACATATTTGTCATTAAATTTTGTATCCTTGCTTTATTCTCCTATCACCAAGCTACGACAGGGGGGAAACTGTAATTAGTGATTAAAGGGGCATGCTGATTTGTTTAAGATATTCATGTGCTGCTTGTTCGTGCGAAATCCCAATTCTAAAAAATAAATAGCAAGCGCTGGACATTCGCTAAGTTTCTTTGAAATAGTTTGCTCTGTTCAGCAGCCGAGAGTTCTTGGCTGGGAAAAATAATGCCAAGATAATATGTATGTATTGCCTTGGGGTTCAGTCAAGGGTATAGATATGAAGGTAAATTTGTATCTGTATTAGCTCTCTGCTTGTATTGTAACGGCGTTGGTTAAAATAATAAATAAGATAATAAAGAATCAAAGTCAGAAAAAAGAATTAAAGTATAATAAATAAGTATAATATAGAATAAAATAATCGAAATAAATATAGTTGAAAGTACAAATAATAACTCAACCGTATGAGATAACCATTTCCGTTATAATTGGGGGCCAGAGTTCGAGTATAACAAAATTAATAGTTTATGCAATAATTAATAAACAAATCAAAAAATAGCTTGGTGGTAGATAAAAGCAAAAAAATAAAATAAATAATAGAGTGTAAAAGGTGAGAAAGAGAACGTAATATAACATGGGAAGTTAGGTTGTAAATTGGAGTCAGTTGCAGAGGGGTCTTGAAGGCAGGCGTGGGTGAGTGATGATTAGTGAGTGAGATGGGGAGAGCCAAACAAACGTACCTAGTGTCCGTGAAATATAAAGTTAGTAAAGTAATACAATCCTATAAGGATAAGGTTAGATAGTAAAGCTGTAGAATACAATATAAATGATTAATTAGTGTGTGTGTGTTAAATAAATTTGATGCACACCAGATCAAAAATAAAAATGGATGCTCTAGTGGGCGAAATAGGAAAAACCTCCAAAGAACTAATGGAACTGTCCGGAGAAATAGCTAGTGACGGAGATATAGAAATTAGAAAGGGAATGGAGACAGTGGTTGATGATAAAAATAAAATGGAAAGCTATAATATAAGGGATATGTTCATGAAATTAATGGAAGGCCAGCAAAGGTTGTTTATGGAAATTAGGGAAATAGGTGAAAGAAATAGTAGGAAGATAGAAGAGTTGGGCGAATGACACAGTAAGGATTTTAGCCAAAGGGTTGAACCAGTAATAAAAAATGAAAACGGAAAGGCTCTAGAAAACATACAACTAGAGGTAACTCAGTTAGCAAACACAGTTGAGAGGATAGAAGTGAGGTAGAGAGGGGTGAAAATAAAATAGAAAATATAACAGAAGTAGCCAAAACTGATAATAAAGAGCCGAGAGGTGTGAGCGAATGCATGTATGCAGGCAGTGGAAAGAACCCTGTGAATCCTGCTACAGTGAACCAGTTTGTAAAAATTCGGGTCTTCTCTGGTTATGTTGGGGAAAGCCCAATAGAGCATCTTGGCAGCCTAGAGAGGTATTTCACGGTAAAACGGCTGAGTGCCGAGTTGCTGAATGCATTCGACAGCACTAGGCCTAATTACAAGGCGGAGGACCAGGGATTTAAACCCCAGCCCAATGATCAGCACATTGGAATAATGCAATACAATCCTCATCACGATTATTGGGAAGGGAGCCAGGCATTTCCTGATAGATCCGAAAGGGCTGAAATGTCCGAACAGACTGGAAGAAGTTCAGACTTCAATTATCCATATGAGCAGGTTGACTCTAGAGGACATCGGAACATTGCTCCAGTTCCAAGCGAAAGTGGAAATATGTATGGTAAAAAGCATAAGAAACCTCCAGACAAAAACTAAGCCAAAAGAAATAAATGGACAGAAATGTCGGTTCAGTGAAACGGATAATGTCATGGGATCATGAGAAATAAAGTTAATTTTTTTTTAAAATATGACAGGTGGGGCAAATCGTCTCACGACAAAAATCAAAGTTACTTTAATAAACAAAAAAAAAAAAGGATAGTGGTCACGGAGTGAAATTAATGATAGACTTTTTTTCGTGTGTATGATAGACTTAATGAGCTATAATAAGGGGAAAAAAAAAAAATATTAAAAAAAAAAAAAAAAAAAAAAAAAAGTATTTATGTGCAGTCAAGCACAGCAAGACCAATGTAAATAAAAGTAATAAAAAAAAAAGAAAAGAAATCTATAAATAATTTATTCGTATCACAATCTGTCAGGTATAAATGCAGATAGAATTAACAATTAAATAGAAGTAAAAATAAAGATAAGAATCGTTTAGGCTCATTAAAGAGCCATTTAATAATTAATAAAATAAACTAAATGAACAACAGTGATAATGCTTAAATGATAGATATCACTGATAGGTGTATGAGGTTGCAGATTGAGGCATATATGTGTGTGTGTATGCATTATGTTGGGTCGTATTTTGAGCTTGATTCAGCCGTCTCTTCGCACTTTAGATTCTCATGGCTCTCGATGGTTAAACTTTGAAATGAAGTGCCAGTAAGAATCCTGGACTCATTATATAATAAGAATTAATGTCCCAATATAATAAGAATTAGTGTCTCAAAATAAATAAATGAAGAAATAAGAATTAGTGCCTCGAATAAAATAAATAAATAAAGAAAGAATAAGAATTTGTTGTTTGCGCAAGATGAGCAGGCAGTAGAAATATCCTGCTGTTCACACGCTTTAAACCCTGTTATGTTTTTTGTTTTGATAGAGTTAAGTTATGCCATGGTCTCGTATGCGTAGAGATTAAATTGGTTGATCAGCCAAAATCGATGGGAAAGAATTGTGTAGCTTTACCTAGCTGTCTCTCTGCAGTCATCCTCATCATCATTATCACTCATCATGACAGAGTGGGAAAGTCTGTAATAAAAGCAGAAGTAAGAGTTGAAAGCAAAGAATTAAAATAAGCTCTCATCTCAGACTAGATTCGACCCGATTTTAATTCTCAAAAACGGGCGGAGTGTAATGTGATGACCACGTAAAGTCGTCGACACACATATATATTTATTAATAAAATTAGAAAGTAATAAAGGTGAAATAAATTATCTAATAAATTTTTTTAAAAAAAAAAAGGAAGGAAAAGAAAAAATTGAAATTCTAATGTCAAATTACTGTGGATTTTGTAATAGTAAGAGGAAGGGGAGGAGGGCTGCATAAATAAAGAATGTGTCTCCTTCTCTCTTATAAGTCAAATGCTAGAAATTATTTTGTTTATTGTGGGAGAGGGGAAGTGGATGCATAAAAAAAAAATGCGTTTCTTCTCTCTTTTAAAAAATATATTATAACAAATTAAAGTAAATGTAAAACGTAAATGTGAAAAAAATGAATGAATTGTAAACTTTAAATAAAATAAATGTAATATGTGATATATAAAAAAGAAACAATATGGCCATAGGTGTGAAAGTCTGTTGGACAAATTAAATTCCATGGACAAAGAAATGTTATCAACGGAAGATCTTGGCCTGATCTGTTAAATTAATTGGGACTTACATTCCAGCCACTAATTAAATAAAGAAACGTAATGATAAGAATTGGTTGGAAATCTAAGTCTTAATTAAAAATTTTAAAAACAACGAACAAAGAAAGAGATTAAGAAAATTACAATTTTTGTCTGCATTGCTAGTAGAGACTTTAGAGAAGCAACAGCTAAAAGAAAATGGAAGAAGTGCATGGCTAGTGGCGTTAAATGGACGTAGGTTCGGATTCGAGCCGTTTCATCACTGACTCGCAATGTAAGATCTTTGCCTGACCTGCTAGAGGGACCGCCACTTCTGTAGCTGTCAATTGAAACTCAACCTAAAGAATCAACCAGCAAACTGGATGAAAATAACCCCACAAACTGAGGAAGTTAATGGAGAACCTAAGGAATCAACAAGCAAAAACTGGAATGAAATAACCCCACAAACTGAGGAAGTTAATCAAGAGCACTCAGAAGAAATACCCATGGGACAATTACAACAAAGCCTAGGTAAAAGCATGCATGCATTTTCATTTGTCTACTATTCATAACTAAATATAAAATTAATGATTTGATAAAAATAGGACTCTATCAACCGGACTTTAAGAACTTTTATATCTGATCTATTTTCATACATTTATCATAGCCATGTATTTATAAGTGTGTGTTTATTATTATTATGTAATTTTTTATATAAAGTGTGAATATTATTATTAAACATATTTGTCATTAAATTTTGTATCCTTGCTTTCTCCTATCACCAAGCTACGACAGGGGGGAAACTGTAATTAGTGATTAAAGGGGCATGCTGATTTGTTTAAGATATTCATGTGCTGCTTGTTCGTGCGAAATCCCAATTCTAAAAAATAAATAGCAAGTGCTGGACGTTCGCTAAGTTTCTTTGAAATAGTTTGCTCTGTTCAACAGCCGAGAGTTCTTGGCTGGGAAAAATAACACCAAGATAATATGTATATATTGCCTTGGGGTTCAGTCAAGGGTATAGATATGAAGGTAAATTTGTATCTGTATTAGCTTTCTGCTTGTATTGTAATGGCATTGGTTAAAATAATAAATAAGATAATAAAGAATCAAAGTCGGAAAAAAGAATTAAAGTATAATAAATAAGTATAATATAGAATAAAATAATCGAAATAAATGTAGTTGAAAGTACAAATAATAACTCAACCATACGAGATAACCATTTCCGTTATAATATATATATATATAATAATGCAGTTGGAATATATGTCTCTGTGGTACAATATATCTATATATATGTTGTAATAATACAAATGGGAACAGTGGGCATGACACCATTATGTACCCAAATTAAAGTATCACCCTATCATATAAATAAAATTAAAATATATATAAAAAAAACTTTTTGATAGGTCTTATGAATTTAAGTGTTAAAATTAACAATGTATAATACTCAACAGACAGACTCTTCTAAATCCAATTAAACTCAAAATTTATAAAATAAAAAAAATATTGAAGTGAATTAAAGAATTTAAAACTATACCCTAGTTTTAAATCATTAATCCACACCAATACAATTTAAAATAGAATAGAATAATAGAGAATGCTAGCTCTTATAAATGTACTATAAGTTAAAATGTAAGGATTCAAATAATATTAATTAAGCAAAATGGATCTATATAATAATGTTTAAGTTACTTACTAATTAAAGTTTGTTTATCCATTTTTGTCTAAATATAAATTATGGTTATTGCACTTAAATGAATAAAGTAAATGAAATTCAGGACTTCTAATTTAATAAAATAATGATGACAATTTATTTACAATAAATAGTAGCAGGCAAATAATTTAAAGATGTATTATAAAATAGAATTTAATGTATGGTGATCATATGCATGTTTCCACCCATGAGTGGTGTTGAACAACATACTTGTTTTAAAAACCAGAGAAAAATTTACATTTAAATTAATTTTCTTAAAGAAGCATAAAATCAAAAAAGAAACTTCACTTGTTATGACTTGTTCACTATAAAGCTATTATAACTATAAAATTGCGAACTTTAACTCAGACTAAACTCTATCACATCTCCATTGCATCAACTTCTCAACAATGCAAAAGATACTTTACCAACTGACCTCCATTTTCATGTTGTTTACAAGATAAATACCAGGAATCCACTTGCTGCTCTGTTTACTACAATGAATTTAGGGCAAACTTATCTATGCTTATAGCCAAACATATATATTTATATAATATAGCCAGAACAAACATAGACACACAGTCAATATTTTTCAAACATTTCTCTACAATAGGCCATCTCTTTGTTCCTTCATCTGTCAACAAAATTAAAGAGGCTTGGCATATCTCAGGTGACAAAAGCTCTATCAGTAAAAAAGAATCATGTGTACCCTTGTTTAAGAGAGCACTTTTAACTTGTAATAGTTGAAAGGTGGCTAGGTATATACTGTTTAAAAATGTATTTTATGAAAGCTTTTTTCTATACATTCTTCATATATCTATTATTACATAAAGATATTAGTAAATCTAAACAAGTTATTCAGATAAAATACATTTAATTATTATTTATAATTTCCAATCAATTATTGTAATTTTTCCTTGATTAAATATATGTTTAATTATTTATCTCTATGTAAACAGATATACATCAAAGTGACTCTTGAAGTACATATATAATAAAATCTTTAAATGAAACTGAATGATCTGCAAATAATTATAAAATAGTTATCTAAGGTTCTATTACACTTTAGATTTTATAATGAAATTCACATATAACTCATTAACTATCCAATGACTGTGGGGCAGCAGTCATACAATATAACGTTTGAAGTTTACCCCATTGAGGTATTAAGTATTGATTTCTATCAGAAGAACATTTTAGACACATTAATCTATTTTAAGTGATTATTACACTATATATTATTATCTAGTTTAAATTCCATTAATGTACACACATATGAAAAGGATTAGATATCAATAATTGTTGACTTCCATGGTTGATTTATCCAATTTCTGTTATTATACTTTTTTAAAAAAAGTAATTGTCATTCTATCTATCATGGCATTGCATAATCTGTAGATAGTTTAATATTATATAATAAAATGAGCTCTTAACAAGCTTTTTTGAATACCCTTATTCCCAGACTGTTTTCTAGCTGTTGGCTACACAAATGAATTTAATAGTCTTTTACCAAGATTTATATAATAAAATGAGCCCAATAGATGTCATTGAGAATGTAATGGCACGAATATACAAGATCAAACTTTAGCATTTCTTAATAAATAATCCTTTCAGTTTAGTACATTGATATTATACTTCAATATCTTTGACATTATTAATTTTATTCTTGGGCATTTGCTTTATATTCTAAGCACATGCATATGTATTTTGAATTTAATTCCAAACAAGCATTTTGGAAATCTCGAGTAAAAGAATAAACCTTTTAGAACACTATGTTAATTTCATGTAGTTGTTGTCTCAAAAGCCTAATTTCTCATCTTGTATGTCCACAGAAGCTGACATCAAAGTTCTTTCTTAACAACTCATATTGTATAGTTTTTTTTAAGTAAATATTTTTATAAATATATACATTGCAGTTTTGGAAATAAAAAAAGTGTTTGTCAACAAATATAGTTTCTATCGAAGTAAGCGATATATATAAAATGAACACAATCCAAAAAAACAAAAGCTTCAGCTTGATAACATGGACTTGTTTATATTTTGTTTGAATGATGCAATATCTAAACCACTATTACATACTCGATCTTGGTCGCTTTTGTAAAATTCATCAAACGATTATTACAAACAATACATTTAAAATATTAAACATCACATTTTTAATATTTATAATTTTAAAATCAGCACATGCATATATATATTTCACACACTTAAGAATATAATTTGTTCATTGAATAAAACCTATTGCGGTTAGAACATAAAATAAACATTAAATCGCTGTTTTATTAAATGCAAAACATATAAGTGTTACCTGTTTAAATCTATAAATAAGTTTAATTTTCAAGAAGTTAATATCATATTGTTTTTAAAAGATAAAAGGATAACTTATTGTTATTTTAACTTCAAAAATGTTTTAAAATTCAAAGAATTATATAGTGAGAATTTAAACTGATCACTAACTTTTAAAATAAGACTTTAAAATAAATCGTGTCTTATCTCTAAAGTAATAAAAAAAAGTCAGATTATAAATAGCAGTTTATAAAATAAAATTCAAAAAAAAAAATGCATCATGTAACAACTGCAAAGGTTTTAAAAATTCATATATATGAGAACACAGTAATCACAATTACATTATGCCCTTACTATATATATATATTTCATACCCTCCAAATATTATAACTTTATCATCCCTACATTGCATGCATTTATCATCATCCAAGTGCCATTATAGATTCTAATTACAAATACCCTTTTATAGCAGGAAATAAATAATCCCTTAAGAAAGCACGTGTTTCAACCACTTAAATTACAAAATATTTATAAACTAATTTCTATCGGAAAGTTTCTACTTTGTCCTTTGATAGCTGTATTTAAGAGTATAAAATAAAATTATAATAAAACATCGCATCACAAAATATTTTATTTACTTTCTACTTACGATAATTAATAATATTGTTAACAATTATAATAATACACACATAAAAAATATATTACTAAAGTAAGATTTTAAAATAATTATCCAGGGCTAAGGAAATTCTTTAGGTTTAAGTTTAACATTCTAAACACTTATAAATCACTAGCAAATTCAAATTTCTTACAATCTCTATAATAATATTAAATGATAAGTATTCTTTATCAAATAGTTAGAGTTCATCATTTTACTTCTGATAAACTAGAAACTTTTAATTCATATTACAATATTTTTATTACATCTTACTGAATTTTAATAAATTCACTAATAATACAACTTTATCAAGCAACTATTTGTGATCAATACTTATAAGTTAGCTTATCTGCTTTCTAAAGAGTCCTATTATTCCATGATATTGGAAAAAATATTTGCCTAGATATTACCTATTAACATTAAAGTAAATTGATCAAATGCTAATCAACCTTCATAATGAATTAGATATATGAGTGGAAAAAGTATCAAGTCTAAACTCATTTTTCAATAATATTAATGAGCAACTATCAATTAAACCTTACTTTAATTTTTTGAGGATGTTGCAACTACACTGTGAGCTAAATGATGCAATATATAGTCCCTAACCAAGAACTATTAATTCAGATAGCTTTTGAAAATGTCAGGAAAATTTTTCTGAATATCCTATTCTAGCTTACAATTCATTAATAATTATTATTTTTCTGAAATTTCTTTCTATCAACTAGTCAGCCCAGGATATTGTTTAACTGGTGCCTCACCATCAACTTTACATAAGGTTTTGAGCACAAGTACATGTTTGTTTGGCTGACTACTACAAAAAAAGGTATGTTTTTCAATTCATAATTAGCACACATGTGATGTCTTGCATTCTATACCTCTACCTATCAAACATCCTTTCACCAGCTGTGATTAACATTCCTTTACTATCCAGTACAAATGGTATTATTGTTATATTGGTGATTTATGAGATTAGCACAAATCATAGCCTTATCATCTAATACTTATAATAATTAGTAGTAATGCTAAGTAATTGCAACAACACTAAAATATTGTGTCACAACATATGTCATCATTTAACTAATTGTCTGGTTAGAGATCAATTATTTACTTTTTTTCTTAGATCTCTTGTCTTCATTAATATGTGATTTTCTTTGGTCATATCCTACAAAACTATATGTATCATATGACCAGTATAAAATATCTGGAAGAGAAGTCAATAAAATAGGCATTTTCAAACTCTCAGTATTCTTCATACAGAATAATAACAAAGAGATCATATTCTGTAAATATTAATTCTTTCCATGAACATAAGGTAACATAATTTAATAACATCACCTCTATGATAGTCATGATGCCTACTTTCATAAGGTATATGACAAAATATTTTAACTATCTTACTTATTGACCACTTTTATGGTATCAATAATACCTTTTGATTTATTTGTTACAACTTTTTTCATAATCAGTCCCCTCAATAGTTGAAACATAAATTCGTAATGTTATGTTTTTGCTAGATATCCTATTATTTTTTTATAATTTAGAAACATTTAAATATCTGACATAAATGTAGCAAATATTGTATACACAATATATAAAGTTTTAGCAGTATCTTGACTCTAAACATTTTATTGGTGATTCTTATTTCTGTTCTAAATCATCATTTGTCTTACTTTAAGTTCTTAATTATTATAATTAAGGTTGAGTATATTTCATTTTTTTTCTTTTAAAAATTATGTTTATATAAAATTATGTATTATTATCCAGTTACCCATGAATTCATTAACCAGATCTCGTTTCATCAAGAAGACAAATCCATCCAAATTTCTACCAGTACTAAACTAGTAATATGCTTTTTTTTTTAAATCTAAAGGGGTATTTATGCAATACATCTTTTACTAAATAAAAACAAATGCCTATAGGGTTAACAGCACACACAATCTTTTGATGGATACAAAGATCATATCCCTATACCATATAAAATTATTATTCTTTTCATTGCTATTTAATCTATATTTATTTACAATCTGTGTCTTCATCTTACATCTATAACTATATTGATGCCAATGATTAATGGCCATTGAAACATTAAAAATAGCAAGATATATTCTTTTATAATAAGATCTATTCTGCAAATTATATTGATTCTATTTTAAAGTACTATTGTTATCTTCATTATTGTCATTATTATCACAAAATGATGGATTGAGCTCTTTCATCACATTTATTTTATTTTTTATTTTTCATCAATTAAGTTTCTCATCCTAATAGACTGTTTCATCATTGAGAACTTAAGAATACTTTAAATTAAAGTTAAATAATTTAAACATATTCACTTCACCAAAATTTTTCTAATCTCAGTTACAACTATAATAATGTTCCTCTCTGGGATTAACACTATTGGGAGTAGTCCACTTTGGTAGCTATCAAGTAATTGGAAATAAGTATCTCCAAGAAACACTTCAAATTTACTTTTAATATAAACATTGCTACAGTAATGAGTTCCCAGAAAATTTTCAAATTCAACCACTGCTTCTTCTACCTTAGGGTTTAAAATAATACATTTTGCATCTAACTCCATTGAGTTTCTATAAAGTTAATCTTTTATGACTACTATTACTTTGATATTGTTTAATCTCAACTCCTGGAGTACTAATATCAACTTCAGATTCCTTAAATCTTATTTTGTGCATAGCCTCCCTATCAGCTTTCAATTTTCTAATTTATCTTTATATCATCAACTTCAATTTTGATATGGTCTAATTCAGACTGCACTATTGTTTCAAATTCATCATCTTTTCTTCTATTTGATCAAGTCTTTTTATGATCATTTTAAATAGCACTAAAACTATTATTTAAGATCTTAAATTTTCTCTTAAAATTTTTTTGGACCAGGTATAATTTATTTTCAGTTCTTTTTGTCTCATTCTTTAAAATTTTAAATCTAACATCACATCTTTCCTCAGATATCTTCAACGTAGCATCTAAATCATATCTAAACTCCTCAAATCTCACATTTGAGGCATTGAACTTATTATTAGTTTTATCTTTCAATTCATTGGAATTTGTCTTCAGCCCTATTATTTTATTTTTCAATTCTACCTTCTGCTCTTCCAATTATTTATCTAAATTTTCACTAAATCTCTCAAACCTTCTAACAGATTCTTCAAACCTTTTTATTATATTCTATCTTTTGTGCTTCAAACTTCTTATCTAAATCTAAAATTTATTACAATTATTTCTAGATTCTATTATTTCATCTTTCAATTCTACTTTCTGTTTGTACAATTTTTTATCTAAATTTTCACTAAATCTCTCAAACCTTTTATCAGAATCTTCAAATTTTGAGAGGACCAATCTCACCACATCTGACACATTCGGGTCCAACCTAGTTTCTAAACAAGGGGTCTACATAATTATACCTAATAAAATAATCTATGTCAAAACTTATATACTCAACTATCACAAAAATGTAAGAAAATATTTATAGGAATAAATAATATTTTATTGTTGACATCTATTCCTGGACAAACTATATTAAGTAAGGGCTTTTAAAAAATATGTTAAACAAGCATTCAATATATATACATATATATTTACTTTTAATTACATTATTTAAAACAGCCAATGATGTCTTATAAATGTCAAAAAGATTTACTACTTTTAAATATATATATTATAAATTATATGCAAAATATTTCAGAGCAATTAACATTAGCCTCAGATACTAGTGGTTTATAATCAAGCCACATGTTGGGCACCAAAAACTGTGCTGGTATAAATGGGAAAAGTGGGAGTACCATTATCTATTCAAATTAAGGTGTCAAACTATTGGATAAATAAGTTTATATGAAATATAAGGAAAAACTCTTTGATAGGTCTTATGAATTTAAGTGATAAAATTAATGGTGCAAAATACCCAAGAGATGGACACTGTACTAACAACAAATCAAAATTTAAAATATATGTAAAGTAAAAAAATTATTGAAGTAGATTAAATGAAAAACTTTATTTATATGTCCTGGTTTTAAATACCTAATTCATACCAACACAATTTAAAAAGAATAAAATAACAAAGAATGCTTGCTCTTGTATATGTTCTATAAATTAAAATTAAGGATTCAAATAATATTAATTTAATAAGATGGGTGCAGATAATAGGATTTAAACTACTTGCTAGTTAAAGTTTGTTTATCCCTATTTTCTTTAAATAAAACTTCTAGTTATTACACTTAAATGATTAAAGTAAATGAAATTCAGGAGTTTTAATTTAATAAAATAATGATGGAAATTTATTTACAATAAATAGTAATAAGCAAAAAAATTAAAGATATACTATAAAATAGAATTTAAAGTGTTGTAACCATATACATGTTTATACCCATGAGTTGTGTTGAATAACATACTTATTTCATAACCAGAGGAAAAGGTACAGTTAAGTTAATTTTGTTAAAGAAGTATAAAATCAAAAAGAAACCCTAACTTGTTATGATTTGTTTTCTATAAAGATATTACTAAATCTAAGTAAGTTATTCAGATAAAATGTATTTAATTATTATTTATAATTTCTATTGAAATATTGTGATTTTGCCTTGATTAAATATGTTTAATCATTTGTTTCTATGTAAACAGACATATATTAAAGTGACTCTTCAAATTAATATATAATAAAAACTTTAAAAAGAAACTGAATGATTTGAAAATTATGATAAAATACTTGTTATCCAAGTTCCCATTGCACTTTAGATTTTATAATGAAATCCATATATAATTAATTAACTATCCAATGGCTGTGGGGCAGCAGTCATACAAAATAATGTTTAAAGTTTACACCATTGGAGTATCAAGTATTGATTTTCATCAGAAGATGAATCTATTTTTAAGTGTTTATTTTACAATATATTATTCTGTAGTTTAAATTCCATTAATGTACACATACATGAAGCATCAAATATCAGTAATTGTTGATCTCCATGTGTGATTCATTCGATTTCTGTTATTATTCTTTTCTTTAAAAGTAATTGTCATTCTATCTATCAGGATATAGCATAATTGATAGATTCTGTAATATATACATAAACACAATGTAGGTTTAATAAAGACTTTTACCATGATTTATATAAAAAAAAATTATTCCAATAGGTGATGTAGAGGATGTAATGAAACAAAATTATAAAATCAAATTTTAGCATTTCTTATTAAATAATCCTTTCAGTTTAGTACATTGATATTATACTTTAATATTTTTGATAACATTATTAATTTTATGCACAGGTATTTGCATTGTATTTCAGACACAAGTTTTTTGAAATCTCCAGTAAAACAATAAACCTTTTAAAATGCTATGTCAATTTCATGTAATTGTTGTTGCAAAAAGCTAAATTCACATATTGATTCTCCACAGAAGCTGATCTCAAACATCTCTCTTAACAATTCATGTTGTATATTTTTTTAATAAACATCTTTATAAGTACATACACTGCAGTTTTGATAATAAATTTTTTTTTGTCAAACCTATAGCCTCTATCAAAGTAAGCAATATATATAAACATAGAACACAATCCCCCCCCCAAAAAAAAAAATGCTTCAGCTTGATAACACAGACTTGTTTATACTTTGTTTGAATGATGCAATATTTAAACCACTGTTACTATTTAGCATGCTCGAGCTTGGTCATTTTTGTAAAATTCATCAAGTGATTATTACAAACAACACAATATTAAACATCACCTCTACAATATTTATAATTTTAAAATCAACATATGCATATATATATATTTCACACACATAAGAATATAATTTGTTATTTTGAATAAAACTTGTTGCTGTTAGAACATAAAATAAACACTATATCATTGTTTTATTAAATGTAAATCATGTAAGCATTATCTTTATAAATAACTTTAATTTTCAAAGAAGTTAATATCATATTGTTTTTTAAAAGATAAAAGGAAAACAAAATGTTATTTTAACTTCAAAAATGTTTTTAAAATCCAAACAATTATATAGTGAGATTGTAAACTGATCAATAACTTTTAAAATGAGACATTAAAGTAGACCACATGTTATCTCCATAATAATAATAAAAATCAGACTATAAATATCAGTTTATAAAATAAAATTTCAAAAAAAGACACCAAGTGGCAACTTCAATAATTAATAATCTTATAAAACCTGAATGAAGGGTTAAAAAATTTATATATATGCAAACACATTGATCACATGACAAATGGTACAATATAGATAAAAGAGAAGCAATGCATAATGCTAGCTAAACTCAATACAAAATATTTGAAATGTCCATAAATATATTATTCCAGCCACGCTTTCTTTTAAATAAAGAAAGCCCAAGTTTTAGCTATATACTGAAAAGAAAATATTCAATGTTATATGCATTGATGTATATATATTAAAACAACCTAATTTAAATGAGAAGTGTAAATCTAAGAAATAATGATCTTACATTGCAAATAAATACACATGTTTAATTTTAAATCTACGTAGAAAGACTATACAAGTCATTTTTTCTCCCCAAACTCAAGTATAAGAAAGAAAAAATAATGATTAACACTAACTGAACTCGATATAAAATATCTGAAATGCCCCATAGCTATATTATATATATCCAATACTAGTTTTAATTATACAACTTTAATTAGATAACTTTAAATATACACTTACTATCTTTTTTAATATTATATTTTATATATTTTTTTTTACATTGCACCTTATATATATATAAAGTGTTTAAAATTAGATAGACTCATTATATAAATTGAGTCTTTCTTTGAATTAACAACTTTAAGACTGAAATTAAAATATATCAGTATAACTTGTTATAAATAACCTTATAATCACTATAACATAGAAAATGATATGATAAAATACATCATCATAGCTGATGAGTCTGGCTATTATGACTGCAGTAAACATTTTTTTGATTGTTTTTGGGGGTTATTTTATATGCAATAGCAGTTAGTAACTTTCAAAATACATTACATTTTAAATATAATATTATTTTAATCATGCTGAGTGGCATCTGTGCTATTTCAGTGTTCTTATTGTATTTACAATAATTACATAATATAATTGTTTTATCTTTTTCATTCCTGTATATGCCACATTTGTAGATTTCAATAAAAACATAACTGCTGGATTATAGGATAGTTACAGTATTATTGATGTAGAAAGTGCAAAAAAAAGTCTATCCTAAGTTAAAATTTATTTTTCATATTATACAGTTGCATTTTAAAGTCACAAATTAAACTAGAGTAGATTATATAGACCTCTAATAAACTTTATTTAAGTTTGATATTATTATTACCATGTGAATTGGGCATTCTAATGCAATCATTTATTAATCAATTTAATGATAGTTAATAAATTCATTAAAGACTAATCATAAATTATTGTTCTAAGTGTTATTGGAACACCTTTGTTAATCTTTATATCAATTTGTGGAATTTCTAAATTTAACACTTCACATTGTTTTTAAGTTTTGTAATAAATCTTGTAATGTATATATAATTGCATGAGAAAACTTTATAATATACTAGCAATGCCATCTACTTCCAGACTTATAACATGGTATCTAATTAGGTAAAACTTTAAGATTTTTTTTGTATTCCACTCAGGTGAAGATTATTCTTTTATGTAGTAGACCTGAGCTGTGTGTTCAGGGTTATTTTTAATAATACCAACTGAGCAAGCATTAATTTAATATTAACACTAGACAAACTTTAAAACTCGGCAAGTTTATTTATTTATGCTGACGAATGAAAGTAATACTAATGATAAATAATAAACAATAATGAAAATAATAAAAATGAGAACATAATAAGTATTTCCTGACTTTGAGATAGGGATTATCAATAATTTTTTGTGAGAGAATAATTTATCATCACACAGAGCAAACAACAAATATAGTCCAGGTCTATTAACTCATATTTATTATTGTCCATTTAACTTCAGTTTTGGATTAACTCTTATTTATTCTACATAATGATAAGTAGCAGATTTATCTTACATCACTTTATATGTGTTTTACTTAAACTTCTATGCACTTAGAGTCACACATATGGTTCTAACTTAGCCCTGCTTTTTTCTTCTTGTGAGAAACTTCATTATTTCTCAACTAGTTTCTCTTTTAACTATAGTCTATTATATATATGTGCTAATTAAAATAATTATAATCTCATTTACTATTCATTAACATTTGTAATAATATATATATGTGAAGACCCATATTTATGATTATATTAGTCTGATTAAAGCTTATACTTTTATAATTTCATTAATGTTTGATATATAAATTTTCTAGAGTGCATTATTAAGGGGGGATATTAATAACAAGGTATCTGCACTCAACCACAAATTTCTAAAATAAACTTTATTTACAATATATATATGTACAGATAGCCCACACCACTTCACTTTAAAAAATAATTCTTGAAACTTTTGGACTTTCTGTAATTTCTTTGACATCTAGGTATAGTCACAGGTCTTTTTTCATTATAATTGGAAATTATATCTGCTTGATTTGACAATCATGATGATATCTTCATCCAAATCTGCTTGATCTTTTGATTCAACATTCAGCTTATCATTGGGTGGTTGTTCATTTTGTTAAGTTGAGGGAATTTTGCAGTGGTCAGCTTAGCATAAATATGAGCAAACTTTGATACCACCTATTTACAATTCATATTCAGTCTGGGCAGTAATAAAGATATCATCTAGATATGAGATGACTTCTTCCATGTCTTTTAACAAAGCATCCATGTTATTTTTCTATTTGGAGCAACTGTAATACCACATGAGAGCTTATTTCATTTAAACAATCTGATATGTATATTAATGTTTAGTAAATCTGTTGTGTTTTCTGTGACAAATATCTAATGGAAAGCAGACTTTAAATGTATGCAAAGAATAGTGTTTTATGTAATGAGACTAAAACTTTATGCATGCTTGGCACTAGATATACTCATTTATTTATATATTTATTTAATATAACAAGATGAATAATGCTATCGTGTTTCATAACCACAACTACCACAATAGGCCAAAATAGTTCTTCCACAGGTGACAATACACCATTTGCAACTATACTAATGACCACACTTAGCTTTTGGTTTTGAGACAAATGGGACTTTTCATGGTTTGAAATCAATGGGCTATTATCTCTCAGTAACTCTATATTTACTGGCCCCATCTTTAGTTCTGCTAGTTCTAATTTAAATAGCTGTAAAAACTTTTGTTTTTAACTTCAGCTTCAATAGTACATTCTTGATTATTTTTAAACATATGCCTAATACTCAGAATTAGTTTCTGCCTAATAATGGACCTATGTTTATTTTTACTATAAATAAAGCTATTACTTTATGTCTAGCACTGATTTTTACAAACACCAACACTTTACTGCACATGTGTATTTTATTTCCAATGACATCTATGGCTAATACATCTGTATTTTTCAATTTCTACTTATTTTTGATTTTACTATTAATTTTATGTTACTCTTTTAGGAATAAGATGGATAATTCAGTGCTACTGTCAACTTCCATCACAGTTGGTCACATCTGAGGAAATATATTATTTATGCCTTTATTGTTTTGACATCTGCTTTTTCCTGGCTCCATGTCCATCTGATTTAAAGTTTAGGTATGGTTTGACTTGTTTTTTTTGCTACAGGCACAAATTACATGTTTTGATATCACATATAGAGCAATTTTCAATTTTAACCTGAAAAACATTTTTGTGTGACTTTTTGCATCACAGCAATAACACATCAGATTATCCTTTATGACTTTTGAAAGTGCATTAACCATTTGTGCTTTATTCATGTGTCAGGTTTTCCATTTCACTCATTATAGATCGAAACTTCAATGCATTGTCTTATACCATATATTGTGTTTTGCAATCACTATTTTATACATCCAAGTCAACTTAGCTTAGTAATTTTTTCTGGGATTGTGGTCCAACATTAGATATAGGAATTGATTCAAGATGTCTTCCAGCTCAGCAGCAGATGTACATTGTTCAACTATTGTTTGCAAGGCTAAATTATATTCATGATACCACTCACAAGGTAACTGCTTCCTCATTCTTCAACATAAGTAGGCCACCCATTTAGACATCACTTGTTGAAAATACACATTTAGAATTTTAACTAGCTTTTATAAGGAATATCTTCAGAAGTCTTAAAGTCACATTGTTATTCACTATCTGCAGAAATGTCACTGCTGGCAAAAAATAAAAGATAAGAGACTCTGAGTTTATTAATACACATATAATGCTCATTCTGTTCAACATACATGTTTCATGTTGTTTCTCTTTTGTTAACACAAAGGTTAAATATTAATTACTGACATGCACCATTTTATTATTACTATTTCTGACACTGTCCTGTCATTATGTCTATGAAAATAGATTCCACTGGCAGTTGCACCATTTTGTTGTATATTGAGGGGTATTCTTAATAATACTAGCAGAGCAAACATCAATTTAAATAATAACAAACATTAAAACTCAGCCAGTTTGTTTAACTATGCTGATGAATGAAAGTAATTCTAATGAAAATAATAACAATAAAAAATAATACATAGTCTTCTACATTAAAATAAGAATTCATAATAATTTTGTGTGTGTGAGTAATTTATCCTCACACACAGCAAACAATAAATATAATGTTTCTCCAGTTTTATTGATTCATATTTATTATAATCCATTTAACTTAAGCTTGCATTAGCTCATATTTATTCTACATAAAGTTAACTAGCAGATGATGCCTTACATAATTTTAAATCTGTCCTTTACTTAAACTAACAAACTACATTTCTATGAATTTAGAGTTGCACACATGGCTCTGACTTAAGCCTACATTTTCTCCTTGCAAGAAAATTCATTATTTTTCAACTCATTTCTCATTTTATTGCTAACATCCATTTTATATATGTGCTAACTAACATAGTTTTAATTTTTCATTCATTAATGTTTGATATTCAAACTTTCTAGAGTGCACTATTAGCAGGGGATAATAAGTATTGTCTGCATGCAATCACAAATTCCAAAATAAACATTATTTACAATATACTATATATGTATAGAGACAGTACAGCCTGTAACCAATCCAGCTAATTTTTCCAATATTGGGATGTTAATTGACATATGGCTATACTTATCTAGACTTCATTACCTATCAAGTCGGATAGATAGTGTTTTTTTTTTTCATTGTTTTTCTAAAGAAAATTTCTGGAGAGGTCTTTGCCTTCTAATTGCTTTTAAATTAAACAGTTATATTAAACGATTGCCAGTAAATGAATTTTAAAAAATAAGAATCTTAATTATTTTGTGTAGTCATATGTATACCCATTATAAAATAAAATATGATTATACTAAGATAGAAGTATAATTCTACCATTTCTCAACCCAGATTTACCTTGAACTTTATCATGCAGTCTAATGATTTAAAGGGTCTATTACAGTGTATAACCTAACTTTAAAATTGAACTATCCCAGTGAACGAAAGCCTAATTAACTTTTTTTTCCAGAATATAGTGTGTAATATTTGTATATAAAATAGAAAATCATATAACATTACAATATTAACCAAAAAAAAAAAATATTAAAATTCTTTCATGACCGTGGTCTCATCTACTAATAAATAGACCTTTTCAAGTAAAATTCAACAATATACATACAACATAGATATACAAAACAAAATAGCCATTACATCATTCACTTCAAAAATCAACTTCCTTTAACATCAAAGGATAGTCTTCATGAGATTGTTCGCTTCAGATTCAATAAAATTTATCATCACTTTCTTTTACTCTTCTTTTTTATTTCACTTCTTTCATAAAATATAACTTCTGCATTGTCCTATAATATTTTATGACTTTGTATTTAGTTTATGATTATACAAAGTTGAGTTATAACATCTGTTTTTAACTCTCATAAAGACAACCTTTGATATTAAAGGAAATTAGTTTTTGAAGTGAATGGTGGGAATGTTATTTTGTTATATATATATATGTTGTATGTATCTTTTGAATTTTACTTAAAAATATCTATTTGTTAATAGGTGACAACCATTGTTATGGAAATTTTTTTGTAAAATTTTATTATTTTTGGCTAGTATTGTAATGTTATATGATTTTCTATTTTATTTATAATTACTAGTATAGCGGTTAGCAATGTTTATTTTTTTAATAAAAATTATGTATAATAATTATATAGTAGAATATAAATATACTTTATATAAAACTGTTTTGGTATATGTATACAGTTTTAACATTACTGAGAATTGTTTAAATATTTGAAAACTTCTTTATTTTAAATCAATGAGCAGTTCATTGGAATCAGTGATGTATAAATAAATGAAATAATTTTCGAACATTTAATTTGTTCTTTTTTTATATAATTCAAATGAAGACCAAATCTTGATAATATGATTTAATAATAAAGCACATTCTAATGTAAATTTAAAAAATATAATAACTTTTACATTTCATCGTAATGATTTTAATATCTTTCTAATCAATATCTTCAAACTTTTATGAACAGTAAATAATATGACCAATTATTAAAATACATTTAGTTTTATAGATAATTTCATAACAATTTACATCATGTATATATACTTTATATGATTCAATAAAGTTATTGCAGTGTTGTTACTGCTATTCCATATTTGAGTTTGTATGCATGCATATACTTATATCGACCTGCGCACACACATATATAAATGAGCAAAAGTTTTTATTAATCCCCCCCCCCCATATTAATTATCTATGGTTTAAAAATGAAAGTAAACTTTATGTAGAATGAGTTATTAAATTTGTTGATAAAAATTGCAAAAAGTTGGAGTGCCAGAACGGGAATCGATCCAAGAATCTTATTCTCCAGAGTTCACAATCTACTAATGTACTAAGGGCATTAAGTTTAATTTAATATTAGAAGTTACAACTTCACTCTGGCCTTATTTTGACTTAAGTTTTTGATTTTAGAATAGCATTTAATGTATTCCAACCAAAATATTTATTACATAATATTGGTATCAAATTCAAACTGTTTTGTGCAGAGATCATATCATATTTTATTATTGCTTTTTAAAAAAAATAAAATATAAAGCACTCTTTATAAAATTTATCAGATGATTTGTCTATAACTGATATAAACCAATTAAACTATTATCTACAGAATTATTTTTAATATTAGATGTAAAGAAGACTATCAAAAATTTGAGTTGTTTTTTTCCATAGAATTTGCTTACATTTTTTTTATCTTTTCAGCACAGATCATTTCCAATGGTAATATGTTCTGCAACTAATATAAATTGAAATCATATTTGCTCCAAAAATGTTTTATTTTTCTAGTTTACTATATTAGTAGAAATTTAATGTTTACATTTCCACAAGTTTATATATTATGAGTATAATTAAGAGTCAGAACACTGAAGTACTTTTTACTAAATATAAAATAATATATTAGATGATGGATGTATAATCTTATCCATAGAACAATTCTTCCAAATATCTACCATAATAACAATTCAAACTGAAAGTTCTTCTCATATCAATTCTGATTTATCAGTTAGATAAAAGGAACCCACTTTTATCTAACTATCATGTTCTTATATATAATGAATAAAGCAATCATCACATTTGAAATGAATGAAACTTTAAATTATTTGCAATTTTTATAACTTACTATTCAAGCCAGCTTACAGTTTTAAGTAATAATGAAAATGTAAACTCTAATAATCTACTTCTGAATTGTAAATGATGACAATAGGATTATGTTCTTAAGAATTCAAGAAATATATATGAGATTTAGAACTCTATCCTACATTTTGAAATATTGCTAATTAAAAAAGTGCATATACAAAATATGAAATTCTATTGAAAATTTTCTTTATATAATTAAAATAATATTTTCAAATTAGAAATTGACATATCGATTTTCATAAATGATGGTTCCCATACAAAAAAAAATGCATCTTTATAAAGTTACATTTTCAGAAAACATTATGGGTAGATTGTTTTACTTTCTGGCTGAGGCTATTTCATAAATAATTTTAATTCATTTGTGAACAGAAAGAGACTTTTTTTTTTATTTGTCCTATAAACAGGTAATAAAAAATATTTTCCAAATTATCTCCTCATTCCTAAAGATAAATTGCATGCTCTATTTTGAACTTTATACACTTCAGCTGATAAATTAATATTCTTTGATATATTTTATGAAGTAATACATTTCAACTTAAAAATGACATATTTGAATATCATTTCTATATTTATCTTTAAATAATAGTCATTGACTATAGCATGGTTTTAATGGTGATCAGATTTGCTTTTCTCACAGTTATTAAAAAAAAAATTCAATTTAACATAAACCGAAGCTTGTAAAATAAAATATATAGCTGTTTGAAGGCTTTTTGCCTTCTATGTTATGCATAAATTATTCCATTAAAATTGCTAATCGCAAATCTGATAGATTAAAATCTATTTTATATAAACAGATTTTGTTTGCCTTGTTTCAAAATGTAAAAGTTGAAATATATGAAACTTCTACATTTACTTCATTTTGTTCTTAGTCTAAATTGATTATAAATTTTTTTTATAATACAATACATATTATTTACAGCTCTGCTTTCTGAGTATACAGAACTTTTCAACACACACATGTGCACACACACTTATATATATTAACATGTACAAAAGTAAGATTATAGTATAAACAAAATTTTAACATAATAGTAATGCAGTTATGAATAATAAGCTGAAGTAACACATTTTCATATATTTATATTGTATGGGTTCATTCATTCATATTTATTCAAAAAGTTATATAAAAACTTATTGTGCTGTATTTTTATTTTCTATGTGAATAGCAAAATGTCAAACTATTGACTTTCTGAAATTGTTGATATATTCTAACCATACAGTATCACCAAATTTAAACTCTTGCTCTGGACATTATTCTTCCAGTTGTTTTGATGTTTTTATGATTATATCAATTTAAGAATCTATATAGCCATGTTTAACTTACTATGGATGACTTGGGTTTATTCATTTCCCATTCTTGGCTAATCTCTTCACACAAACTTTTAAGTTTTCTGATGTAATACAAACCATTTATTAAAGAATATTATTCAGTTTTATATTTTCTATAAAACAAGTAAATACATTCTTCTTTCACTAATCACTTTTACAGTACTATATTTTATTTTTTACTTGATCAATCTTATAGTTTTAACTGACCAGCAGCCTTCTTCATATTTACATGTATAGATTTAATATCTTTTCAGTTTAAAATAGTGAGAATTTTATCTATTTCAGATGTACAAATAACATTGAAATAAATTTGCTTTGTTTTTTTTTTCTTTAATAAATGAATCACTATTTTTAAAGATATGCTTCAATTCAAAATATGATTTTTTTTCTTTTTCTTTTAAAACAATAACTTTCATTTTATTGTTTAATGATAGTACTTTACTAATTCTTTTAAATTTTGTACAATTGATGGCTTTATTTGTAGAAAATATTTTATTAAAATAAATACTATATTCTATGAAACTTTTTAAAGAAAAAAGTGCATGTTCTTTCACCTTACTTAACATGTGTAAATATAATTCTTTAAGATTTGGAACATATGAATATGTTAGATTTAGTGAAGGTCTCCAAGATGAACAAATACTGTTGCATACTATAACTGGTAGAGGTTCATAATATTTACTAAATGTACAAATTTTGACACAAATAAAATGTGACTAATAAATGAACTCATATAAATCTACAATTATAACATTTGAAAATGTTAAATTTAATGAAAGTAATCAAGGTATAAAAATGGCTGCTTCTATTGCATATAACAAATTAATTAAATTTACAAATTTTAATGCTTTTATTTTTTGTCAATTTAGATTTCTTTTTTTTTCTTTTTTAAATAATGTATAATTAAAGTTGTGTAGGTTAAACAATGGATGTCACAACTTCATTGTAAATATAATTATTAAATTGATTCTTTTGAAGTCAATATATATATATGTATGAACTTTCAACCTTTAAATATAATAACTTACATAATTCATTATATAAAGTCAAAATTTTATTGCTATTTTTACTTTTCCCTAGTTTATTTTAGTGCAAACAAATAGAAATAAGATCTTGTGCACCTGAGAGAAAAGTTATTGAATTAGTAGATAATTTGAAAATAAACTATGATTTTAAAAAGCTGTTAAATAATTTGCCTTCTAATTTAATATGCAATTCTTGAATTGCTATCATTGTAAAGTTACTTCAAATAATTGAAGCAGTAAAAGTTGACAGTTAAGCTTCAAATAAAAATAGGGTAATAAAATAATATAAAGAGTTCATTAATGTACACCTAAACATTGGTATTCTGGAATCAATTTTGGCAAGTAGTAACAAACTATCAGTAACATATGTAATGCAATAAGGATTTATTACATAAGTCTTTACAAGAGACAAACTTTTTCGCACAAAAGTTTTTATTACATTTCTGTGTAAAAATTAAACATTTGTAATAGTGTGACACATATTTTAACTGATTTTAGATTGATTGCCATACAATAAAAGTTTTAAGTATTAAAATTATTATACTGCAAATGTAATATATTTGCTTCAGATTATCATTGTTTTAGAAAAAAATCATATCATGCATATTTTGAGATTCAGTGCTTAATATTTACCTTTTAATATTCAGGTCTATTTATTCCTCTCTATTATTAAATCAATTTTTTTTCAGGATTTTTAAAATGCATAGTTTTTTATATTTATTTATTTTCTTGACTTCTCTCTCTCTCTCTCTCTCTCTCTCTCTCTCTCTCTCTCTCTCTCTCTCTCTCTCTCTCTCTCTCTCTCTCTCATTTAGTACTGATCCTCATATTGCTATTGTAAATTAATAATTTAAAATTCTCATAATAATTTAAAATTCTCATAGTGATGAAGTAGTAGAAGATATTTATATGAATGTACAAAGGTTTTTGATCAGAGTAAACAATATTTTAAAATTGTTATAGGAGACTTTAATGCTAGAATTGGTAAACAAATGAAAGATGAAAGTACTGTAGGTAATTTTGATTATGGTGATAGAAATGAGAGAAGACATAGACTTGTGGAGTTTGCAGAAAATGAAAAACTTTATATTATGAATTCTTTTTTTGAGAAAAATGTTAAAAGGAAATGGACATGGAAGCATCCAAATGAAGGTACAGCAGAATTGGATTATATTTTCACTAATAGAAAATACATATTTCAAGATTGTAATGTTCTTAATAAATTTAACATAGGAAGTGATCATCAATTAGTAAGATGTAAGATACAAGTTAATGCAAAACTAGAGTGACAAAAATTATGAAGAAAATTATATTTACAGTTGATATTCCTAATCTTCAGAAACATTCTAATGAATTTAAATTAAAACTTACAAATTGGTTTCAAGTATTAGTAGATTTTGAACATGCTTCAGATTTAAATGAAATTAATAATAAAGTAACTGTACACTTTTAAAAACTACAACAAAGATAGCTGGTAGAAAGAAGCAGCAATTGACCAATAAAATTTCTACTAAGACTAGATAATTTATGAGGAAAAGAAGGAATATGAAAATATACATAAATGATGCATTAAAAAGGATTGAATACTTCAAATTTTGAAAAATTGTGCAAAAAAGAGTTGAAAATGATATAAGAAAGTATAACTGTGAACTAGCAAGGAAAGCTGTAGAAGAGAATAAAAGTCTTAAGAGTGTAAAACAACATTTTGGTATTGGTATTGAATTTATATCTGCAATAAGAAAAAAAGATGGAATTATTACTTAAAAGAGAGATGACATCATGAAATGGGTAGAAGACTTCTATCAAGAATTATATAGTAATAAAGAATAAGTACCTCCTATATCTAATATATCTTCTGAATTGCCAGAAATTTAAATGAAGAAGTGAGACATGCAATTAAATTTATGAAGAAAGGAAATTCTCTAGGTAATGATGGAATTATAATTGATATATTAAAAGAAGCAGATGAAGAAATATAATTTTTTTTAGCAAAGTTATATACCAAATGTCTAAATGATAAAGATGCACCAGTTGATTGGAAGAATGTAGTATTAATATTAATATTTAAAAAGAGTGATAAAGAAAATATTAGAAATTATAGACCTATCAGCCATTTATCAGTTTTATGCAAAAATTTTATTAAGATAATTACAACCCATCTACAGAGAACATTGGATTTCTACCAACCAAGAGAACATGTTGGATTTAAAAGTGGTTTTAGTACAGTAGGTCATATCCAGATATTGATAGAAGTTATAGAAAGGACAAATGAATATGAGTTGCCATTATGCTTTGGATTTGTAGATTATGAAAAGGCATTTGATTCTATAAACATTTCTTCAGTGATTAAAGCATTCAGGATATTGTCATATTTTGAAAAATATTTATAAAAATGCAACAGCAACAATTAAAGTAAACATTGAGAATGGTGTAAAACAGGGTGATTACGTATCTCCAAAACTTTTTACAGCAGTGCTTCAAGAAGTATTTTGTGGATTAAAATGGGAAACTAAAGGAGTGAAAGTAAATGGAGATTATTTAAGTCATTTAGATTTTGCAGATGATGTAGTTGTTTTATCAAATAATGTTTTAGAGCTGCAGGAAATGTTTCAGGAGTTATCAGATGAAAGTAAGAAAGTAAGACTAAAGATAAATGTTAAAAAGACTAAAGTAATGTTCAATGGATTTTCTCAAAATATGAAAATAAAGATTGATTATGATGAGTTAGAAATTAACAGCTACAAATATTTTGGTCAGATTATTAATACAGATGGAAACATAATGGATGTAATTAATCACAGAATTAAACTTGTTTGGAGTGCTTTTGGTTGAAATAACTTGATACTAAAATGAAATGTGTCTATGTCTTTGAAAAGGAAGGTTTTTAATAAATGTGTTTTACTAGTTCTTACTTATAGATCTGAGACTTGGACACTTAATAGAAGAGAAATATAGAGACTTCAGATCACTCCAAGAAATATGGAGAGATGAATGTAGGGAGTAACAAGAAGAGATCAAAAATGCCATATATGGGTAAGAGAACAAACAGGTTTTACTAACCTCATTGAAAAAATTAAAAGACTGGAGTTTGTCTGGAATATTGCTAGAAAAGATGATAATAGATGGACAATTGAAATTTGAAACTAGATTCCAAGAGATTGTAAAAGAACCAGAAAGAGACTATATGTGAGATGGATGAATGAAATAAGAAAGTCTGCAGGTGTGTTGTGGAGAAGAGAAGCTAAAGATTGGAGAAGATGGATTAAACTTGGAGAGACCTTCATCCTGCAGTGGATTAATAATGGTGGATGATGATGATCATCATCTATTTGTATCTATCTCTATAACTTTTTTTTAATTCTCAAAATGAAATAACTTATATGTATATATTTTCTAATAACTACAATTTGAACTACAAATTTTAAATTTTTACACTTATATTTTTGATACCAATCACTTTAGATAAAATACATTAGTGATTATTATGAAGCATTTATTAGGCTAGAGATTATTATATTATTCTTAGTTCAGATATAAACTTTAAATCTAATTATTTTAATATATTCGTTTTTTTACTTAAACATAAACATATTATTTCATTAATCCATCTTCGTGCTTTTCTTTTCCACATGAATTATCATTATTATATTTAGTTATAATTTGGACTTCACTACACTTTCTTTGAAACATGAGTAAAGATTTCTGAAAAAGATAAATGATCCAAGATACATTTCATGATAAACCAGCTACCTTCACCTGGGACCAAATTAAATTTATCTACAAGTGTCAACCTTCTGCATTAACATCTTCAATATTATCCATTTTAAATACATTCATTATTTATCATTAATTGGATTAATAACATTATTTGATTATACCTGATTAAGAATAATATATAAATGTCTATCCTAATATGTTTATATAAAATAGATGATGTCGAAGGTACCTAAGTCCATAAATTTTGATGCTTATTAATCAAATTATACTAATTTGATATTGATAAATACTGAGCAAATAAAGAAGATATTTGTAAAAAAAATTGTGAGCTGGACCAACTGAATAGTTGGTGTCTCAGCATGAAATGCATCTTGGGAGTCATTTATCTTTTTTAAATACCTTTATTCATGTTTCAAGAACATGTGATATAATGAAAGGTTTAAGTATACATAAAAATATATTTTCTATTGTTCTAACTCAAATTATATATTTTTTATATATAAATTTATTAATACATATATTAAGAAATTAAAAAAAAATATATTTCTCTTTCTCTCTCTCTATATATATATATTGTAACCCCAACCTTATCAGTTAGACGACTCGAGAAAGAAAACCACTCATATGCAAGTGACTGTATAACATTTTAAACCGAATGCCAGTTATTCTCAAAAGTTTTTGAGATTAGACAGGAACAAGGGAAGAGCTATTGAGACAAATGTATTCTATGTGGAAGTGTGTTACCAAAGTAAAATTGAATGTATATTATGTTCGATTTCCTCATATAACAAATGTTAAACAAATAAATTTCTCAAGGTATTTCTGTATATGTGTGATACTTTTCTTAATATATTTCAGCAAAAATGTATGATATAATATTTTTTGTTTAAAGAATTAATTAAGTAAAATCAATATGTATTTAATTAAATCAAACTAGCAATTTGAAATATAATATTACCTAATTGTTTACTCAGGGTTATGAATCAATTATAATCATTTAAATAAAATAACAAAAATAAATATATAGTTGTAAAGTTTATTCATCAATTTCTGGTAGATAAATGTAAAAGGGAATTTTATCATCTTACCCCTATACATGTGCATTTCAGATAGTAATAAAAAGGTTAAATAGTATGTAAAATTTGATAAATTTCAAATGTAATTTATTACTTTAGGAATAAATGCCAAGAGTATGGTTTTAATAATGACAAAACAGATGTATTAAAATTAACATTACTTTATTACAAAATATCAAAATATAAAAAATAAATTATAAACGAATAATAACAAACGTAATTAATTATTAAAATTCTATAAAATAACCAACAAATATTAATGTTCTCTAAGTAAAATCTAAACATGGAATATGGAGACAGTTGAATAATATTTAAACAAATTCTCGATTAAATACTGAGAGGTAATAATAATAATATTTTATGTTGTCCTTAATTAGTTTATTCACAATAATTAATTAATAACTAATCATTCTTATTTAATAACACAGATAATTCTTTCCCTCTTTTAAAGTAAGTGAACTTTCTTGTTTAGTTCTCCTGAATGATATCTAATATATGGTTTATTTATTATACCTTAATATCCTTTACTGGATTCATTTGTTAGGCTTCTAATTATCTTAATAATTTGTTAAAAGTAAAACTCTACTAATAAAAGATAATTTATATTATTAAGATGCCTTAATGCATATTATAGCATTTTAAAAGTTAATATAAACATAATATGAGCTATGCACAAAACATCCCTTATAGATCTAATTATCTAATTAAGGATGATTGATTCCCTATGAATTTGAGATTGAAATTTAAAAACCAATAATACATATAATAAATTCAATATAACAAATTTATATAAATTTAAAAATTAGCTAAATTAATATAACCGGCCTCCAATTTAAATCATATATTGCATCATACCCTATATCACAAATAATAAAATTTATAAAGTTATCTGTGCATTCATATATTAATAATATTTTGAGAACTTTATTATTTTTTATTACACTAATAATAACTGTAACTAAGTAAATAAATTTTATAATAAAGTGTATCTAAGAAATCCACCGGTTTGTAATCCAACAGTTATAAACGATTAAAATTTATCCTATGGAAATATTCACACTTACACAATATTCCAATATTTTTAAAATTCACTATAACACAAAAAAAGCAAAAAACATCAAAGATTATATTATAAGCACAATTTAAACTCCTTTTGTAAATTTAATTCTTATTGGAACCTAATATGAAAGTTAATAAAATTTAGTTAAGCACATGGGTTAATCAAAATCTGATTACATATATTGTAGCACTCTAATCCATTTTAGGAAGTTTGCTGATAACTCTGACTTTTGCTGTAATATTTAATATTGAAGCTTTTTTTAATCCTTTTATTTCTTAAAACATTGGAAGTGAATTATAGTTTATCAAATGAAAAAAAAGCAATTCAATCCATTTGATAAATACTGCAACTTTAAATTCAAATAATTGGCATTTACCACTTATTTTATTAGGAGTATATTACTAATTCATTAGTTTATAGACACAATCCAGTTTTTATTTAAAGTTGATGTTGGTTTATATTTCATTTGTCCAAGCAATAGATTGTAATCCATAAACGTAAGTTGAAACCATTACTTAAAATTTATCTTTCAATAATTTATGATGAGATAATCCATAATATTGAGATAAGTTATTCACACTTATTTGATTGAAGAGGAAAGTTGTTTCACAATTATTTGAAATGAAGATATGACCAATTTGATTGAAGTTATTATATACTTATTTTTTGAAGATATGAGTGGTCTTACAATTATTTAAAATGAAAAGACCAGTATCTTTATTGAAGTTATTATATGTATCCTTTAAGTAATTTTATAAAGGTTCCATTAAAAGTTGATGAAATAAATGAAATTTTTATGAAATACTATTTAGTGATAATTCCTTATTTATTTGTTGTTGCTTATCTCTTTTAGTTCAAGGAAAAGAAAACATTTTTTCTAGTCAAGACAAAATGCCTAGAATGAATTGATTTATTCTCAATCATGATGATGAAGGCAGACAAAATAGCTATTTCAAAACCGTAATTTACCTAGATATAGAATGCAGTTAAAATTGATCAGCTGATGTTTTGATTAACTCATATTTCACATTACACTTTGAGGTTTTCTAATTTTTCCAGGAAAATTTGAAGAATTGTCATGGATATGGAATATACAGATAATAGAAACTATCTGGTTTTGAATTAGAGTGGCAATTTTATAGACAGGAAGTAGAATAATATTATTTAATAAATAAAAACTACATAATTTCTTATAATAATTTCTTTTTTGAATTGAGATTTTAAATGAATTACACTATTAAATAAATATTTTAAGTAAACAAGCTAAATTAATTTTGTTATTTTACATATAAACTTGATGAAATTTAAAATTTGTAAAATCTCATGCACTTATACATTTTCGAATGAATTATTTATTCTATAACCTCAAGTGAATATAATTTTAATTGTAATTATTTTATTATAAAGTATTGTTATTATATTTAATTTATTATTCTATTCTGTAACTCTTTATAAAACATTTATTTTATGTGTACAATATCTCTTTTTATCTATAAAATTCAACGGCGCTTTTTACAAATAATAATAATAATAAAATACAACCCATATTTTCTATAGGCGTAGAATCTGCTCGGAACATGAAAGACTTTTGAATTTAATTTTAAGTATATTATCTGCTATTTAACCAATGATAGTGGTGAATATATTTGTTTGACCATAAAAATAAAGCCAATAAAATTTTTACTGTTTTTTGAGTAATATTAGACAATTACGATAGTAAATGTTGTAAAAAGTGCATGTACGTTAGCTTGAAAGGCTAATCTTTAGTTTATTACAATTTATAAACATAGCGCTATATAAATAAATGCCTCATTTAGATAGTAAATGTTATAATATATATATTGTAATAGTCAGATTAAGCATGTTTTAATGATTTACATTTCTTTAATAATTTATATGGGTGCCACCTGACTTTAAATATCATGAAATAGATGAGCACATGTATTATAACTATTTTTAATTTAATGGGATAATGATGACCATTACATAGCCCCTATTTGTAATAGTTGGTTAGATCATGAAGATTACAAGTTATTCCTGATGAATGAATGTAAACCATATAATATTATAAAAGGAGCTAACACATCATAAACAAATTATAATTATCAGTTGATATATAACTTATTTTTCTTTAAATAAAGCATTTTCTCCAATATTTTACATATTATTGTCTCATTTTATACACATATAAAAAAACAATGATTGATTTATGGTGAAAGATGCATTGAGGTAAGAATAAAATTTGAAAGTTTATATACAAATATATACAACTTTCAGATACACTTGGTCAAATAATGAAAAATATTATTATAATATATACTTGATAATTGATCATCAAGGAGTTGTATGTGTATCATTGATTACAACAAGACCATTTATTCAGATAAATGTGTGAAATTATCTTACCAAAACATATCAATGTTCAGATGACAAATCCTATATATAATTAAGACTTACAATTAAAAATATGGTGAAAGAGAACAGTTCCAAGTTGGCCAAACTATTATGCAGAAATGCATATTATATTCTATCATTTTCTAACTTTTTAACTTATATTGTGAGAAAATATTCTGGCATGGTGAATGAAACATCAACAACTTTTGACATGGTTATAGCTAAATAAAAAAAATATGATAATAAGAATAATAGTTCATTCTATAATTGATGGTAAAGATGTAGAAATCATTAATTGATTATAATTGTTTTTTTTATTATTATTTAATAATAATAATAAGCATCTAACAGTGAATAAATTAGTCACAGATTGGTGATAGACCAAGTTATTAAAAAAAAAAAAACATTAAACAATGTCTTTAATTGTAAAAATTTGTGTTTCAAAAATGCTCAGAAATTTTAAAAGAATATTGTTTTTTTATAAATGTACATATGTGGGAAAGGCGAATGTTGAAATAAAAAAATGACAGATGCTTTTAAACTATAGTGTTGATGAAGTCTTTTGAAGATATCTTGGTCAGCAAAGAAAATAAGCAAGTGAACATTTTATCCGATGAGAACTTAATTTTATCTTGAAACATCAGCATTATTTTATTATGTCATATTTTGAGATTCAGTAATATTTTAGTAAATTATATACAAAGTTTAAAAAAAAAAAGAGCATTAGTCTTCAACATAATGAATATATCCTTGAATAAACTACTGAACAGATAATAGATCATTTTAGGTAAATATATCATAAATTTTCTAAAAGATGATAGTGCCTTGATATCTACAAATAATAATTATTAATATTAATATCATCTACAGCAAATAATAGTAAGTATATGATATTAAAGTATTGCTTTTATGAAAAGAATTGTGAAAAATGTTCTCAGTGAAGCAAAATTTATATATGATTTTTACTGTATGTAAATAAATAGAATTAAATAAATTTATGAATCAGTTGTTTTTTTAAGATTTTTTTTCTGTATCATACCATTGATTATTTTATCATCAAAAGTATTCTGCTCCATGAAAAGGTCCAGATAACTCTTCTGATATCTCTTACATCATTCAACAATGTCAATCTTACCATCCTTTCTTCTTTATATCCCAAATTATTTTTAATGTTTATAATATTTGCTTTATTGCAAAAGAAAAAAAACACCTGAGGAATTTAATAGATCATGCAACAAACTTGATGTTTAAGTCATAAAATTGAATTATTGAAAAGCATTTTTAAAATGTTTATAAGATTCTTAATGATAATCTTTATTTATTTGTTATTGTTTTTTTCTATTAAATTATTTGTTTCAAAATTAGCATGATAATTATTTTGATATAATAAATTATAAATAAAGTTTAAATCTTGTACACATAAATGCATTTGCATTGTTTTATGGCTAAAAATAATTTTAAAATTCAAAAATTTCTCATAGTTTTGTGTAAATATGATATTTATAATGGTTTATATAAGTATAAATATGTTACATTGTGTATTGTATCATTAGTTTAGTTACCTACTATCCAACAACAATATAATATAAATCATAAAAAGTAAAATCATTAAAATTGTTAAATATAGTTAATTTTATGAGGCTGTATTACAATATGGAAGCAGCCAATCTTTCGTTTTGGAATGGCTTCACTAAATATAATATTCTCAATTATTTCAATCTTATACATACACTATTTTGTTTATAAATCATATGAATGCACATGCATTTTTTTCTTCCCCCCCCCCCCAAAGTTTGATAATGTACAGTATTGTGTTTAATAAAATGTTTTCTAAAATAAAGTCAAAATTTTACAAATGTTGAGAATATTTATAAAGTATATTTTTTTATGCAATAAAATAAAAATTATTGATTTAATTGTGAAAAAAATAAACTGATAAAATGTTTCTATAGACATTCTGGTATTTTGTCAGAAAATGTAAAGTCTTTTTGCTGAGAATCTGAAAAATTAACTCTAAGTCATTCAGTGGCATAGATCTGAAGTTGATGCAAATATAAAACATCAAAACATCTAAAAAAACTAGGTCTGCTAATAATGAGGTTGTTACTACATTTCTATGTAATTAAAAAAAAATGTTGAAGAAAAAGATATTATCCAGACAAGTGTTTATAATAAAACTGGAATTGTTCTGATATATCAGCAGCTTTAGCTCAGTGGTTTGATACATCTCTGTTAATTTTATGTAAAAATAAATAAATAAATTTATGGTATAGTAAATTTTTTTTAGTTTATGTGAATGAATGAATATACAGTAAGCATTTGTGTAAATGTGTTATTATTTTTTAAATTTTGTTTATATTGTGATATAAATTTGTCTATGCGTACTGTACATGTGAGAAAAGCATCTATGTTATTCAGGATTATGTGATAGTTGAAAAATATTTGACTCCTACATGATAGTTTAGTAAACAGTATATATTATATTGTAAGCAAAACTTATAAACAATTCATGAGCCATTATTCACTATGCATTATATATTGTACATTCACTGATCGATCAATAAAAATATACACAACAAACGCTCCGGCTTAACTCTGCTCTTAATATAGTAGAAACGAGTATTAGTAATATCCTAAGATAATTTTTTATCATTAGACTAGCTCAAATTAATAATAAAGAATATATGGTTCGATTAAATAAATAAATAATATTTAATAATAATCATGAGACCTTTGATAAAAGGTATAGTGTTGGACTACATTGAGCCCATTTCCCTAAGAATATAATCTCAATGGCATAAGAACACTATCCCCCCTTTTATTTAAATAATAGTGTAAATCTATAGTATCCTTACGACTTTAAAATATTACAAATAATCTAATATTATATTAGATAAATTATAATCTCTGTTATTTAAAATATAATCATCACAGGTTATTTAAATATAATCATTAATTAATTTATAATATCCTATAACCAAGTATGATGAGGAATTTTGCATCATTCTTAACTATACCTCAATAATAATAATAATAATAATAATAATAATAATAATAATAATAATAATAATAATAATAATAATAATAATAATAATAATAATAATAATAATAATAATAATAATAACAACAACAACAACAAAAGATAATATTCCTACACTTAATCTAACTAACAATTGGTACTACATTTATTATTCAATAATCAAGCCAAAATAATAATAATAATAATAATAATAATAATACAATTATGTCGCAAATTCAAACTATGGTCACTTGAACCAAAATATTTTGACTTTCTCCTAAAGATAAATCTGGACTCGCTACCTATGCAACACTTTTTGAAATATCAAAGAAACTATAAAGATATAGATGATATATGCAATCATTGCCATAGGGACTCGGAGACACAAAACCACCTTTTTTTTCATGCCCAAGTCTAGAAAACATTCGTGAAATTATTAGCACTTCATTCAAGGATAAAAAAAATCAATATGAAAATCCTTTTTGACTCTTTTAAAAGGGGTATCTTTGCTGAAATAAGAATCTGCACATTTTTACTCTATGCCTTATGGTGTACAAGGTGTAATTTCATATACAATTATAACACCAGAAGACATCCAAACATGTTCAGAAATAAGCTGCAAACCATATGTGAAAGAGACATGAAGATTACAGATCATACTAATTACATTGACACCTGGAATATACAAGAACTTATATAAGAGCACTAACAAAAAACTATATCTAACATGGATCCTTGTGCCAGTTCTGAAGTCAACTGACACAAATTAGACGCATTCCTGCTTTAATTTAATTGAAGTATATCTAATTGTATATAATTGTATGATTGAGTGATCATCATTGACTTTGTTGAACTGTTTTTTTTCTTAAATACTTCTAGTTTGATAATGCATACAATCACTGATCAAATCATTGTACATATGTAGTTTTGTGAACCAATTTATATATAAGAACTATGTTGTCAAATGTAACTTGTGTAACCTTTTAGAATACTAATAAAGCTTATCCTTTGAAACAACAACAACAACAACAACAATAATAATAATAATAATAATAATAATAATAATAATAATAATAATAATAATAATAATAATAATAATAATAATAATAATAATAATAATAATAATAATAATAATAATAATAATAATTCTAAAGTGGATAGAATCATGTAAAATTACCTGTATAGATATGTATCTTTTAAAAAATGAATATTGTAGCACTTGAAATTGAACTGACAATAATAAGATTCAACATGTCAACATGTATCTTGCTAAAAAAAAAAAGACAAAAAAATTTACTATTTTTAAATTATAATAAAAAAATAAAAAAAAAAAAAAAAATTTTTTTTTATTATTAATATTATTATTATTAATATTATTATTATTATTTATTAAAAAAAATTTTTTTTTTTTTTTTTTATTCTCTTATTAATCATGTGGCATGTTAAAAGTATGGTATAATCTGAAATATGTGGTATTAGGAAATATATTTCATCTTACAGTAGCAATTTAAGTAATAAATTATGACCAAAATAATATTATAATAATATGATATTTCAGTATCATATTCTGAATAATAATTATCATTTAAACTAATCATTTTTATTTATGATGTGCAAAATATGTTATATGTTCAATTTTAAGTTATGTGGATCAAATCTTAAGGAAGTGAATAGATCAATAATAACAATAACAAAAGTTTTTATAAAACAACTTTAACAGATTTATTTAGATTGACAACAAAATTTAATACAAGAAATATACAGTTAAATATTATTAAACTAACATGTATTATACTAAAAAAATTGAAAGAAAATTATATACAAAATTATGCATAAAAAATAAGTAGATTACATACTTCTAAATAGAAAAATTACAAAGTATAAGCCTTCACTCTGGCTTTTTCTATCGTAAAAAAAAGATCCAAAATTTCAATATTTATTCCTAAAATTGTTAAATTTATTACCAATAAAATAAATATTTTTAGGTTTGTTTTCTATTCACAAAATATATGTCAATTACTCTACACGAATAAAGCTTGATAAACAGAGCACAAAAACATTAATTATAAACAACAATTAGCCAAGCGCTTTTGGCACTGTATACCAGAATCATGGCAACATACTGGAACTGAATGGTTAATATTCCAGTGCATGCTTGGTGGAACACTAGTGTTACACTGATTAATAACGTTTTTAGACTTTGCAATAAACCAAGCCTCTGTCAACTTCTTTTTCTGATCATTTGACTCATTGCACACAATAGTAATATTTTGAGACTAAAACTCATGACCACAATTACTTTTATGATTTGAAAAAACAGAATTAACCTGCAAATCACTTTTAGATTTTTTGTACTGATAAATATGATGTTGCAGAGGATAAGAAGTGGTATAGAACGATTGTAATTTCAGAGTGTTGCTGAAAGATAAAAATATTATTTGTGCAAAAGAAGATAAAGGCAATAGATTTGTGTTGATGGATGGACATATATATATATAAAGAAAAAATTTCTCAGCAAATTGTTAAATTGAACTTTGAAAAAGTTGAGAATTATAAGTTAAAAGTGTATAAGGACATGTTTGTTTGCAATGTTTTGTGACTGTATGTTGGTAAAATATTTAAGAGAGATGAATATTTGAGGATTTATCCATCAGCTGCAATTGTTCCATGTTTGTTTGCAAATATTAAAGTTCATAAGGAGAATGTTCCATTAAGATTGATGATGGATTTTAGGAGTTGTTATTATCAGAAAGCATCACAATTGGTTGCAAAATGGTTACAAAATTTGGTGGGTTTTGGAGAATATACAATCATTTCCACATTTCAATTTGTTCAATTTTGGAGTCTTCCAGGGTGGTTGATGATGGTTATATGGCATCATTGGATGTATGCAAGTTGTATGGATCAGTGGACCATAATAAATTGACAAGTGTAATTAATAAACTTTTGATGGATTGTAATGTAGACTTTTGTAAATCCAGATTTATTATGGATGTGTTGGAATTGATTAATGGGGATATTACTGCAAGATATGGAAAGGATCATTATCAAATGAAAAATAGTTGGCCAATGGGGTTAGCAGTGAGTGGTATTGTGTGTAGTTTATATGTTTCAGAAATGGAAAAACATATTGTGGAGCCATTTATAATGACTTATGATTTAATATATAGAAGAGATGTGGATGATGTTTTTGTGTATGGTTCAAAAGATGTAATAGTGAATATGTTCAATGAATTAAATGAGAGTTCTGGTTTATCATGGACTATTGAGTTTGAAAATGATGGTATCTTAAAGTATTTAGATGTAAATGTATATAAATGCTGTAATATGTTTGGGTATAAAATGTTTGTTAAACCATTGAATGTAAGGGGGTTTATACATCCATCATCAAATGTTCCTTTAAATTGTAAAATGGCTGGATTTAAATGTTTTTTATATCGTAATTTGCATCTTTGGAAATTTGAGGCAGATGGGAAAGATAATATTGATAAATATATGGATGATTTGATAGGGGTGGGATATAAAAAGTCTATATTACACAGACAATTGTCTTTGTTTTATCAGAATTTAAAGTTCAAACATAAAGTGGATATAGATAATAAAGTTGTCAAAAAGTGGTTTTTTTTAGCTAATGTGCCACCTGTAAGTAAGAAATTAAAAAATATTGTCAATGAAAATTATAATGTAGGATTCCGTTCCCTTTTGTGTTTGAATAGATTAATAAACAATTCAAAGGATAATGTAGAAGAAATGAATAAGTATGAAGTGGTTTATTCCATTACTTGCAAAAAAATTGATTGTATTGCTATTTATTTCAGGGAAACGAAAGCCAATGTTTTAACGCATTTGCAACAGCATATTTATCAGTACAAAAAAATCTAAAAGTGATTTGCAGGTTAATTCTGTTTTTTCAAATCATGGTCATGAGTTTTATTCTCAAAATACTACTGTGTGCAATTAGTCAAATGATCAGAAAAGGAAGTTGAAAGAGACTTGGTTTATTGCGAAGTCTAAAAACGTTATTAATCAGCATAACACTAGTGTTCCACTGAGCATGCACTGGAATATTAACCGTTCAGTTCCAGTATGTTGCCATGATTCTGGTGTACAGTACCGAAAGTGCTTGGCTAATTGTTGTTTATAATTAATGTTTTTGTGCTCTGTTTATCACGCTTTATTCATGTAGAATAATTTTCATTATCTGACAGAGATTTTATATTATTTATTTAAAATATATGTCAATGGAATAATGTTTGTTCATGTATTAAAATACTTTGATTGATACCACTCTAAGTTTTATTATATGTTCATGTTCAAAAGACATAAAATATAAAAATTAAATAAAAAATATAAGCATTCATAATACACTCCACATCCCTTATTTTGATGTTTATTTATAAAATATGCATTGATTCAAAAATATTGATTTGTGAAAAATCGAAAAAATAAAAAAAATAAAAAAATTTAAAAAATATATTAGGAATAGTTATGATTCCTTTATCATTTTCATCATTAACATTAAACATTAAAGATCATTTGCATTTCTACTTAATTCAAAACCTATCTTGCTTTCTTTTAAAACAATTCATCATTCTAAGTTTATTCATTATTCTACTTTCAAAATATTAAACTCCACAATGCATTACTAATGAAATTAACTTAGTGATATACTGTATAGGATATGAAGGAATAACTAGAGTAAAGACTCAGTAATATAAAATAATTCGTTAATCCACATGTAAAGCAGTGTGAAATAATAGGTACGACTTAATCTAATACCCATAGGAAATAATATCTTGGCTTTCTTTTCAGCACTTACAGAACATCAAAATACAAATATCAAACACTGTCCATGGAAATAAATACAATAATACAGGGCTACATTATATAACATCCACTTCAATAAAATATAAATTAATCTTCCTATCTTCTTGACATACCCTAAATTATAAACATCCAGGGTTTCATTTCCTATTCCCCTATTCACTATCATCTAAATTCCAAATAGATTTAAACAATATACATCACAAAATAAACTAAGCAATTTTCCAATAATAAACAAAGTTAACACATTAATTCATCAAACCATGAATACTTTAAAAAATGGTTTCACACACTTATTCTTAGCCACAAATACAAATGACTTTGATTAAAATATACGATCAATATTCATATATTTATAATAAATATAATGTGGTTTTACTTAGCAAAAATCATACAAAATTATGATAATAAAGTCATAATGAACTTTATAATATAAAAACAAAATATATGCATATTTTTTACTTACAACTTACATCTCTTAATGAAAACTATGTGTTAGCATAACATGAATGTCTAAATTCCAAGCAATTCTTAAAATATATACCATAAACATTATCACATTTTGATGTCTTCTAGTACAATTACAAAATAATATAAAAATATTATAAATTCCATTTCCAAGTCCTCATTACAAGCTAACATACTTTAAAAAAAATGTTTTTCAAAAAAATTAAAAAATTGTTCAATAATTTTAAAATTAAAATTATGATAATTAAAAGTGTCTGCTAATGCAACATCTAATGTAACCTAAAAGTAAATTGTAATTCTAATGTTAGTATTCTCTTTTTTAAAATTATAAATAAGAACTAATAATAAAATTTAAAGTTGCGTATTCCTCCTCTTCATACAAGACCTTATTTAAAAGTTCTGCTAATAAACTGGGGGTTGCATGGTTGCTAAGCAATGAGTATTGTCCAAAGCTTTTTTCTTTTTCAAACTTTCCTCCCTGGCATGTAAACATAACAATAAAAAAATAAAATCGTCGACTTTTAAAATCTGGTAAAATCCTTAAAAATATTATTCATCCTGTTGTTAAAAGATATTTAGTACAGTACATTCCCATAAATCTTTCCAGTATAACAATTATTTGTATTTTAAAAAATCCATTTTAAAAGGTAAGTTTTTTTTTTCTGTACACATATGTAGTCTCCAATTTGTTCAGGAACAGATGCATCATTCACAGTCATATTTATTAATACATAATTCCAGGATAAAGCAGACATCTTTCCATTTTCAATTCATATTCCAATCAAGCACATAATCAGACAATAGACAATTCCAGGTTTTAAATAATATTTATTCTTGATAAAATTATTTTTACTTTCATTAACCATTTTTCTGCTTCTTTAAAATAAATCATAGCAATTAGAACAGCAGGTAATTTTATTTTAAGGTTTTCTTATTTAATATGACAATTTTATTTTTAGCAATTATATTTTTCATAGCATTTATCTTTGAAATAACTTCCTTCATAAGTCCAAAAATAAAATTTGTTTCAAAAGTTAATATTTTTAAACTGTAATCATTCAAAATAATGTTATAAATATTATAGAGAGAGTGAAATATTTTATAGTTCTTCTCAAATGTCTTATAAAGTTAAGAGGTAAATTGCATTTTCATCTTTTCCAATAATTTCTTTTCAAATAATGTTTTTTAAAAGTTTGCAACTTTATAAATACTGACATATTCACTATAAGTAACATACCTCTGAATAATATACATATACAATTTTGAAATATTCTATGTAAATAAATATATAAATTTTCATATGATATTGGAAAAAATGTGCTTCTATAAATTCTTCAGTTTTTTATTGCTAATTCCCCCATACATGTGATCATAGGTTCCTGTTTCATAATTTACCAATGAACTTCAACCAAGCTTCAAAATAGTTTACTGATAGGAAATTTAATGGATTTATTCACATATTTTGTTGGAGTAAATATTAGTTTTCTTAATACTTTTGGCTTCTTTTAAAAATAAAAAATATATTAAAAGTTTAGATAATTTACTGTTAGTTTTTTTATATTACTAACCTATAGTAATATAACTTGATACAATTTAATAAAATAATTTTCAAATACAACCCTTACTAAAACATTTTCTTCTACTAACTTAATTACACACAGTATTTATACCTACTTTTTTTAAAAATTTGATTGGATTAAAAATAATCAGACTACAGACTCATTTATGTATTTCCTACTTAAGTACTTTTAAAAATTAGAAATAAAATAATGAGTCAATCTATAATTAATAAATATAATAAATATTTAATACCTAACTTATTTTATAACTAAACCAAAACATTTTAAAATAATACATTTTATTAATTCTTACTAATTTATGAAATTATAAGAAAATATTTAGCTTAAATGTAGCAATTTCTGTCTACATTCACTAGTTTAAAATATCTTTAAAAATTAAATAATATTTATTTCATATTTATTTTATCATGCACAAATGTCCCTATTTTATGAATAATTTTAGAAAGCAATTCAAAACTTTCTCTGAATCCATGCAAACATAATACATATTGCCAGTCATGTAATTTGCTTTTTTCCAGACAAATATGTTGAAATTTTTTGAAACTTACTGTCTGAAATAAAACTAAATGAATATTTAATTACAAAATAATATATATTATAAAATATTAAATGTAATAATAAAAATTTAGAATAGTAAATTTTGACAATTTTTAATAAGAATGACTAAAATTGAAACATTTGGTACACTATAAAATATTTTTAAGTATAACTAATACCACTTATTTAAACCATAAAATATTAAAATATTATTTCTTTCTACAATTTTAACATTTAAAATAGCTTTAAAATATCCTTTAACTTCCTATGTATTTATCTTAACAAGTTTTAAGTCTCTTTAGATATTATTATTACAATTATAACACTTATACTTATCTCAATTTAAAATTTAAAAAATGGCTTTTTTAGCATGTTTAGCTTAAAGAAAAGGGTATAATATATATAATCAATATATATATATATTCCTTAAAGAAAAAACTACTGAACAAAGATAATCCAGCTAACTAGGATATAACTATAGTGAACTACAGTTAAATTACGTAAACAATGACTATAAAGACAATTAACATAAAGACTAGCTCAAGATACATTACTAAGATACAATATCTAATAAAACAATATTTTTCAATAATTAAATTTAAGAAAACTTATTATTATAAAATATCATAACACTTAGTTTCATAATAAATAATTAGGGTTCCAAAAATAATACTCAACCTTTTCATTCACTAATCAATTTAGTTTATAAACTTGTTCAATATTATAAATAAAATATGGTTCTATCAAAATAACAAATACAAGTATAAAACTCTTAACATGAAATATTCAGTAAAATACACTGGCTTAAATATTGAGGATATATCCCAAAAGATATATTCCCAATGGCATATGAATATTATCCCACCAAATTCACATAACAAAACTGCCATGTAATACTCTCGTGTCTTTAAAACACACATTCAACATTCCTAAAATATGATTTTATAAATTTATTACAGAAATAACAATAAACTAATTAATATTTCTTTAATAAAATACTAATTGGATGTTCAACATTAACTAATAATTTTACTCATAATCTTTCAATAAAAAATTTATAATCCTCAAAATAATAATAACAATAATAATAGTAATAATAATAACAACAACTCTCTCATAGAAATGATACAAAATCATTTGATGGGATTCGAATATCTGGAATGGCACAACATATACCCTGCTTAGCATATATGAATGAGGTCACATTCTTTCTATCCTCAAAAAAAACAAATTCCACAATTACAAAAAATACTCCAGGGTTACACAGCACAATATAAACTGACATTTAACCAAAACAAGACCTCAGCATGGTCACTTTTCATAAAAAGACTATGTACATCCATCTATCAATCCAAGCTGACCTTGTTCCTGGGTTTTCCATTTTATTTGGGAATCACAGGTATGAGATGTCATGTGAAAAATAAACTTAAAGAAGAAGTGAAGCAGATCGCAGACTTCCTCTCAAAAATATATTTTCTGACTTTTCCAAAGTACAATTAATCAACTATTTAATAATAACAAAAATAAGCTGCTACGTGCCAATTATATCATACTTAAAGATCTTCACTTCAAACATTAGAACAATATGTAGCCAACTCCTCTGGTCCAAAAAAACAATGGCAATATCTAATAGGAAGATTAGTCAGCGACTTATAAAATGGACTAGATCTGCACAGTATTGAAATATTTCACATACAAAAACTAAAAAACACAAAAATCAACCTACTAAAACAATTTCCAAAATTTATACATCTAGTACAGATTACCTCTATCAACAGACTGCCTCCAGCAGGAGTATATATTACATCTATTATTTACCAATGTAAAACCACAATAGAGATACCAGAACAATGTGAAAACAAATATTCATATTGGGAAGTGTACAATCTAATCAATAAAGATATTGATGTTAATGACCACTCATCTATGCTAGGAATAAATGAAAGATTAATCAAGAAATATAAAAGATGGGTGTTGAAACCCAAATTTTTCAAATTCATAATCAAAATGAACCTTACTGCCATGCCAACTACTTATTTTCTCTATTATAAAAGGATGTATGTGGACATTGGTCCCTTCTGCAGACTATGCCACCGGTCTGAGGAAACAATGGAACATTTAATTTACCACTGGGAAGCTTTGAACCAAATAAGACAAATAATATCCAGCACCTACAGTAAACCAAATACTACAATTGAGCAAATTATTGCCATATATCAGAACTGATCAATCCCTAGCATCAGGATGGCTACCTTCATGCTCTATTCATTCTGGTGCACAAAATGCACTTTTCTGATGGGAAGAAATACTTGGCATCATCCCTCAAGGTTCATGAAGAAATTAATGCAAATTAAAAATAGTGACACAATAATTGTCGAACCAGATGTAAACAAGGCAACTTGGTCGCTTTTAAGAGATCAATCAAGATTGTAACCAAATACAAAGGCAGAAAACTACTAAAAGTCAAATTAACTTTATCAAATTGAATACCAACACTGTAGCACACAAAATAATATTGAATGATTGTTATTAACAAAAATTATGTATACAAAGATATCTAAACTTAAAGAACTAAACCTTATGGTATATGTATCTATATATTAATTTAGGAATGTAAATCAAACAATTGCAATATAAAACTGTGTAGACCCAACATAATTCATGTAAAACCTCTTTTGAATCAATAAAATGCCTTTTGAAACAATAATAATAATAATGATGATGATGATGTTGATAATAATAATGATGATGATAATAAAGATGATAATGATAATCATAATAATAGTAGTAGTAGTAATAGTAGTAATAATAATAATCATCATCATCATTATCATTAATTACTGAGCACCCTATAGTTAAATATGATGAGGGATTTTACATGATATCTAACTATCCTTATAAAATAAATACAACAATAAGCAACTAAATAACTTAATGACTCTCAATATTAAATCTACTTAATAATTAAAATATAGCAATAAAGCATAAATAATACAATAAGATTTAAAATAAATATTGTACATTCTTTCTTTGTTTAATTTGGCATTCTTAAAAATATATATAATGTATATTAATATTGTGACAATTTCAAGTATACCTCTCATTGGTGTTGTATCAGTTTAAAAATTATTACTAATAATCTTATCTTCTATGATAGTAATAACACTATAGTTGGTTACTGAATCAAATGTAATAGAAATAATATGTAAGTAATCTTAAGGATCATATGCCAAATAAGTAATATTTTAAATTATTAATTTCTATGGATCATGCATGTAGAATGAAAACCAAATAAGCAACACACAGATAAATCACAGCTTGACTAAGGTAAGTTTCAAAACAATAAAAAAGAAATATATTTACAAGAGTAAAATAAGAATTAACATTATTTAACATAAAAAAAAATATTTGCAATAAATCTTACCCACAAATACAAGAAATAAAATATGAATAGCCTTCACTCTGCCCATTTCAAAATAAAATAAAATGAAACTTACAACAGTAATGATAATATGAAATCTTCATTCAGTAAAATAGTATTCTATTATTTGTATTAGGAACAGTTAGAATAAATTTCCCAATTTCTAAAAATAAAATTTAATATTATACTTATTCTACTATAAAATATATTTCTTATGATGTAAATACATCAATACAAGTTTATATTTTAAAATGCATTTCTTAAAGTTCAAATAAAATATTAAAAAAAAAAAAAATATTAAAAAAAAACTTTTTTTTGCAGTTTCGCAAAGTATCATCCTGATATTTGAATATCAGAAAATTTTAAATAAAAATATAAATATTTTCCTCTATGCAAAAAAAATAACTGTTATGCAAAAATATTTAAGAGATAATTTTATAAATTTTTTAAAATTAAATGAGTTTAAATTATTTATAATAAAATTTAAAGAACTATCAATAAATCATATCACTTGACATTTGCATTTTTTTACTCTTACATTCATCATATCATTCACAAGCATTTTCACTTTTCTCACTTTCATTCAGATTTGAATATGCTTCTGTTTGAGCTAAGTATTCTCTAATATTTGTATGAGCATCCATTATCTTCTCTTATATATTATGACAATCATCAAACATCTCGACATCATCTGCGAAAGAAATTTCTATATACTACATCTTGCCATCTCACAAAATTATCAACTTCAAATGGTTTAGTCATTACTTTACTACTTATAAAACTATCTTCTATGATGATTCCTATGGTAATGTATAGATTAAAGTGTAGTGTATGGAATAATAACAAGAATGTCTCAAAAGAGTATGATAATATTATCACAGGGTACAGTGCAAATCATTAGAGTAAGTCCATATTCATCAGGCACCTAAGATTCAAGTCATGGCTCTAATGTAGCACTTATTGACAATAAAAAAATGCAACTGTCTATGGAAATATATATATATATCCTTATGTAATCTGTATATTTTAATAACTTTAAAATTGGAAATATAATTCACATGCAACAGTTTTCGACATATCCCTAACACCTAGGTTTCATATAAATATTATTGCTTTTCCAACCACCATCCTATATCTTCCACAATGAATAACTCATTCAACATCATAAAATATACAAACAGCATTCTAAAATAACTTTCAAAACACAATATTAAAGAAACAACAAAGATCTAAACTTATTTCAAAATGTTTTTTAAAAGTTTCATGCACAAATGATCTTGATAAACATACATCAGTACTATACATTTATTTATTTGTTATGATATAATTTAGAGATTGGTATTATGCCTTTTTCTGTATTTTGACAGATAGCATTCATAAAAAATGACATAATGCATATTCAAGTATTTACATTAAAATAAATACTTAAAACATCCTTAGATGTTTTTAAACATTCATCAACATTTATCAATTCTTTCATAAAATTACAATAATTTTATCAGTGCTTCATTCACTTTTAAATATGGAATTTAAGCAATGTGAAATATTAATCTTAAAATACTAATTAGGATATATCTTTTCTTAAATAAAATAAAAGAAATAAAATTATTAAGCAAAATGTAATCTAAATAACAAAAAAAAATTACCAATGATTTCGTTATATTGCTAGATCATTTACGGTGATCCGCTTCTTAAAACCCATATATTAAAAAAAAAAAACAATTACGATTGAAATTTGCCTTGTTCAGAAATACCCATTGTTTTTTTTAGAACATAATAATAAAGTTAATTTATTTTAAAATTATATAACAACAAGTTAGCTTTAAAATAAAAAATTGTAATATTTTAAATACTAATGTTAAACTTAATATTAAAAATAATAATAATAGTTTAAAGTTACAAAAGAACTTTTTTCTCTTGGTCATAAGTTGAATTGCTTGTCAGAAATCTTGCATTGTTGCCCAGCTACAGTTGAACAGTATTGTGCACAATTATATTTTTATCTTGGTGCCATATGAAGAAATGTACAAATAATAATATTAAAATCCAATAAAATCTGAGAAGAATATTAATGATCCTGAAAGATAAAATGTTTATTTCAGTCCTTTCTGAAAAACTTTTATCCAGGCATTTAATATCTTCATAGAATAACAGTTCAAACTCCATTTTATGAAATATTTTCTTACATACATTTCAGCCATTGTGTATAACAGATATATTTAATAAATATAAGTAAGATTTGCATTTTCCATCAATCCAAACATCATTAGTAGCAGGCATTATTTAATATAAATTATTTATTTAATACATTTATCAGCAGACATATAGTTGATGAATTAAAATAAATATTTCTTTCTTTAAAAATGTATGATTTTCTTATCCTTTTAAACATATATCTTGTCATTAAATATTTCTTTTTTCTGGTAAAACAGCTATATCATTCAAAGCATATATTAACTAATATAATTTTAATCTTTTAAAAAGATGAATCTAAGTTCATTATTTCCAGATATATTATGCTAAAATATAATTTATTCATTGATCTATTTAATAGAAAGTCCTTTAAAGGGCATAAAAGACATTCAAAAGTCATCTTCCTCAATTTGTCTTTAAATACACCATTCTTAAAACATAAGTCCATTGTGATTTTTCTAGAGGTAAATCTAATGCAAGTTATTAATATCAATTATATGATAAAAACAGACATTCATCATACCATAAGTCATTTTAAATTCAGTTTTAAAAAATAGATGCAGTCTTAATTTTTCTTTCTTTCAAATTTAATATTAAAAATAATATTTTTAATGAATATCTGATTCCTTTTAATAAAATGTAATAAATGAGCTGCATTGCAATATGATAAAGTCATTTCAAATAAATGGTCACTCATACAAACATACTATTTATAAAAATTACAAAGTTCTTATGTAAATCCTCTCTGGTTTTGTTGCAGAATATTTCTTGATATTTGGTATTCATTTCCACAATATTTAAGTAGCCACTATCACATTCCATACAATTATTGAGGTCCTAAACTAAGTTTCATTTCTGACAGGGAAATTTGGCATTTAGTGATTCATTGTTTAAGTTGTTATTCTAATTATATTTTTCTAAAACATTTTCAAGTAAAATAATAATTTGAAAGAAATTACTATTGTCACAGTATAAAAAATAAATATAGTTATAAATTTCAAAACTAAAACTATCTTAATCCAAATCTGTAAATCATTGAAAATCTATGAAAAAATCACAACTGTCTAGACTGGCTTCAACTTCTTTTTTTATACTGATCTTCATCCAATGATCTTATTGGTTAATACTGCTTGTACAAATTTGCTAATTTACATAACTATATCAATATGATTTTTAAAATTAAGTTTTAAAACTATGAGTCATCAATATTGAATATTATCAAATTATTTAATGCCTTAAATATAAAATATTTTTATCTAAAAAATTAAATATTCTTATTAAAACAATTTTTAATACTTAAATAATATGAAATTGATTTTAAAAAATAAATTATTACATTTAAATAAAATAATAATAATTTTAATTATTACTTTTCTGACATTATTTCTAGTCTGAATATTTGCTACACTTTATTATGTATCAAATTTTGTTAACAAGTTAAAACTAAAGTTTTCTTTCAATAACTTTCTGAAAACATGCATATTCACACAATTACCTAATCATGTGATACCTAATAATGTGATATTTTCAGCACTTTTTAAATTAATATTAAATTTACTTATCATTTTAAATAATATTATTAATTTTTCATATTTATTATTATTGTATGAATATGAGGATAAAAGTTAAGTGTGATATTTTATGTATAATTTGATATATAGTTTTTTCAATGTAGATATTATTATTTATAATATTTAAACAAAATAATTACTTTAAACATATAATATAAAATAATTACTTCTACAATTAAACTATTCTATCATTATAGTATCCATTAAATATAATAAATTTAAATTAATACCATATTTTAGATAATTTATTGTATCATTTTATATTTAATTCATCTTACAATGAGTTCAAACTATCTAATGTATCTTTATAAGGTCCTATCTACTAAGTTTGAACCACTGCTAACCATAACATTTAAATTATATGTTGGAAAATAACCCATATTTAAAATTTTTTCATATAGCTATTTATCCAGCCCTTCCTAAACTATGTGTCCCTATTATAAAGGATAAAATATATATATATATATATATATATATTAATGATTATTGGAATAAACTATAACAGATATCATGGTTCATTGGATAACATACACATTTTATTACTTGATTTTTACTACATTGTTGTAGAGTTTACAGATAAGGGAATATACTATGAAAAAAGTGAAAAAAATTTTTTTTCGATCCATCAATCTGGACTGGTAAATGGTAATCTATAAAAAAATGACTATCAACTATCCATAGTTTCACTGAAATATGCACACAAGTGCTCTTAGTATTTCATGCAAGGATACAATGGCAGATTTTTGAGTTCCAGATTTATGGATCAATTGTCATCTCTATATCTTGTAGTATTTGAACTTCTAATGAACAACTGAGTGATAAAGCAATTGATTATTTTTTATGTGTCCACAAATAGCATTCAAATATTTATTTTTCATGGTGAAACTTTTACTATGCAACTTCACATATCTTGTCATTATTAATCTCTTATAAATGGATTAGATATTGTCCTGTTATTACTTACAGTATAGCACCTATAACTTGTTATTCTTAATATATTATCAACTTTGGTTAATATTTCAAGAAAACACGATTGTGTAAATTAATTTATACCTATTCATATCCATGTTTCATACATCTGTATGAGTCTGTATATAATCATTAATTTTCAATTAAATATATTTGTCTGACAATTTTTGAAATTGTTAAAAATAATTATAATTATTTATATGGTTTTTGCAAAGACTGGTCTGGTCTAAAAAGAATTAAAGATAATGGAAAGCCTTAATCAAATAAAAGGAAATAAATTCTCAGTTTTAAATATTATAAATAAATAAATAACAAATCCATTCATTAATATATAGCTGGACATCAAAAAGTTTATTGATCCAACTATATTTATAACTAAATGTTTATATATTCTAAAATTATGGATTTAAATAACTAACTTATATAAAACAAAAACTAGACTCTAATTTTCAGGAATTATTAAAAATTTAAAATATGCTAAAATTTATGTCCATAAAATTTATTAGATAATGTGATGACATAAATAAATAAATATGAAAATCAAGTTAACTCGAATAAAATAAAAATAAGCATTATTTACATTAAAATAATAATAATTTTTTAAAAAAGTAATAAATAAATGAGAAGATATTTTCTCAGACACATATCCTAAATACAAAAATAAAATTTTAAAAACTTTTCCTAGCTTTATATCCTAAGTAAGTATTGATGGTTCATCATGTTTGTTGTTGTATATCAATATTATTAAGAGAGGATCGTCTGAAATAAGCATAAAATTGGCTTAAAATTAAAAATTAAATATAATTATGATTATTTAATGTGTTTTATCCAGTTCTTTAACATCTAAAAATCACTATGGCAGCCTTTAATAATATTCATTTCTTTAGCATTGCCATCATATTGTCATAGCTACTTTATTCATTATACTTTGTTTCTTTATATAATATCTAACATAAGTATTTTATATATCAATTTCTAATAATATACTATTACTACAAATACATGGCTTTGAGCCTTCCTTTACTATATAACAATAAAACACCAAATATTTAAAAACAATATGTAGCTACTGAAGATTGGAGAATGTCTTAAAGATAAACAAATTATACTATTATGTAAATAAATATTAATAAATATTAATCAAAAATTTATAACAACCTTACATTAAAAACAAACATTTTAACCAATAAAATAGTAGTAAACATAAATATAAGCATAAGTTCTAATTTATAACGATACCTGTTTTCTGGAATCATTTCATTGTAAAGATATCTATATGATAACAATCTAAGAAGATTATATATTATAATTTTAATAACAAAATAATTGCAAATAAAAATATTAAATAGAAAATTTAATTTTTTAAAGCAGCTTATAGTTTTCTGTTTAAGTAATTCCCTCAATGCTTTTTTGAAAAATTCCAGAAAGATAATTTTTTTCTATGAAAAGCCATTATTGTAGGTGTGAAGACAATAAGTTGTTTACTCTTTATGGGTATTTTCTACTTCTTGCAATACTTTTTTTTTCATTTTTTTTTTATGTCATAGCATCAGTCGGGAGGCGAACCCATAACCATCTGCAACCAACTACCTGCTTGCAAGGCAGCTGCGATGACTTCTCGGCTAACAACGCTTGACTTCTTGCAATACTTAGATTTTAAATGTTAACGTTTAGCAATATTTTCTTTATGAATTTTGATGAAATTAATTTAAAGCATTCTTTATTCCTAATAACTTTTAAAACAGTCTTTGTTTAAAATGATGTTTCAAGATAAAATTTTACTGCCTTCTAAACAAGTGTTTTTAATTCTTTTAGCCCACTGTTATTAATATGGCTACATCCATATGATTTTTAAAATAAAACATGGAAATATAGAAAGAAATGTCTATATGAATGCAAATTTAAGTACTTAAGGAAGTTTAGTTATATTTATAAACTTTTATTTCTGATATTTTATTTAAGCCATTATCACCTTAGTAATACCCTAAAGATCACATTTTTACTCACATTTTTATCCAATTTGTTTTCAAAGTATATTCCCATTGTTTAAAGATTCACACAATTGCATGTTTGCATGTTATAAGGTTCTTTTTAGATGTTACAGAATTCATTACAATTAAAATATTTCATTATATAATATTTACAATTTAAAATATTAAATAATTTTTTTTTTTTTTAAATAAAGTTATACAGTTTAATAAAATTAAAATATAAAATTATATATATCAAAATATTTTTTTATTTAGCATTATAAAAAATGATTTCATTAATCAATAAACATTAAGTGAAAATTTATACTAAAGTTTTAAAATATTTTTAAATTTAAAAGTAGAAAAAAAAATAAACATGTATGCATACACTTACATTCTAATAAATTAAGGTTATGTTTGCTATTTTAAAATCGTTTTTTAATATATGAGCTAAATATGAATGTTCATTTATCATTTCTGATAAAAAAATATTTATATACATATATAACATATTATGTTTTACGATATTTTAAACTTTATTAATTTCTTGGACACATAATGTATTTAAATAAAATATTAACCCTTGACATCATTTTTATCATGAATCTAAAATTTTCTACTAGTTATTTTTCAAAATACAAAAGATTATTGTATATAACAACATATAAATTTTAACTATCATTTTAAGCTTATAAAAAAATTTCAGAATATAATTAGTATTAAGACCTTTTCTGTATATTACACACACACACATATATATATATATATATATATATTCAAGTCATTATGACTTACTTGAGATTACTAATGTCCTTTTTGTTCCATAAAGGATTGCATCTTTTATAAATTTGTATACATTTCTATTTCAAAGGATTCTTAAAAATTTTACAACATAAAAATATTAAAATCTCAACAATGCATAAAAAAGGCATCATAATAAAAGCTTATGTTAATATTATCATCTGCAGATAAGTACCCTTTTTAAAATATTATTTTAAAATGCATATTGGGTTTATCATTGCTCTCTAATTTCCATTTTCTTTGGCAAAATCAACTCATTTCCTAGTATTGACTGGTTGGTTATCTATCTTTTTTTGGCTATCTTAAAAAAGTTTTAAACATTTTTTTAAATATAGAAATTAATTTTTTATCTTCATAAAATAGAAATAAAAAATAAAGAGTGCTATTTAAATTTATAATCTAGATTATGGTCACTAATGATAATTTTTAATACCTTTTCATATTTTATGATTTCTATTATAATATTACAATTTGTCAATAATGTAAATTTATTTCAAAATTTCTTTGGTAAAGTTGGTGAATATTTCTATCCCTAAAGATTCTTAAAAACATTATTGAGTATGGGTTAAGTTTGGTTGATCTTACTTTGTCATTTGATAATAACAAAACTTTTTATCTTTCTGCTCAATTTATATGCAGTATCAACTTTTGAAATTATCCAAGTCTTCTGATAAATGGATATTTTCTTGTGCAGAATAAATGGTAACTTGATATTTTTATAAAAGACTTAATTATGGCAATTACAATCTTAAATATTATGATAAAATTTATATAAAGATGTTGTGAATAGGTCTTTTGAAAATACTATATTTAATTTTATACTGAATAAACTTGAAATTCACAAATTATTTTTCATGTTTTCAATAGATTCACTTATTTTTGTAAGTTGAGATGCCCGAGTATATAATCACATAATTACTACTACTTATTATTATTGAAAATAAGACTAGAGGTAAATCAGTCATTTTTATAATTGTAGTCATTTGGTTTTTTAAAAATAATGAACATGCAATCTTTTGGGATTTTAAAATTCATAAAGAAGCAGGCATCATAATATTTTTAGAATCATTTTGTTAAAACTGTGGTGCAATAGTTAATTTATTTTATAATCCATGAATATGAGTTTGAGATGGTATTCTGATAAATTGCATTTTCTATAAATAATTTAAAGAATTTCACTTGTTGAACCTAAATATTTAATAATTAAGCTTTTTATAATGAGATTTACTGTTCTTGGTTACTTTAAAGTCTATTTCTAATTATTGATCTATAAATCTGTGAACTCCAATAAATATGAACCAATTTTCTTTATCTTTCCTGTCTAATGTTTATTTAAATAAGAGATTGCCTTGCTTTTATCAGTGTTCTTTTTAAATCAGACTGCTGCAATTGTTTTTAATCATCTATATCACTCGTCTATATGTGTTAATGAAAACCGCATATTGTAATGGGGTTTACTAAATCTTGACACTCAGACAAAAATTTTATTTGGTTTCCTTTGGACCAAAATCAATATTATCAATTTCCATGATTAAAACATTAAATGATCTAGATCAAGAAGCTTAATAAATGTACGTTATTCACCATTGATTTTTTTTATTTTTCAATGTAGAATTTTCTTCATGTTCTTCATATGTAATTGTTTACTTATGATTTTTTTATGTTGGTGAGATTTTGAAATTGTGTGAGCAATTTGTAAGTCATATTGACTTTTTAAGAGTATGTCATTGTTAATATTATATCTTCTTTAGAATTGTGATTAGCCATATGTCCATAATGGCCTCAGATCTTTCCAATGCATTATTGTTTGAGATACTCTAACTTATAATTGATAATTAATTAACTAGAATTTTCTTACTTTGACTTCTATATGACATTTTAATAGTTATTAATTTTTACAGAAATTTGACAGCTCTTCATACTGACAAATAGACATCAGATCAATCATTATACTTATTTTCTTTCATTTATTTTGTAATATCAAGCCAAATTTTTTAAACATATTATATAATGTATAATGATGTGTATTATCTGCCCTTTATGACTATTTCTCATTATCATCATTATCTGTTATTTTTGTTGTATAGTTGTTATTTTAGTTAATTCTAGAAAAGTGTTGATAATTATTCTTAGAATTTAATTTTTATCTTTGATTGTATTCATGTATTTGTTATATACTTTGAAAAATATGATGGAATTGTCTCGTAGTAATTTTTTTAAATATACTGAAGCTATATTGTTAAAGTATAGTTTAATTCGGATTTAAAAGGGAATAGAATATTGATAATAATATTATTTCAATTTTGTTAGTATTCGTTTTATATTGTATTTTAAAATAAATAAATTCTTAATGCGTCCATATTTAGATAAACAGGAAAATAAATTAAATAATTGTATTTATTTTAAATATTTTAAAAGTATGACTAATTCACAAATGAAAAGCCTGGTAATTGATTCAGTCATAGATTTTGAAAGTTTTATTTTATTTTTTAGAAGGAAAAAGTAGAAAATAAAGAAAGGGAAATATAATAGTATTGTTTAAAATCTAAAAATATTTTCCGTCTATAAACTTGAATATATTAAGCTATACTATTTATGGAATCCTATATTGCTTAATTTAAATTATTATTATTAAAGTTTTAACAAGTTTTAAAATTATTATGAAAAAATGAAAAGTAATTTGATTCAACTGGATATCAGCTAATATTCTGAAGATAACAATCCAACATGAATACTGTGAGACAATTTTTTCAAAGAATAGGTTTTTTTAAGATATCCACTATTTAATAATCGACTCTAAAGAGTTAAACAATTTTTATAAAAATAATAAAAAATATTTAGTCTTATAAAACATTGCAGAGCAAAATGCTGTGTACTTATATATTTATCTATAAGGCAATATATTGAAATGGAATAAATAATAATCTTTCTGTAACCGATTTAGTTACATTGAATATATTAAATTATGTAAATCGCAAATCAGACAGACATATTTAATAAAATGTACTATCTTATGTAAATATATATACGTGTGTGTCATAGCTATTTATATTTGCTGCAATAACTAGATTCTTCAGGGGAAAGAATATAATTATTTTCAAAAATCATTTTTTTCTGTGGAAGCATTTTATTTACTTCTGGTCAAAGCTCAGTAAAGATGTATGAGTTTCAATAACAATAACAAATTCAATTAAAAATATGTACAAAAAGAGTAAAAAGAAATAAAATAATAATACGAACTCGTGAGTTTATTATTTATTGACAAATATGGAATTATATTAAACAATTAATTAATTAAATTTATTAGACTATTTTGATAAACATATGCCTTTCTTTCAAATTTTATAATCAATAATTATTTAAATATCTAGAAAGTTTATTGATTACTTTCCAGCATAAATTGTCATGTGATATAGCATTATCATATAATAATAAATAAATAGATAAAAAGTAATTTTAAAATTAAAACAGACTATGCCGAAATGTATTAAGCTTTAAATGAAATAATGATCAACTTTCAATAAACAACTTAAGATTTTAATTGATCATATCTTATTAAAATTATAATAAGTCAGGCATTTTTAAATATGATACATGTATTATTCTAATTAGCACTATAACAGTTTTTTCCTTCTACACTTCTTTCATATATATTTCCAGTACAACTTTTCTTAGCTTATAGGTAAATTTAATATTTATTTCCAGATAAAATCTTAAATGATTTTTAAGACAAATTAAATATGAGATTAAGATTTTCTTGATCAGCTTCAGCGGGTAACCATTAGTTTATATCTTGGTACATTTTCGTAAATTTTTTACATAGGTTCACTTGGTGGAAATGACTTGTTATATGTTTATTATCTATGTAAACTGATGTCCATGATGTTTTGAGACATGCAAGCTGTTGATCTTTAAATGTTTTTTTTTATCTACTCATCTTGAAGTATATTTGTCTAACATAGATTATTTGCTCTCATATTCTACAATTGATTTCTGTTTTTCTTACAATTGGTTTTTGTAACTCTATATGCTCTATTACAACTAACTATCTGTCACAACTCATATAAATTTGTACCTGCTTTTAATTCTTTGTTTTATAAGAAATATTTTGACAATTGTTTTTATAATAAGTTGTTACATTATAACAGGTATTTATTTACTCTTGTTCAGGATGACCTCCAGGCACACACAAAGTTAATACTGAATGGGGTGTGGGAGGATGAAAAGCAAGAGGTGAGATACTTGGATATATAAGTGCAAAGAGACATGATACAACTCAACTACTGCATGATCATTAAGCCACTTGAAATATGAGGCTACACCCACCCAAATTTAAAGTCTCTAAGAGCACATACATTGGCAGGCTTGGCAGCATTCCTGTTTAGAAACCATTATCTCTGTAGATTTAAATTGGACAGAAAAAACAATTTAACTCATTACCTGAAAGTCCTGATGAATATTGAATTTAAACATGGAGCCATTAACAGGAAAGTCAAACAATTTTATAACAAGGTAATAACTAACCCGGCCAAAGAGGATAAACTATATATGCTTTTACCATATATATCTAATTTGGCTAAAAACTTATTAAAACAATTTCAACAGATTTCAATTTAAATTTTCATACACCACCTGTCACTAAAAGACTAATAAATAATTCAAAAACAAGATCACAGCTGATCAATCCCCTCAGGTTGTTTACAAACTCACATGCCCCCATAACAGCTGCAGTGTGGCATATTATGGAAAAACACGAGCCGCAATCACTACCAGAGTATCGCAACATTGATTCTTATATAACAGGGCAAGAATCACATCTGAAAGTAACTCAATATTTTTCGAATATCAAAGGTCCACAGGCAACATATTTGAACATACAATGGCTGAAATGTTTTGCACTGAGTGCAATGACACTAAGCACAAGATAAAGGAGACTTGCTTTATCACAGAAGACCCCAACTCCATCAGTAGGAGAAATGCTTGCTTCCCTATTTCAAAAAAATGGGTGATCTAAGTGATTTGCATATATACATCTCTATTAGACAAGTTAACAACAAACATTATTATTATAAGCTATGAATATGGCAGCACGAAGTTCTCAAAAGTGCTAAGCAAGTATAAACTTTTAATATAGCTTCACAGATGTGCATTTTAAGCACAGTATATAGATTATAAACTATAAGTGAAGTAAAACTAAGCTGTTTATTACATAAATACTTTAATTTTTTAATTATTTAATTCAAAACAAAAAAAAAAAACAATTCATTTTCATCTACGTAATTCTAACTATAAAATAAAATCACAAATTATATTTAATTTACATAAATAAAAACGAATCAACCTTTTTCAAATACATAAAAAATACTAGCTATATCTGAAGCTTTGCTTGCATAAATAGAATAATAACAAAAATAAAAGTATACATATGTATATATAAAGAAGATATATTCTATGCAGTAGAAATTTTTTAATGTTCCATTGTCTAAATTCCATTTTTGATTTTTGATGTATTGAATACCAAATAAAAATTTCCCTCACTAATTTTCTCAATTTTTCTAGTTGACCCCTTGCATTAGTAGAAATTTTTATAATTAAACTGCATTTATATATTTAATTTTTGATTATCAAATAGAAATTTTTTCTTGCTAATTCTCTCTATTTCTCTAGATGAATCTTCACATTAGTAAATAGTATGATAATTAAAATGTATTTATGTGTTCTATTTTGGATTTTTTATGTATTGAATGCAAAATAAAAAAAATTTCTTGCTAATTCTGTCTATTTCACTAGCTGTATTCACACATTAATAAAAAGTTTGATAATTTTTATTTTTTTTTATGTAATAAATACCAAATAAATTGTCCCTCACTAATTCTACCCATTCCTCTAGCTGTACTCTCAAATTAGTAGAGGATTTGATAATTAAAATATATTTATGTATTATTTAAATTTCATATCCAATTTTTGATATATTGAATACCATCTAAAATTTTATTATTTTATTAAAAACTATAATTTTCTTCATTTCTCTAACAATACTTTTACATTACTAGAAAGATTGATAATTAAAATATATTTATGTAATATTTACATGAATTAATTCTTAACAACAGTATTGAAAAAAATATATTTTTTATTAAATATAATAAACAATAATTTTAAAGGAAACTATTTTATATTTCTCTTGTGGTAATTTTTTAAATGGGTACAAAATTTTAATATAATGGTATTTGCAAGTGGGAAATTAAATGCATGGTCCAAATGAAATTCAATTAATTTAAAATATGTTCACACAAAAATTAATTCTCTTCATTTTTCTAGTATGTATTTCAGTCCACTGATGACAACATTTTCCAATATCTGCAATCTTTTAATCAGTGCTGTCTTCATTTTGAATTTTTATGACATAATTATATTGCTGGTTGCCAAAAATTTTTAAACAATAAAGTACCATAGAACAAAAATTTATATCCTATAAAATTATCCACAAAAAAAAAAAATCATACAAGAGTCATCAAGATTCATGCAATATTTGTTGAATTATAAAGTAACAATTATTCATTGATGTATTTGAAACTAAATTCAGCTGGATGTACTCAACAAACAACCAAAAATCATAGCCTATGAAATTCCCCACATAAAAATATCATGTAAGATTAATTAGTATCAGTGCAATATTTGTTTGGTTATAAATTAACAAATATTTATTGATGTATTTGGAACTAAGTTTTGCTGGATTCTATCTTCCTCCAAAAATGGAATTATTGATAACAATATTTTCTGGGGTTTTTTTTTTCTAATATCTTTTTTATATTCTTTTTCATCTTATTTATAACACATAATAATGAATTGCACTATTCTCCACACATGCTGTAAGAACTTTCTTAACAGCAAATATTTATTTATCAGACTTCAAGGAAAATTTATAATAAATACCAGCTTATCATTATTGAAACATTTCATTTTTAATTGATTGTAGACAATGGGTCTTTATGAATAAGGATATTTCAGACTCAGTTCTATTTTCCTTAATCATGATCATTTGCCAAAAAGTTCATTAGCAGGAGCAGAACTTATGTGTCATACATTAGGTGTTTTTATATTTGTTTAAAATGACTTTAAATTCTTTAATAGTATTACCATCATATTTAACTTTTTCTATGACATCAATATCAAATTTGGTGTAATCTAAATTTTTATATTGCTTATAGCTTTCTCTACATCATTTGCATTGAATTTACATTTATCTATAGTTTGCACATGAAGTTTAGATTTCTTAATATTATCTTTGTGAGGTTCATATTCTTTTCAGGTATCTGCATCAATTTTAGATATGGTTCTGGATCTGTTTTGCAATAGATTTTAGTGCCTATATATTCTTACATTTATTTAGAATATTTGCATTAATTTTAGATTTTTTTTAATAGTTTTTCCACCTAGTTTAGATTTATTTAGTTCTTCAGTTAAACTTTTTTTTCTGATTTCCTTTATTCTTTTAATTTTTCCTATGCCCATTATTTCCTTTATACTTTCTTTTTTATTATTTCTACATTCATTAAAATATGTACTTTTTGACCTTGTTTGGTTTTTCATTTATGTTTTCCTATCTTTTGTCTTTTTTTTATTGCTTAACATTTTCTGTTTATCTGTCTTGTCTTGTTTCTTTTACTTTTTGTTTTCTTTCATCATTGTTTCTTTATTGACCTTGACTTCTTCAAGTTTTTGCTTTATTACTTGCTCTATCATTTGGTGATTTATATTTTTTGTTTTGCTTTCAATTCATGACACTATTTATCATTTTTTGTTCATTTCTATCATTCTTTTGTCTTTGGAGTTTGTGTTATCCATCTCTTTATTTTTTTGTCTATTAATATAGATAAGTGTTCAATAGTACAGATTGTTCCTAATATCTCTTTCCAATTTTGTAAATATCTTTGATTTAGATTATATCAATTAAATATATTTGAAAAAGTTTTTCTTAATCTCTCCAAAATTCTTCTAATATATCTTGATATCAGTTAATTTCTTGATGTCTCAGTCTACAATTATTATCTGAATTTACTCTTAGTCTTCATCCAAGCTATTATTTCTCTATGTGTTCCAACTCCAAATACTGATGCTAAGTGTGACCAATCTTAACTAATATGGCATACTGTAATCATGGTCAGTTCTCACATGTTGAATCACCATATGTAATAAATTGTCTAATATTTTTATAACTAATATATTTGAATTCAATATGTTACTGGTAATTTATACTCCAAGTTGGACTGCTATATTTAACAGAACACACTATCCCATATATATATATATATGTGTGTGTGTGTGTGTGTAATTATATAACTGAATATTTGTAAATACAGTAACTAAATAATTAAAAAATATTTTATCCACTTAGGAGCGCTTTCGATTATCCCAGTAATCTGTGTCAACTAAAGCTTTGAAATGCTAACTTTCCCACAATTCCATGATCTTAACGTTTGCTGCTTGCCTGTTAATTAAGTCATGTTTATATTTGTATATTAGCATAGCTTCCTTTATTTTATTTTTATTGTTATTTTTTTCAGTTTGCAATATTTTTACAATATTTTGTAAACCAAATACAATTAATGAGTTGTTTAAGGAATTAAATGGTTTGAAAGGCCTAAGATGGATAAAAACAGATGAAGATTTAATGTGCGTTCAGTTTCTTGATCTTAAAATAACTAGAAATCAATGCTTGCTGGATTACTGTATGACCATTAAACCAATAGTAAAAAGAGGTTATATTCCATATAAATCAAACGTGCCAATGTCACACAAAATGGCAGGTTTGAAGTCCTTCTTATTTAGAAATAATAGTCTTTGCAAATATTCATCAGATAAAGGCAAAAATATTGAAATATATTCGAATGAATTGTTAAATGTTGGCTACAGTTATAATCACATATATAATGTTATTAGAGATTTTAATACAAAATATAAAATAAAAATTTTAATAATAATATTGATTCTCCTGCTAATAAAAAAATATGGATGTCAATCCCATATATTTCAAATTATCAAGTTAAGTTTATAAGGAAAATTTATAAAGATATATGTGATATTACATTTTACACACCTCCTACATTAAACAAATTAATAAATAACTCCAAAGATAAAACCTCATTTATAAATAAAAATTGTGTCATTTATAAATGGATATGTAGGTGTGGAAGTGGATATATAGATGAATCTAGATGTACATTGGAAAAAAGAACTAAAGAACACTTGCTATTATTAAAACGTCTTCAAAAATCGAAACAAAATTGCATAGTAGATAATAATATTTCAGCATCTGTTTTTTACAACCATAATAAATCATGTATTTATGGTTTTGACTTCAATTTTAACAGTGTAAAAATATTGCAAATTGAAAAAACTAACAATAAAAGAAAAATAATGGAAGCTATGCTAATATACAAATATAAACATGACTTAATTAACAGGCAATCAGCAAACGTTAAGATCATAGAATTGTGGGAAAGTTAGCATTTCAAAGCTTTAGTTGACACAGATTACTGGGATAATTGAAAGCGCTCCTAAGTGGATAAAATATTTTTTAATTATTTAGTTACTGTATTTACAAATATTCAGTTATATAATTATGTATGTTGCTTTAAAAATACTGACATTGAATCATAATATTATTACATATATATTGTAATGGTATATAAAATGCCATTACATTATTTTAAAATAAAAATAAAAAGATCATAAATAAAAATTGATTTATTAAAAAAAAAAAAAAACTTAACTTAAAAACTGAAAATTAAAAGTTGTTTAACATATATATATATCACACAGATGGGAAACTATTTTAAAAATAAAAATATTTGAAAGTATTTTTTTTTGTAAAAAAGTAAAGATGTAAAGATTGATATTTTTGAAAATAGAAATAGTATTGATTTCTATAATCTTAGAAAATGGAAATGATTGTTGTATTAATTAAATGATTGTTCTAAAGCACACTAGCCCTTGGGGCACTCAAATAATTAAATGATCAGATAAGAGAATAAAAAGAAATTAAATGACCAATGCAAGCATGAAATGACAGCACGGATCGTAAATGAAACATGAGAGGATTAGTGACATCTTGCTCATTGAATCCGAAGATTTGATGCTAAGAGACTAATAAAAATATAAAAGCCAAATGATTATTATAATTGGGATCTTAGAGCTGACTATGAATATACCGTTATAACTAGCTATATTGCAGATTTTCCAATGTAGAAGTCTGTAATAAATTTAATTTTCCAGACAACCAGCTGAGGCCTCTGGATGACAGTTCCTGACCAAATGCATGGCAAGTAGCAGTTTTGTTTCAAAGAAGGACAAACAATCTACGAAAGCGAAGATGGACCTCTAAATCTGCTCAATCCATAAAGTAAGAACTCTTGTGTTTATCTAATAGGAATTTTTCCTAAATTTGCAATTAATAGCTAAAAATAAGAACTATTATCTGGCCTAAAGAATTCAAATCAATTATTATTAATTTTGTTTTTATGCATCTGTTTAAGCAATCATTTTCATTTCTTTTTTTTTTTTTTTTGTTATAAGTGTTAATTAAAATATATCAAATTAAAGTTGGGTGTAGATAGCTGCATGGATAAAAATTAATAACTATGTTTAAATTCTTTTATGTTTATTTTAAGGGGTTAATTTCAGGCTATTTGTTTTATAGTTATGACAATGCTTGTGGAGGGATATATGGCTGTTTGTATCAATGTAATGTGAAGCATGTTTAGCATACCGGGCAACACGCCCAACTAAATGCATGACCCCAAAGAGGCAGTCATATTGTTGCAATGGTTGCAGATGTATTTCCTGTGCCATTGACCCCTTGTAACTCTATGGACAGGGATTTATAAGTCAGAAGAAAAGACCGCTCTCCCCCATACATAGCACTCTTTAATTAGTTTATATACATGATTTCTTCACCAGACAGATGCTCATTCCTGTACTGGATGAGGATCATATCCTTCAAATAATATCATGCTGTCATTTGCACATTCCTGTCAGCGTGATTTTATGCTAGCATCTTCATATTGCATTGGTTGTGACTATATATCTGGAAGCAGGTGTTGGTTTGGCTACGAACTTTTAGTCTGAGATTGAATGAGTGTTTTGATAAGTTTTTTTTTAAGTGAGAAATCTATGTAGCCTATCTATACTCAACATGCTCAAGTAAAATATTATTAAAATGTCCATTTGTGTGGTCTATTTAAAATAGTAATTTAAATTTAAAAATTAATGTTAAAATCGAAATATAAATTTTATTCCTCAATTTTAAATATGTGTTAATAAAATCTGTTGTGTTATTAGTACTGGCAGTGATCTAGTTTATTTTTTTAATAAATATAGTTTAAAAGCTCTGCTACTCCATGAGCTAGTGGCAAGGGCAAACGGTCAATAAAATAAAAGTTGGATTTTTAACAGTGCGTATCTGCCTATTCTATAAATTTTCTAGGTTCAAATGTTCTAGTGGTGCCCTGTATGGCAGATACCATAAGACTGGAATCTTCAACATCACACCATGACCATTATAATATTGTAACTGTATATTTAACACTGTTGATTAGAAACTATAGCAACACTATTCATTAACTCTTTAGTCAATTTTAGCTAGGGGCACATAAATAAACATTTTATTAGACAATAATAACATTAAATAAAAATAAATATTTTATAATTATTACACCTATAATATACAATACTTACATCTTAAATGCCAATAATATTCTTTCACAAACTAGACAACTTAATCTACATTCTTTCATACTACACTAGAAATGTACTTTTTCTAAAAAAAAAACAACATTATAAAATAAAATAACAAATATACTGGAGACATTAAGGATTTAGGTATATTATTTGTAATCTACTATTGTGAATGCAGTAATGAAATTATATATAATAAAGAAAAAAATAATAACTTTATCAAGACAATAGATTTTATTATTTACACATTCATTTTTAAAATGAATGAAGTCAATTCATAATTTTTATACACTACAATTAATAATAAATATTTCTTTTACTCAATATTACATGTTGTAATGGCAACATATTTCAATGCTCTCCAGGTTCATGCAATCACTATTAAAATCAAACAAGAAGAAGAATTAAAAAAAATTATGACAAATTTCACCACATATTGAAATTGATTTCAAATTTCAGTAGGTACAATAATTCTCTACTGATAATTTAAAAAAAAAAAAAAAAAAAAACTAACAACAGTAACTCTACTATTACTTTGAATGTATACAATTAATGATTTCACTCAAATATATATCAATGTCTGTTCTTTTCTTTTTTTTTTTTTTTCATTTTTTATATATTGTTTAATAATTTAATTATCATGAATCCTGAATATTCCATCAGTATTCCCACTAAAATGACAAAATTTTATTCATTCTTTTAATCTCATCTTCTCTATATATTTCAATTACTTTATTACATACCTCTAATTAATATGCCAAAGATACCTTTATTAACAAAGAATTGGCTCACCTAGTGTTTTATTAACAATACACAATAAAGTACAATTATACATCTATATTCTTTTTATCCTTCATAAAACTTTCCAATCATAGTTGGCAAAGTTTTACCATAAATTTGAAAATAAATAATCCTTCATATCTTTATAACTTATCAATAATATTACCTGAAATTTATTATAACTAAACAATATGACATGCTATGCTCACGGTTTCTTATATCTAAATCAATTAATTCATCATTCTTACCATGATATCACACATTAATAAAGTTTCTTTCATATAATGCATTTTCAATTTGTTTTCCAACACAGTATTCCTTTTAGGATTACATTCACTATTCAACATTGAAGATAAATTTTTGTTTCAAAGGTTTTATTTTTAAAACAAATTATTCAGTGCTCTCACTATAATTTATTTAAGACCAAATATTACTAACTAACATCTGATAGTTGTAGTTCTTTATCATTCATGATATTGCACTATTGTACAAGCATCTGTATATCCCACTTATTTAAGTGATTTTAAAACATTCCTATCTTTAGGATTATATAACTCTTCAAAATAATACAAGAAGCTATGAACATAAATACTTAAGATATCATTTCTTCTTCTTACTACATCCCATGATATTTATCTTCTATAATACTATATTTGTATCATTAATTATTTAGTTCTGGTATCAAATATTTCTCAACAATCAAAAAAATATCATACTGCCATTCTATAATTACCTTTTGTTTATCAGATTATATCTTAAATTTATCAAAATATCAAATACAAATCTTACAACTTATTTTAAACACATGCAGTCATATTATCATTAACTAATATAAGGTTCAAATCCAACATTAAAGCAATATTTTTTAATTCTATAATACTATATGGCATATTAAGCTTTACCTGAAAAATGAGTCACATTTATTCAGATTTTAATTCAAGATGTCAACAATAATACTCGTTAATTTGTTAATCAGATCATGGGTCTTCAAGGATCTAAAATCATCCAAACTTATAACAATATTAAACTGAAATTAAGCTCTCCCACTCTCAATGTAATTTTCACCTGTTCTCACCTGAATAAATAACAAAGAAATTTTACTACCCATTTTATCATCTGCCATATAGTCAATCAGTCACTTTAATATAAATTTTCTCATGAAATGAAGATTTAATTGGTTTTTTAGAGGATCTATCTCTCTTTTCCTTTGTTATTATATTACATAAATTTTTCCTTGAAGTATTTGCTTAGTTCATTTTTTATAGCAGTGGTCTTCAACCCTTGGTTCATGGACCGGTGCTAGGCCTCAGAAGTTTTTTATTGGTCCACGGTAGACTAGCAGGAAAGTTTGTAAAAACAAAGTAATAAGAGTTTAAACTTTTAATTAATATAAACAATTTTTATTTATTTTTTCATCTCATTTTTACTCAATTAAAAAAAAAGAGACAGAACAAAAACAAAATCTAATCAATCATACATAAATTAATTTGTTTTTGTAGTTATCATAGATGTTTATGGGGGGGGGGGGTTAAATTAATTTTTTTATTATTTTTCTAAAACAATTTTAAAAAAAGTTTTTTATTATACAAACTCCATATATATAACTTCATCTAAGGCTAAGCAGTTTACATCTTTAAGAAAATTTATCTATAGACTTCTGACGGTCTGTGAAACCTTCTCCTTATTTTTGCGGTCAGTGAAACCTTATTCTTATTTTTACAGGTCCGCAGGTGTGAAAAGGTTAAAGACTAGTGTTCTATAAGCTATATACATTTTTTTTCCATTATTACAGCTGCAACTCTTTCAATAATTATTATCCACCTTTTCCTTACTGTATAAAATATGTTTTTATAAACTTGTTTCATGTGTCTATTTTCTATGTTATGATACAAATTATTCTCTAAATTCTCAATTTCTTTGAAAATAATTTTATTTTCCAACCATACTTTATTTATAATTCTTTGACTATCTTTAGTCTTTACTTCTTCATTTTGTTGAACTTTTCAATATTTACAAGCTTCTTATCTATGGTTTTCTGCTCTCCTATCACCTTATTTTTAATATCATCAGAACAATTTATTTCTATTTTTTCAAAATTTTCAACCATAGTTATTGTTTTGTTAGAAATCTGCTCTAACACTCTATAATTTATTTTTACTTTATTAGATTCCATTTTTATATGACTTTGAGTATTATTTAATTCTCTTCTAATAGCATTTATCTCTAATCTCGAAATTTTCTGAGCATCCTCATGAGCTTGCTCAATTTTATATACATCTCCAATTCTTAATACCCAATTTTACATCTCTTAATTTCACCATCTAAATCATAAAATCTAACTTTTTAATCTTTTCTGGGATTTATCTAAGTGATCTTTCAAGGCATTAAACCTGCATTTATATTTATTATCAACTTTCTTTAATTTAACATCCAAATTATATTTGAACTCTTCAAATCATGCATTCATAGCTTTTAATTCAACTTTAAATAAGTATAATATATTATTTACATCTCTTAATTTTACTTTTCATATTTTTTCAACTTTGAATTTCAAACTTATCATTCATTTTTTCAAACTTATTATTCATATCTTTTCTTAGTTCTTTACTTTCTTTGCTTTGATTCTTTATTTCTTCCCTCAATTTCCTAAACATTCCCTGAATAACACTTTCAGGTTCTGATAATGTTTCAGCAATATTGTTTTCCAAATTTGCTTATTTTTTATAGTAAAAACAATATACTTTCTTTAATCAAAACAAATTATAACAACACTAAATTATTTTACTGTTTTGGTATAACATATTTAACCATTCAACCTTCAAATTAGACAAAAACCAACAAGGGAATTACAATAATAACAAAATTTATGTTAGTTTTTTTTTTTTTTCTTTTTAAAAGTATATGATTATTAAATGGATAGAATGATTAGGCAAAAGCAATAGTATTCGTCCATTAACTGGACAGATTTATCGAGGATTAGTGAAGAGCAACAATTTATTGAAAGAATGAAAATTAATTCATAGGTTTAAAACACGTAATATTTCTTTGCTGTTAAAAATGGATATTACCTAATTTTCAATGATGAAATTTAAATGCTAACCACAGAAAATGTACACAAGGATTACGTTTACCTGCCTATACAATTTTATGAGATCGATGAATTATTTATATAAGATATAAATTGGCTCAATTGTCATTGCATTGTCATGGATGAAACTAGGGTCTGTTATCTTGCAATCTTTTATGAATCAAATCCTTGTTAATGGAAAAAGATATTTTCATTGCATCGTCATGGATATAAACCAGTGTTTGTTTACTTATACATAAACCAAATACCTGCTACATGAAAGGATATTTTGGATATCTTAATATCATAACTAACAAAATGTTCTTCAAGTTTGACTATAAGTTTATAAAAGTATTTTATAATCAAATAATGAAATAAATTTATGAATAGAATCGGTGTTTATTTAATCTTTTTATGTTTCTCCTTGAATCATTCACATACATATGTGCGTGTATGTATATATGTGTTTTCATATATGATTATTTATATCATTCTTCTCTAGACCTTTTTAGTTATCAGTTGCAGAGTTTTAATGCAATTACGAAAGATACAGTAACTGAACAATTCATAAGTATTATTTCACCTATATTTAACATTACACCTGATCTTGTTATTTTTACATATAGTTATTAAAGCAATATCTATATCTAAAAATTAGAATGAACGTATATATCATCAAAAAGCCCTTTGATATTTAAAATGCAACTCTTCACAGCTTTTCGATATATTCATTTTGTCATCAACATGACTCTTGCAAGGAACGCTTCTATATATATATATATTTTAAGTGTCCGGGCAAATTAATAAACACACACACACAGTACTGTATTAACTGATTTTAAATATAGAAATAATGAATATCACAAAGCTGGATTTTTTAAATTCATTTAAACAACCCTAATAAATTTAGTGCCAAACTATTTTGTAGCAAAGTCAATTTTTTTTCTAAAAATAGCAATATAATAAGTATAGCTTTTATATCTTTAAATCAACACTATGTTAACAATAAGACACTTAATTCATAAACATGCAAACTATTCCCCTTCTCTAGATATATCCATTTCATAATCAACAATGACCTTTATCAGTCCCAAGTATAATGCCGATTAAAATAAATAAATATTTAAAATGCAGACTAAAAAATAAAGTTATTACAGCATATGTATATATACACACAAATTGTAATGTTTGTATATACGTGGATACACTCATACAAAATTGGAAATGTAAGTATCACAAGTGTGTGTACAAATCCAAAGTATTGTAATAACTATAATTGGGGTAACTATTTTTATTATTATTATTGACCCGTATCTTGGAAAATGGATAGATCTAGAGGTGGTTGTATTGTTACAAATTAAATGATTTGTTCATGATTTTAGTGTTGACTTCAAATTAAAAATATAAATATCTCATTGTTGGTAAAATGTATGTGTGTGTTTGTATTTTTATGCATATATTATCATTATTATTATAATCATTTAAAATAATCAGACATTTTATCTATGTCATTTAGCAAAATGTGCAGCTCTGCTCTTCATTTTTCAATGGTATCTTGCTGGTTTGATTGTAAAAAGTCAAGGAGTAGGTAGATCATTTTTTCTTAATTTTAACACGCTCTTAGTCTTGGGGTTGAGATTTTCATTAAATGCTACCCACCTACTAACATCACTGCTAGCTTGAGGAATACTGGCTGGAATAGGCTTTAACTCTGTTGACTGATTCTATAATTAGATCTTTAGGAAAAGCACTACATAGACTAAATTAGCACAATTACGTTTAAAAAAAATTAAAAAATATTATTATGAAAATACCCATCTCTACCTCTCTCTTATGTACTGAATGCCTCATCCATTAAAATAAAATAAAAAAATCGGCCGTTTATAATAACGCTCAGCATGAAGGTTTAGATCAAAGGTGGAATTCAAGAGGGTTTTTCTTCATTCAAGAGCTTTTATTTTAAATTCTGTATGAGAGCACATAAAAAAGAAACATTTATGATTAAGATCTGGAAATCATTTTTTCTATTTTTTCTCATGAATGAAATTCTAGATTAAAATTATTATACTTAAAAACTTTTCTACTACTGCACTTCATTTAAAGAAATATGCCTTTAGCAGTCTGACTGAAATTGAATACTGTAGGTTAATCATCTTTCCAGTTTTATTTATGTAAGTCATTTTATCTTTAATTTTAAATACTCAGATGCATGCAGACACATACACATTTATAAGATTAGCTGGTCCAGAAGTTATAATACGTGTAATGCCTGTATCTACATTTAAACTTCAGGCACAATACTTAATATTTATAAACCATATGTATTATATACGATTACACACAGCTCCCACATAAAATAAAATTGTAATGTATTAATATTGTAATAAACAATAAAATACGAGTTAGAGCTGCCAAGAATTTTACAGGTTTATATCTTTAAAAGAGTTGCCAATTACATACACAACGAATATCATTACTGGTCTTTTAATGCCCTTGTTATAGGGTAATGGATTCTGAATGCCAACGTCCGTAAATCACGGCTGAATCCCGTTCTTCTGATAGTCAAACTTTTTATTAACTACCGAGTATACATCATTCTATTTTTTTTAAAATTATATTACCTTTTGTAACAACTTTTTTTTTTTTAGAAATACTAATTATAATTATAAATATTATTACATACACTTATTGAATTTTAATAAAACAAAATTAATGTATATTTTAAAAAAATTATCAGCTTTCACTGTCTTATTTGTTTTTACTGCATATTTTTAAGTTCTTTGTTATATATTTTTTTCTCATGTGAAATAAAAAAATCAAACCAATGAATGTTGATAGTTTGCATTCTAATTGAAGCATCCATTTTTTTTTTTTTTAAAATGATATAACTAATTACCATATTTTCGCGCATATATCGCACACACACGCTAATAACACGCACCCAATTTTTTTTAGTAATTTGTTCTGTCGTGTTTTTTTTTTAATTATACAAATCTATAAATAATATTTATAATAGTAAAAAGAAAATAAAAACAATACGGTACTTAATACATGTAAGATATTTAATGGCAGTTTCTAACCCGTAAGTACCAAAGCATAAATTAGATACATTGATTTAAATATTCATTCTTTTTAACCAAAATGTTTTAGTGAAACTTCTATATATATATAAGTGGAGTACAAGAATAAACTGCCATTTATTTTTGATAAATTTTAACTTACACTTGGTTAGAGAATATTTTAAATATTTATTGTAAGGTGTTATGAATTTTAATCTCGAATCGATCTATTATATACTATGAGGCCAAAATTAGCCACTCTTGAGATGACGATGAGGCAAAGCCTCAGAACTTGCTCAGAAATAGCAATTTTCTGTTAATAACTAAAGTATATATTACAATGTATCTATTATAATGTATGCTAAAATGTGATACTTGTATTTTTCTTAATAAAAAAAAAACACAATATATATATATATAATTAAAAACAGTATAATTCACTTTGTGAGACTTCTTTTTATTCCCCTAAATAAAAAAATACATCAAAAACAAAAAAAAATTGCAAACATGATAGTGTTAAAAAAACTATGGAGGCACTAAAAGGCATCAATGGAAATACATTTAGCCTGGTGTATTGCATCAAATGAACAGTGATTTGAAGGAAATTCAATTTGTAATACCTAAAAATAATTACACAACTTTTTACTACAAAATTCCAATTTCTTTTAGGTTCCCCCTCATACTATTTTGAGAGAGGTATAAAAATTAATCATATGATTAATTGCTCAGGAAGTCCTATGATATTTGATTTTCAGAAGTGATAGAATTGAACTATAATTCACAAATTTTTAGCTCTAAGGTTCACTATTGTGCTAACAAATATTTTTGAGTAAATAAATCATAAGCAGACTTAAAATTAATTTGAATAATATATAAAATTCTATATTTTTTATTATATGCATTCTTTTTATACAGTTTAATAACATGAATTGCTTTTACTCAGTCCATAATATTATGAGCAGTTGATATTTAACAAATATTGTTATGGCTGTCAATTAAAATATATTATTAAAAAAAAATAAAATTTAGCTTTTATTGTTTCTCTCACATAGATTAAAAGTAAATCTGTAATTTAAAATTATTTTTTTTTATTTTTTATTTTTTTTGTTATTTATAAACTTAAGTGTGCGTGATTCTGTGACCATCTTTAACATATTCTACAATTTTTCAATTATGGAGGTATGAATAATTGAAAACTTTCTACATATTGTACTCTTTTATATTGGTTCACCCCATCATAAATTAAATTGGAAGTAAATATTAGGAAGTATAATTCTAGATTTTATAAAGTAAATATATTTATTTATTTATTTTAGTTGTTCTAGGGCTGGAACCTAAGATTAGTTAACCTGAAGTAGTATAAATTTGATAAATCTTGGTTAAAGTAGTTATTTTAAAAGCATATTAGAGATAAAATATAAATTAATAATAGTTGTTAATAATTAATTGTTTATAATATTTAAAATTGTAGTGAAGTTCAAATATAATTTTATAAATAAAAATATGCATTATAAATATAGTTAATCGTGTCTGTGCGCATCTGATATTATAAAGCAATGGCTATCTCTGGTGAAATCGTAGTTTATTGTTAAAAATGAATAAAATAATAATTGTTTATTAATTTTATGTTGAAAAGTTTATAAAATTAATTTAGGGTTTCAAGATAAAAAGTAAAATGATCTAAATTGTTTTACAGTAATTTGTATTTTTTTTTTAAGTGTCATAGCATCGGCCGGGATGCGAACCCGCAATCCGGGCAACTGCCTGCAAGTGCAAGGCAGTCGCGCTGACCTCTCGACCACCATTCAGTTTATTAAAGATATTGTTTTTGTTTTTTTTATTAGTAAATATTTTGAACAGATAAATTTTGTTTTAAAAGATAATAAAGCTATATGTAACTAATTAAGTAGTTATAACAAAAGAAATAGAACAATTAATTAATGCAGAGCACAATTTTGGAATATAATAAAAACAAGCAGACGTTGTTTTGAAAAAAAAAATGGAGAAAAAAAAAGATTACAGTTTGGAAGAAAATTAATTTCATTCTTCTTTAAAAGTTTGTTTAAATTCTTTTAAATATCATTATTAGTAGTTTAAAAAAGTAACTAATTACAATCTATTTGATAATTTAAAACTATAGTATAAAGTTTTTCTGTTAAAATAATGGAGTGAAGGAAGTTTAAGTCTCTATTGGAAAAATCAGTTTTTAATAATTTGGGAAATATCTTGGAATCATTATATTGCTAAAAAATACTAGAATAATGAAAGGAAAAAGCTGTGAATTCATGCAAAAGTGCTATTAATTAACAAAGGAATTTAATAAAACAACAGTGAGTATTATATTAATACATAATTTAGTTATTAAGCAAGCTGAGGACCCATACGCCATAGACATAATAGAATTTATAAAAGATTAAGTTGGAATTTATGGATGAGCTAAAAGAAAATTATTCATGACAAAGTGGATTATAAATATTTTAATATAGTAAAAACTAAATTAGTAAATAATAATAGTGGAAGTATTTGCCTACGGAAAGTTGGACTTAATATTAAAAGAGAACATGCAGAAGTGTGTCTGACTGATAATTTAAATTGTATAAAATATACAAAAAAATAGTTTGTTATTTTTAGTAAAGCTATTATACTGAGAGAGTGCAAACCTCTCAAGCGCTTAGCCAATCATATTGCAAATACTGAGACAGAGAATTTAACAAAAAAAGAGTGGTTCCACTCTCTTCTTTACTTGTCTTTCTATATATCCAAGCCAGTCCAAAGTACTTAGATCTGAAAGCATAAACTCAGTGAGTTGAGTGTGAAGATATTTAAGATTCATGCTTTCATATCTAAGTACTTTGGACTGGCTTGGATATATAGAAAGACAAGTAAAGAAGAGAGTGGAACCACTCTTTTCTTGTTAAATTCTCTGTCTCAGTATTTGCGATCTGATTGGCTAAGCACTTGAGAGGTTTGCACTCAGTTTAATTTCAATACCGTCTGCGCTTTGTAAAAATAAATATTAAAGCTATTATATATAATGAACTTTAAAGATAAATTGTTCATGGTAGAGGAAAATTAGAAAATTAAAAGGAAGTCTTGATATGGTACAAAATAAAAAGAAAAAAAATTAAAGAAAGATTTTATTTACATTTGTAATAAGACTGTAGTATTTTGGTATAAAAATAAATTAATTATTTATAGATAAAATGAAATGAAAAAGCAAGATAAGTGTGAAAAAATTAAATAACTACTGAGGACAAATAATAAAAAATAAATATGGATTTTAATGGAAAGAGTTAAATAAACTGGTGAAATAAACATTATGTTGTCTAAAATGTATAGCATATATATTGATAATCATCTCAATCTGTATTAGAAGAGAAGATTGTGTGAAAGATTATATTCACAGGATAACATTTACAAAGAATATTTATGAGATTATGTAAATATGGAAATAAAGTGGTGGATATGTGAACCTGTAACCTGATAATAAAAGCAAGGAGTTTGCAATAAAATATATAATATGCAAGTTAAAAAAATGTCATGTTATCCAGGAAAAGAAAATGTTAAATTGTAAATAATTTGTTCGAGTTGGAATTTTGCATTTTGTTATATTATTATAAGAATAAGAAGAGCAGAAGTGGGAAGGAAACACCAATGCATAGTTAGTCAAAAGTGTTTGAAACAATTTGGTTACCATAGAAATTAAAGCTCTTTAAAGATGAACTGGGTAAAATTGTATTACGTTTTTAAAAAAAAACTTTTAACATAGTATTTGGATATTGTTAAGTATTATAAGTTAAATAATTGTTATTTATATAGGAGAATAAGTAAATGCATAAAAAATAATAATTTATTTTAATTATTTATTTGTGTAACTAATTGTTTAAATTTTTTTTATTTTATTAAACATTATTAAATGACTAATAATAAATGGGGATAAACAATAAGCTAGGAAAATATACATATAAAAGTAACAATCAATAAAACAAATCATATATCATGTAACATTGCTTTTATAAGCTTGTATTTACAAATATGTATTATAAGGAGTGCACTAATAGCTCACACAAGCTCTTATTGAAACCAATGGGTCTGGGGATAGGAATATTCTAGATAGAGATTTTAAATATCTTTCTCCTACCACACTTATTAATAAGAGTTTGTTTGAGCTATTGGTACACTCCCTATAATATATAAAAGTAATCACATATATTTATAGCAGTTAAAATATGTTTGTGTTTAGATATAATATTGAAATGATAAATTGTGATATTCAAATTTTGATCTTGTATTTAACTATAAATAATTTAATATAATAGTGGAACTATATCTAATTCTGATATGTAATTCTGTTTTGTTTAAATTGCATTGGTAAAATGGTAAAATTAGAAACAGGGAGTTAGTATCTGAGTTGTTTTAGATAAAATAAATATAGGGATTTCTTGTTTTATGCTGTATCCAAAATGTATTACATCAATATTTAGGATAATAGACTTTAAATTAAAATTAGTTCAGGATATGTTGAGTTTTTATATTTTAAAGTATTGTAACGAGCACAGACTTTTGTTACATTGTTTTTTATTTTATTTATTAAACCTGAAAGTAAATTAAAAAGTTCGCATTTAAAAATTTTCTTTAAGAATTAAAAATTGAAATTAAATATCATCTTAAACTTGTATATATTAAATCGCACAGATAATGAAAAATTATTAAAATAAAACTTTATTAAAGAAAAAGTATTTTAAAACTAAATTTTAAAAAGATTTGGAGATAAAATTATATCTTTAAATTTATCTTTAAATATATCTTTGATTTGGAAAACAGGTTAATTAATCAGAAATGGAAATGATAAATTTAATTAGTCAAATGTAAACCAGCCTTGGGCATTTAAATGTAAAAACATCCGTCAGATAGGAAAACAATAGAAACTTTTAGCAAATTAAATAAATCCATTGGGAAATCGGACCTCAATGAAAAGGATCATCACATCGATGATGTAATGTTAAGTCAATCTTTCAAAGTAATATAAAAGGACAAGTTTGGAAATTATTAGTTAGTGATTATGATTATTACGATGTGACAGATAGGTGTTAGTGCGGAGGTGCAGGAGAAGGGATTGAAGAGACGCACGATTCAATCCCTTCAGTTTTGCCAAAGAAAGAAAGAGAAATGAACTATTGTTTTCTACATTGAGGACCAACTAAACTAAAAAAACCCCGAATGAATAAATAAAACAACGGCTAAATGGATACCAATCTTTTTAGGACGGCGTGGGAATTCATGTTGAAACGGCAAGGAACATATAAAGATGAACTGTTTAAAAAAAAACCGTAAGAACTTTATAATTTATGAACATTAAATTAAAAACTTTCCATATATAAAAAATACAAATAGAATCCTATCTGACCAATGTAAATTAATATTAATAATGTTATTTGATATATGTTTTTTTTATATTTAAAATCATTTCCATTTATTTATTTTTTGTTCTTTAAGTTTTATTATGATTTCTGTTTTCCATTAAGTTAAATTATATAAATGTTAAACTTAAGTCGGGCGTGAATGGCTGTATAGATTTGTTATGTTATATTAGGGGAGGGTAATCTTAGGTTATTTGTTTCATGGTTAAATTGGGTCAATGGATTGGATATATTGGTGTAATTTAGTAGATGTAGTACAGATTCGCTACGGGCAGAATCGCTTCATACACCGCACACACCCATTTGCCTATGGAAGGAATTATAAGTCGGATACTGCAGTTCCTTTCTATGGAGTTTTTGTTTTATTGCTCTTCTTCGCAGATAGATGTAATATTCCTATCTGACGAGAGGCAATTTCTTCTCTTAACTTTTTGTGCTGCCGTATTTTATTACATTGAATACATCGATATATCAGATGAATTGATGCCAGTTTGACTATGAATTTTAGCCTAAGGTTAAATAGGGATAGAATGTTTATTTTCAAAAGCAAATTTATGTGGTCTATTCATACTCGACCCTAAATAAAAATGCATTAAATTTAAGTTGTTTATAGACGCTTGCATGGATTGGTTAACGGTGAATTATGTTTCGGGTTTTCATATTTGATCAAAATATATAGACATTCAATAAATAATGATACCTTATGGGGAGTATCAAAAATGTATTTATTCGGATGTCTTTTAAGTTATTGGTGACAATGAAAGTATCTTTTGCTGAATACTAGAGTGTTTCTTATATTTCCCTATGCAATTGTCAGTAATCAATAATTTTGTATTTTGATAATTTATGTTTATTTTGAAATGTTTTTGACCGTTGAAATCTATGTAACCGATCTATAGCAACATATTAAAACAAGCTTTTATAATCCCATCTGTGCGAACTTAATTAAAATGTAAACTTATAATATAATAGAAATTAAAATGTAAATTAAAATCTAAGGTTAAAGTTAAAAATAATGTTAAATGTTAAAATGTAAAACTAATACTAAAATAATTTTAAATCTTATATATATATATATGCATAAATAAATGTTTGTATGTTAATTACTGGCAGTGGCTTATTTTATTCCTCTTATATATATATTCTTATATTATAGTATTAAATCTCTGCAAAAAAAAAAAAAAAAAATTTTTTTTTTTTACTTACGTATCTGCCTACTCTATAAATTTTTCTAGGTTCAAATGCCTAGATGGCGCCCATAGTGCAGATATGTTAAAACTCCAATTTCTCCGGATCATTATAGTATATAATATAATATTTGAATAGTAAGGCTATTAGAAAATTGAATGGGATATTAAAAAAATCAATCGTTCAACAATTATTAAATTACCATTTTATTGGTATAATGTGAAAAAGATCAAATGATAAATGTCATGAAATATAAAAGAAGATTAATATTTTATAACATTAAAATAAGATTATTTAAAATACATATATAATACATATTTTGTAATCTTATATCTTTGAAGTTATTAAGTGTTTTATAAATTATATTTGTTAACAGAATTCATAAGAAGCAATTGGTATTGTTCCACTCAAAAATGTATGTCCATTCAACAACATTTAGAATCTAAACAAAAGTACCCTGAATCCAATCATGCCCGAGATACACAGGTCAGGAGCAATCATGAATTCTAACCTATTTGCCCATTCCCCAAATTTATAACACTAAGGACAACATTCTACGGTGATACTACATAAATTAATTATTTCCAGGCTCGGTGCTACATCATTTTGCATGAGACTCAGCTGATGATGATGATGAGAGGTTGAGTGAACTCAAGATATAAGTTAAAACCTACATAAATATAAATATTAAGGAGATTCGAACAACTGGGTTAAGTTTAAAGTATAAATATTTATTTTAACAAGAATTCAAAATTTTATATATGTATACTCAACTTCACGCATTAAAAACTTTATTTTCATTACAAACATTTAAAAAAAATTTTACAATTATTTTTATTTAGACAGATATGAATTTAGTGCGGCGGTTACAATACTGAACTAAAATTGGTTTTATTTAATATTAAAAAAATAAATCTGAGTGGTTGGGGTATTTTATATATTTAGAAACACATGTAAAAATATAATAATAAGAGTTTCGCTGATTATAGGACTTGGATATAATGCTCTTGGCATTGGATACATATTTTCATTTATAGATTTTATTTACAACACTAAAATGAGGATACATTGTGATCAAAATATACTTAAAAACATTTACTTATTTTACATTTTTGACAGCGAAACTATAATTGCGGGAATGGCTTATTCAATAAAGGGGAGGGCAGCTTCATGAGAGGTTGGATTTAAACTCCAACTAAAAATATTATAAAGAGAAAACGTTTCCTTATTACATATCATTACGGTTTATTTTGTCAAACAGGCTAAAAGAAAAATGAACTATAGGGAAACTGCGGTGCTAGCATAATAGCTGAAAATTTGCGGATCCAATATTTCCTTGAGGTGCTTTATCATATTATGAAAGAAAAACAATCTAGCCGACTTGCCACCCACATTTTGTGGAATCGGTTGACAAAAGGTCCTCGGACGGAGATGCACTGGGCTGAACTTTGCCAGAATTATCCCATGCATTGCTCTCGTTAAGCGAGTATATATATAGATATGGTCTAGGGTCATTCATTGCCCTGTTTATGACCTGAGATGAAGATGAGATGACTCGGGTGTTCTGACACACATCTCTAGATAAAGCTTAAAATAAAGATTGGCATATACTAACAATGCTATTATAACAATATAAAATCATTGGACTTAAAAGACTAAATATAAAGCCTTAAATAGTTTAACAAATACGTAGTGACATTAAAATAATGATCCGTGTAAGATAAAGTCATTTATTAGAAGTTACAATTATAATTAATGAAGCGTGCATTGCTCCACTTCTTGAATCAAAATTTTGTTTAACATATAACAAAAAGACTAAAATTCATGCACTTAAAAGTGCAAATAACAAAATAGAATTTGTTCACCAGCCTTTTTGGTGATGATGAATAAAGAAATTAATAAAACCTATGTATACCAATATCCACCCCAGATTGAAAAATATTTATACATTTTGTATAATTTTACGTCAAATATATAAAAAGCATATATTCATTTTACAAGAAAAACTCAGTCCTGCGAACTAATTAGAAATAAATAAATAAGAACTCATTAACCCCCCCCCTTCTAAATTCGTAGGACTGGGTTTGATTAGCATTTACTAATAAAAGTTTAGTGAAAAATATAAAAATATCATTTAAAATAAATTATAACTGCACCAAATTATAAATGAAAGTATGAAGCGTGAGTTGAATGAAATGTTTTATAGTAGTATTAATGTATGTTATATAGAATCGATATAAAGAAAATAAATAATTATTAGTTTTAACGTACTCGCCGATGAGCGAGTTAAAAAGATTAAATATACAAAAAACATTAATTTAAAGAGAGTTTACAAGTTATAATTTAGGTAATACGATTATAATGACTTTGGGCTGGTTACCTCAGCATTCTAGGGAATACAGACAAATTTTGTATGGCAAATGGCATTCTTTGACATGTCTTTTGGCCTCGGCAGTTTTTGGATGGCACGGGCACACTTGAATGGTAGAAGCTACATCATGCATGGCGAAGATTGGAACTGAAGACGAGGGGAAGACATCTGAAGCCCATCAAAAATTACACTGCCATGAAGTCGGTTAAAGATTACTGACCTGACTCTCTCTGACACAATAGATTTTTTTGGCCCTATTTATACAAACTCTAAGGTGTTCAAAGAATGTTTTTTAAATTAAATTTCTTATCTTTAATTTACCAAAATATTTTACCTATTGTTAGTGGAGATGGAATCGTTAGATAACTGTCCAAAAGTAATTTCAAATCAATTTCCAGATTGGAAATAGATTTGATAAAAAATGTTAATCTCTAATTAAAATCAGTTAGCTTTGTTTTAAATTTTACTTTAATTTAAAAATTCCTTTTTAATCATGAAACAAAGTAATATTCCCACCTCTTTAATTATTCTTGGACAGTCGTCTTCCATCTTGAATATTTGTATACTTATATGAAGAGAATATTTATAAAATAAATAACACATAGTTAAGAAAAAAAATACAAAATTATTTAAAAGATTTGCTTGTGCTTATATATATATATATAAAAGCTCCATTAATATATGTATATATCTGAGTCGCATCCATAAAAGTCAATGTTTAAAATTAAAGAAAATTTTTATTTGAGATTTATATTTATAAACTTTTACAGACGCTTCTCAGAAATATACGTATAGTTTATATACATGTGACAAAAAAACAGTGGGTTAAGTGGTAGAACATTGGAGCTCGATCTTGGGCTAAGATCTACTGCTACAGTATAAATAGAAATATATAAAAAAGAATTGATTATTATGATACTATAATATAATAATATACATTATCTTATGGGATAAGAAAATAAAATTAGGATATAACAATAAAATCATATCTTAAAACAAGGCAAAACTCTCCATACAGTAGTGCCACCCTGTGTCAACCAGAGTAATCAATGAATACCAGAAGGCTTGTGCATAAAATCCCTATCTGGTGCCTACTCATCCAATATACCCAGACTAGTTTCAGACTTGTGGCGTTCATCAGTGAGGAACCTTGGATCTAAGAGCACTGCACCTAGATCTTAGGATCTAATGCAACTCTCCAGCAGCCACCTTTTATCTCTACTTAACTACAAAACTATGAGAATGAAATTGAAAACAATATTTTCAATGTAAGCTCAATAGCTTATATAGTCATATGGTCTGAACTCAGTTCAGCACCAATACATTTTGGTGTCTTTGGCTCTTTAACAACCTTAGCCACTACTATCCTATTAGGCAGGATTGGTGTTAAACTACTAAACATCACATGATCACCATCTCTTATACCAGCACATAATTTTTAGTAAACAAGGCAAAAATCTCCATACAGTAGTGCCACCCTGTGCCAAGCAGAGTAATTAATGGATGCCAGAAAGTTTTGCATAAAATCCTTATCTGGTGCCTACTCATCAGTTTCAGGCTTGTGGCCTTCATCAGTGAGGAGCCTTGGATCTGAGAGCACTGCACTTAGATCTTAGGATCTAATGCAACCCTCCAGTGGCCACCCTTTATCTCTACTTAACTATAAAACTATGAGAATGAAATTGAAAACAATAATATTTTCAATCTAAACTCAATAGCTTATATTGTCATATGGTCTGAACTCAGTTCAGCACCCATACATATTGGTGTCTTTGCTTTTTAACAAACATAGCCACCACTATCCTATTAGGCAGGATTGGTGTTAAACTACTAAACATCACATGATCACCATCTCTTATACTAACACATAATTTTTATTGAACAAGGCAAAACTCTCCATACAGTGGTGCCACCCTGTGCCAACCAGAGTAATCAATGGATGCCAGAAGGTTTGGGCATAAAAGGCCTATCTGGTGCCTACTCATCAAGGCCACAAGCCTGAAACTAGTCTGGGGGTATTGGATGAGTAGGCACCAGATAGGTATTTTACACGCAAGCCTTTTGGCATCCATTGATTACTCTAGTTAGCACAGTTGTTACTACTGTATGGAGAGTTTTACCTTGTTTAATAACAATTATGTGCTAGAATAAGAAATGGTGATCTTGTGATGTTTAGTGGTTTAACACCAATCCTGCCTAATAGGATAGTGGTGACTATGGTTGTTAAAGAGCCAAAGACACCAAAATGTATCGGTGCTGAACTTTGTTCAGACCCATATGACTATATATGATATTGAGCTTAGATTGAAAATATTATTCTGCTTTCAATTTCATTTTCATAGTTTTGTAGTTAAGTAGAGATAAAAGGTGGATGGTGGAGGGTTGCATTAGATCCTAAGATCTAGGTGCAGTGCTCTCAGATCAAGGTTCCTCACTGATGAAGGCCACAAGCCTGAAACTAGTCTCAGGATATTGGATGAGTAGGCATCAGATAGGGATTCTATGCACAAACCTTCCGGCATCTATTGATTACTCTGCTTGGCACAGGGTAGCACTACTGTATGGAGAGTTTTGCCTTGTTTAATAACAATTATGTGCTAGTATAAGAGATGGTGATCATGTGATGTTTAGTGGTTTTAAACCATATCTTATTAAAATACGTATTTAATTTTAGATATCTGCAATTATAATTTTAAAAAAATCTAAATGTTTGGGTGTTTAAATATTTTATTGTATGATAATAGTATATAATTTTCTTTATTTTGTTATTTGTTAAATTGTTTATGAGTTTGCAAATAATGATTCAAATACTTTGTAAATAATGTGTTGGTAAAATTAATGTTTATAAGTTGAAATAAGTATTTAGAGTTGCATTTCTTTGATTAAAGTCATCATCACTACCTCATCTTCAGAGTATTAATTGTTCTATACACATTAACTAAAGTGTACAATTTGAAATTTGAATAAGAGTTCACTCAAGTATAGGATAATGCATAACAATTATGAAAGAATAACATCTTGTAAAGGATATATTAAGTTATTACAAACTATCCTGATCACAGAAGGTATTACTGAAGTATATAATGTAAATATGGTAAAGTTGGTTTATTTGTAGAAAATCGTATTATTAATTATTTTATTGTTGAGATTATATATTGTTATTCTAATTGAAATAAAAATGATTATTTATTATTAAAGTGTTATAGATTATAAAAATATAATGTAATATAATTTTAGTTATAGATTATGATAATTAGCAGTTTTCTTAACTATTACATTACCTATAGAATTAAGTAAAATCCCTTTTTATATCTTATAGGTTAAATGTATAGCTAATTAAAAATCAATGATAATCCTGAGATCTCCTTATTATAATATTATTATGATGATTATTATTCATTATAGTTCTATAAAAGTAATAATAAGAAGAAATAAATATAGAGCAAAGTGATAGTATAAACTGATTAAATAATTTACATTAAAGATGTTTTATTATATTTATGTAAGTTAGTCATGGAAATATTTAGATACTTAATAAGGAGGAGTGTCTTGGTATTTTTATGCATTGAGCAGATGCTTTGGTGTTTGTTTAATGTTAAAGAGCATGTGATCTTGTTGAATGGGATTTTTGGGTCTCGTCATTGCTAGTATAAATTAAACCACTAAGCATCACATGATAATCATTTTTTATGCTTGCTTATAACTTATTAAAACAGGCAAAACTCTCCATAAAGTAGTGCCACTCAGTGCAATCCCAACTAATCAATGGATGCCAGAAGGCCTGTGCATAAAATCCCTGTTTAGTGCCTACTCATCTAATATCCCCAGACTAGTTTGTATCTAGGTGCAGGGTTCTTAAATCCAAGGCTCCTCACTGATGAAAGCCACAAGCTAGAAACTAGTCTGGGAATATTGGATGAGTAGGCACTAAATATGTATTTTGTACACAAGCCTTCTGGCATTAATCATTGATTACTATGGCTTGCACTGAATGGCAGGAGAGTTTTGCCTATTTTATTAATAGTATAAATTAAGCATAATTTGGAAATAATTAAGAGTATAAAAGTGTACCTAAAGAACATAAAGATATAGCCTAATTTATGAACTTGTAATATTTTCTAGTTTTTTTTTTTATCAATATATTGCGTAAAATAAATCATTTAACAATTAAATATTAACAGTAACATTTATATATGTTTATCAGAAACATATATAATTGAAACATTAGATGCAAAACAAGTGCTTGCACTAAAAATGTTAATCACACTAATTATAGTTATTGCTTAAATTTATATTTTTTGAAGTGATGGTATTAATAATCACTCTACAGCATTCAACAATAATTTTAAATATTGTTTTTATTTACATTCCTCCAGGCCCATACATTATAAATAAAATACTTTAAATTCCTTTTTGCAATGTTATCATATCTATGCTTACTATTAGGAGATTTCAACATGAGTTATGAAAATTTTGTCTCTAGATGGATATACATATTGTCATTTCCATTAATGTGTGGTGAAAACTTCTTACTGAATAATTCATATTCATTTAATAATGGCAGACACACATCACTAATAGTCTTGTTTTTCTACTCCCCAATGTTATATCATATGCTTAATCTTTCATTGAAAAACTCACCTTTCTCAGATCATTTAGCCTTAATAGTTTTCATAAATCTTGACTTATCCCACAAATCTCAATTTCATAGTAGTAAAACAATTCACATCCTTTTTCCAAATAACACTACTGAATTACTATTGTCAGAAATATATATTACATTATTTAAACTCAGCAGATTAGATCTTGATTCTATACAGATCTAGATTGCATTCATTAATATTCTGTCTTTTACAATCAATCACATTACAAAGAATAAACCCTCAACCAACAAGATTATTAGCACTTGCGGATGAATTACATAAAAAAAATATTTCACTCTATATCATCCAATAGTGATAGTATAAGAATTAAAACCTTAAGAAACCAGTATAAATCCACATATCAAGCACTTAGGCAGTATTTAGCAATTAAAAAAAGATCATATCTATGCAGATGTCACACTTGGTCAATAAACTATATCCAATGGGCACAAGGCTGAACCTCAACCATCACAGTAACTACTGCACTATATAGTGAAAATAAAATATGAACAAAAAGATAATATGCTACATCCCCTGTTTGTTCATTACAAAAGCAAACTGCAAAGCAGGGAGTCATTCAACTCATCCTCAAACCTTCTTGGGCAATGTGAAAACATGGCTGTATTCACACCAGAAGAACTTAGTACTAAATTAATTTCTTTCCCAGACTCAAGTCATCCAGGCATTTGTGGCAATACCATGCTTTGTTTTTAACCATCTAAATCACTTCACATCAAAATACCTTGTAAACTTGGATAATTACATATCTAAACAAATCTATCATATACATGGGATTTATCTAATATCCCTTATACCATTTATTAAAAAAACAAGAAAAAATTTCAACATTTCAAAATCTTAGGCCAATAGCAATGGGTCCACTAGGAATTAAAATTTTAGAATCCACATTAAAAGATGAACTACCTGCAATATCTAAGTACCAATTTGAAAAGAAGAGTGCTTCAACAAACCAAGCAGCCTTTTTATTTAAAACAATCATAAGCACAGTAAGAGAAAATAAAAAAATACAGTCCATTAATTATTCAAATGGATATTAATGTTGCATTTGATATGTTTCAAAAAGACCTTCTTATTAATGCCTAGCAGAATATATGGTATCTAAAATGATTCTATACACACATAATCTCCTCATAAATTGTGAAATACACATAACATTGAATGGAAAATTCACTCCAGCCTTTATTCCACATTGTTTAATATCACAAGGTTCCCAACTAAGTGCTCTTCTTTTTACTGCATACATGAATCCTTTACGTTTAGAGATTGAGAAAGAATTGCCAGGAATATTCATTCTAGCACTTAATACCTGCATCTCAGGCAATATTTCTATCAAAAACTAAGCAAATTCCTAAATTACAAAAAATTCTGGATAATCTTACCACAAAATATAAACTTGAGTTTAGCATGGACAAATCATGTGTTTGGTCAATCAACTCAGGAAAAAACACATAAGCAGCACTTCAAAGGGAATACAACTTCTTTTCTAGATTTTCCATTTTATCTAAGTAATTTAGTAATGTAATACAACAAAAACTTCATGATAAGAGTAAAAGTTTAATAAAACCACTTTCTAAGTCATACCTATCTCTCTATACAAAACTTCTCTGTTCAACTATCTCATTATAACAACAATTTCATATTTTTCACCAATAATAATATATACAAAAGGTTTTATTAAAAAATATATTCTCAATTAAGAAGGCTAGTTTGGGGAAATCATACAGCAGCTAGCTATCTCACTCAATCAACTACAACAACCACTAAATCTCAAAGGTCTTGGATTACATATGATTAATACATTCAAAATACAAAAAATAGTAAATCTCTTCATTTCATGAAAAAAAAAAAAACATATAATAGAAACATTAAAAATTATGCCAACTGACAAATCATCACCACTATTCAAATTCTGGGGAAATCTCATTGTACCACTTTGCACAATTTGTAACTTTAATCTTCTGCCCTCCAGTCCAAAATACAAACATTGGCAAATATTCAAATTCCAACTTCAAATCATGAAAAGAAACTGATACTTAATATAAACAACCAACAACTGATTAAGAAATTTAAAGTCTTGTCACTTGAACCTAAATACTTGGATTTTCTTATCAAAATAAATGTAGAATCCCTACCTACACTTACACTTTTATAGACCAGAAGACAGTGCAAGAATGTTGATAAACAATGCAGCCTTTGTCATAAAAATTCTGAAACACATCATCTTTTCTTTGAATGTGACGGCCTTGAAAACATATACAAAGCAATACCAAATCATTTTAACAACTTTAAATACAGTATTAATACTCTATTCCAGACATTCAAACAAGGAATTTATGCAAACATTCACACTAATGGATTCATGTTATATGCTCTTTGGTGCACCAGATATAAATTCATGTATGACTGCAATCCCAGAAGATCCACACACACCTTCTGGAATACACTGAAAACTTTTAAGAAAAGAAATAAAAAACTATCATCCCACACAATGTTTGAAGACATTTGATCTTTAATGCAACAGCATCTGAAACCATAATAAGGTATAACCATTCTCTAAAAGTGGATGAAACAATGGTAAAATCTCAAGATTTAGACATGTCTTTTTTTTTTAATTCATAACCCCCCCCCCCAATAAACTTTAAAACTATTATATGTAAATAATGAAGTATAAGACAATAATGTAAAATTCACATTTTTAATCTGTAATATGTTATAAATTATTTTTCATTATCAAAGCTATGTTTTACTCTTTTAAAAACCTGATATAATAGATAATACCTTTAAAACATAATATAATGTTAGCATTAATATTTGATTATTAAATCAACTAAAACATGTGTGTGTGCGAACATTATTTTAAAAGCAGATAAATAATTAAACACTTAAATTTTAAAGAAGGTATTTGATTTATACAATGATTTTAGTCAATAGATAAACAAAAGTGAGATAGATGGTAACAGTAGATTATTAATAATTGTAAATAAATGAATAAAACTAGATAGTTAGATAAACAACGGGAACAAAAACATTAAAGTTTAAAAAATAAATCAAATTATTAAAAATATTGAAATTAATCAATGAACTTTTTTAATTAGTTTTGGGTTTTTTTTTTTTTTTTGTCGTAAATTTATTTTTATAATAGTAATTTATGACATTATATATAATGTTTAGCATATGGCTGGAGTATTAAAGACGCAGTTAAGTTGTAATCATTTTTTTTATTTGTGCTTAGCACATAACTGACATAAAAATGTCTTGCAGTTTTTAATTTTTTTGTTATTATATCAACAAGCCTGTCTTTTAATGGTGAAATGCCACACAATGCCTGAAAACAATTAATTAAATTCTATATAGTTACAGATATCTTTCTTTTGCATTTTCGTCATTTTATTATGAAAGCTACGAGAAAATAAACCCCTACCCCTTTGGATACTACACCCACTTTATTCTCGAAGCTGTTATGTGAGTCTATATTGTTGAGCTTTTAGATTTACCCAGTAGCGAAGCTCTTCTATTGTATGTCAGTGAACAAAGAAAAATAGCCAATGTATTCAAGACAATTTGTTTTTTCTGTTGAGAGTCTCCTCCTTTGTCAAGGATTTTTAAACTTTGTTTACATTGCAATTTATGTGTCTTTTCATGAAATCACCCCCTACTCATTAGCATATTGATCTAATTTTCATCAGTGCCTAAGATAAAGTTGTTTGAAATGCCTAAAATACTTATCTAACAAATATAAAACCAATATTCTGTTATGTTGATTGGTTTAAAGAACATCGGTGCCGTTCTACAATTAATAGAAAAACATTCATGATTGATGGGCTGAAAAATGAAATTAAATACAATATTCAAGTGAGAAGTGTGACTTTTCCCAAGAGTCATCCTAACAGGTTGCTCTACTGTTAATTAGGGTAGTATTAAGATAAGGCTTTTCTCCCCTCTCAATAATTGATTCTAAAAGAATTAAAAAAAATCAATTTATTTGTTTATTTTGCTGAGTGAATTTCATTTATAATACAATATTTATTTTAATAACAATTTCTTTGTTTGAAAAGTAATAATTATTATATAATAGGGGAGGGGTGATATTTTATTTTTATTGAAGTAGTAACCAAAGTCATCAATAAAAAAATGTACTCAGCGCGTAAATAATATTTATGAAACTTTGAACATACAAACGCACGCGCACACACGTATATAAAAAGACGGACATCAATATTAATTACTTATTGATGCAAATAAAATGTCAAAGAAAGTCATCTTAAAAACATACAAATATACAGCAGATAGTTTAAAATCATTTGTAGAAATTTTTTAAATATATTTGATAAAAATTTTAAAGTGTCTTTTTTATATAAGCTATAATTAGACCTATGCAATTAGGTTTATGCGTTATCACAAACTATGGTTTATCAGCTGAGCTGAAGATGGATTTTATTTACATAAAAATGTTGAAACTACATTTTACACTAATTACATGTTAAAGTAACATTAAATTCCATGCTTGCCCCCCGCCTACCCATGCATACTTATGTGTGATTTTAATTTGTCATGAAAAATTCATTAAAAAGTGGTTACATCTTTCCCCCTTCCCATTGATAAGTGGGAAAGGTTTTTTGCCAAATGATACCATTTCCTTTAATAATGGAAGGCATTCTTCACTAACTGATTTCATGTTTTATTCCCCATCAATTCATCACCTTATTAATCTTGAAATAAGAAAATGCACCCTTTTCAGACTATGCATCACTTGTCACTAAAATTGATCTTGATTTCAATAATAAACATTTAATATCCACTGGACATACTATTAGAATATTATTACAATCTAGAACACCCGAATTACTATTTTCAAAAATTTTATATATATTTAAATAAATTGAATAAGATTGATATGGATCCAGCAGCAAGCCAGGATAGCATATGTAAGCATATTAACAAACATGATTCACCATATTTCCAGAGCTACATTATCACCAACAGGTCTATTGGCACTAATGGAAAAAAATCTATAAAAATATTATACAGACTCCATCTTCGAAAATGAACAACAAAAATGAAAAAACTTTAAAAATTTATATAATGGAACAGAATCGACACTCAAAAAATATCTAGCAATAAAGAAGAGTATATTTATTGAACAAACTCATACATGGTCTAGAAACTATATCAGATGGACCTTGTTCACCCTCCTTCAATCACAGTGTCAATAGCCATCCAAACACAATCAGGGATGGGTAGTGGGATTTATATGCTGGAACCGACCTACTTGTATTATAGGATTGGGTTGCAATGTGGCAACTCTTATAACTTGTAAAAAAATCCCTTTTGGTAAGTCAAAAGAAGAAGATAAATTCTTTCCTAATGAATTTACAAGAAAACTGGAGTCCACAGCTAAATCTTTTCATCATGGGATACCTCATTTTGTATATTAACATTTAAATTTCTTTATCTCCAATTACCTAGCGAATCTAGCAAATTCCCTATCAAAATAAATTGGACTCATTGAAATTGGTGTTAGCTTTAAAATGATTGATATCTTTTCTTTTTTAGTACCTTTTAAAAAAAGAAAGAAAAAGATATCAACCATTAAACAGCTAATACCAATTTCAATGAATCCATTGAGGATCAAGATATTGGAAGCTGTTCTAAAAGATAAAATGGAGCCATACATTTTACCTATACTCTCTAAATGCCAATTTGCAAAAAAATGGCTCATCCACTAATCAAGCAGCCTTTATATTTAGAACTGTTATTGACATAATTAGAGTAAAGAAAAAATATGGTCCTGTTGTGATTCAGCTGGATATTAAATCTGCATTTAATACAGTTCCTATTGACATTTTGATTAACACTCTAGTTAAAATGAATATACCTAAAGCTTATCTTTATGTCTTGACAAATTTGCTTCAGAACAGGGAGCTACATGTAACTATAAATGGATGAACATCTTTATCTATTATCTCCAATTGTTCTATATTCAAGGTTCTCCATTGAGTGCACTTCTCTTCCCAATATACATAAATCCTTTACTAGAAGCCATTGAAAAAAAAAATGACAGGCATATATATCCCAGACTTAAACACCAGTATTAAGTGTGTTGCTTACATGGATGACATTGCAATTTTCTTATCATTCAGAAAACAAATTCCAGTTGTAATAACATTGCTAAAACAATACACTGACAAATTCAAACTCATGTTTAATATGGAAAAATCAAGAGCATGGCAAATTTACACAGGATGCTATATTATAGAACATTTTAAAGGAAAACTCAGCCTTTTTTTAAGTTTTCCTTTTTACTTAAATCCTACACAAATGAGAACAAGTATCCAAATCCAACTAACAAATAAAATAGAACATATAATTAACTCCCTAACAAAAGCTTCTCTCTATAAAGTTTCATTATACAACATGCTACTTGTGACTAGAATGATATATTATACACCAATAATAAAATTTACAAAGAAATTTATTAACCATAGTCATACACTACTGAGAAAACTTCTCTGGGGTAGAAGGATTTTATCAATCTCAATCAGAAAGCTCCAGTGTCCATTGGCAAACAATGGCCTGGGTCTACATTCAATAAAAGTATTTGAAATACAAAAATCACTTAATATCATCTCAAGATGTACTGAAATATTTCTTTACCTGGAAATAGCATTTAAAATCACACCTACAGATATACCACCTCCACTTACAGGATATTTAAAGGCCATTATAGATTTAGTCCTAGAAATACAAAACCTTGTCTATATTCCTCCAAAGAGTAAATATCTATATTGGGAAATATATTTACTACTTTCCCCAGCCACAAAAATTTATGAAAAGTCTATACTTGAACTTACAAATAAGCAACTATATCACAAATTTAGATATTGGTCTTGTGAATCTAAATTCCTTAATTTTTTGGTTAAGATAAACTTAGAAGCATTACCTATCAATTTTTTTTTACAAATATAAAAGACAGATTCAAAGAATAGGAGATTGCTGTTGTCTTTGTAAAAGAGAGTCCAAAATCCAATCTCATATTTATTTCTCATGTCCCAGCTTTGATCAGATCAGGGTGGAAATCCCAGTCATATTTAAGAATAAAAATATAAATATTGGATATGTTTAAGGAATTTGGTAAAGATTTTTTTTCCAAATGTACATGCTAATATCTTTGTTTACTATGTTATATGGTGCACACGATGCATATGGGTCTATGAAAACAGTTCAAGAAGACCATTAATTGCTTTTAGAAATAAGCTAGAAACAATAAGAGAAATGGATACAAAAGTTTCTGAATACAAGGTATATATAGAAACCTGGTTGTGGTTCTCTTAATTGTCAAAGCTATAGCACTACACACTTGCTTCAATAATAATATCTGTTTTTTTTTTTTTTTTTATTGATTTGTTGTAGCTAGTGTCTATGATTTAATTAATGTAAAAAAAAGTAAATAAGTGTAACCAATGTTTTTTTTTTCTCAAAGAATGAATAAAGTACTTTTGAAACATAAATAAATAGTATTTTTGATTTGATAAGCTAATGCTTTAATAGTAGCAAAGCAGTAAACTCAAAAATTAAAAGGTTTTCAAAAATTCTCATCTGAGAAAAAACAAAGAAACAAATGGAAACATTGGACTTAATAAGTTGATTAAATATTAGCATGTGGTCATATGGTTCTTTTTTATAAGTTTAATGATTTAAATGTTTTGCTGTAAAAGTTTGATGAAGCTGACTCCAGTTCTTTATTTTATTAACACTAAAAAGTATCTCTTTTAATTTGCAAAACACTTTAGTAGATACATAACTCTAGATGTATAAATATATAAATTATGATATTAGTTTTTAGTTTTTAACAATCTTTTGTGCCAAAATTATATTTGGTCCACCCTAACTTTTATGAACAAGTACTGATCAGATCATAGAAGAAGAAGAAATTTAAGGATTTATTATGATAAAAAAAGATTACTATTGCAATGTGTTTTGCATATAATGATGCAATGTTATTCTTGCTATAATTACTTTTATTTCTAACAGTTCTGCATGCCATACCCAGTTTGAAATAATAGTGGAATATCAGAGTCACAAATTAAGCATTCCTGGATCACTTTACAATTGAATAAAGTTAAGGAAGTGGGACTATTGCTGAAATATCATATGACCGCCTTAGAAACTAGCCATACATTATATATACGTACTTTTGTATATTGTTAATTGAAATATTTATATGTTATTAGTTAATTCTTAATCATTCTTAATGTCATAGATATTATTTTATTATTTTTTACTATATTCATCCTTTTTATATGGCTTAATAGCATAAATTGCTTTTATTCATCTCATAATATTATGAATAATTGATATTAACAATTATTGTTATGGCTGTTAATTACAGTATATTATAATAAAATTAAAATTTAGTTTTATTGTCACTCTCACATAGATTAAAAGTAGATACTGTATTTTTAAATCATTTTGCAATTTTTCTTTGTTAATAAACTTAGGTGTTCATGATTCTGAGGGACAATTGTGTGTGTGTGTTTTTTGTTTTTTTTTGTAAGTAATCTTTTTAATATTCAGTTTATTCTCCGATTATCTATTAAAAAACAAATCTTTTATTGTTATTATTTATTATATTTATTTAATATTATAACCAATAATAATAATAAATTTATAATCGATGAGTTTACATTTGTGTGTTGATTAATGAATAAATAAAATATTTTTTTATAAAATATTTATTATTTGTTAGATTTTTTATATTTTTAAGTTTTTAATAGTAATAAAGTAAGAATATTTGTTTCTAAAATATTTATCATTTTTTACTTATAAAGGCTATCTAAAATATATTACAGGTTGGCAATTATTAATTTGGAATCCCTGTTTCCAGAACTTTTTTGGATTTGCGCATTTTTCTGATTTCACGATAAATCTTTTGTCTCTTCATTGTAAATCCAAACTCTACTGAAATTTAAATGAACATTAATTTTATTAGCTATGTTTTATGAATATATATATCTCAATAATTTTCCAGTATTATATAAATTTATTTATTAGTAATAGTATAACACTTTAAAATACAGTGTACTCTCGCATTTACATCAGACAAAATTTTTATGTAGCAGTAATTAAAATTATAAAACAAAACAATACCTTACTACATGTCTGATTGATAGTCCTTAAATTAAAGGTGTTTGGATTAATGGTGATCTATTGGGATTTAAAACCGCAATAGAAATGTTTGTTGCATAATAGCATATCTGTCTGTAAACCCAAGTTAAACTTGAAGATTTTTCAACTTCTAAAAAAGTTAATATTCTTTCTGATAGCTAGCTGATATCCAACTCTTCTAGCCAGTCAAGTAGTCATCAATAAATGTGTAATATTGTTAAGCATAAAATGAAAGGAAGCTGTAACTCTTCAGCATTCAAAGTTTGATTAGCTCTATTAATATTAGATGCAGATGAATTGCATATCTATTTTTTGAAGATGATGTTGGCAGCTTCTTTCATTTTAAATTCTCTTCTGCCTTGCTGAAAACATTAATTTTTCATTATTTACACAAATTTTATTCTAGAAAACCAAATTAACATCATATTGATGTATTGATTTTAAAAACTTTGAAGAGATCAATATTTTTCAGAAGTTGGTAGATATTAAAGTAACTTAGTTCAGCCTCCATATTGTCTGTTGGTGTTGATTTTTTCCCTTTCCAGTTTGAAAAATTAGTTTGGAAAAATTTTTGGAATAGCAAAAAACATGATTTTTTTTTGTAGTTTATTAAAGATTTCCAATTATTTTTACACAATAATTGTATAATAATTATTTAAAACCAAAAGGATATGTATATACTTTGATTTTATTTATATATTTCTATTTAAATTTGATTGTAATGTTAATAAAGAAAACCATAACTGGTATAACAACCTCACCTTTTCAAACTGATTGCTTCCAGTTTACTAATAACAGTGATAGAACCATTTGAAATATTCTAAATAATTATAAATGCAATTTTAATATTTCATAATAAAATTGTATAGATTTATTAAGACTTCACAATTATTCATTCCCATTTTAAAATTAAAATTCAGTCAACAAAGATTTTGTTAATTTTCTGAAGTTGCATACTTGATTTCTTTCCTTTCCACCATCCAATAATAAAAAAATCTGGTGCTCTTATTTACAAACTTCAAATATAATTTTTTTAAATATTTTTTGTTTATAAGTTTTAAATTCTTAAAAAATCAAGTATAATTTATTAAGTTTTAGCATAGAGTAAAGGTTTAATGCTAAAATAAAAGATTGAACAGTGACAAAAACTATTATCAGGGATAACAATAAAAATGTTAATCTTTTAGAAGGCTATGTGAATATTGTCTCTTTTTTAATATTTCTTGTTGAAGGAATTCTTGAGATGATTTTGACTGATGTAAGCTATTTAAAGAATATTTTCACAAATCTTAACAACTGTAATATTTTTTTTCCTGTCAAAAACATTATGTGTCAGTCCACATAAAAAACAAAAGTAGCTCTCACAATTTTCTAGAAAACTATCACTAAATAAAAACAGTATTGTTATTAATACAATAATATTTCATGGAATATACTTTGATCTTATTTCCCAGTGCTTTAGCACATAATAGCTTCACATTGTATAGTATGAGACCAATTTTAATTAAAGTAATACGTTATTTTGAAAGAGATGAACTGATTATTAAAATTTATTGTGGTAAAATATGGTAATAAGTACTTTAACTTACTTATTACAAGAAACTTGTTTTACAATATACTGAAGATTTTGATTTATTATGTTGATCATCAAAAAGTGTTTAAAATATTTTTTTATTTAAAAAATACTAATCAAATTAAAATAAAATTTTCATTATGAATATTTATAATTCACTAATTCTCTAAATGTGTGAAAGAATATTTGTACTCAATAGTAATTTTAAATTATTATTATTATTATTATTATTATTTTATCTCATACTGATTTATATGATTTACTTTTTTAATTTTTTTTTTTAAAAAGAACCCATAGCTAATAAGACACAATTGTTTAAACAGTAAAAAACGTATTTGGGTAAATGAGTCATTGAAATATAACTTCAATCATATGTAACTCAAATGATTTATTATTTATAAATGAACAAAGAAATAAATATAAATGAATAAATAATACTTATAAATAAATAGTTTAGTTATTCTATCATGCATTTCTTAAAAACAATTTAAATAAGTATAAAAATAAAATAACTATATTAAGCAATAAAAATTAATTAGTCAGGATAGAGAATTAAATTGTTTTATTTATTTATTTTATTAAGACGATAAAACCAATTATTCAAGGTTTGTAAAAGTAAATGATAATAATCAATTCTTAAGCTATCAACAATCTCAACCAATGAATGAATAAAAATATATTATATATTTATAAATGATGCAAATTTGAAAATACTCAATGTTGACAAAATAATGAATAAACACTTAGAGAATAAGACATATATCAAAATAATAAAAATATGCAACTAAAACAATTTTATAAGAAAATGAATAAATACATTTTTAGTTATAAATAAATAACTAATATAAATATTTTTTAAAATCTATGTTGTTTTTTTCAGAAAAAGTGTAATATTCCATTACTTAAGATTATTTGTTTTACTGTTACTTTAACTTGTATTAGCCTAGGATGTTTTAAATAATGTAGATTCTCCCATACTGCTTTATTAATTTCTTTAATAGGGGAAAAAAATCTAAAGAGGTTCCTATCTTACAGACATTCAGCAAATGCCAATTGTATTTTTTGTTCTTGAAGGGAACGTTTATTTTAAAGCTATTGCATTCTTCTTGATCATGCTTGGTAAAAATGTGATTTGATTTAGTATTTGATAGAATTAAAAATATCACTTAAAGCAAGTGAAAGAGCTCATAAGAATGAAAATAAATTAATTGATAATGATGATATATTGTAAATATGAGAAGAATATCTTCAATATTTATTTTTAAAAAATTCAATTAATTATGAATTTGAAAATGAAGATGTTGAAGAGAGTGACAGATCACATAACCAAATCAATTGAAGAAATAAAAAATGGTAAAACTGTTGGATTTGAAATAATACCTATAGAATTTTTGAAAGAAATAGAAGAAATTACTATTGAAACAGTAAGATTCGTATTCGAATCTTAAGTTTCACCTTTTTCTGTCGTCTCTCACTGACCGATCTATCCCGCCCAAATTTAAACTTTTTGGTATCGAATTGTGTGTGTAGCAATCTTAGAAATGTATAAATATATGTAGAATTCAGCATAAACACGCACACATTTCGATCTCAAATTAAACGCAATAAATAGGGATAAAATAATATAATTTAAGATTTCTTTTAGTTATATAATTTTGTATAATTTTAATCATTTATTTTGGATTATAAAGTTCGTATTTATTGCTTTGTTTAAATTTCATTTAATAATAATTCTAAAAATATCTGATGTAATATTTAATTAAAAGTTAAAATAATCTTATGTTCCCTTTTTGTTTTCGAAATTTAAAAGCATCGGTCAGTGATAGATAATAAATTAATTAAAGAAAAATTCCCCAAAATTAATTAGTAAATGTAAAATGTAAACAATAGAACGGCAGCTTTCTTTAATTAAAAACCAACTAAATGCATTGATTATCCTCAGGGCAGATTAAGTAGAACTTAAAAATATCTTAACAAAAATGTGAAAGATCAAGATAAGAAAAGAGGCCATCTTAGACTTGCTGGAGACATTCACTTAAACTTTAGCTTTGCTCTCGATCACGGAGAGTCTCCAAAAATAATAAAATAATTTGTTCCTGCCAAGGTATGACCGAGTAAAGCACCTAGATTATTCTCCACCGGGAGATGGCCATCGAATGCGAACTTTCCATTGCCCGTCATAAATTCACCATGAAGATCTGCTGCCCGAAATGAATGAGAAAGCTGCTGCTGCCATGAAATAAAATGAATATCTTAATACAAGAAAGAATTGCCACTCGTGAACTTTTTGCTGCTAAATTAATGGAATCAGAAAACTTCTTATAAAACAGGTACCTGTCTGTGTTCAAACTCTAGAGTACTCTAATAATATGCTATAGCTTTTCTTCATACTACCTATCTAAATTATAAAATGTAAAACTACCATATGTATAGCTAAAACTGAATAATTAATTTAATGTGTAAATTTCTCTAATAATCTAGCTTACCTCACTCTATCTTTCTTAGGTGCGTATTTCTATAATCTACATTTTTATCTATAGTTATTATTTAATTATTGCATGCTCATAATTGTCTCAAATTTCAAAGTTTAAATCTATGATCGCTTAAAACAATGAATGCGTGTCCAATTTTCATTAATATTTACTTTCTTTAATAACTTAACTTTCATATAAATCGACACGCATTCAGTGCATCATTTATTGTAATGCAGGGTCTACTACTTCGCAAATGGCTGGCATATTAGTTGTAATAACTCCCAGTTTATATATATTTTGTATTTATTAAATCTAATGAATAATTCTAGAAAATCCCATTTCTTTGAGAGTCGCCAGAGTTCTTGAGTAAATATTGATAATGTAGAGCCGAATTAGAAATTATTTAAATCTTATCATAATCGTTTATAAGTATACATGTGTTACGTTTTAGAGATGCGATGATCTATTCCACCGTAATTTCCGGATTCTTCAGGGTTGAAATTAACCCCAGTCGTCCTACACAAGCGGGCATAATGGGTGCTCCCGTAGGACTTGACAACGTCATGCAGCCAGCCGGCAAAAATGCGACACGGACTGCTTGTCCCTGGTTATGCTTATGTGACACCTTACTTCATCGGGTCGGGGCAGAGACCAGCCTGACATTCTTATAAACCCATTCGTGGCATTGCAGTTCCGATATACTGCCATTCCATGTCACCTTTCTAAAGCGTACCACGTGTTCCTTTGCTCAATTCTATTATTCTATATATCACTCCGCCTCTGCATTATCTTCGTAATTCACTCTCAAATAAATGTTTGCCCTTAGTCATAAAATAAACATTTAAATTAAATAAATATATGTCTGCCGCTGCTCTTAAATCTTACTTTAGACTCTTGCATTGCAAAGGTATAAATTCCCCAAGGCATGCATTAGAAATACTTACTCGAGAATTTTAGGTAGCTAGATTACATCTAAACAAATAAATGTATTCCTTTTGTAAACATTTCAGTATCGGAAATACCGCTACTGAAATCCTCAATATAAAATAATGTCTAAATAAATAAATGTATTCTTTAAAATATAATCATGTTGCAAATCCCGCTACTGAAGCTGTTAGTCCATAAAATATTATTAATAAATGTTTTATTAAAATGTATTAATAAATAATTTTAAACTATATGTCTGCAGTTACGTTTCATTTATTCGATACCCATTCTATATAATATTTCCTCGATTATGTAAATATGAATGTTTAATTAATATTAGTTTGATTATTGGCTAACTCGAGAATAAAATCATGAATCTCTTGCATCTCCCTGACCACCGTGCCTAAGGAAATATTTACTAATGTCGCATCAGATGCGTTGTTTCGTGGATTGTATTGTGGAACCGATAAACTATGTTCGAACTCAGTACCACGGGTGGCTTCGCTACTCGATGGTGCTGCTGTTCTGTATGGTGGTCGAATTCTGCACTATGTTTATGAGTCACACATTTTCTGACCGTTACATATGAAGGTAATCACTGATTTTTGCAATTCGATATATAATAGTGGAATTTGACCTAAAGATATTTGAGGACTAGAATGATTCCAATTGCTAAACAGAAAAAAAAAAAAGTTAAATGTAAAGAATACAGGATAATAATTTTATCTCATGCTTTTAATGTTTTCTTGAGGATTTTAAGTCAAATAATTTATGGTAAGATTGAATATTACATTGGAGAAGAACAGTTTGGTTTTCAGAGAGGGAAAGGTACAAGAGATTCTATTGGTGATGGTAGAACAATTAGGTGAGATATATTGAAAAAATAAAGTAATTTGTATATATTTTGTGCGTGTGGAAAAATAATTTGATAGAGTAATCTGGAATAAACTTATGATTATCTTAAACAATTAGGAAGTATTTTGGAAGGAAAGAAGATTGGTTTGAACTATGTATTTTGGACAAAAAATAATAATTAGACTGGAGATAATAATACTGATGAAATGAATGAAGAAAGAAGAAATAGGCAAGGATACAGTAAGTCTCCTATGCTTTTTAATATTTATTTAAAAAAAACATGCTAAATAATTATTTATACTGTGAAAAAGCAATTATTGGTTGTAGAATAATAAAATGTATAAGATTTGCAGATGATATGGCACTCTTAATAAATCCATGCCATTACCACAGAAATACTCTAGTGTTGACCATTAGAGAGATAGTTTAAAAATTTAGAATATCAAGTTGTATAGTTACAGTCACTTATTAAGTATACTGTCTTTAAAAGTCATTCCAGTTAATGTCCTTTAATTGCTCTGCATGATAGCTTGTTGAATTGGTTGGAATGAAATCAATCACATGCATTGCAGATTTAAATTCTGATACATTCTTCACATAATAGAATTATTATTTATTTATTTATTTTATCTATTCCATCTTTAATTTCATTGCATTTGATTGTTAAATATGGGGGAACCAATATTTATTTTTCTTTTATATAACATTACATTTGGCATGTTATTATGTGGCAATATAATCTAGTTACCATTAATTAGTTTGCTTTAGTCTATCTATTTAATTAATCTCATATCTATTTAATTTGATATGTATCCTTATATGTAATTCCCAACTGGAATATGATGAAAGTTTAGTCTTCCCATTTGTTATATTAATATGAATAACTCAGTGACACCTCTATAGTTAGTTATTTTTAATTACAATTAATGACATACACCCTAAAAGAAAATGTTTTAACATATATAATTCCTGAAATTAAGACATTAAAGTAATCATGCATTTATAGGTGTAAAGCTGATAATACTGAATTGGTTAATCAAATAAATATGAAGATGTTGAATCAGGTTCTTTAATGGCATTATAAAATAGAGTATATAAAAAGTATGTGTACAAGAGATGGAATTAAGTAGTAACATTTTTTTTGCTTAGAGGCATCTAGGGGAAGGTGAGCTACATTTAAGGATATTTGCTTGATATATAAAAATTATTGTAGTAATAACAATTTATATAGTAATAGTATTCTTTAGAAATGAAAATGAAAAAATGGATGAAATAAATAATTACTAAATCAAAAGCTAAGACAGTGGAACTAGAAATAGAATAGTGGATCAGTACAAAACAAATATAGCAAGTGAATATAATACAGCCATAAGCACAAGTTAAAACATCAAGAGATAAAGAACATCAAAATCCATGTCAGGTAATGAAAACATTGAAGATCTTTATTGCTTATATCTATCTGGAAGTTAGATAGTGAAGATAATGTGCTACAATCACTTATTCAAAATTGAATAGATGATTTTGGGAACCAATAAAAAAACTGTAGAGCAGCTATTTGGTTTACTTAATACAAATAGATATAAGCTTGTAAATTTAAGAAGACATGGGAAAGTAATACACAAGATACCCCCCTTCCCCAACATATTTAGAAATGATGAAGCTAATATTGTTTACATTGATGTGAGAAATAGTCATGGGTTCAGATAATATGAGAAAATAGAAGAGGTAAAAAAGCACAAATAACCCAAAAAAGCTTGAATTGCATAATTGTCTGAAAAGTACCCAAGTCAATCATGTTCTTCTGACCAATCATCTAAAGGATCACCATGTCCAAATATCAGCACTGATAGAGGAAGAAAGAGAGCCAGAAAACAAAATTAAAACAATTTGGTATAAAGAAATTAGCGGTGATGCCAAGAATGATCAAAAACATTCAAGATCATCTTGAATGAGGATTCTATTGTTACTAAAGAAATAATTGAAGTAAAGTATTTGCCCATATGTATGTGATAAGGAAGGTCTATACTCTTGATAAAGTGTTTATAAAAATAAAATATTAAAGTTTGTTCAAATAAACTTAGTGAAGAGGCTGAGGTACTATACTAGATTTTTAAAAAGCAAAATGATCAAAAATATGATCCTCCAAATTATAATGACCTAATAAATAAGATCTAGAAAAAGTATTCTAATCCGGATAAGAGTCGAATAAAAAAATGGATACACTTTTAGCATGTATAAAAGTCCAGAGAAGATAGTCATACTAGCCAAATGAGCATCTAAATAAAAAAGCCTCAGTGTAAAGTTATTACATCCAAACAAAAATGTATTATGCAATAGTATTAATGCAAATTAACATTCTTGTTTTTCTTTTTTATAAGGCAAGGAATATCTGGCAACATCAAAAGCAGACTGTGGTGCCATATTTATAAAATATCAGCATCAGATGCATATATCTGATGATGAAGACCCTCATTTTTAGTCACAATGAAATTTATAAAAAAGAATAGTGTGGATGCATTTTTGATTAAAAATGAAAAGATACTAAAAAGCAAAATAATGCAAAAAATATGTTGGAGAAAGTTGGTCTGTGCAGATGCTTTTTTAGAGCTAATATAGAAATTAAGATTGAATGTGTTGGTACATATTTTCAGATATTTGATTATTATATTGTGTGGTGTATATACAAATAATCATACATATACTTTACAAGTTTTTATGACAACTATGATGAACTATGCATTTTTCAATTGTAACTAGGATTACCTGGATCAATGCTATTCTCCTAGCACAGTATTTTGTGACAAGAAAAGTTCACATATTGTCAGTAGAGGAATTTCTAACTTATTTATAGACTAACTAGTTATAGATAATCCTGGTTTGCTTCCATGTGTTGATATGACTATTCTATTGTGTGTAACTCATACTTTGGAAGTGTTTTCAGGTTATTGTGGAGATTCAAATTAGTATAGTTTGAACAAGGATTTGATAATGACTATGAGAAGTGACATATATGGACCTCTCCAATAATTTTGGAAAAATATTTTTGTCATCGATATCAAATATTTTTTTCAATTATTGTAAATATGACACAATTTAAACTAAATTAATTCAAGCACATTAGTAAGATCTAAATCCATAAAAGACCAATAAAAGTAATCAATAGATAAAATAATGATTATATATTATCTACTGAATAAAAGAAAATAAAAAAATACTAAACTTTTTAAAAAATGATATTATAAAATATAATAGTTAGTGACAGTAAAACAAACCAATGAATGGATGAGAAAAAATAAATTCAGGCAAGCTAAAGTTAAAATTTTATGACCATTTTTTTCCATTTTGCTAAGAGGAATATATAATGGCATACAAAGAGTCAATTTCTGAATTTTTAGTTTTCATATAATAAACAAGCATTTCCTTACTAAAAATTTATAAATTTTTAAATAAGAGTTATTAAATGGTCGATATCAAGCAAAAATATTAACGAATGATTTATTTGTTTATTAAGGAGACTAGAAAGTTGAAAAATGAATGAATATGTAGTTGTTTAATTAATCTCAAATTTATGTTATAAAAGTTTTTTAAAAAAAAGTCGAAATTTTATAATTATTATTCTTTGAAAATTATAAGTATGAAAATTGGCAAAAATATTATAAATTTAGAATATACTCTACTAATTGAAAAATATTAATAAAATATATAATAATTTTTATGTAAAATATTTGGTAAAATTAAAATGTAAAGTATATCAAATGAGTTTTGATTTAAAAAGAGAAATATAAAAACTTAAAACTGTTTTGTTTTTTTTAATTGATTGGAATTATAATTTGTTTAATTCAATAAACAGCTTAGGAAATACATTTGAAATAAACAATAAAGATGGTTTATGATCATGCAAAATATACTCATTTAGCTTAACAAAGATTTTGAAACTTGGTCTTAGGTGTTCACATGTTGGAGAGGTGATAAAATATCTCATTTCAAACCTTAAGGTTTATCATACTCCAGCATTTAGTACTTGTTTATTTAATAGCAGGGAAAGTTCTAACCTGCAGTTTAGCAAATTGTTGCCATGAAACAGAAAGTTTCTGGTTTCTATATAGAAGCTGAAGTTGATTTACATTATAGCAGTGTGGGAAATCTTCATTCCATAGCCGGACAGACTGAAGTGTGTGGCAGTTGTACCAGTTGTATTCAGTTCTACCAAAATACAGTCTGCTAGATCTTCCAAGGTATTCTTTCCAGATTTTGATCATTCCTTTATTTTTTATAATGTGACTGGCTTAATATGAAATTCCTAAATTCAGTGAAAGATGGAAGTTTAATAGAATTGAAAAAACAAATAACTATAAAATAATAAGGAATTTGATAATATAAGGACAGTGTTCATCAGAAAAGAGCTGGGAAGAATTTGAAATTTACAAACATCATAATGTGTGAACAGACGTTTTTAAACAAACTTGAAAATTTGAAAAAAAAAAATTGCATACAAATAACTAAGAGAAATTAAAATTTAAATCTAGGTGATGATGATCTAATTTTTTTATTTTTTTATTTTAATCAAGTTTTATATTTTTATTATTACTACTTTTAGTGTATGTTTAAAAGTGTATATTTTATTATATTATTTATTTATAGAATATTTAGTATTTATAAATATTTGAAATATTATACTAATTAGTAATTATTTGTTAAACTATTTCCACCATTAAATAATAATTGTTAAATGTTTTTTTAGAAAAATTCAAACTTTGGAAAGATTCAATCATTAATAAATATATATTACAATATTTTGAGTGTTGCTGGTCTGACTGGTGAGATTTTTAGCATGGAAATTGAACCAGGAACCTTTCAATTTTAGCCAATTTTGTCAAAGGCAATAGTCAATATAAATTTTATATACTCATCTATGAGGGTTTTTCTGATTTCTCTAATTTTTATGAGGAAAAAATTAATGAGTGGTTTTTAAATATTATGAATTATAATATTAGTTTGACTTATGATGTTATTTGTTATTGTCATAAGGTACGGATTTTTAAAAAAATTTCCACATTTTTTTTTCTCTCTTTTCAATAGGTTTGTCGTTTCACAATTAAATATTTAGTCTGTTTCATTAAAAACATTTGATTTACCTTTCTAGTTATAATTTTGTGCTCTTTTAAATATTTTTCAGTGAGACATCTGGTTTTACTTTCACCAATATACATCCTTCCACATTCATGTGGTTTTTTTTATAGATGCAGTGTTTATTTTCCAACATTTCACATTACATTTTGTAGTCATTATAATTCCTTAAGAGTGCTATGGTTTTGGAAAACTGTTCTGATTTTATATTGATTGTTAATTTTTTTAGTCTCTGCAATCTTCTTATCTACTAAATATTTTCTTAATGACACCTGATAGGTAACTATCCTTTATTAAAAATTTTTCTATGTAGGTCTTTGTTTTTTACAAATCACTAGTTTCTGAACAAACTTTTTTTTATCTTATTTCATAGTGATATCATAACTCCACATTTCTGTCATGATTGGACGCATATTTCTAAGTATTTTCTACTACATAAAACAAACTAAAGTGAAGAATGATTGTCTATCAGCTGTCATTAAAAATTCAAATAACCTTAAATAGACAACTACAACAAAAAACATCAAAATTAAAATCAATCCATATGTTTTAGAGATAAAAGACAAATTAAAGAAAATCATCTATGATTAATGTAACATCAGAATCACCTTCAAATTTCAAAACACATCTAAAGGAATCCTGACCAAACTATAACTAAGAAATACCATATGAATGTGGAAAGATGTATATTGATAAAAACAACTGCCTTATTTAAATGCAATTAATAGAACACAAATTAATGATTAGAAATATATATATTTGGGTAAACAGATGATGAATGTGCTGATGTGCACATGGTCACTGGGAAAAAAGACTCAAGAGAGAAAGTACAAATAAAAAAAGTTGCTCACATGATAATAGCAAATAATCTCTTGATTTAATTTAATATTAATTCATAATGTTTGGAAATCACTCATTAACCTTGTCCTTAAGAAAAAGAGATCCTTAATGCAATTTTCATGCTAGTATTCATTGGTCAGACAACATCGCCTGAAAAAGAGAAAAAAATAATACTATTTGAAATTTTTTATATACTAATCTGCATGCTATTACTAACATATTAATATATTTGAGAAGTTTAATAGGTTTGAATTTTGTTAAAGACATCTAACAATGGATTATTAGATGATAGAAATAATCCAACATATAATTAACATCACAAATATTTGGACAAACGGTAATAGTTTGTTTCTATATGAGCAGGGGTTGGTAACCCCAGTTTTTGGAGAGAAGTGAGAATAAAAAATTGATTGTTCATTCTTTGTTTATCTATATGTAAAATGGATATATTAGTATAAAGTTTTCTTGTGACAGATTATAAAGTTTTTCTATGTACATATTTTTGAGATGTTTCAAAACTAATATTTTAAAAAATGAATATTGACATATTTTAGAATATTTATTCAGTATTTCATCTAGATACATGCTTACTTTGTACTTCATTCAAATTTTTTTTATTAAATTTTTTATTTTGTTGAAATTTATATATTTGCATTTATTTATTCTCAGTTTCATGCAATATTTAAAGTACTCCATATTAGTTGAAATATATGACAATCAGCATTAAATTTTGTTTTTGGGGAAATAATGACAAGAATGAGGTAGTAGTAGATTAGTTATGGAATTGTTGTGGTTTTAAATCAAAATTAAAATGGCATTTACATATCATTATCAATAATAAATTTCAGCCATCACATTTATATTAATTTTAGACTCACTGATAGAGAAATGGTTTATTAATTTAGCTTTTTTGAGATATATATTTGTGACATAATGCATTTTTTATTTAAACATATGGAAATGTAGTTAAGATCATCAAATCTTCTAAGAATCATTTTTATCATCAATTATCAACTCTTTGCCCTTTAACTATTTTATAATGATAGTTTGTTGAATTTTTTGGAAAGAAATCAGTTGTGTCCATGTAACTTTTTAATTCTGATGCATTTTAGAACTTGTAAAATTATTTCTTTTTTTCTTGTATCCTTTCTTTTTAATTAGATCTGACAATTAAGCATTAGGCAGACAAGAATAAAATATACACCTCCATCCAATTAATTAATGAACTTTTTGTATACTATTATATCTGCTGCAATTATGTGTGGCCATGTACCATGAATATAGATATCATTATTTATTTTGCTTTAGTCTTTCATATCTATTCATTTTTTAATTTTTATCTTCACCTACATAAGGACATACATATTGTCATTTCTATTTTCATGAATATTCTAACTTCATGATTTTTATGTCACCAAGTTACAGTGATAGTATGAAAAGTAACATGACATTAGGTATAGTATGATCATAAAAGACCATTCAGAGTATTATTTACTCTCATCAGTTTTGCTATTTATAATTTGTTTATTATTTCTTTTATAGTATATTTTAAAAGCTATGTAAACAATCTTCATGAATTTTTAATCTGGTTCTGTATGGCTGCTTTATTTAATCTTTTTTTAAAATGTTTCTTTAAAATAAATAATAAAATAGTGTAAGAATATATGATTTTGAGTTAAGGTTACATCATATCACAGTAAAGAAATCAAATCAGTTGAATAAATAAGAGTGATGATTCATAAAGCAAAATTTTGAATTATATGAACTACACACGCAAAATAATTAATAATGAATCATGTATATAATTAAAGAAATAAAGATATTTTTAAAAATATTGTTGTGCTAAATAATCTGTCAATATTAAAACTAAATGAAACATAAACAAAAGCTTCATAATTTTGGAATGCTTGAAAATTAATACATCCAATCCGATGCTTTTTATTATATAATGGTATAAATTGTTTTTTTCTTCACCAATAAAAATTGTAATTATACATATGCGATTTTTTGGCATGTGTTAGTGAAGCTGTAATTATACTATAGTAAGGAAAGTAGTTTAAGACTTGAACGGGATCTTTAGCTACAAAAGAATATACATGTAAAAGGAAAAATATGGGTGATTTATTTTGTAAATTATGTAAGGAAGGAATTGAAAATATTAGGCATTTGTTAATTGAATGTAAATGTTTGAAAACAGAAAGGGTACATGTAATGAAGTTGTGGAAAAATAAATATGAAAAGAGTGATTATACAGAAAGTGAATTATTGGTTTTTTATGCTGGGTTTGGGAAAAGGTAAGGGGGATTTAGATATAAAGGTTATAGAGTTGACAAAGATTATGTTGTGGAAATGGGATAGAGCAGATTATGGGTAAATTTAGAGTGGGGAATGTAAAATAAAGTGGCTAACAGGTTTATATGGGCATAATTGCTGAGATATTCTTGACTTCGTTTAAGGAGAAGCCATAATACATCACATCACATCACATCACTATAATGTTTAATATGCCTGCTTAGCGCTTTCGAGATTTAGTATTCTAATCTCATACTCATAGATTTACGAATGAAGACTGTTGTGATTGAAAAACTTAATAAGTGATCAAAGAAAATCATATTGTACATCATGGAAGTCGATGCACTTTTTGAAACAAAAAGTCAGACTTCTCATGAGACAATTATGAAAACTTTGATTACAGATAAAATATTACCTTTAAACAATATATATATATCAGAAGAAGAATTTTATCATTTAGAAATATTGATAAAAAACAACAACCTATCAATAAACCAACATTATTACATTATTTTAAGTATAAAAAATGCCAAGAAATAAAACAACAACAGATTAAAGAACAGACAGCCTTGCTAAGTGTAGTTCCAAAAATTATCTTCACTAATATTTTATTATTTAATATTTTAATATTTAGTCTCTTATAGTATATTGTTATTAAGTACATTGCAACTTTATTTTGCATTTGAAATTAATTTTCTGTTCTCTATTACAAAGCCATTTTTAATTTTTATATTAATGCAAAGAAGAAAGATATGATCATTTTTAGCAAAACAAAATGCTTCAAAAATGATCACTCATGTAATTTTTATATATTTTTAATTTTAATATTTTGTAAACTTTATTTTGCTTTTTTTTTTAATGCATTTGAAATAAATAATCCATTTTGTAATACTGATATTTTTTGTTCTTATATTGGTGAATAAATGATGCACATTTGTTTTTTTTAAAATCTCGTTACATCATTATACATATTTTTGAAGGAGAACTGATTTTTTTCTACCATGAATATATTTATAATCAGAAGTAAAATGAAATACGGTGATAAAACTTTGTATAACGAATTGTCAGCAACAATAGATGTGTGAAAATGGTTTTTGATACAGTATTTTGTTGTTGCATTAAGTGAATCATATTATTTGTTATAAAATCTGTATTTTTAATTCATATTGAATTCGCTTTTGAAAAATAGTAACAAATTTATACATTTTACCACAGAAAAATAATGTTATGAGAATTTCTTTTATAAAACTTTGTTAATTAAGTAAATATATTTTAGAAAAAAATTAAGTATTTTCTAAGTAGTGTAATCCTGTATTTATTAAATAATATATTAAAATATTTGAAAAAAAAAATTTATAATCAACTTAGTTCAAGTAAGCAAGTTGTCTGTCTTTAATAAATTTGCTTATAAAGATAAGCATCTGTGTACTAATGATTATGGAGAACATTTTAATTTTAAGTATTTAAAATTCTTAGATGGAAACATTATGGATGTTATCCTATTTTAGCATATTTATCAGATCTATTTATAATGTAATAGTTAAACAGCATTAAGCTGTTGCACATGCGCTTTGCAGATTTTAACTGTAAATGACTGAATACTGACACTTCAAATACATGATAAAGTCTTTGGGAAAAGATATCCAACTTACTACTGCTTTGTTCTAAAAGCAACTTCTTTCCAGCATGATTTAATGCAATTATTAGAATGGCAGATCTATAAGGAGCTGAGAAAAAAATGTAAAAAGCCTCACTGTTAAGTAGTTTATTAGTATATTTCATCCACCTTTTTTTCATTAGGTAATGAATAAAAAAATTTATTTTTTTGAACTGAATCTTGCCATTTTTTAATCATTATAAATTATGTATAATTTTTAAACTATTGATTAATAAAGATAATAGAAATTTCTCACATCCACTGGTAATTGTAAGTATTTTTAATATTAAAGAAATAATTTCATTAAATTAATAAATGCGATATGATCCAATATGAGAGACTGATACTATTGCAATATTATATCATATAATGCATACATAACTTATCTTATCAGCAATAAAAGTTGTCAATTAAATGTTTTTTGCTAAGAATTTTGACTTATTTTGATAAAATATCTATTTCCATATATTATTATCCATTATGCATTAATTTTAACAATAAATGACAGATATATAAAATAAATTAGATTGATATTCAGTTTAAACAAAAAATCTTTTTTGAACTGGTAGAAAATAATGCAACTTAATAATTTGTTATTAATATTTGCTATAATTTTATTATGTTATTAGTTCAACATCATAATAATTATAAACATTTTTTTTTTACATTTTGTTATATCATCACAAATTTGAGTAGGACGTTGTTTTTTTTTTTCAATTGTTTTCCACCACATTTCTTCAGTGTAAAAATCATGCTTTTTTAAAGCTGTATTATGCATTAGCACTTGAAATATTTATTGTATTTAATTATATATATATTCTCATTTTTTGGGAATAGTCAGGTTAATAATTTTATTTCAAATGATATACAATTTTATTTTCATGTGTGATTATTTAATGTTTTTTATTTTAATAAATTAAAAATGTATTCACTGATTGCTTACTAAATTTTTGTTCTCACATACTGTTGTTGTTGTTGTTATTATTATTGTTGTTGTTGTTGTTGTTATTATTATTATTATTATTATTATTATTATTATTATTATTATCAATAGCAATAGTAGTAGTAATAGTGGTAGTAATAGTAGCAGTAATAGTAGTGGTATTGGTATTGGTAGTAGTAGTTGTAATAGTAGTAGTAATATTGTTATTATTAATATACAATACATTTTATTATATTAATTTTAAATTGCAGTATAAACTTTGGTACACTTTTTATCATTTAAAATATTAATGAAATTTTATTTTTGTAAATGAAAAATATATTTGATTTAATAAAATAATGAAATATTTTTTTATATCTGCATTAAGAAGGCATATTTTATGTGGGATACTATTTTATAATTTTAAAATATTATATAAAGAAATATGAAACTAGTCATTTTGGAAACGAAGCTCAAGTTTTTTGGAAAATGTCATTGAAGAATATCAATTTTTTATATATTTTTAAAAAAATCATTTTTCAGACAGAACTCATACCAAATGATTATGAATATGTATCTAATATTCTTTAGCTTTAATATTTGATTATTATCAATAATAGATTTTTTTTTTCTTCTCTTAGTATAATTTATTCTAGCACATGAAATTGAATTTGCATCGTAAATAATAAAGAACTGTGTAATATACATTTAAATTAACAAGTATTATTAATATTTATAGCAGTCTGACTTTACTATCTGTAAATAATACTATCATTTTTAAATATCATTTTTTTAAAAAAAAGACTTATAGCAAAAATTTGTCATTATAAGATGGCCTTTGCCAAATGAATTGGTGCATCAAATGGTTATAAAATTAACTGCAACCAACCAGTCTGCAAGGCTGCATATTATGGGGAATCAAGGGCCAATCTATCAATGAGAATTACACACCCTAGATATTCATATAAGAGAGTTTTTAGAGATAAAGAACACACATTAATATTTATAGATCATGAGCAGAAAAACAGTCTCTGATTCAAGATAACAAAAGCAGAAATAGTATACATAGAGAGAGAGAGAGAGAGGATGGAAACCAGATTGGTAAAGAAGCATGTGCAATAGCTAGTGACTTTTCTGTTAATAGAAAAGAAGCAAGTATATCCATATCAAAGAAATGGGAAATTTAAATAAATCTAATTATGAACTTAATTTTGAATATGTTGAATAGCTTGTTAGATAATAATTAAACACTCATATAAAGAATTGAAAACATGCTAGGCAGTAATAAAATTAAATATTAAAAAAACACATTTTCTGTATATTCATTAATTACCAGTTATTACATTTTCTCAAGAAAAGGAAAAAAAAATAGTAACAATTGAATTACAAAAGATTATGGAAGGTTCATTTTATATAAGTCTGCCATTGAAATGCATAGTAGTTTGACAAAAAAGCAAGGAAAAATAATATTTCTTTGCAAATTTTTGCAATTTAAGATCTTTCCAAAATGTTGTAACATTTATATAGACAAGTCTGTGTATCAATGCAAAAGAATTTTTCAAAAACTACAGATAAGGTTATTATAGTCAATAATTAGCAGTGTAAGTAATTGAATTAAAATGGACACAAGGCAAATCAATATAATGAATAAAAAATATAAGGCATTGAATAAGTTAAAAGTAAGTGTACCTATATGAAATTAAAATTAAAGACAAATATAAGAAAAAAATGTGTTTTTTAATGATGAAACAAGGCAAAAAATTGGAAAACTTAAAACAAGATCATTGTATTAATTTAATCAAAGAAAAAGGTACCTAATACAATTGGTAACATGTCAAATAATGGGTCAAGATTCATAGACAGGGATGCTAAAATTGAAATAGTTGCTGACATAGAATCCAAATTTAAAAATGATCCATTAAAAGATAATTTTTATTGAAAAGACAGCTAGAATAATGAACATTACCAAATAAGTATAAAGATAAATGATATGTTAATATAAATGACACTAAAAATATATAGTTCACAATAAGATTTGTATAAAGGAAAACAAAGGAAATGACATGGTGTTAATGGAAAAGAATGAGTATTGGACAAAACTTGATAAACCAATTAAAAACCTTAAATTTATGGAAATAGCATCATATAATCTTAAAAACATTAAAGACAAAGTTATTCCAATGATCCTTAGAAAGCATTGTAGGAAGACATTTACAAAAGTAAAGCATTTTAAAATGTATCCCTCTACTGCAAACATCATAATAATAATAAAGAACATAAAACATCATAAGGAAAATCTCCCACTGAGAACACTGGGCAACAATTTTTTTTTCTATTTTCTGTTGCATGAGGTTTTAGAACTTTTTCTATATATTTCTGCATCGCTGATTCCAAATCTGAAATCCGTTTTTTAGTGCATGCTCTAGTTTTTATGCAATTTTAATTTCTTTTTGTTACAGTTAATGGATGCATTGGTTTTCAAATTGGAGAAGGACAATGACTGTTGGATTGAACATAACCACAAGGCAATTAATGTTTTACACACATCAATTTTACATAATTGTAGTTGTTTTTAAATGTAAAAAAATCATTATTTGACCCTCTTGTTTTGTTTTTAGATTGAATCATGGCTTCTTCGAGTAGGCATAAATGTAAGAATAGTCCTGACATCTTCTGTTATATATGTGTTACACACTTCAACATCAAAGGAATAATAATATTTATCATTTGTGATACGTGCATATATTGTCTATTTTCAAGTTCTCTTTGGCAATCAAGACAAGAATTGGGCTCCTCATATTGTGTGTCATAATTGTGAGGAAATGTTTCATGACTGGACAAAAGGAAAATGCAAAGGAATGCATTTTGGTATTTCCATGGTTTATCATGAACCTAAGGATCATGGAAGTAACTGTTATTTTTGACTGATCCATACAAAAGAATATCGACAAGAAAAAATGGCATATGATCGCATATCCTAATATTCCTTCAGCAATACAACCTATCCCACACTCTGAGACACTCCCAGTTACAATTTTCAATGGTTTTATTTCATCTAAGAACAAAGAAATTGAACATGGTGATCAAGTGTATTTTGATAAGATGCATGAGGAAATGGTTGTAGAATCTGAAAGGTCTTCTTCAGATGCCAAGCAGTCATTAACCCCTCAGCAGTTTAGCCAACCCAAATTTAATGACATCATAAGAGATTTGGACCTATCAAAGAAAGCAGCTGGGTTATTAGACTCCAGGCTTTAAGAAAAGAATGTACTTCACCAGTCAGCTAAAGCATCCAATTTCAGGAAGTATGAACAAATTTTTGTGGACTTTTTTTCTGAAGACAAACACTTTGTTTACTGTCATGATATCAGTAGTCTTCTCAGCCAGCTAAGTGTTACCACTTACAGTCCAACAAAATGGCAGCTATTTCTTGACAGCTCTAAATGGATTCTGAAATGTGTTCTCATACACAATGGTAATGTTTATGCAGCAATTCCAATTGGTCATTTAACTCATCTATGAGAAGATTATAATGACATAAAAATTGACCTTGACTTACTGAAGTATGAGGAGCATAACTGGATCATTTGTGTGGATCTTAAAATGGTAAATTTCCTGCTAGGACAACAGAGATGTTTCACAAAGTACCCTTGTTTTCTGTGTTTGTGGAACAGCCAAGCTTGGGAGAAACACTGGACACAGAAGGAGTGGCAGAAACATGAAAATTTGAAAGTAGGGATGCAAAATATTGCAAATGAACCTGTAGTTAATTGAGACAGGATCACTTTTGCCCATTTCACATCAAATTTGGCTTAATGAATCGATTAGTTCAGGCTTTGAATAGAGAGAGTGAATAATTTTTAACACATTATTTCTGCTTTTCCTATCTTGTCTTTTGAAAAAACAAAAGCAGGTGTATTCAATGGACCACAAATTAGAACTCTTATACATGATGAAGAACTTTCCAGGAAGATGAATAAGGAGGAGAAAGCAGCATGGCAGTCTTTTGTGGCAGTTACAAGGAACTTCCTTGGCAACAAAAAAGCAGAAAACTATAAACTTCTGGTTCAAAAGATGTTGTTGGCTTTCCACAACATTGGATGTAACATGAGCATTAAGATTCACTTCCTGAACAGTCACCTTGATAAATTTTGCTGAAAATCTTGGAGCTGTTAGACAAGAAGAACACTTTCATCAAGATCTGAAGACAATGGGAGAGCATTATCAGAGATGATGGGACAGAAATATAATGACAGACTACTGCTGGAGCATCAAATGAGATTGTCCTCAACAAGTACACTAACACAAGAGCTACAAATGCAAGTTTTTGTCTGAATAGAATTTAAATAAGTTTTGCACAAATTTTATGATTAAAATAAGTGTTTTAATGTGTTCTATTTCGAAATTGTAGACAAATTCTGATGCAATCATATCTTTTAGTGTATTTACTGCATTATATAAATTATTATATTTTCACAAAGATGATGCCCAAAAAGACATTCTACTTCATTATGTTAAACTAAATGCTGAAAATTTTACAATAAGATGGTGTAACGAGCACAGACATTCGTTACATTGTTTTTTTTATATATATTTAGTAAACATGAAAGTAAATTAAAAAGTTTGCATTTAAAAAGTTTCTTTAAGAAGTAAAAATTGAAACTAAATATCTTAAACTCATATATATTAAATCGCACAGATTAAAAAAATTATTAAAATAAAACTGTATTAAAAATAGAAAAGGTATTTTAAAAAACAAAAACTTAAAAAGATTTAGTGATAAAAATATATATTTGATTTGGAAAACAGGTTAATTAATCAGAAATGGAAATGATAAATTTAATTAGTCAAATGTAAACCAGCCTTGGGCATTTAAATGTAAAAACATCGGTTAGATAGGAAAACAATAGAAACTTTTAGCAAATGAAATAAATCCATTGGAAAATCGGACCTCAACGAAAAGGATCATCGCATCGATGACGTAATGTAAATTTAATCCTTCACATTAATATAAAAAGGACAAATTTGGAAATTATTGATTAGTGAATTATTGATTATTACGATGTGACTATATGTATTAGTATGGAGTTGAGGTGAAGGAATTGACAGACGCATGGTCAATTCTTTCAGCTGTTAAAGAAAAGAGAAATGAACTATCGTTTCCTACATTGAGGACCAATTGAACTAAAAAACCTCCGAATGAATAAATAAAACAACGGCTAAATGGATACCAATCTTTTGAGGACGGTGTGGGAATTCCCGTTCAAACTTACAAATGACTGATAAAGATGAACTGTTTAAAACCGTAAGAACTTTACAATTAATGAACATTAAATTAAAAACTTTTCGTATTTAAAATAATTGCATTAGTTTCCTATCTGACTAAAGTAGTTAAAATGTTATTTGATGTATTTTTTATTTATTTGTGTAAAATCATTTCCATTTATTTAATTTTGTTCTTTAAGTTTATTTATGATTTCTGTTTTCCGATAAATTAAAATATATCAATGTTAAACTTAAGTCGGGCGTGAATGGCTGTATAGATTTGTAAAGTTATATTAGGGAAGGGTAATCTTAGGTTATTTGTGTCGTTGTTAGATTGGGTCAATGGATTGGATATATTGGAATGTTATTTGATGTATTTTTTATTTATTTGTGTAAAATCATTTCCATTTATTTAATTTTGTTCTTTAAGTTTATTTATGATTTCTGTTTTCCGATAAATTAAAATATATCAATGTTAAACTTAAGTCGGGCGTGAATGGCTGTATAGATTTGTAAAGTTATATTAGGGAAGGGTAATATTAGGTTATTTGTGTCGTTGTTAGATTGGGTCAATGGATTGGATATATTGGTGTGATTAGTAGATGTAATATTGATTCACTACGGGCAGAATCGCTTCATACGCCGCACACTTCCGTTTGCCTATGGAAGGAATTATAAGACGGAGAACGCAGTTCCTTTCTATGGAGTTTTTTTTTTATTGTTCTTCTCATTAGATAGATGTAATATTACTATCTGATTGAGAGTCAATGTCTTTTCTTAATCTTTTTGTGCTGCCGTATTTTATTACATTGAATACATCGATATATCAGATGAATTGATGCCGGTTTGACTACGAATTTTAACCTAAGGTTAAATAGGGATAGAATGTTTATTTTCAAAAGCAAATCTATGTGGTCTATTCATACTTGACCCTAAATAAAAATGCATTAAATTTAAGTTGTTTATAGACACTTGCATGAATTGGTTATCGGTTAAGTATGTTTTGGGTTTTCATATTTGATCAAAATATATAGACATTCGATAAATAATGATACCTTACGGTGAGTATCTAAAATGTATTTATTCGGATGTCTTTTAAGTTATTGGTGACAATGCAAGTATCTTATGGTGAATACTATTGAGTTACATATAAATTTCCCTCCGCAATTGTCAGTAGTCAATAATTTTGTATTTTGATCGTTTATGTTTCTTTTGAAATGTTTTTAACCGTGTAATCTATGTAACCGATCTATAGCAACATCTTAAAACAAGCTTTTATAATCCCATCTGTGCGAACTTAATTAAAATGTAAAATTAGAATATAATAGTAATTAAATGTAAATTAAAGTCAAAAATCAAAGTTAAAAATAATGTTAAATGTTAAAATGTAAACTAATACTAAAATAATTTTAAATCTTATATATATATGTGCATAAATAAATGTTTGTATGTTAATTACTGGCAGTGTCTTATTTTATTTATTTTTTTAATATTGAAATATAATTAGATACCATATGATATTATTAAATCTCTGCTACTCCCTGAGCTAGTGACATGGGCTAACGACCGGAACCAAAATATTTAAAAAAAAAATTTTTTTTTTTTTTTGACTTACGTATCTGCCTACTTTATAAATTTTTCTAGGTTCAAATGCCTAGATGGCGCCCTGTAGTGCAGTTCACGTTAAGTCACATTTCTCCAGATCATTACAATGGAAACCTAAAATCTTGAATTGCAAAAAACTGTAGCTTATAGGGAAAAATTAATGTCAGATTTGAGATCAGCACACTCATTAAGTAAAAACCAAGTATTTTTGTGGATGCATTTTGTTCCTCAGTGTTATTATTGATTTTAGCTGGTCATATTTTTATAAAAAGTCCAAAATTATTGCTGTGTGGATTACTGAAGAATTCGGGTTCACTCAATGTAAAAAAGTTAATGGATTCTATTGAGGTGAGTGATGAGTTGTTAAATAACAGCAACTATGACCAATGCAAAAAAATCATATTAAATATCTTAAAATGGATAGACAAAGACAATAACAAATGGAAAATATTATAAAATGAATAATGACTGGCCAATGAGAATGGTTATCAACAGCTTTATCAGTAGTCTATTCCTACCAAAAATTGAAAACTGTGTTATTCCAAAAATGTATACTTAAAATTTGAATATGATAAGAACATTGAAAAGTATACAAAAGACCTTCAAAAGATGGGATATAATCACAGTAAAATCTAAATACCATAATTCTTAAACACTCATTGACTTCATGTTTGGTTAAAAAGGTAACCAATTATTAATATAAACTAATTAAAAACACTGAGCTAGCTTTCAGAAAAACACTGCTAGAATTATAGTACTGAGTAAAATTATATAGTACAGGTACACCTATATAATATGTAAATAAGGCTCAATATGCAAATAAAAAAAATAGATATTCCATTTTCCAGACAATGGAACACACAAATCCATTCTGTTGATGAAATGTGGAGCTTTTACAATTTCCTAAGTGTCTTTGTATTTCCCTCCCTATCATCTCTTTCTGAGCAAATCATTCTAATATTGGATGGAGAAAATTATGATTCATAACATATTCGTTTGCAAGAAAAATATAACTGTATTCAGCTGAAAGCTAGTTCAGTACATATTATTAATTGTTTAGCTTTTGAACAGAAACCTAAAAAATTAATAAGCCTGTCTTATATTCCAAAAATTTGCACATAAATTAAAAAACTATAGGTAAAGACAAATTTAATATAAGCTTTTGAACTCCTCCATCACTTAATCAATTAGTTAACATTAGTTAACTTTCCTGAAGACATTTACCATTGATTTAGTGCATCAAATAATATATAAAATTTTACTGCAGTCAACTAGTTTGCACTGTTGTATATTATGGAGAGTTAAGGGCCAACCTATCAATGAAGCTTGGCCAACATAGATATTCATATAATAGAGCCCTTAGAGATAATGAACATGTCAATGTTTATAGACCATGAGCAGTAAAACAATCAGATTCAAGCTAACAAAAGCAGAAATAGAAGGTATAGAGAGAGGATGGAAAGCCGAATGTTAAAGCAGCATATGCAATAGCTAGTGAGTATTTTTCTGTTAATAGAAAAGAAGCAAGTGTACCTATATCAAAGAAATGGGTGATTTGAATAAATCAAGATGTGAATTTAAATTTGAATACATAGAACAGCTTATTAGATAATAATTAAACACTGATATAAAGAATTTGGAATCATACCATTTGAAGCCATAAATATGATATATTAATTATAATGAAAGCATGCTAGACAGTAATAAAATTAAATATTAAAAAAACTACCTTTTATGTGAATATATTTATTAATTATCAGTTATTCCATTTGCTCAGAATGGAAGAAATTTAGCAACAGTTGAATTATGAAAGAAAATTATAAATTAAGTTTTATTTCTTGCTTTTTTTATTTTTTTATTAAGAGAAATATATTATACAATACAAACCAATATACAAATTTGTTATTACATGCAAATACAATATAACATAAATTGATTTATCTTTTTACATTATGTTTTCAGATGTGAATAACACAGTTTTAACATGTCTATTTTTATGTATGTAGATGTTTCTCCAGTGGTTTAATTCTATAGACATAGCAATCATCTTCTTTGCTTGAAGTTTTCCCAAGTGGCATTTACTAAATAATCTGGAGCTATTAAATTGTCTCTTTATTTGATTTTTTTCTATGATTTTCCTTAGTTCCATTCCCTGCGGATCTACCAATTTTGATTTTACATCGTTTGCACCATAACAAGAAGTACGTGAAAATTGTAAGACTTATTTCTGTATAAACACCTTGTTTGATACATCTTTTAATGGGTATAAATTGCCCAAATGGATTGTTTATCCATCTTGTAATGAGTATTTTATAGTAATTTAGATTATTGCATCTTATAAATATGTGATCAATGAATTCTTCTTCCCTGCCGCACATCTGTCACATAGGATCTATTTTCTTTATGTTTCTTTGGTGTGAGGAAGACATTCATGGGAAGAGAGTCCAAGTTATATTTGATTATGAAGTCTTGGTACTTTGGTTCGATGAACCAACAATGAGATTTATATATTAGTTGTTGATTGGTGATGTCCAATTTTTCATCGATTGTGCATTTCTCTCCATTTAGTAATTTATGTGCTGTTTAGTATTTTATTTTATTTGTGATTGGGTTTTCTTTTAGGTCAATTACCTTTTGTATATTTGTGTATAAAGACTCAATCCATTTGTTGACAGCTGAGGGGGGCTGATCTGTAGGGGTAATGTCTTCTTTGGGTGACAAGGTTGGATAATTGTTTGTTATATTAAATAGTGAGTTATAGTTGTTTTGTAAGATTAGTGTTTTAATAGAGCGGAACAAAAGGCCATTAAGTCTTCTTGTTGTTTGCAATGTTTAGAGACTGAAAGCAGCAACCTTTCATCCCCAAAACAATTTAGTACAAAAGGCATTTACTTTTTGAACAAATTTTTTGGATGGGCATAATTTTCAGGAACACCAGTGAGTTGAGTAGTGTGACTTTACCTTGTAATGAGATATATAGCCCAGTAAATGAAGTGATTGTCCATTGTATTGCACTTAGCAGTGTTTCTTTAATTTGGTGCCTCATCAGTCCATTTGATTTGTAAAAATCAAAACCTAAAAATTTTGGGGATTCACCATGAAGTTTGTTTTTATTCTCTTTCTATTTAGCAATTTCCATGTGGTTGATTTGGTCACGTTAAATTTCAGTTTGAAATTGTTGGTGTAATTGGATATAATTTTTTCTAATTTGGGTATATATTTTCTGGAAGGGAGATAAACAAGTACATCATCCATATAGCTTATGTGCCTTATCTCTTGTCCAATAGTCAGCACATATACACCTGGAAGTGATTTTTCGATCTCACTCAACAGCAGATTCATATACACTATAAATAATAGTGCACTGACTGGAGATCCCTGAAGGATCAAGCTGACAGGATCAAACACAGGAGCAACTTTATCATTCATTGTGATGAATATGGATCTATTTGTTAATAGGTTGGCATTTATTTTGAGGTAAACTCTCAGCACCTCATATTTTTGGAGGATGTCTATCAGGATGTTTGATCTGATGGAGTTGAATGCTGACTCAATATCCAGTTGGACAGTCATTGGTTTGGACATTCCTTTGGCCCTAATATAGTCTAGAAGGAGTCTCATTTGACTGATGGCATTAATCAATGACTCCCCTTTTCTAGCATATTAGTCTTTAAAAATAAAGTTGAGGATTTTGTATTTTATTTTAGATTAGCTGCTCAATTATTTTTATTAATAGGGGGATCATTGAAATGGGCCTTAAATTGTTTGGATCAGAGGTTCCCTCTCTATTTTTTTTATAAATGGGACAAAAGATAACGAGTATAAATTCTTAAACTCTCTATATCGTCTGTAAAGTGCGATTATGGGTGCTGAGAATCTTTCCAAATAAAGAAAAAAGAATTTAGGTATTCCATGTATTCCTGGGTGAATCCTTTCTGGGAGACTCCTAATCTTAAGCTGCATCTTCTCCAAGCCTCACTGATGTCACCGCTCTTTTCTGATTGAAGCCTTGCTCAAAAATGCTGCTGAATAGTATTTACCATCTCTGAGCCTATGAGTGTTTTGTCTTTTATTGTTAATAATTGTGGTATGGCTTTTTTGTTCCTTGTCCCCAGAGCCCACCAGATGTAACTACTAGACCAACACTGCTGGTCTGACAGAAATCTCCAAGCCCACTTGATGGATAAGTATTCAGCCAGAGATCTCTGTCAGTCTTTATATTGTTGGCCTTTGAGGGTAAGGATTCATTTATCAAATTCTGTATTTGAGGTGGATGGTGTGGTTGCTCTAATTTCATTGACTATTCAATCCAGATCTGCAAGTAATCTTATCGGTCCTTTTTTTGAAGATAATTTCATTGATTATGTATTGGAGAATGGCAATGAATGAGAACCAAGCATCCTCCACTGGCATTCTCAGAATGTCAATTTTATTGAAGCAGATATAGGCTTCAGAGAAAAGCTTATCTGGAGTTGTTTGCTTGAGTAGCATTCTAATAGTCCTATCTATTCCACCAATACCTTTCTGTCTGGTGTAAACTTCCAGACCTATATTTAAAGCAAGGTGATCAGAGAAAGAGGCAGGCCAGAGTTTTCCATCGATGTTAAAGTGCAAACTGGGTGAGTAGTAAACAAGGTCAATAAGAGAGGTGTTCTTTTTGTGTAAAAGGAGAAGGCATTGTTGGAGAATAGGCCTTCTCCACACATAACCACTCTGTTGAGACAGTGGACATACTTTTTATTGAATTTGTTATATGTTACATTGAAATCACCCATAATAATTATTGGGGATTGATTGGATGTGATGACTGAGTTTATGATGTTGATCACATTTCTAATTAACCTTTGAACATTTTTCAAGTATAGGTAAATTAGACTGATGTTAAATGCATGATTAAACAGTTTGAATCAAGATATAACATTTTAAAGCTGGAAGGAGGGGTCTAATCTGAGATTGATTAAAATCGCCTCTCCTCTTGCCACAGTCATTAAGGTTGAGCAATTGAAATAACCAAAATTTTGAAAGGTTAGATGAATTTTAAGATTTGAATTGGTTATGAATTTTAGTTTTGGACATGCATATAAAATTGAGTTTATGTTTAACCTTTCCAAAATGCAGCCTAACATCTCTTACTTTTCAGCATTTTCTGTCATTTTTTTGGTCTCACAAAACAACATAAAATATATGATAAAATGTTTATTACTTTTCAGAAAATAACAGATTTGACTTTATTTGATAGATATTTGTGTTTATTACTGAAATAAATTTTAAATGTTCACATTTTGTTTTTGTAAATATTAAAAAAATTATACCATAATCAAAACAAAGAAGTTACATGTCAAGTTTCTAGAAAGATTATTTTCAGTTTATAAAATCAAAATATTTCTTAATTTTTATTACTTTTAAACATTTGAAAGGTATAAATATTTATTTCTCTTATATCTAATGAATTATGCTTTAAATGTTTAAATTTTTTGAATATTTATTGTAAAATTATGATATTTTCTTTACTTGTAAACAAAGTAGATTATTTATGTCATAGTTTGTCTTCTAATTTGCTTTAGGCCTTATTTATGTTAGCTGCTAATATAATGTTATATTTTTGAAAATAATGTATTTCAAGTCAAAATAAGTTATTAAATAATTTATATTTCTTGATATCTAATAAATATAGTGTAAATTATTTTTTAAAAATATCTAAAACAATAATAAGTTCACAAATAAACACATTTTTGCATCATTGAAAACTTCAATATCATAAAATGCCAAACATTTTACAGCTTTATCAACAGACAATGGTTGGTTTCCAATGTCATAAAATGCCAAACATTTTACAGCTTTATCAACAGACAATGGCTGGTTTCCAATGTCATAAAATGCCAAACATTTTACAGCCTTATCAACAGACAATGGCTGATCATGTCAAGGCAGGGCTTATATCTATTGTAAGACGGGAATTTTGAATTTCATGCTTTTTGGGGGCAATTTTTTTTAATAATAAAATATACTGTTTTACACACATTTTAAGATATAATGCTTACGAAAAAATCCACCAGGGGGGCGAATTGACCAAAGGACAAAATAATTCATCCAGATTGATCGAAAGGTTAATGAACCAATCTTTTCATCCAGATTGATCGAAAGGTTAATGAACCAATCTTTTGTTGCATGAACTCTATTGAGTGTGTTAAGACCACGAACATTAATCCCAAAGAATTTCAACTTCATTTAATTCATGTTTCATGATATACTCTTGTATTGACCCAATAATCATGCATAAGCCATTTCCTATTCTATCATTGTGATTATATATTTTCCCTCTATTCCATTCAAATGAATATTCTGTATATTGTTTATTTTTCTCAGTTGATAAGACATCTGACTAGGATTTGTCTGATTGATTATAAAGATTGGCCCTTCAGTATAAGCTGATACTTTTGTTTCTGATGATATTGAGTTTTCTTCTTTTCATTAGTCATTGTATGACAGCTGCTGGTCTCTGAAGATGGTGAATCTTTTTTTCTTCATTTCTGTTCTTCATCACTATTTTGACTCAAGTTGGGTGAGGAGATCGAGTTCAAGCTCTTCTTATTTGCTTTATTGTTTTCTTCTTTATTTTTGCCATGGGGTCTTTTTTATTTGAATCACTTGAGTTTGCAGTTTTTTCCCCCTCTTCAATCAACTTCTAAATCACTTTCTGTCATATAGTTGTTAGAGATATAATTAGTTAATGTTTTATCTGAACTAAGTTCATTATCACTTGATTTCTTTTCAGGAATGTCACTGATTGTCCGTGGGTCCAGAATGGTGATTATAATGTTATATATTTTACTGGATTGGTTTGTTGATTCCTCATAGGTCAGGTCTTGTAAGTCAGAGATTGATATTTCACTTATCTCATTGAGTAGGCATTTCATTTCCAGAGATTGTAGTGTTGTATTTGTAGAATTAGTATTAATGCTCATGGCATTCTGCTGTTGATTTCTGTTTTCATTCTGAGTCTCATCCAGATGGATGAGATTGATTGAGATATTTTTATTTATATCTTTCATGTTTATTATCCTTTTATCTTCTACTTTTGCACATCTATATACCCTATTTCTTTTTGCGCCATAGTTTTTACATATTCTGGCCTCACAATCTCTAATGAGGTGATTTATTACTAAACAATAAAAACATTGGGGTGCTACACCACAAAAAGTGAGAATCATTGGTGATCCACATGAGTAGACCACTATCAAGATGTCATTGAAGTGCTCTTCCTTACTTAAGTTGATGAAGAAAGTAACTATATTTGAGAGAATTTGTCCATTAGTTCTGTAGTCATATTTATATTTGAAATTTTTTATTCTAACAAATTTGCCAATGATGTTTTGTAAGTCTGTTTGTCCAAATCCCATTAAGTGATGGCTCTATTAATGTCTATAGTGCATAGTATTTTCCCTTCCAAGTTTCTTGTGTTTTTGAAGGCATTCTGTTGAGTATAGGTTTTAAACTCTACCATAATATATCTGTCATTCGAGTGCATAAGAATCTGGTTGATACCCATTCAAATGTCTTTGTTCATCACCATGTTGCAAAACTTTTTGATTGGAAATTTGTATAGATTACTTTGTTGATTAGTTATGGCTAGTATTAAGATTTTATCATTAATGTAGTTAGAAAATGAGTTTAAGAGCAGATCAGGGATGGAATTATTAAATCTTGTATTAATGTCTTGGTATTCATCTTCTGAGATCTGTTTGAAATCATGTATTTTATTTTGTATTTGAAATTTCAGAACATCATCTGCATCCATATCAATAATGTTAAGAATTGAATTCTCATTAGAATTAAAAGATTTGTCTATTTTCCTGATGAATTTCATTTTTTATAGTCATAGCTTCAGCATAAGATTTCTTGTTTAGTGTTGTTTTTTTTAATTGCATAGTTTACTTTACTTTGATTCTTGTTTGAATAATTGTTTTTTCTAATTTTAGTATGTTCAAATTCTTCATGATTTTTGAATAGCATTTTTTCTTTATTGTAATCATTTTTAACTTTATCTTTTAAATTATTGCCTTCTTGCAGTTTTCCCCCACTTTCATTGATGAGAGTTTCCTGCCTTATTACATCCTTTCCAACCTGAATTAGATTTAAATTAGTTTTTGAGGAATTTTGTGTTTGTTTGTAAGAGTTGGAAAATATAGTTGTTTTATACTTTGAGTCATTAATGAAGACTTCCTGTTCCAAACGCTGTTCATTTTGATTGCACTAATCAGTCTCTAATGTTTTAAAATAATTTTCATACTCTGATTTTCTTTGGTCTTTAGAATAATTTTCATTTTTTGTTTAAGATTGATTAGAATAAATATTATGGGTGGCTAAGCTTTGAGATTTAGGTTGTTCCTTGTCTTTTAAAGTGGTTTTATTATGGATTTGAGAAGTTCTGAGATTTTTTCTATTAATATTATAAGATTTAGTGTCAGCCATTTTATTGTGATAAATTCTGAGATTTCTTTCTATTAATATTGAGATTTAGTGTCAGCCATTTTATTGTTTTTGCCAGTGACTTTTTTATTTTTGCCTGAGGCAGATTTTGAGGGTTTACTGCCTTTCATGAATTAATAAGACTAAAGTAGTTATTCACCAACTTTCCTGGGTCCTTTTTGTTTAGCCCACTGTTCTTCTTCCTGACTAATTCTGTAGCTTTATAGGTTCTCCAAATGATTGATGTGAACAACTTAATCACTACATGCTTGCTTTTGATTATAAAATACAGGCATTTCTCAACTTTTGTATCTAATTTGTACTGAAACAGTTGTAAGTTTGTGCACTCCAGAAAAACTAAAATTTATTAGAGAGACATTTTTTAGATCGTGAACTGATAACTGGTAAAAATTTAATTAAAAAATTTAACATAAAATTCCAAGAAATATTTCTTGATAAGAAACTAAATTGCCTTATATGGTAAGGAATTCCAAAGGCACAATTTAATTAGCTATGGACCTAAATACCTTACCTTATATGAAGATGGTAATTAATTGTAGGAGTAATCAGAAAGCTATAAAAAGAGTATGTAATAAGTACATGGACCAATTGAGTGTGTCTCCAGTTGATTTTTCAGTTCAATTCCAGGGTAGCAGAGTTCTAGTGTCAGGCTTCAGTTAAGGGGCAGTGTTCGGTGGAAATGTGCTCATGAGAAATAGCTGAATAGGCACATAGAGATTTGGAGACCATAGCCTGACCAAACCATCTGGATAGTAGCTAAATGAAGAGTTGAGTTTCCAGTGGTTTTCAAGTGGAGTTACAGATGGACTTTTGCAGAGATGGAAACTGTAAGGAGCTTATAGTTGGTCACAATGCTATACTACAACATGTTCATGTGCAGCTTAACTGGACTGGGGCCAAAGTGCATAAACTGAGCTCATTGGGAACCATTTTTGAAGCAGCCAGTCTGAAAGTTATTCATGGGAATTGAACATTAGTGAACTGTTAAGATATTATTGTTGCAGACTACTTATTATTGTGCAAATAGTATTTTCTGGCAAATAATTAACCCAGGACTTAAGCTCTACCAATTTCAAACTGTATACTGGCATTAAAGATTAGTAGAGTACTTATTTATTTATTTTCGAAATTTGTATATAAATTACTATTGCTTAAAATATTACTCTTATTTTGTCGAGTTCTTTATTGTGTATTTGTTTTCTGGTCACCCAGTCTTAGTTGGGGATATAGTGGAAACATGTATGAAAGTTGAAATGACAAAAGTAGAGCAATATAAAAAAAACCCATCAAAAAGTGTTTTTTAAAATATTTATTTTTTAATGATGTGTATTAACATATACATAAATAAGACTTTACTAATTAGTATCTGGTGTTTCATTTGTAAATTTAGCAAAAGATAGTTTTGGTACTTACGGATTAGTCTGAACACCAAGGTTGATTATGGATAATTCCAGACAATAAAATTCATTATGAATATATGTCACATTAATGCAATAATTATATATATGTTTTAACAAATTAAGCTTACTATCAAATTTTAAAAAAAATATATGATCCTATTCAATAATTAATTTATAAATAAAAAAATAAAAAAATTGACATTTAATTTCTTATGACACTTTTGTCTTTCAATTATGGCTAGGAAAACATTAAAATTTAACCCCTCCCTTCATCTTTTCTTATTCTAAAAATATATTTTTTTCTTACAATTTTTTATTAAATTTATAGGAAAATAAGAAAAGGTGGCAGGAGGAAGTTAAGATTCAATGTTTAAAAAGAAGGGGAGGTGTTTTCCTAGTAATAATTGAAAGACAAAAGTGCCATAAGCAATTAAGCGTTAATTTTATTATTATTTATTAATAAATTAATTATTAGACAGGGTTATATGTTTTTAAATAAGTCTGATTGGAAGTGTATTTTTTTAATGTATACATATATAATTATTGCATCAATATGATATATATATAATGAATTTTATTGTTCAGAATTATCCATAATCTATCTTGGTTCCCAGGCTAATCTATAAGTATTCACTTTTTTTTTCTTGATAATAAATCTTATACTATGTTGTGGCTTTTTCTATTGCCCTCATATGAAATCACAACTTTTACGAAAGTAGAATGTATGAAAGTCAAGGACTGCCTGTGAAACATTTTTATAGGGGGGTGATAATTTGGTTTAAATTTTTTTCATTTTAATTATTTTAGTCTTTTTTTTTAAACCAACTGATATTTATGTGGTTGTAATACCTAATCCAAATTTTTAATTTTCGATAATTATAGTAATTTTATCAATTATTTACCATTATGTTAAGTTTATTTTAATAGAAAAGCTTTACAAATGTTAGTGAATTAGGCAGTAAGTTATTTTTTTTAAAAAAAAACAAACAAACACTGCTTTTAATATATTATTTGAATAATAATCATATTGGTAGTTGTTTGGTAGATGTGCAATGTCTGAGCATTCAAGATTGTACTCAATATTTCCATTTCATTTTTTATTTTATTCAGATGAAAATTGGTACAAGGACATTTTAGCTCAGGCTTGAGTTCGTTCATTCTGCGCTATTGCACAGGATATAAAAAAAAACATTTAAGTACAAAATAAAATAAATTAAACATCAAATAAAAGACTAAAATGTCAATTCATCAATAGTATCCTTATTATCTGAAATTGGCTAATAATTTATTTAAACTTTATATCAATTTGTCAATAATTATTTTAAAGAATTGCCATGTGTTGCACATTAGTAGATGTATATATGGCACAGAAAGATCATACTACATTCTCAGCAAATGTAAATAATACTATTTATTATACATGACACATATTGATATACCATCATGAAACTGATGGCAAACTCTGCTTACATGTTTTTATTAAAACATAATAAAAGAAATTAAATTTTCATTTAGTACATACAATATTGGGTAGTAGTTGGATTATTTCCAAAATCATCCATCATTATCAATTTACATAATTTGATTATTCAAAATATGAATTCCAATCAAGTAATACTGATTGAGTTGCTATATTTCTTTTGTAATAATTACTTTATTCATGCATCTGGGTTGAACATAAAAATAATATTGGCTAGCAAAAAATCAATTTTACTTGTTTTGAAGGTAATGTTTCTTTATCTTCTGGTGCTAATCTTCTGGATTTGAAGGACTGATTTCTCTACTTATGTTTGTTGCTTCCTAAATATTTGCTTTAATTTAATAAGATACCCTCAATCTAGTCCAATTTGGAAGCATTTTGAACTCTTTTTAGTGCAATATATATATATTAATTCTAATATTCTTATGGATAAAAGATTAATTCATAAAATTATTTCCGGGAACTTCCGTGTAGCTATTATATTTTGACTAAAAGCTCTCGGGAATAATAGTATAAATTCATATATATATATAGCTAACCTGTGAATTTTTAAATATTTCAATTTTTTCTTTCTAAAAGCTGACTTTAAATTACTGTTTTAAATTGTTATAATTATCTCGTTTATCTTGTCTGTTGCTTTTGTAAAAAGCTCCAATTATAAATTAGCAATTTGAATATCATATTTCATTACAAAAGAAAATAATCATGCTAAATAAAACATTAATTATGCTGTCTAAGTCTCACTTTTGACAGCCCAAATTTTAAGCAAAAAACATCAAGCAAGATATTTGAATCACTTGAAATATGGATGGTTCGGAATTATATATATATCACCATCATCATCATTTTCAACCATTATCGATCCACTGCAGGTTGAAGGTCTCTCCAAGTTCATTCCATCTTCTCTGATCTGTAATCTCTCTTCTTTGCATCATCCCAATACATTTTGTTATTTCTAAAAAACAACTCATATCCAGTCTTTATCTAGGCCTTTTACAATCTCTTGGAATGTGGTTAAAGATTTCAACTGTCCATCTATTATCATCTTTTATAGCAACATTCACAGTCTAACTGCAATTTAGTCTCTTAATTTTTTCAGTGATGTCAATAATACCTGTTTGTTTTCTCACTCATGCATTTTAATTTTTGATCTCTACTTGTTACTCCTAATATGCATTTCTCCATGCTTAGTTGAGTATTCTGAAATCTTGATATTTCTATCATGTTTAGTGTCCAAGTCTCAGATCATAAGTAAGAACTGCTAAAATATATTTATTAAAAATTTTTCTTTTCAAACATACATGCATATTATCTTTTAATATTAAGTTATTTCTACCAAAAATACTTCACCCAAGTTTAATTCTATGATTCCATTATGATTCCACCTGTAGTCATATTATGACCAATGTATTCGTAGTTGTTAATTTCTTGTAACTCATTGTTTATCAATCTTTATTTCCTTCTTTTGAGAAAATTTATTGAACATTATTTTAAACTATATAAATCTATTGAACATTGTTTTATACTATTTAGCATTTACCCCTAGACCTACTTTCTTACTTTTATCTGTTTACTCTGGCAACATTTCCTGAAGCTCTAAAGCATTATTTGTAAAAACAACTACATTATCTGTAAAATCTAGATGACTTCTACTCCATTCGCTTTCCATTTTAATCCATAAAATACTTCTTGCAAATTTGCTGTAAAATTTTTTGGAGATATGAAGTCACTGTCATACACCCTTCTTAATGTTAATCCTTTTAGTATCACTATGTAATCTAATTGTTGTTGGTGTATTTTTACAAATATTCTTCAAAATATGACAATATTCTGGATTTATACCTTGATGATCCAGTGTTTTAATCACTGAAGAAATGCTTATACAATCAAATGCCTTGTCATAATCTATAAATCCAAAGGAAATTGGCAATTCATATTCATTGGTCCTGATTATAACTTCTTTTAATACCTGAACATGATCCACTGTATTAAAACCACTTTTTAATCCAGTTTGCTTGGTTTAAAGTCTAAAGTTATCAGTAGATGAATTATAATTATCTAGGTAAAAAAATTCTATAGAACTGATAAAGGAGTGATAAAAAAACAGGCAAAAATCTCTATATGTATTGCCACTCAGTGCAAGCCAGAGTAATCAATGGATGCCAGAAGGCTTGTGCATAAAATCCCCATCTAGTGCCTACTCATCCAATATCCCCAGACTAGTTTCTGGCTTGTGTCCTTCATCAGTGAGGAGCCTTGGATCTGAAAGCACTGCATCTAGATCTTAAAAATGGTGATCATGTGATGTTTAAAGGAGTGGTAGATCTGAAATTTTTAATATATTCTTTATTATGTTTTTTTTAAATATTAATATTGCTTTCTTCCAATCATATGGTACATCTTCATGAGTTAGACATTTGGTTTATAACTTTGCCAAAAAAAAATTTATTTCTTCACTTGCTTATTTTAAGATATTGATTGTAATTCCATCATTACCTGGAACTTTTTTCTTTTTCATAAATATAATTGCATATCTCACTTCTTCATTTAAAATCCTGGGCAATTTAGAAGATATATCAGCTGTAGAAGATACTTTCCTTGTTCTTTATTGCTATATAATTTTTGGTAGAATTACATATTTCATGCTGTAATCTCAATTTTTATTAATAGTTTCATCTTTTTTTATTTATTGCAGAAATAACTGTCCTAAATCTGGAGATTTTTTATTCTTTTCTATAGTTTTTTTTGCTAGATTGCAATTATACTTTCCTATATCAATAACTCTTTTTCACACTATTTTACAAATTTCTAGATATAGCACATCATTTTTATATATTTCCATATTCCTCCTTTTCTTCACAAATTTATGTGTCTCAGTATACATTTTGTTGGTTAGTTGCTGCTTTTTTATATTAGCTATTTTTGTTACAATTTTTAAAAGTGTATCAGTTATCTTCCTATTGATTTCACTCAAATCGGAATTATGTTCAAAATTTGTTAATAATTGAAAGACGACTTGCAAGTTCTAATTTAAATTCATTAGGATATTTCTAAAGATTAGGAATATCAACTGTGAATATTGTTTAGCTTCATTTTTTTTTTTCTCTCTCTCTCTAGTTTTGCATTAACATGTATTCTACATCTCATTAATCGATGATCACTTCCTGTAAAGAATTTAGAAGAATATTAAAATTTAATCAAAATTTACTTCAATTCTGCTGTACCTTCATTTGAATGCATTCATTTCCATTTTTATTTAGCATTTTTCTCAAAAAAAAAAAAAAGAATTAATAATACCGATATTAAGTTTTTCTGCAAATTCTACAAGTCTATGTCCTCTCTCATTTCTATCATCATAACTAAATTTACCTACAGCACTTTCATCATTCAATTGTTTACCAAATCCAGCATTAATTTTATGCACTCACATGTTTATGTATATAGTAAAATAGCTTTGAAATAATTTCTCATAAAGAAATAGTGTAAAAAAATTATTACTGATTAATCTCTCCAATCGCTGGGTCATGATAATTTGAGTAGTTTTTCGTCTCTTTAGATAGGAGTAGATAGATATCCAGTTACTGACTAATAGTGGACAGTTATTTGAATTAATATGAGCCCGCTATCTAAAAGAAGAAATACAAGATTGTTAAAAATTTATAAGATTTCGCATGTCGAATACGAATGCAGTTGAATGTGCTATAGTTGCACTACAAAGGCCTTTCTAATAATATATATATATGCGTGTGTGCATGATATTTTTTCAAAGCTGAATTTATGTAAACAAAAAAAAAATCAATTTTAAAATTATTAAATGCTAATGTAAATTGTTTAATAATTTATGGTTGTTGTAACTCAAAAATAAATTAATGTACATTAATATTTAAAATAAAGAAATCCCCCCCCCCCCAGGAACAATTAATGAAGTATTCGCTTAAAAAAATATTTACTTGATTATTTTTTTTTTGCAATTCGTATTTTTGTTACTCATATAACTTAATTCATTCATTTTATTATTTCATATATTAAATTAAAGTAGATTAAAAGCTCATTTTAATCTCCTCTGCTCACTAGCCTTAGGACATTGAGCATATGGGAAAATATAATTAGTGTAAGAAAGAAATATTTTAATAAATCAAGTATTTATTTGGTTTTATAGTATTTTTTCTCAAAAAAAAAAAAGTATTATCCAAATGTGAAATACATGCTAACCTGACTATTGTAAGATGACTTGGTTAACAAATGCCTGTTAGCCCTGTCATTTAGTACTCTACTGTGCCAACCATGAAGCATTTCTTTTAATGAGCACACGTGTAGCTTTGATTATTCTCACAAGAGGATTTACTGTGTGACCAAAGTTGTTAATTTGTGATGTGGCATACAGATGCACTAAATTAATGAATAGATGAGAAAATTCAATATCATATTTCAAAGGATTTGATTACGCTGGGTATTGTTCGTATTTATCTTTTTTTTTAAATGTTATTTATAGGGAAAAATAATAAATTGCATTAAAAAAATGAAGATTTTCCATGCAATCGCAGTAATCTAAAAAGAGTAGAAAGTATGTAAAAATTAATGTGTAATTCATAATGCAGCTGCAGCTATTTTAATTATTCTTTACTTGTTCAATTCTATAAGGTGATATCTTTCAAGCAGTCGCATGATAGACGGGATTGTGAAATGCTATTCTCTGTTCTTTTCATGTTAATTTCTTCTGACATATTGTTTCTAATACCAAGCAGGATTATTTTATATACGTTCTATTTTTTTAAAAAAATAGTTTTGATTACGTTGCTTGATCTTTTGAAAAACATTATAATTTTTATCAGCAACAATCTGAATTATGTAAATACTGAATATTGTAAATTTTTCTGCCTGGAATAATAGTAGCTTTTTGCAAAAAAATAGTAAAATATTAAATCTTAGTGTTTGTTTGAAAGTCTGTTTATCAGTTCACATTTGTTAATAAAAATAGATTATTTTGTTAACCATCCTAAAGTTGTGGTGTTGTTTTTTTTACAATATATTAATGTATTGTGTACGTGTATATTCAGATATATATGAATGAGTGTATATGCTGCAAAAAGACAAATTTCTTCTTTAAATCGTCTATTTCAGATCAAAAACATCTCCAATACTCCTTTGTGGAGAAACAGTGAAGAGAAGGCAACATTCACAAGGTTTGCCAACTACCAGGTGGTTAGAGTTTAAATTGGTTTGTCATTTTTCTTTTACACTATAGCATAATAACCGTTGTTGGATGATTAACTAGATTGGCTATAATTCATCAACCTAAACAAATTATAAGCATGATAAAAGCCTAATTTTTTTTGAAATTTCATATGTTCAGATTCTAATCTAAGTCATGGGCATAGTTGTGGATATGCTACTACTACTCACAAGACTAATTTATAATTAATTATTATATATAAAATTGAACACATGTAACTGGAATTGTGAAAAATAGTGTTAGATTTTTATGCTCTTTAACTTATAGACCCATGTATATTTCAGGTGTCTTTTAGTATTTGTCAACAATTAAAGTCTCTGTAAATATTTCTCCTAAAGTCAGAGATTTTATTAATTTATGAAATATTTGATTGAAGAAAATATACGGATTAAAATAAAGTAAAACAGAGCATTTCAGGACAAAGATCCATCCAGAATTTCTTCAAATAAATTTTTAATGGAGAATATGTTTCTCATCAAAATTTTCATTTGCCATTTAGTAACTTTTTGGTAACATTTTCATGTTTTATCTGGATTCAGATGCCAAATTATGGTCATGATAGTGAAGTGAATTAATCTGTATATTAACAAGCATTTATATATATATATTATTTGTTTTATAATAATCAAAAAGTGGTTAAAGTGTATCAATTATATATATTGTTAATTAAAACAAAAATGGATGATGCCATATTATTTTTCTAAAAAGAAATCATTCTAATTTTTGGATTACAAATTTAAAATGAAGAGAGAATAGCTTTATCAATGCTGTTCTATGTAAAGTGCTCAAGTTTTAATGTTGATAATGTCTGTTTTCAAATAAAGCTATTGCAAGTAGAAATAGAATAGAATATAATTATCTATATTAAAATATATACTAATAAAATAAAAATTACTTGGAATAAGTGTAGATGCTATAATTTAAGTATAGAAAACCCAATACTTAATTTTTAGGAGATGAATATATAATTATTGTAAAATTCCACTTAATTAAAATTTACTGCCTACTAGTATTTGTCTTATCATTTTCCAACAATATTATATAAAATAAACTGTTATCTACAGATTTTTAAAATGTATTTTGTACTGCCAACTTTCAAGACCATCAGAAACTTCAATATTATATATATATATATATATATATTATAACTTATAGGGACTACACATTTTTTTACAATGAGAGGTCAAGTCAGGTAATAAGACTGAAACTAGATTTAATTTCTAATTTATGTTCAATACATGATAACACCACATAGATCTAGACCAATTGAATGATATTCCAGTACATTTAAATCCTATTCTTCCATAAATCTCTAATTTTTCTCAGTCTATGTCCTAGATTCAAATGCAGCCTTCATTTTCATAATTAAATTTTTTAGTATAGTATAATAATTTATTTAATATCCTGTGCCAGCTCTATGACATAATCACATAGATTTTGATGGTGTTATAATGTCATTGCACCAATGGTATCTACATTGTTTTAAGCCTAACTAGAAATATATATTGCAGTTTGCAACACTTTGCAATCTCTCTTTTCCTTTTAGCTGCAATTTTCTGAAGATTTTTGCATGGTTGACAGTACACTATTAACACAAGAAAACTATGAAGCAGGTGGTTGAGAAATCAATAGAAGTGAAATTTTTGATTGTTTGAGTATTTTAGCCTGGGATTAAATATTTGACAATCGTACATTGGTAAAAAAAAAAATGTAATTTTTACTAATTTGTTTACAATTAAAGATTATGATGCAATATTTTTGTAAAAGACTTATTTTAAACTAAAAACTATATCACTAATAGGTAATTGTCTTTGAAAACAATTTATTTTTAAAAATACAACTCTTAAAATGTCTGTTACAATAACCAGACACCATTTCTATTAGATAAAAAATAAATCATTTTTGTCAAAATGGTAAATAAAATACTTTTTAAATTTAAATAGTAATAAATAAATTATCAACTTTTAGAATTTTTTTTTCTTTGAAGCCCAAAATATATTCTTCTAATAATATAAAATTCGAATATTTAATGTTTTATTCTTGTAACTTTTGAATAGGTAAATTACATCCAATGATGCCCTGCTCCATTGTTATAGATAAGAACTTTATTTAAATATTTATTTTCACATTTTTTTTAAAAGGTTATTTTTAAAATTGTGATCACTTTAAAAGCTTACATTTGTAATAAATAAAATTAAATTTATTAGTATGTTATATAGAAAAAAGATTTAATTATAAAAATAAAATATTCACATGTGGGGAACTATTTAATGTTATATTTTCTAGATTCCATTCAAATAGATAGGCAGAGTTTCCAGCTTAACAGGTTAATTCATAGCCTTTTCTAGATATCATATTTATAAGTAAAGATCTTATTTTATTATCTTATTCATGTATTTTATACTCCCTATTACAATTATATTATCATAATCTAACCATTCTCAATACCTTTTTCATCATCATTATTGCCTATATATTATCCTCATCATATAATTATACTATCATGATGTATTACATTGTCATCATTATTATGTATATTATGTATATTATATACCCACACCCAACTCTGATTAGATGGTGTAATGGCAAGAAGGTCAATGAAACTAATCAAATAACCAAATACAAATGTATGCTTATAAGTGTGGTTTAATTCAATAATCTACCTTTACTGAAGGAGATAACAAACTTATACCAGACTTTTCAATACTGATTCTGCTATCATAATATAAATTAATCATACTTGTACCATAGATAGAGTATTTCATTTGTTATATTTTAACCTTTAGCATTGACTTAAAATGTTCTGAATATCCATCAGTTACTATCTGTCTTATGCACATATTTATATACTTTTTTTTTCTGTCGTTGATAAAATTTAAAAAAAAAACTATTAATACTTTTATTGTATATTCTTGAAGAAATTGTTTTAAGCAAAAAAAAAATATTTTTCTTAAAACAATAATGTAATGATAGTTCTAATAAAAACAGCAACATCAAAGCTACTAATATTTCTAACAAAAAAAAATACAAATACTATATATATTAATATTAAATAGTGCTAATACACTTATAACATAAAGCTGTATAAATTAATAGCAATTAATCAATTAAAATGGCTTAGCACTTTCGAGAAAATGTATTTCTTATAATCATAGCCTGTTATGACTCACTCGTTCATTGGAATCATTCTATATGTATAATTTGCAAACTCTATGCAAATGAGTCAATTAGCCCATCTTTTTGATATAGCAAAACATGCTTCTTTATGATTAATGGTGAAGGAGTCATCTGCTATGAAGGAAACCTCTTTTACCTTATGTTTAACATTATGCCTCTCAGTACAAACCAATTTTGCAAAAGCAGGTTTGAACCTGTGTCCGGATACTTTTTGATGTTGTGCAAAAATTGAAGTCCTTTCTGGGTTAGTATATATATGTTGAAATAAATAACACACATATATATATATATATATGTTATTTCTGAAAACATGTTTCTTAATATATATATATACAATACATATTATTTAATGTTTAATGCCACATAGAGGATATATTATTGATTATAAATTATATTTTTGTTTAAGATATAAAGTAACATAAGAGTTCTATCAAGAATTATACAACAATAAAGAATAAGGAAAAACACCTCCTACAACCACTACATCTTCTAACTTGCCCAAGAGTTTAAATGAAGATGTAAGACATGCAATTAATTTATAAAGAAGAGAAAATCAGGTGATAATGGAAATATAATCGATATCTTAAAGAAAGTACCAAGGAAAAAGAAATTTTTTGGCAAAGTTATATACAAAATGTCTAAATGATAAAGATGTACCAGTTGATTTGAAGAATGTAGGGTTAATATTAATATTTTAAAAAATGATAAAGAAGATATTAGAAATAACAGATCTATCAGTCTTTTATCAGTTTTATACAAAGTTTTTACCAAAATAATTACAACTAATCTACAGTGAACTTTGGATTTTAACCAACCAAAAGAACAACCTGGATTCAAACATGATTTTAGTATAGTGGATCACATCTAAGTATTGAAAAAAGTTATAGAAGAGATTAATGGATGTGAGTTGTCATTATGTTTTGAATTTATAGATTATGAAAAAGCATTTGATTCTATAAGCATTTCTTCAGTACCATTAGATAAGCTATAGACCCAGAATATTATCATATATTTAAGAATATTTATAAAAATGCAACATCAACTTTTAGATTACATAATGATACTAGGAAGTTTAACACTGAGAATGGTATATGAGAGGGTGACTCGATATCTTCAAAACTTTTTACAGCATTTTTGCAAGAAATATTTTGTGGATTAAAAGGGGCAGCTAAAGGAATAAAAGTAAATGGAGATTATTTAAGTCATCCAGACTTTGCAGATAAAGTAGTTGTTTTTGAAAATAATCCTTTAGAGCTTCAAAAAATGTTACAAGAGTTATCAGATGAAAGTATGAAGATAGGATTGAAAGTAAATATTAAAAAACACTAATGTTCAATACATTTTCTCAAAAGATGAAAATAAAAATTGATAATGATGAATTAGAAGAAGTTAATGACTGCAAATACCTTGCTCAAATTATTACTATAGATGGAAACATAATGGATGACATTAATCATAAAATTAAACTTGGTTGGAGTGCTTTTGGTAGAAATAATTTAATATTAAAACGAAATGTGCCTACTTGCTTGAAAAGAAAAGTTTTAAATAAATGTATTTTACCAATTTTTACTTATGGATTTGAGACTTGGACATTTAACAAAAAAACAATACAGAGATTTCAGGTTACTCAATGAAGTATGGAGAAATGCATCTTAGGAATAACAAAATGAAATCAAAAATGAAATACATTGGTGAGCAAACAAATAGGTATTATTGACATCATTGAAAGAATTAAAAGACTGAAGTGAAGTTGGGCTGGACATATTTCTAGGAAAGATGATAATAGATAGACTGCTAAAATCTTAAATGGGATTCTAAGAGATTGTAAAAACATAGAAAAGACCACATGTGAGATAGATAGATGAAATAACAAAGTATGGTTGGGTGATGAGGAGAAGAGAGGATAGAAATTAGAGAAGATGGATTGAATTTGGAGAGACCTTTATCTGCAGTGGATAGATAATGATTGAAAATGATGATAATGATTATATATGGTAAACATTCTCTTGAGCATTAAACATCATAAAAAATATTTAGTTTAGTGCATTTTCAAACCTTTTTACCAAGAATATATATATTTCTGATTGCTGTTTATTTTTTTGTTGTTGTTGTTTTTGTTTCTTCATGCACATTTTTATATTATATTCTTCTTTATTTACTCAAAAAACTTTTCAGATTAATAAATTATTTTAGAGTTTAGAGATTCTAAAGATTTACCATGTTTCTTGGTCAATCATATGTTATCACTCGAGAAAGGGAGGCTTTCTTATTTTTGTTCAAGGTTACCATAGATGTCTAACTGGTTTTCTACAAAGAGGTTAACTGCTATATGCTAGACAGGTTGTTAAAATGTAAAAATGATGCCTAACCATGCATCTGCATAATGATTGAGTCATAATGTATGTATTCAATGATTTTTGAAGATTTTCACAGTTTCTTCTTCAGCTTGCACTTTATTGCACTTGTAGCTATGATATTGAATTTCTGATAGGTATCCTGCATTTTCTTCTGCTTGCACTTCTAACTTCTCCAAATAATCATGAATCCAAACAGCATGGATTTATTTGGTCACTGATTTCAACTTTTACTATTGTATCTGTCCATCTAAAAACTTTCTATATTGATAACCTCTCCCCCATAATAACACAGTTTACAACAAAGAAACAATCTTCAAATATTATGTTTTTCAAACTCTATTATAATTAAATAATCTTTTAATTAGCATCATTGTTTTTTTTGTTTTAATTGAAACTTTTTTCTCAATCTATCTTTAGATTTTAATCTATTCCTAATGAGAATTCACTTTGATCAATTTTCAGAAATATATTTTAACTGTTTTATTATTAGTTTCAATATCTATAAATATAGTTGTGCACTTTTTAAGAATTATTAGTTCTTTGCATCATATTATTAATGCTTCTAACTTTACCATTAATAAAGTATTTTTATTCAAAACTTTTATTGGTTGTCATCGAATAGCTACTATATCCCATTCGATGGCGCAGTTTTCATGCTTAAACTATAAAATATGATCATTCCCGGGCCATTAATTATAATCATTTTGATGTGTTTTTTGTAATGCGAAAATAAAAACAAAAGAAAATTGTCTTTTTTAAATATTATTTAATTTCAAATATTATTTTTTATTAATGTATACTGAAACAGTAAGATTCGTATTCGAATCTTAAGTTTCACCTTTTTCTGTGGTCTCTCACTGACCGGCCTACCCCACCCAAATTTAAACTTTTTGGTATCAAATTGTGTGTGTAGCAATATTAAAAATGTATAAATATATGTAGAATTCAGCATAAACATGCACACATTTCGATCTCAAATTAAAGGCAATAAATAGGGATAAAATAGTATAGTTTAGATTTCTTTTAGTTATATAATTTTGTATAATTTTAATCATTTATTTTGGATTATAAAGTTCGTATTTATTGCTTTGTTTAAATTTCGTTTAATAATAATTCTAAAAAAAATCTGATGTAATATTTAATTAAAAGTTAAAATAATCTTGTTCCCTTTTTGTCTTTGAAATTTAAAAGCATCGGTCAGTGATAGATAATAGATTAATTAAAGAAAAATTCCCCAAAATGTAATTAGTAAATGTAAAATGTAAATAATAGAACGGCAGCTTTCTTTAATTAAAACCAACAAAATGCATTGATTATCCTCAGGGCAGATTAAGTAGAACCTAAAAATACCTTAACAAAAATGTGAAAGATCAAGATAAAAAAGAGAGGCCATCTTAGACTTGCTGGAGACATTCACTTCAACTTTAGCTTTGCTCTCGATCACTGAGAGTCTCCAAAATATAAAAATAAATTGTTCCTGCCAAGGTATGACCGAGTAAAAGCACTAGATTATTCTCCATTGGGAGATGGCCTAACGGATGCTGAACTTTCCATTGCCTGTCATAAATTCACCATGAAGATCTGCTGCCTGAAATAAATAAGAAAGCTGCTGCTGCTGTTAAAGTAAAATGAAACATCTAAATACAAGAAAGAATTGCCACTCATGAACTATTTGCTACTAAACCAATGGACTCGGAAAACTTCTTATAAAACAGGTACCTGTCTGTGTTCAAACTCTATAGTACTCTAATAACATGCTATAGCTCTTCTTCATATTACTTATCTAAATTATAAAATGTAAAAACTATCATTTGTATAACTAAAATTGAATAATTAATGTAATGTGTAAATGTCTCTAATAATCTAGCTTACCTCACTCTATCTTTCTTGGATGCGTATTTCTATAATCTACATTTTATCTATAGTTATTATTTAATTATTGCATGCTCATAATTGTCTCAATTTTCAAAGTTTAAATCTATGATCGCTTAAAACAATGAATGCGTGTCAAATTTTCATTAATATTTACTTTCCTAAATAACTTAACTTTCATATAAATCAACACACATTCAGTGCATCATTTATTGTAATGCAGGGTCTACTACTTCACAAATGGCTGGCATATTAGTTGTAATAACTCCCAGATTATATAGGTTTTGTATTTATTAAATCTTCATGAATAATTCTAGAAAATTACATATCTTTGAGAGTCACCAACGTTCTTTAGTAAATGTTGATAATGTAGGGCCGAGTTAGAAATCTATTTAAATCTCATCATAATCGTTTATACATTATACATGTGTTACATTTTAGAGATGCGATGACCCATTCCGCCGTCAAATTTCTGGATTCTTCAGGGTTGAAATTAACCCCAGTCGTCCTACACAAGCGGGCATAATGGGTGCTCCCGTAGGACTTGACAACATCATGCAGACATCCGGAAAACTGCAACACAGACTGCTTGTCCCTGGATATGCTTATGTGACACCTTACTTCATCGGGCCGATGGCAGAGACCAGCCTGACATTCTTATAAACTCATTCACGGCATTGCAGTTTCGATATACTGCCATTCCATATCGCCTTTCTAAAGCGTACCACGTGTTCCTTTACTTAGTTTTATTATTCTATATATCACTCCACCTCTGCATTATCTTCATAATTCACTCTCAAATAAATGTTTGCCCTTAGTCATAAAATAAATATTTTAATTAAATAAATATATGTCCACCACTATTCTTAAATCCTACTTTAGACTCTTGCATTGCAAAGGTATAAATCCATCCAGGCATGCATTAGAAATACTTACTCGAGAATTTTAGGTAGCTAGATTATGCCTTCAAATAAGTGTAATTCCTTTTGTAAACATTACAGTATCGGAAATACAACTACTGAGTCCTCAAGATAAAATAATGTCTAAACAAATAAATGTATTCCTTTTGTAAACATTACAGTATTGGAAATACCGCTACTGAAGTCCTCAATATAAAATAATGTCTAAATAAATAAATGTATTCTTTAAAATATAATCATGTTGCAAATCCTGCTACTGAAGCTTTGAATCCATAAAATATTATTAGTAAATGATTGTTTTATTAAAATGTATTAATAAATAATTTTAAACTATACGTCTGCAGTTACGTTTCATTTATTCGATACCCATTCTATAGAATATTTCCTCGATTATATAAATACGAATGTTTAACTAATATTAGTTTGATTATTGGCTAACTCGAAAATAAAATCATGAATCTCTTGCATATCCCTGACCACCGTGCCTAAAGAAATATTTACTAATGTCGTATCAGATGCATTGTTTTGTGGATTGTATTGTGGAACCGATAAACTATGTTCGAACTCAGTACCACAGGTGACTTTGCTACCTCAATGGTGCTGCTGTTCTGTATGGTGGTCGAATTCTGCATTATGTTTACAAGTCACATGTTTTCTGACTGTTACAATACAAATTAAATGATAATAATAAATGTAAAATAATATAAATTACAATTTGATTCATCTTTTTTAGTTTGCTTTTTATTAGAAAAATCAATTTTCTATCGAAGATTTTTTTACTGGGGTTACAGCTTTTTTTTGTTGTTGTTTACTGATATTTTTTATTTCAAATAGAATGACAACTAGAAGTAAAAGTTGTTATGCTTAGGTTTAGGGTTAGTTTTAGGGTTAGGTTTAGGGTTAGGTTTAGGGTTATTTTTCTGTTGTTTGTAATGCTAAAATAAAAAATATCAAAATCTTATTTTTGTAAATATTTTTTTTTTACTAACAACTATAAAATAAATGGTAACAATAAATGTAAACTATATTCAACAAAGTATAACAGTAGTCGGAGAAAAGAAAGAAAGTAAAACTTTTTTAAACAACAACATATATATATAATGTTTATAATATATGTTTTTTATGACATTTAAAAAAAACCATGTACAATTCTACTTTTCTTATGGGATATTTTTGTGTTAATGCTCTTTTTTATTTCAAAAATATACATACCGTACAACTTCTTTGTCTCATGGAATGTTACGAACAGTACGTTACTTGACTCGTTACCTAATTACATGTCACTTTATACATATATCTTGTCAACATTTACTACTTAAAACTTTAATACACTACGGTGTAAAAAGTCTGTTAATTATTACTTTACAAAATCTGAACATTTCAATACTTTAAAATAAATAAAAAATCCAATGTAAACAACATTTCCATCCAGTTAAAAAAAACACACCCTCTCCCAAAGTCGTAACTATTTTATAAACTGTGCGAATTCGGAAAATGTATTTGCTACGTAAAACATACATGCTGTACTGTGATGTGACATAGCAGCTTGAAATCTGTAGCACAACAAAAAAGTTGTATTATAGAAAATGCGGGTTCGAACGTGTCGGCTGCGGAAATGGCATTTTTATGTGTTTTAGCACAAAAACAGCTCCATCCAGTGGGATGTGGGGCTCTTCGATGAATACCCTTTTATTATTCTATTACTAATAAATTTTATCTTTATTAAAATTGTAAATTTCATAATAATCTTAGAAGTAGAGTATTATTACAACAAAGCAAATATTTTATTACTTTTTATTTTCTTCTATTTTAACTAGAATAGTGTGAGGGTTTTTTTTAAAATTATAACATTTTTAAATTTATAACATTTTAATCCATTTAAGTTATGAAAATATAATAAAGGCTTTGTACTTAATAAGCTCACATTTTCTCATAAACTTTCATATGTGATATATATCTAACCAAATTAAACATCCATCCTACTTTAATATTGTTTAGATATGTGAAAATACATTCACAAAAGCTCTGTACTTAATAAACTCATTTTGTCATTTTCACATATTTACATAGTACATTTTGCTTATTGGTATTTGACTGAATTAAACATCTACTCTGCTTTATTTTTGTATGCATATGTGTAATGCACATACAATTACCATGCATTGAAATATTTTAATATGTGGAAATATCTTCTAGATTTTCATATTAGAAAAATCACCATTTTTAAACTATTACAATTTTTTAAATAATTTAAAAATCATTAGAAGAGGTATCTTTTTGACTGCAAAAAGCAATTACTGTTTACTATTTTATTGATTAATGTCTATTAATCTTTGATGGTGATTTTTTTAATGTGAAAGTGTGAAAGATATTTTCATATAGTAAAACATTTCAACAATAACACCTGTAAGAAATCACTAATATATAATCACTATATATATATATATATATCCACAGATGGCGTCCTACCAAGACTGCCAATCAAGCGTGTTTTGTTTACATAAACGTCAGAGTAGTTAGTATTCACTATCTCTAACTATAATTCCACTTTCAGATCATGATTTCAAGCTATTTGCTATCGTCAGTGAAAGACAGGAATTTTCACTGACGATAGCAAATAGCTTGAAATCATGATCTAAAAGTGGAATTATAGTTAGAGATAGTGAATACTAACTACTCTGACGTTTATGTAAACAAAACACGCTTGATTGGCAGTCTTGGTAGGACGCCATCTGTGGACATAAATACAAGCGTTAGCAAGTTTTTTAACTTGCATTTTTGTTTATCATATATATATATATATATTGAGACCATTATGTGTCTAATGGCATACAACATAGTAGTGGGTGCATATATATATATATATTGATCATAAATACAAGTGATAGCAAGTTTACGTATATATAACTTGTTTTTGTTTTTCATATATATATATATAATTATATTTAATGTTTTCATGGTTATATGATGTAGATAAAAAAATATTTTTGGGTACAAACTGTGTAAGCATTACAATCTGATATTTTGATGGACTAGCAACTGCCATTATCAAGGTTAACTTTTGAAAGAACAATCGTTCGATCTCAAACAATAACGTGACTCAGTGCGAGATGAGAAGTGAGATTTAACTTGAAGTAGTTCAGCATTCACAATATGAGGCTTATCAAAATGCTTATTTCCCTCAGTTTTTTCATCTATTATTTTCAAGTTAATATTAGATAAAATGAGAAGTTTCCACATAGCCAGAATACGTTGTGCTTCATCAGCCCTATTTAAACCAGTAGGTCTCTTTAATATTTCAATTGACTCTCTCATGGTTCTTAAATCATATCTTTCCAAATTAGCAAGTATTTTGGTATTGTCAAAATCGGATTTGTGACCAATTTTTAAAAAATGGGAAGTAAAAACTGATGTGCTAATTTTTTGATTAAAAGCATTTCTATGTTCCTTAAAATCAGGTTTGTAAGTAAAAACTGATGTGGTAATTTTTTGATTAAAAGCATTTCTATGTTCCTTAACATAGAAATGCTTTTAATCAAAAAATTAGCACATCAGTTTTTACTTCCCATTTTTTAGAAATTGGTCACAAACCTGATTTTGACAATACCAAAATACTTGCTAATTTGGAAAGATATGATTTAAGTACCATGAGAGAATCAATTGAAATATTAAAGAGACTTACTGGTTTAAATAGGGCTGACAAAGCACAACATATTCCAGCTATGTGGAAACCTCTCATTTTATCTAATATTAACATGAAATTAATAGGTGAAAAAACTGAGGGAAATAAACATTTTGATAAACCTCATATTGTGAATGCTGAACTACTTCAAGTTGAATCTTACTTCTCGTCTCACTCTGAGTCACGTTATTGTTTGAGATCGAATGATTGTTCTTTCAAAAGTTAACCTTGATAATGGTGGTTGCTAGTCCATCAAAATATCAGATTATAATGCAAAATAGTACACGGTTTGTACCCAAAAATATTTATATATATATAAAGTTGAAAGAAAAAATAGAAATAAACACAAACAAAAAATTTTTTGTGGATATTTTCTATATTACACTAGAATAACAGTTAAAGATTAAATAATTTTTAATTTAAATTTTTTAAAATTATAAATTAAACATTTAAAATATTTTATAAATTCTGATTTTGAATTAAAACAAACATGTTTTTATGTTACAATAGATATACACCTGGGTCTCGTTTTACGCGATAGATAGGTTCCTCAGAAAACACATGCAAACGAAATTGCGCAAAAATAGACGTAACTTACATTGAAAAAGGAGGGATGTGGTCTGTGATTTTTCAAAATTCGCATAAAAGCAAAGCACCAATGTAAAATTACTTTAAAATTTGTACAAAAAAAAAATAAGGAAATAAAATATGACTAATAAAAAATTTCAAATTTGGAAAAAATTGATACAAGACAAACTTTTTTTAACTATAATATTTAATTTTATTCAAAATAATATATTTTTATGCGTAATTTACAGTACAGTAATTTACATTTTTTTACATGTTTTAATTATTATAGCTATTTGCTGAAAAACACATTTGCAAACAACTAGTGCCAACTTAACACTCATGTTGTGCCAATGGTTTTCTGGTGACAACGTAATTAGTAATTAATCTTTGAGAGAATGATTTTATTAATTGTTTATGAAGCTCGTGATATCCAGACATACAACCATTTAGCTCTCGTTGGAATTTAAGAGCACGTTAATGATTAGTGTCATTAATAAGAAAATAATAATTGATTACGTTCTTTTTTAAAAAGCAAAAACAGAATGTGATTTAAAATACAAAATTAACATGCACAATGTTTGAACAAATTTACATTATAATCTTGTAAAATTTAATGTCCGTATACATAAAATGTGGAAATCATGATTTTAATTTCATTATTGCATAAAATCTTACTATTATAAAGCACTGAAAATATTGAAATTACTAAGATGAAAGTTGAATTCCAATAATGTCCTATTACTTTCAATATGATGTAAGTGCGTGAAATTTATTATTTAAAGTAATAGCACATTATCGGAGTTCGACTTCCGGTGAAACACGAACCGCGTAACTTCAAAATTGTGTTAAATAAGTCAGGGTAAAAAGAGACCCAGGGTGTACTGGTAATTATAAAATTCCACTATATATTTTGATTAGATTAAAAAAATTTTTAATTAAAGATCGTATAACATATTTTGATAAAGATCCTACGGGTTGTTTTTGGTAGAATTAAGTTAAATTGGAAAGTACCATTAACTTTTTTCAACCAAGATATGGAAGGCTTGTTTTAATTACTGTTTTTCCCCATGCTTACTATTAAAAGTTGAAAAAAAAATTAGGATAGTTTTTTTAAAAGTTTGGACAGATAATGATAGAGTTACAATGAAGTTATAATTAAAAGCAGAAGATGGCAAATCCAGAAGCTCATACTAGTTTACCATGATAGAGTTTTGATTTGCATAGAGGCCATAACAAGTATTTCTGTGGTTTATTAGCCCATATATGTGTGTATTAGACAGCTTAGAGACTGAAGGGAGATCACTGCAGGTCAATAGTTACCTGGATTATACCTTTTTCAAAAATGACAATAATTCAGTCTACTGTTTTAAAAAAGACCAGTTTACCAAGAGAGTCTATCAATATGCTGAAGAATTCATCGATATGTATACTGTTTTATCTATATAAGCATGATAAGGATATGGTATGTAGCTTTCCAATAGCTTTTAACAAGTTTTTTCAGAATATCCTTAACCCCAGACCAGTTTCTGCTCCTGGATTCCTCAGTGAGGTGCTAGAATATTCAAGCATTAGATTTACAATACCAGGTCAAGCTCAGCAGTTTATTTAATGGTTAACTATTAGGTAGAATATTTGAAATTTTCAGACATCCATAAGCAGAAACCATTGCTGGGATTGGGGATATTCTAAAAAAGCTTGTTAAGAGCTATTGGCAAACTCATTAGATAACATTTGTAATACAAGCTTGTTAAATTGAGTCATGCAATATATGAATTGATTTCTTTGCAATTATATTTTTTGCTACTAAGGCTTTGGTGATTTTATATTTCTAAAGCTATTAAAATATGGTGTATCTGAACTTAATTCAGTCCCATATGGTTATTTAAGTTAGGTAGCTGCATTTGAAAACATGGATGTTTGAAATTTCAGAATTTCTACTTAATAGTTAACTATTAGATAAAGTGCTGGTCTTGATCTGGTATTTTAAATCTTATGTTTGAATATCTTAGCACCTCACTGAAGAAGCCAGAACCAGAAACTAGTTTGGGTTGGGGATATTCTGAAAAAGCTTGTTAAGAGCTATTGGCAAGCTCATTAGATAATATTTGTAATACAATCTTGTTAAATTAGGCCATGTGACATATGACTTGAATTCTTTGCAAACAACATATGTATATAAAGTATAGCTGGAGAGTTATTTAAAATAATTTCTTTAGGGAAAATTACATTTAACGTTTTGCACTCTGTGAGCACTGTGGGTGCTCTTTGAGTGCTTATCAGATGATGTGTTGTTTTCTTTCTTTACTGACATAAAAAGTATAAGCATGATGTCAACCAAAATATGGGCATTCGATAGCTCAATGACGTGACTTTCCAACAATGTTCACCTCAAAAAAATTGTTTGAAATTTGGATTTTTGGCAGCAGTTTTAATCGACCACAGTATTTAATTTCTTTTCTTTTTTGATAACTTTTGTAATTACTACAAAGTGATAAAAGAAAAAAAATGGGTTACCGAAGGCAAGTCAACATTTGCCACATGTTATTCACAAACAAGGCCTACAATAGAGCTTCAACATAATGACTCATAAGTAAATTTTTAATTTTTTTAATAATATTTACATTTTTTTTTCATTTTTTTTAAAAAAAATATATTTTTTATTAATTTTAGTTTGTAATTAATGCGTTTTAGTTTGTAGTTATATATTTATTTATGCTCATATAGAATTCATATCTATCATAATTTTCTAAAGTTCTACCGACACTAATCCACTTATTTTTATAAAAATAATGATTTTCAAAAAGTATAATAATTTATTATTTATAAATCTGTTTATACAATATGTTTGTGTTTACAAGTAATGAGTTATAAAACTAATAATCAAATGTATAGAAAGATTGCATACACAAGCATATAATCAAATTCTGATTCTTTTTTATGTTTTTGTTTATTCTTGTTCATGCTTTGGAGTCACCCTGGTTTTGCTATATGTTTCATAACATTATTTTCAAGTCTATAGCTAACAAATGGACTATATGCAAATAAGTTATATCTATGTGATACAATAAATATAACAAGATAGCATCACTTCTGTGCATAAAGAATATAAACATCACTTGGGTGCATAAAAAATATAAACATCACTGATGTACACAAAAAAATATAAAATGAAGAGATGAAACTCATTTTATCAGTGTTATAGAGAGTAGCCTACAATTTCTAGTTTTAGATAGACAAGAAGCCAATTGCTATGATGATTTCTTTTATATCTTTTATTAGGATGAATCTTTTTCTTTATAGATGCTTTAGGTGCCTTTGACATTTAGAACATTTGGGATACAAGATAAAAATGAAAAAGTCATATCCAACTTCTTTTGGAGATTGTGAAGCTGTGGATTGTCTCAGGAAAGACATGTTATACATGTTTAGAAAGATAATTTTGTGAGGAATACAAAGGAATTATCACTGAAGATATAATTTGAATTTTGGATAATGTTAATTTCCAAATTATGAACATACAATAAAATAATAATTATTTCAGATGTGAAAAATTTTTTTACTTTATTTTTTATATAATTATCAATATTTATTTTATACTTATTTTTTCCTTAATTTTTCTAGTTTTTAGCAATGTAATTGTTTTTGCTCTAACATAATTAAAACTGAAGTTATTGTGAAAATTGTGTCTCAGGCCAGTATTTTAAAAAATTCAATATGGTGTCTTAGTCCCAAGCAGTTAACATCCAACATTTAAAAGTAAAACAAATATATAATTTTGGCTTGAATTAAAAGTTTAAAAGAAGACAAAGGATGATTCATAGACAATTTTATTTTGAAAAAAAGTAAACTCCAAAAATCTTTTTACATTGGAAAACAAAAGTCTTGCTGGAGTATTTTTTTTAAAGATATTTATAATTAAATCAGGAGTAACCTGTCAAAGATGTGATGAAAACTTTTATGAAATACTGTAAAAGAATTAATATTACTGGTTTTTTTTTTAAAAAAAAAAAGAAAGAAAAACTTTGTTTTGTTTACTATTAGATACTGAATGAATTAATAATTGATTCATATTGTTTTTTATATATCCACACATAAGTGTAAATTGTATGTATACTTTCAACATGGAATTAATTGTGAAAAATATATTTTTAATAATTTTATTATTTTGACAAATTACAATATCATATGATATAAACGTCAGTGTGTGCTCACATTCCCATGGGCACCCATATATATATATATATATGATAACTTATTTATTATTATTATTATTATTATTATTATTATTATTATTATTATTATTATTATTGTTGTTGTTGTTGTTATTATTATATGACAGGTCCTATATGTTATAGCATGTCCATGTGCTTGTAGAGATGCATGTAAATCATATTATTTTATTATTATATGACAATTCAAATATTTTCCGTCTTTGTTGATATATATATATGTTTCATGTAAACCTATTGAGGTATTTGTAAATCAGCTGATTATATATTAATCAAAATCAGAATGTCAAATTTATATTTATGGCATACTCAGCAGATATTAATTTTATTTTAATTGTTATTAATAAATTTATATTTCATTGTTGAATTTATTCCAGTGAATTTAATCCTGAATAAATTTAAAATATTATAAATATTGTATTATATCTCTTTTCGCAACAATGGTTCTTTATATTTTGGGGTAGTTTAATTGCTGTTTGCAATTAGGAAGTTTTTTATTTTTAATTAACTGCAAGTGTTTAAAAAATCGATTTATTGTAAAATTGAATATTAATTAGATAATTTTTGATTAACAGCCACTCCCTAGTGATAAATAGATCAAGGATTCAAACTAATCAGAGAAAAGGTTTACATTAAAAGGTTAATAGTCTGGTAAAATAGTTATATAACTAATGGTATAAATAAGGTGAGGCAGACACCTGATATCATTCTCTCTCTATCATTCTCATTTACTCTCTCAAGATATATTCACTGCTCAAGACATCTTTGTTTTTTATTGTTTAATTTTAACAGTCATATTTAAATTAAAAAAAAATGTAATTTTCTTTAAATTTTATTATTTTTAAGCTCAGTATGTTAAGCTGCATTAGGCACAATTTTCTGAACTGAAACATCAAAGGAACTGAGATTTCCATACCTTCCAGCTCTATTGGTAATATTTTATTGTTACAATGTTTAGAAAATTATTTTTAAACGTTTTACTGCATTGGAAAACTTTAAAAGTTATTATTATTACCATTGTCATGACATGAGAAATATTGTCAATTTTAAAGTCCAATTCACTGTTTGTATTGTAAATAAAATTGCCACAGAATATTTAATTGTCTTATTGGCAAGAAAATTATGAAAAATATTAATCATTTTTTGATATTTTTAAAAAAGTATTCATTTATGTCAAATTGTTTCGAATTTAACAAATGTTCAAATTCATGATAAAAACTGTTTATTGATATAGACAATGTGAATATTTCAGATGTTTACAAATAATTTAAATCTATAAAAGAATATTAACTTAATAATTTATATTTTAATAAAATAAATCATTCTGCTGTACTTAAATAAAATATATTGTATTATTTAAAAAAGAACACTAGTACTTTATTTATTATGACTACTTCCATTTTCTCCTCCTGAAAGAGAAATAGAAATCTTTTTTTTTATGCAGAGTAATGATAAAAATCAACTTACAACAAACCGTTAATAAATAATATGTGAAATTTTAAAAAAAATATTTTTTACTTAATAAAATGGAAATATCAAATTTACTTGCAATAATGACATTATATTTAATAAATTTAATTAACTTTTCTACATGTAAAGATTTATAAATGCCCTCAAAAATGCTTAAAACCTGCAGATTATTATTATTATTATCATCATCATAATCATTATCATCATCATTATTATTATTATTCAGTATGTTAAATATTTATAAAAGAGATACTACTTATATAAAGATTATTTTCATATGAATAAATTGATAAATGAGAACTTTGGACTAAATAAAAAATAGTAAGATGCTTTAATGTGCTGGATAATTTTTGCTCAGTCCAATAGAACTTATTTTAATAAAACAAGATGCAAATTTTTATTTTTAATTCTTCTGTTATGCATTTTTGAAGAAGTGGTACTATGTGGTTTTAAATATGGAATATTTGTTATTTTGTTTTGTCTTCCTGTATATAAATAATTTGTTGTTCTATTTTAAAAAAAATTATAGTTGTTTATTCACATTATTCCATTTATCAAACAGAAATGATTTCACATATTGAGTAAAATTTAAATACTTATGAAATATTATATAATTATTTTAAGTGTATTTGTTAAAAGAGTGCATGAGATTTAAATTAATAACAGGCACTTTATTGAATCATTTAAGCATTAGTAGAACATCTAAGATAGATATATTTTCTTAATAAAGTATTACAATTGGATTTGTTATTCAGATCATTTTAATTAATTTTGATTTGCTTATTTCAAATCACTGTACATATTTATTTTAAAGTTATTTTAATATTTGAAGTTATAATTTTGTTCAGTAAGTGGTCATGAGTAATTTGAAAATAAAAGTGATTTAGAGAGGTCCAATATTCAGCATTCTTTAATTTACAAGACCTAATGAAATTTATGAAAGAGATAAAAGATTTTCAAGAAACTCAGTATAAAGAGATCAAAAAGTCTCAAGAAACTCTGTTTAAAGAGATGAAAGTATCTTTTAATAATGAAATCAAAGAGCTTCATAAAGAGAAGAAAAAAATGATAGAATCTTTTAAGAAATCTAATAGATCATGAAAATAAAATAATGAATCTTTAGAGAAAGGTATGGAAAGTATTAGTGTGTGTCTATTAGAAGTGGTAGAACCCCAAACTGAGAATAAAACAATTTCAGAAAGTAATTATCTAATTTAAAAGAATCCATTAAAAAAATCTTTAGAAACTCCAATTGTAGAAGTAAGAGATTTACAAAAAAAGAAAATAAATCCTAAAATTGTCATATAAAAAAAATTGTCACACAAATTGCCTTAGAAAATAATTCAGTCAGTTCAAAATGGTCTCAAGAGAATCAAAAGAATTTGAGGTAGTTTTAGACAGTCAAATATTAGACACAGTAAATCCTCAAACTGAGGGAGGGAATACTTTAGAAAATAACTCTGTTAGTTCAGAAGAGTCCCAAAAACAGAAATTAAAAGAGTTAGGATGATTTGAATATATTAAAGTATTAAATGTAGATATTCCAGTAACAGAGATAAAAGTCTCTGAAAAAGAAGAATCAGAACTTCTAATTAAGACGTTAGTACACTTAGAAAGTAATTTTTCTAAGTAGAAAGAGTTTCAAAAGCAACAATTAAAAGAGAAATAATTGACATGAGTACTATATTAGATGGATATCATCCCATAGAGTCTAGAAATTCACCAGAGTATGTAGTGGATCTGAAAGAGCAGTCAGTAAGTCATTTAGAAAACATAGAAGGATCATCAAGTAGTAAATTATTACTTTGAAATGAAGTTCAAAATGATACTGCAAATATTGAAAATCATTATGATAAATTAGTAAAGAATAAAAAATATACTTTCTAATATAAGACAAATTTAAAGTATATAAAAAAATATTTTCTACCCTCTAAATAGTAATTGATGGATGAGTTTACTTATTTAAGTGCTAGAATTAAAAATCATAATATTTCAATATTTCATCATAAAGATTATATTCAATCTGTAATTTCTTGTAGTAGGATATAATTCTATTTATTTAAGAACCATGTTATTATTGAATAAAAACCTATGTTTAAGAAGTTAGGTAATAGCCAACTTTTAATATAAATATTGCCTATTTAATTCATTTATTGTTGATAGAGATTTAGTAATTAATAAAAAGATAAATTGTAAAATGAAAACTATTACTAAGAATAATATTATGTTTGCTTCATTCAATATTGATAAGAGATTATCAGTAAATAGCAAAATTAATTGCAAAATGAAAGCCATTTCAAATAAATCTTTTATATTTAATACATGTAAAATTAATAAGAAATTATCAGAAAATATAAGAATAAATTGTAAGTTGCAATCAATGTTGAAGGAATCTGTTTTGCTTAATTCAGTTAATGTTGATAGAAAATTGTTGGTAAATTAAAAAATTCATTGTAAAATGAAAGTTATTCCAAAGAAACCCATTCTGTTTGATGTACTTGATATTGATAGAAAATTACCTATTATTAGAAGGATAAATTGTAAAATGAGAGCTAGTTCTGAAAAGACCATTTTGTTTAACTTAATTAATATATAGGGTATATGAGCACAGACTTTCACATGACCCACCACTCTCCACACTACCTCATAACACTGATATACTTGAACACATGTATGTTGAAAAGATAAATAATTACCAATATACATATTTCATGCTAAACCAGCAATCATCAGTTGGTCCAGATTACCATCTCTACTCTTATATGCTATAAGTGCTCAGCTATATATTAAGTTAGCCAAACCTCATACTTTAATGGACTGGCTTCAATCTACTCCACACTCCAACTATTCAACCATCCATCCAACTGAAAATCTGATGATGGAATGCTCAAAGGCCACCCTGAGGCTGAGATTCTTGTCACACTCATGTTGACCTAAGATCAATCTGCCCCCTCATGCACAGGACATAATCCATTTAATAAATATACAAGGAATGGGCAGACATCTCTACTGTGTAATAACTGAAACACACAGGCTTATTATATACCTGTGTCTATATATATAATGTATAGGGTATATGAGCACAGACTTTTACTTGACCCACCACTCTCCACACTATCTCATAACACTTATACACTTGAACACATGTATGTTGAAAAGATAAATAATCATCAATATATGTATTTCATGCTAAACCAGCAATCATCAGTTGGTCCAGATTACCATCTCTACACATATATGCTATAAGTGCCCAGATATATATATATTAAGATAGCCAAATCTCATACTTTAATAGACAGGCTTCAATCTACTCCATATTCCAACTCTTCAACCATCCATCCAATTGAAAATTCTATGTATATGTATTAAATGGATTATGTCCTGTACATGGGTGTGACAAGAATCTCAGCCTCAAGGTGGCCTTTGAGCATTCCATCATCAGATTTTCAATTGGATGGGCAGTTGAAGAGTTGGAGTGTAGAGTAGATTTAAGCCTGTCCATTAAAATATGAAGTTTGGCTATCTTAATATATATCTGAGCACTTATAACATATATGTGTAGAGATGGTAATCTGGACCAACTGATGATTGCTGGTTTAGCATAAAATGCACACACACACAGCAAGATAGAGTAATCAATGAATGCCAGAAGGCTTGTGCATAAAATCCCCATCTAGTGCCTACTCATCCAATATCCTCAGACTAGATTTTGGCTTGTGAACTTCATCAGTGAGGAGCCTTGTCAAACTCTTTAAATATTTAAATAACTGATAATATCAATGATAAAATAATGTAACTTTAAGTTAATAAAGCTAATTAGTCATAATCTAACTGTTAACATGCTTCAAAAATCTTGTATTAATTTTTAAGTTCAGAACCAGGTTTAAGCATTATATTTTGGTTTATTGGTATTTAAACTAAAGCTCGAATATTTTAATTCATTTTAAAATTAACAAGGAAAATTATAGTTCAATATTTTGGGCTAATTTAATTAGACAATGATTTCATAAAGCTAGCAATTAAATAAGATATTTTAAAGTAATGAATGAATGAATGAATGAATGAATGAATATTATACTTATTTAGTATTATTTATTTTTAAAATATTCTTAAAATAATTTTAAAATTTATTCTGAAACTTGTTTAAATTTAAAAGAGTAATAACTAATTATATTAAATTGTATTATTTTTTATTATTAAAAATGCAATATAAATTTTAATTATTTAATATTTTATTTTTATCCTGGTGTAGTTTAATTGGTTATTTCTGTGTGAAACCAAGAAGGTTCTTACTTTTAATTAATTTCATGTATCTAAAAAAATTAATTTATTGTAAAATTGAATATTAATTAGATAATTTTTTATTCACAATCTTCCCTAGTAATAAACAGGTCAAGGATTTGAACTAATCAGTGAAGAGATTGTAGGTTAAAAGATTAATAAATAGTACTGTAAAATAGTTAAATAACAGCAGAGCACGATAAAGCTATAATTTGTTGCAGGATTAAGAGTTAATAAATTATTCATACAGATAAACATAATGCTTGTTTCAAAAATATCAGCAATAATGTTCATTTCAAATTCAAGCATGAGCACAACAAAAGACAGACATTTGATATAGTTTATAATAATGCAATTTTTACATATGTACTTTGTATGACATCAGAAAAATTAATGTTACAGTTTGGTGTTTTTTTTTATTGCAGGGAAACAAATGGGCCAATTGGTATGAGGCCTTCTGCAGATAATTCTCTAGACTTCCATTATTTTAGAGACTAACAGGCTAATTAATAAATTAACAACCTAGAAAATTAGCCAGTTAATTAAGTAATAAATAAAGAAGTAAATTGTCAATATGGGTAAGCCATTTTTATAAGACAAATCATAACATCTCAAAAGAAATCGATGACCAATGGATTTGGGGCATTATTAATTGATAATTAATGTGACCTTAATTAGTTGTCATAGCAAATATTCAAATATTCTAATAGTAATTTTTAAAAAAAACTGTCTGGATGTCTAGGCATAATAATTAAATTACATTTTTTAAAAAAACATTTATTATTTAACAATAAGTTAAAGATTACAATGATAATACATTTATTTAACTTTTTTCTTTTAAAGAAGTTCTTAAAATTTAATATATTTTTAAAAATAATAAAATTTTAACAACAATATTATAGTCTAAATATTAAATCTTTTAAACAAAGGACTTTAATTGTAATCAATTTCTTTTAAACTTCTCTCAGTCAAAATACTATTGCACACATACAGACGTATATTAAAATGTTTATTAGAAATGTTTAAATAAACTGTTATTTGTTATTTGTATTGTAAAATACAATGGAAATAGTATCATTTAAATGTTTTAATGTACTTATTTATCTATTTTTCACTAAATCTAGTTTATATTTGTATTTTAAATTAAGAGTGAAATATATATTAATAAAAAAATTTAATTTATAGATTTTAAACATATAAAATTACAAAATTAACTTAACTGATATTTTAAAATTATTTAAATTTCTTTTTATTCAGTCTTATTTAAAGAAATAGCCTATATCCACATTTCTATAGCTAAATTTAACTTATTAAATTATTTACCATGTCTAATATAGATCAATTGATTATAAGAAGAAAATCAAAGACATATTTTTTTTTAGAAATATATCCACATTATACATTCACACTTGTTCTTTATGCAAACTTTAACATTATAGTTTTACATCAAATCACAAAAAAAAATCATGTTTGATAGACATTGAACTGCTAAGACATCTACTATAAAATTACCAAGTTTATCAATCACAGCTAATTAGTAATATCACATTATTAAGATCAACTGCAGTCTAAAGTTTCTTACATGCAATAACAATAAAAATAAATAATTTTGATTTATTTTGTGAAGTTTATTATACATTTAATCTAAAGAGGTAAAGGTTGGGCATTATATGTTTCTCTCATTGCTTCAAATGTGGAGTGCATAAATGCATTCTCTCCAATGTGACTTTGACTTTTAATTTGAAAAAGCTCATCATACAAATTTAAGTACTTTTTAGATTTGTGTTTTTGCAGATTGCTTTCATGATGGGTACAAAAAAGCACTTAATGTTTAACCTTAAGTTGATGTGGCTTAGATTTAGATTGCACAATAAATTTATTACTCATCTTGTTCAAATTAATTATAGCCTACTCTAAATCACTACTACTGGCAATTTCTCTGTAATTATAGGTAAGAAAGTTTTAATAAGCAACAGATCATGCTTTTCAAAATGCAACACAAGGGTAAATTTTGTAGATCCATCCATAGTTGGAAGTTTATTAACCCATTGTTTATGATTTTGTTCTGCATATAGTCTAAAATGTCTCTCTAACTTTCTTATCACTCTCTCTAAAAAGTTGGATTGAGTATTCCTAATGTAGCTCATAATATGCATAATATTCTGTTTTTGAATTCACATCTTCCATGTGTTTGAGATAAAAGCAGTAGTATCATCAGTTAATAAAGATAGACTTATCCCAAGGGAAATTGAAAATTAGTGAGTCATTTTATTACATTTATAGCATCACTTTTAGGAATCATATAAGTTGAAATATATTTTGTAAAAACATCATATGTAACTAAAATAAATTTTTGTCTATTAAAAGGTGGAAATGGTGCATGAAAATCTAATGATAACACTTTATTAGGCCTATCAGGAAAGATGGTTTGATATACCCCAACATACAATTTATGATAATATTTAGATTTTAAACATATCTCACAAGATTGTAATCTATTTATAATAGAAGCATCCACTTTTGGCCAATGAAAATACTTTTTAGGTATGTATTTGATCTTTTGAGCAACATAATGACCATATTTACTGTGTGTATAATAGATTAATTCATTTGCAATCTCTTTTGGAATTATTATTCTCCATGAACTTTCATCATTTACCTTAATCATTAAGATATTCTGATATAACATATCCTTTTCTCATCCTTGTAGCATACCTACTTATCTTAAGTAACATTGAGGTATCAGATAAAAAGGTAAATATTTTATTTAATCTAACATCCTGAGATTGCACAACTATTAAATTTTCATAATCTTTTTCAATGGATTCATCCACTAGTAAATTAAAATTTGTAATAATATTTTGTCTATCTGAATGTTGATAAATTACTTCTACTAGATGCCAACTAAAGACATCAACTACAATGTTTTTCTCTCTCTAATAATACGGTATGCTATATTGTAATTGGTGATGATAAAAAATTCACTGAATCAAGCATTTATTGTTTAAATAGCTTTTATTAAGGGATTCTAAACTCCTATGTTCAGACATAACTATCATCTCTGATCTTAATAAAACTGACATAGCTTCTGGAAAGCCCAAAGAATAGCTAAAGCTTTCTTCTCAGTAATGGATAATTAAGTTTAATCTCTTTTGCATGCCTATTTAATTAAATATAAAACCTGAGTCTCTTGTACTTTATTAAGCTGATACTGACAACTATCAGTTTGGAGATAATTTTTTTATATTAAAATCAGGGTAAATTTAAATTACTTCCTTTATAGTTTTAATTTTCTCAAATTCTGATATATGCTCAGTCGTTCATCTCCACTTCTCACTCATTTTTAACATTACTGTTAAATAAATAGTATCACTGGTAAAATTTATAATAATAGTTTCATAAACTTAAAAACAGATTTTTAACTGTTTTTTTGTCTTGGGTATAGAGAATTTTTAAATTGCTGTAATCTTTTCAGGATGGGATTTAATACTATACTCATTAATTAAGTGGCCAAAAAAAGTAATTTCTTCTGCAGCTGTCAGTACATTTTTTTAATTTATTTTTATATTATTGATAGAACATTCATGAAGGAATAATTGTAAATGCTCTAGATGTTCTACAACATTTTAAGAAGCGCCGAAAATATTCACATACCTTTTCTTTTATCTTTTTAGAAAGTATCATATGCAAATAACGAATTAAATCAATCTGAAAAGCATCATTTCCAAAACATAGAATTGACCTTTATAACAGAATGCTGGGTATTTTTGGTCATTAACATGAAGTGGTATCTGCAAATATCTGGCTGCTAAATCAAATGTTGTAAATATATATTTATTTTTAAATTTGATTAACAATTCATGAAGGAGGGGAGGTATGTCATGCTAAGGAATAATTAATTGATTTAGCATATGAGTATCTGAACAGATCCTTACTGATTCATTTTTTTTATAATCACTAATGGATTTACATACAATGAAGGGCTTTTCCTAACAATGTGCCATTCTATCATTTTATTTATTTGCTGTTGTACTTCTACTTGGTATTGTTAAGGAATGAGATGCAGTCACTGTTGGAAAGGTTCTTCATTCTTTTAGTTTAATCTGATGGACATACCCATTCAATATGCTTGGGATTTTTAAAACATATTTTTATACTGAAGCATCAATTGATAAAATTGCTCTTTATAATTAAAATTTAACATACTAAAATTTTCTAATTTAAATTTAATATTTAATTCAGTTGAAGTATTTATGTATATGCAACAACAGATTAAATTGATGGTTTAAATTATAAGTAAATTTACAAACTTCTTTTTGCTATATAAAAATTTAATTTTTGTAATACAACACTACCATTATTTAAATTCATGGAGACTAATTCCAATTATTGCCTGATAAATAAGACCATGAATTATTTAAAAAGTCATGTCCAAATTCATATTTATTAATTTTTAAATTAATACAGACTTGCTATTTGCTAGCTTAGTCCTCTTTTCATTAGCTAATATAACTTGAATTTGTTTTATAGATAGAGAGGGTACTGACTGATTTATACTAATAATTTCATTATAAATATATTTGGACCATAAAGATGCTTGACTTCATGAGTCTAACAAGGCATCTATAAAAATTTCCTCAACAAGACAACTTTATAATGGGGCTATAGGATAGGGGGATTTCATTATTTCATTACAATTCCAAATAATCTATATTTAAATTTATAGTGTTTAATATCCACATCTTATTGTTGCTCTTCAAATTAGCATAAGGCCCCCACAGCATTGAACTTTTCTCTGAGATCCTTATTAGTTTAATGCATGAGTTTTAACCTTTGCCTTTCCACTCATTTTTTGAATAGTTTGAATTCCACTGGTGGATGCTTTGTACAAATTATCTTTTTTTTTTCATTTTTTATTTTTACTTTGGTGATAACTAGTTTTGTAATAAAAAACTGGCCTTTTATTACTATGACTTTTACTGTTAGTAATTTTACCTATACTTGGACTTTGCATGGGTGAAGATTGTTAGCTATTGGATAGCAGTAGGATTCATTAATGGTTTTATGCCTAATGTTGTCTCAAGAGCATCAAGGATCTGTGACCTTCTCAATGGGAGAGCGATTTACATTAATAAGAGTTTGTTCTATATACTTTGGAAAGTTATGCCTAACTATTCTAACTATCTGATACTCTGACAAAGGAAAAACTGTCAACTTTTTAAATTCAACTGCCTGACCTCACCTTTATTTGTAATATACTTTTTGGGAGACCTGATAACAAATGTTATCTTGATGGTCTTCTCTCCAAAAATTTAGAAATGATCAAATGTTTGAAATCCCCATAAGTTTGAGGACAATTAAACAGAGATTGCTACCAGACATTTGCTGCAGCATATAAATGATTACTTGATGTTGCTATCTTTTCTTTTTCTATCAATACACACAAAGTAAAAAAATTCTTCCAAGCTTTGTAAATGTTCAGATTGTTTTGCTAAATATTCACTTCTAAATGCTTTAATTTTTATAAGGGTTTATCAACTAATTTTTCCCCATAAATCTGTCTTTTACATGTATCTCTACTTTTTCCTCTAGACAATGCTTATGATTAGCTTTAATTACTTTTAAATTCTGTTCATAAACGATTTGTAATTCTTCAATTCTTTGATGAACATATTGGATTGTAGCCTCTATTTGCATTTGTTCTAATATACTTTCAACCAAACTCTTCTGCTCTTACTTAAAATTATCTACTTTCTCTAATACTATTTTCTGATCTATCACTTAATCTGACAACTCTTCATATTTACTGGCTATTTTTTAAAAAACTCTTTTGAAACTTTTTTAGGTCACCATATAGCTTTATATTATATTTTTTTGCATATTTTCTGCTTTAGAATCACTTAGTGGCTTAACTAACTCTTTTATAATTTCTCCAGGTTCTATTTTATTTTGAATTTGTATCTCCTGGATCACTTACTGAAGTTTAAATTGCATACTTTCTTGATATGGGAATAATTCCTTTTCTATCTTATTATGGATATTAGTTATTTTTCTAAACCTATGCTATAATTCATTTTTAAAATCTATAAATTTATTGGATTGTGTCTCAATATACTGAATTTTTGTATTAACAATAACAATTTACTCAGTTAATTTGCCACAGATTCTTTTATTTTAGCTTCTGAATTATTAAATTTATCATCTGATTCTGCCTTGTACTGAGATAAACTATCTGTAATATTCTCTAATTTTTTGTTAGAATCATCATTAGCACTATTAACAATTAATTTTTAATAACTCAAATCGATAATTATATTCTTTTATGGTCTTGTAGCATGCAATTTCAGTTTTGCTTTTAAAATCTGTTTTAAGATTTTTTCCTAAGATTTTCGTGAGATTCTTTTAATTCTAAAAATTTACTCTCTTGAAATTTTTTTAATTCTTTTTGAGATTTTTTAAATTCACCCAGTTAATTAGAAACGTTTTTCAATATTTGAAAAATCTGATCTTGAGGACTGGGGAATGTTACACTTTGGGTCCCTCTTCTATTACTAATTTCCTCAGAATCGCTCATTGTTAATAATTGTTATAAACTATAACAGCAGTAATAACAAAGATTATATAAAATTTTAAACCTACTATAATTATAATCTATTTGGACATCTTACTTCATAACCTTCATCACTCACCACAATATATTTCAAAATATATCATGTATATACAATAAAACCACTTACAATGAAATCTCAAACAACTTTTTTTTTTTTAAATATTTACCAAGATATAGACCTCATTGTTATTTATTTATGTATCGGTTGATTCTATAAACATTTTGAAATAAGCAATGCAAGAGTACCAAAAATATTTTGTCATTAAGTCAGAATATTTATCATCATCAACAGAAAATCACACAAATTTTTTTAAATCGAATGTAACATCAAAAGGAAAAGAAAATGTTTTTTTATAAAGCACAAGGGACTCTATTTATTTTAGTATTTAAATTAGACAATTTTAAAATTAATATACATCTTAGCAACACTCTAATATATTATTTAAACTTTTTTGTGTATAATCTGTAACTCCATAATGATAAGTTGTACAATTAAAATGTAATCCACCACACATATCAATACTTTAAATAAGCAAACACATCAATCAAGGACTCAGTTGTTGTATCAAATAGTCACACCATGTAATTCATCCCTTCACCATCAAGCATTTAGCAGTGATTGCTTTTCAGCTACTAGCTCGAATTCACAAAATAAATCAATTTACTATTATATTTTAGATAAATATATAAGATTTCTTTCTATCTCAGGTTCAAGTCATATCACAACTATAATTTTATGTACCACAAGATATTATTTATTTTTTGGCAATTATTTTAAACACAAATCATTAGTAGATAGATCTGGTTATAACATAGAAATGAGACTGTCTTTTATTTAAATTATTCTTATTCAATAACATATGATAAGAATAGGGATGCAATAAATAAGAAAGGGATTTTGTTCATACTCAGATATCACATTAAGCCTTTTTATAATTAAAATAAAGATAATCTAATGAAAGTAATCTTAAAGCATTGAGATAACTTCAATACTACACAACATAAACATTAATGAAGTGACTTTTATGTACTATGCACTCTTATAATTCAAATGTTATTATACTTGTATGAATTGGATTTTCTGTTTATGCAGATGATAATAATGAATACAAAATCAGAAATTAAAAATCAAATAAAAAGTTTATTAATAATATGAAATATAATAGATATAAACATTTTATTAATTCATATATCAAAAATAAAAATCATTACAATAGTATTTTAATAATTGATTGAAATTCTTAAAAGAAAATATCTATCATATGAACAAATAGTTTTCTTTTTATTTCAAAATCTGACTATCATTTTAAATATGTCATTAGTATAAAAAACTTTCATTCATGTGTTTAACAAACTGTGCTGCCAATGAAAGAAAAATCTTATTAAATTGGCGAGAATGAATAATTTTCTATGCCTATACAAAATAATTGCTTAAGTTTTATCAAAAAATATTTTTTCAAAAAAAGTTTTATCAAAGAATGTTTTATGAAACTTTTTGCACATTCAATATTCATGCTATAAATATTATCACTATTACCATTTTAAAAATTACTCTGATAATATCAAGACCAAATAAAGATGGAGGTCATAACACACATGCCTTTGACATCTTACCATTAACACCAATAAATTGGAACAGCAAAATGAAGAGATAATTAAACATCTATACTTATCCACAAGTGCAAAATTAGCATTAATATCATATCACTAACCTAAATAAACTTGACAAGAATAAACCATCATAAACATTTCTCAATACAATATTTAAGTTATCTATAACATACTATACTTCAAGGCATATTTCAAAATAACATATGAAAATAGTTGCAAATATATACCATTTATCATATAATAAAAATACTATAAGCACAATATGAAAGGCTTCTTAAACACATCATATTAATATTAAAATAAAAAGGCATAAGAATTATAAACCAATAATTTATACAATAATACATTATCTCCAAATGAATATTCTGTCATCCATATTATTCATTAAAAAATCCTATAACAAATGTTCATATTGTATTCATTGATATAGCAATGCAAATATATTTTGAGAACTTCAATATCCACACATGATACACATAAATTACTAGGAAATATCATAAGCAAAAAGAAAAAACGTATAATTTTGTATTTAAAAGAAAATATTTCTTCTTTTATATACCACAACTAGAGAGTTTATAAGTTCTCAAATCACTTGCTCTAAAACACACTTTAAAATATTTAAGTTAACATAACAAATCCATTATAACTCGGAATATTTTATTGTAAATATTCTTAATGTTTAAAGATCATAATATGACAAGCAATTCTTCAGATCAGAGGCAATAAATAAGGCACTAATATAAGATGAAACAATATGAAGTTTAGAGAACATTATTTTTTTATATAACATGACCATAAAATATTCCAATGCAATAAAGTACATTTAAGCAAATATTTTTTACTTTGAAACAAATGCAAAATAAGAGTTAATTTTTCACATTATCCTTGCAATTAAAGCACAATTTCTTGGAATGTGTTGATTCCTTTTAGAAATTATGAAAAAATATCATGATCAAAATAGCTTTTTAAAAAGGTACAGGCCATACTATTATTTTTGATGAAGCTAAGGTGTCTTTTTAGAAAGAAATAAAATAAAAAGAAATAAAGAATCTTTATTATTCAAATTTTATGATTTTGAAGCAATTAACTTATTTAAAAGTTTATAATATTAAGTGTGTGTGGGGTGTAAATGGAATTGTGGGTAATATTTAGTATAAATTTGTTATATTTTAGTCTTTACACTTGAGTAGTCTTCTTGGAGTCATGAAATCATTGACTGTGTTTTAGAGTTTGGTTTTTTTGTTTAATCATTTAGATGTGAATTTGGGGTAATTTTGTTTATATATCTGTATATATTATTATTATGTTAATTTTAATTTAATTTTTCTATAGAAATTTTCCACAATTTTTTAAATGGCAATGTTTGATGAAAAAGTTAATTGATCTTAATTGGGCATATGTTTCTATTATAACTGACATCATCATCAGTCTGCACATCATTTGACATCTCATAATTTATAAGAATTTTAGGACTCTTTAAATATCATCCCAACATTTAATTGGATAGTAAAGTCTGAATGTAAATTTACTAGTAATTTAATTAAAAGCCTCAATTTTTGTATCACTGTAATGTTAACATTTAAGGTAAAACTTTTAATCAAAATCATTTTTAAAAATCTTTCTTTTCACATATGTCCACTAAAGATTGGTTGACTTTTTTTCAGCAAACATTGATGTTTGAAAGTATGTAAAAAATTTCTATAAAGAACATAAGTTAAAATTAAAATTAATAATATTATAATATATTTATGTAATGTTTAATTAATATTTTACATATTTAAATGCTTATTTGAAAATGAAGTCATTTGTGAGTTTGATTACATTAGTTGTGCTTTATTAATATTAATTGGTACAAAGAAGACTTTGGGTAAATTACTCCAGTATTTATATCCAGATTGTAATACCAAACTGAACATTGCACTTGTATTTCTATATTGCTTAGATTCCATGCCATTCAAGACAGAGATATATGTCCAGCAAGTTTGAGTTGACTTTTTTTCATTAAATATTGCTACTTAAAATAAAATATTATTATTTATTTTTAAGGTATTTAATTAATTAAGTTATTTGTATATAATATTTTTTGTTTTTATTTCAGTGTCTACGTGTACAAAAATTAAATCAGAACCAAAAGCAGTAGAATTTTCTCACCATTGCTCACATGTAAAACAACCTCCTCCAATGAATAAATTTGAATTTGGAGAAAAAGTTTTTGTAAACAGTCCTTTTGAAAATCAGTGTAATACATCATCATCAGCGTCATCAACCCCAAGGAATTCATCACCAACAACAAATAGGACTGAACTTTTAACAAACTCAACACCTTTACCATCCCCATACAAAGACACAAATTATCATTCATCTGAAATATACACATCAAATGAAGAACGCAGGTAAGTTTTTTTTTATTATTAAACAAATATTCAAGCATATTAAAAGTATTAACTATATATATACAATTATTTTACACTATTTATTACTCAGTTGATGACCAATATGATCTGACTAAAATGTTGATTTATATATACATAGATGTACCTGGATATTTCATTTATATATATATAGTAAATATTTTTTAAATTACTTGAATATTTGTCATAGCTAACGATCAAATAGCTATTAAATAACACATTGAGGAGTAAAAATCTTTATATAGAAACAGTGAAGATAAAAATAATCAATTCCAGATATAGAAACTTTATCTTTTTTTTCTCTATAAATAAAATCTGTTTACTAGCTAATAAATGGATGATTAGCTTAGTTAGCTATAAGTTGCCTGTCTAAAATTTTGAAAAAAAAAAATATTTTTTTTTCATCTGCATTTAAATCCCACATTATGTGTGGTGTTGGCAGAAAAATACATTATACATTATGCAAGATGACTTTCCATAATATTTATATAATCATAACCTTAAATGTAATTACCTAATTGAAACGGAAATAACTGTCTTTCCCATTGTGTAAAACTTCAACAACTATGAAAATACAGAATGATATCAATCCATCTTTCAGCTCTGTTATTACATAAACAGTTTTTTGATGTAGTTCGAAACTACGGGTGAAATTTGTCTTTTGTTTTAATTTATGTGCAATTCCCATTGAAATGTTCAGAGGAATATATATATATAAATAACGTAGTTTTGGGTAAAACCGTGTGTTATCTTTTTGTTTACTTCCCAATGTTTTGACAAAATTGCATCTGCCATTGTCAAGGTTAAATTTTCAAAGAAAAATTATTAGATCTCAAATAGTAACAAGATTAAATGTGAGGTAAAGAATTATATTGAGCTTTAAATAGTTGAGCTTTCAGAATATGTCAATCAATTTCATCATTAATTGGTTTCAAGTTTATATTAGAAGAAAGATATAAAATAAGTAGTCTCCATAAAGCTGAAATATGTTATGTTTCATCATCTCTCTTTAAACCAGTTAGTTTATTTAATATTTCAATCACTCCCTCATTGTTCACAATTCATACTTTTCCAAATTAGCAAGTATTTTAGCATTATCAAAATCAGGTTTGTGTTCAATTTCTAAAAAATGTGAAGTAAAAGCTGATGTATTTAAGTTATGATTAAAGAGATTTTTATGTTTATTAATTCTGACATTAAGTCTTCTATTTGATTGATCTACATAGCTTTGTGAGCACTGTAAACATGGAATTTCATAAACCCCTGACATTCCAAAATTATTCTGTCTTTAAGTTTATGGGAAAAAATCACAGATTTTTTGCTAGTGTAAAAATTAGTGTATATGTTAAAATTAGATAGTCTTCTCCTGATTTTATCAGTGACTCCTTTAATATAAGTAACAAGTTGAATGATCAATTTTATCTTCTTCTTTTTTACTATTAATGATATATAATACTTTATATATTATGAATTTGCTGTAACCATTAAAAAATAGAATATTTTTTGTTAGTTCTATTTCTTGAGTAAGATGATCTTCATCAGACAAATTACAAGCTATCATCAAAAGACTTTTTGCAGCAAAAAATATTCATGCAGGATGATGATGATAATGAAAATTAAAATTAAGGTATCTGTTTGTATGGATGGATTTTCTGTAAATCGATACTGATATGGAGTCATCATGTTTTCTTACAATAGAAACATATAAAAATGAAAGTGATTTGTTATTTTCAACTTCCATAGTGAACATAATATTAGGATGTCAATCATTAAGAAAAAACAAGAAAAGACTTCAAAGCATCAATATGCATATAGCAAATGTATCATCCACATATCTGAGCCAAATAGAAGAGGACTTAGTAGCTATATTTAATACTTGAGTTTCAGAATTATTCATGAAGAAATCAGAAATTATAGGTTGCAGAGAAGATTCCATAGAAAGTTCTTTAATTTGCTTATACTTTTGGAAATCATGAATAAAAAAATATTTTCAAGTTAATGTTTTAAATATGGTTTTAATTTCTCCTTATATGTAAAAACAAAAAATACTTAATTGTAATTATTAATTAGAGAAAATATAACTTACTATTAAAAATTTTTCGGCTGAACGTTTTCAAGGAACCATGCCTCATACTCATAGCCTTCATGAAAAGTGTAATAAATATATGCAAATGTAAATATTCAAATAAGCTACTGTTACGTAGCCCATTTTTTCGAGATCTCGAAGCATGTGTCCTTTCTGTTAATGGCATGGATGTCTCTATTAATATAGAATGCCTCCTTTATTTTTCTCCTGTAATCATTTGGCTCTGAACATAAAATAATGGGGTTGGCAGGTATGAAGTTGTGCCCAGATTGTTTACTATGTTCGAAAAATACAGAGGATGTGCTGCTGTTCGTTTGAGCTCTGTTGAATGTGTAACGATGTTGAGCCAATCTGGTATTAATTGTGGCATTCGTTTCCCCATAATATGTAGCGTGGCATCCGGCTTGAGGGCAGGAAATAGAGTACACCACGTGTGGGGTGAGCGATCGATCAATGTGGTCTTTAGAGTTATTGATCAACCTATTGGAATTGGGTGGAGTTCTGAATATTATGTTGAATTTATTGTTGTTAATGGAATAATAAATTCAAACAAATTATTGTATTGAGCTATTATAGGTAAAGCTTGCTCAACAGAAATACTAATAAACATAAAAGAAACATCAAAACTAACTATTAAATCAGTTTTAGTTGGTTTTAAATTTGTAATTACAGAAATGAAATATGATTTGAATTCTTTACTCTGTATGTAATGTTATCTGCCAATGGTTGAAAGCATTGGGCTAAATATTACACCCTGAAAGAATGTGTGGTAGAACCTATAGCACACACAATAGGCACAGTAGTACCTCAGGCTTATGAATTTTAGGCAAACCATAAAATTTAGTATATAATGAAGAGCATATTCTTGGAGTAATTACAATATTTATATACTCATCTATACTGGAACATTTTATAAGCCATTTTTTCTTTTTTTTTAAATGTGTCAGAGGATCTTTAACAATCTTTTTGTAAGTGCTATGATTTAATAAATTTAAAATTTTATTATTCTAATCTAAACAATTAAGCACAATAGTCAAATAACCATTATCTGTGAGACTAATTAGAATAGAATCATCATTTTTTAATGTACATAATTCAACAAATTTTCCTTTAGATAAATTACTTTTTCATAGTTTCATATTTTTTAAGACGTCACAGACCTTAAATCTAATAAGATCAGAAATGTTAACTTACATTAAAGAAGTCTCTATATTGCAAATAATATTTTCATTTGGAATACGTTTAGGAGACAACACATAATTAAAACCTTTCTCCAATAAGAAAATTTCATTTGAGAAATGTTGACGATTACTAATTTTTTACATGTGAATCAATTGAAATATGATTAGTAATTTGTTTTTTTTTCTTTTCAATTATCAATAAAGCTAGGTTGTTTTTTTTTTGTTTAAAAGTTTTAAATTTTGAATCTTTGATAGATTTAGAAGTAAACAATATTATTTAAAATAGACCAGAGAAATGTATGATTAATACTGCCTAACATTATACATTCTTTTTGCAAAAAAACAATCAATATAATATAACTTTTTCCTAGTGTCATGAATAAAAGAAATCAAAATTTTCTTCATCACTATCTGTAGAATGTTGTTTATTTTATCAGAATTGGAATGAAACTTTAATTTGCATCATTTTGGAATTACTTCTTTATCTCTACAACGAATTAGAAATATAAGACCAAAAACCAATTGTTCTTTTTTCACACGAGCTCTTTGGAAGGTTTTTAAATGATAAAACATTTTCTCTCTATAGAAATTAATAATATTATGTTTAATGCTTTCCCATTCATATGATTTAAATAAAGTAGTTATTGGGTTAAATCCAGTGTTATTTTTGCTTACTTCCCAATGTTTTGATGAAATTACATCTGACATTGTCAAGGTTAACTGTTGAAAAAAATCATTAGATTTCAAATTGTAATGAGATTGAATGGAGAGTAAATAATAAGATTGAGTATAAAATAGTTGAGCATTCAGAATATGTGAATTAATACAATGTTTATTTGCATCAGTTTCACCATTAATTATTTTCAAATTTATATTAGAAAAAAGAAGTAATATAAGTGGTCTCCATAAGGCTGGAATACGTTGTACTTTCTTTAAACTAGCTGAACTTTTTAATATTTCAAATGACTCCCTCATGGTTCTCAATTCATACTTTTTCAAATTAGCAAGTACTTTAGCTCTATAAAAATCAGGTATGTAACCAATTTCTAAAAAAATGTGAAGTAAAAGCTGGTGTATTTAACTTTCAATTAAAGGTATTTATATAACCATTAATTCTGAGATTAATTCAACTATTAGAATAACTTACATAGCTTTTGAGCACTATAAACTGGTATTGCAAAAGTACTCTGTCTTTAGGTTTAAGAAAAAAATCATCAATATTTTTTCTGGTGAAAAAGGTAGTTGCTAAAATTAGATAGCCTTCTTCTGATTTTATAAATGATTTCTTTAATATGAGGTAAAACTACTCTATAAGTACTTGAATTATCAATTTTATCCCTTTTAGTATCATTGCTATGTACCATATTACATATGTTTTCATTGTAACCATTAGAAAATAAAATATTTTTGTTAGTTCTGATTTTTGAGATAGATGATCATTCAACAAACTATAAGCTCACATCAAAAGACTTTTTGCTACAGAAAATATTTTCCCAGGATGATGAGAATTAAGATATGTTTGTATGAGTGGATTGTCTTTAAGCTGATATTGATAATGAGTCATCAAATTTTCTTGCAATCAGAACATCTAGAAAAGAATGTGATTTGTTATTTTCATCTTCCATATTTAAGTTATATATAGAGCTCGCAAAACAAATTCTTAACAAGCTTTGTAGAATACCCCCAACTTTAGACCAGTTTCTGCTATTGGCATCCTCAGTGAGGTGCTAGGATATTCAATCATTAGATTAAAAATACCAGGACAAGCTCAACATTTTATCTAATGTATAACTATTAAGTAGAAACTTTGAGGACACCAGTAGCAGAAACCAGTATGAGATTGTGGATATTCTACAAAGCTTGTTAAGAATTTGTTTTGCAAGCTCTATATATAATATTTGTAAACACAAGCTTATTAAATTAAGTCATGTGACATATGACTTGATTTTTTTTTATAGTTAAGTTAATATTAGAATGCCAATCATTAAAAAAAACAAGAAAAAGTTCAAAGGATCAATATCATGAAGCCATATAATAAATGTATCATCCATATATCTGAGTTAAATAGGTTTCTTGGTAGGTGGATTTAATACTTGACTTTCAAAATTATTCATGAAAAATCAGCAATTACAGATGACAGTGGAGATCCTGTAGATTGTCCTTTTATTTGTATGCTTTTGAAAATCATGAATAAAAAATGTATTTTCATGGCAATGTTTTGTTAATGGAATAATATTGAACTAAATAAAGATTTTTTAACAAGAAACATCAAAACTAATCGATAAACCAGTTTTAGTTAGTTTTAAGTTTTAAATTATTGAAATAAAATGACTTGAATTTTTAATTCTGGATAAAATGTTAAGTGTCAGTGGTTGTAAACATTGGGATAAATATCTAGCCAAAGCATATGTGGTGGAACCTATAGCTCACACAATATAAAACAATGGCATCTTAGGTTTATGAATTTTAACCAAACCGTAAAATTTACAATATAATGAAAAGCCTTCTCTTGGAGAAATTTTAATTTTCAAATGCTCACCTAAACTGGAACACTTTACAAGTCATTTGTCAGAAGATCTCTAACAATATTTTTGTAAATGCCCTCATTTAATAAATTAAAATTTTATTATTATAATCAAATCATTAAGCACAACAGTCAAATTACCTTTATCTGCTGGAATAATTAAAATAGAATCATCTTTTTTAAATTGTGAAGTGACACAAACTGTTTTATAAATGAATTACTTTTTGGTTGTTTCATCACAAAGCTCAAACTATTAAGATCAGTAATGTGTAAGTCTATATTTTTTAAAGAAGACTCTATATTTCAAATAATATTTTTAACTGACATAAGTTTTGGAGCCAGCACATAATTAAAACTTTTCTCCAATAGGGAAATTTCATTTGATGAATGCTGATTAGATAAATATTTTACAACATGTAAATCAATCAAAGTATGTTAGTAATTTTTTTAGTTATCAATAAAGCTAATATCTTTTTTTGTTTAAAAGTTCTAAATTCTAAATCTCTGATAGATTTCAAATAAACTATATTATACAAAATAGATCAGAGACCTGACTGAATAAGATTATCTAACATTATACATTTTCTTATCAAAAAACAATGAAAATAATTTAATTTTTTCCTGGTTTCATGAATAAAAGAAATCAACATTTTCTTACCATCTGTAGAATGTGGTTATTTTATAAGAATTAGAATGAAATTTTAATTTGCAAGATTTTGTAATCAGTTTTTTATATCTACATTGAATTAGAAATATAAGATCACATAACAATTGTTCTTTTCTTATGCAAGATTTTCCAAAAACTTTTAAATGATAAAACATTTTGTCCCCATAGATATATGTTTTCATGGTGATATGATGGAAATAAAGTAGCTTTGGGGTTTAATCATGTTATTTTTGCTTACTTCCCAATGTTTCAATGAAATTGCATCTGCCATTGTCATGATTAACTGTTCAAAGAAAAAACATTAGATCTCAAATAGAAACAAGATTGAGTGTGATGTAAGGAATTGGATTGAGTCTGAAATACTTGAGCATTTAGAATATGTGGATTAACAAAATGTTTATTTTCTTCAGTTTCACCATTAGTTATTTTCATGCTTATATTAGAAGAAAATATAAAATAAGTGGTCTCACTAAGACTGGAGTACATTGTACTTCATCACCTCTATTAAAACCAGTTGATCTTTTTAATATTTCAATGGATTTCCTAATCATTCTCAGTTTTTTCAAATTAGCAAGAATTGTAGCATTATCAAAATCAGTGTTGTGTTCTATTTTTAAAAAGTATGAAGTAAAAACTGATGTATTTTAACTTCTGATTAAAGACATTTTATGTTTATTAATTCTGACCTTAATTAATTTATTGAACTGACCTACTTAGTTTTTTGAGCACTCTAAACATGGAATTTCATAAACCTCTTTGATTTCCAAAAATATCCTGTCTTTAGGTTTATGAATAAATAAACTTTTTTGCTAGTGCAAAAAGGAGAATTTATGTTAAAATTAGATAGTCTTCAAGTGATTTATCAGTGTCTCTTAATATAAGGTAAAATAATTTATTATTAGTTGAAGTATCTATTTTTTTTTTTTAGCATCAGTGCCATGTATTTCTTATAAATGCTGCTTTTATTGTAACCATTAAAAATAACATTTTTTGATAGTTCTATTTCTTGAGTAAGATGATCTTCATTTGACAAATTATAAGCTCTCACCAAAAGAGTTTTTTCTACAGAAAATTTTTGCACAGGATAATGATGAGAATTAAAATTAAGATAGCTGTTTGTATGGGTGGATTTTCTGTAAACCAATTTGATAAGAAATCATCACATTTTGTTGAAAGCAAAACATCTAGAAAAAAAAGTGATTTGTTATTTTCAACTTCCAAAGTAAACTTAATATTAGGATGTCAATCATTAAGAAAAACAAAAAAAAATTTTAAAGCATCAATACCATGAGGTCATATACAAATGTATCATACATATATCTGAGCCAAATAGAAGGTTTCTTAATAGCTGAATTTAATACTTAACTGTCAAAATTATTCATGAAGAGATTAGCAATTGCAGGTGATAGTGATGATCCTATTGGAGATCCTTTAATTTGCTTACATTTTTGAAAATTATGAACAAAAAATGTATTTTCAAGGCAATGTTTTACAAATAAAATAATAAAATCAGGCAAATTATTGTAATAAGCTATTATAGATAAAGCTTCTTCAACAGGAATACTAGTAAACATAGAAGATACATCAAAATTAATCAATGAATCTGTTTTAGCTAGTTTTAAGTTTTTAATTACAAAAAGAAAATGACTTAAATTCTTAATATTAATGCTATGTAGTGCCTTATGTATATACTGTTTTTATTGTAACCATTAGAAAGTAGAATACTTTTTGTTAGTTCTGCTTCTTGAGTAAGATGATCTTCATCTGACAAATTACAAGCTCTGGTCAAAAGATTTTTGTTACAGAAAATATTTGCACAGGATGCTGATGAGAATTAAAATTAAGATATATTTGGATGGGTGAATTTTCTAAAAACCTATATTGATAATGAGTTATCACATTTGTTGCAATTATCAAAACATCTAAAAAAGAAAGTGATTTGTTATTCTTCACTTCCATAGTAAACTTAATATTAGGGTGACAATCATTAAAAAAACAAGAAATGACTTCAAAGCATCAATACCATGAGACCATATAACAAATGTATCATCCATATAGCCAGGCTATAGTAGCAGCATTTAGTAATCAACTTTCAAAATTAGAGATCAGCAACGACAGGTGACAGAGGAAATCCTGTAGAAAGTTTTTTAATTTGTATATACTTTGAAAATCATGAATAAAAAAATTAAAATATTTTTAAGGCAATGTTTTGCTAATGAAATAATAAAATTAAGCAAATTATTATCTTGATCTATCATATATGAAGCTTCTTCAACAAGAATACTACTAAGCATAGAAGAAACATCAAAAGTATCCAATAAATCTGTTTTAGTTAGTTTTATGTTTTTAATTATAGATATAAAATGATTTGAATTCTTAATTCTGGATGGAAAATTAGTTTTAAGTAAATATCTAGCCAAAGCATGTGTAGGAGAACCTATAGTACACACAATGGGCCACAATGGTACCTTGCGTTTATGAATTTTAAGCAAATTATAAAATTTAGAATATAGTGAAGAACTTTTTCTTGGAAAAATTTTAATTTTCATATGTCAGAGGAACTCTAACAAACTTTTTGAGTCATCATTCAATACTTTTAAAATTTTATTATAATCTAAACGATTATGCATAACAGTTCGTATTATCTTTATCTGCTTGAATTATTACAATAAAATCTTTTTTTTAATTATGAAGCGCAACTAATTCTCTTTTAGATCAATTATGTTTTGTTGGCTTCATATTCTTTAAGACATCACAAACCTCAAATCTAATAAGAGCAGCGAGTAAGTCTATATTTTTTTAAAGAAGACTATATTCAAATAATATTTTCAACTGGAATCCGTTTAGGAACTAGCTCATAATTAAAACATTTCTCGAATAGAGAAATTTTATTTGAAGAAAGTTGACGATTAGTTACATTTTTTACATGTAAATCAATCGACGTATAGTAAGTTTTTTTTTTTTAGTTATCAATAAAGCTCGTTTCTTTTTTGTTTAAAAGTTAAATTCTGAATTTTTTATACATTGGAAATAAACAATATCAAAAATAGGCCAGCGAACTGGGTGAATAATACTGTCTAATGTTAGACATTCGAATATTTAATTTATTATAAAAGTTGAAAATTACAATTCACTTTGTTTTCTAGACGTTTTGATTGCATTTGAAAATGTGTTGGCTTTTTATCAATATCGGTTTTCCAGAAGATCCACCCATATAAACAGATATCTGAATTTTAATTCTCTTCATCATCCTGCTCAAATATTTTCTATAACAAAAAGTGTTTTGATGAGAACTTGTAGTTTTTTAGATGAAGATCATCTTACTTAAGAAATAGAACTAACAAAAAATATTTTAAGTTGTAATGGTTACAATAAAAAACATCATATATAAAGTGTTGCATAGCATTAATACTAAAAAGAAGAAAGCAGATAAAATTGACAATTCAACTAGTTATAGAATGGTTTTTCTTTATATTAAAGGAGTCACTGAAAAAATCAGTAGAAAACTATCTAATTTTAACATAAAGACTACTTTTTCCACTAGCAAACTTAAAGACAGAGTATATTTGGAATACTAGGGTGTTTATGAAATTTTATGTTTAGCATGCTTGAAAAAATATATAGGTCAGTCTAATAGATGAATTAATATCAGACTTAATGACATAAAGATGTATTTAATCAGAAGTTAAATACATCAGCTTTTACATCACTTTTTTAAACATGGGTCACAAATCTGATTTTAATAATCCTAATATACTTGCAATTTGGAAAAGTATGAATTGAGAACCATGAGGGAGTCAATTGAAATATAAAAAAGACCAATTGGGTTAAATAGACTTGATGAAGCATAATGGATTCAAGCATTACCCAGACCACTTATTTTAGCTCTTTCTTCTAATATAAGCTTAAAAATAATTAATAGTAAAACTGATAAAGATAAACATTTTGTTAATTTACATATTCTGAATGTGCAACTACTTCACACTTAATCTCATTCTCTACTTCCCACTCAACCTCATTACTATTTGAGATGTAATAGGTTTTCTTTGAAAATATAATGTTTTTTGTCAAAATGTTGGAAAGAAAGCAAAAATAATAACTGATTTAGCCAAAAAAAACTACTTTATTTACATCATCTAACCATAAAAACATTAAATATAATTTTATTAATTTCTATGGTGAAAAAATGTTTTATCATTTAAAAGATTTTGAAAGATCTTGCATGAGACAAGAAATATTGCTATGTGATCTGATATTTCTAATTCATTGTAGAGATAATAATATAATTCCAAAATGCTGCAAATTCATGTTCATTCCAATTTTTATAAAACAAACAACATTACACTAATGGTGGTAAGAAAACTTTGATTTCTTTTATTCATGATATTAGAAAGATATTAAATTATATTGACTGTTTTTGCTAAGAGAATGTATAAAGTTACACAGTATTATTCACCCAGTTTTCTGGTCTATATTTGATAATATTGTTTATTTTCAATCTATCATAAATTCAGAATTTAAAACTTGTAAGCAAAAAAGGAAACTAACTTTATTGATAACTATAAAGGAAAAATAGTTTACTAAACATGCTTTTTAATTGATTTAGATGTTGTAAAAAAATTATCTAATTGTCTTCGACATTTCTGAAATGACTTTTTCCTATTGGAGAAATGTTTTAATTATTTGCTGGCACTTAAACATATTCTGCTGGAAAGTATTTGCAATATAGAATTATCTTTAGAGAATATAGATTTATACACTGCTGATATTATTAGATTTGAGGTTATGAGGTCTTAAAAAATATAAAACCACCTAAAAGTAATTCATCTAAAGGAGAATTTATTGCACTTCATAATTTTTTTAAAAAGGTGATTTTATTGTAATTATTATAGCAGAGAAAGGTAATTCAACTGTTATGCTTAATCATTTAAATTATAATAATATAATTTTGAATTTATTAAATGATTGCACTTACAAAATGATTGTTAGAAATTTTCAGAAATAATTTTACAAAAAACAAAATGTCTTATGAAATGTTCCAGTATACATGACAATATGAAAATTAAAGTTTCTCCAAGAGATGTTTATCCTAAATTTTATGGTTTGTCTAAAATTTATATATCAGAGGTACCTTTGCAGCCTATTGTGTGTGCTATAGGTTCTTCCCCATTCACTTTCGTTAGATATTTAGCACAATGCTTACACCCACTGCCAGATGACATTTCATCTGGAATTAAGAATTCAAGTCATCTTATAAGTGTAATTAAAAACTTAAGACTAATTAAAAATGATTTATTGTTTTGTTTTGAAGTTTCTTCTATACTTGCTTATATTGCTGTTAAAGAAGCTTGATCTATGGTAGTTCAATACAATAATTTCCAGGTTTTATTATTCCATTACCTTGAAAGTACATTTTTTATTCATGATTTTCAAAATTATTAACAAATTAAAGGACTTTCTATGAGATTTCCACTGTCACCTGAAATTGTTAATCTCTTCATGAATAATTTTGAAAGTCAAATCTTAAATGTAGCTACTAAAAAACTTTCTATATGGCTCGTATATTGCATTGATACATTTTATATATGGCTTCATGGTATTGATTCTTTGATCTTTTTATTGTTTTCTTAATGATTGCCATCCTAATATTAAATTTTGTATGGAAGTTAAAAATAATAAATCATTTCCTTTTCTAAATGTTTTGATTGCAAGGAAATGTGATGACTCCTGATCAATATTGGTTTACAGAAAATCCACTCATACAAACAGATATCTTAATTTTAATTTTCATTATCATCCCAAGCAAACATTTTCTGTAGCAAAAAATATTTTGATGAAAGCTTGTAGTTTGTCAAATAAAGATCATCTTTCTTAAGAAATAAAACTAACAAAAATATTCTACTTTATAACAGTTACAAAAAAAAAAACATTATATATAAGATGTTACATAGCATTGATATTAAAAGGAAGAAAAAGGATAAAATTGATCAATTCAACTAATTATAGAGTGAGTTTATCTTATATTCGAGGAGTCACACATGAAGTCAATAGAAATTATCTAATTTTAACATAAAGAATACTTTTTTTACACTAGAGAAAAAATTAGCAATTTTTTCCATATACTTAAGGAAATAGTACTTTTGGAATATTAGGGAGTTTATGAAATTCCAAGTTTAGAGTGCTCAAAAAGCTATGTAGGTCAGTCTAATAAATAAATTAATGTCAGAATTAATGAACATAAAAATGCCTTTAATAACAAGTTAAATACAACAGCTTTTACTTCTTAATTTTTAGAAATTTGACACAAACCTGATTTTGTTAATGCTAAAATATTTGCTAATTTGAAAAATTATGAATTGAGAACCATGAAAGAGTTGATTGAAATATTAAAAAGATCAATTGTTTTAAATACAGCTGTGAAGCACAATGTATTTCAGTCTTATGCATACCATTTATTTTATCTTTTTCATTTAATATAAACATGAAAACATTTAATGATAAAACTGAAGAAAATAAACATTCTATTAATTAACTTATTCTGAATTGTCAACTATTTCACATTCAATCTCATTCTTTACTTCACACTCAATCTCATTACTATTTGTGATTTATTAGTTTTTCTTTGAAAAGTTAACCTTGAAAATGGTGGATGGAATCTTGTCAAAACCTTGGGAAGTAAACAAAATACCACATGGTTTAATTCAAAAACTACTTTATTTACATCATATAATCATGAAACATTTAATAATACACACATATATAGAAAGAATGAGAGAAAAAGAGAAAATGTTTTTGTCAAAAAGTAAAATACTTCTAAAAAAGAACATTTTACAACTAAAGGCTTTCAGAAACAAATAAAAAGAAATAAAAACTTAATAGATGAAAATTATTCATATGTAATAATAAAATATACAGAGAAGTTTAAAAAAAGTGACCTAGTCAAAAAGGATTGATGTGACATCATGCTAGCTAGAAAAGGGTTGATTTGACTTTTGGTAAAGTAAGCAGTCTGAGTTTTACTTAATTAGGTATTACTTTTTTACATAATATTGATGCAGTTAAGATATTTAAAATGAAACTGAAAAATTGATTGAAAATAGTCAAAAGAAATGATGTATTTAATTAACTAGATTTAAGTTAGCAGATCTACAAAAATAAAAATAAATATTAAAATTGGTTTTGAATTAATGAGATTAAATTCAAAATTCATTAATTTTCATAAAAAAATATAATAAATAAATTGTTTGTAAGGTTTTAAGAAATTGATTTGATAAGGAATTTGTCATATGAAATATTATTGTAGATTTTTAAAATATCAAGATATAGTAGAACATGTTATAATGAATGCAAATGGTTCTAGATATTCCTTCCTTCTAAAATCTGACCATTCTAACATACATTGAAATACACACACACACACATACACACACATATATATATATAACACAGTATTCAAAATTAAATAATCTATTCTTTACCAGAAGTACTTTCAATTGTTTCACTGACAATCTTTATCAACTGTTAATACAAACGTACAAAAAATAAAAACTTGCATTACCCATCATTCAATCTATTCAAATTTCCCACAATTCTGTTGTCTTTATATTAGCCGATTGTTTATTCATCAAACCACCTCTATTCCTAGATATCATCATAGCCTCTTTAATTTTATGTTTTTCACTACACCTTTCAATTTGAATAATTTTTATATCTCTATTATTAAATTTAAAACCATAATTACATGTTTTATTATGATCAAATATAATTGATGGAGTATTCATATTTACTGAAGATATATTTTCTTTCTGTACACGTTTATATAATGTCTTATGATCATTATATCGTTTTTGTAATGTACATTTGGATTCCCCTATATATTTTATTCCACAACCACATTCCAACATATATATAACAGAACTTAATTCAAACTTAGAAATCTTGGCTCTGGAGTTATTTATCATATCATTTATATTATTTGAAGAGAAAAAAGAAATTCTACACAAACCACTAAAAAGTTTATAAATTAATTTAGCTTAATTAATTATAAATTAATTTAGCACATAATGAAATAATAGTTAATTTGTTTAATGAGTTAAATATGATTAATAATGTAAAATGGATGTTAAATGAAGAGAAGGAAGATTCTATAAAGTTTTTAGATATATTTATTAAAAGAAATAATAATGTGTTTGATTATAATATGATTTTAAAGCCTGTGGAAATTAGGGGTTATATTCCATATAATTCTAAAGTTCATACGAGTCATAAATTAGCTGGTTTGAAGTCATTTTTATTTAGAAATGATTATTTGTGCAAATTTATTAGTGATAAAATTGAAAATATTAATGTATATATTACTGATATGTTGAATGTTGGTTATGGAAGGAATATTATTTATAATACAATTACAAAATATAATCAAAATAAGAGTAATAATAAGAAAATATTAAGTAAATTAAAAAGTGATAAATGGATTTCTATTCCTTTTATATCTAATCAACAAGCTAAATTAATTTATAAACTTTTTAGTGGTTTGTGTAGAATTTCTTTTTTCTCTTCAAATAATATAAATGATATGATAAATAACTCCAGAGCCAAGATTTCTAAGTTTGAATTAAGTTCTGTTATATATATGTTGGAATGTGGTTGTGGAATAAAATATATAGGGGAATCCAAATGTACATTACAAAAACGATATAATGATCATAAGACATTATATAAACGTGTACAGAAAGAAAATATATCTTCAGTAAATATGAATACTCCATCAATTATATTTGATCATAATAAAACATGTAATTATGGTTTTAAATTTAATAATAGAGATATAAAAATTATTCAAATTGAAAGGTGTAGTGAAAAACGTAAAATTAAAGAGGCTATGATGATATCTAGGAATAGAGGTGGTTTGATGAATAAACAATCGGCTAATATAAAGACAACAGAATTGTGGGAAATTTGAATAGATTGAATGATGGGTAATGCAAGTTTTTATTTTTTGTACGTTTGTATTAACAGTTGATAAAGATTGTCAGTGAAACAATTGAAAGTACTTCTGGTAAAGAATAGATTATTTAATTTTGAATACTGTGTTAAATATATTTGTTTGAATTATTATTATATAATTTAAAAATACAGACATTTAATGGTTGTAGTTATTTATATATATATATATATATATATATTAGTAGTTATTTATATATATATATATATATATATATATAGAAGTAATTCTTTCAGACTTATATCCTAAAATAACTTTCCAATAGAAATATTTAAATAGAAAATATATAATACAAATGTAAAAATACTGCTAAAGTAAAATTGATATAATTAAGTTTTATCTACTGTTTTGTATATATAAATTTAAAAGTTCAATTTTAATGAAAACTAATAAAGCGATTTAGCTATTCCATATTCAGAATTTAAATCACTGATAGCTTTTCTGCTTTTTAGCTTGAAAATTATTTATTCTCTTAAAGTTTACTTGAATTAGCTTTCTAATTATCTCCTTCTCTGGTTGATGGTTAAATTTAGATACATGTATACCAGTTTAGTAAAAAATATATATTATATTTTCAGCATAATGGTGTGAATAAACTCTATTAAATTGATAATTAAATCTTGCAAAAAATGACAAAGATGTTTGTGGTTTAATCAAAGCAAAAGCACTATGAAACGATTTGCAATATGGATATTAGTCACTAATGCTAATTGAAACATTTGTAGTTATTGTATTAATTTTAGTTTAGTGAGTAAAAATGTTTATTCTACAGTTTATTCACTGTATAATCATTTGTTATATTTTTGTTGTATTTAGAAATGTTGTGAAATGATCATTTAATAGTATGTGCTAATTATTAATTAGTTTGAACTTAAAGTACAAAATTCTATATAAAATATTTTTTTTCTCTCTATAAAAACGTTCTTTATTGTTTTGATATTCAGTATATCTTTTTTTAACGTTCATATTGTATACTGTTTGAAAACACTTTTATAAAGCCATTACTATTTAATATATCACTTTTTAATTAATTTTTAAAGCACCTGTATGCTGTTGGAAACAATGACTATTTATTTTAAGATTTTTTTGTAGAAATTTTTAAAATGTGGTCCATGTATTAAACAGTTATTTTATATTAATATGTTTTTGATTTCAAAAATAAAAAAATACCTATTATATTGAACTGTTAATGTATCTGTTATATGTTAATCATTTTTATGTATTGATTGTCTACCTTCACTGGTTCTAAAATCATCACCATAGAAATACATGCTATTATTTGACATATCCATCAATTTTTAAATTGTTGTTGTTTTTATATCGATTATTGACAAATTACAAATTTGATGCAATGGTTTTTATATGGATAGTTTTGGTTAATGAAAATGGTATACATAAATATTATTATTTTCTTTATATATATATATATATTAATTAAGTCACTAAACATCAAACGATTACCATTTTCTATGCTTGCACATGCTGCTAAAAGCAGTGACAATGTTCCATGCAGTAGTATCAACCAATGCAAGCTATAGTAATCAATAAATGCAAAAATATTTGTGCATAAAATCTCTATCTAATTTTCACTCATCCAATATTGCCAGATTAATTTCTAGCTTGTGACTAAGGTCCTCTCAAATCCAAGGATCCCCACTGATTAAAACCACAAGCTAGAAACTAGTCTGGAGATATTGAATGAGTAGGCATTAGATAAAGATTTTATGCACTAACTTTCTTGCAGCCATTGATTACTATAGATTACACTGGGTGGCACTACTATATGCAAAATGTGTCACATACTTTAATTAGTTAGTTCATTTTAAATTTCACTATGTGTATGCATATATACATATAATTTTCTCATTATTCAATAGTGTTCTCAAAGATCAAATTGGTTTTACAGTTTTTTAAACATATTTTCATGATTTTGTTTCTAATAAAATCTTTTACAATTGTTTTATTATATAATTTACAAACTTATAATGAAAAACTTTTATTTACATACATTATACTTTTTTCAATTTATGCTTTAATTATTTTAAATTCTTTAATATTGAATCAACTGCAAACCCAATTAATTCCAAATTTTATGTAAGAACAAATATCAGAAAGTATATTAAATAAAATAAAAACAAGATTATTAAGAAAAATACTGTACTTTTAACTAATCAATATAATTAATATTTAGTTAGTTTTTTAAACGTATATAATTATTTTGATATTATATTTATAGATTAACATATGTATATTATAATAGTCAGGGAATCATAGAGTCTTACCGTATCTGCGCTACAGAGCACCACCAGGCTATTTGAACCTGGAAAATTTATAGAGTAGGCAGATATGCACTGTTAAGATCTAATTTTTATATAGATATTTTATTCCAACTGTCAGCACATGCCACTAGCTCATGGAGATGCAGAGATTTATGAAATACAAATTTTTATTAAATTATTTTTCAATATTAAAAAAAATAAAAGAAGCCACTGCCAGTAATAACACACACAAACATTTATTAAACATATATGTAATTTAGAATTATTATTTTAGTCTAACTTTTACTTTAGCATTTAATTTACATTTTTAACTTTTTATTTTTGAAGTTCGCACAGATGAATTTAATATTTTATTAGTGTTGAGTATGAATAGACTACATAGATTGTATTTGAAAGAAAATATTCTATCTCTGATTTAACCTTAGGCCAAAAGTTTGCAGTCAAACCAACGCCAATCTATCTGAAATATCGATGTATTCAATGCAGCATGAATATGACAGCACAAAACTATACTGTCAGGAATGCACATCTGAACAGTATGGTTATAGAGAAGAAATTGTCTCTCATACAGTACAGGAATGTTACATCTGTCTGGTGAGAAGAACAATAATAATAAAAAAACTCCATAGGAAGGGATTGCAGTCCTTCTTACCATCTTACTATCCCATTCCATAGCCTAAAGGGGTGATCAAAGGAGCAGGGAATACATCTGCTTCTGATGATCAGTCCAAACTGGGACTTATTTTGCCCAAGTGTGGCACATCATGTGATCCTGTACGTAGCAGACCTTCATACTACATTTACTAATTACACCAATATATCCAATCGATTAACCCAATTTAATTACGAAACAAATAATCTAAGATTAACCCTCCCTTAATTAATTAATATAACTTTACAAATCTATGCAGCCATTCACGCCGACTTAAATTTAACATTTATATAATTTAGTCAATAAATATTAATAAATAAATAAATCATAATAAAAACTTAAAAGAACGAACCAAATAACTTAATGGAAATGACTTAAAAAAAATACATCAACTAAAATTAGTTATTAATAATAATTTACATTGATCAGATAGAATTCTATTTCTATTAAATACTGAAAAGGTTTTGGATTTAAAGTTCTTACTATTTTGAAAATGTTAATTAGTTATGTAGTTCTTACTGTTTTAAAAAGTTCATCTTTATCAGTTGCTTGCCATTTGGGATCCAGTGTTAATTATCCCAATGTCCTGGAGAGACCAGTATGCCATTGGCCATTTTATTTATTCATCCAGAGGTCCTTTACTTTTGCTGGTATTTTATTTCCAGGCCCTGGTAGCCTGTAGTCTGCAATATGGAAAAACGATGTCATTTTTTTTTTTAGAAAAACTGAAGGAATTGAAAGTGCATCTTTCAATCCCTTCTCCTTCAACTCTCTCTCTCTCTGACTTAACACATATCACATCCCTCCTTTCACATCTCTATCTTTTTTTAAAAAATATTTCTAAACTTTTTCTTTTATTGTAAACTTTCGGATCCAGTGGACATTATGTCATGACGATGATGATCTTTTCATTGAGGTCTGTTTCCTGAGGGATTTCTTTTATTGGCTATTAGTTTCTATTGTTTTTTCTCCTATCTGACCTTTACTTATACATTTTGAAATGCCCAAGGGCTAGTTTACTTTTAACTAATTAAAATAATCATTTCCATTTTACACAATAGCATTAATTAAATTTGTATGTTCTTAAAGATATATTTTTATCTTTATATCTTTTTAAGTTTTTGTTGAAAATTTAGTTTTAAAACTTTTTCTTTTTTTTAATAAAGTTTTCTTTTAATAATTTTTCATTTGTGCGATTTTAGATATATAAAGTTTAGATGACTTTTAACTTTAAATTTTTGATTTTTAAAAAAGAAGTTTTTATTTGCGAACTTTTATTTTTAATGTCTAATTTTTTAAAATAAATAATGTAATGGTGTGTGTGCCCGTTACAATATATATATATGTATACACTCATTTTGTAAATAAGAATTATAGAATGTTTGGTACTGATCTACTTGGCCACCTACATTCAATTTTCTCTTTAACTTTCTTTAAATTGCTATGTTTATATCACCAAATAATTTTGGTATAATTAATCAATAAATTTAAGATTCAATGTATTTTACTTATATAAAATCTAGATTTGCAAATAGTTTAAAAACACAATAGAAAACTAAAAGATAAAAAGAAAATATTATTGTACCACATGTTATAATAAATACTTTTTTAACTTGTTAGAAATGTAATTAAAAATAAACTTTGTGCCTTAATTGAAGTTGTTAAAATGTTTTTATTTGAAAAGCAACTGGTAACGTTAGACCTGAAGCTGTTCATTAAACTGTTTTATTATTTTTTAATTTTTAATTATAAAAGTAAAAATAAATCTTCTTACAGTCTTGTCTATAATAGAGAAAATGAAGATAAAAAATGTTTATAGTAATCAATTCATATGAAGTGATGATGCCTTTTATTTTATTTTTGGATTTTTGTAAAGGAAAATGGAAACAATTATCAGGTGTGTAGTGGAAACCAATAAATAAAAAACAAGTTTTATTTAAAAAAAATTTTTTTAAGTTTGTTGTTGTTTTCATTTTTATTTGGATTATTTGATTTGACGTTTGTACTGAATGTAAGTGACGATTATTGTTTTCATAAAATTCATCTTTTCACATTTTAAAAAAGCAAGTAAAAAAGAAATTTTAAAATCTTAAACACAAATAATAAATAAAAATTCCAAACAAATCTGTCTATTACAAATCAAAAGAGGTTGTTTCAAATTGTACATAAATTAAAGTTATAAGTCAATATTAGGTAGGATTATGAAAAATCAAAAAAATCTTGAAAACATATAATTGACCATATATTTCCCCTCTTTTCCACTCACACACCACCTCATCAATTTCTCAAAACCAAGTAAATAATAGAAAAGACCAATAATACTACAAGTTTGCAAAAAGAACTATCAATGAAAAATAATGAGGTTTTAGATGAATGTCTAAATTGTGTATTATGATAAATCCTTTTTTCAAATCAAAAGAATCTTCAATTGATCAATTAGTCATCCCAGAATCATGCCTAATATGGTGCATGAATATACTAACCCTGTGAGAAAAATAAAAATAAAATTTTGAATTTTAACATAGCTTTATCCTAAGATGAATACATATTCTAGTTTTTGCATAAATATACTGTCTCAAAAATATTTGTTGTGGCAATTTAACAGAAGAATCATAACTAAAAAATAAGATAAATAGTAGTTTAGTAGTTGGCATAAAGTAATATTGTAAGAAAATACAACACTAGAGATGCTACAAGAAAGAATAGTAAAAATCATAGAAGTGGAATATATGCCTAGAAAAAATGTATTCATGAAAATTAAAGCACAAAGAAAATTTTATTTTATAAAGGATATGCAAGAGGAAAAACAAGAATATCTTAAGGAAATGATGAAGCAATTATTATAAATTTAGAAATGTCAACAGGAAATGATATAACATTAAAAGATGGAGAAAATATAATAAAAATGATAGACACATTTTGGAAATGATAACAAGAAATAATAGAGAATTATCAACTAATGGTAGAAGATATAGAAACGTGAGGAAAAGAGGATAAAGAAAAGAATAATGAAAATGATGCAGACACCATTGAAAAACAGAAACAACATACTAGGAGAATAATTGATGATAAAAATGGTAAAAAATTGCAAGTGAAGTAGAGAAACAAGCAAATAAAAATTTTAGTGTAGCTCAAGAAGCAAAAGTAGACGTATCAAAGGGGATAAAAGACTATAGTGGTGCTATACAGGAGAAACACCTGATTTTCATACAACCATATACAGAAGAAGTGATTGTAGAAAATGAAGTTATAAAAGATTTTACATTGGAAGGTTTACTGAAGTCTGAAGTGTAGAGTCAAAATAATGAAAATGATAATGGTAAAATCAAAGATCTGAAGAACAAAAATTGGAAGATTAATAAATGATGAATTACAAAATGATTAGTTTGTGGCAAACATATCATAATAAGATATGGAGGATATCAATAATTTTGCATACAAGTGCCAAGTATATCATATAAAGATAAAGACCCAATATAAAAAATAGCAAGGAAAATAACATTGGCAGAGATTAAAAATGTTTATTTGAAAGTAGTAATTAAAGAAATAAAAACAAATGAGTCAGTTGAGAGAGATGATGAGTGTGATCATAATGAGCATGTTCAATATATGGGCTGTCAATTATTATTAAAAAAGTGAAGATTGGCAAACTTCAAATGATCATATGCTAGAAAAATATCATTTGAAAGAAATGTTAAATTCAGAGGGAAAAAATGGTTCTGGTTGTGACACAAATATAGATAAGTGCAGTAGAATTGAATTTGGAAAAATATGGTATAGAGAAAAAGATTAGCACAGCAAACATAGTTCTGGATAAAAGAAATTTGGAAAGAGATGTAAAAGAAGATATATTGTCTAACCAGGAAATAGGAAATAATGCAAAAGGTATTCTGGGCAGAAAAGTTGTCAAACAAAATTAGGTCTTCTTAACAAATGATATAGAGAAGTACAATTATAACAAGTTATTTATATAGAACTGTTTGTTAATTTGTAACAGTCACTAGGTATCACTCCTCCACTCATGTGCTGTATATATTTTAAAACACTTCAGAAATACTATCCTTTCTGAACACAAGATAAAGACTTTTGAAAAGATAGTTTTTTTAACCTAAGAATATATATATATATATATATATAAGCAAATCTTAAGCATTTAGAAATGAGAGATAAATATTTTAATTAATCATTTAATTTCATTTACTATGTTTTAATGATTGACATAATAAATGGAATTAAAAGAGATTAATTGAAATTTTTATTCTCTTATTTCTAAATGTTTAAGATTTGTCTACTCATATATACTTAGCTCAAAAAGAAAGAGTTGATTCATTCTATATTTTTTGTGTGTGTTTAGGAAAGATAGTATTTCTGAAGTGTTTTAAAATCTACACAGTGCAGGTATAGAGGAGTGATTCCTAGTGATTTTTTCAGAAGTATAATTGTAAAAGGATAATTGAATTGGAAAATAAAAAGTACTATCAGAAGGTAAAGAAATTGCTGAAAAAGCATTGTTTACATTTAAAACTATTCTAATCAAGCATTGGTGATCAAGTAGTCAGCACAGTTGCCTTACAAGCAGTTGTCCCGGGTTTGCAGGTTCATTCTTTGGCCGATGCTTTAACACATGAAAAAAAAAACTATTCTACAAAATTAAATAATTGTTGGAAATCAAAATAGAGAAAACAAATATGATAAAGGTTATAAGAAACAATCAAATAAGTCTAAAGGAAAAACAAATCCCATCAATGTTTATCATAAGCAAAATGGTCATATCATAATGGTATATTAAAATTAACACAACTTGTAAGAGCAAGCTTTGAAATAATTGCAAAATATGATAGTGGGAAATTAGTCAAAACACTATTCTAACATCCAAAGAAAAAATAAATCAGAGACTTGATAAATTTATGTTTATATGACAATAAAATGAGATTTTTTTAGCAAAGCCCAAAGAAATAGATGGGAAATATGGAATGACTAAAGATATTTTTTCAATTAATATGAGTAAATTAGTTTTTATTGTAGTAAAGAAAGAGAAAGAAGGAAATTTATGAAAAATATTTATAATATTAGTTTAGAATTTTTTGTTTTTGTTAGTCCAATGGAGGAATATTAAAATAGAATTATGCATTTCAAATATTAGTTTAAGTAATAAGGTAGAAAAACTACTCAATATAATATCAAATTTAAAAATAAAAAAAACAGAACCAGCTAGAATTTAAGAAGTCAAGTTTTCATAATATTTATTTTTTTGCATATATATATAAATTGTATAAAATTTATTTGATTTTTTTAAAAAAAAAATTATTTAAGGTCTGTATAAAAATATTTAAAGAAAAGTTTGATTTTTTGTTAAGTTAAAAAATAAGCAATCCAAATTTTATGAGAATAATAATTAATGGATTAATTTAATTTAAAATTATACAGGATGAAATTTTTATTTTTAATTAAAATAAGATATGATTAAAATCAACAATTATTTTGCATTAATTATTTCTTATTTAAAAAAACTAAGGATGTTAGTATTTTAATCTATAAAGTTGAATTTATATTAAAATGTAGATAATCTTATTATATATATTGCAATTAGTCATAAAAATAAATTTATCATAGTTTTTTTTAGTAATTATAATTCCATGAGATAAGTGCAGTATATAAATAGTTCTGAAAAAAAGTTGATCTTACTTTTTTATTTTCTTCAACTTCATCAATTGTTCATTGAAGTGAAAGTGCAGACAGATGTGACAAGTTTTAAAAGCTCTCTAGCATACTTAGGAAGCTTTTCTTTGACAGGCTAGTTTACTACAAATCCTACCTAGGTAAATAACCAACCTCATAAGACTGGCACCAGTAGTGTTTATTCTGTGTAACTTACATCCCACTACAAACTTCTAAACCAGAATTAATAAAAACCCTGACTGTGAAAAATAAAGTCGAAGTGTGAAAACCTGATTGAGACTTTAATAACAAACCGCATTAAATGAAAATTTAATGGATCTCAAGTTATTAATTGAAACTATATATTTATCCAAATATAATTTCATAATACATGTATGTGAGTGAAATAAAATGAAACTTTAATCATAATTAGTGTTAAAAATCTGCTGAGCACTGAACTATTTTTATTTTAAGGAAAGAAAGGGCAAATATAAAATCATTTGAATTTATAAACCTTTTTCTGTGGGGCTTTAATCATTAAATCATTCTTAAATATAATATTTAGTAGGTTCTATTATATTATTTTTTATATTTTGTTTGTGGTTTCTTGAAAAACAATGGAAAAATAGTTCATTCTCTTTGCTCTTTTTTAATTTATAATGTAATGTTTATTAAATACGTAACCTTTTCTTAATACAATATCCATATTGATAGATTGAATTAAAGGTCCAAACTTTTGATTGGTCAATTATAGAAACAGCAGTAAAAATATATTTTTTAAAACAATATTGGTTTTAATTTAGTTTCTAAAATGCAAATTAATAATTTATTAGATTATTAAAGTAAACAAAATATTTTTTATATATAATTGATGAATATAATCTATAGCAGCAAATATAAAATGTATGTCTGTCAACTGATTATAAATTGTAGTTGTATCTTATTGATCTTTCAATTATAAATTGTAGCCATATGTCATTGTTCTGTTTTTGTAACTTTGCTTTCATGTAAAAGTAAATATTTTCTACTAAAATCTGAATTATTTTTTAAAATAATTAATATTTCATAAATATGTTGTGAAAAAAATAACAAATGTGTAAAAAAGGTACTAAAATATACATTTTCACTGTCAAAATCCTTGATAGTGCTCTTGTGGAGAAAATAAAAAACAGCTACTGTTTGCCTTAGAAGGCAGTCTTTATTTGATTGTTAGATCATAAATTTTAAATATTATTGATTTACTAGTTGGAAATAAATATTAAAGTAGCAACATTATTCAGTAGTTTTTACTAGGGAAAATAAGAAAAATAAAGTTTAAAAGAGCCTAAGTTAAAATTGTGAATACATGGATGATACTCCAGTGTGGTTTATATGTACAACACTTAACATTATATTGTTACATTATTTTTTTTCAATATTTAAATAACAAAAATATTTTTTTCTTTTTTCTTGTTTCAAGTAATATTTCATAAAATATACCAATTACAGTTATAATTTTCTTTTCTATAATAAAACTTTTGCTAACTTTTTATAACATTTAAATAGACGGTAAAGTAGTTTTTTTAAAGTTATTAAAGTTTCCAGTTGCTATTTTCCAGAAAAGGTGACATGTCATTTATGTCAGTTAGAATAAATTTGTTTACAGATATTTATCTAATTTTTAAAAATTTATGTATAGTTTCTTTATTTATAATGTAATGTGTTTATTTTTATGTGTTTGTATTCAAGGTTAATTCAAATGCGTTAATTAGTTAAATTGTAACTTGCACTAAAATAATAGTCTGATTACTCCCTCCACCCCCCATTTTATAATTTTTTGCAGATTGAAGAGTTCACAAAAAATCAGTACAAGATTAGTAGTATTGCATTGCACTTGGGTAAATGTTAGCCCTCTTGCAAGTTGACTTTTTTTTGTTCCCACTTACTGTAAATGTTCAACATTAAGCTTCAGATTAAATCATTATTACTTATTAGAAAATAATAAACTGACTTTATTTGATAGATATTTTTGTTTAAAAACATAAATTCTAAATATTTATATTTTATTTCTGAAAATACTAAAAAAACTTAAATCATAATCAAAACAAAGATCTCATACATCATCATTGCTGAGATTATTTTCATTTTCAAAAATCAATGAAATCTTCATTATATGAGATTTGTTTTTAAAATGGAATGACTAAATATTTATTTCACTTAAGTCTAATGAATTATGCTTTTAAATTTTAAAATTTTTTAATATTTTTCTGATATTACAATATTTTCACACTTGCTGTTATAATTGCACCGATTATGTAGGAAGCTAAGCTTGTAAATAGTTTCAGGGTAAATTTTCATTGTCCAAAAATATAATGTTCTATTTTTAAAAATAAAATATTTCCATTCAAAATAAATTATTAATATTTTATTTTCTTGATTTATAATAGTTCTTGCATAATCATTGTAGAAAAGTAATTTTGAATTGTAATAATTTCACAAAGAAAAACATTTTTGGATATTCAAACTATTTTCTTGAAACAATTTCATAAAAGTTAGTGACACCAAAAATAATAGAAATACAAAGGAGACAGTCATTAAGGAAGAGCTAAAGCCTTCTTATCTCATCAAATTTTTGATTTTCTCACCGTCTATGGAATTTTTTCCAAATGAAAAATTTACATTGAAATATATATAGCAAAATGCACATATTTATATGTAAAGCTTATAATTCAAATATTCTCAATAGATGGTGAATAACTTAAAAACACATAAAAGAACAGATCCAATCGTTCATTTAATAATGTTAATATTGGTAAAACTGACTTTTAGTGGCCACAACATTTCGCCATCTGCTTTTAAAAACTGAACTACATTTTTTTCGTACTAACTGTATCTAATTATAAAATATTTTTACATGAAGGTTAATAAAAACATTTTTTAAAAAAACTTACTTTTTTATGCATAGTTTTGAACTACGTTATTCGTACTATGTAATTGTAAAGTATATCTAACTATAAATGTATTTTTTACATGAAGGATAATAAATAAAATTTAAAAAAACTTACATTTTTATGTGCAATTTTGCGCTAGGTTATATGTCAAAACATAACAAGTGTCACAAAAGAAGCCCCTGCTGTCAAAATTATGAACTACTTTTGCCACGGGTAATTTTTGCAGTGTCAAAAATGTCAGACAGAATTTCTATCACTTCTTTGGTTCCCCAAAATGAAATTTAAAATGTTGCAACTGTTCTGGCAGAAAGCTGGAATACATGTCACCTGCTTGAACAATTTCAAACTCCGGAATTGACCATTAAATGGCTGGCTAGGATGCGCTTATTGAAGAATAGTATGTCATGTCTGTGACGCAATGTTTCAGTGTTTGCTGGTAAAATATTTGGACAGCTTAGAAGGTGTTAGATGGCAGTGCAAAATATGTTGCCAATGTACATCCATAAGAAGTGGGTCATTTTTTTCCTGAAGCCATCAGTTTTTGAACATCATTGTTCATATAATGTTTTGTTGGGCGAATAATTTGCCAATGCACTTTATTGTTCATGAGACTGAGGTTAGCAAGTGAGTGATCATAGACTGGTGTCATTTTTGCCAGGAAAAATGTGGTACATATTTCAACAGAAATCCAGCACTTGTCAGCAGATTTGATGACAACAGTGAACCACGGATAGTGGAAATCAATGAATCATACTTCTTTTATTGAAAATACCACAGAGGGGCAATGAGAAAAAGCCATTGGGTATTCGGTGGGATAAAAAGAGGGTCAAGAAAGTGTTTCTTAACAGAAATTGGAGATAAATCAGCTGCCACTCTGGAACCGCTCATACAGCAACACATCTTACCTGGCACACATGTAATCACTGATGGCTGGGATGCATATAACAATATAAGCAGTCTTGATAATGGTGCATACCTTCTCTCTGTCATCATCCAACAAGACAACTTTGTTGACCTGGTCGATGAACTTATTTACACTAATAATGTGGAAAATATGTGGATGAGAGCAAAGCATAAGCTAAAATACCAATTTGGTACCAGCAGAGCTTTGTTTTCATCCTACCTTCAGGAATTTGTATTTAGGGGTATGCACAAACATGACACCGTTTTCATGAATTTCCTCATGTGCATAGCTCAAAACTACACATAAAAATGTAAGTTTATTTTTATTTTTTTTATTATTAACCTTTATGTAAAAACATTTATAGTCACATATAGTTTATTTATAGTTAGATACACTTAGTAAAAAAAATATATATAGTTCAGTTTTTTAAAAATAGAAGACGAAATGTTGTGGCCACTAAAAGTCAGTTTTACCTTTAATATCATTATCTTACAAATAAAATTAAATTAAAATTGTTTTGAATATAAAATTAACTTTTAATTACTAATGATATTAAAATTAAAAAAAAAAATTTCAAAACTTTTTAATGTATTTTTTAATTGTCTATAATTATTAGAGTCTATGCATAGTTCCAGTTTTATCAAATAGATGGACTACTTTCTATTTTCAAATGGACATTTTTTGTAGTGTAATACAAACACTATTTTACGATTTAAATTTATAAGGATTAAAATATTCTTACTTTTATAGTTAATGTCGGTTTTGCATAATATTTGTGCTTAATACAAATAATTCATACTAAAAACATACCTTCACTTAAAAATAATTAAAAAAAAAAAAGAGTTGTAATTATTGAAAAAGAAAGCTATTCCTAAAACGCCAACTATAAAAATAACGTAGACATTTCATGCAGACCAGAGTATAAAATTTATAAAAATGTATAAATTTGCAGAACATTTTATATATTAAATATCAGCGAGTAAAAACAACTGTAATTACTAAATATATATTATCATTTTTTTTTTATCTACTATCGTCTTATATGTTTTTTGAAAAATATGACTCATTGCGTAAAAATAAGCTTTAAAAAAAGTCAAATATTCTGCTTGTAACTTTAAAATACAATTCCAAAATTATTTATTTTTACCTATTTTTGTCAGTAAAAAGTATGAAATAATTGATCCATGACCAATTGTTTTTATATTACTGCAAATACTTATTTTTTTTGTGTGTGTGTCAAGTGCAGGAAGCGAACCCAGGCCAACTGCTTGGAAGGCAGCTTTGCTAACCACTAGGCCACCAACACATTGACTTATAAATACTTATTTGATTTTCTGATGACATGCTGATTTTATCAATCTTATTGCTTATATTCATAACATAAATCTAGTTAATGCAAATGGTTAAAGTTGGCATTTAAAGACAAATCAAAATTCACTAAATAACTCATAGTTGTTATGCTGTATGAAACAAGAATCCATATGTTATTTTTTAATTGATGGGCAATGTGTTTAGAAGTTTTACATTAAAATTCTTAACTACTGCTTCTGACAATTATGAATGTAAGTTTAGCAAAATTTTTAAAATATGATTAATAATAATAGACAAAAAAACATAAAACTCAAATAAAACAATGTTAGTAAATACTTAAAATAAGTGCATAGTAGTTTACTTTTAATAATGAAAATCTTTTTTGTATTGTTTACTTTTATTTCTTATTTGAAATCATTTTTCTTTTTAGAATGGAATGCAGTAAAGTAAAAGCTATTGAATTAATGTTTAATTTTATATAATTTATTATACATCTATTTGGTTTATGCATCCTCACTCAGCTTTATGTTTTAATTGTTTGTATGTTGAACTCTTAAAGTATTAAATCTAATTTTTACGTTTAAAATAAACTTTATTAAGCCTAAAACAAACAGTTATCTAATAAACAAACAAAAGGGATAATTAAACAAGTTAATTGTACCTTTATTGAAATAAAAATTCATTCAGAATGAAGCTAATTAAAATATTTTTATACAAATTAATAACATGAAAAAAAAAAGTATAAAACAGAGGTTGTTTAGTATAATTTAAATATACCAAAAAATCTAAATTATGGTCTTTATATCACAACGATGCTGAAAGTGAGATCAGGCTCTTAGTGGGCAATTATAATATCTATAGGAGTCAGAATCTGATTTCTTGATTAATTTTTAACAATTTATTGATAAAAAGATATTTAAGTTTTGAAGATTCAGGTTAAAATAAAATGGCACTGCAGAAACCAAGGGTAAATAGGATGAAAATTGTCAATCTTATATTAAGAAATAGTCCTCTTTGAATATTTTTAATGAAGATTGCTAATGTGGAGGATTGGTTTCATGTAAAGCTGCTACAGGCTGGCAATGTGCATATAGAGCAATACATTCATAAACAAACTATTTAAATGTTTCTTTTTTGTCATATATAAAGAGTGCTTTGCATTAATATTTGCAGATATCATTCTTCCAGATGGAAGTCTTTCATTGTAAAACTTTGAGACTGATTTTTATTAGGAAATTCGAGTATTTAGACTCCAAAAGCCAGAACTTGAATTTCTGTATAATAACATTATTAGAAATAGTAAAAACAAATAGAAAACTTACTTAGGGTTGGTGTTGGTTGTTAAGTTAGGGACTTCTTGACTGACTTTTTTTAAAATAGAGTGATATTAAAAATGAAAGTGAATAAGATATTTATAAATTTGTTTCTGATAGGATGTGGTATGTGTGTAGGAGTTACACAAGTAAATAATTGTATCTTAGGGAAGAAGATAATGAGAATACTCTCTATCAGTAAAATTAGACACATTGTAAAGTGAGACCATTTATGTTTTGTTGTTTCTGCATTTTTTTCATATTTATAGCAACTGCTTTTTTTTGTCCAAATGAGAGGAAGATGTGTGAACTTGATAATAGAAGCATAGTAATTGATTTTTGGGAATATTAGTATGTTAGTAAGGGAAATTTTACTATGCAGTGTCAGATAAGTTTTTGTGAGTGAGTTTACAATCTTTTCAATTGAATCCAAAATAGTATTTTGTATTGTTAACCTTAATGATTTACAGGGAAGCCTAAAAATGTATAAAAAGGAGCACGGTAAATAGAAGATATCTGTTTGACAGGAAGAATGCATCATGCTGATGACTTTTCTTTAGTAAAAGTTAAGGAAAAAGCTTGACAGTAATGTTCTAGTATGAAAAAAAGTTTAGAGAGAAGTTTTTTGAAAGGAAGAAATATTACTAAGCCATCAATATATAAAATATGGCTGATTGATTGATTTATGAGAGATATGTATATACCAGGCAATTTGTTTTACATTTCAAGTAAAAATGGATTCATGTATGCTATAAATAATAAAAAACTGAGGAGGGGGAGTACCTTAAGGGATGGAATAATGAGACTGGAACCCAGGAGATAATTTTCTGTGTAGACTAATGTATATGTTTTTATTAATTAGCAAATTGGACGGTATATATAGTAAAGATATTGGAATTTTATGTTGGGTGTTTACTACTAAAAGTTTATTTATTAGTACAGAATCAAAGGCAAACATAATGTCCAATTAAATGATATATTAAATGTAACTTTTGTAAATCATTTGTAAACATTTGTAATTATTTTATTTTGTAACTTTTAATATATTACAGCTAATTTATATATACCTAATACATTGTTTGTATATTAATTTATGCAAATCTGACCATTTCATATTTTAGTAATTCTTTTAAAATTATAAAGAAGGAACAACCTCTCTGGTCATGTGCTTTAATAATCTCCTTGCATTCACTTGTGAGGATATGCTTTTTAAAATTGATGCTCATGAGTGTGGAGATTCTTAAAGTGTACGATCAGAGGGACTATTCCTTCTTTATAATATTACACACATAGGAAGTTCTATATAAATATCAGAATAAATTTATTAAAAATAATTATTCTAATGTAAATCAAATTAGAAGAAGATCATTCTCATATTCACAATTTTCAGACTTTGTAATTATGACATACACATGCCTTTAAATAAAAGTAATAAAAATAATATATATATATATTAATACTTCAAACAAATATATTTAACACAGTATTCAAAATTAAATAATATATTCTTTACCAGAAGTACTTTCAATTGTTTGACAATCTTTATCAACTGTTAATACAAACGTACAAAAAACAAAAACTTGTATTACCCATCATTCAATCCATTCAAATTTCCCACAATTCTATTGTCTTTATATTAGCTGATTGTCTATTCATTAAACCACCACTATTCCTAGATATCATCATTGTCTCTTTAATTTTATGTTTTTCACTACACCTTTCAATTTGAATATTTTTTATATCTCTATTATTAAATTTAAAACCATAATTACATGTTTTATTATGGTCAAATATAATTGATGGAGTATTCATATTTATCGAAGATATATTTTCTTTCTGTACACATTTATATATATATGAAAAACAAAAACAAGTTATATATACATAAACTTACTATCGCTTGTATTTATGATCAATAGGTGGAGCTTTACCAAGATCTCCAAACAAGCATATTTTTGTTTACATAAACGTCAGAGTCAGAATTCACTGTCTCTTTCATTGGCTCCACCCTCAGATCAGCTGATTTCAAGCTGATTTGCTATCATCAGTGAAGGATAGGAGTTAGAAACTAGACCTAAACACTAACTCCAAGCATTTATGCAACAAGTTTCTATCAGTTTGCAAGCATGAATTTTTCAGACATGTAAAGGTCTTCAAACCCAGCTTAACAAGTCAGATAGCTATATGGGTCTGATATCAGTTCAGTTTCACCACATAGTCAAAGCTTCTGCAATATATATCATTGCAAGAAACTTCAAAGGTACATTTATGAAAAACAAGTTATATATACGTAAACTTGCTATCGCTTGTATTTATGATCAATAGATGGAGCTTTACCAAGACCTCCAAAAAAGCGTATTTTTGTTTACATAAACATCAGAGTCAGAATTCACTGTCTCTTTCATTGACTCCACCCTCAGATCACCTTATTTCAAGCTGATTTGCTATCATCAGTGAAGGACATATATATAGTAAGGTCTGCTATAATAAATTAAATTGTTATACTAAGTTATTCATAATATTATTTATTTCTTCTATCTTGCATTGAAATATTTGTATTTAACTCAATGACTCTGAGTTCCACTACATTGTGGAATGTTTTGATGTTGCTTCTTTACTTAGGTTTTAAAAGATTTTTTTTTATTTTCAGTGTTATTTTGCTGATTTTTACATTCATTTAATAGTAAAAACTGTACCTGAAGTAAATATTGATTGGTCAGTTCTGAAAATCTTCTGAAGATGCCAGTAGTCTACAGAGAATTACTATAAATGAGCTGACCAAAGCCTAGAATATCACTGATAAGTAGATTTTTTGATTTTGGGCATGTAAACAAATTTGTAAGCTCCACTTCCATTGTTGTTAGCAATGAGAAAAAAAGAAAATTAATATTTGTAGTCAAATATTAATTTATTTTCATTTTCTAGTTAAAATTGTTTAATATTTTTAGCATTTCAAACTTTATTATTATTTTTGCCATATATTTAGTTGCTAGTAATAATTCACAGGTATTATTCTCCTCTCTTTTTTAAACATTGCTGGCCTGATCTGTGAAAGTTAGGGTAGTTGGTTAAATGATCTTAAATCCAATATTCATAATAAAACTCCCAAGCTAGTTGTGACTGATTAGGATTATCAACATTTTAAAAAAGAAGGAGAACGATGCTTTTTGAAAAAATATGTTCTTTACTAATATGTTTTTATTACTAACAATTGAATGTATTTGGAAAAGTATAAATAAATTTTGAATTTTTAAAAATTACATTTAACAAATTTAACTAGTTGGAAGAAATAGTCCAATTTGCACACAATTATGTGCAAATGATGTTATCATAAATGTTTGGATCCTTAGTAAATTAATAGCTTAAATAACCTATTGTAAGACACTAGTTTCTTCATAACTCCTTTCCACAAGACATTACCCCATCAGTTTAAAGTTTTTATTTGGTAATTTGTTGTTTTTACTACCATCTATATTGATTTCTGATGTTATATATTTTAAGTTATAATTTTTTTTATTTCATCTAAAAAAAATCAACCACCTTTTTTTAATAATAAAAATAGAACAATCCGTTTAAATTTAGTCAAATTTAGTAATTTATTTTCACATATTTATAAATTTTTACTATTTTAAATTTATGACATTTGATTATGAACACTTTTTTCCCTCAATAAAATTTCTTTAGTGTTTTATTTATTCATTCTTTTAACAATTTTTAAAACTGATAAATTTATATATACACAAGGTGAAAGAAGTATTGATAAAAACAAAAATATATATATAATAGCATTCTATAGCTTTTAACAATAGAGGTAACTGAAAAGAGCTTAGTTCTTTGTTCACCGTTTGTATTTTGTTGTCTGCTGTTTAATCTCTATTAATGCAGATTGTTCGAATCGATTGTATGTAGTTAAACGATTATAAAATTGTTTATACTGGGCTTTTTTCTGTTATAAATTATGAATGAATTAGTGTGTCTTTTATTTTTCAATATTATTTGCTATAGACTTAAAAACTTAATAATAGATTTGCAAATCTTTACTTACCGGTTACAGTAATGTCTTGTGAGATATGCTACCACTGAATATATTTAAGAATTAACTTTGTATTTAAATACAAGATGCTGATTCTGTATAAAATATTAAAAAATCAAAAGAATTATAATACAATACTATGAGAAAACTATATTTAAATTACATTAGCATTACTCTTGAAACCCTTAAAACATTATTATCCAACTATTATGCTCATCGTTTGTAGTTTACATTTGTGTAAAATTGGATATTTTACAAATTCCAAGAAAGCATCCATCAAAGGTTCCTGATCCATTGCTAGTCCAAACAATCATTTAATTAATAGATACTAAAAGGTTAGAGCTACTTATTTTTCACTAGAAGATAAAAGAAAAGAGAAACATAATATACTTTATCACCAAGCATGTGATTGCCTTTTCATGTAAAGTTTATTTAGTCATATTCTGAATATTTATTAGTCAAAGCTTACTTTCTAAAATTTGGTTACTGTAGTCGATGAAAATCAACCAACCTCTCTCCTCAAATTTGAGATACTGGAGCTTTTATGAAAGTAAATGTTAGTGATCTATTATTATATGTGCAATTTAATTGCGGAATTAGTTAGCAAGCAATCGACAGCAAAATCAGCTATGTTTGTAATAAGCAAATAAATAAATATTTTAAAATGATATTACTGTCAACTCCAAAATGATACTATATATGCAAATAAAAAAAGTATTTATTGATTACTTTTTTTAATGTAATTTTTTAAAATATTTTTTAAAATTTGTGAATTTGTTGGAAAAAAAAATCCCTTCTAGACCAGAGGTACTTGGGTTTTATTCTTTACATTTTATTATACTTTTTTTTTTAAAAAAAAAAGTATCTATAATATTTGATATTTAAAGTACTATACCAATAGAAAGCTTATTGTACACCTATCATTTAAATAGTATTTGATACTTGAAATAATAGACTAAAAATAGTTTTTTAATCTGGCATTCATAAAAATATAAAAATTCAACCATTTTTTTTATTATCTTAATTCTAACTATTTTATGCATATCACCAACAAATCATATGAAAAATTGCCATGAATATGTCAAGTGTTGGTGGCCAAGTGGTCAGCACAGCTGCCTTACAAGCAGTTGTCGCTGGTTCGCTTCCTGGCCGATGCTTTGACACATAGAAAAAAAATTGCCATGAATATGTGCATCAAACATAAATCATTACAAATAAAGTGTTAGAATGTACCAAGCTAATAAAGTTATTTAGCACAATATAAGTAGGATACTGTAAAATGGCAGCTCTAGAGTTCAAGATCCATGAAACACAACCCAATTCCATCACTTCTAATGTTTACACTTGTTATGAATCATGAACAATAAAGCATTTAATTACTTTAATTCAAGTACCAGTTTTTATTATCTAAGCAAAACTTCAGTAATGTTCTTTAAACTTTTACAATAAATACATTACTTTGTTCACATATTTACAAACAATAAGTGGGGGGGGGGGCATTCAGTAAAGACCTACCTGTTTTTAAATCTTATCAAATTTCAATTTATAATTAGAAGATAAAAAGTCTATCCTTGAAATTCAAAAAATTCACAAATTTGAAAAAGTCCTAGAATCATTTTTGATTGATGGCAATTTGTATTATTTTAATATTAACTAAAATACTTCAAAATGTAAGACTTCTACAAAAAAAAAAATCACCTCAGAACCAAACACATTGGACATAAACTTCAGAACTAAAAAGATGCACAAAATGTTTCCAAGAACTTCAATTAAAATTAAGACCTGATTATTGTTTTAAATAAAATACACCATATATCAAAAAATCACGCACACAAATAAATTGTTAGCTAGGTGTGATGGGTCATTGTATTTTAAACTAAGAGTGAATTATGCATTAATAGGAATGCAATATCTATGGATTTAACACATATAAAATTACAAAGTTAAAATAACTGATATCTTAAAATTAATTTTCTTTTTATTTAAACCTATCTAAGGAAATAACCTACAACAACAGTTCTGTAGCTAAATTTTAATGTTTTAAATTATTCACCACATTTGATATATAAATTGATTTATTAGAAGAAAAATAATATATATATATAATCACAATTTACACATACATGGTTCTCTAAGCAAACCTTCTGGTTACCGTTTTTTACTCTAAACTATAAGAAGAAAAAAAGTTATATAGACATTCAACTGTTCAAACAACTGTTACTAAAATATCAACTTTATTAATCATAGCTAACTATCATTATTACATTATTAAAATCAACTCCGATTTAAAGTTTATTATATAAAATAAAAGCATTTTTAAGATTTATCATATAATTATATTTATTCTAGAGTGGGTAGAGATCTTAGACTGTGTGCATTATAATTCCTCTACTTTCTTCAGGGGTGGAGAGCATAATTGCTGAGTAAATTTTAACAACTTATTCCTGTTTTTATTTTGATGATAGTGAGTTTTATGATAAGAAACTATATATTTATTACTATGATTTCTGCTGTTAGAAACTTTACCTATACTAGGGGTTTATATGGGTGACAGGTTAATGCTAGATATTGGATAATGTCTAGTATCAAAACTATGTTCATTTGTCTCAAGAGCCTTGCGGATCTTAGTGACTTCCTCAATAGTATATCTATTCATAACAATTAGAATCTATTCTATATGCTTTGGAAAGTTGTAAGTTACTATTTTAATTATATGATGCTCAAACAAAGGAAAGACTGTCAAAATTTTAGCTTGACTGCCTGTTCTCTGAAGAATTGAAAATACCTTTATTTGTAGTATATTTTTCTTGGGAAACCTTATAATGAATGTTATCCTGTTGGTCTTCTCCCAAAAACTAGACATATTTAAATAGGTATTTAAAATATTGAATATTAAATAAATTAATATACAATAAATGTTTATATTTTATTTAAAAATATAATTTTAAGAATGTATTTTAATTTGTATTTTTTTATTCTTTAAAACATTTATTTGTTACAAAGTTAAGAAATATTTTAACATATCATAAATGCTGATGTAGTCACACCAACTTTTTATTGAGTGAATTTTAACTCTTGATAACAGAGATCATAGCAATGAGATGAATTTAAGTTATGCTATAGAAATAATATTTAGGATAGTGAACTAAATGTGACATCATCAGGAAAAAAGTATTTAAGCTCTTGATGTTAGTTTGGTCACTCTCTCTCAATCTTCATCTCAATAAACAAACAACTTAAAGTTCTTGCATTGTATATTTTAATAACATTTTGGAGTTTTACTTAGACATGAGTGGCTATGTAGGTAAATGCATTTGTTCAAAAGACTTCAGTCTTTTAAGAAATCTACATAACATCAAATAATGAAAATCATCTTGTGAAAATATAATTCAAATGCTCCAATGTATAATTCATTATGGAAATATAATTTAAATATTATTGTGTTTCTTAAGGAATACAGTAAAATTAACCAATGCTATTATATTGTAAAGAAAAAAATGTTTAACATCCTACTATTTTATTTATGGAATGCTTTATGTCAAAACTTGTAACTTTGATAAAATGGATAATTTTTTTTCAATATTTTAAACACAATGTTTATTTAGCATATCTACATACTACAGAAAATATCATGGGATTTCAATAAGATATCTAAAGACTTTTTGAATTTTAAGTTTACCATTAGTTTGTGGAAATATGGATTATTATAATGGAATTATATCTCAAGGAACATTCACTGTAATCATTGGAGAAATTAAATGGGTAAAATATTTTCATTATCTATTTATTTGTTTTGTAATGCATGTGTTTGTTTGTTTGTTTTTTTTAAAAAAGAAAAATTTATTGACTTTGTTTATACATGAACTACATTTTTAACAACAGCTCAAGAAAACTACTCTGTATTACTGTATCGTGAAGTCTTGAGGTGACGTAAATTCTATGATTCTTCTTCTTCTATTAGGATGACTTTGGACCATGTTTTTTTATATACAGCCTGTCTGGAGCTAACATTCTGTCTCTAATGCTGATGCTCTTAATCAATGTTTTGAAGGTATCCAGGATATTGGTTGTCATATTACTGATTACATGTTTGCATCTGGTTAGCCAGATTGCAAAGGAGAGAAAGATTGAGAGTCTGATGTTTGAAAAATTTCAGTTCTCGATTGATTGTCGAATCGAAAACAAGTCTACATTTTGTTTTTTGACTTCATCATTGATAAATGTTTTTTAGTGAGCTGAGTATCGGACAGTTATGAAAGATGTGTTGGATTGTTTCATCCTCCATAGTGAAACAGATATTACTGTCCTTCTATCTGTTTCATCTTTATGTCTCCATAGACACATCTATGCCGGTTTTAAACACTCTTTAGTACATGTGTATATGTATCCACTGTGTTATATGCCTTTACACAGCTGTATATATATGTTTACACAGTTGTATATATCCACACAGCGATATATTCATTTATACAGTTATATATATGGTCACAGTTTTATATGCATTCAAACGATTATATGTTTATTGTCACACATACAAGCACCTGTAAATGATAATGATATTAAATTTTGTATAGACATATTGCAGCATTTATATAAATAATATATTGTATAAGGGTTATTTTGTTTAGAAAATGTGGCTAAATATCCTTTAACAAGTTTGGTTTAAGTAAATTATAAATCACATGCGAAATTCACAGATTGGTAATAAAACTATTTAGAATAATTCGCAGGTGAGATCAGATGGTCCCTAGGTTATTGACATTGTTCTAGAGCTCATTCATTACGATTGTAATGAATTTCTTTTCCCAGATCAAACCAGTAAAAAATTTGGCAACAAGATAAAAAAAGAGAGATTAGAATCAAAAGAGACAGACTGCTGTAAAACTTAGAAGAAGTTTGAATTGTGTTTTAAAATAGATAGTCGCTGGCTTTTGATCTAGGGAATATAGATATCGCAGATTTTTATTTAGAATAATTCGCAGGTGGGATCAGATGGTCCCTAGGTTATTGACATTGTTCTAGAGCTCATTCATTATGATTGTAATGAATTTCTTTTCCCAGATCAAACCAGTAAAAGTTTGGGCAACAAGATAAAAAAAAGATAAGAATCAAAAGAGACCTAAGGCTAAAACTTAGAAGTCTGAATTGTGTTTTAAAATAGATAGTCGCTGGCTTTTGATCTAGGGAATATAAATATTGCAGATTTTTTGTGAAATTCTCTCTTTAGCTTGCTTTCTTGTAAATTATTGTGGAGACCAGAATCCAAAATGATTGAGTAAAATAATATATTTACTGGCTCTTAAGCCAGATGGCTACTCTCAGTTCCTCTAAACATTCCTTTGAATAGACTTTCCAGCAACCTGCATGGAGAATATGAAGAAATTTAACCTATCTGAAAGGCCACTGAAGATTATGATGCTGTCAGATGCCCTATTCCAACCACTATCGTTGATATACACTTCAAGTCCACTCAAGGATGCAGAGAGAGATGGTAATCATTTTAAAAAGAAGCTGCGGTATGAACTTTAATCTATAAATTCTTAAAACACTTTAAAAAGAACGTTCTATCTAAATTATAAAAACTCTTTCAATTTTACCCTTTTATAAAACGAAACTATCAGTCTGTGTAACTTTATCTATAATGTAAAAGAAAAAAAGCTCACTTACTTTAATTTTATAAACTGCTGAAATCTTTTATGAATTAAAAGATTTCATATTTTTTTTTATACTCGTTAAATGTCCGAAATTTATTCTCTTCAATTCCTACAAACTAACGGTCTTGCCAAATTTCAGTAATTTTAATATTTTGTTTAAATGCATTTTGTTATGTTTAATATGTGATAATATGCTCAGATTTCGAAACAATGAAACTAAGTAAGTAATTTATAAAGGAGATAATTGTAATCTTCACTTAGACATTTTAAAAGCCTTGTTTATTTTATTAAATCATTGTTTCGAAATTATAATATTGGTAATAAATGAATGTGCTAACCACTCGTTGTTATCGTAGTTATATATATATTGTAAAATCGTATTTTTTAAGATTTGCTTAACTGATCTTATATTATAACTTTTGATATTTATTAGTTGGAAGGGGATATATATATTGTCTAGAGATGATAAAGTATATTTGCTAATGTTTGTATTAAGTCCCATCGAATATACTTTCCCTCCTTAATAAAAGAATATTTATATGCAGATTCAGGATCTTAACTAGATTATTTTTATATAGTTTAAGCCCATTTTATTAGCATACTTATAATGCTAATTTTAAGAACTGTTTTGAATTAGCTTGACAGATAAAAGCTATCTGTTTTAGGCGCAATTAATTATATGCATACTTATTGCTTTTTATATATATATTGCGTGCATTGCGGGTGTGTTTTTATATAGTACACTTATATGTGTTACGTTTTGCTGCCTCTGACAAGGGTTCACGGTAACAAACCGCCCCTTTATTTAGTTTGGGTTATGGCTATCTTCATTAGAACTGGGGGCGTGAGGACCCAGATTTTTCCATAAAGCCAATCCGACATCCTGAACTTTATGTTCATATATCAATAGCAGCAAACCGTCGGTCTCAGAGTAAACCGAGCATTTGATGCTGAAACTCTTGAAGAATCACACACTCGCACTGCAAGTTTATTTCTTTAATATTTTAATATAGCGCCATAGCGCATATATGTGGACCTAATGGTAATCGGTTCTTTTTCCCATATTAATTAATCATTCAGCTTTAGACTGGAGTTTGAATCTGGTTATCAGTTTGAATCTGCATGATTCTGAGTTTATTTAGTTGCTCAGTTAATTTATATATATAACAGTCTTTAAAACTGGCTGTACTCATCATCATCTCTACTAAAGTATCAACTTCTAACTTAAGCAAGTCAAGTTCATAAGATGAGCATATTAAATAATTAGGCATGACCTCTATAACTCACACACACATGTATTGTAATATGTTTAAAAGGGAACAGATGTACTTGATAACAGTCCCAACTATTGTAACATGCTTGCCTGTATTGAATACCTTGTGAAGATTATACAATCCCTGCCATTATGATATTTTGTGTTAGATCATTTGTTATTGTTTTAATAAATCCTTTTAAATATAAACTGTTGTATATCTTTCTTGCTCAGACTCTAGATCAAACCAAACCACAGTATCTTATCCAATCCATAGTATTTTATCCAATCCACAGTATATTATTGAATGTCACAGTTCATACTCCAATTTCTTAATGAGTTTATATGCTGCATGTGTATGTCTGGTAATTAAGATTAATAGAGTGTTGAGTGTTATATATCACTTATTTAGTTAGGGTAGTAATGACCTTAAGTCTCGTGTTTCTCCCTGTTCTATGTCGGCTCGCGCGAGCCGTTAAATGAGAACTGAGTGTAGCCCCAGGAATGTCACTCATAAGGTGTTAAATTTGGAGTACTGGCAGATGAGTTGGAGTTTGGTCGGATTAGAGGTCTCAACCACCTCACTATGGTCAGCTTTGGTATATTTTGCTTGGGCTCTGAATTTTGTTGCATGAGTGTACAAATCTGACTGTTACAATAGTACACAATTGACATCGAGAGTTAATTTTGGTAAATACCCTTTTCCACACTAGAAAATGGCTGGTGGGTAGTGAGCCCAGATTTTAATAAAGTCTATATATTTCAGTTCTAAGAACCAATATTTGTTTTCTTAATAATGATTCTATTGTTGAAGCCAAGAGCGCTTGGTATTGCTATAGGAGTGTTGATCTTGAGTTTGTACACATTCCAATATGACTTTTTGCTATAAAGTGTGTTTTGTGTTGGGCTAATGCAGTTGTTGACATGATTCCATATTTGTGTCATCCATATGCTACTTTTAGGTGGTGGAGTGTCCGTGGGTGGAATAGTTAGTGTTATATTCAGATGATCAGATTTCAGGGAGAAGGCACGCAGTGCTGTTAATGATTTTTGCAGGTATATTGTGGAAACTGAGTGAAGGCCAAGGCCGTTAAGTTCTTTGGGCATTTGTGTTTTTGCAATGCTTATGGCAACAACCTTTCCTTTCCATAGTAATTTAGAACATAGTGAGTTGACTGCCTTTTCAAAGGTTTTTGTGGGTTTAATAATTGGCAGATAATAGTTTAGTTTGGAGAACACTAGCATATTGAGCAACGTAGCTTTGCCTGGAAGCGATAGTGAGATCCCAGAAAGTGATTTCACTATTTTCTTGGTTTTTTCGAAGATTGTGTTTTGGATTTCTTTGATCATGGCGAATTTAGTTTTAGCTATAGGAAAACCTAAGAAAAGTTGAGGTTTTGATGTGAATATTGATTGAATTATAGTTCCAGATTTTAATTTTCCATATTGATGATTTACTGTTGTTGATTTGAAGGTTTAATTTTTTTGTATGTTTATTGATGATTTTCAGTAGTGTTTGCAAATGTGATTTATCAGGAAGGAAGATAATGACATCATCAACGTATGAGATGTGATTAATTTGTTGTTTTAATGCTGGCACATATATTCCAGGCATGTTGTGTTCAATATCCTTTATCATTAGATTTATTAATTTGTTGTTTTAATGCTGGCACATATATTCCAGGCATGTTGTGTTCAATATCCTTTATCATTAGATTTATATATGTTATGAAACAGTGTTGCCAGAGATGAGCCCTGGGGGATTGAAAGATGTGGTCTGAACCCAGTAGACAACTTTCCATCTAGAGAGGTAAATATCGATCTATTTAAAAACAAGTTTGCAATTATTCTGATATATACTTGAGGCACTTGGTACTCTTGCAGTATTTGAAAAAGGACTGAGGGGATTACTGTGTCGAATGCTGAGGAGAAATCTAATTGGATAGCTAGGGACCTTGACTTTCTGCTTTGTCTAACATGTTCAATTATCAGGAGGAAGCATTGCACGGCTTCGATGGTTGATGAACCTTTGCGTGCATATTGATGTGTTGATATGTGTGTGTACAGCTGGTCTTGTATTTGATCTTTGACTAAGGATTCAATTGTTTTTATAAGCAGAGGTATCATTGAAATGGGATGTAGGTTAGTAAGACAGGATGGGTTTGCTTGTTTTTTCAAAAATGGGACCAATGCCACCGGATACAGATCTGGAATATTTTGAAAGTCGCCAGCAAGCACGTCAATCATCATCCTCAGTATTGGTATGGTGAAGTGGCTGAGGTGGAGAAGTACAAATCTGGGTATTCCATGGAGTCCAGGATGTGTGCTTTCCGGGTATGCAAGTAGCTTTTGGAGTATTTGATTTTCTGTATTGTTATGGTTGGAAAAGTTGCCTGCATCTTTCCAGATGTTACCTGTTTTAAAGATATGATTTTGTAATTTTTGTTTAAAGTGATTATGGATTTTGGGGAGCATTGCTGGACCACTGTAACAGTTTTGATCTACTGAGATCATCAGTGGTGTAGGCCGTCTCGTTGCTCCCAGTGCCCATCTGATGTAACTGCGAGTCCAATTGTGCTTGTTTGCTAGAAAAATCTTGGATCTTTTTGTGGCTATATATTGAGAAGTATCTTTTGAGTGTTGTGGTACTGGATTTTGAGGTCCAAGATGTCTTGTATATTGGTATCTGTGGGGGAGAGTATACTCAATCTATGATTGATGGTGTCCAGTTCATTTAATAGCTGATTAGGCCCTTTAGTCTTCTTAGTATGGTGGTCAATGAGTGAGCTCAATATTCCTACAAATGTTGACCATGCTTGAAGAGGTGGAAGTGTGAGAATTTTGATTTTATTGAAAAGGATGTAAGCCTCAGAGAAAATCCATTCTGGAGTTGCTACTTTATTTAAGAGTCTTATGGTGCTATTATGATTTGATTGTGTTATGGTAGAGGAGTCTAAATGTAGTGAGATTAACATGGCCAGGTGGTCAGAGAAAGGTACTATTTGAAGTTTTGCATTTAGATTAAAGTGGAGTTCAGATGAGTAGTAGAGCAGATCTATCAGGGATTTTTTATGTTTTGTATAGAAGGAAAAAGAATCAGGTGGAAAGCAACCCTCCCCACAAAATAAGACTCTGCTAAAGAGATGAAGGTGTTTCATTGTAAATTGGTGATATGACATATTAAAATCACCAAAGCAAATGATTGGTGAGGCATCAGACGAAAGTATAGAATTGATTTTGGTTATTACTGAGTGTATTAAGTCATTATCTTTCCTGAGGTAAAGATAGATGATGTTAATTGAGTTATTGGCAATGTGTATATTGATTATTAGTAGCTCTTTGCTGAGATACAGAATTCTAAGTTTTTGATAAGACAAATTTTTGTTGATTAATATAGCAACTCCAGATGAGGCTGTAGTTGAGGGCAGATATTGAAACAGGCCATATTGTTGCATGATTTGTTGAATTTGGTAATCAGATTGTAAGTGTAATTTTGTCTCAGATAGACATACTATGTGGAGGTTTGTTTTTCCAAGCCATCTTTTATTGCATGGACATGCTTAAGGTAGTTGAGCCCTCTTACATTAATTCCCCCTATTTTTAGTTGCATATTTGAGTGATAAATGATGTGATTTGAGTTGAGGTTATTCATCCGTAAAAAGCTTATCCTTTAGGATAGGTTGTTCATTCAGATCTTGAGTTTCTTGAGGAAAGCTATTAAAGGCTGGAGACTTTGTATTTGACTGTGTTTGGTCTGGTGCACTGGTTGTCTTGCTTTGATTTGTGGTAGTGGTTTTTTGAAATTGGCATTTTGTGAAATAATGTATGTTCCAGGGTGCTTTGTTCTCAGTTGATTTGAGTTTCAGTTGGTTTGGATCTTTTCTCTTTTTTCCTTCTCTGAATGGATGCTTTGTTTGTGGTATGTTGAGAGTAATTTGATTCGTAATCTGATTCAGCGGTTAAATTATTTAATTCATCTGACTGTGATCCGGAAGAGTCTTGAGTTTTCCTTTTATTGTTTGGAATTTGAATTTCTATTTGTGTTGTATGAATGGAGTGTGTTTGTTTAGACTCCTGTTGTTTATTTATTATGTGTTGCAATTGCTGTGTTTCCATCCCTGATGTTCCAACAGTGGTTTAGGAAAGTTGGTTTAGCATGAGTGATGAGATTTGTTGAAGGGTGTTACCTGCCTCCTTGGAAGCTTCTGTGGATTCAGCAGTAATATCTTGTTCTGTTGTTTGTGAGGTGCTCATCTCAACTTCAATAGACAGATCTTTCTCTTCCTCTAGAACTTCATGTGCTGATGAATATGGAGAGTGTGGTAAGTTTTGGGAGCTTTGATTGCATTTGTGATTTTTAGTTTTCCTTGTGTTGCAAACATCACACATCCGTTTCGGACATGATTTCATAAGGTGGTTACAATCTCCACAGGAGAAACATTGTGGCTGTACTCCTCTGATTGAGATGTAGATAGGACATTTTTTTTCTTCAAGTTTTAATGGTATATCCAGTGCAGAGTAATCTTTATTAAGTTTGAGAGTGAAGGCTGCATTATTTGATGGTAATTCAAGGTCTGCCCTTTTTTCATTGAGATACTTGAAGGTTGTGATGGTATCATACTTGGCAAGGAGTCTTTGGAGATCTAATTCATTGAAATTTAGGTAGCAATTGCATGCTAGGCCATGGATAATTCTGGGTCTATTTATTTCTATTTTGATAAGGTATCTATTCTTTAGGAAGATTTTGATTTCGTTTGAATAAATCTTTTTGTAATATATTATTAAATTCGATTATGAAGTACATTCTGTTTGGATGATGATAAATTCTTTTTATTGCATCCCCCAATTGGTGATTTTTTAGAAGCTCAAAGAGATCATCCATAGGGAAGGTAAACAGATCACAGTTGTCGTTGATGGTATTAAGTATTAAGGTTTGTTCACTATGGTAATTTAGAAAGGAGTTAAATAGAAATTGGGGTATATGTGAGTGGAATTCATTGCTAATTGTTTCATAGTTATTTAAGCATGTTTGAATGTCCTGAGATGTCAGTTCTTCATTGGTATGTGTGTAGTTTTCTTCATCTACAAAATCAAGTGATTTGATGCGAGATGTCTGTTCAACTGTTTTTATATTTTTTGTTTTGACTCTATTCTTGCAGAGTGCAGTAGCGTAAGTGTTTATCATGCATAAAAATATAGTATAACCAAAAAGAAAAGTTAAATGATACTGAATACAAAATTTAAATATAATATATAATTAATGCTAATTTGCTTTATTTACATTTATGATATGCTTGTTTATTTTCCTTATATACATATTAAAAGCAATATTTATGAGTAATATTGGTAGCAATGTATTTTCAATGTACACTGAGGAAGTAATATTTCATGTTATTAAATTACTTATTTTACATTTATTAGTGTAAGAAAATAATAAACAAACTAAACATACTTAGCCAATTTCTTAAAATATATATTTGAAGCATTTATGCAAATATAATATATTACCTTTTGGTTTTATTAGTGTATCATTTGGAACTGATATCAGATACATTTTCAATTTATATAATAGATGCAAAAGATAAAAGGCTAACTAATTCCTGCTCAAATAATTAATAAGGAATATTTCATTTGCTTATTAATTTATATAATTTTTATTTATTTATTTATGTTTATAATATTAATAAATTATTTTTTATTAATTAAAATTGATATTCATGATTACTAGTCAGTTTATTACATTATAGTTTAAGTAGTTTAATGGAACTCCCCACTTATCACACTTTGAATAGAATCTAACAAATATTCCTCCACATTGGAATATTTTATTTTTACAATTAAATTTTTTTTCTATATCTTATGTAAAAAATATTTTATATTTTATATATTTAAGTTTTAAAGTCATTTTTGACATTTAAAAAATATGAAAATGAATATCTAAATGAAGTTCTTATCTATGGCAATGGAGTATGCAACCATTAGACATAATTTACCTATTCAAAAAGTTAGAAGTATGAAATATCAGATATTATTACTTTATGTTATTAAAAGAAAATAATATTTAGGATTAGTTATTATCAAAGAAAGAAAAAAAAATCTAAAAGTTAATAAATTATTTATTATTATTAAAATTTTAAAGAATATTTTATTTACCATTTTCACAAAAGATTTTTTTTATATCCAGTAGAAGCTGTTTCCACTTGTAATAATGAACTTTCTAAGAATTGTCTTTTTAAAAATAAAATGTTTTCAAAGGCAATCTTCTATTAGTGACATAATTTTAGTTTATTAATAAGTCTTTTACAAAAATATTACATCATAATCATTAATTTGTAAAGCAATTGCTGAAAATCACATTTTTTCTTTACAAATCTGCACTATTCCTTTATTTAGTTCCCAATTAAAACATTCTAAACCACTCAGCCAATCACAAATTATTATTTTTAAGCTTCCTCCTTCATAGCTTTGCCATAACAATAGGGTACGGTCAATTACATAAAAGGTCCATATAATGCTATTGTATTCAGGTGTTTTTAAAATTAATATGTCAAAATTGTAGTGACAAAGAAAAAATAGCTGCTAACTATCACACATCATAATATAAGTTACAGATATTCTTTAAAACAATATAGAAAATATAGTGATTGCAGCGTCATTGTAAAACCTAAAATGCCAAAAATCAGAATGGAATTACTGCTCAGACACCAAACTAGAACATACCAGGTAATGAAATTATTGAATAAAATGTTTATTTATTTTAATCATTTATTACCATATCTTTAACATTTCATTAGTTAAACATTGTTTTTACATTGAATAAATAATTAGTCAATGTTAAGCTAATGTTTTATTAATCACTATTTGTTTAAGCTAATATACTTATTTTATTTCAAACCAGTACAATTTGGCATTCAACTTTATTGATATTTTGATAAACTATATTTATTTGATTCTTCACTTGTAAATATCTTATGCTAATACAATTTGGCATCCTAATGTGTGGCTTGAATAGAAATTAGTTGAGTTTACCTGATATATAATTCTGTTACAATGGTTGTTCAAACTGGAACTTAAAAAAATCATTTATGTCTTAATTCCATTACTATGTATATATATGGACTTGAACTCAGACTTTCAAGCTCCCATTTGCTATCCACTCCATATCATACAACCAATACCCATAAACACATACATGTGAAAAAGATAAACGAACTCCAATATATGTATTTCATGATGCACCAGCACTCATCAATTGGTCCAGACCATCATCTCCCACACATATATACAACCAGAGCTCAGTTTATATTAAGATAACACAAATATTCAAACTTTAATGGACAAGCTTCAATCTTCTCTACCCTTCAACTTTTCAGCTATTCATATCATTGAAAATTCGAGGATGATATGGATGGCTGAATAGTTTGAGGGTGAAAAAGATTGAAGCTTGTCCATTAAAGTTTTAATATTTGTGCTTTCTTAATATAAACTGAGCACTGATTGTATATATGTATGGGAGATGGTAATCTGGACCAATTACTAAGTGCTGGTTCAGAATGAAATACATTTATTGGAGATCATTTATCTTTTTCATGTGTATGTGGTCATGTGTTTCAATTGTATGAGATGGAGTGGATAGCTATGGGGAGCATGAAAGTCTGACTTCAATTCTTTCTAATTACATTAAGTTTAGTATATATAATTTACATGTATTTAAATATTCCATATACATATTTATTATGACTTTACAAGAGAGTGATCGCACTGAACCAGCACCATAATGACTATGGATTTTTATAGCACAGAGTAAGTTCTTTTATAGAAAAAATATACACAAGTTTGATCTACCAGACTAACACTTTCAACCAAAACTCAATTACAATTAAAGCATAAAGATAAATTATCTCATAAATCAGACCATGCTGAACAAGCCAAAAACCATACAATTATTCAAAAAATTGGGTGATCATATTAGCATGCCAAAGAATTGGAAACTGTAACCTTCTAAAATAAAAATAAAACAAAACTATGACTTTGTTCACCAAAGAAAGCAATCATTTATTACCTTCTATTATAATAACACAGTCAGCACCACAATGACAATAAACTTTTATACCATGCAGTATGAGTCCTCTTATAGACAAAATATAATGTAATATAAACACAAATAATAAAATGTCAGGCTTTTATTAAATATTGTCTCAGGTTATTTTCCAAATACTAAATTCTTATTTTCTCTAAATATTGGGTTTATATATTATCTGCATCTCAGGGTTTTGTTCATATTCAATACAAGAAATAATTATTTTGGTAATACATTTAATCACCATTAAATGAAATAACCAATTAGGTTCTTATACACTTGATATTTTATCTTGTTATAGTTTTGTAATCTTATATTTCATTTTTTTGAATGAATGAGGAATTAAAATGGGAAATATTCAAATATCTGAATACTTCAAAGACAACCTTTGGCTGGCAATCAAATACCTTTCAAATATCAAATTTTTTTCTCATATTAATATTCATCTTCATACAACCTATATGTGTAATTATTATAATATCTCAATGTATAAGCTTGTACCAAGCAAAGAAAAATAATGAATATTACAGCAGGTAGAAAGGGTAATTTTATGCTACCAGCTACATCATGGGGCACACTTGTAATAAAGGTAAACCAATATAATATTTAATTTAAAATAATGCAGGTATTAAATCAATAGTAAATAAAATGAATAAACATTTTTATGTGATTTATGAAATGTATTTTCAGATATAATAATGTTTAATACAACTTTATTAAGTTGGATTTTCTGGGTAAATGGATATGATGATGACAATAAAATATACACATGTTCGATAAATAAAAATATTTATTTACAATATAACAATATTTTAATACAATAGAATAAATTTATATAATAATCAATAAACTGAATAGTACAAATTACATCTCATACAAGCATTTATCTCCCACTTGAGTAAATCCCTATAAAATTACAATCATAAAATCTATATTATATTTAAGAAAATTCTCACCATTTGTTTAAAAGACTAACCAACAAACAATTATGTACAGAGAATAGAAAATATATGCCTATAACAAGCCATTAATGATGATATTTAAATTACAATAGCAGAAACCGATCTGGGATTGAGAATATTCTCAAAGCTTGTTAAGAGCTTGTTTTATGAGCTTTATATATAACATTTGTAAATACGAGCTTTATTAAAATTAAGTCATGTGACATCTGACTTGATTTTTTTATCATTTTATTTTTTTGCTATTAAGGCTTTGGCGATTTTATATTGCTAAAGCTATTAATATATGGTGTATCTGAACTTAGTTCAGTCCCATATGGCTATTTGAGTTAAATAGCTGGATTTTTAGACATATGGATGTCTGAAAATTTCAGATTTTCTTTTCAATAGTTATTTATACATTAGATATAGTGCCGGGCTTGTCCTAATATTTTTAATCTAATGAATATATTCTGGCACCTCATTGACAATGCCAGAAGCAGAAAACAGTCTGGGATTGAGGATATTCTCAAAGCTTGTTAAGAGCTTGTTTTGCGAGTTCTATATATAACATTTGTAAATATGAGCTTAATTAAAATTACGTCATGTCATGTGATGACATCTGACTTGATTTTTTATCATTTTAAGTTTTATTGTAGTATGCTGTGCAGCTAATGAATGATAGGGTTGTGGGTAAAAGATATAATGTAAATTTTATGTAAATATATACAAATAAGTTAAATGGCCCACTTTTTAGAGAGGGTGTTGCTAATTCTTGGAATATCTATGACCTCAGAATTGAGTACAGATAAAATTTGAAGATATTTTCAAATGACTGAAAATTTATAAAAAGGCTAAGGATTTTTTAAGATGGTCAGACATAGACAACTTAATTATTCCTTCAGCTATTTGTTGATAAATGAATATCTTGCTATTTTTTAAATTTAGGATAAAACAGGGATTTAAAAATTATACCAACCTTTATTTTAGAAATAAAAATTATACCAACCTTCGGTCATCCGGTAGTGGAAAAACCTGTTGAGTATTGCATTCTCCATCAATATTTTTTTATGAGAGATTGTTGGAAAATCCTTTACCCTGCAGAAGACTACTTAAAAAGGTTATTTATCATCTTACATTAAGTTCATATATATTTATTTGTATCTGTAGGAAAAAAAACGTAGCTTTTTTTATTTTGATAAGTAATTTCTTTGATTATTAATAAATTAAACTATACTCTAATACTTAAAGTTTATTAATTATACTCTAATACGTAAATTATAATCTATAATAAATATAATGACTAAAAATAATTACATTTATTGTTCTAATCAGCCGAAGCTATCTTTTTGAGATCTCAACTTACCACTATGTTTTGTATAAAAATGTTTTTATCACCTACTTTCTATTGAATTTCTATTAAAAAAAATAATGAACTCGACATAAATATTAAAAACATTACGGCTCAAACCCATTAAGTCTTTCTCTTTAAAATGAATGACAAGACTGTCAGAATACAATGAAACTATATAACGTATTGTGCATCTTTTTAAATGAAAAAATACCCCCAGTAAAAGCAAGATTGTAAACTGCCACTTTTAGTTTTGTCCTCTGGCTGACTGCGCACCCCTCCCATACCACCCCGTCATTTTCTTTTTATTAAAGCCATCGGGAAAACTGGCTAAAAAGCTAATACTTCAGTGAAATAATCGAGGAAAATAGATTAAGAGGAAAAAATATTTTGACATTTATATTTTACTTGTACAAAATTGTACACGAATAAAATCTTTATTTTTTATATTTTGTAAATTCTACTGGTTGAGTTGGTGTTTCGCTAAGTCATGATGCAGCAGTTAAATTGATTGTTCAAATAATTTTATTGAAAAATCACTTAATCGCTATGCAAATAAAAGAAGACAATAAAAAATAACAATTTATGTGTTTATCTTCTAAGTTTAAGGATTGATTCCCTCTTCAAAGACTTTAGCTTTAAGCAGTGCTCTCATTTCTGCTTAAAAGATCTATTTTTATTTTTTTTTACATGTTTAATTTTTAATTTATATTTTAAACAAATAACATTATCAAATTTGATTTGAGCCTTTGAATGAACAGTTTATCAAGTGGGTCTCTAGGGTTGAAAATTTAACCTTTTAGCCAGTAGAGCGCAGTATTATTATATGCGCGTAAGATAGATTTACATCAACCATGAGTAATTCTAACCAACATCGCTTTTGATGTCTTTGACTTTTTACCAATAGAAAATAATAGTAAGCACTTAATTATTGTTGATTACAGTTCTTCATTCATTTAAAGTCTGTTCTTGAATTTTAAAATACCAATTAAAAAAAAACAACAACTAATAATTTAGATTTCTTTTTGGTTCATTACTTTGCAAGAATAGTGCATTAAATGTAACTTTTTAGTTTGTGTTTAATAAGGACCTTTGTTAATTATGTTTATATGTCTTCCTATCTGAATATAATTATAAAAACATTTAAAGTTCCAAAATTAAAAAATCAATTTAAAAGTACTTTAATGAAAGTTTTAACTAAAAAGTGAGTTAATTTTACTTTGTAACGAAATTTGCTATTGTATTTACTCACATATATATATACGTTCTGTAATTTAATGCAGTGGTTAGAGTGGTTCGTGATTCCCACTTTGTCATAGCCGATGCTCATACTTTTTTTGCACTCGATCAAAAAACTATTCCATCTTTTTTTTACATAATTTTTTTTATTTAAATATATATAAAAGAATAAGTAACTATCTCTTAAATATAAACAGGAGTCTTTATTCATTTCTTTTGAAAGTAATTGTCAAGCGTTGGTGGCCGAGTGGTTAGAGTGGTTAGCCTAGCGGCCTCACAAGCAGTTGTCCGGGTTCGCTTCCTGGCCGATCCTTTGACCCATGAAAGAAAAAAAAAGTAAAACAATATGATAATAGTTTTTATAGCTTGTAAAACAAAAAGCTTCACAAAAATAAAACATTTTATCATACTCAAGATCTCAATAACAACAACCAAGTGAACAAATGATATAGCTCTCAGTTTTAATATTATTTTAACTCCATAATAGTTAAAAAAAGTATTATAATTAATTTTCCATTATTATAACTTACCTTTTAAAAATAAAATTATGGTATGACTATAATATTAAAATCACAAGGGCTTTGAGTGTTCCATCTTTGATTTTTCAATGAAATGGACGGTCGAGGAAGGATGTGATGATTGAAGTCTGTCCATTAAATTTTTAAGGAATTGCTATCTTAATATAAGCCAAGCACTGATTGTATGGGTGTGAGATTATGACCTGGTCCAACTGATGGATGCTGTTTTTGCATAAAATACATATATTGAGGATTTTTCACATGTATGTGGTCATGTGTGTCAATTGTTTGAGATCGAGTGGAGGTGAATATAATCTAAAAAAATCCTAAGTTCAAATTCTGTTTACTCATATTTTAAAGAATATACTCACAGAGAAAGTAGTTATTTTAAATATTTAGCTTTATTACTTCTTAGCATGCTTTCAGTATATTTACAATATTATATTCATGGCATATAGTAATATGATTAAATGGTTCTTTATATCAGTGTTTAATCAATGTTTAATTAATCGATCACATATTTAATTTTAACTTAAAATTTAAATTTGAATATTCAAATGAGTATGCTTGTTTCTTTTTTGTCAATAGAAAAATGGTCACTAGCTTCTTTGAGCTTCTGATTTCTATCTTCTCTGTGTACACTATCTCTGCTTTTATTAGCTCAAATCTATGGTCAGTTTTTTTGGTCTTGGTCTGTGTCATATCTGACCCTGCCTTCAGAAGTTGACTATTTCAAATTCCTTACCTAATTGGCTAGCACCCAGTTGCTATCCAACAGGTTTAAAACCTTCACTGGGGCTCTCGCACTGAATCCATGTGTTTCCAGTAAGATAGGGGATCTGCCTTTAAATAATCAGCCTTTTGGAGGCAAGGCAGAGAGCAATTACTTCTGTTAACCTGAACAACAGAACGTGCTCTCCATTAAACCTTCTGCCATCAGCAAAGGTATTTATCTAGTCATTATTGAGATGTCCTTACAGTGAGGCAAGTCCACCTATGGACTGGAAACTGCTATGTCTGAACTAGAGCCGACTGGAGGCAAGCTAACTATATAGCTGGAAGAGTCTTATCAGAACTCACGACGCAAGCTAATCATTAGCTGGAAGTGAGTTCCTTACTCTGCACAACTGTCTCAGCAATGAAGTCTATCAACTGTATTTTTACATTTGTTTAACTAATGTGGGTATATAATTTATACTAATAAATTGTACATATTAATCGCTGAATAGTTGTTTTTTTTGTATCTGTTGGTTTGGAAATGAACCTGCAAGCCTAACCAAACACAACAGTCTGTAAATATTGATGTGTGTTTTTGTCTCTGCGAGCTCTATTGTATAAATATCTGTGTTGTGAAATCTCACTAACAGGTTAGCCCTCGACTCACTATAATATTTAGCATAGTAAGCTGATTGGCTGCACTTAATTTTGTAGACCACTTGATGGACTGATTCATCTAAGTGTGTTTAGAGTTATTGACTAATTGGTTAAGTGATGGAAGGGTTCAAAATCTTATATTAAATTTGTCTTTACATAAAATTGAAATTGTAGCAGCATGAAATCCATATTCAAAAATGACCTCTTAAAAGATCGGATTATTGAGAGGACAGCTAGAATAATGAATTTATTACCAAAGAAGTATAAAGATAAATGCTATGTTATCATAAAGGACACTAAAAACATATATAGAAAGTCACAATATGATTTGCATAAAGGAAGATCAAGAAAAGTGTATCATGTTAATGAAAAAAAAAAGAGTACCAAACAAAACTTTGTTTACAAATTAAAAATATTAAATTTATAGAAATAGCATCATATAATCTTAAAAACATTAGAGACAAATTTATTTCAATGATTCTTAGAAAGCTCTTCAGAAAGGCATTTACAAAAGCAAAATATTTCAAAATGTATTCCTCTGCTACAAACACTTCAAGAATTTTTGCGAATATAAAACTTGATAAGGAAAACTTCCTGATGAGGCTGATTATTGATTTTGGTGGTTTATACTTTTACAAAATGGTCAAAACTATTGCTGTATGGATGACTGAAGAATTGGGATTCAGTGAATATTTAATTAAATCATCATATGAATTCATTATCAAGATTAAAGGCATGAGAATAGATGCTAGTAATAAGTAAAAGAATTATACAGCTCACTGTCCAGAATGGAATCGATAGAAGTGATTAGTGAATTGCTATGACTATTATAAAAATGAATTCATAATATGGATTTTGAAATGAATTGACAAACACCCCACAATGGCAGAAAATGACAAATATAAAATGAACAATATTTGGCCAATGGGGTTCCTATTAGTGTTTTTTTCAGCAGTCTATTCCTAGCAAAAATTTTAAAATGTGTTATGTTTGAAAAGATAAAACTCTTGAATTTTTAAGAAACATCCTGTGATAAATTATTACTATTTAAATATGAGCGTATATATTTTAGAGGGAAAAAATAAGAATGAAGGTTGTCTGGTAAAAAATTAACTGATAAATAATCATATTTGTTTAAATGTTTTATAAGCACTTCCTGATGAAGAAATATTAATTTTGCTATATTTTGCCAATAAGTCTGAACTAGTACATATAAGAAAAATGTAGGTACAGGAAAAATTATCTAATATTAAATATTATATTAATGAATGTTTTTCTTATGAAATACATGTTCATCTGGAAATGCTAAGAAATGGACATAGATAGACCATTTATCCAGGAAGGATGGACAGTATTTTGAGGAGATTTTAAAAGACTTAATTTTGTGATTTATGGAGTTTGTTCAAACTTCTCATCATCAGTAGCAATGGAGGAAGCTCTGTACTGGAGAAATGAAAGCAAACAAGAATTTTAGTAGTTTTGAATTTTATTACTTTTCTATTTGTTAGTGATAATATTTTATTATTAATAATATTAATATTTAATAAATATCTTTATAGGTATATTATTATGCATTTTAATAATATTTTAACTTATATTTTGTTTCATTTATCATATTGCTTGAGTATTAAGCCAGATGAATCATATTTATATGATTATGAATATATTGTTTTATGAATGTAATGCAAAAGTAAAAGTGCTTTGTGGGTTGTAAAATCCCTCATTATATTTAATTACATACTTATTATTTTGCCTGTTATTATTATTATCATCATCACCACTATCATCATCATCATCATCATTATTATTATTATCTAAAGTTGTAATAATTATATTTATAAAGCACATACTCATTTCTTTAAAGTAATATATATTAAGGCTACAACCTTAAAATTATGCCCTGAAAAAACGACAGTAGAAACCTCTGCAAATCTTGTGTTAAAGATTTTCAGAGATCCCCATTGTCATTTTTTCAGGCGCATAAGCCTTGTCTTTTAAATAAATCTTGTGTTAAAGATTTGCAGAGGTTCCTACTGTCGTTTTTCCGGGTGCATAGTTTTAAGGTTGTAGCTTTAATATATATTACTTTATTATTATTATTATTATTATTATTATTATTATTATTATTATTATTATTATTATTATTATTATTATTATTATTATTATTATTATTATTATTATTATTATTATTATTATTATTATTATTATTATTATTATTATTATTATTATTATTATTATTATTATTATTATTATTATTATTATTATTATTATTATTATTATTATTATTATTATTGATGATGATGATGATGATGATGATGATGATGATGATGATGATGATGATGATGATGATGATGATGATGTTTCAAAAAAGGAAGTTTATTAATCAAAGAAATACAGAGTTTTTACATTGATTTTTTACAGTGACTTTTCCATTGGTTTTATATACAAGCATTTTTATAGTCTTCGGTTACATGTTTTCAATAAAAAGTTATCTAATTTTTACATAAAAATTATTTATTGTAGAGAGAGGGAAAAAATGTTTTTTATTTCCATATTTATTGTTATTGAATTTTCAGTGTTCTTGAATTTTTGGCACTTATAGCATTGATTGTTGTTTGATAAGAGACCATGTAGCTGCATAAATATGGGGATTTGCTATTGTCTTGTCTCTATTCCGTATTTGGTTTAGTTTGTTGTAGAAGGTGGATGGATGCCTTCTGGGGTTGTTGCCCATTAGATAGGTACACCTGGTACACCAAAAAGCATATAGTACAAAGGTTGCTGCCCTAATGCTGGGTATTGATCTGCCTTGAAAAACCTTAATTATTTGACAAATGGTCATGTTTTGTTGGTGGTATATTGCACCCATCATTGTTCTTACATTGTGTAATGCAGTACATTGATACAATAGGTATTGTAGGGTCTCTTCAGCCTTGTGGCATAGTCCACAAAAAGGGTCTATTGAAACATACATCCTCTTATGGTGTAAGAAGTATGTTGTTGGCATTGCGATGAGATTTACTTTTAGAATGAAATCAAAAAATTTGGGTTCTAGTGACCACTTTTTGTATTCATGTAGTAATTTTCTGTTGTTTATTCTGAGTATTGTTATTATTATTATTATTGTTATTGTTATTGTTGTTGTCGTCATCATCATCATCATTATTATAATAATAATAATAATAACTCAGGCATTTGACAAAGTTTCATATATTAGACTTTTGTATAAACTTAAAATGTTGGGTGTTAGTCCTCATTTAGTTGAGTGGTTTTCCAATTATTTGAGGGGTCGTAAATCTTATGTACATATGGATAAAACTAATTCTCTTTTTTTTGATAATATGATAGGTGTTCCTCAGGGTGGAATATTAGCACCATTGCTTTTTAATGTTTATATGTGTGATCTTGATCATAGCATAAAAAATAGTATGATACTTACTTATGCTGATGATTGTAAGTTATTTAAAAGAATTATTACTTATAGTGATCATATTGAGGTTCAAAAGGATATAGATAGTTTTATTATATGGTGTAGGTATAACAATATGGAGATTAACATTAATAAAACATGCATTGTTTCCTATACTAATAAAACTGAAAAATCTGTTTATCAATATAAAATTGAGAATGGTGTTATTAAATATAAAGAGACTATCTGATTTAGGAATTATATTTTGTAGCAATTTTACTTTTAATGTGCATATTAAATGTATTATTAATAAAGCATACAGAAAGATGGGCTGTATTTTGAGATATGGGAGAGATTTATCTATTTCCATAAAATATAGGTTATTTTTTCTCTTGTTGTTACAGTTTTAGAATATAATTCTTGTATATGGAACTTCAATCTGATTAACATTCAGTCTAAAATATATAATATTGAAAAAAGATTTAATAAATTAATAATGGGTGAATGTCAAATTGTTAAAACAGTATTGAAAGAAAGGAGAATGTTGAAGGATATGATATTACTGAAAAAGTTGATTGATGGGAAAATTGATGTCAGTAACTGTATATCAAAGAGAAATGCAAACTTTCAAGATTATATGTAAAAATACTTTCTTTGGTAAATCAGTTATTAATAGATTGCAAATGGTATATAATGTAACTTTTAATAATATTGATATTTTTTGCTATCAATTTGTGATGAATGTTAAAAAACAACTAAATGTATAATTATGAACATATATGTATACATAATTTTATGTATGTAGCTTGTATATGCTTATAATTGTTTTTTTTTTTAATTTTAATTATTATCATTGTTATTATTTTTATTTTTATTTTTTTATTGTGTATTTCTGTTAAAGTGTAAATGTTGAAATGCACATAATAAATGGATATTGAATTGAATTGAATTATTATTATTATTATTATTATTATTATTATTATTATTATTATTATTATTATTATTATTATTATTATTATTATTATTATTATTATTATTATTATTATTATTATTATTATTATTATTATTATTATTATTATTATTATTATTATTAATAATAATAATAATAATAATAATAATAATAATAATAAGTCTCGCAGCAAATGATGATTTTAACGGATCGTTGTTTACAGAGATCTTAGGAGTTTAACCAAAGAAAACACTAAAACCAACACATCTTTGACTTGCAGTTATATATATATGAACAGTAAGTATTGGACAATCCAAATTAATTTGTATTTTAACTAAATAGATATTTTTATGAATTGTTTTGTTAAAAATAATATTCGTTGCTCAACGTAAAAAGCATTACAATGGCGACACCCCGGTCATGTGACCAGCAGAACGGCGCCAATATGCTATCCAAGCCTATGCAAATTACAGGTGAAGCAAAAACATATGCCAACGTAGCTAAAAATAATTTACAGGAAAATAATTTCTCTTCGGAAAAAAATAATTTACAACAAAAAGAACACAATCAAGTTCCAATTTTAGAAAAAAATAAAGTTTTCCATCGCTTCCGAAAAATAAATACTAATGATATTTTGCAGCTAGATATACAAACGCAAGAAAATCAATGCCCCCCTACCGCCCAGTGGAATAATGAGGATTTGAAAATAATATGTGAACAGTTTAATAATACGATCCCACGTGGCCTTCATACGTCTTTCAAAAGATTTTTTTCTCCTCGTTCAATAATATTATCAGCTACAGATGCAAATTTATCGCTATATAAATTTCCTAGAAATTTACTTTATGAAGCAATAACACTACACGGACTTTGGGATAGCATACTAAGGATTGCTGACCATCCTAACTCACGGTATTTAATCCTCGAATTTTACCAAGAAAGCCAAAAAACCCGGTTTCAAACCACCATTAAAACTTTAGGCAACTATGCACTCATTGCAGTAGATCCAGATCAACATAACCAGATTACTGGCATAATCAAGAATGCATACCTTGGATATGACATCAAAATCTTTCAGAAAATGATGCAGCCATTTGGAAAAGTCACAGCATTCAACCCAATTTATCTGAAAGATACGCCAGTGCTTGTATACAGCAATAGCTTTGACTTCAAGCTGAGATTGCATCCAGAAATAGATCCAAACAATATTCCTACACAATTTGCAGATCAGGAAGCCATGCTGAGCCTCTTCATAAGAGGGCTTAAACCCATATGCTACACATGCGGGAAGCGAGGCCACTTGGCAACGCAATGTGACACCAAAAAGAATCCACAATCGCAAAAAACAAATGGAGTGGCCATCCAAACACATACTGAAGACAGCAACCATATATATAATGATAGCATAAATCCAAATATGTACAACAATATGCAAACAACTTCTCCACCTGAAGAAACACTCTCACTCCCTCTCATTAATCAAAATTCCAATGAGGAAAATAAAAACACAGATGAACTAAACAGCGACCATCTGAAAAAACAATGTGATAACAGAAAGAGTCTACAATCACAGCAAACAAATAATCAGCTCAACCACACACAAACGGAAGATATCAGCCACACTAACATAGTCAAGATAAATTCAGATATGAATAACCAGATGCAAACAACTTCTTCATCTAAAGAAGATCAAACTACAAAAAACCAAGACAACAGTATAAATGAACCAAACAGAATGCAGCACTTAAATCCAAATGTCACACAAGCAATTCAAAATAACACAAGCAACTGTCAAAACATACAATGCACGAATGATTCAAATATTAACCCAACTGAAATATCACAAAGCAATTACAGTGAAACACAAAGTACCAATAGAACAAACATCACACACACAATAAAAAATAACACATCAACATATATCATGGAAGCAATCATGCCATGCCTTCCACAAGTTGAAGTAAATACAATAGAAAAAAAAGGGCCAGGTCGCCCAAAAAGAAGCAAAAACAATAAAAAACCAAAAACAGAAGAGGACAACAACTCACAAACAGAAGAGTACAACACCGCATCATCATTAACCAGAATTCAAACGGATGACTGGTCACCAATGGACATCACTTCTATCTAACCAACCAATTAAAACTCCAACAATGTACAGCTCATACAATGAAAACCAGTCACTAACATATTTTGAAATGTGAACAATCCCAAAATACAACCATAATGAAAGTCAAAATAACAGCTTTTAATGTGCGGGGTTTGAACTCGGCAAACAAACTGCATCAACTTAGAGAATGGACCAAAATCACACAGACACATATATTGGGACTTCTGGAAACAAAAATATATAGTGGATCACAGATTGACCCAACAGTGCATCTTCGCACTGAAGGCTTCTTTGCATGCTCCAGGGACATGTCATCACCTGCGGGTGGAACTGGCCTACTAATAACCCCAGCTTGCCCATTCACATCATTCAGAATCATATATATCGATGCAAACTTGTTGATAGCTACATTTCATCACCATGCAAACACTCTCAACATAGTTTTCACCTACATCCCACCTGGAAACGTCATCATATCAAACATAATACTCACCATCAATTCACTGCTAGCATCAACTCCTTACCCAACTATCATCATGGGAGATTTTAACATGAAGTACACAGATTTCATCTCAAAATGGCTGCATCAAATTGCAATACCACTCATGAGTGCTGAAGGTTTTTTACCACCAAACACAGTAACATTCCATAATAACCGACACACATCTTTAATTGACCTTTGCTTCTATTCACCAATGCTGCATCATTACTTCAGCCTCAAGCTCAATCCATCCCCATTCTCAGATCACTCTGCTCAAACTGCAACACTTGATCTAACTGAAATTCAGCCAACTACACTACCACTTGGGAAAACAATGAGAATTCTAATACCAGCATCCACTCCAGAATCCCTTTTTTCTGAAACATATATTATGCTCCATAAACTTGCAGGACTACAACTAAGTGCTGTGCAGAGATATCAGGCATACATAAATATACTTTCATTCAATATTGACCATGTCACCAAAAAAAAACCTCCACCCTCCAGGCTATTAGCTCTGGCAGATGAACTTCACAAGAGGATAACAATGTCTAAACCTACTCAAAATACATATCAGCATATATATAAGCTCACCCAGGCATATAACAGCACATGTGCAGCACTTAAAGACTATTTAGCGATAAAAAAAAGCAAAATCTGCCTCAGTCAACAACATACATGGACTAGAGGCTACATCAGATGGGCCATGGGTTTTCCCTCCACCATTAGAGTACCTATGGCACTTCAAATTGGAACAACTATACATGCAGCACATAACATGATTGAACCTATTTATAAGCATTTCAAACAGAATCTTCAGACACATCAACTCTTCAACCCACCCCCGATTATTTTGGATCACCTGAAACAAATACACCATTTACCATTAATGAATTTGCTTTGAAGCTTGCCACTCTGCCCAATGCCTGTCATCCAGGCACTCATGGCATACCAAAATTTGTGTACGAACACCTTAGCCATACAACTAATCAAGTATTATGTAATCTTGCAAACTATCTCTCACAAAAAATATACAACATTGAAAATCTTTATCCAATTGCAATAGTACCATTTAATAAGAAACCAGCTCCAATAACCACCCTTAATAATATTAGGCCTATCTCCATGTGCCCAATAGCCATCAAGATCATTGAGAAAGTCATTAAAGACAGGATTGAATCATATCTGCTCCCATTGATTTCACCATATCAGTTTGCAAGAAAGCAATCATCTACAGGACAGGCAGCACTTCTTTTCAAAGCTGTATTGGGATCGGTGCGAGGCCGGAAAAAATACAGCCCAGTTGCAGTTCAAATAGACATTGAATCAGCTTTTGATTCTGTGGCAATCGAGATATTAATTAAAATGTTGGCTGCCACTGCAATACCTCGCACTATTTTATATGTTATAACCAACTTGTTGTTAAATCGGGATATACATATTACACTCAGTGGCTAAAAATTCTGAATCTTTTATTCCAACACAATCAATCTCACAAGGATCCCCCCTGAGTGCTTTACTTTTCACCTTTTACATCAACCCTCTATTAATAAAAATCCAGCAAACATTCATTGGCATCCAAATACCAAACACATCTCAGCAGGTAACATGTATCGCTTATATGGATGATATAACTGTCTTCCTCCCATCTAAAAAACACCTACCAGCCTTGCATACAATACTACAAGAATTTGCAGCTACACACAAACTCAGGGTCAATCTAAATAAGACGGCAGTTTGGTCTCTTTATAATGCAAAGCAGTACACGGGCATGTATGGGGGAAAGCCATCTGCTTTCTTGGGATTTCCCTTTTATATGAGTGCAAGTGCAATGAGGGTCAAGATCCAGAACAAACTCAAAGAAGAAACAGAGCGAATTACTACTTCTCTCTCAAAGGCATATCTTTCAATATACTCCAAGATCCAGCTATTTAACCAGCTAGCCATAACAAAAATCACCTATTACTCACCCATTATCACATTTTCTAAAGGTTTTATTAACAAAATCTCTTCTCTCTGTAATAAGCTCTTGTGGCAGAGGAAGACTGTGTCAATATCTGCAAAACAACTTACCAGACCACCTATTCACAATGGACTAGGACTTCATAGTATTTATATTTTCCATCTACAGAAGGCCACAAACTTAATAACATCCACAGTCAAACACTTTCCAATGCTTGAATGCCTACTTCAAATAACACCAACAGATAGACCACCCCCTGCTTATGACCAACTAGCATCAATGATCAATCATATAAAAACCACAGCTCCACAGATATCTCTTCAGACAATATACAAGCATTCATACTGGCAAATTTATTCATTAATCCATCCAAATCCAACCCATGACACCAATCTGACAATGCTGAAAATCAATAATCTACAATTACTACGTAAGTTTAAAAAATGGTCACTGGAGCCAAAGTATTTTGATTTTTTGCTGAGACTAAACCTACAAGCACTGCCCACGACATATTTTCTGAGATATCGGAGACTATACACTAACATTGATCCTTTTTGTCCCCTGTGTCACAGGGCTGAAGAAACACAGGAACATCTATTCTATCTTTGTCCGGCACTAGACAGAATTCGAGTTATTATGATAGGAGCATATAGACAATCTAACACAACCCTTCAAACAATCATTAATTCATATTGCAAAGGCTCTATTCCATCAGTCCGTGCAGCCACTTTTATGCTTTATGCATACTGGTGCACTAGATGCACATTCACTCTAGGTAACAACACAAGGCGACATCCATCAACTTTCAATATCAAACTGGCAAAACTACGAGCCAGAGACAATAAAATTGCACATCCAGACATCTATGCAGCAACCTGGTCACTGATAACACAACAATCAAACCTCTAAGATGGCTCCCAATAACCAAAATCTATGCCCTCAACCAATATATATATATATAAAAAAAATGTGGCAATTATCTACAAATAAAAAAACAGAATGTTGTCTTTGATTGCATAATATTAATATAAAGGACAGTAACAACAAAATCAGACCTCAAATACTGGAAAGCAAACTAAACCCAGCATGGCAATATACATCAAAGTTGAAGTTTTGCAAATTGAACAATGATAACCCAAGACTTTGGAGAACTATGATTACAGCAAGCAGCACTCATAAATGTAACGTATACATATGTATTTTCACCCCCCTAACAATGTTTAAATATCTTTCCCTCCTAAGTTAAGTTCCTTTTTTGTACATCACAGATACCAACTTAAACTTGGTTTACTCACTAGCAATGTAAATATATGTATACGAAGTGTCTTATAGCAAATGTAACTCTATGGTTATCAATAAAGTTCTTTTCTTTGAAACATAATAATAATAATAATAATAATAATAATAATAATAATAATAATAATAATAATAATAATAATAATAATAATAATAATAATAATAATAATAATAATAATAATAATAATAATAATAATAATAATAATAATAATAATAATAATAATAATAATAATAATAATAATAATAATAATAATAATAATAATAATAATAATAATAATAATAATAATAATAATAATAATAATAATAATAATAATAATAATAATAATAATAATAATAATAATAATAATAATAATAATAATAATAATAATAATAATAATAATAATAATAATAATAATAATAATAATAATAATAATAATAATAATAATAATAATAATAATAATAATAATAATAATAATAATAATAATAATAATAATAATAATAATAATAATAATAATAATAATAATAATAATAATAATAATAATAATAATAATAATAATAATAATAATAATAATAATAATAATAATAATAATAATAATAATAGATGAACTTGAGATATTGAATAATTATAAGAGTTAGATGAAATGGTAATGAATAGGAATTATATATAATGTTGATTTCTTGCTTTATAATAACTTTTATAGATTATTTAATTTGGATTATTTATGTGTGTTATAAGATTCAAGGTAGTTTTGTTTTATAAATTAAATAGGGGTAATATTCTTATGCCATTGAGAGTATATCTTTGGGATATATCCTCAATGTTAAACCAATAGTGTACCTTGCTGAATGTCTCATGTAAGAGTTTAATAATTTTTGTGTTTTAATTAAACATATTTTTAGTAGTAAATAAAGAGATAGTCATAGTTTAAGTTGTTATAATTATAAATGAGCTGGAAATTCAATTTGAACCTATGTATTATGTATTTTTTATGATTATCTTAGTTTATTATTTAAATAAGATAAATTATTTTAAGTATTAATTTATTTAGATATAATATGTTAGAGGTATATTCTGACCTAGTCCAAATATTGTTGTTATAATGAGTATTATTTTTCCATAATTCAGTCATAGATTTGACGTGTAATAGTTTCTGAGTGTAAGCCAAAGAGTCTTTTTAAAACTCAGTAAGAGTATAATATATATATATATATTGTAAGTGTAATTTACAACTTTGTCATACTATCTCAGATTAATCCATGTCATCAAATTGTGCAATGAAAAATACGAGCTTAACCTTTAGATTACTAAGCAATTGAGTATATATATATTTTTTTAGATTCACATATACACATTAAACATTCAATTTATTAATGATCAAAACACTTAATTCCACAACAGCTTAATTTCTTCTATCACAATGTAAAACTTATAAAATTATAAGTACTCAAACTAAACACTCTAAAAGTTCATTCAATTATATATATATATGTCCACAGATGGCGTTCTACCAAAAACGCCCATCAAGCGTATGTTTTGTTTACATAAACGTCAGAGTAGTTAGTATTCACTATCTCTAACTATAATTCCACTTTCAGATCATGATTTCAAGCTATTTGCTATCGTCAGTGAAAGACAGGAATAAAGAAACTAGATCTAAATACAAACTCTGAGCGTTTATGAAACAATTTCTATTCAGCTTGCAAGCGTGAATTTTTTAGACATGTAATGTCTTCAAACTCAGCATAGCAAACCAGATAGCTATATGGGTCTGATCTCAGTTCAGCATCACCACATAGTAGAAGCCTCTGCAATCTATATCATTGCAAGAAAGACCTCAAAGGTACATTTATGATAAACAAAAATGCAAGTTAAAAAACTTGCTAACGCTTGTATTTATGTCCACAGATGGCGTTCTACCAAAAACGCCCATCAAGCGTATGTTTTGTTTACATAAACGTCAGAGTAGTTAGTATTCACTATCTCTAACTATAATTCCACTTTCAGATCATGATTTCAAGCTATTTGCTATCGTCAGTGAAAGACAGGAATAAAGAAACTAGATCTAAATACAAACTCTGAGCGTTTATGAAACAATTTCTATTCAGCTTGCAAGCGTGAATTTTTTAGACATGTAATGTCTTCAAACTCAGCATAGCAAACCAGATAGCTATATGGGTCTGATCTCAGTTCAGCATCACCACATAGTAGAAGCCTCTGCAATCTATATCATTGCAAGAAAGACCTCAAAGGTACATTTATGATAAACAAAAATGCAAGTTAAAAAACTTGCTAACGCTTGTATTTATGTCCACAGATGGCGTTCTACCAAAAACGCCCATCAAGCATATGTTTTGTTTACATAAACGTCAGAGTAGTTAGTATTCACTATCTCTAACTATAATTCCACTTTCAGATCATGATTTCAAGCTATTTGCTATCGTCAGTGAAAGACAGGAATAAAGAAACTAGATCTAAATACAAACTCTGAGTGTTTATGAAACAATTTCTATTCAGCTTGCAAGCGTTTTTGGTAGAACGCCATCTGTGGACATAAATACAAGCGTTAGCAAGTTTTTTAACTTGCATTTTTGTTTATCATAAATGTACCTTTGAGGTCTTTCTTGCAATGATATAGATTGCAGAGGCTTCTACTATGTGGTGATGCTGAACTGAGATCAGACCCATATAGCTATCTGGTTTGCTATGCTGAGTTTGAAGACATTACGTGTCTAAAAAATTCACGCTTGCAAGCTGAATAGAAATTGTTTCATAAACGCTCAGAGTTTGTATTTAGATCTAGTTTCTTTATTCCTGTCTTTCACTGACGATAGCAAATAGCTTAAAATCATGATCTGAAAGTGGAATTATAGTTAGAGATAGTGAATACTAACTACTCTGACGTTTATGTAAACAAAACATACGCTTGATGGGCGTTTTTGGTAGAACGCCATCTGTGGACATAAATACAAGCGTTAGCAAGTTAAAAAACTTGCTAATTTTTGTTTATCATAAATGTACCTTTGAGGTCTTTCTTGCAATGATATAGATTGCAGAGGCTTCTACTATGTGGTGATGCTGAACTGAGATCAGACCCATATAGCTATCTGGTTTGCTATGCTGAGTTTGAAGACATTACGTGTCTAAAAAATTCACGCTTGCAAGCTGAATAGAAATTGTTTCATAAACGCTCAGAGTTTGTATTTAGATCTAGTTTCTTTATTCCTGTCTTTCACTGACGATAGCAAATAGCTTGAAATCATGATCTGAAAGTGGAATTATAGTTAGAGATAGTGAATACTAACTACTCTGACGTTTATGTAAACAAAACATACGCTTGATGGGCGTTTTTGGTAGAACGCCATCTGTGGACATAAATACAAGCGTTAGCAAGTTTTTTAACTTGCATTTTTGTTTATCATAAATGTACCTTTGAGGTCTTTCTTGCAATGATATAGATTGCAGAGGCTTCTACTATGTGGTGATGCTGAACTGAGATCAGACCCATATAGCTATCTGGTTTGCTATGCTGAGTTTGAAGACATTACGTGTCTAAAAAATTCACGCTTGCAAGCTGAATAGAAATTGTTTCATAAACGCTCAGAGTTTGTATTTAGATCTAGTTTCTTTATTCCTGTCTTTCACTGACGATAGCAAATAGCTTGAAATCATGATCTGAAAGTGGAATTATAGTTAGAGATAGTGAATACTAACTACTCTGATGTTTATGTAAACGAAACATACGCTTGATGGGCGTTTTTGGTAGAACGCCATCTGTGGACATAAATACAAGCGTTAGCAAGTTTTTTAACTTGCATTTTTGTTTATCATAAATGTACCTTTGAGGTCTTTCTTGCAATGATATAGATTGCAGAGGCTTCTACTATGTGGTGATGCTGAACTGAGATCAGACCCATATAGCTATCTGGTTTGCTATGCTGAGTTTGAAGACATTACGTGTCTAAAAAATTCACGCTTGCAAGCTGTATAGAAATTGTTTCATAAACGCTCAGAGTTTGTATTTAGATCTAGTTTCTTTATTCCTGTCTTTCACTGACGATAGCAAATAGCTTGAAATCATGATCTGAAAGTGGAATTATAGTTAGAGATAGTGAATACTAACTACTCTGACGTTTATGTAAACAAAACATACGCTTGATGGGCGTTTTTGGTAGAACGCCATCTGTGGACATAAATACAAGCGTTAGCAAGTTTTTTAACTTGCATTTTTGTTTATCATATATATATATTGTACCCTTTTGTTTAGATTGAAGTAGATTTTTTTCTACCAATGTACTGAAAAATTTTAAATTTTAAGGTTAAGTAAGGGATGATATATGCTATGTGTTAATAATGTTTGAATAATTTAGTTAAGGCAAGTAAAATAAGTGATGTATAATATTGTGTTGGTATTTGTAAGAAAGTAGTTAGATAAAAATTATTATAGATTGTATGATTGGGAGAACTGGCTAGGATAAATATTGATTTAATAAGTATTATAAATAAATTATTAAAGTAAATTGTAAAAGTAATACTTTAAAGGTAAACAAATAGATTATTTAAAAATAATAATTGTATTTAACGGTTATATGTTAAATTATTTAATTAGAAGTAATAATGTTGAAAGAAAAGTGCATATTCGATTTTATAATATTAAAATAATTATTTTAAAATTGTGCTATGACATTGACTTATGTAATATTTTATAAATTAAGATATTTATTTAGTTTCATTTAAATTACTAGCGTCTCATTTAATTTTGTAAATCACTTGACGTATAATATTCACACCTGTTTTTGAAAATAAAATGATGTCATCTGTTATAAATATTAGATTAAGTTTTAAAAATAGATTTAATAGATGAAATTAGATTTATGTTTTTTTTTGTTGAAAATAAACACGTTTTGTTTAAAATAAAGGTAGAAATGGTAATAAATATTAAAATATGATTTTTAAAATTTATTTTGAAGTAGTTAATCAGTGTAAATAAAATGTGAAAATTAATCAAGAATTGAATAATATAATAAAAATAAATGTTTAATAAATTATTATTAGTTTTAAATTTAACCTGGTGTTCAATTCCAAGGATTGTGAAGCAAGCATTGTTGAAATTGACCAATGAAAATGTGTATTTTGGACAGCTATAAAAGAGCTGTGCAGGAATTCCAGGGTCACTATTATCCTATTTTACCGTGATACCATCATCAGGGTTTCACAACCTTGGTAAATTAATTAATAGCTTAATAGTCAATTTTATCTTCTTTTTTTTAAATTCTAAAAGTACAGTAATTTGTTATAAGATCATGATATGGAAACGAGTGGCTAAAAAATAAATATTTCCTGCTAGCTTATCTATTTTTATTCAATTTATCATCAACTTAGACATGGAGGAGTCATCAGTGAACTTAAATTTATGTACGAAAATATCAAATTATTATTGTTTTGCTAGGCACATAATTTTGCCTATGTTAAGCATTCATGCTGACATAATAGTCAATTTTAATACACAGAACTTTGCGGAAAAGATATGCTCGTCAGAGAGGAAGAGGAAAATATGAAATTTTATTTCTGAAAGTTATTTTAAAATAGAATAGTTTTTTTTTTTTTTTTAAAAAAAAAAAAAAAAACTGTTAATGTGAAATAATCATTATTTAAGACGTTAAAATATTTCTTTGTAAAGAAATATTACAACTGATTTTTGAAAAATATAAGTTTTAAAAAAGTTAAAAAAAGAAGATTATTAGTATAATAATTAATATTATATTGAAAAGTCTTTAAAATAATAGTGTATTTTAAGCAGGACATACAAAATATATTCGGAAAAATATTGATAAGAATATTTAAAACTACAAGAATACGTACTATCAAACGTTGTGTTGTACTTAAGAACTTTGACCTATAGGAAATTTAACTGAAAGAAGTGAAGTTTTTTAGAAAAGATATGTCGTAATAGAGGATTAAAAAATGCATTTAATAATTACTGTCGGAAATAAAAGAAGAACCTGAACTAATTGTATGGCAATAGGAGATTTCACAAGTCGACTTACTGTTGTTTGTTTTCTTTATTCTTAAAAGAATCGTCGGACATGTCATAAAAGGGAAATTATCAGAGCATGTGTAATTTTGTTTGCATTAAAGGAAGATGTTTTTGTCAACAAATGCTGCAGTATGAAAAGGACATTTTCCATAAGTTTTGTGTAAATATGAATTTTAAATTTTATTTTTACTAACTTTTCATAATATTTAAAAGTAGAAAAATGTAGGAACAGAAAAACACTAAATTATTTACTAACCTAGAAATTAGTTATTATAAAATAAAATAAAGTTTTTAATAATTTTTTTTTTAAAAAAAAATTAATATTTTAAAGTATGATATGGAATGAGTGATATTTAAATAATGTTTTATTTAGTTCGTGATCCAGAGATATTAATGGAATAATCGTCAAGGAATACATATTATTGATGGTAACAGTTATAAAAGTATTGATCATTTTACTATGTATTGATTTAGTGTATATCTTAGTGTGGATGTATGAAATGATTATGAAAAAACACAATACGTACACATAGTTTTAATTCGTTTATTCATGTTATAAAATATGCATACTTTTAATAATATTATAAGTACATTTTAATATAAGGGAAATATAAGTATATGATTCTATTATAACGGAATTTGATGTTTATTTTAAGTGATCAAAATAATAAACCGGAATATCGATACTGATTGTATTTATGTGTAAATTTACTAATGGATAAAATAATCTTTTCTTATCGATTGGTTAGATAGTTATTTCAGACATGAATTTATTTATTATTATAAGAATGTAAGAATAGATTTTAGCGTAAGCTTGGTAATAAGTTAAATAGAACTAAGACAATATTTTTAGGTAAGATTTGTTTATATTGGAATAAGTATAGATGATAGTGATTATTGTGCAAGTATAGATAACTTAGCCCTATAACTTGTATTTGTTCACGGTAGTGTTATTTTCTGTATGTTGAAGTTGTAATGTTCCATAGAGCTGAATAGATAGCTTGGACATTATGTTTACTGGTAAAGGTGATGAACTAAAATAGTCATACCTTATTTATAATACACTGTGACCATGATGGTTATTTAATAGAAGTGCTATTAAATTAAAATCTGATTTATTCCATATACTTACATGTATTTACTATCAATATTGCTTGAATAGTATTGTAAAGGCTAGTATTTTAAAATATGAAATGATGAATAAGTTTAAAATGCAGAATTGTTGTTAAAAAGATAAGATGGGTTATATTGTTTAAAAGTAAAGATGATTGAAGGTAAAGAATACAAGATGGTAACTTGCTAATAAAGAATCATAAACTTTTTTATGTTTGGGACTCATTATTATTTATTACAAATAAATAAATAATGAATGAAATACGTTTTATAAAAAAATATTATTTAATCATTAAATTTTAAAGAAATTCTATATTAATGCATATTTTACAAGTAAGAGAAATATACATAAATCATATTTGAAGAATGCAAGTGATCATAATTTTATATTATTATTATTATTTTAGAATAATACACATCAATGTTTACATTTATTTGACATCATATTGAGGAATAATAAGCATTTAAATTAATGAGTATATTATTAATTAATATTATTTACACTATGAGTAAGTTAAGAATAATCATAAGATATAATAAAAGTGTTTTTTTTTTTAAAACTAAATAATAAAAGATAAATTCAAAGTGAATTAATAATTTAAACAACACTTTTGTAATATAATAATTTTTAAAATTAATGGAGGCCATAAAGATGTTATGGTAATATTTCAGTAATAAGAATTTGATAAAGTAAACTTTTTGTATTTAATATTTTATGTAATTCATTTTTTTTGTAAAATTAACTAAAAGAGAGTAAGACAAAGTGCATGCATATTGTACATACTGTATATAATTTATTGTTAAAGTGTATTAATAAATTTGTTAAGTTTTGTTATAAATCTTGGTGTCGACTCAATTTCTTCACATCACAATTGCATAATCACAGATAATTATAATAAAGACATAATATTTGCACATCACAAATAAAATTATTACTTAAGATTTATAATGTGTTATTGATATATTTTTATTTAAGAAGTTTTACTTATTACATTATTCTAATGGTCATGGAAGAATTACCAAAGATTTACATTAAATTATATTAATAATGATTGCCACATATTCTCAGATTATAATATTATATCATATATGTATACTTAAGATGCTAGATGGATAATAGAAAATTATATGACATTGTTATTATTTGTTATATATAAGTAATGTTACTAGTAGAAAAGATATAAGATTAAATTATAGATTAAAGATTAGTATGAGTAGTATTGTTATTATTATTATTTAATTGTAGTTAGGAATGATATTAAATCCCTTATCATACTTGATTACAAAAGTTATACTTAATTTAGAAGTAATTTAAAAGAACCTGAGATAATTTGAGCTAAATCAATTTTATGAAAATATTTAGATTAATTTATTAAGAGTCATTTACTTAATTAATTTTGATTAAAGATGTAAGATTGCTATAAATGTAGTATTTAAGTAATAAGAGTAGGGATAGTATTCTTATGCCATTAAGGTGATATCCAGTGGGATGTTGGCTTAATGTATTCGCTTTGCCATTTGTAAACTCACTTCATAGTCTCATGAATTGATTAGATAGTCATTTATTTAATTTTATAATACAGAATTATATTATTATTTATTAGTTAAGCTAATTTGATAGTTGATATTTTTAAAGAATATAGTTATTGTTGATTTAGATGCATTTTAGATGAACATAATTATTTATCTGAGCTAGATCCATTTATTATAATTACATATTTCCTGGAAGTGAGGGTACAATATATATATATATATATATATATATATATATATATATATATATATAAATAGTGTTGTACATCACAAACTAAACCAGAACAATAATAAAGATGTGTGATGAAACACATAAAATAATGACCTAATCTCAAATCAGTCACTAGGTAACTAACTGTAGAAATGAAATTAAAACTTCAATAAATAATTGTTTTAATCCAATTTCTATAAATAAAATCTACACAACAATATGAAATCATATCATTCTATAAGGAAATGCAAGATTCAACACACCAACAGTCAGAAATGAATTAATCTCATTTTCAAACTGAATATTGTATAAAAATAGTTTGAATATTCATCCCTTCTCTTTCAAAATAATGTTTTCACTAAATAAAAGTCAATCTCATTATACTTAAACTTTGAGTGCTATAAAATGAATGTATATATTTGAAATGAAATAGATTTTGAATAGTGCTGAAGTAATTAGAAAGCCAAACCAGCAATTAAATTCAAAATTAATAAATAAACTATTCAATTTAAAAAAGTAAATAATTTTATTTTATTTTAAGAAACATTAACTCTATTCAAGCATGAAAAAAAAAAGTAAACAGTCATCAATAATTGAGGGAAAGAAGCAACATAATTCTCATACATATATCACTATTAAATGCTAAACTGGAATTATGTGAAATCCGTATATAATATAGATCACTTTACAATGTTTTTTGGATAAAGTAAAATTCCATAAGGGTGAACATCATTTCTGGAACCATGAAAGCACCGTGACTTCACTTGTCTATTGCCACAAAGCCTAAATAAAATCTATTGTCTTTGGAGAAATGCCCATATATGAACCAAGAGAAATCAACTGGAGAAGAGCACTATCCTATTGTTCCAAGCATGATTATACCACTTTCTGAAGGAGCAATATGTTATTGTTATCCAAGAAGATCGATCTTGAAAAGGATGGACTGATAATAATAAAGACATTCCCAGCAAATTCATCAAACTTTAACCAACATAATTGAGTGAAAATTTTGATTTTTGTTTTCTATTATTATTTTTTATTTTCATTTCTACACTTGGAAGCAGAAGTGTCTAAATCTCAGAAAAGTTCATTTTAAAAATAAAAAAAAAGGGAAGCAGTTAATGTTTAATTAAGCATTCTTTTTTATTATTAAATAAAATTTAAGTCAGCTTGCCCTCCCATCATCAATATGATTGTGACATACTAATGGGGAATGAAAGTAGGTAAAATTTTGATAATATCCCACATTAAATACATACACTAAATGCAAGATAGAATTTTTTGTTCTTTATCATTAACTAATATTTTGTTACATATTCCTTTTCATTTTTCAGTATAATTGACTAACATTCTTGTATGAACATTCTTTCCTATTGAAACAGTCAGCTTTTCAACCCAACTGTTTCACCTACTATATATGTTATATAGTAGTATTCATATATATAGATACTACCAAACTCTCATATATTTATTAATAATAATCTTAAGAAATCCCGCCTAAATTTAAATCTAAATAATACAATCATGTATGTGTGCGTATATGTTTAAATATCCACAGAAATATTCATTTATATACTCATGAAGCCAAAATACGCATATATATAGATTGTTAATAATTGCTAAGTGAAAAGCTAATTGTATGTGTAACTTTAGACTACATATATGCAAGAATATAAATGTTAAGAGGATATGAAACATTTCATTTTATATAATTTTATATATTTATTAAATTATATATATTCGAAATTTAATAATTCTGCATATATCGGTAAATTAGAACGGTCAGGTTACATATATAATAAAATGTTTTTCCAAATCTTAGATTTGTTTTTTTTTTTGGACAGAGTGTTGCCAGCATAATTAATCTTTACTGGTATAAGATTAATTAAAATTTATATTTAAAATAAAACTTAGAAAACTGCATAAATTACGGCATGTCAATGGGTTTTTTTTTTACCTATTTAATATTTGACACAGCAGGCTCCCATTATAACTGGTGATTATCGTAAGGGCAAAGAAGACACTTCTAAGAAAATAAAATAATGAACGAGAAGGGGGGGGGAGAAGGATATAAAAGCAATAGCAGCCATCTTTCACACATTTTCATTGCACACAAAATCCAGTGAATTCTTTATTTTATATTTGTAATAAAGTGAATAATCAGCATGTCGGGGTAGTGGGCTTCAAATCTAGCCTTTTGCCTGATGAAGAGCCATATAAGCTGGAAACATGAGTTGACCACTGCCAGAACCTAAAGATGTTACGCTATGCAAAGAATTTGCCAGTAAAGAGAAAGATCAAGATAAACAATGGTAATTACTCCTTCCAATCTAAAAACTTCAACTAATTCCAAATTTAAACGCTAGCTTAACCTTAAATTAATGGCCATCCTAATATTGTAAATTAAACTTATGTAAATTTTATTTTATAATTTCAATCTAAAACTTGCCTAAATTATAAATGTAATAACTTTGTTAAAATCCTAAAGTCTTGCCTGATATAAATTAACTGATTCAAAATGACTTACCTGATATAAAAATTTTACTGATAGAAATAAATTATTGAATGAATTAAAATGTTAAATGATTTAAAATGTTTGAGCTGATTTAAACTGATCTAAATGATTTATGATTTATTATTTCAAAATCTAAAGTACTCGCATTCACACACATCCCTATATTAAAATGATTGTATGATTTTATGTATTGGTTTACTCGGAAAATAATGTTTGATTTAGTTACGTATTAATTTGACTCCAGGTAATTAAATGCTATCTATTTCAATTTGCTATAACATAGAAATTAAATGTTTTTATAAATTTAATAACGTATAAAATGCAATAAGCTGTTTAAAGTAATAATTAAAATTTCTATGCTAATTTATTATTGTCTTAAGTTAATGATAATGTTTGCCATCATTAATCTTAGAGATAGCGTTATAAAACTAAATCAATCATATTTTAGCGAACATCGCACAACTTTCATTTAAAATGAACAATTATCAAATTTCACTTACTTGAAATTTTATTACGTTTTAAAATGCATTTATTAAGTTAATCTATGCCAAATTTTACTTTTATTTAGTTACGTTATATTGTTTATGCTATAAAACTTCAAAACCGAGCTTTATTCCTAATTAAACTATTAGCGAGAATTAAATAAAGATTCTCTCGCATATATATGTCAATTCGCATGTATATATATAACACGTATAATTATATACGAAATAAAAAGCTCTGTTTTGGAAAGGATAAAATGTCTTGAATTAGATATCACTACAAACATACTATTATTCTAAGATAGATTTGCTTTTAAGTTAATATTCTAAACAAATATTTAGTTAAAGTGATAAATGCAGCATAAATCTATAAGTTTATATTTTAATTTCCCCATATGCTGTAATCCTCCTTAAATTAAATCAAAGCCTATATAGATAGCTTTGTAAATTGGATTCATAAATTCCCTTAAATAGTATTATTAAGAGTACTATAACATCAACTGATATAGGGTAGTTTCATGAAGGAAACTTTTACTTTAGCGTCTTAATTTTATAAATATGATTATGTAGTCAGTGGTGCATATGTGTCCTTACGAAATGCTACAGCGTATTCTCTTGTTGCTGTACTTCATTAATGGTCACATGTCGTCGCACTGCACCATTACCTTTAGTTCGGGCAATTATCTTCCTCAGATGTCGGACGGGTTCGCACCGCCACATTCTGCATTCTTATAATGGAGCATGAGACTCACACAGAGCGTAAGACTCCCACATTCTTATATAAATTGCTCAATCAGCTGGACTAAATTGGCCTCCTATACCACAGCAACAAGATCGGTCACAGGGAACCATTACTTGGTAAAAATCCCGTGAATAAGGCACATATGAGATGCAAATAAGACTCAGAGTTATATAATTTTCTTTACGCACTAGTATCTGAAGTCTAGCTTCCGTTAGTCAGTTCAGCCCACCATTTTAATTATTAATTCAGCATTGATCTGAAAGGGAATCCAATTTAAATTGCATATTACTGTGTAGAGAATATATTAAGTATTTATGCTAGGTAAGTTATGTTCTTTACAAAATTTATTATCACTTCCGCTAATATATGGCAAATCTAAGTCCTATTATAGCATAAACTAGGCATAGATAACCATGAGCAAAGTCAAATCATTATAAATTCATATTAAGCTCATGCAAATTTTACTGTATTATAATTTTATCACCTGCGAGTGATAGAGACATATATATAGCCAAATAAATAATTAATTGTAACCTACATACTATCACCTGCGTGTGATATAAGGTGATATACATATATATGTAGAATGGAAATGCAAAACCTCCAAACTTTATTAATCATACTAGAACATTGAGATCACTTATAAGTAAACTACCTTATATATGTAAACCAAATTGCATAAACCTATACATCCAAAATTATTACTGATAATGCATCACTTATATGTGAACCCCATTTAATTGTAATGTCCCTTAATCACCTGTATGTGAAATCAAAAAAACTTACTATAATATTGTTTTTGCAGTATTGTTTATATTGAATTCATTAAATTGATTTTAAATTTACTTTAGCTTCATGTCTTTGTCTTGCTCACCGACTCACTATTATTTAACATTTAATAATTAGCTTTATGATTTATTGAAATTTTATAAATAATTAATAATAATAAGTGTGACACATCATACCTATATAGATATGCTATATAAACAACTATTGTTACCCATCTTATGTTCTACTGTTATGCTACTGCCAGCACGTGAAGAAGAGAAATGCTGCTGTGACCTCAACTGTGTCATTTGTAAGGTCATAAGTCTATGAGCAATGGTAGAAGAACTAGGGTTAGGCCAGAGCCATGGCTTCCACCACCGTAAACCTGGTCAGCCTTAGGATGATCTATCGAAGTTCTAGATTTTGTTGTGCAAATGCACATATTTGACCATTACACTATTAATAGTAAAGGTATTCATAGATAAGGAAGGGTCCCCAAGAAGATTGTTACTTATCAACATGAACTGGGCAAGGATAATCATTTAAATGCATCTGTAAATAATATTGATTTAGCCATTCAGATTCACAGTCTTATAAAATTATTTTTTTTATATGTATGCATTTGTAAATAATTGGTAACAAGTAGATGAATTTCTACCATGGGTTAGAGATAAGAATTTTCATGATTTTAAATAATAATATAGTAGAATCTCATCCTTGACATAGCTGATTATATGACTCACTATTATTAAACTATTTTATGTTTTTTTTGTTGTTGTCATCATTCAATAAATGTTACAGAATTTACTATTTTAATCTTTTCTCTAGATCATCATTATTATGTAGCTCATAATCATTATAATTTAGAATTACTAGTATTATCAAAATATACATTTACACCAATTAATATAATAACTTTGAATATGTACATGCACACATCTTATTCTATGTGCAGTGATAGTAGAAAATATTTAAAGAGTTATTGACCAGTGTAATTAGTTCCATGTTAATAGAATCTAAAGAAATTGCTCCCTGAGTCTGAATACTGTGGTATAACAGAGCCAGAAAGGGGTGAGAACTGCATGAACTACTCCACATTGTGTCTAAGTTAATAAAAATATGCATAGCTAATCTATTGGAAGTAGGTACAATGTCCACTCCATAATGATCTTGCCATTGCAGCTATTATTACTATGTCATTATTCATTAGTATATGAACATGGATGATATGGTTACAAACATGTATTAGCCTGTGTTGGGTTTTTGGCTTTTTACTTCTGAGTTTAAGATCAAAAACACCTGAGTCTTTTTTCTCAGTTGCCAGATAATTCTTAACTGAAATATCAATTGAGTTTTTTTGAATATAGATGAGTGTTTGTGTGAAGGAAAAAAAAGTTTTTTTCTAATAGATATTTACAATCATGATTGACAAAAATAAGTATAGCGACTTTTGAAAGTAAAAAAACAACAACTTATAGCTCTTATTCCCCAGAGGATATAGTCAGCTGTTATTCCCAGGAAGTTATAAAGTCACCAGTCAGGCAGTAGTTGATTGCCAAAAATGGAGGATTCTAAGAATCCCCTGAATGTAAAACCAAGTTGCCATTTGATGGCAACATTTTATTTTCAAAATTTGAACTGTCTCTTATTTAATTGGATATTATTGGAATTTGTGAAGTTAGAAAAAAAGGTGAAGAGACAATTGATTTAAAAAGTGAGCATCTATTGTACTACGAAGACACAAATATTGGAAGTACAAATGGAGTACTTATAAATAAAGAGGGAGAATAACATTATGAAGATAGATAGTGTGTCAGACAGTATGGCAAGATTAATTAATTATTCAACTTAATAGCAGTTACCAAATGTAGATAATTTAGATTTATTACCCAACAAGTTCTCATAGTAATGAAGTAGTAGAGGTAAGGCATGTGATTAGACTAAACAATATTTTAAATTTATTATGGGAGACTTTAATGATAAAATTAGTAAGTAATTGAAAGATAAAAGTTCCATAGGTAAATTTGGTTATGGTATTAAAAATGAGAGAGGACATAGACTTGTGAAGTTTGCAGAAAAAGAAAAATTTTATATTATGAATTCTTTTTTGAGAAATATGTTAAACAGAAATGGACATGGAAGCATCCAAATAAAGGTACATCAGAATTGAATTATATTTTGACTAACAAAAAATACATATTTCAATATTGTAATGCTCTTAATAAATTCAACACTGGAAGTATTAGAGAAATCTAAACTACATGTTAATACAATATTAGAAAGAGAAACATTATTAAGAAAAACAGTATTCACAGTGATATTCCTAATCTTCATAAACATTCCAATAAATTTAAATTAGAACTTGCAAATAGTTTTCAAATATTAACAGATTTTGAACATGATTTAGTTGAATGAAATCAATAGGAAAATAACTGGTACACTTTTAAAAACTGCAACAAAGATAACTGGTATAAAAAGAAGCAACTGACCAGTAAAATTTCTACTGAAACTAGAGAATTTTTGAAGAAAAGAAAAACTATGAAAATGTATAAAAATTATGTCATTAGAAGGATTGAATATTTTCGATTTTGTAAAATTGTGTGAAAAAGATTGGTAATGATATAAGAAAGTATAATTGTAACAGAGCAAGGAAAGCTATGGATGAGAATAAACATCTCAAAAATGAAAAATAACATTTTGGTATTGATAGGAAACTTATTTCTGCAATTAGAAAAAAAGATGCATGCAACTATTACTTAAAAAGGGAAATGGCATCTTGAAATGTGTAGAATAGTTCTAGCAAAAGTTATATAATAAAGAACAAGGAAAAGTACCGTCTATAAATATTATATCTTTGAATTGTCCAGGATTTTAAATGAAGAAGTGAGACAAGATATTACATTTATAAGGAAGAGAAAAGCTCCAGGTAATGATGGGATTCTAATCAACATTTTCAAATGCAGGTGAAAAAAATAAAAAAAATTTGGCAAAATTATATATCAAATATCTAAATAATAAAGATGTACCTGATGATTGGAAGAACGTAGTAATAATATTAATATTTTAAAAATATTTTAAAGAATTTATTAGAAATTATACATCAGTCTTTTATCAATTTTATACAAATGTTTTACCAAAATAATTACAACCAACCATAAGAACAAGCTGGATTTAAAAGTTGTTTTAGTACACTGAATCACACCCAAGTATTGAAAGTAATTATAGAAAGAACCAATAAATATGTTGCCATTATCTTTGGATTTTTAGATTGTAAATCGGTATTTGATAAGCATTTATTGAGTGATTAAAGCATTAGATCATCAAGATGTTGATCCAGAATATAGTCATATTCTGATGAATATTTATAAAAATGTGATGGTTACAATTTGATTATGTAATAATGTTAGAAAGATTAACATTGAGAAGAGTGTATAACAGAATGACTCAACATGTCCAAAACTTTTTACAGAAGTGCTGTAATAAGTGTTTTGTATATTAAAATGATATGGTAAAGGAATAAAAGCAAATGAAGATTATTTCAGTCATCTAGGTTTTGCAGATGATGTAGTTGTTTCTGCAAATAATGCTTCAGAGTTATACAATATGTTGCAAGAGTTGTCTGATGAAAATAAGAGAGTATGACTAAAGGTAAACAATTAAAAGGACTAAAGTTTTGTTCAATGGAGTTTCTTAGAAAGATGAAAATAATAATGATGCATTAGAAGAAGTTAACTATTACAAATACTTTGGTCAGATTATTACTACAGATGGACAGATTATGGATGAAATGTGTTTGAAAAGAAAGGTTTTTAATTGTGTTTCATCAGTTCTTACTAATGAATCTAACACTTGAATACTTAACAAAAGAGCAATACAGATATTTCAGACCACTCAAAAAATTAAGAAAAGTTGAATATTAGGGGTAACAAGAAGAGATTGAAAATGAAATAACAATAGAACAAACAGGTGTTAATGACACCCTTGAAAGAAATAAAAAATTGAAGTGGAGATGGACTGTACATAATAATAGATAGACAGTTCAAATCCTCACTGGATTCCAAAAGATTATGAAAGACATTAAAAGACCCCACATGTGAAATGGTTAGATGAAATAAAGTAGTGTGTGGATGTGGGGGGGGGGTCTGGAAAATTTGGAGAATATAAATTAAACATGGAGATATCGTCATCCTGCAGTGGATTGATAATGGCTTAAAAATGATGATATATATATAAGGGCATATGACAAAATATTTAGCACTTTCATCTGCCATACCCATGATCTAAGGATCAATTTTTTTTCCAAATTTCAAGAAATTAGATTTATTTATTCATATGATGAGAATATAAAATAACCATGCTAGTTATTCAATTCTATCATCATCATCAACAACCATTATCAATACATTGCAGGATGAAGGTCTCTCCAAGTTCAATCCATATCCAATCTTTAGCTTCTCTTCTCCACATCACCCCTGCACACTTTCTTATTTTATCTATCAATCTCAGAAGTGGTCACTTTTTGGGTCTTTTACAGTTTCTTGGAATCCAGTTTAAGATTTCAATTGTCTATCTATTATCATATCTTCTAATATGTCTGTCCCAACTCCACTTCAGTCTTAATTTTTTTAATGAGGTCAGTAACACCTGTGTGTTTTCATACTCATATATTGCATTTTCAATCTCTTCATGTCACTCCTAATATGCATCTCTCCATACTTCTTTGAGTGGTTGAAGTCTCTGTATTGCTCTTTTATTACATGTCCAAATCTCACATCCAAAAGTAAGAAAGGGTAAAACACATTTATTAAAAACCTTCATTTTCAAACATATAGGCATATTTTGTTTTAGTATCAAGTTATTGCTAAAAAAAAAAAAGCATTCCAAGCAAGTTTAATTTTATGATTAATTTCATTCATCATGTTTCCATCTATATTAATAATCTGACCAAGGTATTTGTAGCTGTTAACTTCTTCTAACTCATCATAAACAATCTTTACCTTCATATTTTAAGAAAATCCACTAAAAATTACTTTAGCCTTTTTAACATTTATCTTCAGTCCTACTTTCCTACTTTCATCTGATAATCCCTGCAACATTTCTTGCAGCTCTAAAGCATTATTTGCAAAAACAACTACATCATCTGCAAAATCTAAATTACTTAAATAATCTCCATTTACTTTCACTCCTTTAGCTTCCCATTTTAATCCACAAAATACTTCTTGCAGCACTGCTGTAAAAGGTTTTAGAGATATAGAGTCACCCTGTCTTACACCCTTCTCAATGTTGACTTTCCTAGTATCATTATGTAATTTAATTTTTGCTGTTGCAATTTTATAAATATTCTGCAAAATATGACAATATTTGGGATCCATACCTTGATGATCCAATGCTTTAATTACTGAAGAAATGTTTATAGAATCAAATGCCTTTTCATAATCTACAAATCCAAAGCATAATGATAACTCATATTCATTTGTCCTTTCCATAACTTCTCTCTGTGATCTACTGTACTAAAACCACTTTTAAATCCAGCTTGTTCTCTTGGTTGGTACAAATCCAATGTTCTCTATAGATGAGTTGCAATTATCTTAGTAAAAATTTTGTATAAAACTGATAGATCTAAAATATTCATATTAATACTGCATTCTTCCAATCATCTGGTACATCTTTATCATTTAGACATTTTGTATATAACTTTGCTAAAAAAATTCTATTTCTTCACCTGCTTCTTTTTATATATCAATTATAATTCCATCATTACCTGGAGATTTTCCTTTCTTCATAAATTTAATTGCATGTCTCACTTCTTCATTTAAAATTCTGGGCAATTCAGAAGATATAATAGATATAGGATGTACTTGTTTTTTATTACTATATAATTCCAGTCAGAAGTCTTCTATGCATTTCATGATGTCATCTCTTTTTTTATTAATAATTCCATCTTCTTTTCTTATCGCAGATGTAAATTTCCTACCAATACCAAAATGTTGCTTTTTACTCTTGAGACTTTTATTCTCTTCTACAGATTTCCTCACTAGTTCACTGCTATACTGTCTTATATCATTTTGAACTCTTTTCCACACCATTTTACAAAATTTGAGGTATTCAATCCTTATTCGTCTCTCTCACTTTCTTTGCATATATATATATTTTCTTATAAATAATATATATATATGTGTGTGTATTCTATCCTTTTTGATGCATCATTTTTGTATATTTTCATATTTCTTCTTTTCTTCATAAATTCTCTAGTCTCAGTAGAAATTTTATTGGTCAGTTGCTGCTTCTTTCCACCAGCTATCTTTGTTGCAGTTTTTAAAAGTGCATCAATTATTTTCTTATTAATTTCATTCAAATCTGAATCACGTTCAAAATCTACTACTATTTAAAACCGATTTGTAAGTTCTAATTTAAATTCATTAGAATGGTTTTGAAGATTAGGAATATCAGCTGTAAATATTGTTTTCCTTAATAATTTTTGTCTTTCTAGTTTTGCATTAACTCTTAAATCTTACTAATCGATGATCACTTCCTGTGTTAAATTTATTAAGAACATTACATTCTTGAAGTATTTATTTTTTATTAGTCAAAATATAATCTAATTCTGCTGTACCTTCATTTGGATGCTTCCAAGTCCATTTCCTTTTAACAGTTTTCTCAAAAAAAGAATTCATAATATAAAGTTTTTCTTTTTCTGCAAATTCCATAAGTCTATGTCCTCTCTCATTTCTATTACCATAACCAAAATTACCTACAGCACTTTCATGTTTCATTTGTTTACCAATTCTAGCATTAAAGTCTCCCATAACAATTTTAAAATGTTGTTTACTCCAATCAAAGCCTTTTGTATATCCATACAAAAATCTTCTACTACTTCATCCCTATGATAACTTGTTGGGGCATAAACCTGAATTATCTGCATTTGTATCTGCTATTGTTGTATAACTAATCTTGCCACTCTGTCTGATATACCATCAATCTCACAATGTTGTTCCACTTTTTATTTATAATGAATCCTACTCCACTTGTATTTGCAATATTTTTGCCTTTATAGTAGAGTACATGTCCACTTTTTAAATCAATTGTCCCTTCACCTTTTCTTCTAACTTCACAAAGTCCAATAATGCCCCATTTAAGACAGTTCTTCTAATTCAATTTCTGGTCAGTAAACAAATATCAAACTATTATCAAGTAGAAGATAAATATTTAAGGCTAATCAGGTTTAGTCATATGAGTATTTATGCATTGAGTACAAAAGTGTAATATGACCTGTAATCTGATGCACCCTTTATCATTAATGAATGTTTTTACATCTACTTTTATCTTGTTTTTTAGAATTTGTTATTACTAAGAATGAGCTATATATAATATTTGTAAATATGAGTTTTATTAAAATTAGGTCATATAACATCTGACTTGGATTTTTTTTATCATTTTATTTTTGGCAATTTTATATTGCTAAAGCTATTATTATATGGTCAGTGATTTTTTTTTTTCATATTTATCCATAACATCTGTTTCTGATATTATATTTTACCATGCTATTTATCAGGTTGTTTTTCACATCACTTCTTTGACATTTCTCTCTTTTTCTTGCCTTTGCTTCACTTTAAATGATCATCTCTAATATTTTGTTCTTATTCAGTCTTCTAAATGTAGATATTTTTTTACTCCCTTGTCTTCAATAACAGTTATTATATTTTTTCCTACTCCAATTCTTTTTGATTTTTCATTTTTTCAGTCCTTCATATTTTTACTGATCTCCAATAATCTCTGTTATTAATAATCTCTTTTCACTTTTCAATGTTGTCTTTCATCTTTACATTCCATATAATAATAAAACATTTTTTTATCAATATTCCTACAGATCTTTCTTTTTGATAAGGCATTTTTTTCAACAACTGGTCCTAAATATTTGCAACTGTCCATATGTATTTTCTTTTTAATAGTGCTCTTTTATGTAACCAATACTTTCTTTCCATAATTAATATAATGCTTATTTAATGTATTTTTCCATAAGTTTTCTTTTAATATATATTTATTATTTTTCATAATATCCTATGTTATAATGCTTAGTAATCTTCAAATAATGAATAAATATCATATCATTTTGCTAAATACTATGAGGTATTATTGACAATACCAGCTGAGTATGCATCAATAAATTTTATTATAAGTATAACTCAATCCAAAATTTAAAACTTAACAACATGAATTTATTAACTCAACGCAAAACAAATAAATATAAGTATGAATTTAAATACAATTACTCATCTTCTTGGATAATACACAATATAATTTCTGTGTATAGATTTTTTTGCATACTTACAATAATATTTTCTTATGATGGGACTTAAACTATTTTACATGTGTGCTTTATCTACATTGTCAGTACTCATGTGTTTTTTCATCTTTTCCTTCATTTCTCATACACACTTAATAAATTTATGCAATTTTTATATCATAAGAATAATCTGCATAAATCTATGTATATTATTATACATTAATTTAATGCAAATTCAAATGCATGCTTTGCATAATTAATTTTCTAGAGGATTTACAATTTTGGGGGAGATTTTATATGCTTCCTGTCTAACTATAATTAAAAAAAAATATGAACTTTATTTACACATCATAAAATGTACATATATATGTGTGTACATAGGGTTAGATTTATCATATAGTACACACCATCCTCACTCTACAAAATAGCTCATTAAATTGTAAATAAAATCTTTTAGCTTCTGTGGTCTTCTGCAATCTTGCGCACATCTATGTTGCTGTACAGGTTCTTCCTCTGTCTTGTATTTCTTCTTGTTCAGTCTGTCTTGAGCTTAGTTAATTCATCACTGTTGCTGTTGGTTATGCAAGATTGGTTATTGATTATAGATAGTTTGTTTTCATCTGTCTAATTATTTCTTGGAGTTTCTTTCCCTTACACACCTGATGATATATCAGCCCAGTCATCATTTTTTGCTGCTTTAATTCTTCTAATGGAGATCTTATTCTTATATTTTCTGGTTCTAGTGGCTCATTTTGATTGTTTCTCAAATGATTAACATGTCTTAACTTTATTTCCATTTTCCAATTGGATCAATTCTAGTTGTTTTGATAAAACTTTTAAAACAAATACAGATGACGATTTTTTAAAAACACCATGTATTGATATAGTATTGTCAACATTAAATTTTATGTTGTCAAAATAGTTTTCTGTCACATTCTTACTCAGAACCAGTATTCATTTGTACAGAATTTTAGACTCATTGACATTTTGGCAGATTTTTTTAAATAGAAGTACTCAGTATAAAATATTTGATAAAACATGGCAGTCATTAATTCTTTGTGAATATCCTTAATATAAGTTTTATTTAGTGTTTACTTTAAATGCTACACTGCCTTTTCAGCTAAACCATTAGGCTCAGAGTAATATGGGCATGCTAATACAGATGAATTTCCTTGTTAGCTAAAAAATCTTTTAACTGCAGTGAAACAAAACCTACTCCATTATCTGATACTATAGATTTAGGATATCCATGATATGTGAGTTAAATCTATAATGGTATTCACTGCACTTGTTTTTTTAATGATGTGTATTCAGTCCATTTAAAATATGAGTCAATCACAATCAGGAAAATATATCCATTAAAAGGTCTGATGTCATCCATTTGTACCTTTTGCATAAATTGAATGGCCTGTTGGGCAGAATTTAGTTATTGATTGACATTTTTAAACTGCCTGTTTATTCATTCTCGCAGCCCATTCTGGACCATCACATAAATGATCATGCTAATCTTTCATTGTAATAATTCCAGAATGTCCTTTATAAAGCAATTCTAACACTTATTTCCGGCCTTTAGTCAGAATTAATATATCTGTCATTAAAATGCATCCATTGAACATGAATAGGCTTTTGCACATGTTCCATATAGGCTCTGCAACATAATTAAATCAACTTTTAAGTTGTCTGTCTTTAATCCATTTCTTTAGTATTTGATAATAGAAATCTTATTTAGTCCATTTGGCTACTGTACCAATTAAAATGTTCAATTCTATCAAGTCTAAATTTTTTATCTCTATGATTTCTGTTTTAAACTTGGACATATTCAGTAATTCTTGACAGTACATTTGCAGGACCAATTTCTTTATCTGGCTTATGGATGAATTGATAGTCATATAATGTCAATATACTAATCCTTAATATCATTCTTTGACTAGCATGATTAAGAGTTTTATTTATGTTACTCAAAATTCCCAACAGAAGTGGATAGTCTGGATAGATCTTGAACTCATGTCCATTTATGTATTGGTGATTTTTTTTACAGCAAAATGATCACCAAATATAATAATCAATCTAAATAAAATTGAAATAAATAACCAATTATATTTACAGTTATTTAATTATTAACCTGGCTTTCATCTCTTATTGGGACCTTTTCAAGATATAATGTTTGAAAAGGTCTAAAGGCTTGGTTGGTAATTAAATAACTAAATATAATTGATTGTTTATTTCAATTTTATTTAGATTGATTATTATGTTAAGTATATATCTACAACAACATTGTGAACAAATAATTTTTTTATGTATTTGACCATTGTATACCAAAGATTCCTTATCTTGCTGAGTCTTGATGTATTTATGATCTGATGTTCACCACCATAACATTGATGTAATATAACATGCCCTAATCTGTATTCAGAAGTGGCAACTGTAACTATTACTTCTTGGTCAATACAATAATAGATGAGGAGTTATTGAATGCTTTATTAAGCTCAGTTCTCCATTTTCATTACTATTTTTTTTGTTTTACAGTTGATTTCTTAGGGTTATTACATGTAATTTTCTTTTCAGGAAACACTTAAAGAAATGTAATAATCCAAAATACTTTAAATTTTTAATGTTTTAATTGCTTTAGCAATATTCTTAATATTTTCACTATTTCTGGATTTTGATATTTTATTTGTTATTTATTATATACAAATAAGCAAGTAAATAATATTTATGGTAAGACAAAATAAGCATAAAATAAATGTATTAATCTATTACACCAGGCTTTCTATACAGCGTAGGTTTGTCAAAGTAAGACTGAGAGGGAATTAACAAAATGTATTAGCATTTCCACCTGCATACTGAGATAATTAAATTGGACATTTATTTTAATGAATTTGCATGTTTGCATGTATAACCGCTGTAAGTGAGAATCAACAAAATCATGCCTATGTTTTCAAATTAAATGACCAGTGTTTGTTGAGGGGATGCTATTGACTCTAACGTTTATCACAATAATAGAAATGATTTTGTGCCAAGCTGCCTTAACTTTCCATTTCCTATGATTGCTTTTAATGCAACTGATTTGAGCAGTGATAGGTTTAAAAGAGTGCCCTCAGAACTTTTCATGAGCCACAAATACTAAGCTATACAAAGTGTTAGATTTAGCTCTGTTATATAGGTAGACATGTTGATATATTCTAGATTTTAAATTAGTGCATATTTCACTGCAATATCTACCATTGCAAAATAGGCAGTCCTAGGAATGTACTAGCTGAATTTTGTCATCATTATTTATTTTTATATTTACAGTTATTGATGAGTCTATTGAGGGGATAGAGGACATCTAAAGGTGATGTTAAAGTCTTTCAATATAATTGAGATTGTCCCAAAAACTTGTTTTCAATGGTTGTTCAAATGCATTTTAATGCATTTAACCATGTACCAATATTTTTCTAGTTTAGCATAAATTTTATACAAGCATCTTAGCAATTTACTCTCTGTTTCTGTGGTTATCAAGATGTTGTCAAGAAAAGGAATAACTCCTACCATGCCCTGCAACAAAATAGTTAATAGTTCAGCCATTCTAATTATTACAAAAATTTGGTAAAATGTGAACTTTAAATTGATTTTTGGGAAGTACAGCACTTTTTGTAACAATGCTAAGACATCATAAACTTTGTGTACAGAATAGTCCCTTTTATTGATTTGTTAAATGTAACATTGTAGTCATTGCAAAGACAATTAGTCCTATCTGGCTTTAATACTACCACAACCACTATTGACATTGCCCTTTATGACTCTTCAAAAAGCTATAGAATGCCTTTTATAATTACATCATAAATTGTCTCTTTCTCTTCAAACTTTTAAGACAAAATGAATCTTATGTAGTCTAAATGCAATTGGCTGAGCTTTTTCACTAGCTCTGTATCAACCATCCATATATATAATTCTGATAGGCTTGGCATAAATAACAATGAAAAATTTTCACAGATCCCAACTTCAACTGAACTAATTTTTACCCCACACCAAGTTTAAATCTTTTTTTACTATACATAGAGATATATTTTTATTTCTTGAATTAACCTTCACTGATACAGTTGCTATCTCATGCATTTGTTTTGTTTCCACTAACATCAGTCATTACCACATTATTATATTTTTTTTACTATTCCTGACAGAATTTGTTCAATCATTTTGTGATATTAGAGACATTTCTACTCCACTGTCAACTTTCATTCTTACCTTTTGTTCAAAAATACAAATGTCCAACATAATATGGTTATTATCACATCATTTGTCTTTTTTAGTATAAGTTTCTCATATATCAATCCCTCCCCTTTATTTACCATCCAGACATATCTCTTTTTTGTTCTTTTTTACTGTGTTACGACAGATTCATAAGAAATATCCTATTATCTTGCAAATATAACAGTGTTCTTTTTTTAATTTGCAGCTCTTTTTTAAATGGCTTTTCATTTTTTAACAATAGTATATTCAGTCAATAGTCAGATTCCTGCAATTCAAACTCACAACATCTATTTTATTTACAGCAAGTTGGGATTTTTTGAAACTCTGCTGTATTTTTCAATAAAATCTTATAAGCTAAACATTTTATTTGCACATATTCATTTATTAAATCAGGTTTTCTCAGCAGAACTTGCTTAAACTTATCATCAATCATTCTTCACAATAATTTGTCAAGAGGCATGTTGTCCAGTTCTGTATTGAAAATGCATTCTTTAGCTGGTGTACACAGTCCCACATAATTTTGTATTTTCTCACTTGGTACATGACTTCTGTTTCTGAATCAAAGACAATGTATGAGTTTCAATGTGGTAATTTAAAATCTATGCTTAACTTCTTTTTTATCTCTTGATAAAGTACTTCTTCAGGAGTTTTAGAGCTGCAGAGTTTGCCATTTGCAGTATCTCTTTACTATACATACATGTTGTCATTGCTCCTTTCAGTTTGTCATCCAATAAGCATGCATCTCTCTGCATGTTCAATATAGATTTTCCAAGCCATGGCATTTTAACATAAAATTTGCTAATGGAGCTATTATGCATACTCACAAATTTCACAAACTATTAAAATGAACTAATCAGCTTTGCCTTGACAATTTTTTTCCACTATTGACACAGATTTTCATGAGATGTACATTGTGCCAGAGAATATTTTTGACAATATCAGCTGAATATAAGTAAAACTCAACATAGAATTTAAAGCTTAACAACAGAAGCCAAAACAAATAAATAAAAGTATAAAGTTAAATACAATTAATAATCACTTTGGATAATGAATAACTTAATTGTTATGTATATATTTATTCTGCTCATACAAAATCTTATCTTATTATGGTGGGAATTAAACTACTTCCCAAGAAGACTTTGTGTAATTGTCCATACTTGCATATTATTTCTCTTCCTCGTCTTTGCTCATGCATGCACTTTGGATAGGCTTATGCAGTTTTTATACTAGAATAAACTATACAATTTACATACATTATCATACATTAGTTTAATGCTAATTTAAATGTATGCTTTGCATATATATGTTAATTTCTAGAGTGTTTGCAATTTGGGGGATATTTATGCACATTCTGACAGATTATATGAATTTTATTTACACAACATAAAATATAAATATATATGCATGGATTAATCAAACAGTACATACCTTACACCCATTTTTTGTATTTCTTTATCTATTTCTTCAAAGTCATACCAATATGAATTTTAAATTATAGTTGGTGACATACAACATCTCCGCAATCATCTTTTTTTTAATCATACATTTCTCTGAATTTCTGATCGATCTTCATTTAAATTTATTTTGTTCATTATATTTCCCTTATGGATAATCGATAAATTATTATCCCCTTACATTTTCAATACTTTCCATAAATATAAATAAAATACATTTGCAGGTTTATCCTGCATGATTTTTATAATTAGTAGATCGTTGACATATCAACTTGATTACATAAGATATCAACCGAGTGATAAATAGAATATTTTAATAATGATTGTAGAGGTGTTGTAAACACTAGTTTATAACCATGCTAAAGCTTCACCAGTAGAAACGACAATTATATAAAATTTCAAAAATAAGAGTCACAAAATTTTTACAGTACTGTAAAATATTTTTTTAAAAATTCTTCCAAATACGAGGAAGTTTGTATGTATGATCACGTTTATTGATCCAACTTGATCATTTAGTCTTTCAATTGTTTCTTAATATTAAGTATGTTAATATTAGCTATAAATATAATTAATTATAAATATTAATTATAAAAGTCAAATTTAGATGAACCTGCAATGTATATCATTTATATCTGTAACCTGTGAAAATCTTTATATCATTATTGTAACTCTCATGTCTAAATTTACCGGTGTTGCTTTAATTAATGGTAATATTTTTCTTTATTATGTTTAACAAAATATCAGAAGTCATGTGTAATGAATACATTTTAAAGTGGTTTTAAAATGTTAAAATAACAAGTATAAAGATAATATGTGCTATTACTTTATTATTTTGAAAAATAATATTATGATTTTAAATAAAACAAACATTGTTATAAAAAACAGTCGCGATTGACTTGGGGGGGGGGGATTCATTGCTATGGAACCATCAGAAGCTTTCCAATCTTGTCTGCTTTCCAAGAAACCATGGGAAGAATTGTAACACACACTTTAATAACGTGTCTTGTATTAGATAGAAGTAAAAAAAAATTTGTAAAGATTTTTTTAGGTTAATATCATGCATTTTATAGAGTAGAAAATCCTGCAGGATTCTTTACCTGATCTTTCCAGTAATGTAGCCGAATATAAAGCTGTAGGCAAAAAATATGCTGTAAAAATTATTCTTGATTCTACTAATCTATTCATTATTATTGAATGCTGAAGAAATATTTGATAATTAATTGCTATAAAAGAAAAACTAGTCATCTAAAGTGATTATCCCATAAAAATGTACCTCTATAAATTAATCTGTGAATCTATCTATTTTAAATGCTCATAAGAAAATTGCAATGGAAACTCTCATAAGAAAACTGCCTAGGAAGGAACCAAAAGAGGCTACAATATTATATTGCCTGCAAACATAGAAGTTTAATGATTGATAGGTTATATCCCCACATATATATACAATATATATATATGAGCTCACAAAAACCTTAAAGTAATTCAACTGAACTTTGTATGGCTATCCTCAAAGAGATTGTAAGTTACAAAGATTTTTTTTCCTCTCACGTGTGATCATCATATAATTTTTTTAATTGTAAATATGTAAATATTTTTTATAATCATTCTTTGATTAAAGTTATTGTTGTTGTTAATAATTTTGTTTGCCATTTTTCATCCAAACTAAGCTGATTATTTATTTTGTTAATGTAATAAATTATTAGGTGGAAGGCGGGAACGATCAAAAAATATAATTAAATGTGTATAGAAACTTGTTTTTATGCATATTCAATTTGATCTTACTCGTGATTATTACCAACCTGTCAATTAAAAATAAATTGTATTCAGTCACCACATCATATACTCAGTCGCTCGTTAGTTGTCTTTAAATTCCTCTGGATGAAATTTTTAATTTGCTATAATATTATATTTTTTATTATTTAATTGTTAGCTGAATTTATAACTAATTGTTTAAATAGGGTGCTTATCATTACATGAGGGGGGGGTTGTCCAGGATTAACTTGATTAAACTAATAGGGATTAAACCCACTTTAGTTTTAAAATACACATTTTTGTTATTATTAATATTTGGGGAAATATAAATTAGTCATTGTAATATCAAATATAAATATTTGGTCGGATGAGAAATATAATCATTTATTTTGTTATAAATAAAAATAAATCACTAAGCTCATAAAAATTTTAGTCAAAAATAGTGATAGAAATAGATTGATAGAGATAATAATAATATGCTAATAAATATAATAAGGCATTAAAATTAAAGTACCTTGCAGTTTGAAAAAGTTGTATGATGAAAAGAGTGGTGAGCATTTTAGTTATTAAATAAAAGAAATATTAAAGTTTTATATACATTTTTTTGATTATTATCCAAAGTTAGTAACTAGTTTTTTTTAATTATAAATTTGGGTATATAATTACCCGAGTTAAAGCAAAAATGGAAACTTAAGAAAGTAAAATTGTGACTCATGACAGTGAGTTTAAGAACATGATAATGAGCATATTCATAGAACTGACTAAAAAAATTAAAACACAAAATAAAGAAATGAAAGAGAGCATGGGAAGTATGTTTAAATGAATGGAAGAACAAAACACAGAATTGGATTAAAAGTTTGGAAAAACAAAGTGATGATTTAAAACACAAAATATGGAAATTAAAAATATGAAAAGCATGTTTAAAAATCAAAATACAGAAACTAAAGAGAACATGGAAAGCATGTTCACAGAAATGAAAAACCAAATTGAGAGTCAGGCAAAGAAAACAAAAAACAGAAAAATTAACTGAGTAAATAATAGGTTGGTTGAAAAATCATTAAGTAGAATTAGAAAGCAAAATTGGTGAAGCAAGTCTCAAAGTTCAATTGAATAAAGGTGATCAGCATAAAAAATTTGAACAATTACATGGGATAGTTGAAGAGGTAAAAATAACGAATAGACAATGGATTGATTCAAGCAATGGTAGAAATCAACTACTTGACTCAAGCAATTGAAAATATTCAGATAAAAAGTGAGAGTCAAATTGGAATGCAGGAAGAAATAAAATAGATGTTAGTGAAAATAGAGCTAGATATGTCTAAGTTAAATGAAGCAGATAAAGCTAGTGTTAAATGCCTGACTGCATTAGTTAAGAGTGTACAATATATTGATGATCTAAATAATTTTAACACAGAAGCAAGCTTTGGAGGATGATACTTGCATTATAGTTGACAGTGCGTCTCAGTTTACATATAATAAAGGTAGGAGTGAAGAAAGGTTTGATTTGAAAAACAAATTAAATATTAAAAGAATGAATGATCAAGAAGATAATTTTAATAGAATCAAATATAAAAGTATTTTGTTTGTTAGAGTGTATAATAAAAGTACTAGGAAATAACCCAGATTAAAATTTAGAGAACTAGAAAAAAGAATCCGGAGCTTAGGCAAATAATTAATCTATCCAATAAGAAATTATATTCAAGAACTCTATAAATTATATGAGGATGAGAGTAAAAAATAAAGCTAGAAAATACAATATAAAATATTCATTTTTTCTAAAAACGAATCAGTTACTATATGATAAATAAAAGATATTACATGTCATCCCATGTGAGGGCCTGTATATTGATTAAAAAATATTTGGACAGAGGCAAGGTTTAATTCTTCTATGAATAAGAATGATCTCTAAGTTGATGATTCTAGACTTGTTAATGAACACTTAATAGAGAAAAATGGACAACTAATTTATAAAGTATGCACTACAGAAGAGATAGACAACACTGAGCATCAAAAAAAAAGTTTAAAAAAAATCAATGGTATTGTTCAAATGCTAAAACAATAGTTAAGAAAAAGTCATGGCAAATAAACTAGGTATGATAATAATGTTCCATTAAGTATTGAATGGTTGTTAAACAAAAAAAAAAACAGAAATTTTGTCTTGAAACTTTAAATGTTGATAGAAGTTTCAGAATTATATGTGTCATATTTAAATCAGGCTAATATACAAGTTTCATAGTCTATGATCCAACAATATCAATAAATGAATAGTTGAAGAAAATTAAATGATTGCACTGTTGATTAATCATGTATAGGAAAACACTATATAGTTAGATATCAAAATTAGTTTTATGAGTTTATTAATGGTTGATAATGTTGCTTTCTGTATTGGTGATGAACAGAGAGTCTTTCATTGTTTTGAGATTATCGCATTTTATTGATTTCTTATCTCAGCATTAATTCCAACCATATTATTTTTATATTTATCAGCTTTTAAGTCTCCAAGGTTATCTAAGCATAGATGTATATTTGTCAGCCTCTGAGTCTCAAAAGTAAGCTAGGTATAGACTTATATTTGTCAGCCTCAAAAATAAGCCAAGCATATTTTGATATTTGTCAGCCTCTAACTCTCATAGTAGAACAAGGCTTTACTTAAATGCATTCTTCATAATATGATTTAATTGATATTATATTTGTTCTCAAGATAGCTCTCAGGCATTCATATTGCACAATACACTCACTGTCAGTATTCATATTGCATGATACACTCACTGTCAATAGAGTATTTCTTTATTCATCTCAACATTGTAGGCAGGTGATCAGATCCAATAAATAATTTTGATTGAACTAAGCAAACAGATTTTTATATGAATACTAATATACTGGATTTGTACAGATGACCTTATTTATTATGTTCAGTGTGACATTATGATAAAACTGAAAGAAATTGCCTTTTTGTGGAGAAATAAAATTGAGCGATATTTATGGCTAAATCGACTCTATTTTATTCATAAATGGATGAAGATCAAATTTAACCGTCATGTCTGAGTTTACAGGCATTGCTTTAATGCTGATATTATTTGTTATTATGTATAATAAAGTATCAAAAGTCAATGTAAACATATATATGTAGAGTGACTCAGAAGAGTAAATGTATTTTTTTTTTATCAATAATAAAGTTCTTTTTGAAACTAAAGTATCAAAAGTCATGTATAAAGAATAAATTTTAAAGTGATTTTAAAATGTTAAAAAAACAAAGTGTAAAGATAAAATGTGTTATTATATTATTTTATTTTAAAAAATAATATAATTTTAAATAAAAGAAACCAGTTGCAAATGACTGGGGAAAAATAAAATTAAAGATAATGCTATGGGAATCAACAGAACCTTTCTAAACTCATCTGCTTTCCAAAAAACTGTGAGAATAATTGTAACATAGTTTACCAACATGGCTTGCACTAGATAGAAGTCAAGAAAAATTTTTAAGATTTTTAAGTTAATATCATGCATTTCCCCAGATCTTTCTAGTATTGTAGCTGAACAGAAAGTTGTAGGCAAAAATATATCTTAAAAATTAATCTTGATTCTGCCAATCTATTTATCATTATTGACTGCGAAGAAATATTTGAAAATTAATTGCTATAAAAAGAAAACTAGTCCTCTAAAGTGATAATCCTGTAAAAATGTACTTCTATAAATTAATCAGAAGAAAATTGCAATAGAAACTATCATAAGAAAACTGCCTAGGAAGAAACCAAAAGAGGCTACAATATTATATTATCTGCAAATATTAAAGTTGAATGATTGATAGGCTATATCCCCACATTTACAGATACAAAATATATATGTGAGCTCACAAAAACCTTAAAGTAATTCATCTGAACTTTCTATGTGTATCCTCAAAGAGATTGTAAGTTACAAATATTTTTTCCCTCTCACATATGATCATCATATAATTTTTTTAATTGAAATATTTTTTATAATTATTATCATTACCATTCTTTGATTCAAGTGATTGTTGTCGTTAATAATTTTATTGTTTGCCATTTTTCATTCAAACCAAGCTGATTATTTATTTTGTTAATGTAATAAATTATTAGGTGAAGGGCAGTAATGATCAGAAAATATAATTGAATGTGTATAGAAACATATTTTTATGCATATTCACTTTGATCACTAATCATGTCTAGAACAAATCTGTCAATTAAAAATAAATTTTATTCAGTCACTACACCATATACATGGTTACTAATTAGTTATCTTTAAATTCCTCTAGATAAAAAATTTAATTTGCCGAATATTGTATTTTTTTTTATTATTTAATCGTTAACTGAATTTATTACCAATTGTTTAAATAGGGTGCTCACTGCTACAATATATATATATATACAGCAATACTTTTACAGAGTAGATCTCGTGGCGTTTTGCTTGCTAGATATTAATGCATTTTTCTGCTACCCGTGTATTGTTTTGTAGCCATAAAATCTGAGTACCTTAGTTTTAAAAGCTTTACATATACTTCAGTATTACAATATAAAATTTGATTGTTTATTAATTTATTTAATGTTATGAAATGTAAAAAATAGAATTATTCAATAAATTGTTCAGTTATAAAGAAGGTTTCGCATGTGTATTTTATATATATATTTTAATTCATAGTTTTAGTGATTTTCTCCTTTTTCGAAAACATTGAAATCCTACCTGATTTTTTTTTATGTATTTGTGAGTGTCTACGATTCATTAATATTTTTAAATATTTTGATTTTCGTTATTTCATTTTTATTAATGATTTTTTAATCAATAATCTAACCTTTATCTGATTAGAAAAATTAGGTAACATTTATACCGTCATTCAAAATCCATCAGTCTGCAGAATCTTCACAGATATGTAAATAATCTCTAATCTCATTTTTAGTGATTTGAAAATTAAAATCACAATAGCAAGACTTAGCAAATGAGTGAGGCTAAGGCAATCTGTTTTCCATTTGACTTCTTTAAATTGATAGAGCATTATGAAATTTAATTACAACAATTATACAACCCTCTGGAGAGTGATTAGTTTTTGTAGTGGGAGACCATTATTTTATGTTGCAGTTATATATTTTATATATATATATATGTATTGCCATCTCCAAAAGCAGTAGGTGAAATTTAAGAAGCACATCAATATCTTAATGTACTTTAACTCATGATTTATTATGCAAATCTTGAATCTATAGGATTTAGTAATCACTAATATTTATTTGTATTTTATTACTTTTTTTTACATTGCAAAGTTAATAGAAAAGCCTACATCTCAGCGGCAAATTTAAACTTCACATTTTATATTATTTTTATTTTTTAAAAGTAACATCATAAAGAGTAATAAAACAAATAATTATTGGGTGTTACATTTTTATGTTTAAAATATAAATATATGTTAAAACATTGACTCAGTTGTTAGATAGATAAATAAATGAATGGATAGATAAATAGGTAAATAAATAGATAGATGGATGGTTGAATGTATAGTTGGATAGATAAATAGATAATAAAACATCAAATCGAAACCTCAGTATTAGCTTCTTATAATGGCATAGTAAAAGAAGTCAGACTTCGTGTTTTTCAGATGGTTAGAGCAGTTTTCCATTTTTGTTTTAATTCCTGGATTAGATCATCTAGATACACATATATTAGCCAAACAATATTAGATGATTAACTAGGTTTCAAAAGAAAAAAATAAATTACAAAAATGTAATTTTCAATATGGATTTGAATCTCAATTTCAAATTTGTAAAGCAAATGTGCTAACTATTATATCATGAACTCTTGTTTTATATGCAAAAATATATATAACATGGATAATCAATCACAAAAAGTCATATTAATTCAATTTAATAATAAATTAAAATCGCCTTTTTTTAAATTACCACTTAAAACTGATTATATTTTGGTTGAATTATATATTCATACAAAGTACATTTAGAAACAGTATTAAAAGTCAAATGCATATCTGAAGCTGATATTCAGTTATATCACAATTTAGTAATTATTAAGATTAAATTGTAAGAAAATAAAATATAAATCCAAGAAATATTGTCCCATTCATAATTGAAAGATTATAAATATTTTTAAAACATGTATTAGATAGAAAATTAAATGATATGAAGTAAATTCAAATAGAAGAATGAAACTCATAAATTTAGTGATTGGCTATTTAAGAGATGCCCGCCATTTTCTATGTCTTCCTTACATAACTTGCAAATCAAATCATCCACATTTCTCCATTTATGTGTAAATTTCCTTGTTGCTAATGATCCTGTTGGAGCCTTAAACAGTAAACTACTTTCCTTGTTATTATCATAAATTAACTCACACCCAATATTCTGTTTACTTATATATATATAAACTCTTTTTACTCTCTATACAAGTTCTCCATTTGTCCAACTCTCTATTTTTATTAATGCATCTATTCTTCTATCCCAGACCTTGCCACTATATCACTCTATAATTCTCATAACACAATCATCCTCCCTTTTGTATAAGTATACTGATAGAAAGTATTTATCCAAATATTCTGAATACTGTACTACCTTTCTCACCCATCTTGTTGCCTGCCCTTTACTCATAACCCAATTAAATACTATTTTGGATATTCTCTTATTATTCATAAATTGCAATCTATTAAACATTTTCATTTTACTTTTTGCATCTCTCATATAAAAACTTGACCATCCCATTTTGCTTTGAATTGCTTCCATTGATGAGCACACATCTGCATCTAATGCATGTCTTCCTACTTCTCTTTATATTTTTTCTAAGTAATCTAACATCCCTTTACTAACACATAATTGTATCATTATCATAAGTTAACCCTGATACTGCCACTTCCTTCCATAGAATATTAGCTACATCATATTTATTACATAAAAACACTGTTAATGTTTTTATCAGTCCCTTTCTTTTTTTCACTTCATTTATCAATTTTTTCTCTATTCATACAAGAAATTTCTCCGATTACTTAAGTCAATTTCCAAATAGTTATACCTATTCACCACATTTAATTTTATATCCCACAATAAAAATTCTTTTTCTTCTCTTGGCGCAGCATTTATCATCATTACTTTTGATTTTATTCACTAAATTTAATCTCTATCTTTTTACCCACCCTTGCACACATCCTCAGCATAACTCCCATATCTTCCCTACTTTCTGTGCACAAGAACATATCATCAGCAAATAAAAACCTGATAATATATACACTTCCTTTCCATCTATTAGTGGTATATCTAGCTCTCTTTTTAGTCTTTTTATTGTTCTCCCCATTTCTCTCAAATTAATCCCATTCCACTTTTAACTCTAACTGATTCTATACTTCCTAATTGATAAGTATAGTAATTATTTTCATACAATCTCTTAATAAGATCCACTAAAGCTTCATTCATTTCCAAATTTGTTAAACTTACCCATAATCTATTTCTATTTACTTTATCATGTGCCTTCTTTATATCTATAAAGACCATATATAAATATCTACCAGTATTTCTACCCATATCTATAAGTTGTGTGACTACAAATAAACTATCTCCTATATGCCTATCTTGATTGAAAACCTATTTGTATTTCCCTCACTATATTATTTTCTTCCATTCATTTTGCCACCCTTTCGGCCACCATATATGCAAAACTTTATAAATACACTGATGTTACCGATATTGATCTATAAACTTTCTACAATTCTTATCCTTTACTTTAAATAGTAGCCTTACTCTTATATTATTCCAGTTATCTGTAAATTATCTCTTCTCTGCCATCTTATTAAAACATGATAATAATTTAATTTTATCCTATTTCCTAAATTCATCACCATCTAAACCTTTTGCCTTTTCACTTTTCAATTTTTTCTCTGCATCATTCAATTCATTTTCTGTAAACCTAATATTTCCATTACTATATGCTTTTGTTATTGTCATCACTTTGTCCTTCACATCTAACATATTTTCTATATCATTTATGCACTTATTTAAGATTGCCTCTAATTCTTCTCTAGAACTACATTCTTTTTCTTCATTCTCTAGGAATACTATTTCTCTATTCTCCTACATATCTTCTTTTAATATATTTCCAAAAATTTTTACTACCATCTCTTCCACTTTTATTAATATCCTCCAATAATTTACTATTTAATTTTATTCTCTCTCTATAATTATCTATTTTAGCCAACTTCTTTTTAAAAAATATTTTTCCCATGTAATATTAACATCTTTTTCCCTTTCTTTGTTTTTAATAACATATTTATATTCCCTGCATGCTTTTTGCCTCTCTTTTATACTTTTACTAATTCTCACTTTTCTATTACTTTTATTCTTCAGAATATTTTCACCTAAAATCCTATCTGCCACTTTTTCTACTTACCACACCAGTCCTTATATTCATCCCCAACAAACACTTCCAAGATTTCTTCTACTTTTATTTTGTAATCTTCTAACTTATTCTTATCATTCATTCTCCATCCACATCTTTCACTATTCTTTATACTTTTATTACAACTATCCATCACATTACTATCCATTTCTATTATAAAGAAATTATGATCACTATTACATACTCTCTCTTCATTATCAAACACTAATTTTCTGTACTTTATTCATTCTTTCTTCACTTATACATAGGTATAAGTTACCACCCAATTCTAAATATGAAATTTATTTCTATGGCAAAACTTTATTTAAGAGAATTGATATTTTATTGTTTAATTAGCATTCAGAGCATAAGCTGTTAATAGGAGTTTTGTGTAATTGTGTATCTAGAAATTTATAGATTATTTAAATACAAATAGAATAACTTTTTTAAAAATAGTTTATTAATATGTTCCTCATCAAATATAAATATGATTTGTTATTATTAATACAGGTAGTTAATTAACACCTTAATTATTAAATATAATTTTACATCATCATCATTTTTTACTACTATACTCTAAAATGAAGCTCTGATTTCATTCAAATGTGATATTTACAATTCAGAGTTTTCTTTTTCTCATATGTCCAAACAGCTTTATTATCTTACTATTCATTTCACATGTGATCACTTTTTAGGTTTTTTACAAAAATGCAATCCCATTTAAACTTTAATAATCTATGTTAGTATTTCTAAGAACATATCCAATGAGCTATATTTAACTTTTTATCTCTTTTTTAATAATTATATAATTAATCTTTTTATGCTTTATTGTGAAGTCTGCAGTCTCTGCATTATTCTTTTATTTAATGCCCGAAATTTTAAGATTTATAAGTGTGGTTTTAAATAAAACCATTTTTAATAGCAATATGTATGTTGAGAGATGATGCTAAAAATATAAATATTCCAATCATAGCAGCATACTCTTCATCCAATAATTGAAATTACTTACATAGGTTGAAAAGGAATTGATAAAAAACAGAAAAGTTACTTATACATAGACATTGACAAGTCACTATTTCATATCCAAGTATTAAAGTATATTAGTGACTGTCAAACCTTTAAATATAGATCAATTGTAATGAATATGCAACCTTTACTTTCTTTACCAATAATTTTACTTCACATAGTCATTTCATTTTTCTAAACTCCAAGTAAAACTGTTCATGTCTTCATAATATCATTATCTCTTTATATTTATTCTATGACCATTCTTACCTAGATTTTGAATTTTACATATCATTTACCAGTAATGTTTTTATACATACAAGTACTATTTTTAGTATTTACACTTTTTCCATTTTTTTTTCTGACATTTTGCAGACATCTCATTGCTAACAAAACACTTATAGCATTAGCTTTGATACTGCTAGTTTAATAATTGAATGTAAATGCTTACAAGCAGAAAGGGGGCAAGTAATGAAGTTGTGGAAAAATAAATATAAACAAAGTGATTATACAGAAAATGGCTTTTTAATTTTTATGCTGGGTTTGGTCATATAATGGACAAAGATAATGTTGTGGAAATGGGATGGAGCAGGATAGAGAAGAATATGGAAAAAACTTACTATGGGGAATGGAAAGGGAAAGTAAGGTGGCTAGCAGGTCTTTTTGGGCATAGTAGCTGAGAGATTCCTGATTCCAAAAAAGAAGCCATAGTGTATCCACATCACATCACATATATAATAACAGAACCAAAATAATGGTTGACATATTGGGATCATTATAATAAATTTTGAATGCAAAATGCTATAAAGAATGATAAACATCACAACCAAACGACTATTATTATAATCACATGATTATTTGCTTTGGAAAAATATTCTGTTGTCATAAAACACAGATTCTAGCAAATCGCTTTATGTATACAGATAAATATGCTCTTGAACATACCTTGTGCTTCTCCATTTATCTGTAAATTTACATTTTTCTTTTTTTTTAAAATTCCATTGAGCTCTAGAACTCTCGCCTTACCAGATTTACTTAAACATTCTAATAAATGATTACATACCCCCCCCTCATTTTCTTTTACTTTTTCGATTTGATTATAGTGGAGGCATTGCACAAAAAATTCTGTATTATTAAGTTGCCTGTAATACCTGTAACTAGGCCTCTCAAATGAGCAGTAGTTAGAAAAATTTCCTACATTATAAATTATTTCAAAACTCCATTTCGAATGGCTTAAGCAAAGTGGGATAATCTATTCAGTTGTGCTCTGTAAGTAATAATATTTATCAATGTAAACAGAAAGAAAATTTTCTGAATCAAGATTATCATTTTCTAAAAAAAATCAACAAAAACAAGTTTCAACAAACAATTTTAAAACACTTTAAAAAGATCCTGATTAGTGATATCTTATTTTAATTGTTAAAGAATATTTAGGCTATTAAATTTTAAATATTTTTTATATTGTAATAAATGAATAACAATTAAAGAATATGTTATACTTAATTATATCTGTATGATTAGATTCATGTAACTATGTCAGTAAATGGAGAATATCCTAAAAGTTCACTTTGTAAATATCAAGTGAAAGTTAAAATTCACATTCATTTCAAAAAATGTGTATTCGATTACTCAATCTAATACTGGCGTGGTTTGCATTTTTCAGCACTATTTTATCCATTTTCAATAACTACACACCAAACTGAAAAGCACATTCGCATGACGTTCTGCACTTTAGTAGATTTTGGCACTTAAAAATATATAAGCAGAAGCAATAAATATTAATAGAATATTTATCTATTAATAAATTCAAGCTCTTTTTTTTTAAAATCCACAATGTGCATCATTTACAAATGAAAAAGATACTGGTTTGATAATGAAGTTATATATGATAATGGAAATATATTACATATATGTCATACACCCCCCCCCCCCAAAAAAAAAAAAAAAAACACCTAATATTAGCTTGTTATTTATTTATTTATTTATAGATTTTCTGTTTAAATTGCTCAAATTCCCTATTCACCTTTTCTCAAATATTCTTATAGTTAACATTCAAAATATCTACTAACATTTATTAAAAATATTTAGCTCATTTTTCAATATTTATCTTTTCATTCGTGCTAGAGTATCAATGGTGAACATACTCATTTCCCCCATATTACTTAGTATATATTACTCTGTGCTTGATATATTAAATTACTGCCATTATAAAATATACCAATACTTTTGTTAAGAAAGTGGATTTGCTTTGTGGTTTGGAACAAGAGACTCTAATTAAAAAAATATAATGACATACTAAATTCAGTAGCTTGTTACTGCATTCTATATACATATTTTATTTGCAAAGATTAATTAATATAGTTTTTCTTCCAAATCTGTTTTCCAGACATTCAAATATTTTGAATAACTTTTCCCAAAGACATCCAACTATTTTCAAATAATAAATATGTCATAGACACACTTAAATACATCGTAGTTCATACTGACATAACATCATTTTTGTTTTTTAGTAAAATTAAATACTGAGGTTCTTTTACATTAGTATATATACTGAAGCAGTAATCTTAGCTTAAGATTGTGCTTCATGTTTCTACTTACTAACACGTGTTCAAACCCCTATATCCCATCCTGCTCCTTTTGTCAGTATATATATTTCATGTATATATTTGAGATGCGCACCTAAATTTGTAGTTTAACTTTCAATATTTATTATTATTGATTCTTTTTATTAATTATTAGTTCTTCTTATTAAAATTATAGTTGCAGCTCAAATATATATATAGGAGCAAAACTTACTAACAAAATATTGATGTTTTTGTAAATATTTTATTATATGTCGTTTTTAGCTTTTTCTTTTCAAATTGCTTGTTTTTCTATAAATTATACATTTTTTATATAAAATCCAATATGGAAGATGCAGGTGTTGTTTAATTGTCTAAATATAATTAGGGGTTGGAAGCACTGTTGTTTTAATCTGGGAAAGGTATTTTTTAATTAAAGTTTTACTTAAGATAAATGGGATTAATTAAGATTAGATTTACTTGTGTTAAAAACATGTTGTTAAATCTATTTCTAATCTAGAAATAGATTTGAATTTATTTTTGGCGTTATCTAACAATTGCATCTTGAAAACAACTGATAAGAGAAAAAGTATAAAATGACTAAATTTTGAATCACATAGTTAGTTATCAGTTACTATTGAAAGAAGATTAGCTACGCTAGTATAGATGATGGTTAACATCGCGGTAAATCTAAACAAATGATGTAGCAGTCAATCCACCCTCTTGCTGACCCTGGTGGGTCATCTTCCGCGGCCATAATATTCTGCTACCTTCAAGTGAAGTAAAGGCCCGATGGAGAACTTTTAAAATACATTTAATAGAAACTTGCTGTCACAGGAAAACTTGCAATCTTTTAAATTGAACTCTTAAACTGCAAGGTAAATTATTTCAAACCGCCACCATTGAAACTAAATTTAGTCTAAATAATCTTTCAAGATCTCTTCTCATGTAGTTTTTAACTTTGCCTTTTTTTATATATATATCAATAACATGTAATTTGCTCTTCAATAATTTATATAAATTTAATTCTCTCTTATATGCTCTATAACGTTAGTGGGTCAATTGTTTGTAATTATTTATTACTTGATTATATATGTATGGTTTTTTTTTTATTAATTTGCTAATCTCAAACAAACTGGCGATTTTTTTTATTTATAAAAATCTTTTGTCATTTTTAAGTAAAATTCACGAAGCAAGTTATTAACGTCCATTTAAAATAATGCATTATTAATTTATACAATCGCCAGATTGTTTTACGTACCAACATTTTATTTATGTTCGAATATAATATATATTTGTTTAACTCTGAATTTTCTACCGGTGTGAATTCAAAGTTAAAACAAATTAACGCTTTGAAATCTTATAAAATATTATTTATTTAATTCTAAAATAAGGTGACTTAATTGTTTTATATATATATAACTGCTAGTTTTTTTTATATACTCTTAAAATGTATGCTTGAAATATCAACTACCGTATTTATATATTTCAGTTATTATAAAAATCACGAAAGTGGGATTTATTTATTTTAAATATCAGAAAAGGGATGGGGGTGAATCTTTTATGTTTCTTTTGCTAAGTCAAATTTTAACGTATATTTTATTAAATCTAAATATTCCCTATATATATATTATAATTGCATTGATGTTAAAGTATTTAAATAAAGGGTCATTTATTTTGAAGCTGTAAAATGTATTCAATGTTTTTTTTTAGTGATATCATTCATTGCGTTTCTGTCATTTAGCCTATCTTCGTGGTTTTATATATATATGTGCTTCTTAATCTGGGGGTTACGACAAATTCGAACCCATAGATTTCTTCTCAAGTCTTGTCCTGAGGATAGTTGAAGCAAGCTACCCAGGACCATTTATTTCGTATAAAATGCCTCTGGCTGTGATTCCCAAAGTCTGGCACATGCTATGCATATTCACTTCGTAGACAAAAAGCCTCTCACGTCGGTAATACCAGCAAAAGTCTGGGTCACGTTATGCTTATCTACTTTTCTCTAAGCACTACCCAAAATGGGAGTGTGGGATTTCGTTTTCATCCAGAAGCACGACCTTTTCCTTTTAGTTATTCTAGGCTACTATGTCAGCACTGCAAACTTCTTCATATTATTATTTCTTTTGCTTCATGACCCTGTTTTAATGCTTTAATATTAAAATTAGCTTTGTTTAAAATATATATAAATGCCATTTCTATTACATTAATTTATTTCAGTCTGATTCAGTCCCACCATCGTCATTTATATATTTATTTAAGAGTATCTATGTGCCTTGGGGAAAATAAAGCGTTCATTTTATTATTGTTGTTAAAATAATTTCTCATTAAATATTATGTCATTTTCAAGTATGTTTTCAAATAGATTCAAATGTTTTCAAATGTATTTATATGTATAATGAATTTCCGAACGATCCCCTGGTATATATTAGTCGCCAGGTTTCTGAACCATAAATCAAAGCGTTAATATTAATTTTGTGTAACTTCTTTCTAATCTGATTGGCATTTTAATACTAGACCCACCAAAGATGTGTGTTTATTTGTAATATATATTTAGCTAATAAAGAGCATATTAGAAACTAGCGTGAATGACACTATATAATCATCTACCGCTTGCTCATTCACGCACATACTAATGTACTTAATTTATAAATGTATATAACTAAATTTTCATTATATTAAACTATCTTTTATTGTTTAACTTATTTGAGTAGTTCGAATTCCTTTTCCTCCACTTCTTCCACATATATTACAGCCATACTTATGTATATTTTAATATAATCATAATTAATAGATGTTTCATTGTCTTCTCAGCTTTGCTAGTCGGCCGAATTAAGATTAATTCTCATGAGCCATAACTATTATGTTATTCATTAGGTGTTCGATTTGGGACTTAGAGAGTGGGTTCGAATCCAGGCTGGTTCCTGACCTAAATCTTGGGCTTGACTGGGTTTGAAGTACATTTTGTGAGTTCCAGCTCATGTTAGATGGATAAACATATTTTTACCGGCTCAATACCAACTATTTTAACTGTTACCACTAAATCAGTAATTCATTTCAATAATCACATCATTATTAAAAAATTCGAATTTTGATACTTTGAAACAAATCTATATTTATTCAGAAAAAAAAGTCAATCTTGTGGCTCTTTCTATCAATATCATCTTGCTGGCTATACAATTCTATGTACTTTTAATGCAACTGAGAAAAAGAAATTTTAAATTTTCTGTTTTACTGTACTGAATTACAGAAATATAGGAATATAATTATTATACTAATATAATCTCTTTCACAGCATTTATTCTTTTTATAAAGTGGTTTCTGCTATTTTGTGTTCTATGTTGCTTTCCCAAACTTATTGGAACATCCTCTCATCACCTGCAAATTTACAATTACAGAATCTGTGTTGTTGTTTTTTTTAAGATGTCATTACAACATTTTGTTATCATCATTTTATAAAATTTGTATATACATTGGACAATGATCTTTTTTATAAAAAATCAGCAATAGTGCTCATGCACAAATAAGTATGAATATTCCAATTCCAAGAGAAAAAAGATAGACAAATAATAATAATTGTGCAGTGACAATGCAATTCAATCTGTGAACCACCAAGACATCCACATATGGAATATGCTGATCTATTTTGTTTATTTGATATTTTGCAAGATTATATTTCATTCTAATTTACAATAAACTTTATTATCTAAAAGTCTTCAAATATTTTATCAAATTGCAGCTCTCCATTGTAATCCATTCTCAGCCCTAACTTTGAGATAATCTTTATAAATAAAATCTTATATTGTTCATGCAGTAAAAATGTAACTTATGGACACTATAGTCTTACATATAATAAATTGAATAGATTAGTGATTAGTCTTTTGCTCTTGCCTTCATATTTATAAAATTTGATGGAGCATTTTGAAATAAAAAATTTCGAATCGTGTTAAATTGATATAAAGAAGTATCACTTTGATACAATAAATTAGATAAAATAATAGATTCACATTCATTTAATTTATTTTCATTAGTATTTCACTAATGAAATACCATGTCTTTTAACTTGTAAAAAGCAACAGCAGTATGTTAAGTATATCATATCTCAAAATATGAGTGTTTCTTCCTATTTAAGAAGATGCAAAAATGCTTTCATTTGACTCACACCTTTAACTTGGTAACCATCAAAGCCAAAACTTGATCAAGAGTTTTCTTCCATCACTGGTTGATAATGTATTTGGGATTTTTAAGCATTAACTGCTAAACCAAAGTCTTTGTATATTGCAAAACATTTGCCATTTGATTCAGTAGCCTAGTATGATCATAAACATAAACCAAAACAATGAAGAGTTTGCTTTTTATACTTCCAATCAATTCAATTTAAAAACTCTACTATTAAACCTGTATCACATTTTTTGACCCCTAATTTATTAAGATGTCTGTAAACAGTTCCAAAGAGCAGTTATAAAAATTGGAAACAAAGTTGGGACTAGTACACATCATTTAACATTAATTTTAATTTCAAATGCCTTATATGTTTTGTCAGTAATAATAATAATACTTCCTCTTTTTTCATTATGCAGATGTAATTTGATATAAACAAATTTTGGTGAGAAATCAACCTTTTTCTTAATTTAAAGTGTTTCAATGAATTACTGCTTTGAACTTACATATGAAAATTTTTATTTGGCTTCAAAATACACAATGAAAAAATACATCAGACAAATGGTTTTTTTTTTTTAAAGAATTTACTTGTCAACCATGTTTATGATAAATTACTATTTCAAAATTCTGTGCAAAAATACATACAGGATACAATAATTATCTTGGATACTATCCCTATACACAGTTCATATTCATATATTCATATTCCTCAATAATAAAAATTAAATGATGAAAAATGGTGATAAATAATGTTTTTTTTTCATAATTAAACTTTTTTAAAAAAAAAATAATCAAAAAAGTCCAGCAATATTTTATTTTTAAGCTATACTTTTCTTAAATTTTATTTTTTTAATTGATAAGAACATTCTCAGTACATCTTTATTAATCTTACATTTTATAAATACAGTCAAAAGGTTCACCCAGTAATTAAACTTAGGTAAAAAAAACTAATCTTTTTATAATCTGTAGTATCTCTTGAATCTGATGTTTAGTAAAATTTTATATTAATTCTCTTGACTGTTTATGTAAATTTAAAATATTCAAATCACTGCAGTTCCATAATACCTATTGCCTATAAAACATTGATTATGGCTTTCTTTTTTTTTTTTAAAAAAAAAAAAGATTCATGTACAACTGACTTTTGAAAATCTAATTACAACCCAAGAAACATTGCTTAAGAAATTTGTTATAGAAGTCATTTCCATAATATAATGAGAATATTATGTTATAATGTGAATCATTTTTTGTTAATAGCTTAGAAATGAAAAGCTAAATAAAATATTTGCTTTGTCCTATTATCCTAAAATCAGAGTGCAGTTAGTTAAAAAAATAGCAGTTAAGTTAGGATTAATTAATACCATACACTGAAAAAAATGTGTTAGCATTAGTGAGTCATCTTCAGTCTTCAATGATAATCAGAAAACATTTCAAATTCATTAATAACATAAAGCTTGTTTATAAATTACTTTTATTACTTCTACAATTTGTCATGCGTTGGTGGCCTAATGGTTAGCATAGCTGCCTTCTAAGCAGCTGGCCCGGGTTCACTTCCCCGTCAACGCATTTGACATATGAAAAAAAAAAAAAATTAATAAAAAAATGATTTGACAATCAGTTTTTCTTTAAGAATATGAAAGAAAAAAAAATGTAACTAAATGCTTCATTTTGCTCTTTTAAATTTATAATAAATATAAGAACTATACTTATTGAATATGTATTGTTTATAGGTAACTAAATTAAATTTTATTATTTACAGTTCAAGTTCATTATGGAGAGAAATGGTAACTTAAATAACTGTTGTTTTATTATTAATATTTAGATTTTATATATTTAGTCCATAAGGGGTTAAATATAATAGATAGTACTTCTAAAAAATTTTGGACTCTAATAAATATAATCCTTGAATAAATTAACTTTACTATTTCTGAGTTATGTAAAATTTTAACTATGCAACCTAACATATTAATAAAATATCTTTGTTAAATATGCTTGAATAATAATTGCTACGAGAAAATCAATTAATTGTTTTAATAATTGTTTAAAGTCAGAATTTGACAAGTTAGATTTGAATAAAAGTTAGTTCAACGTTTTATTATGTTTTGAATTGATTGCCTGAAATAAAGTTTGTTTTGCTATTTGTTAAAATATTATTGTCTTTAAATCCATTTAAAGTAGTAGTTACTAAAATATTAGTTTATTCATGTAATATTTATTTGAAAGTAGAATTTATTGGGTTAAGCTTAAGAAAAGTTGATTTGAAATAGATTTTATCTTAAATGAATTTCAGTGAGTAAATTTAGTTTTTGCTCTCATTTTAAAATACTACTTTTTTTAACTTGCAGTAAATGATATAAGTCCCTTTAATCATTTCCTATTATAAATATGTATGTGTGTTAAAAGACGGAAATTTTAAAAAGATTATTTAAAAGTATCAATTATCTTTAAAAAATAATATATCTTATAAATGGCATTTCAATATTAGAGTGATTTAATAATAATCTCTTAAGAGATTATTATTAAATAGGTAAAAAGTATTTATTTTAAATTAAAAATATATACACAGCAGCTTTACAAGCAGTTGTCCAGGGTTAGCGGGTTCGTTCCCGGCCGATGCTATGACACATAAATATATATATATATATGTTTTAAATTAGGTAGATAATTTTTATTAAATAATAAGGATAAAATTAATTATTTTCACTCTCTAGACGTTATTCACATATGTCTTAATTAATAAAAGGTCAAGGTCAAATTGATTTTATACAATTGATTTAATAAAAGATTAAAGTTGCACTAATTTTAAAAATCCCACCCCAATATTAATTGGTGATTGATTAAGTAAAGTCATGTGACAAACTTTGTATTAAAATAAGCACACACATATTTTAAAATAACTCAGAAAAATAAACTTTCTTCTCAGTTCTTCTTTTCTGTTCAACTTAATTAATAATTTTTTAAAGTTTATTTTAAATACTTATTTTTTTTTTTATCTGTAAGTAATGTTGAGCTTGAATCCTCTCACATCATTTAAACAAGTCTACTCTGCCAGTATACTTTACCTGCCCATAGATAATATCTCATTGGAAAATGCAAAAAAATGTATTGTTTGTTATGAAGGAAATTCATGAGTGATCTGATGATGACATCTACTCAACACTGCTAAGCTGGAAAGTTATAAGTATGTTTAATTTACCATTTCTATAAACTTTTAGTTAATTTTGAACTTTTAACTATAAAACCATTTTATTAACACTTCATCATTTAAAATTTTAAATTAGTTATGGAAGCTAATTGCCAGTACACCTGGATCTCATTTTACGTGAATTTTTTAATGCAATTTTGAAGTTATGTGATTCATGTTTTTTCTTAATATCTTTTTATGAGGGTTTCTTTTATGCAATAAAGAAGTTCATATTTATTTAACTTATTTTGACTTGAAATACTTTTTTCACAAAAATATAATGTTATATTAGAAGCTAATATTAATATGGCCTGAAGCTATTTAGAATCTTACTTGTGAGTAAATAATAATAATAGATTTGTACTTACAAATATAAAAATGTTGCAATAAATATTCAAAAATTTTAAACTTTTAAAACATATTTTGTTAGATATAATATAAATAAATACTTTTTTACATTTTTAAAAATAATCAGACATAATGAAGTTTTTGTTGATTTTGTAAACTGAAAATAATCTTTCTAGAAATGATAATGTATAAATCTTTTTGTTTTGATTGCGATCTCATTTTTTGATATAGAAACAAAATGTGAACATTTAAAATTTATTTCAGTAGTAAACAAAAATATCTATCAAATGAAGACAAATTTATTATTTTCTGATAAGTAAAAATCATTTAATTATAGATTTTATATTGATGTGTGAGACAAAGAAAAAACATCAGAGTTTGCTGCACTAAACAACCTCTTAAATTCCAATGAGAGCTAAATAGTTGTATGTCTGGACATCACAAGCTTTATAAGCAATTAGTAAAATCATTGTCTCAAAGTTTAATCACTGATTACATTGTCAACAGAAAAACATTAACACAGCACAAGACTGACAATGGCACTAGTTATATTTCCTCTTGTGATGAATCTGATTTTTTACCAGTTCACAAACGAACCAGATATTGTCAAATAGTGAAAATGATTAAAATATATATGAAAAAATATAAAATTAAATACTGTAGTTAATAAAAAAAGTTTGTCTTGTATCAATTTTTTTCAAATATTTGAAATTTTTTATTAGTCATACTTTATTTCCTTTTTTTTTTTATGTGAATTTTAAAGTAATTTTTCCTTGTTGCTTTGCTTTTATGTGATTTTTGAAAATTACAGAACATATTTCCCATTTTTCAAGGTAAGTTAAGTTTATTTTTGTGCAATTTTTTTAATGCGAGTTTTCTGCAGAATCTATCTACCGCATAAAATGAGACCCAGGTGTATATTATATGATATTATCTATTACATTAATCTAAATGTTTTACTTTAAAAGAAAAGTAATTTATTAGAACAATTTAATAACTGAATTACAGTTATTATTATTATATCATTAACTATTTTTGAAAATCGGTATATCTTTAATTAACCAAAAGAATGTGTTAATGGGTTCTTTTAAAGTTATTGCTAATTTAAAAGACAAAATAAAAAAACAGTAATTTTAAATTGCTTTATCTAATTATGATAAAAGTAGATGTTATCTGGGTTGATTTTTTTAATATTTTGGAAAAGACACTATATATCCAAATTACCTCCAATGCAAATAAGATAATATATTAGCAGTATCATAATTCATTCTTTCATAACTCATCTATTCATTTATTGGAAGGATATTTTATTGCTGTACATAAAAGAGATAATTTGAAATTGCTTCATGTCTTAATATTGCTAAAATATTTCAATTTTATTAAGGAACTATTTATTACCTGTTTATTATTAATCTTGTTGTATCTGTTCTCAGCGCATCTCCATTTAAAATTAAAATTGCAGACACTGTTTTTAAGAAACCCCTACTTTTAAATGTTTGTTTGTTCATTTGTTTCCTTTACATTAATAAAATGGTGCTATATATTTTTGTGAAATGGAATAACAAAAGGTCTCCTCAATTAAAGAGGGTTATTTTCATTTTATTAACTGCTTCTTCTTATTAAGCAGTTTTGCCATGCATCTTATTTGATTGGTCAAAATGTTTTCTTTTTTAATGATGTAAAAACTATAAGCATGATGTCAACAGAAATATGAGCATTTGATACATCTGGGATGTAGCTTTATAATGATGTCTTTTAAAAAAATCCAATGAAATTTGAATTTTTTTCTGAACAGACGTATTTAATTATTTTTTTTTTTATCAATTTTCTAATTTCCACAAAGCAATAAAGACAGAAAACTTTTATCAGCCTCATGAGTTAGACAAAACATATTAAAAATATGCTGATCATTCACAAACAAAGCCTTCCATGGAGTGTAAACATAATTGCAGAATATCAGCTTGTAAGTATACAATTTTAATTTTTTAATGTTTTGAATAATATTTTACTTTTTTTTTTAATTATTTGAAACATGATTTAATTTTTATTGAATTGTGTTTGTATTGTTGTGTGTGTATACAAATTCTCTAATATTTATTTATGCTCATATGAATTCATATGTACAGTAATTTTGTGTGTTCTAATCCAAGTTTAAGGCAAACTTATTTTATAAAAATAATGATTCTCAAAAGGTCTAATAATTTATTATTTATTATTATGTTTATATGATGTGTTTGTGTTTACTCTTGCATGTTTTATAACAAGTAATGATTTACAAAAATTAATAATCAAATGTACAGAAAGATTGCATATGCAGGCAAAGAATAAATTCTGATTCTTGCCTATGCCTTGATACTCATGCTGTGGAGTCACTAATTTTGCCATATCTTTCATCACATTATTTTCAAGTCTATAGCTAACAAATGGACTATATGCAAATAAATTATATCCATGTGATACAATAAATATAACAAGATAGCATCACTGGTGTGCATAAAGAATATAAACATCATTGGTGTGCATAAAGAATATAAACATCACTCGTGTGCATAAGAATATAAACATCACTGATGTACACAAAAAATATAAAATGAAAAGATGAAACTCATTTTATCAGTGATATAGACAATAGCCTACAATTTTTAGTTTTAGATAGACAAAAAGTCAATTGCTATGATGACAAATGCATATCCATCTTCTGGAAATGATCTGTTTGTATCTTTTATTAGGATGAATCTTTTTCTTATAGATGCCTTTGAGATATATCAACTTTTGGGGTACAAGATAAAAATGAATTATTATGCAAATACTTTTAGAGATTCTGAAGCTATGTAATATATCAGATAAAAAGTATTATATATGGTTTGAAAGATAATTTTGTGAGGAATACAAAGAAATTATATTTGAAGATGTAATTTGAACTTAGTTAATAGTAAATTAGAAATTATGAACAAACAATAAAGTAATAATTATGTCAGATGTTGAAATTTCTTTTTTGCCTTATTTTTTAAATGGTAATCACTATTTGTCTTAACCTTATTGTTTTTTTTTTTAGTTTTTCTAGTTTCTATCAATGTAAAGTTTTTTGCTCTAAATTATTAAAACTGAATTTATTAAACAAGGCAAAACTCTCCATACAGTAGTGTCATCCTGTGGCAATCAGAGTAATCAATGGATTCCAGAAGGCTTGTGCATAAAATCCCTATCTAGTGCCTACTCATCCAATATCCCCAGACTAGTTTCTGGCTTGTGGCCTTCATCAGTGAGAATCCTTGGATCTGAGAGCACTGCACCTAGATCTTAGGATCTAATGCAACCCTCCAGCAGCCACCTTTTATCTCCATTTAACTACAAAACTATGAGAATGAAATTGAAAACACAATAATATTTTCAATCTAAGCTCAATAGCTTGTATAGTCATATGGATCTGAACTCAACCATAGTCACCACTATCCTATTAGGCAGGATTGGTGTTAAACCACTAAAAATCACATAATCACCATTTTATACTAGCACATAATTGTTATTAAACAATGCAAAACTCTCCATACAGTAATGCCACCCTGTGCCAACCAGAGTAATCAATGTATGCCAGAAAGCTTGTACATAAAATCCCTATATAGTGCCTACTCATCCAATATACCCAGACTAATTTCTGGCTTGTGGCCTTCATCAGTGAGGAGCCTTGGATCTGAGCACTTAGGATCTAGTCTGGAAATAACGGAAGAGTAAACCCTAGATAGGGATTTTATGGACAAACCTTCTGGTATCCATTGATTACTCTGGTTGGCACAGGGTGGCAATACTGTATGGAAAGTTTTACCTTGTTAAATAACAATTATGTGCTAATATAAGAGATGGTGATCATGTGATGTTTAGTGGTTTAACACAAATCCTGCCTAATAGGATAGTGGTGGCTATGGTTGTTAAAGAGCCAAAGACACCAAAATGTATGGGTGCTAAACTGAGTTCAGACCAATATGACTATAAGCTATTGAGCTTAGATTGAAAATATTATTGTGTTTTTACTTTTGTTCTCATAATTTTGTAGTTAAGTGGAGATAAAAGGTATTTGCTGGATGTATGCATTGGATCCTAAGATCTAGGTGCAGTGCTTTCAGATCCAAGGCTTTTCACTAACAAAGGCCACAAACCAGAAACTAGTCTGGGGATATTGGATGAGTAGGCACTAGGTAGGGATTTTATGTACAAGCCTTCTGACATCCATTGATTACACTGGTTGGCATAGGGTGGTACTACTGTGTGGAAAGTTTTGCCTTGTTTAATAACAATTATGTGCTAGTATAAAATATGGTGATCATGTGATGTTTAGTGGTAAAACTGAAGTTATTGTGAAAATTGTGTCTCAGGTCAGTTTTTTTTTTTTAAATTCAATATGGCACCTGGAGAATCAAGAAGTTTTAAACAATGAAAGAACATTCAACCTTCTACTTAGTTAAATGGGGTAAAACTATAATGGATATTTATTATTTTATGAATTAATATATGTTTATTGTTATTAATAGTACAGTTATATTATTTATGCATATCTAATTATTATAAAATATACAGTATGTTATAAGATATTTTTATAATAATATACATGTTGCCAAGTGATTTAATAAGAAAAATATCCAGGTAAAAAAATTTTAACTTATAAATTCTGAGGTTCTCAGAATTTATATCTCAATATATAGGGGAGTTGAACTTAGACTTTCACATGACCCTCAGCCATCCATGCTATCTCATACTTCTGATACACTTCATCACACACATGTCAAAAAGATAAATAATAACCAATATATGTATTTTGTGTTAATCCAGCACTTGTCAGTTGGTCCAGATTATCATCTCCACACATGTATACAATCAAAGCTCAGCTTATGTTAAGACAGCTAATCTTCATACTTTAATGGACATGCTTCAAACTATTTCACCTCATAACTCTTCAGCCATCCATTTTCATTAAAAATCTGATGATTGAACACTCAAAGCTCACCTTGGTGCCAACCTTCTCATTTCAATATGATGAAAATGTATTCATGTGCACTGGGTAAAACAGCTTTTCTATATTTGATATAGGCATGAATGGAATGTTTTGAAAGTCAGTGTTGAATTGAGATAACTTTTAAACTATTTAATATTGCTTTGCAAGTATAATGCATTGGTTTGCATATATTTTTAGACCAAGTATATATATATATTATTGTGCATATAAACGTATGCAAACTATCTTTTCTATTTATTATTAACAAATTCATTCCTCGTTCATTTATTAATTGATTTCAGCATTTCGTTGAATCGTTTGAGTTACTGTTGCATTTGTTAAGTGCAAACCCCCCCCTCCCATGATAAAGAGAAATGTGACTGAATAGCTTTGCCACTTCCAGGTCGAGTTTACCTGGGTGCCCATTTATCTATTTAGTATTATCCATTTTGTATTTAGTTTTAAAGAATTAATCCTGTATATTTTTTTATATGAGAATCATTTAAGCATGTCCATGTATGCAATTGTTTTTGCTAACTCTACTACAATTTAATTTTAGAGTTGTTGCTTTTTATTTCACCCTTATATGCATCAGTAAATTGAATTCCTATATAAAATTATTTTTGTATAATGCCTAGCTATCTTTTCAAGGTCATTAGAATTATATATTCACAATGATATTTAAATTTCGCTGGTATTTTAGTTTTAATATCATCTTTAGTGCCCTGTGTATAGGAATATATATCTGATATTATAAATGCTAGATATTTAGTATCTTAAATAAAAGTGAGAATTTCTTAAACAATGTAAATGTCATAATTATAAATTTACAGAGTTTACTTGAAAGAGAATATGTTTTATTTAAAAATAAACAAATGTTTATGTCAGTGATAATCTGTAACATTAAAATTATTGTCTATGGTAAATATTTTTATTGTATTAAAATAATATTATATTTTAAATAAATATTGGTTTTGTTGCCATCATCACATTCATTATTCAGAAAATCAAATTTAATAAAGTTTTATTAAACATTATGGTATCTGAGGGTATATTTAAAGTCATATTAAATTTGCTTATTTAATTTATTTATCATTTATTTTACACCTGTATTATTGTAAAATAAATATTATGTTGATATATCTCTATTATATATGTGTTTAATGATGTAGTGAGTAGCATAAAAGTATCCTTTCTATCTGCTGCATTATTTTATTTTTAATTACTTGGTACAAAACTCATACATGTAGATATTAGAATATTGCATCTATAAATTGTATAAAAATTCATATGAGAAGAATTTTAAAATATTGGAAGAGTGGTTTAGTGATAGCCTTATGATTATCTGAAGTATTCAGATACTTACATATTTTATATTTTGACTTTTTCATTCATACTAGAACATGAGATATAAGATTACCAAATCATAAGAAGAGAAAATGTTTAATTTGATAATGTTCAAGTGTTTAGCTCAATATTTATTTTTTTGTGTCAAATAAGGACATCAACCCTGAAATATATGTGGATTCAAATTTAATATGAACCTGAGATTTTAATAATAACTTTAGTTAAGATTTTGATAAGAACCTGAGATTTTATTATTTGTATTGATAAATTGTATTTTGTCTATAAAAGGACTCATAATCTGTGGTGTGTAAAATTCATAGTAGTACCAGTGTAATCAATTATTTGGAGGGTTACAATTGTTGTGGGTTTTTGTCAGCCAATAAAGTAGTCTTTGATCTTCTATTCTCACCATTTTCAGGGTTACAATTTGGTTCTTTGGGATGTAAATGTAGTCACCTGATTATATTACATAGTAATATTGTCAATATGGTGTCTGCTCAATAAAACAAATGAAAATGTAAATCGATGCTTAATACCAGCTGAAGTACAGTTATCATTGTGTTCAAGAAAATTTATTCTTTATTTACATCAGAGATTTTTTTAAAAAAATGCTTATTTAAATACAATATATATGTGTGTGCTGGAAATAATATAAATACCTATGAATAAAATCACTAATATTGCTAAACATATTAAAGTATAATATCAATGTTTTAAAACTGGAGAAGTATTCATTAAAGAACACCAAAATCTTGATTTTCTACACTCTTAAATATTAGATCCTTGTATTACCTGTTGGGCTCATTTTATTTCGTGTATTTTGACAAAAGTCTTTATTAAATTCACATCATGCTTATATGCATATTATAGTAATCAAGGATTATATTACATTATGATGGATGGAATAACAATGATTTTGAAAGGAAATTATGTCAATGGAAAAATCAGATGAGTCATATAGAAATCAGTATCTACTGGCATATCACAAATGGGACTTATGCTACAGAATATTAAAATTAAATTGAGAGACTGCAAAACCTCAGGCACTCATTACTATAACAGCCAATCAAATCGTAAATACAAGACAGAGAATTTAAGAAGAATAGGGCAGTCCACCCTATTTTTTACTTGTCTTTCTATATATCTAAGCCAGTCTAAAGTACTTTGTATTATGTGATAACTATCTAAATTGACTAACATACACATATGCTTTTCTAATAAAATTATATTGTTAATCTAATTAAAATAAGTTTTAATATTATTTAATATTATTGAATATTTTAATGAATTATGAAATCTTAAGTGCCACTGGGCTATGGATATTGAATATATCATCATCATTGCAAATTGTTCAATTCCACATATAAAATTGTATTATATGTGCTTGAAAGGTTAATTAATATATATATTTGCCAGCTAAAATATAAGTGACTAAACATATACATAATTAGAGAAAATAATAACAATTAATCAAAATTATAAATAAGTATTAATGAAATGTTGCCTGAATAACTTATTTAGATTTTAATATCGCCTTAATAATAAATCATAATAAGTTAAAGATTCTTTATAAATTTTGTATTCCTTTGATATAATTAACATCGATACATAGTTTCCTCTAGTTTTGAAAATAAGTCTGTTGTTTAGCATTACAATAAATAACACTTATGCAATTATTGCACATTGAGATTTATTTCTTTAGTATGTTATTAATTTTATTTGTTATTTGTCATTGCTTGGTATAAATAAATTATCATTATTCAGTAAAACAGAATTCCTAAGTTGGCTTACTTTAATTAATTAAGAGCCATAAATATAAGTTGTCTTTGAAAGAATATGGACAAATGGGTATTAATTAGTATATGGTTTAACATTATTGTTTCATACCCATTTTAGCTAATTAATATTAAAATCATTATCTTTACATTACATTCATGAGAGCTAGCATTCTTCACCATTTTATTTTTTTCAAATTGTACTGGTACAGATTAGGGACTTAAAATTGAATCATATAAAGTCTTCTCATTTAATTCACTTCAAATTTCTTTATAAATTTGAATTTAATTTGATTTCAGTAGAGACTTTGTCTCTTGGGCATTGCACCCTTATTCCTTCCATTTATTCTGGTGTAGTTTTGTCATCCAACTGTGTTGATCGAATATAAACTACTGGCACCTAAGACCAGCAAACTGCACAAAGGCATTTTTCATACAAGACATCATTGGCTATTTTGATAACATAATTAATGATTCTATTAAGGTGAAGGTAAAATATGTTTTTGAATGTTTGATTTATACAAATATTTTTTTTACATTTTTGTGATAGTTGATAAATTGCACATGCATTCTTTATTCAATTTATCTATGGAAGTCCCTAGCCAAGACATGGAGTCTGAAACCATGTGTTCAGATATTATAGAATTCTCAGTCAGCAGAATTAAAGACAAATTCCAATAAAAAATTTGGAGTGTTAAAGGCAGATTCTAAAGAATTGAAGGGTGAATGTAATAATATGTTCAACACTTCCAAGGCAAGATTCTAAGAGTTTAGGTATGATTTTGATGCTAAATGGAAGCAATCTGAGGAAGGATGTGATTCTAGATTTAAAGAATTAAAAGGTGAGACAAAAAGAATTAACAATAAATTAGATCTATCCCAAAAAAATTTTGAGAAAGAGTTTAAGATTTTGGATAACCATATTAGTGCTCTTAAAAGAGACTAGGAAGAGTTCATAAAAAGTATGATAGAGAAGGGAGATAATAATTTTGAAAGAAAAAATGCAGGCTGATATAGACTACATAAGAAATAAAATTCATGATATAAAGATAAAATTAAGCAGAAAATCAAAAACTGTTAGGGAGACTGGACTCAAAACCAGATTTAGCTTGTAAACTAACTCCAACACTTTAGAAGTTGAAATTAAATATTTTCAAAGTAGTAGTGGTCTGCACATAAATTCATAGAAGTTAAAATGGTGATAGATGCTAAGTATGTTATTGTAGATCCTAAGGTAGAAGAACCAGTGATTGATGAATTTGATGAATGTCTGGAGAAACTTTTCATTGTAGTAATGTATACAATAAAACCAAATTTGCAGCATTTCTTGGAGATAGATAAATATATCCTAAATTATTTTCTAGCTACCAGAATGAATTGTTCCCATAGTGTTTGCTCCAGAATGAAAAAATACTCTTGTTGTGACTGATATAAGAAAAATTTTAACAAAGTAAATATGATTTTAAAAATGTAATCCACCATTTTGTGATAAAAGTGATGATGAAGATAGCAACATTTTTTTAAATATAGCACGATAATTTGCAGAACAAATCCTATATATCCTAAATTATTTTCTAGCTACCAGAATGAATTGTTCCCATAGTGTTCGCTCCAGAATGAAAAAATACTCTTGTTATGACTGATATAAGAAAAATTTTAACAAAGTAAATATGATTTTAAAAATGTAATCCACCATTTTGTGATAAAAGTGATGATGAAGATAGCAACAATTTTTTTAAATATAGCATGATAATTTGCAGAACAAGTCTTATCCTAAAAAGGTATTCTTTGCCCATTTTTAGTGTTTCAATAACCATTAATCACTGGCATAATTCTAGTCATGAATGTAAAATAAAGGTACTGATTGTTAATAGGTGTAGATCAAATGACATTGAAAAAATATCAGTTCACATGGTATAGGGATATAATATTTAAATGCAATTGCAAACTTGAGTATGATGTTGACTTTATGGGAATTCATTTTAGTTTTATAAGGGATTTATTCTACAAATCTCCCATCAAATTTTATATGCCTACACATTTTTGTGTTAAGTTTTGTTTAATTATGGATGAGGTTACTTGAAGTGTCAATCTAGGTTCCTTATTGTTTCACATGTAATTGAAATAAGAATTCAGTTAAATATATTTTTTTAGTTCCAAGTTATCATGTTTTAAATACTTTAAATTTTGAATAAACCCATAATTTAAGAACTTCCAAGGTTTCTAAAGTTGATAAGTAAAAATGTAAAATATTTTGCCATATACCTTATGAAAGTAAATATCATGCTTATTGTAGAAAGGAAGTTAATAAATTATATGACTTTATGCTCATAGAAAGAATTAATGATCACATAATATAATCTATTTATTTATTATTTTATTATTATTCTGTGTGAAAACATACTTAGGATTTGAAAATACTCATTTTATTGATTTCTTTTCCAGATAGGTATTTTAGGCTGGTCAGGTGATATATACAGTTTTGTAGGAAATGACCAAAGCAAGCCACATATTAATGAATGCAAGATATCTAAGGAAAAGTAAATAAAAGATCCCTAGCCTGACTTTAGTTAGGTGATGACATATATTGTGATGCAATAATTTGTGTTGTTGCAATTAGTTAGCATTACTACTAATTATTATAAGTTTTAGATAATAAGGCTATGATGCATGTTAATCTCATAAATCACTAAGACAACAGTATACTTGCTAGAAAAGATACATTAATTACTCATGGTGAATGAATTTTTGATAGGTAGAGGTATAGAATGCAAGGTGTCATATGTGTGCTAACTATGAATTAAGATACTTGTATGGTTGAGCCTTTTCTTGGAGGAGTCAATAAAACTATAGATGTGTGATGGTGCTCAAAACTTTATGTAGGTAGATGGTGAAACACCAATCGTAACATATCTTAAACTCAATACAGAGTAGTTGTTAGAAAGGAATCTCAGCAAAACAATAATCATTGATGAATTCTGTCTCTAGAAGATGATGTTCAGTAGAGTTTTCCTGAAACCAAGGATCCCTGGTCAGTTTAAATTTGATACCTTTTCTGATAATATATCTGATACACTATCAAGACTAATTAGCATTTAGTTAAGTTGCTTTAATGTTAATGGGTGATATCTATGCAAATATTTTCATTGTCATGGAATAACTTACTTGAGTATAGCTAATGTCATTGAAAGTATATTTTTTATGTTTAGCCTTGAATAGAACTATAAATAATTTTTTATGAATATTTTTGCTTGAAGGCTGATGTTTTAAAATAGCTGATTTAAATAAAACCCATGGTTTTAGAAGCTTTGGAGGTTAAAGGGGGGTATTTTCGATGTATATAGTTCTAAATTATTTTTTTTCTTAATGGGAGGTTATATATCATATTAGTATACCCTCAACTCATATAATGTATATATCTATTACTAAAAAAATGTTTATTTAGATTTTAGATCATTATTGTATGGAAACCGTTAAGTATTGAGTTGACAGTTTAGATGCCTTTTTTAATTTCACTTTGTATTTGCATTATCATAGATAAGAGTTGAACTACGTTTTGTCTATTTTTAAAGAGAATTATTGTCAACATTCTAGAATATAAAACAATTTGTGTTATTTCCTTTATCTTTTAAAATAATACGACATTAATTTCCCTGAAAGTAAAAACTATTTAAAATTACAATTAATAATTTGTAAAGCGCATACCTATTATATAAGTAATATATATTAAGGCTATAACCTTAAGACTATGCACATAGTCTTAAAAGGCGCATATATGTTTGCTTTAACAAAACAGTGACATATCTATATATAGTAATCTTAAACTTTGAGTTCTGATGAGCAAATAATGAATGACATTTTTTTTAAAAATCAAACAACAATTTTCTTCCAATTTTATTTTAGTATGCCTTGTAAGAATAAATGCACAGTTCATTTTATTTTATTCATAATACAAAACAACATGCACGAATGTTTACCTTTTTTTTAAAAAAAAGAAAAATATTTAGCCAAAATAATATTACCTGTTTAACGTGTATATTTTAGTAAATGACATTAATAAACAAGTAATAAGTTATACTCACATATATATGAATCAGTTTGTATGTGTGCAAATAATTGATTTTTTAAAATTTATTTGTTTATAATAATCATTCAATTAATTTTCAAGACAATCAATTTGAGCTTATTAAATAACAACAGCGATAGATACTACATCAGTCAAATAAATTATCTGGAAGCCCATGTCATCAAGCAAAAACCCTGCATTTTAATTTTTTTATTTTCAAGTGTGTTCATTTCATATATATATATATTTCTTATTTCAAAAGAAATGTTACTTTTAACAAACATTTCTTTCATTATTAACTGCAATGTACATATTCATGAAGACTTTTATTAAGAGACTATACAACATGTCCTAAGAGTAAAGTTGACATCTGCTCATCAAAATAAATGAAAATATAGCTCAAAGCTTAATACCAGGTGAAGTACAGTTACTGTTGTATTCAAGAATATTTATTCTTTATTTACATCAGAGATTTTTTTAAAAATGCTTATTTGAATACAAGATATATATTTGTGAACTGTAAACAATATAAATACCTATAGATAAAATCACTAATATTGCTGAAGATATTAAAGTATAATATCAATGTTTTAACACTGGAGAAGTATTCATTAAGAAATAATATAACAAAATCTTTATTTTCTACATTTTTGTTACTATATCCTCGCATTACCTATTGAGATCATTTTATTTCTTGCATTTTGACAAAAGTCCTTATTAAATTCACATCATGCTAATGTGTATATTATAGTGCTCATGAATTATATTACATCATGATTGATGGAATAACAATGATTTTGAAAGGAAATTATGACAGTGGAACAAATTGGATGAGTCATATAAAAATCAACAACTAGTGGTATTTTATGCTTCATATGCATATAACTAATGGGATGTATGCTACAGAATATTGTATTATGTGATAACTATCTAAATGGATTAACATACACAAATCCTTTTTTTATAAAATTATATTGGTAATCTAATTGGAATGAGTTTTGATATTACATATGGATGATTGTTGCTACACAGAAATTGGATATTTTAGTGAATTATGAAATCTTAAGTGCCACTGGGTAATGGATATTGAATATATCATCATCCTTGCAGATTGTTCAATTCCAATCATAAAATTTTATTATATGTGTTTGAAAGATTACTTAATATATATATTAGGTGGTGATGTGAAAGAATTGAAATAAAGAGTATTTTTTTTTCTCACTGAGATAAAGAAATGGTTGGGGGGAAATGAAGGGTAGTTTTTTTTATTAAACAAATCTTGTTGGGGTTGGTATGTCTTTTAAAAAAGGTGAGGTTGTTATGTATTGTTTTTCATAAGTCTTTAGAGTTCTTGAATGTATATTTGAGAGATTTGTTTATGGTGTTCTGAATGAGTCAGATATAAATATCTATTGTAGGTGGGTTGAAGATTTTCTTGAAAATTATGAATCTGATGAAATTTAAAACATTGAGAGTCAGTGTTAGATCTATTCTATATATCTCCCACTGAGATAGAAACAGAAATCAGTGATCTGGGAGGAGAAATGAAAGAGGTATTTGTTTGTTATGTAAAAAAATCTAATTGTTGGGTTTGGTATATCTTTGAATAAATAAAAGTGATAGAGGTTGTTAGTTTGTTTTCATAAATGTATTGAGTTTCTTGAATGATATATATTGAGAGATTTGATTATGGTGTTTGACTGAGATAAATATAAATATCTATGTAGGTGGTTGAAGTTTCGGTTGAAAATTCTGAATCTGTAAATTTGATAAAGAGAGTCAGTGTTAGATCTAGTTCTATATCTATCTCCCACTGAGATAGAAACCATTGAAATCATGATCTGGGAGGGAAATGAAAGAGGTAGATTGTTTTTTGTTTTAAAAAATTTATTGTCGGTTTGGTATAGATCTTTGGAATAAATAAAGTGTAGGTGTACTGTATGTTTGTGTTGTATTTGGAGTTTGTATGGGTTTGAATGAGATCAGAATTAATATCAGAGGTGGTTGAAGTTTGAAAATAGAATCTGATAGAAATGAAAAATGAGAGTAGTGTTAGATCTAGTTTTCTATTAGAGGTAGAAAATAAATAATGTTGGAGGATAATATATATATATATATATATATATATTTGTTAACTAAATTGTAAATAACTAACTATATGCATAATTAAAGGCTAAAAATAACAATTAGTGAAAATTATAAATAACTATTAATGAACTAGTGTCTGAATAAATTATTTAAATTTTAATATCACTCTAGTGTTAAATAAGTTAAAGATTCTTTATAAATTTTATATTCCTTTGGTATAATTAATATAGCTACATATTTTCCTTTTGTTCTGAAAATAAGTCTGTTGTTTAGCCTCATCATGGGTATAAACATTTATACAATTATTAGACAGTGAGATATATTTCTTTAATATATCATTATTTTCATTTGTTATTTATCATTACTTAGTATAAATAATTTGTTATCATTATTTATTAAAACAAAAGTCCTGAATTTGCTTACTTTAATTAATTAAGAAGTAATAATTATAAATTGTCTTCAAGGGATATGCAAAATGAACATTAACTAGCATATGGTTTAACATTATGATTTTATAACCATCTTAGTGAATTAATATTTAAATCATTATCTTTTACATTTACTTTACATCCATGAGAGCTAGCATACTTCATAATTCTATTTTACTTTAAATTGTACTTATACAAGTTAGGCACTTGAAATCAAAGCATATAAACTCCTCATTTAATTCACTTCAACTTTCTTTAAAAATTTGAATTTAAATTGGTTTCAGTAAAGTCTCTGTTGCTTGGGAATTACATCCTTATTTCTCGTTTATTCCAGTACAACATATATATATATATACACAACTTATAAATCGATATCTGTATTCCATTTATAATGAAAATATATATAATTCCATGAAACAATACAATAATTAATATAGTAAACAAAAAAAAAATTAAAAAATATCAACTATAATTTAAATAGAAGTACTTTCAACAATCTAAGTTGTTAATTATCAACTATATTCAAATTCTATTACAAAAAACTGTATACAAAAACAATTATGTTATAAATCAATTTTCCCACAAATCATTAATTTTTATATAAGCAGCTTGTCTATTTATTAATTGCTTCTTTCCATATTTTATTAACATAGCTTCCCTAATTTTACATTTATTATTATTTCTTTCAATACATATAATTTTAACTTTATTAAAATCAAAATCAAAACCATACTTACATTATGATCAAAAAATATATTACAGGTATGTTGATGAAGATTTTGTTTGTGGTAGTTTAGATGTTATAAATTTGTTATTTGATGAATTAAATGGTTTAGAAGGTTTAAAATGGAGTAAATCTTTTGAAGAAAAAATATCAATTCAATATTTAGATCTTAATGTTACTTGTAATAAAAATACATTAGATTATTGTATGTTAATAAAATCATATTGAAAAAAGAGGATATATTCCTTGGGATTCAAATGTGCCAATAATACATAAATTGTCTGGTTTAAAATCATTTTTATTTAAAAATGATAAATTGTGTAAATATAATTCTGATAAAATAAGTAATATAAATATATTTACCATGGATTTATTAAGTATTGGATATAATCATAAATTGATTTATAATATTGTTAGTAATTTTAATAAAAATTATAAGATTTTAAGTGCTAAAGATATTGATAAAACAAAATATTCTTGGATATCAATATCATTTATTGGAAATAAAAAAGTGAAATTTATAAAACAAATTTATAAATTTATATGTAAAGTTGCATTTTCTACTACTTTGAATTTAAATAGATTGATAAATAATTCAAAAAATAGGTGTATTTTAAATCAAAATTGTGTGATATATAAATGGATTTGTGTTTGTGGAAAAGCTTATATAGGTGAATCTTGGTATACATTGGAGAAGAGATCAAAGGAGCATTTATTGTTGTACAAATGAGTACAAAAATCAAGACAAGTGACTGTTAAAAATGATGATGTATCACCTATATCTTTTGATCATAATGTTACATGTATGTATGGTTTTGATTTGGATTTTAATGAAATTAAAATTATATATATTGAAAGTAATAATAATAAATGTAAAATTAGGGAAGCTATGTTAATAAAATATGGAAAGCAGTATTTAATAAATAGACAACCTGTTTAATATAAAAATTAATAAATTGTGGGAAAATTGATTTATGACATAATTGTTTTTGTATACATTTATAATAGTTTTTTGTAATAGAATTTGAATATAGTTGATAATGACAATTTATATTGTTGAAAGTACTTCTATTTAAATAATAGTCAATATTTATTTACAAAATTTTGTTTTGTGGAATTATATATATTGTACCAGATACTTATCTCTAATCATAAAACTGAAGTTTTAAATCAGGAAAGCTCTACAATCTACTATTCATATATATATATAATTTTGAGATGAATAAATAGTTAGACAGGTCCATTATGAATAATGATGCCACTCTCCACAAGGAGAGAATGCTATAAATGCACAGTAATTCAAATAACCAGTTGCCATTTCTCTATATACTCAGTTAAGCACCTATTTCTCTTAAATTGAATATGAACTGTTGATAAGATCAAAATGGCATGTGATTAAATAAAATTATATAATTTATTCATTATAATTTAATAAATAATTACACACAGCTTACAACTATATACATAAAAAACAGGATGATAATTGATACACATACATATACAGATATTTACAAATATTTTGCAAATTTAACATAAATCTTTAACAAATATTCTATAATAATGATAATATTACTCATGATTACTACACATATATATATATATATATATTGATAGTTAATAGCTTAAAAGAAAATAATTAATACAACTTTATTATTTATTCTTATATTAGGCCTGTCTGGAAAATATATTAAATCTTACCATGGTATTTCTTTAAGGTTACATACAATCCACGAAAAGGAAACACTCTTTTTCTAAGAGAATTTATTTATCCTAAGATCAATTAATCTATTTAACTGTTCAGGTGTTCCAAAGCATTTATTTTTTTCTTCTTTTGACCTTCAAATTTGTGATTCTAGAGGAACAATACTTCATGTTTCCTTGATAAAATTTATTTTTGTTAAACCAAATAAAATCTTTTTCAGTAGAATATAGATTCCCATATATTTGCATTGAAATCTTAATAACAGAAAGAGCAAGTTTTTAAAATAACAATTTGCAACAACAACAAAAAAAAACCCAATAACTTAATAATTAAATCATATTCCCTATAAATAGCTATATAATTAAGGATGGCAATGTATTTAATTACAGGTAAGTGATAATTGTAAGGCATCTTCTTGGATCTCATTTTATGTTTAATCTTTTTATAATGCATTGCCTCCACTGGTTTGACCATAAACAGTTCCACATGGCTTCACACTTTAGGTGCTCATATGTTAATTTTAACTGGCCATGACTTTATTTTCCATTTTTAAAATTTTGAAAACAATCGGAGTTCAACTTCACAAATGATTTTTTTAAATCAAAATTACCATGGTGAAAATTCTCCTCCACAAAAGCTTAACAATGGATCAATTATTGGTCAAACTTCTCATCTGATTTTGATTTTTTTTAAAAACAACAAAATGCCCTCCAATGCCTGCCAAATTTCAACCAAAACTAATTATCAACCAATCATTCTTTTTTTTAATTATTACTATATGGTTTTAAATCCATTTCACTCCCTCTCTCAATAATTTCTTTTATTCAATTAAAAGTTTTGTTATCTATAAAATAAAAAAATAATTAATATTCTCCAATTTCAATTTATAGATAAGCCTTGGAATTTATATGCTTTTATTAACATAAATGCCTTTCTTTTATCTATTTATACCAAGAAAACTTTAACAATGGTAATACTCAACAATTCAATTAAAATAAAATATTTTCTGTCTGTGATCATAATCAATATTCACACATTTTTATTAGGTTACTGAAATAAAAAGGATATTAACTAAATTATTTGTTAATCTTATTTTACCAATATTTTTTAATAAAATAAAAACAACAAAAAAAATTGTTTATATTATAATGCAGAATGTCTCTACATTGAGATTTCCATTCTAAGCATTTTAATGCCACCCCTCCAATAGAAAAGAAAAAATATTTATTTTTATTTTTTCTTCCCAACATCTATTGGACTCTAATATTAGCACCATACCAAGTTGATTTATATGGATTATATAAATCCTAATGCTACCTTATCATTCAAGTCATTTCAATTATCATTATATCTTTCATCAGACTCTGAGTTTAATGCCCTTTATTTAATATATTAAGATTCAGCATTAAATGGTTTCTATATCCTTGCATTTTGTACATATCTCTTATTTCTTGATTGGTATCAACCTGAAAGTATTTGTGCCTTGCTGATCAGTGATGGTAAAGTGGCCTTCATGAAGATTTTAAAAACTTTTTATAGGTAAACCTTTTCTGGATTGCTCCCATTGGTTCCTGACTAATACTTGATCACCCACTTTAAAATTATGAACTGAGCTTTTTGTTCTCTCTTTTCTTTTTATCCCCATATCTTTCAATTTCTGGTGAACTCTAGTGATATCTTGTTCCATATCTATAGTCTTCTCAAGAATTGTTGGGAGAATTTAAAATTGAATAGTTTGCTTAGATGGAACCAAACAGGTGCAAAGTCAATGGATTCATTTAGTAACCATATTACATAACTATCTGTTGTATCTGTTTGACCCAACCTCAATAATTGAAGTTTAAGTAGGTCCTAAATAATCACCCCATTTACTGCATTACATGTTTACATGGGTTGGACTGAGTGAGCCTTATGGAAATAAGTATATGTTTTATATTTGGTTCACCCATTTATTCCACTACATAAACACAGGGGTACTGTGATCTGAAATCAGAACTTTTGCCTTTTCTACAATGGGAAAATGTTATTTAAGAACTTTGATAGCATGACAAGTGGTATATTTTGATAATGGATATGTGGACACATATTTCAAAAATAAATCATAAATCACCACCAACTTCATTTTTTGAAAGGGAGGCAACAGATCATTAAAGTTGAAGGCCATAACCTCCTTAGATCTTTGAGGAATGATTGGCTGTAAGGGGCCAATATAAATTTTATTTGATGACTTGCCCCATTGGCAGATGTCACAGTTTTTAAAACATATATACATATCCAATAAAACCAAGTTTTTAATAAGTGTTTTTTGCAAGCTCCATAATGCCCATACAAGCAATAAATATGCATAGTGAGTGGATTTCTCATAGCTAGTGTAATTACTACTCTCCACTTATTTATTCTAACTTCCTACATCAGTATGCCAACTTCCATTCTATAGTTATAGTTTTCCCTATAAATTGTACCTTCCTGAAATCCATCTGTTTTTCCAAATAGTTAATCATTTGCATTAATATGTTATCTTGCTTTTGCCTTATAAGAAGTTGTTCTCAGTCATATTCAATAGCCTTATCAATGGTGTTTTATGTTCATAATAAATTTATTTCAAATACACAGATGTTGTTGATCCAGCTGAACTGACTAAGTATATCTGCTACCACGTTTTAAGATCCTCCACAATACCTTATGGTATAGTTAAACTCCTGAAAGAACAGACTCCAATGGACCAACTGACTATTAGTTAGATAACAGTGATTAAGAAGACTTTTGTGGTCTGTGATTACAATAATCTCAGATCCAAGAAAATACTGTCAGAATTTCTGAAAAGCCCAGATTATTACCATGGTTTCTTTTTCTATAATGGTGTAATTAATCTTTGAGCACTTTAACATTCAACATAAAATAAAGAATTCATATCTGAATATTACCCTGAACCTGGAAAAGGATAACACCTAGCCCAAACCCACTGCTATCTGTTTGTACAATAAAAGGTTTACTGAAGTCAAAATAGTTAAGTATTACCTGCTCCAAAGGTCCAGTTTACATTTTTTTCAATTTCATCATTCTCCTCTGGAGTTTATTTCCAAGCAATATGTTTTTCTTAATAATCAAAGTAATGGCTTTGCAACCTGAGAAAAATTGTGGTAGAATCTGCTGTAGAAAGTACATAATCTGAGAAAAGATCAGATATGTTTCAGATGTTTCAAATGAGTCTTTATTATAGGAAATTCTTTAATTGCTTGTGTCTTTTCTAGATGAGGTCTGATAGCCTTGTTACTAATTGGGTTATCTAAAAATAACAGTACATTTACAGCAAGAGTACTTTTTTTAAATTTATTTTTTACCTTCATGAAAATATTTTTCCAAATGTTGTAAATGCTCTTTAGAATCTTTCAATGCCACTAATACATCATCAATATACATTATTGCAATCTATTTGATTTCTGAGGATAGAACATCATCTAGAAACTTGATCAGTCTAGTCCCACCATTAATTAACTCAAAATCCATCTAATTTAACTGGTGTGAACAGCATTCATATAATTCAGTATACTGATGATCCTCTTTGTGCAGCTTTATCTTTCAGTAACTGTAGGTTAGATCAAAGATGAAAAAAACTTCTTACTCTTGAATCTCCTCATCAACTCCTGGATAAGGGAAAGTCTGCTTCAGTTAGGTATGGTTATTTTGTTGAGTTGTCTCACATCCAGATACAACTATACTGACCCATCTTTTTTTACTACTACAATGGGATTGTTGTAAGGAGATGAACATTTAGATATAACACCCCCCCAATATCTGATTGAGCTATTTCTCAACTTCTGATTTGTATTGGTATGAGTTACTGAATAAGATCTGGCCTGATAGGACTGGTTTTGTATCACCCGGATACAATGTTCAAAATCCTTTATCACCCCTGGAATGTCAGAAAATATCTCCTGGAATTTCTCCAGCATGGATTGTAGCCTATCATGATCTTGACCATTAAGTTCTTTAGATTCTCTAACTTTTCCTGTCATTATTAATTGGGGGGGTAACTTTATTCAAACAACACCTTTACTGACTCATATAAACTACAAGATGCAAAGTTTAACATCTCATCACTATAAGTAACTACACCTGCATTGTAATCCAATACACACCCAGTCTTATGTAAAAAATCAGATCCCAGTATAACCTCATGAATCAAACTTTTCAAAATTAAAAACACAATTCAAACTTTTATTCTTAAGTTATAATTGAATATATACCTGATTAGTCTGCCATCTTGGCTTTATGATTATTTGCTGGAGTCACCTCTACAGCATTCAGTGGTAATACTTTTATTTGTGGGATGATCTGACTGATATGGTTAAACATCCCCTTTGACATAACTGAGATCTGGCTGCAGAATCCAGCAAAGCTTTTACAGCAACACCTTCAAATAATATTTTAAGTTTAGGACAATTTTGATTAAGTACTGGGGGAATGATCCTTCCATGTATATGTCAAATTCATAATAGATTTAGTTGATTTTACTTTGTTTCTCTTATATCCTTCTCTGTCTCAATCTGAGAAACAATGTATCAAAGTTTCCATAAGTTTACCTCATGTGTTTGCCCTATTTTGGGGGTTAACTATAACTAAAGCATGCTTTGAGGAATGCCCTCCATGATTCTTCTCCAGATCTTTATCTTAGTTAGATATCACTTTCCCTTCCCTGAATCCCTTCATTTGGGTTTGGATCTTTAAATGATAAATGTGTCTTTCATTTTTCTCCCATGGCCTGGTATCACCTTTCCTCTGCACTTCTAATGCATTAAAATATGTAGATTTCTGAGAATTTTCCTCAGGTTTATTTGGTTTATTATTTTGCCACATATCAATTGCATTCAGAAAATTTGTTTCCTGCATAATTATCTTTCTATCAGTGCTCAGAATCATTTGTTCAATTTTAAAAGGCAAATTTTATCAAGTTATTCTTATAATCTGACTCTCAGCCAAAAACAAGCATCCAAAGTTCTTAACTTGGTCACTTGTCTTCCAAAGAATTGAGAATAGCATTCTGCACTTCTTGCCAATATTTGATACTTAATAGTCTTATGGTATTTTTCTGACCAAAAGTTATTCAGCAATGTCTCTCTATAATTATTAAAGGTTGCCAGTTTCTGAAATAATGAGTCCCACCAAGCTTGAGCATCAGCTTTTAAGTGGCTACAGGCAATGGTCAGCTTGCATTCTATTGTTATTTTATTAAGATTAAAGTATTTTTGCAAGCTTTTCAGATGTTTAGTGAGTTCTTATCACCATCTTGATATATGAATACTCTAATTTTTAAAAACTGATAAATATCAGCCTGTATCTCACCATGATTAGTGGTATCAGGTTTTAAAATTTCTGCTTTCTTTTTTCTACATTACAACTATCTATTCACATACTCAGAATCATTCATTGTCTTATCCTTTTGGTTCACTTGTCTTACTGACCCTACCTCTATTTCATGTATTCTATGGATTATGGTTTTTTTCCTGACTAATTCATCAGTTACAACTTTTAAATCTATAAGTTTTATATTCAGATTGTCCACATATTTACATAACTTCACTCTTGATTAGTCACTTTTATTTTTATTCTCTGTGAAGCTGCTCCTGCTTTTATTTTATTTTGTTAAACCCCTTATTTCAATTTCTCACCAGATTCTCAATTTTGACTATACTCTCTGCTCTCATCTCCTAACATATTTCTCTCATAGTTTATTGTGTTTCTTCAAATCTTTCTTCACATTTGTATTTTATGTCAAAAAATCTTTTATCACATTTTTGTTGCATTTCACTAAACTTTTTACTTATTTTCTTCTGCAGCTCATTAAATTTCATCTCACTTTTCTGCTGTAATTCATTAAATTACTTTTTCAATATTTGTTGTATTGTCTTTATCATGTATGATTGAGCTTGCACTTCCTGGCAAAGTGCCTTATGTCTCTTCTAGAATACGTACTTGCTTTTCCATTTTTTTTAATGCAAATATCATTGAAATCTATTTATCTTAATTCAATATTCTCAATCTTTACAATTAATTATGCTCCAAAAACTTATAATTTCTACCATATATCCTTCTGATTTTGTATGCCCACATTTGCCTACACCATGCAGAACTAGCTATCATTCAAACTACCTCACACTATTTCCCTACTGAATTTAAACCCTTTTATTACTAGACATTATACTTTATTCTATTTCTTTATCTCTGCCTTATCACTTTATCTGTGCCAATACCTTATTTTAACTCTGTTAACTATTTATTATACTTTTTTAAAATTCTTATTATTAATGATTTCCATTTGACAAACACTCTCTAACTTCTCTCATGGATTATTTCTATCAAATCCCATGATGGACATCAAATTATGTACCAGGAACTTATTTCTATTCATAAAACTGAAGTTTTAACTCAGGAAAACTCTAAATTCTACTTGCTATTTATACATATACAACATTTTATTTTATCCATTTGAGGCAAACAAATAATTAGGTCCCTTGTGGAAAGGATACCTTTCCCCAAAAGGAGAGAATGCAATATGTGCACAGTAATTCAAATAATCAGTTATATACCTTCTATATACTCAGCTAAGAATTCATTTCTCATATGTTAAAAGTGAACTGTCTGACAAGATCAAAATGGCATGTGATAAATAAAGTTATATAATTTATTCATTATAATTTAATAAATGATTACACACAATATATAAATATATACATAAAAAACTAGAATGATAATGAATAAACATACACACACAGATATTTACAAATATTTTGCAATTTTACCATAAGCATTTAACAAATATTCTATAATAACGATAGCATTACTCATGATTACAACATATATATAAATTGACAGTTAATAGCATAAAAGAAAATAACTAATACAATTATATTACTTATTATTATTATTATTAGGCCTTTCTGGAAAATATATTAAAAGTTACCATGGTTTTAAGGTCACATATGATCATACAAAAAGGAAACACTTTTTATTTGAATATAAGGAATTTATCTACCCTAAGATCATTTAATCTATTTAACTGTTCAGGTATTTCAAAGAGGAGGAGTAGTTCATGCTTCCTTAATAGAGTTTATTTCTTTAAAACTGAACAAAATTTTTCACAGTAGTATACAGACTCCAAAATGTTTGCATTGAAATCTTAATAGCAGACAGAACAAATATTTTAAATAAAAGCAACAAAAAGATATAATGATTAAATAAATGAAAAAGACATCTCTACTAAATAAGGAGTATATTATATTCCTTATAAGTAGCTATTTTATTGAAGGAGAAACAGATTTAAATCCCAGGTAAGTGATAATTATAAGTCAGCTTCTTGAATCTCATTCCATAAGACTCTTTATAGGGCATTATCTCCACTGGTTTGACTATAGACAGTTACACATAGCTTCAGGCCTTAGATGGGCATATGTTAATTTTAACCCATCATGACTTTATTTTGTATTTCTTCAAATTTTGAAAACAATTGCATTTCAACTTTATGAATGATTTTTTAAAATCAAAATGACCATAGCATAAATTCTCCTCCCCCAAAGCATAACAAGTATTCAATTATCAGCCTAACTTTTCCTCTGATTTTGGTTTCTTTTTTAAAACAACAAAATACTCTTCAATTTTTATTCTCATAAGCCAGGTGCTAAACTTCAACTAAAATTAATTACAACCCAACCTTTCTTTTTTTTTAATTATTACTATGTGGTTTTAATTCATTTCACCCCTCCTCTCTCTGTAATTTCCTCAATTCAATTGAAAGTTTTGTTATCTATAAAATGAAAAATTAATTAACATTTTTTCAATTTCAATTTATAGATAAACATTAGAATTTATATGCTTTTATTAACATGAATTTCTTTCTCTCATCTACTTATACCATCTAAACTTTAACAATGGCAATAATCAACAATCCAACTAAAATAAAAATATTTTATGCATAATCACCTTCACACATATTTATTAGATTACTGAAATATTAAGGTTATTAATTAAAATATATGTTAATCTTATTTTGCCAATACTTTATTTTATTTTAATAAAATAAAAACAACAACAACAAAAATTGTACATATTATAATGTAGAATATCTCTAGATTGAGATCTCCATTCTAACATTATAATATATATATAATAAAATAACCTCAAATCCAAAATTCAATCAGACTAGCCAAGAAAAATAATTAGAACACAACCAAAGGTTTCCCTGCTACAAGCAGACTTCTCAAGTGTAAAGAAGTAAAAAAAACTACATTATATATATATATATATATATATATATAGTGTCTATATATATATATATATATATATATATATATATATATATATATATATATATATATTAGACACTACCCAAAAATCCATTTACTTCCCATCCACCCTTAATATTAAAAGAATTCTTAAATAAGTTACCTGATTCAGAATAATAAATTTTCAATAATAAAGATTATTTAATTCTTCTTTTGATTTCATTTTTCTCAAAGAAGACAACCTTAGCTTCATCAAATTTAATAGTGTGGCCTGTATCTTTTTCATGGACATATATTTTTAACCCTATTTTTATGAACCTTTATTCTTTCATTTAAACTCAAATTACTCTGACCTATGTAAACCTTCTTACAAAAACAAAGGATAAAATACACTATACGAGGAATAGTCTTCCTATCAAAAATTTCCTTTGTATTATTTAATAAATTGTTCAAAGTAATACCCCTTTTCCAAGCAATTTTTTTATTTCCAAACAAATTGCTATTTTTACATAGTTTTAAAAGAAGACAATTTAAATGGCAAAGAAATAAAATCATATTTTTCTTTATCCTTTACATCATTACAAATATTACTATTAAATAAAATACTTTTAACAAATTTATCAGAGTACCCAACACTCAAATAATCTTTATAGAATTGACCTTTCTGAAACAAAGCTACCCCACTAGAATTATTTAATTTTTTATTTCTATAACAATAACTCCTTAAAGCAGCTACTTTATGAGATACACACTGATAGCTATCAAGTTTAATTCTAGACCTTAATTTTTTACTTTTAACAAAATGATTGCATACTAAACAATTAGCTTTTACATTTCTAATCACCAAAAGATCTGAAAATTTTAACTTAACAAAATCTACCGCCCTCCTCCTTCTAAAATATATCTTATGTATATTTTAACTCACCAAAATCTAACCCCCCTCCTTCTAAAACATATCATATGTATATATTGAAAATATATGTATATATATATATATGAAAATGATATGAAAATGTCAAATGAGTTTTCAGTCAAATATTACAAATATAAAAAGAGAAAGGACAATTTTTTTAGCAAAAAAAAAAGTTATTACATTTGTGCAGAACTTAAAATTAATTAAATATAAATGTACCTAATCCAGAATTTAAATTTATTACATATGTATGTATGTATGTATGTTTATGTCTGTGTGTATTCATGTGGAATGCATTTATTCTTGCTTATATACCTGGGTCTCTTTTTATGCAGATTTATTTAACATGATTTTGAAGTTATGCAATTCGTGTTTCACTGGAAGTCGATTTCCGATAATGCGCTATTACTTTAAATAATAAATTTTGCACACTTACATTATATTGAAAGTAATAGCACATTATTGGAATTCGACTTTCATCTTAGCAATTTCAATATTTTCAGTGCTTTATAATAGTAAGATTTTATGCAATAATGAAATTAAAATCATGATTTCCACATTTTATGTATACACATATTAAATTTTACAAGATTATAATGTAAATTTGTTCAAACATTGTGCGTGTTAATTTTGCATTTTAAATCACATTCCGTTTTTGCTTTTTAAAAAAGAACGTAATCAATTATTATTTTCTTATTAATGACACTAATCATTAACATGCTTTTAAATTCCAACGAGAGTTAAATGGTTGTATGTCTGGATATCATGAGCTTCGTAAACAATTAATAAAATCATCATCTCAAAAATTAATTACTAATTACGTTGTCACCAGAAAATCATAATAATTAAAACGTGTATAAAAAAATGTAAATTACTGTACTGTAAATTATGCATAAAAATATATTATTTTGAATAAAATTAAATATTATAGTTAAAAAAAGTTTGTCTTGTATCAATTTTTTTCAAATTTGAAATTTTTTATTAGTCATATTTTATTTGCTTATTTTTTTTTTGCGTGAATTTTAAAGTAATTTTACATTGGTGCTTTGCTTTTATGGCAAATTTTAAAAAATCACAGACTGCACCCCTCTCCTTTTCAATGTAAGTTACATCTATTTTTGTGCGATTTTGTTTGCGCATGTTTTCTGAGGAACCTATCTATCACGTAAAATGAGACCCAGGTGTATAGATAAAATATATGATTGCAAAAAGAAAAAAATTATTGACTGAAAAAAAAATTATTTGTTTTTTGTTTCTTACATAGAAATAAATAGGTTAGGTAAAATTATTAATGCTCAATTCCTATGTTCTTTTTGAAGATTGTATTATCACATAGCTCTTATTATAGTATTAAAATTAAGGAAACTCACAAAAAACCATCTCAGCATACCTAATCTTGATATTGAAAATAAACATTACAACATGAAAAAGAAAACATGACATTATTATTAACCTTGTAAGTGGTGTCATGAAGTATATAAAAAAAATCCTGTAAGGAATTATATAATAATGAAAATAATCAAATGATTTAGTTCTCAGCAGTTTATAAGAAGTTTGAGAACTGCAAATGACTGAGATAAATCACACCAAATCTTGATCCCCAAATCTGCCATTTTACTACTTTACCAACTTATGCAAAACAATAATAATAAATAATATTAAACAAAGGATTTTAATCAGTAAATTCAGCATCAATTGACACAACACATACTGAATAAAGAAATGATTTAAGTTATTAAATCTATGACTAATAAAAAAAATTATAGAATCCATATAATGAAGAATTAAACAAATTATTGACAAAATTGTAAAACATAAGCAAAATTCCAGCAACCTCTCATAGATGAATAATGAAAAAGATCCAGTAATGCCATTATTTGAGCAACATTGAAAATAAAATATTGGAAACATATTAAGTATGGATTACTATTTTTATATATAATTTTTTACTGAAAATAATTTACTAAGGAAAAGAGAAAACTTGATTATAAAAGTTAGTTACATAACAGTATATTTGGTGCTGATATAGTATGCATTCAATGCCATTTTGAATTTTATAACTCACCCAAAATCCCCACTGACACATTCAAGTGATAAATGACATCGATTATCAACAAGCATCCTAACCATGAAGGTCATAATATATAACAATTGTACTTTATTTTTAAATTTAATGTATTTGTAGGCATCTAGCCAATTTAAATTAATTCGTGTTCTTTATCTTCTAGTTAAGAAACAAAATATTGGGAAAAAGTCTTAAACTAGTTTTCGGTCAAGACAAGTGTATATACCACTTAAATACATATTAGCTAAGTACTAAAAACAGTATTGATAAGTTTATGGAGTTTATATTACTTATAAAAAAATAAAAAAAACCTTCAATTGGTCAACAGTAGCGAACAAAGAACTTCTGATAAGAAAAAACTAAAATGCTATTATTTGTAAAAATAGTATGCTGTATTTCATATTTTATAAGTTATACTCTTTTGGCATATTAATGAAAAGTAGGTTAATTAGGTTTTTTTATTTGTTTTTAAAGTAGAAAATGTAAATTGCCTTTTAATTTCTTTTACATGCTGATAACAAATGTAAATTGCATTTTGATTTTTGTAAGATTTATGTATATTGTGATAACGTATGTTAATGCGAAGTATTTACTCACATTATTTGCTTTTTTATTAAATGTTAAATATTAATCAAAATTAGGATTTTGATTTTTAAATACTCCATGACAATGCAAACTTTGCATTTTGATTTTTTAACTAATGATGAAATTTGCGATTTTGTAACTGTCTTTTTTTTGGAAACCATATTTTGATAATCGATTTCACTTATCACTTGAATGTGTCAGCGGAGATTTTGTGTGATTTATAAAATTCAAAATGGCATCAAGCACATACTATATTGGCATCATATATTTTATCTAAATATTAGGGGAAATTATATAAATGATTTATTGCTAATTTTTTTTTTTTGGTTTTGTGATTTATAAAAGGTATTTGACTCCATAAACTTTGTTGTTGTGATTAAAGTCTCAGAATATTGTTGCATTCTGAAAAATGTTTATCAAAATATAAAGCCATTTTATGTTTTAACACTAAGAAGATTAATAGTATAAAAATATATATGGAAATTTTACAAGAAATATTTTATATATTAAGATAAAAAAATGAAGTAAAGTGAATGGAGATTTTTGATATTGCTTGTAAAACTCAGGTAACATGATTGTTTTAGCCAATATTTTTTTCAGAGATGTGGAAATTGCTACAAGAATTATTTAGTTGAAAGTAAAAAGTAGGACTAAAAATAAATATTAAAATGTCTATTTTATGAAAATATATAAAGATTGATTATAATGATGTAGAAATTAACAGTTATAAATATTTTATGATCATATTAATATGAAAAAAAAAAACAGATGGACAAAATCTGATATTGAATTGGTTTTGCTTATATGCTTGAATAAAAATAATTTCAATAAGTATCTTCTTTTATTCCTTATTCGTGAATTTCAAATGTGGATATTTAATAAGAGAAATGCAAGCAGATTAGTACAAAGAAATGCTTATTAGGAATTACAAAAAGGCATCAAAAATTAAGATATATCAATAAGAGAAGTAACAAAAGATTGATGCTGTCTCATCCCACCTCATATAATTATGCATCTTAAGTATTTTTTTAATGATTAAGTTTAAATTTTAGAATTATTTATTTCGAGATATATGAAACAAGAGATTGTGCTAAAATTTAAATTATAGTTATCGTTGTATAAAAAAATCATCAAAGTAATTTAAAAAGTTTGAAAAAGATTTAAGACTGCATGTTAATAATCAATCTTTAAATTTAAAATACAAACCTTTTGCTAAAACAAAAAGGCAATTTTTTTTTCTTTAAAATTATTGTTATCATGTCCTGTTTACTATGATGCTGTAGTATAATGGTGGAAACAAAATTAGTGAATTATATCTCCAACATTGTCATATCTATCTCCCAGACATATGAATTCCCAAGCAATAAACCATTTTATTGTTTATTTTTAACATGAATTATTGATTATGGTTGTTTTTTGATTGAGCATAAACTACAATATTCAAGTCATTTTAATAAACTAGGAATTTAAATGCAATAATCATTCTATCATGTAAAGTAAAATAACAGATAGTATAATAATTGCAATGTATATTTATAATTAATATATTTATATCATAATTTAATAATAAATTACTCAGTTAAATTTCAACTCTTGATTTACTTTAAAGTATTTAAATAATATTTTTATAAAGCACAGACGGTATTGAAAATTAAATTGAGAGATTGCAAACTTCACTGGGACAGAGAATTTAACAAGAAAAGAATGGATTCCCACTCTCTTCTTTACTTGTCTTTCTATATATCCAAGCCAGTCCAAAGTACTTATATCTGATTGGTTACTAATAGTCACAAGCACTTGAGAAGTTTGCACTCTCTCAATTTAATTTTCAATACCGACTGCACTTTATAAAAATATTATTTACATATATTACTGCAAAGTTATAACATCGAAAAACTACTGCATAGTAAATCGAAAGATTTCATGCTGTATGTTTATAATTTGAACTCAGTCAATTAAGTGTGATGATATTTAAGATTCCACACTCTCAGATATAAGTACTTTGGACTGGCTTGGATATATAGAAAGACAAGTAAAGAAGAGAGTGGGAATCCACTCTTTTCTTGTTAAATTCTCTGTCCCAGTGCTTAAGATCAGATTGGTTACTAATAGTCACAAGTGCTTGAGAAGTTTGCACTCTCTCAATTTAATTTTAAAGTATTTGTATTTTCATTTATTTGATTTTAAAAATTTGTTAAATTAACTTATGGCTATATCTTTGTAATTGCAATGTAAGTTTTGTTTGATATCATAAAGAAAGACTGGATAAATTTCCATTTTTCAAAGTGTTTGATTATCAAATACAAAATTAAAACAAGTATTTCTCTAAAATTACTTTATATTTCAAAGTGTAATAATAATTATGCCTAGTTACATTTTGTTTCATATAAATTTGATATTTTTGTTCATGTTATTGAAATTGTTGACTTTTGTCTAATTTGGTTTAGTTAATCTACTGCTTATTACAAATTAAAATTCCAAAATATTTAATTAAACATGTATTTTGCATTTTTTTTTTCATTTAAAGTGATTAGAGCTGAATGATAAATTATTTCTTAGGTACATTAACCTTTCAATTTATGCAGGATGATAGAATTTTGACCAATTTTCTTCCTGGTGAATTTTTTCATAAGTATTATATGTTAAAATGCATGTAAAATGATATATTTTATTATACATAACTTTCGCTAAAAACTTTGTGGTAGAAGGTGAGAAATTCAAAATTTCCACTCTTACAATAGACCTAAGTCCCACCCTGACATATTCAGCCATTGTCTGGTACTAAGGCTGTAAAATGTTCAGTGTTTTATGACATTGTTTATTACAGTGACCAAAAACTTGTTTATTTGTGAATTTATTATGGTTTTAGATATTTTTTAAAAATAATTTACACTATATTTATTTGATATCAAGAAATATAAATTATTAATAATGTATTTTTACTTGAAATGCTTTATTTTCAAAAACATAATGTTATATTAGCAGCTAACGTGAATATGGCCTGAAGCAATTTACAAGCTTAGTTTCTACGTAAGCAATCTACTTATAATTACAAGTTTGAAAATATCAGAGTTTTGCAATAAATATTCAAATATATTAAACTTTTAAAGCATAATTCATTAGATATAAGAGAAATAAATAAATATTCATTTTGATTTTTAAAAATAATAAGAATTAAGAAATATTTCATTGAGTTTATAAACTGAAAATAATCTTTCTAGAAATGATGACATGTAAACTCTTTGTTTTGATTACAATCTCATTTTTTTAATATTTTCAGAAAGAAAATGTGAACATTTAAAATTTATTTCAGTAGTAAACAAAAATATCTATCAAATGAAGTCAAATTTATTATTTTCAGATAAGTAACAATCATTTATCATATATTTTATGTTGATGTGTGAGACAAAGAAAAATGTCAGAAAATGCAGTTTGAGCGGGTTAATAAACAAAGCATGTATCCTTTGAAGGTAATGGGATTTTAATTATAATCATAGGATTACACATCTTAAGTTAGTAATTCTGAGGAAGTGTATTTGATAAAAAATAAAAATAAATTCATTTATAAATAAAATTTAAACTTATATAGTCTTTAGTTCACTGATGAACTGCCTTAGGAATGAGAATTTTGAAATAAATATTGAGCATTAAAGAAAAAGAATATTAAAAAACAATTAGAATTCCTTATAATTAAAACAATTTTGATGTTATTTATTTAGATGCTGGACTGTGTTTTTTTTGTAATTTGTAAAATTTCATGATAGTCATTTTGTAGTCTTTTCTTTTGTCTCTCAAGTTGCAGTGCATACACATGCATGTGTATAGATATATGCTAACTGCTAAATAGACATACACAAAATTCAAATCAAAAGTGTATTTTTATTTAAAGAAAAAACACTGGAAAAATTTGAAATGGCATTAAAAATCTTCGGTAAATCTGTTCTGATGGAAATAGACAGCTGTAGTGGAGTATCTTTAATTTCTCTTATAGACTGGAAAACCCTTGTGGTGGATATGACATATCCCCCAAAAATACTACAATCAAACTTAAAAGCTTGTGACTAAATGGAAATGACATTAGAATCAAAGGATTAATTCACACACAAATTACAACCAATAACAGTGAGAAAACAGCCACCCCGCCTCTCTACATCATCTATACCCACATAAATCCCCTCATTAACCATAAATGATTTGCTGAACTGGGTATCAGAGATGCAGTAATAAAAACGTTGACATTGAAAAACAAATAAGACACACTTTTCAAAAACTATTTGATGGAGAACTCAGATTAATAAAGACAAGACTCGTATTTTTGGAAATATTTCCTGAGGCAGTTTCTATTAGTTGTATACTGTGTAGAGTTCCTTACATGCAAAAAGGAAATGTGGCTAAAGAAATAAATCATATGATCAGTGATGGCATGCTGCAACCTACTGAAGAAGTGAAAGGGGTCACTCTCTTGGTGATAATAACCAAACCAAATAGACAAATACATTTATGTGGTGATTACTGCATTTCAGTCCACAAGGAAATTAACCCAACATGTGTACCCTGTCCTCCAGAGAGATCATAGCATCATTACAAAAAATCAAAATTCTTCACTAAACTACATCTTAATGTGGTATTTCATTTGGCATAGTGTCAGTACCTAATATTTTCTGAGCCAATATTAAAACACTCCTCAGCAGACTCAAGAGTATTATTCCTTACTTCAACGACATTTTGGTCACCACTAACTCAAAAAAAAAAGAATTGTGCACACACTTATATAAAGCCTGATATAGGCTAAATGAATTTGATACCAAACTAAATGCAAAAAAAATGTATTTGGTAATAATCAGAAATTAAATTCCTGGCCCACATAGTTTTAAGTGCAAGCACTAAGTCCTCACCCGAAAAAGTCAGTGCCATATCAGAAGCTATGAGACCTAACAATGTAAAACAGCTGCAGTCATTTCTGGGCCCAGTAAATTATTTTTAAGATATTTTTGAATGGTAAGGCATACATAATGAGGCTACTGTATGACTTGGTTAAAAAAGAAACAAAAATGGCAGTGGGAAGCTCCACAGGAACAAGTATTTCTACACACCAAGGCCCTCCTTACATCCAAAAAGTTACTCGTACATTACAACAGTGAATTAGATATAACCTTTGATGACTGATGCATCAGATTATGATGTGGGATCAGGATTTTGCTGCCTAGCCCAATTGGCAAATGGCCCATAGCATATGCATAATGTTCTTTATCCAAGGCTGAGAGGAATTACAGCCAATTTTATAAGGAAGCTCTGGTCATAATATTTGAAATCTGGAAATTCCATCAATACATATATGGACATCACTCCTACATCGTGACTTTCCACAAACCATTACTTGCAATTGTGGGCATAAAACAGATGGGGAACATTTAGGCCCACAAATGCTAAGATGTCTCAATATTCTTTCAGACTACAAATAAAGTATTGAATACCAAAAAGGCACTAGAATAGGCCACCCTGATGCTTTATCATGAATGCCCAATCAAACAGAAGAAGGCATCAACATAGTAGAAATAAACTACATTGACACACTGGAAAACAAAACACTGAATTGCAAAGAAGTAGCCAAGTAGATGAGAGAAGACACTGGATATGGTTGGATGATTGAAAAAAGTCAGCAAGGGCTGGCCTAATGAAAGACCACTCTTCTTACACACAGAACTGTGGCAAGTGAGAGAACATCTCTCCACATGCAAGGGATGCATACTCAGACGAGACCAAGTCTTGATTCCAAATAAAGGCAGGAGACAAATCCTCAAAATAATACATAAAAGCCATCCAGGCATCATCAGAGCAAAAGCATTAGCCTTCAGTTATGTCTGGTGGCCTAAATTTAACAGTGATATAGAAAACTATATTAAAAATTGCACAAAAACTGCAAGTTATGTGTAAATGCACCTTTGGCCAGATTTGAACTCTGGAAAGAAATAGACAAACTGTGGCAGAGGATAAACATAGACCACTGGGCCTATCCAAGGACGACTATTCTTAGTAGCTGTGGATTCCTATTCAGGTTGGGCCAAGTACAAAGCGATCAAAAACATGAATGCTGAGAAAAACATCGATAAACTAATGGAGATATTTGCATACATGCGTTTCCAGAAAACCTGCTATTGGATAATGGCACATGCTTCACAAATGTGGATGCAGAAATGGGGAATAAACCACATACTGAAACCACCTTACCATTCCCAATAAAATGTACTGGATGAGAAAGCTGTGCAACACCTCAAGTCAGCAATAAACAAAATGGAAAAACAACTGCAATATGCAGTACTAAACACTCTACTGCACCAAGACTCACAGCCAAATCTGGCACATCACCAGCAGAGAAATACCTAGGACAAAGGCTGTGGACAAAATTAGATAATGTAGTACCAACTGAAGATGTTAAGTTTCCCACAGAAATCAAAAATAAATTTTCACCTAATGACTGCATTTGGGTTAAAAATAACCAAGACAAAACATGGTCCAGCAGAGAGGTAGTATGTCACCTAAGCAATCAAGTTGTTGCCATCCAGATGGTAGATGGAAAAGTACATTGAAAGCAGCAATGGAAAAACTATAGACCGAGGATAACTCAGTAAAACCTTCTAATTGTGATAAATTTTACAACCTTAGAATCCAACACCCCACTATTCCCTAGGCATGAGAGGAAAATGCCCACCCATTTGGGTGACTACACTCTTAATTCAGAGAGCATAAAATGAAAACTTTCCAATCTCTGAACTGGGAGGAGGTGTGCTAAATATGTTTACACAAAATTCAAATCAAATGCATATTTTTATTTAAAGAAAAAAATTGAAAAATGTTAAACTAAAGTATGTGCATGTATAAACACAATGATTATATTAAAAATCTATAAACTAATTAGGTAAAAATATTTTAAAAAGTCAGAAATGTTAATAAAATATCAAAAATAGCCCAATGGAAAATTTAATTAAAATACCATTGCAAATACTGATTCAGTTTCTGATAAGAACTATCGGAGAAAACAGACCTTAATTAATTATATATTAAACTAGAATGCAAGTTGGAATGATATAACAGTGGTACTACCACATGATACTGTATAGACACCAACCAATCAGATTATTAACATGGTAACTGGGAGCCATGATCTTATCGAGAAGAGGAAAAGGAATCATTAGCTTAATTGAAGCCCCTGAACAACAGAAGTGTTTCTTCCTCTGTCAAATTTTGGACAGCCATGCCTATCTGGCCTCTTGGAGAACTTTATCTTTGGACTTGTATGAAAACCCTGAGACCACAGTACTACGTTGCATGACCCTGATGAATCAACTGCCTTCAACCTGTTTGTATATATGTATATCTTATCTCTGTCTGTAGAATAGACAATAGTTAATTACTTAAACACTAACTGTGTATCATTATAACTAACAATTAGTATATTAAAGAGCTATTAAGCAAATTGCCTGTTATTATTTATTATCATTTACTGATTTCAATGAAGCTGTAACTAGGTCACTGCTGGATGTAGCACTAACATTTTTATTTTGCAACATACTTTTCAAACATGATAAGACATTTGAAAAAGATAAATCATTTACTTTTTTCACATGACATTATTTATATGTTTCAAGACTATAAGAGAATGGAAATTTTAGTGCATCTAAAAAGATATACATAAATAAATGAGAAAGAAGTTGGCTTAATGATATCATGTGGATATGTTTAATAAAAAATATTAATCTTTCATTGTAAACAAAGTTTATATGTGGGCTAAAAATAATCTTTAGTTTAATAAATGATTAATAATAACAACTAATGTATTTATTTAAAGTGGATAATATCAAAGGTGTGTGAGTGTGAGAAATGTTATACTTATAGATCATATTGTAATAATTGTGTGTATATATAGATTGTAATGGTACGGGTTTTTTTTTAAGGAATCAAGATGGTCACATCTAACTATAGTCAGATGAAGGGTCTTCTATAAGTTGCCATAGAAACAATGTAATTGTAATCTAAAATTGAATCCACATTAAACAAGATAATTTTCAAAATTAAATTATTCAATACCAATGCAACCCAGATTAATTAATCTAATCTACACCCTGTTGATGGTTTCGTTATGCTCAGAATTTGAACTCAGGCAGAAATGGCATTTAACTCTCTTCAGGCATTACCATCAATATCCATAGTAATAATTAATTCAATAAATTGTTCTATAAATAATTTATTTATAATATTAACATATTAAATTGATATGATATATATTTTTGAGTATGTTCATTCACCATTAACTTGTTTGGTAAAATAACTAAATAAATCAAATAAATAAAAATAAAATCTCAAATTAAAAAAATCAACTTTAACAAATTTATTAATAATATGAAAATGTTTCATGTAACAAAAAATATATATATATATATCTCTATTATTTATAGCATTAAGTTAATTGTTACTCCCATATTCCCATAATAAAAATATACATCAAAACACAAATACATTTTAATAATTTATAAAACAATAATTAAAAATTTAAAATTTCAAAATTATAATATAACTAACTAAGTATTAGTTCAAAATTATGTAAATAAAAAAAAAAGATTCACCTCATAAGATTCTTGTAAAGTAATATTAGTATTATAACTAAATCCCTTCATGTATAGTCATATTATAAAATAAAGAAATTTTATGCAAAGAGGTTAATCTTTCACACAAAAATTATAACAAATATTGCTATGTAATTTAAATTTAGTAATAAACAAAATTCTATTCTATCATATATAGATTCAATTTGGAAAATAACAAAATCTTACCTCCAGATTGACTTAGTCTTAAATTTACCTCAGTCAACATCACTTTTTTTAAAAGAAGACCTAAATTTTATTAATAAAAAAAATGTTCAATGTAATGATCTCGTTACTTCTCTTCATCCAAATAATTTTTTTTTGAATGGAGTATTCCCAGCATAAATGATTTTTGAAAACAAAGGAAATAAAATTTAGAAGTCCAATAGTATATAGCACACACATATAATATGAGGTGTTAAATTGGATAGTATTATCATATTCCCTTCTGTGATGAGGTGAAAAATGTTCCTTAATAATAAAGTTTCATGTTCTTCATTCATCAATCATTGCAGAAGCAATCAAGATATTCTGTTGTTTAGGATTCCTTATATTGTGTGTAGTTGGCATCTTCTTCTACAGATTTCTTTACTACCAATTAATTTCTCATGAAATTATATTGATGAAATACAGATATATATTTATTTTAGGCATTGTGTAGAAAATATAATTACATTCTTTGGTTAAAACACTAGCCTTTCAACCCATGACAAGTGGTGTTTACCCACTATGCATTTTCAATAATTACTGGCTTCTTAAAATATTTAATTTCAATTTTAATAAATGTTTTAAAAATTTTTTCTTCATTAAAACTTTGATTTAGAACAATCTTCTAAATTTCTATTATTAATAAATGAAAATATGCAGATAATTACATTTTAAAAATATAAGCAAAGAAATTTAAGAATAATTTATCTACTCTTTTTATTGAGTGAATTTGAAGTTCTTTTATAATGAAATTTCTATTTTGAAGAAAATTCTTTAAAGTTATTAATCCATCTTCTTTTAATATGCTTGTATTTCAAATACATCAGAACAAACTAGTGTAGTGGTTAGTTCTTTAGTAAAGATAGAATTAAATTATTAAAAATTTTGTTTGGTTCTTATACTGGGATCGACCTCTGGTAGCATATATAGTATTTGCTTTTCGTGATTTAATATTTTCCTATTGTTGAAATAATTATAATTTATAATTGGATTCTAAATTCTATTTCCTCAGTTTTAGTTGCTTAGATATGACATTGACCTGAGTTGATCTCCACATCTATGTCTTGGTTAATAAAATTCAATTAGTATAAACAATTATTTATAAATGAATAATAAAATAATCTTTTTAAAATTATCAATTTCATTAATAACTATTTAAATAGCTGCTCTTCTAACTTGAGATTTTAAGGCTTGAATTAATTTAGATATATCTCTTAAAAATAATAAGCTTCTAATTATAAACTTATATATATATTGTTTATGTTTTGATGTTACATTTGGATAATTTATGTTAATAAGATTGTAAGTAACCCTTACAATTTATATATAAAATGATTTATTTTTTAAGCATTTTACAATTATATATGTAACTAAAATATTATAGAAATGAATGTTGCCCAAATCTATTACTATGGACACACACATATATATATAGAAAGAAGATTCTATTCGTTTATGTATAAATTTATTTGTTAGTAATTAGTAAATTAATGTTTACTTACAAAAAAATATATGAAAAATCAAATAAATCTGAATATTTTTTAAAACAGAAAATTACAGATTAAATTAAAGTTTAAGTTTTGAATAAAAGACTGAAATTTGAAAAAAAAAATAATGCCAAATAGCGACCAGGTGTTAAGTGACAAGTAATAACAGGAAGACATTAATGAAAGTTGAAGTTTTTGATATTTAGTGCCAACATATTCTATTTTGGCAATGGCTAGCCTTCCCTAGGGTTTAATTGAAAGATATCTGTGCTTCACAGGGGTCAGATTGTATGAGTTTCAGGTCAACTATTCTTACCCGCAATCTATTAAAATCAAATTAATACAATCAGTTAGTTCTGGCACTCAGTTATAGAATAATTTTACCTGCCAAATATTGCTATTAAAATATAAAGCATGATATTTGTAACAATAAAGAATGAATTCTTCCTGTTGAATTAACATTTATACAATGTAAACATTTATAGTTTATATCTACATTTTAATTTGATATTCAATTTTATAAATGATTAATTTCATGAATTATTTAATTTTACAATTGTCTTTTTATTTTTTTTATTAATTTACATTTATTTTCAATCCTATTTACAATAATGTTAGTTTTTTTTTTCGTTAATTACTAAATGAATCTTCATTTGTAATTTTTGATTTACTAATATACAGTTAAAATATTTTTATAAAATATAATGTGTATTAACTGATATTTAAAATATATATATATATATTGTCGATTGCTTTCATGTATGATATTCTTGGGTGTCGCTCGTATAATGGTGAACACATAGCACACTATCCACAAAAACATGCTTTTATTTTTCTGATTATTCCAAATTGTTGGAAGTTAATATAAATATAATAAGCGTAAGCATATATTATAACTATTATCTTACTTAAAATATGTATCTGTTGTATTATATACTTTTTAAAGATGTCTTGTTTTCAGTATATATTTTTATTATTAAAAAATATCACAGCTAATCTTATAGATTTGTCAAATGTAGATCTATTAGTGTTTTTATAATATTATAACACCAACAATTTTTAGTATTGTCATTTATAAATATTTTTTAAATTCAAACTTCTATTCAGCTCATTCTGTATTAATTAGTATATTTAAACTTTTAAGACTTACTTCAAATGGATAATTCTATTTCTGGAATTGATTTTTATGTTCTGAATTTTTTAAGTATGCACCTTTATCCCACTTTGCAAGATCAATTGGCAACCAAAACTCAGCATAAAACCAGAATATCATACAAAAAGCAAGAGCTTATAATAGTTTTCTATGAAAAAAATTAACTCATTACTGCAGATAAAAATTGTATCATAACTTGTGAGTATTGTATTAACATATAACTTAATGTAATATATATATATATATAGTAATTTTAAAAAAGCTATGAACAATGCCTGCATGTGTAAACTATGTTACATGTGTATTATGCAGGTAAGGACTTGAAATATGTATGTATGTATAATAGTACAACTTTATGTAAAAAGAAAAAGAACACTTATCTTAAAAATGTTATTTCCTATGATCCATACATTTATCACTCATCATCATTCATTTTTAAGACTCATCAGGTATTCATTGTATTAATCCATAATTGGCTTCTAAATCTTTGATGCTCTTTATTTTGTTTTGTTTTTTACATGTGGTGCATGAGATGTTAAGAATCTCTAAAAAAAGTTTAGATTGGCAAGTTGGCATGATTCTCTGATTTTCTTTTTGTACAATGTCTTATAAAGTTTCATTAGTTGAATTAAAACATTTTTAGATTTGATTGTTCTAAGTTCAGGTTTTTCTCTACAGGCTTGTTGATTTTCTTTTTTTCATTGTCTTCCTTTCCTTCATTCAGCTGCATTAATTTCTTATTAGTTAATTTATCCATGTGTGATTTCAATAAAAGTGCTTCAATGTTGACACCATTAGTTTCTATAAATGCTGCTTTTTATGGCAAATATGATTTTCTGTATGACTGAAAGAGATTGCTTTTTGAGTTTGATGCTTGTAGTAAGTTGAACAGAAAATTTCTTCCATATAAGATCAAAATTCATGTTAGTGATTTTAATCTGTGCATTGCCTATAAAACTTACAGTTATTTATATTTTGAAGTCTTTGAGAGTTGTAGAATAGTATCATCAACATCATTAAAGTGTTGACAAGATTTTGCAATAGTTATTGAAGGTTGTGATGATTCAATCCATAGGTTGAAGAAGTCATGTGGTATTCTGTGGCATTAAGTGCTACCATGATTGCAATTGAAATTGTATGTAACTGTAAACATTACAAAAACCTCTAAAAATGTCTATATTATTAAAAAAAAAAGTGTGCTTTCATTGGGCAAAAGTATAGTAAAATGGATTGAGAAAGTGAGAGTAAGTTCACAGTTGACAATTTTTTGAGTTCTTCTGAAAAATTGTTTCTCATCGCACTGAAAAAAAACCCATATTTAAATGTCATTTTTTTATTCACAATATTACACTATTTATGTAAAATTATTAAAAATAAAAATAAATTTTTAATAATATCTTATTTAACTTTAATTTTCAGATCATAAAGAATTGTTATTTAGCACCTGACATGTTAAAAAAGAGAACCAATGTATATAATCAATGTTTAAATCTTTTTAACACTATGTTTTATGTAGATTTAAATAAGCGGCATTTTATATACAAATACACCAGCTGTGGTCTTTCAGTGCATGAGATTTCACATTTTATTAAGTGTGGCAGCCATTTCTTTGAATGCCATAATAATTGTTTGAATAGTACATTTTAATGGCAGAAATGTGGGCCATTGAAAAAACATCCTCAATTTGTTTGTATTGCATTTTCATCATACAAAATTTATTATTAATTGCATAATACATGAAATCAACTTCCTAATTACTTTTTTTATTTATTGAAAATATGTTTACAATAATAACAGTTTTAATTTGACTAAAATTAGCATTTATAAAGATTTTACTTTTAAATTGTTATATTGAATATTTTAACTAATACATATGCAGTACATAATTTTAAATTAATGATTAATAGTATATGATCAAAATTTATTTCTAGTTTATACTGAGTAAAATTTATATTTTTTTCAGTACTCTATTTTTTTTTGGTTATGCAACAATTATTTTTTTCCAACTACTATAATCACCATTTTTTTTATCATAAGCAAAATTGCACACCCACATTTCATATATAATCTCATCTAAAATTATAACTGAGAATTCATGTTTTTCACATGCAACTTCTATAACACATGTACAATAAAACTTAGCCATAAAACTATAATACTCTCAACTAAATAAACTCAACTTTATATTCAGCCATATACCAATTTAACACAAACTCCCATTCTTACTCCCAATATGTTTTTACTTGTACTATCATGTGTTTTCACATATTGTTCCCAATATCACATGGAAAAATTCTATGCAAACCTAATTTGATACATGTTACTAAATATATCATGTATTTTTTTTATCACAAACAATATTGTAAATCCTTATTGCATATGTAATATCATGTGACAACTTTCACATATAACTTATGTAACCCTTTTTGAGTCTCAATAAAGTTTACCTTTGAAACATCATAATCATGATAAAAATAATAAATAACACATTCAAATCAAGAACACACATGGATGACATTACTGTCTTCCTTGCTTTATCAAAATAGCTTAAACCATACTCTAAAAATTTCTAAAAATTTATATCACAGTACTAACCTAAATTTAATTTTAAAAAAATATCTGGAGTTTATTCGCTAGCAAATCATGTTATAAAAGCTTTGAAGGAAAACCAACTGGAAACCATGGATTTCTATTTCATCTTGGAATGCATGGTATGATATAAGCCATTCCTTTTGTTTGGCCTTTAATCATGTTTAACTTTAGCATGAAGTCAGATAAAGTTAGGGTTGCATTAAAATTGTTGTATTTATGCATTGTAATAATATATTTACATATATGGATGTTACAATTGTTTTGAACTTGGACCAGATAGAGTTTGAATTAATTGGCATTAGTGTTTTACTAATTATTTGATTTTCTCTGATCAGAGTCCTGTGTCAGATTATTAAGCCTTGTTGTTGAGGTAATGCTTATCTGGGTGGTCTGGATGTACTTAGAGTTCTGTTTAGCTGTTTTGTTGTTTAATCTTGTTGAATTTTTGAAGATGTGAGCTGGTTTTAGATGTAAATTTTGCATGTGAATATTGGAGTTGGTTTTGTTGGTAATTGTTTTGAGATGAGATGTATATAATGAATAGAATTGTCAGAGGTATCAATTATACAGTGACTATAAATATGATGTTTTATATGTGAATGGGTGACTTTAATTGTGATAAGTGTTATCAAAATTTCAGAAATGTAATTTTGGCATTTTGGGCATTTAACTGCTGTAACTTGTTCAAATTCAGCAGTAGGGTGGAGAAACATAGTGCTCATTTAACAGAGACATATTGACTACTGGGTTTTTGGCACAATGTGAAAATTTGAGGTACTTAAGATCAGTATTGTGCCTTGTGATTTTGAGATGACCATAGGCCTGTCTTGTGTGATGGAATTCTGAGTTTGGTTGGAGAACAGTTTTAACAGTGTTATTTGGTATGCTAGTATGGCTACATAGAAGGAAACCCTACATCCATCTGAGTGTTATATTCTGTTGAGAGATTGATTGTGTTATCTCTATTATACTGTGATGTCTATTATTGTCATGCATATCTATTTGGGTTGTAAATAGTTTTATTGCAAGTTAGGTTCATTGGTATGAAAGCCTCTGGTTGGGGGACTAGTCATTATGTCTCGAATATTTTTTTGGTGGCTGGGGATCTTTTGGTCTCTATCAAGACTGGTTCTATGAGTGAAATGTGTGGAGTGTTTCCATGGTATTGTTTGGATATGTTGATCTGTTAGATTGATGGTATTTGGGTTTGTCTCTGGTGTGGAATCAGCTGTACCAATTGGGTTGTGTGTTGTGATAAGTAAGTCATATTGTTGATGTGGATTATAGCCTACAACCATAGGTTAGCATTGTTTGACCTTGAAGTTATGTGATCAGAAATATGCATATATTTTCCTGGGTGATGTCTTTGGGACCGAAATGACAACTGGTTTTATTCAGTGTGCCTGGATGAATGATGATTGGATGTGTATTTGTGTTATTTTCTTGGTGGCAGTAGGTTTGTATGGCAGTTGGTTGAGCTTGTGGAACTTGGTTGGAAATTCAGTGTATGGTAAGGTCATTATACTGCCACATGAATAACATTATAGTTTTAAGTCTCTTATATAAAGACAGAGCATGACCTCCTGATACATATTTGGTATTGAAATGTTGTCAGGATCAATTTGGCTATATAGAATTAATTTGTACTCATAGTTATTGGTATAAACTGGAGTTGGAGCATCTTTGAGATATATAGCTTGAAAATGCTATAACCTTACCAAATGAGTCCATCATACTTTGAAAATGTTGACTGTTATAACTGAGGCATGTATTCTTAACTACCCCAGTTCAATAGCTTTAATGATCTTAGTTGATAGTTAATAGCATGTAATTACTCAGAGTTCTGATGTTGGTTTGAAATTTCCTCCTTTGGAATAAATCAAAAAATTCAAGTATGAAATATCTCAGATTGGGCTGATCTGCAATGCACAGAACAATTTCCCATAGCTTTTGTAAAGTAAAGCTTCACATAAAAGATGCCTGGGAAATCTAGATAAAGTTATACATTTGATTGACCATTTCCACACACACATATGTTCAGCATAATGTAACTATAATATTTATTAATTTGCTAGCATATGCCATTTATTTAAATAATATAGATTTAATAGATCTTAACATTGTAATGCCAAAATATGATTTTACCTTGCTTAGGATAGATAGTGATGTGAGATAAAAATGTACCCGATCCTTATCATTGTCTATACTTTATTTCTTGTAATGATTATCAATTTCACAATAGCCCTTATTACTTAATAATCATATTATATTAGTATTGATTTGTTCTTCATAGAGCAGATGCCTGGGATTAGTTCATCATTTAAGAAACACTGATATAGCTGTTCAATCTAAATTAAATGCTAGTAGATTGGTTATTATTGCAGTGATCCCAAGCATATTATATGAGTGGCGTGATTGGTCTAGTATGTACTTGGATGGTGAGAGAACTGAATATATCATGATTTGAGTTAATTCACAAAATTGCTTTATTTTAATAACTTAGTAGATGCTTATAATATAATTAAATCAACATCAAATAATTGTTGTTTATAAATGCTTCTCTCATCCCCATTTGCATTCTAGATGATCACGATACCCTACAATCCCCAACTGAGCTAAGCTATAAAGTAGTAGTATCATAAGAGTCTTATTAACAAGCAGAGATGCAATTTAATTATAAATTTATTCTATTTTGTATAGAATTTGGCACCTGGGCATTCATCTATAAACATCAAGATATTACACCATAGGTTCCTTGCCATTCCATGCCATTTCATGTTTATTTATGATTTTTCTTTTGTGTGGACGTATTTTATTACCTACTTTTAAGTTTGTCTTTAGCTTATCTGATTTACCTATTTTAAATATGATTTATTAATTGTTTATTTAAATATTGGTCTCTGCTTATCATGATGTTTTTTTATTATTTTATATGCATTCATCACTTTTGATATTGTTTTCTTTTAATTTGTATGTTCAAGTTCAAAAAAAAAATCATTATGTTTATTTACTTTTTTCACTGTTGAATATATTGGTCCTTTGTGTGAGTAATTCTAAGGTAATTGTTAATGTTTAAAGTTTGAAGGTATGGGGAAATTTAAAAAAAAAAGATTTTTTTTTATGTATATAGATTCCAAATTCTGATATTAAATATCCCTAGAAACATTTTGTTTCATGCCCCCAAAGTTAGGGCACCAGATATAACTGTACTATGGTTGTTACAAGAAAGAGGGAGCACATCTTACTACAGTCATACCTGGGATTCTTGGGTAGGATGCTGGTGATGGCATGATGAAATGCTTAGTCTATGATCACATCTACATTTAGTATGCTAGTTCAGTGTTTGTCCACATCTCACCCCCTTTCAGCTTCCATTATGCCACAATATTTGAACTTAGGAAGAATTTGCAATTGTCTCTTTTCAAAGATGGGCTTACTCAACTTACTAACTACTGCACCTCTATATAAGTGAGGATCAATTAATGTATACTCCCATTATATTTTTAATATTAACCTATACATAAGAAATGGTGTATGGATATTAATGATTAACCTGCCAACTTAGCACTATGAATGCAGCATGATGACGACCAAGTAGAGACCAAATTGATTGCAATAACTCAATAATATTTATTAAGTAATAAAAACAATGTAACAATATTAATAAGTATGATGCTGAGAGACAAAGATGGCTTTCTATCACTTTAAGAGCTTAATACAATGAATAGCCCATTGCCAAATCCTGTGATAGGAATCCATACATTGACAGTCTTTATTTATAACATATTACAATTCAGAATAATATATATGTAATAAATAAAATAAAATAAAATAAAAGATTTCAGAAAATCACAAATTTATCTTACTAATTACACTTATTATGTCCACATTTTATCCCCTTTGAATGAAAGAAGCCCCTGTATACATATATGTGGTTCGGAAAATTAATAAAAAAAGTCATTCATTCAAGAGAGTTAATCATATGTGCGAATATATATATATAACTAAGTTTTAGTATAATAATTAATAAATAAAAAATCTGTGTAATCACTATAGTATGCTATTAAAGGTTGAATATTGTCAAAATCTTACCTCATCTGACTTTTGGATGACTGGTGTCAGGCTTTTGGAGGAATGTGCAGATCAAAACGTTATTTAATATCATAAATATCTGCTCAACTTAAACCCCCCCCCATACTTAAAATAAATGCTCCGATTTTCTGAAGCATTAGCTTCCAAACTTGAAAATGAAAAGTAAAAAAAAGTTAGAAAAAGAAGAATTCAAGCCAATTATAATTTGCATAATGCAATAAAAGGAATAAAACAAATGGCATAAAATGAAAATATAAATGTATACATGATAAAATAAAATTTGAGTTTAAAATTAATCAACCATAACATTTAAGTTTAATAAGATTACAAAATTTTTTATAATCAATATCACAAAGATTAATGTTACTCCCAATCTGATTATATAAAGAGGGTAACCTAAATAAAGGAGAAAATTTAAGAAATATTAGAATGGCATTTAAATCTGATATACGGAAACGGACCTAGTATCATAATCTGAAGAACTAATTAAAATAGTTGAAATTATATCTGGTAAAATAACTTGTTTATTGACAATCTTATGAAGATATTTAAGATTTCTATACTTTCATCTAGATGAAAGATTAATCATTTTACCCTCTCAAGATATGTATTTAAAAAATCTTCTTTGAAATAGACTGCAACAAATTACATCCTGGCCAAGAACTAGGGTTCCAAATTATTGAACCATACTCAATAATAGGAAGAACCAACAAAAAGAACCATTTCACTTTTGTATCATTACTGAAAAGATTACCATGTCTAAGAATGGCACCCATGACTTTAAAAATCTTAGCAACTATCATTTCAAGATGAGGAATAAAAGATCCATTACAAGAAAACACAATTCCAAGATCTTTTTGAGATTTAACAGAAATAATATTATGAGAATTGATATTATGACAAAATTCTAAAACTTAAGATTTCTTGGAATAAGAAACAAAGGAACATTTATTAAAAATGACCAATATATTATTTAATTCATATCAAGTGCTAAAGTTATCAATATCCTTTTGAAGGAGAACACAATCGTTAACAGATATAATTCTTCTAAAAATCTTATAGTCATCAACATAACTCAACAGAAAAGAGTATTTCAGGCAATCCTTTAGATCATTAACTAAATATTAAACAACATGGGTGCTAAAATACTACCCTGAGGAATCCCTAAATTGCATTCAAAATTGAATGAACCTTATTATTGAATTTAATATATGCTGTATGGCTACACTGAAATGACTGAAACCAATAGATACATTTAATAGAGAAACCTATTTTTGTAATTTACGAAGTAAAATAAAATAAATAAACACAATATTTATCTTCTTATAATGCAGGTAAATAAATAATGAGTAAAACAGATAAATAAATTTCTTGTGACCATTTGAAATGTACTCTTATAAAATAATGAGTAAAAAACTTTATTATATTAGATTTTCTGAATAATGAATGTGATAATGTATTAAAGGCAACAAAATGGAAACGTATTTAATTAATTGCAAAAAAATTATATATATAGCATATGATAATATTTATGTAGTAAAATGTTTATTTACAACAAGCCTTATTTTTTTTAATTTAATAAATTAGACCAACAAAATATTAATAAACTTTAGACATAAATATCTCTTTCCCAAATTTATAATACAAACAATTATTATCACCCAAAAGTTCTCACTTTTATCTAATCCAGTCTTTCATTAAATATTATACATGCAGTGTAAAATAATACACTTATATACCTATATTAAGGTCACCAATAGGATCTCATATACTTTACACAGTGAAACTCAGTTTGAAAATCAGTGTGGAGATACTTTTTATAAGTTAACAAAGGTAGTAAAAATATTATGGAAAATAGTAACACAAATATGATATTACTAACACCTATGATGGAGCAAGGAAATAAATATGCTTGATGCTCACAGTGTATTTTAGATTTAAGTTGTAGCAAAACTAATAATATATTATAAAGATAGACATGCCTTTAGATAATATAACATACCAAAATATATATTATATTAAATTTCAGGCAAAGTGGATAATGAAAAATATAAATAAGCACCTGGTAATTTGACCTGGCAGTGCTGAAAATCAGAAAGTCACACTATCCCTCATAGAGGGGCTAAACAATACAATATCATAAATAGGTACCCAGTAATTATGTGCAGGCAGTGCTGACAAATAGAGAAGCCATGCTGTCATCATGGAAGGGCTAAATGCATACAAAATTAATATACTATCCACATAAAATTGCCCAAATGGATACTATTATAATACAAGGCATGAATTTGATAATGATAATAAATAAATAATTAAACATCACACACACACATACAAAGGTATACAATGCATCCATTTGGTCTAACATTCTGTGTACCAATAAACCATAATTGCATAATGATAATAACATTCAATTTTATAAGCTATCTTGATTTTCACATGCACCAATGTACATAACACTTTCATTCATAAACATTTATATCGGATATATCTATATAAAGTCTGTTATACCCTGGGTACAATAATTTATCTAGGTTGAAACAACAAATATATGAAAACTCTAAACAATAATAAAATAACTTGTAATATAAATCTTTTTACCTGATAAATCTTACCCAACTTTGATTACATATGCATACCATCATAGATATATTTACAATACCATAAATAATAAGAGTATTTAAATACAGGGTATAAATTATAACAAGATATCAATTAAATACTTTATATATATATATATATATATATATATATATATATATATATATATATATATATATATATATATATATATATATTGTTTTATCATTTCAGATTAGGAATTTAAATTCTTTTATCTTGTATTAAATATAATTCCTTTTCATTCAAAGTCTTTTGTGTCATCTTTGAAAAAATACCACAATATTAGTCTTTCCTTCCAGCAAATAAAAAAATACACTTATCATAAGAGCAGGATTTTTTTTAGAATGCTGTTCATAATTAAAAGCACAAATTTGAAAAGATCCGAGCAAATAGAGGATATTAATTAATAACAGTTTCTTGTAAAGTTCTATAATATAAAGTTCACACACTTTAATAATATTAAATATGGCATAAGTTTAAATTATTTATTTTTCCTTTAAAATAAAGTAATATATATTTCAAAAACAAATAAGCACTTATATTCTAAATGAATAGGCAGATGAATTCAGAATGGATAATTATATCGATTCAATATTAGCATATTTGCATTAGTAGACAATTAAATGAATAAAGTTTTTTCTTCAAAATATTGAAAAAGCTGATTCTTATGACTTTTCCTTTTTTTAAAATTATATAATACAATTTCAAATCATTGCAATTTCTTCTATTTTTATTACAATCAATGCTTCTATGATAATTCACCACTATTATACTTTCAATTTTATCCAAATGCAATGACTACTACATGTATTTTTGAAGCAAATTAAGTATGATTGTCTTTCATAAATTATTAATCAATTATTTCTCTTTTAGGTTAGAGTTTTATCAAACATATAATAAGAACTTCTGTAATAGGAACATGTTTTGATACCTGCTACAAAGTAAAACTACCTCTCATAAAGCCTTCACTTAGTTCCAGCACATATAATGTATATATGTAACCATCATATGGCTAACATATATATATATATATGTTGATATGAAGATTTTCATGGGTTGCATATATAAAAGACATATTTTGCGAGTTCATCCATGTTAAAAAATTTAAATATTGATATACCAACATTTTGACTTGATCACTCAAGTCACGATCAGTAGGTGACTTGTGTGATCAAGTCGAAATGTCGGTATATCAATATTTAAATTTTTTAACGTAGATGAACCTGCAATATATGTCTTTTATATATATAATGGTATATGTATATTTTGTTGTGTGATTAAAAATATTATGAGGAGGAAATAAAATTAAAAGGATAATTTGGTTTTATATATATTTTAATTTTGAAATCAAATGAATAAACTTTTTATTATTCTTACATTGTAATGAATCTAGAGTTTGGAGATGAATACAGTCCCTATATATATACATTTTATTGGTCTTTCTCCTTTGTCTCTCCAAATTTTTGGCAATTCCATACTTATGATAAAAGGTTTTTCTTTTGATCAAATTTTGTAACCAAATAAGGGAAAGTGGATATGAATGAATAAAAATAGTTTGGTCAAGCTGGACAAACATCAAAATTCATTTTGTTTAAGATGAATTGACAAGTAGTAAAAAATTCAGTGAAATTAGTGTTATTAAAATTGATTTGATTGTGACCCAAAATATTTTAGGTACTTGATTAAAATAAATGTAATGTAAAAAAAAAAATTCAAGAAGAAAATTGGGGGCAATTGGGTAGGCAAGAGGAAAAAAAGAAGAAAAAAAGGGGTGTCAATATGTTACTGCCAAGCTGGCAAACTAGCAAAAGTTTTGTTTTGTCTAATACATAAGAAATCATGGGAAAAATTACATGCCACAGAGCAAGTAAATGAAGATAAACATGTCTGAGATAAGTGATATGAGTAGAGTGGGGTAAAGCTCAAATATATTGGGCTCCTACCCAGTATCCTGTGAAAAAAACCAATGGAAATCTTGCTGTTTTCCCATTGATGTCAATCAGTGTCCAAGTACTGTTTAAACAGAAAGGAAATTTTTTGTATGACCATCAAATTAAATACTGTACAGAAAGAATGAACTATTTGGTACATTGCCTGTATCCATTATTTAAATATAAGCTTACAGATATACATCAATCTCATATGTTCCCAGGAACAAAGGTATATATATATGTGTGTATTTTTGTTTAATATTTATTGTTTATTCAACCTCTCCTAATATAAGAAGGAAAGAATGTATGTATAATTATTGTGTTAATTTATCCTGTTGTTTTATATTTGTCAAACTTATTAAATATCATTAAATAAAGAAATATATGTATATATCTTCACATAATATTCACAAAGTAATTATTTTCTAGTTAAAAAATACTTACTGAAACAATAAATATTTATGTGAACATAAGCTAAATCCAGATAGCAAGAAATCATGAGGGTGCTTGTTCAATTTCATTTTGGGAAGGGGTTGCGGGAAAAACAGGATAGTAAAACATTAGGATTAGAATTCAATAACCTCATTGTGTAAATATCTGGTTTAGAAATATTGTGCATGTATTAAAACAAGTCCAGTTCCAAACTATATCTCCATGCTCATGAAACATCCATTTTCTCCAATAGTGCAACCATCACTCTCCCAGAGATACTGAGTTAACAGGGGTTTGAAAAATTCCTCCATAGAAAAGAAGGGGATGCAATCTATGAATGTTACCTAGTGTAATTCTGAGTGTAATCAGTAGATTGATGCTTGAGGTCAATATGTGGATGCTCATAAATACACCAGGAAACTAAATAGAGTTTAAGAGAGGAAAACCTTATTGGAAAAATATATCTAATAGATAACCAAATTTATCTTAGTGCTTGGTGATTGCTTATTCAGGCTGATTCATGAATAATATGATATATAGTAAAATCATTTCATGTACTCTCCCATTGACACTTTAAATAAGAAAATGAAATTTATATTAAATTCATTTCCACTACTGGTATATATCCAAATTCTTGTTACATATATGTTTAATGGTGACTGAAATGTTCATCACTGGTATTGACTCTACCATTAGCAATTTAAATAATGAAATGAAACTATATTGAATGATTTTTTCTTCTGATATGTATCCATATTAAGGGGAAGTAAATCTTATTGGGAAATATAGGAAATAGATAACTGAGGCTATCTTAGTGCTTGGTGATTGTCTTTTTGTTTTGATTGCCAATTTATATAGAGAAATAAAATTTATATTAAATTCATCTCCACTAAATGTCCATCACTGGTTTGACTCTAGCATTAGCAATTTAAATAAAGAAATGAAACTATATTGAATTCATTTCTTCTGGTATTTATCCATATTCAGGTTACTTATATATTCGATGGTGATTAAATGTCCATCACTGGTTGTACTCACAAAGATCAATAAAATATATACATTAAGATGGGACATCACCCATTACAATGGACTCCCAAGGGTGCAGTAGAGTAGGGAGGTTAAAAAGGGTCATAAAGGGTTACAGCAATAAACAGAGTTAAATAAAATCGGAATAATGAAAGGACTAAGTGATAAAAGTGAAAATAGAGGAAAGTTTTAAATAAATAGGCAGGGTAGATTTGGCAGGCAATACCATACTTCAGGGAACTGGAAAGTGAGCCAAGCATGTTGTTAATAAATAAAAGAATTATAAATAGAAATAAAAAGAATGATTAGAGAATTGGTGAAAATAAAGACCTTTAGAGGTAAAAAGGAGGAGGCATCATTAGTACATTTTAATAGTCTACAAAGGAAATTTAATAGCTACAGGATACTGAAAGAATATAAAATACTGATAACTTATAATCACCTTGAAAGCTATGCCAAAACATGGTGGCATTTAATTTTATACCAACATCAAACATTTCAAAAATATAAAATTGCCCTAAAGAAGACCTTTTGTACTGACAAACAGCTGGAAAATATTAGATCTCAGTTAATAAAATAAAAGTTTCAGGAGGACAGTGAAGAAGAGTAAGTGCAGTTTTTCAGGTAACAAGTGGTCGTCTTGAGGATATTAGAAGTGTGTGTCCTATCTGAAAAACAAATAGTATGGATGGTATGCAGAAACTTATCTTGGGAAATAAAAATGTATATTGTGGAAGGGAAAAAGTAGATTGGTCAAAGAGATATACACAATCAAATGGATACAAGTAGACAAAGATGGGGTACTGAAGATCAGAAATTTCATAATGATAGGCAAGACAGGAATTCCTGAAATAAGAAAGGGGGTGAAACAAAAGGAACTTGGGTAAAGTGTATGAAAAAAACTGGGTCACCAACAGGATAGAAAGCAAATGGAAACTTAGTGTGGTCATGGAAAGACCGGATCTCATACTACACTCAACAGGCTGTCCCAAGATCCCACAGCAGTGGCTGAGATAGAAGTGGAAATGCTCACAGATTCAGGTAGTCAATTCTCAGTTGTAGCAATATGATTATATCATAGAATATTGAACAAGCATATTTGATATACCATCTCTCCCACTAAAATCAGTCCAAGGGGCAATGGCAAATAATTGAAAAGGTAAGGTAGAGGCCAAAAAAATATGGATAAACATCCAAATTAATGGGAAAATCACATATTTTCTTAATTATGAAGGATTTAATACATGATGCCTTACTAGGAACATATTTTTACATAGGTATAAGTGCACACTGGATTATAAAAATGGATAGGACATATGTGAAGGGGAAACAATTAAGTTTTAACACCTGAGATATACAGTTCAATTGGGATCATACATATTACCAAAAAGCCAACTGATCATATTATAATGGAAAATGTTTGAGAGGCAAAGATGACCAGGGGAAATTTGGAATGCACACTGAGACCCATGTTAGAGAATTATAGTCAGGACTTTTGGACATACCAGGTATAATTCAAGGATTTGAACAATGGATCAAGTTAAATCAAGGCCAACCCTTTAAATCCAGGTCATATCCAGTCCCTAGATCAGTATAGAGATGAAGAATCCAAATCAATCAGATGGTGAAATGAGGAAATATTTCCAAATGTTTATTTACATATTGCAACCTACAGGTTGTTGTGTAGAAAAAAAGATGGTCCAATGAAGTTGTATTTTGATGCTTGCCAACTCAACAAAATAACAGTCCCTGATTGTAAGTAATGTCCTACCACCTATACAAGAATTATTATGGAAATTTTGAGGAAACAGCCAGCTACTGGCAAATCAAACTGCATCCTGAAGATTTAAAAATATAGCATTTCAATGTGATGGCTATTTATATTAATTTAACCAAATGCCTTTTGGTTTGGTAAATAGTGGGGCAGGATTATCAAGATTCTTGGATCAAATGTTGCCATCAGAAATGATATGTTGGTGGCATGCTAGCAACTATCTAAGAATATATAAGGGACATGGAAATATTCCTTATGGAATGAATGAAAAAGGGGATCAAAGTAAATCTAAAAAAGTACATTATTTCAAAATGAGGGAGTGTTTTTATGCCATGTGGGGGGAATTAGGTAACACCTGATAAAGTATTGTCCATTAGGGATTTTCCCATACTCTAATCTAGGAAACAAATTCAATTGTTTTTGAGTCTATATATTATCTACAATAGATTCCATGAATGATTTTCAGAACAGATGGACCCTTTGGTAAGATTATTAAGAAAAACATTCAGATGGACCCTTTGGTAAGATTATTAAGTAAAACATTCCATGGGAATGGACATTTAAACAGGATTGAGCATTTGAAGGTGTTAAAAGTAGCTTTGTGGAACAAGTTGTATTTATCATTTCTGGAATTTATGCAACCATTTATTGTGTATACAGACAATAGTGGGTATGGGTTAAGGCTGACATTGTCCCATGTTTAAGTGGGTAATCAATAGGCATACTGATTTTTATAAGCTGATTACTCCCAAGGGGTCTGAACTGAACTATATCACTACAAAAAAGGAAGCTATGGTGATGGTGTTGTCATTCTATAAGTTCTGTACACTCCTACTAGGATCAAAAGTTATTGTAATCAATGATTATAAAAGCTTGGAGTTTATAAACCATAGCTATCTAACCAATAGCCAGTTTGTATCTTGAAGTTTCTATCTCCATGAATACAATTGCACAGCAAAGTACTGCAAAGGGTCAGAGAATATTATGACTGACATTCTCAGCTGAAACTTTGCAAGCCCTTAATCTCAACACTTGTGGGAAAAAATTATATACAGCAGACATATGTCTGAGGATAAATGAAGAAGTGGAAAGATATCTTCAAGGATTGGCCTAGCACCAATGTGAGGATGTACTGTTGAAAGGGTTAATTGAACAGTTGAAAGGGAAAGACACAATGAACATAGTATGGGTAGAAAATAAAATTTCACTTTACAAACTGAACCAATCCATATTGCAGTATAAGATTTGCAATGATCAAAAGGAATGGAAGCCTTTCCTATCTCATCAAATGAGAGATGTCATCGTAGTTTATGTCCACCAATTATATGGGCACTATGGTACCCTCAAAGTCAAATATTGGCTTCAGAAATGGTTCTATTAATCTGGCTTGCATATCAAAATTATCTTGGTAATAAACTAGTGTGAAATCTATCAAAAAGTCAAACCAGTGATCAAATAGTATGTGACCCATATGATATCCATGATCCCAATGAGACCTCAAAAGATGATGGCTATAGATTATTACAGTCCATTACCAGTGTTCAATAAAAAAAATATCTTGTACCTTTTGTATCTGGAGAATAATGGATCCAAAGACAAGGAATAACACATGTATTAATGTTCATCTACAACCTACAATTTAATCCTTGTGAAAAGGGTGATGCATGAATTTGAGAATTTATTTAGAAAATACATTCTGATAAATCACAGGGACTGTGTCAAGCAATTCCCATAGATAGTAACTGGTCAATTAATAGATCAATGGGGTTTTTACCAATGCGGTTGCATTTAAATAAACCCACCCCTAGATTAAAGAAGACTACCTTAACAGGAATGGAAGTAACCTATAAATCCTGAAATTAGATGTTACTCAAGCATATCAAAGTCTAACCAAAAGAAGTCAAAAGAGAAATAAAATATGAGTAGGGACTCACCATAAGTTTAAGACGGGGGGATGAATAATGGTAAAAACACTGCACATGAGCAGCTCAGGGAAATTTATGTGCTGAAAGTTTTGTAATTTGTATGAAAGTTCATTCACTACAAGGTAACAATGCATTTTGGATAGACACTAGGCAAGAGAACTGAGGGTCTTATAATGCCAGTTCCTTAAAGACTGCACCACCAGGCAATTGAGATGATTAAAGTAACATCTATAATCCCTCAAAACAAGGTAACCCCATTTTGCAGGCTTCCCAATGTGGGGTGGATATGGTAACAGGAACCAGGTTTGAGCCCTGCTACAAATTAAAACTACCTTTCATAAAGCCTGCACTTAAGTCCAGCACACATACACGTACTTAGTCATTATATAGTCAACAGATATATATATATACAGTACATGTACATTTTGTTGTGCGATTAAAAATGTTATGAGGAGACAGTAAAATTAGAAAGGATAATTATATATATATATTTTAATTTTGAAATCAAATGGATAAACATTTTTTATTATTATTGTCATTTTAATGAAACTGGAGTTTGGAGATAAATACAATCCCTGTATATATATATTTTTTATTAATCTTTTCCTCTTGTCTCTCCAAATTTTTGAAAATTCCATACTTATGATAAAAGGTTTTTCTTTTGTTCAAATTTTTTAATGGAATAAGAGAAAATGGATATGAATGTATAAAAATAGTATGGTCAAGCTAGATAAACATCAAAATTCATTTTGTTTAAGATGATTTAATAAGTAGTAGGAATTTTAGTGGAATTAAAATGTTATCAATATATAAAATCGATTTGATTTTGACCTAAAATATTTTACATAGTTGTTTAAAATAAATGTAATGTAAAGAAAATGTTTGAAAAAAAAAACTTGGAGCATTCAGGTAGGCAGGAGAAAATAAAAGAAGAAAAAAAGGAGGGGTCAAAAAGTTATTGCTAAGTTGGCAAACTAGCAAAAGTTTGGTTTTGGCTAAAATACATATGCAATCATGATTTCAATTACAAGTCACAGAGCAGGAAAATGAAGGTAAACATGTTATAGATAAGTCATATGAGTAGAGGGGGGTAAAGTTCAAATATATTGGACTCCTACCCAATATCCCATGAATGTAAACCAGTGAAAATCTTGCTATCTGCCTATTGCAGTAAATCAGTATCCAAGTACTTCAGTTGAAACATAAAGGAAATCTACTGTACAAAAAGAATGAACTATTCGGGACAATGTCTATATCCATTATTCTAAATTGTAAGTTTACTGAACATATATTAACTTCCTTCACTTCCAACATAAACTTGTTATCGCTTGTATTTATGATCAATAGATGGAGCTTTACCAAGACCTCCAAACAAGCATATTTTTGTTTACATAAACATCAGAGTCAGAAATCACTGTCTCTTTCATTGGCTCCACCCTCAGATCAGCTGATTTCAAGCTGATTTGCTATCATCAGTGAAGGATAGGAGTTAGAAACTAGACCTAAACACTAACTCCAAGCATTTATGCAAAAAGTTTCTATCAGTTTGCAAGCATGAATTTTTTAAACACGTAAATGTCTTCAAACTCAGCTTATCAAGCCAGATAGCTATATGAGTCTGATGTCAGTTCAGTTTCTCTACATAGTCAAAGCTTCAGCAATATATATCATTGCAAGAAAACTTAAAGGTACATTTATGAAAAACAAAAACAAGTTTTATATATGTAAACTTGCTATCACTTGTATTTATGATCAATAGATGGAGCTTTACCAAGACCTCCAAACAAGCATATTTTTGTTTACATAAATGTCAGAGTCAGAAATCACTATCTCTTTTGTTGGCTCCACCTGCAGATTAGCTGATTTCAAGCTGATTTGCTATCATCAGTGAAGGATAGGAGTTAGAAACTAGACCTAAATACTAACTCCAAGCGTTTATGCAAAAAGTTTCTATCAGTTTGCAAGCATGAATTTTTTAGATATTGTAAATGTTTTTGTTTTTTGTAAATGTACCTTTAAGTTTTCTTGCAATGATATATATTGCAAAAGCTTTGACTATGTGGAGAAACTGAACTGATATCTGACCCATATAGCTATCTGGCTTGATAAGCTGAGTTTGAAGACATTTACATGTCTAAAAAATTCATGCTTGCAAACTGATAGAAACTTTTTGCATAAATGCTTGGAGTTAGTGTTTAGGTCTAGTTTCTAACTTCTATCCTTCATTGATGATAGCAAATCAGCTTGAAATCAGCTGATCTGAGGGTGGAGCCAACGAAAGAGACAGTGATTTCTGACTCTGACATTTATGTAAACAAAAATACACTTGTTTAGAGGTCTTGGTAAAGCTCCATCTATTGATCATATATATATATATTTGTTTAATGTTTGTTGATTATTCTAATATAAGAAGGAGAGAAGGTATGTATAATTATTGTGTTAATTTATGTTGTTATCTTATATTTGTCAACCTTATTATATGGCATTAAATAAAGGAAATATATGTATAGATCTTCTCGTAATACTCATGAGGTAATTATTTTTTAGTTAACAAGTTCTTACTGAAACAATGCATATATGCATGAACATAGGCTAAATCCAGATGGCCAGAAATCATGAGGGTGTTAATTCAAATTTTATTTGGGTGGTTTGTAGGAATAATGAGGTAGTAAAGTATTAGAAATAGATTTTAGAGTAATCCCATCATGCAAATATCCAGTTCAGAAATATTATGTGTGTATTAAAAGGAATCCAGTTACAAACTATGTCTCTGTGTTCATTTCAGGTCCATTTTCTCCAATGGTGCGACCACCACCCTTCCCAAGATACTGAGTTAGCAGGGGTCAGGCAAATCCCTCCAAACAAAAGAATGGGAAGCAATCTATAAAAGTTAACCCAGTGTAATTCTTACTGTAATCAATAGATTTGTGCTTGAAGTCAATAAGTCAACACTGCTAAATACACCAGGGAAACTAAATAGTCTAAGGGAGGTAAAGCTTATTGGGAAAATATAGCTAATATATTATAGGTTATCTTACTGCTTGATAATCATCTATTTATTCCAATTCATGAATAATTTAAATACATAGTAAAATCATTATATTTATTGACTCTCCCATTGGCAATTTAAATAAGGGAATGAAATGTATCCAGATTCTGGTTGCATGTACATTTAATGGTGACTTAAATGCCCATCACTAGTATTGACTCTACCACTATCCATATTCGGGTTACATATACATTCTAACCCTAACTTGACCTTGAAGTTTTTAATCTAGTCTATCTATTCATGCAATGTCTAGATTGATAATGAACTTTATTAATTGCAATTTAATTATTAAATAAATGATTTATTTAACTAATTTAAATTTATTTACTTACATTTTTAATTTTCATATTTTTACTTAACAGCATACACTCTTTCTTTTACTTTATTTAAATGCTTTTAATGTTGTAATTATTTAATGTGACCTTTTATAAAATATAGCTTTTAATAAATCTTTATTGAATGTTTCATTCATTAAAATATATGTACCAACACTCATACATCCATATATTAAATATAAGCATTATTGTAAAAGCATTAAAGCTAACTTTTTATCTATTTAAAACATTTAATTTAAAATTTATTTAAATTGAATCTTATCCCAATTAATTATATTTAAATTCAACATTTCTAAATTCTGGCTTTTTGTAACTTGTATGAGATAACCTTTTATAAATTATTATTTAAAAACCATTTATTTTAAATCTAACAAAGATTCTAATGAAAACTAAATAACGATATTTTATACAGAATAAAACAACTTTATTAACTGCCTATAACTAATTCTTATTTAGATATAAACTATTAACTGAGATTTTTAATCAAACATTAAATAATCCAATCAGTATTTCTTAAATAACTAGTATTTAAATATGCTAAGTAAATTATTTTAATCAATAAATTAAAACATTTAGTTAAGTCTTTATAATTTAACATCAAGAAAGAAATCTATTTAATATAATCTAACAAAAAATTGTTTTTACACATTATATAATATGTTTAGCTCACAGGGCCAAATATATCATTATAGTATATATATATTAATATAATATTAATAAACATTTCACAATGATAGAATATGATTGTTCTCTATATCACATCAACCAATGCAATGGTGTCTTTTTGACTATGTTGAGAGCTTATAAAATTAACAAATGCAAATGGAAACAATTGAAAATTAATTTGATTGATTATATAATTTTTTCATCATAGTGATTGGGTTCTAGTATGAATAGAAATTATTCACCATTTATTGTGAGTTATTTGTGCTAAAAGATTTAATGCTGCATATAGGCATATTTGCTTTGAAATCATACAGTATGTACTAATAGTATTTAAATACAATGCTGGGTTATCATTTCTGATGAGAAGATTTATGTGTTAATTCTTTAACTCCTTTTATGAATTGACATATTCCAAGAAATATATATTTGTCAGTGTGGTAGCTTTATCATATCTCAATAGCTTATAATATTATGAATTGCAAGTCAGAAATGCTGTAAATAAATTGAATTGATTATAAATATATTAGTGTATGTTTGCAAGCATGTATTATCAAATGAACATGTCTAGTTAATAAAAATTTAAAATGCACAATCAGATAACTTACAATAAATTATATGTATGAATTTATGTATATTTGCTTTTATCTGTTATCTTTATCTAAATATGTGTATAAACTCTGTTTAGAATATTTGAAAAAATGTAATTAATTATTTTTCAAAATTGTATTTTGGAAGCATTTCTTTCTATTGTAACCAGTGTTTATGAATAATTCAAGATCAATGGTGTTCTTGTCCTTTGAGGTGACACCTGTATTTGATAAAGCTGTAGAAAAACAAATGTTTAGTGAATCAAAGTGAGCATGAGTGAGAATATAAATTTTTCATATAAGAAAAGAACAAGTTGACTTCATGCCACTGGATGAGAAAGCACAAAACACACTTTAGAGAATGCTAATTGTGGTCAATTGTAAAAAAATAAAAAGATGAAAAAAGGAAATTATAAAGTAAAAATAAAAAATTAACATTTTAAAAATTGTAAAATCTAATAAATAATTATGATTTTGTGAATAAATTATTAAAGATTATCTATTATAATACATACACAGTACATATGTATATTTACATTGTATCTGTGTACTATTCATAACTTTTCACTTGAAAATATTGTTATACTTAGTTTCAAGCCAATTTTATTTCTAAATAAATCCTATTATTTATTTCGTCTTTAAGTGAAGATAACAATAGGAATAATTTTTTTGATGAAATATGTTTTATTTATTTTTACTCATTACTTTCAATGTGTTATATATATAGAATGTACTCAAAAGAATAAAATGAAAATGTGTTTATGGTATGATAATATTAGATTGAAAAATAAATACTCAAAAATATTTTTTTTAAATTTATTACTGCAACAGTTATTCCAATTTATTTTTCTACAGACGTAAAGCGTTAATGCATGAGTATACTTTTATGAATTAGTTTTATAAATTATTCTTTAATACCATTGTATTATATTTCTTTAATAAATATTTTCATTAAAAAAAGAGAAAAGAATGTACATCAGTAAAAATCAAATTATAGAAAAGTTGCAAACAATTAAAACAAAATTTTGATTATTTTGTATTCAATATAAAAAAATTAGATCTATCATAAATGGCATCAAAGTTTAAAAAAAAAACACATCTAACAAAAAAGCAAATAAAATAAGTTATATATTTTTTGCAGTTTAAAAAACTATTTATTTCCAAATAAGTTTTTGGATTTCATAAAAAGTAGAATTCATTTCATTTGCTTGGCAGACATAAATTTATAGAAGATTTTGAATGAAATTTATATATAATAGTTGTGAAAATCTTTGCTCCAATATATTAATCATATTGTATTTTACACTGTAAATTTTTTATATTATTTATTTCATGAATACATTTATTTGAAATTTACTCTATTTTATTAGAATACAGACTTTAGCATCATTTTGTATATATAGAAAGAGAAATCTCATTAAATTACTAACATTCAAAAGTGCTGCTGTATTAAAAACAAAAGAGTCTCCTGGGTTAAAGACCTCTCTATCTATATCCAAAATAAACCTGGAGAAGACCTTATTCACCAGGTTTTTTTAATTTTTATATAATTAGAAATTTAAACATTTTTTTTTTTTGCCCTTGTAACTAAGAATATCTAAATATCCAATTACTGCAAAAAAAAAAGGAAGATTATCTAGATTGATTATCAACTAACCACCTGAAAAAAATTCTAAACCTGCTTAGAACTGGAAACACTTTAATTTAATGAACACCAGATTGTGGTAAAAACAAGTAAGTTTTTATGAGATTTCTCTTCACTTTGTATATACATAAAAAAAGAAACATTTTTTAAATTTATATTATACATTAATTTTCTGCATAGAGAAATTATTCTATCCAACAAGGCTAAATGAGTTTTAATAACTATTGGAAACCAGTCAATACCTAGACAATCCCAATATAAATAACAATCAACAATCTCAAACTGTTGTCAAGCAACCTCATCCATGAGCATTATTACACTTATTATTGAAGCAGTACTTTGAGTGCAATTTGAAAACTATAATTGCAATTTGTAATGTTATAATTCATTATTTATTAATCTGCATTCAGAACCAGTTATATTTACCTGTTTAATAAGGTTTATTTAAACTTCTGTGTATCAATAATTTCAATCTCTGTGATTAAGTTGCAATCTTTAGTATCTATATAAATACATTGACCATTAATAAAGTGGAATTCCACCTTTATTGTTAAAAAAAGGTTGCCTTGACAATAGTTTGAGATTGCTGATTGTTTGTCTAAGTGCTGACTGGTTCCTAATGGTTGTATATATATATATATATTGTAGCCTTTCTATTTTTGTGACATTATTATATGGTTGTAAGTAATGGTCAATTTTAATAAAAAATTTAAATTTTATATAATGATTAGTAAAAAACCTATTATTTAATTGGTATAAATTAAAATACCTTGTTTCTTTAGTGTTAAACTTAAGTTAATTTTCTTTAAATAAATATAATCTATAAATTATAAATTTGAAATATAAATTATGCTATTTATTTTAAAATAAAAAGTGAATAATAGTTAAAATCATATAATATAATTTTAAATCAGTAGTTATAATGATTAAAAAAATAGATATTTTTATAATTTTTTATGGTCAAATTGAAAATTGCTATTTATTTATTGTTTTAAGATCCTTTAATTAATGATGAAATAAATGAAAAGTGAGTTTTGTGTTAAATATTAAATTAAATTATATTTCCTGGTACATTTCAAGACACTGTTAATAATAAATATTTTTTATCACATAAATTTCATAAAAAAATTCATAAATCAATAATTTGAATAATAATGTGAATTGGAAGCTTTAAGTATTAAAATTTAATTTTAAACAAAGAATATATTATTATTAAAAGATACATTTAAATTTTGTATTATTAAAATTAAGAAAATATTAATTTCATATTATTAGTTACATTTTAAAAGTGAAAGCAAAAATAATTAATATTCATTTTTTTACCAGAGATCTGAAAATAACTAACCAATCAGGTATTGTGAAATTTTTCCTATAAATATAAGATGAGCAAGTGATAGAGAGAGAAATCAAAAAAAAAAAATTGAAGAATAAATTGAAGAATAAACTAAATTACATTTGCTTTTAAAATTTTAAATATAAATTTATTAAAATCTTATTGTTTTAACCATAAAATTAATAATTATAATTTTAATTAGTATGGAATATCTTAAGAAGTTTATTTATTAATTTTATTATAAAATAAGAAGCAAAACTATCCTCATTAGTGTACTACAGGAACTGACTATAAACTTATGGTAATGGAGAGAAGAAAAACTTCATTCAAGGAGTATTTCAATAAAAAAACTTTGCAGATTAGCAAACTGTTTTGTCTACAGAAAGTGCAAAAGAGATGTAAGAATTTTATTTTTTGTTAATTTTCATATGCAGAATGATAGAAAATATTTTCTACTAACTATAATCATTAGTAATGATAATCACTTCTATTCACTAAACCTAGTGACATTTTTAGGTATAATTTTATTAGTAACTTTATTAGAATAATAATGGTGTTAAAGAAGAAAGATTAATGCAGACTAAGTTTTATTTAAAGTTTATTACTACTAACTTTAATATCATTTCACTCTTGATAATATATTAACATATTAAATATGAATAATTTGAAAAACTCTAGAATTTATAATTCTACCAGCAAGTGTTTTGAATTATACAGACAGAAAACTTTTAAAAAATATAATAAAAGTTGTTATTAAACATTAAAATACATATTTACCAAACATGAAATTTTGTTAATAATGTGAGAAAGTCACATGATCACTATATCTTATATAGCACATAATTGTTATTAAACAAGGCAAAACTCTCCATACAGTAGTGCCATCCTGTGCCATTGATTACTCTTGTTGGCATATGGTGGCACTACTGTATGGAGAGTTTTTCCTTGTTTAATATGAGAAAGGGTAAACCAGAGGTCCCCAACCCTATGCCCGCGGGCACTATGGTGCCCGCAGACCATTTTACGTGTGCCCGCCATTATTTATCTGATACAAATAAATTTAATTTTTAAAATTTCTTATAAATTATTGTATTATATTGTAATCAAATTGTAGGGCATACTATATTTTTACAGCGTAAAAATATAAACATTAATTATATGTTAAAATTTTATTTTTGAAATAAATATTTTTTTGTACATTATGTGTATTATTAACAATATCCAACTATAAATTTACATTGAAAAAATAATTGGTGCTCACGGCTGGTTGAAAAAATAAATGGTGCCTGACACATGGCCGGTATTATAGAATGTGCTCTTAAGTGCAAAAAGATTGGGGACCCCTGGGGTAAACTTTTAACCTAAAAACTTATTATTATTGATAAACAACATTTACTAGGATTTTTCTTCATGTTTTTATTTATGTTATAAATAATGAAGAAGACCACAAAGAGGAAAGAAGGGTAGGAAAAAATATGTTTTGTTTCAAGAAGTAATCGGTTGTGGTCATCATAGTAACCAATATTCTCTTGAAATATGATTTTCTTCAGTTCTAGTTGAAGAAAACTTTTTGTTTTTATTACTTTAGTATATGATCTTTAATTTTAAGATAGTATTAATTACTTATAATTATTTGTTTTATATGTTTTTATTTTTTAGATTTAAGTATTATACAATTTTCTGTATAAAAAAAGGCAGGGGTGGGGTAAAAAAAAATTTTGTTCTTAATTATAATTCTATAATGTAAAAGAAATTATATCTACAAAAGTGTCATGAATAATACTCATAAGATAATATGATTAAGGGAACTTTATTTTTTAGTATAAGATATTGGTATTAGACTTTTAAGCCAGGAATCAGATAAAATAAATATGTGTAATATTTATAATGTCTGTATTTAGATCAAAGTAAATGATAATGGATTGAATATATCTATTATATTATTAATAGTATATGTGTATGTATGATTGATCTCTTTATAAGTATTAGCTAACTGATATTATATTTATGATAAATTATATCATAGGACTATTTGTTTTTTAATTTTCTTGGTAAGTAAGAATAAGTTTGGATATTATTTAAGAAATGCTGAATAATATTGTCCTGTGATGTTAAGCATTTTATTCAGAGCATTAGATATAAGGTAGCGGTACATGAAAGTAGAGTTATTGAAAATCCAGTAGTGTTAGGGATATGTTATTTAAGCTCAAATATGATACAGTATAAAGTAAGTTAGAATATTTGTGTTATATGAATAGTGACATTTTTGAACATCTGTAAGAGCTTAAAATAGAAGCCAAGATGGAAATTAAGATAAACATAAGAAAATGTGGCCTTAATGCTTGCTTTCCTGCAGCACATTAGGAGTTTGTGCACTGATTTGCTGAAATTTTTGTATTCTTTTTTAAATTGCACAAAAACTATAAGCATGACATCAACAGACATTCCAGCATTCATTGGTGCTTTTTTTTCTTTTGAAATGATGTATGACAACGAATGATTGGATAAAATTTGAATTTTTTATGAATACTTTTATTAGTAATTGCATTTTTTTTTTTCTGGTCAGTTATCTAGTTTACATGGAATGATAAAGACAGAAAATCTTTATTGGCCTTAATAATTAACAAACTGCATTAAAATACACTAATGGTTCATTTATCAAGGCCTTGAATGTGTTATAAATGTAACTTAAAATAGCAGGCAGTCTTAAGTATGAAATTTTAATTTTTTTTAATTATATATATATAAAAGTTATATAATATTAAATCATTTATGCTCTTTATTATATAATATATAAATTTATTCAAATATAACAAAAGTGGTTTTGGGACCATGTCTCTATTATACAGTATATAATTTTATTCAAATATTATTGAAATATAACAAAAGTGTTTTTTATACTGTGTAATTTTAGGTCTCTGATCCAAGTTTGAAGTAACCTTATTTTATAGACATAATGATTGTCAAAAGGTTTAATGATTTATTGTATTTACATTTGTGTTTGAATGTTTGTGTTTATATAACAGTAATGATTTACATGCTGCAGAAAGGAGTTTGCTATTAACTGAAAGGAGACCCTTTGATTCCTCTTGGAGGCCTTAAAGGAACCGAGCAGGGCAAATTCCTAATGTCCACTCCATACATTCTTGTCGTTGCAGCTGTTATTACTATGTGATTATTCATATAGTATACGAACATGGATGGGCTGCTCACCAACACGCATTAGCCAGCGTGGTGAGTTTATTGGCTTTTTACCTCTGAGTTTAAGATCAAGAAACACCATGGTCTTTCTTCTCAGTGCCTGATAAGGCAGAATGAATGTTTGTGTAAATGATAAATATTTTTCCAATACATATATACAATTATGACAGACAAAAATAAAGCATGGCCCTTATTCCCAGGAGGCTGTAAAGTCACCAACCAAGGCAGCGGTTGGTGGCCGAAGGCGGAGGGTGCTAAGAATCCCCTGATTGTGGACCCAGGCTGCCATTTGATGACGACTTTTTATTTAGGTACTTACAACTGCAGATCACTTTCAAGTGAAGGAAGATTGCAAGAATTAGAAGAAGAACTGTCTTATATTAAATGGGACATTATTGGACTTTGTGAAGTTAGAAGAAAAGGAGAAGAAACAATTGATTTAAAAAGTGGACATATACTCTATTATAAAGGCACACATATTGGAAATACAAGTGGAGTAGGATTCATTATAAATAAAAAGTGGAAGAACAATATTGTGGAGATTGATGGTGTATCGGACAGAGTGGCAAGATTAGTTATACAACTTAATAGCAGATACCAAATGCAGATAATTCAGGTTTATGCCCCAACAAGTTCTCATAGTGATGAAGTAGTAGAAGATTTTTATATGGATGTACAAAAGGCTTTTGATCAGAGTAAACAACATTTTAAAATTGTTATGGGAGACTTTAATGCTAGAATTGGTAGACAAATGAAAGATGAAATTGCTGTAGGTAATTTTGGTTATGGTAATAGAAATGAGAGAGGACATAGACTTGTGGAGTTTGCAGAAAAAGAAAAACTTTATATTATGAATTCATTTTTTGAGAAAAATGTTAAAAGGAAATGGACATGGAAGCATCCAAATGAAGGTACAGCAGAATTGGATTATATTTTGACTAACAGAAAATACATATTTCAAGATTGTAATGTTCTTAATAAATTTAACACAGGAAGTGATCATCGATTAGTAAGGTGTAAGTTACATGTTAATGTAAAACTAGAGAGACAAAAATTATTAAGAAAAACAATATTTACAGTTGATATTCCTAATCTTCAGAAACATTCTAATGAATTTAAATTAGAACTTACAAATAGGTTTCAAGTGTTAGGAGATTTTGAACATGATTCAGATTTGAATGAAATTAATATGAAAATAACTGATACACTTTTAAAAACTGCAACAAACATAGCTGGTAGAAAAAAGCAGCAATTGACTAATAAAATTTTTACTGAGACTAGAGAATTTATGAAGAAAAGAAGGAATATGAAGATATACAAAAATGATGTATTAAAAAGAATTGAATATCTCGAATTTTGTAAAATGGTACGGAAAAGAGTTGAAAATGATATAAGAAAGTATAACTGTGAAATAGCAAGGAAAGCTGTAGAAGAAAATAAAAGTCTCAAAAATGTTAAACAACATTTTGGTATTGGTAGGAAATTTATATCTGCAATAAGAAAAAAAGATGGAATTATTACTAAAAAGAGAGATGACATCATGAAATTGGTAGAAGATTTTTATCAAGAATTATATAGTAATAAAGAACAAGTACCTCCTATATCTATTACATCTTCCGAATTGCCCAGAATTTTAAATGAAGAAGTGAGACATGCAATTAAGTGTATGAAGAAAGGAAAGGCTCCAGGAAATGATGGAATTATAATTGATATATTAAAAGAAGCAGGTGAAGAAATAGAAACAATTTTAGCAAAGTTATATACCAAATGTCTAAATGATAAAGATGTACCGGAAGATTGGAAGAATGCAGTAATAATATTAATATTTAAAAAAGGTGATAAAGAAGATATTAGAAATTACAGACCTATCAGCCTTTTATCAGTTTTATATAAAAATTTTACCAAGATAATTACAACTCGTCTACAGAGAACTTTGGATTTCCACCAACCAAGAGAACAAGCTGGATTTAAAAGTGGTTTTAGTACAATAGATCATATCCAGGTATTGAGAGAAGTCATAGAAAGGACAAACGAATATGAGTTGTCATTATGTTTTGGATTTGTAGATTATGAAAAGGCATTCGATTCTATACACATTTCTTCAGTGATTAAAGCATTGGATCATCAAGGTATAGATCCAGGATATTGTCATATTTTAAAGAATATTTATAAAAATGCAACAGCAACAATTAGATTACATAATGATACTGGAAAAATCAACATTGAGAAAGGTGTAAGACAAGGTGACTCCATATCTCCAAAACTCTTTACAGCAGTGCTGCAAGAAGTATTTTGTGGATTAAAATGGGAAACTAAAGGAGTGAAAGTAAATGGAGAGTATTTAAGTCATTTAGATTTCGCAGATGATGTAGTTGTTTTTGCAAATAATGCTTCAGAGCTGCAGGAAATGTTGCAGGAGTTAGCAGATGAAAGTAGAAAAGTAGGACTAAAGATAAATGTTAAAAAGACTAAAGTAATGTTTAATCGATTTGCTCAAAATATGAAAATAAAGATTGATTATGAAGAATTAGAAGAAGTTAACAGTTACAAATACCTTGGTCAGATTATTAATACAGATGGAAACATAATGGAGGAAATTAATCATAGAATTAAACTTGGTTGGAGTGCTTTTGGTAGAAATAACTTGATACTAAAAGGAAATATGCCTATGTGTTTGAAAAGGATGGTTTTTAACAAATGTGTTTTACCAGTTCTTACTTATGGATCTGAGACTTGGACACTTAATAGAAGAGCAATACAGAGACTTCAGACCACTCAAAGGAGTATGGAGAGATGTATGTTGGGAGTAACAAGAAGAGATCGAAAACGCAATGTATGGGTAAGACAACAAACAGGTGTTACTGACCTTATTGAAAAAATTAAAAGATTGAAATGGAGTTGGGCTGGACATATTGCTAGAAGAGATGATAATAGATGGACAATTGAAATTTTAAACTGGATTCCAAGAGATTGTAAAAGACCCAGAAAGAGACCACATGTGAGATGGATGGATGAAATAAGAAAATGTGCAGGGGTGTTGTGGAGAAGAGAAGCTAAAGATCGGAGAAGATGGATTAAACTTGGAGAGACCTTCATCCTGCATTGGATGATAATGGTTGATAATGATGATGAATGATTTACATATATATAGCTGTGAAATATAAAAATAAACTGATTATCAAATGTACAGAAAAAATTCAGTTGATAAAGCTAGCAAAAAATTTACTCGGCATAGTACCATGTAAAAATGTAAATACAGTACTTAAAACTAATAAAGAGAGATTTCACATGGTGTGTGTGCACAAGAAAATACAATGTTTATGCATATACCACATGGAATTATATGCAGGCAAAAAATCAAATTGTGATTCTTGCCTATGCCTTGATATTCATGCTGTGGAGTCAGTAGTTTTGCCACATCTTACTTCACATTATTTTCAAGTCTATAGCTAGCAAATGAGCTATATGCAAATAAATTATATCTCTATGGGACAATAAATATAACAAGATAGAATCACTGGTGTGCATAAATAATATAAACATCACTGATGTACACAAAAAATATAAAATGAGATGAAACTCAACAGCGATACAGACAGTAGTCTACAATTTCTAGTTTAAACAGACAAGAAGCCAATTGTTATGATGACAAACACATATTCACCTTCTGGAAAACATTTATTTTTTATTAGTATCAATCTTTTTCTTATAGGTGTTTAAAAATTTGTCAACTTTTGGGGTACAAAATAAAAATGAAGAATTCTTAGGCGAATACTTTTTGAGATTCTGAAGCTATGGATTATCTCAGGTAAGAATTATTATATATGGTTTGAAAAATAATTTTATGAGAAATACAAAGAAATTATCTATGAATATGTAATTTAAACTTCATAATCATCAACGATTATTAATCCACTGCAGCATGAAGGTCTCTCCAAGTTCAATCCATCTTCTTTGATTTTTAGCTTCTTTTCTCCACATCACCCCTAAACACTCTCTTATTTTGTCCATCCATCTCACATGTGGTCTCTTTCTGAATCTTTTCCAATCTCTTGGAATCCAGTTTAATATTTAATTGTTAATCTATTATAATCTCTTCTAGCAATATGTCCAACCCAACTCCAGTCTTTTAATTTTTTCAATGAGGTCAGCAACACCTGTTTGTTCTCTTAACTTGTGTTTTTGATCTCTTCTTGTTACTCTCAACATGCATCTCTCCATACTTCTTTGAGTGGTCTGAAGTCTCTATATTGCTTTTCTATTAAGTGTCCATAAGTAACAACTGGTAAAACACATTTATTAAAAACCTTCCTTTTCAAACACATAGGCATATTTCCTTTTAGTATCAATGTATTTCTACCAAAAGCACTCTAACCAAATTTAATTCTATGATTAATTTCATACATTATGTTCCATATGTATTAATAATATGATGTAAGATATTTGTAACTGTTAACTTCTTCTAACTTATCTTAATCAATCTTTATTTTCATATTTTGAAAAAATACATTGAACATTACTTTAGTTTTTTAACATTTATCTTTAATCATATGTTTCTACTTTCATCTGATAACTCCTGCAACATGTCCTGCAGCTCTAAAACATTATTGCAAAAACAACTACATCATCTGCAAGAATCTAAATGACTTAAATAATTTCCATTTACTTTCATCCTTTAGCTTCCCATTTTAATTTACAAAATACTTCTTGCAGCACTGCTGTAAAATGTTTTGGAGATATGGTGTCACTCTGCCTTACATCCTTCTCAATGTTAACTTTCCCAGTATCATTATATAATCTAATTGTTGCTGATGCATTTTTATAAATATACTTTAAAAAATGACAATATCCTGGATCTATACCTTGATGATCCAATGCTTTAATCACTGAAGAAATGTGTATAGAATCGAATGCCTTTTCATAATCTACAAATCCAAAGCCTAATGGCAACTCATATTCATTTGTCCTTTTTATAACTTCTCTCAATACCTGGATATGATATACTGTACTAAAACCACTTTTAAATCCAGCTTGTTCTTTTGGTTGGTGAAAATCCAATGTTCTCTGTAGACAAGTTGTAATTATCTTGGTAAAAATTTTATATAAATTTGATAAAAGGCTGATAGGTCTGTAATTTCTAATATCTTCTTTATCATCTTTTTTAAATATTAATATTAATACTGCATTTTTCCAATCAACTGATACATCTTTATCATTTAGAAATTTGGTATATAACTTTGGTAAAAAAAATCAATTTCTTCAACTGCTTCTTTTATTATATCAATTATAATTCCATCATTACCTGGAGACTTTCCTTTCTTCATACATTTAATTGCATGCCTCACTTCTTCATTTAAAATTCTGGGCAATTCAGAAAATGTAATAGATATAGGATGTACTAGTTCTTTATAACTATATAATTCTTGATAAAAGTCTTCTACCCAATTCATGTCATCTCTTTTTTTAGAAATAATTCCATCTTTTTTTCTTATTGCAGATATAAATTTTCTACCAATACCAAATGTTGTTTTACACTCTTGAGAGTTTTATTCTCTTCTATAGCTTTTCTTGTTAGTTCACAGTTATACTTTCTTATATCATTTTCAACTTTTTTCCACACCATTTTACAAAATTCAAGATATTCAATCCTTTTTAATGCATCATTTTTGTATATCTTTATGTTCCTTCTTTTTTTCATAAATTCTTTAGTTTCAGTAGAAATTTTATTGATCAATTACTGCTTTTTTTACTAGCTATCTTTATTGCAGTTTTTACAAGTGTATCTACTATTTTCATATTAATTTCATTCAAATCTGAATCATGTTCAAAGTCTACTAATACTTGAAACCAATTTGTAAGTTCTAATTTAAATTCATTAAAATGCTTCTGAAGATTAGAAATATCAACTGTAAATATTGTTTTTCTTAATAATTTTTGTCTCTCTTGTTTTGCATTAACACATATCTTACATCTTACTAATCGATGAGCACTTCCTTTATTAAATTTATTAAGAACATTACAGTCTTGAAATATGTATTTTCTGTTAGTCAAAATATAATCCAATTCTGTTGTACTTTCATTTGAATGTTTCCACATTTATTTCCTTTTAATATTTTTCTCAAAAAAAGAATTCATAATATAAAGTTTTTTTTTTTCTGCAAACTCCACAAGTTTATGTCCTCTCTCATTTCTATTACCATAACCAAAATTAACTACAGCAATTTCATCTTTCATTTGTTTATCAATTCTAGCATTAAAGTCTCCCATAACAATTTTATAACGTTGTTTACTTTGATCAAAAACCTTTTGTGCATCCACATAAAAATCTTGTACTATGTCATCACTATAAAAACTTGTTGGGGTATAAACCTGACTATCTGCATTTGTTATCTGCTATTAAATTGTATAACTAATTTTGCCACTCTGTCTGATACACCATCAGTCTCTACAATGTTTCTTTTTCCAATTTTTATGTCTTTATAATACAGTACATGTCCACTATTTAAATCCAATTGCCTTTTCACCTTTTCTTCTAAATTTCACAAAGTCCAATAATGTCCCATTAAATATAAATCAGTTCTTCTATTTCTTGAAATTTTTTTTCACTTGAAAGTGATCTGCAGTTAAAGTACCTAAATAAAATGTGATCATCAAATGGCAGCCTGGGTCCACAATCAGGGGATTCTTAGCACTTACCACCTTTGGCCACCAACTGCAGACTTGGTTGGTGACTTTACAGCCTCTTGGGAATAAGGGCCATGATTTATTTTTGTCTGTCACAATTGTATATATGTATTGGAAAAATATTTATCATTTACACAAACGTTTATTCTGCCTTATCACACAACTGAGAAAAAAGACTGTGGTGTTTCTTGATCTTAAATTCAGAGGTAAAAAGCCAATAAATTCACCATGCTGACTAGTGCATGTTGGTGAGCAGCTCATCCATGTTCATATCCTATATAAAATTTACTTAATGATAAGTTAGAAATTATGAACAAACAATAAAGTAATAATTATGTTATATGTTGAAATTTTTTTTACTTATTTTTTAAATCATAATCACTATTTCTTGTAGACATTGTTTTCCTTAGTGTTGTAGTTTCTATCAATGTAAAGGTTTTTGCTCTAACATTATTAAAACTAAAGTTATTGTGAAAATTGTGTCTCAAATAAGATTTTTTTTAAATTTCAATATGGCGCCTAGAGAATCAACAAATTAAGTTAATTATTTATGATCACATGATCACCATTTCTTATGCTTGCTCATAACTGTTATTAAAACCAGCAAAACTCTCCATACAGTAGTGCCACCCAGTGCAAGTCAGTGTAAACAATGGATGCTAGAAGGCTTGTGCATAAAATCCCTATCTAGTACCTACTCATCCAATATCTCAGACTAATTTCTAGGTTGTGGATTTTGTCAGTGAGGAGCTTTGGATCTGAGAGTAATGCACCTAGATGTTAGAATCTAATGCAACCCTCCAGAAGCCACCTTTTATCTCTACTTATCTACAAAACTATGAGAATGAAATTGAATACACAATCCAAGCTTATTAGCTTATATAGTCATATAGGTTTGAAATCAGTTCATTACCATATATTTTGGCATATTTGGTTTTTTAATAAACATAGCCACCACTATCTTATTAGGCAAGATTGGTATTAAACCACTAAATATCACATGATCATCATTTCTTATGCTTGCTCATAACTGTTATTAAACCAGACAAAAGTTTCCATACAGTAGTGCCACTCAGTGTAAGCCAGAGTATTCAATGGAGTGCTCTCAGATCCAAAGCTCCTCACTAATCAAAACTACAAGCTAGAAACTAGTCTGGGGATATTGGATGAGTAGGCACTAGATAAAGATTTTATGCACAAGCTTTCTGGCATCAATTGATTATTGTGGCTTGCACTGAGTAGCATTGCTGTATGGAGAGTTTTGCCCATTTTAATAAAAGTTATGAAGAAGCATAAGAAATGTTGATTGTGTGATGTTTAGTGATTTAATACCAATCCTGTTTAATAGGATAGTTTTGACTATGGTTATTAAAGAACCAAAGACACCAAAATGGGTGGCTACTGAACTGTGTTCAGACCTGTATGACTATATAAACTAATAAGCGTGGATTGAAAATATTATTGTGTTTTCAATTTTAAATTCATAGTTTTCTAGTTAAGTAGAAATAAAAGGTGGCTGCTGGTGGCTTGCATTCGATCCTAATATCTAGGGACAATGCTCTCAGATCCAAAGTTCCTCACTGATAAAAGACACAAGCTAGAAACTAGTCTGTAGATATTGGATGAATAGGCACTATATAGGGATTTATGCACAACTCTTCTTGCTTCCATTGATTACTCTGGCTTGCACTGAGTGGCACTTTTTATGGAAGGTTTTGCCTGTTTTAATTATTCATTATATTGTCATTTCTTATAATTTTATAAGATATTCATCTCACACTTGTTATCACAAAAGATCACCCTGGTATACACATCATATTAATGAATAGTTAAATTTTTAAATGATAAGATAGATTCATTTAATGCAAGTAGGATGAAACATAAAACAAATAAGATGCTAAAAGAATGTAAAAATAAACATTTTATGAATGTTTTATCAGATATTAGAGATCAAAATACAGAATGAAGGTCTGAAGTATAAGGGATATGATAGTGAAAAGAAAAACCTGATAATTATTTATATTATTGTAAGCAATATAATAATGTGCCATATCTTAATGAATATTTAAATAATTAAATGTTTATTTTGTAACAAATAATAAACTTAGAAGGGATATAATAAATTATAGTTATAATTAGATAATATCATAGGAAGATTAAAAGTAAAGTAATGATAATATAAATATTTTTGTGAAATATTTAAAATGTAAATAATTTTAGAGTGAAGAATAAAATATTTATTTTATTACAAGTATTTTGTTAATGTTAGTTTTTAAAAGTTTTGTATAATATATTATTTTTTTTATTGAACATAAGATATGCAAATTATTTTAAATTTTGTATTGTAGTAAGGGTTAGTGTTGTTTTTTAAATTAATAAAGTATTGAGAGTCTCTTTTCTTGTTTTCCAAGAGATTATTCATCGTCCACGCATATATTATAATAATTAAAAATATTGGGTATTATTGCACATAATCTAAATAAGATAATAAATGAAAAAAATATTATGATTCTTAAAGATATTTGAAGTTATATCCAAGTATTAATTAATTCAATTTTTCTTCATCTTACTCAGTGATCATAATGAAGACTTAATAACTAGTAAATCATATAAAAATAAAATAATTAGAGTATAATATAATAGTGATAAAAATTATTTTAAATTTGTTTATGATAGTTAATAATTTTAATTTAGTTTTTTACTTAATTTCTAAAAAAAATTAATTATTTTGAAAGGGAATTTGAAAGGAAAGAATTGATTAGTATATTTGTTTCTTAATTATTTTAAATATAGCTAGATGTAAGTAAAATTTCTTATTGCATTTGGTTATGTAAATTAATTAATTTATTTTAAGAAGCAATAATTGCCCAGGGTATGGATCGATTTAAGGAATATTAGTAAAGAATGTGTTATATACTCATTTTAATAGATAGACGAATATTTTATTTTATTATAATTAAATTTAATATAGGAAATTTTAATATTAAATTTGCTTTGCATTTTTTTAATTGTGAATTATGGGAATATCATTGATATTTTAATGAAATAGTATTTGGTGATATTCCTATGCTATTGAGAGTATACTTTTGGTATATACTTAATGTTAAAAAGAGATTCTTACAGGATGATTAGATAAAAAGTTTTATGATTATTAATGTTTATTATTAAATAATTTATTAAGATTGATATAATATCGTAGATGTAAAATGAATAGATTTGTATTATTAAAATTTTACAGAAAATAAATTTAGTTTAACTGAGCTAGAAATTTAATTATTGTTATTTACATCCACCATATGTAACAGTGAGTCATCATCCAGTCAGAATATATATATAATTTTATGCTAAATTCTGTTGGGTTATATGTAATGAAGTTGTGCATATATGTGTGAATATGCTTTATAAAATATATGAAGTTTAATGTTTTCAGTTTTCAGTTGAGTTTAATGCATTTTCAGTGGCTGTTTTTTCTAAATCAAGAGGTAGATATATAATCACTTTTATTAATATGCAAAACTCCTAATTTACAAATTCCAATAATTTGAAGGTTTGATGCTGTTTGATATTTATTAATGACATTTTTATTTTTGTTTGTGATAAACCATGTCACTTTCATTTTCTGTCATCTTGTTCTATGCAGATCAGGTTGACCATTTACAGTTTAAAACTGTGGAATGTTTTCTTTCATGATCCAAGAATGCATACATGTTTGCTGAATTTCCTTTTTCTCTTTTATATATACTTTATTGTAAACAATGTCATTAATAAAAGATCAAACAGTATTCAACTTTCAAATTGGTGGAGGGTGATTTGTATATTAACACCACTGGTTATATAGATACTTCCAGATTTAATAAAAATAGCTACAATTATAGTGTTTGGCACTGAACATGCATTAAGCTCAACTACTTTTTAAAATAACATGTACTTTGTAAAGCATATTCACATACATATGGACAACTTTGTTATATATATATATATATAGCAGCTTTTCTATTTTGTTATATCATTATATATTCACATACATATGGACAACTTTGTTATATATATATATATATAGCAGCTTTTCTATTTTGTTATATCATTATATGTTTGTAATTAATGGTTAATTTTAATAAAAAAATTAAATTTTATATAATGATTAGTAAAAAAACTATTTAATTTGTAGAAGCTAAAACACACTGTTTTTGTAGTATTATACTTGAGCTAATTTTCTTTAAATAAATATAATGTAACTAAGTTATAAATTTGAAATAAATTTGTTCTAATTATGTTAAAATAAATAATAGTTAAAAATTGTGTAAGATAGTTTAAATCAGTAGTTTTAATGATTAAAGTTAATATTTTAGTAATTATTAATAATCAAATTAAAAAATTGTTATTTATTTATTGTTTTAAAATTATTTAATTAAAGATTAAATAATGATGTGAGGTGTGTGTTAATAGGTCTGCACACATACATTCATCAAATAATAAATTGAATGTACTTTCTGGAACATTTTAAAATATTATTAATAATAAATGTTATTAATTTTTTTATCTTATAAATTTGATAAAAAATTTATAAATCAATAATTTGAATAATAATGTGAATTATAAGTTTTAAGCATCAAAATTTAATTTTAAGCTAAGAATATATTATTATTAAAAAATAAATTTAAATTTTGCATTAAGATTAAAAAATATTGATTTCATAATATTCGTTAAAAGTGTGAACAAAGAAATTAACATTCATTTTGTGTTAGATGTCTAAAAATAATTAACCAATCAGATATTGTGAATTTTTTTCTATAAATATAAGATAAGCTGGTAATACAGAAAGGAAATCAATAACAAATTTGAGGAATAAAACTGTATTTATTTATTTACCTTAAAAATTTAAGTATAAATTTATTGAAGTCTTATTGTTTTTATTTTAAAAGTAAAGATTATAATTTTAAAAAAGCATGGAATATCTTAAAAAGTTTATGTATTAATTTCCTTATGGAATAATATGCAAAACTATCCTCATTGAGTTGACAACAACCTTATGACAATGGAAAGAATGAAAACATCATTTTTACACATAAAAATATACTTAATAAGAAACCTTGCAGATTAGCAAACCATTTGGCCACAGAAAATGCAAAGAAGTTATAATTAATTTATTTTTTATTAATTTTCATATGCAGAATGATAGAAAACATTTTTTACTATTAGTAATAATAAAGATAAATACTTCTATTTATTAATACTATTACAATTTTAGGTATCAATTTATTAATGATTTTATTCAGTTGACAATGTCTTTAGAGGAAAAAGATTAATGCAGACTAAGTTTTATTCAAAGTCTATTACTACTAACATTAATATTGTCTAAGTATTGTTAATGTATTGACATATAAAATATGAATTATTTGAAGGAAATCAGAACTTTATAATTTTACCAATAAATATTTTTGAAATTAGAGGAAAGAAAGGAAATATTTTAAAAATATGATACATGTCTTTATTAAATAGTGAAATACATATTTATTAAACATGAAGTAATATTTTATCAATGATATAAGAAAGTATAAACTTTTAATAGAATTTCTTCTTCTTCTTCTTCTTCTTCTTCTTCTTCTTCTTCTTCTTCTTCTTCTTCTTCTTCTTCTTCTTCTTCTTCTTCTTCTTCTTCTTCTTCTTCTTCTTCTTCTTCTTCTTCTTCTTCTTCTTCTTCTTCTTCTTCTTCTTCTTCTTCTTCTTCTTCTTCTTCTTCTTCTTCTTCTTCTTCTTCTTCTTCTTCTTCTTCTTCTTCTTCTTCTTCTTCTTCTTCTTCTTCTTCTTCTTCTTCTTCTTCTTCTTCTTCTTCTTCTTCTTCTTCTTCTTCTTCTTCTTCTTCTTCTTCTTCTTCTTCTTCTTCTTCTTCTTCTTCTTCTTCTTCTTCTTCTTCTTCTTCTTCTTCTTCTTCTTCTTCTTATTTTTTTTTTATTATTATTATTATTATTATTATTATTTTTTATTATTATTATTATTATTATTATTATTATTATTATTAAATCTTTTATCTGAATTTTTCTTTATGTTTTCATTTATACTACAAAAAATGGTAAAAAGTGCAGAGGGGAAAGAAAAGGAGGAAGAAATCTCTATTGTTTCAAGTAACAATTGATTGTGGGCATCATGATAACCAATACTCCCCTCAAAATATGGTTTTATTTAGTTCAAGGAGTTGAAGAAAACTTTTTTTATACTATAATCTAAAAATATCAAGTCAGATGTCACATGACTTAATTTAATAAGCTTGTGTTTACAAATGTTATATATAGAGTTCACAAAACAAACTCTTAACAAACTTTGTAGAATACCCCCAAGCCTAGCACATTAACTAATGTATAGCTATTAAGTAGAAACTCTGAAATTTTCAGACATACATATGTCTTCCAATCCAGATATCTAACTCAAATAGCCATATAGGACTGAACTAAGTTCAGATACACCATATATTAATAGCTTTAGCAATATAAAATCACCAAAACCATCATAGTAAAAAAATATAATTACAAAAAAATCAATTCAGATGTCACATGACTTAATTTAATAAACTTGGTGATTTTCGATTGCTAAATCTATTAATATATGGTGTATTTGAACTTAGTTCAGTCCCATATAACTATTTAAGTTAGATAGCTGGATTGAAAAACATAGATATCTGAAAATTTTAATTTCTATTTAATAGTTATACATTAGATAAAGTGCTGGGCTTGTTCTGGTATTTTTAATCTGATGATTGAATATCTTAGCACCTCACTGAGGACAACAAATAGCAGAAACCAATCTGAAGTTGGTGGTATTCTACAAAGCTTGTTAAGAGTTTGTTTTGCAGGCTCTCTATATAATACTATAATCTTAAAATATTATTAATTATTTATAATTATTTGTTTCATATGTTGTTATTTTTTAGATTTAAGTATTTTATAATTTTTTTGTTTATTAAAAAAAACAAAGAATACAAAAATCAAATTTTTTCCTGGTTCTTAATTATAATTCTATAATATAAAAGAAATTATATCTACAAGAGTATCATTGATAATAATCATAAAATATTATGATTAAGGTAACTTTATTTTCTTTTAAATATAATATATTGGCATTGAATTTTAAAACCAAAAATCAGGTAAAAATAAATAAATGTAATATTTATAATGTGGATATTCACATGAAAATATATGAGAAAAGATTGATTATATCTATTATATTATTAATATGATTGTATAAGCATATGTATGATCGATCTCTTTATAAGGTAAAGGTAATTGAATTATTATATTTATGATCAATTATATCATAAACTATTTATTACTTTTTATCTTCTTAGTATGTTCAAAAATATGTAAATGTTAAGGATAAGTTTAGATGTTATTTATGAAATGATGAATAATATTTTATGTGATGTTAAGTATTTTATACAAAAAGTTAGAAGTAGTGGTACAGAAAAGTAGTTTTATTGGAAATCCTGTAATTTTAGGGATGTGTTGTTTAAAGTTAAGTATGAAACAGTATAAAGTTAGAATATTTATGATATATGGATAGTGAAATTTTTTCTATAAAATCTATGAGCTTAAAATAGAAGCTGAGATAGAAAGATAAGGTAGATACAAGAAAATGTGGCCTTAAATTTCATAATCCCTAGTATTGTTGTTTATTATAATTTTATAAGGTATCCATCTGATACTTGTAATCATAAAAATTGCACTGTTATATGCATCATATTAAGTAATTGTAGATTTAAGCAATGATAATAGCTAAACTTTCAATTGATGATAAGATAAATCCATTTAATGCAAGAAGGATGAAATATAAAACAAATAGGATGATAAAAAAATGTAGAAATAAAGATTTTATTGGATATTAGAGATAAAAATACAGAATGAATGTCTGAAGTAGAAGGGATATAATTTTAAAAAATTTGATCATTATTCATATGATTGTAAGCAATATAATAGTATGTCATATCTTAATGAATTTTGAATAACTAAATATTATTTTATAACAAAATAATAAATAGGTGTATAATAAGTTATAAAGTTATAATTAAATCATAATATTATACGAAGATTAAAAGTAAAGTAATGATAATATAACAAATATGTTTGTGAAATAATTAGAATGTGATAAAATACAAATTGTGTATTTTATTGATATATTTTATTATGGAAATATTAAGGAGTATCTTAATATTTATAGAATAAAGTAAGGAATTTACTATGTCCTAGTTGTAAATAATTTTAAAGTAAAATATAAAATGTCTTAAGTTATTATAAGTATTTTGTTAATGTTATTTATTAAAGTTTTGTATAACATGTTAAATATTTTTTAACTAAATATAAGATGTGTGATTTTTTTCTTAAATTTTGTATTACTACTGTAATAAATGTTAATGTTTGTTTTGAAATTAACAAAGTATTGAGAGTCTTTTTTTTTGTTTTTAAATCATTATCCATCATCCTAACCGCACTTATATTGTAATAATTAAAGATATTTGGTATTATTGCATATAATTTAAATAAAATAATAAATAAGACTAATATTGTAATTGGTAAAGATATTTGATGTTATATCCAAAATATTAATTCATTTTTTCCTTCATCTTATTCAGCTGATCATAATGAAGACTGATACCTAGTATACCAAATAAAAATAAAATGACTGAATTATAATTAATAGTAAAAAATATTAATTAATATCTGTAATTTAGTCTATTAGTCAATTTATAAGAAAATTTAGTTAATTATTTTTTTAAAAAGCAAGTGATTAGTATAAATGTTTCTTAATTATTTTCTTTAAATATAGCTGGATATAAGTAAAATCCCTCTTTACATTTGGTTATGTAAATTAATTATTTATTTTTAGAAACAATAGTTACCTGAGATGTTGATTGAGTTTAGAAATATTAATAAAGAAGTGGAGAACAATCATTTTAATAAATAGATGAATATTATTATGTGTTATATTTACATAGGGAATATCATTGATTTTTTAGTAGAGTAGTGCTTTGTGATATTGCCATTGAGGGTATACTTTTGGTATATACTTAATGTTAAAAAGGGCAACCTTACTGGATGATTAAATAAGAAGTCTCATGATCACTAATATTTTATTATTAAATAATTTATTAAGATTGATATAATATATTAGACATAAAAATAAATAATATTTGTATTAATTGAATTTTATGTAAAAAAAGGAAGACATTTAGTTTGTCTGAGGTAGAAGAAGTTTAGTTATTATTATTTAGATTAACCAGAGCAATTGGTGGTGGGTGGTCATCCAGTCAGGATAATATATATATAGTCAGATAAAATAAGTATAATTAAAAAAAAAAATTTGAAAGAAAGCCTACAATATTTAATATGCCAATGTAAAAAAAATAAGAATAGCCATAGCTAACTTATGGCATGTGAATACCATTTAACAAATAAATTTTTTTAAAATGTATTTATTAAAATCATACAACATTAATGATTTCCTATGAATTGCAACTTTTCATAATTTATGTATATTATAACAATCGTATTGTTTATTTAATAAGCTGACTGTCATATTTATAAAATATGACTCTTTAATTTTCTACATGTAAAATAAAAACAGTCAAACTGGAAACTTCCATTACAAATAACTGAATGTTAAAAAAATATAGATTTAAATATATCCACAGAATATCACAATTTTTATATAAGAGTTTGTGTGTATGAATTATTTTTTTCAATCCACATTTTTACTTATTAAAGTAACTGGACCAGCATCCACACACCACATTATAAACAATATTATATTTATTGATTTTATCAATGACATTCTTTTCATTAATATTTATTCTATCAGTATTTAGTCCTACATTAAATGCAACATTAAAATAAAAATAAAATCAATGATGTAATCATATTACACATTTTATTATTTATATACAATAATAAAATTCATATTTTGTCTTCAATATTTTTTTTCCTCCACATGTAAATTAAAAATACTATCTTGAATTTTTTGATAGTAAGGTCATGTAATTTTGTCTATGGTTATCTTTTCAATTAAATATTTTTTATTTAATTTACAATAACTTCAACTGGTATGAAATACCACTACCAATTTTAAAATGCTTGATTTTATATTATATTTTAAATTGAACAGTCATCCCTCTCAGTATCTTCCTAAATATGATTTCTATTTTGCAAAAATGTAATTAGTTTAAATTTACAATCATATAATTTTAATTTTATACACCTCTTCCTTTTGGTTTTAGCAATATGACATATCAGTTATAGATGGCTGCAAATTTAAATCTTTTACAAAAGATTGTTACTTTTTTTCTATTTTTTATGACAAATATAATAAAACTTATTGTAATTAATAGAACAATAATGAGAAGCAAATTTATTTCATTATAATTACTGATTATAAGCAAGCAATCAACTGATTATAAAAATCTGTCAACTGTCTCCAGTTAAAACAAAAGTAATTTTATTTCATTTTTTATCTATATTTTTTAATTTTTTTATATATATATAATTTACCATTTATTGTAAATAATGCCATTGCAAATTAAAATGATAAATCATGAATTAATATGTAAAGTTATACAATCAGAAAAAAGTACATAGCAGGGTCAAAGTCTTCATTATCAGGACTTTGTAAATGTTCAATAAAGAAGAAAGCAGTATTTACCATATTTGCCATATTCTATGCATATCCAAAACTACTTTTACTTAAAATAACTAGACTAGCTACCTAAAAGAAGAATTTTATGTCTTATTGAAACCAATTTTTTTTTTTGTGAATTTCTTAATTCAGATTTCAATTCATATTGTATATATGATAATATAGTGTACTAATACTATTTTACAGTCTTTTATGTGTTTTGTGTAATAGTCTGGATATTATTGAATTGTAATTATGAGACTTAAAAATTAAAGAAATAGTCACTTTTGGAAATAATAATTTGGCTATTTTAAGTATTATGTTTATACATCTCAATACTGATTGTGTCAAACAGTTTTTGAATTAAAACTTTTGTAGAATAAAATTAAATGTTATTTATTCTTTAAATAAAATCATTTAAGAATAAGTAAAGATGTAATATGTTAATATTGTACTTTATTTGTAAATAGAAATGTGATATTCATTATATTATATATCTTATGTAATAATTCACATTTTATTTATAAGCTTTGATCACATTAGTATATGTATCGTTTTTTGAATTACACATGTACAGAACTTTTCAACACACACACGTATAACACAAATATTTTTCTATAAATATATATATATATATTGTAACCCAAAATTCAAGTTACAATCAGGTAGGAACAAAAAAGTTGATCAGTTTAGATAAGTACGTTTTATATGGAATGCTTTTAATATTGGTTGGGCACTTACAAAAAGTAAATTAAAGTGAGTGCATATCTATTTTCCATATAAAATAATTAATAATAATTATTCCAGAATTTAATAATACATTAAAATTTAAGAATAATAAATTTCTCAGGATATTCTTTTAGATGTTTGAAAATAATTTTACTGTATTTTTAAATACATATATTATATTACGATATCTCTTGTGTAAAAAAACTACTTGGATACAAATTAATATGGACTTTTAAATAAGAATAGAAAATTAACTCTCTCATAGTTCTAAGTAAAGTATAATTTTCGATTACTTAATTTTTAGGGTTATTAGCTAAATCAATTTTGATCTCAGTTAAAAAGATGTATAGATTAAAAGTTTATTAAATTATTCTACATATGATGAATGTAAAAGGGAATTTATTGTACATCATCCTACCTACTGATTTGTATTTCAGATAACTCTAATAAAGAATGGACTTGGTTTGCACAACATTAACATTTTTCATCTACAGAAGTTAAGGAATTCCATAATTACAATACTTGCCAAATATCCAAAAATTAACCACTTGCTAGAAGTTACTCTAACAGATAGACCACTTCCAAAAGGTTCATTTTTCACTAACATTATATACCAATGCAAAACCACAGACAAGATTCCAGAACAGTATTTGCATGAGTATTCATACTGGGATATTTATGGTTTAATGAACAGAGAAACATATACTAATGTTATACAACCTATGCTAGGAATTAACAACAAGAGACTACCCAAGGAATATAAAAAATGGGCTCTAGAGCCCAAATACTTTGATTTTATCATTAAAATAAATATCATTGCCTTGCCAATAAAACACTTTTTTTATCATAAAAGAATGTACATATCTATTGACTCTTTCTTTGGACTTTGCCATCGAGCAGAGAAGATTCTGGACCACATTATTTATCAATGTGTAGCACTTATCCAAATATGACAGATGATGTGTAACACCTACAGAAAATGAGGTACAATCATTAATCACATAATGGTTGTTTTTTAGGAAAGCTTAATGCATAGCATTAGGGTGGCCATGTTTGTACTATATGCATACTGGTGCACCAGATGTACTTTCTTAATTGGCAATAATACCAGATGATACCCAGCTACATTTAGCAAAAAACTGTTACACATTCGAAATAGAGATGGAATAATAACCAACCCCCACTTATATGCAGCAATGTGGTCATTGTTAAGGCAACCATCTATACGGTAAATGCTGCAAAGAAACCTATCATACAATTAACATTCAAAAAGACATGCAGACAAAACTAAATAAGCTAGCTCATCAAACTTTAAAACTCTGATTATTTTCATTTTTTATTCTTTTTTATTGTTATAGTCCATTAACTACAAAGTGTAACCACCAAATTCCTTTATATATGTTTACCCTAATTACTCATTGTATGTTAAATTTGAAATTTTCTAGATTTAAACTTGTGTAAACCATTGAGATCAATAAAGCCTTTATTGAAACAACAACAATAACATCATCATCATCATCATCATCATCATCATCATCATCATAATAATAATAATAATAATAATAATAATAATAATAATAATAATAATAATAATAATAATAATAATAATAATAATAATAATAATAATAATAATAATAATAATAATAATAATAATAATAATAATAATAATAATAATAATAATAATAATAATAATAATAATAATAATAATAATAATAATAATAATAATAATAATAATAAAAAAAAAACAACAACCTAATTTTACTATTATATTTAAATTTGAATTATTTTTTTAAAGAAAAATTTACAATCATTTGTTTGTTAATAACTAAATAATTTGTAATGTCTCTTTATAGTTCTCAGATATTTTATTTAAAAAAATTCTATTGTAATACATATCTTTTGTTTGAATTGTAACACTAAACAAAATAACTTAATATACTAGTTCTACATTTATAAATTTTAAATTTATCAAGTTTTAAACATATAAAAATTTTGTTCATGCACACATATATATATTTTAAATGGATTGATGAGAAATGTAATCGCAATTGTAATTACTGTAATATAGTTATTGCAGAACTGTTTCAAATCGTAAATTTTATTATATTTGACTTAGTGCATTCTATTTTCTATATTTTTCTATAATATCTATTTTATGTGTGTGTTTTCTGTATGTACATAAAAAAATTCAACTGTGCTTTTCAAACAAAAAATAATTATACTGATGCACAGATTTTTTTGTATGCATTAATCAATAAAATCTGTTCAAAAGACATTATTAAATATTTTCTACAAAGTTTATATTCTCTTATGGATTATTGTGAGAGATTTTTAAATTTTATTTCTGATCACATTATCCACTATTTGACCATTAATAGTTATGGATTTAATTTGTTTAACCAGAAAAAAGAAAGCCAGTAAAAATTTTACAGCTTTTTTGGTTATATTAATTAATTATAATAAATGTAATAAGTGCACTTATATGTAAGTATAGAGAAGTCTGTTATTTTTATAAATTAAATATGGCTTGGCACTTTTGACAACTTATGGCATTCTATTCCATAAGTTCTCAAAAGCACTAAGCCATATTTAATTTATAGAAATAACAAGCTTCTCTATAGTTACATATAAATGCACTTATTACATTTATTGTAATGAATTAATGTAATCAACAAAGCTGTAAAAATGTACTTTATTTTTTCTAGTTAAGCAAATTAAATCCACAACTATTACAATTCATATAAAAATATAAATAGTTAACATCATCATATATATTATGGTATACACACATTGCCATCTATAGCTTCTTTGTAGTGAATAAACAGCTAAATTAAATAAAGAAAATGATTAAAGGTCCTTTACTTAATAAAAAATATTTATTGTTTAGAATGAATTTGGAATAATTGAACTATTTATTTATTAAATTTGAAAAATGAAATATTTTGTTTAAATTATTATTGTGTAAATGATAAGAACACTTTATTAAAATTAGAAGGTAGAAAATCACATGATCAAAAGCCAGTATTTAAAAAGGAAAAAGGACTGCATTTTGTGTTGCCATAGCAGCAGAAAACAATTTTTAGCAAGAAGACAGGCTTCCTTTTGCTTAAAATATTGTGTTTATTTTACTTTACTTTTATAAATATATTTGGAACATTTAGCAAAGAAATATGGACTGTGAGTAAGACAACATAGAGGAAGATGTATGGGCTTTCCCTCTTTGTTTGATATCTTTATGATTAAAATGAAATTGATATCACAAATGCTATGCTGACTGCCATAAAGTCAATATAACAGAATCCACCTTGTATTGGAATATCAAAAAAAAAATAGTAATTGGATATCATCTAATCATGCAAATTGCTTATGGATCCTTATGTCAGTGTTTTTGCTAGCAAAAACATACCAAAGGAAACATTATCAAATAATGGAATATCAGATGAAATTATATATATATACAAAACTGTGTTAACAGATGCTAATAAAAACCTTAAGACTGTCAGATAAGTTTCATTTATAAAAAAAAAGGAAAGAAAAATGGTTAAAAATATAATGATAATTTTAACAGTAAATGTTTATTAAAGTTTTATTATTATTATTAATTTTGAATAGTATAACTTACTTGGTATTCATTATCATTTAAATAATATGAGAAATATTTTTTAAAGAGTAACAATATTAAAAAAATATATTACTTTGATTAAAGAATTTATATTTATCTTATATATGACTATAAGCTTTATAATTTAAATGTATATTGCAATTATCAAATGCAATCAGAAAAAAAGGAATGGAGGTAAATCCCAAATATAATAGGATATTCAATTGCAATTGGTCAATTACAATGATAATTTTTATTTTATCCACCTCAATGAGTTAATGCTTATCTCAATAAATTTATATTATTATTATTAACTTAGTGTTTTAATTTGCTTATTGCAGCAATCATTAAAAACTGTTTTATTACATAATTTATTTTACAATTAAGATAATTGCGCAACTCATACCACATTTTATTATCACATAAGACATAATTTATTGAATTGTATCTTTTTTTCCAGGAAAGATACTCAATATTTGGAATATTAGCAACTTACAAAATTCATGAGTCCATTGTAAATATAAATTAAAATTTTTATATAGCCATTTGTGCATCAACATATTTATTTATCTATTTTTTATACATTTTAATTGCATAAATATAACATTTCCTGCAGTGTATTTAGATTACCTAAATATTTAGTGTATAAATGGATTAAACCACTTGAATCATGATTTATTTATAATGTGTGGTTGCCCAAATCTATCAGGCACTTGCATGGTCAGCTATTCATATTCAATTATAATATTTCATTGTATTTATTCTTACACAAATGTGCAAGCTTTGCAGTAAAAAGCACTTATTTTAATTTTGCATTTTGGCAATTTTTATTAGTTTTTTTTTTTACATTTCATTCAGCCAACTTCCATAGAAGAAAATATTGCTATTCATGTGATAATGTTGCATTGTTGTCATTGTTCTTATTTATCTTAGAGATTATATTCCTTTACATTTGGCTTCCCAATAAAAGTCTGAGAATTTATCCATGACCTATATGAAAGATTTAGAGTCATAAAGTAATAAATATATAAAATTAAAATATTTGATTAATGATCACAGTTAATATCAACTATGTTTTTATATACTAATAATGGATTAAAATGGCTAATGATTTCATAGATAATAATCTAAAATTTGTAATTGTGCTTTGTTAAGGATTTGAATTCAGAGTGAATTATCAAATTCTGTTTTAAAATTTAATTATAACAGTGCATGAGTTGAGAAATAATGAAGTTATAAAGTGATTTACAAATAAAATGATTTATAAACATGTCAAAAGAGAATATGTAAAGACAAAATACCAGATGATGCCTTGACTTTTCATGTAATAATAAAAATATAAGTTATTCTTTATGACTTTAAAAGCACTAGATTGTGTTAGCAAAATTACAAAGGAATATGGGCTCAATATTAATAAATAATATTAAGTTTTCCTCATGAAGCAACTGCAAAATAAATAATGAAAAGTATTTGAAGCTAATTTATTTTATTAAAGGTATTATACCTTAGTTATTTGGGAAAATAGATGGAAACATTGGTGCTCACTGTACAGATTTGTTGGCAAACACATAACACAAAATCTTTTGAGCATAATCATGAAATTTATACTATATTGTACTAAAAATATAAGTTGAATTTTAAAAAATAAATAAATTTATACACATTAATTTGGAATAATAATATTGGGGATAGATAAATCAATTATTTGAAAGGTAATGTTATTGGGGTATTTTATATTAAAAGAATATATTACATGAGTTGAAATGTGTGTGAGTAGTGAATTAATTAATTTGTAGTGGTCTGAATATAAAGCATAGTAGAGAAAATAAGTTGTTCATTTTGTTTGGTCTGAGATATCAAATTGAGGAAAAGTGTCATGTTTTTGCCATTCTGGGCTAATAATTATAAATAATAAAAAATTATGAACAAGGGTTAGATATATTAGGACAAGGAATAGAACTTAGTGAAGTCTCTATCATATCAAAAACTTCTCAAAAGGAACCTATAATGACAGTGTTAAAATGTTTAATGAGCAAAATAAAGCAAATGAAATAAAAATTTCAGCAAAAATCAAATAGAAATGAAACCAAATCAAGAAAAAAGTGATAAGAATCAAATGGAAATGAAGCAAAGTTAAGAAGAGCTTAACTATAAATGAAACAAAATCAAGAAAAATATGACAAGAATCAAATGGAAATGAATCAAAGTCAAGAAGATCTTAAACTAGAAATGAAGTAAGATCAAGAAATGTTAGTAATGAAAATAGAAAATGGTAATATGAGTTGGAGAATAGGTTGAAACAAGAAATCAAGCATGTGCACTATGAATTAGTCCATGACATAAAAATGGGGCAGGGACAAATACAGAAATTAAAAAACTGATTTAATAAACTAGAGAGTAAGATTGAAGAAACCCAAATTCAATACACATAAAGATTAACAAGTTAGAAGGTAGTATAAAGGAATGGCTAAATTGGGCTCAAGAGACAGAAACTAAGACAGAAAAGTATGGGGTGAGATGCCAGAATAAGGTTAGATGCCTAGAAACTAGGTTAAAGCAATACCAACAAATTAATGATAAAAAGTTAGAAGAATGTATCGAGTAGACAGAAGCAAGAAATCCAAAGTTTTAAAACTCATATAGAGTGAGGTAATCATTTTGTGATATTAGTTGTAATGCAATCCAGTGTAAATGGCTAAGTTTCTTTCAAAGAAAATTTCATCACTAGGTTGAATAGTGGTGATAGATATAAGATTTTGTCATTAGAGGTAACAGCTTTGAAGTCTAAATGGTTTTATTATCATGAAATATACAGTTATGAATGTACATATGTTGACTAGGAGCATAAGAATTTGTCTCAATCACAGTGTAAGGCCTGTAATATGTGTGGGATTTGTGAGATTAGTGATTTAGAAAATACAGTTTATTTCAAGGCCATGATCAAATGCATCAATCATTATTGATATAATAGTAAATGTTTTATTATGATGATTATATTTATAATTTTATCTTGTATAAAAAATCAACATTTATCAGAAATAAAAAAGTTAATATTGTTAGTCAAAATGTATGTAACCCATCTAATTCTATAGATTTATTTTTTCAAATATCCAGTTAGGATAAAATATAAGAATACTAATGAATATAATTGTTTAGGATATTTATCTTGTTAATTGTAATCTGTTTATATATATATATATATATATATATATATATATATATATATAAACAAGATATACAATATATATATATATATATATATATATAATTGTACATAAACATTGATTTCATTGTTGTGGTGGTTTAATTTTAATTAACCAGGAATTATTTGTAGAAAGTTCAGATGGGAATTATGATCTTAGGTTAATTGTTTTGAATTGTTTTTTTTTTGATTAAAGGTGGAGATATGTGTTATATTTATTTTGACATCTATAGGTTTTTTGTAGTATATAAAGAGCTAAATAACGAAAACAATTAAAGGTCCTCTGTTTAATAAAAAAAATATTTACTGTTTTGAATGAATCTGAAATAAGTGAAATGAAATATTTTGTTTAAATTTTATTGTGTAAATGACAATAATGCCTTATTAAGAGTTAAAATAAAAAGAATCACACGATCAAAAGCCAGTTTATACAAAAGAAAGAAGACTGCATTTTGTGTTGCCATAGCTAAAAAAAAAAACAATTTTTAGCAAGAGGACAAACTTTCTTTTGCTTAAATTTTGTGTTTATTTTATCTTACATTTATAAATATATTTGGAACATGTGACAAAGAAATATGGACTGAGGGTATAACAACTTAGACAGAAGGAGCATGGGCTTGCTTCTTTATTGATATCTTTATGATTAAAATGAAATGGATATCACAAGTGCTAAGATGATCACTATAAAGGCAAGGTAATTGAATTCACATTAGATTGCAATGTCAAAAGAAATAATAATTGGATATCATCTCATGATTCAAATTGCTAATGAATCCCTATGTTTGTGTATTTTTTAGCAAAAAGGTACAAAAATATCAAATAATGTAATATTAACTGAAGGTATATGTATATGAAAAACTGTGGTAATAGATACTAATAAAAATCTTAATACTCAGATAAGTTTCATTTATAAAAAAGGGGGGCAATGGTTTAAAAAAGTATAGTGATAATTTTAATGATAAACATTATTATTGGTTTCTTTTTCTTTTATTAATAATTTCATTTAGTATAAATTAATTGGCATTTGTTATTCTTTAAATGATATGAGAAATATATTTTATAACAAAAGTGACAATATTAAAGTTTTTTGCATTGCATTGTTTAAAGAGTTTATATTTAACATTTTTATGACCATATACTTTATAATTTAAATGTAGATCCCACCTATCAATTGCAAGCATATAAAAAAAGTGGAGGGGAAGTAAATCATAAATATGATAGGATATTAGATTGCAGTTGGTCAATTAGAATTATAATCTTTATTTTATCCACCTCAATGTGTTAATGTTTATCTCAATAAATGTATATTATTATTAACCTCGGTATTTTGATTTGCCTATTTTAACAATAATTATAAATTCTTTTATTACATAACTTATTTTACATTTAACATAATTCATTGTGGATCCCTACTATACTTTATTATTACATAAGTCATCATTTATTAAATTATATCAATTTTGCCAAGCAAGATACTCATTATTTGAACAAAATTCATGAGTCTATTGTAAATATAAATTGCCATATAGCCATTTGTGAATCAACATATTTATTTATCTATTTCAGTTACATATTTTAGTTGTATAAATATAATATTTCCTGTAGTACATTGAGATTGCCCAAATAATTTAGAGAGTAAGTGGAGAAAACCACTTGGTTCACAATTTATTTATTATGTGTGGCTGCTCAAATTGACAAGACATCTACATGGCAAGCTAGTTATCCTTAATTATAATATTTTTTTGTATTCATGATTACCAAAATACACAAGCTATTCACTGAAAAGCACTTATTTTAGTTTTAAATTTTGGAAATCTTTATTTTTTTTTTTGCATTTGGCTCATCCTTCTTCCATAAAAGGAAATATTGCTATTCATGAGACAATGTTGTTTCATTGTATTATTCTCATATATCTTAAAAATTAGCTTCTATTACAATATATATATGTAATATCAAATAATATAAGTATAATAAAAAATATTCACTAGAATAAAAACTACAAAATTTTAAAAAATGCCTATATAAAATTAAAGATTAAAATTCTTTGCTATAGCCAGCTTCAGCATATTCCGCCATCTTAAGATGGCAGAATATGCCGAAGCTAGCCATAGCAAAAAATTTTAATCCTTAATAAAGATGGCGGAATATGCTGAAACTGGCCTTAGCAAAGAATTTTAATCTTTAATAAAGATGGCGGAATACGCCGAAGATGGCCATAGCAAAGACTTTTAATTTTTAATTTTATATAGGCATTTTTTAAAATTTTGTAGTTTTTATTCCAGTGAATATATATATATATAGTGATCTAAAACAATAGTAATAAAAAATAATAAGTATATGAGAGAATGGTATCAATATCACTGCCCATTATACAAGCTCAAAATGTAAATGGAACCCTATAAATGACAAATCCTATTAGCTATAGTTGTGCTCAATAGATTCAAATAATAATCTATGTCACAATACCAAGATATACTAAGGAAGATTTAATAAAATACAAAGTAACACTATTAAGAATTAAGAAGAGAAACCTCAACTCACTCTAGCATATTTAAAAGATTCTTAGCAATACAACATATGCCATTAAAATTACATTTAAAGTTCTTTCTTTAAGATCTAATAAAACTATCATTTTTTTATTATTCATCTTGTAAAGATGCTATTGTTCACTTACAAGCAATTTTTAAGCATTTCATTGTTTTGGTCAGATGAAATAATATTTAATTCTTAAAATATTTGAAATGTTTTTTTCAAAATGTATGCTGCTTAAAATTTAGCTTTTGAATGTAAAATTTCAATATTGAAATAAACTTAATAATATGGTTTTTGAAATTATATAAATATATCTCATGGTAATATGCTTCTAGATTTATTCAATATCTAATGAAATTCTAGTTAAAATACAGTAAATAAAACATACACTTTCCCTAAACTATTATCTTATCACAATTATATAACACCAACCATAAAATTACTAACTTAATAAAATATAACATGATCTCTTAAATTTAGAATAAAATAAAAATAAGCTAGGAGTACACTCAGATATTAAGAATGAGTGTTGGATTTGATAGCCATCCCAAACATCTTAGAATAAATCTACTTTTATTAAAATAATAACAACTAATCTTATAATATCAAAATAGTTTAAAATAGACGTGTATAGTGATTTTAAATAAGGAAATTAAATAATTAAAGTGAACCTCACTGTAATACTTTTATTAAACAAATATATCTTTTTTAGATGTTCTATTAATGCTTAAATAATTTAATAAATAGTAGCTCTATAAATTCAAATGTCATGCACTCTTTTAGTAAATACACTAAAATAATTGTGTAATCTTTTGTAAGAATTTAATAGTTTAATTAATGTTCAAATTGATTTTTGTTGATAATTAGGATGATTTCTGATTAATAAGTGGGATGATATGAATAAATGACTATGATAAATTACTTAAATAACAATAACAAAGGTTTATTTGCAGCAAAATAACAACAAAATTTACTATTAATTCATCTTGAAGAACATTTAGATCAAAAATTTACACAAAAATGTTTCTGCAAAATTTATCAGAAGGATCAAAATTAAAAATTGACATACTGCTTTATTAACATACATTCCATTGGATTAGCAAAAATAATCCATGGTATTAAAGTAACATTTTATATTGTTTCATTATCAAAAGTTCTTATTTATTATTTCATTTATACTATAATAATAGCAATAATATAGTAGTGTGTCATATGAATATTTTTGCATACTCAATAATATTAATAAAACTAATAGCTTACCAATCCATTGGTGGAGTTATAAAACATATGTATATTATCTATTTATGCCCAAAATAAATTTTAAACTTTAAAAGCAATTGTTTATCATATTTAGTCCTGACAACTAGTTAAGCTCAGATACAAGAATAATATAATTACAATGTACTTTTCACATTTAAGCTGACAAAGAATGCTCTCAGAGATAAGATAGGATTCCTTAATACCTTGAATAACACCACTAAAAATGACAGACAAAACTATAGTAAAATCTTACACATGCTTTATTAATATACTAACATTACAAGTAATTATCAAGCTTCAATAATCATAAAGTAAGACAAAGTAAAAGTATGATGGGATTTCTTACAGGATGCACCTATATTTGAAGGCTAGTAAAGAATCTAGGACTTTGTCCACTAGTCTGGAAAATTAATGAGAATGCAAATCAGGGGCAAAATACTAAATAATAATTGCCTTAGAATAGAAAGAGCTTTAACTACAATTTCTAAAGTATATGCTATAAGCATACAAAAGATATTAAAACAACAACTAATAAGAGACAGCTCAATGCTTCTATTCCTTCTGGAAAATCAGTTAGTAAAATTAATGATGGAGACTAACTGCCATTCATAAACTATACTGGCATGTAAACGTACTTTTAAATATAAAGAAAATAATTGTACTATCTATAACAAAATACTGTAACAGCTAACCAATGTGAAATATGATAAACAAAAATTAATTAATACCAAATTTCTATTAACATTAGGCAATAAATCATAAAAATATATACCAGCTTATTCAGCTTACAGTAACATAATATACCTTCATAAATAAATTATTCATATATTTTTTAAAGAAGGCACATTTTAATATATTTTCACATAATAAAGTACATTCTGAGAAGTTTAACCTTTAATATTTTAAAATATATAGCATTTAACAGGACCAATAATATATGCACATCGTAACATAGTATAAAATAATTATACAAGTAAAATCAATCTTTTTAACCATAAATAAATAATATCAAATAATAATGTCCTATTTTATTCTTGATGAATTCTCTATTACTTTAATATGAAGAAGAGTGTTGTCAGTAGCATCTTGTGGACAGCAACACATTCATTATATAAGATAATAACATTAAAATACTATAATTCATAATATAATTAGAAAATGTATAACATGTTCCTTTAGATATCCTGAGTAAATTCAAGTCATTCTATTATCAAGTATGAAACAAGTTAATGGCCATTCATTCAGTGTATTCATAGATTTAACGACTAATAAATATTCAAAGTATTGTAGTAAGTAGGTCACAAATCCTTAAATTTAGGTTTTTTAAATTAATCCATTGTGCAAAGTATTATAAATTAATATTAGCACTATCATATAACACAATAAAGCACCTCAATTACTATTTTTCAGTAACAATGTTGAACACTTGCAGGAGAGAATGTTTGACTTAACTATTATCTTCAAGATATCAGTGGTTTCCAGAGCAACATACAGAGGAAAGAAATCATTTATGAATTTTAAATGTTTGTGCCGGTTTTCCAGTTATTAAAATATAAAAACATTGATTTAATTCATTAATTTAAATGTCATTATCACTGAAAAAATTTGGTATTTTCATTTATGAAATAAACATTTTTAAAATTCACATATTTTATCAATTAAAGAGTTGGTAGTAATTTATATTCTATCACTCCACCTTAAGAAAATTTATTTCTGTCCTCTTTCAATGGGAAGATCAAACGAAAATTGTTATAATACAAAAATACAATAAAAAATATGTACTGTTTTTTTAAACAATAGTAAATAGCATCTTTTAAAGAAATGATGCAGCACAAGTGAATTATTATTATTATCCATTTATAAATTATTTGGATCAATTTTTTTTCTTTCACAAAATTAATTATTATTGAATATCTAAAAATATTTGCAATGTCAGTTTATAGCTCATACTTGAATTATAGTTTTTATTTCTTGTAAATTAATTGCAAATAATATTGACTTGCAAATATTATCAAGAAGCTAGTACGAAATTATTTGTATTTAATGTTCTTGCCAATAGTAGAATTAGATATTCCTTGGCAATTTTAATTATAATATAGATGTTCAGCTTATTTCTAAAATTAACAATTGAGCTCCAGTCAAAGCAATATCCATAACAATAATTTTCAAAGTTTTTCATTGTTGCAAAATTAAAAAAAATATTATTTTAAAATATTGTAATAACAAATTATATTAGCATTTTATTGGCAGTTACAGAGACTTCAGTTTGCTTGGTGTTTTTGTTCAGACAATTGTGTCAAGATATAAGTTTAGCCTAACATGCTAATTTTATAAAAAAAAAAGTTTTAAAGAAAATTACACTTTATAAAAATTTTGTAGAATTTACAATTCAACTACTACAATATTAAATTGATTGAAAATATTGAGAAAATGGAGAGTAAATGAAGAGAGGTTAGTGTAGACTGATGTCAGGTGTCTGTTTCACTTTATTTATATCCTTGGTGATATGACCATTTTACCAGACTGTTTATTTACCTTTGAACTTGCAACCTCTCATTTTTTTGAATTCTTGTCCTATCTATCACCTAAAAAGTTGTTAATCAAAAATTATTTAATTCAAAATTTTAATTTTGAAACAAATGATTTTTTTAGAAGCTTGAAATTAATTAAAAAATACTTCCCAGTCAAATAAAAATAATTAATTAAAAACTACAAAATAACCAGGATAAAATAAAATATTACATCATATAAAATTTATACCATATCTTTAACAAATCAAATCACATATTAATACAATATTTGATATTTATTTATTACAATTTTAAATCTAGACAAATCTCAGAATAGGTTTTACATTGCTTTTAAGAATATTTAAATTAAATAATATTAAATAAATATTTATGCAATCATTAAGCATTTATATGTTTAAAAAAATTGTACTTTAATTACTAACTTTATTTAAATTCTTTGATAATTAAATTAGCTTAAAAATATTTAACTATAATATTCTGTTTTACATTCAAAGTTAATTAAATATTATAGCTTTAGTTTTCAAACCAACAAACCAAATTATAGGGTTTGAACTTAGTTTTTCAACTTTAAAAATTAACATAAGTTTTTAAAAATAGTTTTAAGTTAAACTAAAATTTACATTTGCATATATTTATTACACTTTTCATGAAGGCTATGAGTATGAGGCATGGTTCCTCGAAAACGTTCAGCCGATAAATTTTTAATAGTAAGTTATATTTTCTCTAATTAATAATTACAATTAAGTATTTTTGTTTTTAAAATTAAATCAGCATTTTAAACTCTAAATTACATTGTTTATCATTAATATTACCATCTTTTGAAAATGTAAAAATACTGATAAAGCAGTTCTAGCATGTAAGAATTATATCATTATAAAGTATTCACAACTATTGACTTAAAGCAAAAATGAAAGTATGTTAAAAAAATATTTTTTTGATTTGGGATTGTCTAAGTGTTGGCTGGTTTTTAATATTGCACTATTATAAATTGAATTTAAAGTTGATATTATTTACATAAAAATTTTGCTGCATATTTCTTTTATTTTAATTCTAAGATTATCTAAATTAATTTAAATATAATTAAAATAATTTATCTTATCATTAAATGGTGTTTATAATAATGCAATTAATATAAAATAGCCATACATATTTTAACAAGTGGTGTATCAAAATTATCTTGCAGCAAAATGTTAAGATTAATAATTTTTTTATTCTTGGGATGATGTAATAAACTTAATGATATATAAATATCATTACAAACCAGTAAACACTTAGATAATCCCAATACCAATAATAATCAACAATTTCAATCTGTTGTCAGGGCAACCTCCTTTAATAAGAAAGGTGGAATCCCACCTTTATTAATGGGCTAAATATACTTATACAGACACTACAGAATGCAGCTTAACCACAGAGATTGAAATTATTGATACAAAGAAGTTTAAATAAACCTTTTTAAACAGGTAAATATAACCTATTCTGAATGCAGACTTATAAATAGTCAATTATAGCATTACAAACTACAGTTATAAATTTCAAATTGCACCCAAAGTATTATTTAAATAATAAGTGTAACAATATTCAAGGCTAATTGGGTTTGTAAGTACTCATTAAAAATCAGTCAATACATAGACAATTTTAATATCAATAACAATAAACAATTTAAAACTATAGATAGATAGATAGGTAGGTAGGTAGGTAGGTAGGTAGGTAGGTAGGTAGGTAGGTAGGTAGGTAGGTAGGTAGGTAGGCAGGCAGGCAGGCAGGCAGGCAGGCAGGCAGGCAGGCAGGTAGGTAGGTAGGTAGGTAGGTAGGTAGGTAGGTAGGTAGGTAGGTAGGTAGGTATTGTTAGGAATATATTAATAAAAATATATAAAGTTTAATATATTAATAAAAATGTATAAGGTTTTATATGATGGGAGTAATAAAATAAAGTACATATTGATAAATTTATTTGACATTTTATTTGCTGCATACATTTCATAAACAAAATTTAAACATTAACAACTAGGATATTAAATTATTGTTAAATTTTGTGTATGCATGTATGTGTGTTTTATGTCTTACACAATAATTCAACAACATGAAATTTTAGGTATTCAATATATTATTTTAAATATTTAATTTTTTTACAAATGGTGTTTAAAACATTGATTATGGTATATAAAATAGATAAATAAAATAAATATCTTGTATATTTAAAATATGATTTTATATGGTGTTTAAATTATGTTCATTTTAATCTATAGATTATATTTATTTATTTATTTATTTTATTTAAAAACATATTGTAATATTTATTTTTACAAAGTTTTAAAAGAACCTATTAATGTCATGAAAACTGGTTTGTTAGAAAATATTTTCTATCGAATGAATATATGGGTAAATTTGACTCTTTTGAAAATGAATTACAACATAGTTGTTAAAATGAAATGTCATGGAAACAATATCTAGGATAATGACAAAAAGTATGACATATCAGAAGAAAACTATTTAAGTCCTTGATCTTAGATCAGCTCTCATTTTTATTTCAATAGCTAAACAATATTTAAAGTTTGCAATGAATATTATGTCTAAGTTTGTAAAACATCTTTTCAAAAGCTTCATATCTAAATAAAATCAGATAAAAAATCATCTCATTGTGATAAATTAAAGGTTGAAATATACTTTGTCATGATATTTTGAAAAAATTGACAACTGCTGATACTATTACGTAAATAAAGCAATATCATATGTTAAAAACATTTAATTATGGATTACTTTATTAAAAATAAAAACATCATCAAAATGAATAATTTTAATGGTATGCTAATAAATTGGAATAATATGGGTTAAACATATCTATCTATACAACAAAAAAACATTGTGGGATTTTTAGCAGAATATCTAAAAAAGCTATAAATTATTATTAATATTTGTATATATGTTTATATAACATGTATAAATGAATCATAAAATTTTGTGTACATAATAAACAGTAGTTTTCAATGAGGGTACAATTTGATAGGCATTTTTTGTGAGCAAAAGAAGAAAAATTCACCAGGTGATATATTTGTTTATAAGCCTTTATGTTATATGAATGCATGTGTTTGTTTAGTATACAAAAATATATATTATTACCAAAAAAAGACTAAAGTTAACAGTAAATAAAATATATATATATATAATTCTTAATGATTCTTAATGATAATTTAGTGTGTTGTTTGTTTCTTCATTTATATTTTTTTTTAAAAAAAAGGTTTTCATCTATGAATTTTTTATAGGTGATATTAATGAAAGTGAACAATTTATAAACATTTGTAATATAAGCTTATGACTATTATTATAAAAAAAAATAGTAAACAAATTAAGCATACTAATTAAATTTCGCAAAATATATATTTATTTAGCTATTTATTCTAGTACAATCTGTTTTAAATTTCGCAAAATATATATTTATTTAGCTACTTATTCTAGTATAATCTGTTTTTGTTGTTTTTCTTATTGTATTGTTCACAACATATAATAAATACATTTATAAAATAATATAATAGGTATAATAGATAAATGGTAATCAACTCAGTTGTAAATTATTTGACAAGGAATGTTTCATTTGCTTCTTAATTTTACATATATATTTTTTAGTTATTATTGTTTATATTAATAAATTTTTATTTTTGCTTATTAAACTGCTTTCTCCATGATCATTATTAATTAAATTATTACACTCTACATTAATCTAAACATTGAAAGTCTCTATATTTTATATTTATGTATTATTATATTAGCTAGCCAGAATATCAGATAAACATTCTACATGTTTCATTCATTTTAAGACCATTGCATTTGATAACTCAAATAGAGCCTGAATAAAAAAATTTATCAGCAGGAAACACTATTACATTTGAGATCATTAAACATGAAGTTTTCTTAATATGTTTTTTTATATTATTACAATATATATATATACAATGAATAATAAAATGTCAGAAATACAATCTGGGTGATACTTTTCTTAATTATTTTTTTCTCTTGTCAAAACAAAATACCAATTTTATTATTAGCAGATGCTTTTTAGTTGTTTTGATGTTTTTAAGTTCATATTGATTTTAAAATATTTACAGCCACTTCTACTTGACATTAATCATTTCAGTTTCTTGTTTAATCTCTTCAATCTTTAAACTTTCTATTGCAATATAAGTGTGCATTTACATTTTTTTGCCACAATTAAATCAATATTTTTTATTTTATCACTAAAGAATGATAATTCTCAAACTTTATTTAACTTCTTAAAACTTTTAGCTCTATGCTTAGAAAATAAATATTTTATATAAAATACTGTGCATTTCAAATTAAAAAGAATTTTAAATTATATAATAAAATGTATATGCTTTTAATGTAAGTGAAAGAAATGTTATCAACAAACATGATAACATATAATATACTAAGTATGAAAAATGGTTGCTATGTTATTATAAAATGTATTAAATTTACAAATATTAATGTTAAAAACATTAATTCTTATTAAGTGCATGGTCAACGCATAAATACATATAAGGCTTTAATCTTAAAACTATATGCCTTTTGAGTGCTTAATTTTACCATGAGAGTGACCTCTATAAATCTTAACACAAGATTACAACTTTATAAAATAAAGATAAGAGCAGCCATCTTATCGTGGAATAAAAATGCTTTAGATTTGGCTATATAATTAGAATGTAGGTTGAAGATAAGATGGTCACTGTTATCTTTATAAAGTTGTAATCTTGTGTTAAGATTTGTAAAGATCACTCTCATGGTAAAATTAAACACTGAAAAGGCACAGAGTTTTAATGTTAAACTCTTATATGTATTTAAATATTAATGTTTTAAATTTTTGTTTATTTACATTTTTTTTAAAAGTAAAATTGAGATAGTTTATATTGGCATAGCATATATTGTGGCTTCACTGTATTTTCTTATTTGTCTATGTTAATTAATGTTAAGATGCCAATAAAAATTTATTTGCCCTTTTCATTTTTTATTTTATACAGATATCAGCGACACACATCTGATAATAATTTTCATTCATCAATAGATCAGAGAACTTCTTATCCTCCTTCATCTTTGACACTTTCTTCAAATTTTCGGCCTCAGAATAATATTTTTAAGCAGGAATATTCAAACACAGTATATAATAGTTCTACTCCTCCACACTCGAGGGGAGGATATCATTCTTCAGTAACAATTAAACAAGAACCATCTGACATAGGCTACGAAAATGGTAAGTAAATTTGTTTATTTGAAATTTGCATGTATTAAAAGCTATATTGTTTTACTTCCGTTTAATACAATTTTTTTATTTAATAATATTTAAATACAAATAGAAATACAAGTATTGTTTTATTTTATATATGCATCTATCAACAAATTATAATCAATGGTAAAATTCAAGTAGATATTTTTTTCCCATTTATTATAAATTTCATCTGAAAATAATTTATAAATAATGAGTATTTAAATTTCAGACTAAATATTAGGAAACTTGGAATTTTTTTTTTCGCTATTAATAAAATATGTAAACCATTATATATTTATTTTAATATTATTTATATAAAACCATATGCCTAAATAAAATTTTCATAAATATAAAATACTTAGCCATAGGTAAATACTGAAAATCTCCTTGATGATTTTAAAAATTTAGAAAGTATACATTATTCCAAGTCAAATATATATATATTAATGGATCTGCATTGATTATTACTTATTATATATTTATAATTTTATATTCAAATAATAAAACAAAACTAATATAAATTCAAACTTTTAATCCAAGTAGGAGTGCTTTTGACTATCTAAGTAGCCCTTGTCAACTAAGTTTAAAACATTTAAAGCCAAACATATAAGGAATGTTCAAAAACAATCACATTCTATTTTTAGCTTTCACATAATTCATTAATTTTTGCATTTGCTGCCTGTCAATTTGTTAAACATTTTTTATATCTGAATATTAACATCGCCTCATTTATTTTTAATATGCAGATATAAAAAAAATGCTTAAATTGAAAGGTAGCAAATACAAAAATTAATGAATTATGAGAAAGCTAAAAATAGAAAGTGATTGTCTTTGAACACTCCTTATACCATTTGATTTTAAATGTTTTAAACTTAGTTGACAAAGTCTACTTAAATGGTTGAAAGTGCTCCTACTTGGATTAGAAGTTTGAATTTATATCACTGTATTTGTTTTATTATTTAAATGTAAAACTATATATATATAAGTTAAAAGATAACAAACATTGATTAATATTATATATATATTATACCTACTCAAATTTAAATTGTACATTGCAGGATATAAAAAAAATATTGGTCTTATTTATTTATTTTGCTTGATTTGATTTAATAATAATGGAGGTGTTGGACTATAAAGGTCAACTAAATAACTATGTCAACCATAATATTAAAATAATATTATTTGTTATTAATATTATTATCAAATTATAAATTGATTGTAGTCAATTTATAATGAAAAATAAATAAATGAATAATAAAGTAGATCACTTAAGTAAACTTATTATTAATTATTGTGTGTTTCTAATTTTGTTACTGCATTCACCATAGTAACTTACTTCTTATAAAATTAAATATTTAATATTTCATATATGTTTGTTTATTCATTGCTTTATTGGGATAAATAAGGTTATGTATTAAGATGTATATTTTCATTAGGATATATTGGAAATGTCAGATAAATTCTCTATTTTTAGTCAAAGTGAAAAATAATATTGGAATTGTAAAATGAGAATAATTATTGTATATATTATTTTTATTTATTAAATAAAACAATTTTATTAAGCAATAAATTGAGTGATGATTGAGTTAATTTGAACAATCACCTTGATAACATTGACCTCGGCAAAGAAAGGTTATATATTGTATGATTTCTGGTCAATGTAGGCTTTAAACATTATAAATTGCTAATGTATTTTTTAATCAAGCTACCACTGCATTTATTCATATGTGATATTAAAAAGCTTCACGGAATGTAACTACATTTCCAGATTAACTCACCTAATTCATTATCAATTTTGTTTTGTTTTATTATCTAATTGCTCACTATATCAGTTTTTAATTTATTTAGTCAGTGCCAAAGTTATATAACCCACTTATCAGGAGTGATTAATAAATATAACTATTTCAATTAATTCTAGAGGCTTAGTTTCTCTCCTCTTTTTTTTCTCTTGTTTTATAGTAATTTCCCAGGTGTATTACTCATAAAGTAGTATTGGAATTGAAAAAATAGATATTCTCAAATTAGTTAGTTGATATAACTGAATAATTAGAAACAAATAGAGATATATAATGAACAGATTACATCATGAAAAGCAATTTATTAAATCTACATAAAAATTTAACAATAAATAAATATTAAAAGAAATACACACATAATGAACAGATAGAATATATAATAAGCAAGTAATTAATATTTTATGTGGACTATTAATTTAATTTAATCAATCACTTTATTGTGGGTCCATTCACTTCTCAAACTTTCCTTTTTGTTTACTGTTTTTTATTTTTAACAATGAGTTCACTATAAGATTATGTCAAACGCTCTCATATAGTATAATGATTTATCTTACTGGTAATTTCTTTGTAGCCAAGACATTACTTAATAAAGTACCATGCATGATTATGTGTCTGAAAAAATTCATGGTTTAGAATATGGGTTTCATTCTTGCAAAGTTATTCAGCTTCTGGTTTAGGAAAGGCAACGGTTCAAATTAGGGCATTAGTTTAGATTTAATACGGAAAAGACATATTGACAGATGTTCGATTTCTACTCACACTTTGCATGACAGTTCAACATACAAGTAAGTCTCTGATGAAACATTTCTATTGTGGTTTCAGTTGAAACAATATGAAATTTGTCTCAACTCAAGCATTGACTCTCCCACAATCAAGAAAAAAAAAGAACAAGCCAATCCGTAAAACTGTTCTCTTTTTTATATCCCACTAATTTTCATCTACAACACAGATTCTATTCTCACCTTTCTCTTTTTTTTGTAACAAATTACTTTTTAACATTTTTTTGGAATTTTGATTTGCAAAGTCTGTTTCTGATAACTCGCTCAGTGGCCATCTTTAATTGAAGGCAATTAGCATTTTTTTCTTTCTATAATTAAAGTTACTTGCTTTTAGATTTTATTTTCATTAGCAATGTGAGTGTGTTATTGTTTTTTAAAAAATATATAATCCTCATTGTGTATAAAACAAAATAATACCAACTTTGAAAAAGAAATAGTAACTGGGCACAGGACCAACCCCACTCTTCATTGTTTTTATTTCCTGATGAGCATATTGCAGAAAGAAACTATTGATTGGCATTCCCCAATGCAGATGTCACCCCACCTACAACAATATTTCCTGCTCATCAGAGGATGTAGCCATAGAGACTGGAAGTATCTAGAAATTTATATGTTTGATTTCTCAAACATTGCCACTAGAGTTCCACCTCACTACAACCTTACTTACCATTGTCTGGTTATGCTGAACTCAGGAGGCATGAGATTCTTGTGAGCAAGATGCAATGAATGCCTAGTGATGCAAAATAGAATTGAACAATTACATTAATTTTAAGTAATAACAATTTTATTTAATAACAATTCATTAGCAAGTCCTTCTAATATAGTTCATATAATGAGAAGAAGTCTAGAAATACTTCAGGTAGATTATCCGAGCAAAAACCCATTTTTTAGTTTGCATGATGAAAAGTCTAAAAATATTTTATATAGGTTATCTGAGCAAAAACCCATTTTTAGTTCACATGATGAGAAAAAGTCTAAAGTAACATTTCAGGTACACATACATATACAATTAATATATAAGTATTGATAATCACATTTTGATGCTGATAGAAGCATTTCAGGTAGGGATGCAGATAATATATGTGTTCATAATTATATTCTGATGTTGATAGAAGCATTTCATATAGATATAAATATTATATTAATACATAAATGTTTGTAAGCATTTATTCTGGGTCTGTAGAAACATTTTGAGTAGATGTACCTATAATATCAGTATTACAATTATTATTCCAAGCATGTGAAAGCATTTCAGGTAGGTATACTATTATATTAATACATAAATGTTTGTAATAATTTATTCTGGGTCTGTAGAAACATTTTGAATAGATGTATGGATAATATCAGTATTACAATTATTATTCCAGGTATGTGAAAGCATTTCAGGTAGACATAGAGATAATATCAGTATTTCAATTATTATTCCAGGTTTGTAAAAGCATTTCAGTTAGGTATACACATTATATTAATACATAAATGTTTGTAATCATTTATTCCGAGTCTGTAGAAACATTTTGAGTAGATGTACAGCTAATATCATTATTACAATTATTATTCCAGGTATGTGAAAGCATTTCAGGTAGATGTACAGATAATATCAGTATTGCAATTATTATTCTGGATTTGTAAAAGCATTTCAGGTAGATATACATATTATATTAACACATAAATGTTTGTAATTATTTATTCCATGTCTATAGAAACATTTTGAGATATACAGATAATATCAGTATTACAATTATTATTCCAGGTATGTGAAAACATTTCAGGTAGGTATATATATTATATTAATACATAAATGTTTGTGATCATTTGTTCCAGGTCTGTAGAAACATTTTGAGTAGATGTACAGATAATATCACTATTACAATTATTATTCCAGGCATGTGAAAGCATTTTAGGTAGGTATACATATTATATTATTACATAAATGTTTGTAATCATTTATTCCAGGTATGTAGAAATATTTCATTTTATTATTACAGTTAGGTAAGCAGGTAATATCAGCAATTTCAGGTTTGTGGAGTATTTATAATCCAATCCAGCATAGATGTATATTTATACACATACATTTTATTATTTTATTAAGATAGAGCTAACATGCATATAAGTACTTATGATTTATATAGCATTTTATTATTTTGATCATATCTTTGATTTTTGTAATTGACATTTCCATTTTGCTGGTTTATTTGAAATAATTATTACAATTATTATTAGAAGTATTTCTATTATTTGAACATATCTTAAATTTTATGAAAAATTGATGTTTAACTAATGAAGTGTATAACACACATATATGTGTGTGAGTGTTTGTAATTAAATAATAATTTTCATTTCTTGTTTTCATTTTAAATAAAGATAATAAAAAAACTATTGTCAACTTTTGACTGAAGTTAATAATTGATTGTAAAAACTTTTCTTAAGACTATAAAATTTTGTCTCTTTTGTTTTATAAAAATTAATAGTTATAATTTTAATTCATATTTTATTATAATTGAATCATTTCTAATTGCTTACCTCTAAATTCATGTCTTCATTTATTACTGTATTAATAAATAACTGGGAGTCTGTCTGAATGGTTAAAACTTCTAAGCAAGGCTTAGAGTTCACATGTTTTGCAGATGGAGAGAGAGAACCAGGGTCTATCTGACTGTCATAGTAAGATGATGTTTTATTAGGCTGTTTGATGGTTCCATTAAGTCACTTTATTAGTAGTCTTGCATCTAAATATTGTGTCTCTGAATCAATTAACTAACTTCTAATGATTTTGCAGCCTATTTATATTTTTTTTCTCTCTGACAAACATATTCGCCTTACATGTCCTTTTTCTCCCATTGGTGGCAATGGTTTTTCATCCTTGTCCACATTTTTTAATTCTCTAGATCATTGGACAGTTCCTTTTTGGCAGGCACAGACTTTTAATTAGTGACTGTGTTTTTGAATCTTAATTTTTCTTGCTGGCAGCAATAACTTGACACCTTTCATTATTATACCTTAGAAGTTTTCTTTAATCTGAGTTTTAATGTTTGAAGATTTTTTTATTTAATTGATTTTTAACTTGAATTTGTGAATTTTAATAAAGAAAGATTTATACTTTTTTTAATTCCAAATATAAATGTATTTGTTTTTCTTTTTTTTTTCCATTTTAAAAAGTTTGATTTCCTTTTCATTTGACTAAATTGTTATGGATTAATTGTGGTCAAATTTTATTATTTCTTCTTTTTCTTTAAAATATTTCGGGTTATAGGTGCCCCTTTCTTCTTTTTCATTTGTCAAAGTGAAGGCATTTGGGTCATTCCTTTGGGTGATCTGATAGGATGTTTCATACATATTTTGAATTTTTTTTCAAATATTTTGCCTGATTGGCTCACTACATTTAACTTGTCCATATCTTATGATCTTCCCTAAACTTGTTAATGGGCAACACCCTTCCTCTAAGTCCATAGGGTTTTCACAGCATTCCAGTTGTACCCTAACCCTTTTCCTGGTCTACTTCTTCATTGATGCGTACCAGATGTCCAATTTGTAAGTGGATAGGTGGAAATCCTGTGGATTCATTATGGCCCCAATTTATATAATTCAATACCTGAGAGAGTACCTTCAGCCATCCCCTATGGCCAGAAGACATGTATACTCTGAAAAAGTGGCCTATATTTCTCATTATCTGCTCACAGGGGTTAGATTGTGGGTTCATGATGGAGGACAGTATATGCTTAGGTTCTATTTTTCTGAACTATTCTTGCCACTCATCTAATGTAAATGGCATTCCATGGTAGGATAAAACATCCTGAGGCCTTCCCACTTGCATAAAGTACTGTTTTTGAGTACATGTACTGCATTTTAGGTGTTGGCCTGAGATACTGGATATGCCAATAGCTATTTTGAAAAGTCATCATAATGATCCATAAAAATCTATGGATAAAATACTTTGGCTTCTGCAGAATTATCAAACTCAAAGGGCTTTGATAAGATTTGTTTGCAGGCTTTGTCCTCTGACAAACTTCATATGTATTTAAATGCTTACAATCTGTGGTCTCATATTTGGCCAGTAAAACCATGTCTTAACCAGCATTCTTCTTTACTGACATAGTGTCCATTCATACATTGAGTATACATAATGAGTCTTTTTTGCAAATCTTCTGGCACAATCATTCTCCACTGCCCCAATTGTACATTCATTAAATATAACAGAATTTTTACCTTCAATTGGTAATGGCTTCTTTTACCATTTACCAGGACTTAATCTTCACTTCCCAACAACCCTCAATCTCTAGACTAACAATAATCTTTTGGTAGGTAGGGTCTTGCTTTTGTAAATTTCATGGATGTTTCAGCTCTTCTTCCACTGATACAACCTCTTCTAGTTCTACTGTAGCCAAACATGCATCTTCTATTTGTTAGTGATTCTGTACCCTGGACACAAGTTATGACTCAGTGTATTTGCAACCATATTCTCACTTCCATTGCAGCATTGGTTGTAGTAATAAAACTCCTGGAGAAAAACACTCCAATGGATTAATGCACTATTGTTAAATAGCTATGGTTTAAGAACCCCAGGCTTTTATGGTCTGTCCTAGTCATCACTTCTGATCCCATCAAGAACTGATAATATTTCTGGAATGCCTAAACCATGGCTAAAGCCTATTTTTCAGTTACAGAGTAATTAAGCTCTGCACCCTGTAATGGTTTGCTTATGAAATAAATTATAACTACACTATTGTTCTCTTGGGCCTGCATCAAAGCCACACCTAATCCATACCCACTACTATTGTCCTGGACCAGGAAGGATTTTTTTCAAATCAGGGTAAACCAACGTCACCTGACTGAGAAAATTTTCCTTAATACCAGTTTTTTGCTCCTCAGTCTATTTCTAGGGTTTTTTTACATAGCAATTGGAGAAAAGGTCCATGTCTGTCACAAAGTTTTTAAAGAATTTATTATAGAAATTACACAACTCCAGAGAGGACCTAACCTGTTTCAGTGTGTGAGGGGTTGTATAATCTCTAATTGCTTGAATTTTATCAGGATGAGTTTAATTCTATTTTCATTGATAAAATCTAAGAAATTCACCTCTTTGGCCATATGGCTTTTTTGAAGGTTGATACAAATGTCCTTCATTTCACATTCTTGCAAGAACATATCAAGATGTTGCAAGTGCTTGGTGAGGTTCTTAGATATGATAATCACATCATTCATATATATTGTGACTATTTTATTGATCTCTTGTGACAATACAAAATCTAGGCATTTTAACAAGTCCTCACTATTCTCTAACTCAAAAGGCATTCTGATGAATTGGTATGAGATCTTGTTATAATGAAATGTTATGTATTTCTGGTCTACAGGATGTAATTTGATCTGCCAATAACTGGTAGTCAAATCCAGAATAGAAAAAAATTGTTTTGTCTCGAACCTATTCTTTAATGCATTGTTAGAAGGAGGAACATTTTGATCTAGCCATGTGATCTTATTTAACTGTATGGCATCCAGTCACAGTCTTATCTTATTTAACTGTCTGAATAATTTTGTAATTCCATTCCCCATCATGAAAAGAGAGTCCATTTTCTTTATTCCTTATGTAACAGCTTGTCTTCATTATCTTTTCCGAAGTACTATAACTATTACAAAGCTATATAACTGTTAGATTTATTATGACAGTTTTAACTGAAATGTCAATTAGTTTGTTTGTTTGAAAATTCATTAGTTAGTTATTTTTAATTTACTTCAGAATCTCTCATGAATATTTACACTATTATTAATTTATGTTTATTTTGTATTATATACATATTATTCAGCTGATGTTTAAAATTATAATACCTACATTTTTTATTGAGAAAATTTTTAGAAGCCAATAATTTGTACTTGCTTTTTATTTTAATGATTATTTTTATCATGGATCAATTAAAAAAATTTAGCTAGATAACATACTTCACAACAGTCCAAATCCAAAGAAAAGAAGATTAGTAAAACATATAAAAAATAATATCATTATTTAAAAACCTATAATATCAATAATAAAAAGAAATAAAGATAATATTGGTATTAAAAAAATTTTTTGAGGCTACACCAGAATCAATCCCATATTCTCATAATTTAGCATCTAACACTTTACTGCTGCACTATACTGAACATATTAGACTGGTGTTTATACAATATGTTTAATAAATTAACTTTCCTACTATATGACTGCTGTCCAATCTACTGCAGAATTATCATAACTACTATGAAATAATATTTTTAAATAAGTTTATATTTAAACAAATTATTATTGTGTATGATGTATATGGTATTTTATTTAAATAAATTATTACAAGTAATGTACTTTTCTATATATATAAATGAGGATATTTAAATAAAAGTGATTGTAAAATCTAAACATTTCATTTACATAGACATTTTTTTTAATTATCATGATAACACAGTACTGGTCTATGTCAGTTTATCACAATGATATAATACACACTATAGTATATTTTGAGTATTTATCACAAGACTAAATAGACAGTAATGCTCTTATATTTAAATAAAAAAATATTTACAATCAAAATGTTTTTCTACCTATGGAGTGATTTGTAAATCTAAACATTTTTATTTACATATAAATTTTATTAATTATTTCGGTGACATGGTATCCCCAATCTAGAAGTGCTTTTGTGCTTGACACAACTTATATATCCACATTTGATGTCCAATGACTTAAACTATAGCATAATTTATTTTGTAATATATTATGATAAGCTTATATTAAAAGAGATAGAAACTACTAGACATGAAAATTGAATTTTTTTGGTTGACACAATTTTTAATATCAGAATATTTTTTTGCAATCAACAAACCTGGTTTTTAAACAATGGCTCATATGTAATAACAAAAGTTTTTTTTTTTAAAAAAAAGTAATAATAATAACAATAATATCACTATGCTTCTACAAAAATAGTAAGCCATATTACTATAATGTTTTTTGCCCTACTCCTTTTCTTTTTTAGTTATGCTTTGGAAATAGAATCTGAATAAAATTTGTTTATATCTTTTTCTAATATGTTAGAGTTACTTTTTAGGAGATCATTTGATAATAGTTTGATCTTAGCAGTTCCATTGAGTTGGTCAAACAGTGATATTTGTTTTTAATTTATTCAATTGGAAATCGATACACAAATCTCTTTAACTCTTGAATTCCTAGCGTTGCTTTCTTATGGCCACTATTCTAATTTATAATCAAATAATATTATTGATGTATTTATAGAATAATTGTTTTTAGATATTTCAAACATTTTTAAAAATAAAAAAAAACATTGCCCTATATGGTTTTATTAGAGTGGTTAGAATGTCAGTCTCTGGAAAATATAATTTTGGATCGATTCCAGTACTGGTGACAGTACTGACTCTTCCGGTTAAGTTTCCTTTGGACTCTCCAGCAATCAAGACATTCAGGATTTTTTTTTCATTTTATAAAAAAATCATAATTACTTAGTTAAGTATTAATAGAATTAGTAATATATATATATATATTGTTTAAAATTATGTAGAGCATTTTTATTTTTTATATTCTCTTTTACATTTATGTCATATAATATTTACAATAAAATCGTGTCTATTTATTGTATATAGATTTAACTTTATTTAAAAGAATCTTCATAATTGTTTTTGTTTTTTCGTCTGATTTTTATTGTGCTTTTGCATTGTTATTAATATGACAAGGATAATATGATAGCAATTTATCACATATAAAAAGAAAAAAACTCTTGGATATTTGTACCCAGGCATATAAAAAGATGATTATTCTAGTCTATTTTAAGGTTTCATATTGTGGTTGCTATGGAGAATATAAACCAATTTAAAACAACTTGACTCACAGAAGCTAAATCATTGCTACTGTAGAACACATGATCATTTCATGTATAATAGGAAGATATAGTTTTTCTAAAATGAATTTATGCTGAACTATTTAAAATTGAACTGTCAATTTTAATATCAAGCAAAAAAAAAAAACTGTAGAATGAAAAATTAATAATAAAAAAAACAACAAAGATTTTATTAATAATAAAAGCAAATAGTTATTTTTAAAATAGTAAATGTACAAATTACAATAGTTTGTGCAAAAAGAAAACTAATTATCTGTAAATTAAATAAATAGATTTAATTGAAAAACAGAAACTATATATCTGTAAGTATACTCAGTTTTTTTTCCTCATATATGGATAGATTAGAGAAATAATAAATATTTATAAAAATTAGGACTAGTTCTGTAATGTATACTTTAAATTTTTATTTTCATTATAAACTTTAACAGCTGGTTAATTAAATTACGATGTTTAAGATTGTAAAATTCAAACATAAAAAAAATGATCAATTATCACTATAAACATTATATATATAATTATAGCAATATTCTTTAATTTAATCAGTATAACTGTTTCAAAGACGTCTGATAGAACAAAAAAAAAAAAAGATCTAATTGCTTACTTCTGGAAAGAAAAAATAATAATTCTATTATTAAACAAACATATTAATTATGCTCCACACAAATATGATTAAACAATGTAAAGTATTTTTATTAAAATAAATAACATCTCTAAAAATATAAACAAAATATTATTACGATTGGGAGAAGTGTGAAAAATTGTGCTTTTTTTTCTTATTATTATTAATTTGATGTGCAATTTATTTAGATTATTCAAAAAAAAAAAAATCACTACAAAGTAGTAATAAAAAAAAATTTGTTTGTTTTTAATTTAGTGCTAAGGTTGAACGTCATTTTTGTTCTATCCCAACCTTTTTTTTTTTTTGATTAAGAAATCGTTCTGTCACAAACTTATTGTTGATATTAAATTGAAATCAATATAAAAAACTTATTGTTGATATTAAATTGAAATCAATATAAAAATGTTGTGGAAATATTAATAATTATATTAGCTTTTTTTAATACATTGACTAACCAAAACTTACTATGCTTAATATATATTATATGTAGTTATAAGTTCAACTATTTCCTTCATCTAGTTGAATTATTACTTCTACAAAAATTCAAACTTAATACTTTTCTAAATAGTTCTATTGTTAATAGTAACACACAAATAAGTATTGAACACAATATTTTGAATGGTATAATATAATCTCTTTTTCAAATATATCTGTCTAAATCAATAAATGTCAGCATGGAAATTGATCTGAGTGAATTTTAGATTTGTGAATGTTGAAATTAAAATGGCCTTTTCCTCAATTATGTTATTCTTCTGTCATAAAGAAGTTATTTATTTAATTCCCAAGTCAGACCAGTACTACCTAAAAAGAAATGAGATTAATACCATTCGAAACATGTTGTTCCACACTAACCTTTGTGATATTACTAACAATTGAATGTACTTAGAAAAATATAAATATATATGATTATAAATAAAATTCTATTATTACAAACCTTCAGATAATCATAATATATAAGTATATATGATAAATGTTTCTTTCATTACCAGTTTAAAATGTTTTTATTTACTTTATGCACTTAAACACATACATATAATTTTCTTTGACTATTATCAGTATCAATGATGACTTCTTAAATTTAATCTAGTTTTTTCAATCCATAATTTTTATGTTCACATCATTAACATTTTTATCTCAACTATCCATACACCATATGGTCTTTTTTTTTTTTAAATTTCTTGGAATCTTCATGAATAAAGTTTGGAAATTTTTTTGGTCATCTCTTTCTAACAATGTGTACTATCTAGCTTATTTAATAATATTATTCTCAATATTACAAATGTGTGTGTATAGGAAAGAGGTAAAAGCAGATCAAACTTTAGAATTGCTTTTCATTTGGATGTTATTTTTAATATTTTTAACTATTGACCAATGTAAAAAAATAGACGAACTCTAACATAATAGTTGTTTTGATGAAAACGTAATATATTTAGCTACATATACAAATGTCCAGTTGAAATTGCCTCATTTTGATCTTATTAAGAAAGAGTTTAATTAGTTAAAAACATGTATAAAGTTGAGAAGGGTTAGTAATAAGCAAAGAAGAAAAAGGCTATTAATAAGATGTATAGACTGCATCATTACAATAATGATATTGTTTTTAATCATCTTAAAAATCAAACCAATAAACCCTCTGGATGTATTCTATTTACATAATTTCCAGGAATTGTTATTGATATTGTGATATTTTTATATATATATATATTGAGAAGATGAATTATTTATTCTCATGGGGTTTTTTTTCATAATAACAAATGTGTGCTAAATGTAGTTGTAAAAGAGAGTAATGTATTAACAATAATAATAATGAGTAATCTTTTTTACTCTCTCTTCAATAATTTATTACTAGTTTTTAATTTTAAAAATAATAATAAAATAAATAAAGAGCTAAATTTTTAAGTAATGTGTATCAGTTTTTTTAAAAAAGTAAATTAAAAAAAGAGAAGATAAAAAAAAATAAGGTTTTAACATTTTTGGTAATGAATAATATTTTTTGTTTTAATGATTAAAGTTTTTTTTTCTTTTGGTCTTTATTTCTCTCTCCAAAACAAAAGGCAATGTGGTTCTAATCAAAGTGTAATTAAAAGATTTTACTGTTTTGGAGTAAATAAAAGGAAAAGTATTGACAAAAAATGTTTTTCAATAAAAAGAGTTTGACTGGATTTTTTTTTAATTAATTAAAAAATAAAAAAGGAGGAAAATAATATGGATACCAATATTACTCAAAAAGTAAGATGGGGACAAATGAAAGCATTAAACTTCATATTGTAGGCTAGATGGCAAACCATTTTTGATCTATTTGATAAAGAAAACAGTAGTGGGAATTGATTTGTGAAGAGGATAAAGAAATTAACTATGCAATCTGAAGTAAGACTGCTCTCGTGACTATTTGCTTAAAAAAAAAGATTTTTGGAAATGGATTTGAAAAAAACTATGTGCTAAGCTTTAGCTAAAAGTTGTACAGTGTCAAAACTAACTATATAGCCTGTTCACTAGAAGAAAATGCAAAAAAGAAAAATGCCCCTGAAACAAACCATGATTGTCTCAGATTATGCTAAACTGACTGCAAATTACTATATTGGAAAATGTTTACTTTTAGTCTGTGTTAAGCTGACTTGCAAATTTATTATATTGGAAAATTAATAAATTTACCCTGTGTTGACTTGGCTTGGAAATCTGCTTTAATGTGGAAGTTATTATCATAATTAAAATCCAAACCTTTACAAGGGGAGAAGTTAATAGAAGAACTTCTAAAAAAGAGGTTTATTGAAATTTAACACTTGAAGCTTACAAAAAGGAAAACTAACATGATGAAACTGAAAATTGTAACTATGAAAAGAACTAAAAGAATGAAACCATGGTAAAATAAGATGCACATTTCCTTTAATGTTACTACATTTCTAAATATTTTTTACTATAAGTCAAAATTTTTAGTAAATAATAAGTCTAGTTTAAGTTCTTTTACTGTTAAAACATTTTATTTATTTATTGTATTTTCTCTGCAAAATTTGTACAAAAAAAGATATGGGACATTACCATTCTCATAAAAATGGGGATCACTTGTTTGTGAGGTGCTGTTTTCAGATTTAATTGTTAAAAGGGGGAGATAATTAAACCAGAAATGAAATGTTAATTAATTTAATAATAAGAATCAATATTTATAACTTCATTATGAATGAGTGTTAAGAAAAGATAAAATAATTTAAATTTTATATTGTGCTAAGCATTCTTTTGGTAAAACACTGCCAGAATCATAAATAGCAAAGTAAATACCATTTAGAATTAATAAGAATCAATTGGTTTGCTGTATAAATTTTTTTTTTTATAAAAATGTTCAAAATTTGAATTATTGAACATTTTTTGAATGTATTAAATTATAACTTAATTTCGTTAAATAATTTTTAAATAATAATAGTGTTAAGATCTTTATTTCTTTTCTATCTGTTGTATTAATCAGTAATGTGGGTAACCTAATTTTAATCTTACATGCTACTTTAAGGAATTTATCTCACTGAGATTATTTAACATAAATAAGTTAAGTGTATGCATTTTCTATTTTCTCTTGTTCATTGTTACATTCCCTAGGGTATTTTGTTGCTGAGCTAGATTTAAAGCAATAATGATTACTTTATTTGTATGTGGGTATGTATGTTTGGATTTGGATATTCAAGTAGTTCTCTGGATCGGACAACAATCAAGATCACATTTAAAGTCCATTCACAGCATTTTATATAAAATTGAAAGTTAATATGTAAATGTTTTTCTGAAGGTTTGTGATGATGGTGTTCTAGCTGCTCTCAAAATGTTGTGTGTATACTAACCTGTTTGCGGTGATATTACTAACAGTTGAATGCATTTGGAATATTTAACTAAAATTAAACTTTTCTAAAGACATTCAACACACATATTAGATGATGGAAATAGTCCAACATAAAAATACAGTTAGTATGTAAATGGCTTGTATATCCATGGTAACTTATGGTTAGGGCATATATGATGTTTAGCATGTATTAGTATTTGAGCATTTTTATTGTGATTGATACTTTCACACTTAACTCTGTACATGTATATCAATGTTTTATATTACAACCTAAGTTTGGAAATGGCTAGATAATTAGCCTTCATTTTGATATTAAAGCTCTGTTATAATTGGTTACAAGGGATGACTGTTTATAACTCATGATAATTCTAGTGATATATTTTATTATAATTACTTATTTATTCTATGCAGATTCTCTCATGCCCCATTTCTGTTTCTTCATTAGCTATTTATTGACAACAGTAATTAACATGATTATGATATTATTTGGGGATAATGATGATTGCCATGTTACCATATTTACTTTTTTTTTTGATCCATTACAAATGGCACCCTATGTGGGGCCAATGATGAGTAAGTTGTGGTAACCAGAACTGCAAAATGGCCTTACAATTTCATTCATATTCAAATATAATTATACCTGAGAAAGAATAATTCACTTTTTAAGCAGAATAAATAGAAAAAATGTATTACTTCAAAATATATGACAAAAGTATAGATGATAATTTGGATAAATTATAGTTGATTATACATTATAAAAATTAGTAATACAAAAAATATATTAATATGAAGTATGTGATGAAAGTACAGATGATGATTTATTGATTAAATTATAATTTATTATATATTTTATAAAATAGTGATGGTAATGAAAATTTAAAGAGAGTTTATATGTGATGTAAAACAGAAAACCAAAGTAGGATTTTTGAAAATTGGATTGAGATTTTGACTGTTTGAGTTTGTTTCGCTGTACTTTCAGTACTGATGATGAATGAAGAATTTAAGCAGTAACTTGAGAATGCAATATTTTTATGCAATATTTTAAGTGTTTCATTTCCATACTCATTTTTAAGTTTTGATGTTTCCAGTTGTTTATCAGGAACAATAAACATAATCTTATGCAATGAACTCTAGCCTCTAAGTCTCAGAGAAAAGGAGCAAGACATAATTTTAATGTTTTGTATTTACCAGTCCCTAAGACTCAAAAGGAACAAGGTTTGGCAAAGAATTTTTTGCTATTTTATTTTTATTTCTATTTGTAAGTAGTTTATCATATTTAAATTGAGATAACCCTTCTGGTGCTATGCTGCATTTTGTGCTTATCAACTAATTATGGGAATCTGTATCTATCTTAGAATTGAAAGTCACTAATCATTTTTTGCTGTCAGATGTTAGTCAGATCTCTGGAAACAGCTTCTGAACAAATTTATTGTTATATATACTTCATTTCAGGTATGAATATGTACTTAAAAATGTTGATAATAATGGTCCATAAAGAAATGAGTCATACATGCAAGAGTATAATAGAAATATAAGAGTAATAAATTTAAGTAGACAACTAAGTCAGGTATTGAGACAGGTTCAAAGAAAAAGAGATTAGGGGCATAATTATTAGTTAATAATAAGTGGTTGCATGAAAAGAAGGTGTCATGAGCCTTATTTTATTAGATATGATTTTTTTACAAGTTCATGTTTGCTGTTTTTAGTCCGAGTAATTTAATACAAAAGTATATGCTGACAATGACAAAATTGAGGAAAAGAGAGAAAAATGTGATCAAGAAAATGATCAGCAATCAACTGAAAAATCATAGACAATTAAAGAAGATTACCATGACAGCCCAATTGTTGAGAATGTTTAAGTATCAGAGAAGTAAAAGAAGAAAGTCAGATGCTGTTAAAAAAGTAGAAGAAATTAATCAAACAAGAGAAGAGAAATGCCAGAAAAAAGAGAACAAATGCAGAGATCTCTTGCTCATTATGTGGCTATTAAACAGTCTAAAATTTTTCTTCAAAATCATCATAACTGGATGCGAAGTTATATTAGGTGGGCTTTAGGTGCTTATTCTAGACTACTGCATTAATGATTGACACAGGAAATAAAGTATGTTCTGGCCCTATTATGTTGCTTGAACTATGTAATCATTTAAATAATAAGCTTCAAATGTTGCCTTTTAGAATTGGTGACATCTGGAATGAATCTGAACTTGATTCTAGTCATAATATAACTGAAATTATGATTATTCAAAAATTAAATTCTTTTCCAGACAGTATACATCCTGGGATTCATGGTATTCCCATGTTTGTCCTTCTTCATCTTTCATTCTTTACAGCTTCAATAGTTCGTAATATGGTTGATATTTTAGCTAAAGATTTTGTGAATATTCCTGATCTCTATCTGGTGGCAATGGTCCCTTTTCTTAAGAAGAAATTAACTCCTTCTCCTTTATCTAATATTCGTCCTATTTCTATGACACATCTTTTAATAAAGACTATTGAATCTATTGTTAAAGATCATATACAGAATAATATTTATCTTCATTTATCAAAATTTTAATTTGCAAAGAAGGGTCATTCAACTGAAGCTGTTTGGCTTTTCCTTCTTCTTATTGAGTATATTAGATGTCATAATAAATCAAAACCTGTGGTCATTCAGCTGGACTTTACATCAAACTTTGATTGTGTTCTGCCTTCTGTTTTGTTTCAGACTCTTCGGGATTATCAGGTTCCTACTCCATATGTCTGTATTATAGCCAATCTTCTACTTAACAGGTCCATCTTTACTTTATTGGATGGTAAACTTGCAGATGGTTTTCATCCACATCTCTCAGTGCCACAAGGTTCTCCTCTTGCCACATTGTTTTATTACATATTTAAATCTGTTACTTTTACAGATAGAATCTAAACTGCCTGGTATTTATAGTCCTGCTCTTAAACAGACTATTCATCATATTTCTTATGTTGATGATGTATCTGTCTTTTTTCCTGACAAATCTTTTCTTCCATCTTTGGTGCAAATATTGGACTCTTTTTCTAATACTTTTAATCTTCATATTAATGTTACAAAACTTGCAATGTGAAAAATTAAGTCTGGTTTGTCAATTATTTCAACTTTCACAGCAAAACCTCAATCTTTTCTTGGCTTTCCAATTGTTTTATCTCGTTCAGTAATTACAAGGCAGATTCAAAATATTATTCTTGATAAAACAAAGAGGATAGTTGCATCACTTGTCAATATAAATATTTTGCTTATGAGTAAGATTACACACTTGAACTCTTTGGTCTATTCAAGGCTTACTTATTATTTACCAATTATTAGGCCAATGAAGCATTTTGAGAGGGCTATAAATTCACTTTGTTCAAAATTATTTTGGAAAAGCAAGGTGGTAGCCATCAGTATTGCTAAAATTCAAATGCCAAAGCTTTTAAATGGTCTAGGTTTGCACTCGGTCTCAACTCTATATCTCCAGAGATCTATATTTTTTCTTCATGTAACTTGTCATAAGCTTGCTCAGTTATCTCTTTCGTTGGTTATTGATCCTACAGTTACACCACCTCCATTTTCAAGTTATTGGATTGCTGATTTATGGAAGTTGGTTATTAAGTCGATATCCTCAGTTCAAGTTGTGCTTGATGGAAAATTGACATTCTGGGATGTTTATAAATTAAAATTTCCACATTATACTTCTCTTTTGACTTCATTAGGTGTTTCAAATAAAGTTCTCTTGTGCAAAATGAAACTTCTATTCATTGAAGCAAGACATGTTGATTTTGTGCTTAAACTGAATTTAAATGCTCTCCCAACAAGTTATTTTTTAGTGACCAGCAGAGGCTTTATTGGGATTTTGTCTCAGTATCAGTTGTGTAGATTGTATGATGATACACCATATTTTCTATATTTGTCCTGCTCTTAAGTCGATTAAGGACTTTATTGTTGCAAATGTCTCTGGATCTTAGGGATGCTCTTTCTGTTTGTAATACTCACAAGAAGGGATCTTTTTCAGCAACAAAATTATCTATCTTTATAACATTCTCTTTACAGTTGACACATTGCAGGATCATCTTTGGTCATTCTCAGGACTTGGCTCTAACTGTCTTTATCAAGTTCCTTGACCAAGTCAAGCAGTGAGACTCTCTGCTTTCACCTGTGAGTCTACATGATGATACTTGGGTGAAAGTTTCATTTTCCTCTTAGTCTTATTAAGATATCTTTTTTTCTGCATTGACCTATTCAAGTTTTATTCTGAATGCTATGCAATTTTTTTATAAATTTTAACTGTATATTACTATGTTACTATGTTTAATAAATATATATTTAAAAAAAAAATAGAATAAAGCATTCAGAAAAAAATCGACAATTTATCTGTGATTCAGTGCATTTAGGAAAGTATCCAGAATATTACCCAAACAATGTAAGAAAATAAGAAAGTGTAGCAGGAATATATACAGAATATTACATGAATGATGGAAAAAGATAAGAAACATCAGCAAGAAGCTATCCAAAATATTATCCAAATGGTGGAAGAGGAAAGAACAGAACAAAAAATAAAATAATACAACCAAAATAGATTAGTCAGAATTGAGGACAATTGATCAGATAATAGAAAAAAGTAATCAAAAAATAATGATAAAAATGGATGAAGATAATAACAATGGAATTTAAAACAAAAAGAAGTATTGGACACATGCAGTATCAAGTATCAAAGATTAAGCAGAAAGATGAGCAATGTTGTTTCACAAAGAAAGTCAACATAATTTTTAAATAAGTAAAAAATGAGCAGGAGAAACATGTGAAATATTGTATTACGAAATGATACAAACAATTAAAATTCAAGAATGATCAAAAACAACATCAATGAAAGATAATAAATTGTATTCTAAAATGAAAGCAAATCTTCAAAAATCATAAGCACATCTAGAAGATGTCAATCACTTCCTTAAAATTAAGCTATTCAAGGTTGATGCAGGAACACCCCTATGAAGAACCTTGACAGTGTATAAAATTACTTTTCCTTAAGCAGAATGGAGGAGCACTACAAAATTGTACTGGCCTCTGGTTGGTGGAAATCATTGTCCAAGATTTTCAAGGATATGAGGATGTGGTATTGCACAAGTATTGGACTGAAGAAAATCAGAATGACATTCAATGTTGGATATCACAAGAAAGATACAAAGTAGTTATTAGGGAAATGCATTCTTAGAATTTTTAATACCAGATTTCACAGTTGAAAGCTTTAACTTCTTGCATCTTACCATATAAAAAGATAAAGCAAATGACAATGTGCACAGATTGAAAAACTATTGAGAAGTTAGAAGAATTTGTGAATTATTTAGATGAGTCAACAAATGCAGAAAGGAGTAGGAAACATACTTTAACAATAATGGCCACAATGAACCTGGAATAGTGCCATTGTAAATACTAGAGTTAATAAAAGAAATAATAATTATAGGCCACAGAAGGAAAAATGAAAAAAGACAAAATTGTAGTTCAGAGAGAACAAAGTTATATCATAGATCTAACAGTGGGGACAATCTGATTAGATCATCATTCCATTCCAGACCTATTCAAGTGAAGTAATTCAGGTAGAATAAATGTCAATATTGTGTAGGTCCCTATAGCAATGTGCACAACCAAGATCTTAATGTTTCCATGCTAGAAAACTAAAGCAATATAAAGGATACACATGGTGCTGAGAATATCAGATTTTATCCAAAAGAAAAGTACTAATAATTTATTTCTTATTGATAAAAAGTAAATGAATAATCAAGATAAAAATACTTTTTTTCATCTGGATTAAATATTTTATTTCCATTTAGGTTAAGTGAATGAGAAGAATTATTTCTTCTCATGTTTTTTTTTTCAGAACAACAATTACATATTTAAGTGATAATGGGAAAGGTTCAAAGATTTTAAAAATAAGAATGTGAATATTTAATGTTGTTAAGGATAGTTGTAAAAGAAAGAGAAAAGTATCAGAAATAATAATAATAAAATAAATTATCTTTTTTCTCTCTCTCTTCAATAATTTTATTTATTTATTAGATTAAATCACTTACTTCTAGGTTATGAATTAAAAACATTAAATATTGAACAAAGGATAAAGCATAGAATAAAACCACTTACTCATGGTAACTCTGATGTTTATAAGCATACTTTGTCAACATTGTTGGCAATTTAAAATGAAATTAATTTATCAGTTAAATGAAATATGGCACTTAAGAGTTATGAAACTCATAACCAATTATATAAAGCTGGAGACAGCTTGATTGTAATTAAATATGTCAACTTTAAATTAAACATAAGACAACGTATATGTAAATAAAAAGTAAATCATTCTCCCAGTCTATAAATTAAAAGCACTCTAAGTATCGACTAAAGGATTGAGAAATAGAATAAATCTACCTACTTTTGGTAACTCTGATGTTTATAAGCATAGCCTTGTTAATATTGCTGGTAATTCAGAGTGATAAAAGAGATCCTGTCTCCAGCCTTGTATAATTGATTATAAGTTTAATAATTCTAAAGTCTCATATTCCATCAGGATGATAAGTTAATTTTATCCCAAATTTCCAACAGAATTGACAATGGTATGCTTATAAACATCAGAACCATAATTAATTGGTGAATTTATTCTATTCATGATCCTTTTTCCACATTTAGAATTATTTTAATTCATAACCTAGAGTAATGTGACTTACTCTCTTTGTTTACATATATATGAACTATGTTCAATTTAAATTTTATTTATTAGATTTTAACTTTTAAATAAAATAAGAAGAGAGATAAATAATATTTAAAAACTTTTTTTAAATACTGCTTTTATGTAAATAGCCAATTAAAATGTATAAAATAACAAAATAATCCACAAAGTAGTCTACTTCTTGTTTAATTTGCTGGTCTTGAAAAGTATCAGAGATCTTAAGAATTTAGACTTATTATAAAATATTTGGAAATTACAGGAATATTTTCATTTTGTAAAAGCATTTGAGACTCAAATAAATCATAAAAATCAAAAAAGCCTCAAATTCTTTTAGGAAATGACAATATTCCTACAATTTTAAATTGTTCTATAATATATCTAGATTCTTAAGATCTCTGATATTTTCCAAGAATTGCAAATTAACCAAGAGACAGATATCTTGATTGATTACTTTGTTGTTTTGTATTTTTTAGTTGGCCATTTACATTAAAACATTATTTTAAAAAAGTATATATATATATTACTTTTTAGTTCTATATATATTATTTTAAAAACTGGTTAAAACTACAAAAAAAGTTTGACAGAAATAATAATTTAATAAGATGAGAAAATCAAAGTATGTCCTCTAAAAATTAAATTTCAAATTTATATATATATATCATGATGATTTATATATATATAAATATTTATGTAGTGGCTTTTAAATTAATTCTTTAACCTTCTTTTTACACATTTATTATTTTTTCACAAGAGATTTATGAAATGTTTTATTATTTTAAAAGAATAATTCAGATTTTAAGAAAAAATATTTACTTTTAATTAATTAAGTATGAGTTAAATGAATATATTAATAAAAATTTACTCTGTAAAAGTAATATTTCCATTGGTTTAATTGCTAAACATTTTTAAAATGTAAGTATGTGAGTTTGACTTCTAATGGGTAACATTTTTGATTTCATTGTTAAAAAATCAAAAATGTAAACTTCCTGAGAGAAACACACATAGGGCAAGTTAATATAAAAGCATTTGATAGATAAAATTTTAGTTAATATGCATCAGTTTTTTTTAAAAAAAAAAGAAAACAAAGTTTTAACATTTTTGTTAAAGAATGGTGTTTTTTTAATACTTGAAGTTGATTTTTTTTTCTTCATTGTTCTATCCAAAACAAAATACAATATTGATCAAATCAAATATAATTAAAGGATTATATAGTTTTTGGGTAATTAAGAGGAAAAAATAACTACAATAGATATTTTTCAATAAATAGGTATGATTTTATTATTTTAATTAGTTAAAAATAAAACAGAAGAGAAATAATCTTTGTTCTACAAATAAAATCTATTGGTCAGGGCTTAATGCTATCATTTCTGAGACATGCACTTGGATGAATGACAAGATAGTTCAAAAAATAAGATAGGTGACAAGTCAAAGCATTAGACTTCAGTATCTTGTCTAATCAGCAAGTGATTCATGATACAGCTGTTGAAGAAATTAGTAGTGGCAGTTCAGCTGTAAAGTAGCTAAAAAAGTTTAAGTAAGTAATCTGAAGTTAAACTATCCTCACTATTAATTGTTTAAAATGGTTTTTGAAATCGATTTAAAGAAAATCACATGTTAAGCTTTAGTTAAAAGTTGTGCAATACTAAACCAAATCATGTAGCTTGTTTTCTAAAAAATGTAAAAGACAGAGAATAACTCTGAAAGAAATATGCAACAGATATTTTGTTCAATTCAATAGCATGACTATCTCTGTCTTTGTTAATCTGATCTTCAATTTATTATATTGGAAAATAGATAATTCAACCTGCGTAACCTACACTGAAAATCTGTGTTGATGTGGAAGTTATCACTATAATGGAAATTTGAACATACAAAAGGAAAACATTAATAGGAAAAAGTTAATAGAAAAGGAGCATTATTTAAATTCAACACTTGATGCTTACAAGGAAGAAAACTAATGTAAAAGAAACTGAAAGTTAGAACTACAAAAAGAACTAAAAGAATGAAATCATGATAAAATAAGGTATAGTTGATGTGCACATCTTAACTTACACATTTTTATTTATAAAACTACATTACTAAATATTTTTGTAATGTGGTAATAATTGTTATTAAAGAATAATTTTGATTTAAGTTTTTTTATTGTTGTTGAAACTTGTTTTAAGGTGTTGTATTTTCCCTCCAAAATTAAAAAAAAAGATATAGGACATTCCCATTTTTATAAAGGGGGGGGGTATTTTAACTTGTTTTAAATTTTTTATCTCTTATTTGTAAAAATTTTTCAGAATTAATTATTAAAAAGGGGTAATAAATCAGAAAAAAAATGTTAACTAATTTAGCAATAGAAACAACTAGTTTTGCTATATGAAATTATATATTTCTTTAAATAAAAATGTATTAAACTTGGAATTATTATATTGTCATACCTTTTCTGAATTAATTAATTAATTTATAATTTCACTAAATATCTGTCAAAGCAATAATAGTTATAATGTCTTTATTTTTTCAATTACCTGTCCTATGAATTACCAATGTATGTTATTTGATTTCAACATTGCTTGGTGCTTTAAGAATTGATAGTTCATTCTAGTAAAATTATTTAACATAAAGTAAATTAAGTGTATACATATATATTTTCTTTTGTGTAGTGTCACAATTCCTATGGCCTTTTGATTCTGAGAAGTCTCTCAAGCAATAACAGTTGATTTGTTTTTATGTTGAGGCATATGTTTGTGTTTGGACATCCAAATGGTTCTTTAGATAGTGCAAATGTCTTGATAACTTTTAATGTCTATTTAGTATATTTTATACAAATTAGAAATTAGTTTACAGATTGTACACTCATGATACCTTATGATCAGAACATTATGATGGTGAGCATGTATCAGAATCTCAGCATTTTTTTATTATGATTGATATGTTAGTACTTAAGCCTGTACATATTTCTGATTGTTTTATATCATGCTCTAATTGGTAATGGCTAGATAAATAACATTCATTTTGATATTAAAGAACTTTTACATCTGGTCACAAAAGATGATTGTTTATTACTCAGAGTTAATACTGGTGATGCAACTTATATTTATTGTAAATACTTATTTTATTCTATGTTGATTCTCTCCCACTCCTTTTATATATGTTCATTAACTATTTATTGACATTGTTAATTAAGATGACTGTGATAGCCATTCAGCTACACAATGTGATAGAATTTACAATGGGATTATTATGAAGCTTTATTAATTGTTTAAAAAAACTCCAGTTATTTAATGGAGTTTATTTTGATATTCTATCCCCATAATCAACTGAAGTTAGAAAAAATATTCTTTTATTTCATTGTAAAGTATATGTCTATTGTGAAATGCAATTATTTTGAATATTTCATTTTGTTGAAGAAATAGGAAATTTTAAAAAAGAAAAGATACACATTGTATTTTTTTCTTTTATCTTATATTCAAATATTAAGATTAAAGATGTTGCAAAGCAACATAATAAAAATTTGAAAACAAGCTTCATATTGAAATAGTAATTAAAGTTATAAAATTGGAAAATGCATAATGATAATAAATGCAGTAGATCATATCTTCAGATAATTTTAATACAGATAAATAGTAATTTAAATTCTCAATTAAGAGTACAGAATAAGAGAAAAACATATCCTGAAATTATAAAATTAATAGATAAGGTAAAGTATATGAAACTGGATCAGGCAAGTTTTATATTTATTTTTCAGCATTTGATGGTGAGCTGGTAGAAATTTTAGTAAGTGTAGGCAAGAAGATCAACTTGGCAGATATCCGGTCATAATAGCGTTCAAAGCACTAAAACTGATAATCTGTGAGGCAACTGAGATTGTATATTGAAAAGAAGATTTCACTTACTAAAACTATGGAAATCTTGAAACTCAGTTTGAAAATGTCAAACATGCATTGCTAAATGTTCTAGAGAACATCTGCCATCCCTCTGATCTATATAATTCTGCTTTTTTCTGAATCTGTTGCTAAGTAATAAACTTAGAATGAAAAAAAAACCTTTCCCCAAATCCATTTAAATATCTCCACACAATCATTAAAAGACTGTTCTTGGCAAGATACAATAAGAATGAAAAAAATCACCAAAGAAAGACTGCCAAAAACAACATATTTCTGAAAATACAGATAACAAAAAAATTAATTGGTATAAACTTAATGAAATAATAATAAGCTATCTCATTATGTTATAATATCTATTTTCTAATGGACATGTGTTTTTTTAAAAAAAAAGTAAAATAAACAGAAAAATATACATATATTTTTTATTATTTTAATTTTTATTTGTGATTATATAATATTTTATTTTACTATTATAAGATAGATATTATTACTTTCTTCTTTTGAATATGAAGAGAGTTGGAATTTGTTTTAAAATAAAGTAAAAGAAATATGTAAATATTTCTACTTGTATTTTTATTATTGTATTCTATTTTAAAATATATATTTTCCTTTTAAATATAAAGTAATCATTACTATTTATTTTTATGAGATACTGAGAGAAATACAAGCCACTAATAAAATAATATTAATTATTTCAATGTATTTGAATTGAAGATATTGTATATAATCACATGCAATTTGAATTTATGGTTATAGATTATTTTTATTGGTAATAATTGCTGGAATGGTGAAGGAGAAAATATCATGCTCTTGCATATTAAATTTTTGTTTAATTAGAAGGTTTATAAATTATTTGTGCATAGTAATTAAGAAGTGCTTCAAGACTGTTTTGCTAATTAGTGAAATAGCAGGATTAATCATTTTGGAAGGCATTAAACCCAATGCCAAGGTTCATTTAACTTATATGACATCCATGACCAAATCAATTTATCAAAATAAAGTCAACAACTATTCTTTGAATGAGAAAACTTCCAATAGTTGATTCTAATTTATAGATATTAAGATAATCTATAAATATAAGGATGTAATTTCTGTATTGAACAATACAAGCTGATAATTTTTAATTTAAATAAAGTGAAATTTCAGTTTGATTATCTCAGGAGTGGCAAATGCATTGTTATTTCATTTTCACCACTGAAGTGATAAAACTTAGGACAAAAAAAATTAACATGTCAAGTGTAACAAATTTTTATTATTGTGTTTTATTCAAATTATGATCTATAAGATTATATCAAGAATGATTGAATAAAAATATATTAAATCACTAAACATCAAATGATCACCATTTCATATGCTTGCACATAATTTTTATTAAAACAGGCAAAACTTTCCATATTGTAGCCAAAAACTAGTCTGAGGATATTGAATGAGTAGGCACTAGATGAGAATTTTATGCACAAGCCTTCTGGCATGAGGGACACTACTGTATGGAGAGTTTTGCCTGTTTTAATAGAAATATATGTTAGCATTAAAAGAAAATCAGACTTATTATAACCTTATGATTAAAATTTTAAAATGATATGCATTGGTTTTAAAATATAAAGTGGATAAAAATCCTAAAAAAAAAACAAAAAAACAATTGGAAAATAAATTTTTATTTGAGCAGTATGATTCTATCAAATGATTATGGAGATGATATTTTAAAAAAAAACATGCTTTTTGTCAAACGCCAATAAAAGAAAGAATAAAATTTAATTAAAAATGCAGGTTAACTTATATTTAAAAGTATTCTTTTTATTTATCTAAAAATATCTCTAAAATAATTAATATTTTGTTTTGAATCATTTTTGTCAAATGTTAACACAATTAAAACGTATTACATTAAAACTTAAATATTCTGGTTAATAATAAATTGTTAGTATTTTTTATAACTATCCACATTAGAATCCATAAGAATTATGTGGATTGTCCTTTTGACATATTTATTAATAATGAACCACCAATTCTTTTACTAGCTTGAATGTTATTTGGTTGAGATGATTTTTTTAATATTTTAAATGTATAGTATATTTTTACATATTTTAGACAGGTTGATCAGTTCTCTGTTTATTTGAATATAAATTTGCTTACATATAATATATCACAATTATGATCATTGTTTACAGAGTGATACTGATATCAGCTCATCAGCTATGAATATATTTAGCTTTTTTTTCTTTTTAAATCAGTTTTAATGATGTATTCAAATACTACATCTAAATTTACGATTTTATATACTAGGAAAGCTGTAAACATAATATTTTATATTTTGATTAAAATATGCAATCATTGCTAATACATTATATACAAATTTAATATCCTTTTGATAATCCTTTTATATGCAGCAATTTTTTTTTACATAATTGACTGCTGACTTGTGAGAGTTTTTAAAATTGGAAATTAGTTTTCTAAGGTGATTCAGTAGTAGGTATTCCATTGAATTTGTCTCTATAATTTAGTATGTTTTTGTTATACTTTTTTAAAATAAGTTCTGTATGTACTTTATTTTATGACAGAATGTTTATTATTATTTTATTGTCAATTGTCTCTCTTAATTTATATTCATTACAGTTTTAAATATTCTTCACTTTCTTTATTGTTGACATTAATTTATTGTACTCAACATATGGGATTAAATGGTAATTTTATTATAGTAATTGCATGTTATTAATATTTTTGGTATTTAGTCATTGAAGGATATCTTTACTGTGAATATATTACAATAAAAATTGGATAAAGCAATAATAGTATTACAGTTGATATATGTTTCAGCACAATAAAAAGGTTTTTTAAAATGCATAATATTTCATAAATCTTTTTCTGAAGGGATGTAGAGAGTTATTTTAAGTATTATTCAAGCCTGGTATCAATTTCTTCTGTTTTTTATGAACTATTTTTTTATTTAATTATTGAATATATTGTTATTTTAAAAATGATATAGTAGTATATCACAATAATGGTTTTTCATAATAGTATGTTTTTAAATTATGTGTATGTATGTATTTTTCATTAATATACAGGAACACTACTAACAGCCAATTAAAGTACAGCATTTGAACTTATCTCTGGTAATTTCCCAAAGTATATAATCATAGAATTAACATTGGTTATAGTGCTTTTGGTAAAAATTACTTAATATTAAAAGGTTATATGCCTATGTATTTGAAAAGGAAGATTTTTAATAAATGTGTTTTACTATTTCTTACTTATGGATCTGAGACTTGGATACTTAATAGAAGAGCAATACAGAGACTTCAGACCACTCAAAGAAGTATGGAAAGATGCATGTTAGGAGTGACAAGAAGAGATGGAAAATGCAAGCAATACATGGGTACAAAACAAACAGGTTTATTGACATCATTGAAAGAATTAAAAGACTGAAGTGGAGTTGGGCTGGACATATTGATAAAAGAGATGATAATAGATATACAATTAAAATCTTAAACTGGATTCCAAGAGATTGTAAAAGATCCAGAAAGAGACCACATGTGAGATTGATAGATGAAATAAGAAAGTGTGCAAAGGTGATGTGCAAAAGAGAGGCTAAAGATTGGAGAAAGTGAATTAAACTTGGAGAAACCTTCATCCTGCAGTTGATTGATAATGGTTGATGATGATGATAAAGATATTAAATATTGCACTTAATACTTTTTTTTTACATTTTTGTGTATATATATTGTACCGGGTCGAACCGCTGAAACCACTTACTTATGCGTATATATAAGTTTTAACCGGTTTCAAACTCCTTCATAATACATTTATAATCTTATAAAGGTTACGTGAACGAACCGGCACATTCGAGAAAAATGGGAGATCTTTTTGATAGCTTTAACTATCAACAATGGCCCATCTCGGCTGCTAGATTCAAACCCCTACTATCCAAACACTTTATTTGTTTTGGAGTAAACTCCAAGTGCCAGCTATCTATTCAAAAGAATAAACAACGTCTTTGGTCAGTAGGCTTATAATCCAGTGCTCGAAACCATCCCATAAAAACTAGCTCAGTCTAATTTTAATTCAATAACAAAATTATTAGTAGTGGAAAGAATTAATAAAAGGTTGGTAGAAAGAATTGACTGACAAATAAAGTTTAAGTTTTAAAGACAATTTATTAACTAACATTAAATAATTTTAAACATTCTATAAGTTTAATATAATACACACACATTTTAAATTAACATTTCTAAACTAGTTTAAATATTCTTGTAGATTTTAATAGTAGAACACTGGGATTTATCTAATTTAACTAATAACACTGATATAATGATCATGCACATATTAACTCATAATAATAAAGCATTAATAGCATTTGAAACTTAAACACACATATCAATAGTTCATTTTATGTATGATAAGAGTTCATATAATTTGAATCTTGAATATTTACGAATTACAGCGATGGCTACTACGTATAAATGATACTAAATAAATGTTTACCTAGGATTTTGAATGTAGACGTAGAATTTTGTTCTCTTTGGTTGCTGCTTTCGGTGAGGATATTTCCATTACAAATACTTCCAGCCGGCTGGGATGTTTCCTTGATGAGTTTCATTATTCTTCATGATTATTATTATTGGAGACAATTAGATACTGATGGAGATTTTCTAAGATGTTATGCTGATATTATTTCATTATTTCATCGGACATCAGGGTGTGGAGAAAAATGTACGTTCCCAAAATCTTCTCAGCACTGCATCTTGTTTCTGAATACCATTAACTTAACTGATTGAAATTAACTGACTCAATTGATTTGTGAACTCAACTGAACTGTCTCAACTCCTTGTCCGAATAAAATATTCAGTATTTATACCAATGAAGTGTTTTCTTTTCGATATCCTCCAGCAAATATCTGTTGTCGAAATTCTTTAGCAATTAATCCTTTGACAACGTGTTTTTTGATTGATTGTTTAATTAGTAGTAGCTATTTCAAAACGTGTTGTTTTCATATCTTTAATTAGTAGCGCACCGCTGTGTTTTTTTTTTTTTTAAATACATTTTTCATTTATTTATAATATTTAATACTGATACTTTTTTTTTTTTTACATTCGCACGCACATATATAATTTTACTCTACACATCCAAACTAGTTTTAAGATTATTTTTCTTCTTTAATTTAAATGAAGAGATTTATATATTTTTTTAAAGCTTTTAAATTGTATTTCACCAATAATAATAAACTCTTTACTTCCTTTTTATAAAACCTTCAGTTTAACTTTAAGAAAACCCCCTTCCCACTTTAAATCAATGATTTTTCAACTTTTATTTCAAACTCTTTTGCGAAAGATTTTTTTTGTTTTAATAATTTTTTTACGACAAAATTGTTTTATATACATGTGCCAATTTGGCCTTGGCACAATATATTTGTTTTAACAACTAGTGTTTGTGTTAAAATGATAGTCATAAACAGAGTTGAGGCTTGATTGTTTAGTTCTCTTCTTCAAAATAACTGTGAATACCTTTTTACTAAAAAAAAAAAATGTTGAGAAAGACATTTTTAAAGTTAAAATAAATTACTATGAAATTTTATTTGAAACAAGTTTATGAAATTTTTAATTTTATATTTAAAAAATTTGAAATTTTTCTTTTTACTATTTAATTCAGTATAGAGTACATCATTTTCTTTTACTATCAATATAAAGTTTTCAAGTGTTTTTTGTGAAAAATGATTTGTGTTTTTTTATAATGGGAAATCAGTTCCTTATCACAATTAAAGTTTTATCTTATCTTTTGACTTTTCAATTTTTAAATTTTAACTTTTCAATTTTGTTTGCTTTTTTATGTTATATAAATTTCTACATTATTAGTAAATTTTTGTATTCATATTTTAAAAATTCAACATCACTTAAAACATATTTTTTATTTTATTTTGTTGTTTGTCATTTCATTTATTCAGATCTTACTCTTAAAAGTTTGAATTGCTAACTGTAACATTTTCTTAACAATTTTTTAACTTACTTTTCCTGATATCTTCTTCATTCGTTTATAGTTCCTTTTAACTTTAACATATTTTTTTTTTAATTAGTTGGTAATTTTTATCAAAGTATACCATGGATTTTTATGGTCCTAATTCCATGAGCACTCAAATGCTTTTTAATACTTAAAACATACGTATAAATTAGTTTTAATAGAAATAATTTATAATATATCTAATGTCATTATTAAGTATTTGATTTAAATTGTTTTTTAAGTTTCACTGCTATAAATTAATCCTAACGAATTTATATTTAATAATACTGTAATTAAATATGGCTTTTATATTTTTAATAAATTCTTTTTAAATAAAATTGTTCTTTATTCTTTTTACTATTATTATTAAGCATTTCTTTTGTTAAAATAATCGAAGTTTATAAATAAATATTGCAAAGACTAGTTTGTTTTTCTTTTTTAAAATTCTGTTTTAGAATAATGTTTTTTTTTTTTATTAAAGCAGAAGTCTACTAAAGAAATTGTAAAAACAGAAGCTGTATTATTAATGGTTAAATTTTGCAATAAGCAATTTTTGATTGTTATTGCAAAGCTTTGATCCAATCATTTTATTCTGTTGAAAATTTTTCTCTCCTCCCAATCTTTACAAATATTTGTTTTCGATTGGTTACATTCAATACATTATTAGCATAAATTAATAAGCTTTTGCAGAAAACTCGTAGTTGAAATATGTGTTTGAGAAATTAAAATAGAGAGCTGCATAAAATTTTATCATGTGTGTGAAAATTGCTTTTACAAAAAAAATAATAATAATGGAATAGACAAAAATCCATTAGAAAATATGACAATAGGACAGACAGTCACAATGGCTGCTCAACTAAGAGTTTCACTGAACAAATACTAACAAATGGATTGAGTTGCCTCTCTCTTTCATTAATAACTTGCTCAGACTAATTATTAACTTTCCAAAGTTTTTTCTTTCATTAATAATTATGAATAGAAGATTGAATTCAAAATGTACATAATTACTTATATTATTTTAAACAATTTGTTTTATTATAAATATAACACCTTGTGTCTAATTAGAACGATCGTATCTTTTAAAACGTTAAAAAAAATTAAAATCGCTAGTTATGTGTATAAACCTGTATATTTATTATCTGTTGTGTGTGTTTACATACAATCACGTATATATCCAAATATATGTTTTCTATCCTTTTTTTTACGTCTAATTAATATTGTGACATTTGTGTATTAATACCTGAAATATCATTACTAACTTACTGCTCAGGTATTTCTACTTTGTTTGGTTTATAAAGGTCTTCCTTCTCCTATAAAGCGTTATTTCTTTTTACTATAAGAAATATATTACAACACTAGATTTTAAAAAAATAATTGCATTATTTACATCCGTCCTGATTTATATTGTTCTTTAATTGTTTATAAAATAGGCATTTTAAAAGTATTTCGGAGATATGTCTGAATATTTATATGTGCAAAAATACTTTTAACTTATTTAATTGACCTCATAAAACAAAACAAATCAAACACTAATTAATGAAATGTATAAGAGAAAAATATTCATAAAAAATTATGCTTTCTGTTTACGTAAACAATAACACTTATATAATGGCAGAATAAGAAGTACTGTATTGACATAATATTATTAATATTAACCAAAGATATTATTGATTAATCTCAAGGGATATTGCAAAATAAAAAGTAGTTGATTTCTTGACACTGTTTATATGGCAAATATTAAATGTAATTATACATATATAGTAGTATAAGAAGTTGATTAATAATTTGATAAATGTCTAATTAATCAAATAATTCTGCTGAATTTTCAATGAACTCCTCTAAAACTTGTTATAAATCTTGAAATACTGTTTAGTATTAAAAAGTTACATCCAGTATCTCTCACTATACATGCGCTTTACAGGAAAACCTTATTTGTCTGGTAAGCTAAAGACCGAATGAATATTTATACAAAACCAATAATTAAATTTTTCTATTTATAGTCTTAATTACAACCATTTTTGATTTTGAAACTTGAATGTTTTAGCAATTATTCATTTATATATATGGTATTTAATCTACACTTTATTTTTCATTATTCATAATAGATGGAGATATTTTTATCTATATTACAACTCTCAATAAAATAAAAGCATGACACATATATATGTAAGAAATTGTCTAATGGACCTCATAAATATCTGGAACCAATAAATTTGTAATGCAGTCCTCCTATGTTTGTTATAAATCTTGAACAATTGTTCAATGTAAAATGTCTCAAAACAATCTCTTCATTGTACATGCATTTCACGGTAAACTTAATCAGGTAAGCTATAGACTAGATACATCTCAATATTCACACAAAATGATAGTCAGACAGGGCTGTTTATATATTTCAATTACAATCAGTTAGATTTTGAGCTTGCATATTTTAGCAATCAGTAGTGTATCTATATCATATTTAACCAACCAACATTTAAATATTTGTATCTTATAATATATGGTTATGACTTATACCCACATTACAATACCCAATGAGCATGTAAAAGAAATTTTGATTATCATTTATATATGGATATCTAGATACTTCAAATCTATAGCTTACCTGATGAAAAAGTTTTTTTTTTCATGAATTGCATGAATGGTAAGAAAGATTCATCTACGAAATCATCTAGTATTAATAGTCAATTTATAACATTTTTTATAGTAACATTTCTCTGTCCTATTAATTAATCATTATTAATCTACTGCAGGATAAAAGTATCTCCAAGTTTAATCCAGTTTATTCAGTCTTTAGCCTATCTTCTCCATAAAGCCTCAGCATGCTTTCTTGTTTCATCCATCCATCTCCCACATAGTTATCATCCTTCTAGCAATATATGCAGCCCAACTTCTCTTCAGTCTTCTAATTGTTACAATGTTGTCGCTACCATCTTTTTTTTCTGTCACCCATGTATTTTATGCTACTCCTGACATACATCTATCTGTATTTTTTGATAGATCTAAAGTTTCTCTATTGCTTTTTTGCTATGTATCAAAGTTTCAGATTTGTAAATAAGAAATAAAACACATTTAGCAAAAACTTTTTCAAACTCATAGTCATATTTCCTGTTAATATTAAGTTATTTCTATCAAGTTTGATTTTATGTGTTATTTCAACCATTATATTTTCATTCATAGTAATAATCTGATCAAAATATTTGGAATTTTTAACTTTTTATAACTCATCATTATCAATCTTTATTTACTTCTTTTGAGAAAATCCAATAAACATTATTTTAGTCTTTTTAATACTTACTCTTGGACTTTTACCTGATAACTCTTGAAGCATTTTCTGAAAATATGAAACATTATTTGCAAAAAAACAATTACATCATCTTCAAAAGCTAGATGACTAAAATATTCTCCATTTACTTTTAAACCCCCAAAATACTTATTTGAAAACTGCTGCAAATTTTTTTTAGAAATATGGAGTCACTCTATCTTATATCCTTCACAATATTAATGTTCATACTATCATTGCATAGTATAATCATTCCTATTGAATTTATATAAATATTTGAATATGACAACATCCTGCATCTACACATTGATGAACCAATACTTTGATCACTGAAGACAATGTCATTTCATAAATTACATGTTCAAAGCATAATGGTAACTCTTATTCATTAGTCCATTCTATAACTTTTCTCACCACTTGAATATGATTCTCTATATTAAAGACACTTTTAAATAGAGTTTGTTATTTTAATTGTTTAAAATCCAAAGATTGCTATAGATGAGTTATAATTATTTTGGTAAAAATTTTGTATAAAACTGATAGTTCTGTAATTTCTAATATCTTTATCACCTTTTTTAAATATTAATATTAATACTGCATTCTATCAATCATTTGGTATATCTTTCTCATTTAAACATTTGGTATATAACTTTGACAAAAAAATTATGTTTTATCACCTGTTTCTTTTAATATATTGATTATAATTCCATTATTACCTGGAGCTTTTCCTTTCTCCAGAGATTTCAATGAATGTCTGACTTCCAATATCTTCTTTGTAATATTACATTCTTACAATTATCTAGTACATATTTATTATTTAGACATTTGATGTATAACTTTGCCAAAATTTTTCTATTTCTTCATTTTTTTTAAGACATTAATTATAATTCCATTATTACCTGAAGCCCTTCCTTTCTTCATAGATTTAATTGTATATCTCACTTCTTCATTTAAAATTCTGGTGAATTCAGAAGTGGGTAGGCGATCATTTTTCTTTTTTTTTTTATTGCTATATAATTTTTCATAGAACTCTTCTACACATTTTATGATGTCATCTCTTTTTTTATTAATAGTTTCATTTTTTTCTTATTTCAGAAATAAGTTTTATAATTATTACCAAAATGTTTTGTTACAGATTTAAGACTTCTATTCCCTTCTATAGCTTTCTTTTCTTAATTCACTATCATATTTTCTTATATCATTATTAACTTTTTTCACATCATTTTACAAAATTTTAAATATTCAATATTTTTTAAAGCATCATTTTTATATATTTTCATATTCCTTCTTTTCTTCATAAATTACTTTGCCTCAGCAGAAATTTTACTGGGTAATTGTTATTTTTTATATCAGCTAGCTTTGTTGCAGTTTTTAAAAGTGTATCTGTTACTTTGCTATTGATTTTGTTCAAATTTGAATCATATTCAAAATCTGTTAATGTTTTAAAACAATTTGCCAGTTCTAATTTAAATTCACTTGTGAATACTGTTTTTCTTAATAAATTTTATCCTTCTCTTACATGTTTTTAATTGATGATCACTTACTGTCATAAATTTATTAAAACCATTACCATACTGAAAGATGTATATTTTGTCAGTCAAAATTAAAACAAATTCTTCTGTACCTTCATTTGAATACTTTCATGTGCATTTTTATATAACATTTTTCTCAAAAAAAGAATTAATAATATAATGTTGTTGTTTTTTTTAAAACTTCACGAGTTTGTGTCCTCTCTCATTTCTATCACTATAACCATATTTACCCACATCACTTTTATTTTTCAATTGTTTACCAATTTTAACATTAATCTCATCCATGACAGTTTTAAAATGTTGTTTAGTCTGTTCAAATGCTGTTTGTACATCCATATAAAAATCTTCTATTTCTTCATCACAATGAGAAGTTGTTGGTGCATAAAACCTGAATTATCTGCATTTGATATCTGCTATTAAGTTGAATTACTAATATTGTCACTGTCTGATACACCATTAATATCTACAATGTTGTTCTTTCACTTTTTATTCATAATGAATTCTACTGCACTTGTATTTCCTATGTTTATGTCTTTTTAGTTCAATACTTATCCCCTTCTTAAATCAGTTGCCTTTTACTTTTTGTTCTAACTTCACATAGTAGACACATTTTCTTTCAATTCTTGGAATCTTCCTTTATGTGAAAGCCATTGTAAGTTGTAAGTTTCTAAATAAAAGATCACTATCTAATGGCAGCCTGAGTCAGCAATTAGGAGATTCTTAGCACTCTCTGCCTTCAGCAACAAATCACTGCCTTGGGTAGTGATTTTACAGTCTCCTGAGCATAAGGATTATAATTTAGTTTTGTCTCTCATGATTGTGAATATCTATTTAAAAGAAAATTATTCACACACACACATTCATCCTGCCACCAATAAAACTCACTTGATATTTCAATTATAAGCTACCAGGCAATTGAGAAGCTGTATGGTGTTGCCTGATCTTAAACTCTGAAGTAAAAAAACAATAAATACACCACCTTGGCTGATGCATATTGGTGAGCAGCACATCCATATTTTTATACTATATAAATAATAGTAATAACATCTGCAATGATAAGAATGTATAAAATGAGCATTAGGAATTTACTCAGCATGGCTCCTTTAAAGTCTCAAAGAGGAATCAAAGGGTCACCTCTTATTTAGTAGCAAATTTTTTTCTTCAGCCATTGAGGCTTATAAAGAGATGTAAATAACTCCCACCTATTATGAGATATTGATATTGAAACACACACATATATAACTAAAAATAATAAATATAATGGTACAGTAACTATTATGTACAGTCTTTCAATACACAGAAGTACTTTTGGTTAATTCCTTAACTGTCCCTACTGCTGTTAAGTTCAAAAAAACATAATGGAAGCAAACATCATCAACTCAAATCGCTTGAATCCCAAATTTTAATGTTAGCAGCTTGTCTATTAATTATATTCATTTTGTTTCTTTTTTCTTATCTTTTTTTTTTATTATTATGGTTTTTCTGTTCATGAAGAATCTTAACACGTTCAAGATCAAGCTTAAATTTATATTTACATATCCCTTCATGATCTAAAAAAACAAACAGTCATTTCATCATTGTTATTTTTTATTTTTCATGCTCCTTTAATCTTTTCTCAATACTGCATTTTGATTCACCTATATGATAACATACATCCACAAAAAATTTGAAACACAACATTACTTTTTTGCTTAAAAGGTATGACACTTTTACAATTATTCACTAACATATTAACATTATTTTTAACACAAAATGAAACATTAAACACATCATTATATATATATCCTTAAAAATATATAATGAGAATTTAATGTTTCATGAAACATTAAACACATCATTATATATATATCCTTAAAAATTTAATTTGAGAATTTGACATATAAGAAATAGCAATTCCTCTGGAAATATATCAATATTTTTTAAATTATGACACTGGTAATGATATAATTTTTCATTACAAAACAAAAAAGATCTAAAACTTGCCATCTTATACATATCTGATACTTTTGATTTACAATTTATATATCCCCTTTTTTACAGTGGCTTGATTATTAATTTATAACTTAACATACTATTATCTCTAGTAATAAATAAATCCAAATACTTAATACTTTTGCCCAATTATTTTTCAATAATCCATTTCAAGTCACTCAAATTATTTAATTCCTCTACAAGCAATTTATAGTATTTGTATTTTTACAAACAAAAATATCACCCACATATCTTTTGTAAGTATTTAATATCTTTAAAAATACACATATCTAAAATACTACCCTCATTTATAGAGAATACAAAATTGCACACTTGTGCAAAAGTAGGCAGCCCATAGGCCAGCCTTTATACATTTTATAGTCTCCATCTTCAAAAGAAGCCAAGTTATAATGATTTAAAGGAATTGAAGGTGGGTAATAAAAAATGGATATCCCATATATTTCAAATGCTCAAATTAAATTTTTTAAGAATATATATATGGTTGTGTTTAATGTTTCATTTTGTGTTACAAATAATGTTAATATGTTAACTTTTCAATTTAGCAGGATGCCAGAAATTAGACTTTTGACCAATTCGCCCCCTGGTGAATTTTTTCATAAGTATTATACGTTAAAATGTGTATAAAATGGTATATTTTATTATATTAAATTTTTACTAAAAATTTTATCATAGAAGGCAGGGAATTCAAAATTTCTGCTTTTATAATAGATGTAAGCCCTGCCCTGACATATTCCGCCATTTTCTGTTGCCAATGTTGTAAAACTTTTGGTGTTTTGTGGCATTGTTTAAAGAATTTAGTTCCAATGATCAAAAACATGTTTATTTGCAAATTTATTATGCTTTTAGATATTTTTTAAAAATAATTTACTCTATATTTATTAGATATCATGAAATATAAATTATTAATAACTTATTTTGACTTGAAATATTTTATTTTCAAAAATATAACGTTATATTAGCGAATCTATTTATACTAACTAGTATGAAAATATCGCAATTTTGCAATAAATATTCAAAAATTTTAAACTTTTAAAGCATAATTCATTAGATATAAGAAAAATAAATGTTTGTTTGGTTGTTTAAAAATAATAAGAATTAAGAAATAATGAATTTCATTGATTTTATAAACTGAAAATAATCTTTCTAGAAACGATGATGTCTAAACTCTTTGTTTTGTTTACGATCTCATTTTTTTAATATTTGCAGAAACAAAATGTGAATATTTGAAATTTATTTCAGTAGTAAACAAATATATATATATTATATGAAGTCAAATTTATTATTTTCAGATAAGTAATAATCATTTTATCATATATGATGTGTGAGACAAAGAAAAACATCAGAAAATGCAGAGTTTGAGAGTTAATGATTAATTTTAAAAGTGTCGTAAGTGTCAATCAAAACAGTAATGTGTATTAATTTTTTTGTGGATGTATGTTAGCATATATAGGTGAATCAAAATGCAGTATTGAAAAAATATTAAAGGAGCATGGATTGTTATACAATCATATGAAAATGAAAAATAATAATGATTTAATAACTTCAGTTTTCTTGGATCATGAAAGAACATGTAAATATAAATTTCAGTTTGTTCTTGAAAGTGTTAAGATTATTCATGAAAAGAGAAACCGTAATAAAAGAAAAATTAAGGAGGCAATTTTAATAAATAGAAATAAAGTGAATATAATTAATAGACAAACTGCTAACATTAAAATTCCAGATTCATAGGATTTGAGTTGATGTTTGCTTCCAGTATGTAATTTGAAGTTAACAGCAGTTGAGGAGAGTTAAGAAATTAATCAAAATTACTATTGCATATTGAAAGACTATATATAATAGTTAATTCTAATTATATTTATTATTTTTATTGCTATTATAATAGTTTTTAATTAATGGACATTTTATTTGTATTATATGTATACATAAATAAATGATTGTTAAAATAATCAAGATTTGAAATCAAACTGGTTATAATGAAGAGATAAAATAAATAAATAAACAAATACTTAATTGCTCAGAAGTTCATAAAAAATTTGGATACTGGATGTATTAGAACTAGGGTCAATTTAAGGACTGAGTTTCAGAGTCTGGTAACTACCACTGTAAAAAAAAAACACATAAGATAGATATATAAATATAAAAGTTTGACAAATGTTTCTATGTGGTTGTTCAGATATTTTTAAGTCTCTATCTCACCTGATGAATGGAAGTTTTCTGTATACTATATATGATGTGATAGATAGTTTGCTGGAAAGTTTTCCACAGAGTATACTTCCAAGATAAAAAATAAACTGAGGAAGCATTCATTGAAAATCTGAAAAAAATTATTGATTACTAATATTTATCAGAAATGTTAATTAAATGATTAAACAAATATTTGTAAAAAAAATATGTGTATAATAAATATAATAAATTGATTCTCATATTTATGCCTTATTTAGTATTGCAATATAAATATAAATTAAATCCATTTTTTATAAGATATAAATATTGAGAGATTGATGGATTAAATATCACACATGCACAAGCATGCATATATATATATGTGTGTGTGTGTGTGTGTGTGACGTATTGGTAAAATAATCAAGCTCTAAAATTAAATCGGTTATTTTTAAGCTATTTAAATAATAAAAAACTCATTTTTTTGTAGATGGGCAGGTATTTCAAGTCTCCAGCTCCTTTGATAAATAGAGATTCACTGTTTAATGTATTCATAGTAATAGAAATTGGTCTATAATATTTTTATTCTGATCCATAATCGAAAATTTAATACAAGATTTGGAAGCGTGCATTGCAAATCTGAAATATTTTATCAGTTATATAATAATAATAATATAGTAGTCTGTAATCTTGTGAAACAATTTTTAATATCTATGCTAAAATTGATGTATAGTCTCCCATCAACAATTGTTTTAAATCCATAGATGGTTCGCTTATCGTTAGAGCTTATTTTGTAAATAAACCAGCCATTATTTACTATGTCTAAATTAGGGTTTAAATTTATTATGAGCCTGATTTTTAAATCAGCATATTACTTGTACTAACTTAGTTTATATATCACAGGGATGAGAAAATTCTCTTTTAAAATCAACTGTGGGTACTGAAACTTATTAGTTTATATAAATGTAATAATTAATAATACATCACTTTATATATCTATAATATTGTGGAAAAAACTATTCTTCACACATGCATTAAAACTGATATGCAGTCTTCCATCAATAATTGTTTAAAAATCATAAGATGGTCTATCTATGGTTAGAGATCATAATAATTTAGGTATAGTCAAATAATTGTGTGGGTTTATTTAAAGAATAGGATTTAATCATAGGTGGACCAACTATGTTTTGAAAACAATTGTTGACAAGAGAGTGTGTGCCAATTCTAACACATGTGGAAACAATAATTCCTACCTTTAATATATATATATCATTATACATAAAATCAAGTCATATATCACATGACTTATATAGCTTGCATTTACAAATATGTAAAATGAAGAGCATGCTAGTAGTTCTAAACAAACTTTTTTTTTGATAAATGCTACAAGAGAATACATTCGAAATCTTTATCTAGGATTACCCCTATCCCCAGACCGTATTTTTATATAATTATATGTATATATATAATTGGTAATATCTTTATATATATATATATATATATTACCAATCATTACTATATATTGTACTCTCACTTCCAGGAAATGCATAGTATAATAAAATGGGACTAACTCAGATAGATGGTTATGCTCGGCTAAAATGTATCTAATTAACAATAAAAATATTCTACAATACTGTATCTTACTAAACTAGTTCTAATTAATAAGAAAATAATATGGTTCTACATAATAAATTAAATAAATTAAATATTTTCTAAAATCATGAAACTATGAAGTGAGTTTACAAGTGGCAATATGAATTACATTGAGACAATATCCCACAGGATACTACTTCAATGATATAAGAATACTATTCCCTCTTTTATTACCTCAAATTAAAAATTTATAGCACTCTTATGTTTTTAACAATAATTAATTAATTAAGATACTACTAGTAAATAAATCTTAATCTTTTATTTCAAAAATAATCTTACTAAAATAATCTCAGGTTCTTTAAAACTAACTCTAGGCAATTAAAATTCCTGTAGCTAAGCATGATAAGGGATTTAATATCATTCCCAACTACACCTAACTTATAATAATAATAATAATAATAATAATAATAATAATAATAATAATAATAATAATAATAATAATAATAATAATAATAATAATAATAATAATAATAATAATAATAATAATAATAATAATAATAATAATAATAATAATAATAATAATAATAATAATAATAATAATAATAATAATAATAATAATAATAATAATAATAATAATAATAATAATAATAATAATAATAATAATAAATAACCAATACTAATAATCTTTAATGTATAATTTAATCTTATCTATTTTTCCTTATTATAGTAATAATCATTAATAAGAATAAGAAGTCAATAATATAACATAACTTTTAATCTTCATATGACATCTTAAATAAAACATGGTATAATCTTATAATCTGAGAGTATGTGGCAATGGATAATACTATAATCCTATGTAATATCTTGTAATTATCTTATGACCATAGTACTAATAATATGATAATGTCAATAAAACTTCTTAAAAATCCTATTAAGAGAATACTCTAATTCTTAAATAATAATCTCATTTATATTGTGCAAATATTGTTTTAGTTCAAATTATCTGTTGTCATATGTTGTGATGTAATATAATTGATTAAACACATAATTTTATAAAAAACAATTTTAACAAATTTTATTACAGTAACTTTAACAAATAATTTATTTACAATATTTACATTCCAAAAGTAAAATCTTGTATCATTACAATTTTCATTATCCAAATTATTTAGCTATTTTAGACATCTGTCAGAATTTTAAAATAACAATTAAGAGTATTCATGGACCTACATAACATTTTAAATATCACTTGCTATTAAATATTACACCAACATGTTTTCATTACAATATACATCAATTATGGTAAAAAAAAACATAAAAAAAATACCAACTACAAAAAAAAAAAACCTATTTTAATGTATATCCCTCAATTTGTTCATAATTACTTAAAATAGTTCATTACAATGATATTGTTGTTGTTAAATAAAATATATTTATTTCAGTTAAATAATACTATGAGTAGATTCCATTATAACATAGTTGTCATATATTATACCTCCTAATGAGTATTAATCTAATATAAAATAGATGTATGTGTTGATATATCTCCTTAACATTGAGTAGTATTTATCAAATATATAATTATTTGTCTCATTCCTATGCTGTTCTGTTACAATATATCATTTATTAAAATATACAATATATGTAGGTTTTTAAAAAAATACTTAAAGTTGCTCAACAATTTTGCAAACAAATTTTACTTATCAATTACATACTTTCACAAAATTAGTCTATTAAATTATAAAAAAAATATTTTATGATTCTTTTCTTTATTTAACTTTTATTGTTGACCTCACTTGAATTGATCGTATTTACATAATTACTAAGATCATATATTATTCCTATTTCCATAATAATAAACTCTACATTTAAGCATCGTTTTGGTTTCATTTTAACGTACTTCCAAGTCATTACCTTTTAAAATTACTCTATAGACTTATCACTATACATCGTCGAAAATACTTACAATATATATTTCTAAATCAATAAATAAATTCGCATCTAAAGATAACGATCTAAACTGTTCAATAAGAAAAGACTACTTCACTTCCTTAATAAAGCTAGATCAGAGGAAGATAATATCACTTTGCCACTCACCATTAAAGGCAGCAATTTTAGTAATCAGATTTTACAACATAATAATACAACAGAAACAGTTGGAGAAAAAATACAGAAAATTATCTGCTCAAGGCCAAATAGCCCACAAACCAGACCCTTACTCCTCATCTGATGAATAAATATTAATATCTCAGTTTTCCCTTATTAATAACAAAGATAATCTTCGGAATCTTGCCCAATGCCTTCCACAAATCGCTAAAAACCTGCCTGCAGTAAGTAATGGCAAATCCATTGGCAATGAACAATATCACTTGTAGGATTGCTGGGGTAAACGTCAGAGGTATAAACTCTGTCATGCGAGTTCATGCCATTAGGCATTTCTTTTCATCTGTCTCTCCCCACATTCTCTTTATGGGAGAGACAAAGTACCACTATAACTCAAAAAACAATATTTCCTCTGAACTAAACAAACTTGGTTTTACTCATCTTTCAGTTAATCACTCTCCAGCTGGAGGTGTGGGCATCCTAATTAACAAAAAAATGCCTCCCAACAAGTTTAAAATGTTATACGAAGACCTTAATTTAATAGCCATCAACCTGACTTATGATAATAACACATTCAATGCATTCTATGTATATCTACCTAATAATGTAACAACTATTTTAAAAGTTATTCACACTATTAATATGCTCACTGCTAATAACGATGCTCCCTCAATCCTCATGGGGGATTTTAATATTTCCTATGACTGCTTCACATCAAAATACTTACACCTGCTAAATCGGGGCTTTTTAAATGGAAGAGGCTTCTTCCCACCCAACACCTTCTCTTTTTACAATAAAACTCAGCACTCTCCAATAGACCTCTTATTTTATACCTCAGAATTACACCTCGGTCTGGAGGCCACCCTCCAGCCAGTCGCCTTCTCAGACCACCAAGCAATATTAACTTCTCTACAGTTTAGAAACTGTACCACAATCAGTCTCAACAAAACTATTAGAGTACTAACTCGTGCTGCCACGACGGAAGCCTTTTTCTCTGAAACATACATTCTGTTTCATAAGATTGATATTCTTTCTAGGCCTCCAGAAGAAGCTTGGTTTTCATTTGTGGGAATATTACAGACCTTAATAGCACACTATACTAAGGAAGTCAAAGGACCTACCACCCTATTCAAAGAATTAGAACATATCCACAATAAGATCAAGAACTTTGCTATAGACACTGAACCAGAAAATTTACTTGCCCTCAAAAATCAATATAAACATAAACAAACATCAATAGCAGAACATATAGCTATTAAGAGATCTAATATTTTCCTGCCATCACAACACTGTTGGACAAGAGGATACCTGCAGTGGGTTTTAGGTGCAAAATCAAAACAAACCACTCCAACAATTATAACCATCAATGGTTTTCAAACCACTGGCCTCCAAATGATTCAACATATCAAAGAACACCTCAGAGATCGCCTTCAGGCTCACTACGTGGATGTACACAAAGCATCGAGAGACAGTACTAGAGTAAATGCACATGGCATCACTGAGGCAGAGCTCAAAAGTTGCCTTTTAGCACTACCCATAAATTTCCACCCTGGAATGTTATGCCATTCCCAAATTTGTACTAACTCACCTCAATAACTTCACAATCCCAATCATCATGAAAATGATTAACCATTTATCATCACAGAAAAGATCAATAGCCAACCTCTATCCAATAGTGATGGTTCCATTCATTAAAAAGAACAGAGATCCAACAGCTTAAGACCCATATCCATGACCCCTATCCTCATTAAAATAATAGAGGGGGTCATAAAGGAAAAAATACAAGACAAAATCCTAAACAAAATATCAGAATCATAATTTGCCAGAAAAGGATCATCCACACTAACTGCAATGGGAGAGGTCAAAATATTACTGGACCATATCAGATCTAAAAAATTGTCCAAACCTATTGCAGTACAGATTGACATTACTGAAGCATTCGATTCAGTCAACATTAATACTCTACTTGATTTACTGGATGAATGTGAAATTTCCACAGAAATTATCCAAATCATTGATAACCTCTTCCACAACAGACTAATACACATATCGCTCAATGGGTCATATTCCAACGGTTTCTCCCCTACCAGATCTATTCTGCAGGGATCCCCACTGATTGCCCTACTCTTTTCATGCTACATTAACCCCCTATTAATGGCATTAGAGAGCTCCCTCCCTGGAGTATTTATACCACACATCAAGAAATCGATGAAGACCATCGCCTATATGGACAACGTTCTTATTATCCTACCATCCCAGAAATTCTTAAAACCTCTCTACAAAATCCTTAACCTAAAACCTCACAGCTTACCATAAACCCTGAAAAGTCATCATCATGTTGTATTCTTAATGGAAGAAAAATCAAATCTAACTTTCTAGCTGAGCCCCAGAATTTTCTAGGATTCCCTATATATAAATCCCAATCCTCCATGTCGAAACATATATAGAATACCATCATTGACTCAACAAATCATCTTACACAGACACTCTCAAAAGTTTATTTATCTCTCCAAGGCAAGTGGCCTTACTAAACATGAAAGTAATGTCTAAAATAGCCTACTACCAGCCCATCATATCTGTGTTAAAGACCTTCATTAATAAAATTAATAAGATATGTGCGGGGCTGTTCTGGAAGTGTCACATAACCTCCATTAGTATTTCAAGAATGCAATATCACAGAAAACTCAATGGAATGTCTCTACATTCCATTCAAGCCATTAACTACCAAAAAGGCCACACACTAATCTTCAACCTTATCCAAAAATTTGGCCAACCCCTAATATTAAGAGAGGTGATACCTACAGACACTCCCCCTCCTATCAAGGCTGGTTGGCTAGACCAACTAATTTCCCTTCTAAAACAACATAACAGCACTGCTACTGACATATTCAAAAACAAAATTAACATATGGGATGCACACAATTTAATAAGCCCTAAACTACCTCAAATTAAACCAAGTCTTGGCTGTTCCAATTACAGAATCACCACCTTATTCAAATTCTGGAAGTTGGAACCCAAATTCCTCGACTATCTAATAAAGGTGAACCTAAATGCAATGCATACCAATTGGTTCCTGCATTACAAAAGAGGTATAAGAAACATAGACCCCATTTGTTCAAACTGCTTAATGCATGAAGAAACATTTGAACACATTGTGCTTTCTTGCATGGGATTGGGAAGGATTAAACTCATAATATCTCAAAATAGTATTATTGATTACTATAAAATTCTAACAATCAAAGAGTATATTAAGGAAAGAGACTTCCCCACCATTAGGATAGCAATATTTTTTACATATTCTATCTGGGCAACAAGATGTAAATTAAAGTTTAGCATTCGCCAGCCAGAAGCAAACTCTTTCTTCCTTGCTACCCTTTCAAAACTACAAAAGAAAGACAGAATGCTCTCCTCAAAGTTTCTACATGAAGAAACATGGAAACTGCTCAAAGTACCCTACCTACAAAATGACATCAATCCTAATGATTGATAAACCATATAACAGGTAAAAGAAACACACAAATATCTGAATAATGTATGGACATAAAAATGCCCTAAACACACACTGATGTTTCTCTGATCTACGATCTGACTAAACAAACAAATCAGATCTCATCTCATTCTACACAAACTCTTGGAGAACCTATAACAATATAACCATGTATGACGATCACTGAAAACATTTGTATATACCTATTACTGATAAACCTAAATTTTTTTAAATAAAAAAAATACAAAATGACTGGTATCAATATAATAAATCAATACTTTAACTATTTAAAAGAACTACTAAAGTTCAGTTATGAAAGAATCATATAATTATATTCTTCATTAAGTTATAATAGATTTGTAATATAAAATAAAAGTATGCATATTTTAAAAATAAACAAATTCTTATAAGTTTTATGTGTGTACAGTGTATTTACACATAGTCTTACATTCATACAAAATTACATAATACTTTGACTATCTAAAGGAAAAAAAATACATCATAAAATTATTAATATTGTAAAACTATTACCCTAAGTGATAATTCTACTTGTTGATCACTTAATTGATGTCTTCTTGGTCCACAAATTAATAAAAAATAATGTAACATTCATTCTATACTATTATACTCAAAATATTATGCTTTAAAATTATTAAACATCCTTTATGAAAATAAAGCATTATATTAGTAAGTAATTAATTTTTATGTACCTTTCCTATCCTAATAAATAAATAAGAAATTTAACGTTAATGTTAGTTAAATAAATAAATAAATAAAATATCTACGTAAATGTTCCAAATTAAAAAAATGTTCTTTTCTTTTTCCCAAATATTGAAACTTCACAGCACTTCTTACTATGATATTGCTTTCACATTTAACAATGACAATTTTCTCCTCTACACGGTGCATGCTCAGATGGTTACAACATTAAAAAAAAAAATCAACTTTAAAGAATCCGAATTTATTAGTACAAATAATCACTGATCTGTTCTTGAGAGTTTTTTAATAATGATAGCCTATTGTCTCTATTATTCAAACAGTGATTATTGAAGGAAATTTCAACTATAATATAAAAAATAATTCTCCAAAGTTATATTACTTCTCTAGGATCCTCTGACAGCTCCTGGTGTCTTTGACACTGTGATACTAATTCAGGCGTCCATATATAATTATTGCGTATTTTTAAAATATTTCAATAAATCAATTTTTAATCCTTCTGTATAGCCAGCATACAGAATTTTAATATCAGGACATTTTCTCATCTGTCTAAAAGTATTTATTTTCCATTAATATTTTCAAAATTATCGGTTTTCAAAAGTTATTAAAATGCATATAGTTTTTAATTGCACTGAGATAAATATGTCACTTGAGGTCAGTATTGTCAGACAGGAGATAATAAAAATGTGGAGGCTGGTTTAATTGACTATCCACAAAAAGAGAAAGTCATCACATGTATCTCCAAAACAATTAGAAATAAACAACTACAAGCTGGGTTTCAAGACTGGAGTAGGAAGAGTAAAAACACTAAGCAGTTTTTTGCAGATAACAAAGTCACCTGCCTTAATGAAGACAAAGGCAATAGATTTATTTTAATAAACAGAAATGAATATAAAAATAAAATTTATGCCCAGATCGATAAATTTAAATTCGAAAATATGGAGGATTTTAACAACAAACTTAATCATGATAAGTTTATTTCTACTATTTTGCATGTGAATCATGATAAAGCCATAGCCAAAGCAGAGTATTAGTGTATTTACCCATCTTCTTTGACTCCCCCTAGGAAGTTCATGAATGTAAAATTGCACATGCCTGGTGCATCGCTGAGGCTGGCTAATCAATGTCTTGGGCTTTGGGAAGTATACAATTAATTCATCAATTGAATTTATTGATAGAATTAAGAAAGCATTTGTTAAATGAATTTTAAAGTTGCTGCACTAGATATTGATGAGCTTTACAGCTCTATTTATAGAAAAACATTTATTGAGATTGTCAACAATAAATTAAAAAATAGGGACTGCTCACCTACATGTGTCACATTCATCACTGACATCTTCACATGGCATGATGTGAACATTTTAGCAGTATTTGAGAGAAAATGGTTTCATAATGGGGAATGGTTGTCTCATGGGCTCCCCACCCATGAATGTGCTCAACCACTATGAAAACCAAATTATTCCCAAATAACACATCTGATATAGTGTACACTCAATACATAGATGATATATTTTTATTGGCTCTGGAAAACATAATTAACAACATTCACAATGATCTCCATATTGCTACAAAATTAATCTTGAAACTTTACATGGGAAGATGAAAAGTGTGAGGTCAAATATCTTGACATTCACATTCAAAGAAACCAACCACAACTCAACTATAGAATGATACTTAAACCACCGGAAATAAGAGGCCATGCCCATCCTAGTTTGAATGCACTACAGGAGACAAGATGGCAGCTTTGTCTTTGTTTCATTTTAGAAATCATCATTTATGTAAACTTGAGACTGACAAGAGGATAATTTGATGTGATTCATGACAGACCTGGAGAACATGGGAGGACTTATTAATAGAAAGATTAAACAATTTTACCACAAGCTTAGATTCAACCATTTGTAGAAAATAAACCATGGATTCTGCTACCATATATACTCTCTATAGTCAAAAAAATTTCCAATGGCTTCAAAGTAGGCTTTCATTTGTCACCAATTACCAATAGCATTACTCAGAAATACAAAAGACATAATTACATCTGAAGTAACCCCCCACATCATGTACAAGATGACTTGCCCCACAATGAGGGTGCCAAGCAACATACTATGACAAAACTAAAGCAAATATTGTCACCAGAGTATTGCAACACCAATACATATACCACAGTTTGCAAATTAAGTCCAAAGGCAGCTCAGTATTTGAAGAGCATAAAAGGGTCACTGGCCAACCAGCTTCAGCTGAGATAGTGTTCACAAAGCACAACAATGTGAAATGCAAAGTAAAGGAGGCTTGTTTTCTCACAGATGATTCCAAAGCAATCAACTGAAGAGATGCCTGCTTTACTATCTCTAAAAAGTGGATCATTTAAACATTATTGAATAAATTTGCATACATTACTATGGAATTCACTAACTACTAGTGTAAAAAGCTATGAATATGGGAACATAGAATTCCGGAAAGCACAAAGCACTTAGCTTATCAATTGTAATATATAGCTTCATTAATTGTGTATAAAATGCAAGCTTAGTATTATATTTCCCATAATTTTTTATATTTATAATTAGGTTTTTATACTAATTTACTTAAATATAAAGTTTGTTTTGAAAATTTTTAAATTTTACAAGAATAATCAAGGAAAGATGAATAGCACTGAAGACAAGTGAATAATGTTGACTGTTATTGCTTTTGTAATAGATTTTGAACATAAATAAATATATTTCTCAAAATTTTTTATATTCATAATTAAATATTTACATTAATTTACTTAAATGTAAACTTTGATTTGAAAATTTGTAAATTTTACAAAAAAGTACTTAAGGGAAATTGAATAGCACTTGACCACTATTCAAGACAAGTGAAAAATATTGACCGTTATTTGCATATCAGTGACCTCTGTTGATAGCTAGCAAAATGCAACTATTTTTCATAAATATTTATAATTTTTATGATTGCTTTTTACAGTATATTGACTAATAATGTGGCTAGATTTAGATTTTTATTTAAAATACTTAATTTTAGATGAAGAAAAGACAACAGAATTGACTAATCAGCTATTGTAATTTCTAAGACATGAGAAATCACTGGAATTTTCATGTAATGATTGGTTGAAATATAATTCCTTTGTTTTACTGCAGGCTATTTTTCATATGTTTTGCTTCAGTTATTATCATTTTTTTAAATTTTTTGTTACATTTAACCAATTTGAATGTAAAATAATTTAATTTTTAGATGCTAAATTAAAACAATTCTGATTGTTGTATATTAATATATTTCACCAAGAAAATTAGCTAGATCCATATTTAATTAATCAAATCACTCAGATTTTTACTCAATCTAGCCAATAAGAAAATTAATCAGACAACAGACAAAAGGTTAAATTACCTCAGCTCCATCTAGTATTATAATTTGTTAATGTCACTTTATAAAATATTTACTAAATTACAATTTTAAATTACCTATAAATAACTATTTTCTAAAATTGCTTTTGATTAAAAAAAATTCAAGAAAAAATAATTATTGTTTTAGAATTATATTAAAATAAATTAGATGCAAATTTTACAAAGAAAAAAAGAAATTATGTGATCGACTTCCAGAGATATAGCTGTTTATGTCTTGGACACCCCTGATACATAAATAATGTACTAAAGATTAAAACAACTTTTAAAGAGTTCTCTATAAAGCAAAGGTCCTCCAATTACCTATACAGAGAAACAGCAATTGAAAAATAAGTATTGTTCATTATAACTCTTAAGTGTAATGAAGTTTTGATATCAATTTCCAATCAATTTTAGAAGTAAGTTGTTATTGAAAGCTATATCTTGAAAAAAAAATCTTAGATTAAAAACAATATATTTGAAATTTTTTTCAGTCTGGATTTGCATAACATAATTTGGTTCAAATTTTGAGCTAAGAAAAATATGAATAATGACATAAATAATATATGCAAAAATAATATTATTGTTAAATATATACAGAAAAAAAAATACTTTATTGTACATTCAACATTTAATATTAACACACAAGTTAGATATAAAACAACATTTTCAGTGCTATTAATCTTCATTTTTTTATCAGGTTTTGCTGGCCTGATTATTGACAGTACTAGCATGTGAATCAAATTTAGACCTTAAGATTTGTGAATAGTGAACTTAAGATGATGCTCTAACCAATTAAGCTAGTCTGTCAAAGACAATAATCAGTAAAAATTCCATATATCTGTGAGGATTCTCCTGATTTTTCCATGTTGTTCTAAAGGCAAGGTTAAGAATTATAACACAAGAGTAACTTATGGGGTTATATGCCATGGTAGCATGAGCAGCTTCTATGAAATTATTTCCTTATATTGTTCCTTTGTGGGCCAATATTTTTGTCTTTTTTCTAATTGAACATGTCAGTTGGTATGTAAGTGATCAGCTACTTTAAAGATCAGTTTTTTTTCTTTTCTAATCATCAGCAATGGCCAAGTGGTTTTTCACTAATATACAATCTTTCATATTTTATGGATGCAGCTTTTGTTTTACAGCATTTTAAATTAAAGTTTTGTAGAAAATACAATTTTTTGTAGTATAGCATTAGAAAGATGTTCTGATGTTATATTGATATGAGTAAATTACTCAATAATTGGCTTTTCTTTTAATTATTTTTGTTATTGTCTATTTAAGATTTCCTTAATTATATCTTTTGGATGGTTTTATATGGAACTTTTCTTTTTTAAGATCATTTTTCTTTCAACAATCATATTTTGCTCTGTTATATAATGACAGTATAGCTTCAAGTTTTGTGTTGCCATGAGATTGAATGTTTATGCTAATTATTTTATTGTGGGTGTGGTTTTCTATAAATTGTAGTTTTGATTTTGCCATGAGGAATTGTCACAAGAATATTTAAAAATATCAGTTTGTGATTTTGTTCTGATTCTGTTGAGAATTTAAGAGAATATGTTTTTGATGAGTGTCCAGAATGTTTGTAATTATGCCTCAACATATGTTCCTACAACAAATATATCATTAATATAATGAAAGTAGACTTTAGGTTGTTATTAAATAGTATTTATGGCTGTTGTTTAAAGTTCTTTTATGTAAATGCTGTTGTCAGACATGACAGCAGGGGCTCATAACCATCTCTTAATTTTGTTGACAGACTTCCATCTTACATTGAAAGTATGGTGTCATTACACAAAATGTTAATTGTTCTATTATATTATCAATGGAAAGATTTGTTCTGGATTGTAAGCTATACTTGTCCCTTAATCTTATCTTTACAAAAATTAATCTCAATCACAGCGTAAGTTTATAGTTTATAAATAAACTTTTCATATCAAAGTCTATCAGTATGACAGGTTTTTTTTTAATTTTCATGTTTTTGATTAATTCCACAAAGTGCTTATAATCTGGGACAAACAATGCCAAAGGACAAAAAATATTGGGAATAAATTTTGACAAGTTTTGGCAAGTGTAATTTCTAAATCTACTAATAAGGCTTAATAGAATGTGTCTTTATAGAATTTAGGTAAACCTGTATAGATGGTATATTTTTTTAAAATATTATGTTAATTTTCTTTTTCTAAGTCAGTGAAGTACATATGATGATATTTGAATGATATTGACTATAGAAACAAAATTGTAACATTACTTAGCATCACATTTATTTCACTGATTCAGAAAAAAAAAAGACAAATTAATATCATGTTTCAGCAAAATTCATCATCTGTATGTTCTATTTAAAATTCATAAGAATCACATCTTATTAAAGACTATTATAGTTCTAGAAATTCACCTTGATCAAACTTTCTTTTTAAGGTTCTTAGCCATTTTCCATACAAATCACAATTCTTTGCCAGAGTTTTTAAGCATTTTGTATAATTATTCGAAAAGATAAAAACCGAATGAACTGACTATTGAAAAGTTTTGATGTGGAAAATTTATTCACAAATTTAATCTGTGATGAAGTTATTGTACTTTGTAAAGAAAATATTAAATGATTATAATAGTTCACATAACAGAAAAACTTTTCCTATTAATAATAAAATAGAACTATTAACATTTTTTATATCAATAACATACTTTAATTAAAAATATAACATCAAATTCTAATTCCAACAAAATCAAGAGATAGCCATGGGTTTACCACTCTCACTGCTGATTATCAATGTTTACATGTTAGAACTTAAAAAACATCCAGAAATGTCTCTCCATATCCAGATAAAGTTTGGCTTCACTTTTTTAATAATATATTTGTTGTATGGCCATATAAAACACTAATGCTAACATTCTGGACAACATATGAATAACATATTTACTTCAATTAAATTCATTGTAAAATCAGAACAAAAATAAAAATCAACATTTTTAGATTTTCTTGTGTTAAGTCTTCATCATGGAAAAATTAAAACTAGTTTACAGAAAGCCAATACATCCAGAAAAATTACTGTAGACACTTCCAATCTCAACAAAAACACAAAACATAAAGCTACTCCACTATGTAGTAGAACAGAAGAAATTTATTCAAGAAAAAAATGATTTGAAAAAAGAAAAGTTCCATATAAAACAATAAATCAGCTTCCATTAAGAAAATCTTAAATAGACAACAAAAAGAAACATCAAAAGGAAAAAAAAAATATTGGTACTATAATGTATACTTATCTATCAAAGATAGCAGACAAACTAAAAAGAATTTTCAATCAATATACATTAGAACATCTTCACAACATCATAGCACACTATAAGGATTTATTAACCACTACAAAACTAGTCTTGAAATGCTGAAAAACAAAAACAAACCAGTCATCCCATTGGAAAGCTTTCAAAAATGCACCAGATGATGATTAGAAAAGAAAAATATATATATGTTACCAAAGTAGAAAACCATGCACATGCCAATGAACATATCTTTAATTGAGAAAAGACAAAATATTTAGACAGAAAGGAAAAAGTAGATTGAAAAAAAAATCCAGTGGCAAATAAGTAAATAAGTCATTTTAAAATACATTAATTCATAATGTTTGGAAACTATTCTTTAATTTTGCTCTTAGAAAAAGGTAGAAAAATCAACAGGAAGTTCATAGATAAGAATATGAAATTTTTACTGACTGTTGTCTTTGACAGAATAGTTAGATTTGTTAAAGCATCAGCTTAAATTCAATACTTGTGAAGCTAAAACTCCAAAGTTAATTACCATGCTAATCCTCTCACTGACAAAGTCCAGCAATATTTGAAGAATAGGGCAGAGTGATACCACTCAAAACACTGTGTTATATATTGTATTCATATATTGGACTATTTCCATCATCTAATATGTGTATTGAATGTCTTTAGAAAAAATTAACTTTATTTAAATATTCCAAATACATTTAACTGTTAGTAATAGCACAGTTGAATATATTTGGAATATTTAAATAAAGTTACATTTTTCTAAAGACATCCAATACACATATTAGATGATAGAAATAGTCCAATATAAAAATACAACTAGAATACCATCATCACAAACCTTCAGGAAAATACTGTGTTATATAGTAACTTGTGTGTGCTATTACTAACAATTAAATGTATTTGAAAAGTTTGAATGTAGTTTGATTTTTTTCTAAACACATTTAACAATTAGTATTATATAATAGCGAAATAGTCCAATATATAATTACTATTAAAATTTCATCACCACAAATTTTCAAACAAATATATGTTAAGATTTCAATTAAGATATTGCTATATATTTGAGATCATATCAAGAAATAAGATATTTGAAGAAAGTAAATCATAATAATTAAGGACACTAATTATGATAATGGCCAAATCTAAGTAACAAAATAATTGCATTATTAAAGGAAGTCAGAATATTCTAAATAAAAACATTAAATTTATAAAGATTTTCATCTAAATTAAGTTTAGGTTAAGTTTTATTGCAATTTGAAATTTACTTAGAGTCATATAGATGTACGTATAAATTTAAAATGCATTGTTTTGCTTTGCTATTATTACTAAAATTATTAGATTTCTAATTCACAAAAAAGTACTTTTAAAAATATGTAATCGTTTTATTTTTAAAATTTTCAATTGTTTCTATAAATAATTGTATTATATTGCATTTTAAAGTATTGTTTGATAATATTTTCGATATAATTTTTGCTTCTTTAGTATTGATATTTTAAATTAAACAGTGAAATCTGTTTGATAATTTTTTATTAGTTAATTTTTATTTATACTTATTATGACATTTCTGCTGTGTTAGTTCCCATAAATTTGCTGTTTCATGCGAAAGAAAATTGGGCTGATCAACCTATCATTATAAAATGATCATATAAATCTTTAGCAAATTTGCTTGCTCACTAATTATCCAATGTATGGTTTCTTGATTTAGCGATGGAAAGCTTTCATATTGAGGGATAGAGATATGCTGAAATGAAGCACTATTATTTATAGCATAGTGTTCTGTGTTCACTTGATTTGAGTGATCAAAACATGAATCACTAACTCAGTTTTATTATGGCACAAAGAACACCTCCCATCTATCCTTTCAGTAGTCAATCCATGCTCTTGTATTTCTCACCAAAGAAATGATTTCAGCCGTGACACACTGCCTTTTAGAGTGTTATAATGCTAGTAAATTGTACATGGGAGACATAAAAGAGATTTTCAAGGCAAATGTAGAAGCTTTGTAAGGTTGGTTTTGAGAATACGTTCTTTTCATTTAAAGTTGCCAAAGGAATCATCCATGCCCTAAATGAAGATCAGAAGCCCTGAAAAATCAAACATTATACAAGTGTCAAATTAAACGAGTTTCAAGATAAAATTAATGGAAGATTTTTTCTTATAAAAGAAACAAGTTGAAAACTGTTTCTTTTAATTGAGATGTATTGATTAATAAATAAATTTCTCATAGCATTTTATCTTAAATTTTTTGCAAAGGATGCAATTAATTATTTGGGTAATTTAATTTTTTAAATGTTAATATATTAATAAATAATAATACTTTTTATTGTATTTATTTGGTGTATAGATATAACGCATTCATATATATATATCGCGCCAATTTTTATAATTGCATTATCGAAAAAAAAATGTCTGTATGTATACATGTGTCAATGCTTAATGTTTCGAATTCTATCAGTAACAAATACAGTGGACAAGCAATCAGAAAACTCGATCATTAGTGAAAAAAATCTGTGAAATTTTAATATAGTATTCTATTAAAATGTATTTATGAGACTGATCTGAAAATCATTAATTATATATAATATAAAGACATTGTAACTGAATAAAATTTAAACAATCTTTTGTTTATATATTTGAATGCTATTTTTTATATATGTATATATGAATAATTCTATATTTTTTGACATTGCACACACACATATATTTTAAATCTATATAGTGAAAATCTATGAAATTGTAAACAACAAAAAATTAAGATCTATTGGACCAGTTTCTTGTTTCATTCCTCATTTGAAATTTCAATCTTTAATACATAAATGACAACACAAAAATCGTTTTGTGCAAGACTAATTTTACTTGCTTTGTTTTAAAGCACTGATTCGAATATGATCATATATTTAGTTAACCAATTCTTGATCATTTTTCATCAGCCAATTTTAAAACATTGGCATTAAAAAAGTAGTCCTATCTAAAAATAAATCCAGATTTTTGTTGTTGCTTTTTTAATTAGAATTTATTGGTCAATTAGAAATACAATATGAAAAACAATATATTTTTGTGGTTATTAAGCATTGCTATCTATGGTTTATCTTTTGTTTAAACCTCCAGCACTACCTGGTTGAGCTTGAGGCTGCAAGGGATTGTTGATAATTAAGAGTTCTTGGTCTTTTTTTTTTGGGGGGGGGGGGTATTCAGGTTTTAGGCAACTGATAAATTGCCCAGGTATCATTAAATATTCCCATAGGGATTACTATTCGATTTCTTATCTTAATTTTCTCTATGATCTTACAAAATATAAAGATTAAATCACAATCATTATTCTTGAAGATTTATTGACATCGTAGTAACCAGATGGTGATTTTCATCTCGGATAGATATAGTATATGTGGAGATGAAAAAGCAATCCAGTTCTTGATCATGAACATTCTATTCAGGGAATTTAGGCCTCATACATTAATGCCTTGAATCAACAATTGCATTGTGATTGAACATGGTCAAAGCAAAAGCTAATGTGTAATTAGTCATTCTGTTAGCAAGTGAAATTTCATAGTTGACCTTTAGGATCGATGTTTTAGATTATCATTATTGATTTCATTTGATTGATATTGTATTGCTGGAGTGCCTATTGTGGTTGAAAGGCTGCTCTCATTCAAATAAGAAATCTCCATTGGATGGACTTGATTGTCAGGGGATCAGTAATCATTTTCATCTATTGATATTAAAGTATTTTTCAATTTTTTGTCTTTTTTATTTCTTGGTTTTGTTAGATTTGGATTTAAAGTGGTAGGTTTAGTTTGATCATAACTAGTATGTGAAGACAATGAATTATTATCATCATGTTGTGAACTACTTAAGTCTATTGTTTTCTTCTTTGTGGCTTTGATTTTTTGGATGATTGAATGATTATTTGCCTTCATTGGATTATGATTTGTTTGTGTTGTTTTTACTTTACTGGTTTCACATCAGAGGACCACCATCCAATGTATGGTTTTCCCCTGTCATCTCTATTTGTTCATCACTTTTGAAAACTTATTCATCCTGAGTGTGGTAAGGATTGACAAGTTTAACTCTTTTCCATAAGTTGGATTTGTGATTTTTTCTCTTGATGTTTTGGCACTTTTCGCAAATATATGATGGACATTGTTTAATGAGGTGGCTTCTGTCTCCACAGAGAAAACACTGAGGTGGAATGCCACAGAATTATAAGTAAATTGGGCATTCTTTCTCTGCAAAGATTGAAGGAATATCAAGTGGTGATATATTTTTGTGAAGGGTTAATATAAAAGAAGCATTGTTAGATAAGATTTTTATTTCTGATTGTTTTTCGTTTTTTGATAATTCTGATTGTTTTTCCCATAGAAATTTGAAATTTTCTACCTTCCCAAATTGATCTAGTAAGCTTTGTAGATTTTGTTGTGAGAATTGAAATATGACAATTTCATGCCAAACCAATAAGATTAGATTGCTTGCTCATATCAATGTTAATGAGTAATTTTCTATTTAAAGTACAGTGGTTGTTTATAAAAACATGTCTTTGGAATTGATTCACAAATTCTACAATGAAATAGTGTTTGTTTGGGTGATGGATAATTCTATTGATTACATTACTAAGGTTCTGTTCTTTAATTATAGCAAAGAATTCATTTACTGGAAAAGTAAAGAGTTGTCATTTTTTATTTGTAGTAGTTAAAATCAGTGGGAACTCATTGTGGAAATGAGAAAAAGATTTACAGAGATTGTGTGGTAATCTCATTTAAATTGTAGTTGTCTTGTGTTAGATTTGGGTGGATATTGTTGCCTTCATTGTAGTCACCTGTTGGAAAAAAATCCTGGTATTCATCAATATCAATGGTGGTTTAAGTATGCTGGTTGCTTTTGCTTGGTTAAGGTGTTGCTTTTATTTAGATTTTTTGTAGTTATATTAACATAAGTTTTCTTGTTTTCATGGGATTGTAGATTTGAAAGAGGGTGATTTGGTGTTTCAGGGTGAATACCTTTATCTTTTGGTGAACTATTCTTGGCCTTGGGTGAAATAATTCTATTAGTGAGAGAGATATTTGGAAAATCAATTTCCCTAAAATTCATTTTTACACACAATTTTAGGTTTTGAATAGTTGTGCCTTGATTATAGCTTTTATGAATGCCTTACCTGCCCAATTCTCTCTTGTTTCTAGTGGGTGTAAGCTTGTCATTATCTACATTGATGTGAGAGATGATTTTGCTACTATTTATATTATTAGTTTCCCCTCTTTTGGTATTTTCACTTAATCTTGGAATAATTTTAGGCTTGTTTAAGGTAGCTTCACTGTTTTCTGTTGGTGTGCCTCTGTGTTAAAGGAATTATTATGATATTTATTGAGACAGTCAATATTTTCTGTGAAATTATTAGTGTTATTTGAATTTTGTTCTTTAAGATAAATCTTTGTTGGTTTGTTTTTATTAGGAGTATTTTTAAGCTTCGATTAATTGATTTTGGTTATTTCTAATGCAGTGCTCTCTACTCTAATGGGGTTATCATTGTGATCATCTTGGGAGTGAAAATTTTCAATGGAATTTTCAGTTTTATTGGAATTTTGAAGAGCAACTTTTATTGATTTTTTTCATTTTGATTAGTTGTCAACTTTGTTTGATTGTTCTTAGGGTCTTTACTTTTTTCTGAGTTTTAAGCTTGGATTCCATCTTTCTTTCATTTGGATCTTACACTTCTTGTGCTTTTTGATTTATATACTCAAAATGCTTACTCATATTTTAAAAGATCCTTTAAAATAAGTAAAATATGAACATACCTTATACTGCTAACTCCTTTTCTTCACAACTCCCTCTAGAAAACTGGTAATATTTTGGTTTTCCAGGAATATGAACTGAAGAGTGTTTCATCTGTAAGTGCCACCTGGGCAGATTTTTGTTATTGTGTATCATATTAGCCATATACACTTATGAGTAACTGCTAATGATGATGACATCATATGACAAAATATTTTTCATTATTAATGTATCTTCATCGCTTATTTCCAACAAAAAGAAATCAATCATTTAAACTGCTTGATGGTAGTTTTACAGTTAAACAGAGGTGTAAAATAATACCTACAATATCATCAAACAAAGCTGAATCAGATTTTTTAAAATATCAAATCACTAATGCTTATGAAAAGTGACACTGCTTTAGTAAGAAAATAACTAAAACAAATGATGATGTCAAAAGCTTGTAGTGAAAAATTGTGGCAAGTAAGCCAATAAAAGAAGTTCTTTCAGATAATAAACTCCAAGTCTAGAAGTGATAATGAGAAAACTCTTAGCTCTTCCAAAGAAAACAATTGTTAAAACTACTTTGATGATATAAATATTTTTTATGTACAATAGTAACTATAAACTTATCTTATCAATACTGAAAATCTCAATAGTATCAGTAGTTTTCAATATTTTCCAGAACAAATAAAAAGTAATTCTATCGTTTAAATAAGATTCTATATTTTGTTCAATTAGTATTTCATTATTTTTTAGATAACTATTACATTGGTGATTAATTTAGATATAAACCTGTAAATGATTGATTGGTCGTTATCATTTCTTGATGAATCATTTTTTATAGATTTATATTTTTGCTGGCATTTTTTCTGTGAATATAGATTAATTTAATATTTGTGCCTTTTTTATCTTCATTACTTTCACATAACCATGATATAAATCTGTAAATGGTTGATTGATCATTATTATTTCTTAATGAATCTTTTATTTTTATAAATTTATACTTTTGCTTAAAAACACAAATTTCCTTTAATTTCTTTTTATGTAATCTTCATCACTGCCATATTTGGTTTTTATTTTTAATTTTAACAAATAATTTAATTATTTTACACTGCTTTATAAATGTAACTAAAGTGATTAATTATATTGCAAGTTTTTTTCTCATGTGTTACCTGTGGATTTTTGCTTTATTTATATGCTAACAAATTTGTTTCACACACACACACACACACATATATATATATATTGTAATATAAAAATATGCATGCACTATTATGTAAAATCTTGGATTTGTTATATATAAGAATCTAAGCCAAATAAACATTAAAATATCACTGGAGGTTTATTCTAAATAGTGTTTCTATATATTTTATATTAGTTAATAATTTTTAATATGGTCTCTTATTATGTTTTACAATATATATTTTATATTATGAGACAAATAAAGATAAATAATATCCCATCAAGAAATCTTTAAATATTCTTTTATATTGAGTCAAAACTCAGAATTTCCACCAAAATTTGAGTTGTTTAATCTCTCTATGTACAATCCACATGAAACTCATTTCGATCAGGGAATGAATAATAAAGTGAAAATGCTATAAAAAATAACAAAGGTAATAAATATGTTTACAAATAAATATATTTAAAAATTTTAATAACATAATTATATTTACTTGCAGTATGATAACAATAATTTCATATTTTACATGAATATTTTATATTTTACATAGGTATATTTTGATAAACCAAGTCTAAGAACTACTACTTGACAATATTTTTGGACAAAAATATTGTGTGGAATTTTTCAACAGTGAAGTCATAATATATGCTATATAAATATACATGACTTTAATTATATGCTACTTTTTTAAAAAAATGTAAATAAGCAAATAATAAAAAACATTGAAATTCAGAAAATTAAATTTTACAAATCTCAGTAGCATGGCAGCGATTTAATTTCTTGTTAAATATAATATTCTCATATTTGAAATACAAATTTTAATCATGTTTCTTTCATGATAGAGCATGTAAATAAACCAAAAAAATGTAAATAAATAAAAAGACTCATTAAAATTCATAATTTTAATAAATTTTACAATGGCAATAGCCTTTTTTTTTTTTTTATCTTGGAGCAGTCTATGTGATTACATTGTTTTGGTTTTTGTTGTAAATTTTATTTTATTATTTTTTTAGAATTTACTTTATAATATTTTGTGCAATAAAGTGCTTTCTAAGTGTAATGATAATTGTTTTATTAAATTTAAGAATATTTGTAAAGATTGATATGGACTTTAAAATATCAGTACAACTAAAAAGGGCATATTTCTAGCAACAAGATTGCTATTATATTTTTATAAAATAAAAAAATATATAGTCTCAAGCTTCTGTAATTGTGATGAATGGATGAGAATGAGTAAGTATGTATATGATAATTTTTAATTTTTTTTATACTATAATTTTAATTTATATATTGTACCCTACCCCGGAATAACTGACCCACTACTGATAATAACACCTTCTCTAGCTCAGCCAAATTACGATATAAAAAAATTCTAGTAATGCATATCTAATATAAATTACACTAATATTAATAAATTATTTAATAATTTATCATTATAAATCATGAGATATATTACTTGAATCATCCAATAAGATACCCTTCGCTTTTTAACATTAAACATATATCAAAAAGTATATCCTCACTGGCATGGAAATATCATCAAACACTATTCCACTAAATTATTAATGATACTCTCATGACTCACAAGAAAAAAAAAACACAAATTATTTAATAATAAAATTTCCTAAATTGAATTTAACTATAATACCATATTACATTCATTTATCTAATAAAATAATTATATCTCTCTTTTACTAACATTTTATAAGTTAATTAATATTTCAGGTAATTATTATACTTCTTATAATAAATAAATTAATTGGTATAACTAAATGTAAATAGGGATTTTATGTACATCCAGCTATATCTAAAAATAATAATTAAGAAACTAATAAACTTATGAATTCTTCCTTTTCAAAATCATTACCTATTCTGCTTATAAAATTTGATTAAAACTAATTAAAATTATGAACTAATAATTATCACTATTTATTATCTTAAACAAATTCAATGTAATTTTTTATTATTATGTATTATAATCTAATCCTTTTATTTTGTTATGGTATTCAAGGTATCAGATCTTTACAATAATCATTGAATTAGATAAAGAAAAAATTACATTAGTTAATTTTTAAATTCAATATCAAATATCAATAGATTTATTATTTTGTTTAGATTATGTACAGTAATACCCAAACATCTTTAATTATTATAATGTGTGTGTGGCTAGGATAATGCATAATGACTTGGAAATAATAAGAAAAGAGACTATAAATACTTTTTTAATTATAAAACAATATTATCAGTTTATTATAACAGTAATACAAAATTTAAGAAAAAAAAATACAAATATTATATTTATTAAAAAAAATATTTAACATATCCAAAAATTTTAAAAATTAAAATTAAAAATTACTTATAAGAAAAGTAAATATTTTGCTCTTTGCTTTAAAATTATTTATGATTATAAGATAATATCTATCACACTTAACTTTGTAGATATCAAGATACTCCTCAATAATTTCATACTAAAACATATCAATAATGTAAACAACTTATATATTATCATATTTTACACATTTTAAAATGTGTTCTGTTATCATCATTACCTTACTCTTAATCTTTTATAATATAACCTAATTATAACTCTATATATTGTTAGATTATTCCATGGTTATTCTTAATTCTGAAATAAATATATAACTATTCAAATATTAATTATAACATGGTATGCAATCAGGTTTTATTTCCATCATCCCATCTCTTCTTGTACTAAATAAATTATCTTGTCATCTTTTATAAGTATATCTATTATTCTTTGCTCAACTATACAATTCTCTAATACAATGTAGATACCAATTTGATATTAATAATTATAAATGAGGGATGAACATCCTATAAAACTATAAGAAACAATATCATGGTTATAAGTCATTTATTTTATATAGCATGATGTTTTTTTTATAAACAATAATATTTAAACAGCATTAAACTGTTATATAACTTAAGGCCACATTTTTCTTGTGTCTATCTTAATTTCTATCTTGTCTTTTCTTTAAATTCTTATAGATTTGCAAAAAATGCTACTGTACATGTATTACAAGCATACTGACTTATTTTAACTGTATTATACAATATTAAATATACATTTCTATCACTATAGAATTTCCTAATAAACTACTTTCTGGAATCATTACTTTTTTATCAAACACTCTAAATAAAATCCTCAACATTGTAGATGAATGCTATATATCTTTTCTTAAAATAATATCCAAAGTTCTTAACATTTCATACCTTGGATACCAAGAAGATTAAAATAAAAAAAAAACAAATTATTTATGATATATAACTTACCATAAGTACACTAAATTAGTTGTTTTTAACTTGTACAAGATCAATTATACATACATTTTATAATCATATGCAGATTATAATAACTACATTCATACCTCTATAATTTACCTTTACATGAATATAAACAATAAATATTATACATACTTATTTTGCCTGAATTTTGGTTTGAATAATCCACTCCCAATATCTTATACTAAACAATAGTAAATTAAAGTTATCATAATCATAATATTCTTTTGTTATTATTGATGACCCACTGGTTGATATGACTTCTTGACATTATAGAAACATAATAAAACCAAGAAAAAATTTTATTTTTATTTTTTTATATGAAAAAATTTAAAATATTTAAGTCTTAAAACTAGTAAAATATTAATAAATAATTATAAATAACTAATATAAACTTAAATACTGTATCATATGTTATAATAATAAAACAAAAATGTTTTCATCCATTCTTTGAACTGAATAGAATATTTTCAATGGGGAAGTATTTGTTTCTATGATGACCAGAGATATTTTTTTCTTCTCCCCTCCACAATTTTTCTGCATTCTTTGCAGCATGAATGAAAACATGAAAGAAATCAAAAATAAATGTTAGTTATCAATAACAATAAAAAGTTCTTGGAATAAAAGTTCATTCTTCTTATATCATTGACAAAAATTTATTCACATTAATAAATAGGTATTTAAATGTTTAATAACAACATTTATTGAATTTGAAAAGTTTCTTTTCTTTCAATATCAGAATGGTTACTTTAGAATTAAATGTCTTAGAAAGTTTTTCTCCAAATCATTCACATTTAATATATTAATAATTCTAAAATGTTTGCTAATAGACTTATAAAATTTAAAAGTTCCTAAAAATCATTCACATTTAACATGTTAATAATTTTAATAATACTTGCCATTAAAATTATAAAGCCTATAGTTCTGCTCCTGAATAATCCATATTCATCATACTAATTATCATTTAAATGGAATGACAGTAGATACATTTTTAATAAAAATTACTCCACACTATATATTTTTTTAATTGTTATCATTCTGTTAAAGTCACATAAATTTAAAACAGGAAATGTTAATATCTTTTCCGAATAAAAGTCATTATTTTATCACTTCTAATTATTAAAAATAATAGAAAAAGTTATTTATCATTCAGCTTATGAAAATGAATAAATATAAATTCCTTATATATTAGCATTGTTCTGTAGGCAAAATGATTTGATATTCTGCAAAGCTTTTTAACTAAATACATTTTTATCTTCTGAAATAAATTATTTTCTTCCATTACCATAGGTTTTTAATCAGCTCCTGTAGTATACCATTTAGGATAGATTACTCTTCTATTCCATGGTTAAATTAATACCTAAACCTTTTAAGATATTTTACATTTTTTACAAGTTATTGTTACTACTTTTTAAAATCAAAAATAATAAAATTTAGGCTTAATATTTAAAAACAAAAGGAATACAGATTTATTCCTCTGAAAATTTTTTCACTTCATCTCCTTTCACATCTGTTCACCTATATTTATAGGAAAAGTTTACCAATACCTGATTGGTTAATTAAACTGGACACATGCTAAATTTACATATTAATTATTTTTGTTTAGTCTTTGAAAATAATTTTATAACTAAGATTATTTAATAATATATTTTTAAATTGTATTTTAATACAACATTTAAATGTATCTTTTAATAAAAAACACTATTTGTATCAACTTAAGTTTTGACACATAAAAATTTATCATTTATGTTATTCAGGATTCAAACTCAGACTTTCACATGACCCACTACTCTCAGTGCTATCTCATATTGCTGACCCACCTGATCACACACATGCTGAAAAGATAAATAATCACCAATATACATATTTCATGCTAAACCAGCAATCATCAGTTGGTCTAGATTACTATCCTCACACATATATATATAATCAGTGCTCAGCTTTATATTAAGATAGCCAATCTTCATACTTTAATGGACAGACTTCAAACTATTCCAACTCACAACTTTTCAGCCTTCAGTTTCATTGAAAATCTGATGATGGAACGTTCAAAGCCCTTGTTAGTGCCAAAGTTGTCATTCTACCCATGTTGACATATTAGTCATTCTGACCCCTCATGTACAGGAGAATAATCCATTTATACATACATATGCGAGGATGGGCAGACCTTTTACACACTATTTATATAAATTAATACATTGTACAGGCTTAAACCTGAATTTATATATATATATATGTAATATATGTGGGATTCGAACTCAGACTTTCACATGACCCACTACTCTCAGTGCTATCTCATATTGCTGACTTACCTGATCACACACATGCTGAAAAGATAAATAATCACCAATATATGTATTTCATGCTAAACCAGCAATCATCAGTTGAGGTTTAAGCCTGTACAATGTATTAATTTATATAAATAGTGTGTAAAAGGTCTGCCCATCCCTCACATATGTATGTATAAATGAATTTTTTTCCTGTGCATGAGGAGTCAGAATGACTAATATGTCAACATAGGTAGGATGTCAACCTTGGCACTAACAAGGGCTTTGAACATTCCATCATCAGATTTTCAATGAAATGAAAGGTTGAAAAGTTGTGAGTTGGAATAGTTTGAAGCCTGTCCATTAAAGTATGAAGATTGGCTATCTTAATATAAAGCTGAGCAATGATTATATATATGTGTGAGGATAGTAATCTAGACCAACTGATGATTACTGGTTTAGCATGAAATACATATATTGGTGATTATTTATCTTTTCAGCATGTGTGTGATCAGGTGGGTCAGCAATATGAGATAGCAGTGAGAGTAGTGGGTCATGTGAAAGTCTGAGTTTGGAATCCCACATATATTACACATATATAAATGCAGGTTTAAGCCTGTACAATGTATTCATTTATGTTATTATAATAATTAATTTTAGATACTTTTTATAAAAATGATACAGTTAAATAAAATGTAATATTTATGATTTACACAGGCTGCAAATCAAATTGAGACCAAGGAAGTAAAATATAATTAATTATTGCATGAATGTGTGTGCACACCTATCAATGCACACTTCATTTTTTATTTATTTTATCATTATTAATTAAATAATTTAAGATAATAAATAAATAGCATTTTTTAATTTCAGTTTTAATAATTACAAAAATATTAACTTTAAACATTATGACTACTGATTTAATACCATGTTATATGATTTTAATTATTGTTCACTTTTATCTTAAAATACATAACATTTTATATTCCAAATTTATTACTTAAATTAAATTATATTGTTTTAAAGTAAACTAACTGAATTTTAATACTACATAAATGATTATTTTAACCTATTCCATAAATTAACTAATAAGTTGTCAATAGATAATATATAAAATTTAAAATGTCTATGAAAATTGACTAATACTTACAATCATATAGTAATGTAGCAAAATGGAAAGACTATAATATGTATTCTATATATAGAAAAAACATACATATATTGAAGCTATGCATATATATATACAAATATATATATATATATATGCTGGCTTCACCATTCACTGTGGACTAACTAAGACCCTAAGTTCAACCGCAGTGAATGTATGTTTCTTTTTCAAACTAAATTTATCGTTTTCTCAAATAGTTGCCTAAATTAAAGAAGGAATTGTGTTAAAGAGAAAAGATTTAATAAAATAAAATATAGAAAGTTAAAATTATATTTGCAACTATTTTTAAAATATATTTGGTAGAATTTGATAAGATAAAAATTTTCTTAATTAAAGAGAATCCATTAAGAAAAGGAATTAATTAATAAAACATTTTTCTGAGTTAGATAAAATAAGAGATAACAGGAAAAATTTGAAACAACGGGCATGATTCACTACTAATTAGCAGATTAAAGACATAATGGAAAAAGGGTATAAATAAAGAACTTTTCTTTTGTTCTTGGTCTTATGCTTGCGAGTAACCAGTGCTGAAGGTCAGAGAGAAAATCTTAAGAATTTTGTTGGAAGAAATTTTGCTGAAAGATTGGACAATATAGCGTACTCTTGCTTGCTGTACTTACTTCAAGCTGCACCCTATTCTTTCAGCATATAAATAAAAAAAATCCAGAAATGTGTTGCTCTGCAAAAATGCAGGGGTAACCTCTTTGCCTTCGCTCTCCTGAGCCATTCCTGAGGCCGGAGTTCTAATTATGTAAGCTAGCCAGAGAACTAAAGTGTCTGCCCTGTATCCATGATTATCTGCCCTCAAACATGGAAAAACAAAGTTGAAGAACCGAGAAGACTTGTAGTAAACCTCTAATGAACTCATCTTGACCCACCCCATCTAGTTACCGGTAACATTACCATAAATTAACAAAAAAATCTCTTTGTACTTTACAAATTCACTCTAGCTAGAATGATGTTTTTCTATATATATATGGTTTTTTTTAAATCTATGTGTTCATATCTTGTCAAATTATATTTCATCAATTGCTTTCTTTTCTTTTCTTTTTATCGTAATGGGAGGGGTTATTATATATAATGGTGGCCATAGTTCTTATTAATTTAATTGAAAAATACTTCGTTTAACTTTCCGCCATTATACTCCCGTAATTAAGTTATTTATTTTATATAAATATTTATTTAGAAAGAAAAGGAAGCAAATCATAGAAAGTGCAAAACTCTATTTTAAAATCAAGATTTAAATTGCTAAATATTCTATTATAAAACTTTCCAAACTTTAACTTAGTTTTTTTTTTGTATATATATAAAAGAAAGATCCTTATCAAATGCCTGTATATTTTAGTCAATGAAGGGTTACAAATTTAATGTTATATTTTGAAGAGCATGAAATAAAACGTTCACATTTATATTTTAGTAATAAGAGAAAGTACATTTTGACAATATGTATTAAAAATTATTAAATAGCATTGACTCTGGGGTGTGTTGGTTAAACTTCAACTAAATCAATAAAATATCCACCCTCTTGTTTTAGTGATCTGAATTTTATAAAAGGGAAGTTACTATTTTTCTGCGGATTTTCAGTGATAGTTGAGCTTTCTTAATATATATATATTTTGCAGAGGGTTTCTTTTTTAAATTTAAAGGTCGTTGACCGTATTTATATGGCATCGTGCCTCGGGTGATCTACTGGGCCGCTCAGCATATATGACAGTGCTTCTTTTGCCAAGTTTGCTTAGGTTAACATACCTACATTCGGACCTTTTGAAAAATAAATAAATTGTTCTGGATCTCATGTCGATATCAGTCCCTTCAATGTACGTAACTGGACATAAGCAACAAAAACTTCGATCCTGAATCTGGGTCACGCATTTAGCGAACGGATTCCATTTTTTTTGTCTAACCTAGTTTAGAGATGGAGAGCTATCCAGTATTGTGTTAACCTCTTGGTAACTGTTATGTCTCGAGCCTCACAGCCCACTATATGCTCTCGCCTTTGTGCATAGTCTTGTATATTTATATTTATTAGGAAATCTTTCTCAAAATCTCATAGAAATGTTTCAATTATGGCTGGAAATTCCTGCTGGGGTCACTTTATCATTCTTCTTAAATTATAAGTAGGGTTGTGATTTAAACCTGTCCAAAGTGTTTAGTTGAGTTTGATTACCTATTTATTTCTATGTTCTCCAACCACAGAGTTAATGAATCATGTCTCTCTCTCTTGATTTCTTTTACGTAACACTTCCATTGGCTGGAATATTTTAAAGAAGAAATTATAATGTAAAATTTTGTCTGTTCTTATCATTACGATCAATGGATCTTTCATATATGTCTATCCGGTTGCAGTGAAAATAGCCTGCGACACTATCAATGAAGCATTGTATGAATTATTTTAATGTCAATAATAAAAATTTCTGTTATCTTTCATTCACTATAAATAAAACCACTTAGTATTGTTTTTCTTTTGTGACATACAAATGTACATCTGATCATTATATATGTAAAAATTCCTTTTCGTGGTCTCTTCTCTCCCTGACCACCGGGCATACATTAAGATTAAATTCTAGTGAGGTTTGAGGAGTAAGTCGCTTAGTAGCAATCTAAAGGAGTAGATGAGGTTCGAACCCCTTCTATCTGCATCTCTAGGTTAGGTTAAAGCAGCTCTACTTTTCTTACTGTTACAATATATAAATAAATATTAAAAATACTATGCTTTTGCAAGTCCATGAACAATAAATATTTGATTGCAATCAAAACTTATCAACAAACATGAGCTATTATTTGAAGTGAACAATGTATGAAAAGAGGACTTGGAACAAAATGTAGTGGATATCACAGCTCCTTTCTACATTTGTGTTTCTTAGCAATGAAAAGTGGCTCAAGAGAAGAAGTATTTTATAGTTTTTCTCTGAAGAAATAGCCAGGAATAAATATATTAATAAAATTTTAAATAAAGTTGTTGACTGGTGAAAAGAAAATAAATTCACAATTTTTTTTAATGATTCAAGTAAGTAAATATGAAAATGTAAATTCTGATCTCTAACTATGTATCTAAATATTGAGCAAATTGATATTTTTATTTTATTTTTACTTGAATCATTTGAAGAAATTGATAATTTACTTTAATATAATGTAAATTGTAATAGAAAATGCTAAAGAAAAAAGTGATGATAATGAAATTGGGGCACTAAAACATTTATCTAGGTCTGTTGAGTTTATAATAATGTTATTTTTGGTGAAATAAATAGTGACAAGATTTAAATTGTTTAGAATTCAATAACAAAATATGTTAACAATTTAATTCTCTTTACAAAATACAAATTAATTAACATATAGAATAAAAATAATAATATACTTATTAAGTCTTACTAATGAAATTTATTATTTTAGAAGAAATTACAGACTCAATGCTCAATTATAATACATGTAGCTAGATCTTAATTTAATATAAGCCATCTCAAAAGTAATTTACATTCACTATATAATATTATTTTTAGTTAATGCTAATAATTATTGTTAGAAGAATAGATTATTAGATAACAACTTTCATTTATTCTTTTTTGAGTACATTTGTAATTTTAAAATTGAAGTGCTTTTTTGTTTAATAAATACTATGTCATCATAATATATAAAATTTTATATTTCCAAAAGATTTCCATGATAACAAATACTTAATAATAAAGTTTACTGTATTATTTTCTTCTTTTAATATTTATCTAAAAAAACATTTTTATATTTAGTAAATTTAATTCCCTACTTAAAACTTTACTTATTCATTATCATATCTTCACCCATAATATTCTTTTATTATTTACATTTATAAATTGGTATTTTTTCATCAATTTATTAAATTCATATATGTATGTCATCTTATCTTGGAACATCTTTAAAACTTTGCAATCCTACATTCAACTCTATTCTGCAAAGTTCATCTTTGAGTTCTTTATTGTTTATTACTTATATAAATCTGCTTCTTTTATTTTATTAAATATGAGGATAAAAATAGATGTGTTTAACATAAAAAGATTAAACTTTGTGGCAAAGGCTTTCCAATTAACAAAATGGCTTGATATTACTCAGTCTCATTTGCTCAGTTTATTGAAGACAAAATATATATAACAGTTCACTTATAGATTCATTTGATTATCAACACAATCATGGTTTTCCATTTTCCCCAAAACATTCAGTACTTCCTTAGCAGGCAGGATGCAATTATTAGTAGAACATGACCATTTAAATCTTTCAAAATATTATACATTGATGTTCATATATTATTACACTAAATCATCAACCTGTTTGCATATATCCTCCAGGACCAATAATAATTAATAAAATAAAATTAACATTAAACTACATTTTTTTATCTTCATCTTATCCATGCCTACTTCTAGGGGATTTCAAGGACTTATGAGTAGTTTGTAAAAAAAAATAGCCACACAGACTAATGAGTGGGAAAAAGTTTTTTTTTTTTTTTACTAAATAAGAGTTTTATTTATCAATGATAGTCATTGTTCACTGATTGTCTTATTATTTATTTATTGTGCCACATGATTAATCTTTTTTTTTTTCAAAAATTCACTACTATCAGATCAGCTAGCACCACTTATGATCTTAAACTTTGACCTATCCTATCGAAAACAATTATCCACTAGTAAAACAGTATGAATGTTACTTTCTAGTTGTATTAAAGAATTTATTTTTTAGGAAATATATATAACAATCTTTAAAATGCAGAAGCTGAACATTGACCCTCCAGAAGCGTGGATTGTATTTCTTAACATATTTTTTCATACAATTAACAGGATTACATGATCTTCTCCCCCATCTAATAAATTTCTTGTGATTACTTATACATTGGTTAACTTTTCTTAGATGAATTTTGAATAATTGTAAGTGCTAGAAACACTAAATAAGAAAAGCTTAAGTGTAAAAGTTTATTATAATTTTATGCTAAGCTGCTTTTGTTATCTTGGTGTTGATATCACATTCATAGAAATGACAGATAGACAGGATGATGTAAATTTATGTAAATATATACAAATGATTTAAATGTCCCACTTTTTAAAGAGGGGGAAGCAGGTTTATGAGCGATGTACTTTCTCTCTTATTTTTTGCTTAGAATCATTTCCCTCGATGTATACACACTGGATGATATAAGTTTGAATATATGGCTAAATTTATTTTGGTACTTCAGAATTGTGGATTTTTGGTCAGAATTACTCTTAGCCCATCTGTAAAGGTATTAATGTTGGGACAATCTTTTTGTGAGGCTGACACATCACTAATAATCCGAATTTGATAAATAAAAAAGAATCTTGTTTCCCCTCCTCTAAAAGTGGCCCCTTTTAACTTATTTGTGTATATTTACATAAATTTTCATTTTACTTATACCTACCACACTCCTATCCACCAGTCATTACTATGAATATGATATCAAAACCAAGATATCAAAAGCAGTTTAACATAAGATTATAATAAACTTTTACACTTAAGCTTTTCTTATTTAGTGTTGCTTATAATTTAATTATAAATTGCTAGTACTAATTGATGAATTACACAAAAGGATAATCCACATTATATCAGCCACTGATGATTACTTAAGAATTGTTGTATTCACAAATGTTTATTCTTCTGCATTCAAAACTCTAAAAATACCTTTCAATAAAAAAGGACTATATCTTAATAACCCATATACATGTTCAAGATAATATATCCAATGGGCTTAGGATGAAGTGCTTAACCCTATGTATTTTCACTCTTTCAAAGAAATGAAAAATTTCATTCAGAGCCATGAATTTTGGAATCCCAGAAGATGGATATTGTTTATTTCATATAAGTTTATTAAGAAAATGGCTACTATTCCTAAGTCATATGACTACTTTCCTGCTAAGTATCTTTAAAATCTGGCAAATTATTTATCAAGAGAATTATATCACTTTGAAGATTTATATTCCAAATTGTTAGTTCCTTTTCACTAAAAATTCTAACATTAAAGACATGCAACCTTTATATATGAGTTTTCTTGGGATTAATATTCTTGAACCTGTGATCAAAGGTCAAATTAACCATACTTTTTGCCAAGATCATCTACAGGACAGGCTTCATTTATATTCAAAACAAGTTGACAATATTAGAAGCATACGGATCATAGTTCAATGACTGTCCAATTAAACATTAAAGCTGCTTTTGATGCAGCTTCAATTGAAAAATATTAATATATTAATGGAAATAAAATACTAGTTTTCTACTTCACCTTTGAGTAGTAAGGATAAATTGATATCTATGTGCATGACTTTTATGGGGTAAAAAAGAACCTCCATTAGCATTCAGAAATTTCAGAGGCCCAGGAAGTTCAATGGCATGTTACTACACTCCATCCTGGCCTTTTTTTTCCAAAAGGCTCATAGTCTAATATGCAACCACACAGAAAAATATGGATACAACCAAATAATTGATCCAGTTCCTCCAACTGATAAGCCTCCATCAAAAACCAGGCTGGATTGACTCAATAATAGAACAAGTACAAAAATACATGAAAACAACAAAGGAATGCTTTGAAAAGTAATGCAACATATGGGAGATATATGACCTGCTTAACCCAAACAAAAAAATTGTGGACTCAAAACTTGGATTTGCAAACAAAAAAATCACTTCATGTTTCAAATATTGGAACATGGAGCTGAAATACATAGACCTATTAATTAAAATAAACATGGACACAATGCTATCAAATGTGTTCTTATACTACAAGAGACAGATTACTAAAATTGATCCAATATGTAACAACTGTCAAAGACAAGAAGAATCATTTGATCATATAATACTCACTTGCACAGGATTAGGTAACATAAAAATATATTTGAAAACTCTAAAACAGACTATTACCAGATCATGTCTCTAAAAAACTTTAAAATTCCAACCAATAGCAGTAATCAGACTGTCCATCTATATAACATATGCGATCTGGATGATTAGATGTATGAAGATGTTTACAATACTGCACCTAGATGAAGACTCATACTTCATTCAAAAGTTATTAAAAATGGAAAAAAGATATGAAATGCTTGCTACAAAGGCTAGATACAAAAATATGTGGAATTTATTCCACATTCCACAACTGCCTAAGAAACCTATCACAAAGCCCATTCTCATGGACTGATAAAACAAGTCATTACAAAGGAGAAATAAGACATGCCACTGAGTTAAACCACTGCATACATTCAAGTTAACACAGATTCAAGTGACTAATACACATTAATTGTGGGTCAAAAATGAATGCTTCCATCCTCAATAAAACAATGTAATAATAATGCCATAAATTCCTTAAAAATCTAAATTCATATCTAGATGAATACTCTATGTTATTGCTAGTTTTTTAATTAATAGGGGAATATGTTTAACAATGAATAAAAAATATTCACCTTTTTTTGAACAATCATTGTTCCAATCTATAAGGTTCTTCATTATTTGCCTTTCTCTTCACTATATATATATATATATATATATATAAACAAAAAAAGTCTTTATATAAATCCAATATATAATATATATATATATATATATATATAAACAAAAAAATAAAGACTTATAAATCCAATAAATAATATAATATTTCAACCAGAGGACTGGTTTTCATCAGAAAGAAAAAAAATACACAGTAAAATGGCGATAATCAAAAATTACAGATTTGGTAAAAGATTAAAAATTTAACAAAACCCCCCTGATTGGTCACAAAATCTAACACAGAATATCTACCCAATCAATGACAAAATTCAAACAAAAAAAAAAAAAAACTACATTCCCTCCTAATCAAGCTTAAATTCTATTTAAATTAAAATAAATATAAAAATAAAAATAAAAAATCCAAAATTAAAAATTAAAATATACATATGTGCATACATAGAAAAATTAAACTATGCTCACACACAAAAAATAGCTGTGCTCACATTAATATTCATTAAAAACTAAAATACTTATACATTTTAAAAATTATAGTTAGTGCAAAGTACAATAATTTATAACTAATTATTTATCTATAAACCAATTAAACACAGATATTAAACATCCATGTAACCAATCTTTACATAAAAAAACCTCATATAAGAAAATTTTCACATAAAAAACACACATATAGAAATCATTTAGGAGACCAGGTAACCCAGAGATGTAATAGTTCCAGTGTTCAAATTCAATCCATGCGGTTCTAAGGTCTTGAATTTAAAAATAAAAAAACTCTCCTTTTGTTTCCTCTCCCTTGTAGAAGAAAAACCTTCCTGAAGAATCACTACTTTTAAATCATCAATTGAATGATTCGGTAAGTTAAAATGTTTTGAAACCGGTCTATCTTTATTCTTATGCAAAATGTCAAATCTATGATTAGTCATTCTGACATGTAAACTATTTGCTGACTCACCTATATACTGGTTTAAACATCTACTACACTCTATCAAATATATCAAATTAGGGAAAGAACACTTTTACATGTAACATAATTAGGAATATACCATTTGAAATTACAATTCTTAGTACTAAAGACCACTTTTGTCACAACAATATGTTTACATGTAAAACATCTTTTATCTTTACATGGAGAACATCCTTTTTCCTGTACAGAACTACTAATAAAATTTGTTTTGACAAGTATATCTCTAAGTGATCTATGTTTTCGATATACAGCCTTAGGTGGATCAGAAAAAATAGATTTTAGATAATCTGTGGACTGTAATATGTTAAAATGTTTTGCCAATATCCGGTTAATATTAGGTAAATCTCTATTAAAAGTAAGAACCAATGGTGGAACATCTAATTGTTTTTTACTCTTTTCAGATAAAAGAAGTTTCTTTCTATCAATTAAAGAAGATCTCCTTACTGCATTATCCAACAATGTCTTAGGATACCTCATATTGAGCAATCTATTATATAAAATACTATTATTTTGTTGAAGAAATTTCTCATCATTACAAATCCTCTTCATCCTTAAAAATTGACTATAAGGAATATTAGCCTTTAAATGTTTAGGATGGTTACTATAAAAATGTAGATAGCGGTTATTATCAGTTGGTTTCCTATATACAGTAGTAGTAAGAACTCTATTAGTGTAAATAACTTCAACATCAAGAAAATGAGCAATTGATTTTGAAAAATTCATTGTGAAATTAATATGTTTATTAAAATTATTTAAATAACTTAAAAAATTATGAAGTTCAACTTCACTATGTGGCCATATCATGAAAATGTCATCTATATATCTAAGCCAAGTGTGAGGTTTCAGCTTAGCATTATCAAGTATAGAGGACTCCAGTTTTGACATAAAAATATTCGCATAACTTGGTGCCATCTTTGTACCCATTGCAGTACCTTGTTTCTGTAAATAGTATCTAGAATCAAAAGTAAAAAAATTATTTCTTAAAACCAAATATATTAATTCAACCATAGTAGTAATAAAATCATGATCATACTCTCTATCTTGTAAAGCACATTTAATAGCCTCAACTCCATCATCATGAGGTATATTTGTGTATAATGATACAATATCCAAAGTAACCAAAAAACAATCAACTGGTAATTCAGATTTAATATTTTCTAACACACAAAGAAAATGAGTAGTATCTTTAACATAAGAATTAAATGATGGTGGAATAAATTTAATAATATTATCAACATATGCTGAAATATTTTCTGTAGGACTACCAATACTAGCTACAATAGGTCTGCCTGGACAACCAGGTTTATGAATCTTTGGCAAAATATAAAAACTACTAGGATGAATTTTGGTTGGTACTAAAAAGTTATATACATTATTATTTATAAGACCCCTAGCTCTCATATCTTTTAAACTAAAAAGTATACCCTTGAATAATGAATTAATAGTGGTTAGTGAAATAGGCTCATAAAAAATTTTATCATCTAAAAGCTCCAGAGCTTTTTTAACATAATCATCTTTATTCATAATTACTATTGATCCACCTTTGTCAGCTGGTTTTATAATAATATCCTGTCTTTTCACTAAATTACGTAATGCATTCATCTCTCTCAATGTTAAATTACTCTTATACTTACTATGTTGTTTAAGTCTAATTTCATTAATAATATCCTGATATACATTATCAATGTACGTATCTAATAACACATTCCTTTGATGTGGTGGTGTCCAATCAGATCGTAATTTTCCAATAGTATCACATTCTTGGTTTCCAAAAAATTCTCTTAATCTAAGTCTTCTTGAAAAATTATCTAAATCCTGATGAATTTTAAATTCATTTTTTTGATAAAATGACTGAACTGTAGGGCAAAAAGATAAACCTTTATTTAACAGTGAACATTCTGCCTCACTAAGATTAATGTTAGTTAGATTAATCACATTGTTTTCCTTATTAGTTAAACATAAAAAGTCATTGCTATAAATATTTGGGTTAGATTTATTAGTATTTTTATTTCCAGAAACTAAAATATTGTTAGTGCATTCAGAATCTGTAACTCTATGAACCAATGCTAAACCAGCATCACTATTAAGAACAGATGGTAACATTTCAGCACAATCTAATGAATGTGAAGATGATACAAATGATTGATCAGTATCAATTGGAATCATATCCGATGTAGAAATATCTGACACAGTATGATTATCAGAAGTCATACAATTAATTAGTGTTTGTGACTGATTAGTAACTAATTCAAATCTTGGCTCATTACCCATAACTTTGAACCAATGATATATTTTATTATGAAATTTCTTCACCAATAACTTCTCTCTCAAAAAAACCCATTCCTGTAATTCCTTCTGTTCATCTATATTCATTAAATTACAACTACCAAAATGTATAATTTCTTTTTCAATTAATTTAAGTTTTACCAAAAATGCATCTTTCAAAATATGTATTAATGCAACAGATGCTTCTCTTATTGTATTATCCCATTTAATTGCATGTTCCCTAGGAAATTGGTCTATGTTAGCAATAATTTTTATTCTGAGGCCTTTAGGAATTATGTTATTGTTAATAAAATATGCAAAATTACTAATATGTTGTCTATATCTAACTAATTTATCATATAATTTCCTAAGTTTAAGAAACGATGTACTATGTAATGTTTGTCAATTACTTATAACCTGCTTATTATTTAGACGTCTAGAAAAACGTTTAGGGATTGCCCCTGTATTAATTAATGTTAGACCCTGTAAATGTTGTTTACTAGAATAATCCCTATTAATATCAAACTCTGTATCTATGCTAGATATTGTATTAAAATCAGTGCCAATTATCAATCCATTATCTATTTGGTTAACTACACCCACCTCTAAATTACCCAGATCTCCTTTACCACCATCTATATGTTGATCTGAAGCAGCAAAACCATCAATCTGTTGAACATCAGAAATAGTCATTGTTAAAAAGTTCTTCTGTTTGGAAATGTTACAAATTATATCATCCAATGAAAGGTCTAAAGAATCATCTTTACGTTGAGTATGATCTTCTTTAAAAACTTTTGGAGATCTATCCCGTAATGATTCCTCCAAAACGTTCCCTGGCAAGCAAGATTGTTCAACATCTATTGGGATCCCATTAGTATCACGCGGTATAATAATTTGCGATTCCTGACAATTACATATTTCAGTCTTTGTCCCCATTTCACATGTCAACACAGCTTCCATTTGAGTTCCAACATTAGCAAAACTATATTCCCTCGCACTCAACACTGAATTTACTTTATAAACTCTGTTACATCCCATCAAGGACATTATGTATTTAAAACCGTCCGCTAAACATCTAGCTCCATACATGTTCAAATGACGGCCATCACGGGCTAAAAATCTAAAAAGATTCTCTCTTTTTATAAAATCCGTATGCTGTAAGAAAAATACATTATGATGCGTATAACTTAAAAAATGACAATGTCTATTAAATGCAAATATTTTTTCATTAATAATTCTCAATTTAATCCGATCCATTGGGTAGTATTTATTCTGCAATTGTGGTAAAACTTGAGAAATTATAATTGTAATCTCCGGTGAATAAGTACGTATATGTCGAATCAATTTCAAAATCTGCACATATTCGTTATTTCTAAACGAAAAAATATTGTTAGATCCAAGATGAACGAACAAAAACTTAATGTTATGCTTATTAATTAATTTGTTAAAAAGATCAATACCGTCCACCATTGAAAATAATTGAAAAGGTTATATCTGGAATATACATATTTGGCTTGAAAGCAATATGTTCTACTTGACATTTATGGACAATAACCAATATTTTAGCAAATAAAAAATAATTATCCCTGCTATTACAAATGCTAGCAGACTATTCTTAGGAGAATAAACTGAAATTTAGTATTGATAAACTATGTGCCAGGAAAATCGTCAATGGACACCCTTATCAAAATTTATTCTTAGGTTTTCCATTCCATCCAATCTGTGTTGCAATGTCAGCAAAAATACATTGCATATTCAAAAGTAAAATTGAAAATAGGACAAACTCTTGCTTGAATAATATCATTCTGTTTCTTCAAAAGGTTTATTATTCAATCAAATTTTAATAACGAGAATAACATATTATACTCCAATTATTATATTTGTAAAAATCTTAATCATATTTATTTATTTTTATTTCAAGTATGAACTTCAATACCCATTAATACAGGATAGAATAAAAACTTCATTTAATTAATATTTTTAAGATAAAAAAGCCTAAACCATATCTCATTTATAATCAATCTATTCCGTCATATGTAAAACCAACCTCAAAATTTCCCCAACTGATACACTATCTGTAAAAGGCTCTTGGAAAAACTTGGATTTTTTTTTATTATCTATTACTAAATTTTATTTTTATCTTTCATTGAATAAATATCTATAAATTGGGAAATGCATTCAACTCCTATATCCACCTTCAATAAATGCTGCTGAAAATTTAATGTTAGATCTAAACAATCGTCAACTCATTAGGAAATTTAGATTTTGGAAGCTAGGACCAAAATATCTTAATTTAATTAAGCTACATCTGGAATGTTATTTTATAGATATAGAAGGCAATACATGAAAGTAGATGTCTTTTACAGATATTTTTGTAGGAATTGTTCTTATCTTGACAATATTCAAATAGCTATTCCCAAGTTGTTTAATAATCACAATATCATCATTATATATTTATTAGAAATATACACAAATGATATATTTGCAGAAATATGGGAAGACATATTTATTTAATCTATATCTTTCCCCGGAAGGCCCAAGCACTTTTTGGATTAAATTGGAAAATATTAAAGAAAGAAGTAAAAAAAATTCACACCTCTTAATAATTTTCAAGATATTTGGTCAATAATGAAAAGGAATCTTGAGATTTTTCATGAAGAGAAAGATATGTTTTGGCCAGAGAGTTTGTTATATTTTTGACAAATGTGAGGATGGTGTTCTTAATAAATATTCTGATAGCAGTTATACATTAATAAATGAGAAATCCAAAAAAAAAATATGAGGAAAGCAATAAAAAGAAAGAAAGCATTATTATCAAAGAGTATACTCCATGTGGATAAGTAATTAATGTTAAACTAAAGTTTATAGAGTGCTTTATAATCTTCCAGAATTGAAATACATAAAGTGAGATACTTCTTAGAGGGAAGAAAAATGACAAGAATCATCCATGTACAATATATGTTTGAATGGTTTACTAATCAAAGGTACATATATACTAGGCAGTTTTTTTCTATTTTTAGAAACAGCAGATTTATATTAGTAATAACAATTAAGCCCTCAAAGGTGAATTATTTTGCCATTAAATGTGATGAAAATTTCTCTATTCATTAGAAAATTTACAAGAATTTATAGAAAGAGAACATGAATGTGATGCAATTGTAATAGTTTAATGAGAGTACCAATAGTGACAAAATCAAGGGACGATGAAGTATCTATTTGTACTACTATGAGACCAGCTGTTATAGTGGCTTTAATTTGAGTGGTAGCAATTGTAAGAAGAGTGATATCATCAGTGGTGGAAGCATCTTTCTTTGCAAAGAAGTAGTCTGAAATGGAAAGCAGAATAATAACTGTATCTTAATCTTAATGGTGGATTCAATGATTTGTCTAAAGATAGAATGATGGTTATTAAAAGGAGAGGGGAGAGTATTTTGCTTGAGAAGTTTAACTAAGGAAACTGGATACTGCCTACTGATATGATAAATTTACTTTAAAATAAAGTCAAGTACATAATGGTTGTGTGTAAAATCTGATATGCAAGAAAAAGTATTTAGGAACTGCATGGGGACCAGGATGAATTCTATCGGGTAAAGATTTTAGCTTAACAAGAATGTCAGACTTTGTAATTTTATAACTTTCATGACTTTCATCAAAAGCTAATACTGGGAGCTCAGAACAGCTGAATGTTTGCAACTTAGATTTAAAGTAATGAAAAATAAAAGGCTATATATTTTTAACTTCTGTGTAGAAATACTTATCTACAAGAATTGAAAAATGGACAGTTTCTCTATGTTTTATCAGACAGGGCCAAGTGGATGTACCTTTTTGACAAGTTATAAAATTGAGCCAAAAAGATTTTGGCTTTTTAGTAGAAAAGTATTCAGTCAAAATAAATTTAGTATGCTTATATAGCTGCTTAAATAATATAAATGAAGAGACCAAAGCAAAGTTACAAGAAGTGACTTTTAATTAACTAAAGATGTATGTGATTTGGGTTTACTTGGGTAATGTCCAATGACTGATTGCAAATATTTATTGTTTAAATTACTTTAGAGCTTATCAGAAAGAAGAGAAGCTCCAATTCAATCCCAGGTAGATGAAACCAACAAACTGTAACCTTCTTTAAATCAAAATTACTTTTAATCAGGATCAAAAACACCAAGCAACTTAGCTAAACAAATTCCACCTAATGGCTCCATATATTGTTGACTTAGTTAACTTAATGATGGTGTTCAGCAATATGTACACTTTAAGGTTTTATTTTTAGATGTTATAATGGCACTGCAATTGCTACTTTTCTATGTTGATTTAAAGCATACATATAACTTATATTATGGTGTGCAACAGTCTGTAGATATTTTGTTCTATAAAGTATCCATTTTAATGTATTAATTTTTTAAAAAATCTTAAATATGTCAGCATTATAAAAACCTACACACACCTTTGATTGACAGCTCCTTCTATTATTATGATAAAGCTATGAGGGAGGTGGCTTAGAAATAAGATTTGTGATTGGCTGATGCTTTAGATCCTTTTGCCCTGGGGTTAAATATGACAAAAATATGATTTTCAGTAATTGTTAATGATCATGAAACAATATTTTTGTACTAAACCAAAAACTATGTCACTAGTATGGGATTGTCTTTGAAAACATTAAGACCACTCTTAGGAAATTTGTTATAAGAACCAGAAGCTTTCATTATATTCTAGAATAAAATTGCTTTTATAAAAACTAAGTTAAATATTTAATAACAAAAATATATTAACTTTTAGAATTTCTTTGCTTTTTGGTGGTAACTAATTGTAAATATAACATTTTCTTAATAACATAAAATTCTAATATCTAATATTTTGTTGTTCTAACTTTTTCAATGGGTACCATGCAGCCAATGACTTCATGCTTCTTTGTTATTGGTATGGATTCCATTTAGATATTTATTTTCATATACTTTAGTTATTAAATATTAATATTTTTACACATTTAATATTTATTTTCATATACTTTAGTTATTAAATATTAATATTTTTACACATAAGTACTTGAAGACTTAAGGCTACATTAAAATTAAAAGTATTAATATAATATATACAAAAGAAGATTGGATTGTTAAAATAAAAGTACACAATATAGTTTGTTGATTGGAATAGTCACTAGGTGCTATTCAAAGTATGATATATGGATATAGTTGGTGAATGTGTAAAAATTGATTTATATAAAACAATCTATATTATTATTTATTTACATTATTCTAATCATGGAGCTATTAAATTGTACCTGATTCTGATTACATATTTTTTTATTTAAACTACCCATCAAAATATTTTTTTTTATTTAAGAAATCGATCTGGAGAAAATTTTAATTAGGTGCTTATATCAGGAAGACAAAATAATGCTTTATTTATTTATTTACATCTTCCATGCAGTTTGAAATATACAATATAGGCAGATAATCTAAATATAATACATATGAAATAAAGCTAAAGTGATGAGAGAGGAAAAATGTATTTTTTCTATGTACTTCTTGAGTTCAGTTTTATTGCAGAATAACAACTGTTGTGGATCATAAATATTTAGATAATAAATTTTTGTGAATAAATCAAATTAAGTGTCTTTTGAATTTGTTTGTTTTTAAGAGAATTTGGCTTTTAGTTATAGGTAAATTATTTGTGTTATATTCTGTTGCTATAATAAATGCTCAAATACAACCACAACTAATCATAAATTCATATTTTAAATCAAATAATTTTCATTGTGTTCCTTATAACTTTTTATTTTTTTAATTATATATTGTAAAAGAACTTCACTTGAAGACATATAAATTTAATTTTAAATAAGTATCACACATATGTAAGTCATTAAATATTTCTGTCATAAGTTAATATATATACCCTTAATGATATATGCATTTCTATTTTATACTTTTAATATATATATATTATATTTAGTATGTAATCATAATGATATATGAATAACAAATCAGTAAGTTTTCTATTTAAATTGATAAAATTTATTATTATTTGAATACAACTGTTTGTTTTTAAATGCTAAAGAAAACATTCACAACCATTTAAAATTTTTTACAATTGTTTTAAATAATGCAAGTTTTTTAGTTTATCTTTTTTTATAAAAAAAACAATTGTTAAAAAACAGGAACAATATTAAATAGAAAATCTAATTGCTGCTTTATAATACATATATAATTATGTATGCATACTAAATATGATTGTCTAAATGTTCATTGGTTTTAATGACCAAATATGATATATCCATTAAGAGTTTAAAATGGTTTAAAAAATGTTATTAAATTGAAAGAAAAAAAATGAAACTATTTTATTGTGTGATCATTATTTAAAAGAAGTGAAAAATTTAACATTAATTGTTAATTGTAAAAAATTTGAAATTATTGAATATTTTTATATTTTCCCCACCCTCTGTTTCTTCTCTGTCAAACTAATTGACATACTGAAAACTTAAATGTTCCAAATGGATTGGGGTGATATAACTTTGTTATATATCAGTTTTCAAGCAATTCTTTTAAATTTAAACATATCAAACCTCAATTTTAAAATTTCATTCTAATTTGAAAAAGATCAAATGTTAACAAACAAACAGATTTTCAAAAATCAATAAAAGCATTTAAAACCTCTTCAAAATTCAAAAATTTTATATTCAAGAAGCCTTTTTTTTTCTGAGCATCGTACATGATTATATATATATTGATAAAATTTATTCAGTTTATATTGAAAGCACATACATTTTTTTCACTCTTTATTATCCTTCACAAATTTGATATAGAGTATTTTATGTAATAAATTATTTTCTAGTATTAATCTTAGAAATTTTACAAAATTTTAAAACATATTTAAAGATAATACTGCTTTAAAAATAAAAAATAAAAGAAATTGATATTCTTGTTAGACTAGTCTACTATGTTTGTAATAAGAGAAAAAAGTTATTGAAAAAAAAATCATCCAGCATATTGTATTTCAAAAATAGAAATATAGTACCTATTTTTTTATTATTATTCTTGTTTCAGTGAATGCATGAGTAAACACACACTTGATAAAATATATAGCTGAAACATACAGGCTTATTATATATCTGGGTCTATTTATGTAATATATAGAGTATATGAGCATACTTTCACATGACTCACCACTTTCCACACTATCTCATAACACTGATACACTTGAACCCATATATGTTGAAAAGATAAATATATATGTAAATGTGTATCCCTCAGTTTTTCAATAATAATTACATTATTTAGAATTTTGTTTATATATATAAGTACAAAAAGTTTGTGCTATAATATATAAGTGTGTGTATGTTGAAAAGTACTGCACACTTGCAATTTATAAACAGTATGCATTCTATTCTTTATCTTTAATAATATATATTTATTTATCATGCAAACTTTTACATATAATCAATCATTAAACAATGTCTAGTGCCTCTCATTCTATTGAGAGTTGTAATTATGAATAAGATGATCAATGAAGGCCAGAGTATATTAGTTCAGGAGTGCAGTGTTCAAGTATGATCATGTGTCTTCGATCATTTTTTTTATTTTTATGAATAGCCTTTGTCTCTTTTTATTTTTATTTTTTCCAAGCTGTTACAAAACAATTGAACTGCTTCTGATTTTCCAATAACTATCTTACATCTGGTTTTCCATAATGAGAATACAGTGAAGATTGCAATTCTGATCAGTCCAAAAATTTTGTAATTTATACAGTCTCATATTGAGGCGATACAATTTATTCCCATTTGGGAGTGGTCGCTTACCAACAAAAGATGAGAGATTATATGCTATATACATCGAATGTTAAGGGACATACTACAAATTATAGTATAGTTTGTGGCACATGTGCTTATAAAATGTATTTATATTGCCTATTAGATAATAAAAGTATGATATTACAATTAGTATATGTAATCTTATTAAGAATAAAAGAGGCACATATAAAAAAAATAATGTTAATACAGATAATGTAGCATTTAAAAAAAGTTACTTATTGATATTTTTAATATCATTATATTGTGCAGCTTAAAAAGGAAGTGATGATCTATAATTTTAGAACATTTTGAGTAGTAATTAATTGTAATATGGCCATTTCATATTTGAAGAACATTATATTTTTAGCATCAATTATATATAAACTTGTATATAATAAACCTGTTACTTCTCAGGTTATGTAAATAAACAAATGCTGTGAAATTTTGTAAGTATATTATCATAACAATTTTTTTTTACATAAAAAAGATGATTACATGATGTTTTAGAGGTTATATTATATGTAGCTGAAAATTTATAATTGATTAAGAACTTATTGCCTTAACTTTCTAAAGGCTCCAAATTTATTAAATAAATGAAACCTTTGATCATCATTTTAAAATAAAGCACACATAGAAATCTATGTTGAGATTAAAAATAAATTTATATAATGATTAGATTTTAGGAATATTTGGAATGTTTGTATAACAGTAAAGTAAATCAAGAGAAAGGACTCTATTTGTTAAAAATATTTCATTTTTGAAACCAAAATAATTTTCAAAAATTTGATTAATAAAAAAAGAGTAATTAAAAAGTAATCAATGTTTATCCTAATAAGTATAACTTGGAAACAATTTTTTAATCATAAAACTGATTTATTTAAAAATATATAAATACATTGTTTTTTAATATCAATTCCAAAAATATATATGCTAGAATCAAATAGGATTCTACATATACATTTTTAGAATTGTTGTAGAACAAGAACTATTTTAAAACCATCAAAACAGTCTTATAAATCAAAAAGCATAGTTTGAAATCGATGAGATAGCAATCACAATTATTTATTTATTAATTTATAAATGAATGAATAAATAAATAAACATCACATGATCACTATTTCCTATGCTTGCTTTTAACCGTTATTAAAACAGGCAAAACTCTCTATACATATTGCCACTCAGTGCAAACCAGAGTAATCAATGGATGCTAGAAGGCTTGTGCATAAAATCCCCATCTAGTGCATATTCATCCAATATCTCTAGACTAGTTTCTGGCTTGGAGATCCTAAGATCTAGGTGCAGTGCTCTCAGATCCAAGGCTCTTCATTGATGTAGTCGACAAGCCAGAAACTAGTCTGGGGATATTGGATGAGTAAGCACTAGATGGGGATTTTATGCACAAGCCTTCTGGCATCCATTGATTACCATGGCTTGCACTGAGTGGCAATACATATAGAGAGTTTTGCCTGTTTAATAAATAAATAAGTATTCATTTTTTGTTTTGTTAAGAAATATATAAAAATTCTAAAATATTTGGTAATTTAACCATGAAATATCTGAAATATTGGGTTTCTTAATATAATTATTTATATCTGCAAATAAAAATTTACTTTTCTGGTACTAAATTACATCTTTGAAGCTATTTTGCCTGTCTCTGCAGATGTCAAATGCGGTTGCTAGTAAAATGTTGAAATTTAAAAAATTTGGAAAACTTAAGAGTAATTAAAATGATTTATTTATAATTGAATAAATAAATTATATATAAGTAAATATTTATTTGTTTTAACATATATAATTTCAGAACAAATTTTAATTTATGCCATTTAAAAAGATTGTCTAAGTTATTTAGATAGCTGTTTCTAAATTGGTTGGTAAAACTATTATAGTTATACCTAAGATTAATTTAGAAAAATGTGCTCTCTCTAATGGATTTGCTCAGAGATATATTTGCATATAAATTTGTACTTGTTTCACAAACTATAATTAATTTATAAGATACATGTACATTTGAACACCATGACACTTTGATAGATTCAAAAGCTGAAAGTTCTTAGATCAAAGTTTGTGATATTTTTTTTTTTAGTATTCAAACATCACTTGATTTTTTGTGCAATTAATCCTTTATTTTTTTAAGCCATTAATTTAAATTTAAATTTTATAAATCTGTAAAATTTTAATTAAAAATTAAACTATCTTTAAAAAAGGATACACAATTCAAGTGAAATTAATTTGGAAACTCACAGCTTAATTTCATACTGTATGATCAAACTTCATTGCTTAATTATGATATATCTTACTGCCAAGTCACTGGATGTTTTTTTAAAAATCAAAAAGATTATCTTTATAAATATGTTGACAAACCAAAGTCTTAAACTATATTTCAAGATATTGTACTAAACTTAGGAATATTTCTCATGTGTGATAATTGGATGAGTTGAATAAATTTTGCTGCTGTATAGAAAAGAGACTGCGAATTAGTTGGGAAAATTAAATTTGGAGTAATCTTTATTGTGCACTTGATTGATAATGAATGCAAATGATTTTATATAGTTAAAAATATTAATTAGTGAAACAATTAAATTAAATATAAGAAATAGGATCAATTTATTTATATATCGTGAATGGATATTACTCTAATCTTCTACCCTGTTCCCCTATGGTAAAAGTATTATTTCTATATGAAAACATTATTTTTTGTTATTCAATTATTCATTTTTGAAATAATTTTTATATATTTTATGATATATGTATATACATTAAATATATATACATATAAACATGCATGCACATTTATAACCTTACATATAATCTATTAGTAATAAAACTTTTTCAAAATGGCAATAATAGTTATTTATTGAAAATAATATATTTTTTAATTTTCTTCTTCTTCTTTTTTTTAATTGTAGCCTTATGTCAAGAGTAAAATCAAATACCGTATGTTTTTTTCTCTCCATGTATTAATCTTTATTCTATAAACTATAGCTTTTCTTTTCTTATATGTTTCATATGTTTTAATAATCATTTATGTGGAGATGGGAAAAATCTAACAAGAGGATGTTAATGGGTAGTATTTCATACCCTTGAGGGCATGCTAAAGACATCACCTGAATAAAAAACAATAGATCCTGCAAAGACGGCTGACACTGTGGGACTCATTTGAAGAAGTGTATCTGTAACCTGTTCCTGTCATTCCAAATTAATTACGTAGATGATGTAGTTATTTATTTTTTTTGGAACAATTTTTTTGAAATAGTACTTTAATGAGTGAAAAATAATAATAATAAAGAAACTAATTTATATATTAACTAATTGTATTTTTAAATTTAAAGTATAGCTTATATATAATTAATGCTATTGACTTTATATAAATACTTAAAACTGTTATAAAAGTTCTCTATAATCAAATTACAAAAAAAAAAAAAAAATCTACAACTATTGACTTTTCTGTCAATAATAAAATGTAATATTATTTTTGAAAGTCATTTTTAGTTGTTATTTAAAATATTTTTAATATACTTAATTATTATTATTAAACGCCATTAAGCTGCCTGTTTTAAATTTGTCAACATTTATGCAGATATAGTAGTATTTGACGATTTTCTTCTCCATAATTTGATACTATAGAAGATATTTATTTTTACATTCATTTCCATGTTAACTATTTTTACATGTCAAATTGAACGTTTTGTGATCTTTTGAAAAGGAATTCATTGATTACGAATTTTCTTATACTGGTGAGTGAAAGATTAGAAAAAATTTAACTAATGCATGTTTTTTTTTCCAAGTCCACTACAGAGGCAAAATCATAAAATTTAATTATTCATGGAAAAAAAAAACAATTTATCATCCAAAGAGTTTCCAAATGAAAAAATAAATAAATAGTAAAAACACTAAATAATTAAGATTAATTTTCTTAAATAAATTGCAATGTCAAGGAAAAAATGAGTGCTTTAATTGCTGATAAAAAATTCTGTATATCTAATAATTATAAGCAAGAAATAATAATGATAGTCCTGATTATAGTGGTAATAAAAATGTCAACTTAGAGACTTCATTCAACATTTGCAGGCAGAACTATAAAAACAGTCATCACTGTCTTTGGCAAATTAGTATAAGCAGTTATAAAAAAAACAATAAAGTAAATAATTATTTTCGTTTAATCACAACAAAAGTTCATACATTGAATAAATTTCAGTAGATAATTGGTTAATTTCATATATTTTTTTCAGACTTGTTCAATTAATTGAGTTAAATTATTTTACCAAATCAATAAAAGAAATACATATTTTCATTTTTGTTTTTTACACTTTATAAATTTGTCTTGCACAAAAGAGCAAGTCTATATTGTTTCTTGATCTTTTAAAAAAAATTTGAGTTTTTATAACCATGCATTTATAATCGGAAACAATCTACTGAATAAAATCCTTATAAATAACTTTAAAGTAATGAATAACAAGATGCTCCACAATAATTATTTCAATTTTTCTCGTTATCTTTTATTTTTAATAATTTTTACAACAGAAATATCTTTAAGATTAAGTGACACAATATTTGAATCCATTACACTCTTACAAAATTACAATTGTTTTTAAGCTAACATTAACTATCATATTTTAAAATTTATTTAGGTATTTCATCAGGATCCTTCTTTTAATTCTTAAGATTACAAAGAGATGTTTTAACTTCACTAAGTTGGATATCTTTGTACAAATTGAAATGAGTGGATAGGGTGGATATATTTTTAAAAACACTTCTTATTTCTTGTATCAGTATTCAAAAAATGATAAAAATACTTCCTTCATCTATTTGTTATATTATTATTACCAAATAAAAAAGTCTAATCATAATAAGAATATAGTACTTCTTGTCAAAAAAAATTTAGTAAATATATAATATATTTTACTGCACTGAGATAATAGTAATATCTTAATAATTTTATTGTCAATAATTTTTAATATCTTCATTTTTAGTAATTAAAAATACTAGTAATACCCATTATAGAATACATATTAATTTTCTATTAATTAAAAAAAAATGATGTTATGCAATGTAAAAATTGAGTAATAATTTAAATCATTTGAATTTAAGTTACAATTGTCTACTTTCTCCACTCACAATTTTGATGTCAACCACTTTGCATAAATACCCTAATGCTTATGTTAACTAGTTCTTATGAAATTTTTGGTGTCAAAATTATGAGTGCTGAAAGTTTGTCAGTTATAATTCAAATTGTAATTATTTGATATATATAAAAGAGATATAAAGATGAGTCTATTGAGAATGCTGGTTTACCATGAAATGTGCAACTAGGGTTATTTGTCCTTTTTATTTGTCATTATTCATGTTTCATGAATGTGTGATGAAGTGAAGGATGTAAGTATATTTTTAAAAAATAATATTTTTACTCTCACTAAAACTTTAAATCTTAAAACTAATTTTATTTTTTTTTAATTGAATGCATCAGACATAAGAAAAGTAATATTATTGATATTTCAAAAAAATCAAATGATTGTATTTAATTGTAATTTTTAGAAATATATTCTACTTATAATAAAGAATTTGTTACTATTTTATTGGAATAATGTACATTAAATTCTCTGTCCATAGTAGCTATAGAAATAGGCAACAATTATCACTTCCATAATATAATTCATTCAAGCTTCTGAATTATAAGTCTACATTAACATTGTAAATTTTAATGTCTTTTAAATTTTAAATGTAACATAATTTATTTTTATTGCATTAAATACCAATTTATATTGCTTTTATCAGTATAATGTTAGCACAAATGAAAAACACAAACTTAGATTAAGTTAAACTATTAATTTATTGGTGCCAATTTAGAATGCACTTTCCACCATTTTGGTTTTTAAGGAGAGCTCCAAAACAAATGCTGACACAAGTAAGCACTAGAGAATGTCAGATAATACCTCGATCATTGATATAAAGTGCTCCAGTTATTTTTTTCACATAGTTAAAAATTGCAATTTTCATTTTTAAAAAAATCCATAATTGTCATAGAAATAAGCATAATCACATGACTAAAAATATCCAAATACACCTGGGTCTCTTTTTACGCGGACTTATTTAACACGATTTTGAAGTTATGCGATTCGTGTTTTACTGGAAGTTGACCTCCGATAATGCGCTATTACTTTAAATAATAAATTTTGCACACTTACGTTATATTGAAAGTAATAGCACATTACTGGAATTCTACTTTCATCTTAGTAAGTGCTTTATAATAGTAAGATTTTATGCAATAATGAAATTAAAATCATGATTTCCACATTTTATGTATACACACATTAAAATTTACAAGATTATAATGTAAATTTGTTCAAACATTGTGCGTGTTAATTTTGCATTTTAAATCACATCCTGTTTTTGCTTTTTAAAAAAGAACATAATCAATTATTAATCATTTAGTGTCCACAAGTTTATTTTTAAAAGGTCAGTAATAGCAGTGGGCACAATTCAAAATTAAAATATGATGTTTAATTGTAATTAACAATTTAAAAATTACTTACGGGCGACTTGAAATTAATGTGATGTAAAAATGAAATTTTATTTTTAAACGGAATTGAAAATTAAAGGCAAAAATAAGAATTTAATTTTTAGTTGTTAATTTTAATTAAATTTTTCCCAGCAGTGGTGAATAAATGTCTTTTTATTATCATAAGTCTAAGTTCATAAACAATTAATAAAATTATCGTCGTCGTCAACAGAAAACTATTAGCACAACATGAGAGTGAACTTGGCACTAGTTGTATTTCCTCTTGTGAGAATATTTGCTGAGATATTCTTGACTTCATTTAAGGAGAAGCCAAATACATCACATCACATCACATGAGAATCTGATTTTTTACTAGTTTGCAAACGAACATGTTTTTGGGCAAATAGTGATAATAATTAAAACGTGTATAAAAAAATATAAATTACTGTACTGTAAATTATGCATAAAAATATATTTTGAATAAAATTAAATATTATAGTTAAAAAAAGTTTGTCTTGTATCAATTTTTTTCAAATTTGAAATTTTTTATTAGTCATATTTTATTTCCTTATTTTTTTTTTGCACGAATTTTAAAGTAATTTTATGTTGGTGCTTTGCTTTTATGCGAATTTTGAAAAATCACAGACCACATCCCTCTTTTTCAATGTAAGTTATGTCTATTTTTTTGCGCGATTTCATTTGCGCGTGTTTTCTGAGGAACCTATCTATCGCGTAAAACGAGACCCAGGTGTAACTCTTTAAATCAAATATCAAAAATATTAGTAATTAAGAAATGATAAAATAAATTAGCCAATTGCTTGGTCAAAAAAAATCAAATATCAAAAAAGAATATTTAGCAGTATCAATAATTGGAAAATAACAAAAAAATTAATGTAAAAAAAATATTAAAAAACAATATTTCACAAATTTTAATAATTGGGATATGACCAAAAAATTAGCATAATCAAATGACCAAAAACAAAAAAAATCAAATAACTTTAAATCAAATATCAAAAATATTAGTAATTAGGAAATGCACCCCAAAATTAGCATACTAAGAAATTTAACACAATACTAAAGTACCTTACTTTTAAAATAACATATCAAATGTGCAGAAGCAAAATAAATTATTAACCCAAAATAAAAAATGTGCCACCACAATCAATAAAACACAAATTAGCAAATATTAATATTTCACCAAATAAATAACTGCTTATATAAAAAGAACATATTAAAATTACTACAATAAAAAACATAGTTAAAAAATTACTAAATCAACTTATGAAAAAATAAAATGTGCTTATGGCAGCAGAGTAGAATTTAATATTTTATCAGAACTATTTAGTTAAAGAGTATGTAAATAGATATGGTAACTGTAATTATGAAATATAAAAATTAAAACATTATGGATATTTTCTTAAGCACAAAAACATCAAGATCTTTTGCAGAGCAAAACAAAATTGAAGGAGATAACATTTTAAAAACAATAGTCTAGCAAATAATATTTAATAAAAAAAAAACAGTTAAACTAAAGACATATATATATAAATTATACTTTAATTTGTATTAAGGGAGTTAATACTGCATATCTATATATATATAAATACATTTGTTATTTATATTGGACTCAAAGAAAATTTTATACAAGTAATGGAGAATTAATTACAATATGAGCTTTTCTGTTAAAATTAAATTGTTTTTATCAGTTAATGTATAGTTTTAAAAATGGTAAAAGAATATTATTCATGATTAAAAAAATAATTTAAAAAAAAAAAAAAAACAGAACTGTAATAGAAATATTGTAATTATGTAACCAAAAAAAAATCAAATAATACTAGAAATCAAATATTAAATATATTAATAATTACAAAAACAGACCAAAAGAAAAAAATGCATAATCTCATAATCAAAAAGTATCAAGAATATTAGTAATTAATAAATGACCAAAAATATTAGCACAATTACATGACCAAAAAAATAATAATAATAAATCAAATTACTAGTGTTATAAAAAATTAAAGACAATAATAAAATATTTTACTTTTAAAACATGTTGGCAAAACATGCACATATGCTGGGCTAAAATAAATACAGTCGTTGAAAAAAAATTGCATATGCAAACACACACTAGAATGTTGTTAATTTATTATTTATTGATAATATTGTTTGTATTTTTCTTAATAGTCGAAACGTTGCTTATTGAATGTAAATTTTATATAGTTAAATAAAGAACAAGTTTTTTAAAGAAATTGGTTGGTGAATCTATATTTGATAAATATTGGTTAAATCAAGATATTTTAATTTTACAATTAACAAAAAAAGCAATAAATCAAAAGTCATTTAAAGTTTAATTATGAGATATATTAAAATTCCAAGATATATTGGCAGAATGCAGAAAAAGTGCATAACTAATAAGTTTAATTATGAAAAAAATAGCCTAAAGTAAAAATATTTTAATTGTACAATTAACAAACATCATGTTTTAAATGACATCAAGTATTCAATTGTGAGATTTATTAAAAACATAAGAAGAGAGTGGAATCCACTCTTTTCTTATTAAATTCCCTGTCCCAGTGCTTGAGATCTGATTGGTTACTAATAGTCACAAGCGCTTGAGAAATTTTCACTCTCTCAATTTAATTTTAAAAACATAAGAGAAATTTTCAGAATACAGAAAAAAGTGCAATGATAATTATTTCAATGATGAAACATAGCTGAAATAAAAGTATTTTAATTTTACAATTAACAAGCATCAAATTTTAAATGGCATCAAATATTAAAGCAGGCAAAACTCTCCTTACAGTAGTGTCACTCAGTGCAAGTCAGAGTAACCAATGGATGCAAGAAGGTTTATGCATAAAATTCTTATCTAGTGCCTATTCAACCAAAATCCCCAGACTAGTTTTTAGTTTGTGGATTTCATCAGTGAGGAGCCTTGGATATGAAAGCACTGCATATAGATCTTAGGATCTAAGAGCACTGCATCTAGATCTTAGGATCTAATGCAACTCTCCAGCAACCACCTTTTATCTCTACTTAACTACAAAACTATGAGTCTAAAATTGAAAGCATAATATCTCAATCCAAGCTCATTAACCTATATGAACTCAGTTCAGTACTCATATATTTTAGTGTATTTGGTTATTTAATAACATAGCCACCACTATCTTATTAGGCAGGATTGGTATTAAATCACTAAACATCACATGATCACTTTTTCTTATGCTTGCTCAAACTATTAAAATAAGCAAAACTCTCCATACAGTAGTGCCAGTTAGTGCAAGTCAGAGTAATCAGTGGATGCAAGAAGGTTTGTGCATAAAATTAGCTATCTAGTATGTACTCATCCAGATGAGTCTCTAGTTTGTGGCTTTTATCAGTGAGTAGTCTTGGATCTGAGAGCACTGCACCTAGATCTTAGGATCTAATACAACTCTCCAATCCTGCCTAATAGGATACTGGTGGCTATTAAAGAACCAAAGACACATAGTGTATGGATACTGAACTGATTTCAGACCTACATGACTATATAAGCTAATGAGCTTTGATTGAAAATATTATTGTTTTTAAGTTTAGACTCATAAGTTTTGCAGTTAAGTAGAGATAAAAGGTGTCTGCTGGAGAGATGCATTAGATTCTAAGATCTAGATGCAGTGCTCTCAGATCCACAGCTCCTCATTGATGAAAGCCACAAGCTAGAAACTAGTCTGGGGATATTGGATGAGCAGGCACTAGACAGGGATTTTGTCCACAAACTGTCTTGCATCCATTGAATACTCTGGCTTGCACTGAGTGGCACTACTGTGTGGAGAGTTTTTGCCTGTTTTAACAGCTTGAGCAAGAATAAGAAATGGTGATCAAGTGATGTTTAATGGCATCAAATATTCAAATATGTGACATATATTACAATCCTAAGATAAATCAATGGAATACAGAATAAAGTGCATAATTATCAAATTCAATTAACAAAAAAATGGCTCAAACTAAAGTATTCTAATTATGCAATTAACAAGCATCATATTTTAAATGTCATAAAATGTTTAAGTACAAGTGAAATATTAGTAATAAATAACATCCAGGTATAATAAATGTATAAATTAAGAAATAAAACTAAAAAACCACATATTCCACACAATTAAAAAATAAATTAATACATCAACATGAAAATTCAAATAGAGTTTACATTACTTTAGAAACATGCAGCTGGTGTTCTATTCCACATGATAGACAGAATAAAAAATTCTCTAGGATTACCTTGTCATTCAATAGGAATAACCTTTGATCTCTTTTTTTAAACAGTTAAAAAATATTTAAGCAAAATGTTAAAACAAACTTTATAAAATGTTTAAAATCTTGAAATAATATGAACATTTGAATGGAGTAAAATCCCTACAATATTTACCTGGGAATTACTTTGAGCTGTTTATTTTTGATCATTATATTTAGAAATATGCAGAGCAGAGGGGCAGGATAAAAAGATTGTTTTCAGAATTGTTCTAATCATGAGAGGCATTTAAAAGGTTTGAAATCTAAATGTAATGTGGAAAAAAACATGTTTTGTCCATCAAACAAAATCAGTGTTAGAGTTTTTTTTAAATCTCTAAATATTTATTTGTTAATTGGGTTTTGTAAATTTTATTTATTATTTTGTTTCTGACTAATAAAAATAAATACCTTTTAATGTTTTTTTAGGAAATTTATTTTTATTTTTATTTTAATATTTGCTAATGGTTTATTTATTTTTAATGTGATGAAAAAATAGCAATGATATTGACCTCTGGTGATCTATTTAATTATCTAGTTGCCATCCTTTCTATTTACTTGTCAGTCTTTCTCTACTCAACTACAGTCATCTATCTATACATAATCAGAGAGTGACATCACTGCTATTTTGAGATCACATCAAAAATTAAAAAAAAACAATTAGCAAATATTAAAATAAATACAAATTTCCAAAAAAAACAAAAAACAAAACATTATCAGGTATTTTTTACTATTAGTCACAATCAAAACAATGACATCAAATTTTAAAAAACTTAATTAGCAAATAAACAACATTTATAGATTTTTTTTATTTTTAAAATCCCATTTTAATTTTGTTTCATGAATAAAATATTGTTATTCCCTCCTCCTTTACATTTAGGAGTCAAACCATTGAAACACCCCTTTTCTGAAAACAAGTTGTTTCTATATACTGATCAAAAATAATCAACATAAATATTTTCCATATAATTATTGTAGGGATTAACATTTTAAAAAGTTGGTTTAAATTTTTTAGTTAGATATTATTTTTTTTCCGTTCAAAAAAATATGAAGTCAAAGATTATTCCTTTTATATGACACTGTAATCCCAATAATCTTTTTCTGTTTCCCATATGGAATAGACCATGTTGGTTTATTATTTTTTTATTTTTTAATCATGTGTAATATGTTTTTATAGTTTATTTTTTAATTTTAATATTTATAATAGATGGCTTACATTCATTATTAATATTTCTTTTATAATTAAATATTATTAAAAATGCAATGCGTGTTAATTGTAAAATTAAAACATTTTAATTTGATTCTTTAATGTAATCGAATTAGTTAGTTATGCACTTTATTCTGTATTTTTCTGCTTTATCTTATGATTTTAATATATCTCCCTATAACTGAATATTTGATGATATTCGGAATGTGTTGCTTGTTAATTGTAAAATTAAAATACTTTCATGTGTTGTTTTTTTTTCATTATTGAATTTGATAGTTTTGCACTTTTTCTGCATTCTGCAACTTTATCATAGTATTTTAATATATCTTGTTATTGAATATTTGATGACATCAAAAATATGATGCTTGATAATTGAAAAAATAAAATACTTTTGTTTTAGATTACTTTTTTAAATAATTGAATTCATTAGTTATGCACATATTTCTGTATTCTACCACTATATATTGGAATTTTAATATATCTCATAAATAAAATACTTTCATTTAATGACATTTTTGCTTGTATTAGGATATGAATTTTTGTTTCTGCTGCTATATTTATATTAGGGCAGCATATGCTCATGTCCTGCCATCATATTTTAAAAGTAAATGATTTTAGTATTGTTTTTTAATTTATTATAACAATAGTAATTTAATTTTTTAAAATTATTTTTGGTCATGTGATTGCACTAATTATGTTGCTCAGTTTCTAGTTACTAATGTTTTGAATTTAATTTGCAGGGTTACTGGGGGTCACATGATTATGGAGGGGTTGTTTCCTAATTATTAATATTTTTTATATTTGATTTCTAGATTTGATTTTTTGGTCATGTGATTACATTTCTATGAGAATTCTGTGTTTAATTTTATTTTTTGAAATTATTATTTTTATATGGAATATGCTTTTACAGTTTTTAAAACTAAACACTGACCCATAAAATCTGTTTAAATTTAACAGCAAAGCTCACATCATAATTAATTACCTACTACTTTTATATAATTCTCTTTACATCTGATATAAATAACAAATTAAAGTATAATGTGTATAAGCCACTTTATATTTAAACTAATATAAACTATGTAACCATATACTTCATCAATAAAGATTATGTTAAAGATATTTATTATGCATAGTGTATGAGTTCCTATTTTTTGATTTTTGGGATTAAGTATTATTTGCTTAACTATTATTTTTGAATTCTTCTTCACACTCCTTTTTTTGTTCTGCAAATAATCTCGATTGTTTTTATTTTTTGTGCTTAAGAAAGTATTCTTAATATTTTGATTTTTATATTTAATAATTATAGTTGACATATCCATTTACATATCATTTAACAAAATAGTTTTGATGAAATATTAAATGCTACTTTGCCACCATTAACATGTTTTATTTTTTCATAGGTTATTTTACTAATTTTTTAAATTATGTTCATTTTATTTAAGAAGTAATTTTAATATGTTTTTTTATGTAGCAGTTATTTATTTTATCAAATATTAATATTTGTTAATTTGTATTTTATTGACTGTATTGGTATTTTTTTTTATCTTGGATCAGTAATTTATTTTGATGCCATACATTTGATATGCAATTTTATAAATAGAATACTTTAGTATTGTTTTAATTTTTTTATGACACTAATTTTTGAGGGAATTTTCTAATTACTAATATTTTTGATATTTGATTTGAAGAATTTTTTATTTTTTTATTTTTTTCAGTGATTATAATACTTTCCTAATTTCTAAAATTTGCAAAATTTTGTTTTTTGATATGCCATATTTAAAAGTAAAATGCTTTAGTATTGTTTGATTTTTATGCTATTTTTGTTGTTAATTTCTGATGAATAATAATTGCCAAATATTCTTTTTTGCTATTTGATTTTTTTGACCATGTGATTCACTAATTTTTTTGTCATTTCTTAATTACTAATATTTTTGATATTTGATTTTTAAATTATTTGGATTTTTTGGTTATATGATTATTTTTATGACAGTTATGGGTTGGTTTTATTTTTAACTTTATTGTATATGATAACAAGACTTTTTGTATCACTAAACAAGTGTATTATTTGACATTTTTTAACACTCTGTTGTGTCAGTGATGGTTTTGTATCTCCCTTAGAAACTAAAATGATGGAAAGCACATTCTAAATTTGTACTAATTTATATTTGGTGAAGCATTTGCTAAAGCCAGTGGTATAATGTAATATTAACTATCCTTTCCAATATTTATTATACTTTTTCTAAATAAACTTATGAATTTATTCTCACAAAATGTTTTTAAAGTAAATGGCTAAAGAAATTTATGAGCTTAATGATATATGTATATACATGTATGTGTACTTAAATTATAATAAAGTTAAATTCAAATCACCAAATGCTCCAATTTTATATTGGACTCTATAAACGCACATAAAACACATCATAAACAATTATGGGAGTATACATTAATAAAGTTTAAATAATCAATAAGTGAGCCACTATCACCACATGGTTATGAAAGAAATGGCTTTATTTTATTTTTTTACTTATTACTGGTTGTTTATCTTTCATTTAGAACTTTGATTATTCTTTAATCTAGAAATTTTTCTGCTAGTGTGAAGAATCTTAATATTGATTGCATTTTCTTTTATTGAATTTCTGCCTATTTTGTTAGATGGCTACTGCATTTCATTGATGGAAGCAAAACTCATTAATATGACACATCTCTAAAATTAATCTTAAAATAAATTAATAGATAGGAAAGCCATGGCAGACTACCACCAATAGGCATCAAGCATTATTCATATTCTATTGTTTAGTTCCTCTATCTGTCTTCAGAGAAAAATCTTAACATACAGACATTGCATAAATGGTAATAAAGTAAATTTAAAAAGAGGTTTATATTTGGTTTATAATAAGTAATGTAAGTTGTTGCATGCTACAAAGAAAATTGGTGCACCATGAAATATTATTAAAATAATTGTCATATATAAAAATATTTTTAACTTTATATAAACTTCAGCTTTAAATGTCAGGTCAAAGACATCATCTGATTTCCAGAAGAAGAAATAGTGAAAGAAAAGAAAAAGAGATTTTTTTATTTTATATATCCTCTTACTAAGAATAGCTAAATATTCATTTTCTAATTAATATATGGATGTATATCTGGACTAGAAACTTGTTTGAAAAATCCAAAATTTGTTTCAAACTTCCTATTTAAAATAATTCAATTTACATAATTTTAATTCCAAGTTATGGTCTTGTTAACTATGACTAATAATTTACTTGACTTCCACAAACTTCAGTAAGTTATTTGAATGATATGAAATTATAAAATAATGTTGTCATGATAAATAAATAAAATTATCTATTTTGTTATTCTTTTAAAAAAAGCTTTGGTAATACTGCTTCAATTCAAGCACAAAAAGTAATTCTATTTATAATCAATATGACAGTATTAAACTTTCCATACAATAATGTCACCCAGTACAAGCCTTAATCATCAATGGATGTAAAAAGGATTGTGCATAAAATCACTATCTAGTGTCTACTCATCCAATATCTCCAGACTAGTCTTTAATTTGCAGTTTTTTATTAGTGGGGAGGCTTGGATCTGGGAGTACTGCACCTAGATCTTAGAATCTAATGCAATCACTTTTTACCTATTTAGTTAATTTAAAGCTAGAAGTCTAAGATCAAAACACAATACTTTTTTTTGACTTATACTTATTAGCTTGTGCAGTCATACAGATCTGAACTTAGTTCAACATCTATACATTTTGATATTTTTGGTTTTTCAAAAACCAGAGGTACCATTGTTCCATAAACAGAATCAGTAATGAAACACCAAAATATTACATCATCACCATTTCTTATCTATGTACCAGCTGTTAATAACAGTAATAAAGTCTCTGTATAGTATTTCCATCTTAGTAATAAATGGATTCAAAAAGGTTTGTGCTTAAAATCCCTATTTAGTTCCTATTCATCCAATATACCCAGTCTGGTTTGTTGTTTTCATCAATTAAAAACCTTTGTTCTGAGAGCACTGCAATTAGATCTTAGGATCTAATGCAACCCTCCAATAAGTACCAGAAACAAATGATCTTGGATTGAAAACATCATTGTGTTTTGATCTTGAACTTCTAGCTTTATAGTTAACTAAATAGATAAAAATGGCTGCAGGAGTGTTGCATTAGATTCTAAGATATACATGCTGTGACAAAAGCCACATGATAGAAACTAGTCTGTGATATTAGATAAGTAGGCAATAGATAGGAATTTTATGCACAGACCTTCTTGCATCCATTTAATACTAAGCCTTGTACTGGGTGACACTACTGTATAGAGAATTTGCTACTGTTATAAACAGCTTGTATGTGCATAAGAAATGGTGATTATGTGATCTTTTGGTGGTTTTATGACAATAAGAATAAAGCTTTTGACTAAAAAAACAACCAAATATTAAAAATCATATTTATCATTTTTGGGAAAATATTAAATTGAGAACATATCAGAAGTTGAAATGAATAAACATCACATGACCACAACTTCTTATGCTTGTGTATAACTGTTTTAAAAGCAGACAAATCTCACTCTACGTATTGCCACACACAGCAAGCTAGAAACTATTCTGGGGATATTGGATGAGTAGGCACTAGATAGGGATTTTATGAACAACCCTTCTGGCATCCATTGATTACTCTAGCTTGCTGCGTGTGGCAATATATATAGTGAGTTATGTTCTGACTGGTGATTGCACACCAGAAGAATTATTTACAAATTAAACATTTTAGAGCCATTTTAATAGACTTTCAAATAATTCCCTTTCCCCAATCAATGCTCATTCAATAGTCAAACAAGAAATGTTCAAATTTTATCTATTCATGTTAAATCACTATAACTTCACATGATCATCATTACTTATACTTACCAAATCTATTAAAGCAGTTGCAATTTTCTCCATACAATATTGCCATCTAGTGCAAACTATATTATTCAACCAATACTAGAAGGTTAATACATTAAAATCCCTATCTAGTGCCTACTCATGCAATATCTCCAGACTATTTTCTAGATTATGACATTCATCAGTAGGGAGCCTTGTATTTAAGAGTATCATACCTAGATCTTTAAATCTGATGCATCTTTTCTGAAGGCACTTTTTACATTTTTAGTTAACTATAAAGTTATAAGACCAAATTAAAACACAGTAATGTTTGAATAACTATACAAGTGAATTAACTTAGATTGAAAACATTATGCTCATTGTTTTATAGTTGCCTAAAAAATAAAAGATAGATGCTGGAGAGATGCACTAGATCCAAAGATCTAGGGTATTTCTCTCAGATTCAAGGCTTCTCACTGATAAAAGTCATAATTAACACTAAAACTAGTCTGGAGATAGGGATTTTAATGCACTAACCTTTTAGAATCCATTGATTACTATGGCTTGCACTAGGTGGCATTATTGTATGGAGAAAGTTACTGGTATGTTAACTTCCATGTTGTTATTTAGATAGCAAATAAAACAATACTTGAATTGATGTAAATATTAACACAGCACATACCTTTATTGTATTAGCATGTGAACTGTGTGTTTTTTCTATAATAAAATAGAACAGATATTCCCATATTATTAAATATATTTCAACAATAGCATCTATTAATATTTATTAATTTATACATATGTTATCTTTATTATAGTTTCATTAATCTTTGTAAAATTGCTACACATTTGCCTAGATAAATGATTTTAGATAAAAAAAAAAAGATACAATTGTCCATTTTTCTTTCTTAACAAGTTTTATCTTTTGCTTTAGATTGAGATTATTTTATTTACTTAATAAACCAATATTTGGATGGTAATCTAGGGTATTATATAATATTAACCACTGGAAAAAGTTTATATTTACTAATTTTATTTGATTTGTTATTGGCAGATAGTAAATTGAAAATTTTCACAAATAACAATTAAAACAGTATGAAGTAATTTGAAATTTAGTTTTAAAGAAATAATGTGATCAATTTAAGATCTTCATGCTTTCTTTCCAAAGTGCTTGAGATTTGCTTATATAAATAAATTTATCTGAAAGAAATAAGAGTGTCCATTGCTTTCTCTTAAAAAGTTTTATTTTAAACCACTAAACATCACATGATCACCATTCTTTATGCTTACATAAGCTGTTTACACAGAGGAAAAACTCTCCATACAGTAGTGCCACTCAGTGTAAGCCAGAATAATCAATGGATGCAGGAAGCATAAAATCCCTATCTAAGTGCCTACTCATCCAATATTCCCAGACTAGTTTCTAGCTTGTAGGTTTCATTAATGAGGAGTCTTGGATCTGAAAGCACTGCACCTAGATCTTGGGATCTAATGCAACCATCCAGTAGTCTCCTTTTACCTTATTATCTAACTATAAAGATTTGAGTCTAAAATGAAAACATAATACTGTTTTCAATTCAATCTCATTAGCTTGTATAGTCATATAGATTTGAAATAAGTTCTGTATCCAGACATTTTGATGTCTTTTATTTATTAATAATTATAGACACCATAATCCTATTGGGCAGGATTAATATTTTAAACTTCTAAACATCACATGCTCACCATTCTTTATTCTTACACAAGCTGTTTACACAGACGTAAAACTCTCCATACAGTAGCACCACTATATGACTATACAAGCTAATGAGCTTGAATTGAAAAACATTATTGTCTTTTCATTTTGGATTCAAAGCTTTATAGTTAGATAATAAGATAAAAGGTTGTTGTGGGAAAGTTGCATTAGTTCCTAAGATCTTGGTGCAGTACTCTCAGATCTAAGGCTCCTCACTGATGAATGCCTCAATCTAGAAACTAGTTTGGGAATATTAAATGAGTAAACACTATATAGAGATTTTATGCACAAACCTTCCTAAATCTATTGATTACTTTGGCTTGCACTGAATGGCACTATTGTATGGAGAGTTTTGCCTCTATATAAAAAGTTTTAGTTGTGCTTTGGATTGAGAATTTTTTATTTACTTAATAAGCCAGCAATGGAATATTTAAAAAAATATTGTTTTCTTCAACCACAATTTTGGTTATTATCCATAATTTGAAGTAAAATAGTGAGATGTCTATAAATTGATTAATTCAATTACAATGATTAAATTAATTAATTTATGGACACCAATTTTTTAATTCAAGTTACATATAATAAACAACATTGTAATTATATATATATATTGTTTTTTAGCGCCTTACTTATCAATCAAGTGTTTTCTTTATATATATATATATATACACAGTTAATCAATTGAATTATAAATAAATTGAAATAATAGATGACTTGTTTATATTCAATTTAAATTATTTATAATTTGATTGATTATGTGTTTATAATTTTTTGACAATATTATAGTCATATAATTTACTGAAAAATGACTATAAGAAATGAAATTATATATATGTGTGTATTTAATATTTGGATATTTGGCAATAATCTTTTTGTAATTATTCATACTCAAATTTAAAAACTGAGAATATAATTAATGTTGCCATATATTTAAAATGAAATTCATGTATGTTAAAAATGTTTTACAAGATTTCCATGTTTACGACATTTTTGTTTTAAAAATAAAACAAGTTTAGTTAAACAATCAAGAGTAATTGTGACTTAATCCTTAAATTTGTTATTCTTTACATGTTAATTAACTATAAATATTTTTTTGTGAATTAGTTATGAAATTCAATGAAAGCCTATGTTTAAAAACTATACCATTGCCAATTTCAGATCTCTGAAAATTTATTAAACTGATATCAACTTGGTTTAAAATTCAGCCAACTACCACTTTTAGACTGGACACCCCTGATATATTGCATTGTCATCAATATCTAACATGTATACAAATTTGAAGAAAATCAGTTTAATAGAAGTATGGTAAAAATCAGTAACAAGATTTGACACAAATAACAATCAAACATAATTTCTATGTTAAATAAAAACATTTAAAAATGAAATTGGATTATCATTTTGGTAAAGATTACAGAATATTTATATCAACAAAATCAATAATTTAAGTAAATCCAGTTAATCTGATCAATATTAATAAAACTTAAGATTTTTTAAAATTTATTTCAAAGACTTTTAGCAAACTGTCAACACATTTAGAAACAATAAAATTACAGCAATATACATGAAATGAAAAGTGATATAAAAATATGTATAGGTGATTTGTACTAAAATGTTGCTGTAATTGCAGACCTGCAGATCTGGAAAACCTAGAATCTGAGTATATGATGTGATTTCTACTAATATTTATTCAGTGGCTATACAAGAGATTTGGTATAATTTATTATCATCATCATCATGATCAACCATTATCAATCCACTGCAGGATGAAGGTCTCTCCGAGTTTAATCCATCTTCTCCAATCTTTAGCTTTAATTCTCCACATCACCCCTGCACCCTTTCTTATTTCATCCATCCATCTCACATGTGGTCTCTTTCTGGGTCTTTTAAATCTCTTGGAATCCGGTTTAAGATTTCAATTGTCCATCTATTATCATCTCTTCTAGCAATATGTCCAGCCCAACTCCACTTCAATCTTTTAATTTTTTTCAGTGAGGACAGAAACACCTGTTTGTTCTCTTACCCATATTGCGTTTTCAATCTCTTCTTGTTACTCCCAACATGCATCTCTCCATACTTCTTTGAGTGGTCTGGAGTCTCTATATTGCTCTTCTATTAAGTGTCCAAGTCTTAGATCCATAAGTAAGAACTGGTAAAACACAGTTGTTAAAAACCTTTCTTTTCAAACACATAGGCATATTTCCTTTTATTATCAAGTTATTTCTACCAAAAGCACTCCAACCAAGTTTAATTCTATGATTAATTTCATCCATTATGTTTCCATCTGTATTAATAATCTGACCAAGGTATTTGTAATTGTTAACTTCTTTTAATTCATCATAATCAATCTTTATTTTCCTATTTTGAGCAAATCGATTAAACATTACTTTAGTCTTTTTAACATTTATCTTTAGTCCTACTTCCCTACTTTCATCTGATAACTCCTGGAACATTTCCTGCAGTTCTGAAGCATTATTTGCAAAAACAACTATATCATCTGAAAAATCTAAATGACTTAAATAATCTCCATTTACTTTCACTTCCCATTTAATCCACAAAATACTTCTTGCAACACTGCTGTAAAAAGTTTTGGAGATATGGAGTCACCTTGTCTTACACTTTTCTAAATGTTGACTTTTTCAGTATCATTATGTAATCTAATTGTTGCTGTTGCATTTTTATAAATATTCTTTAAAATATGACAATATCCTGGATCTATACCTTGATGATCCAATGCTTTAATCACTGAAGAAATGTTTATAGAATCAAATGCCTTTTCATAATCTACAAATCCAAAACATAATGGCAACTCATATTCATTTGTCCTTTCTATAACTTTTCTCAATACCTGGATATGATATACTGTACTAAAACCACTTTTAAATCCAGCTTGTTCTCTTGGTTGGTGGAAATCTAATGTTCTTTGTAGACGAGTTGTAATTATCTTGGTAAAAATTTTGTATAAAACTGATAAAAGGCTGATAGGTCTGTAATTTCTAATATCTTTTTATCACCTTTTTTAAATATTAATATTATTACTGCATTCTTCCAATCATCTGGTACATCTTTATCATTTAGACATTTGGTGTATAACTTTGCTAAAAAAAATTCTATTTCTTCACCTGCTTCTTTTAATATATCAATTATAATTCCATCATTATCTGGAGCCTTTCATTTCTTCATACATTTAATTGCATGTTTCACTTCTTCATTTAAAATTCTGGACAATTCAGAAGATGTAATAGAAATAGGAGGTACTTGTTCTTTATTACTATATAATTCTTGATAAAAGTCTTCTACCCATTTTATAATGTCATCTCGTTTTTTAGTAATTATTCCATCTTTTTTTCTTATTGCAGATATAAATTTCCTATCAATACCAAAATGTTGTTTTACATTCTTGAGACTTTTATTTTCTTCAACAACTTTCCTTGCTAGTTCACACATACTTTCTTATATCATTTTCAACTCTTTTCCGTATCATTTTATAAAATTCGAGATAATCTATCTTTTTTAATGCATCATTTTTGTATATCTTCATATTCCTTCTTTTCTTCATAAATTCTCTAGTCTCAGTAGAAATTTTATTGGTCAATTGCTGCTTTTTTCTACCAGCTATCTTTGTTGCAGTTTTTAAAAGTGTATCAGTTATTTTTATATTAATTTCATTCAAATCTGAATCATGTTCAAAATCTACTAATACTTGAAACCGATTTGTAAGTTCTAATTTAAATTCATTAGAATGTTTCTGAAGAACTGTAAAAATTGTTTTTCTTAATAAATTTTGTCTCCCTAATTTTGCATTAACACCTATCTTACATCTTATTAATCGATGATCACTTCCTGTGTTAAGTTAATATTAAGATCATTACAATCTTGAAATATGTATTTTCTGTTTGCCAAAATATAATCCAATTTTAATAAAATTAAAAAATACAAGAGATATTGTTTAAAATCAATATGGTTTAACAATTAATTATGAAAGTATATAATTAAGAAATAATAATAATGATTACATTGACAAATAAGATTCATTTTAAAATTAATCACATATTTTAAATTATCGGCCTTTGTTTTTTTTTCATATACTATCTATATGTTTTTAGAAATTATTTTTCATAATTTAGTAATGATGGAAATATATGTGTGTTTTTGTGCATAGTATAGCCTTTTAATTTGAGATACTGTAGATAGTGTATATTTATGATCCACATAACAATCTAATTTTTCATCAATGTTTATATAATTTTATTTTTTTTTATTCTGAAGTTTCTTAAATATCTTTTTGTGAGATTTTTAATTTGTGCTTAACAAAGGCATAATGGCAGTTAATAAATGTTACATTGTGACTTTCTCAAAGATTAAATAACATTCAAGTAAGTAGGTAATAGTTTAAAGATAACAGCATCAATCAATTAATAAAACTTGAAGTTTTATTTTCTTTAGCTGAATTTGATATAGAAGTCTTCAGTTTTTATTCATTATGTAATTAAAGTCTTCAGTTTTTATATCTCTTACTCTAATTACTGCATCAAATCACAAAAAGCAATAAAGACAGTAAAACAGTAACTTATACATAATGAAAATAGAAAAAAAAAAACTTACTGTCTGTTTTTTAATATACTTATCAATAACTTATTTCTTTTTGAAAGAATTATGCCAATTTTATGGCTTATTATTAATATCTGAGAAGTTTGAATATCATGATATATCAATAATAATGAATAAAGAATTGAATTATTAAAACATCAAACCATTTTGAAATTAATAAATTCATTTTATATATATTGTAATGATATAAATATGAACTTACCTACTATTACTAGGTAAATAACCTATCATGTTTGAACACTAATTTTGTTCAGTATAAAACAGATTTATAATTTAATAAATGATTTTCTCATACTCTAATTTGGATACTAAATTGTACTAGCATGAAATATTTATAATCTAAAATAATAATAATAATAATAATAATAATAATAATAATAATAATAATAATAATAATAATAATAATAATAATAATAATAATAATAATAATAATAATAATAATAATAATAATAATAATAATAATAATAATAATAATAATAATAATAATAATAATAATAATAATAATAATAATAATAATAATAATAATAATAATAATAATAATAATAATAATAATAATAATAATAATAATAATAATAATAATAATAATAATAATAATAATAATAATAATAATAATAATAATAATAATAATAATAATAATAATAATAATAATAATATAATATAAATTATGGAAATACAAATAATATTGAGTGATATTATTAGTTTAGAATAAATAAATTTAGTAACTTAGCCAATAATTTTTTAATTATTTATTCATTATAATCAATAAAATGTAAATGAGAAAATTACTAAAATAATATAACTTATTAAAATATATAAATTTTATTTAATATTTTGGCTAGCTGAATATTTAATATAAAAGTAGAATTATGTAGAGGCTCATTAAGTTGATATTAAAGTATAATGTGATCTAAACTATGAATAATTATGAGATTTAAATTTAATTAATAAAATAAAATTTGTTACCATAAAATATATATAATACATAATTAATAATGTATAAGTTGATAAATGGAGGAAATAATTTTCATTAGCATGTGTTGTATAAATTTTATCTTTATGTATCTGTCAAGTGATACAAAGAATGATACACTAATAAACCAGAAAGAAAATATTTTATTTGTATAAGCAATAATGTATCATTCCTTTAAAATATATATTAAAAAATAATTAAGTTTGTTTTGGTTTGTTTGTTTCTTTTTTTTTACAATCATAAATGTAAGATGACTAATTGAAATACAAAATTATACAATTACCAAGGTATATGAATTATACACTGTCCTAAATATAATTCATTATTACTTATGTTTAAAATCTATTGCTTTTCAAATATATATAAATAATGAAACAAACAAATATACTTTTAAAATTTTATATAAAAATTAAAATTAATATTAAGAAATATATTTAAATTTTGTTTTAAAATCATTTAATTTTTTTTTGGTTAATTTATATTTATGTAATAGAGACAAACAAATATATTCTACAATATATATATATATTGTGACTAATGGGCACAATATATTGATTTGTCTCTATATACATATATATATATATATATATTGTGACTAATGGGCACAAGGAATTGAGATGCTTTTTATATGCATTGAATAGTTATATTATATTTAAAAAAATGAAATAGCCTTAGAAGTTAAAATTTTTTTGCTGGAAATTGTTTAAAGCTTAGATATGGATTGATTATGCAGTTGATTGATCACTTTATAAGTATTCATTATTATTAGTGTGGTTAATGAAGTATTTAATGTAAGGAAGAGGGGGGGTGTTATTAATGAAATTGATACATTTTGTCAGAAAGATGCAAAGTTATTTTATGTTAGTGTAATATTGGTTGAATGGTTTCAAAATCCTTTATTCATTAATACTTATCCTTTTGTCAACAATTAATAGCCATTTCAATTATATTTAGTTAAGATTGTTTAATATTTAGGTTGCAGTACATGTGCATGCATGTATAACTCTGCATCATTTTCATTTCATTTTCATCTTTTAATAACAGCAAACAATAGTACATTCACAATAAAAACATTTAAATTACATTAATTATCTTTAATAATTTAACACAGATGTATATTTCTTTTCAATGATTAATGAATATTTGGATAGGTGAATTATTTTACAATTTAAATAAATTATTAATCATTTTTGTTTAACAGTTAATTAATATTCATGTCTTTCAAGTTTGTAAAAGCTATTTATTTTATTATTATTTTTTTTGTGTGTGTGTCTTGATTTAATTCTAAAAAAAAACCTGAATGATTTTTTTTTTTTTTTTTAAGAAAAGATTTTTTTTGAATATGTAATTAGCTTGGATGAAAAAAGCGTGAGAGTAACCTTGTAAAGGGAAATGACCTGTGCTAAAAAAAAGAAAAGTCTATTTAACAGATAGTTTCCAGTAGAAAATTGCTCATTTCTGTTATAAGTGCAGCCAGCAAATTACTCTTCCCTGCTGTAACAAATATATATATATTTTGAAGTCAAATTAATTGTAAAAAAACTTTGTAGTAAACTTCTGGAAAAGTTATAAGAAATTCATTATGGGAAAGTCTTCAATTTGAAATGCAGTGCTAAAAATTTTTAAAAGGTACATTGGTTTTTCGTTCTCTCCTTAATTTAAACATTTTAATTAACCTACTCATGCTTGTTAATATTTAAAATGTATATCATTAGTGTTAAGATGGCATTACTTTACTTATCTATAATTAAGAAAGAATACAGAGTGCATGAACATTATTGTTATATAATTAATCTACGTGTGTTCTTTAATATAATTTGGAAATGTATGCAGGACTGTTTTTCAGAATTTATTTTGATTTTTCACTCTTGTCGGTATCATGCTTTTATGAAAATTAAATGTAAACTTAAGGATATGTATATTATGATATATCACACCATGCTTAAATTAATTACAAAAAAGTGACATTATTTATTTATTTGGTGTTTCTAAAAATAATATGTGTTTAATAAAAGAAATAAAATGTGAATTATTTCAAATAATCAACAGAAACTCCTCATTAAATATATTTACTTAAGTCAGATGGAAGGACTGAAATGCGATGCAATTTCTGTTCTCTTCGATAAAAATGCACTATAATAATGAGGTATTAATTATAGAATTACTAATGAATCATGGTATCTTAATTAGCAATATTCAAAAATAAACTATATGTATATTAAATTATGAAGTGTCAAATGCTATTCAAGAAAACTACTAAGAATAATTGTGTACTTAATTTAAAACTACTACAGAATGAATAAAAAAATTCCTGTTCAACAGTAGCTAAAAATGTCATATTTTCGTCATAATAAAAGAGAAATTGATTACTTATATGTGATATAGTAAACTCAAATAGTTCGGCTATGAACATTGGAGTGCTAGGTCATATTTAAGTTATAATTATATTTTTTTTTTAGTTGCTCTACAGAAATTTATTTTGTGTTTAAATTCAGCTCAGAATCCATCCCCATATCACTTCATAAACCTGGAGTAAAGTTTTGCAAACAAACTTTTATTTTAAGTCACAAAATAAATAACTTTTGTTTCTTTATTTTTTTTTTATTGCTTGTCATTATTCATGTATATTATAGATAGGTAGGCATACTTATTATTATGTTTTATTTATAATTTGGGTTATTATGATCTTCTAGATTGTCTCCAAATGCTTACTCACAATCGGTGAATACGTCGGTAACAAATTGATTTTATACAAATATGTCTTATTTTTCTTTTACGAAGGTAAAAAAAGGAAATATATATATTTTTTATTATATCGTTAGAGAGAGGTTTACATTTATTTTATATATATTTTATCATTTCAAAATGAGTTTTGGCTTTAAAATCAACGAACGTATGACTGAAATAATTTGCTAAATATGATAAGGAAAGTTCATTCATAAGAGTGTACTTGTTTAAATTTTACAAATAATTTAAAGTCTATTATGAATTAAAAGTTATACTTTAATGTATCATTTAATTACCATATTATCTGCATGGTATATAACTTAAAATTAATTTTTTTTTGTATATATCCTTATCTGCATGCATGTGTGTCTATTTTACACAATTATGACATTTGTTTAATAAAGTTCAGTTTGTGAATATTTTCTGTATAAATTTCGGATGCTCTCATATTCTATAGAATTGAATGGATTAGTATGTTATCTGTGTGTGTTTATCTGCCAGCTTGTAAATATAATGTTAGACATGTAAAAGAGCTTTGTGAATGGAAAATAATCTGATTGCATTCTAGTATTTTTGTAGGGATAAAAGATTTTGCTTATTTAGTATGTTTTAATAATTTCCATGAGTAGAGTCTAGTTTATATTATGCGCATATTATGAAATGATATTTAGGAAGTTATGTGATGTTTTTTCTTAGAGTCTTGGTGATGAGGAAAGGTTCCCCACCAACAGTGTATTTAGAATTAGATGAATTATTGTAGAAGTATTAAGTAAAGAATTAATTTACTCCTCATGTGATTTTCCCTCTGAACGTGTAGTCTGTATAATCATGAAAATATAGCTCTGTGTTATTTAAAATGTGGCCAGATAAATAGCTAAGTCAAATTCTTAATGTAATGATAGTGTCTTATTTTATTGATGTTTGTGACATTGTCCGAAATGAAGTAATTATTTAATATTCTCTTGATGAATGGAGAGTTTGTAGAAAAGATTTTTTTTTTATTATTGCTGCTTGACACACGCACACACGCGTAATATGAATAATGTCGCGAATATAAAGATTTAAGGTTAGTGAAATTAAAATGTGAAATAAGTTTTTTTTTTTAAAACACTGTATATTTATTAATACAGAATTAATTATAAATCATCAAACCATCAGAATGAATATGATTTCATTGTTATATGTGAAAGGGTATATGTATTTTAAAAAAAAGATTGTTTCATTAGTTAGAAAAAAGTTGCTTTGTTGATGGCCAAATATTTTAGTTTGATTTATTTTATTAGTCAATAGTAATACCTCTCAAATATTTAGTGTGCCAATAATATAATATATTATTTAGTCAGCGTTATGTTTAATTATGTTTAAGTGAAATACTTAAGCCAAGCAAATATGCAAAATTAGAATATTATTATGTTTAAATGAAATACTTAAGCCAAGCTAATATGCAAAATTAGAATATTATTGTGTTTAGGTGAAATACTTAAGCCAAGCAAATATGCAAAATTAGAATATTATTATGTTTAGGTGAAATACTTAAGCCAAGCAAATATGCAAAATTAGAATATTATTGTGTTTAGGTGAAATACTTAAGCCAAGCAAATATGCAAAATTAGAATATTAGAGTTTATTGTTAATTTGCTTTCAAAAGGGTATAAATAATGTTATATAATGGGGACAGTCCCGAACTGATGCTCAAAGTTTATTGGATAATTTGAAATCTGTAATAAGATAAGTAGTCCTAATATAAAAATATCATGTTAAACTAATTTTTTTATTGTAATAAATGATTTGTTGTAGTTATTTAAAACCTTAAAACTATGTCTTGAGTTATTCTTGTATACATTCGTTTTTCCATTTCCACATCTCCACATTTCATAAATCTATTATAAAATAGATATATTATTTTAGAGTTATAATATTAAATCTTCTGGTGTCTGAAAATATTGTTTTCTTAATCCAAACATTATAAGGAACATTTTCCACTGGATAAACATATTAGAAAGGTTGCCAAGTTAGTATATTTGTTAGATGATGATATGAGATTAAAATACCCTATTTCTGTCATTATCTTATTATTGAAACACAGTAAAATATTTTAGTCAATTTGTTTCATTACATTTTATCATACTTTAGAATTATAACTTATGGGCCAATGTATTTATTTAATTCAACTGTGTTTGTTAAATTCCCTGAGACCTTATTGTTTATTTCTTGATTGGCATTAAAGTAGATGTTTAGATTATGATATGCCAAGTCATAGAATTGTTTAGGAATATAATTATAGCAAGCTGATATATGTTATACTTGGATGAAGGAAGAAATTAAGTTGAAAGAATATTTTAATAGATTGTATAAATAAACATTGTGATTCTTTATCATGCAATTAATTAATAAAAAGGATTTACATTATATTTAGTGTTTTGTAATATTTCTTCTTTCATTTACTTATAATCATATATCTTATGAACTTCCTATAGCCTCCCACTGAGCTGAGCTGAACATAGACTTAATTGAAGAGTCTCAGTAATAATTTTGTATCATATATCTTGTTATATTGTTCTATTCATTAATAGAACTGGCGCCTGGGCATTTCACTCATGTAATGTATATGAGCGGTGTTGGGAGTGTAGGTTATAATATATATATATATATATATATATATATATATATATATATATATAATGAAAACATATGACATGGTCAACTTTTTCAAGAATCATTGGATATTCTTTTAATTAACTGATTATTCAGTTAAAACATATTTATTAATACATAATAAACATAATAAAAAAACTATAAGAAATTATAGTTCATAAATCCTGAAAATTCTTATCAATCCATATATAATACAGTGATTCTTTAAATTCATCTATATATTACACTAACATCTTTCAAAAACAGAAGTTTATCCTCCTAACATTAATATTTCCATTTTTATATAAATATTCGCACAATTTAATCCTTTGATAAATTTAATCCTTTGGTAAATTTAATCCATAATGCTTTTCAATTTATATTCTTTTAGTTATTTTATGGCATATATATATATATATTATTATAGTTATTTTATGGCATATATATATATATAATATTGAAATAAAAGTATAGTGTTTATACTTAATCTAGATGTAACTAAAAGGACTTTGAAAGTCTGGTTTCAAATACCCTTTAATTAATTATATATATATTGTAGCATTATATTTCTGGTACAAATGCTATCATGTTATGTAAAGTTCAATATGTTTAAAAAATGTCTTGATTGTATATTTTATAGTAGATAGGTAGAACACGTTATAGGTTTAAAACCAAATGTAAACTACCATAAAGTCAATATGCAATTGGATAATCTTTTTTTTATATTAAAACTTCAAATATTATTAAAAAGGCAAAAAATAATGACATTGAAATCTGACAATGCCTGGAAACAAATGCTCATTTTTTTATAACAATTTAAAAATGATTACTGAATTGTTTTAGCGGTGGCTATAAACCCATGTATGCATAAAATAGTGTTTATAGATAAACAACAAATTATACCATAGTTAGTCAAACCTTATTAAGTGGTAATATTTACAACAAGTTCAAAATAAATAAAATGTCTATTAAATTAATAAAAGTAATAGTAGTTAAAAATATATGAAAATTTTTATTGCATTTATTTATAAATGTGCTTGCATGTGCATAAATAATAATCACAAAATTAGAAAAGTATGTTAGAAAGACCAATAAAACAATTCATTAAAACATCAGATAATTAAATGTTTTTAAAGTAACAGATTACACAATCTAATGAAATTATTAATATTAAAATATTCATGAAATATTATTGAGTTAATGATGTTTATTGACTGAGTTTATTACTCTAATAAAGTTTGTCAGTAAATAGATAAATGCATCTAATTTATTTGTTTATAGTAAGTTGAGATAAAATATTTTATTTTTATTATTTTGTATTTTTAAAAATGATCACTTATTCACACCAATTGAGAGAAAACCCTAAAATCTTGCCTAATTATTTATGGTATTATGGAGACACCCTGGAAATGTATTATAAAACAAGATGCATTGAGGAAAATTTTGATGTCATCTCAAAAAAACATAAACACCAGTGAATTTAAAATGAAAAAAAAAATCTTTAAAATTTTTAGTGCACTTAGTACTTAGTCATGTTTTTTTTAAAAATTGACATATTGTACTGACCTACATGAAGATGGCTGAATAGAAGCCTGTCCAAGACATTGAATTCATATTTTCAGATACACCAGACATAATCAGGGAATATATCCATGGTATTTTATTGAAAAGTGATGAACCATTTTAACAGAAAGCATATCCAATCCCATATCAGTGTAAGAATGAAGTTAGTCATCAAGGAGATAAAATTTCTGGAATGGAAGGTTATAAAAATGTGCATCTGTTGTAATGGGATATATATATATATATATATATATATATGCGTTACATTTAAATTTTAATACTTAACTTTTTTGTAAATATCTAATACTGAATTAAAAGCACAAACGTTCAAAATGCACAAATAATGAATTATTAATTTATTAATATGTTTGATTTAAATATTAAAATAAGATAAGCTTTAAAAAAATTATAGAATCGAAGCAAAGATTCTAATCTTTAAATAAAATATAATAAAAACCTTTTGATTTTAAAAAAAATAACGAAGAGAGTTTTTAACCTTAAAAATAAAAATTACAAACAGATCCTTAGGGCAAAATGACCATTGAAAAGAAAATGATTATGAAATAGATAAGAGTCGAGGACTAGAAACAAAAGACTTGCTTTTCCCACCCAAAGATATAGACACAGACCTCAGTGGAAAAATCCATGTAGCCAGAAATCCAAAATCTACTTAGCCACAAACACAAAATCTACTTGGCCACAAACTCAATGAACTAATGAAATACAGATATGGAATATGTTTGATGGATCCATGCATTCCAGAGATAAGATGCCTGAGAGACTATAAAAAGAAAAATCCAAAAGAAATAATTAGATTGAGAATTAAAAAAATTAAAATTTTTTGAATTCATTCGTCTTTGCTAAAAGAAAGAAAATTTAAAAAAAAAGATATTATTGGCATCACCGAGAATGTAATCAGCTTCATTGGGCTTTCTTCAGTTCGGCCGGCCAAAGGCAGCTGTCATCTTCACGCTTCCCAGGATCAAACCACTTGTGCCATATGTAAAAATCCTTGTCAAACTTCATAAAATGTCATCGTCTGCAAGAAAAGGGCCCTTGCATAAATTAGATCTTCATTGCGAAGGAACGAGCACAGACAAAGGAAGATATAAATTTATAAATGATAAAATTAAATATAAACTCTCTTAAACTTAAAAACTTCGAACTCTATTCTCTCTGGAGCAAACCTGAACTTTATTTCTTATTTTTTTTAAATCTTGCAATGTTAAAAAGTTATAGCTAAAGTTTTAAATGTAATCTCTTAAAATATGTATTGTTTTTTTTATTCATGCTTAATAAGATCTGTTTGTAATAGGGTAGGGGTTTGCGATTGCAAACTTAAATTTAAAGATGAAAACACTTATCGTTATTTGTGCATTATTGAATTTAAAAGAAAGGAAAAGTAAGTTAAAGAGTATTTGTAGTAAAAAAATAAGTTAAATATAATGTGTCATCGTAAAATGATTTTAAAACCTTAAACTAAAGATTTTTTTTTAGAATTAAATTAATAAATTGACTTAAATGTAAGTTGAGTGTGGGTAGCCGCTTAGCCTTGTTTGAATTAGGGGTTTTGACTATGACTATTTGTTTCGTAGTTGTGTCAATGCTGGTGGAGAGATATGTGGATGTTAACATCAATGTAATGTGAAGTGTGTTAGCACATAAGGGAGATGAGCCCAACTGAATGCATGACCCCAAAGAGGTAGTTATACCATTGCAATGGATGCAGACATATTTTCTGCACCATTGACCCATTACAACTCTATGGATTGGGATGATAAGCTGGCAAGATAAACTGCTCTCCCATCCATATGAAGTGTTATTCTCTTTATTATATTACATGCATGATTCCTTCGCCAGACAGACGTACATTCCTGTACTGGACGAAGGTCATGTTTTCTCAAATAATATCACTGTCAGATGCACATTCCTGTCAGTGTGGTTTGATGCTAACATGTTCACATTGCATTGGTTACAGATATATATCTGGAAGTGAGCATTGGCATGGTTGCAGACCTTTAGCCTGGAGTCAAGTGCCTTGAAGATCTTTTAAAGGCATCGTCTGGGTGGTCTACCTATGTTTGACATTCCAAGATTAAAAATTAAAGTTAAAACAAATAAAATAATAATAATGAAACAACATAAAACATAATTTTTTTTAAATTTGTGTTTTATTATTTATATATACATAAATAAAATTTTTTGTATGTTATTAGTACTGACAGTGATCTAGTGATTGTTTTTATTATTCTTTATTAAAAATATATTTTAATAAATGTTTTAAACATCTACTACTCTATGAGCTAGTGACTAGGGCTGGTGGTCATGAAAAATATCTATGTAGAAGTTGGATCATTAACAGCACTTATCTGCCTACTCTATACATTCTCTAGGTTCAAATGGCCTAGTGGTGCCCTGTATGGCAGATACAGTAAGACTGGAAACTTCAGATCCTTCCCGACCATTATACTGCCTATAACAATCCCCTCATTGTGGTTTGTAAAAAAATGGATCAATTAGAATATGTTTTAATGCTCAGTTCCTTAACCAGGTGACCATTCCTGAATAGGACATCTCTCCACCAATACTTGAGCTATTAATTAGAATTAAAGATAAATCTATATTTACTATATTTGACTTGACAGTCAGTTACTGGTTAAATATCCCATTTATTACTAAGATCAAAAGCATACTATGTTTCAGTATGAAGGGCAATCTTATGTTTTTGAAAGGATGCCTTTGGGATGGTCAATAGTGGTGCTTGTCTGATTAGATGCCTTGATAAAGTATTGTCATAAGGGTTGAAGGATATTCTAATTATTTACATTAATTTCATTATTATAGCTTCTACTAATATTGAGCATTTACAGCCCTTGGAAATGGTTTTTTAACGAATGTAGCATGCATAATATAAAAATTAATCACAAAAAATGTACAATAGTTGTTGAAATTAAATTTTTAGGCCACTTAGTTGGGGCTAAAGAAATAAAAACCCATCCAGACAAAAAAGGCACTATCCAAAGTTTCCCTAAACCCTAAAATAAAAAGCAACTTTGGTAATTTTTAGGACTTTGTATATATTATTAAAAATTCTATGAGAATTTTGCATATGACACATTATACATGTCAAAGCTGCTAAAAATGATGCGAGATAGTGTTGGGATAAAAGATAAACCAAAGAGTTTGAGCTGATTAAAACTAAATTCTTGAAATAAGTAAAATTGCATTAACTTGATTTCAATAAAATGTTTTGTATCCAAACAGATAAGAGTAGCTATGTTTGGGAATAGTGATGTATCAACTTGACTAATTTCTGAAAGCCTAAGTTTTATATTTTTCTAGTCAATTGCTAAAAGGAACTGAAACACTCTACACAACAATCATCATATATTGTTTTGACTAATTATTCAATTGAAACATGTTTATTAATACATAATAAACATAACAATAAAAATACTATATAAATCCTGAGAATTTTTATTAATCAATATATAATATAAAGATTCTTTAAATAAACATTATATTTGAAATTCATCTATATATTTCACTGACATTGTTCAAAAACAGAATTTTATCTAGTTAAATGAAATATATATTTTTTAAATAATATATTTCATACTAAATCATTGTAATAGTAATATTTACATAGATATTAGTTCTTTTATCTATTAATAAGTTGAATCCTTTTAGTAAATTTAATCTATAATGCTTTTCAATTTGTATCCTTTAAGTTTTTTATTGTATATATATTGTATTGCTGAGAGTATTCCATAGTCCTTAGTCATTATAATGCATTGTACATTATGCTGAATTTATTCCAAGATGTTTTCAAATCTCTCAAAAGACAATGTCCTTTGGAGTAAACTTTTTTTTTACTTAGCCATTTGTTATTATAGTGCAATTCAACTATTAATTTTTTATATAAATACATTGGATTTGCTTGTTGAAAAGGTAGATTAACAGAAAGGATTTGATCTAAAATCATAGGCTTTATATACCTTTTTCCTAATGACAAAACGTTGAAGTCATTAGCTTAGATATTGTTCCTATGGTTTCACTCAAAGATAACCTGTTCCTATTGTCTCTGTTATAAAGAGTTAAAATTTCACTAAACAAAAAGTTTTTAAATGCAGCAGCATTCATCAAATAACATATTTCATAATTTTGTAATAAACATGTTTTTTTTTAATATAAAATATTAAAAAAAAATTAATAAAAAAAATAATACTAAAATAAATATGCAAACCAAATACATTTTTTAATCATAATTTAAATAAAATATACCATTTATATTTATTTATTCATTATACTATATTCTATAATTTTACATGCGTATTGAAATAATTATATATATATATATAATATTTTAATGTTTGTATGATTTCATATTGCTTTAATAGTATTAACACAATGCATGTGCGCGCACACACCCCAAACAGTAATTAACTATTTTATGATTATTTAGTTTCATATATTATTTGTTAAATGTATGCACTAAAATAGAAATAAAACACTAATAAACTAATATGTCCATATGTATTTCAATCTATTCAATCTTTCTAATAATAAAATATCTACTTTATAATGATGTACAATTTAATATATTATCTATTAACAAAAATTAAAATTAAAAATTCACAAATGTTATCTTATATTACAATGGATTACCAATAATTATTTATTAATTTTGTAACTTATTGATATTTTTAAAACAATTAAAAAATAAAGTAAGCCAACTTTTTTTTTTATAAACATAAGGATTCCAGGTTTAAAATTAGACCATGATGGTACAATATATTAAATTAGGACTCTTGGAAATATTGTTTGAAGAATTCTTTTATTAAAAAAAATCTTTATACATGAAGTTATTAAAATAGGAAACTGGATAAAGAATAATGCAGATTTTTAGTGCTAAAATTTGAGAAAATAAAAACTTTTACAATCAAAATCTTTTAAAATCATTTTGTATTTACTTGTCATATAAAAATTTTAATTTAATATAATCTTGTTCAAATTACTTATATTCTAAAAATTGACTATTTATTAAAATATTTTGTCACCATTTTATCTGCTATAAAATTTAGAATTTCAATACAGGTCAAATTAATCTTTTATTTTTCAGGTTACAAAAAGGATTGCAATTTTTTTTTCAGATCTCTTTGCCAACGAAATTTATCATTCACTATTGTTTAAATAACAATATATATATATATATAATACTACTAATTCAAAATTTATCATTCACTATTGTTTAAATAACAATATATATATATATATAATACTACTAATTCAAAATCCCTGATTCATTGTGGTTTTGGAATATGAATTTTTCAGATTTCAAGATTATTTCATGCCCATCTGTTAGGATAAGATCAAAACACAGCTCATTGAAATTAGTCTTATTAATTTATAAGAATTTTCTGATTTTTTTTGTTTGTTTATAACTTTATTTATTATATATATGCTGTTAACTTTCCTTAGACAAATTATAATTCACTTAAATTATAAGCACTAGGAATGCTTAGATAAGAAAAGCTTAAGCTTCAACATTTGTAATAATATTATGCTAAGCTGCTTTCAATATTTTTAATTGGATATTATATTAATATCTTTCAATATATTGATTTGATATCATATTCATATGATATAAAATCAAGAGACCAATAGTGGCTTAGCATAATATTATAAAAAATATTGAAACTTGAATTCTTCTTATCTAAGATTTCCTAGCATTTATAATTTAATTAAATTATAATTTATTTATTGTAAAAAGTTAAAAAATACTTTTGAATTTTTTTCAGGATAATAAAACTTTTTAAATAATAGCTATTTGGATTAATGATATTTTAACTATATCTATCTATTTTTAGCAAGATAATAATGTTGCAACATTAATCTAAATTGATCAGATGCTAACCATAAAAAGAAAAAGTATTATGATTGTAACATGATGCTTCTTTTACCATGGTGGGAGAAGTATCATACTATTATGGAATCTAAACATATTGTTTATTATTGCATTGTAGAAGCAACTGCAAGAGTTGATTCTGAAAAATTTATTAATCACACTGTTGGAGTATTAGCTTCATTATCTGTTGTTAAATGATATAGAATAAATTATTTATACAAAGAAAAGTTGTAAATATGATTTCTAAATGATGCCTGCATGTTCAGATTTCTGTATATTATTTATATAAATAGAATTGTACTGTACTTCTAAAATTTGATTATTGCTTTGCATTTTATTTTTAAATATGAATGTTGAAGAGAATCACCTTATTTGTGTATATCTAACATATTAACAGTATATGTAATAAGCAAATGGACACCTTCCCAAAACATAAATGATGCATAAAATAAACAAAGATAATATTTCATAAGTAATTAGATTTAGCTTACAACAATTTTCAATTTACTGGGTTTAAAATCATGAATTGTAATTTAATCTTTTTTTCATCAAAATGACTATTAGTTTGATCAAGTTATAACAATATTTTCTCCACATCATAGACTTTGCATTTAATAGTTTTGAAAATTGAGAAATTTGAGAATTAAATAACTGTTTAAATTAGAAGATATATTTTAATTCTAGTTTGGACAATAAAATAGAAGGGAAATAAAATGAAAAGCCATTTATCTAGTGAAAAAAATATAACATCAATGTAATATTACAAGTTTTTCCATTATATATGTATATATGTGGTTGTTACAATTTATATATTATACATTTGTGTGTATTTATTTAAATCTTAAATATAGAGTATGTAATATTTGGGATTTTTATAGTGCTTAACCTAACTAAAGAGACATTGTTGAGTAAAATTGTATCATAGGAGTTATTAGCATACATACTGTTTTCTTATGCTCTTAATTAAATGTTTGAAATTTCAAAAAATGTTTGTTATAATCTATTAATACACATTCATTTGCTTATATTCTCTCCATTTTTGTTTTAATATTTTGTTACTTTGTGTATATTTTTAAGACATTATTTTTACATTGTTTTACATCTTTATTTTTATTCTTTTCACAAGTAAAATGGCCATGCTTATTTATAATTGACTGTACAATACAAAAAATGTTAATAATTATACTTATAAAGCATATACTTGTTATTTAAAGTAATATATATTAAGGCTACAACCTTAAAACTATGCACCTGAAAAAATGACAGTAGGGACCACTGCAAATCTTTAACACAAGATTTATTTAAAACATAACTTTATATAATATTAATGGATTTCTAAGCATAAGATTTCAACACTGATTCATTATAAATAGAAAGATTTAATGAGTGTTAATGTGTTATAGAATTTGTGGACTTAATTAGTGCGGTATTGAATAGCCTTACACTCTCAAATCAAAATGCTTTAGATTCTCCTACTTATTTAGAAAAGTAGGTTTAGATAAGAGTGGCCAAATGGCCGCTCTTGTCTTTTAAATAAATCTTGTTAAACATTTACAGAGGTTCATACTGTCATTTTTTCAGGTGCATAGTTTTAAAGTTGTGGCCTTAAAAAGTGTTAATATAATATATGTTAAATTAAATATCTACATAAAGAGAAATTACTTTAACTTTTGATGTTGCCAGAAAATTATCAATAGCTACTAATTGAAAGTCATCCTGAAGCTAATCATGTTTTCTTTATTATTCTATATTAGCTATTTTGGGGGATTTGTTGAAGTAAAAGAAGGTCTTCTTTTACTTCAAAACAAGTTGTTAAATGGATTTAAACCCAGAAATCTATCCTTCTTGACATTCTGCAAATATCTTAAACTTCTCTAGAAAGTTGTATATGTTGAATTAAATATTTGCATGGATTATTATTATTATTATTATTATTTATTATTATTATTATTATTATTATTATTATTATTATTATTATTATTATTATTATTATTATTATGATGATGATGATGATGATGATGATGATGATGATGATGTTTCAAAAAAAAAGGTTTATTAATCAAAGAAATACAAAGTTTTTTACATTGATTTTACATTGATTTTTTACAGTGACTTTTCCATTGGTTTTATATACAAGCATTTTTATAGTCTTCGGTTACATGTTTTCAATAAAAAGTTATCTAATTTTTACATAAAAATTATTTATTGTAGAGAGAGGGAAAAAATGTTTTTTATTTCCATATTTATTGTTATTGAATTTTCAGTGTTCTTGAATTTTTGGCACTTATAGCATTGATTGTTGTTTGATAAGAGACCTTGTAGCTGCATAAATATGGGGATTTGCTATTGTCTTGTCTCTATTCCATATTTGGTTTAGTTTGTTGTAGAAGGTGGATGGATGCCTTCTGGGGTTGTTGCCCATTAGATAGGTACACCTGGTGCACCAAAAAGCCTATAGTACAAAGGTTGCTGCCCTAATGCTGGGTATTGATCTGCCTTGAAAAACCTTAATTATTTGACAAATGGTCATGTTTTGTTGGTGGTATATTGCACCCATCATTGTTCTTACATTGTGTAATGCAGTACATTGATACAATAGGTGTTGTAGGGTCTCTTCAGCCTTGTGGCATAGTCCACAAAAAGGGTCTATTGAAACATACATCCTCTTATGGTGTAAGAAGTATGTTGTTGGCATTGCGATGAGATTTACTTTTAGAATGAAATCAAAAAATTTGGGTTCTAGTGACCACTTTTTGTATTCATGTAGTAATTTTCTGTTGTTTATTCTGAGTATTGTGTTATTGTTGTTTAGGTCTCTTTCCTGTTGAATTTGTTTGTGAATGTTCCAATATGAATATTTGTGTGTATATTGCTCTGTTCTGTTAAAAGTTGTTTTATATTGATGGATGATTGATGATATATATAGACCTGCTGGGGGTGGTTTGTCAGTTGGAGTAATTTGAATTAAGCATTTAAGTTTTGGAAATTGATTCATAATGGAAATTACTAGATTACTTAATTTTTGTGTATAAAAAATGTCAATATTGTGCAAACCTAGACCATTTTTAATAAGGGGTTGATTTAGTCTTTTTGTTGATATTGCAACCACTTTTCTTGACCATAGAAGTTGGTTACAGATAGTTTTAATCTTTGCTTTGAAAGCTTTTGAGAATTTTATTATTGGTAAATAATGTTATTTTTGTCATTATAAGTTGATTTATTAGCTGGACCTTAGAATATATAGAGAGATATGTTTTTGATAGGGAGGTGACAATGCGTTGTGCTTCTTCTTTTAATCTATTTTTGATTAAACACCTCATTCCGGTTATTCCCAGATGAAATGGGAATCCTAAAAAATGTGTTGGTTTTGCTTTGTAAATGGACGTGCATGGTTTTCCGGTAAACATAGACCAAGCAGTAGTCTTTTCTGGATTAAACTTCAATTTGTATTGTTGCGTATATTCTTTAAGAATTTTTTGTAATTGTGGTAATTGTTTTTTTGAATTGAGAGAAACAGTAATGTCATCCATATAAGCCAAGCAAGCTATATATTGTGTAGTGCCGGGTACTTGAATGCTGGTAAATGTTTTTTGGATTTTTTCTATTAAAGGATTAATATATAGAATAAATAACAATGAACTGAGAGGAGAGCCTTGGGATATGGATTGGGTGGGAACAAATGATGGAGAATTTTTCCCATTTAATGTTATGTGTATTTCTCTGTTGAGAAGTAGATTTGCAATGATGTACAGATGTGTCTTGGGGATAGATGTATTTCCAAGCATGTCTAGCAATATGGAAATGTCTACTCCATCGAAAGCTCCCTCAATATCTAGTTGAACTGCTATTGGACTATTTTTTTTTCTGTCTTGTTGAATCCAGGATTGTTTTGAATAATGCTGCTGCTTGAATTGTGGAGGAGTTCCTTTTGGAAAATTGAACTTCTGATATCAGTGGCATTATATGTGGTTCTATTGTTTCTTTTATTATTTTTTCAAGAATTTTTATTGGCAAAGATTCCATGGAAATTGGTCTGAGTTCTGTGAGGGATGGGGTAGTTTTAGATTTTTTGTTGAATGGCACTATTGCAATGGGATGAACTCCCTCCACATCCTGAATTTCTTGAGATAGGTGGTTTGCTACGTTGCACAGATATTGTGCTGTGTATTTACTTAGGTGTTTTAGTATGAATAGGACTTCCTGGATGGCATGCATTTGGTATTGTATTTAGTTTTGTCAGGAAGTCATTTGTTATGAAAGGTTTTTGTGTTTCTACTTGTCCAAATAGCTTGGAGTGTAATTTAAGTGGTGTTTTAGATTGGAGTTTGGTTTTAAAATGCTCAAAAATAGGAAGGATCATATTGTGTCCTGTATATGTGCCATCTTTTGTTTCTATTGCCATTGGAACTTTGATGATTGGTGGGTTTCCCAGTGCCCATTTAATGTAATCTTTGGTCCATGTATGTGGTTGGGTTATGCATATTTTGCTTTTTTGATTCTCAAATATTCTTTTAGTGTTTCACATGTTTTGTTGTATGTCCTTGTTAGACCATGTATATAATGCTGTGTTTGATGTGATGGCGTAATCATGGTTATTCTTTTATGAATTTCATTTGCAAGTGTCAACAATTTGGATGGTGGTGGTTGATTTTTTTGTCACATGTGAGATATTGAATGATAGAATGTTTATGTATGCCAGATATTGTTGTATGGGGTTGAGATTCATATCTTTTATTTTGTTTAGCATTATGTATGTTTCTGAGAAAACAAATTCTGGTGTGGTTGTTGGAAGTAGTACTCTGATTGTTCTTGTTAGTGGGAGAAATGATGTCTGCATTTGTGTGAGGTTTAGTGATACTATTTGTGCTTAATGGTCTGATAAAGCTGTGGGGGTTAATTTTATTGCTATCTGGTGGTGCAGCATCGGGGAGTAGAAGCATAGATCGATGAGTGATGAATGACGACCATTGTGAAAAGATATTGTATTCATTGGTAGGAAGCCTTCACCACTCATCAGTGATATGGATATTCGGTGAAGCCATTTTTCTATGAATTTCTGATACGACATGTTGCAATCACCAATCAATATTGTTGGGTTTGCTGTACTTGCAAGTATGGAGTTGATATTCATTATTATAGTGTTAATTCGGCTATCTTGAATAGGCAGGTAAACCAAAATTATATTGAGGTTTATAGTTTTATGTTGAAAAGTTGTAATTAGTAAGTTAGCATCTATGAATATAATTTTGAAAGCTGTGAAAGGGCAGTTTGTTGAAATAAGCATGCCTGTGCCTGCAGAAGGTGATGAAGAGTCTCTGGAACAGGCACAGAAGCCTTCTTTGGTTAAATATTTTGCTGGATCAATTTGTGAGCCAGCATAGATTTTTGTCTCCATTAATCCGAGTATATGCGGTTGTGTAAGTGAAAACCATTGTTTAAGTTTTGTAATTTTTTGGGTCAAGTTTAAACCCCTAACATTCAATCCGCCAATTTTTAACTTCATTAAATTGGTGTTTGGTGGTTACATTTATTTTCAGGTTTTGAATTGAGAAAAATTTGTTCTATAGTGTCTTCATAATTTTGTTCTGTTTCTTCATCTATTGAGTTATTTGATTGATTATCTTGTATTGTGTCACTATCATCTTCTTCAGTTTTAACTCTCTTGGCTGTCCTATTCTTTTTTGGTGGCCAGCCTGGTTTTCTATTTGGAGGTGTGGTATTTTTTGGTATTTGTGGAAGGCATGGTATAGTTAAGTCCATAATAGCTTCAGATGTTTTATTTATAATTCTTGTTCTTTGTATGTGCTGTGTTTGTGCTGTTTCCTCATTTCTATTGCTATCTATTTCATTGGTGTTTTCTATCGATTCCATTGTATAATTTTGTTGTTTTTCTTGATTCAGTTCTCTATCATTTATTTTTGTTTTAACAGCTAAATCCAAAATGTGATCATCTCCAGTTATGTTTTTGTTGTTTAGTTCCTCTAATTGTTGGTTTTTTATGCTGTCTTGTGTTTCCATTTTTTCTTGAATAGATGTTTGGATCACTTGATTGTTGTTTGTAGTTAATTGGGGTTTGCTTTTGTCTGTGTTATTTTTTTGTTTTTTCTTTTTGCTACAGTTTGCTGCAATGTGACCCCGCTCTCCACAGATGAAGCATTGTAGTCCTAGGCCCCTTATATATATATATATATATATATATATATATATATAGAAGCCCCTTATATATATATATATATATATATATATATATATTTAGAATTGCTTCTTGGTCTATGACATGTGGAGATATTCTCTGGTGCTATTGTTTCATTGAGTTTTATTTTAAAAGTAAAACTATTACTTCACACTGGAATAGGTGTATCAGTAAGTAAAATAGGTTTTAAATATAATACTTTGCCAAACGCTTTCATCATATTTTGAAAGTCATTTATATTATAGCCAAAATAAGTATTTTTAATAGTGCCTGTAATAAAGTTTTTAAGGTTTGGATCTACAACTATTAAAGCATAATTTCCTATTGTTTTGATCTGAGTTAAAAATTTATTTTTTTGATAATCTTCAAAGAATTCTAATGCCAAATATCTAGAATTGGGGTGTTCCCCTATGCTTGAAATTGCTTCCCAACTCCCATTTGCTGTTATAGCTTCATATAACATTTCTCTTGGGAATTTGTAAAGCGTTAGGTTTTTATCAGTCGCAGCCAGGACAATCGATCTGTTTGAAAAATTTTTTTTAAATGTGTTGAAAAGCTTGTTCGGTATTGTATTATTAAATTCTGTGTTTATTGTTATTAATTCTTCCTGAGACCAAATAGTCGATGGGGGCTCAGAGTTGTTTTCATAAACTAGATTTAGTTCATTCATATCATCGTTGGTTACTCTTCGAAATCTACTAGCTGCAATCGAGTTTGAGTGAGTTGTTATAACTTTATTTTGAAAAGTAGCTTTTGTTACATTAGCATAAGTTTTTAAACTATTATTTATGTTTCCATCATTGGAGTTTATATTGGCACCATTCACATTTGAATTTTTTAGTTGTGCTGCCGCCATGTTTGATATATATTCGACGATTTTCAATCTGTGTATTTATGTTGTTGTTGTTTTTTTATTCTCAATATTTTCTTTTTAAATACAATTTTTTTTTTTAAAACTTATGTTTAAAATATTTTCAGTTAAAAGTGTAAAAAAAACGAATTACCTTTGAGTTTTCCAACTTTTTAAAAGTTTTTTATTTAGAGTTTCGTTGGCATGTTGTACTCGCTGCACAGCAGGACCGCAGATATTATTATTATTATTATTATTATTATTATTATTATTATTATTATTATTATTATTATTATTATTATAAAGAATACACATAAGGAGATTATATTCATGTAAACAGAGATAAATTAATTGAGAAATTGTTTTGCCTGAGAAGGATTGTCACTTTGTAATAATTGATAGATTTTTGGCAATATCAAATGCCATAGCTGTCTCTGTTTACATGGATATAATCTCATCATGTCTATTCTTTATTATAATAACAATCCATTAAAATATTTAATTCAATATATGCAACTCTGTGGAGAAGTTAAGTTATTATTTTCAGGATGTCAAGAAAGATGTATTCTTTCACATTCTCACACTTATAAAAACAGCTTTCTGAGTTTAAATCCATTCAACAATCTTGGGTTTGAAGTAAAAGAGGAAATTCTTTTACTTTAATAAACAAAGAACCATTATAAGTTAATAAAAGGAAACTTCTTTAATTTCAAGAGAATTTTCAGTTATTAGTAATTGATAGTTTCCTGGATATAATCTTCTTATGTCTAGTCTTTATTATAGCACAATATATTATTTCAACATTTTTTGGTAGATTATGTTATATATTATACAATTAATTCAAGGCTGTTGTTTTATTAGTTATTATTTGGTTTGCTTGATTACTTTTTATGTTTAACACAGTTATTTTTTGCTTGGTTTTTTATTGCATTCAAAGTATCCAATAAGAAATTCTGTTTGTATTTTCTGATATATTGATTACTTTGTTCTATTAGAAATTAAAGTAGTGGACAGCTATTAATTGTGATGCTACATTTTACTGTGACATTGAGAAGTTTTTTTCTTTTTAGATAGTGTATAATAAATATGAGAACAGTTTTTGGAAGTAATAAGCAATTATTGCTAACTACTCTTCTGGTTGGTAGAATACAGCTACTTTTTTTACTTAACCATCTGGTCTACTTGCATATGCCTAGCATCTTTTATTTTCCTAAATGAGAAATTAAATCAGGAATTTTTACTCACCAATAAGCACTATTGTATCCAAGTGCTTATTGCTTAGTTATCAAATTGTAAAGGCCTGCTTATAAGTTATCAGTTTTGTAGATTGCAACTATTGTATATACATTTTTGTTTTGTGAGTCTAAAATTTAATATATATATATAACCAAAACTGCCTAACACTATACTAGTAAAAATAAAAATGCAAAACCATAAAACAATACAATACTAGATTAAATCCAAAATTTTACCAAAATCCTTACATAACCATGGTCTATTTGTAGTAGATGAAACCATGGTTGTGTAAGGATTTTGGTAAAATTTTGGATTTAATCTAGTATTGTATTGTTTTATGGTTTTTCATTTACATATATAAGACATATTTTGCGGGTTCATCTGTGTTAAAAAATTTGAATATTGATATACTTACATTTCAACTTGATCACCCAAGGCATCCACTGGATGATAAAAGGTAGAAAGACAGTTGTAGAGGTGCTACAATCACTGATTTGAAAAAAACATTAAACAAAAATGTTAAATTAAGAATGGTTTTTAAAAAAATCTTTCCAAATAGGAGGAAGTTTGCATGTATCATCTCCCTTATTGATACAATGTGGCCTTTTAAGTATCTCAATGGTTTCTTTAATTTTGCATTGATAAAGATTATCACATCTAGATATGAGCTTGGTACTAGAAATATATATATCATCAAAAATAGAAAGAAGTTTAATCCATTATGCTACTTTTACATATATTTAAATAAATCAGTGATATAATATAAAATATCCTTATATAACAGTGATAATATATATAATAATAATCATACACAAAAAGACTTTATTCGACAAATATTACTTTTTGCGTTTTTCAATGTGCTTCAACTAATTTACAATTACGATCTACATTGCATACATAGCAGCATCTATCTCTTTTGTTTATAAAATTACTTATAACCTATTAAAACCATACAATATTTTAAGGCATAAAAAACGGTATAAATGTATATTCCATAATTTTCCATTCATGTATCTACTGTAGATTGTAACTGTGAATTAGTTAAAACACATTGAAAAGGGCAAAAATTAATATTTGCCAAAAAGAGCTTTTTTGTATATGATTATTATTATATATATTAGTGTTGTTATAGATGGATATTTATATTATACCATTGACTTATTTAAATATATATGCATATTTTTTTACGTTTTGCATTCCAGTGCTAAAATTCAAATTTGAAGATATCATTGTAAAATAATATTTTTTTTAAATATCTATCTAACTATCTACTTATATATATATATATATTCTCTTTTACTGTTTTGTTAGGAGAATTATTGGATAAATATTTGCTGTATAATTGGACATTCAAATGTTTTTACCTATTTAATTTTTTTTGACCTGGCTATAACATAAGTTTAAATTCCAATCGAATAAGACTTAAAACTTTTCAGATTTCAATGAGTCATCGATATTTTCATTAATATATCTGTTTAATAGTCAATCCAACTAGTTATTCAGTATTAGTCTATCTGTTCTTAGATATGAAGAGAAAAGTCATCGAACTGTTATTACTTGGAAATCGATAAGCTTGGTGATTAATGTAATCACTGTTTTTCTCCATTATTGGAAAGACCTTGTTTTGTAGCAAACAATTTATAGACTTTTAACTATTGTTATTTATGCTTAGATAAAGTCCTCTTATTAGGGGTTATGCCTTTCCCAGTCATTCCTATTATCTGGATTTGAATCATGGTCAGATATCATATGAAACATTTATAGATAATGAAATGCACTACAAATATTTTTGAGTAGTTGGCACATCGATAACAGTTCCCAGTTAATTACTCATTATTACTTTGACTATTCTTAGCTAGAAAATAAAAATTTGCTCAAATTTTTTTCAACGATCAATTGGCAAAGCAGGAGAGTAATGTCTTTTCTATGGAAACTATATGTGTGTGCGTGTGCGAATAATATAGATTGAAAAGAGCAATGAATAATAAAGATAATTAATAACAATTGCATGAATGTATACTTCCGTTATTATAAGAAAATATTGAAAGGGCTTTTAATTAAATATTAATAATCTAAATAGCAAATAAAATTTATACATTCCTGCAGTTATAATTAATTAGCTCCATTGCTCTCCAACTTTCTAGTCTAAATTACATATTTACATAACGTAGAATTTAAATTTATTTCTCTTGTTGTCTATCAATATATATATATGTGTATGTGTGTTCACTTTGCAAACATATTTTTAGCATGTACATTTGATCACCAGATCATTAAAGTATTACTTTTCTTTAACATTATATATATATACGTTCTTATTATTGTTATCCCAACTGGTATAATGTTTTTAATGTGAATTAATATAATATACATTAAATAAGTATAAAATAATAAACATTTATCACTTGACTTGGATTACTAAAGAAGAATGATTTAGTCAAAATATGTGTTAGGTGCCATTTCATTTTTTACAGTGGCTACAAACCCATGTTTGACATGTGTAGCATGAAAGGTTATAGTTTAAAAATAGATAAAATCTTGCATATAATTGAAGAAAGTCAAGATATTGAATAAGAAAAGTAAGATATGAATATAAATAATAGAAAAGATACAGTTAAATCTTAAAAAAAAAAAAAAGTTTATATCTAATATTAAAAAAAAAAAAAGTTTTACACCTGATAAACATGATTATTTGTCTATTTATTAAAATACTATAATTGTAAAAATTGGCACTAAAAATAAAATGTTTATAAGAAAAATGAATATATGTTAGATGAATATGAAACAATTGGTAATAACCATTTGGCATAAGTTGGTTGTCTTGGATTAACTAAGAAGACTGATTCCACTGAATTGCATATTAAAATTCTTTTACTATTTTTTTTTCAGTGACTGCACCTTCTAATAATAAATTGTAGTTAAATATTTTATATTGTAAAATCTATAATAAATTATTTGTCTATGGAGTTCTAGGTTTTGCTGTTTAGGAAATCTTTTAATTTTACAAAAATTGCTTATTTTTAATTATTTCCATACTTGGCACATTCAATATTTTCTTATCATGGGCACAGAATCTGTTAGTTTATTAGACTTTGACAACAAGATTATTTTTTTAAATTCAAATTTAAACCTTTGCTTATTTTAATATGTTTAAGATGCTGACTTATTCCATTTTGAAATACTAATAAACAAAGACTATTAGAATGAATAGTGTTGTAATTGTGCCATGAAAACATTGAAATTGTACTATGCATGCAAATAATTATTAATATGGAGACACTATAGAATTAAAGGATTTTCTGTAGGGTTAAAATCTACCACTCTAAAAAAAATAATAATCCATTACATATAATTGGTGAAGGTATTTCAAAATTGGTTATTGTATTCACCTGCCTTTCTAAATATTCTAGATTTGAAATCTAGTTGAAGCAGAAAGCTTTTTAGATTCTAGAAGAGTTTAAATCTTTTTAAGCTTGCTTGTTCAAAGCCAATCTGTTTAAACAGAGTACAAATGGAGGGGAAAAATCATGAATTCTCATCAACCAGCAACTGAGTAATTGAGTGAGTATTGCCATCTCCTTCACATTTCTTTGTAAAGAAAGTTAGGAGAAACTTGTATCCTGAAGTTGACTGTCTATGTCTATTTGTCTGAATGTTTTGGATCAACATATTTAGTAGAATATTCTTCTCTAATTACCATAAAATTATAAAATTAAAAACTCTAAAGAACTGGCAGTTTCTTCATACTTACATGAATTTTTTAAAAAAAATATTTTAATTAAGTTTCATGCATCGCAAAACTTTGTTTATTAACTTTATTAAACATTTTGTTATATTTTTAGCAGTTGCAGTTTATATCCATTATCACATCTGTCTTGTTTTTTTTTCTTTGATAAAGAGTAATAAAAACATTTTATATCCATTTTTGCACTCTTTAAAGATACTCATACTTTGTAAGACCTTGATAATTTATTTCCCATTGAATATATTATATTTCAGAAATTTTACTTTTTTCCATTAAACCATTCACTTCTATTAATATTGTTTCTGTTTTTCTGATGTTCTAATATATATCATTCTCTTCAAAAATTCATCTTTGATATCTTACAATGTAAGGATTATTCTATTCTATAGGACCCAATTTATTGCATATATCATTATGCTTCTTAGAATTAAAATGATCATTTATGTAGCTACATATACAGTTTCACAATGTTTATTGTTATAAATATTTATCTTTGTTGAATTTTTATATATTTGATAAGATGTAATTAATCTGACATTATATCCTGAACTTTGTAAACATTTTTATGGATGAAATATAACTTTAATTAGTATTAGTTGATCAGTTTTGAAGTTTTTGTGATGGATTAAACTAATAAATCACTTCTCTCAAAAATAATTTTTTATTGAGGTAAAAAAAAAATTAAAATACGAAGATAAATCTAATTAAAATTTTTGTTCAATCAAAAACAATTTTTGAATCTAGAGTCTTCAAACTTTAACAATTATTAGTAGTTTTTACTGTATTTTTATTTTCAAAATTGAATGTTAACTTATTTTCATGTAACAAAAAATTTCAACTTGTAGATAAAATTGCCAAACTATTTGTATAATGTTTGTTTGTTTGGTTTTTTTAAAAATAAAAAAAATTATTATTAGATTGAATGTGAATCTTGCATTATTTGTGTTGTGTGTGTGTGTGTATGTAAATGGATAAATGAAAATATGACTAGAGAATATTAGCCATTGTTTATGGACAAAAGTTTTGAGTATGTTCAGGAATGTCATTGGATATTATCAATCTTTTAGTTCTATCAAATTTGTAGTGTTCAAGTTAATATAAAAAGTGAAATAAAATTAATAAGAAAGTCTTAAAATCATTGAATCAGCTTTTGGCAGATTGCTTCCAGAATCATAGTGCTGAATAAAACTGCACTATTAAAAATATGTATATATAATGGCAAATACAATATATAAATTAGGCACAGTAGGCAAATTAGATATTCCATCATTTTGATAATGGGATACAAGAATCTTTTTTATTGGTGTAATGATGCTCCCTTGCAATAGCCAAAATCTCTTTATACTTTCCTTTTCCTATAATTTCTCTCAGGATACATTGGAGGAGAAAAGGTATATCCCATAGATCAAAATAGATTGATTTGTATTCAAGATTTAATTTAGCTATACATGTGTTGGGCAATTCTCATTGATCTATTAGTGCAAGATTCACAATAATACATAGAGTTACAGAATGGAACAGGGCATGAAATTTTTTATATGATCTGGGAAACAATTCAAAAGTTATTCTATTTTTCATGTTGTTTAAAAGGCTGTTGAGTGAGGGGAGTGATCTGAAACTAACTTTAATTTGTCTGCAGATCTCTTGAAGTTTCATTGCAATATGGAGGAGGGGGGTGTACGACAGGCTTATACATGGTTTAGATAGGTTATTGTTGCCAGTAACTTTGTTTATAACAACATTACCAATGTTGCTAACAATAATAAATCATCTAAACCATGAATAAGTCTGCCTTATATTCTTCATGTTGCAATAAACCTTCAAAAAATGTGTGCAAATACATTCAGAGTTAGTTTCAGATTGCCCTCCACATTCAACGACCTTTTAAACAACACAAAATATAGAATACCTTTTGGACTGCTTCACAGATTGTATATAAAATTTCATGCCCTGCCCCACCCTGTAGCTCTATGTAATTTGATGAATCTCACACTAATAAATCAATAAGAGTTTCCCAACACATGTATTCATATAATAAAGATAAATTAAATTGAATTTAAATCAATCTTTTTTTGATCATGAGCTGGCTATGGGACACATCTTTTCTTCCTCCAATGTAAGAACGATATGTGCCAAGAGGGATTATAAGAAAAGAAAATATTAAAGAGGCTTGTGATATAATAAGGAATCTTCATTTCACCAATAGAAAAGATTCATGTGGACCATTATCAAAAAAATGAAACATACAATTTATATATTGTATCTGTACATATTAATCTTCAACACTATATATGCATATTTTTAATGTTGCAGTTGTATTCAGCATTATGATTCTAGCATCAATCTTCCAAAAGCTGGTTTAATGCTTTTAAGACTTTCTTATTAGTTTTATTTTACCTTTTCATATTAATTTGAACAGTAAAAGTTTGTTAGAATTATGTAATTGTATGAAAAGTGTATAAATTATTGAGGGTTATAATCTTTTAGTTGTTATTCAAAAATTGCATTGAAAAGCACATGATGAGAATTATAGTCCATTACCCTCATGTTTCTCATACTGTGTGAAATAAAATATTATCGTATTGGATAATAACAGTGTTGTTTGGACACATTATTTGCATCATGAGATGATTTAATATTCCATAATATTCAAATTGTTTGCACTTATGATACATATGCAGGATAATATTATGATATATCTCTTTAAATTATCACATTTTCACCAAAAATATATGTGAGAAGGAAATCTATTTAATAAATTTTATTAATAATTTTCACATATAAACCTTTTATTACTGACAATAGTGTAACAATAATTCTTCCTAATAGATGATATTTTCAGTCATTTATTGTCAGTTTACATGCTTATGATACTGCTAAAGCATAATAAAATTTAAGATAGAAATCAATGGATTTGAAATGACAGATCACCCATAAATATTGATTATTTTTATTTTCAATCTTTAATGGTTTTAGTCATCACTTTTATAACAATTAATATTAAAGCATTAAACATTTCAACAGCTTTTGTATATGTGTCAGCTATTCTGGCAGTAACGATTTATCCATTTTGAACTTGGACATAAATTTTGTTTTTGCAAAATTACTATCTTCTAATAAGATATTTCATATCACTTATATGTGTAAAACAAAAAAAAAATATTGCATTGGTATGCATTTTTTTAATTTTGGTACTTAGTAATAATTCAGTAGATAATTATATATATATATAATAGGTTGAATCTTTGTCAATAACTTCATATAAATAAACATTGAAAATATTAAATGTTTTTAAGGTAGAATTATTATAATTTTGATGAATAAAAGTAAGTTATGAGGCATTGGTCTCATTCTCAGTTTACTAAAATATCTATTAAATTATATAATGTGTTATAGTGTCTTTTGTGTGCATGTTGAATATAATATAAACAAATAAATTCAATGTTTGTTTGATGGAGAATAAAATAACTTTCAAATAGAGAAAATAATTTTCCATGCATTCTTCAGTATTTTTGCAGCATATTCATAATTTATTATAACATTATTTAATATCTGCTATGAGTAAGGTGTGAACATATTAAAAACCCACTTGTCAAGTTTTCTTTTTTGAAAATAATTTTATTCTGCATCAAATGAACTTTGAGGTTATTTACATTTATACTGCTTAGAGTAATTTTTTATACTGCATATATATATAAAATACATATTTTGTGAGTTCATCCGTGTTAAAAGCTTTTAATATTAATACACTGACGTTTCAACTTGGTCACACAAGCCATCCACAGAGTTATAAAAGGTAGAAAGACGGTTGTAGAGGCGCTACAATCACTGATTTGAATAAAATGTTAAAATTCCACCAATAGCAAAAAATGTTAAATTTAGGAATGTTTTTTAAAAAAATCTTTCCAAATAGGAGGAAGTTTACATGTATCATCTCGCTTATTGATACAATCTGGCCTTTTAAGTATCTCAATGGCTTCTCTAATTTTGCATTGGTAGAGATTATCACATCTGGATATGATCCTGGTACTAGAAAAATCAATTTTATGACCTGAATCTATAGTATGGAGTGAGAGTGCTGATGATGATGAGTGTTGTTTAACTGCATTAGCATGCTCATCTCTCCTAACACTGATGCGATGATTACTCATACCTATGTAAGAAGCTTTACAATTTTTACATGAGATTTGATAGACACCATGAGATTCAAGAGGGATTGAATCCTTAGGCTTGGTTATTATATTGCTGATCTTTTGATGAGCAGAAAATGCTGTATCTATATTATAGCATTTTAATATACGTCCGATACTGTCTGTAGTTCCTTTTACATATGGAACACAAATCCTAATAGCTGATTTATCATCTTTTTGTTTCCTATTTTGTCTATTTTGGGCTTGAAATAAGGCTTTTTTTATAAATTTGTAATTATAACTATTTGCTAATAAAACACTATTAATATGATTTATTTCTTCTTTCAGATGTGTCTCATCTGAAAGGTTAATTGCTCTATTTAAAAGAGTTTTGGCTACAGAAACTATCTGAGTTGGGTGATGATGAGAATGGAAATGCAAATATCTGTCTGTGTGTGTATCCTTTCTGTAAATAGAAAAAGATAAACTATTTGGTGTTCTGGTGACTAGAACATCAAGAAAAGGGAGTTTTCCATCAGACTCTGTCTCCATTGTAAATTTAATATGAGGATGCATATTATTTAAATGTAAGAAAAAATTATCTAATTTATTTTTTCCATGTTGCCATATGACAAAAGTGTCATCTATGTATCTGAGCCAAATGAAAGGTTTTAAAGATGATGATTCTAAAGCATGAGTTTCAAATCTCATGTAAAAAAAACTACAGACAGTATCGGACGTATATTAAAATGCTATAATATAGATACAGCATTTTCTGCTCATCAAAAGATCAACAATATAATAACCAAGCCTAAGGATTCAATCCCTCTTGAATCTCATGGTGTCTATCAAATCTCATGTAAAAATTGTAAAGCTTCTTACATAGGTATGAGTAATCATCGCATCAGTGTTAGGAGAGATGAGCATGCTAATGCAGTTAAACAACACTCATCATCATCAGCACTCTCACTCCATACTATAGATTCAGGTCATAAAATTGATTTTTCTAGTACCAGGATCATATCCAGATGTGATAATCTCTACCAATGCAAAATTAGAGAAGCCATTGAGATACTTAAAAGGCCAGATTGTATCAATAAGCGAGATGATACATGTAAACTTCCTCCTATTTGGAAAGATTTTTTTTAAAAAACATTCCTAAATTTAACATTTTTTGCTATTGGTGGAATTTTAACATTTTATTCAAATCAGTGATTGTAGCGCCTCTACAACCATCTTTCTACCTTTTATAACTCTGTGGATGGCTTGTGTGACCAAGTTGAAATGTCAGTATATTAATATTAAAAGTTTTTAACATGGATGAACCCGCAAAATATGTATTTTATATATTTAACCCGTGCAAATCTTCGTTTTAACATATATATATAATTAAATGATATTCCATAGGAATATATTTCATTAAAGTGTAGATTATGTATGTGAATGTAAAATACATTTTATTTAATGATTTTTAAAAATATGATGTTATTGGATATGTTTAAAGTATTTTGTTATTATTATTAATTAAACACATAGTGCACTCTTTATTTTAATAGAGTATCATTTTATTAAACTATAATTTAAATATAAAGTTAATGTATTTTAAAATTGTAGAAAATATTTTTAATTAAAATCAATTACTGAGTTTAAAATCTTAATTTGTAAAGAACTAATATTATCATTTTACTAATTAAACTGCAAAATCACTCAATGTTCTGTTGGTTTTTTTCCAAGAATAATTTCTTATAATACTGATTGACCATGTTATTTTTGAAAAAAGGTAATAAATTTTAAGTTTGTAAAATGAATTTCTAAGTATATAATGTTTATTCCAAAATTCAGGCACAACTCAAATGGATTATTTATTTTTCTATCTCCAAGCAACATCAATATGAATGCATTTAAACCCATTAATTGCTGTAAAAATTATTATTTTATTTGACTTTGTACAGATCCTACTTCTGTTTGTATATTTAAAAACAGATCACCATAATGAAAAAAAAATGTCTGCTTCTGTTTATTGCTTTTATCAGTTTCTTCAATTAATTGTCAAAGAAACAGAACTTTACTGGTAAATAAATCACAATAAATAAAAGCAATTTATAAATCTTTTATGAAATATATATATATTTTTAAAAATAAATTTTCTAATAAATATTTTTTTTTATACAACTATTAATTACTAATAAGATATCTGTTTTAAACATTGCTTAAGTTTATAATTTGTAATAAAATACATACTTAAATCAATCTGTTTCAAATATCCTATTACAATAATCAAAATATGGTATAAATGTGAGAAATAATAATTTATTCAGTAATTATTTATAATTTTAAGTTTATAGTGATGTTTAATTGCTAATGGATATTTATTTTCTATATGAGAGTTGTCCAATGCTGCATATATTGATAGTTTAGATATTGTGTGATTGAATGTGTTTAATTTAATATTGTTGGTACAAGTTGTAACTTTCCTATGGCATCATTTATATAGATTTTGTTTTTAATAAATAGTTTTAGACTGTAATGATAAATTAGTATTGATATTATTTAAATATTTTATATAAGTGATCTTAAGTGTAGTTGTTTTTTAATGCCATTACTTTAAATATTTTAAGTATTAAATTTATTTTATCTTTATATGCATTTCACCCATTGCTTTACTTTATAAACTCTCAATGTACAGGTTTCTGAATTACTAACTATTTATATCAGTCCAACTAGGTTTAGTTTGGCAATATGATAACTTGCCACTTGTAGTAAGCATTGGTTTATTTTAATATGTGAATTTGAATATTAATAGCTGATACAACAACATTATTGTTATTTTTTTTTATAAAAAAAATATTGTGTTTAATTAAATATAAATTTTGTTTATTTTATTATTGCTCACCACTTGATTAATAATTTGAATAAATTTGTAAAATATTTATGAGCTAAATCTTATATATATATATATATATATATATATAAGATTTAGCTCATAAATATTTTATAAATATATATATATATATATATTACAAAAGGGTTTCTCCTCTACACAACCACTGGACTATTTAAAAGAAAAATAGGTTTGTGTGTGTGACTTTGCTACTAAACTTAACTTCTTTCTATAGGATTTTCTTTCATTAGTTAAGAGTATTAGATAATAATTTGGTATAATGAAAAGTCTAGATTTATTATCTAGTAATGCAAGTGAAGTTACATTTCAAACTACTTTATCCATTACAAAGAAGATTTTTCTAATTTATGGCTTCCCAATATGTGGGCCATAATAAACTTATATCTTGAGAGATATGAATAAAAATTTTGTTTTAAGATTTGGCATCAGTATATAAAGCTTGATATAATATGAAGCATTGTGAGATATTTAAAATTATAGGAATTTTTTTAAGACTTTGACTTATCCATTGTTTGAGACCTGATAGATTTTACTTATTGATTTTCATAAATTATATCCATTAGTTTTAATTAGGTAGAAATAAAGCACCTTGAAATATTGAAGAATATAATTTTTTTTAAGATTGTGGCTTAACAATTTGCTGAGTTAAAAATGAAATAAAAATTTTGAGATAGCTAATAAAGTATCATCAGTATCATGATTTAATTTTTAAATTTTAACAGATATGAGATTGAAATTTTATAGAGCCATATTTTTTTTTTATATTATTACTTAATGTCAATTTGTAAATTGTAAAATGTATTATCAATTTAACTATTTTAATTGATGGTTTTGATGAAATAGCATTTGTAATGATTAATTTCAAAAATTACAAATGACAATAATCTGTTTGGAGTTTGTGTCCATTGTTGGAAGAAAACTGATTATAATTTTTGAATTTATTAGATTAATGGAATAAAACATAGGTAAAGATAGTGAGAAAGAGAGTGGTCAGGAAAATGAGATTGGTATCTTTAGTCCAGGTCAAAAGTTTAATTATTAGAACCAAAAGCTCTTGGGATAACTTTTAAGGAACTTCAGATTGTAATCAGTGAAAATAAATCCATAAAAATAGGTAAGAATAAAAATGATTGTACATTTAATATTGAAATAGTCAGTCAAATGTTGCAAAGAATGGAGCAGAAAATGGATGAGGACTATCAGAAAATATTTCAGAGTATGGATCAAATGGATGAAAATATTGAACAAAAATAGCAAAAAATATTTCAGAAAATGGATAAATATGAGAGAATAATAATGGAGGGTCTTAAGATAGAAGAATAAATAGGAAAATTCCAATTTGAAATAAAAGAACATTTAGAGGAATCTAGCATAGAATTAAGTGATAATGTTCAAAAAATAGGAATAAAGCTTGATAAGATAGAAGAAGAAATGAATATAATACCAAAAGTTTCTGAGGAAAAAGAAACTAAAATAAATAATTTTTAGTAGAAATGGTAGATAGGATAGGTATAGTTAAAGAATCTAATGTTAATGTAGTTGTTGTTGATGAATGTAAATTTAAAATAGGTTGCATAGAGTTAGCTAAAGATAATTTAAGCTGTATAGAAAATCTAAATTGATGCAGTTATAATAGAGAAATCTGACAAATCCAAAATTGATGAACAGATTAAAAAGTATTGTAAAACTGATGCAATAAGTAGTAAAGAATCTGAAATATATGTAATAAATAATATATTTAGATTTTATGATACAATTGTAAAAGAATCTATAATTGATTCTTGACTATTGACGATTATGATATTAATCTGAAGAGATCAGAAGAGTTAAAAATCTATGCAGGCACTGCAATCGATACTGAAGTTGATACAGAAATTATATTTGGTAAGAATAATTATAAAGAGACAAAAATAAATATATTAAATAAGTTAGAAATTTTTAGTAAATCCATGCACAATAAAACTCAGCCTCATATTTTTAAGAAACTTCATACAGATGTAAGGATATTAGAGAGTTAATGAAAATTTTTACAGTGGAACATATATATTGGAGTTTGTAGGTGAGAGTAATTATAATAAAAGGAATAGTGATAACAGTAATCAAAAACACAATCCTATTCTAAATAGGTTTTCAAGATAAAATATATTATTGAATTTATTCTATCTGAAAGACAGATAATTTGCATTAGAATGTATAATTTATCAATAAATATACAACAAATTGTGCTAAATCAGCCAGAATATTTCTATAGGGAATGGGGTCAAGAAGATGTGAATTAACCTTACATGGAATAAAATAATAGAAAAAATATTTTTAGCTTTTCTTGCTAATAATAAAAGAATTAAATCCCATCTTGGTGAAATATTAGCAATCAAAATTTTACCACAAGTCAAGAACAAGAAACTTGGAAAACTTAAATGGTTTTGCTATCATAAAGTATGAAGTCCTATGACAAATCTAATTATGAATATAGGGATCTTGTTACATTTCAAAGTTGGGAAAGTTTTCATAATGATGAATGTTTAGAATTACTGTACAAAATAGAATGGCATGCAAAATATATAAATAAATTATATTTTCGTACTTCAAGTACAAGGTTTTAAGTGTTCTCATTGCTTTGAATCTTTGTTAAAAAAAAAAAAAAAGGTTTAGAGAATTAATATATCATTTTTATATTTTAATATGCAAAATAGAAGTAGGTATTAGAAACAAAATGTATGACTTATATAAGAAATTATCATTTTATAGGATGTGTAAGAGTAGTTAAAAAAATCATGTAGGTGTAATGAAGAAATTCATTTCTTGTCATTCAGTAGATAATGATGTGTGAGCAAATGCTACTTGTCTAATGTACAATTGCAGTAATTTAAAAATCTTAATTTTTTATGGTTATAAAGGTGTATTTGATTTTGCTTTTTTATATTTTTAAAATATCGCCTGTTTATATAGCAGATACCAAGATAAAACTATGGTGAAAATTAGAAATGAATATGGATTTAGTAATGAATGTAGGAGTAACAATAACAAAATTTGTTTTGTATGTTATCAGGATAGTGTATTTCTTTGGAATAAAGAAAATAAATGCAATAGATTTAAATGTCTAAACCAGTATAATAATGTAAGTGTTAATTTATGTAAAAGATATGTTCAGTTAAAATCTAAGTATAAATAATTTATACTGGAACTTAGTTTTACTGGCTCTTAATATTTTAACTAAAGTTGTCTATATGATTAGAATTTTCATGAGTATTAAATAAACTTATAATTCTAAAGGCCATTGCATAAAATCATAATTCTAGAGGCTATGCCCAATATGTGTTTTTATCAAAAATTGGATAGCCTATACTTTACAATTCCTTATTATTTTTAATGTACATAAATATCTATATATTTTAAATATTGTAGGTAAATATTTATGTTTAATTGTTTTATATCTGAGTTAAAGTTAATTAATATGTTAAGTGTAAACTCAGTTCTAACTAGCAGTTTTATATTATAAAAAAAGTCAGAATAATTTTTTTTTTTTTTTAAAGTAAATAAATATAATAATTATTAAGTGTAATAAAATTTCTTTTTGTGACGGGGAAGGGTTTAATGAAATGATATATTCCTCAGGAATATATTTTATTAGTATATAGATTATGTATATGTATGGGAAATTTTATTTAATGTTTTTAAAAAAAAGTGACATCATTGAATGCATTGAAAGTATTTTGTTTTTATCATTAATTAAACATGTATGCACTCTTTATTTAAATATAACTTCATGTCAGGCGTTGTTAGCAGAGAGATCAGCGCAGCTGCCTTGTAAGTTGGAAGTTGTTTTTCAGACGGTTGTTGTGGGTTCGCCTACCGGCCGATGCTATAACATATGGAAAAATACATATATATATAATTTCATTTTATTAAATTATAATTTAAAAAGAAAGTTAATGCATTTTATAATTGTACAAAATATTTTTAATTAAAATCAATTAGTGAATTTAAAATATTAATCATTTTACTAATTAAAACACAAAATCATTTATTGTCCTGTTGGCTCTATTGCCATGAATAATTTATTCTAATACTGATTGATCATATGAACAGAATTAGTCATCATTCTTGAAAAGAAAAGTGATAAATTTTAAGCTCATAAAATAAATTTCTAAGCCTATAGTTTTTATTTCAAAAGAGTTAACAAATGGATAATATATTCTCCTATCTCTTTAACCAACATGAATAGGAATATATTTTAAGCCATTAATTGCTTCAAAGATTATTATTTTCTTCAACATCATGCAGGCCTGTTTTCTGTTTGTATATTTAAAAATAGATCACCATAATGAACAAAAATCATCTGCTTCTGTTTATTGCTTTTATCAGTTTCATCAATCAACAGTCAAAGAAAACAAAACTTTTTTTCAGCAAAAAAAACAAAAAAAAAAAAAAAACAACAAAATTTTACTGGTAAATAAATCATAGTATATAAAAACAATTTATGAATCTTTTATGAAATGTATATATTTTTTAAAATAATCTTCCTGATATTTTTCCCTATACAACTATTAATTACTAATAACTTATCAGTTCTAAACGTTGTTTAAATTTATTATTTTTGATAAAATATGTATTTAAATTAATATTTTGAAATATTCTATAAAAAAATAGTCAAAATATGGCATAAATGTAAAAAATAATAGGTTATTCTTATATATGAAAGTATACTGATGTCATATTTTGGTGTACATTGTAAAATATATAATCTTTGTTATTTGAAGATAATTACTTATAATTTTAACTTTTTAATGATATTTATTTGTTGATGAATATTTATTTTGTCTATGAGAATTGGACAATGCTATATGTATTGACCATTTAGATATTGTTGATTGATGTGTTTAATTTGATATATTTAGTACCAATTGGAAATTTCCTATGACTTCATTTATATAGATTTAGTTTTTAATAAATATTTCTATGAGAGCATGGGTGATGTCATTATATATTAATGAATATGGCTATAATTATGAATTAGTATTGATACGTCGTCTTAAGTATAGTTGCTCTTTTAATGCCACTACTTTAAGTATTATTTTCACTATTAAATTTATCTTATCTTTAGTAGACATTTTCATTCATTACTTCACTTTATAAACCCTATATCAGTGCTGTCTACGTGTAGTTTGACAATATGATAACTTGTTAATCATGTATGTGTTGGCTGATTTTAATATGTGAATTTGAATAGTAATAGCTGTTGCAACATTGTTTTTTTTTTTTTTTAAAAAAAAATTGTATTTGTTAAATATGGATTTTGTTTATTTTATTATTGATCATTACTTGATTAATAATTTGAACAATTTTATAAAATATTTATATGATAAATCTTAGATACATGTTATATATAATATTATAAAATGGTTTCTGATTTACATGACCACTGGACTATTAAAAAAAAAAAGTTTGTATGGTTAGTAAGTCTGTGTGTGTGACTTTGCTGGTAAACTTAACTTATTTCTGTGGGATTTGCTTTCATTAGTTAATTTTTAAAAAAAAATACCCCGTTTTTCTGAAATAATTGTAATGATACAAAAAATGGCACGGCAATAATTATAATGATACAAAAAATGGTACTTGTAATGACTATCTTTGTAATTAGTATGTAAATCTACTCCAAAAAATGCAATTTTATGATAATCTACTATTTAATATTCAAAAGTAACTTTTAATCTAGATTTCGACTTCCCTTAATCATATAATGTTCTGATTATGATACTATTCAGTATTGAAAGTGTTCAGCTTTAAATAATTTCTTTATTATTATAAATTCAAACCTGTTCTGATGTTAAAAATATTTTAACATTTTTTGTATCACTTCATTAGTTAAGAATATTAGATAATAATTTGGTATAAGAAGGAGTTCTTACCCATTACAATATATATATATAGTATAATACTATTATACTATCTCCTATGCTTTGACAATTTCTAGTGTTCTAAAAAAATTTCAGAAAAATTCCTTGGAATTTCTCAATGACTATGCATTTTATCTTTATATGAGCTATAATTTATTTAAATAATTTTGTAATTTAGTCTTAAATTTATATACACATAATAATAAAAAAGAATTTATTGGAGAAAGCTCAGAGTAATTCAATGGCTTTGAAATATGATGTACTATACAAACATGATTTTTTTTTCACTTTTATTTTCAATTAAAATATACATATAGTTGAAAATAAAACTGAAGCAAAAATATACATTCTTATGGTTGTACAGTGTGTTAAGCTTCAAAACCATCTGAATTGTTCTGAGCTTTTTCTATTAGATTCTTTTTTTTTTAAATAAAAAGTCTGTAATTTTTATTATGCCTAACAACAGTGCTTTAAATAATTATCACATTAAAAAAAACTTTCATGTATATATATTTAATAAAGATATTTCTTTATATATAGAAATCTGTTTAGGGTTGAATTATGAAATAGGTTTAGAGCCAGGTGCAGTTGATATTTATAAAAATGCAACAGCAACAATTAGATTACATAATGATACTAGGAAAGTCAACATTGAGAAGGTTGTAAGACAGGGTGACTTGATATTTCCAAAACTTTTTACAGCATAAATGGAGATTATTTAAGTCATTTAGATTTTGCAGATGATGTAGTTGTTTTTGCAAATAATGCTTTAGAGTTGCAGGAAATGTTGCAGGGGTTATCAGATAAAAGTAGGAAAGCAGGACTAAAGATAAACGTTAAAATGACTAAAGTAATGTTCAATAGATTTTCTCAAAATTTGAAAATAAAGATTGATTATGATGTGTTAGAAGAAGTTAACAGCTACAAATACCTTGGTCAAATTATTAATACAAATGGAAACATAATGGATGAAATTAATCATAGAATTAAACTTGGTTGGAGTGCTTTTGATAGAAATAACTTGATACTAAAAGGAAATATGCGTATGTGTTTAAAAAGAAAGGTTTTTAATAAATCTGTTTTACCAATTCTTATTTATGGATCTGAGACTTGGACACTTAATAGAAGAACAATACAGAGACTTCAGACCACTCAAAGAAGTATGGAGAGATGCATGTTAGGAGTAACAAGAAGAGATTGAAAACACAATATATGTGTAAGAGAACAAACAGGTATTATTGACCTCATTGAAAAAATTAAAAGACTGAAGTAGAGTTGGGCTTGGACATATTTCTAGAAGAGATGATAATAGATGGACATTTGAAATCTTAAACTTGATTCCAAGAGATTGTAAAAGACCCAGCAAGAGACCACATGTGAGATGGATGGTTGAAATAAAAAAAAGTGTGCAGGGGTGATGTGGAGAAGAAAAGCTAAAGATCGGAGAAGATGGTTTGAACATGGAGAGACCTTCATTCTGCAGTGGATTGATAATGGTTGTTGTTGATGATGATAATGCAGTTGATGATATACGTCTTATATTTAATTTAATTTTTTAATTAGTTGACTATAATAGTAACATAGTAATTTTAATTTAAAATATTTTTATTTTTTAGTTTTTTTCACTGTGGACACCTTGTTATATTTTACAGTAAATCCTTATATAGTAGGACTCTACTTTTATAAAGCAATTATATTGTTTCAGATAAAAAATAATTTGCACATACTTAAAAAAATCTATAGAATTTTATTGAACAAACTAATAATGCAAAATTTAATATACTGTATTTGAGGACTTGCATTGAATCATTTCTTTACATAGTATACATATTTGTATTTATGTATTGGGTTATTTTCATCTTCTATTATTAAGTATTGAATGCCTTTATAGAAAGTTAGCCTTATTTAAATTTTCAAATTTCATTTAACTGTTACAACATTTTGAGAGATATTATTCTCCTCTCCTCTTCATGTGTTGCTGGCCTGAACTGATACAGTGTAATAGCATGGAAACATTAAGTATACATATTTATCTGAATGCATTCAAAAACAAGAACTTTCGAAGCACAACTGTGAATATTTTATGCCACTTTTTTTTTTATCACTATGGTTTTATTTATTCGTTTAAACATTAATAACAAAAAATATTCGTCTGATGAAAAGATAAAGACTGTTTGGGCATCATGTGATTGGTTTGGAGACCAAACAGAAAATCATCCGCAAGCATATAACAATTATCATGTTAATATACATCTAAGAATATATTAAATGTATTACTGTTATGAATTGAGTCATTAATGATGTGAAGAAATTTATATCAATTTAGATAGAAAGAACAGCCTCAAATGCATATTCTTTTAAGCAAATAATTAGTATGTGTACTCAACCATTTATTAAAACTATGGATTGTTTTCATCATTTCAGAAATCATTCAAACTTTTTATAATGTGCATTACGGTTTCTGTGAGGATCTACTCTTTAATTCAAAGCCAATTAAAATTACAGTTAGTAATGATGAGTATAGTATAGTATAGTATTATAATTTCATTGAAATATACTGATGACGTACTGTATTATATGAGCTCTTTCTTTCATTATATTTATTATAACATTAATATTGTAGTATTATTAATATAAGGATATTGCATATTTTATTTTCAGTTGCATATATTTTAAACTCACATGAACTGATGCATTTAAGTATACACGCATATAGAATCTTTCTGTGCATTAAAATATCATTATTCCAGATCTTTGGTTTGTGAGTTTTTTCCTTTTTAGTATTTTTTTTTTTTAAAGCAAATAGATTTATAGCTTCTAATAAGCCTAGTTAAATCAACATAATTATTCACATATCAAAAATTAAATTGGTCCAGACTGCAGTCTAGTGTTCATCTTTCTCTAAAACTATATAACTAGAAAGGCGGCTTTAAAATATCTGCGATTATGTTGGTCTCAAAAATACTATTTAACAATTAAAAAGATGTGTGCGTACATATTTTTAGTTTTTTTTATATACACAAAATCATTTATTAAAACTATATCAAATTTGTATCTTTTATTTGAAAAAATAAACAGAATTTATAGATAAAGAATAGAATCTTTAAAAAACAAAACAAAAAAACTTGACAGTAACCCAATAAATAAATTTAATTTTATTATTAATATAATATAGTTATTTTTTGTGTTATATTTCTCAAAACGTTAAAAAAAAAAAAGCTCTATTTTTATTAGAAGTAATTTAAAATATTGTTTTTATAACATTATGATCATAATTTTATATATATAATATTTTGATAGCAATGACAACATTTATTTATGAAATATTTTTTAGGAGAATTATTTCAAGTAGTTATTAGATTTGTAGTTTCCAAGCCACCTGATTTTATGAGCAGTGTATTTTTAAGCTGACATTTATTAATCAATTCCGCGCTATAGCGTTGATCATAATTTTAACTGCTGCCCTGCCCCCCTCCCCCCAAATTGTTTTCACAGTTCATCAAGATAACATACTAATTCTTTGCCTTTTTTTTTCTTTGAGTATCTACTTTTTTTTTCCAACAGCTAGAAGCATAATAGCTGGCTATAAATCATCGCCAGTACATATTTCTAAATCATCAATATAACAAGAAAATCATCCAGTAATCTGATAAAAAATTTGTATATCCATCACAAGCCGACCATCATCATTGGCACGCTGAAATATTTTACACTACAACAGTTTCACTCACTCCAGCATGACCGCACCAATAGGAATAATATAGTTGTAAAATTGCAGCTGTAACTTATCTCACCCTCTCCCTAGCCTCGCTCTCATCAAACTCTTGGCAATTTTCCATGAGCGTATTGTGAATAATTGCTAGGCAAGAGCAGGATGGCTAGCCATTGTTGGGCGATCATATTCACATTGTAAATCAGATGCAAATGTTTTTTTTTTCAATATATACATATTCTGCGATGAAAAGACTAAGAGTCTCCATTCACTATTTGTATTTTTTTTTTTTTTGAGAATTAGGAGGAGGTAAAGCTTATTATTATTTTTTTAATGTAGTTTACCCTCAACGAAGTGATTGCAACAATCTCAGATCATTCAGTTCCCCTCACCCCCTTTTAAAACCTATTCTTTAGATCTATCTGATTTATGATTTTCAATGCAATTTGGCAATAAGAAAACATCATCAATTCATTTTGAGAGGATTATCTGTGTTGGTGACAAGGAAGAGTAAGGATTGTCAAGCAAATCAGCTTTGTGGATCAATCCATGATAATGAAATTGATGCTTCAGACTATAAAATAAAATAACATATGCTCATCATTTTTTTTTTTTTTTACATAATAATCAAAGAGCATTATTTAAATTTATAATGTTTGTCTTTATTTTTATGAAAAAGTTAAATTAATGAATGCACTAGAGAACATTTTTCATTTATTCATTATTTTTTTTAAAAATAATTAATGATTTTTTTATAAAATTGGTGGCTTCATAAATCAGTTTCCAACTGTTTACTCGATATTATAAGTGGCTAATGATTCTTGAAATGTGCAAAGTCTTTTTAATGATCAATTCGCACTAATAGTGTATTATGCACACATTTACTATATAGTAGCTCAAAGAACTAGTTGCTCTTTTAGAAGAAAAGTAAAGAGAGAGTGGAAAAGAATCTATACAAAAAAAGTAAAAAGATAATTTTAAATGTTTTACTTTGATTTAGATAAAAGCCAAAAACAATTCAATTATATATATATATATATTAGATAGGGATCGATTTGATGGCACCTAATAATAATAAATATATGTGTGTAACTTAATAAAAGATAAAATGTAATATAGCCTGAAGGATAAAAGCTTCTATAGTATATTTCTACACTGAAGGAGATAACACTTACCAGTATTTAAATAAGAGATGGAAAAGGTTGACTGCTTTTCTTTTTTTTATTTATCTTCTAGTTAGTAATAGCTAAATATTGTACATATTTTTTGATAAGTAAAATGGCTAACAGAAGAATCTACCTGAAATGAATATTTTCGCTTGCTTGAAATCTGAATAGATTTCTGAATTTCATCTAGATTCGGACTTTATATCAAATGGTATGCTAACTTCAAGGGTTTGATATCAATTTAATGCTATTTATACATCGTTTGCAAATTTTTGTGTAATCTCTATCAGTCTTTTAATTCAAATATATTTTTTGTTTGCTTTTAAATACATGATCTATTTATTGTTGTATTATCTTGAATGGTTAGATAAATAGAAAATGTATATAAAATCGTTTAGTAAAAAGATTTAACTATAACCAATGTCAGGGTTTTATTAATTTTAATGTTATTATGTGCACACACACATTATGACAGACAATTGTTATAAGTAAGATAGGGTAACGATAGATTTTAATATTTTAGTTTTGTTAGTAATAAAGCAGAGGAAATGTCTAACATTTATGAAACTAGTGTTTCTTGTTTGATATTTTCTGTTAACTGCTTTTGTATTTATAGTTCTATAATTTTCATTTATTAAAGGCTATTATATCTCAGTTATATTGTTGGCTTTTCTGAAGTCACCCTTTCTGTAATCTTCACCTGAAATTTTTTCCAGTCACTCCCTTGAAATGCAGTATCTATAATTGTGCATTTTATTATAATAATTATTTTTACAAAAAATAATAATCAAATATTATATTTTTTAAAAAACTTAAATGTGACATATATAATTTTATTTTTATTATTTAATTCATCACTTTTGGGCAACATTTTCAAAACAATAATATATATATATATTTTTTTTAAACATTTACTTTTTATTTATTTTTAAAAGTATTTAATTACTTTTTATTTATTTTTAAACACAATAGTTTCCAATATCAAAAATTTAATTCTATAAACTATATAATGCTTTATTGACACATTCAGGTGATTTTTTATTTTGCTAAAATGAGAAAACTATGAACTCAGATCTGCTGTGAGATTAATAAATTGTTTTTTAATAGTAAATAAACTTGATGGAGGTTTTGTATTAAAAAAATATCTACTTCATTTGTATTCTTAAAATATTTTCATATTTCTTTTAATATTGCAAAAATACTCAATAATTACAGATTTTAATTCATCATTAAAATGAAATTCACACCATTGTAAAAATTGATAGAAAAAAAATAAATAATAGAAGCTGTTATTTTAATTCCCTCTTTTTTTGTTGTTGTTTTCTTTAAACATGAAAACTTCATATCAAAATTGTAAAATATTAATATTATTTTTTTCAAGAGCTCAATTAGTTTTATTTGTGAAAAATATCAAAAAGATAAATTGGTTTAGAGAAAAAATGATGCATTTGTGTGTACATGTTTTTAGTTACATGTTCACCTGTCCTTTTTTCTTATTTGGGCCTAGTTAGTTATCTATATATTGATGTAATTAATCATCATGATTTAATAATGGCTAATTAGCCTTCATTCAAATAAGTGAAAATACTGCAATGCAAATGCATCTATCAATTAGCCACTTTTATTCACTTTATGCTATCAAAATTGATGATTACAATTTTGACTTTGTAAAGGTTTGGTTTAAAATCAAGACACAAACTGATAGAGATATTTGCTACTTGTTTTAGTTAGTGTCTTACATTTTACATCTGACAGACCATCATTAATTTGGTTAAAGATAAACTTATTGCTATTTTAAGTATTGTAGATTATTAATCTTAATAATTAAATATTACAATAATAAAGTAATTTTCATATGTTAAAATAAATTTTAATGAGTTAAAAGTTGTTGCTGAATATGATAACCTTCTTACTTATATATTGTGAACTGTTTCAGTATCAACCTTGTTAATCTATTTTAATCTGGTATTATTTTGACATTTTATTTGCATTTTAACATTAAATGTAATTTTTATATTAAACAATAGATATTTCAAAAACTGTATTTTGTGACTTTGATAAACCAAAGATTCTTCTCTATTTAAGACAATAAACTCTATTAAAGAGTAAAAATCTCTCACAAAGGTAAAAATATCCTACCACTATAAATTGCTCAAGAATATAGTATGTAATTTTTTTTTCTGAAATGCAAAATAATAAGACACTAAAATTTTATTTGCTATTAGATTTGTATCTAGTTGTAATAGTGAAATTGTTATAGATGTTATAAATGCTGTCAGTTATTGTAAAAATGCTATCTATGTTGGTATAAATCTGCAACCACTAATAACCTTAAATTTATCTATAAAAGATGATAAACTTTCTATAAAGTCTTAGAAATAATGAGTATAATTATTCCTAAAATAAAATTTAACAGTAAAAATTCCATAAGGAAAATAAAATAATGTAGTAACACTCACTTTTTCTACCAAATCAGATTGCATTAAATAAACTCAAAAACATTTTAAAATTAGAATAAATAATTATAATAGAGAAGTTTTGAGATCAGCCTTGGGTTTTTAAGAATTTCATCTTTCTCCTGTCTCCTGATCCATTTCATAGATTCTGATGCTGAAGAATTTTATTTATCAGGCCACTACTCATGGAGTATTTAGATATTCTTGATGGTGATTTTTTAATTGATGAGATTGAGTTTGTCTCTTTGTTATTCTCTAAACATTTTTTTTTGTTAATGCAATAGGGACATGGTGATTTTAAATTAAAATTAAAATCTACTATATATATATATATTAATATATAAAGTCAGATGTCACATGACTTATATATATATAGTTCATATTTATAAATATATAAAATTAAGACTGTGCTAACTATTAGAGAAACTATTAGTTAACTATTAGATAAATGCATAGCTTGAGTTGGCCTTTTGAATCCAGTATCCTAGCTCCTCACTGAAGAGAGCCATAGCTTGAAACTGGTCTGGGGATGGGGACAATCATAGAAAAGATGATTTGAATGCCTTCTCTTGTAGTAGCATTTATCATAAAATTTAACAAAAGCTCTTAATATTACATATTTGTAAATACAAGATATATATATATATATATATATATATATATATATATATATATATATATAAGTCATGTGACATCTGACTTATATATTACTATTATTATTTTGCTGTTGGGGGCTTTAACTAAATTAAATGGTTAAGCCTATTAATATATGGAATATTTTAATTAAGTTCAGGCCCTTATGATTTTTTTAGTTGGAGAGCTAACTTTAAAGACATGTAGATGTCTAAAAGTTTCAGATCTTCTTCTTGACAGTTAACTATTAGATAAGTGCTTAGCTTGAGTTGGTTTTTTGAATCTGGTATCCTAGCTCCTCACTGAAGAAAGCCATAGCTCAAAACCCATCTGGGGATGGGGACAATCATAGATAAAGATGATTTGAATCCCTTTTCTTGTAGTAACATTTATCATAAAAATAAAAAAAAGGTTGTTTAAAGTTTATTAGCATGCTCTTAATTTTATATATATATATAAGCAGATGTGATGCCAAACATCCAAATCTGGTCATTTTAAATCATGCAAATTTACATTCATATAAAACTCAATTTACAAATGTTTACCAATACTACAGCATTATAATAATGTTTTTAAATTAGAAAGGCATCTACCCATGATGCTAATAGAATTGTTGAAAAATAGCAACTTTGAATTTATATTTTTAAAATAATGTTGCATATAGTTCTAGTTTAGATAAATATATAAAGTTCATATCATTGTTATTAAAAAGTGACAGATATTCGTTTTTATATTACAACTAAATATATCACAAACAAATCTAAAACATGCATCCTTTATAAACTGAACTAAATTCTTACTTTAAAATGTTTATAGTTCTATGTAGTTTATTGTGTTTTGAGAAAACAAAGTTAATGCATTGAAATGATCTAAGATGATATTGGTGACTGGTAAAAATAATGAAAGGAGTAATTCAACAGAATATTTAATGGGAAAATAATTAGAAGGCATTAACATCCACTTTCATTATTTAATTATCAGGTAAAAAATTTAAGACTTTACTCTTGAAGATACTAATACTTCAGTGGATAATAACATCATTGGATGGATAAGATCTTACCAAACACCTAAAATATAACTTTAATTGAATCCAAGACTTAGTCCAAAATTCTGAGTTCTTAAACAATTCAATGGTTTTATCTTTCAGCTCTAAAATGAAGAAGAAGAATTAATAAATAAATAATTATAAACAACAAATAAGTGTTTTTATAATATTAAATGTTAAAGGCTCATATCTTTGAAAAAAATTATAAACTAATTCCATTTTTGCAATATGTGTTATTTTGTCTTATTTGCTCTTATTGAAAAAAATATCAACATCATTCAGGATTTCTTTTGCAAAAAGTATTGAAACTGATATTATGATTGAATGGTAGTAAGTGTTATCCTTTTATCAAATCTTACTTATTTCTGATCTAGTTATTATGCTTTACACTTCATATTTTGACTTATATATGTACTCTACATCATTAAAAATCAACATATGTTCTGTCTACCACTGTGATTCTAGATCATTTAATATTTTATCAAATTACTGAATCCAAATCAGAGATTATTTGAAGATTTTTAATTTGTCAATAACTAGATTCATATATCGATTAGAAAACTGTTGGTCCTAAAAGATTTAAAATATTCATTATCATTTTTCTTTAAATTCATACTCATTTTCAAATTCTGTATTTTGATCAAATATCCTTTTTTACTATCGAAAACAACTAAAAGCCACATTGATATCAATATCTTTAATGGCTAAAATAAAATATTGTTCAATTTTTATATTCTGTTTTATTACATGTAATAATCACCATAAAATTTAGAAGAAAAAAATACATATATAGTATTTAATTTTATTTGAAATCTCATCTGAATGTTATTTCATCCGAGCCTTGATAATAATTTTGCAATTGTATGACTATCATTTATAAATTTATCTATTAAGTATATGCCATATTATTTTTTAAATTATTAATAACTAATTTTATATAAAACTTAAAAGCAGATATCTCAATAATAAATCTATAGTTAGACTTTTTGAAAGACAGTGTGAATTATCTTTGCAAATGATATAAAGGTAACCAAATAACAAAGATTAGGAAATTTTTAATCAAGCAATCAATTCAAAACAATGACTAATAATTGTTTAAATCAACACTGTTACCATGTCTACTGAATACAAATTGTCATTATATATACATGGGACAAATTGTTAATAAATACCAGATTGACTAAATTTATCACACAGCATTTTAAAGGTAAGTTTTATATCTAGTCACATGAAGATAGCTTATTAATTCTACTAAATAAAATTAATGTCTTTTTTATATAAGTCATATCAAACTACAAATTAATAGACTTTAACCAATCACTACACTATGCTTTAGAGAAATTATTGCCATTCTGTATATGATTTGCAAATATTTCCTGATTATTCATTTGGTAAAAATGTTTTTTCAATTCAACATGTTAATATGCTAAAATTGAATAAACTCTTCATCTTTGTTTTTAACAAAAAATCTTTATAAACCTTTTATAAATTCATGGCTTAACACCTATAGCCATTGAATATGTTTAATTTTTTTGACATTTTTTTAATAAAAAACTTTACATTATATTTTACAGAAACTTCTACAAGATTATTACATACATTATGGATACTATACATTATGCTCCATTTTTAATACTTCATCTTCTTTGCCAAAAATATCAAACTGAAGAAATTTATCCAAGAAAATGAAATTGTTGTGCTTTTATATAATAATTCCTTACATATACTTTTTGAGGGCATTAACAACTAATTTGTATTGAAAAGAAATTTCTCCAGATTCTTTGATATTTCAACTTAAAAGAAAAATTCTCATTTTTTGCTCTTTATTCACATAGTATGTATCTTTTTTTGAAAAAAATATTAGTGATCAAAGACCTTAGATTTATTGAAAAATATATTTGTACTTATTTATGCTGGAAATTGTGTTATTGCTAATCAAAATTTCAGTGCAAATAGCAAGATTCTTTAGATCTTTGCAAATTTTTCAGCATGGTAGATTGCAACAATGGAAGTATTATAATCATTCTTCACTTGAATGCTGTGCAAATTTCTTGGCATATGTCTCTATATCTTTTTTTTATTAAAAAGAATTATTTCCTAAGTAAATAAAAAGTTTTTCACAGGCATTATAATATAAAAAGTAGAATCACAAATACCACTTCTAAAGTAATTCTGGAAATAGCAGATACTTACATATTTTTGAAGGACTGCAATATAACCATCATATTTTCTATAAAATTATTAGAGGTCTAGTAGCTTCTAATGGTTTTATTTTTATTGATTCAAAATAAATTTCCTATTATATATGTGACAAATCATTTTTGAGATTTTTGTGAATTTATTTCTCATTTTAAACATTCTGCATTTATATGACTTTAATATTAGTTAACACGACAAAATAATTATTACTGTTTTTTAACCAATTAGCAGCTAAAAATGTTGCTATTCTTGATGAACATGGAAATATTTTTATTTTTGATTTACATTGCTTATTTTATATTATATTCAAACTTGGTGCAGTATTTCAATCAAAAAATATTTCAGATTAATGAAATATTTTTTGTTAGACAATGTCTTTATCAGCACTGGCATCAAATTTATACATGGATCTTTTCAATAAATGTTTATAATTAATATTTGTCATTTATCATTGGATAGGACTTGAACTATATATGGTTACAGGATATTAAGTTTCAGATGAATTTATTTTCTATACCATAAGAAAAATGTTTAGTTTTTTTTACAAATGCAATATCATTTTTAGAAACATTGTATAGTTATATAGATGCAATTGCATCTACAAGGCAAAATGTATGTTATTTTAGTAAATCAGCATTAAATTTATATAACCTTGTTTTTATTATTATTGAATGATTTGTTTCTCAGAAGTTCATATGACTTTCAAACACTAGATGTGACAAAGTAGAATTCCAGAGACTGTCACTGTATCATTACCCTAAGCCACATTGAGCATTATTATTATTACTGTACTAAAACTTTAACTTTTATGTTTCTCTATTTTTATTTATGCTTTTAAATAAGTACAGTATAATATTAATCTAATAATAACTCATTTCTTACATATATAAAATTAGATACAATAATTTTATTATTCTTGGATACCAACTGAAAATTATTAACATTGTTTCTGAAGGAATTTGACCCTGTTCAACACAAATTCTTTATTTACAATGTTTTTAGAATGGCTAATTGATATCGAGAAAGATTCCCTTTAAATAAAATTTTCGAATAATTAAGGCTGTACATTAAATTTTTTTGTGATTAACTGTTTAATAATTTGCAATATATACCTATAATGATACATATATTTATATGCTTTATAATAGTAATAGAATTTCTATTAATGAAAGTGGAATATTAATTTTATAAAAACTATAAATCTTAATATCATTTTCATGTCTGAAAATTTAAGATAAAATTTGGATTGTTATACATATAAATGTCCATGCATATACCCATTACATGTATTTAAAATAGTGTTGTTTTTTGCAATACATATCTATATATTTTTATCTAATGAAGGATTTTAAAGAAGAGCCATTTTACTAGCAGTAGATGCTTGAAACAAACAATAATTCTGTAATTATGATAACAAAATAGCCTATGCATTGTTAGGTAAAAAAAAACTACTATTTATCACAGTGACTTCTCATTTTGCAACATAAATGTTACAGAAAATATCTTTAAGAATCCATATGATTTAGAGTTGTTGTAACACTTTAAAAACAGTTTTTCAGCAAGCTATCTTTATCAATAGAATTTAATACTTTTGCTTATAGTTTTCATATACTTATTTTTCTCAATTTTCTATTTGAATCTTTACTTTTTTAAAAATCTGATTCCTGAAAATTGTAAATGGCTACTAGAATAATTCAGGTAATATGATTAATTAAAGTAGTTAAACAGGGTAACATTTAAAGTCTTACATTTTTGGGACTATTTAGGGGTCAGCAACCTTTTAGTAGTGTGGGTGCCGAATCTATGTTACAATGTTATTCCACATGCCAATATGATTTTACCAACCTTATTATATTATATTATCAAAATTGATTCAGTTATAATGGACTTCAAACTATATATAATATTATAGTATATAATATACACTACTATATAATATATACTTTTGAAGTCCATTATAACTGGATCTTATATTTTTGGTCATTCAATATTTTAAAATAATTAGAATCATGTGAAAAGTACCCTTTTTTAAATTTTTAATTTTTAACATGCTTATTAAATATTATATTACAAGTTATAAATTACAACTTTTTACTTATACAAAATATATAATGTAAATAAGAAAAAAAATATCATGAATTCTAATATGATTACCCATTTTTTATTATTAAAATAAATTAATGTGAACATTGTTCTTGTAATTTTTTGTTCAATCCTCAAAGTCAGATATGTAATTGGTCACTTTTAGCTTCACGCATGTTTCTGAATGTTCGGGTGTTAGGCAACTTCTTTGTGAACTCAAAACATTTTTCATATGTAAGAAAATTATGTTCACATAAGTAAGTTGAACCAAATGCTGAAAGCAGAGCACAAGCAGTTTTTTCAAAGAATTAAATGTTTCAAGTAATGATATCCAACAATTGAGAATGACAGCTGACTTTTCTAGACAGTTTCCTTCAAGAGTTTTCTGCAATTCTACAAATTTAGTTTTCCACAATTCTTATGACATTAATTTGATTAATTGCATTTCAAACTGTCAATATCCATCCACTAAAACAGAGATAAATCAAATGGAATCATCTTTAAAACAATTAAGTCAGGTTTGATGAGGAAAGAAAATATGGATGTATTTGGAAATCTTCACATCGTTTGGAAAATTCTTCTCTGAGAACTTCAATGTATTTTTGAAGTTCATCTTTGTTAATGTTAAATTGATTTGCATGGGCCTTTACATTTGGGAGGTACTTCTAAGTGTTAGTGGTAATATAACAGCAACATATATTAATTTTGATACAAATCCTTTCCAATATTCAAAAAGTTCTAGTACTGTTTGACCCTTCCCTTAAAAATGCAAGTTTAACTCATTCAAGAGTTATATTGGTCAGAAACATCAATTTACATAACCAGTCTTCATCATTTATTTCCAGATAATGTTGTTCTTTTTCATCAAGAAACATTGGGATTTCTTTCAGACATGATACAAACCTGTTCAGGACATTATCTTGACTAATCCAATGAACATTGCTCTACAGACGGAGGTCTATATATGTATTTTCATTTCTTGCAAAAGGGATTTAAATTGCCTATGTGTTAATGAAGGATGAGAAACCATGAAATTTAATTATTTTAATGGTAGTGTCCATTACATAATTCAAGCATTGTGATGGGATTTTTGCAACTAAATTTTCCTGGTGTATAATGCAGTTGAAACTCAATATTCAATGTTTAATATGATTTTCAATAAGTTTAACAAATTCCTTTTCCTTTTTTAACCATTGCACAGCTGGCATCAGTAGTAACACTATTTTATTTATGATGATTTTCTGATTTTCAAAATAATTGAAATGTCCCTTTGTTGTATCAGTAAGAAGAATCAAGCAACACAATCCTTCATAAATATAATTGTTGTCACAATATTGTGTAACTCTTGCTAAGTGCACCATATTATTTGCATCAGTGCTTTCATCAACAATAATACTGAATAAAACAGCTTTTAAACCAATAAACATCATACGATCATCATTTCTTATGCTTGTTTATAACTGTTATTAAAACAGGCAAACCTCTTATAAGGCTCCTCGCTGATGAAGGCCACAAGCCAGAAACTAGTCTGTGGATATTGGATGAGTAGGCACTAGATAGGTATTTTATGCACAATACTTCTGGTATCCATTGATTACTCTGGCTTGCACTGAGTAGCAATACATATAGAGGGTTTTGCCTGTTTTAATAAACAGCTTCTTGTAAACTGGTTTTCTTTTTTGTTGTTACATCTTTAACTATGTCAGTTATTCTTCTTTGAATTGATTTTGCAGAAGCTGGTATTTCTTGAATTCGAGACAGTATCGTTTGTTTATTTGATAGATCACTGAATAAGATTTCAGCATTTTTCAAAAACGTTTCTTTGATGAACTGTCCATCTGTGAAAGGTTTGCCTTTCAAAGTCACACAATGTGCAATTGTATAATTAGATTCGGTGGCTTTATTTTGGGTTCCAATTATTTGACTAAAATAATTAATTTGTTTTTTAAAGGCAGAAACAGTTCATTTTATAGCTTCACTTTTCTCATCTGAGTTTTTAAACATGAACACATGTTTAGTTTGATAATGTCTTTGTACACTTGAGATAAGACATACAATACTTTCACATAATGTACACACAGTACAATCTTTTTGCTGTACAAATTCATATTCATTTGTCCAAGAGTCTTGAAAAGAGTGAATATCATGTTTTTGTCTTTTGTGGGACATATTGAGAATCTCTCAGTCACTATGCCATGAGAATCTCTTTTTTGAAAGAAGTGCCACCAATGAGCGACGATTATTTACAATTCAACTACCGAAAATAGCTTTCTAGAATTGATAACGTAATAAGCTTTTTATTTGGATGAAATTTATCAGAAGTAAAATGTGAATATGTAGAATTTTTTTTTTCACTTGCAAACAAAAATATCTTTTTAATGAAGTCAAGTGTATTATTTTCGGATAAATAATGATTTATTCGTAAATTCAATGTTGAATGTAAAAACAAAAAAAAAAAGACGCTGAAAGTAAAATATATATTTTTTACTATTTCAATTTATTCCGAGTGCCATTGATAATGGTTGACGTGCCAAGCATGGTACGGGTGCCATAGGGTGCCGACCCCTGGTCACTATTATGTGAGTACCATTTATAATGAATGAAATGAAAACAATACTGTATTATTTGAATATCTATGTCTTGTGACTGTGCTTATAAAAACACACATATGGATGTGTATTTTAATTCAAAGGAAATGTATGGCAAAACACATAACAAATATCATCATCATCATTATTTTTAACAATTATCAATTCACTGCAGGATGAAAGGTCTCTCCAAATTCATCTCCAATCTCTAGACTTCCCTTTCCACATCATTCCAGCACACATTCTTATTTCATCCATCCATCTCATATGTGGTCTTTTTCTATGTTTTGTACAATCTCTTTAAATCCAGTTTAAGATTTCAACTGTCCATCTCTTATCAACTTTTCTAGAAATAGGTTCAGCCAATTTCATTACAGTCTCTTCAATTCTTTCAATGATATCATTTATTTGTTTTCCCACTGACATATTTCATTTTCAATCTCTTCTTGTTACTGTTACTGCTAACATGCAGCTTTCTAGACTTTGTTGAATAGTCTGAAATCTTTATATTACTCTTCTGTTAATTGTCCAAGTCTCAGATTCATAAATAAGAACTGGTAAAACACATTTATTAAACCTTTTTTTTCACACACAGAGGCATATTTCCTTTTAATATTAAATTATTTCTACCAAAAATGCTCCAATCAAGTTTAATTCTATGATTAATTTCATCAATTATGTTTTTCCATTTGTAGTAATAATTTGACCAAGGTATTTGTAGTTATTAACTTTTTCTAATTCATCATTATCAGTGCTTATTTCCAACATTTGAGAAAATCCATTGAACATTAGTCTTTTTAATATTTAATTCTACTTTCTTACTTTCATCTCATCACTCTTGTAACATTTTCTGAAGCTCTAAAGCGTTATTTGTAAAGACAGTTATATCATCTACAAAATCTAGATGACATAAATAATCTCCATTTACTTTTACTCTCTTAGTTTCCCATTTTAATCCCAAAATACTTTTTGCAAAACTGCTGTAAAAAGTTTTGGAGATATGGGGGTACTCTGTCATACACTCTTCTCAATGTTAATCTTTTTAGTATCATTGTGGAGTCTAATTGTTATTGTATTTTTATAAATATTTTTCAGAATATAACCATATGTTGGGTCTATATCTTGATGATTTATTGCTTTAATCACTGAAGAAAAGTTTGTTGAATCAAATGCCTTTTTATAATCTATAAATCCAAAGCATAATGGCAACTCATATTCATTCACCTTTTCTATAACTTTTTTCAATACTTGGATGTGATCCATGATACTAAAATTACTTTTAAATACAGACTGATATTTTGGTTGGTTAAAATCCAAAGTTCACAGAAGATGAATTATTTTGGTAAAATTTTTGTATAAATCTGATAAAAGACTGATAGGTTTATAATTTCTAATTATTTTTTTTATCATCTTTTTTTAACTGTTAATATTAATACTACCTTCTTCCAATCATCTGGTACATTCTTATCATTTAGATATTTGGTATATAATTTTTCCAATTGTTTTACTATTTCTTCACCTGCTTATTTAAGATATTGATTATAATTCCATAATTACCTGGAGCTTGTCTCTTCTTCATAAATTTAATTGCATATCTAACTTCTTCATTTAGAATCCTGGGCAGCTAAGAAGATATAGTAATTGTAGGAGTTACTATTCCCTGTTCTCTATTGCTATATAATTCTTAATAGAACTCTTCTGCACATTTCATGATGTCATCCCTCTTTTTAGTAATAGTTCCATGCCAAGATGTTGTTTTATACTTTTGAGACTTTTATTTTCTTTGATAGCTTTTCTTACTAGTTTACAATTATATTTTCTTATATCATTATAAACTTTTTGTCACAGCACTTTACAAAATTTGAGATATTCAATCCTACTTAATGCATCATTTTTACATATTTTTATATTCCTTCTTTTCTTCATAAATTGTCTTTTCTCAGAAGACATTTTATTGATCAATTGCTGCTTTTTTGTGCCAACTATCTATGTTGTAGTTTTTAAAAATGTATCAGTTATCTTCCTACTGAAGTCATTCAAATTTGAATCATGTTCAAAATCTCTTAATATTTGAAAACAATTTGCAAATTCTAATTTAAATTCATTCAGATGTTTCTGAAGATTAGGAATATCATCTGTGAATATTGTTTTTCTTAACAATTTTTGTCTCTCTAGTTTTGCATTAACATGTATCATACATCTTAATCAATGATCATTTCCTGAGATAATTTAAGAACATTACAATCTGGAAATACATATTTTCTGTTTGTCAAAATATAATTCAATTATGCTTTAACTTCATTTGCCAGTTTCCATGTCTATTTGCATTTAACATTTTTCTCAAAAAAAAAAGAGTTCATAATATTAAATATTTATTTTTCTGCAAACTCCACAAGTGCATGTCCATTCTTGTTTCTATAATCATCATAACCAAATTTACTTACAGCATCTTTATCGTTCAATTGTTTACCAATTCTAGCATTAAAGTCTTCCATGACAATTTTAAAATATTGTTTGGTCTGATCAAAAGCTATTTGTACATCCATATAAAAATCCTCTACTTCTTCATCATAATGAGAAGTTGTTGGGGCATAAAACTGAATTATCTGCATTTGATATCTGCAATTAAATTGAATAACTAATCTTGCCACTTTGTCTGACACACCATCAGTCTTCACAATATTGTTATTCCATTTTTTTTATTTCTAACGAATTCTACTTTACTTGTATTTTTAATGTCCACTTTTTAAATCAATTGTCTCATCATCTTTTCTTCTATCTTCATAAAATCCAATAATGTCCCATTTAATATAAGTCAATTCTTCCAATTTTTGCAATCTTCCTTCACTTGAAAATGATCTGCAGTTGTAAAAACCTAAATAAAAGGGCATCCTTAAATGGTAGCCTGGATTCATAATCAGGAGATTCTTAGCACCTTCTGTCATCAACTGTCTAATTGGTTGGTGACTTTACAAACTCCTGGATATAAGAACCATGTTTTGTTTTTGTCTGTCATGATTGTAAATATCTATTAGAAAAAAAAATTCATTCATACATACGATCATTCTGCCTTCAAGAAAATTTTACTGATATTTCAGTTAACAGCTAGCAAGCAACTGAGAAGAAAGACTATGGTGTTTTTTTTTATCTTAAACTCAAAGATAAAAGACCAATAACCTCATCATATGGCTAATGTGTGTTGGTGAGTAGCCCATACATGTTTTTATACTATATGAATAACCACATAAGAGTGAAATTGCAATGGGAAGTATAGAGTGAACATTAGGCATTTGCCCTGCTTAATTCCTTTATGGCGTCTAAGAGGAACAAAGGGTTTCCTTTCTATTCTATACTAAATAATAAAAACCATTTCTTATCTAAATTGCATAATGAAAAAAAAAACAGTATTTACAAAAAAGAAAGACTTTGATATTTAAAGACTAAATTTCTAAGGTCTATATAAATATTGTTTTCATTAAAACCGACATTAATATATGAATTCTTTAGCAAGTGTATGGCTCAAATTAATGAGTTTACTGGTTTCACCTCTGAGTTTTCTCATATAATTTAGCATGGTTGTAGAGTTGTTGGCTCAAGGGCTAATGTTTCCTGCATTGAAACTAAGTCTACCACATTATGTGCTTGAAAACTTTATCATTCAATTATTATTATTTCTCTTTATTTTGAAGCACTAGTAGTTCTGAATGATATAATACACGAATTTTCTTAAATACAGAATGAATATATTTATGTATATATGTGTGTATTAAAAGTGTTATTTTATTCTAAATATTCTTCAAAATATGACAATATCTTAAGACTATATGCCGTTTCATAATGAAAAATTCAAAGCTCAATGACAACTCATACTCATTTGTTTTTTTTTTATAACTTTTGCTGTAGACAAGTTTTAATTATCTTTATAAAGATTTGATATAGAACTGACAAAAGACTGATAAGTTTGTTAATTTTTAATATTTTTATCATCTATTGTAATTATTAATATTACAACTGCATTCTTCCCATCATCTGCTGCATCTTTATTATTTAAACATTTAGTAAACAATTTTCTTTATTTCTTCTGTTTTTTTTTTTAAAATATCGATAATAATGCCATAGTGCTTTTTCTTTTTTTCATAGATTTAATTGCATGTTTAACTTTTTCATTTAAAATGAGGCAATTTTTAGTTGTAGTATCTTTTGAGGATACTTGTTTTTTTTAATGTTTTTTATTACTATATACTTTTTTTTCTTTTTGCAGAAACAATTTTACTTCCAATACTAAGACTTTATTTATACTTTTGACACTTTTATTCAGTTTCACTTTTTTTGCCAATTCACATTTATAGTTTTTTATCAATATTATCTTCATTTTCTAAAAAAAAAAAAAATTCCCTAGATATTCAATTGTTATGAAAGAATCATTTTTAGAATTTATCATACTACTTCTTTTCTTCATATATTGTGTTGTCTCAGTACAAAATTTACTCATAAATTGCTGCTTTTTTTGCAAGAGAAATCTCTCTTGCTGTCTTTAATAGAATATCAGTTATTTTTTATTAAGTCTGTGCCAACTTCAAAATCTCTTAATATTTTAAATTAATTTGTAAGTTTTGATTTAAATTCATTGGGATTGGTAGTTTAGGAATACCAACAGTTTATACTGTCTTTTCAATAGTTTTCATCTTTTTACTTTGCAATAACACATATCTTATATTCTACTAGTCAATGTTGACTTCATGTGTTGAATATATTAAAGACATTACTATGTTGTAATACATATTTTTGTTAGTCAAAATATACAATTCTGATGTATCTTTATTTGGATGTTTCCATGACCATTTTTATTTTGCATTTTTTCTCAAAGAAAAAAATTCATAATCTACAGGTGTTTTTGTGTCTGTATGTGAAGTCCACAGTTTTGTATCTGCTCTCATTCCTATCATCATAACCAAATTTATCCACAGTATATTCACTTTTCAATTATGTATCAATTTTAGCATTAAAGTCTCCTATGACAATTTTAAAATGTTGCTTGGTTTGATCTAAAACTGTTTTATATCTGAATAAATATTCTCTACTTTTTCATCACAATGAGAAATTGTTGGTATATAAACCTGAATTATGTCTTTGATATCATTCATTAATTTGAATAACTAAACTTACCACTATGTCCAATGTACCATCAATCTTCACAATGTCATTCATTCCCTTTTTATTTATAATGAATCCTACTCCATTTGTATTTCCTATATTTTGTACTTTTTTAACAAATTACATGTTCACTTTTTATATAAATTGTGTCTTTCTTTTTTTTACTACATAAATTTCTACAAAGCTTTCAAATTTTTTGCAATTTTTTTGCAATTTTTTTATTAACTGAAAGTGATCTGCAGTCATACATATTTAAATAAAATGTCATCAGTGAATGGCAGTCTGGTTTGCAATCAGGAAATTTTTAGTCTTCTGCTAGTAAAAACCATAATTTTGTTTTGTCTGTCATTGTTTTATGTGTACTAAAGATTATTCTCTTACACACATTTACCTGCATTTAAGAAATTCACCTGATATTTAAGAATTATCAGGCTACTTTGAAGAACAATTTTAAACTTAAATGTAATAAACAATAAACTCATCACCCTGTTTGAATGTATTTTGATGATTAGACCCATTCATGTTCATTTTCTTTATGTATAAACACAAGATAATAATAATTGAATTGACAAGAACATATGGAGAGGACATTCTCAAAAAGAAATGGTAAATAGCTTTATATAAAATTCAAAATACCAAATTATCTAAAATATTTTGAATTTGGAGTTTATATATATATCATAAAAGGGAGTTTGAAAATCTGTGCTCAGATCCCCTATATTACATCTAGACTCCTGGTATGTAAAATATACTTGTATTTAAATATTAAAAATATTTATAACAAATATCTTTTTAGTTACCACTTTTATGTTATCAATTGTTGTCATATGAAGAACAAGGCTTTTCTTTTTTTATAATATAAGTTATTTGTAATGGCAAGTATAAAGAACAGTAAATGTATTATGTAATAAGTTGCATTCTTTTATTATGCAGTTCTAATATTAGTTTATAATGTAACTAAATAAATTTTTATGAAAATAGCAAATAGTGATGTATTGTTACTTATAATTATTAAATGTTATTACTTAATTATAATTCTGTTTTATCTAAATTTCCATACTCTTCTTTGGAACAGAAGGCATATGTACTGATTCTACTATAGTTGGAAAATATCATTGAAAAAAATATTTATAATGAAGATATTTTATATATTTATGTAAAATTTTGATAATTAATATCATTTAAAAATTATATTTTTAAAATAAAGTGAAAATATTTGGTATGAGTATATGTAGAAAATAATAAGGTTTTATAGCTAACAAAATTTTGTTTGTCAGATGCAAAATACTTTTAAATCATTAACTATATTAAAACTTTCATTTTTCATTCTTTTAAGATTGTACGTTTAGAATAATTAGAAAGGATAAAAAATTTAAATAAATAAATGTAATTTATATTTTAAAAGTGTTGCTTATGAACAATAATGTGTATTTGTCGTGATGTATATTATGTGTATTGTATATTAATGGTTTCATATTTTAAAACATGATTACTGTTATTTCCTTTTTATCAAGAATCAAATCAGAAGAGAAATAAACAATTTTCTTGTTTATTTAAAAAGTTAATTATTACAAAGTATTTAATAATTAATCACCTAATATATATATTCTGTGCTATTGAATGGCTGCCATATGGAAGAACTGTGGTAAAAGTGGTACTGATCAAATTCCCAAAAATTGAAATATCTGCAGTTTAACCTTCCACAAAATGTTAAAAGTAAATAGATACCAATCTCTTCCCTACTTGAGAGTGATGTGATAAAAGGCAATGAGCTGTCAACATGAAGGTGAAAATTTAATGTTTCATATCTCTAGATCGTGACAAGAGTAAAAGCCATTAATGAAATGCCACATAGTAAAAGAGGTTGTCTGAGTTTTTTTCCTGGTGGGTGATTGTGTTATAATGGAGTTCAGATGAGAGAAGTATGATAAAATCCAAAAAAGTAAATATATATATATATAAATCATGAAAAACATATAGCTTTGTAATCAATGGTGAGTTTTGTAATTCAGCAAATATAATAATTTTAAAAAAGTAAAAAATATTTATTTAATTACAATATGATTCTTATTAATTAAAACTATAAATATTTATTAAATACAAAAATACTAATATTGCAAAAGAGCTATTATAGGTTGCTAGAGAAAATTTGTTTAGCATCAAAACTGTCAATTAAAAATTGATGGTTCACTAGCAACATAAATTGTAAAGTTATTTCTCATTGTTTTCATAGCTATAATTTCTTGATTTTGATTATTTACATCATAATAAACCCATGAAAATATTTCATTTAACATATATAACTTTCTGGGAAAGATAAACTATTATTTACATGATGTCAGGAGAAGATGTGCATTGTCTGATTCTTCATTTCAATAAAAAATAAATGTCTGAGTTTAAATTCTTATAACAACTTGGATTAGAAGTAATAGAAGATCTTCTTTTTATTCTAATTAAAGTTAGAATGAAAAATCTATTATAGGTTATTAAAGAAAATTTGTTTAGCCTTAAAATTGTTAACTAGAAATTGATTGTTTCTAGAAATACCAAAGGTAAAGCTATCTCTTTCATTTACATGGATATAATCTTTTAATTTATATTATTGACATCATAATAAATCCATAAAAGTATTTAATTTAATATATATATATAAACTGTACCAGTAGAAAATGGAAACAATAAGAAGAACACTTTTGTGTAGACAGATTGAGGTACCAATCTATCAGAACAAAATTGAATAAAACAAAAATAAAAAACTCTCTGGTATGCCTTATAAATCGAAGTATTTAAAATTATAATGGTGAAGAATGCTGAAAATATAGAAACTCTCCAAAATCAAACCAAATATTCAAAGTTTATAATCATAAAAAAAATATTGAAATAAAAATTGATATGTACGACCTGGCTTCAAATCCCAATTTACACCAATATATTTGAAATTAAAATAAATAATAAAGAATGCTAGCTATCATTGATGTTCTGTAAATTATAAGAAAATGACTCAAAATAATATTAATTAAATAATATAAACATACAATGAATATAAGTACAATTTAAAATTGTTAATGCTGTATCAGTTGGCAGGATACTCTAATAAAGTAGGTGAATAAGGGTTTCGTACATTTTTTAAAATAAGATAATCTAAAATTCATGCTAATATAATATTCAAAATTTATTATTAAATTTACAGTTAATATTTATTTTAAATAAGCCTTAAGCTACATATGGTAAATATATGTTGTATTTTAAAAGTGTAAAATGCTACACTCAATAACTAAGAGAATTTAGTTATAAAATTAACCAATAGCTTTAACACTAGTGAACATTCATAACATGTTAGATTAATGATCAAACATCGTTAGGATGATAATGTTTATATTACTCATTAGTTGGAGTTTGTTTATTCATGTTTATTTCTAAAATATAAATTCTTTTTGTCATATTTAGTAGTCATTAAAATAAATGAAATTCAAAATTTCAATTTTGTAATAATAGTGATAGTTTATTTACAATAGATAATAATAAAATAAATAAAATTAAGGATGTATTATAGAATATAAAATTTAGCATACTATATCACATAGTGTATGTTCATAATAATAAGTGATACAAGACAAAACATTCCAAAATCAAAGGAAAATATTCATTCTATGGATTAATTTTTGACAAAGAAATATGAAATTATAAAATAAATTATAACTTATTATAGTTAATTCACCATAAGAATATTGAGTTAGCTTAAACAAATTATCAACAAAAATCTATTTAACTATTATTTAAAAGACTATTGCGGGATTCAAACTCAGACTTTCATACAACCCACTACTCTCAGTGCCATCTCATATTGCTGACCCACCTGCTCACACACATGAGCCTGTCCATTAAAGTATGAAGATTGGCTATCTTAATATAAAGCTGAGCACTGATTATATATGTGTGTGAGGATAGTAATCTAGACCAATTGATGAAATATGTATATTGGTAATTATTTATATTTTAACATATGTGTGATTAGGCGGGTTAGCAATATGAGATGGCACTGAGAGCAGTGGGTTGTGTGAAAGTCTGAGTTTGAATCCCACATATATTACATATATAAATGCAGATTTAAGCCTGTACAATGTATTAAAAGATTGTTGTAATTTTCTTAGATTAAGTATACATCTAAACATTCCCTCACCTACAAAACATACATTAAAATAATCATTTTAAATATAAATATAATGATAACCCTTAAATAAAATAAAATAAAATAATCTGTAGCCAATGATAAATGTTCATTATCCATAGATTTTATTGCAGCTTAGATTTTTTTCACCAAATACAAAATATAATTTATTAAAACCCAATAATTAAAAAGGAACATTCAAATAGAAAATAACATTATGTTTAAATTTTATTTCTTTGAACTGACACTTAATAATTTCCAGTAAAGCATTAAAACACATTAATCCTTTCAAATGATTGTTATTACATTATAAGTTATTCAGTGTATCCTTGTGGTTTTAATTTTATTAAGATTTATATATTTATGAAGCATGACCATAAACAGATATTAATTTCCATGGTTAGTTTATCTAATGTTTCAACTATTATAATTTTTATTTCGAAGTACTTATCACTTTATCCATTAATGTATCAAATGATGCATAGACACTGTATGTTGTGAACATGTATATAAATTTGTAGTAAGCATTTGCCCACATTTCTTAATATAAATCACTCCACTAGATAGTATTAATCTTAATATAAATCACTCCACTAGATAGTATTAAACACATTATAATACAACTTTTAGCATTCTTTCAACAAAATAATTGTTTCATTTTAGCAAGTTGTTATCCAAATGTTTAGTAAATCTTCAATGTTATTCTTTAGTGATAATATAAATTTTCATTAGACATATATGCCTATAAATATGCAGTTGAATTGAAGTAAACATTGTAAGTTTTTTTCTAAAAACATTTTTGAACACAAGAAGATGAATTTTTCTCTTGTTATTATTTTAAAAAGAAGCCTCAACGATTTACATTTTTGCCCTGTGAATAAATGTCAAACTTTTCTGTCTAATTATCCATAATGTTATTAATAATATACATTTGTATATATATCTCATTTCTTTAAAAAAAATTAATGCTTAATGCATTAAACCTTAAACTGTTCAATATATATCCTATGTAGAAAACAGAAAGCAAGAAAAAAGATTTGACTTGAAGCCATGGGTTTATTTATATTCTTTGTTTGTTGATATAACTTTATAAGGTAATTAATTCAAACATTGTTATGGATAAGCTCAAATTTATTCCTTTAGTCTTGTTGAGTAATCATTTATGTTACCCAAACACAGACCAACATTTCTGACATGTTTGTTTTAGAATTTAATTTTCAAAACAAACAAAAATGATACATTATTCTTTAATTTTAAAATTTTATACAATAATTTCATATTCACAAGGATCATATATGTATACACATATTCACACATACAAAGATATAAAAATATAATCATTGTTTAGCTATTTATACCCTATTAAATATAAAACAGGCAATGTTATTTTGACTAAAAAAATACATGTTTAAACTGAAATATTTTAATTTTAATCAGTGACTTTTTAAAACAGGATACTGAAGTCACATATTGTTCTGTCTTAAAACATAATAGAAAAACAGACTACAAACTTTAAAAAAAATTAAGTAAAAATAAAACAAGTCACAAATTGTTATTTTGTCTATTGGTGTATTTTATAATAGCATTTAACTTAAGAGCTAATAAAATAAAATTAAACAAAATATCATTCTGACTCTTATTTAAAAAATGTCTTTTATTTCATATTAATGAAATATCAACATAATTTTATAATTATATATTCACAGCACAATAGTCAAAACTAATAAACCAATAGAATGTATAAAATCTGTTGTTAAAGCAATCTTTATATATAAAAAATAATTTATTTATAGTTACCTTGACTGTGGATATTCTATTACTTTATTAAGCTTTGGCTGTTGTGTTGTGAAGCCCATTAGCTATTGTAATAAATATAAACTATAAATATAGTTTAATGTATATATGCATAAAATGTCAATTAATATAGATGTTGCATAAATAAATTCTGTTGAATTTGCTTATAGTCACATGCTTTCAAGTAATTTATACTATTTTCAAGTGAAATATTTTAAATAAAAGTGGCTACTCTTGAATTATCTCAAAGAATCCTGCTATAAACAAATTCTACAAAATTTATATGTGGAAAAATACTATTTACTTAATTTTTTATATATATGGTAGTGATCAAAAAAATTAAATGTTTAAATTAAAAGAGAAAAAAATTGAATAATTTAGTGCTTGGTAATTCAGAAAAAGATAAAGCTGCATTGAACTAGCCAACAATCTACATTCCATGTTCTCTTTAATAATTTCTTTACAATACTGCACTGACATCATTAAATAATGGGGGAATGATTGATTGATCAATTGCAGATTTTTTTGATTTGGAAATGGAATCTAAAAACGTACTATTTTTCATTGAGAGATTTGCTTTTTCTTTCTTTGCAAACGTTTAGTATTATTTGTCTTTTCAATGACAGATCTTTTGTCTTTGTGAATTTTTAATATTTTTTTTTTAATTTCTTCTATGGTTCAAGAAAATGGGTGAGTGTTAGGGAGAGGGAAAAGGATGAAAAATGTTTCTTTGGATTTCTTATTATCATAATACTACTTAACATTAACTTATAAAATTCATTGATGTAGAATTTCAAACAACCTCTAATAGTATTTTTAATTGGCAGATTTATGTGGAAATTTTTATTCTTATTGGTCCTTAAAATTTTTACATTTCTTTTCTCTTATTTGGTTTTTAAAAAGTGAGGAGAGAGAGGATGGGCATAAAAAGACAATGAATTGTAGAAGTATTCTCAACTTGGATCAAAACAATGATTATCATCTACATTTAATACAAAATACAAATTAAACAAACAATCTAGTCTTGCATTGGTGGCTGAGAGATTGCGGGTTCGCATCCCGGCCGATGCTATGACACTTAAAAAAAAACAAAAAAACAATCTAAATAAAAAAAAGCTGATAGGCTTTAAAACAACAACATATTAACAAAAAGAAAACTTAAAAAATAAAACTTCTTTCCTATTGAATTCTATTCTCACTGCTTCCCCAATAGTTGTTTACTTTTTGACATCACAAGCATCCCAAAAATAAAAGGCACCATTGCTTTCATTTTGAATCAAATAATTTATTGGCAGTGTGCATAGACAATGCAAAATTGCTTTAAACTCCCCATTATCTTTTGTTTCTTCATTATAGATGACCCAATATCTCTAAATGAAGAATGTAAGGAGGTTAATTTTTACTTTTTTAATTAAAACTAAAAAAAATAATAAAACAATTTAAATGTATATCTCCAAGTGTATATTTATATTCAACAATAAACTTTATTGACTTATAATGCATATATATATAAATGCTTGCTTAGATTACAAGGGCATTTTAATTTATCAGAAAAAAATAGTCCATGTTTATTTTGCATCATTTTCCATGGAAATTTACATATACATTGTGTTGTATCATTATCCCCCCCCCCCACCAATGCAAGATGAACATTATATAAACCATAGAAACAAAGCGCTTCTGAACATTTGAAAAACATTTTAATAATAGGGTCAATAAAGAACACAAAGTTGATTCTTAAATTAATTTCTAACAAGTTAAAGAGAAAAAAGTATTTATTGAAATACATGAAAGTGGAAAACTATATCCTTTTCATATTTTTCTCTTCTGTTGTCTATTTTTAATTCTTTATGAATCAAAATTTATATACATAAACTACATTGAATCAAAAGTGAAATGTAGATGGCCAAGTAGTTGGCACCAATTGAGCACCAGAAGTGATAGAGTAGCTGCTGTGAACAATCATTACATTTCTATCTTTTCTCACTATTGAGGAGACGTATTTTTCATACAGTAGACTTTTATGACCATTTTTCTTTATATCTTAGAGAGAGAGAAAACAAATTGACTAAGTTTTGAATTTAAGATACTAAATAAAATAAGATTTAGAGAATACGAAGCACTTGGTTAGTTAGAGAAATATATTTGACCGTGAATTTAACACTTATTACTATAGATACTGTTTTAAATGGTTGTTTTGTTTAAATGTAATCGAACTTCCAAAAATATGTTTATTGATTAAATTAAAGATTATTTTTAAAAAGTTACACACATATTTGTATATTACTGTATTTTTTTAAAAAAAAAACTAGACCATCAAATGTCACTATGCAGAATTAAAATATTTTTGATTTTTGTTTTTTTTTAAATAAGAAAGGAAATGCAAATGAAATCATTAAGAAGCTATTGATGCATGTCCCCTCACAGTCACCTTATTTTTGTCATCAGATGGAATTTCTAAAGTAATGATGATGTCGTTTTGGCAGTAAATGATACTATTCTTTATTAAACTTTATTTTTAAATTTTTATAATTATATTATCATTTAGTTTAGACATGAATTTAATATCTCCATCTAGAGAGGCTGAATTTTAGTAAATCAATTATTTTAATTAATATTTATGAGAACTTCTTTTTATCAACAATATAAATCTTTTATATTGTATTTCTGCATAAAGAAAACATATAAAGTCTCTGTTTTTAGGTTAATTTTATTTTGTATTGTTTATGTTTCACAATATAACTTTTTATAATACTAAAGACATTTTGACTAAATGAATTTTTGCTTAAAACATTTTTCAGAGCACACATATGATATATGCATATAATACAATTTACATAATGCAAACACACGATTACATTCAAAACACTTTAATAAACCCATAAAAAAATTTTTTTTTCAAAAATAGTAGTATTTTTATTTAACCTTTAATATTAAACACCATCATTGTGATCATTAGTTATTTGCTAAAATATTAATCTTATATATCTGATCAAATAACTTTCTTCAAGTTTTTTTTCCGTTGCTTTAATTTTAATATTCATAACTACTTTTTTCCTTAAATTCATTTTTTCCTTCTATCTTTCTTTTATCCTCTACAATATCTTTCAACACATCTTTTTTTTTCTTTTCAAATATTTACAATAAATATTAATTTCACTTACTTTTTTTAATAGTTCTAAATTATTAATTATATCATCCCAACTTATTATTTTTATCTTTTCTCTAAATCCACATTTTAACACTTCTAATCTTTTTTTATTATTTTCTAATTATCCTCATCACTTTTTAATATAAAATGACGCCCCATACAAAATTTAACAATCTTATTTTTAAATATAATCCACTAATCGCAAAACATTTTTTAAATTTAATAAAGAACTATTTGTCTAATCACTTTAATCATATACGTTTGAATTTATGCATGTATTTATACATTATTAAATTTCACAAGAGTGTGTAAATAATTAATAATTAATATAGTTTTAAAATTTAAAAATTGTTGAGCAATGTTTTGATGCAATCTATCTTCATCAAAACTGAATTAATAATTTTTAAATTTTACTACTATATTAATTATTCATCACTCTTATGGAATATAATTTTACATTTTATTATGGTTTAAATATTTTTGATTATATATATAATGCTGTATTGCCATAAACAAATGTAGATTTACATTAATTACATATAAGAAAGGGATAATGTATATTAATCGTATGTCTATTTAACATTTTGAAATAAAAATGAAATACATCTTGAGTATTAGATCTGCATTATAGGGGAGATAGGAGACCTTTTTACACCCACAATAAATGTGTAATGTTGTGATGATGTCAAATTGAAAGAAAATAATCCCTGCGAGTATACGCGAAAATGTGTTTTTTTTTATCAACAAGATTTTTTTCCAATGCTATTTTTTTTTTTTTTTTTAATACTTCAACATTTTCAGTTACTTTCATATTTTTCTTCATAGCATATTCAAAAATGATGAATATTTGGAAATTACCAAGTACTGAAATGGATGCAGTGCCATCAGTAAAAGTCTGACTGAATGGGCATAACATGAGATTGTATGAGAAGCAATGGCATTGTAATGTCCAAGGTTGCAACACTAAAATTGGCATTCACAATAGGATGTGGATGTTTGGTGGCTTATGTAGGGAAACAGATGAATTAATAAAAGTGTAATAGTTAATATGTATTTTTATGTAGTTTTTGGTTTAATTTCTTTATTTAAAAAAATGACATTTATTAGCAGTTTTAAGAAAATCCCAGCATACTTTGAAAAGATGTGATTTCATTTTCAGAGCAAAATTTTTTACTGCAGATCTCCATTTTCTGTAGTAATAGTAAACATAAAAATCTTGTTTTTAACATGTAAATTCCTCTTATATATTACATGGTAAGTGTCTTAGGAATATAGTTAATGTAATTTTATTCAAATTACTTTAAAATCAAAATCATTTACTGTTTGTTTGGTGTATATTTAAACTAACTTTTTTTGATTAATGGCATCATTATTGTAATATCACATTTTATTATTTTTTAAAATGTCATTCTTAAAAGTTGTTAGTTTTCTAAAATTGTTAGTTTTTAAAAGTTGTTCCAAATTACTTAAAAATCAAAATCATTTATTGTTTGGAGTATATTTAAACAAACTATTTTTTGCTTATTGGTGTCATTATTGTGATATCGCATTTTATTATTTTATTTTAATTGTCATTCTTAAAAGTTCTTAATTTTTTAAAGTTGTTAGTTTTTAAAAGGTGTTTGTTAATGTTGAAGGTCATACAAGTTGCATTTATTTTAAATGGTGTTCTTAAAAGTTTTTTCTTAGTGTTGTAAGTTTTACTATTTTTTTGCTTTTATTTATTTTTAGTCCTGCATCATGGAGTTACTATTTTTTTACTTTTATTTATTTTTAGTCCTGCATCATGGAGTATGTATTAGACCTCCTGTGCTTGTTGACATTCATATCAATCTCCTGATAACATTATAATTCTTGCCAAAATACCATGTGCAAGATCCATGTACATGTTCTTTTTTTTTTGCCAAAGAAAGTCATGTACAAGATCCATATTGTAACAGTCAGAAAACGTGTGACTCGTAAACATGGTGCAGAATTCGACCACCACACAGAACAGCAGCACCATCGAGGTAGCGAAGCCACCCGTGGTACTGAGTTCGAACATAGTTTATCGGTTCCACAAGACAATCAACGAAACAACGCATCTGATGCGACATTAGTAAATATTTCTTTAGGCACGGTGGTCAGGGATATGCAAGAGATTCATGATTTTATTTTCGAGTTAGTCAATAATCAAACTAATATTAATTAAACATTCATATTTACATAATCAAGAAAATATTATATAGAATGGGTATCGAATAAATGAAACGTAACTGCAGACGTATAGTTTAAAATTACTTATTAACACATTTTAATAAGATCATTTACTAACAATATTTTATGGATTAAAAGCTTCAGTAGCAGGATTTGCGACATGATTATATTTTAAAGAATACATTTATTTATTTAGACATTACGTTACATTGATGACTTCAGTAGCGGTATTTCCGATACTGTAATGTTTACAAAGAGAATACATTTATTTGTTTAGACATTATTTTATCTTGAGGACTCAGTAGCAGTATTTCCGATACTGTAATGTTTACAAAGGAAATTCACTTATTTGAAGGCTTAATCTAGCTACCTAAAATTCTCGAATAAGTATTTCTAATGAATGCCTTGGGGAATTTATACCTTTGCAATGCAAGAGTCTAAAGTAAGATTTAAGAGTAGCGGCGGACATATATTTATTTAATTAAAATACTTATTTTATGACTAAGGGCAAACATTTATTTGAGAGTGAATTATGAAGATAATGCAGAGGCGGAGTGATATATAGAATAATAAAATTAAGTAAAAGAACACGTGGTACGCTTTAGAAAGGCGATATGGAATGGCAGTATATTGAAACTGCAATGCCGCGAATGAGTTTATAAGACTGTCGGGCTGGTCTCTGCCTCGGCCTTACGAAGTAAGGTGTCACATAAGCATAACCAGGGACAAGTGGTACATGTCGCAATTTGCCAGCTGGCTGCATGACATTGTCAAATCCTATGGGAGCACCCATTATGCCCGCTTGTGTAGGACGACTGGGGTTAATTTCAACCCTGAAGAATTCGGAAAATTCACGGCGGAATGGGTCCTTGCATCTCTAAAATGTAACACACGTATACTGTATAAATGATTATGAGGAGATTTAAATAGATTTCTGACTCGGCCCTACATTATCAACATTTACTAAAGAACGTTGGCGACTCTCAAAGAAATGTAATTTGATGGAATTATTCATTAAGATTTAATATATACAAAACATATCTAAACTGGGAATGATTACAACTAATATGCCAGCCATTTGCGAAGTTGTAGACCCCTGCATTACAATAAATGAAGCATTGAATGCGTGTCGGTTTATATGAAAATTAAATTATTTATGAAAGTAATGTTAATGAAATCTGACACGCATTCACTATTTCAAGCGATCATAGATTTAAACTTTGAACATTGAGACAATTATTAGCATGCAATAATTAAATAATAAATATAGATAAAATGTAGATTTTAGAAATACACACCCAAGAAAGATAGAATGAGGTAAGCTAGATTATTAGAGAAATTTACACATTAGGTTAATTATTCAATTTTAGTTATACAAATGATAGTTTTTACATTTTATAATTTAGATAAGTATTATGAAGAAGAGCTATAGCATATTATTAGAGTACTCTAGAGTTTGAACACAGACAGGTACCTGTTTTATAAGAAGTTTTCTGATTCCATTAGTTTAGCAGCAAAAAGTTCACGAGTGGCAATTCTTTCTTGTATTTAGATATTTCATTTACTTTCACAGCAGCAGCAGCTTTCTCATTTATTTCAGGCAGCAGATCTTCATGGTGAATTTATGATGGGCAATGGAAAGTTCGGCATCCGATAGGCCATCTCCCGATGGAGAATAATCTAGGTGCTTTACTCGGTCATACCTTGGCAGGAACAAATTATTTTTATATTTTTGGAGACTCTCAGTGATTGAGAGCAAAGCTAAAGTTTAAGTGAATGTCTCCAGCAAGTCTAAGATGGCCTCTTTTTTTATCTTGATCTTTCACATTTTTGTTAAGATATTTTTAGGTTCTACTTAATCTGCCCTGAGGATAATCAATGCATTTTGTTGGTTTTTAATTAAAGAAAGCTGCCGTTCTATTGTTTACATTTTACATTTACTAATTACATTTTGGGGAATTTTTCTTTAATTAATCTATTATCTATCACTGACCGATGCTTTTAAATTTCAAAGACAAAAAGGGAACATAAGATTATTTTAACTTTTAATTAAATATTACATCAGATTTTTTTAGAATTATTATTAAACGAAATTTAAACAAAGCAATAAATATGAACTTTATAATCCAAAATAAATGATTAAAATTATACAAAATTATATAACTAAAAGAAATCTAAATTATATTATTTTATCCCTATTTATTGCCTTTAATTTGAGATCGAAATGTGTGCATGTTTATGCTGAATTCTACATATATTTATACATTTTTAATATTGCTACACACACAATTCGATACCAAAAAGTTTAAATTTGGGTGGGATAGACCGGTCAGTGAGAGACGACAGAAAAAGGTGAAACTTAAGATTCGAATACGAATCTTACTGTTTCATTTTCCCGTACTTCCCATGAACAATTAAGGAAAAACAAAGGAGGCAAGAAAGAGAAAAAAAATTTTACATTACATAATTTAAAGACGAAAACATTATTATTGTTTTTACAGATGTATTGAAATATAGAAAGCAGAGATTACATGAAGCAACGAACAATTTATATACCTGGATCTAGAATTTATAGTTTAATTAAAATGGCCAAATTTGGCCGTGTCTGGTTAAAATCATAGAAATAATTAGTTAAACTGAATATATATATATATATAAAAATTCTTAGAATAGGATTAGTTAGTATAATATAAAAAACATTTTTTTTAAGAGTAATAATAATTAAAGCAACAATATATATAATAAAATTTCTATCTAAAACCCTATTTGACTAAAGTACAATCCATTCAACCAAGTTCATTATATCAAGTTTTTTTTAATATTCTCATATACGTTTAATCCGTCCTAAGAGTCTAATATGTTTACAACCCCGGGTCAGGTGGATAATACCGTTCTCCTGTCATCGATGACTGCGGCTTTGGGTTTTCTAATCTTCGCCCTCTATCAAGTGGTTCTTTGGCCCAATGGTTCAAATCCAAGGTAGTGAGAAATTCAATCATTTCTTCAATGCCTTTTATATGACTACCTGCCATTAATTGTTGGATGGTTAGCGGCATACTATGCTGGATGGTCCATATGATGTGTGAATCCGAAAAGGCGAACATTGTAAGGGATTTAAACTGGTTCACTTGGCGGAGGAAAAACTGTGTGTGTGTTTCTTGGGGTATCATCCCATATTTTTCCTGGCAGAGCGTATGGTAGATACCGCTTTGACACTCGTGGCTCCAGTAATGCTTCATTAACGCATCTTTGTATTTTTCTATGGTTTTAGGCTTCCATCTCACCATATTCCACCAGTCCTTGGCAGATCCCTGTAGATGGTAACTGGCTATCACTATCTGCTCATCCGGCCCTGTTTTATGAACTTGGAAGAACTTTTGCAAGCTCTCTAAGTGGGCTTGAGGATTTTCTCCTATCTCCCCTCTAAAGATTTTGATGTGGATCATCTTTGCTAAATAGCTTTGGTGTCCAGTGTCCATCTTCGTCTCTTCTTTAATGCTGACTCCCTTCTCCGGTTCTTGTGGGCCTTCATTGGCTGGAATGAGGTTTCTTTGCTCATCACACTTTTTCATATTTACTACACTACCTGCTTGCCCTTCTACTATCATCGGTTCGTCTGATCTCTCTGACTTTTTTTCCTTTTCCATATCTTTAATCTCTTCTTCCTTTTTACTAGCTGGGGATATTCCAAAATGGTCCTTTATGGCTTCTAACTCTCTCCACATAATGTCTTTAAATTCCTGATATTCTCTAACTCTTATCTTTTCTTCTTCTTGTCTCTGTTTTGATTCTTCATCTCTTCTTTTTCTCATTTCCTCCTCATACATTTTCTTCATTTCTTGCATATTCTGTCTGAGTATTTCCTCAATGAACTTGAAATTAAAGTCCATTGATTCTCTGTATTGTTGCGGAGCTTCCCTTCACTCGGGTGTTGACTCCAAAGCTTCAGATAAATCTTCTTGCTGTATATCAATATTTTCTGATTCCATTTTCTTAATATGATTTATTTTTTTATACTACTAGCATTTGACTACTCCCCACCGGTATATTGGCCCTATAACACTCTTTCACTGCCCTCACCTACTCTACATTGCCCTATCTCTATATTGCTGCGTTTAACATATTTAACATATATATTATAGCGAACTACTGGTAACGCGTATAATAAGCCACTGCTGTCTATGATATATATATTTGTACTTTAACAAAATATTTACTATTAACATATATAACAAGCTTCTGCTGTCTATGCTATATATATAATGGTGTTTTAATTAAAAAATTCAATGCTACTTCCTTTCTCATTTAACGACTGATTACTTTTTTTTTTGACATATATATATAAAAATTTCATTAGATCCGAGTATTTTTGTTTCTTCTTAACTTACACACACATCCCTGCTTTCCTTAAATTTGTTATTATGCCTGCTGTCCTTTCATTTACTCGACCCACATTATTTCACTTGATTTATTTTTTTTTTCATTATTTTTATCAAAACAAAATCATATATATATAGAATAATTAGCTAACTCGAGTAACAAACGCTAAAAGAAATTTATATGCATTATATTTTGCTCAGGGTATATATGGTTTTTTTTGTATTGAAAGCTCCACGTTGGAAAGCGCCAAACGCTAAAAAAAAAATTTAACTATGTAACAGTCAGAAAATGTGTGACTCGTAAACATAGTGCAGAATTCGACCACCACACAGAACAGCAGCACCATCGAGGTAGCGAAGCCACCCATGGTACTGAGTTCGAACATAGTTTATCGGTTCCACAAGACAATCAATGAAACAATGCATCTGATGCGACATTAGTAAATATTTCTTTAGGCACGGTGGTCAGGGATATGCAAGAGATTCATGATTTTATTTTCGAGTTAGTCAATAATCAAACTAATATTAATTAAACATTCATATTTACATAATCGAGGAAATATTATATAGAATGGGTATCGAATAAATGAAACGTAACTGCAGACATATAGTTTAAAATTATTTATTAACACATTTTAATAAGACAATCAATGAAACAATGCATCTGATGCGACATTAGTAAATATTTCTTTAGGCACGGTGGCCAGGGATATGCAAGAGATTCATGATTTTATTTTCGAGTTAGTCAATAATTAAACTAATATTAATTAAACATTCATGTTTACATAATCGAGGAAATATTATATAGAATGGGTATCGAATAAATGAAACGTAACTGCAGACGTATAGTTTAAAATTATTTATTAACACATTTTAATAAGATCATTTACTAACAATATTTTATGGATTAAAAGCTTCAGTAGCGGGATTTGCGACTTGATTATAATTTAAAGAATACATTTATTTATTTAGACATTACGTTACATTGATGACTTCAGTAGCGGTATTTCCGATACTGTAATGTTTACAAAAGGAATACATTTATTTGTTTAGACATTATTTTATCTTGAGTACTCAGTAGTGGTATTTCCAATACTGTAATGTTTACAAAGGGAATTCACTTATTTGAAGGCTTAATCTAGCTACCTAAAATTATCGAGTAAGTATTTCTAATGCATGCCTTGGTGAATTTAAACCTTTGCAATGCAAGAGTCTAAAGTAAGATTTAAGAGTAGCGGCGGACATATATTTATTTAATTAAAATATTTATTTTATGACTAAGAGCAAACATTTATTTGAGAGTGAATTATGAAGATAATGCGGAGGCGGAGTGATATATAGAATAATAAAATTAAGTAAAAGAACACGTGGTACACTTTAGAAAGGCGATATGGAATGGCAGTATATTGAAACTGCAATGCCACGAATGAGTTTATAAGACTGTCGGGCTGGTCTCTGCCTCGGCCCGACGAAGTAAGGTGTCACATAAGCATAACCAGGGACAAGCAGTACGTGTTGCAATTTGCCGGCTGGCTGCATGACATTGTCAAATCCTACGGGAGCACCCATTATGCCCGCTTGTGTAGGACAACTGGGCTTAATTTCAACCCTGAAGAATCCGGAAATTTCATGGCAGAATGGGTCATCGTGTCTCTAAAACGTAACACACATATACTGTATAAATGATTATGAGGAGATTTAAATAGATTTCTGACTCGGCCCTACATTATCAGCATTTACTAAAGAACGTTGGTGACTCAAAGAAATGTAATTTGATGGAATTATTCATTAAGATTTAATATATACAAAACATATCTAAACTGGGAATGATTACAACTAATATGCCAGCCGTTTGCGAAGTTGTAGACCCCTGCATTACAATAAAGGAAGCATTGAATGCGTGTCAGTTTATATGAAATTAAATTATTTATGAAAGTAATGTTAATGAAATCTGACACGCATTCACTATTTCAAGGGATCATAGATTTAAACTTTGAACATTAAGAGAATTATTAGCATGCAATAATTAAATAATAAATATAGATAAATTGTAGATTTTAGAAATACGCACCCAAGAAAGATAGAATGAGGTAAGCTAGATTATTAGAGAAATTTACACATTAGGTTAATTATTTAATTTTAGTTATACAAATGATAGTTTTTACATTTTATAATTTAGATAAGTATTATGAAGAAGAGCTATAGCATATTATTAGAATACTCTAGAGGTTGAACACAGACAGGTACCTATTTTATAAGAAGTTTTCTGATTCCATTAGTTTAGCAGCAAAAAGTTCACGAGTGACAATTCTTTCTTGTATTTAGATATTTCATTTACTTTCACAGCAGCAGCAGCTTTCTCATTTATTTTAGGCAGCAGATCTTCATGGTTAATTTATGATGGGCAATGGAAAGTTCGGTATCCGATAGGCCATCTCCCGATGGAGAATAATCTAGGTGCTTTACTCGGTCATACCTTGGCAGGAACAAATTATTTTTATATTTTTGGAGACTCTCAGTGTTCGAGAGCAAAGCTAAAGTTTAAGTGAATGTCTCCAGCAAGTCTAAGATGGCCTCTTTTTTTATCTTGATCTTTCACATTTTTGTTAAAATATTTTTAGGTTCTACTTAATCTGCCCTGAGAATAATCAATGCATTTTGTTGGTTTTTAATTAAAGAAAGTTGCCGTTCTATTGTTTACATTTTACATTTACTAATTACATTTTGGGGAATTTTTCTTTAATTAATCTATTATCTATCACTGACCGATGCTTTTAAATTTCAAAGACAAAAAGGGAACATAAGATTATTTTCTTTTAATTAAATATTACATCATATTTTTTTAGAATTATTATTAAACGAAATTTAAACAAAGCAATAAATACGAACTTTATAATCCAAAATAAATGATTAAAATTATACAAAATTATATAACTAAAAGAAATCTAAATTATATATTTTATCCCTATTTATTGCCTTTAATTTGAGATCGAAATGTGTGCGTGTTTATGCTGAATTCTACATATATTTATACATTTTTAATATTGCTACACACACAATTCGATACCAAAAAGTTTAAATTTGGGTGGGATAGACCGGTCAGTGAGAGACGACAGAAAAAGGTGAAACTTAAGATTCGAATACGAATCTTACTGTTTCAATATACATGGTATTTTGGTCAGATCACAAGATTACAAAGTTATCAGTGGATTGATACAAATGTGAACAGTCGTAGTAAGTCTAATACATGCTCCATGTTGCAACTTTAATACTCAAGTACTTGCAGTTTAAGCAATACAAATTTGTAAAATAATATCATGTTAGGTTGCACATCAAAAGCTAAATTATGATTACTCTAGAGGTCAATCACAATTGGTGGAAAAAGTTATCACATCAATAATTATGATCCTAGAGCCTGTTAACTCTTTAATCTAATTTTAGTAATTTTTTCATATGATTTGTGATGTAAACATAAAATGTTTAAAGAACCTCATCTTGAGAGGAGAGAAGATATTAGTAAAGATATCTCTAATTCTCTACTTTTTATAGAACCAAAAATAATCTTGTTAATGCTACAGGTCACTTTTTGCACCTTAATATTATTAATGTTGCATGTGTGTAGGCTAATCACTTATTATATAGAGATATGAAGATGCAATCAACTACAATCAATGTATTTATATTATTAATTTTACAATGCTTTCCATTTTTGCAACTTTTATAACTCATCAACTTTTTAATTAAATATATTCAATTAATTTTTTTTAAAAAAAATATTTTAATTTAGTTTCAATACACAAACAGAAAAATATTTCTTGCAGTTTGATTAAAGCTAATTTTTTAAAATGCAGCTAATGATAAATTATTCAAGAGCAGCCAGAAAATTTTTCTTTGAAAGTAATAAGCAATAAACATGAAAAGAAAAGCTTTTGTACATAAAATGGTACATATATATATTAAACTGCTTTGGATTAATTAACAGATAAATAAAGTCATCAAACATTTGACAGAACCAAATATGCTTTCAAACATTTTAAAAGTTATCAAGTAAGCTTTTACTACCATCATGCTCAACTCATGGCTACTGTTGAAATAATATTAAATAAAATTACACAATTAAAACTCCAATTATGATTTGATTGAATGCTATTAGAAAATTTGGTTAACAGCAAAATCAGAATGAAATATATGATTTTTTTCATCACATAAATATTCTCAATTTCACATTTTTAATCATTTGATAACAGATATTTTAAGTGATACAAGGGAGATACATCATGGATTTAATCCTGATAATATTAGGATTGTCTGTGAGAAAAAGAAACTATTGGAAATGAAATACTAAAAAAGTTTAGTCTATTTTTAATTACTTTCAAATAGTGCTTCAATAATATTGAGTTAAATCATAATTGGAATTTTATTTAATAATGTGATTTTGTTTGTTTAACATTATTTCAACATTATGTCAAACATTTAATAAGTTTATATATATAGTAAAACTATAAAATTTGCACAATCCTATAAGAAATTGGTATATCAATTGGGCAAAAGTAATAATCCCAGTTATTTTATAGAACTATGTCGAAATATTATTTTTTGAAAAATAAAAAATGATAAGTCATTGATTTCTTTACAAGAGTAATAGATACAGTTATTTCATCTCTGTTATTAAGTCAAAAAAGAGAAAATCCTAGAATATGTTCTAATGCTTTATGATTTTGATGAAAAAAGTTCTTATGGTGATTTACTGAAGAAGGTATTATTGGTAATTTTTTGTTGGTGTAAGCTAAATAATTCCATTATCAGTGATTGCTTTATATTAATCTCATTTACAAAGGTATAATATTCAAAGGGCTTGGCTGACAAAACAACTTTAGATCATGTGCAATGTTTTGAGAATTCTAAATTAATCATTATTATCCATAAAATGTTTATTCAATATTACACCCATCTTTTAATGCTAGTCACCATCATTATCAATAATTATTTGACAAAAGTAAAGTCTCGTAGTCTATTTTCATCAAGACCTTTCATTCTTGTTCTATTCTTCAAATACTCAAAACTATTCCTCTTCTGAAATTCATCAACAAATTTCTTTGTTCTTCTATCTCTTTTTCCACAATCTCTTTTATAATTATTTAAAATAACATACTCAGTCTAGTTTCTCCTCATAATTTTATCAATGAATAATCTTTTTTTAATTTTTTTTAATACTTCTATATTGTTATTAATCTTTCCTTTCAAAGTTTTTTTTTAAACTTTTTTCAGATAAACATTTCAAAAGCTTCCAATATTTTCTCTATTTTAGTTATTCACATTTCTGTTCCTTATAAAATATCACTTCAGACAAAAAATTTGAATATCCTGTTTTAAAATCTTTTTCAGTACAGCACAAAATAAACTCCTACCCTCATAAACCACTTTAATCAATGCAGTTTTGACTTTATTTTTTGTCATTATTTTCATCATCATTTATTTCATTATTTATATATATATATTAAACTATTGATTTTTTTCCAGTACTTTTTTAAAATGTTTATCTCACAACTTATTTACAATGCTTTAGTTGTATTTATATGGTGTTTCATATCAAACTTTTTATAAGTTTTATTAATTTCTACATAACATTGTATTAAGCTTATCATCATTATCAGCAAATACAGTCATATCATCAGCAAATTTAATACAATAAATCATTTAATGTTCAATGTTAATTTTATCATTATCCAAACAATATATATGTAATATAATATCTAAGTAGCTATTATACAAAACAGGTGTAATCAACACACCTGCTTTAATTCCCTTTTTCTGTATTTATCTTTTTTGTTACAAGAACCGTTATATTTAATACATGTTTTCCCATCCATACACAGATTTTCTAATAAACCTTTGTCTTTATAATATATGTCTTTCTTTTAATAAATAATTAATAAAGTAGTGTAATTTACTTTATTAAATTCTTTATCAGAATCAATGAACAAAAACTAACCTTCCTTTCTCTAGCCATATTCCACTCAAAAATGTTTTCAAAAAACTCCAATTTCATTTCTAGCCCATCTTCCTTTTTCTAAACTCAATTTTTTTTAGATATAAACATATCTACTCTAAGAAAAACTTGACTATTCAAAACCTTTATTAATGTCTTTGTTGTGTATGATATTTATCAAATTGTATTAACATTTTTATATTGTAATGTGCTAAATCTTTTCTTCATTTGAATAAATAAATATATAATGAAAAGTTTATTGTTTGAAAGTTCATAAGAAATTAGAATGCTGGAAGTGACAGAACTGCAATCTTGGTCTATATATCTTGTGCTCCAAAATTTGTCCCTTTACTGCTGCATTAATTATGTTAGACTTGATCTAAATTATAACTGTTGAGAGAAAATCTAATGACCATTCTAAGTCATAGTTTATATTACAAATAACAAAGTCTTTCATAAATTAACTGGAAGTTTATCACTTGCTTAAACATTTTACAATTTTTTTTTTAATTTTATGTAACTCATTTAATGTTCCTCTATGGCTTTTTTTTTTAAGTTATAATATTTAATGCTTGGCACTTCTATCATGTAAATAATTTACATATTATTTCCATATGTTTTAGTCCCTAGGTCTTTTTTGCTAATAATTATCATTTCAATCTTTATTTTTGTTTATTTTTGTGATTCTGCTTTTCCCTAAGAAACTGTTTTATTTTATTTTTTTTAAAAAAATAATTTATTTTATTGAAATAATTTTACAGGGTAGAATTATTTACACTAGCAATAATACATTTCTTATTACTTGTTTTATGGGAACTAGTACGAATGCTTCAATTGGTTGGGAGTTTGATGATTTGCCAAGTTTCCTTATACTGTTTTCTTGGTGCTAATTGTTCATCTCTAAGCTTGATCTTCTTGATTTTGGCAAGAATTTGGTTTTGTGGGTTAATGATGTAACAACTGAAGATGTGATCATATCTAATTGTCCAGATAGCATAATTTAACACAATAGATATATATTAAAACAAACCTGTTTTCTTCCTGCAATTTTTCTGCATTCTCATGGTTTTGTTTTAACTATACTCTCCTAGTGCTAGTTGTTCCACACCTTAATTCACTGATAATTATTTTATTTTTGCTTATATTGTCTAAAGAATTCAAATTCTTCATTACTTTTATTCCTTCATTTTAGTCACTATCTCATAGCCAACCAGGAATTTTTAAATTTTACTTTTTTCATAAATTGTAATTTTTTTTCAATATCATTTACATTTTCTTTGACTAGTTTCCATCTTTAATTTGAATATACTTTATCTATTATTTCTATTTATGTTTTTTTTTTTTTAATTCAAGAAATTTTAAAATTATTCTCCAATATTTTTTTTTCCAATTTTTCAATGGTTCATTTCTTATTTTTTTGCTGAACTCTTCTCATTCTTTTAAAATAATGTAAACCAGTGGTCTTCAACCACCAGGCCATGGACTGTTTTCTGCCGGGCCATGCTAGACTGGCAAGAAAGTTAGTACTAACAAAATAATAAGATTTTAAACTTTTAATTAACATAAACAGTTTTTATTTATTTTTTCATCACATTTTTACCAGGTTAAAAAAAAAGAAACAGAACAAAAACGAAATCTAATCAATCATATATATATATTAATTTATTTTTCTATTTATCACAGATGTTTATGGAGGGGTAGAATTAATTTTTTTATTATTTTTCTAAAAAAATTCAAAATTAAAAAAAAAAAAGTTTTTTATTATACAAACTCCAATTGTCTTTTGATAGCCAATCACGGCCACTTGTCGGCATTGTTTATGTGTTAAAACAATAAAATGTAACGTTATAGGGTCGCAATTTTAAAAATACAGTGACTTTTTTTGCTCACTTAAATTTTTTCTACTCCCTCTGTTAATACAATATTTCATTTTTAGTGGGTTTTTTTTTTTGGCTTTAACTTTTATTTTTGAAATCAATTTTTTTTTTACCTTTTTTAAAAAATAAAAACCAAAAAATAATTTCTGTCTCTAACTTTTACAAAGTATTTTTCAATACACCCCCCCCACCCCCAAGATAAAGTAAGATCAAAACTTTTGACTTTTTCAAGTTTCAGGGGTTTTTTTGTTTAAAAATACGGCCACTTTTTTTTGGCCTATAAGGCGATACCTTTTTTGCCTTTATTTGTATACTGCTAATATACTAAACTTTTATTTTTAAAACCAATTTTTGTTACCTATTTTAAAAAATAAAAACAAACCAAAAGTAACTTTTGTCTCAGTGAAGTCAAAGTATTTCTCACCCCCACCTACCCCCAAATTAAAATAAGATCTTTTTTGGCTTTAACTTTTATTTTTGAAATCAATTTTTATCACCTTTTTTAAAAAAGAAAAACAACCAAAAAATTTCTGTCTCTAACTTTTACAAAATATTTCTCAATACACTCCCACCCCCAAATTAAAATAAGATCAAAACTTTTGACTTTTTCAAGTTTCATTTTCTTTTTTTTTTTATCCACTTTTTTTTGTCCTATAAGGCAATATATTTTTTGGCTTTATTTGTCTATCACTAATATTCTAAAACTTTTATTTTTAAAACCAATTTCTGTTACCTTTTTTAAAAAATAAAAACAAACAATTTTTTAAAAAAAAATTTCCTATTAATTACATTTTTTGATTCTTTCTACACACTAGCACAAAAAACAATATTACAATAATATCAAAATTTCAGACTTTTACACGTTTGTTTTATTTTTTTAGATTTAAAATACGGCAAATTTTTTTTTTGGGCTGTACGGTGATTTTAATTACGCGATTTCTATTTTGCCCTTACTACTATCAAAAGACAACCTCCATATATATATATATAGCCATCATATATTTAACATTAAATACAGATATTACATTTATCATAATCATTGCCATGTAATTACACTAGCTATGATATTTCCCAACATTCAGGTGAATAATATTTTATTCTTGCATGTTTTAACAATGAAATAATAAACATAGAATTGCAAGCACATTAATGAGAATGATTGTTATTGTACTGTTTTCTGTGTTCAGCATGTGAAGATAAGCAACACCATTACAATACACAATAAACAAGTGTGCTGTTTTGGTCAGTTATAACAATTATGTTTATCTAAGGCTAAGCAGGCTACATCTTTAAGAAAATTTATCTGTAAACTTCTGCCAGTCCGCGAAATCTTATCCTTATTTTTGCCAGTCCGCAGGTGTGAAAAGGTTGAAGACCACTGATCTAAACTCTACAATTAGTAAATCATAATCTGAATATATGTTATTTCCTGCATATATATTATAACTGTATGAGAGAGGCTTAAAATGTTTGTAATGGATTATAAATATTCTAGCCAAAATTCCTTGTGAAATTATGATACTTTCTTTGTTTAAGTTTTATTTTCCTTTTATTCCTATAAACTAAGAATGTTAAACAAGATTCTATTACAATATATAAAAAATCCAATGGCAAATGTTATTGATCTTAAATAATTTAAATTTATATTAAGTTATTTTAATAATAAATGAAATTAATATTGATCTTAAATATATTTAAAAGAATTAAATTGATAAAAAATCAAGTCAGATGACTTAATTTTAATAAAGCTCCTATTTACAAATGTTATATATAGAGTAAGTTAAAAACAAACTCTTATGAAGCTTCAAAAATACCCTCAACCTCAGACCGTGGTTTCTGCCTCTAGCGTCATCAGTGAGGTGCTAGGGAATAAAAATACTAGAACTAGTCCAGCATTTTATCAATGCCTAACTATTGAGAAGAAAATCTGAAACTTTCAGACATTTAAATGTCCAAAAATCCAGCTATCTAACTCAAATAGCAGTATGGGACTGTCCCTAGCACCTCACTGATGATGCTAGAGGCAGAAACCGCGGTCTGAGGTTGAGGGTATTTTTGAAGCTTCATAAGAGTTTGTTTTTAACTTACTCTATATATAACATTTGTAAATAGGAGCTTTATTAAAATTAGGTCATCTGACTTGATTTTTTATCAATTTAATTTTAGTTTTTTGCTATTAATGCTTTGGCGATTTTATATTGCTAGAGCTATTAATATATGGTGGATCTGAACTTAGTTTCAGTCCCATACTGCTATTTGAGTTAGATAGCTGGATTTTTGGACATTTAAATGTCTGAAAGTTTCAGATTTTCTTCTCAATAGTTAGGCATTGATAAAATGCTGGACTAGTTCTAGTATTTTTATTCCCTAGCACCTCACTGATGACGCTAGAGGCAGAAACCGCGGTCTGAGGTTGAGGGTATTTTTGAAGCTTCATAAGAGTTTGTTTTTAACTTACTCTATATATAAAGAAAAAGAATTAAAATAGTCAATAATCTCAGATGAAATGAAGTGATATGAAATGAGTGAGTATGCTAATGAATAAAACTGATACAAATTAAATAATAAGAGAATTATCACATTTTATTTGTTATCCTTAAACAAAATTTAAAAAATATGTCAATTGACTTTCAACACCTTCGATTGTCTACAAAACATTAATTTATTACAAACATTTAAAATGTTTGTCAAATATAAAACTTTTCATAAATCCAAATGGATGCTGAAATGAGAGAGAAAAAAGAAAAGATAAAATAAGTTACCCCATTACTTTAATTACATTCAACAGTTGTTAATTCCATTGTTTGTTTCTCACAAATTAAAATACATATAATATATAAACTGATTATCTACTTACTTTTTTAAATACATCCTGGAAATGTACATGCATATAAAAATATAATATTCAAACTTTTGTATTACCTGACTTGGTAATACAATTTCAAGAGTTCTAAAAAAAATAATGCATGCATAATAATAATATAAAAAATATTCTTTTTTTATTTTAAGTCCAGTTTAGAAAAACTTTTTTTTAAAGTTCATATGAAAAGTTCCTTATTTTCAAGTCTTCTTGAGTAGTGAAGCTTGACATGAGATGTAATCGAATTTGTTTTCTGGCCGTGATTTAACTTTGACTGTGCTCTTTTTTTAATAGAATGATGCAATCTTCTAGAAAATTTTTGCTTGATGAATTTACAAAAAAGTCAACAAGTTTTCCATAAGGATTTTCTGTAATAGCAGTAATGTGACTTTACTTCTAAATGGAATGAATCTCTTTCCCAATTTGTTTTAGAAAATTTACAGATAGGATTATTATAGTGATGACATCTATTTTGAATACAGAGGGAATCTTAATAATTGCACCACAGAATTTAAGACTTCTTGTCATTGTACAATAATATGTGAATTTTATTTCCAATTATTATTTTTATTTTTTTATACATATTTTTTATATTTTCATTGTAATTATGGTATCTAATTGGCATATAGATCCCTTGGAATAACTGGGATGAGACTTCAACAAACTGTCAGAATACTATAGCATATTCATGATTATTGATAATATGTACAAAACATATCTTTTTGTGATAGTTATTAAAGCTTTTATTTAAAAGGAATATTGAGTTTAAACTAAATATCTGTACTTAAGAATGAAATAGATATTTCATTGAAATAAAAGTTTAAACTTTTAATTCTAAAAATAATAACAAAAGAATTAATTTACAATGAGTTACAGCTATCTTAATTTTATTTTTAATAAAAAATTAATGAATAATAGAAAATTCCCTGTTTATACTCTCAAGTTATTAATACACTTTAATTATCCATGTGAATCTACAATAATCATATTTTGTATAATTTTGCTTTAATCAAAGTTAGCTCATATCATATAAATATTTCTAGGTTAACTTTAAAAAGCAATGGAATATTTAAAATTTGTATTATTTTTATAAACTCATTCATCTACAACTCTTTTCATTCTTATTTTTAAAGACAGTTTTTTTTAACTATTGAACTTGAGAAGTATGCATAAATTATGTCCCAGCATTTTATTTATTTATTGATTTATGGTATAATTAGATTTTGAGAATAAATACTTTGAACAATCAATGTAGAAAATGGCTAAATATATACTACATTACAAATGGAATTACAAATTTATAATTTATAATTCTTAAATTACCTTTATAACAAATTGCTTCTATTATATTTGAAAAAAACCTCATATAATCTTGTAAAAAAATAAAGTTTGCATTTAACTGTAATGACTATCTAAATCTTTTAAATTAATAGGAACAAATACTGTATTAATTATAGTTTTTTGTATTACTACAGTCATATATAAAAGGGTTTTTTAACTGATAATAATAATGACATTTATATATTCTGTTTATAACATTAGTCCAGTGTTTGTCAAACTTTTTCCAGGTGCCAATTTTTTAGTTCTGCCAATAATTTTTAACATCTCATTCCCCTATTTCTATATAATGTACCAGTATGTGCATGTGCTACCATCTCAAGTAAATTATGAAAAAAAAAATTATATAGGATTCTTGATTATTGAAATACTTAGTCGATGTCTTCCTTACTCTTCATATCAATATACAATGACAATACTTTTTTTCAATAGTTGTAAATATAAATGTAGAAAGCAATAATGATTTAGTATGATTTGATCACCTTAAATGAACATAGGCTACTTATTTAGTATTTTCATTTCCAAAACATTGCTCAATTTTAAAGAAAATAAAGCTTCACTGCAATAAAAATTTAAATGACACTTCACTTTCAAGAGCAAAATCATGATTTAAATTCTATTTCATAAAATCATTTTTTACATATACATATTTCAATAGAATCTAATAAATAAATAATACATTATACTTAGATGTGTGTAAATTTGTTTTTGTATGTATGTATGTGTGTATGTATTTATAAGTGATATAAAAATGAATTTAATTATAACAATAATTGCTTAGTAAACTTTATAAGGCAACAGCTTGAGCGAATCATATATATATAACAATGGTGAACCTTTTATGTGACTAGGAAACAAAGAAAACAACAAGCAAGTCATTAAAAAAGAAAGTTATTTTTTTATTTTATTTTTTTTAAAAATGTTCTTTTCGTATATAGATATTGCTTAGTTCCAAAACAAAAAAGTTTTGTAACGTCAAAGATTTTCTTCTATTAAAGAACAAAGAAGAGATGTACTTATTTAAAAACTTATGTGTTGAAGAGATATTTAGCAAGAACAGGTAAAGAGAAAGTTAATATCTATTTTAAAAGGCAAGTCTATATTCGAATTAAGGCTCAATAACAGCCAAAATGCAATTAATACCACACTATAAAGTATTTATTTGTTTTTAATGGAAATTAGGAATATACACATTTAAATTTGAATAGTGTATACATACACATTCATCAAAAATATAATATGAGAGCTCATGGATAATGGTGACAATGTCATCAGGGAAACCAAAATAATACTAGTGATTAAAATTAGATATATTTTGTATCATAGAAAATTAAATTTGATTTCTTATACTTTAAATATTACATCCAGAGGATATATATATTAGAATTGTTTTTTTTTTTTACTCATATGATCAAAATCTTTAATAAACTGTTGTAATGTTTATGCACACTCCAATACTTGAGGATCATATCACATTGTGGCGAATCTTATTATTATTATTTTAGAAATAATATAATTCCAAAAATTGGATGAATATCTAAAAAAAAATGTTTAGTAGCTCTGGATATTATACATATATTGCTAAGAGACTTAAGTGATAGAACACTGTGTTATGAGAAACAGCTAAATAGGATTAAAATAATAAATACTGGAATCAAAATTAAATTAGTCATTTATTACAAAGAATTTTAGACAGTGTTGGGATCATTAACCTTCCACAGATGTGTGATAACCCAGCAGACATTGAAATTGATTTTAAAATACACATGCCTATTAAGGATATTATGTGTATCATCACTTCATCAACTTTTCAATTCCATGTCAAGTTTTCTTAGTTGTTTATTTAAAAGGATATTTAATGCATATATGTATGCACTTAGTTATGAATAAGTGTCTTAAATCTATATATGAGCAAAGGAAACTAAGAACAATTATTCAAAATTACAATTAATCAATAACTTAATATTTTGAATAACTTAATTAGATTTATATTGTTATAATGTCTAACCCAATAAGCTCTAAAACTTTGTAAATTTTGCATACTTAATAAATGAATATATATATATATATATATATATATATATATATATATATATATATATATATATATATATATATATATATATATACAGAGAGAGATTTTCCTCTGGTTATCAACTTTTGCTTATTGTTTCACATCACAATAATAATTTTCACATATTGGGTTTATTCACTGGTGTTTTATCAACTTCATTTATCAGTTATTTCTACTTGATGTAAATAAATAATTATTATTACAAGATTAAAAGTTATAAATCTTACTTATTGTAAATAATTAAGGAATATAAATAAGTAAGAATTAGTTGATATACAGTGCAAATAGTATTAGTCTAGGTACATTTTATCCCGATTAATAAAAAAAACCTTATCACATCTATCAGAGCTAGAATTCCTCTTATTTCATGTTTATTTTAGGCTTGTAGTGGTTTATATTAAGGACTTAAGAATCCAGATGATCAAAATCTTTTATTAAAGTCATTTTATCCTTTTTTAGGTTTTTAGTTTCTGTCTTTTGGGCATTATACCTATAACCTGCCCCATTTATATCATTACAATAACTAATGAAGCAAAAAAAGGCTTCAGTAGCTATCAAAAGAAAATATTATACATATGTTAGTAATAAAGTTTTTTTTATATTAAAAACATAGAATGCAATTAAAAATATAACTATAACATTATTAAAAGTAAGTATTAAGACAAATTAAAATCTTGTGCAGTTATTATCAGTGATAGATGTGATAGACTTCAGAGGAAAAGTTCCTGGATCGAAACTCAACTGTCACCACTTCTTTTGTTTTGACAAATTTAAACCTTAATATTGAATATAAAATTAATAACTTTTTAACAAGTATTTAAGAAGCAAAGCAATAAGTAAAAGACTATTTTTGCAAAAAAAAATCTTGATGCTCAAATTTTAGCTTTTGTTTAAATATTGTTTTGTAATTATCTTTTATTAAAGTTCCTCTAACATCTTCACTGCTTTAAAATGGATTTATTCTTTTTATTAAAAAGGAAATACTGGAACTTATCTAGCATTTATTTATGTATCATTTTTAAATCATTGTAAAATTATATATAATATATCATTATGTGTCCTTAAAATTTTCTCTACACATGCTATTTAGAAACTAATGTCATTTACGTTCTTCTACTTTTTTAAGTAAAGTTAATTTTAACAGAAATGTAATTTTACAGATTTTGATTTGATGAGAGTTATATCATCTACTCATAATTATAAACTCATCTCATTAAATTTTGTATAATAATTAGAAAATAGGTAATATAATGTTTCATTTTCTTGATAATAATTAAGACAGTCCAATATCTTATCAATGTATCTCCAAAATTTCTCATTGTAAAATATTGTATAGTAATATTAAATGATAATTTAACTAATACTTTATCCATAAAGCAAATAAATTATTTATATACATAATCAAAATTCTATATCATGATCTAAGTAAAATTAACGAAACAATAATTAGATTAAAACACATTACATAAATCATCCAAATTATTGGTTTTGTATGTTTAAGATTGTAATCTAACAACCAACTAAAAAATATTTTTTCTTCACTATACATTTCAGAAAATTATTCTCATTAGATAAATACCAGGTTTAAACTCTGGATAAACATGCTACAATTATTTAGAAAATATATAATTTTAGGTTAAAGTGTAAAATAACACACACACTAATTAAAGTTTTTATATTTTCAATCACTGTTTTGATATCAAATGCATTCAAACAAAGATTTCTTTCTCTATTTTTTTATCTTGATATAGTCAGAAAAATATTTCAACTAATAGAATAAATATATAAAATAAGTAATGATTATGTCATTTTATCATTTTTATCATGAAATAAATGTTTGGGCCAGCTGGTGAAAATGGTTTTATTGGATAACATGTATTAGCAAAAGAAAAATTATATTGTTTTAGATTGGTTTCAGATTACAATCTTATAAATTTACATTTTCTTGGAGGACATTAAAAATCTATGTTTCCGATTAATTTCATTAATGTATATCATAGTTATTGCTTTTTACATATATTTACTTTAACAATTAGAATATTATGGTGATGTATATGTTTAATTTTGTAACATTGACTGAAAAAAGTACAATTAGTTAAAGTTTGTGGGCATGTGTTGTTTTACATATTAAATTCAAACAATATGTTTTCTAAATATATAAATATTTATTATTAAAAACTATATTTTTAGATAAATCACTGACTTGTATAGCACCAAATTTTTATAACAATTCTTAACAAGATTCATAGATGATTATTTGACACAACATGTAAGTTAAATTAGCTGAAGAAACTTTTTTATATAACATTGATTATTATCCTTTTTTAAATAACTTATGATCAAATATAATGCACTTCAATAATCCAGTGATCATAATTTTGAGATCGTTATTGAAATAGATGACCAAATGTAATAAAAGATGTGTTCTCATTTACAATATAAAGCAATTTTTCAAAGCAAATATTGTTGTTTTGTTCAATGTCTTTATTAATCTGGTGAAAAAAGAATTATAAAGACTTAAAATACCTGCAAAACATTTAAGATTTATAATGTGACTATAGGGATTATTTTATTCATGGGATCCAGATGAAATAAATGAAATGCAAATTTACAATTACATCATTATCAATGATGATCTGTTTCCTATGTATTAAGATATACTTATGTTAAAAGCCATGCAAAAATAATAAATAAACAGCAAAATACATCAATATGTTTTGTAATAAGTTTGCTTAAATGTGTTGAATATTAGCTAAGTAAAGGTTTATTTCATTTATTAATTTTGTTAACTGTATCTCAGCCCACATTTGGCTGGTGAAATCAGATTCACCTGCAAAAAGTATGCTCAGCTACAGTTAACAAAATTAACTTATGGAATAAATTTTTACTTAGTTAACATTCAAAAGGTTTAAGCAAAACAGATTACAAATAAAATAAGGAGAAAAAATAACCTGGCTATCAATATGTTTTCTAAATATAACATGTTAGGTTTTGAATTTAATTATGAAACATTTTTTTGTTTTTGTTTGGTGTATATATATTATTAAATATAATAATATAAACTAGTGTTTAAAATAAATATATGCTGATAATTCTAGTATGTGTACTAGATGTTCATACCTTTGGATGATATGATGATAAAAATAATTTCACCTAAAATGTATGCAGAGTATGGATGGAATAATCTGATTTATTTTAGTTGGATGATAGATTATAATCCTATATTTATACATTTGTTTGGAATTACATTAAAAATATTTTACATTTTATATATATATAATTATAAGGGATTTGAACACAGACTTTCAAGCTCCCTTTAGCTATCCACTCTATCTCATATCACAGATACGATGATTTAAATATTATATATATAAATGAAATGGTATCTGGGTACATCCATTTAGAATTTATTGAATATATATATAAATCAATGTTTCAAATAGGTCATACTGATCATCAACTGGGTAACAAATGTTACAAAATAATTGTAGATATTCTATAAACACTGATGTATAACAATAATGAACATTCTATTAATAGAAAATATAAATAATAATTGTGAGAAATTATTTAGATTTATGACTTTTTTAAAAAAAAATTTCAAATAGAAAGTAATTTGCATTGTTGATACAATTTGGCCTTTTCAAGATCTTAATGGCTTCTCTGATCTAACATTGTTGGAAAGTATCAAATCTGGATTATATTCTCATATTAGAAAAATCAATATTAGGACTTGTATCTATAGTATGGAGAAATAGTGCTGATTATATAAGTATTTTTAATTGCATTAATATGTTCATCTCTTCTAGCATTGGTGTGATTATTAAATCATGCCTATTAAAATCAGCATCTTTAAAATTTATTTGTCTCAGATACTTAAATAATACATTTATTATTTGGAAACATGGTAAAGATAGTTTACATGATTTTTTCATACATATAAACAATATACATCCTAATATTAAATTTACAATGACAACATAAATTGAAGGTAAACCTCATTTTCTTGATGTACTTATTACCAAAAAAAAAAAGAATTTTATCTTTTTCAGTTTTCATAAAATCTACAGACACTGACAGATATTTAAATTTTTTATCACATCATCATCCAGCTCAAATCTCTTCTGTTGCACAAACTCTTTTCACTAGATCTATTAAACTCCTTTCAGATAAATCAAATCGTGAAGCTGAAATAAATCATATAAGCAATGTTTTACCAGCTAATGGCCATAATAATAAAACAATACATTGAGCCTTAATTCAAACCCTAAATAATCAAAATAAAAAAACTAAAAAAAGAAACAACTATTACATTTTGTATTCTTTATTAAAAAAACTGCAGACAATATTTGTCATATTTTAAGATATAATATAAAGATATATATCACTTATCAAAAAATTAATAGCATTATAACCAAATTTATAGACTTAATTCTTCTTGAATTATATGGAGTTTATGAAATTCCATGTAACATCTGTAAAGCTTCCTATATAGGTATAGTAATTGTCACATCAATATTAGAAGAGATTAATATATTTTAATGCAATTAAAAAATATTCATCAGTAGCAACACTATTTCTCCATGCTAGAATATAGGTCATAGTATTGATTTTTCTAATATGAGACTACTATCCAGATATGACAATCACCAACAATAAATTATAATGGAGGTACCTAGAAAATATTTTATTTATATCTGTATCCCATGAAAATCTTTGATTTAATATATATCCACTAGAATAAAACTACAAAATTTTAAAAATTCCTATATAAAATTGAAGATTGATATCCTTTGCTATTCCGCCATCTTAAGTTGCTACTTAAGATGGCAGAATACACCATAAGCTTGCTATAGCAAAGAATATTAATCTTCAATTTTATATAGGCATTTTTAAAATATTGTAGTTTTATTTTAGTGGATTATTTTTTATTATACTTATATTATTTGATATTATATATATATTTTACCGTCCCCTAAGTCCCCTTGCACCGGCTCCCTATTAAACCGTTCCTAAAAAAGGGATTGTGAGCTCCAAAACAAACATGATACAGCGTAAAGATTTATTTATTTTTTCTTATATCAATAGTTGTTCATTATCAACACAAGAGGGCGCCAGATACGATGATTTGATTCACAATTTAATTTCTCGCATCACCTTACGTCATATCAAAACGATTTTGAAGTCTAATCCCTGCCCTTAAGCTCGAACTCCCAGCATGGACCAATAGGGGTCACTCAGGGTCACGATGTGATTGCCTCCAAGACTATTATTCTGGTAAATGACACAATATTAACCAATGGATAAGAAGATCGGTTGATTAGCAGATCGGTCCAAGCATTGGACGGGATCATTGGTTATTTATAACTACTAAGAATGTTCGGTTGAGGCATCATTAGAATAAACAACTAGACGCTTATAATATCATCCCCCCTTTATCATACAGTCCAATAGAATTATTTATACTGGCTCTACTGACATTTACTTATATTTATTAATAATAGGCCCTCCCAACTCTTAAACCTATGTTAACTACATAATAAGTAAACATCGTGACTTACGGCACGATGTTTATGAATGAAATTTAAAAGAAATAAAAACAAAAAGAAAAATATAAGAAAGACAAATTTAAAAGTAAAATAATTAATTGCATGAATAAATGCTAACAATAATAATAACTTCAAAAAAAAAAAAATTTAATTATAGAAAATGATTTGAGGAATGCTCGACTAGTTTAAATCAAAAAAAATTTATTGATTATAAAAAAATGAAACATTGATTAATAGCTTTATTTGCACGCACATACGCGCATTCTCGCACTCACACAGAAAAGAACATATTATGCATAATAAACATGGCTGATAAAATATATTTCCTCTTTTTACATTTTGAAAGTAGGTGTGTGTTATAGTTTATCTGCGAAAGAAAATAATAATTAGGATCAAAGTTCATAACTGGAAAAGTCCTAAGATTTAAATATGATGGACTATGTAGCATCTGATATTTTTATTTACGAAAGTTGAGATTAAAATAATAAGATTTAAATATGAGAGATTACGGATCATTTTATATTTGATTTACGAAAGTCGAATTTAATTAATTATGAGATTGCCTTCTAAGTTTACGTAAAGAATGAATGGAAGCATTATAAAAAAAAAATGTTTACCTAGGATTTTGCTTAGTCTTCTGCTGCTTCTAATTTGGTGAGGGTTCGAACCTGATAGATGATGTTTCCATAATACATGGTTATTCATTTCACATAAGTTCAGCGTAATATGTTTGGACGATTCTTGTATATTAAATGGAACAACGTCCTTAGACTGATTGGAGCACTATGTTCGGATGGTACTGTTGTTGATCATTCATAGCTGTGGAGATGTTCTGGCGGCAGAGCGTCGGTCAATCACTGAAGGGTTTTCTAGCCCATCATGACGATCGACGCTCTAAATGTTAATTTCACAGTGATCATATTGGATAAACCGGATCGCAAAAAAAAAGAAAAGTTCTAGTTGTAGCTTCCGGAGGAATCTAGGAAAAAAACTATAAGCATAAGCATAAATACAAGCAAAACAAAAAAAAAAGGGGTGTAAAAAGACTTTTTCTCTAGATCTAGATTCATATTTATATGGGTTGGTTATTATCTGAGGATCGAATCTCCACCCAGAGTTCAATATTCTTTGAGTTGTCGTTGGGGTCCATGTCCTACGTAATGTCCACTCAATCCATATGCTTGAGGCAATCTTAGGTTTATGCAATCTCATATTACAATCTCAGTTAGAAAAATTCATACTTATTCACACCTTTTATGCATACATGTGTGCGTGTTTTAAGAGAACAATTTAACTTACATTAGTTTAAAAGTCGAGCATTTAATCTGTCTCAAAATCACTTCTATAAGCTTTTAACTTTCACTACAGTTATAATCTAAAACGAACCCCTTTTAATTACCCCCGCGGCATATACAAGTAGAAATCACTTATTGAGATTTAAAATGGTATATTAGTAGTACTTTATATTCTATTTCTTTTTTTTCTTTTTAGAGAATATTATTATAGTAGATTATATGAAAGCCTTAACTATTTAATCAGAAATATTAACATTTTATTTTACAGTGTATTTTATAACGCATTGAAAGAAAACTACATTTATTTTTTATCATAAGTTGAAAGTGAAAGAAGAGAAAAAAAATATAGAGTGTTTACATTGCTCGTGTGTGTGCGTATATACCTGTACCGACTTTGTCTCGGTACAATATATATATATATATAAAGGAAAAAGTCAAAAACAAGCCTGAAATAGAAATTTAAATACCTAAAAATAAGAAATTTTATATGCACATGAGATAGTATTAGAGAGAACTGCTTTTGTACTATCATATATGTATGTAAATTCATTGAAAGCAATCAACACTTAAATAATACCAGTATCAATACAATCAACAGTCTCAATCTAATGTCAGTTTATGGAAAACATGTTTACATAGACACTAAAGATTGCAGCTTGTCCTCAGAGAGTGAAATTATATACAAAGAAATTTAAATAAATTATTAAACAGGTAAATACAATCTGTTCTAAAAACAAACTAACAAATAGTTAATTATAACTTTCAAATTGCAATTATAACTTTCAAACTGCATTCCAACAACTATTACTTAAATAATAAAGCTAAGAATATGCAAGGATTAGCTAGGCTTATGTGATACTATGTTGGACCATTTCTATCATCTATTATTAAATGTTGAATGTCTGGAAAATTTTAAATTTTATTCAAACTTTTTAAATACAGATAATTTGGTAGTAATAACACACAAATAGATAACACATGTTACTAATTAGACAATGATTCAAGTAATAGTATTCTTCATTCTTCTTTAGGTGGTGTTGGCCAGACCAGTGAAAACATTTACATAGGAGTTAAACTTACACCTTTAGATGCTTAAATATTGAATTTTAAGACAATGCTTTAACCAACTGAGCTATTCAAGAATCTAAAGGTGTAAGTTCAATTCCTATGCTAATATTTTCACTGGTTAGGCCAGAAACACCTGAAGAAGAATGGAGAATACTACTAGTCAAAACATTGTGTAATTACTAATCTGTGTTGTTTATTAGTGATATATTACTAACAAGTTTTGGTATTTGAAAAATTTAAATGATGTTTAAAACTGTCTAGGCATTCTACAATTAATAACATGTGATATATCATCAACACAAACCTTCAGGTTTATAAATGTAAATTCAATGAAAACAGTCAACACTTAAACAAAAACAATATCAATGCAATCTAACCTTGATCTGATGTTAAGGTCAATAATGTAGAAATCCATTCTTATTTACAGTCTGATATGTTTATGTAGACCGAAATATTGCAACTTAATCACAGAGAATGCAATTATTGATACAAAAAAGTTTAAATAAGCCTCATTAAACTGGTAAATATAATGTGTTCTGAAAGCAGACTAACAAATAATCAATTATAACTTCAAACTACATTCCAACTTTGTATTACTTAAACAATAAATTAATAATTCTCAAGGCTATATAAAATTGTGTGAAAGCAATCAAACACTTAAACAATATATATATATATATATATATATATATATATATTACTTTTACCCGGAGAATGACCAATCCACTTACTATTACTACTAATAATTCTTCCACTCTAGCTCTGCTGAGTTCCTACATAAATTTTTTTAGTAATGCATATCTAATACAAATTATACTAATCCTAATATATTGTTTAACAATTTATCATTACAAACCATGATATTTATTACTATTTAAATCATCCAGTAAAGTACCCTTCTTTTTAATATTAAGCATATGCCAAAGATATATCCTCAATTGCATAGAAATATCAATATACATTATTTCACTAAAATATTAATGATACTCCCATGACACACATTTAAAAAACATAAATTATATTTAATATTAACATTTCTAAAATTATCTAATACAATAATTCTATATCTCCTTGACTAATCTCAGATTATTATTACTTCTTGAAATAAACTAAATGTAATGAAGGATTTTACATACATCTAGCTATATAATAATAATAATAATAATAATAATAATAATAATAATAATAATAATAATAATTATTATTATTATTATTATTATTATTATGTTTCAAAAAGGGGAACTTTATCCAATCTAGAAAACAGGTTACAATAATAATTTTTATATACTTGTATTTACACTGATATTTCCGAGGATTGTATATATTGTGTTTAAGTTCTTTCCAAGATTCTTACATATATATACTGGGTGAGCAATGGATTGTTTATCTTAAGTTATCATTTATTGATTCATGGATTTTTTCTGTCCATTTTCTTGTTTTCTTTTTAAGTCTATTATTGAGAAAAGGCAGAACCATTAGAGATTTGACCATTGTTTTACAAGTGACCAAGTAGCCGTGAAAATGTCTGGGTGTGCTATTTTATTGTCTCTGGTTTTTAATTGTGCTAACTTGTTGTGACAAGTTGATGGATGCCGCCTTGTATTGTTGCCAAAAGCAAATGTGCATCTTGTGCACCAAAATGCATAAAATACAAAGGTTGCTGCTCGGATTGTTGGGGTGGATGTTCTGCAGAATGGACTGATAATATCTTGCAGGGAGATGTTTGGTTTTCTGTATATATTTGTTATTTCATGCCGAATATTGTTTAATGCTGGGCAGTTGTAAAACAGATGTTGTTGAGTTTCTTCTGCTTGGTAGCATAGCATGCAGAAGGGGTCTATTTTTGTATATAATCGTCTGTATCTTAAGAAATATGATGTTGGCAAACCATATAGATTTAATTTCAGGAGGAAACCAAAGAATTTGGGCTCCATGGACCATTTTTTAAATTTTTTGAGCAGCTGTCGGTTGTTTATTTCGAGCATCTGTGTTGAAATATCTGATGTATATCCCGGGTATACCATTGCATATATCTGCCAATATGAATATTTTGTTGTTGTTTGCAGTGATATTTGAGTATGTGTGATTCTGAACTGGTTTATAACTGATGATAGATAGCAATGTGAAGGTGGAGGTTTGTCTGTGGGTATTATTTGTATTAGATACTGGAGTTCTGGGAAATGTCTGAGGGTGGCTATTATAAGGTTTGCGGTCTTTTGTATTCGAAAAATATCTATGTTATGTAGCCCCATACCATTGTGTATTGCTGGTCGATTAAGCTGTTTTGCAGATATTGACACTGTCTTTCTATTCCATAGAAGTTTATTGCAATATGAAGAGATTTTTGATGTAAAGGCTTTTGAGAATTGAATTATGGGAGAATAATAGATAATCTTGGTGATTACCAGCTGATTGAACAATTGTACTTTATTATTATTATTATTATTATTATTATTATTATTATTATTATTATTATTATTATTATTATTATTATTATTATTATTATTATTATTATTATTATTATTATTATTCCCTTTTAAAGTCATTAAATCATTCTTAGTTTAAAATATTGTATTATCCTCATTTGGCAGGATCGTTTAGTCTCAGAGCAGGAATAATGAGAAGTATGAGCAGTTAGATGTCTATGCAGTACATTGGGATCCATTCATAAACAATTAATGATAATATTATATTATAGTAGTTATCGAATATTAATTGTTTAAAATATTTAAGTGTTACAGCACGTATACTATATCTGTGAATAATTTAAATTAAAACAATATGATTTAGAAAGGTTAAATTATCTTTAAATAATTTATAAAGCAATTAATTAAAAGGCTGCCAGTATGTGTTATTTTGTATATATGTAAATAAATTCTGTTTGTCTTTTTTTTACTTTTGGCAGCTTGTCGTCATTATTGCAATCAATAACTTAAGTAATATAGTTAAGAGTTTTTTGTTTCTTCCTGACCTTAGCAACCTGTAAAAGAAAAAAGTATTAGATTGTGATATCAGAATGTGGAAGGTACAAGTGGATTGCCCTCGGGTGATTTTCATGTGAGTTGCACAATTCTGTCAGTTAAAATATACATATATATATAATTAAATGCATGTATAGTATTTGTATTTTAAGCTATATGTAATTAGAGGAGATTTGAACCTCGACTTTCAAATTCCCTTAACTCATCCACTCCATTTTATACAACTGATCCACATGACCACATACATGTGAAAAGATAAATTATCTTCAATATATGTATTTCATGCTGAGCAGCACACCTCAGTTTGTATTGATCATTATCTCTCACACATACATATAATCAGTGCTCAGTTTATATTAAGATAGCAAATCTTCAAACTTTAATGAACAGGCTTCAATCTTCTCCACTCTTTAATTCTTCATCCATCCATATTGAAAATCTGATGATGGTGTGTTCAAATCCCTTGTTTTCCAATTTTTATTATGTCACCCCCATGTTAAATAAGTGAATGAATAACTGATCAAATGGCTCATAATGTTGGATGCCACTTTCTGTAAAGATATAAGTTAGTATTTTGGATTATCGTGTTCCTTGAATTGGAGAAGCTTATTTATGAAATGATACTAAATAAAATACAATCAATTATAAATAATAATACATCATGTTTAAATGTTAATTTTATAACAAAATCAATAAACGATTACTATTTCAGGTAACTGATTCAATTCAAATTACATACTAGAGCATCAATGTCTGTAACAGTCTAAAAATATTGAAATGATCATATATTAAAAAATAAATGTCTTAACAGTTTCAGATATCAAATTTTATAAAGATATATAAAATTAAATAAATAACCTTCATAAACCCCAGTTGACATGTCAAATTGTTCTAGCATGAAGTTTCTATAAACTAATGGTTAAATAAATATAAGTTAAGAAAGTTCAAATAACATTGATTGTCAATTTATATCAGTTTAAATTAAATATATTAACTTAATTAATTAGTCTTTAAAAATGTTACTTTAACTTTTGCTTATTATTTATTCATAATAATCAGTAAAATGGAACTGATGAAATACTACAATAATATAATAAATTGTTGAAATATGTAGGTATTTATTCAATGTTTGGCTAGCCAACATTTAATATGCAAATGAATTATGTGGAGATTCTTGAAGGTGATCTTAAAATATAGTGTAATAAATAGACTATGAATAATGACAAGATCCAATTTTAATTTTTAAAAAACAATTATTAATATAATAAATAAATTTTAAAAAATATGTATATAATTTTTATTAAAATGAAATGACCTTTGTTATGCTATTTGATTATGAATTAATTATCTGTTTTATTGACTACATTTTAATAACTAAGTTTATTTATTATTTGTTAAATGTCTCCAATATTTTTGCTAATAATAAATTTAGTTTTTATCATTTTTAATTTATGCTGTTTATTCATTTTACTTTTTGCACACATTATATAATAGATCTGCTAGCAATGACTGTGTTAACCAATATAAAAACATCTTTAAAAAAAATCAGAGAATAATATTTTCAAATTATTTCCAAAAATAAGCATAGAAACATAATCCAACTTCCCTCGAAGAAATATGTTTTGTTATAATTCATAAATGTAATAAAACAAAATGTTTTACAATTTTAAAACAAGAATCATATTTACTGTTTTTCCTGAAGGTTTGCGATAATGGTGTTCTAGTTGTATTTTTATAATGCACTATTTCCACCATCTAATATGAGTATTGAATGTCTTTAGAAAAATTTAACTTTATTTAAATATTCCAAATACATTCAACTGTCAGTAATAGCACATCAAACAGGTTAGTATATGCACAACATTTCAAAAGGTATTATGCTCCCCTCTTTTTCAGGTGTTGCTGGCCTGACCAATGAGAGTATTAGCATGGGATTCAAACCTGGATTCTTGGATTTTTGAGTATTGAATTTTTAAGGTAGCACTCTAACCAACTGAACCATCCTGTCAAAGGCAACAATCAATAGAAATTTCATATACTTATTTATAAAGTTCCTCCTGATTTCTCAACTTTTTCTTAGTGGTATCCATACATTATGTATAGTCACACTAGGTTCGCTTATGGGGTTTTTTGCCATTGCTATGTGCAGCTTCTTTAAATTTTCTTCTTTGTACCATTTAATCTCTATCCAATATTTTTGTATTTTCCCAATTCAACATATGTTCATTGGCACATACATGATCTTCTACCTTAGACATCTATTTTCTTTCATCTACTCATCCATGGGATGACTGGTCTCACCAAATATTGGTACTGTAGTGTATCCATACATTCCAAAAATAGCAGACAAATTAAGGAAAATCTGCAATAAGTATAACATCAGAACAGCTTTCCAGAGCCATACCACACTAAGAGAAATTCTAACATCTACAAAGCCTAAACTTGAAATGCTGAAAAGAAAAAACTGCATCTATGAAATACCATGTGAATGTGAAGATCATATGTAGAACCTTAAAAACCATTTACAAACACAGAAGAGGGATAGGGTAGCATACACATTAAATTTTGTAATATTTAAATACAAATAAAGTATATATACTTATATATATTTAAATTCCCTCTAATTACATTTAGAGTAAGTATATATACTTGAGTTTAAATATGCTGCCCATCCCTCTTCTGTGCTTTTAAATGGTTTTAAGGTCCTATATATGAGGGGTCAGATTGACTTATGGTCAACATGGGTATGACAACAAAATTGGCAAACAAAGTTTAAACATGCCATTATTGCATTTTGAAAGATATGGATGGTTGACAAATTGGAGAGTGGTGAAGATTGAAGCCTGTCCATTAACATTTGAGGATTTTCTAATTTAATATAAACCAAGCTCTGATTATATATGTGTGGAAGATGATGATCCAAACCAATTGTTAAGTGCTGGTTTATCACAAAATATTCACAAATAGATGGTTATATGTATAGTTGTATAAGATGGAGTTGATGATTGAAAAGAGCTTGAAAGTCTAGGTTCAAATACCCTCTAATTACAATAAAACAAGCATATTCACAACCCTTGTATTTAAATAATATATATATATATAATATAAATAAAATGTCCATTAATCAAAACAAAATTGTAATCATAATAAAAATAATAAATATAACAGTAATAAACTATTATAAACAGTCTTTCAATCTGCAGAAGTATTGTCCCTTAATTTCTTAAACCTGCTTCAACTGCCATTAAAATCAAAAAACAAAGTGAAAGCAAACATCATCAATTCAAATCCCATGAATTCCATATTTTAATGTTAGCAGCTTGTCTATTTATTAAATGCATTTTATTCCTATTTATAAAAATTGCTTCCTTAATTTTTCCTTTATTATGGTTTCTCTTGTCATGAAGAATCTTCACACTTTCAATATCAAATTTAAATTTACATGTTTTTTCATGATCAAAGAAAAATAAAGCAGTCATTAAATCATCATTATTCTTACTTTTTACATGTAGTCATCTACAGAGAAGTTTGGATTAAAACCAACTAAAAGAATAAATTAGATTTACATGTGGTTTTAGTACAGTAGATTATATCCAAGTATTAAGAAAAATCATAGAAAAAACCAAGCACTGTAATTTGGATTAGTAGATTGTGAAGAGATATTTGTTTTGATGAACATACCCACAATAATTAAATTTTAACTTTAAAATATCAAGTTGTGGCCCCAGAATATTGTTGAATTCTGAAGGATATTTATCAAAATCTATTATTAGATTACACAATAGTACTAAGAAGATTAGGATTGGTACAGGTTTAAAATAGGAATCCATATCTCTAAAACTAATAACAGTAGTTTTACAGAAAGTATTTTGTGGATTACAGTAAGAAGCTGTATGAATAAAATAAATGGAGATTCTTTAAGTCATCTATATTTTGCAGAAGAGATTGTTTCAAATAATACTTGAGAGCTTCAAGAAATATTTTGAAGAGTTATTAGATGAAACCTAGAAAATAGAATAAATGCAAAAAAATATAAAATAAATTCAATGGATTTTATTTAACAAAAAATAAAAAACTGTAATAATGAATTAGAAGAATTTAACAATTACAAATAACTTAAGTCAGATGGACACATTATGAATAAAATTAGTCAACAGAGTTAAACTTATGTGGAATATATTTGGCAGAGATATTTTTTAAAATAAATATATCTCTATACTTGAAAATAAAAATTTTTATAGGTGTGTTTTCCATACATTACACATGGATATGGACACTTAGCAGAGGAATTATTGAGAAATTTTAGCTACACAATGAAATATAAAAAAGATTTTGGAAGTAACCATAAAGAATTGAAATCAAAATGCATGTGAACAACTGGTATCATTCACTTCATTAAAAAATTGTGAGAATAAAATGGAATTGTGCCGAACATGTTTCTGGAAAAGATAACAGTAGATGGTATTTGTAATCATGAACTGGATCTCAAAAGATTGTAGTTGACTTATAAATAGACTATGTGAAAGGTGATTAAGTGAGGATTGGATATCAAAAGAGTGTACATGATCTATAAAAAAGCATATGTGAGGTGAATAAATGAGATGAGGATATTTTATTCATCAAAGAAACTGGATTAAGTATAATTTTAATGAAGTGGATCAATGATATTTAAAAATGAAATAATGAATTATATATATTACAATATGCATTCCAACAGGGTACTAATATATTTTTCAATTTTCTGATATGGAAGTGTTTACAATAGGGAGTGAGCACTTAATCAGACATATCTCATCCTGTCTTTTAGAATAAGATGTTGGTTCATTAAAAGTTTGGTATTGTTTTTGATTCATACACTTTTTTTCACTTTAATCTGTATTCTTTCGTTTGCTTTCCATTTTTATTTTGCTATTATCTTATTATCTTACTACATTAATTGGAAATTAATGATGCTATCTGCACCAATTCTAGTAGCTGGATTGTTTTAATTTTCTAACAACTATGTATTTTAGAAATAATGCATTATTCTTATAAATAACATTTTTTAAAGATAATGTTAAACAAAAATTATTTTTTCCTTTGTTATGAAAACAAAGTTTTAAAAAATATTAATCATTTTTAATGGATTTTTGGCAAAAATTAACAAAGTATATTTATGTCAACTGACATTTTATTGGAATTTATTTATTTACACACACCATTTGTGTGTTAAATGAAATAACACTACTGAAAAAAAAGAAGCTATTTTTTATGTTTTATAATTTATTTTAGAATTTTAACATATATATATATTATGTATTTGAATATTAAGATTTGTTTAACACTAGTACAATTTATTAATGAAAATTTGGTTGAATTCTCTCATAAACAAAATAACACTGATAATCTTTGTGGCCAACTATCAAATCAGCACTACTTTCTCCACCTTGTTAGCTTTAAAAATGATATCACCAATCTTCTAAATAGTCCTTAAATAAATGAATAGCAGCAAGATGAACACAAGACGTTAATAATTATTAAATTAATTGTCAATCACACAATGTTGGAGATTGAATCTCACTTTTAATTATTTTGCTTTGTATGATTAATCTAATAAATATTAACGCCATATTTTCATCTGGTTGATATATTAAATTCACTTGATATTTTCTTGAGTATCGATAAGGGTAAGCTTATAATGATCAAAAGCTTAATGAATAGATAGATTCATTCTATTATTGTCCCTTTTTCAATAACTTTATTTATTCATAGCCTAAAAGAGAGAATGAATTACTCCATTAATTACACATACAAAGCTACACTAAATATATATATATAATATTTAAATGCAAGTGCATTGTATTTATATATATTATAGTGTGCATATTTACATTTATAAATATTTTTTAATATAAGTAGTAAGTGATAGTAATTAAAAATTTGGATTATTTTTTGTTTTCAAATGGTTTTTTTTATTTATTTAATTTATTTTCCCTCTCAAAATGTTTAAGTGTATAAGAACTTCCCATTTTTATAAGAAAATAAAAAGGTTTTAGTTAATCTCAATTTTTTTTTATCTTTTACTGTGAAGTGTGATTGTAGATTTAAATACTAAAAAGATAGATTTGAGCTAATCTTAATTTTTTTGAATGATATTGTGCTTTTAGATTTAATTATTTAAAAAGTGAGGTATGGGAGGTTTTAACTAATTTTCAATTTTTTATTTTTTACTGTGAAATGTTATTTTTCAGCTTTAATTATTTAACAGAGAAATAATTCAGTTAAAATAAATGTACATTAACTAATTATAAGGACTGAAACTCAGACTTTCAAACTCCTCATAGCTATCCACTCCATCTTATACAACCAATCAATAGGAAATAATCTTATTTTACAATATTTTAAATTATTTATATAAAAGTATGTGAGATTTGCAATTGGCATATTATCATAATTTTTAAATTTTTTATTGATTATTTATTAGATAATTTTACAAAATAATTGTTCTAAAATTATTTTTGTGTATTAATGTCTTTATTTGTCCAGTTATTTATTCTGAAAATTGTCAATGTGTGTCACCTGATTTCATCATAGCATTGTGCTTTGAGGGATTTGTAAATGAGACCAGTAAAATTATTTAAAAGTGGACTAAGCATTACATTTACATTTTCTTTTGTTCACTGATATAGTTCCTAGGATCCTTGTATACCTAAGCTAATCACAAACAATAATGGTTAGTTTATTTAGATATAAAAATATATGTTTATGTTCAAACAGCCAGATAGTTCTCTAGATGGTGCAAAGATAAAGATTATATTGATAGTTCATTCATCACACTTTATAAAGCTGAAGCACTGATGATGATCAGCATGTATCAGAAATCCATTTTTTTATTAGAATAAATACTTTAGCCTTTAAGTATATGCATACCGATGATTGTTTTATACTATGTATCAAGTTTGGTTTTGGTGAGATAATTAGTCTACATTTTTATGTTGAATCTTTTATAGATCTAGTTCCAACAATTGTTTGTTTATTATTTATGTTTAATACTATTGAAGTAACTTATATAACTACTTATTTTATTTTATGCTGATTCTCTCATGATTCCTTTATATTTGTGGATGACTATTCATAAATATATAGAACTGACTATTTAGTAATTAATTGTTTTAAGAAATCATTAGTATTTAGTTAATATGATATAAATGTTCTCTGGTGCATCAGTTTGTATTTCCCCTTTTATGTTTCAAATTCTTTTTTCAATTAGAACATCATAATCAACATATATAGAAATCTTTTTACTTGTTAGTAATTAACTTATCTAGAAGTCTTTATACTTTTTAATAAATGAGTATTTAGTTATTTTTAATAGAAGATAAAACAAAAAAAAGGAACTTAAATTATTGTCATTGGCTATATTTTTAGAAGGCTATTGGAGAGACTTTGCTTTTTATTGGACTATATATAGAAGCTGTTATAAATGTATATTGCATTAAATATTACATATGTCCACACCACCATATATGTATTGTACTAGTGTCATCATCATAATCATCAACCATTATCAATCCACTGCAGGATGAAGGTCTCTCCAAGTTTAATCCATCTTCTTCGATCCAGCCATCTCACATGTGGTCTCTTTTTGGGTCTTTTACAATCTCTTGGAATCCAGTTTAAGATTTCAGTTGTCCATCTATTATCATCTCTTCTAGCAATATGTCCAGCCCAACTCCACTTCAACCTTTTAATTTTTTTAATGAGGTCAGTATCACCTGTTGTACTGGTGTAAATGAGGCTAATAGGATGGTGTGCCCACGAGATAGAGGCTCTGTTAACCATAAGTTAAATCTTAAACAAAATTAGGTTAACTTGATTTAAAATTGAAGGTCCTTATACATTTTAGTTTAAATTCCCAATTTATATCCATACAATATTATGGTAATTTAGTAAGAACTGCTAGCTCTTACAAGGTAATATAAATGTGATATAAGAATTTGAATACTAATCAAATATATTATTAGGTGTTATTTATGCTTGTAATGCTGGTGAATTGCACTATTAATATGCCAGACCAACATGTATATGATAATAATTTATTAGTTATTACTAATTAGTTTATAGATATCTTAAAATATGATAAAACAAAGTTTTATATGAATATTCATCTAAGAAGTTAAACCTGTGATTATGTGAAATAACAAACTTATATTGATAACTAAAAGAAAATATTTTTTATTATGATTTAAGAAGATAATAGATATAAGAAAATCTAAATAAGTTACTTATAAGTGCTTAAATTGAGACTAATTTATAATTTGGAATAGTCTTGATTGTTTTATCTTAGTTATACTTATATGTCTATATGTAATTATATAATTGAATATTTATAAATTCAGCAATCAGATATATTTTTAAAATTTTATCCACTTAGTTGTGCTTTTGACTATCCTTGTAGTCTTTGTCAACTAACACTTTGAAAGGCTAACCTTCCCACAATTCCCTGATCTTAACATTTGCTTCCATCCTGATAATTAAGTCATGTATGTATTTTTATATTAGCATAGCTTCTTTTATTTTTCTTTTGTTGTTATTTTTTTTAATTTGCAATATTTTAGTGTTATTGTAATTGAAGTTAAAACCATAAATACATGAATTATTATGGTTGTGAAAAATGGATACTGAAACATTATTATCTACTTTGCAATTTTGATTTGATTTCTGAACTTTTTTTAACAATAGCAAGTGTTCTTTATTTTTTTTTCAACATACATCTCAATTCACCTATATATCCACTACCACACCTACATATCCATTTATAAATGAAGCTTAAATAAAAATGGTATCATTTATAAATGGATATGTAGGTGTGATAGTGGATATATAGGTGAAGTGAGATGTACATTGGAAAAAGAACTAAAGAGCACTTGCTGTTGTTAAAAAGAGTTCAGAAATCGAATCAGAATTGCAAGTTGATAATAATGTTTCAGCATCCATTTTTCATGACCATAATAATTCTTATATTTATGGTTTTAACTTCAATTACAACAATGCTAAAATATTGCAAATTGAAAAAAATAATAACAAAAGAAAATTAAAAGAAGCTATGCTAATATAATACAAACATAACTTAATTAACAGGCAGACAGCAAACATTTAGATCACGGAATTGTGGGAAGGTTAGCTTTCAAAGTGTTAGTTGACAAAGATTACAAGAATAGTTGAAAGCACTACTAAGTGGATAAAATTTTAAAAAAAATCTGATTACTGTATTTATAAATATTCAATTATATAATTATGTATATTGCTTTGAAGAAGTACAGACATCAAATTGTAATATTATATATATATATATATATATTATCATACATTCTTAAGAAAAATGAGCTAATATAAATGACTGTAAATAAACATTATAAAATTCCAAGTAAGATTTAGTAGTCCTTAAGGTTCTGGTTTTTCTCTTTCATAAAATATCCAATTTTAATAGAACACAATTATCTGAAGATATTATTAAAGTTTCCCATACGTGAGTGAGATAGTTTTGATACAATGAGTCTTTGATCATAATCATATATTTTGTGTAGCTATTACACACATATGTTGACAGTATACTATTAATATCATCTAAGTTCTCTGTTACTTTTTACAATGGATTTGTTAATGCAATAAAAAAAAAGAAAGTTATATTCATAGTATTATGTGCCTTGAGTGCTTAATTCTTTTGGTAAAATTAAGCACTCATGGTGCATGTACTGAGGTTTTAGCCTTATGTAAGTATTCACAGTATGTGTTGAATACAGTTAAATATAAATTTCAAATATATGCATGATTTGGTTATCCTTACTTGTTTAGTGAAGCAATTATTCTTTATCCCTTGTGATGTAGTATAAGAATATGTATGCAATCCTATAAGTTATTCATAATATGTCTGATTAATAAGCAGAAAATAATCTTATAGGCAATATCAAAATGCTGCAAACAATGTAAATAAAATGAAATTGATTTTTCCTTATACATAAGCCTCTTGTTTACTTCTATAGAGTAGCTCTAATATTTAAATTTGTTTATTAATATTATGTGGCAATATTCCAATGTGAACATCTATTTGTTTGAGATTAAATGGGCAATCTTTGAGCATTTCAGTGAGATAGAGTCATTTTGAATGCTAGTTCTAAAAACAATTGCCAGTATTAAATAACCTTTGATATTTGTTTTCCTGAAAATAGACATTACCTTCAATTTTAAGTAGCCATACCATAAAGTCTCTATACATAAAATTTCATAGATATATACCTTCTTCTTGCCAGAAATAAAAATTTGTTAGGAGTTCAATTGTATTTTGCAGTAAACTGATATATACATAAGAGAATACACTTTTTAAAATCTAATATCTTTTTCAATATTCTCTATTTTTTTTCACAAGTCATGAATTCTCTATATCATATGAATGATGTGTTCATTGTTGCTATTGTTATTCATTTAATTTGCTCACAATTATCTTTATGAGATTTTAAGCAATTGTCATTATTATTAAACATATCAATTATTATAAATATTAGTTATACACACATATACAAAAATTTATACATATGAAAGTATTATTGTTTATTCATTAATATTTCTACTGGATTGTATGTGTGCATATATATATATGTATGGTGGTTAATAACTTTTTTAGTAAAATAGTGAATTAATATTTAATATATATATATAAAATTTTAATTATGTATAATCCTGTTTTGGTTTAGAAGGTCTTATACAAATGGTATAGTATATATATATTGGTATAGCATATACATATATTGTAACCTAACCAGAAAACAACCAACCATGTTAATGGTAAATATAATTAACAAATTGGTAACTTTAACAGGAAGTAAAGTTTTTTTTATTATTAAATCAATATGTGCACACATCTATTAACACACATCTCACTCCCATTTATTTTATCATTAATTAAACAAGTTTAAAATAATGAATAAGTAATAATTTTCAAATTTATTATAGATATTAATTTTAATTATCATATTTATTAGTTAAAGATAATTTACATTATTTTATTTATTATTTACTGTTCTATTTTTAAATAAATAGTACAATTTATGATTCAAAATTACAACTTATATAGGTTATAAAAAAGAAAGCACTTATGAAAAAATTAATTTAACTTTTTCTATAAATTAAATAAGAGGATTTTTATCAGTCATTACATAAAATTTAAAATTTTAAGCTGATCTTTAACAACATCCATATAATAATGTAACAAATAGAAAAGCTACAATTTCCATTTCCTTCAGCTAAATGTTAAAATTTAAAATAGTTATTTATTAAATTAACAATTATCATAGCATCTACTTCATTCATATTTAGTAAAATGTGACATCAAAATCTTTAAAACTATCCGTCAAAAATACATATCTAAACTTAATTAAAACTATTGCAACTTGCATTAAATTCTAGTAACTTCAAATTTATGCATTTAAATTTCATTTATAATCATAAATCAACTAAACATTAATAATTCACTTTACTGAAGGATAAGGGATCAGACTGCAGGCTGGGCATTATACATTCCTTTTACACCATATGGCATCAAGAGCATATAGCATTCTCTCCCACATGATTCAATATTCTATAAGCATCTTCATACAGGCTTTAAAATTCATTTCTTTGGTCATTGCTAACAAGTAGGGTTTTCACAAGCACAAAGTCATTTTCTCTAAGTGGAAGTGGCTTATTCTGAGACCTTTTAATTTTCTTTTACCTATAATCTGAAGCTTAATCTTAATTTTTCAATGGCACTATTTATTATTAATTTCTTCCCTAATAACTGGTAATGTTTTTTTAATTAATAAAGGCTTATGTCTAGCATAATGAAGTCTTATAGGAGTAAACTCTGTAGACACATTATATGTTACTTTAATGTAATTTATAATTTCAGGGAGTTTAGAAACCCATTGTTTATGGCTATTGTAAGCATAGGCTCTAAAGAGTTTACTGAGCTTTTGCATTATTTGTTTGCAAGGATTTAATTGTGGATTCCATATGGAGCTCATAATATGCTTAATATTTTGAACCTGAATCCAGTCACTCCATTTATTAAAAATAATTACAGTGGCGTGGTCTGTCAATATCATATCAGTTTTACCTATTAATGGAAATTGATATTCTATCAAGCATCTTATAATGTTTTAGCATTAGTTTTAGGTATGGGGTAAGCCAATTCCAACTTTGTAAACACATCATATGTAACTAATATAAACTTTTGCCAATTGAATGTTGGAAGAGGCCCATAAAAATTGATCACTAATATTTCATAGGTCAATTAGAAGTTATAGGCTGCAGTGGACCTGCATATGATTTACTACAGTGTTTAGGTTTGAGACAGATATCACACATTTTAAATTTTTTGTTTATTTTACCGTATGTATGGATTTAAGAATGTACATGATTTTAAGAGCACCGTAATATTTATAACTATAATGTGTATATCAATTTGTCAATCATGGATTGTGACACAATAATTGTCCATGACCTACTATTAACAACATTAATATATTTTGATAAATTTTATATTTTTGAAATTTTTTATGAACCTTTTATTACTAGTTAGATTAGCATGATTATTTAAAATAGTCATTATTTTATTTAATTTCTGATCCTGACTTTGAATCGTAGTGAGATTATCATAATCTTCAACTATATATTTATCCATAACCAACTGTATATTACCAATGATTATGTTTTGAATATCAGGATGTTGTGATATAATACAGATAGGGTGGTGGCTAAAAATTTACAGGAATATTCTTTCTCCCTTCAATATAGATGACACTATAATTGAATTTCTGAAGATATAAGTTCCACCTAAGAAGTCTCTCATTACTGAGATAACTTTGACTCAAAAATTCTAAGTTCTATGGTTAGTTAAAACAATCACTTCTGAGCCTAGCAAAAACTGACACAATTTCTGGAATGCTCAGACAACAGCTAGAGCCTCTTTTTCCATGATGGAGTAGTCCAGCTCTTATGTGTCTATTTAAAAGATATAAAACATGAACCTAATTATTATCAAGTTGATATAGTAATACTACTATACCATAGTAATTTCTATCTGTTTGTAGATAAAAATTTTTACTTAAGTCAGGATAAACTGTTTTAAAAATTTTTGTTTAATTTTATTGAACTCTGCAGTGTATTCAGTGGTCCACCTCCAGATTTTTTAAATAATTTAGATAAACATAAAGTATCACTGGCAAAGTTCTTATAAAATTTTTGTTAATAGTTATATAGATTGAAAAAGATTAATTATTTTACTGTCTTTTGGCATGGAGAAACACTATATAGCCATAATCTTTTTTTTTGGATAGTGTTGGATATTATGTTTATTAATTAAATGACCCAGAAAAGTAATTTCTTTTGCAGCAATAGTGCATTTCTCCAAAGTAATTTTTATGTTTTTTGGAGGAGTACTCTTGAAATAATATTAATAAATGTTCCAAATGTTCTGCCCTACTACCTGATGCAATAAAAATATCCATGTACATGATGATTTTTTCATTTAATTGCTTTGAAAAAAATCATATACAGACATCTGATTAAGCCAGTACTATTATTGATGAGGCCAAAGGCCATGTGTCTGAAAAATATGACTGTCCATTGAAACAAAATGCTGTATTTTGATGATCATCCTCATGAAACAGTATCGGTCAATAGCTAGCAGTTAGATCAAATGTAGAGAAAATTGATCTTTTATGAAATTTAATCAGAGGTTCATGTATAGGTGAAAGAATGTCATGATCAGGGATTGTCATTTGATTTAGCACATGAGGATCTAAACAAATTCTTATAGTATATTATCCTTTTTTATGATAACCAAAGTTCAACATAAGGAGAGGAGCACTTTTTAATTATTTGTCACTCTAGTATATGATCTATTTGATCCTGTACCTCTTCCTAATATGGATAAGGAATGGGGTACATCTTTAGTTGGAAAGTATTGTTACATTTTAATTAACTCTATGAGTATATCCCTCTATTATGCCAGGGACTTTGGAAATATAAATTGTCCTCAAATTTAGAATTGTCCATATAAACATGTTCAATCTTAGCCTTTATGCTAACTTCAATTAATGTATTATGGTTGCATAATAATTGTCTGGAAAGATTATGTGACCCATATTCAAAATCAAGCCTTTCCTCTTTACAAGTGAAAATTTTATTTTGAAAGTCAAATTTTACATTTAGTCAATATCATGAAGTCAGCTCATATTATGGCTTCATGTATCAGTTCAGGCATAATGAGAAACACATGCCAAAATTCAGTATCATTAATAGTGAAGGCAACTCAGACCTATATGTTGGAAAGCTTGGTCCTCATTCCATTTGCTAGAATGATCTGAATTTGTTTTATTAGTAATGAAGATATACTTCCTCTCACACACATTATTTCATTATAAGTGGATTCAGAAAATATGGAAGCTTCACTTCCAGTGTCAATTAATGTTTCCACTTTTAATCCATTAATATACAACATTATTACAGGGCATTGATATGTTATAGAAGGTTCCCCTATTGCAAAGGATTTAAGATAATCTATATCAAAATTTAATGTATTTAAAAACCACGTCATTGTTCCCCATTTTGCTAATACAAAGTCTTTGCAAAAAGGAATATATATATATATATATATATATATATATATATATATATATATATATATATATATATAAACATACCTCTAGTTTGATGCCATTGTCTTATTCTTAGCTTCTCTTACTGGCTTCTTTAAGATAGTGAATATGCCATTTGTGGACAGCTGATTATTTTCAATAACCTGCTTCATCTTATGCCTACTGTGATGATTAACTATTATAGAATATGGAGATTCCTTATTTCTATTCGAAAAATATCTTTTATTTTTCATAACTCCTTATGGTTAAATTTAACTCAACATTAATATTGGAGATAATTTACTTTCTCATTTAAAAATCTTAATTTACTATATGTTGATATCTCAGTAATTTCTAAAGCATCTAAAATTTCTGAAACTTCCTCTACTGTATATCTGACAGTTGCTATCAGAATCTGCTCAATATTACAAGGCAAATTATGTCTTATGAGTCTGAAAATCTAACTTTCAAACAAAGGAAATGCTATGAGAGTTTTTAGCCTGAAAGCATGACTGTAAAAAAACTTAGTATAACTATCTTTGCTGATATGGTATTTCTCTTGGGTAATCTGATATCTAACACTAAACTGTTTGTCACTTTCTCAAAAGCTTGCCAATATGATAAATTTAAAATCTTCATATGTAATGGCTGTTTCAAATATAGACTGTCACCAGTCCTTTACTGGATATGGTTAACTTTTTTTTCTCAGATAAGATACATAAAGAAAATAATTCTTCCAAGTTATTTTTAAAATCTGAAGGATTCTCCATATACACTCTCCTGAAAGGTTTAATCCTTGTGAATTTTAAAACCATCAAGCTATTTAAACTCACATCCACCTTCAATCAATTCATTTTTTTTATCTCCTTAGACTGATTCTTATTAACTACATTGCTACACTATGATAACTTATTTTATAGTTCTTTCAGGTTGAGTAACTGAAGACCTCTTCCAAGTTTGTTAACTTTATTACTATTGCTTATATATATATATATATATAAGCAATAGTAATATAGATATATATATATATATATATATATACACACACACATATATATATATATATATATATAAGAGGATTTGAAGCCAGACTTTCAAGCTCATGACAACCATCCACTCTATCCAATATACGCAATATACATGATACATGTGAAAAAGGTTAAGTATGTACATTATATTTGTATTTCAATATTATGTATATAAGTATTGTACCTACTCAAATCAAAATAAATTTTAATTTGTGATGTAATGTCAATTGTAAAAAAAATTTATTTGGATTTTAATAGTAAGTATATTAACGTGGATGAGCATTGTAATGTGTTGCTATGATAACTATAATATTGGGGAAAGAAATGTTTATTATTAATTCTAGTATAAAAAATTTGTGAATTCACTTTATTCATGATAAAAGTGAATGTAAAATAATAAAGTTTATAGTTTTGATAAAATTATTTTCCTTTATTACGTATATTTTCATTATTGCATTCACAATAGTAGGTTATAGGTAGTACACCTAAATGTTTAATGTCTCAAAAGGTTTTTTTTTTTTTTTGTATAATATTATGTTTGAAAATATGTGTAAAAGCATGTTTTCATTGTAGTATAATAAAATGTAGTTTAAATTGTTAAGTTTAAGTTAAGAGTGAAAGAATACTATTAGTATTTTCCATATGTCATGGCATCGGCCGGGACGCGAACCCACAACCGTCTCCAACCAACTACTTGCTTGCATGGTGGCTGCGATACCTCTCAGCTAACAATGACATAATTGTTGTGTGATAAATTATAAAATATTTAATTTTATTTGTTATTATTATTGTATAATAAGATTTTTGTTTATGAGATGCTACATGAAATTGACTAAAGAGTTAATGCAATGCATTGCTATAGTTTCTCTGACATAATTTTAAAAAAAATTGTAAATAGAACTAAACAGATTAAACTTTCTTTCGCCTCTGCTTGTGAACATAAGTTGCTAATGATTTTTTAAAATTTATTTTTAAAAGTATATAATTATTAAGTGAATGGAATGATAGGGTAAAAGCAATAGTGTTCATCTATTAAGTGGACAGATTTGATGAGGATTTGTGAAGAGGGACAATTTATTGAAATAATGAAAATTAATTCATAGCATTTAAAAACCACTGAAATATTTCATAGCTGTTAAAACTGGATATTACCTACTTATCAATGTTGCAAATTAAGTGCTAATAACAGAAAATGTACACAAGGATTATAATTACCTGCTGATACAATTTTATGAGACCAATAAATTATTTATATACAAGATATAAATTGGCTCATTTTCCATTGCATTGTTATGGGACAAAACTAGTATCTGTTAAGTGGTAATGTTTTGTGAATTGAATACTTATTAAAGGAAAGGATATTTACATAACATCACCATAGATATAAGTCAATGTTTGTTCAATTATAATTTCACATAAATCAAAATATCTGCTATATGAAAGAATATTTTGAATATCTTAAAAAAATTGTAACTAACAAAATGTTTTTTGAAGCTAATAATTTTCCATGATATTTTTATTATTGCAGAAATAATGACATATCTGGAATTTTGTTCAAGAAATAGACCTTAGAACTATGGTACAGTTTTTGAAATGTCATATTTTTTGACAAATCATTTGGCTATATATGCAATGGTCAAATATCCAATATAAAAATTATTTGTCTACAATGTTGTTATTGATATATACTTTTATTTAGATTGATTATTATAATAATCAGGTTGTTTGCTAATATGTATTATTATTATTTTTTATTTATATATAAGTATAGGATATAAATGGTAAAATAATATAAGTAAGAATTTATTTTACATATAAAATATAAGAGAATTATGTTGTTCTAAATTCAAATTTATATTGTATAACTTCCATAATTACAATTTGAATTTAAAAATAAATGTTTGACAAATAACTATTTTTATATAGATTAATTGTGTCCTGAACTCTCTTGTATTTTGTAAAGTGCATATATATTATAACATGTTTATGTTACATAAATATACATTTTAATCTTAGCATTTTATAGGTGAAGTTTGATGTACAATCATCTATTAATTTAAAAGAATGAATGTCAATTGAGAACCTAATGCATAAGGCATAATTGTATCATATATATATATATATGTTTTAAATGTTTATGGTGTTTGCCATATATATATATATATATATTATCAATTTGTTAATAAAAGTTGAATTAATTTAAAACAAGTAAACTTTTTTAGTTGTCTTTCAATGCAAATTTATTGGCTAATAATTTTTGGATAGGATACTATTCATGAATTGATTATCTGCATAATTCATTAGAAGCAGTTACAAGAAGTTTGAAAGACCAACCACAGGATAGGTAAGAATATAATTACATACCATTTTTTGTGTTGAATCTGTCAAGGTATAGATTTTTGTATAACAATATATTAATTGATGTGACATTCTTCAATATGGAATAAATAATTAGAAGCTTATTGTAATTATATTTTTAGTTACATGTAACAATTATATTATAATAGAAATTATATCTGAGTTGATTCAATGTTTGATAAAGATACAAATATGATAATTATTGAATATAAGTAAAGGTAATTGCAATTAGATATTCATATACTTTATTTTAAACTATTAAGGTATATATCATGTTAAGTCAATATTCAGTCATAAAGATTGTAAGCTTATTCAATAGAGAGTTAGTAATAAAAATAAATTTCATTCTGCTCCATATTGGAGTGATTTGCTCTAATTATATTTAAAATTTATTGATGCAAATCATAATAGATATTAAATTTTAATATTAATATTTGATTGTAATAAACACTAATAATCCATCATATGCCTTAATAATTATAGTCTAATGTTTAAACAACTTGACTTTATTTAACTGAAGAGTAATTGGATATGATTTATCTATAGCCTAAGCATGAAATAGGAATCTATTGTTTATTTTATATATTGTTGTGATTGGATATTATAAATTTTAATGGTTGTTTTTATTTTATGGTATTATAAGTTGGTGAAAGTGGAGAGATGTTAGGTTAATTGATTTTGGATTCTCATTAAGTATTTAATCTTATTATAATTGCTTAATTGATAAGAGTATATTGATATTATTGAAATAGCATGTCTGAGTTAGCATTGCTTTTATTGTATTTAGTTGTAATTGGAAATCAATTATTGAGTTATATATATTTATTTAAATATCATTGATATTTTAGACTTGTAGGACAAATTAAATTATTATCTTATCCATCCATGAGCCATTTCATTTAAATATAAATATAAATAACATTTAACTTCTAGTATAAGTTTGTATTATCATAAATAGCATTTAGATTCATAAGGAATATAAAAGTTCATTTGACTAAATCTTGGTCATTATTTTTATTCTATTATAACTGGTTTACATAATAGGCATAGATGGCTATTTATAACATAATGATATTTTGTTTTATTGATCTGTCTTTAATCTATTGCACATAATGCTCATTTTTTAAAGATAGCTTGGAATAAAGATTTTAATTATTTTACATCCATTCTAAATGTGATTTGAATTTATGAGTTACAACAAAAATTATTACCATTGTTTTAGTGAATTAAATATTAGATTTTTATTCATTGATTGATAATCACTTTAGTTTATTTTTTTCATTCTGGTATAAATGATCCTAAAATTTATGGATATTATTAAATTAGGATTATTCTTCCTTGGCTCATACTTTTATTTTACTACAAATGCTGATTAATAATCAGAATATAACTAAGGATACAATATGACCCATATTTTTATTCTGTTACAAATGGTGTAAAAATTCCCAGCGCATAATAAACTAGGACCATTCTTTTATGGTCCACATTTTTATTCTGTTACAAATGTTGAATAATTTTCATTCAGATTATATTAAAGTTATCATTTTCCATAGTCATTATTTTTATTCTGCTACAATTGTTATCCAAATCTGTAGGGCTATTAAATACAAGTTTAGTATTATGTTTATTCTTTTACAAATACCACAATCAATTCAGGCTTAATTAAAGACCAAAATTAGAGAGGTCAGAAGTCTCATACATATCTGTAAAAAATATATATAATTATTTCTTGTATTCAGTGGTGAAATTTTATAGGTAGTTATAATTTATTTAAAATTTTTAAAAGAATTTTATGAATGGTAGCCAAAGAGATGTTTTGGGCACTTTAACAAAAAAAAAAAAAAGAATTTTGTTATTATTGTAATTCATTTGCAAGTTTTTATCAATATCTGGAAGGTTGAATGGACAAATATGTTATATAAAATAGTAAAATAATTTAATGTATTGACATAATTTATTTTGATTAAAGAGAAGATATTATTTTTACTATAAAAAATAAGTAAATATGGAAACCAATAGACTTGAAACATTATCAGAACCTAAGGAATACTTAGAAAGATTATGGATAAATTTGAATAAATGGATAATAAGTCTGGAGAAGTAAATAATAAAATTGTCACTCAAAGTAAAGAATTAAGAGAAGATATAAGAAGAGGAAATAAAGAATTAAGAAAAGATGTCAGAGAATTAAAGGATGAGTCAGGGCAATTCAATTATAAGCTAGACGTATTTAAAATTGATTTGTAGAATTAAAATACAATTTGGATATTGGATTATGGGAATCTAGTGATAAATGTGAAAACAGGTTTAATGAATTGAGAAAGCAATTGGATAAGTCCCAAGAAAGATTAGAAATTGGATGGGAAAATTTAAATAATAAAATTAAAACATATAATGTTGGGCATAAGCAGTTGGAGAAAAAATGTATGAAAATTGAGAAAACATACAAAAATGAGCAGGAAGTCTCAAAATTAGGAATAAATAATATTAAAATAAGATTAAAGGATATCACATGAAGGTAGAATATAAAGAGGTTTGTTAAACAACATCATAAGACATGCAAAAAGTATACAAAGAGTGGCAGGATGATCTAAAGGGCATGCAAGAAGAATTAAAGAGAATTAGGAAAGTAAGGCTAGGAGAGTTGGACAATTTAAGGGATAGGTTAGATAATCATCAATTGATTTTACAGAAGTTAGAGAGCTGTAATAGAAACAAGAAATGTATAGTAAAATGAAAGAAAATAATAAATTTTTAGAACAAGAGATGAACAAATGTTTTATTTATTTGAGAAGAAAAAGATAAGTATGAATAATAAAATATCTATAATGTTAAAAAATAGGATGTTAGAGTTAGAAGAGTGCCCTTATCAAACATAGTGATGATCATATAGATAGGGCATATAAATATGCAGTTCAGAGAATAAATTTCTAAGTGGAGTTGATTATGATATATCATTGCTGTATTGTGAGGAGAATAGTAAATTGATAGGGAGTCTAGTAGAAATTAAAGATGAAGGAATAAATAGCCACATAGATAGATTTATACAGCTTAAAGTTCTTAAAGGCAAGTATGGTGAGAACCCCATAGAATATTATTTATGTGTCTTAGAAGAGCTGTTCTCATTAAGTTGATTGAGTGAGAATGAAAAATTATCTATAGTGAGTAATCACTTAAGTGTACCTGCCAAACATTGGTGTAAATCATTGTTATAACAAACTAGTATCATATGAGGATTTTAAATATGTCCTGTCGAGTAGTGTTTTTTTTTAAGGGGGAGAGGGACAAGCAATACAACATGAAGTATCAGACTATCTAGGAAAAGTATAATCCTAAAAAAGGCAATTTTCCTCAATTCTTTCAAATGCAAGAAGCTGAATTAAATATGCCAACTCCATTTTGAAAAAACAAATAATTTGGATAGTCAGGAGGAACTTGCTGAGAAACATTGAACAAACTTTAATTGCTGCTCAGATATATACTATTGAAGAAGTATCCAAAATACTCAGAGCACTAGAAGTATGTGCCTGTAGGAAATAATTATAAGTATAACAATAGTCATGCATATAATGTTGTCCCTATTAAATTTGTTAGTGGAAAAAAAATACAAACAATAGAGCAAATAAATTTTATGTGAATAATAATAACAATAAAAGTTCTTCTGTATATAAATAACTATAAGTATAATCATAAAAATTATGATAAAGTAGAAAATGGTGAATGTACAGCAGGAAGTTATCCTGTTATCATAGCATAATACACCTGTGAAAATGTTTGGGGCTAGGCCTAAAACTAGTTCTTTGGGTTAAAATGGACTTCACTGAAATATTTCTCACTGTGAGATCCTAGTATTATTATAAACTTGTAAAGCAACAATATTATTGATTATTTAACCGCCTTGAACATTGAAACTGAAGATGGTGATTATGATAGGGCAATAGAAGTTTATGAAGATAACATTTGTCTAGAAATTGATATCACTATTCAGGCCATGTTAGTGAAAGCTTTACTAGATCCAGGAAGAAATTTTGATTATATCAGAAAAATTATATGTTAAACTTACTGAGTCAGACTTTGAATTTCTATGCTACAGTTGAGGAAAAAGTCGAAGTTATTATGGCCAATGGTCATATGGCAAAATTGTTTGCTCAGCATATGTGATTAAGTGTTACAATTGGTTCAATAATCATCAAATATTTTTTATCATGTCTAGACTTATTCATGAGGTTATAATAGGATCTGACTTCATTAATCAGTTCAGATGTGGAATTGATTATGTTAATTAAGAATTGATTTTAAAAGTGGAAAGGTGTAAGTTTAATATAGAGATAACTGTTCAACATTTCAGTTTGTTAGCCATCCAAAGTAATTCTACAGAGTTAGATTTATAAATAAAAATATGCAAATCTACTGAGTTAGATTACAAGTTTAAAAAAAGTTTTTCCAGTTATTCTGTAGATAGGATTTATTTTTAAAGAAATCTGGAGTGATAAAGAGGTTTGTACATAGGATATGCTTGAAGAACTATAGTCTATTTCAATGTAAAAGCTATTCTATCCTTCACTAGTACAAAGTTGAGGTACAGAAGCAAATCAGTCAAATGGACAAGTGGAAAATTTATCAAAAAATGCCTCTTAGCATATAATAGTTTATTGGTTGTTATCCATAAAAAGGATGGATCCACAGACACTAGCTTAGATGCAAAATTCTTGAATCAATTAATAATTCCAGAGTGTGACATCCCTCCCACTGTGCAAGTATTAATTAGATTTAAAGACAAAAAGGTATTTTCTACTACTGACTTAACAGCTAGTTATTGACAGGTATATTTGCATGATGATGATCAGAAGTATACTGCATTTAAATATGAAAGCTACTCATGTTTTTGAAAGAATGCCTTTTGAACTTGTAAACAGTGGAGCTGGTCTTCTCACATGTTTGGATAACATTATTTAAAGAAGTCAAGAGCATTTTAACCATATATGTGGATGATGTTGTAATGACTTTGGAGAACATCTAGGAGCATTTTCATCATCTAAATATATTTTTAAGATAATGTGAAGAAAAACATATCAAGTTAAATTTAAAAAAAGAGTAGAGAGTTGTTAAGGAGATAGATTTTCTGGGGTTCATTGTAGAATCTGATGGGATAAAACTGCATCCTGCTAAAATTAAATCCATTCAGGATTTTCCTATTTCAGAAAATAAAAATCAATTACATTCTTTTCTTGGTGGTTACAACACCATTTATTTATCAAAATTGTTAAGGAAAGATGAGAAATGAAAATTGATTGAAAATTACTCTTTTGAATTCCAAAAAATAAAATTAAAAAAAATAAATATTGTTATCTTATATTATCCTAATTGTAAGAAATATTTTATCTGCAACAGTCAGTAATGGGTATGGTCTAGGAACAGTTTTATTCCAATTGAACATCAAAAAAAGCCCCATGTTTTATATTTATTCAGTAGATTGTTGAAGGTTGCAAAATTGCAAAAGAAGCCTTGGCTATCATATGGGCTTTTCAGAAGCTCTGATAATATTTATTTGGGTCTGAAATAATAGTTATTACAGATCACAAGAGTTGAGAGTGTATCAGTTGGAGCTATTTGAATATTGAAAAGCTATTAGGTGGAGTTTATTCCTTTAGAAAATTAATTATGGGATGCAGTACTGCAAATGAAAGGATAATAGTGTAGCAAATATTCTAAGTAGAAATTCTGTCAAAACAGACCCATGCCATACTAGTATAGATAATATTTTTATCACAATAATCTGTCTAAGAGTTTGTAATTCAGTTAAAAATAATTTTAAGAATATATCAGCTTTACAACTACAAGATTCAAAATTGAATGCTGTTATTCAATATTTGAATGAGAAGATAGAATTTGTAACTATTAAAAGAATGATTAAAAGTAAAATGATTTTAAGGCATACATTAATTCAAAATTTATTACATTATAAAGTTAGGATAGACTATGAACAATCATGGAAAATAGTGGTACCATTGTATATTAGAAATTGGCTAATTTATTATGTGCATTGACTTTATGAGCTCTACAGTCCTAGAAAGGAAGAATATGTTGTGTACAGACTATTCTACTGACCTGGAATGTATGTGTCCATAGTAAACAGGCTCACATATTTAAGATCTGTTTAAGATCAAAGTACACTAACAAATAATATGCTGGGACATTACAGCCAATTTTTCCTAGTCATCCTAGTGATCTTTTAGCCATAGATTTCTATAGACCTTCACCACTGTTTATTTGAAGTTTAAGTTTATTTTGGTCACTTACAATGTTTTTTAAACTCTGGAAGCATATTCAGTGACCAAAACCAGTGCTAAAAATATAATTAGTTGTTTACAGAAATTACAGTTTGTAATGTAGGGAAGCCTAAGGCTATTTTGATAGATCATCCTATATCATTCCTGTCTCAGAAGTAAAAAGGTCGGATTGAATGACAGAATATAAAACATATTTTGTGTTCAATTATGAACAACAGTCTAACCCATATGAGAGAATTATGCATAAATTGGATATATTGTTTAGGTTATACTTAGAAAACAACCACCATAATTGGAATAATAAGAAGAAAGTGGCAAAACTCTCTATATGTATTGCCACTCAGTCTTCTGGGATTCTTTGATTACTATGGCTTGCACTGAGTGGCAATATGTATAGATAGTTTTGCCTGTTTTAATAACAGTTAAGAAATTATGATCATGCGATGTTAAGAAGAAAATGGGTCATTATATTAATATAACTGCAAATGAGTCAACTACATTTACCCCAATGTGTTTTAACTTCTGATAAAGGGAGCCTAATTTAATTTAGACTCCATTATTTACTATATCTGAAGAAGAAATAAGATATGATAGTGTTCTATCAAAAGCTAACAAAAATTTGAAAGAATTGAGACAAAAAAATAGATCAAGTCTGTTATATGCTTTGTATATTTAAACCAGGATATTTTCTGACTCCTTAAGTTAGCAACCCATAGAAATATAAATTTAAAAAGTTTTAAATCTATATGATGGTGGACCATTGCATTTCTCTTAGAAATTCCCGATGATGCAAAAGGAACATTCATTGCCTGGAGTCAATAACACCCCCCCCCCCCAAAAAAAAAAAAGAAGAGGAGAAATTTTAGAGTATAATTTATCTTATAGTATAATGAATGTTGCTTTAGTGTTCTAACTTGAACTGTGTATTATTTGATGATAATTTGACTGAGCATGTTAAAATAAAAAATATGAAATATTTGTTTGTAATTTGGATATAACTAAAATATAACATAATAAACATCACATGACCACCATGTTGAACAAAAGGCTTTTGTGAAATAGTAATGTATTAGTATTATTTTTTTGTTGTAAAAATTTTATACTAGAACTGAATAGTCAATGGTGAAAAATATAAAATTATAGAAAACAAATTGTATTTCTCTTTAAAAATTATTTTCTTAAAGATTTATGTTCATATCTTCTTATGTATTATTTTGAAGTGTTATTGAATCCTAAAGATAGGAATATTTTGAAATCAGTGAAAGAAGTGAGATATATGATTGTTTCATAATAGTGTAAATATAATAAATGATGATGATTTATAACTATTAAGCATGAATTAGTAATAGTTGGTCTTAAATAATTTTTAATAGGAGTACTGAATAATTTTCTTTATGAAAAAAACCTCTGGACCATAAGTTTATCATCAAAGCTGAATAATGTAGGTAATCTTAAAATGAATACTATAGTGGAACAACCAGTTGGAAGTCCATTATATGAAAATAAACATTATTAATGTTTTGGTGGTATTATGGTAATGGCAATGGGTTAGTTGGTTTCAATGTAAGAAACTTTGAGTATAGTATGTCAAGTTATACGGTTATAATAAATTTTAAGTTATATTATTGATAAGAGGTTATTGAAAGAGATAAAGATATAAAGTCTCATTTTCAAATTCCTAGTAAAGCTTTAGACACTGTGATTAATGAGTTTTATTAAGGATTAAAAAAAATACAAATATATAATTGTACTTTATGGTACATTGTTAATAGAACAATAGGTGAGTCAATTATTTGTTACTAATAATGTTTTTAGCATATTGTTTATTAGAGATATACAATAAATTAATAGAAATATGTAAAGAAGATGGGAATAAAAAAGTAAATAACTTTTGTCTCATTTTAATGGTAATACTGATGAAGTTCAGGATTTATAATGATTAAATTGTTAAACCCTACCTAAAAAAATAAAAAAGAAGAATTAGACATTTGTATGTATATGAATAAAATGGTTCGTTGTGTACATTAAAAGTAAAAGTTACTGTTGTTAGTTTTGAAAAAATAAAAAAAAATTGTCAGTAGAGAAGAGATATTGTACCTACTAAAATTTGAAATAAATTTCAATATGTCATATAATGTCAGTTGTAAAAAAAAATTATTTGGTTGATTTAAATAGTGAATATATTAACTGGATGAGTATTGGAATATATTGCTATAACAACAACAATATTAGAGAAAAAAATGTTTATTATTAATTCTAGTATAAAAAATTGTGAACTCACTTTATTCATTTCAAAAATGAATGTGTAAATAATGTTTATAATCTTGATAAACCTATTATTTTCATTTATGTATAATTTCATTACTGCATTCACAATAATTGGTTAAAAATAATATACCTGAATGTTTAACATCTTAAATATGTGTTAATTTATTTGTATAATATTGTGTTGGAAAATATGTGTAAAAACATGTTTCTGTCGCAGTATGAAAGAATGTCATCTAAACTGTTTAGTTTATGTTAGAGTCAAAGAATACTATTGGTATTTTAAGATGTAAGTGTTACATATTATATGTGTGATAAATTAAAAAATATTTATTTTTATTTGTTATTATTATTGTGTAATAAGTTTTTTATTTATGTAATGCTAGATGAAATTCACCAAAGACTCAATGCAAAGCATAGCTATAGTTTCTCTGATGTTAATTAAAAAAAAGTATAAATAGGACTAAATAGTTCAAACTCTATCTCTTTTGTGTCTTGGCTTCAATAGGAGTGAACCTAAGTTTCTTCATATGATTTTTTATTTATTTTAAAACTATATGACTTTTAAATGAATAGAATTATGGAATAAAAGCAATAGAGTTCATTCATTAACTGGACAGATTTATTGAGGATTTGTGAATAGTGTCAATTTATTGAAATAATGAAAATTAATTCATAGCATTTAAAAACCATAAGAATTCAAGCACAAGTGCGTGTGCGGCGCAACTGCTCCCAAAAGCTATTAATACAAATACAAATAGCTAACTAAAAATATTAAAACAGCTGAGCGCTTTCAAAGGATCTTGCCTTCATAATCATAGCTTGCTTACATTTAAATTTATGCAAATATGCTAATTCCATCTTTTTGATAGAGAAAAACACGTGTCCTTCCTGTTTATGGCATCGCTGTCGCGAGAGATAAATGAAGCCTCTTCTACTTATTCAGTTTTTTATCAGCACCAGTGCACAAGTCACCATGAGTGCATTCCGGACAATCCTACCATCGTATGTAGAGAGAGACATGACCTCAAAAGAAAGATCAAAGAGGCTTTATTTATCTCTCACGACAGCGATGCCATAAACAGGAAGGACACGTGTTTTTCTCTATCAAAAAGATGGAATTAGCATATTTGCATAAATTTAAATGTAAGCAAGCTATGATTATGAAGGCAGGATCCTTTGAAAGCGCTCAGCTGTTTTAATATTTTTAGTTAGCTATTTGTATTTGTATTAATAGCTTTTGGGAGCAGTTGCGCCACACACGCACTTGTGCTTGAATACATACATTTCCCAAAAGTAAAATTATTTAACTTAAACCATAAGAATATTTCTTTATTGTTAAAAATTGGATATTATCTACTTTTCCATGATAAGATCTAAATGCTAACAACAGAAAATGTACACAAGGATTGTTTGCCTACTGATACAATTTTATAAGACCTATTAATTATTTACATACAATTTCCATCACATTGTCATGGATGAAATTAGCATCTGGTAACTTATAATGTTTGTGAATCAAATACTTGTTAAAGCAAAACATATTTACATTGCATTATCATAGGTATAAACCAGAGTTTTTTTTATTTATAATATGACATAAGCCAAATACCTGCTACATAAAAGGATATTTTGGTTATTTTAGAAAAATATCATAACTAACAAAATGTGTTTCAAATCTAATAACTTTCTTATATATATATATATATATATATATATATATATATATATATATATATATATATATATATATATATATATATATATATATATATATATATATATATAAAATTGTATAAGATATAAATGGTAGAATAATTTAAGTTAAGCATGGATTTATTTCACATATAAAATATAAGAGATTTATGTTTTTCTAATTTAAAATGTATATTATATAGCTTTGTAATTATAATTCTAATATAAAAATATTTATCTATTTATTTGTTGGCTATAAATTAACTTTGAGTATGTATTTTTATTTTATATTCTAAGAACAATGTAAATGAATAGGTAGATTCACCTGCAGTATATTTTTTATTTCAATTAACTATTTTTATATAGGTTAATTATGTCCTGAACTATCTTATATTTTGAAAAGTGCATATGTATTACGATACATTTGTGTTACATAAATATACATTTTCATCTTAGCATTTGATGGGTCTAGTTCAATGTTCAATCACCTATTTAATTTAAAAGAATTAATGTCAATTGAGAACCTATTGCATAAGGCATAATTGGATCATATGTATATATTTTAAATATTTATGGTGTTACTATATATAATTTTTTATTTAATTTGTATCCATTATTTAATACATGTTGAATTAATTTAAAACAAGTAAGCATGTTTGGTTGTCATTCAGTTCTATAATACAAATTTATTGGTTAATGTTACTTGGATACAATGCTATTCACAAATTGATTATACCACATAATTCACAAGAAGAAATTACAAAAAGTTTAAAAGTCCAACCACAGGATGGGTAAGAGAATATAAATACATATTATTTTTGTATTATACTTAATGTTTATTATCTGAACAGGCATAGATTTCTATATAGCAATAAATTAATTGATTTGATATTATTAAATATTTAATAAATAATTAGAAGCTTATTTTAATTATATTGTTAGTTACATATAACAATTATATCAAGATAGAAATTATATATGAATTGATTCAATGATTGATAATGGTAAAAATGTGATAATTTTGGGAAATAAGTAAAGATAATTGCAATTAGATATTCACATATTTTATTTTAAACTATTATTCATTAAGGTGTATATCATGTTCAGTCAGAATTCAGCCATAAAGATCAGAATCTTGTTGATTATAAAGAGTTGGTAACAATAAAAATTTTTATTCTGCTACAAATTAGAGTAATTTGCTTTAATTATATTTAAAATTCATTGATGCAAATCGTAAATTCAATTTTGATATTAAATTTTAATATTAACGTTTGATTATAATAAACACTAATATTCTTTCATATGTCTTGATAATTATTGTCAAAGATTTTAACAACTTAACTTCATTAAATTGAAGAATAATTGGATATGATTTGCCTATAGCCTTTGAATAAGCATAAATAGGAATTTACCATTTATTTTATATGTGATTAGATGTTATAAATTTCAATGTTATCTAATAAGATGATTTTATTTTATAGTATTATAAGTTGATGAAAGTGGAGAGATATATTAATTGATTTTGTACTATTATTAAGTATTTATTTTGTTATAATTCATTTAATTAATAAGAGTACTTTGACATTATTGGAATAGCATTGCTGAGTTAGCATTACTTTTATTTTATTTAGTGGTATTTGAAAATCAATTGTTGAGTTATATATTTATTTATTCAAATACCATTGATATTTTAGATTTCTAGGGCAGATTAAATTATTAACTCATCCTTTCATGAATTATTTCATTTAAATATAAATAATGTTTAACTTCTAGTATAAGTATGTATTATTATAAATAGTGTTTGAATTCATAAGGAATATAAAAATTTATTTGTGTAATTCTTTATCATTATTTTTATTCTATTATAATTGGTTTATGTAATAGGTATTGATCATTTCTTATAAGATAATATTTGGTTTTATTGCTTTATCTTTAATCTATTGCAAATAATGCTCATATTTTTAAAATAGTCTGAAACAAAGATTTTACTTATATTATATCTGTTCTAAATGCTATTTGAATTTATGATGTTACAACAAAGATTATTACTATTGTTGTAGTGAATTAAGTGTCAGATTGTTATTCATTGACTGATATTTACTTTATTCTTATTATTTTCCTTCTGTTATAAATGATGCTACTGTTCACAGGAATTATTAAATTAGGATTGTTCTTCCCTGGTTCATACTTTTATTCTATTGATTAATAATTAGACTATTATTAAAGATAGAATATGACTCATATTTTTATTCTGTTATAAATGGGGTCACAATTCATGGTGCATATTAAACAAGAAACATCCTTTTATGGCCCACATTTTTATTCTGTTGTAAATGGTGACCAGCGATTGGAATATATTTTTATTTAGATTATATTAAATTATCATTTCCCATTGCCATTATTTTTATTCTACTCCAAATGCCAACCAAATATGTGGGGCTATTAATTACAAGTTTAGTAATATGTTTATTCTGTTATGGCACAACCAATTCAGGCTCAACCAAAGACTAAAATCAGAGAAGTCAAAGTCTCATACATATCTGTAGATGAATATAAAATTGTTTTTGTATACAGTGATAAAATGTTATAGGTAGTTATAATTTATTTGAAATTTTTAAAAGAGTTTGTATGAATAATAGGTGAAGAGATATTTTGTACACTTTAATAAAAAAAAAGAATTCTGTTATTATTGTCATTTTCTTATAAGTTCTTATTGATAACCAGAAGTTTGAATGGATGAATATGTTATATCAAATAGTAAAATAATATACAGTATTGTCATAATTTATTTTGATTAAAGAGAGGATATTATTCTTTCTATAAAAAATAAATAAATATGGGAATCAATAGAGTTAAAACATTATTAAAACCTGACAGTGTTATTCAGGGGATGTTTAGAAAGATGATTGATAAGTTTGAAGAAATGAATAATAAGTTTGGAGAAGTAAATAATAAAATTGATACTACAAGTAAAGAATTAAAACAAGATATAAGTAGAAAAGACAAAGAATTAAAAAAAAGATATCAGAGAATTAAAGATAGAGTCAGGGCAATTCAGTAATAAGCTAGACTTATTTTAAATTGAATTAAATGCTATGAATGTGTGATTTGAAGAATTAAAATACAATCTGGATGTTAAATTAAGGGAATCTAATAATAAAAGACATATCAGGTTTAATGAATTGAGAAACCAAATGGATAAGTCACAAGAAAGATTAGAAGTTAGATGGGAAAATTTAAATAGTTAAATTAGAAGTAAATAATATTAAAATAGAATTAATGGGTATACACTATCACATGCAGGTAGAATAAAAAAAGATTTATAAAACAAAATAATAAGGCAGATAATGCAGTAAAGAAGTTGCAAAAAGTATGCAAAGACTAACAGAATGATTTAAAGGGCATGCAAAAATAATTAAACAGTATTGAGCAAGTAAGGCCAGGAGAATTGAATAATTTAAGGGGAAGGTTAGATAATTGTCAATTGTTTTAACAGGAGTTAGATAGCTGTAATAAAAATCAGGAAGTGATTTAGAGTACACTAGAAGACAATAATAAATTTTTAGAAAAAGTAATGAACAAATGTTTTTGAGGAGCAACAGATAAGTATGAATAATAAAATATCTATAATGTTAGAAGGTAGAATGTTCCAGATAAAGATTACCCTTGTCAAACATATTGATGATTTAATAGGTAGGACATATAAACATGCATATTCAGAGGATACATTCCTAAGTAAATTTGATTATGATATATCATTGCTGTATAATGAGGAGAATAGTAAACTGATAGGGAGTCAGTAGAAATTAAATATGAAAGGATGAATAGTCACATAGCTAGATTTATACAGCTTAAAGTTTGATGAGAATTCAATAGAATATTTAAGTGCCTTAGAAGTTGATTGAGCGAGATTGACAAATTATCTATAGTGAGCAATTTCTCAAGTCCTTCAGCCAAACATTAATGGAAATCTTTATCTAACAGACCAGAATCATATGGGGATTTTGAATGCATCTTATTTAATTGTTTGTGGGGGAAGAAAAGCAAGACAAAATGAAGTATCATATTATACAGAACAAGTATAAACCTAATAAAGGCAGATATACTCAATTCTTCTGAATGCAGGTGGCTAAATTAAAAATACTGACTGCATTTCCATTATTGGAAAACCAATTAATTCAGATAATGAGGAAAAATTTGTTGAGGAGTATTGAGCAAAGTTTAATTGCTGCTCATAGACATACTGTCAAAGAAGTATCGAAAATACTCGAGAACTTGAGACAATCAAGGTATTTGTAGAAAATAATCATAAGTATAACAATAGACATGCATATAATGTTTCACCTATTAAATTTGTTAGAGATAAAAGAAATAGAGACAATAGTGCAAATAGATTTTATGTGAATAATAAGTATAATGTTCTTCCATATGAAAAAACAGCAAGAGTAATCATAAATGTTATGATAAAACAGAAAAAAGTGTGTGTGCAGCAGTAAGTTATCTTGTTGGCATATCACAGAATAAACTTGTGAACATTCTTTGGGTTTGGGTATAAACTAATATAATTTAAGTAAGTTGAGATTTATTTTACACATATTTAAAATATAAGAGAGTTATGTTTTTCTAATTTAAAATTTATATTATATAGCTTTGTAATTATAATTATAATTTTAAAATATTTATCTATTTACATTTTTGGCTATAAATTAATTTTAAATATATATTATTTTATTCTTTAAGAACAATGTAAATGAATAGATACATTCATCAATAATATAATTTTTATTCAATTAACTATTTTATGTAGGTTAATTATGTTCTGAACTCCCTTATAATTTGAAAAGAGTGTATGTATTACAACATACTTGTGTTATGTAAATATACATTTTGTAAGGAAAGTTTAATGTACAATCACCTTTTTAATTTAAAAGAATTAATGTCAATTGAAAACATATTGTATAAGTCATAATTGAATCATATGTATATATTTTAAATGTTTATGGTGTTTGCCATATTTATAATTTTTTATTTAATTGTTATCAATTTGTTAATAAATATTGAATTAATTTAAAACAAGTAAGTTTGTTTGGTTGTCATTTAATTCTACAATGCAAATTTACTGATTATAATGTTGCTTGGATAGAATACTAATCACAAATTGATTATATCACATAATTTATTGAAAGCAGTTATAAAAAGTTTTCAAAGTCTAATCATAAGATGGGTAAGAAAGTATAAATACATATCATTTTTTTATATTGTATTTAATGTTTATTATCAGACCAGGTATAAATTTTTATATAACAATAAATTAATTGATTTGACATTCTTAAATATTTAATAAATAATTAAAAGCTTATAGTAATTATATTATTAGATAACAATTATATTAAGAATAGAAATTATATCTAAATTGATTCAATGATTGATAAAGGTACAAATGTGATAATTTTTGGTGATAAGTAAAGGTAATTGCAATTAGATATTCACATATTTTACTTTAAACTATTATTAATTAATCTATGTTAAATCAGTATTCAGCCATAAAGATCATAATCTTATTCAATTATAGAGAGTTGGTAATAAAAATAAATTTTATTATGTTATAAATTAGAGTGATCTGCTCTAATTATATTCAAAATTCATTGATGCAAATTGTAAACTCAATTTTGGTATTATATTTTAATATTAATGTTTGATTATAATAAACACTAATAATCTTTCATATGTCTTGATAATTATAATCTAAGGTTTTAACAACTTAGCTTTATTAAACTGAAAAATAATTGGATATGATTTGTCTATAACCTTTGAATAAGCATCAAATATGAATTTATCATTTGTTTTGTATATTGTTGTGATTGGATATTATAAATTTTAATGTTATCTATTAGGATAATTTTATTTAATAGTATTATAAGTTGGTGAAAGTAGAGAGATATGTTAAGTTAATTCATTTTTTAATCTTATTAAGTAATTAATCTTGTTGTAATTGACTTAATTAATAAGAGTATATTGATATTATTAGAATAACATGTCTGAGTGAACATTACTTCTATTTTATTTAGTTGTAATTTGAAATCAATTATTGAGTTATATATATTTATTTAAATATCATTGATATTTTATGGATATCTAGGACAGATTAAATTATTACTTGATCCATCTATGAATTATTTTGTTTAAATATAAATAAGGTTTAACTTCTCGTATAAGTTTGTATTATTATAAATAGCATTTAGATTCTTAGAGAATATAAAAGTTTATTTGTCCAATTTTTTGTCATTATTTTTCTTCTATTATAAGTGGTTTATATAATAGGCATAGATTGTTGCTTATATGATAACATTTGGTTTTATTGCTTTATCTTCAATAATGCTTATATTTTTAGGATAGCTTGAAATAATAATTTTATATTATTTTATAGGTGTTCTAAATGCTATTTGAATTTATGAAGTTACAACAAAGATTATTGGCATTGTTTTAGTGAATTAAGTGTTAGATTGTTATTCATTGATTGATTTTCACTTTAGTTTATTATTTTTCTCTGTTATAATTTATGCTACAATTTATGGGCATTATTAAATTAGGATTCTTTTTCCTTTGTTCATATTTTTATTTTGTTACAAATAGTGATTTTAATAATTAGGATATGACTAAAGATATCGTATGAGCCATATTTTTATTCTCTTGCAAATGGTAACTAATTATTGGATTATATTTCCATTAAGATTATGTTAAATTTATCATTTTCCATTGTCATTATTTTTATTCTGTTATAAATGCTGTTCAAATCAGTGGGGCTATTAAATAAGAGCTTAGCATTATTTTTATTATTTTTATTGTTTTTTTTTTAATTGTTTTTTTTTTTTTACATTGCTTAGGAGGTTTTTAGAATACAGTGATTTGGAATGGTTTTATAACTTGATGAATAATTTAATGAATCTGTAAAAAAATTTTCATATAATTCATATAATACTACAATAATAGCCAAAAACTAAACTTTACTATAATTCTTTTTATATACAGAAAATTATTGAGAAACCAATGAAAAAAAATTATATAATAATGATTACTAATATATTTGGTTGGTGAAATTTAGAAAAAGCAGATCTACAAAGGTTTTTTTTTATATATATAAGTAGACTTTATTTAGTAACAGAATATTTACAAGAATTAGTATATTTACATTAAGAACTTTTTACATTTTTTGTTTGTTTGGGTTTTTTTTTAATTTTTTACATTGCTTAGGAGGTTTTTAGAATATAGTGATTTGGAATGTTTTTATAACTTGATGAATAATTTAATGAATCTGTAAAAAATTTTTCACTATAATAGAAAGCATGAAAATATGATATGGAAAATCTTTTTAGATATTTGATAACATATTGTAAATATTTCTAAAAATGATGAAAGACTTTCTATATATAATGAAAAATGAATAATTTTATCCATATAAGTATTTCATTAATATCGATAAATTATCACCATTTTTTATTGCTGATGACAAATTATTGAATTAAAACAAGATAATTGGTTTATAACAAAGAAAACAAATATTAAAGGTTAAATATTTTTATTCAGTTTTTATCCTCATTTTCATGTTAACACAGACAATTTTAAGACAGTTTATTGAAGCTTTATAAACTTTAGGAAAAAGTACATCTGAATAGTTATTAAATAACTACTCTTTATATAAAGATATTTTCCAATTTGAAAAGATTAAACTTGAATATTTTAAAGGGTGATTAGGCTATACATAAATTTTGATCAAATATTAATTTTATTTTATTTATAACTTACTAAAGTTGAATATTTTATATAAATAATATCAAATAATTCAAAAGTAAGTTTATGTTTAGTTTAGAAGAGATAACAATAAAATAAAAACGAAGAATGAATACAAGGTAAGTAAATAAAACATTTTTCCTTCCATCGCTGAATTTTAAGATGTTCTAGGATGAAGTATTTCTTTTTATTCTATAGACAGATTCATTTTTTAGTTTTAATAGTATCATTTTAAAATGGAATGAAAATGCAGGAGCAATAACCAGGATCAAAAGAAATCTATTTGATAAACCCTTACTCTTGCATGCACTACATTTTATATTGTATTAATCAGTTAAAATTTAATAACTTTCACTCTTCAGAGTAAACAATCCTTTTATTACTTTTGATTGGAGTCACAAGACTTTATAATAACATATGATTTAATCAGGAAGTTTTTATTGTATTTTGGGGAATTAATTATTTAATAAAGAAAAAACTACATATAAACAATTGTAAATAATTTATTTCAAATTATCGTCATATAAACGTATAATTGAAAGTAAAAGTGTTTGAAAGATAAATAAGATGACCTTTTTAACAAACTAATTTATTCAAAAAATAAAATATTTATTTAATATTTGCATTCACATCATTCTGCATGCATATTTCTTTAAATTTTTATTTATTTCTTAAAATCATTAAAAGTACAAATGAATTTTAAAATAATTCTCGGTTCAAAAATAAATTTATAGCTTGTGATTTTACTAGTCTTTTTTCAAAATTGATTATGTTTTGCAAATTTACAAAAATTTAACAATTTGGAAACTATTATAAATGTACATTTTTTTTTAAACGACAGCTATTTTTTAAATCTTAATGATAAAAGTTAACATATCTTAAAAATAAATTAAATATTCTTTTCAAAAACATTAATGTAACTACAGTGATTGAAATATAAGCATTATGATGTTGCTTATCATTGTATGTGGCATCCCAATTAAAAACTACTTCTCTGAACAATTGAAAAAGATGAATGTCCTAAAATATTTCTGCACATACTGTTCGGATTTTTTTTACAGTGACTGAAGCAATGTAGATGGAACTTTTACAATTGGATATCACTTTAGTAAGTTTATTTTTTTATTTTATATTGCGTGAAGGTATTTTTATATTACTATCAACATTTAGTATATTATATTATCTTGATTTTCTAACCTCTTTTTAGAATATGATATTATCTAAATTTATTTTTAGACCTTTTTAAAAAATGTATTTTTTTTCTCTTGTTTAAATAGTGTTTTGAAATTTTTTTCAATTAAATAAATATTTGGGGTCAAATTTAAAATGGTTTTCAGTTAATTATCCACTACTAATTAATAGGGGAGTACCTAGTTAATCTTATTTAGAATATAAAGATCCCAGTACAAGTGAGTATCAATGCATTGATATAAAACAAAAACATAATTATAATATATGCAAACTTTCATACAGATAAGAAAATGTTACATATTTATATGTAGTAATTAATTTATTGCGTGTACAGAAAGCATATGTAAATACATTAAATGGGCTTTAACTTGTGTTCAATGCTCTTTAAAATTTGTAATAATCAATCATATTTTGCCGAAAGAGGGACTTTTTAAACTATGACTCAAGATAGCGACTTTTATAAAGATAAGAGCGGCTGTCTTATCTTTAACCTAAATGTCCACTTATATAGGCGAATCTGAAGCATTTTTTTTTAAGTGTCATAGCATGGGCCGGGACGCGAACCCGCAACCCGGGCAACTGACTGCTAGTGCAAGGCTGTCGCGCTGACCTATCGACCACCAATTTGATTTAGAAGAGTGAAGTTGTTGTTTTCTCCACTGTTTAAGTCCACTATTTCCTTACTAAATCTATGATTTATTTTAATTTGAAAACATTTATCTTTATTATATATATATAAGAAGAAGAATTAGAATTTTTTTATTCCTTTTCTATAGATAGATTGCTTTTATATTGATGTTTTATCATTTATTATAAGGAAAATACTAAATTTTTCGTTTGCAAGATAGAGATATAAAAAAGTGGTGATAATAGAAAGAAAAAAAAAATTCTATATATTTAAAACATTATGAAACTTTTATAAGCAAATAAATTAGATTAATGGTATAATCTGCGTTCTTTTTTTCTGATTCATGAAAAGGTTAGCTGATAATTATAATATAAAAAAGATATGTAATCAAAATCTGTAATATTTTAATTAGAAAATGTATTTCTTGTTACAATCTATATATAAATCAAAGATCTGTAATCTCACAAGTTACATGTGTGTATATATATATTTTCAAAAACCAAAATATCAAAATTATGGATATATTGAATTTGAATTTGTATATATAGCATGATATACATATATCTGCGAGTATGGCTGTGTGTTGAGCACATAGAGAGAATAAATTTAATAATTATCTACATTTAAATATTCTTTTTAAAAATTAACATATTTTATTTAATGAAGTAATTGATTTTTTTAAAAAAAATTTTTTTAACAAATATCCTATAATTGATTTCCCCCCCACTCACACACATTTATCATTTTTTATATATAAAAAAAATCATCTTTGAAATATTGCATGACAACTTGCAGTTTTTACAGCTAATAGGAGCTCTTTGCTTTCACTTTTTAAATGAGCCATTAAAACATTTTCATTAAACTGTTACTTAATGACACACATAATTCTAAAACTTTTGAGTGGTTTTAAGTTTATATATATGAATCACTAACAAACACTGAAAAAAAAAGAATCAATCATTTTGTAATATATATATATGTTTAAAATATTACTTCATTTACACTGAAAACATTTTTTTATTTTTTAACTAAAAATAGAAATTAAAGATACGATTCATTGGTGATGCGATATTGTTGGTGAATGGACATATCAAGGGTTATAAATTAGAAAAAATATTGGCTTTGGCTTACACTGGTGGATAATTTTATTTATTTTATCAGAAGTTTTGTTTTTTAGATTTTATTAATCATTTTTATAGCTTAGTTCTTATTATAGCGTTAGATTTCTTTTGACCTCCAAAGGAAATTATTGTGTTAAATTCATTTCAAGTTCAATTGTTTAAATACTGCTGGATTATTAATTTCAGGAGTTGCTGTTACTTGGATTTATCGTGGATTGATGAAAAGAAAATATAGTTAGGGGATTCAAGAGTTAACTTTTACTGTGATATTAGGTTATATTTTACATTCCTTTAAGAAATAGAATATTCTGAATCAGAATGTTCAATTTCAAATTGTTTATGGGGTAAATTTTTTGTGCTACAGGATTTCATGGATTGATTTTTATTTATTTTTTAATTCGTTAATATTATTATCATTATCTTAAAAATCGTGATTTTGAGTTTGAAGCTTCAGCTTAATATTGACATTTTGTTGATATTGTTTGGTTGTTTGTATTTATTTCAATTTTTTAGTGAGGAACATATATGTTGTTAATATTGATTAGGTTTTATATTTATTATTAATTATTATTATATTGATAGACTTAATAATCATATTATAAGAAAAGGGTGATATGAATTTGATCTGTTTAACTCAAGATGATTTTACTGGTATTTTTTTAATTGCTATTAGTTTTTTAATTTTTCATATTAAAATTGTTTTTATTTTTTTATTTTCTATAAGAATAGAATTAAATAAAATTAAAAGGATATATATTATCAGACAACTTTTTTAAAATTGTTTTGTTATTTAGTTTAATTCATGAATAAATAGAAGGACTATTAGATTGCACTGTTTAGTTGATAAGCATTAACTTATACTGAACTTTTTCTTTCAAAACAATTTTTTCCCTAAGATATTAAATATAATTAATAATTTTTATTCAAAAGTTTATTGAAAAAGTTATTGAAAAAAAATGTAATAAAATATATGATTGATAATATTTGACCAACTAAGATGAATAGAAATTTAACAGGATTTGTTCCAATTCATGTTAGAATAAAAATAATCTAATAAAACTACAGAATATGAATTAATTAAATTTTATTAAATGAAAAGTATAAATTATTCTGTTAATTTAAAGGAAAAAAATATTGTAATATATATATTAGAAGAGCAATTATCCCACCTAATATTCATTTGGAATAGAACTAAGAATTTCAAATGCAAAAAAACATTATTCTGGTTAGATATGAATTGGAGTAATTAAAGCATTTGCTGGAATATAATTTTTTGGATAACCTAACATGTTTGGTTAAAATAGAACTAAAAATTATAATAAAAAAATAAATAATAATATTGAAATAGAGAATTTAATTGAAAAATAATGATGAAATGAGATTTTATCTGAGATTGAATTCAATCCAAGTGAATTTTTACTATTGCAGTAATAATAAATGGTAATAGAAAATGAAGTGAAAAGAATTGACTTAATGTTGCATTACCTATGGCAGATCCTCCCCAGCATCAGTTTACAATAATTTTCCAGAATGAGGAATTGCTGATAATAAGCCAATAATTAGTTTCTCCACAAAAAGATATTTGTCATTGAGGAAGAACATAAACTAAAAATGATGTTGCTATTATAAACATTAATAATACAATTCCAATATTTCATTTATAAATTCATTTAAAAGAATTATAATAAATTACTCATTCATTATAAATATATAAACAAATAAAAAAAGCTAATGCTCTGTTTCTATGAAAAAATTGAATTAATAAACATCACGAGAAATGTGGATAATGGATTTTAATACTAGATCTATGTGGTCTGAGTATTGCATAGATAATATTATTCCACTTATAATTTAAAATATTAATGAGACATCAGGGAGTGATTCATACTTTCATAAATATGAGATGTTTGATGGAGTTGGGAGATCAAGTAATCTATTGTTAATAATTTTAATTAAAAGATACATTTTTCATTCCAGTTTTATCATAATTATCATAATTGAATTATTTTATAATTTAAAATAATTATTAATATTCTTAATCTAATAGGAAGAAAAAAATTTTAAGATTAGGAATATGATCTTATCAGAAATAAGGATATGAGCCTCAAATTCATATAAAATAAATGAAATTATTGTTGTTTTTACTAGAAAAATAATAGAAAATTATCTGACCCCCTCCCCTTCAAATTAAACTTATAAATATTTTAATTATTAGAATTCTTGAATATTATTCTATAAAGATTATGAAAAATCTCTGACCACTATATTTAGTATTGAATCCAAAAACTATTTCTCTTTCTCTTTCAGTAAAGTCAAATACAGCTTGATTTCTTTCAGTTAAAGTTAAGAAGAATCAGCAAATAAGTAAAAAAAAAAACAAGAATAAAGAAATTTTAGATATGTTAATAAAAACAAGGAAAAACTAATGTTGTAAGAAATAGTTTGAGCAATTTCTGAAAATATTCCCAATAATGAGTGTTTAAAATTTGATTATTATCCTGTAATACAAAAAAAAAAGAGTAAGATAATATCAAAATTTATTGGCTTTTATTTTAATGGATTTAATATTTAAATAAATAATGTGATAATGATCTTATTATTGGGCAATTAAATAAATAATTTGATTTCCTAGATTTAATAATCTAATTTTCTTATAAAAAAAGTTTTATAGCATCTAAGAGCTAAAGAATTCCAATAAATCTAATTTATTTGAGTATTTTTAAATTTGAATATATTCAAGAATATTTCATTCAAGTAATATTAAAAATGCAACTGTAATTAAAGAAGAAATAAATCGGATTAAATAAAAAAACTATTGATATGATCATATTTATGAAATCTGTTACTTTTTTTGTCATAATATTTATTTAGTGTAAATAAACTGCATTTGCCTTTTGAATCTTTGATTTACAAAATCAAAATTAGACTTTTTTAATCAAATTTAGAAAGTTTAAAATATTAAATTGTGAAATCAAAGCTAACATGGAAACATTTAGGTTTAAGTTTTGACAAATTATATTATAAATAATTATTGGTTTGGGGTTATTATGAAGATATTTTTGTAATTATAATGTAGTTTACATTTTTGAAGTCAAGTTATTAGAAGTAAATTCAAATAATATTATTATAAGTGCAATTTGTGATTGAATACCTATATTATTTATAACTATTTTTTTTCCATTGTGTAATGAAATTTAGTGTTGAATATATGATGGAGAAAAAAAAAGTTTCGTATTTGCATTATTATAATTTTGTTTGTTATTTCAATATTTTTTTGGTTATATTACAAATTTAATTTCAGTTTTGATTGGACGAGGTTGATTAGGGGTGACATGGTATATTTTAATTATTTATTGTTAGAATAGTAAGTCATAGAGCGGTGATATTGACAATTTTAAGGAGAGGAGTTGGAGATATTTTTTGTATTATGTATTGCAGTTATATTAAATCATGGAAATTGATTTTTTTTCAATAAGTAAATTTGTTTATAATATTATTTATATAATTATAATTCTTATAGTTTTGGCCAGAATTACTAAATGAACCTAAATTTCTTTTCTGTGTGATTACCAGCAGCTATAACTGTCCCAACTCCTGTACTTAACTTTAATAGATTCACCAATGTTAGTAACAGTTGGAATTTACTTGATAATTTGATTTTTAAGATTTTTTTAGAGAAATTATAATATTTAAAGTTAGATTATTATATATATTGCGTTTAATTATATTAGCAGCTAGGTCCCTGAGCAGTTTGCATAGAGCATCAAACATAAGTTTGTGAGGAGTCAGAATTGATTCTGGAGCTCATATTTCTGGTGCTTAGATTTATTATTAATTCCTGAGCAATAAAGCCATATGTCTTTTTTAAGAGCTAGGATTGTCACTAGTTTTGAGTTTGATATTAAAACAAATATTGTTTTTATCTACTTTGAGCCAGCTTAGTATGATAATAAAAATTATTTCTTTAGGGTTTTCAGTATTAGTTTTTTCTCATTTATTGACTTATGAAATTTTTAAAGCATTCTTATTTATTTGTTTATGAAATATTATTCACAATTTTAATCATTTTCAAGATATTTGTATATTGGGATTTGTTATGACTCAAACACAAAAGGCAAAAAATTTGAATACAGCTAATTTAGCATTATATGGAATACCTTCTTTAGCAGAATTTTGTTCTAAGGTCATAATTTGAAAAATATATAGTTATAGATATGAAAACTTTATTTCATTTATTATGTTATTTATTGCAATAGTAATAATGGTATCTTATTCTATTCATGTAACTTCTTATTTATTTTGAAAAAGAATCTGTTTAAAAATCTTAATTCAATTTTGGAAGAAAGGAGTGAGATTAGAAATTCAACAATAATGATAAAATTAAGAGCTATTATTGGTGATTATTAATTAGTTGAGTTATTACATTGGAAAACTGAAATATTAAAAAATGGTTCATAAAATAAAAAAACCAAGATTTGAAAAGAAAAAACATGTTAAAATATTTATTGTTTTTGTAATTTTTAATAATTTTTAGGAGGTCAATAATAGATGAGTTAAATATTTTTATAAAAATTCCTAACTTTTAATAACATTAACTTGGGATTCTATTATGTTATGAATTAAAAAAAAGTTTATTCTTTAATAGGTAATAGAAAATAATTATTTTTTCTCTTACAAATGTAATTTTTCCAAAAGTTAAATCTCAGATTTTTATAAGATAAGTAATAGGTTGAAAAAAAATTTCATTTATGAAAATAGATATAGCATGCTTTGAATTATTTGGGCCTCGAATAATTTTTAATATTACGATAATTAGATCAATAATAGTGCAAAAACTACAAATAAATTCAATTAAAATTTATTTATTAAAAATATTAATTTTTATATTGTTTATTATATATTTATTTTTTTAGGCTAGCTTTTAGTATATTGTTGAAGACAATAAGATGCAGCAATAATTTTTTAGTTAGAAACTAATAATCAATATAATTTAAAAATTAATAAATTGTAAATTTATTTATTTTTTAATTTGCTTTTTTTTTTTGGCGAGTTGAGGATATAGATCTAGGGAACTGAGAAGGAAATTGGATAATGGATAATAAAATTATTACAAATTAATAAAATATTGTTTATTTTAGTGTTATAAAGTTTTGGAATGATGGTAAGAATTGAAAGTATATTTAAATTATAAAGTTTAATTTGATGTTAAAAAGTGTATACGATTATCATAAGCAAATTTGTTTTTAATTAAAGGAAAGAAGAGCCATGTTTGTTTTATGTTGATGATGTATATATATAACTTTATTTATATATTGTCCTATTTCCATCATCTAATGTGAATATTGAACGTCTTTAGAAAAATTTAACTTTATTTAAATATTCCAAATACATTCTATTGTTAAAGTTAAATTTTTCTAAAGACATTCAATACTCACATTAGATGATGGAAATAGTCCAACATATTAATATAACTAAAGTACCATCATCACAAACCTTCAGGAAAACACAATATATATATATATCTTATTGATGTAATTAAAAATTATCAACTGATTTCAAGCAGATGCTTGAAATCAAAATTAAATCAAAATAAAAAAAATATTTAAAGAGTGGAATTATAGAAATATAATATTCAATATTATGTGCTTTAAAAGATAAACGTCTTATCTAGAATGGTAAAGAATCGTTTAAGAATAAGATAATTATCTAATAGTGTTTTAGATATTTAAACAAAAAATAAGATTTTCTTAAGATATTTGTTTAAAGAAATAAATAAACTTAATTAAAGACAAATTTCCAATTTACATTATATATAGAGAGAATGCTTTCAACCTACACACACATATATATATACTTATATTTACATATACACACACAATATATTGAATTAAATGTTTTGATGGAATGTTATCATAGTAATGAATAGGGATGAGGAGATAATACTCATTAAATCAAAGACTAAAAGTTATCTCTATTTAATGGATATTATCTTTTCATTTCAATTCATTACATACAATATATATATATTACACCAGACAGACCTCTAGCCTAAAATATTTATAATTGATTGATATGAATATTTATTAGAAGTGCCTACATAGCTGTTTACTTATATATAAATTAATTATTGCCACTAGATCAGGGAGAGCAGAGATTCTTGGGAATATAAACAATTGGCAGGGCAGACAACAGTAAACAACTACCAGAAAAATATAACAATTAACAACAATATTTGTTAAAAAAAGGCCATAACAATAAAAGAAAAGCTTACATTAATAGTAGTTTGAACTATATTTAGCTCAATCATATATTAAAATTTGAGTATAACAATTTTTAAAGAAGTAGTTAATGGAGTTGACAGCTGATTGTTTCAATTTTTTCCTATGAATTCACTTTATTCATTAGAATAATTGAGTGTGACTGTAATAGAAATCTACATATGCTTGACAATTGCAGATGTATGCACATATCTTTTCAAAAACATTAATGGATAATTAAACATTGGCATACTTTGTTATTAAACAAGTCCACATGTGCTGATTTTAATAACAAAGCTCCTATGCAATGCAAGACCCAGTCCATATAAAAAAACATACAATGAACAGGAATAAATAGGCTCTGAGTAACCAATGTTAAATAAAAGTGAAAAGTAGGTATAAAGACCTGGAAAACAACACTTGAAACAAGATAAACATCAAAATAAACTGCTAATTTGAAGCAAACATGGGGTAAAATAGATACAAAATATATAAAATGAACATGAACAGAAACTTTGCTGAACTCAATGCTAAATCACAATCTGCCTATATCTATCAGTCAGCATATCAATAAATAACAGATATGAATATATAAATAAATCTCTGTGTGGTGTCTATAAAATGATAATTTATATACATGCGCACACATAAGCCAAAAATCTCTGTTTCAGACATGTATGATAAAAAATAGTAAGAAAAAAAATGCCTATACTTTAAATGGTTCAATACTGGTATAAAATTATTATACATACATTGGTTTACTTTAAATAAGAAATGAATATGTCAAGAAATGAATATGTTAATTCTAAAACATTATTAATTAAAACACACATAACCAAGATTTTAATCTAGATTTTCCCTTTTTTTTAAATTGAAAATTGACCAAAACTTACTACAAATTGCTAAAAAAATCTAGATGGTTTAAAACAATTACAAAATTGAAAGGGGAGGAGGGTCTGATTAAAATTTTTTCAAATAACTTTCTGTTAACTTTCTACAAAAATAAAATTCTATAAAAATATTGCATTTTATGAAACTTAATTCTTAACTGCCAAAGAAAGTTAAATATACTCACAATTAGAATTATAATGTCTAAAAGAATGAAATTAATAAAACATTATAAAATGACATCAATTGAAATTGAAATATTAACAACCTTGCCCCCATATAACTATCACTCACTCATTGTCTTAATGATATATATAAAAACAGTTCATGTAAAGATTTTACCATTAGTCCATACTGGCATGGGTGGGTAGCTCTTACTTTCTATACAGCTATTCAAATGAGTACATACTCTTGGAATGCTGGTATGCTTTCATGGGGTCTTCTTTTTGTTCCTTGGTGGTTGAGAAGTGCTTTGCTATGATGAGGTGTAGAATATAATCGGTTGGTTCAGGTAATCAGTGAAGAAAATTTAGCATGTGCTGGCAATAGTTCATATTGGAGAGGAGTTTGTCCATTGGTGCCTTAATTGTACATGGCTTCAAATATGGCAACTAGAATGAGTTCTGAGTTTATTTTCTAGATGGGCACATATAACATAGCAGGATTAAAACACAAGCAGAATTATGGATTCTCAAATGATGTAAGTAAAAGAATAGAATCAGTAATATTTCAAGAATCTTCCTAATGAGTAAGCCAGTGAGTGAAATATTTTTAATCAGATAAACTAATATTTTAATTAATTATAAAATTCCAGATTAATTTCCTTAATTAAAATTTTTTTAGAGAACAATGCTTAAGGGATATAAAACCACATTTTAGTTAAACTCTTAATTAATGAAAAGGATTAGAGATGACAATGAAAATTTTACAGATTAAGCAGTTTTTAGACTATATAAAACTATTTTATTAAAAGATAATAAAATTTGGTTACAAGGTTCACTTCTGTTGAAATAAAAATTATTACATTGAAATCTTGAGCTAATTTTTAAATCTTTTTTACTATTAGTGTATGTGCATCCATAATACCACACTCTCTAAAACAACTTAAATTTAAAAAAAAAAACACAACTTGAGTTAAAATTAAGTTTGCTTAGCCAACCAACTTACAAATTAAATCTTTATATCAGCAAAGCATCTTAACATATTGTAACGTTTATTTATATAATTTTTTTTTGACTAATTTTTTAAAAAAAAAAAAAAAAAAACGTACAATGAAAGTTAAATTATTCTTTCGTATTTTTTTTTTATGTAATTGGAAATAAAAGTAGAATTGGAGAGAACAAAAGAATTCCAAAAGCAAGTAAAAAGATAAGCTAAAAGAAAAATATTTTAGCTAATTAAACATGGCCGAAAAACTTAATAAAAAAAAAATGAGAACTTAGTAATTGAAAAATGATAAAGACTGTATAAGATTATAAACACAAAACACCATGATAATAGCATGCGCAGAAGTCTGAAAAGTGGACCTCTAGTATAAAAAGGAGGGATTCGGTGGGAGGAACGTCTTGGTTTGCCTGATGTTCTTTTGGTTGGTTTTGGATTAAAGAATCCAGACCACTCTACGATGAAAAAGTTTTTTATATGAGAGTAGACCGGAGCTTTAGCAGACATTGTTCCCGATGGACACCAGAGAAGCTTATGCAACTAGCCTATGGAACCAGCACCAAGATCAATTTATAATCAATGGCCGTGAGCTCATTTTAACCCCGAAAAACTATGCATAGTTATCTACAACCAGCGTGAATTCACTAAAACTTACCGGTACAACTACTTATTCCTGATTGTGACAAAATTAAGCGTTTGCAAACAAGTCTTAAAATAATCCCAATATAGACATTAATTTTCTTATTAAAGAGACTTTCATTTAAATAATTTTATACAAGATCTTGGAAATGAATTGTAATAAGTGAACATTATTAAATTACTTTATCCAACTGTTTTTTATAAATTGATTCATGTTCTCTCCAGTTTAGTTAATTCGTAATTTAACTTACAAATATTTTTAGTTTGTTGGAATAAAAGAGATTTTACTTTTATCAACCTTTTTCATTGTGCGTTATTAATAATAGTTATTAATTATTATTGAATTTATTAATATTGTTTTAGTGATGTTTAAATATATAATTTACCTTTGCCAATGTGTTTAATAAATTCCAGGAATAATAATATTTTAAAAAAATAATTTTCGTTATGGTATGATGCAATACCGATTAGTTTAAAAATATTTTCTTTTTTTTTATTTGCGAGACATGCTGGCGACAGATTTCAGCAGTCTCTTTAGAATAAAAGGACCTGGCACCCATATTAAATAAATTAAAAGCTGATTTCATCAATAGCATAATTCTCAACAATTAATAAGCCGAGTTGATCAGGAAATATAGCTATGTTTTTAGAATAGAAATACAACTTTCTTCTTTTTTGACATAGCTTGATCAACTCGTGCGCAGTTTATATTAGCGTGTAGAGGCCTAGCAAAATGGAAAACGTTATAATATATTGTTTATTACATAAAAAAAGCTTTGGTTACATTTATTAAAAATCTTTCATTTATAATTTATAAATTTGATTTTAAATATTAAATTAATTTAAGAAAGTCTTATATTTATATTTGATAGTTAAGGTTAAATATTGTTTTTTTTTTTTTTAAAAAGAAGAAGATGTATTTCATTATCTAGGGAGAGTATAGATCAAATCATTAATTATTCTCTAGGTAATTTTGTTCTTGTAAATGTCCATCTCTGTATACATTTATTACTTTTCTTTTTTCAGTATGACTGTATCCAAATCTATTATAAGCAAACTTTTTTTTCTTTATGTTTTTTTTAGAACTTTTAGCAACAACAAGACCTATACAATGCAACTGGATCTGTTTGTATTTTTTTCTAGATAGTCATTATTCATTTATCTTTGCTATCATTATTTTTAGGCCAAATTTTTGTGTCACACAATATTACATATTTCATATCTGACATCTCACATTGCATGAAATGAACCGATAACACATATATACTATTTATTAATAATTAATAAATTTCCATCTTTTATTACATATGTAGATGCTTGTTATTTAAAATCATTATAAGTGATTTATCTATCCATGATAATTTTTGGAGGGTTTTTATTGCTTTAAAATCTTTCACTAAAGAATGATTACACCTAGGTCTTATTTTATGGGTAGATAAGTTCCGCAAAAAACACACATGAAAAAAATTGCACAAAAATAGACCTAACTTACATTGAAAAATGTGGGATATGTTCCATCATTTTTGAAAATCGCATAAAAGCAAAGCAACAACGTAAAATTACTTTAAAATTCACACAAAAAAAAATAAAGAAATAAAGTACGACTAATAAAAAATTGATACAAGACAAACTTTTTTTTCCTTTTTTTTTAACTATTTAATTTTATTCAAAACAATATGTTTGTATGTGTAATTTATTTTACATTTTTCAAACATATTTTAATCATTATTGCTATTTGACAATATGTGGATACATTTGAGAACTGATAAGAAATGAGATTTGTCACAAGAGGAAATACAGTTAGCACCAACTTCAGTATCATGCTGTATTTAATAAGTGCATCAACTGAAATTTTTTGTTCATGGCTTCAAGTTCCTCTAAAATGGTCATTATCATAGTGAATTTATGGTCTTTTTAAAGCTTAAAACCTATCGTAAGACACTGTTGTTGCTGCTCATTTTGAACCAAAGGGAGCGCTTGACATTCAAAATGAAAATGTATATTTTAGAGTTTTTTTTTCATATTTCTTTTTACATATTATAAATTATTTTGATAAAATCTGTTGAAAATATAATTATTTTAGAAAAATACTTAAGATTTTAGATGAACTTTACACAAACATAAATTGAGAAAGAAATCAATGATGTATGCAGCGTTTTCTAATAGGTTACAAATGTTTTTTAGATTCTCAGCTATATAATATTTTTATAATTATAAATAGAAATTTATTTTTGGAAAAACTTTCATTCACTTTCATAATCGGACAAATTATTAATTTTCTTTTTACAAACGAATTAATATTAAAAGATGAATATATTTTTACTACTGATTCTATAATTGAACCAATCAAAAGTTTAAAACTTTAATTCACTCAGCCAATAAAAAAATTTTCAGTCTAAAAGTTAATGGTTTTCTGTCAATGATATAATTGGTGATTAAGCTTTGAGACAATGATTTTACTAATTGCTTATGAAGCTCATGATATCCAGACATACAACTACGTATTTAGCTTTCATTGGAATTTAAGAGCTCATTCATAATTTGTATCTTTAACAAAAAAATGATTGTCCAATTGATTAGAAAGTTGAAGACTTTCGCAAATCATTTTTGCTGTGAAATGAGCAGGTTTCAATTTTGTTTCATTATCTTTTTCTAAATATTCTACAGTATCTAAATTTAGCCATATAATTCTATAATTAAAACCACTTCTTTTCTTTTCAAAAACTTTATTTGATGTATATATATATATATCCACTTATTTCCAACGTTTCAACTATCTTTACTCTATAGTCATTTTCAAGGATCTAGAAAAAACATTACATTATAAACAAACTTCACATAATAAAAACAAAAAACAAAAAAACAAAAATAATAAAAAACAATATAAAACATATAAACCCCAAAATTTAAAAATAAATAAAATACATTAAAATCAATTAAATTAAAAACACAAAACATACACCACACTTATTTGACTCCCTTCTCAAAAAAACATTCCCTTTTTACATTTTCTTTTATCCAAAAAACCAATTGTTACAATAAAAAACTTATTTCTTTTTTCTTTCTTATATACTTCAAAAATGAATTTATTTCCAAAAATAATTCTTTATTCATGTCTTATCCAATTCTATTTAAAACAGGTTTATATCTTTTTATATATAAACTCTCTTTTACCATCCTTTCTTTATACAATCTAACCCCCTCCAACATTTTAATCTTAAAATCTGTATGTCCAACTTCCTTACTATGTATATTTACATTAGAATTCCTATCTCTTAAATGCTGTTTCAATCTTGTCTCTAATTTGTTTTTTGTTGTACCAACATATGATACATCTTTATTCTCTTTTTTACAATCCAAACATTCTATTTTATAAATACCTTTCATGTTTTCAACATTCCTATTTCTTATCATATTACCTAAATTACATTTCTTTTTATATACTGGTTTCAACAATAAACCACATTCCTTACCATATTTCTTATTCATATCCCTCATTATCTTTTTAATCTTAAAAAAAAGTACTTTTTGACACTTTATATCCACTATACATAAATTCCTTCTTTTTTTCTTTCTTTTTTCTCAATTTCCTCTGAATTTTGTCTATATTCTTTTTTCCACATAATTTATTAATAATCTTAATTGGATAATTATTTTTTATTGCCTCATTTTTTTATACACTCCATTTCCTCCCTAAATAACCCCTCCTCTGAACATAGATTAATTCCTCTAACTATTCTATTATTAACAATTTTAATCCTATGTATGTATTTAATATCTGATTCCCAATTACTCAATAATCCATAAAAAGTATCTTTTCTAAAAATACTAGTCTCAATCCCTACTCTATAATTTTTTATAACTTTTTTAATTTTAATATCCATATAATTAATTGAATTATTTATTTCTTTTTCCATTGTAAATTTTATGTTTTCCTCAATTGAATTAATATATTTTAAAAAACATTCTGATTTCCTTTCATTCCCATTGAATACCAAAAAATAATCATTAATATATCTCACATAAAATATAGGTTTGTATCTAGTATCACCAAAATATATTTTTTCAAAAAAATCCATATATAATGATGCCAGTAAACCACTTAAACAGTTTCCCATACTCAGACCTTTACACTGTTTATAATATTTCCCATTGTATACAAATATAACATCCTTACAGCATACACTCAACATGTCATATAATAAATGACTTTCTATTTTAATATTATTATTACCATCCTTAATATACATTTCCATAATTACTTCAACTGCTTTATTTGGATCTATATTTGTATACATATTACACACATCTAATTTTACAAACCACATATTTTTTACATTATTGTTTTTTTCTAAAAAACTTTTAATTCTTTTATAAATTCATATGAATTATTAACATTATTTCCTCTTTCTTTCTTTCCATATTTTTTTAAAACTTTAGTAAATAACCATTTTGATAATTTTTCATAATATGCATCAATATTATTAATTATTGGTTTCAATGGTTTCCCAATCTTATGCGTTTTTGGTATCCCATGCATCTCAGCATCTTTAAAATCCATCCTCTTCAATTTCACTAAATCATTCACACCTATGCTTCCATTTGAATACATTTCTGTTATAAATCTATTTATTTCTTTATTTTTCCCTACCCCTTCATCTTTCTTAATCCTTTCAAAACAATCCTCTTTTAATAATATTTCCATCTTTTCCCTATACTCTTCTATCTTCATTACCACCATACTAGATGTTTTATCTCCCTTTAAGGACACCACATCATTATATTTACGCTTCATATTCATAATCATTTTCCATTCATTATCATAACCAGATTTATCACTCTTATTTCTTCTTATATCATACTCCAATACTTCCATCCTGTATTGAAATTCCTTCATCATCCTTTCATACCCATATCTTTTTCTCTCATTACCTTTATTCACACTACCTAAATCCTTTAATCTATCTATCATTAATTTAGATTTTGCCTCTATTTCAAAAATCTCTTTTTGCATTTCAATTTTTCTCCCAGGTATATATTTTAATCCTTTTTCTAATATTCTCTTTTCATCCTCTTTAAAAACTTTATCTGTTAAATTAATAATAAAATTATATTTATCATTATTACATTCCTTTCTATTCTCATATTTATTTCTATTATCATATCCTTTCCCAAATTTACTCCTAACTTTGTTTTTATTCTCACATATATCCCTTTTATTTTTGTCTCTTATTAATCTCTCTATTTTCTTATTTTGTCTCAAAATCACTCTATTCTTAAACATACCCATTTTATATATAAAAATACTTTTTAATAATTCTTCTTCCTTTAAATTAATTAACCTCAATTTTTCATACACAACTTTAACCCTCTTTAAAAACCTCTCTTTATCTCTATATAATATACGAATATATCTTTTTACTAATTTCATTTGCAATCCATAAACATATTTCACATCAAACATATTCTTAATTACTTTAATTTTTAAAAAATTTGGTATTACCCTATTATGCAAACAATTCTTCATAAAATTAATATCTAATTGTTTTTTTACCACTTTTAATTTTAATTTCACCCATTCATTAATTACCTTTATACATATATTACTCATATTTATACTCACAATGTTGTTTTTTAACAACATAAAAAATCTTCTCATATTTATGTTTATACACATCTTTTTTTAACTTATACCTTTAAACCCTATCATATATGCAGTTCACTTATCTAATAATCTATATAATAATTTCACCTTCTAATAACATTTCCATTATTTCTTCAAACCCCCCCCTCCATAAATTATAAACCATAAAAATAAAAAAACAAATAAAAATAAACCAAACCACAAAAAAAAAAAAAAAAAAAAATATAATAAAATAATAAATAAGTAAAAAGTCCAATGAAATTGTAATGTATTTTCCTCTTCTCCGAAAAAGTTCTTATTTCCCCAAATTGCTCAAAAAAACTTTCTGTACAAGTTTACTAATTGTGACAAATGCATTTACTTCTGTTTCTAATCACGACTCAATCCTTTTTTCTTTTCAAAAATATACAGTACATATAGCCATATAATTCTATAATTAAAACCGTTTCTTTTCTTTTCAAAAACTTTATTTGATGTATATATATATCCACTTATTTCCAATGTTTCGACTATCTTTACTCTATAGTCATTTTCAAGGATCTAGAAAAAACATTACATTATAAACAAACTTCACATAATAAAACCAAAAAACAAAAAAAATCAAAAACAATATAAAACATATAAACCCCATAAAATTTAAAAATAAATAAAATACATTAAAATCAATTAAATTAAAAGCACAAAACATACACCACACTTACTTGACTACCTTCTCAAAAAACATTCCCTTTTTACATTTTCTTTTATCCAAAAAACCAATTGTTACAATAAAAAACTTATTTCCTTTTTCTTGCTGTTAAATGTGAAGAGTATAGGACAATAAGTGTATTGTCTCATGTTTCTAAGGTGTTATTGAGGATTTTAACTCAAAGGATTTATGGGAAGGTTGACTATTATATTGCTGAAGAACAGTTTGGTTTTCGGAAAGGGAAAAGCACAAGAGATGCTATTGGTATTGTTAGGACAATTGCAGAAAGATATATTGAAAGAGATAAAGGAATTGGTATATGTTTTGTAGATTTAGAAAAGGCATTTGATAGAGTAAGCTGGAATAAACTGATGTCTATCTTAAGAGATAAAGGAGTATTCTGGAAAGAAAGAAGATTGATATGGAATATGTATAATGGGCAAAGAATAAGAGTTAGATTTGGATGTAATGAGACTGATGAAGTGAATATAGAAAGTGGAGTTAGGCAAGAATGTAGTATGTCACCTGTTTTGTTTAATATTTATTTAGAAGATGTGATAAATAATTATTTGGACTGTGGAGGAGCAAATGTTGGAGGGAGAGTAATAAAGTGTATAAGATTTGCAGATGATATGGCTCTTATTGCTGAGGAAGAAAAGGATCTTCAGAATATGTTGAATAAATTGGAAGAAGGATGTATGGCATATGGAATGAAGATTAATATTGAAAAGACTAAGTGTTTATGGATAGGGAGAGATGCAAAAAGACTGCAAATTGGAATCCATGATGACATGGTGCAGCAGGTGAAGGGATTTAGATATTTGGGTTGTTGGTTGAGTGAGGATGGAAGAAGTGAAGATGAAGTTAAAAGAAGAATAGCATTGGCAAAGGTGACATTTGTAAAAAGAAAGAAGATATTTTGTGGACCTATGGAAAGAGAATTAAGGAAAAGATTAATTAAATGTTATGAGTGAAGGGTATTAATGTATGGTTGTGAGACATGGACATTGAGCAATAGAATTAAGAAACGACTGGAAGCTTTTGAGATGTGGACATGGAGAAAAATGGAAAAAATCAGTTGGGTGAATAAAATAACAAATGAAGAAGTTTTGAAAAGAGTTAATGAGGAAAGAAGATTGATTGAAAGTATCAAAGAGAGAAAGAGAAACTGGATGGACATATACTAAGAAAAGATTATAGTTTAATGAAAGATGTTTTGGAAGGAATGGTGAGTGGAAATAAAAAGAAAGGACGGAAAAGATTGACATTATTGGATGATATACGAGATGGAAGGGGTTATGTGGAATTGAGGAAGTGGGCAAGGAAGAGAATGGAATGGATGAACTGATTTAGTGACTACTCTCTGGACCTGTCTATTGGACAGACTACTATTGAATTGAATATATGAATTTATTTCCAAAAATAATTCTTTATTCATGTCTTATCCAATTCTATTTAAAACAGGTTTATATCTTTTTATATATAAACTCTCTTTTACCATTCTTTCTTTATACAATTTAACCCCCTCCAACATTTTAATCTTAAAATCTGTATGTCCAACTTCCTTACTATGTATATTTACATTAGAATTCCTATCTCTCAAATGCTGTTTCAATCTTGTCTCTAATTTGTTCTTTGTTGTACCAATATATGATACATCTTTATTCTCTTTTTTACAATCCAAACATTCTATTTTATAAATACCATTCATGTTTTCAACATTCCTATTTCTTATCATATTACCTAAATTACATTTCCTTTTATATACTGGTTTCAACAATAAACCACATTCCTTATCATATTTCTTATTCATATACCTCATTATCTTTTTAATCTTAAAAAAAGTACTTATGGAAATGTATATTAAGGATGGTAATAATATTAAAATAGAAAGTCATTTATTATATGACATGTTGAGTGTATGCTGTAAGGATGTTATATTTGTATACAATTGGAAATATTATAAACAGTGTAAAGGTCTGAGTATGGGAAACTGTTTAAGTGGTTTACTGGCATCATTATATATGGATTTTTTTGAAAAAATATATTTTGGTGATACTAGATACAAACCTATATTTTATGTGAAATATATTGATGATTATTTTTTGGTATTCGATGGGAATGAAAGGAAATCAGAATGTTTTTTTTAAAATATATTAATTCAATTGAGGAAAACATAAAATTTACAATGGAAAAAGAAATAAATAATTCAATTAATTATATGGATGTTAAAATTAAAAAAGTTATAAAAAATTATAGAGTAGGGATTGAGACTAGTATTTTTAGAAAAGATACTTTTTATGGATTATTGAGTAATTGGGAATCAGATATTGAATACATACATAGGATTAATATTGTTAATAATAGAATAGTTAGAGGAATTAATCTATGTTCAGAGGAGGGGTTATTTAGGGAGGAAATGGAGTGTATAAAAAATGAGGCAATAAAAAATGATTATTCAATTAAGATTATTAATAAATTATGTGGAAAAAAGAATATAGACAAAATTGAGAGGAAATTGAGAAAAAAGAAAGAAAAAAAGAAGGAATTTATGTATAGTGGATTATAAAGTGTCAAAAAGTACTTTTTTTTAAGATTAAAAAGATAATGGGGGATATGAATAAGAAATATGGTAAGGAATGTGGTTTATTGTTGAAACCAGTATATAAAAAGAAATGTAATTTAGGTAATCTGATAAGAAATAGGAATGTTGAAAACATGAATGGTATTTATAAAATAGAATGTTTGGATTGTAAAAAAGAGAATAAAGATGTATCATATATTGGTACAACAAAGAACAAATTAGAGACAAGATTGAAACAGCATTTGAGAGATAGGAATTCTAATGTAAATATACATACTAAGGAAGTTGGACATCCAGATTTTAAGATTAAAATGTTGGAGGAGGTTAGATTGTATAAAGAAAGAATGGTAAAAGAGAGTTTATATATAAAAAGATATAAACCTGTTTTAAATAGAATTGGATAACACATGAATAAAGAATTATTTTTGGAAATAAATTCATTTTTGAAGTATATAAGAAAGAAAAAGGAAATAAGTTTTTTATTGTAACAATTGGTTTTTTGGATAAAAGAAAGTGTAAAAAGGGAATGTTTTTTTGAGAAGGGAGTCAAGTACGTGTGGTGTATGTTTTGTGTTTTTAATTTAATTGATTTTAATGTATTTTATTTATTTTTAAATTTTATGGGGTTTATATGTTTTATATTGTTTTTGATTATTTTTGTTTTTTGTTTTTATTATGTGAAGTTTGTTTATAATGTAATGTTTTTTCTAGATCCTTGAAAATGACTATAGAGTAAAGATAGTCGAAACGTTGGAAATAAGTGGATATATATATATATATATATACATCAAATAAAGTTTTTGAAAAGAAAAGAAGTGGTTTTAATTATAGAATTATATGGCTATATGTACTGTATATTTTGAAAAGAAAAAAGGATTGAGTCATGATTAGAAACAGAAGTAAATGGATTTATCTAAATTTATTGCCAAACCTTTTTCCAACAAGCATTTAAAGTATGTAAAATATAATGTGTGTGTATATATATAAAATGGGGAAATATCGATTTTAAGTGAAATATTAACTTCTTTATTGCATAAAAGAAAACCACATAAAAAGATATTAAGAAGAAACATGAATCGCATAACTTCAAAATCGCATTAAAAAAATCAGCATAAAATGTGATCCAGGTGTATATTCAAATTAAAAGTAAGTGCAGTTTAACAAGATTCTATAAATATAACATAACATTTATTTGAGGAATTGTAAATTGCAATTTTTACCATTAATATCCTCAGTTAAACTGACATATGGTGTCCATAAGCTCTTTGAAGAATACATATTTTTTCAATAGATATTTCTTTTTTCAACAGCCTTAGAAAGCTGAGTCATAATACTACATTTATCCATTGCATTTTTAAATTATTCATTACTGATTCTTTAAATATATTTTTTGTTTGATATTTACAATTGATAATTAATGTCAGTTTAATAGTAGTTAACAGATTTGTCACATTAATCCAAATATTTTCATTTCTTTAATTTGGGTATGTTTTTTAAGCAGTTTTAAGTTTATTTTGTGAATAACACTTAAATGTTAATGTAAATAAACATTGATAACACTTCTTTTATGTAATAGTTTATTGTATCACATTGTTAAAATAGCTAATGATTTTGACTGTTTGACAATCTTCCTTAGAGCTTCTTCCAATGTTTTGCTCTGTATTATGAATATTTTTATAAGCATTGTGAGAATTATTTCATTTAAATACCTCTTAGAAAATTTAGCATACTTGTAGCTGAAATATTTATTTTGTCATCAATTTTTGAAGTACTATTTTGTTTGTGCCTCATTGACTAATATAGCTCTTGTTTTTTGTTTTTTTTTGCTAATAAATTATTTTTCATACTTGACTTTTTTTGTTAATGCTTAAATGCTTTTCAATGGAAATGAATACATTATCATTATGTAAAAAATATTGTTTTGACTTTAATATGTAATTATTTTTAAATATAATGTTTTCTACTTGAATTTAAATAAAGATAACTATAGACATCTTGATCAATGTTGGTGATTATCTATTGTTACTTCTATTTAGTAGCACAATTAAATTTAGTATCTCAATATTTAGAACTATGTAATAGAACATAATATGGGACTTTGGATTTCAATTTATTATTTTTATATAAAAATATTTTAAAAGTGAAGTGTTGACAATGCTAGATCTGAGTGCAGTGCAAAGAGTTTTAAAGTCACTCTAATATCATAATTTCAGAAAGAAATCTGTATCTAATTTTTAAACTTCAATTCTTTTTGAGTAAATGAAGCCACTGTTGAAAATAGTTTCATCACAAATTCTAAATCTAAATTATTTTAGCATTAATAGTTGATACCATTGTTGAATAAGCTTAACTATCAAAGCAGCAACACTATTTTTTCTTTATTATTACTATTAATTTTTGCCTGATAAGAAAAATAATTTGAATTCAGTAGCATCATATACTAATACACAAAATCTGCCTGCATTCACATTTATTTAAAGAAAAAATACATTTGATGTTTTTCTTTATATGCTATCAAGTATCTCACTTTTTCAATATTCCTGATATTTCCTTTTATGACTTGTTGATAGCCATAAATAATAGCAAAAATAGATAATACATACTTTAAAACACACATGCATATAGTATCAATGTTCCATCTTATTGTAATGGATGCTTCAAAACACCCTTACAAAATTGAAGTTTTATAGGGGTGAAGAAATAAAATACATTTTGTTTCTTCAGATTTTGTTTGTAAAACTTGATTAAAAGTTTTTTTTTTTTAATGCTTGTACAAATATATATGTATGTATGTGGGAATTATATTTTAATACCACAGTTATATTTGGTTTTTAATTTTAGTTTAAAAAAAGAAAACTAAGATTTTTTTTTTTTTTTATGTAAAAGTAAATAGTATAAATAAATTGCTTTTCAGATTTGGGATTTAGATTGATAAGAATAATTAAAAAGAAAGAAAACAAAAAGAAAATAATTTTTCATTAGTTAATTCCTGGATCTGTACAAGACAATTTATTTTCATTAATTAGATAACTATTGTTAGCTAGATAGAGAATTTTATAAATTTTAATTAAAAAGAAAAAGTTTTGTAATTGGTGGCAATATGAGATATGATTCAGCTATAACAGGCTTAATCAGGCCATTGGATTATCTCGCGGTAACTCTAGAATACTTGCACCAGCTCGGGAGACAGACACCAACTCTGAAGAAGAATTGCACAAACTCTGATACTTGCACAAATTCTGAGAGCTACTTAGACAAACTATTTCTGAAAAATACTTGGAAAGAACGATTCCTGCATATTCTGAAAGCTGATCCGGTAATTATTCTACCTAGAATGAACATTAAACCTACAGCAAGAATATTTTCTTTACCATGATGTGCTAAGCATTTTGCCAGGACAGATTCGTGCTTCCTGTGTCTCCATTAACTGCCTATAATGCCATAAGAACTGCCTACAAAGAAACCACTAACCGACTTGCCCAAGCCTACCGTCAGGGAATCCAGATTAACGAATCATATTCAAGAAGTCTAGTGCACTAGCATTTAACTAAATTTTTAAGGTACCTTATGTTCCACAATTTAAATAATTTTATTGTCTTAGATTTGTTTTCTTTTTTAAATATAAATGTTTTTCAAGTTGTATCTTATGTAATTCAGTTTCTGTGTGCTTGATATTTTTTTTTTAATGAGTGCTAGTTTCAAACCTATTACTGTCTGTCCTATTTAAGTCTTAGTAAGTAAAATAGTATAGTTTTATTTATAATCTCACATTCCTTTTTATTATAGAAAGCAGTCTGGATATTACAGACTATTTTAATTGACTTCTGGCTCATGACCCATATTATTATTAGTTCTATTTATGGTGAGAAACTGTAATTATTTATAATAGACTATTATAAAATATAATAGTCATTAGTTTTATTATTTTGGACTTACAATTTGTTTATTAGGGTCACGTATGATCGTTATAATCCTTTCAATAGGTAGATTGTGAGCTCCTAGCCTGTCTCACTGTGAGGGAGGTCAATCGATTGAAAGTAATAACTTTCAACACTCCTTTTTTTTAATTTGTTAATGTTTTGGAAGTTACCTTCATATTTCTTCGGTTTTGACATAAGCTTACACAAATCTCAAATATGGAGATTCAGCCTTTTCCTAACTATGGGTTATAAGCAGAAAGCTAACCTCCCTTGTCTTGCGTGAGATCACTGTATACTTACTAATACTTCTGCTACTGTCAGTATTTTGCACTCTTTCATGCACAGAAAATCACTCTCAAAGCCATATAAAATATTTTAGTTTAATTCTGATGAATGTACATGTAGTACATATTTTAAGTTTGCTTTAAAGATTATTATTTAGATTTATGTTTATTTAACCATGCTACTAATAAAATAATTATTCCTTTTTACTTAGTTGATTTTGTTTTCTGTTGCTACCTTTCCAACTCTCTGAACAAAACATAGATCTCATTTGCTTGATTGAGCTAGTCCGGTGCATTCGATTCGCATATCCTGTCCACCCTTAAAATAAATATCTAGTGATGTGATGAGATATGATGTACTGTAGCTACTCCTTAAACAAAGTCAAGATTCTCTCAGCAATTATACCAAGAAAAACTTGTTAGTTCCAATTTTTAGACTAGTGGTGTCCTTGTGGTCAGTATGTGCGAGTCCTAAAGTTTTCGTCCGGTACATTATGTATACAGTAAATATTTATATAATACAATTTTACTAAAAAGATATATACTACGATATAAAAAAAATAATTAACAAAAGATAAACAAACTATAATTAATGTTTTTATGGAAAAAAGTTGTTAATATTGTATCTTTTTTTTTCGAATAAAACTTTTATTTAAAAGTTTTTAATTCTTTTAATTCTAGTCATGGAAATACATTTGTGGTATGGAATCAGGTTATTAAATTTTCTACTCTGAAATATTTGGTATATGAATTGGTCAATCTTTGTATGATTTTTATGAATTTCAATCATTTAATAATTTATTATTGTAGTTTTAGGTATTGGACCAAAATGTCATCTGTAATGAAGGACAAAAAGAAATAGATTTGATCTGGAGAATTACACAATTATGCTTATGGAACATGAACTGATTTTTTTGTTATTTTACATAACTACAATGACAGAATAATATTTATATTTTTATTTACTTGCTTTTTTAATGCTGATTTATTATATATTTGATTTTTTTAAAAATAAGTATAAGCTGTTTATATTTAGTTTTTTTAAAAATATATTTAGTTTTTAGGACTATATTCAGGAATGTATTTTAAATTGTCATCATTACTTCTGATTTTTCTATTTGAAGAAGTGATTTTTGTATTTTTAATAATACTTTATACACAAATATGTTTTTAATATTTTTTTAAAGAATGAAGATTTTTATAAAGAGTATTGTTTTCATTAAAAACCTTACTTTAAATTGAAGGCATATGGAAATCCTTTGTATGATAACATTCTTGCTGGATTTTTTTATTTCCAAGATTGATTTTTATTATCTCTACCATTTCTTTTATTATTTCCATATATGTTTTAATATTTTCTTAAAATAAAAATTAAATTAAAAAATATTTTTTCCACATTAAATTATAACTGAAGATCACTTACATGAAAAATGTCAAGCAGAAAAGAAAGTTTATTTAAGGCGTTATGAGATGAAAGAAAAGTCATTCAGAAAGTAAAATTCTCTAACATTTATATAATTTTAGTGTCTATTGTCTTTATATATTGTTTTTAAAAAATGTAAAAATATATAATTTTAAATTACTTTATGGAAAAATATTATATCAGTTATTTGCTTGGATATTCTTTTTGTGATTACAGAACCGAACAATTAAATTAAATATTTTCTAATTAAAATTTAGAAAATTATTTTTTTTTATTAATTTCTTTAATTTATTTACTTATATTTTTTAATCATAGATAGCTGAAACTGCAAATATACAGAGATTACTCTGATTGTTTACTTAGTATTTTATTATATTTATATAAAACTTGTTATGTTTTTATGTGAAAATATTTTTCATAGTTATATGTCTATTACTAGTGAAATTTTTATTTAAAATGTTATTTGTTAGTATTGCTAACTCTATAATAATGATGATCAGTATATCTCAGAATACTATCATTATGCCTCTTACTGTAAGCTTTAGTAAATAATAGTAGCTGAAACCATTCTGGGGATATTGGATAAGTGACATTGAGATTGTGAAAAATTATGCTGCCATAACAACAATATGTATGATAAAGTCAAATGATGGAATCAGGTGATATTTTATTGGTTTATCTCAAAGTACTATGATGGTGCTTCTGGCTTTGACTTTCACCCTTATTTCAGCCTTCTTTCTGCTATTTCATCCATTTTACATTAAAAATTTGAAATAATGTAAATATTGATTTATTAGTTATAAAAATATATATGAAAACATTAGTGGTCTACATAATATTTTGCAGAGAAGAGCTTTTATATAAGCCACCAAAATCCTAGAGATTTCTAATTGGTTGGTTCTTTGATAATAACATTTGTTAAGAATCTCCTCTTCTATTATCTCCATAAATAGGGGGATGCATAATTTCATAGTGTATTTAAATATTTATAGTTAATTTCACCAAATATTTTTATAATAATTATTGAAAAGAAATATATTCATGGTTACATTTAGATATTTTTGAAATATGTTTCAATTTTTAAAAATACAAGTTAAGAATTTTGAAATAACATTAAAATGGGGACAGTCATAATTATGGTCATGAAACTCTGTTAAGCAGCATTGCTCCTGAATTTTTGTGATAATTTAATACTTATGAGTGCAATTTCCAATTTTAAAAAAGAACTTTATATATTTGTTATAAATTTATAATTATTCATTTATATTTAAAAATTGGGATACATTCAACAAAGATTCTGTTAATTTTCTTTTTATAGCAGCATTATGACAAAGAGCAACAAAACATTACATCATTATTTTCATTATTTATTTTATATTTTAAATTTTTATATATATTTGCAAAATTTAAGTATGATTTTTAGAAATTTTTTCATTTGTAAATTTGTATTTCTAAGAAATGAAGCTTTATTGATTCATAATAGTAAATAAAGGTTTTAACATTGAAATTAAAATATTGAACTATTAACTTAAATTGTTATCATGGATAGAAGGGGAAACATTGAAATATGAAAGAGTTAATTCTTATGTTAATGTATTTCTCAATTATTATAAACTTTTTTTTTTGGATTTCTAAATTGATATTATATTATTAACATCTTATGAACATTTAATATTTTTTCATAATTTTTGATGTCTTTATGAGTGTGTTTTAAGAGCAGGTTAATAAATATTAAAAGGTAACTATTTTTATTTACATTACTTTTTAGTTTGTCTGGACCATGAATATGGAAAGTTTTCTTTTTATCTTGATGGTTTTTTTCATTGAAAAAGATAATGACAAAGAAATCATAAAAGGTCATTTCTAAAATTCATTAGATACATATATTAAAATAAAATTATTGAATAGTTTCTAGGGGTGTCATGTGATGTTCAAGCATACTACATGATAAGTTGTGTTTCAATCCAGAAATCTTTAATACTCAAGTCTATCGTTTTATAACACTTACAAATCCAAACAGACAATAAAATATTAATTTACCAGTCAATATTATTGAGTTGTCTATTAATTAAATATCTAAAAAAATTCTGGGATTATTTGTGAGTTATTCATTATTAAAAAAACAACAAAAATTGTCTCTGTCTAAAGTTTTTAAGTTATTAGCAATTAAATAAACCACTGGTATAATTTTATCTAAATTACTTTATATATTATAAAGTTAACTTTTTATTATTTGGCAATTCTTGATATTTGGAAAATTATGAGAACCTTTTAAATTTTTGCAACCATTATATTTTATTTTAGCATAGGTTGGAACAGGCGTGGCTAACAGCTTTTGCCCACCTGCCAGATTAGAAAGAAAACTTTTTTCACGGGCGGACGAAATATTAAAATTAAAAAATGTTAAATACAAAAATGATTCATTTAAGTAAACAAAATTTTATTATGTAATTTGTTTATGAATAAATGTAAGTAATTTAGTACAACAAATTAACAAAAAAAAAACTAATGTGACTTGTTGAGGCGCTTTACATCGCCTATTATTTTTTTAATATCTGGCTCTATACTTGTAATAGCTATTCTTAACACAGCCTTTAAATTTAAATCACTCAATCTTGATCTTGTTGTACTTTTATTTAGATTCATTAAAGAAAAAGTTTGTTCACAAATATAAGTTGAGCTGAAGATTACTAAATATTCCTTGGCAAGTTTTTTTAAATTTCCATATTATCCATCATTCAATTGCTTATAAAAATTGCATAAATTTTCTTGCTCTTCTCGATATTTTTCATGTAATAATTCATCACATTGTAAATTAATTATTTGTAATTGTATATCAACAGGAATATCATCTACATGTGCCGAAAATGGATTTCAGATAATAGATAAAATTTTATCAATTTTCTTGAAGCAATCGAATCGCTGCTAGAAATCTGTCATTAGTGCAAAGATATTGTTATTAAATTCTTGAACCTTTTTTTCTGAAATATTTAATGATACAGTCTCTAACGTTGGAAAATGATCAAATTTGCATTCAGCCAGATTTCTAGAAAAAAGACTAAGCTTCATTTGAAAAGATTTTAACCTTTGTACTAAATCATGAGCATGTAATTTTTTCCCCCTGTAAACTTATGTTAAATTCACTGAAATGTGTAAGAATATCCAAAGAAAATGCTAAATTACAAATCCAATTTGGTTCTGATAATTCAGAAAAATCCTCATTTTTTTTTAAGTGTTAAAAATATTTTTATTTCCTCTTGAAGATTCTACACACATCTTAAAATTTTTCCCAAGCTTAACCAATGGATTTTATTGTAATATAGTATATCTACATAACTGGTATTTAGTTCTTCAAGGAGTCCAATTGCCTGTGTTTTAATCCTTTTAATCAAAGGAAATTCACTAATTTCACAACTACATTTGTAACATGATCGATTTAAAAATATTTTTGCATAATGCGTGTTGATGAATAATGCAGTATATGGGTACAATTTTATGATTTGGATCAATTTAAGAAATTTGGTCTTCAATTCATCTTATCCAATCATATTTGGTGATCCATCTGTTGTTACATTCACCAATTTCTTCTAGTCAATATTGTATTTAAAAATTTATTTTTCAACTTCTCGGAAAAATATCTTCTCCCTTTGTTGTGTCCTTCATAGGAACAATTGACAAAAGTTCTTCCAAAATTTGAAAATCTTCAATGATAGCTCTGATAAAAATTAATAACTGAGCAGTATCCTTTACATCACAACTTTTTTCAAGAGCTATTGCATAAAAATGGGCCAATTCTAAATTATTCCCTAAATGATCATTTAAATTAGCATTCATATCTTCAATTCTTCAGGCAATAGTTTGCCAAGACAGGCTTATATTTTCAATTTTATGTTTAGCTTCTGGACACATTACATCACAAACATTCAACACGCACTTTTTTATATAAATTCTTCTTCAGCAAAAGGTTTTTCACATTGAGCAATCCATTTTGTTACTAGAAAACTTGCTTCAGAAGCAGATTTTTGTAATCGATTTTGCTGTGTAAATACATTTTGCTGCTGGGTCAATTTTACTATGAGATCTGTGGTTTGTTTTTTTTTTGGCTTTCTTCATTTAAACTTTGTGCGTAACTTGCATGTTTCATTTCAAAATGTTTTCTCAAGTTGTATTCTTTTAAAACAGCTATACTTGAATTGCAAATAAGACATACCGCCTTATTATTGTATATAGTAAAAAAAAATATTTCCACTCCCATTCATCATTAAATATACGGCATTCAAGATCAATTTTTCATTTTCTGGAAATCATCTTTAGAGTGAAAAAAATTTTCAATATACAATAATATTTTAATAAAAACAAATTACATACTGTATAAATATCCAAATTGTATCACAATCAATCGAAACAATATTCAATTAATAGAATGAGCTTGAAGGAGTTATATCATAAATAAAACAATTACTTCATTTTACAAACAGCCTGGACATGTTTTCAGTTATCAACTGCAGCTATTGTCTATGCTACAATGTTGTTTGATTCAGCACACTTGACCACAAAAATAATGAATTGCTTGACCTTGGGTGTGCACTGGAAAACTCCACCTACAAGAATGTGGGTTTCACATTGATGCTAAATGTCAAACAGTTTATATTGAGTACAGATGAGTATAAAAGTTGTAAATCTTTATAATGGAATTTTTTTAAAAAATAAAGAAGTATCATGAATCCATTTGACCAATTATTAAAAGTTAACTAGATTAGTCATACAAGGAATTTTTTTTCACATATCACAATCTTCTTAAATATCTTGATTTCCAATAATCAAAGATGCTTCCACTTCTGAGTAGCTGAGATTTTAACTTTCATTGTTGTACAATGGTTAGATATCATAGTTTATGTATAATGATTTAAAAATACCTCTTATTTCATTTCCACAGTGCATCATGTGGAGAGTATTAAAAATTTAATCATCGGCCACATAAACTCATTATGTGAGCCATATGTTGGCCATGCCTGGGTTAGAAAGTACAGAAGTAATATTTTTGAAATTTTAATTTTGAATATATTTACATTTAAAAAAAAATTTAATAAATAAATTGATTCATTTGTATGTACTTTTAAAAGTAAAATTAAAGATAAACTTATTTAAATAAATATCTTAAGCTTAACTGATTGAGTGCCATGTTTTATTTTTCTTAAAAAATGTTTTCACTTGCTCAAAAATAAAGACAGGGTAAAAAAAAAAAAAAACAATTTGTCAACTCATTTAAAGCTTGTAGCAGAAACTTTTAAAAATATATTTTTGAGAGGTGGGGGGGGGGGTAAAGGTGAAAATTCAGTAAATTATTTTTTTAATTATATAAAAATAAATATATAAAAGGCTTATGTAAAATATATATTAAAATTTTATTTATTATTCATTTAAAATTCTAAAAGCATATTGGTTTTTAAGATAATAGGATTTTTTGAGATTTATTCTAGGAAGTAAAACATATATTATTGAAATATTTTTTTCACAAAAATTATTAATATTCTAGTAATTATTTCAACAGGGCTGAAAATTCATAATGAATTTATTTACAGTTTTATTATTTAGTTATAATTAAATTTATATTTATTAAATTAAATATTATAATGATTTAATCTTTATATAAGTTTCATCAAGGAAATTTCCAGATCTAAGCATAAAATTCTCCAACAGCACTACAGCTGAAATGCAAAAAAACCCTCCAAAACCACAGCTTCAGACTGTACTTATATGAGAATAATGAATTGATCTCAGAGCTTGGTATAAAAATTATTATATTGTTTTGCCACCAGAATCCATAAATGCCCAAATTATTGCACCATAATAAAATATTATGAATAAATGATTTTTATATGATTGTTTAGCTAGTTTAGTATGAAAAGAATGAAAAATAAATTTCTGCACCTCTTGAAAATTTATTATTATTATTATTGTATTGTATTGCATACATTGTAACATGATAATTTGCTATTTGTGAATCAAACCTTTCAGGTTTATGTGCATGACAAATCCTTATGATAGAAATCTAGTGCTTTTAAAATCCAACTCTTTGATAAACTAATAATACTTGTCATTAATCTTGACTTGGTTCAACCATCTTCTCATGAATATGAAGATTTCAACTGTTTGAATGAGAATTTTTTTGTATTCGAGCTCTCTTGATAAATATTATGCTGATTTACAAATGTTAAATATTCTGCACTCGCAATTTGATATCAATCATTGTAGATAAATACATTAATGATTATTACTAATCATTTATTAAATTAAAAAATGTCCTGGTTAACGGTTAACATATTTGTTCTTTAAACATGTCTTTTTCGGGCATTTTTATGTGTTTTAAGAATATGTGATGGAATGGCAGTTCTATACATATATATAATTAATAAAAATAACAATAATAAATATAATGGTAATTAATTATTATACACACTCTTACAATTTGCAGAAGTACTTTTGGTTAATTACTTAACTCTCTTCAACTGTCCTTTAATTTAAAAATATAATGGGAGTAAGCATCATCAATCTAAGATTCCTGAATTTTAATTAATTTTTTTTAAAAATTATTTTATTACAGTTTCTCTCTTCATGAACAATTTTCAAAAACAAACATTAAATTTATATTTAAGATATATAAATATAAATTTAATTTTGATCTTGAAAATATTAAGATTCTTTATAAAGAGAGACACTATAAAAAAATAAAAAAAATTAAGGAAGCAATTTTCATAAATTAAAAAATATATAATTAATTGACAAGCTGCTAACTTTAAAATTTGGAAATCTTGTGATTTGACTTGATGATGTTTGCTTCCATTATATTTTTTTAAAATTAAAGGGCAGTTCAAGAGAGTTAAATAATTAATTGAAAATATTTATGCAAATTGTAAGACTGGGTATAGTATTTAATCATCATTATATTTATTTATTTATTTATTTATTTATTTATTATTATTATTATTATTATTATTATTATTATTATTATTGTTATTGTTATTATTATTATTATTATTATTATTACAATATTTATTAAATAACAGACATTTTATTTGAATTATATATGTGTGTGCATAATAAAATAGTGGAATTAGGAATTAATGCCACAATTTTCAATATACAAATAAATAAATGCTAAAAGAACTATAATAATGTTTAATGGATTTTTTTTCAGAAAAAAAGAATAAAGATTGATAATCATGAATTAAAAAAAGTTAACAAATACAAATACTTGGATCAGAATTATTAATACAAATGGAAACATAATGGATAAAATTAATCTCATAGAATTAAACTTGAATAGAATGTTTTTGGTAGAAATAACTTAGTGTTAAAAAAAAACTATGCCCATGTGTTTGAAAAAAAAAGATTTTATGGTTTACCAGCTTTTGCTTATACATCTGATACTTGAACACTTAATAAAAGAGCAATACTGGGCCTTCAGAACATACAGTGAAATATGGAGGGATTATTTTAAAAGTAACAAGAAAGGATTGAAAATAAAATACATGGATGAGAGAACAAATAAATATATTTGATATCAATGAAAGAATTAAGAGACTGGAGTAGAGATGGGCTGGATATATTGCTAAAAGAATAATTGCTGAATTATAAAAGACTTAAAAAGAGACCACATGTAAAATAAGAATGTTTTTGGTATGATGTAGAGAAGTGAGGCTATGGATCTGAAAAACCAGATTAAACTGCAAGAGACCTTCATTCTACATTGAATCAATAATGTTTAAAAATTATCATGATATTGATAATTGGGGAATTAATTTTAGGGTTTTGTTTTATTAAATACAATTTTGTCTGATATATTATGTAATATTAATAAAATATTACTCATAACATTTTCATTTGGGGGGGGGGGAGGTTGTAAAAATGCATATTTTTAATCAATTAAGTAAATGGATTTTATTGATGAAATTAAGTTGGCAAACTGTTACAAATAAAGATTAATAATTAATTTATAATTACAACACATGAATTTGTCTTTAATACAAAAAACACCTGAGTGGCATTAGGTAATGATCTGTTTTTAACATATTCAGAAAATCAAGTGATGTGTAAGCATTAAATTAAAATATTGAGTATAGCAATTTTATTTGACTAATCAGCAATCTTTTCTTTTCACCGAAAATTGATTCAGTAAACTAGCTCTCAAGCTAACTACTTTTATTACAGGATTAGTGGAAAAGATGATAATAGTAATAATAATATTAAATGTTACATATGTATGAAATAGTGTGAATTATGGTGTTAATATTATGACATATGTATATATGAATGACATATTTATTTTTGTATATAAGAATAATTGTAGAATTAGATATGATGTTTTAAAAATATATATATTTTTTTATAATTAAAATAATCTTATATGCATATATTTTTTCTTAAATCATTTTGAACCTGTGACCTTTTTAATTTCACCAAGCTTCTCTAAGTCAGTATATTTATTCTGTTACTGTGATAAGATCATTTCATTAAATGTATGATCAGTTAAAGCATATGTGTAACTTTTAAAAGAATGCTTTACTTTAGAAACATAATATTCCATTATTAGTACTCAACTCTTTTTTTTTTCAAAACTAGTGAAAGGAGCTCTAGTAAAATAAAAATTATCACAAGCAAGTACTTGAATCTTAAATTTGTCAGTTGTTGTGTGCAGTCATTATTTATAAATTGTTTTCAGAGAAAAAAGCAATTGTGTGGCTGATATTAATGTTGGCTCATGCTGGTGAAAGGCAAGACAGAACTGGCTGTCCATGCTGTTTGCATGAGAACTATTCACAAAGCCTGCGAATGCTTTAGACAGTAGCCATTAATCACAGTTCTCACACTTATAAGAATGAAGGAAGGGTCATTGAAGCTTAAAATTTTTACCTTTCATTGGCCATTAGTCTCACCTCTTACTTCGTTTAGACATCTGGATCAAACAGACCTATCATAGACTCATTCTCATTTGACACACCTATTCGAGGCTGCTCTATTTTAATAAAAATAGTAATGCTTCATTTATTATAAAAATATGTTAAATGTTTTCATTTATTTTGTAGCATGTTAAATTTTTTTTTTTTTAATTGTAGTTGTGATAACTAAAACGAGTTTCTCTTAACACTTCAGTTTATTGTTAAACTTAATGTTTTGATTATTCTCGTCTTTGTGATCATGTGTTATTTCATTTTATGGGAAAATAGAATATTTTGAAAATAGGTGTCTGAAAGTAGAAAACATTTGTGAGGAGTCTTTGACAATTTCTGAATTCACTACTTTCGAGCCACTCAATGAATGAATGTCATTGTAGAAGAGACAAGAATTGGATTTTTTTAATTCGAAACTTAATTTATTTATCTTTATCTGGGGGGGGGGGGCTTACAATTATAGCACATGAAGTGCATCTTTTTAAAAAAATCGTTTTTGTAGATTGTTTTGATTTTTTTTTTCAAATTAATTTTTATTTGAACAACTATTTTATAAGCTACAGGAAAACAAATCTAATATTAAAATCTATAAAAAATATATAATGTAAAATAATGTGAATTACATATGCATTATTTTTATTCAAATTATAGCAAATGTTTTATAACATATGTTTTATAATTTAAATATATAAATTCTTGAAAAGATTATCTTAGAATTCAAACTAATTCTTTTACTTTTGGATAAGCTTTTTAATCTGATAGAATATATTAATAACGACTTTCTTTAGATACTCGTGAAATTGCTAATATCCTTGATGAAATGCACTTATTTTGATAACTTTTGTTTTCTTTTGTGGGGGGGGGGGTTCTTTTTATTATTTCGTGCGTTATTTCTATTTGAATTGTAAATAGCGTATAATATATAAAAAAAGTGATGGTTTATTTATGATTAATTTTATTTATTTAATATTCTTTTTTTATTAAAATGTTTTTAATCTTTATGCTAAACAATTTTTTAAAGCAAAAAATAAATAAAATATTTAATCTATTTTGTGTGTGAAGCTATACTACAGAGACAATTGTTGTAATTTCTATAATTATAGATCGTTAAAACTCTTTAGAGACGTAGCTACTAAACGTGTTTGACTTTAGTAAAAAAATCTACAATTATTGTTATACTTTATTTTTTAAATTACATCGCTTTCCTCTTCAGTATTCATGAATGTTATTAAAATATTTCGTGATAAACAATTATTAATTGTATACTATATTTATATAAATTCATAAATATATTCCTAATTCAGGCTTATTTTAATTACAGTCTAAATATTATATATGTATTTTCCACTATTGACATTTAAATATATATTTAAATACAAGGGTATTATCTATACCGAATTTCATGTAATTAAAAGAGATTTGCACTCAGACTTTCAAACTACCTATAGCTATCCACTCTATCTTATACAACCGATACACCTCACCACATATATGTAAAAAAGATAAATGATGTTTAATATACATATTTCATGCTCAACCAGCACTCATCAGTTGGTCCACGTTATCACCTCTCACACACATATATAATCAGCGCTTAGTTTATATTAACGTAGCAAATCTTCAAACTTTAATGGACAGACTTTATACTTATTCACCCTTCAATTTCTTCAGCTATCCACATCATTGAAAATTTGATGATGGAATGCTAAAAACCCTTATTGATGCCAATATTATTGTCATACACATGTTGACTTTGTCATTCTGTCCTGAATATTGGAGATCATTTATCTTTTTCACATATATGTGGTCATGTGTATCAATAGTATAAGATGGAGTAGATAGCTGTAGGGAGCTTGAAAGTCTGTGTTCAAATTTCTTCTAGTTAAATTAAATTCATTATAGACAATATATTTATATTTAAATATTACATATTAGCCTGTATTCTTTCCTCTCTCTTCTGGGTATTTAAATTGATATATTAAGGTTTTATATATTAGGGGTCAGAATGACTTAAAGTCAACATGGGTATATGACAATAATATTGGCATCAACAAGAGCTTTGTGCAGTCCATCATCAGATTTTCAATAATATGGATGGCTGAAGAATTGGAGAGTGACTATTAAAGTATGAAGATTTGCTATCTTAATATAAACTGAGTACTAATTATATATATGTGTGTGGGAGATGATCTGGATCAAGTGATGAGTGCTGGTTTAGCATAAAATATATCTATTAGGGATCAATAGCTGTAGACGCTTGAAAGTCTTTAAGTTCAAAATCATTCTATATATATATATATACGCACACAACAATAAAAATAATAAATATAATTGTAATTTACTATTATATGCAGTATTTCAATTAAGACTGTATATAATAGTTAATTACCATTATATTTATTATTTTTGTTATTAGAATATATATCCTATTTTTAATTAATGGACATTTTATATATATATATATATAATATAATCTTGACTCTATTCCTTCAAGTCCATATTTTTTCTATATATGAGATTAGTGATATTGTGATTGATTAATAATGAACTTTTATGTATTTTATAAGCTGTGTGAGTTGATATGCTGTCTACTGACTGAGTTCTTCAGTCTTGTAAGATATTTTTGTATATGTGCATGTTTGTCAGTTGGTAGCTTAGTCTAAAAAGCCAGTAGTACCTCAGATATAAGTGTTTCATTTCCCTGATAATCTATGTATAGTTAAAGTAAGACTCTAACCTTTGTTATTTGTAAATATATGCAATTATCTAAGCTATTTTGTTTTACAGTGAAAAATTTGATATTCAAAAAAGATTGACCATATTGGAATAATCATGAGATTCAAAATTTACAGTTACATTTTTAATAAGCTCAATATAAGTTGTTGTTTTTTTTCATTATATACTTGATATTTGTTTGTAAATTATGAAAAACTAGTTTTGTTAGTTGTGTTTGAGTGCTGGGTTAGTATTGTAATTGGTGATTTGATAATTGGGGCTAGAAGGCTTTTTTGATGAGTAGCTGTTTTGATATATCATGAAATCTATAGGTTACATATCATCAGTTGTGAGGGAGAATATTCTTTTATATTTGTAGGTGTGCATTGCAAAATGCATGTCACTATTTGATCAAACTACAGACACCTGCCTGGTGCCTGTAAAGCAATTAATGGCTAAATCCCTCATCTGGTTGCAATAGCAGCATTGAGATTTTATGCTTCTTATGTAGATGTGAAGAGGGGCCTTTTGATCATTGCTATTGGTGAGGATATTGATGGGGCTAGTGTTCTTATTTAGTTTTAATTTTAAATCTAAAATTGCTATTGTATATGAGAATTACAGTGTACTGAAGATAGATTGGCTGGAGTAAACTAATTTTCCAAATGATTCCATTAATTTTTGAATGTCTTGTGTAGTGCCACCTAAATAAGTGTGTTTAATAATTCCAGTTATATGGCTTTGGTGTTCATCAATAGCAATCAATGCAAAACTGCCTAAGGTATTTTTCTTACATCAGTTTTTTGGCCCGAATCATAAAATTTGATAGCCAGGTATTTGGATTAGGTTTATTACTTAGGTGGATCATGGAGTCCTATAATGGGAGCTAAGTGCTTTGCATAGCAATGCCATTAAAACAAGGGACAATAGTTATTAGTAGCAGATAGAATAATGAAATGGTCAGAAAAAAATTGGAAGAACATAGCATAAAGTCCCATTGGAAATGGTGCTGTTGAATTTCTCAGTGATGTTATTTAGAATTTTAGTTGTTCCATGTAATGGAGAGGTTTTCTTCTTGTTTTGATAAGTAGATTTTTTAAATCATTAAGAGTGGATTTTTTTAGTCTTGAATTACAATTTACAGTTAGATTTCTGGGTAGTATTTGTGATATTTGTATAGGGGTTTCTTTTTAAATTTATATGATATAGCTGGGTTAGGGATCAGTCTGTTGTGAGTCATTGGTAGCCATATTTAATTGATTTTTAATAATTGTTAAAATCAGTTATTAATGTGTTTTGTAGAAATATACAATAGAAAATAAAAATTAAATAAAATGAAATATAGATTTTTTTCTTTTTCTTTTGAGAGATATAAAAATTACTTCTAACAATATGTCTTGATTGAAGTTTTGAGGTTTAAAGCTGGAACACTTTTTGTTGTCATTCAATCCAAGGTTTGCTGTAGGAAGACTATTACCCTTATTTTCATTTAAGTCAATTTTTGCTTTTATTTCAAAAAATTTATTATAATTACCAAATTGATACATAATTTAATTCTTTTTATAATAATTCTATTTTCCTTTATTAAATGTTTTATTTATTAATTAAATTAATAACAAAATTTTCTTTACATACCATAATTTTATTTGTATTTTTTATATTTAAAATTATTCTTATTAAACATTAAATTACTAAATTTTCCATTGTGTTTTTTTCTAATACTCTTTTTTGTAAATTCAACACTTTATTAATAAATAAATATTTTAATTCATATTCTTCATCAATTGTCATTATTTTTTTCAAATTATTATATAACAATCGACCTTTAATCAATATTTCAATTTTTTTATATAAGACCAATCCATAAATTTTTTAACAATTTTTTGTTCTAATCTAAAAACATATTTAATGCCAAGAAATTTAACAATATTTTTAAAACAAATAAATTTGGGCATCACATTATTTTATAAATACATTTTCAAATATTTAATATACAATGAAATTTTAACCATTTTCAATTTTAATTTCATCCATTTATTAATTATTTCAATACACTTTTTTAAATTTAATTTGTCCAAAAATTGTTGTTTCAAATTTGGTTTAAATAAACCAATATTATGGTCATAATTATTTTTTTTCTTTCAAGTCTGTAATAATAGCATTATTCTAAATATAATATTAAAATAGCTTAAAACCATTTGCATTAATCCACAAACTCAATATTATAAAAAATGTGGCTGCAGAAAAAAGTTTGCTATTAACTGAAAGGAACTCCTTTGATTCCTCTTGGAGGCCTTAAAGAAACTGAGCAGCGCAAATTCCTAATGTCCACTCTATACATTCATGTCATTGCAGCTGTTACTGGCTTTTTACTTCTGAGTTTAAGATCAAGAAACAACATGGTCTTTCTTCTCAGTTGCCTGATAAGGCAGAATGAATATTTGTGTAAATTATAAATATTTTCCCAATATATACAATTATAACAGACAAAAATAAATCATGGCACTTATTCCCAAGAGGCTGTAAAGTCATCAACCAAGCAGTTGGTGGCCAAAGGCAGAGGATGGTAAGAATCCCCTGATTGTGGATCCAGGTTGGCATTTGATGACAACTTTTTATTTAGGTACTTACAACTGCAGATCACTTTCAAGTAGAGAAAAATTGCAAGAATTAGAAGAACTGTCTTATATTAAATGGGACATTATTGGACTTTGTGAAATTAGAAGAAAAGGCAAAGAGACAATTGATTTAAAAAGTGGACGTGTACTGTACTATAAAGGTACAAATATTGAAAATACAAGTGGAGCAGGATGGCATTAAAAATAAAAAGTGGAATTGGTATATCAGACAAAGTGGCAAGATTAGTTATTTAATTTAATTGCAGATATCAATTGCAGATAATTCAGGTTTATGCCCAAACAAGTTCTCATAGTGATAAAATAGTAAAAGATTTTTATATGGATGTACAAAAGCCTTTTGATCAGAGTAAACAACTTTTAAAATTGTTATGGGAGACTTTAATGCTAAAATTGGTTCACAAATGAAAGATGAAAGTGTTGTAGGTAATTTTGGTTATGGTAATAGAAATGAGAGAGGACATAGACATATGGAGTTAGCAGAAAAAGAAAAACTTTATTTATGAATTCTTTTTTTGAGAAAAATGTTAAAAAGAAATGGACATGGAAGCATCCAAATAAAGGTACAGCAGAATTGGATTATATTTTGACTAGTAGAAAATACATGCACCTGGGTCTTGTTTTACACGATAGATAGGTTCCTCAGAAAACATGCGCAATCGAAGTCGTGCAAAAATATACGTAACTTACCTTGAAAAAGGGGGGATACGGACTGTGATTTTTCAAAAATCTCATAAAAGCAAAGCACCAACATAAAATTACTTTAAAATTTGCACAAAAAAAAAAAAAATAAGGAAATAAAATATGACTAATAAAAAATTTCAAATTTGAAAAAAATTGATTCAAGACAAACTTTTTTTTAACTATAATATTTAATTTTATTCAAAATAATATATTTTTATGCATAACTTACAGTAATTTACATTTTTTTATACATGTTTTAATTATTATCACTATTTGCCGATAAACAGGTTTGTTTGCAAACTGGTAAAAAATCAGATTCTTCACAAGAGGAAACTAGTGCCAACTTCACTCTCATGTTGTGTTAATGGTTTTCTGGTGACAACGTAATTAGTAATTAATCTTTGTAATTTTTAAATTGTTAATTACAATTAAAAATCAGATTTTAATTTTTAATTGTCAAATTTAATTGTGCCCACTGCTATTACTCACCTTTTAAAAATAAACTTGCGGACACTAAATGATTAATAATTGATTACGTTCTTTTTCAAAAAGCAAAAACAGAATGTGATTTAAAATGCAAAATTAACATGCACAATGTTTGAACAAATTTACATTATAATCTTGTAACATTTAATGTGTGTATACATAAAATGTGGAAATCATGATTTTAATTTCATTATTGCATAAAATCTTACTATTATAAAGCACTGAAAATATTGAAATTACTAAGATGAAAGTTAAATTCCAATAATGTGCTATTACTTTTAATATGATGTAAGTGCTGCGAAATTTATTATTTAAAGTAATAGAGCATTATCGGAGTTCGACTTCCGAAGAAACATGAATCGCATAACTTCAAAATCGCATTAAATAAATCCGTGTAAAAAGAGATCCAGGTGTATTTCAAGATTGTAATGTTCTTAATAAATTTAAGATAGAAAATGATCATCAATTAATAAGATGTAAGATACGTGTTAATGCAAAACAAGAGAGACAAAAATTATTAAGAAAAGCAGTGTTTACAGTTGATATTCCTAATCTTCAAAAACATTCTAATAAATTTGAATTAGAACTTACAAATCAGTATCAAGTATTAGTAGATTTTGAACATGATTCAGATTTGAATGAAATTAATATTAAAATAACTGATACACTTTTAAAAACTACAACAAGGATAGTTAGTAGAAAAAAGCAGCAATTGACCAATAAAATGTCTACTGAGGCTAGAGAATTTATGAAGAAAAAAAGGAATATAAAGATATACAAAAATGATGCATTAAAAAGAATTTAATGTCTTGAATTTTGTAAAATGGTGTGGAAATGAATTGAAAATAATATAAGAAAGTATAACTGTGAACTAGCAAGGAAATCTGTAGAAGAGAATAATAGTCTTAAGAGTGTAATGCAACATTTTGGTATTGGTAGGAAATTTATATCTGCAATAAGAAAAAAGATGGAATTATTACTAAAAAGAGTGATGGCATCATGAAATAGGTAGAAGACTTCTATCAAGAATTATATAGTAATAAAGAAGAAGTACCTCTTATATCTGATATATATTCCGAATTGTCCAGAATTTTAAATGAAGAAGTGAGCCATGCAATTAAATTTATGAAGAAAGAAAAGGCTCCAGGTAATGATGGAATTATAATTGATATATTAATAAGCATTTATTTTATATAGTGTCTGTATACAATTGTAGTAAATTCAAATATCAGCCTTTCAAGCTAATTGTGCAAACGCTTTGCGAGTGTTAATAATAAATGAATACTTTCTCACCAATACAAGATATAGTATTTATGCAGGAATAAAAGGAATCCTCTTATTTATACAACTCAAATATTTATATATGAGCAAATCTAAAGTACTGGCAAAGAAAGCGTGACGATAGAACAGTCACTTTAAATTACTCTATACGATGTCTGAATGACATCAATGAAATTGCCTAGAATTTACTAAACGTCATTCCATCTGAAACTTAATCATATATAAATAAGCATTTATTTAATATAGCATCTGTATACAATTGTATTAAATTCAAATATCAGCATTTCAAGCTAATTGTGCAAACGCTTTGCAAGTGTTAATAATAAATGAATACTTTCTCACCAATACAAGATATAGTATTTATGCAGGAATAAAAGGAATCCTCTTATTCCTACAACTCAAATATGTATATATGAGCAAATCTAAAGTACTGGCAAAGAAAGTGTGATGATAGAACAGTCGCTTTAAATTACTCTATACAATGTCTGAATGAATGATGTCGATGAAATTGTCTAGAATTTACTGTTCTATCGTCACACTTTCTTTGCCAGTACTTTAGATTTGCTCACATATAAATATTTGAGTTGTAGGAATAAGAGGATTCCTTTTATTCCTGCATAAATACTATATCTTGTAGTCGTGAGAAAGTATTCATTTATTATTAACACTCGCAAAGCGTTTGCACAATTAGCTTGAAAGGCTGATATTTGAATTTAATTGATATATTAAAAGAAGCAGGTGAAGACATAGAAATTTTTTTAACAAAGTTATATACCAAGTATCTAAATGATAAAAAATGCATCAGATAATTGGAAGAATTTAGTATTAAATATTAATATTTTAAAAAGGTGATAAAGAAGATATTAGAAATTATAGACCTATCAGCATTTTATCAGTTTTATACAAACTTTTTACCAAGATTATTATAACTGGTCTACAGAGAACATTGAATTTCCATAAACCAAAAGAACAAGCTGTTTTTAAAAGTGGTTTTAGTACAGTAGATCATATACAGGTATTGAGAGTTATAGAAAGGAGAAATAAATATGAATTGCCAATATGCTTTGGATTTGTAGATTATAAAAAGGCATTTGATTCTAAAAACATTTCTTCAATGATTAAAGCATTGGATTATCAATGTATAGATCCAGGATATTGTCATATTTTAAAAAATATTTATAAAAATGCAACATCAACAATTATATTACATTATGATAGTAGGAAATTCAATATTGATTAGGGTGTAAGACTGGGTGACTACATATCTCCAAAACTTTTTACAGCAGTGCTGCAAGAAGTATTTTCTGGATTAAAATGGAAAGCTAAATAAATAAAAGTAAATCGAGATTATTTAAGTCATTTAGATTTTGCAGACGATATAGTTGTTTTTGCAAATAATGCTTTAGAACTGCACGAAATGTTGCAGGAGTTATCAGATGAAAGTAGGAAAATAGGACTAAAAATAAATGTTAAAAAGATTAAAGTAATGTTTAATGGGTTTTCTCAAAATATGAAAATAAAGATTGATTATGATGAGTTAGAAGAAATTAACAATTACAAATACCTTGGCCAGATTATTAATGCAGATGGAAACATAATGGATGAAATTAATCATAGAATTGAACTTATTTGGAGTGCTTTTGATAGAAATAACTTGATACTAAAAGGAAATATGTCTATGTGTTTAAAAGAGAGGTTTTTAATAAATGTGTTTTACCAATTTTTAATTATGGATCTGAGACTTTGACACTTAATAGAAGAGCAATACTGAGACTTCAGACCACTCAAAGAAGTATGGAGAGATGCATGTTGGGAGTAACAAGATGTGATCGAAAACACAGTATACGGGTAAGAGAACAAACAGGTGTTACTGACCTCATTGAAAAAATTAAAAGACTGAAGTGGAATTGGGTTGGACATATTGCTAGAAGAGGTGATAATAGATGTACAATTGAAATCTAAAACTGGATTTCAAGAGATTGAAAAGACCCAGAAAGAGACCACATGTAAGATGTATGAATGAAACAAGAAAGTGTGCAGGGGTAATGTAGAGAAGAGAAGCTAAAGATCAGAGAAGATGGATTGAATCTTGGAGAGACCTTCATCTTGCAGTGGATTGATAATGTTTGATGATGATGATGAATAAATGTAAATTATAAAAAACATCCAAGTGAATAAATGTAATATTAATTGTTGTTAAAATATAAGCATTTTTCTTTTCCAAAAATAGTTCATTCATTTCAATTTGATAAAATTTATCACCACTTCTTTTTTAAATGCTTATGTTTGTTACATGAACTATTTTAACTAATCTCAAATTCTATTTAAAATGTTTTAACTAACTTGTTCATATACAACATAAAAAAATATTGTTCATTTTATAAAAGTTGATAATTTAAAAAATAATATATTACATATAAAATATATATTCTTATTCTTCTCTTTTACTTTCTTTGTATATCTTCATATATATATATCTTATAATAACTTCTTTCATAAACACTTCAATGCAAAAAAAATTTCTTAAAAAACTTCTTTATTTTCCTTACAGTTTTGACTGTCCAGTATTTTTCATTAGACTGCAGAGAAGATTTGAAAAGCTCTGATGAAGACTGCTGGACAGTTGAAACTGTAAGGAAACTAAAGAAGTTTTTAAGAAAATTTGTTTGCATTGAAGTGTATATGAGAGAAGTTATTATAAGCAATACATATGAAATAGAAGTAAATCTTTAAAACATTAAAGAAATGTATATTTTTAAGACTGAACTTTTTTTGAGCAATTATTATGGAATTCTTTAATGATAGAAATAAAAAAGACAAGACTTGAAAAGTCCATTACATCTTAAATATAGTGATGTCATTATCATCATCATTTTCAACATTATTAATCAATATAGGATGGTATGTCTCTCCAAGCTTATTATAGTTTCTCTGCTTCCTAGCTTCTCTTTTCCACAATGCATCAGCAATTATTGTATTAATCTAAATATCTAAATACAAAGGCAATCTAAAAATTAAGAGTATTGGTAAAATAGATTGACAGATAATATTAGTAATATATCAATATTGAAAGATGAGTGATAAACAAATTATTATCAAAAAAGATTAAAAATGAAAAACAAATTAAGAGGATGATGTTTTTATAAATAAAACTAATTTGATAAATATTTCACAAGAGATCTTATTGAATGAAATATAAAAAAGCTGATTTAAAAAATCATACATTAAAGTACTAATATATATAAAAAAGATGCACTCTTTTAAAACTTCATTGGGCTATTAATAATATATTCATATGACAATGTTTCAATTATTTAATGCAATCTTTATTAAGGCATAAATTTCAAAAATAATTTGTCTGTATATAAAAAATATTTAATAATAAATACTTTTATTTTTTGTCAAATACTAAAAACTTTAATATATATAAAAATATGTTATAGTGGATGCTTTTATTTACTGTGCATTAAAAACTGTCAAAATAATAATTGTTTTCTCAACCACAATTGGATTTTTTATATTTAACTTGAAATATAAGTGTGTTGTGTCCGGAAATTAATTTATTCAATCACTTGTGGTAAAAAGTAGTGATTGAATTAATTAATTTCTAAACATCACACATCTAAATTTTAAGTTAAATATAAAAATCTCAGTTGTAGTTTAAAAAAAAGTTTTTTTCACTTTTTTAGTGTACAGTATTTTAGTATATATTATTTTAAAATTTTTAATATTCACATAGAAAATAAAAATATCAATTATAAAATATTTAATTTTAAATATTTACATATTTTATGTTTCCACATAAAATGAAGAATAAAAATTTTGTTGCAGTTGTCCATTTTAAAGAAAATTTGAAGTGCATTAAAAATCAATTTCAAAGTTGTTTTCTTTGTGAAAAAAAACTTTTTTTTTCTTTTTTTTTTTTAAAAAAAAAAAGAAATTACAATCAAAATAAAATAAAATTTCATTTCTTTTCAAAGAATAATTTTTACAATGACTTGAAAGTAATATTTGTTTTATAATAAATTTCTTTTAATAGTTAGTTAATACTTTTACTGTAACCTTTTTTAAAAATAAAAACATTAAAAAAATTATCACCCTTTTGTGTGCATCACTGAAAATTACTAAACTGATATCAACATTTGAAATTCATTCCATCATCCTTTTATTGTAAACAAATCACAGGATCAAGTTGAAATATTTCATCATCATCATAATGTGTTGGCATCAATTTCTAATGTATGTACAAAATTTTATGAAAATCTATTTGATAGAAGTCTGTTAAATCTCAATTACAAAATTTATCCTAAATAAACAAACAGAGTTTCTAAGTTAAATAAAATCATTAAAAAAATAAGCAAACCAAAATGCAAATATATATACATAATACAAAACACATAAATAAATATATAAAAACAATACTTTTTAAAACATTACTTTTTAAATTTTTAAGTAGTGAAATCTCTTATCATTATTAAATAAACCTACTCCATGAACAAAAACTCCAATTTTATAAAAAAATGTTTTTATGGAACAATATATCTCATCTTTAAATGTTTTTAATTAATATATATTCTTACATTAAAGTGTATCATAAAATTCTTAATTTATTTGAAAAGAAATACAGATATTTTAAAAAGCATGATTTTAAAGAATGGAAAAAAATTGATTTCAAAATAGTACAAAGAATTTTTCATTATCTCATGATGGTAAATAAGAAAACATTAATTGCTGAATGGTGTGGATTTTATCAGTTATTTTAATACCATTGTTTTATGATCTAGCTAAGAATATCTATATAGCAATATACTGAACATTTTTGAATAACCTGGAAGTATATATATAGAAATGAGGAGATAATATCCATTAAATAGAGAAACACTTTATATTTTGATGTAAAAAACTATCAATTACTATTACTTAACAATTCCTGGGGCAAAACAAGCCCCAACAAAAGAGCTATTATGAGAAAAACTTGCTTTGTCTCAGGAATTGGTAATGAGTAGTAATTGATAGCTTCTTAGTGATATCAAAGGTTGATGTGTTTCTCTATTTAATAGATATTATCATCTCATTTCTATATAATAAAATCCATATAAATATTTAATTCAACATATATATATATATGTGTGTGTGATTATATATGTATGTGTGTGTGTCGTTGCACGCGTGGGCATGTATGTAATAAATGATCACACAAATCACCATGTATCCAAAAGTTTTTCAGATTTTCAGTTTTAAACAATACATGTATAATTTGAAATTGAGTCTGTGAGTTACATCCCACATTTTAATTGAAGTGATTAATCCATTATTAGAGATTTATAACTCTACAAATTCATTTAAAATATATAGTAAACTTTTTGATAAATGAAACATATTTTCTTATACTAATATTTAATTTATATATATATAATTATGAATGTTATTTACACATTTTAATTAAAAATATTATGTGGATATACATATATTAACATACAATATATATGTGCATGCGACAGTTTTTATGTAGTTTTTGAATTTCTAAGTATTAGATTACTGAATATCTGAGGGATCACTAATTATAAAACAACATATTTTTTCAGTAATTTTTTTGGATAGATAATGATTTATATGATGTAAATATAAATTATTGAAATATATATTTTAAAAGAATTTTTAAAAAATCATTTATTATATATTTTCTCTCTTTGTGTTGTTAATTTTTATATATTATAACCTAACATAAGGATGAAATCGAATGCAAATGAAATCAATTGAGATAATAAAATGCCCGAAAGCAATAACAAATAACTATATACAATGGGCTAAGACTTCTTTTGATGAATGCAATTGATTAAAGTGATCATTTAAATTTTAAAAAATGAATGAATAATTTATTTCTTAGATGCTTTCTTAACATCTGCAGATCATTAAAACAAAGTGATTATTATATTCAATTTTGTTTTTTATGTACTGTTAATAACCAATATATAAGATAACTGTATAATAGATTATATAATGTCAAGATTTCTAAAATATATGTTAATGCTAATATAAATATTACTTAACAATAAACACATTTATTTTGGCAATAAAGACAATTAAATAAATAACAATTTTGGAAATCTACAATACTTCAAAACAAACTATTCAGCACTGCTGTACAATTTACTGCAAAGAAGAAATAATTTTTAAAATTTACAGATAATAATAAAAATAAATTTACAGGTTAAATAATAATTGAATATTATTAATTTTTCTGACTAATGAAAATTTTTCTTAATACTAGTTTTATCACAAGAAGTTTTACACATTTGCATAACAGTTATATTATTATATTGTCCCAACAATAAGTATATCCAAATACGAAGCATGTCTTACCAATCCAGCAATGAAATAAATGCTATAAGTGATGTATATTACTTATTGAAGCCCAAATAGACAATTTTAATTTCTACATAAATATTTGTTAGTTTTACAGCCTGCAATCAAAACCATCCATAACCAACATTCAGAGTATTCAAGAGTGAAACAGAAGGAAAGATAATGTTTCTCAGAACAAACAACAACATCAATTGCCAAGAAATAAAGTCATGGGTTTACACCACACATGGATTTATATAAGATATACATAAAATAATACATCCAAAAGGTAAAGATAATTAAGTCAATGAACCTAAATAATGACATGAACTCAAAAGGGAGCACTTACATTTTGAGGGTAAAAATTATGATGGGACTTTATCTCTGAACATAAGAAAAATTAGAATAACCATCAAAATATATTAGGAACAATAATAGCTTCCTTAAATAAAGCATTTATGCTTAAATATGAGACATATATAACTCATGGAATATGCTATAATAAAAAAGAGATGCAGCTATGATATCTTTATAAAATATAATAATGAAATAAATATCCACAAGAGAGATCTAACAATAAATCAAGAGAGACTAATGCTATAACCTTCTAAACAAATATAATAATTAACTAATGTGTAAAATTGACAATAAATAAAATACATGATGAATTACAATAACATAAAATTAAATAATAAAACTATACCCAGTTTACCAAAATACATAATTAAAATTCGTTCATCCTAGAGTTTCTATCATTCAATATGATACTATCTCTGCAATTGCATTCTACAAACACAAAAAATTACCCTTTTGTTGAAAAGCATAGCAAATTTAAAATTATATGTGCAGCCTTCAAAACATTTCCTATATGTAGTAGATTTTCTGAAGAACATAAGCACAAAATACAATTAATGGTCATTTAGTTTTTCATGAAGAATATTTCTATAATAGATGGACCATTAATCTCTTGTATAATGTAATAATAACTTTTCATTTATTTCAGGGAAAATATAACTTAAATAGAATATACAGGAGCATATATTATTTTGATAGAATGCAGGTTTCAGTATAGGGCAGATGTTTTTTTAATTAATTATTATAATAGGGATAATGCACAAAGACATATAATAGAGCAGATTTGTAATAAAATTAATTGCATAATAAATTTGGATAATAATTCACTAAGGAGCATTTATATTTTTTTTATATCATATATAACTAGTCCAGTTATTTAGTACAGATCATAGTTAAATGAAAATATTAGTAATAAATTTGGAATACATCTTCCATTGCTATTGTAGAATATTAATTTTACACTAAATGGTCATGTAATAATTTTCAGATAAAAAAGTAAATCAATAATTTTATTTCCACAGACATTTTATTTCCACAGACTTAGGAAATATTTTCCTATCTCTAGTGTGAAATAAATATAAGACAAAAGTTTCACAAGAGAATGTTTTTATTCTGCTGCTAAAATAACAATAAATAATTAAAATGTCATTTCAAAATTCAAATGAATAATTTATTAAATTCTATTTGTCAATTAATAATTTCTTATATTCAGAATTCAAATAGTTTATTCATTGAAAAATGAACCATTCTATAAAAAAAACCCATTATATAAAGATATGATAATATTAAAATAAATATATTTTATATATATGTTGTTGAAGAATAAACATTTTAAAGTCTTTTAACAAACTTCTTTTTTTTTTTACTGTTACACAATGCTTTATTTATCATCCTCTTTTACAGTTTACAGATTATGTATATAATCATAAAATTTACTAAACCAGTTTATATGATTGAGATGAAGTTATGCTGCTAATAACCAATATGAAACATAGGTTTATTCTATAAATTTGCAATATGCTAAATTATATTAGATTTTTATTTTGTTGTGTCCAATTACATAACATTTGGGTGCTACTGCAAATGTGTATATGGCTATTACACATTTTTGTCAGACATCAAAACATACATAATATAATTGATTTACTTATACATTAGATTTCTAGTCTGTATTATAAATATGAAAACAGTATAAATATAGTGCATGTGCTTTATTTGACACTGCAAATATTATAAATCTACTTTATGTTGTGTACTACTGTATGTGTGAAGTTACTTTACATTGTTAATAGACATCATAACATATATTATATAATTATTTCATTTATATATTATATTTCTAGTCTGTATTATAAATATTAGAGCAATATAATTATAATTCAAGTGTCTCTTATTGCTATAAACAAAATAAAACTATGTCATGTTATGAGTTATTGTGCACTTGCACAATGTTGCTAAACAATATAACAAGTATAATTGATTCACTTATACATATTACTTTTAGGTTTATGATAAATCTTAGAACAGTATAAATGTGATTCAAGTTCTATCTTTAGTCATAAGTATTAAGAGAAACTATACAATTATTCAACACTAAGTATGTTAAATAATTTCATAATATGCATATATCTAATTTAGACTAAAAGTCTTTCAAATAAATATTACATCACATGATTAATAAGTACATTCTTTTTATTTCTAGCATTGAGTCTACCATATTATTATTTCATAATAAATAAAATAACTTGAATACATTCATTGATTTTCCTATTCTTCAATATTTTATATTCCTTTTTGCTGGTAGTTTTCTATTATTTGTTTCTTCAGAATATCTAATTATATTTTATCTAGATGGATTTACTTTCTTATAATAATCATTTCTGATTTTTTTTATAAAAATCATTTAAATATTTTTAATTTTTACACAACTTTGGGTTTATTTCTTTATTAATTACAACTTTACATTAAACAATTTTATTTTAAACATAGCCCTTTATTGATTGTATATTATTAAATAATAATAGGAATTAAATTTGGTTATATTTACATTTTATGAATGTCCAGTTTTATTTTATATCACATATATATAATTGATATTCATATTATTGATGATTATATCCAAGGACAAGAATTTGTTTAATTTGCCCTGTAAATACAAAAGTATTTTATAACAGTTAACTAACTTTAATGTGCTATAATAATTTTCCTTTTCAATTAAAATATCAATTTATAACAATTTTAAATTCTGTCAAAGCAAGATTATTTGTGTTTTTTTTATTTACATAAATATTTATCTATATAACTCACTGAATTACAATACCCAAACAACACTAGACTAAAGAAAAAATATTTTTATAAGCAAGTGTCTGATCTATCCTAAAGAAAACATCATAATATTAAATTTTATTTGCACTCCTGATATAATGAACAAAAATATCATTTCAAGTTAACAAATTAAATGTAAACCATTTAAATACAAGCAATATCAACATATATATATCTTAACTTGACTAATTAGTTATATGAAATGACACTTTATAATATTGAGATCTTGCAAACCATTCTTAAAAAAATTAGATTCTTTACTATTATTATAAAGCACTGAAAACTTGAAATTATTCAAATGAAAGCCAATCTCTGACAATGCACCATTTCCCAAATGTTGTAAATCTCCACACACTCACCCACTGGTAAGATGGCAGGTGAGTGCATGGAAACCTGCAACATCCAAGAAACAGCACACCATCAGAGACCAACCTCCACCTAAACAAATTATTTTCTATTGAGAAATCAAATAGTATATATTGTAGATATAATTATTTGCTTCCAGTCTTTGCTTATTCTCCTATTATTTCTGGAATTTTGTTTGTGTAAACAATCACCAATAGAGCATAAAGTTTTTAATAGTCTTAATATTATTGCATAAAGAATGTTGAACTGATAATACAGTCTATTGCATATAAAGAAATAAGAATAAATAAAAGTTCTTACATAAGCATGATGAGTTATAGAAAATTTTCTCAAAATATCAATTTTACATAAAAATAACTTAGCAATTGTTGAGAAATAATTATTTAAACTTCCTGGCATGTTTAAAAGTGATGTAGATTTCAGACTTATTAGTAAACTTTAGCCTAGATCTTGGCACTTGGATAAAATTTACTTTAAACAAAATAAAGTTTATTAAAAGTAATTAAACTGAGAATTATTAAAAAATAAGTAATTCTGCCACCAGATAATTAAAGAAAATTAAAAGTGAAGAAATAAGCAAGCTCCATAGTGTGTGCAAGTCTTCATTTTTTATACCCAAATCATATGACTAATTTTGACGATTAAAAACTGATATTTAAATCACCTCCTACTTGATCCAATTCATTACAATTCAAAAATTAATTAGCCTTTAGGAAAACAAAGCTAAAAATAAACTCATTTACATAAAGTCGAATTTTGCATTATGATTTGTAGAGGTCTCTCTTGCTAAAATTAAGCACTCAAGGTGCTTATACTGAAGTTTTAGCCTTATATTAGTATAAATGTCTAGACTGTTTAATTAAAATATTATATTTTAAAACAATTATTTATATAATTTAAAAAAAAATTACAATAAAATAAAATATTGTTTTAAATAATAAATTACATTATTTCTTTTTACACAAAACATTAATTTACATTATTGTTTTTAATAATAGTACATACAATTTAATATGATGTTTTGCAGAATACTTTTAAAAGACTTTTAAATAAAGATATTGAAATTTAATTTTAATATTACAAACAAAAAAGTAAAAAATTGAAATTTACAACCAAGCACGCTCACACAGGTTCTCTATCATATTTTTTTTATTTAATAATTGATTGCATTAATTATATTAAACTAACTTTTTATCTTTTTCTAATTAGCTGTTTTAAAACTTACTTAACTGAATTAATCTTTATTATAATTAGCATTAATAAAGTAAACTCTTTATTAGCAAATGATTTAAATAAAATGCATTTTATGAAGCAAGTAATTAAAATATTAATACTCAGCATTTAAAATTTAAACTTAGTTTTTAAAGTTTAATTTTAACATTCACTTTTAACATATTAGAGTCTGTTTTAAAATAGTTTTACTTCTTAATAGCTCCTAACATTAATTAATTATACAGATATAAATATTCCTAATTTAAGCAATATAAACTCATTTACAATTTCAGATAGATTTAATGCAATACAGTAAAATATAAAAATGAATTTTAATACAACTGATATTTATAAAAGTTCTTAAAAATGATATAAATGATAAATTTAATATTGGAATATCAAGCCCTAATAAATTGGATTGCAGTAGAAATTAATTTATTGAAAAAAATGTTTATATATATATACTTAAAATAGTTAGATGACTGGAAATGTAGCTTTTTCAGTAAAGCTAAATTTCCAGTCATCTAACTATTTTAAGTATATATAAAAATTAATTATTATGTATATACATATGTGTGTAAATATATGCATGTATTAATATAAATGATTTATGATGCATACATACATATATTTATATGATGGATTGGAAGAAACATAATGTGGATAAAAAGGCACAGAAAGTTTCTGTGATGAATTGCCTATAGTGCCAAACTTACTCCAAACCACAACTTTGAAATGTTTCATTCTAGATAAATACAATAATGATAATTACTAAATCATTTATTAAACCACTGATAATCATTACTCTATCTCTAAAGTGGATCATATCAAATTTATGGGGAGAGTAAGTTTGTAACTTGTAAATCAAAATATAACAAGTTGCTATTGATAAATACTGCATGTGTGATAGATATATTTGTGAGAGATGGTAATTTGTGCTGACTGATGAATATTGTTCAAATCAAAATCTATTTTGGGGGTTCATTTACCTTTTAATAGATCTTCATTCATATGTTTTATAATGAATGTGGTGGTGTGAAGATTATTAAGAACATCTGTAATAGTAAGTTTGTGCACAAGACTCAGCAAGATTTAAATTATATAAAGTCTATAAGAGATTGTTTGAAATCTTAATTTTAATAAATAATATTTATTAGCGCAAAGTCAAAATATATAAGCTTAACACAGAGCATTATCAACATCATCAGTTTCAACTATTATCAATTTATTGCAGGATAAAAAACTCACTAAATTTAATCCAGTTTCTCCAGTATCTTGTCTCCCTTCTCTACACCACACTAGAACAATTCCTTATTTCATCTATCCATTTCACATGAGATCTTTTTCTATGTCTTTTACTATCTATTGAAATCCAGTTTAAGATTTTAACTGACTATCTACTATAACTTTTTTTAGCAATATGTTCAACCCAGCTCCACTTTAATTCTTTTAATAATGCCATTAAGACCTGTTTATTTTCTCATTCATCTCTTTCATTTTTGATTTTTTGTTGTTATTTATAACATGATCTATCCATATTTCATTGTAATCTGACATTTTGTATTGTTTTTTGTTAAAAGTCCAAGTCTTAGATCCATAAGTAAGAATTGGTAAAACACCTTTATTAAAAGCATTTCTTTTCAAATATATAGGCATATTTTTATATAATATTGTTACTTCTACAAAAGTATGTGGTCTACATTTAATTCTATGATTCCATTATGTTTTCATTTGCATTAATAATATGGCCAAGGTATTTGTAGATGCCATCTTATTCCAATTAATTATTATGAATCTTTATTTTTTTATTTTGAGAAAATCCAATGAACATTACTTTAGTATTTTTAGCATTTACCTTTAATCCAATTTTTATATTTTCATTTGATAACTTATGCAACATTTTTTGAAGTTCTGAAGCATTATTTGTAAAAAACAATTACATTATCTGCAAAAACTAAGTAACTTAAATAATTCTGATTTACATTTATCCTTAGCTTGCCATTTTAGTTAACAAAACCTTTTTGTAAAATTACTGTAAAAATTTTGAAAATATAGTCACCTGGCATATATTCTTTTCAACATTAGTCTTTTTTATATTATTGTGTAATTCTATCATCGCTGTGTCACATTTTGAAAAATATTCTTCAGAATATGGCAAATATTCTGGGTTTATATCTTGATGGTCCAATGCTTTAACCACTGAAGAAATGCTTATAGAATTAAATGCCTTTTCATGGTCAACAAATTCAAAGCATAATGGCAACTCATGTTCATTGGTCTTTCCATAATTTCTCTCAATACTTGGATGTGATCCATTGTGCTAAAACCACTTTTAAATTCAGCTTGTTCTTTTGAATGGTTAAAATCCAAAGCTCTCTGTAGAAGAGCTGTAATTATCTTAGTAAAATTTTTGCCTAGAACTGACAAAAGTCTAATAAGTCTGTAATTTTTAATAATTCTTTATCATCTTTTTAAAATATCAATAATAATACTGCAGTTTTTCAATCATCTGGCACATCGTCACTTAGACATTTGGTATACAACTTTGTCAACGATTTTATCTATATCTTCATCAGCTTTTTTTAATATATGATTATAATTCTATCATTATTTGGAGTTTTCCCCCTCCTTTCATACATTTTATTGTGTTTCTCACTTTTTCATTTAAAATGCTAACAATTCAAAAGATGTTGTAAATGTAGGAAATACTTTTTCTTGTTTTTTGCTGCTATATAATTTTTTGTAGAACTCTTACACATATTTCATAATGTCATTTCTCTTTTTAATAATAGTTCCACATATTCTTCTTATAGCAAAAGTAAGGTTGCTTCAATAACAAGATTTTGTTTTACATTTTTAATATTTTTATTCTATTCTATAGCTTGTTTTGCTAATTTACCATTATAATTTCTTATATCATTCATTATTAACTGTTTTTCATATCATTTTCCAAAATTCCAAATATTCAATACTTCTTAATGGGTAATTTTTTTATATTTTTATAATCCTATCTTATTTCAGAAGAAATTTTACTGGTCAATGACTACTATCTTTTACCAGTTATCTTTGTTACTATTCTTAATAATGTATTGATTATTTTGCTGTTGATTCATTCAAATATGAACAGTCTTCAAAATCTGTTACATTTTTAAAGATCTGCAAATTCTAATTTGAATTCATTAGAATGGTTCTGAAGGTTGGGACCATTGACTGTAAATACTGTTTTGTAATAATTTTTATCTCTCTTGTTTTGTATTAACATGTATCTTATTTCTCACTAATTGATAATTACTTTCTATGTTAAAATTATTAAGAACATTACAATCATGAAATATATATTTTCTGTTACTCAAAATACAATTTAAATCTAATTATCTTTATATGAATACTTTTATGTCAATTTCTGTTTAGCATTTTTTCAAAGAAAGAGTTCATAATATAAAGTTTATATTTTTATGCGAAATTCAAAATTCTGTATCCTCTCTCAGTTCTATTACTCTAATTAAATTTCATGCAACACTTTCATTTTTCAAATTTTAAAATCTTGTTTGTCTAAACAAAAGCCATTTGTATATTCATATAAAAATTATCTACATTTTTATCAAAATGAAAACTTATTGGATATAAACTGAATTATCTGCATTTGATATCTTACATTAAGTTGAATAACTAATATTGCCACTCTGTCTTGTATACCATCAATTCTCATAAATAGTTTTTTTAATTTTTTATTTATAATGAATCGTACTCTATTTGTGCTCTTATAGTATAGTACATAGTTACACTTTTCATATAAATTGTATTTTCATCTTTTCTTCTAACTTCAGAAAGTTCACCAAGATCCCATTTAATATGAGATAATTCTTTTTCCAATTCATACAATCTTATTTTATTCTAAAATGTTTCATAGTTGTATGAAACAATTAAAAAAAATATCAGAATTTTTTTTTTTGCTCATTCCTATAGTCTTTCAATTTGGAGAACAATATATATATATATTATAATATAAATTAGTATTTTCAGATGAGTAGCTTAAAAATATCTAGAATTTAGTTGGAGGTAATTGATAAAAAAATAAAATATAATAAAGCTTTTATTTATTTCCTAGAGATTTTCTATTAAACTTTCTCTTTTTTAAAAAAATTACGCCTCAGGAATTAATTTTATATCAAACTTTTTAATTTGTATTCATTTTAGTAGAAATATACAAGAAATTTATTTTTTCATTTTTATTGTTTTTTCCCCTTGTAATAAAATAGTTTTTTTCCTATTTATTTGAGAATGTATACAAGGGGGATACCCAAAAGTAACCTGAATTTTATAATAAAAAATTGTTTATTTATTTTTATGTGTTATAAATTTAATCCCTTTTAAATTACTATCCATTTGATGCAATACCTGGTCTAAACATGTTTTCATTTTTCAAATTATTCCAGAAACACTTGCAAAATGATGCATTTTAATGCCTGTGATGCTTTTTTCCAATACTTCTAAGTTTACAAAAGAAAAAAGAAAATTAACATATTTTTTTCCTTTGAGACATTTAAAAAACATTGCACAAAGTGAGATTGAGTGAATGCGCTGATAAATAATCTAGGTCATGGTGAATTTAATTAAAAAGTGTTTCCCATTCAAGACTTTGAGAGATGTCACTTTGTAAGATAAACTTGCACTCTCCTCTTTGCCACAAAATGGAACATGTAGTTTTACCATATTATGTACATGTTTCAGAATTTGCAAATAAAATTCATGATTATTATGAACTAAATCTGAGAGAAAAATGCTGTTTCCATAAAACAATAATAAATCAATGTTGTTTTTTTTGCCATGTTTTTTAGGGACATGGTGAATTAAAATTTTAATTAAACTACTCATAAATTTGTGTTTTTATGAGATATGTTTGTTTGTAATCTATTTCAAGCATTACAACTGTTTTCCTGGCAATTTTCTGTAAACAAAAACAGAATTTCACATTGTTTAAACTTTTCAGCCATTATTAAAAAATCAACAAATATGTGAAATAAACTTTACAAAAAAAAAAAAATGCTATGTGGAATCATGATTTTTCATAGTGATGTAATTTGACAGATTGATGCAGAAGGATACCTTCAAGACATGCAAATCAGAGAATGATTCTGGTTATTTTTGGGTTCCCCCTCATACACCATCAAAGCTGGAATTTAGGTATAATACAGTTAAGTGTAAACTACATTTAATCTATAGAAAATTTAATTAGTATAAATGATCAAAAGCTATGAAGTACCGACAAAGGTGCTTTTGTTTTTTAAATACTGAATGAAATGAATCTTCTTATATAATAACTATAACATATATTAAATTTAATTTGCATGGATAATGCATACTAATAACATCCTTTTTTTGGTGGTTTTTTTGTTAACTTCTAGTTATCAAGCAATAAAAGTAATTCAATTAACTTTTCATGGTATAACTGTAAATAAAATATGAATTCTTTACAAACGACCACTGAACTAAACTATGATTTGCTTTTTGTATCTTTTTGAAGAATGATGAATATTTTTTTAGTAATCAGATCAGACATACATGACCAAGTTAGACAAAAAATATTCTAGTTTTATTAGTATTAATATATTTTAATAAAATTTTATTAAGATTGCCAAACAAAAACTATTACCATTTAAACACTGTTTATTATAAATAAATTTTTGAATAATAAAATAAAATATATAATCTATGATAAGAAGTATACCATATAATTATACATAATTAGAGAATAAAATAAGAAAGAACAATTATAAAAGTTTTAATCAATTTTTCACAGACCAACTTGATATATAATGTTTATGTATCACTAGTATTTTTTTTTAACATTTATAAAAAGATATTGAACAAGAGCAATGTGAGAAAGAGAATCAGAAAAACAAAATTAAACTCAGAGGGATCAATCCTTTGATAAATTAATAAAAAAGTGATAAGATTATATACCATATTATTAGCTTTAAAGCAAATTCTTTTTTATCATTTTTCTCCAATTTTGTATCCCAAGTTATCCTTAGCCAAAATGGGTTTACCTTTACTTTTTTTTTTGTGCCATTCATTGAAGGTCGTGCAAGGTTTTCTAAACTTAAATCAAGTATTTGTGTAAAATATAATGGTAACCATAGTTTAAGTGCACACTGAAGTTTGATCTTTCTTTTGTGGTAGTGAATGTCATTTCCATATTAGAATCATATTTTTTATTTTTATACTCAGTCTGCCATACTTATTTGATCAATGCAGATTAACCTGGGACTTTTACCTTCTAGCTAATAATAACTAGTTACTTATTTACCAACAGCTATTATAAAATAATTATGCTAAACATGTTGGTGCCTTAAAAAGTTTCAGAGTTCACTTAGCTCAGACTCGAATCCCATGTTACAGGCATAGTAATCTGAGGTGCTAACCATGAAGCCATGAAGTCCTGTATTAATATTTAAGTCATGAGGCTTTGCTATAATATTTATCTGCTCTTTATATATTCCTAATTGCCTGTTAACATTATCATTTCCCTTGCATAATTTTTAAATAGGCGTCAATATTTTTTATTAATTTCATCTATTTTTTTTTTTTATCATTCTAAGCATGATTTTTTTTTTCATATTTTAAAATAATTGCATTAATTAGAATTGGTTTTAAAATAATAATTTAAAATTAATACATGCTTATGAAAAGTAATGTAAATGAAATAAGTAATATATAATGTGTATGTAAATTTATGTCAGCTTATTTTTATCTTTAAAATCACTTTAGCTTTAATAATGTTTTGCCCGTCTTTAATTAAATTATTATTGTACAAGCATATTGTTTATTGTTTAATAATTTTATTTACCCCAATATAAAACTATTTTTTCTATATAACTGGGGGGGGTGTCCTATTTTCCATGTATTGTTTAATAAATTAATCTTCTAAACCTATACTCCTCTTCAGCAGTTCTGAATGGGATTTATGGGGTGACAAACTACTAGTTGGTATGGCCATTTAAATTGTCAGAATTTGAAAGATCTAACTGCGTAAAAGCATAATGCATCACTGAAGCTTTCAAGATAACAATAGAAAAAAACATTAATTAATTATCTGTCTAAAATAAAATGACATTATTAATAATAGTACTAGTAACTTGATTACCAAATCCCAGCTATTTAAAATAAAGGTTTATAGGACCACCTTTTTATTGATGAAATTCGGTATAATGAAGATATATATAAATCATAGTGTTTGTTTCGAAATAATATTAATTGCTCCTTTACGTATGATTCTTTTGAAGGAAAAAGAAACCTCTCAGGTCTTTTAATAAGTACTGAATGATAAAAAGAAACTGGATTTATTAAATTTTAAATTGCTATTGGGGGTTTTTTTTTTTCAAACGGAGGAGAGAGGGGAGTTTGGGATAGTGGTGGGAGCTTCCTTTTTTGAGTGTTATCAACGTATATGTATTAAAATGTGAATGAAACATATGAACGAAGGTAAAAAAAAGACTTTTTTAAATGAAATATTACATTATGTTTAATTTATAATTACTGAAGAAAGTAATTTTAAAATACCTATTGATTGGAAATTATATGATGGAATTTAACGAAAACAGTACATAGTTTGGCTACCAATGAAGCGAAATGTTTTTTTTAAACAAATTTTAAAATAATTTATAAATTTTTTAAATTATCATTAAATACCTATATATACATTCTATATGTAGTTGGCCTTAATTTTCTAAAATTATTATATATCTACTAGCTATAGCCGGAATCGCTCGTGTTAATAAAATAATATAACGCAATATGTAGCAGTTTCCGCGGCTTCTATATTTACATACTACTTAAATGAAATAATAATACATGAATTATCAGCAGTAATATTGCAAAAAAAAAAAATTTTATGATCCAGTTATATTACTGAAATGATAAACTAATTATTATTAAACATACACTCTGATACATATATACCTAAGTATCGTGGAATTTGTTCCTGACATGCTATTTAGAAGTTATATTTAACTATGCATTTTTTCTTCCCAAAAATATTTTATTGATCAGAATAATGCGTATCTAATTTGTATAAGTGCATATAACTTTCATTTATATATGTTAAGTTTTAAAAGATTTAGTTCCTAACATTCTATTTGTAATATAAGTTTGTGTTTTCAATATATATATATCTTGGGCAGAATGATGAATTTCTAATTTAGATATTAAATATCATTTTAGCACCACCTGATGATGCCTCTATTCATGGCTAAATTAATGTAAATTTATATAAGATAGTTAATTTTTTTATGTATTTCCATGCTTGTGCATAGCTTGATTATTAAATATTCATTAACAAATATTATTATTGACAATGCCAATAATTGTAATTAATATGTATGTTCAAGTAAAAAGTCGATAATACTCTCTCTAAGCTGCTTGCAATATGATCTTGAATAAATGCACATAGTGTAATAACATACTTTAATTATTTTCCTCAAAAATTGCAAGATATTTGCATATATTCTACATATAAAAGATATTAAAAATATATTTTATGGATTCTTTAAAATATTATATTTGATAATTTTTAGTATTGTTTAAAGTATATAATTTATAAAACCCTTAACAAAATATTAATTTATTACACATTCTTCTATTATTTTTTAAAGTAAATAATTTATTCTATTTTATAATTTTTAATATTGTTTCAAGTAATTTATAAAATACTAAAGAAAAGACAACTTATTTTTAATTGTTGTAAGTTGAATTTTTTTCAAATATAAATAATGCAAGCTATTGCTTATGTTCATTTTTATTGATTTATTTCTTAAATCGAACTAAATACCATAAAGTAAAAATCTATAGCCTATGTATATTGTAATGAACAGTATGAATATTAATATCCAATACCAAAGGTCCTCTTTAGACCTACAGCCTAAAATATGATAGTTTGCTGATGAGTATTCTAAGTATAAATGCATACACAGTTATACCATCACCCATAGACATTTAGGGTTGACTCTAAAACATGGAGAGCAGATATTCTTTGGAAACAGCAGTTGGCAGAGCAAATGACAGTAAATAAGCACTAAAACAGATCTAATAATAATAAAACAAAGTTTATTTACAGTACAATATAACAGAGTTCAAATACAAATGTAGTCCAATGATAATTACTCCTTTCGTATATTAGTATATATTGGATTTGATATCTGTAAATTTTAAATATGATTCACCAAATTTTACATGACAATGCTATATTATCTCTGAAGATTATTAATTACCTTATTATATTTTGAAATAAGATATGCACAAATATACATTTCATTTTTTACATAAAAAATAAGCAGCTTAAATTTACTATAAATATTCACATTCTGATGGTCAATATGAAATTAGACCTATACACAGTGCATTTAATCACACAACTTCAAAAGCCAAAACAACAATAAATTGTATCTCATATGAAGAACAAAGCAAAATAAAGTATATAGGCAGAAATATCTCTGAACCCAAAGCAAAATTAAAATCAGCCATTTGTACTTCAAGCAAGAATAATATAAATCATGAGGAGGCTAGTAAACATATACTAAATTCAAGGCAGGTGGAAGATCACTATGTGAAACTGCACACACATATATATTGTAGCCTTTTCATTTATTACATTATTGTATAGGTGTTTCAATTTTAGTTAAAATTTAAAATTTTATATTATGACTGATAAAAAAAAAACCTATTATTTAATTTATAGAAAAAGTTAAATTAATTGTTTCGTAAGTGTTAACTTTGAGTTAATTTTCTTTAGACAATTATAATCTATATAAGTTATAATTTTGAGCTATAAATTGTACTATTTATTTTAAAATAAAAAGTAAATAATAGTTTAAATAACATAAAATATATTTAATCAGTAATTATGATGATTAAAATTGATATTTTTTATAATTATTAATAATAAATTTGAAAATTGTTACTTATTTGTTATTTTAAACTTATTTAATTACTGATAAAATAAATGGGGGGTGAGATGTGTGTAAATAGATGTGCACATATATTTATTTAATAATAAAGGAATTTACTTCCTATTAAAGTAATTAACTTAATATACCCTATATATTACATATATAGACACAGGTATATAACAAGCCTGTGTTTCAGTTATTACATTGTAGAGATGTCTGCCCATCCTTGCATATGTATTAAATGGATTATGTTCAGTACATGTGGGGTTCAGATTGACCTTAGGTCAACATGGGTGTGACAAGAATCTCGGCCTCAGGGTGGCCTTTGAGCATTTCATCATCAGATTTTCAATTGGATGGACGGTTGAAGAGTTGGAGTGTGTAGTAGATTGGAGCTTGTCCATTAAAGTATGAAGATTGTCTATCTTAATATATATCTGAGCACTTATAGTATATATGTGTGGGAGATGATAATCTGGACCAATTGATGATTGCTGGTTTAGCCTGAAATATGTATATTGGTGATTATTTATCTTTTCAGCATGTATGTGCTTGAGTGTATCAGTGTTATTAGATAGAGTGGAGAATGATGGTATACCCTATATAGTAATTAACTTGTTAATTATATAAATAATAAATGTTACTTTTAATTATATAAATTTCATAAAGTTCATAAAATCAATAATTGGAATAATAGTGTAAATTATAAAACTTAGGTGTTAAAATTTGTTTTTAAATTAAGATTATTTTTTATTAAAATATAATTTAAAATTTACATTATTGAAATTAATAAATATTGATTTAGTAATATTAGTTTTAATTCATTTTAAAATTGTAGACAGTAATTAAATTCATTTTAGCTAGACATCTGAGGATAATTAACCTATCAGATATTATAAAATTGTACCTATAAACAGAAATAAGCAAGTGATATATATATATATAAGATAATTGTTATAGTCCTCCCTTCTCTCAGAAGTAGACTATTCCAGATGCCTCCTTATCTGATCGGATTAAGCATTGTTTGCCACAGGCCAATAGGCTGGTGTATAGATAACAACATAGCCAATGATTATTACAGGCCAATAAAATCATGCTTGCTGAATCCAAAGGTTTTCAATAAGGTCAGGGATCTGGGTAAAAAATAGTCAACCTTTTGTGAGGATCAAGGAAGAACATGTCTAACCTAAATAGACTCTTTGCATTCTCCCAAGGAAACTTTGATAACCTACACAGCAGCAAGTATTCCCATTGATAGCACTACGCTATTTAGTCTACGCAGCTAGGCAAGTCCCACAGAGACTGGATTCTGCTAAGACCACTCTCAGCTTGAGGCAAGCTGTCTTGTACAGCTGGAAGAGTCATAGACCTTAGCCATGAGGCAAGCCATCAGGTGTGGTTGGAAGCAGTAGGCAGAACCCACAGTTTACATCGAAGTACAATATTCAACTTGTAAATATTCACTTGTATATATTGTATATATTTGTACATAATAATACTTGTTTCAGTATTGTTTTACATTATTTACGGTTGCTTGGGTCCAGATTTGGTGCAGTTTGACAAAAGATTTTTTTTCCCACGGCTGGAAAAAGAAAAAACTTGGAAAACATAAATATGCGAGTACCCTATTTATTAAACAGTGATTCTTAAAATCACTTATTTCTGGCAAAATAAGTAAAATACATGATAGTATTTACTAAGCAGCCATTGTCATAATCACTTATTTCTGGGAGGAAAAATAAAGTGATCAAAAACACAATTGGTGGTTCATAAACCAATCAAAATTGGCCTTGCTAAAAAGACAGAAGCTCACCCTAGTGGAGTAAAAAATCTGTTGAACTTAACCGTATTGAGTGGTTACTCGCAAATATATAGAAAAAATATTTTTCTCATGTGTTAACAAAGAAAAATAAAATTAAAAAATGGCTAATATAATTGGCTCGATGGAAGCTTTTGATCCAGGGTCCCTTGAGAACTGGTCAAGCTACAAAGAGTGCCTAATTTTTTATATGCAGGACAATCAGATCAAAAGGTCTGAAATAAAATTAGCAATGCTGATAACTATAATCGGGTAACAGACTTATAATATTTTAAAATCGCAAATTGGGTCAGAAACACTTGCTGACTTGAATTTTGAGAAGGCGTTGGCGATTCTCACATAATATTTTCCCCCAAAACTGCTAACAATAATGCAGAGATATTATTTCAATCTCTGTACACAAGTGGAGGGAGAAAAAGCTAGAGAATTCACAATGCGAATCAGGACATTAGCACTTACGTGCCAATTTAAAGAGTTTTTAAATGGAGCACTATGCGATTGTTTCATTTGTGGCATGAACGATCATAATTTAAGACTCAAACTATTAATAACACCAGATATAGACTTTGAAAAGGCTGTAACTCAAACCATGCTGGCAGAATCTATAGTGTGTCAAGCAAAGCCATTGCAATAAAATAAATTATACTGTTCAAAAAGTTGAACAGAAGGCTGAGTCTGACAAACACTCAGTTAGTTCAACAACAACAACGAGTGTAAAGCAGTGTTATAGATGTGCTGAACTGATCCACATGCAAACAGAATGTCCACATCTCCATACTGTAAGCTCATTTTACAAGCAAATCGGTCATATAAGAGCGGCATGTCTAAACTTAAAAAGGCAAACAGCCAGTATGAGAATAGAAAAAACCATTCCAAAAAACAACAAAGGTAACTATAAGAAAAATAAACAAGTTGCCAGTATAAATCACATTAAGAACAATCAGTCTGGATTTATACATAGTGTAATGATTAATGATACGCCATTGAGAATGGAACTAGACACAGGGTCTGCAGTGTCTATTGTTTCAAAAAAGACTTGGGCTATCATTAATAAAAATAATAAACATAATCTGCATCCTAGCACGAGGACTATAACAGATTATCAGGGTAAAAAAAATAAAACTCTTGGGTCAGACAAGAGTTAAAATAACTATGCCTAACAAAACTATACACCTACCACTGTTAGTGGCATCAGGTGATCACAGCAACTTGTTAGGCCATGACTGGTTCAGTCACTTAGGCTTTGCAGTGTCAAAGGTGAACCAGATCGCAACATTAGCTAAATTAAAGGCTGATTACCCTGAAGTGGTAAAAAAGATCTAGGTCTGTATCTAGGACCACAAATTCAGTTATCACTGAATAAAGAGATAATACTGATCAGTTGTCGAAGCAGATCACTGCCACTGGCCTTGAAAGCTAAAATTGAGTTAGATCTTGAAAGGTGTGAGGCAGAAGGGATAATAGAGCCTATATCATACTGAGAATGGGCCACTCCAATAGTCCCAATCAAAGAAAATGGTGATGTGCGGATATGTGGAGATTATTGATGCACGATTAAGAAAGCACTAACATTGAATAATTATCCACCACCATCAGTTAAGCAAATCCTATCAACACTGTCAGGTGGAAGGGTTTTTACTAAAATTGATTTGAAACATGCATATTTGCAGCTACCAGTTGATGATCAGGCAGCAAGAGCGTTGTCAATAATAACTCATAAAGGCTTATTTAAAATGAACCGATTACCTTTTGGTATATTGGTCACCCCAGCAATATTCCAGAGAGTCATGGATCAACTGGCTGCAGGAATACCAGGGGCCCTACCATACTTTGATGATTTCTTACTGGTGGATCAGACTCCAGAGCTACTCTGGGGTTCCACAAAAAAACTCCTTGACAAGTTCAAAGCAGCAAGCATAAGAATAAACTTAGATGAGTGCATATTTGAAACCAAAGAACTGGAGTTTCTGGGATTTAGGATAGATGCAAGTGGCATTCATCCTACCCAAAAGAAAGTTATGGCAATTAAAAAATCCAAAACACCAAGTAATAAGAAAGAATTACAGCCCTTCTTAGGACTTGTAAATTACTATGAGGAGTTTTTATATCACAAAACAGAGGCAGCTGAACCACTGCACAGGCTACTAGATAAAAAACAGTTTGAAAGTGGGACAGCAATCATGATAATGCCTTTGAAAAAATGAAAACCCTTATATCTGAGAAAGTAAGTGGTGGTGGCACACTTTGATCCTGAAAGAGTACTGGTACTGATGTGAAATGCTTCACCAGTAGGAACAGATACAGTTTGTCCCATAAGAATGATGATGGGTCACTCTCCCCTATTGCCTTTACATCAAAGTGCCACTCAAAGGCAGAAAAAAATTTATACCCAGATTGATAAAGAGGCTCTGGCATTAATCAATGGCATTAAAAAATTCCATGACTATCTTTATGGGAGATCATTCATACTGCAAACAGATCATAGACCCCTATTGGGTATCTTTGCAGCTGAAAAAGGAATCCCTCAGCATGCCTCATCACGTATGCTGAGGTGGTTCAATTTCTTATCAGGATATGATTTTATGCTACACTACATTGAGGGAAAACCAATTCCTCATGTTGACACATTAAGTCATTTGCCTGAGAATCTGCAGACAGGCTGATTACTATTGATCAGTCAGTTAACATGATTGATTTGGGGACAAACACACCACTGAACAGTAAATTAATGGCTAAGTGGACCACAAAATGACCCTGGGTTCCAAAGAATTAAAAAATGGATCTAGCAGGGGTGGCCAAATAAAAAACCAGAGGAGTTGCATCCAGCCTACTGGACCCGAAGGCTGGAGCTCTCAATTGAAAAGGGATGTATTATCTGGGGATCCAGAGTAGTGATCCCTTTAGCTGGATGATCCCAAGTGCTCAACCTGTTGCATAATGGGCATCCAGGGATAGTTCAGATGAAGATGCTCGCAAGGGTATATGTATGGTGGCCTACTTTGGATACAGAGATTAAGTCTAAAGTCCACCACTGCTGGTATTGCAAAATAAATCAAAACATGCCAGCAAAAGATAAAACAGTTCACTGGCCTAAACCTGAAGGCCCCTGGATGAGACTCCATGTGTACCATGCTGGCCCATGGAAAGGCAAACTACTCTTAGTGGTAGTTGATTCATATTCTAAATGGCTGGAGGTAGTGGAAGTTCCATCACTCTAGATGCAACAATAGCTCTTAGAAGGCTATTTGCTACACATGGCCTTCCTAGAATGATAGTCTCAGATAATGGCTCAGCATTCACTGCAGTAGCCTTTAAAAAGATTTGTGACAATAATGGCATTGAGCTAGTCTTCATCCCACCATTTCATCCTGAAAGCAATGGTTTGGCTGAGAGATTGGTGAAAGAGACCAAAAAATTACTCACAAAGATTGACATGGGAAGCTGGAACACCCATATTGCCAGAATGTTATTATTTCAACACTCTACACCAAGTACTGCAACCGAAAAAACTCCAGCTGGACTATTGTGTAATAGAACTTTGCAAACCAACTTGTCAGCTCTGATACCTGAGCCAAATGATGAAAAATAAGAAAAGGACAAAACTATCAAATTACAAATAGGGACTAATGTTCTATGCAGAATGTATAGTGGATCTATTAAATGGATCCCAGCAGTCATAATCCAACAAAAAGGACCTCACACCATTTTAGTGGAAACAGCAGATTGATGTCAACATCATCACCATCGAGATAAGCTGAGACTGGATTATACTGATGCAGCCACAAGGAATGAAGCTCCAGAGACATGCAGTACAAGCAAGGAGGACCAACAAACCAAAGATACAAGCAAGAAGGACCAACAAGCTGAAAACTACAGCAAACCAGAACCAGCACCAAAGCACTTTAGTCATCCTCCAGCACACCTGCATGACTAGGTTCTCTAGGGTAAATTTTAGCTAGGGGGAGGGATGTTATAGTCCTCCCTTCTCTCAGAAGTAGACTATTCCAGAAGCCTCCTTATCTGATCGGATTAAGCATTGTTTGCCACAGGCCAATAGGCTGATGTATAGTAACAACATAGCCAATGATTATTACAGACCAATAAGCAATGATGCTTGCTGAATCCAAAGGTTTTCAATAGGGTCAGGGATCTGGGTATAAATAGTCAACCTTTTGTGAGGATCAAGAAAGAACGTGTCTAACCTAAACAGACTCTTTGCATTCTCCCAAGGAAACTCTGCTAACCTACACAGCAGCAAGTATTCCCATTGATAGCACTATGCTATTTAGTTTACACAGTTAGGCAAGTCCCACAGAGACCGGACACTGCTAAGACCACTCTAGGCTCAAGGCAAGCTGTCTTGTACAGCAGGAAGAGGCATAGACCTTACCCATGAGACAAGCCATCAGGTGTGGTCTGGAAGCAGGAGGCAGAACCCAGAGTTTAGATTGAACTACAGTATTCAATTTGTAAATATTCACTTGTATATATTGTGTTGTATATATTGTATTGTATATATTTGTACATAATAATAAATATAATAATTGTAATACTTGTTTCAGTATTATTTTACATTATTTACTGTTGGTTGGGTCTGTAATACAGACCAAACACAACAATAATCAAGAAAATTAAGTGTAAATTTATTAAAATTATATTATTTGTAGTAGTAAAAGTTAAATAATAATAATTATAAATATGTGGAATTAATTTTAAGAAGTTTTTTAATAAATTTCATCATGGAATAAGAAATAAACTATTCTCGTTGGTGCTGTATATAGGCTGTCTACAAACTTATGATAAAGATTGGAACAGAACTTCATTCACTTGCATAAAATGTACTGCAGCAAAAAAAAAACTGCATACTAATAAAACATTTTTGTTTTTTAAAATGAAAGAAAGATAAAAGAAATTTATTTCATAATATTTTTTATTTGCCATATAATAATAAGCATTTTCTATGATTTTATTTATGACATCATTAAGATGATAATTGCATAAGAGAAGAATATGATGCATATTAATTATTACTGGAAAGTTTAGAATTACTAACTTTAATATCATTTAAATATTTATAATTTATTAACAATTTAAAATATTGATTATTCATAGGAATAATATTATAATTTTCTAATTCACATGTTTATGCTTTTGAAGTTTGAAAAAAGAAATATTTTTTTTAAAATAAGAAAATATAGTAAAACATATTTACTAAGTTGTGAAATAATCATATAATGTCATAGAAGGAAGAATGAACTTATGATACAATAAACTATTATAATTGATTTTTAATTCTAATTTGCATTTTTATCTGTATTTGCAAATTATGCTATAAATAATGGTGAAAAGTGTGGAGGGGAGAGAAAAATAGGAAAGAAATGTATCTCCTTGCAAGCAACAGTTGGTCATGATGTCATCATGTAAAACTAAGTCTTGCTGATTTTTTTATATTTATTTTAATGAATTGAAGAAATTTTTTTTCTTTGAATTATTTTATTTGAATTGACTATAATATTAATATAGTATTAAGTATTTATAATTATTAATTTTATATGTTGTTTTCAGGAAGAATCACCATGACCATTTCCCTTTACTGTTGAGAAGCACATATGTTTAACTGCATATGTGAAGAAAGTTGACACTACATTGAATCAAATTCAGTGAGCAGGGTTTGACATCCTGGTTGTTATAGCTATATACCAAAGAAGTGATGAGTTTATTTCTGGGTGCCTAGTTTACATACTTATTAATTCATGTTTAATATGCATCATGTTAAGCAATCCAAAAACAGCAAACAAAAAAAGCTGAATATGAATTATTTTCTTTGCTGGCCTTTGAATATATTGACTTTTGCAAAACACATTTTTTTTCTTTAATTAGTTTTATTTGTTAATTAAGTAAGCTAATAATTACATTTATTACCTGTGTTTACAAAATTATTGGACTAAACCAACCTACATGTTTATACAATTTTTTAATTAAACAAGCCCACATTTTTATAGATGACACCAAGCCATTTTAATTCTTAAAATATAGTTAATTGACATTTTTAAAACCTAGAACAAAGCTTCAAAAGAAATTTATTTTTCTAGAATTTTAATTAATAATAATACAAAAATAATTGAACAAATTTATGGACTATTATTTAATTAAGGTTTAAAGAAAAGTTTCTTTATCTTTTTTAAAACTAATATAAAATTGATTTATATTGATTTTAAACATAGATATTTATACATAGGTGTGTGCTTATATAATACAATCTTATATTTAAAAAATAATATTTGAATCTGATTTACAACTGTGAACAATGGTATTTTTAAAATAAATTATAGAATGAGATAGACCATTATGTGTCTCAACATATATAAAGCATAGGTAGATAATAAATAAATAATTGATAGAAAAAAAATAATGCTATATAAAATTCATCTTTTTTATTGTAAATGAACATTTATTTTGAAGATAAATCATAGGACCTACCTCTTATATTTATATTTTTTAATTTTTATATTTAGCCTATATTTTTATTATCATAACTCTATTAGTATTTTATTTAATTAATGGAGGTTAATATTTTTAAAATACGGCAAAACCATGTATTTAATTTTTCCTTGAACAATATAAAATGAGTTTAATTTTTTAAAAGACAATCTTACTTTATAACTGATCATCATAAAAATGACAGTTTTTTGTGAAATAAATCAAAATTTCAAGCCATTTTAATTCTCCACTCAAAAACAAAATGTTTGTAATTATGTACAGTGTGAATAAAAATTCTAATTTACTTTATAACTTATTGTGTTACATTTTAAATATCAGCCTTTTAAGCTAATTGTGCATGCGCTTTGCTTTTTACGAGTGTTAATAATAAATGTATTGGGAATGGAAGTATTCATTTATTATTAACACTTGTAAAAAGTGCATGCACAATTAGCTTGAAAGGCTGATATTTAAAATGTAATACAATTGTAAACATAGCGCTATATAAAAATAAATGCTTATTTATAACTTATTGTAAATGACAATTTGAAACAAGATTGTTTTAAAATATTATTCCATACATTATATTGAACAATGTTATATTTAAAAGTAAATTCATGCCAACTTTTTTTAAAGACAATATTTTATTTAATTAAATTTCATTTTTTACTTTTTTAAATTTAGGTTAAATTGAAATCCTAAAAAATAGCTTTAAATGTCTTTAATTTTTTAATGAGTGCTGCTCTCTTTTTGATTCTATCTGATATCATTTGATTTTCAATACCTTTTAAGTAACATAAAGCAAAAATATATGTCATATAACATTGTGCAAAAAAAGAAAGAATTCAAAATTCTAAGCCAAAATCAAACTTACGTAATCATGTGAGAATATACTTAAAAGGAAATTGTGAAACCACATATTTCATTTATCACTTGAACAATATAAAACTGTTTTAATTTCTTTTTTAAGAAGACAATCTTACTTTATTACTGATCATAAATAACAATTCTTTCTGAAATGAACAAAAATTGCAAGACATTTCTTCACAAAAAAAATGTGTAATTAAATGTAATGTGAATAAAAATTATAACTTACTTTATAATGTCTTGTAAATGACAATTTGAAGGCAACATTGTTTTAAAATATTATTTCATACATTTTATTAAAAAATGTTCTTTTTAAAAATAATTTATTTTGATTTATTTTTTAAAATCAATTCTTTTAATTAAATTTTATTTACTTATTTTTTAAATTTTAATTTAAACTGAAATCCTAAAAAAGCTTTAAAATCTTTAATCTTTTAATCAGTGTTGCCCTTTTTTTGATTCTATCTGACTCATTTCATTTTCTTATATCTTTTTATATTGAAAATTATTAGTTTTTAAAACAATTAATTATTATAAAACAAAAATGTATAGCATATAAAATTATAAACAAAAAAAAATCATGCAAAATTTGTCAAGATTGATGCAATATTTTTTGTTATAAAGCAACAAACAAATATATATTAATACAGATATACAAACATTTACATGAAATTGGAATTAGCAAGTAACACACAAACACACACATACATATTTCTTAATTAAAAAAAATACATGCACTTGTATTTTATTGTTTTATTTAAATCTTGTTATAGTAATATATTTTATTGTATTTTTGTGGGTTTTTGTTTTAATATTTAAAAAAGTCATAATCACAAAATAGAAAACAAATTCAGTGAATTGCTTATAATTTTAAATATATTTGTATCAAAATATATATAAATAAAATACATTATTGTGAGTGTATTATTTTTTATGAAAGAAAGTTTTTTTTTTAACAATTTCAAAAAATTTCCAATTTGCACATATAATTAATGCAGTTATAATAATCCATTCTAATTACTTTATTCCTCAGCTATTTATTGTTAGCCTGAATAATCAATGACAACTAGATTATAGTGTTATATTTAAATCCTCTGACTAATCTTTCATTATCAGTCTTTACCAATGAGAAGCATTGGATTTGCACCTATACAATCTCCAATTTTTTTTACTTTTTTAATGTTATGAAATTTCGAATCTGATATATCTTCTTAGCATATTTATTTAGACCTACTGAGTCATAAATTTATATATATATGTCCCCATTTCACAACTTATATTGTTGTTATTTTTGTATGTATTATCTTTGTTTACAATTTTTAATATGTAAACACTTATAAATATGTTGAAAATGGTTTGCCTTTAACTTTATTCATATTTTTCATTCTTGAGGGATGACTTTTGATAAAGTTTTAGTAGTCTCTAAATACAATAACAGGTTTTACTGAGCATGGATATCATTGTTCAATATAATCAACTTTTTCTTGCATGGAAGTTTTATTTAGAATCTCTTTTTGTGTCCCTGTGAATATGCAAAACATCACTTATAGAAAACTAGTTGATAACAAACCAAAGGTTGTGATTGTTTGTGTTATCTTATTGAATAAACTATTATTTTTAGTATAAAATGATAACACAGAATATTGTTTATAGTGTTAATGAAACTATTAATATTATAACTCTGCATTGCAGTTTTAATTTATTCACACTGATGTAATTAAAATAATTTCTAAACAATTAATATTATAACTCTGCATTGCAGTTTTAATTTATTCACACTGATGTAATTAAAATAATTTCTAAACATACTATCTTTTTCTCCATACTTGATTGCTAGTATAAGAATGTCCATTTAGCAAATATTTGACACATAATTCCAAACCTATGCACATTATCTGATTATAAGCAAACATAGATAATTAATTTGTAAATTTAAGTAATAACTGAATTCATTGATTTTTATATAAGAGCATCAATTGCAAATATTTTTCATAATAAAGTCCTCATAAAATAATGGTATTATATCTCTGTGCCATGCCTGTGATCAGAAAATACATCCTGGCTGAGTAAAGTTAAAACAGTTTTCCATTTCTAATTAGGCCTATGATTTTTTCCCAAATAGCATGGTGTGTAGCTAACCTATATAAACCATTCAATGTTGTTTGAAAAATGGATATCTCACTATTAAAATAATAAAAAATTCTTACCATCTACTAACTGGAAAATCTTGTGATTAATGATTTTTTTTACTAATTCTCTATGAGGAGCTATTGAAAAGTTTTGTTCTGTATTAGACTATCTTAAAGCTGTTTTACCTTCATTACTTCATTTACAATACCAAAAATTTATAAATTTCCACTATTAATTTCATTTTTTTAACAAACATAATAAATATTTGGATGGCTGAGGAGTTGGAGAGTGGAGATGATTGAAGCTTATTCATTAAAGTTTGAAGATTTGCTATCTTAATATAAACTAAGCACTGAATGTATATATGTGTGGAAGATTGTCATTTGGATCAACTGATGAGTGCTGGTTCAGCATGAAATATGTATATTGGAGATCATTTATCTTTTTCACATGTATGTGGTCATGTGTAGAAATTATATAAGATGAAGAGAGTTTAAAAGTCTGAGTTCAAGTCCTTTAGCTAACAGTTGTTGCAAATAATGGTATTCATGCTGCAAATTTAGATAATCTGTTCTTATTGAATTTTTTCACATTCAGTGATTAGGCTATCATATACAATTTATTTAAGCAGAAAGAACTATATAATTTAACATGAATGCAGCCACATTCAAGCCAATAAAGCATTTAATAGGTTACATCATAGTTAAGAATCAAAATATAAGAGAAGTGCATACACACAGCAGCAGATTGTTAGACAGATTATAGATAAGTAGGTTTCAAGATTAAAATGATAGTGATAGTTGCATTAAAAAGTATATCTTACTCCAATTATATTCACAAGAAAATTGAAGTTCATTTTTTAGAAGTATCTAATATGCATATTAAATTTCAACAATATTAAGCATTAAATTTGCTAATTTGGACCTTCCAAACTGTTATATTACTGAATATAAGTAAATATATTTTTGCATTCACTAACTCATTTTTTAACAATAATTTTATTATTAATGATTTGATTTTAAAAAAAATGTGTGGAAACTTTAATAAATATAAAAATTTGATGGCAGAGATTCAATGATTGTTAAGAAAGTTTTAAAATGATTGGTGGCTTAAAACTTCAAAAAAGATATGGGAAATTTTCTCACCAGTCACTCTAAATCCTTTTGGTGCTCTGGAAGTGACATATGGGCCTGAAAAATGGTATTAAAATCTTATTAAATATAGAAATGGAACTTTTTCTGTGATGACAATGACAGAATTTTGATGATCTTCTGAATAATGGTGCAAGAATTAAAATGATGACTTTAAATGAATGATACATTCATTTTTTTATTAATTTACATTTGGACAAGGATATGCACATTATAATATAATGTTAAATCATCTATGCTCTTTATTTCTGTTTCACAATGCTTTATTTATAACCCTCTTTTGACAGTTTCAATTGCCCCAGCAATCATCTTCAGAACTACAACATAATACAAATATATGAATATAAATATACATGAATATATAATTTAATACTTTATATATATAATCATTATTTAATTATTACCTTTTTAATATTACATATTATATATTTTACTCTTTTTACATTCTATATTTATCATTTAATACCTCCTATAATCATATATATTCTATTTTTATTTTTTATTTTCATTTTACTCTTATTACTCTTTTAAATATTTAAGCCTAACTTTATATCTTTTATACTTTACATTATTATTATTATTCATTTTAATTAACATTCAATATTTATAATTTACTTTAATCTATGATATGATTATTATGTTTTAACATATTTTTACCCATCTTTCATTTGTACTTCCAAATCTCAACTGCCAAATTCAATCTTTAAAATTTATAATTATACTGTAAGTAGCTCCATCTTTAAAATTTTGTAATGTGATGTGATGCACTGTGATTTCTCCTTATATGGACACATGAATTTCTCAGCAACTATGCCCAGAAAAACCTGTTAGCCACTTTACCTTCCCTTTCCATTCCCCACCCTAAGTTTTACCATATCCTGCTTCATCTCATTTCCACAATATAATATTTGTCAACTCCATAGCCTTTATATCTAAATCCCTTTATCATTTCCCAAACCCGGCATAAAAACCAATAACCCACTTTCTTTTAGCAACTTTTTCTTCCTATTTTTTATATGATTGAATCTTTTTTATTTTTATTTTATATTAATTTTTTTTGCACATTAGTGATGATAAAACAAGTCTTTGTAATCTTAAAAAAGGGACTACTGCAGCTCTTAATAATATATATAAAAGAATTTTAAGATGTGCTGGTGATATTTTAACTTCAAAAGATCTCATAAAATGATTCTGCCATCTGATCTTAAAAATATCTCTGTTATTTATTTTTTTTAAAAATAAAGATAACAGACTACGACATTATTCTCCTCTAAGCAAAGGTATCTTCAAGAATTTTGTTAAATGTATTGCTTTTAATCCTAGATAAAAATTTATCAGAGACTCAGTATGCTTTTATAGAATAAAGAAGTATTATACACATAATTTTTGCTACCAGAAAATTCAAGAAAAGTGTTTGGAACAAATGAGTGATTTATGTATGGTTTTATCAATTTGGTAACAGTATTTGACACAAATAATTGAATAAATCTATGGTATTATTTAAAATAAGTTGAATGTTCTCCAAAATTCATTGTGTTATACAGTTTATACATAATGAAATGTGAGGAACAGTTATGACAGTTGAAAATCTGAAGCAATTGAAATGAAAACTAGTGTTAAACAAGAATATGTACTTCCTTCAACACTGTTTTCAACTTTTATGACAGTGATTCTGGGAACTATTTATATATGATTTAATGAAAAAGGAATGAAGATGCTATACAAGTTTTGATATTGGAATTTTTAATTTGAATGACTTAAACATGAAACAAGAACTTATGAATTCTGGATTTACATTATGTGGTTGTGATGATTTTTCCAGTTTTAAAGATGAGCTATACAATGTTCTTAATGTTTAAATACAGCATATAAAGACCTCTACTTAATAATTAATATTCAAAATCTTTATAATCCAGAGAGAGAGAGAGAGAGAGAAAGAGACAAACATTCGCTGATACTTTTAAATTAATGCTTATCAACTTGAGAATGTAAACCAATTTAAACATTTTGATAGTTCTATGAGTAGAAAAATGAGCTTAGATGTTGAAGTAAAACACAGACTACTAACAATTTAAAAGATGGGGCATTTATCACAGTGAAATAACTGCTGCAACTAATTTAGCTGAATATAAAGCTTCTATTTTATCTGACATTTTATGAAAGTGACTTGGATAATCTAATGATACAATATAAAGGCATTAGAAAAGTTTCATTTAAGATCATAAACTTTTATAAATATAATGGAAAAATTATAAAACCAATCAATATATGTTTTAAATTATTGGGTGTGATATTATAGAGACTATTATTGTAAAATCACATTTGTTGGGTTCAATACTTCCTAAAAGATTGTTTTTATGATTAACTTAACAATGGTTTTTGTTGGAAAGGTAGACCTCATTTATATTATGAGGATTATTTTAAAGGTATTTAAAATGCAGTGTTGATTGTTTTCATTCAAAAGATATGGCTACAATCAGGGATGAAATATTTCATAAATAAATATTTTCTGCTGAAGAAATGAAAAGATAGCATCACAAAATATTAAATATACACAAAATTGCATCAGCATATTTTGTATGAGTTTATATATATTTGTGTTTCACGTATTGATTTATATGATTATCATAAAACTAATTTCTAAAACTTTTTTAATTTTTTTTCCTCTTTAAATTCGGAATTTTTCACTTTCTACATTCATCTATGAGTTACTTCTGTATATGTATATGCATATATGTATACACATATGTGTATATGTGTATACATTAACATTTTTTACATCGCCTATGATATCTCAGTTACTGACTTTCTATATTTACAACTTCACACTTTAATTGAATGTTGTATATAGTAGCAATAGTAAAATTATTTAACTGTTTAAAAATATTTTTTAATTACCCAATATAATTGCTTTTTTTCCCTTTATTTTCAAAGTAAATAATTAAATTTAAAATAGTATTACAAGTCAAAAACTTGTTTTTCTTTTTAGAATAGGATTGATAAATTTATTAGTGGACTAATTGAATGTGAATACATTACTATAATTTACAAGTCAGATTCCTAAAGAGTCATTTTAACAAACCTGAAAAGTGAAATACAGTAATATATTCGAACTTAGTTCATCAATACATGAATTTATATTCTTAAATAAAAGTTACATATTATATAAATAATATTTATTTACAGGCTTATTAAAATTATTAGAATGATTGATTTATATACATCACATTATTTATTACCATGTAAATCATGTATAACAAATATTCATATGTAATAAATAATGTGACATATATTAAAAAAAGGAATGCATGCACATACATATACTTTTTATATTTGTTTGTTTTATAATTTGCAAAAAAAGTTTAATCAGCAATATATATACAATGTCTTCTTTCTGCTTATGTTTTTATTAAACTTATAATATTTGAAATATAATACTGACGATTGAACCAGTAAATATTTTTCATTCAAACTATAATAAAATTGATGTTGATTTTTAAAAAACTTTCAAAACATTTTCAAAATTTATTTTAAAATATGTTATTAATTATTCAAACTCCAATATTTTGTGTTAGATTACTGTTTAAACCATATGTTTATATTCAAATCAATTTTCTTCAGAGATTAATTTTTTTGCATATTTTATACAAAGCTACAGTACTATAAAACCACAAAAACATTCAATTAATTTAATTTCTCAAAGGTGGGTCTTAGAGCCATGATTAGTCATTCAAAAGAAATAATTATATCTAGCATCATGACTTTTAATAAAGGTAGACTATCAAAAAATACTGTGTGTGATGTTCTATATCATAAATATACTTGTTAATGAAAAGTTACTATTATAAACAAACAACACCATATTAGTTTATTTTCATAATTTACTAAGGTAAGAAAATACATCATGTAAAACTTAGTACAGATATAAGACCATTTTATTCCTTAATAGTTGATAAAAAACATACTTTTAAAAAATTAATTTTTAAATAAATTTCAGATGTACTTCCAAAATTTTAAATCAAATTGTTTTTATGAGAACGTTGTTTTTTATATAGTCAAACCAAGCATTTTATTATTATTATTGAATTTATTATAATATGTGTTTTTAATGAAGGAAATTAAAACAGATATAGTATGACATAGTTGTCAATATTTTGATAAAATTGATATATATTATAATAATAAGTTTGCAAAATAAAAGCTAGCAAAATATTCATCAAGATATTGTAATAATGAACCTTTTCACAATTTTTTTTAAAAAAATTTTTTGTTTGCTTACACCTACAATTGCATTTTAGATGGAATCAGCTTACTTACAATATTGATATTTACCTTTGTCATATGTTTTAAAAATTACATTTTCATATTAAATTTCATCTTTTATAAAACAATTTATTTTTCTGTTATTTCATTTTCTCACAACCAATTGGCAGTTTAATGTTTTTAGAAAAATTATCAAGTGTTATTTCTTTATGATACTTGAATCCATGTACTTATAAAGTTTTATTTCTTCAATGTTTTTTTATTTTTATTTAATATATAAATAAATAAAGTTGTTTGTGTTTAAAATGATTATTTTGATATTTTTATAGATATTTATATTAAAACAAGTTCAATGAATATTAAAATAAATATAAGGAATATATTTTTGTTCATCTATGATTTTATCATCATTCATCCTTTTCCCTTGTTAATATCTCACTAAGTTTTAACCTCTCAAATTTTTCTATACAAAAATGATCTATATTCCTTCCTTCTTTTATATGATCAAGGAAATATGAATTCTATTTGACAGTTTTCTAATTCTATTGATTGTCACTTTCTCTTTTAAAGTGTTTACTCAATTTAAATTTATTAAACTTTTACTCTTATAGCAATAATACCAATCTGGGCTCAACTACATTATTTCTTTATATTCCTATGTTTTAGGTATTCCCAATGGTAATTTTTTTTATTCTATTATCTTTTATAATCTTTGTTTATTTTAGATTCAGAATTATTAAAAACATTTAAATGTATGCTATATAAAATAAATGCTTATTTAAAAACATTTAAGTATAATCACTTATCAAATGCATTCCAAGTGATTTTAATTATTTTCTTTAATTATTCTAATATATCTTCTTTAATTAGTATTGCCCATTCAAAAACATGTATTATTTAAGATTTACAAAAATATTTTCAGTTTTTCCTTTTTTAATCTGGCAAAATTTAATTAAAAAAATTAATTGGCTAAGATAATTTAGTTTACCTTTTTTTTAAAAAAAAATTGTATAAAATTATTAAAACTAATATGATTTAAATTTATTGAGAATAATTATTTCTTCTCATGTTTTTTTTTCAAAACGTCAACTATTAATATAAAATTATTAAAACTAATATGATTTAAATTTATTGAGAATAATTATTTATTCTCATGTTTTTTTTCAAAACGTAAACTATTAAGCTAATAAAGGAGTCACATTCCTTAATTGATAATTCGAAAATTCCAAACATTTTAATAAGAATATGAATATTTATAATTTGTTAGAAGTAGTTGAAAAAGGGAAATAAAAATATAAGAAAAAAGAAAAGTAATTTATCTATTAGATTTAACTTTTAAAAAATAATAAGCGAGACAAATAAGTAAAATTTTGAGTAATGTTTGTCCATTTTTAAAAGAGAAGAAGAAAAAAATCATGATTTTAACATTTTTGTTAAAGAATGATGTTTTTAATTAATTAAAGTTGATTTTTTTCTCTTTATCTCTAATGTAATGTTTTTTAAATCAAAATATAATTAAAGCATTAATATATTTTTAGTAATTAAGGAGGGAAATAACTTTTTGTGAAAATTGAATCAATTCACCATGTTTAATGCTGCCATTTCTGAGATAATATATGATTGGATGAAAAATGATTGTTTCAATAAACAAAATGGCAGCAGGTTAAAACAATAGACATTAGTATCTAGAATAACAGACATTTTTGATCCACTTGTGAAGAAGAGTAGTAGCCATTTACATGTAAGAAAACAGTGAGAAGTTCAGTTTGTAGTTTGAAGTAAGATGAAACTTATGACTAATTGTTAAATAATGTTTTTTGAAATGGGTTTGAATAAAATTATGCACTAAGCTTTAGCTAAAAGCTGACTCTCATCAAACCAACATGTAGCCTGCTAACTAGATAAAATGTTGAAGTAGAATATCCCCAAGAAAATATTGCATCATGTTTTGTGTGTCCATCTAAAATCATAACTATTTCTGCCTGTACTAACTTGATCTGGAAATCTATGTTACTCTGGAAATTATTATTTCAAACTAAAAACTTGATGCTATAAAAAAGTTAATGTAAAAACATTTAGTGTAAAATGATGGTTAAAGTCAATTGGTATTATCTTACTCTAGAAATTATTATTATAATTTTTAAGTTGAACATTTGAAGAAGCAAAAAGAAAACTATCCTGAAAAGACATTGAAATTATAATTACAAAGAACCAAGGGAATGATATTTATGGTAATAAGGTACTGTAGTATATATATATCTACATTTGAAAATGATTTTTTATAATACTGATGACAATTGATAGTAATAAATTTTTTGAATATTTTTTTTTCTGCCATTGAATCATGTTTTTTATATAATATTGATAATAACTGACTGTAATGAATATTTTTACTTGTTTTGTTCTAAACATTTTTATTTCCAATAATATAAAAGATTATGGAATCTTCCCATTTTTTATAAAGAAAGGAAAGAAGGTTTTAACTAGTCTTTATTATTTTATCTCTTATTGTAAAAAGTTGTTTTCAGATGTAATTATTAACAAGAGGAAAAAACTTAAATGTTAATTAATTACTACAAATCAACAGGAAATAATTTTGTTTTGTGAAATTATATTTTTATGTAGAAACATAGTAGATCTTTTGCAGAAACAGTAGATTTGAATTATCATAGTATCTTTTTTTTTAAATTTTATTATTTATTTATTGGTTAACCTTATTAAATAATTTTTAAAAATAATAATACTAATATTTTTATTTCTCCAACTATTGGTTCTGTGAATTTGCAGGTGTGTGTGTGTGTGTATGTGTGATTTGATTATATCTGGACATTATTCTTAAAGAGATTTGCAGCTTATCTCAGTAAGTTTATTTAAATTAAGGTAGATTAAGCTCATACATTTATTATATTTTATCTTGTTTACAGTCTCAGCCTTTAGAATCCTTTTTGATCTTATGCTAGCTCTAAAACAATAATAGTTCATTTGTTTATGTGTGGAAATATATGTTTATGTCTGAACAGTCAAATAGTACTCTGGATATTGCAATGGTAATGATTACTTTTAATACATTTATTGCTTTTTATTTGTATATATTTGAAATTAATTTATAGATGGCTTGTACACTCATGGTACTGTATGGCAAAAATATTGATGATAATTAGTGTATATCAGAATCCCAGCTTTTATTTTTTATTATGATTAGATATATTAATATTAAGTATATGCATAGAAATGATTGTTTTATATCACGCTCTAAGTTTAGTGGCTAGATAATTAGCTTTTATCTTAATATTGAACCTCCCTTAGATTCAGTCAGAAGAGATGACTGTTGATTACTCACATTTAATGCTCATGATATAACTTATTATTATTATAATTACTTACTTTTATTAAATGCTGATTCTCTTATGCTTTTTTCATATGTATTGATGACTATTCAAAAGGTGATGGAGAATTGCTACCTTTCCCATACTCCTTCTCATTTGTTCTATTACAAATGACATCCAGTCATTACTATTGAATAGTCATAATCAAATATCATAATTATTTCAGTTAACATGATCAATGAATAATCATCAACCACTATAAAAAGGAGCACGAGAGAATCAGCATAGAATAAATAAGTAGTTATAATAATTATAATTTAAATCACCAGCATTAAACATAAAAAATCAACAGTCTTCCCTTGTGTCTGGATCTAATATATATATATTGTAATGGTCTGCATAATTTCACCAGCTTGAGAAAAGGAAAAAGTCGCATCTAACTACTGTCAGACTTTGGGTCTTTGGCTAGGATGCTGGTGATAATGTGATGAAATGCATAACTAATGATTGCATCTACCTTTAATTGACTAGCTCTATACCTATATAATAATTTCAAATACAATTTAGATTATTTCATCCACCTCTCACCCCTTTCCAATACTGTTAGGTTCTAATATTCGAACCCAGGGAGAATTTGCCTTTGATTCTCTTAACAGGTATAAACAGATACATGTAGTATCTTCACACCTTTATATAGGTTACATCTAGCATTATTGTTACCCAATGTGTTATAAGACTATTATATAAATGTGAAATAGGTGTGTGTGCATATTGAAACTAATATTTAACTACTGAATGCAATGTTAACTCAATAAATCAGAGATCGGAATAATGTAAACTGTTTAACATTTATTAACAATGATAAAACGAATTAAAAAATATTTTAACAATAATAAAAATAGGCAAAACTCTCTATACATATGCCACTCAGTGCCAGCCAGAGTAATCAATGGTTACCAGAAGGCTTGTGCATAAAATCCCCATCTATTGTCTACTCATCCAGTATCCTCAGACTAGTTTCTGGCTTGTGGCCTTCATCAGTGAGGAGCCTTGTATCTGAGAGCACTGCACGTAGATCTTAGGATCTATGCAACCCTCCAGCAGCCACCTTTTATCTCTACTTAACTACAAAACTATGAGACTTAAATTGAAAACATGATAATATTTTCAATCCAAGCTCAGTAGCTTATATAGTCATATAAGTCTGAACTCAGTTCAGTATCTATACATTTTGGTGTCTTTGGTTCTTTAATAACCATAGCCACCAGTATTCTGTTAGGCAGGATTGGTTTTAAGCTAATAAACATCACATGATCACCATTTCTTATGCTCGCTCTTAACTGTTATTAAAACAGACAAAACTCTCTATAGGTATTGCCACTCAGTGCAAGCCAGAGCAATCAATGGATGCCAGAAGGCTTGTGCATAAAATCCCCATCTAGTGCCTTTACATCATCATCATCATCATCATCATAATCATTATCATTATTATTATTATTATTATTATTCAATATGTATAATTTTCTTTATCCTATAATAAAAATATGTTAAAAAATAATATTATAGGATAAACAAAATTATATATATTGAATGTTAATATAATAATGTAAAATATAAAATATGAATTTATATTGGTAGAGTTAAATATTAAAAAAATAATAAGAATAGAATAAAAAATAAATGAAATAAAAATTATATATAGGATTATAGTAAGTATTGATTGATAAATATAGAATATAAAAGATTAATATATATATATAATATATAAAAAGGTAATAATTATATAGAGAGGTATATAAAGATATAAGTGGGTATATAAATAGTGATTATAAGATAGAATATATATAAAATGTATATAGTCATGTATATTTGTATTCATGTATTTGTATTGTGTTTCCTATAGTTCTGAAGAAGATTGCTGGGGCAATCGAAAGCATCAATAGTGGATTTTAAAAACATTGTAAAAACTAATAAAGAACTTAAATGATATTAATATTGCATGGATTTGGCAACGCAATAAGAAAGATAAAGTTATAATAAAATTTATATAATATTAAATATACCCGCACACACGTACATATATATATATATATATAATTATTACATATGAAATGTAACAGATATTAATCATTAATTAATTAATGGGCAAGTAAACAATGTTATTTTAACAAAATAATTTCCCTACACAAAGTGTTTTTATTTTATTTTCTATTAGTGATTTCAAATATAGTGTGATTGCAAGTTAAAATTGTTATTGAAATATACCATACTAAATATTTATATTAACTATATTGTGATAATCTTTCATTGATTTTAATTTTGAATTACTTTTAAATAAAATAAGTAAAAAATACTGTAAAGATATGATTTAAAATCATGTGGTAAGTGTCATGTTTTGCTAGATAAAATAGAGAATTATTAAGATTATAGAAAGTAGAGAATTATTAATTGGCAGTTTAGCATCATTATTTCAGAGTGAAATAACAAGTTGACTTTTTAACTGGCACAATATATATATAGTACTTGTTATTGTATTGAAACGTCACCTATTTAGCTATTATATTTTTATTACATGGAAACTCCTGGAAATAATATTATGAATTCATCATTATCCATGAAATTATTAGAATTAATATATACATAACATAAATAAAATGTCCTTTAATTAAAAACTATTATAATAACAATAAAAATAATAAATATAATGGTAATTAACTATTATATACTGACTTGCTTCAGTTATGCTTTTGAATTTAATTGTAGTTAAGGAAGATTAAGGAATTAACGGAATATTTTTGCAGATTGAAAGACTGTATATAATAGTTAATTACCATTATATTTATTTTTATAGTTATATAATTGATGTCATCAATAACGTTTTTTTACAAGTACAATTAATTGTTTTGATATATTCATAAGGATATTACTTACTGTGGAAATATAATTATAATTTTTAATACTTTTTTATGTAACGTTTGAGCATCAATATGTTGTATTTGTTTTTTTAATGCAAACTTAATATAAATGTTTTTTTATGAAATGCATACTATTCCATAACAAATAAAGATTGGGAAACATTTACTTAAATAATCACCATTTATTTTGAGACCTAACTTATCCAAATTTAAATCTTTTAAAAAAATTTTAAAACTGCTTAAAATAATATTTGGAAAAATATTATCTTGACATTCAGACAATTGTCTTTAATTTTTCAGTATGTTTTTCTTATTTTAATGATACAATAGTATTCTTATTTATGTTAATAATTTCAATGTTAAATTTTTTTTTTTTTTTCGATTTTTTATTATTAAATCACAGCTGATCCATGTACATAAATTTAAAAAAATTCATTGACTTAGGATATAAATATTAATAAATTTAATAAAGAAATAATATTAACATTATTAATGTTTACATATGTATATTATATGACTTAAAAGAAATATACTGGAGGAAGGTAATATAATGTATATATCTATATGTAGAAGTTGGAACTGGTTAATAATAGAAGATGGATATTGCTGGTAAAAAACATACAATAACATTCAAAACATACTATCAATGAATAAAAAGGTTTACAGTATATAAAAATTGATTCATATGTATTAAATATTTATCCCATGGAGTTGCCATCAGATTTACAATGACCCTGGGTAGGATAATTTACATTAATTCATTAACCATTTCTTTCATTCACATTCATCCTATATTTAATATTTATCTAGATAAATATCTAGAGATAAATACATGATATTTATAATTAAAACCACATTTCATTTCTTCATGGGTAGATATTGTCAAAGGCCATATTTTCTATAGCTTTGCTTTTATATTCATGCATGATAAATCAGAATGACATTATTACATAACTTCTGGGATATACAGTCATTAAATCATACTTCTATTGTAATTAAATTTGAATATCAATTCAGAATTTACTTTAGAGTCTATTTAAAATTATACTTAAATAGTTGTAAAGTTAATGATAAATAATGTTTAGTTTAATATAATTATAACAAACAACTATAAACTATAATATATTATATATGAATTTGTCTTCATCTATTTTTACTTTGTCTACTGAATATCAATAACTTGAACTTATTAGCATTACATGATTGTAATTAAAAGAAATTTAGGTTATGAATAGATAGTTTTTATTATTAATCAGTCTATTCACAATAAATATGGTGTTAATTAATCTATGTTTAGATATGAGCACTTGGAGGCATGAATTAAGAAAATCTTGTTAATGTATTAATGGGAAGTGAGGTGTATAAACTCCCTCAGGTGGGATTCTTATAATCTGCTAAACATGCTCTCAATATCTTATAGTGATATCATAATCTTAGTGATGTAACTACATAGTGTGATTATGATATCAGTATAAGATATTAAAAGCTTGCTTTAAATAATAAGAATCCCATTTGTGGGAGTTTGTATATCTTGGCTCTTGTTAATCCATTTTCATGCTTTTCTTAATTCACATCTCCATGCACTTGTATCTATATTACAAATACATAAGAAAAGTTCAAAACTTTGACTAAAATCTATGTTTAGTAGTTACCTTGAATAGAAGGATTTAAAAGGTTAGAATTTAATTTTAGAATTATAAAATGTGCATTTATGCTGATATGTTTGACTTCACGTGTGAATGTTAAACAATTACTAATCTTAATATTGTAATATTTTCATACATGTCAATTCCACATGGAATGAAATATTGAGAGCAGTAAGCAAAAACAATATTTGTAAATGTAAACCATATCAGATATAACTATAAGATATCAAATTAGTCAACTGACAGTGTTCATATGACAAACAATTTCAATAATTACCAATGCATTCTTATTAACTTGATTTTTCTTATGTAGAGTGACTTTTCAAAATATATTTGTTGGTTACAGTACCCAAAATAAATTAGCATTTAAAATGTATGAGATATTTAAAATCTAAATGTTTTCACGGTTTAGTATTTAATAGTGGGGAAGATTAATATATTGGATACACTACTATAATAATGCTTCACAGAAAATATTTAACAATATAATAAATTGAAAAGAAAGTTGTTTAACTTATGAGAAGAATAAGTCTACTTAAAAAGGTACTCAAAATATAAGCATGTAAGAATTCAAATTATTTGATATTCCCAAAACAACTTCAAGTATTAATATATAAAGAAAATGCATGCCATTTTGTATACTAAATCATTAGCTTGTGATAATGGGGATGTTGTTTGATTGCTGTTCATGAAATGTACTTAAATACAAAATATTGGCGTTGATTTGCACACATTTATACCCATATAAAATCTGTATTGCTATTTTAGGTTTAAAGCTAATTATGTTAGACTATATCATTTTACTATGATATAATTAAATTAATATAGATTTATTTAAGCTTTATCTGAAATTTTAAATATATTTCTGTAAGTACTAAACCAACTATTTGCTATATAATCTTTTAAATAGATTTTTTTGTTAACTTCAAACAAATATTATTTTTAAGATTTATATTATTAAGCTTTCATTAATATAAATTTTAACAATAAAATTTATACCATTAAGCATCACATGATCATATTTCCTATACTAGCACATGAATTGTTGATAAACAGAGCAAAACTCTCCATACAGTATTGCACCTGTGCTAAACAGAGTAATCAATGGATGCCAGAAGGCTTGTGCATAAAATCCCTATCTAATGCCTACTCATCCAATATCCCCAGACTAGTTTCTGGCTTGTGGCCTTCATCAGTGAGGAGCTTTGTATCTGAGAGCACTGCATCTAGATCTTAGGATCTAATGCAACCCTCTAGCAACCACCTTTTATCTTTACTTAACTACAAAACTATGAGAATGAAATTGAAAACACAAAAAATATTTTCAATCTAAGCTCAATAGCTTATATAGTCATATGGGTCTGAACTAGTCTGGGGATATTGGATGAGTAGGCATTAAATAGGGATTTTATGCACAAGCCTTCTGTTATCCATTGATTACTCTGTTTAGCACAGGTGGCAATACTGTATGGAGAGTTTTGCTCTGTTTATCAACAATTCATGTGCTAGTATAGGAAATGTGATCATGTGATGCTTAATGGTTTAACACCAATCCTGCCTAATAGGATAGTGGTGGCTATGGTTGTAAAAGAGCCAAAGACACCAAAATGTATGGGTGCTGAACTGAGTTCAGACCCATATGACTATATAAGCTATTGAGCTTAGATTGAAAATATTTTTTGTGTTTTCAATTTCATTCTCATAGTTTTGTAGTTAAGTAAAGATAAAAGGTGGTTGCTAGAGGGTTGCATTAGATCCTAAGATCTAGATGCAGTGCTCTCAGATCCAAAGCTCCTCACTGACGAAGGCCACAAGCCAGAAACTAGTCTGGGGATATTGGATGAGTAGGCATTAGATAGGGATTTTATGCACAAGCCTTCTGGCATCCATTGATTACTCTCTTTAGCACAGGTGGCAATACTGTATGGAGAGTTTTGCTCTGTTTAATAAAATTTATATTTGATATGCTACCTTTTCATATGCTGTTTAGCAAAAATATTAAAACATATTTCAAAATTAATATCTATTTCCATAAAAAATCTTAAATTTTATATTCATAATAAATAATAAAATGGATTACATAATTGATCATGATTAATGCAATAAAGTTAGTAATTTCTTTTTTTGCATGCAGATATTTAAGATATATTTTTAAACATAAAATAGTTCTCATTTCAATATCTGGAGACAAACATTTTAATAGGCCTTTTCATGACAGTAAATGTATAAATTTTATTTATCTGGAAAAGCATTTAATTAAAACAATTTTTTAGCAGAATTGATAGATTTTACCTATTTAAATTTATTATTGGCATAGCTTGTAAAGAGAAATGTTTTTAAAATTCATTATTTTAACATTTTCTTATGATATACTTGGAAATAATAATAATGGAAAAATATTATGATAAATAGTTTTTAAATTTTAAGTTTACCTTTTAAATCTTTATACATTTTAAAGTGGATAATTTTATATTAATATCATTATAAAATTAAAGAAGAAATCCTTTCTTATCTTCTTTGCTTTTAGAGAATACAATTATTTACATTTTGGATAATGAATGTATTATTATATATTTTTACTGTTTTCAATTAACATGTATCATTATCAACATTTTCAAACATTGTTGATTCACTGCAGGATAAAGGTCTCTCCAAGTTCCACCCATCTTCTATTATTTCCAGCCTCCTTCTCCATTTCATGCTAACAAACTTTTATATTTCATTCATCCATTTCATATGTAGTCTCTTTCTAGGCTTTTTACAATATCTTGTAATCCAGTTTAAGTTTTAACTGTCCATATTTTCTAGAAATATGTCCAACACAACTCCATTTCCAGCTCTTAATTCTTTCATTAATGTCAATAACATCTGTTTCTTCTTTGATCCATGTATTCCATTTTCAGTCACTTCTTGTTATTCCTCATAAAAATCTCTCCAGATTTTATTGAATGGCTAAAGTTTCTGTATTGCTCTTCTGTTAAGTACACAAGTCTCAGACCATAAGTAAGAACTGGGTAGAACACATTTACTAAAAATCTTTATTTACAAACACATAGGCATATTTCCTTTCATATTTAGTTATTTTTACCAAAAGCATGCCAAACAAGTTAAATTCTATGATTAATTTTCTCCATTATGTTTCCATCTGTAATAATAATCTGACTAAACATTTTGCAGTTAACTCCTTCTAACTTATCATTATCAACTTTTTTTAAAATCTATTGAACATTACATTAATCATTTTAATATTTGCCTTCAGTCCTTAATTCACAAAATACGTTTTACAAAATTGCTTCAAAAAATTTGGAAATATGGAGTCAGGCTGTCATCCTTTTCAATTTTAATCTTCCTAAGGTTATTATATAATCTAATTGTTACTATTGTATTTTTATAAATATTCTTCAAAATATGCTAATATGCTGGGTCATTACCTTTATAATTCAGTACTTTAATCACTGATGAAATGTTTATAGAATCAAATGCCTTTTCATAGTCTACAAAACAAAAGTATAATGCCAACTTATATTCATTGATCGTTTTTGTAACTTCTTTTGATACTTGGATATGATCCACTGTACTAAAATCCCTTTTAAATTCAGCTTGTTTTTTTTGATTGATTAAAATCCAAAATTCACTGTAAATGAGTTGTAAATATCTTTAAAAAAATTGTATAGAACTGATAAAAGATTGAGAAGTCTGTAATCATTATTCTTTTTTAAAAATATTAATATTAATACTGCATTTTTCCAATCATTCTTTTTTAAAAATATTAATATTAATACTGCATTTTTCCAATCACATGGTATGAATTTATCATTTAGACATGGGGTATATAATTTTATTGATTGCACTATGGAGATGTTTTGACCTTTGGTTAAATAGTCATTAATTGAATTATTTTGATTACTACATATTGTAGTTGATTCACTTGTTGGTTGAGGAGTGAATTCTGTGTTTATCACTGGCATTTTTCCACATTGATGACTTGAGATTGCTCTCATATCACAGTGTTTACATTTAAGTTTTGGATATGTGTTTATAATATGCCCTCATTGTTTGCAGTGAAAACATTGTGGTTTAAGTCCATCAATTATTAAAAGCATCATTATTTCATGATTGGTTATAAGAGTGGGAATATCATTTGGGTTTATGTTTTGATTTAATCTAACTTTAAATTGATAACTATTGCTATAGATTGGTATAGGAGTTTCTTTTAAATACATAGGTTGAAAAGAAACAACAACTCCAAATAGCTGCATTAATTTATTGAAGTCGTTGAGTATGTAATTTATATACATATTTTTAATTATGCTGGTAATAAAGTTTTTTTCTATATTGGTTAACTTTTACTAAAACATATTTCCCTAGAGTTTTAGTTGTTTTACCAAATTTATCTTTTTGTTCCTCACTATAGAATTCAATAGGAAGGTAGTGATGATTTGGATGATCTGCAATGTGCAATATAGAATCCCATAAATTATTTGTACTTATTTCTTTGTGTAGCAAATCTTTAGGAAACCTATACAGCAAACAATTTATAACTGTAATTGCAAGGATAACAGACAGGTCAGCAAAAATGTTTAAAAGACATGAATAGATCCAGTAGTATGATCATATTAAAGCATTCTGAGATTTTTGTCAGACTTTCATTAATCCAGATATCTTCTGTTGTGTTAACTGGCAATGGATCGGATTATGAAATCATATCTAGTTTTATTCATGTTCTGATGAGTATCTCCTTTTTTAATGGATGCTTTGATTGCATCAGCATAAGTATTGCTTGCTGCATTCAAAGAGATCATCATATTGGAGTTTAAAAACTAAAAACATTTGCACATAAATTTTTCATCATAGGAGTTCTCTTAAGAAAGATATATCTAGTGAATATTGGGTTGCCTATATTCAATGCAGTTTATTTTAAATAAAACAATTTTAGATTTAATTATTAATAAAAATAGATAAAATATCCTACTGATTTCGAAGATTACCAAGCCAGCTGGCACATGTACACTCTTCTACTACTACTACTAGTACTACTACTACTACTACTACTACTACTACTACTACTACTACTACTACTACTACTACTGTTGTTGACATCATCATCATTATTATTATTGTTATTATCATTATTATTATTATCCATATGATATTTGTAAAACCTATGAAAAGCATTTGTTTTGCTTATTAGGTTTCTTTCTTTGATCTAATCAAAATAAATAAATAAAATAATAAATAAATTATTATTATTATTATTATGTTTCAAAGATAGATCTTTATTAATTCTTCAAAAAGGTTACACCAGATTTTACATAATCTGATTATGATGGGTTACAGGGGCAATCATGTCTATAGTTCATTGATTACAATAGTTTTACTTGTAATGAGTTCACGTGTGATCTCTGCAGGTGCTTCTGTTGCCCTTGTTATTCTATAGTGGTATGACCACTATAGTTTATTAATTAATATGTATTTACAATATTAACTGATTATTTGGAAAGTAGCTGCATAATTGTACAATATATATGGTTATGGTTGTGAAGATATGATTGATTATTGCTTATATAAACCAATGTACTCTCATTGTAGATTGGAAGATTGTTGTATAAGTGGCCATGTTGCAGATACAGGGTATGAAGGAGTTATTTTGCAATCTTAGGCCCTTAATTGTTGTAGTTTGTAAAGGTGGCTGGATGACATCTATTATTATTTCCAAATGTGAAGCTGCAATGAGTACACCAGTGTGCATATAATAGAAATGAAATGTAACTACATGAACTGTGGGTGTAGAAGGTTTTTGATATGATTCCATAATGTTTCTTATTGAGATGTTTTGCTGATGATAGATATCTTTATGACTTTACGCATGTTAGATAGAGCTTGGCAGGCATAAAATATGTTCTGTTGTATTTCATCTGCTGTGTGACAAAGATTGCAGAATAGATCAATGATGTATATAGACATTGAAAGTGAAGAAAGTATGAGGTTGGTAGTGCATGGAGATTGACTTTCAATATGAAAATTAAAGTATTTAGGTTATAATGACCATTTTCTAAACCTTGTGAGTAATTGATGATTGTTGATTCTTAGCATTAGTATGAATGTTCCTGCAGAGGTATCTGGATATAATTAGTTGTAGATTTTCCAATATGTGTATTTGTTTGTAGATTGAATATGTATTTGGCTAGATATGCTTGTGACACACTGTATAAGGAATGGTATATATTCAGATGATGGTGGTGATCTATCTGTTGGAGTGACTTGAGTCACCATGAAAGTGTAGGGAACTGCCTTATGGTCAATGCCACAAGGTTTACAGCTCTTTGTATGTAAAATGCATGAATAGTGTGAAGACTGAATCCATTGTGAGTGGGGGTTCTGCTAAGGCAGTTATCTGATACTGAAACAGCTTTCTGTCCCCATCATAGCTTGGCACAAAGTAATGAGATTTTCAAAGTGAAACATTTTGAAAATTTTATTATGGAGGAAAAGTAGGTAATTTTCATAATAATAAGCATGTTGGACAATTGAACTTTGGAGTAAATAAAAAGATAGGCCTTTGAAATGGAGGTTCTTGTAGTTTGTTTTGTTATGCTTTGTCTCATTGCATTAGCCCCCATGCAAAATGAAAAGTCAAGAAAAGTAGTAATGCCGTGAAAGATTTTTGTATATGGCTATTTTATTAAGATTGAAGCATAGATTAAAATTAAAAGTATATTCTTCAAGTATATTTTGCAATTTTGGAAACTTTTTGTAAGATTTAAGAAAGATAGTGATGTTATCCATGTATGCTATACATGGAAAATACTGTTGAGTGTGTGGGATTTGAATTCCTGGTATTATTATTATTATTATTATTATTATTAGTAGTAGTAGTAGTAGTAGTAGTAGTAGCCATAGTAGTAGTAGTAGTAGTAGTAGTAGTAGTAGTAGTCATAGTCATAGTAGTAGTAGTAGTAGTATTTGTTATAGTATTAATAGTAGTAGCAGTAGCATTAGTAGTAGTACTACTCACCAGGTGGTGTTTATCCAGGGCAGTCTGCTATTCTTCAGCTCCTGGTAAATTTGAAGATTTCTGCCAATTTTCATACTTTTAAAAACTGAAAATTATTTGAGTTTATAGAGCTAATTTTTTTCTTCAAGGTAAGCTCTCTCTAGTGCTGAAATTAGTTATATATTGATAAAAACCAATTTGAAATCTCTAATAGTTTTAAAATTACTTTTAAAAAGTTTTTAATGTCTATCAGTGGGCTGAATTATTTAGAACAAAAAAATTAAATCCCTGCATTAAAATTAAATCAATAAATGTTGACAACATTGAAAAATCAACAGAAATTAAAACTAATTTTAGCTATGCTGCAACTTCAAAGTAACTAATAGAAATAAATAATAATTCTAATTTTAAAAATGTAAGAATAAAAAAATCTGAATCTACAAAATTTATTAGAAAAGAAACCATTATTGAATATCAAATTAAAGGTATTCAATTCTATGCAATTGATGTTAAAATAAATCATACAAGATATTATTACAGAAATGTTTTAAATCAGGATAATATTGCTGAATTTTTAATATTGGAAATGTAGAAGAAAATGTATTTCATACAGTTAATTCAAATATACATGCTAATATTAAAATTGTTCACTAGGATTATTTGAGAAAAGTTGAATAATTTATTTACTATACCAGTTTTAAATTCATTCTCTAAATTTTACAATGAAAAAACTTCTATAATTAATATTATAATTAATATTTTGTTTTATAATTTCCAACTATTTGACAGATAAAAAGTTATGGGAAATAATTTTCAAGATTTAGGATAATCACAACAATAAGTATTTTAATATTAGAATTCAACAATATCGCATAAAAGACATTTTTTTTCACAAGATTATACATTTTATAAATGATAAAATTGTATGCTATAGTAATATTAATAGGCCTGCAAAATTCTTGGGCATGGTAAAAAGGTGTCATATAAATTTTACTTCTGAAAGCTTGCAATAATTATGAAATAACTATGACAAATTTGGAAATTTTAAGTATCTACTGGTGAAGAGAGCTTTATACCAGTTCTTACTAATATTGCTCCATTTGATTTTCAATTATATAAAAAAAATGCAACCAATACATGTATCTACTTTGCATTCAACAGACAGCTTATCACTTATAATTTCTTTTAGAGGAATAGCCTCACAGTGTTCTTGCAAGACTAGAACACATCTTATAAAATATTGTCCAGCTCATTTTTGTAAACTTTGTGGAATTAAAAAACTGTAGAAATCATCAATGCTCAAAACTTGCACCCCAATGAGTGGATAAGGAACATGATTATAAGTCTTTCAAAATTAAAACATAAATTTTGAAATAATAAAGATATCCAATCAGGATGACTTGTTTAAAATATAATGATGACATTATACATAATGCTAGCAATAATACATATTCAGAAGAGGATTATGTGAATAAAAAAAAGGTAAAAAGTACTAGACATAATATGATCAACTGTATATACCTGCTCTTTAGAAATAAATCTCATACTGACAATATATTCACTCCATATGTACACAATTTTGGACCATCAGAAACTATTATGCCTTTCCAAATCAGCAAATTTTCTGCCAATCTTGACACTATTAAAAATTCTTGTCACCCTAGGCCTCATGGAAGACCTGCTTTCATCTCAAGTCATCTTAAACATTTGACTAAACCATGGTTGTGCAAGGATTTTGATAAAAATTTTGGATTTTATCTAGTATTGTATTGTTTTATGGTTTTGTATTTTATTTATTATTAGTATAGTGTTAGGCAATTTTGAATGTATATATATGTAAGTCAATATAAAATATAATTCTTGGTTTGAAATATTGTTCAATTATTTTGTAATGTCCATTTTAATAAATTCTGTAAATAGACTGTTAATATTGTTTAAATTTAATATTTGATCAGTGATTTTTTTTACTCATGAAGTTAATGTGTCTGAAATTTTATATTTTTCTACATTGTTAATGCTAGCTTCATTTAAAAAATCAAGAACTAATGTTATGTCTAAATTATTTGGTTAAAAATTAATTTTGAATTTTGAATGCACATATAGTTGTCCCTGGTTGGTCCAGCTATTAGTTAACACTTCTATATGTTTAATATTTATGTTTAATATTTAGGTATCGTTTCACTAAATGTAACACAAGCTGCCTTATGGTTTGGTGTAACTAGTGGGTGCAGTTGGAAAGTGTGGAATGTTCAGAACAATGATTATAATTGATTAGATTATGCTTGTAACAATGCATATATATATAACATAAATATATTCAAAAAAAGAAATTAATAATAAACTTTTATATCATTGCAAATTTTATTAGAAATTAGTATTAACAAGTGCAATGTTAATTTTTTTTTTTAAAAAAAAACAAACAAACAATTATTCTCATTTCCTATTAGCAAAAATAATATATTTACTACTTATTTTTCAGAAATATGTTTTATTATTATAGAATGTAATAAGTGATTAAAGTAATGATGTATACGGATACCAAGGAAGCATGAAATCTATAAAATATGGATTTATTAAAATTAAATGCATAAAGGAAGTTAACATTAGTTATCTGATTAATAAGAATCTGGCTTAAATTGCAATTAAATGAAATGAACTAAATAATCAGATAACAAAAATAATTTAATTAGTAAATACCAATCTAGTTGCTAAGTTATGATTGTGCAGATTAATTAAAAACCAATTCTAATCTTATAATTTAGATTTACACCAGAAAACAAAAGAAACACAACAGATATAAAGGGAGCATAATTTAAAGGAGCTACAATGCATTCTGTGAACTTTGGAGAGTCAGTACATTCTGTGAATTTGAAGAGTGAGTGCATTCTGCAACTTTTGAGAGTGCTACAAGATAACAGCATGGGAATTGTGAATCACCCAGGATCTCATCTCCTGAAGTTTAAGCAAGCCGATTATATATCTATATAAATCATCCAATCTTCCTATTGTTGAACCACCTCAAGAGCCACTGAGGGCTTTGAAGTTTCCTAGATTGCAAAGGTAATCATTCATACCTTCTATGTGATAAATGAGGGATTTAGGATTGAGAAATTATACCCTCAGGTTTATAGTGTTATTATACCTTATTGTATGTATATATACTTTGTCTTACTAACACAGCTTAACTTGGACTGGAACTAATCTAAATATATATATATATATGTTGTTGATACGAAGATTTTCATGGGTTGCATATATAAAAGCCATTTTTCAGGTTCATCCATGTTAAAAATTTTAATATTTATATACCAATGTTTCAACTTGATCACACAAGTCATCTACTGGGTGATAAAAGGTAGAAAGATGGTTGTAGAGGCGCTACAATCACTGATTTGAAAAAAATGTTAAAGTTCCACCAATAGCAAAAATGTTAAATTAAGAATGTTTTTTTAAAAAAATCTTTCCAAATAGGAGGAACTTTGCATGTATCATCTTGCTTATTGGTACAATCAGGTCTTTTGAGTATCTCAATGGCTTCTCTGATTTTGCACTGGTAGAGATTATCACATCTCAGATGTGATAATATTTACAGTGCAAAATAAGAGATGCCATTTGAGATATTTAAAAGGATAGATTGTAATAATCTCTACCAGTGCAAAATCAGAGAAGCCATTGAGATACTTAAAAGGCCAGATTGTATCAATAAGCGAGATGATAAATGCAAACTTCTTCCTATTGTAAAGATTTTTTTAAAAAACATTCTTAATTTAACATTTTTGCTATTGGTGGAACTTGAACATTTTTTTCAAATCAGTGATTGTAGTGCCTCTACAACCATCTTTTTACCTTTTATCATCCAGTAGATGACTTGTGTGATCAAGTCAAAACATTGGTATATAAATATTTAAATGTTTAACATAGATAAACCCACAAAATATGTCTTTTATACATATATATGTCTATATCTCATTGTGTGTTCAAAATGCTATGTTTAATATAAATACTAAATGAATGTAACATGTTCTTAATTCAATTTTGATTGTCATCTCTTGCTATAAACTAATTTTGGATTAATATCTGTATGCTATACTTGATGAGTCAATACACAGTAACCTGTTGCAGTCAAATTAGTTGAACCTAAAACCATAGTGAAAATTTAATGATTAATTATAAAATGTCAGTTTTTGGACAAAACTTCATTGGAGAGTTTGATGTGGACAATGCTGCCAATTAGCCAATATATCTATTGCAAGTTGAAAATTTTTTCATTCTAAATGGGATTGAAAACAAAAAGCACAAAGTGGTCACCCTCTTATGTTTCTCCAGGAATAAAATTATTGAAATCAGCAATAAATTATATCAAAATCCTGTAGATGACAAGGTACTATTTGAGGAATTAACCAAAAAATTAAACTAATATTTTAACCCTCGCCTATCCTACCACATAGCAGCCTACAGCTAAGAAATCAGAAACAACTAAACAGTGAATCAATCAAACAATGTTATTTAGCACTTAAAGAGTTAGCAAAATATTATGTCTACTGTGATTTCATAGATTATTAGATCAGCTATTATGGGGAATGTCTGAGGACAGACTCAGATAACAGATGTTAACAGAAACAGACCTAACTCATGAAACTGCTATAAAGAAACGAATAGCTTATGAGCTAATATTAGAGCAGACACAGGCTTTTAGATCAAAAGAAATAATAAATGAGCAAGTTTTTACAATGATAAAACAGAGATAAGTTCATTCAAACATGAACCTCAAAGAAATGACCAACTTAAATGCTACTGTTGTGGGGAAATAGGTCACGCAGCTAAAGACTGTAAATGGAAAAAAGAAATGTGTTTCAAATGCGGAACTATAGGCCATCTAGCACATGCGTGCAGAAAATGGAGGGACATCAAGCTCCAAAAGTGAAATCAAGAGCATGGAAATAGGAGAGTTAACCCTATTAATATAAACATAGTCAAAAATATGGAAATCAAGGGAGCACATCGATGTATAAATTGCAAATCTGTGATAAAAATATTAGAATGGAGATAGATAGTAGGTCAGGTATTTTCATAAAGTCAGAAACAGATTGGAGAATATTATGAGCCACTGACACCAGCATTAAAATAGAGTAGACTATTGTTAGTGCTCAGGATGTGAATGGAAACACATTGAAATTATGGGGTCAAGTAAAAGCACCAATCAGATATCCAGAAAAAATAATAAAATTACCACTATATATAGTTAAAGTGGAAATTAGCACAATAATTAGAAGATAATGGTTTTCAGCGACAGGAATACAAGTTAGTGTGGTGGAAAAAATTACCATAAAACCAAGAAATACCAAATAAATACCCTAATCTATTTAGTAAAGAATATGGTTTAATAGCAACTACCCCAGAAGATACTAACTGAAAATGCATGTCCAATTATCTGCAAACTATGAAAAATTCTTCTCATGCAGCAGCAAAAAGTTGAGGAAAAAATTCAAGATTGGTCTCCAAGGGCATCCTTACACCTGTAGAAACATCAGACTGGGCCATCCCTATAGTTTGTAATCATAAAACACAAATAGCCAAATACATATCTGTGGTGATTATAAAGTGACAGTCAATAAGTATTTAAATAAAAGGGCATACCCTGTACAAGATGCAAGAGAGGTACTGTCCAGTCTGCAAAATGAATCACATTTTGCTAAACTAGACTTAAACTCTGCATTTTATCAAATACTAGTAATAGACAGGTCAGTGGAAATATTAACCTTCACAACACCTGCCATACTGTTTAAATAAAAGTGGCTTCCTTTCAGCATATCAAGAGTACTGAATATCTTCCAGGCAAAAATAAATATTTTATTGCAAGGCTTACATGGCATTATACTATACTTTGATGACATACTCATTTTGTCATCATCAGAAGAGATGCTTCATCAAAGGCTATATAAAGTAAGTGCCAAACTACATGAATTTTGGGTAAAATTAAACATGCAAAAAAAAAGTATATGGAATATGCAGGAATTGCCATTCTTGGACACATAATCTCCCAAAAGAGGAGACACCCATCACCGGACAGAGTAAAGCTGTGGAAAATATGGCCAAACCCAAAAATGTTAAAGAGCTTCAGGATGTTTTGGGTCTAACAAATTATTTTGAACCTTTCATGAAGAACTAGGCTAAAGTAGCAACCACATTTTATGATTTGTTAAAGAAAAATCAAAAATGACAGTGGCTAGAGATACATGAAAAAGCATTTAAATAAACCAAAGCCCTATTTTCATCAGACAAGCTACTAGTACCTATCAACAGTAACCTCAAAGTGTGCCTAACAACAGACACCTTGGAAGCAGGTGTGGGAACCATATTATGCCACCTATGACAATAGTGAATTTCCAATAGCCTATGCCTCATGAACCCTTCTAGATCTGAAGGAAACTGCAACCAGATTGCTAAGGAGATTTTAGCCATTATATTCAGTTTTAAAAAATTCCACCAATATATATTCGGTAAACAGTTTACTATTGTAACTGATGATAAGCCTTTACTTTGCATTTTAGCAGATGACAAGCTGGCTCCTGACCACTTAAGCTCATGTATGCTATAACAGAGAAACATACTGGCATCATACAATTGCCACTTGTCATACAGGAAAGGGAAAGAAATTTCCAATACTGCCACCCTATTTAGAAATCCCAACAGAAATTAACTGCAAGTTAATGAAATAGAAGTCAACTATATCAATTCCTTGCAATTAGACATCTTGAACAGCAACACCATAGCAAAATGGATAAAAGCCAATGAAGAATATCAGCTGCTGTTAGAGTGGATTAGGAATGGCTGCCCCCCAAAACTGAACTACCTGCTGCCTGCCTTTTGGATAAATTGTGAAAATGTATCAGTTAGTAAAGAATGCATCTTAATGGGAGATACAGTTGTAATACACTGCTGGTAGAAAAAGAGTACTAAAATTATTACATAAAGGGCATTCAGGCATGGTGCATGCAAAAGCTTTAATGCACAGCTCCATCTGGTGGGAAAATGACCTTTGACATTAAGTTATATTTAAAAAATGTACACCTGCCAGTCCGAGATGCACATGAATCTGAAGGAGTGCAAACAATGGCCCAAAGCTACCAAACCATGACAGAGACTCCACATGGACCATGCTGGCCAATAGACAGAGAAAAATACTTTTTATTCTTGTTGATGCATACTCAAAGTGAGCAGAGTATTGCATCATGAAAAACACAAGTGCAAGCGAAACCATATGATGCTTAAAGGCAATTTTTTCACAACATGGACTCCCAGAAATAATCATTCTGGATAATGGGGCAAGATTCATCTTCCAAGAGATACCAGATTCCTTCCAAATGAATGGAATAAAACACATTTGCACCCCCATACTGAATCAAATGGCATCACCAAAAAAGTTGTTCAACAAATAAAAAAGCCATTAAGCAAATCCAACAATAATGACATGCAAGTCACTTTATAAGACACCATGCTTCATCAACATTTCACCCCAAATACAGCTACAGGAAATCTGCAACTGAGCTGCTTATGGTCAGGAAATTAAAGACAAGCCTAGCAATATTACTCCCTAAAAGGAATGAACACATCCAAAATGATTGCAAATACAATACGTACAAAATTGGAGAGACAGTCTGGGTATGTGACATCATCAGGAAAAAATGGACTGAAGGCAAAATCACAGGCAAATTATCCAAACAAATAATCACAGTACAAATACAGAATGGAACAGAATATTGGAGTTATATTAACCACATCCACAGGTGATTCATTCAAGACATCCAGTTACAAACAAATAATCACAGTACAAATACAGAATGGAACAGAATATTGGAGTTATATTAACCACATCCACAGGTGATTCATTCAAGACATCCAGTTACAAAAAAATAATCACAGTACAAATACAGAATGGAACAGAATATTGGAGTTATATTAACCACATCCAATTCAAGACATCCAGTTACCAGCATCATTACAAAATGATAACAAAGGGATTACGAAAGTATTTAGGAAACAAAAAGGACTCAACACATCCCAGGAGGAAGGAAGCACATACAAGCAACAAGGCCAGCTAGAACATACTGAAGCAGAAGCTGAAACAGACCCTCAAAACCCAACACCCACAGAAACAACAGAGAATGGTAGATCACTCAGATCTTAATGCAAGAAACAGAAGCCTATCAGGCTACATGTCTATGTGTAAAAAACAACAGTTTTCTAGAGTAAGTGGTGGTATTGTGAACTATGGATTTATTAAAATTAAATGCATAAAAAAGGTTAAAATTAGTTGTTATCTGATTAACAGGAATCCGACTTAAAATGCAATTAAATTAAATGAATTAAATAATCAGATAGTGAAAAGAATTTAATTAGCAAATACCTATCAAATTACTAAGTTATAATTGCACCAATTAATTAAAAACCACCCTAATCTTACAATTTAGATTTACTCCAGAAACAAAAGAAACCAAACAGCTAAAATGGGGGCATAATTGAAAGGAGACACAGTGCATTCTGTGAACCTTGGAGACTCAGTGCATTCTGTGAACTTTGGAGAGTCAGTGCATTCTGTGAACTTTGGAGAGTCAGTGCATTCTGTGAACTTTGGAGAGTGAGTGTTACAAGAGAACAGTCTGGGAAATTGTAAATCACCCAGGATCTCAGCTCCTTAAGGTTAAGCAAGCCAATTAGATATTTACACAGATCAACCAATCTTTCTATTTCGAACTGCCTCAAGAGCGATTGCAAAGTTAATTGTTCATATCTTATTTGACTAAATGATGATATATATATATAGTTCCAGTCCACACTGAGCTGTGTTAGCAAGACAAAGTATATGTACACACAATATGTTCAATATGTATGTCTTAATTCAATCTGTGTTACTGATTGTGAAGCAATGGATCCGGAAGTCTGATTCACGCTTCACAGCCTTCTATAAACTTAACTAATATTGTAGACCTGAAGTAAGTTTATAGTCCAGTATCAGCAGGGTTTTGCATTAAAGCTAAAATTAATATGTTCATTTTGCTTACTTAACGGTATTTAAATTTGTATTTGCGTTAAAATATTTCTTTTAAAATAAATTCTGTTAAGATTAAATTGCTATTAAAATTTACTTATTAATCAAACATATATAAACATCAAGTGTGTATATATGATTTAATGCAAAATTCTGTTGAAATAAAATATTATTTTGTTAAAAGAAATAATAAGATATTTTTCTTTTAAATTTTGTTAAAATATGGCGTATGATTTTATTTTGAGATACTAAAGGAATGGCATGTTTCAATTAATATTTTATTCAAGGCAATTAAAGATAGCCTTTTTAAAAAAAAAATTAAATCAAATTCGAAATTAAATGCAGAATTTGATAACAAAATTTAACTAAAAGTTGCTTCGTAACAAAGGAGTGTAGGGGGCTTATCAAGATCTAAAATCATATGCAAAACAATGGAAGAGTGATCTCGAGAAAGATATAAAAAGGAAAGGATAACAAAAGACTGGGTTCTGTTTTGCTGCTGGTTGTTGTGCTGTTTCTTCTGATTTGTTGTTAAAATTGGTCAAATGTGTTCCTGAAATTATAATTCAGATTTCACTTTTAAATTTTGTTCTTGAAGAAACTCTGTTGAAATTCGCCGAGATTCATTCTAAATTATTATTCAGAGATTGACTCTGAAAGCATTGCAAAACCTATTTTGAAGAGTTCCAGTGATTTATTCCTACTGATCTGATTTCAAGCATGCAACCCGTTAACATTTATATCAATTTGGTGGACATGACCATATATGGTGGCTAGGCACAACAGCTTTGCCTGCTGCTGGGGTCCTTAAACCATCAAAATGCCATAACATGTCCAACAAATAGAAACCTGAACTGTGAGTCGTGTCTGTGCACTTCGCGATAAAATGCTGCATAATTTCCATTTCCTTGTTCGGACAAATCCCCACATATTTAATCAAGCCGCCATGTTGAGGAAACTGGATCCAAAGAACAAGGACTGGTAACTGTATGAATCTCCTCACAAATATTACTTACCCTTTTTCTAAATGCCTTTTGCTACTTATGTCTTTAATTCCTATTTATAATGTATTATTGTTCTAATTAGACTAATATTAGATTTATCTTACTTTTATCATTTGATCATTTACTTATACTGAAATTTTTCCCCTTCGCTATTCCTCATTTTAAAAATGCATATAAATGTTTTCTTGTTTTTTTTTTATTTGCGGTTTAAATTATTTTTTCATTTAAAACTTACCAATTTAAAATAATATCTGTCATCTGAATAATAGTTAAGTTTCCTTTTGTCTGCCAACTGGGTCTCCTCAATAACGCCTACTTTTTTTGCATACATTCCACACTTAAATAAGAGTTACTTTTAAGAAATCTTTAAATATTTAAAACTGTTTATAAAGCACAAAGCAACTAGAAAATGCTTTGTGAAAGAGTTATTTTAATTTGGCTTTATCGAGGGGACACGAGTTGGTCATTTCATTTAAATGGGGAGAGTACTGTTTAGACTACAAAATGTTATGTAATTGCCCTCCGCCTTATGTCAAATTATTTATCATATAATCAATCAGGGAATAGCAGAGATAATTAAAACCTTTCAAATATTTAGCATTATGTTTTATTAAAATATATTATTTAATCTAAAAAAGCTTAAGTCTTCTAATTTTATTTTAATTTCTGATTAGCTTAACCTTTATTTTACTTGTCCAATGATCCAGGCATGCACAAACACATATTTCATTTATATTTTATGCACATTTATCTTAGTTAGCTCTGTAAGGTATTTTGTCCATTGTCTCTCCCTGATCCTAAGCTTGGGCCGGGTGAGAAAATAATTTATGCGTATCTCAGATATGTTGTTGGTTCGTAGTTAGACTCGAGAGTAGGTGAATAGGGCAGAGGCCATAGTATTCTTGATTTTATATCTTGTGTATGAAGGGCCTTGAGATACTTTTGCCTAGTATTCGAACTGGGTTGAACCAACATACATCATCTGACAGGTACAATTGTCATCTCTTGCTGTAAACTAGTTGTGATTTAATATCCATATACTGTAATTGATGAGTCAATACACAGCAAAATCATAACTATATACTTGAAAATTATGCTTAATTATGTCATCAAATAGAATATATATGTAATTATTATCAGTATAATACGTTGTCTATAATTTAAATATTTGATAATCCTACTGAAGTGTTATGAGAATGGGATTATATTTCAAATATTGTTAAAGTAATATTTAAATAGCCTAATTATAGAGAAATAATGACAAAGAAAGCAATATATATATTGTAACCAATTTATTATCATGATATATATATATATATATATATATATATATATATATATCATGATAATCAAATGTTAGAATGAGAGCATTTAAGCATTTGTTTCTCTTGTTTGTTCTCTAGCTAAGAATTTGCTGTTTTTTTATTTTGTAATCAGTAGTTAGATGACTTAGCTGTGGCCACTTACATAAAAGAAAAATTCTACTTATAGTTTAAAAACCAGAGAATTTGCTGTTTTTTATTTTGTAATCAGTAGTTAGATGATTTAGCTGTGGCCACTTACATAAAAGAAAAATTCTACTTTAGTTTAAAAACCAGACAATTTCAAAATTTCACCATATTAAACTTTAGGTCATGGATATTTCATAAATAATATTCTCTGCATTAAAATCCCTTTGTGTTTACATCTAAGATGATAAAATTATGAAAACAATGGCTGCTGATTTTTTTAAAAAAATATTTCATTTATTACCTATTCATATATTGCAGTTCATTTTTTCCATGTTGTTTTTTGGGAGAGATCATTTGAAAAATAAAAATTTAAATGGTTTACTAATTTAAGGTAGAGTTGTTAAAGGGAGCCTCATTTCACTTTCTTCTGATCTGCAACATTCCTTGTTAATATATATGATTAAAATCTTATTTTCATGGGAGCCACTCTTAATAATTTGATAATGAGATATACTGATATATTTTAGACATTTTCATAGATAAGGTGCTAATTTTGTAAGTGCTATGTCTAGGAGCGTAACTTTTGCTCTCCAGACCACATGAAATCTAAACTTACCTCTGGTAAAATGTAGTATTTAATATATCTATATCAGAATTTACATTATTAATTAACAAATATTTAACAATATATAAATATTGAAGCTGTAAATATTATCTCAATTATTTACACCTCATCTAGTACTAATGTTAGTAGCACTAGTATGACTTTGAATCCAATCTAATATATGTTAACTGACACCCGTTCTGCTTCAGGTGGTACTATATGTATAATTTAACATCAATATTTATAATCAGTACTTATAAGCTATAATATTCAACTATTTGTATTATTATTACTAATTCTGTATAAAATAAATGGGCAATAAGTATAAACATAATCTGAGGTGTGTATAAAGTGTGACAAATATTTTAAAATGTTTTATTAAAGTTTGTTGTCTACTTAGTCAGGTTGTAATATTTTATATTTTGTTTTAATAAATGTACCTAAATAGTACGTAAAAACAGTCTATTTAATATTTATAAGGCAGATTTTGTAATTTTGTCATACTTTATAAATTTATTATTAAAATCTTATTAAATGTAAGTGTTAAAAGTCCTCATATTATAAAATTTCTTATTTTAAGAATATAATAAATTCCTCAAATCTCAATTCCAATTAAATAGACTTTGTTAATACGATGACTTATGAAATTTAATCAAGATGAAGGTCATATTTGTTTTAATGCTTTCTTTAATTAGCAAATAAACCCTTAGGGTATGTTCAATCTTGGCAGGAGAATTCCTATTCTGAAGAAGACCAACCAATAAAAGAGGCCACTAGGAAAATGCATACCACAGAGGGGAATCATGAGTGAATGTCATGAATACTGAATCTGGAAAAGCAGGACTGGATCATATAAATAGCCCAATTCTGATCAAGATAAGGACAGATGACAAATTGAGAGACATATTAGTATTACGAGTTTAAGTTTCATGTAAATAATGTTGGAGTAAAAAAAAGAGGGTTGTTTTTTGAATTCTGTCTCTACCAGCCTATCATGATACCACTCCAGTGTTGTCAACATCTAGCCCATGATACTGAACTGCTAAAGCCTGTTTCCAGCTATGTTTTGAGGTAACCCCATTTAGCGACAAGCCCCTGAACCTTTAACAACCTTGGTCCTAAATTAAAATTAATTTTTGATTAGTTTATACTCATTTATTCACTCTTCAAGCAAAATATCTATATATGTAATGTCTATACAACTTTTCTTTAAATATGTCATTAACTTTATATTCTGTAAAATTTAACAGTTTTAATCTTATTAGAACTCCATATTATTTTGATATGGTAATTTTTTTATTTTAATGTTAACTTAGATTAAGTTGCCAAGTTAAGTACAAAATTCAAAGAGCATATTACAACCCTAGTCTTTATTATTTTCTCTGGTCAAAATTATTGCAGGAGATGTAGATTTTCCACCGAGTACCTTATAGATGAAGTCATTTAGTTTTGTACATTTGTTATTTTGTAAATGATTTAAATGATAGAAATAGTCTTAAAAGTTTAAGTTTTCTATTATTTACCAATTAATCTTTACCCATAATCATTTTTCAAAAGAAAATGTAATTCATTAAATTATTTAAGCAGAATCCATCACATTTTCCCTAACCAAAAACTTAGCTTTTTATACAAAATCTATTATAGAGAATTTAAAATTAAATTTTATCAGTATGTACATTGTATATCTCATTTGTGCTTATGATCTTTAGCACCTAAGTATTAATTGTCATGCAAGCACATGCACAATAGCTTAAAAAGGCTGATCTTTAATGTATTATAATTTATAAAACATAGCGCTATAAAATAAATGCTTATTTACATGCAGAATTTTGTAAAATCTCACCAGAAGGGATTTCTTTTTTTATATAGGGTTTATTTTAATGTTTTGTTATATAAACATTGTTTGTTTATAAATTCTAAGCCATGAAAGATTTTAAAGCTTGGAAGTGTGGGAAAACCATCCACTCCTTTATATTTGTTTTTAATTCTCATTGTTTTTTAATATTACACTTTCTTAAAATTCATTGATTGCCCTGGGTTTTGTGAACATTCCATTATGCTAGAGAACTAACTCTTTAAATCAAGATTGAATTCATGTTTGTTTGCACAATATATATGTATATATATATATATGCATGTATACAGTATTATGTATTTTATGGTTACAATTATTCACTTGTTATTATTATTGTTCATGCTTTGCTACTTAACTCTCAAAATCTGCGGAATTTTACATATGTCTAATCCAGTAATGTTAGTCACCCTTAAAAGTAGATGTATTTCCTACTAGGGATTTCCCTTTTTCCAGATACTGCCATTAAAATGCGCATGGGCACACATGGATAAGCTATCCCAGCACATCAAATTTTATTGTTATGCAGAGATATGTTTTGGTCAGTGGTACAGCATGTCCTTTTATTCATTGACTTCACCTAGCAAAGCCTCTTTGAGGATCGCAAATGATCTCATGTGTTTTTTTATTGTACGATCTTTATCATTCTTTATTTATTCTCTATTTATAAACCTGAAATGCTTTCTCTACTGTGATGGCATGTCATTAGCCAATCCAGTTAATTAGTTAATCACATATAATATAGAATGGTTATTTAAGTAAGATAAATGTTTGTTTTCCCACATTCATAACTTACAACCTATTTAAGTGTAATAATGGTTTAACACAACTCATTCATATTCAGTTGTCTATATATGTATAGAAGAAGAAAATAGATTTATTTTCTTCAATTTATAAGTTTATTGAGGACTAAAATGATGGATTATTGCTGATTTGCACTTGGCAGACCGCTTAACCATTTGTTTATATTTAGTAAACAAATGTATTATATGTTTGGTTATATCAAAACTTAATCTGTGTCTTAAATGGATCACAATTGCTTGCTAAATTGAAATGTGGTAATATTGATTAATTATAATGTTATCTGATTTACTTAATGAATTTTAAATTATGTAATTGTGAGTCCAATACATATAAGCAAGTTGTGTAGACAAGCATTGACATATTTTGTATGATGACACTTAGATGTATAATAAATATATATATATTATATTAGTACTTTGAAATCTTGGTTTGTCATTATTCTGAATCTCTAATATAAATTCCTTTTATTAGTTATAAGATTTTATGGGTTTAAATTTATTCCTTTTGTTATGTTGCTATGAAGTTATTATTATTGCAGTTTCAAATTAATCAAATTTTCAACTTATTTAAATTATCAATCAATGTCAGGTATACTACACACCATTCTTTAATTGTAATAAATTTAGATGGGTATTAATTAATGAAATTTAAATCTGTTGTTTTAAGTCACGTGTGAACTCTGAACTCTAGCTGGGATGGAGTGAGAATGAAACTCGCTGGTATCATCAAAAGTGTTGTTTATGTAGTCAGAGATCCTAGAGTACAGGTAAATAGGTTGACAGTTTAGTATTGTCTCAGACTTATATATCTCGCACATGCTGGGCTGTTGTAATTTTGCTTGAATTCTGGGTCTTGTTGAGTGAACACTCAGTTTTGACTGGTACAATATATATATATATACCCATAGGCATACAGAAATAATAATGAAGAACTATATGTCCCTCAACTTGCTTTTTCATGTTTGAAGGCAAGTCTCTCTATACTGGAAGCTTAAGGGACATATGGAGACATCCAACAGAAAGGTTAAATGTCCATTGGGACACCAGAAGTTTCTAACGGCAAGTGTTAATTTCTTTTTTTGACTTGGCTTCTATCAATTGATTGTTCAATTACTTTTCTGATTGGTTCATCTTTCAGATCCCGCTGATCAGATAATTATTTCATTTATTCAAGATATATCCTGGACTGAGAATCTTACTTCTATTAAGCTCTATTAAAAAGTTATTTTTGGTATTTTAGAGTTGTTATCAATGAATGTATTAGGTCTTACAATCATTTAATTGACAATAGTATATATATTTTAACTGAATGAAGTTTATTGCTTATCCCCAAAGATTGATGGTCGAGTGGTCAGCACATCTGCCTTACAAGCAGTTGTCCCAGGTTAGCGGGTTCACTTCCTGGCCAATGCTATGACACATGAAAAAAAAAAGATTTAAACTAATTGCTCTTTTCATTTACATAGAAATTAAAATTAATCTTTTCTGATCATGTAATACTATATTAATTTATTTAAGTTTACTATTCTTAAGGAGCTAAACTTCTTAATTACTGTGTATGTATTTTATATATAGGTACATGCATCATCATGTTACAATTAGACATTTTAGGTGATTGTGTTTAAACATATACACACATACATAATACACTTCCCCAAGTTTAGAGATTTATTTTTTCTCTGGACTTTAAAATGAAGTCACAGAAGTAATTCAGAATCCTTTCCCTTTTTACACATTGAAGTGGATTTATTACAATTTTGCTTGTAATATTAACCTCTGCTACATATAATTGATCTTCATTATGATGGGTAAACTCTGTTCCAGTTTAGTATTTTCATTTAATGCTATCTTGTTGGTATCTGTTTTTTTTTTTAATAATTTAGATATTACATTCACTCAAAGAAAAAATGAAGAAAATAATACTGATTACATTAGCCAATTTTTTTTTTGTCTGTTATGATTGTAAATATATATTAGAAATAATTTTTTTTTTCATTCACACATTCATTCTGCCTTCAAGAAAACTCAACTGAAATTTCAGTTAAGAGCTATTAGGCAACTGTGAAGAAAGATCATGGTGTTTCTTGATCTTGAATTCAGAGATAAAAAGCCAATAAACTCATCACACTGGCTAATGTGTGTTGGTGAGCAACCCATCCATGTCCATATACTGTATGAATAAGGTCAGTAATAAATAGCTGCAATGACAAGAACATATGAAGTGGACATTAAGAATTTCTCTGCTTAGTTCCTTTAAGGCCATCAAGTGGAACCAAAGGGCTTTCTTTCATTCAACAGGAAACTTAGTTGGAATGTGTTTGGTAGAAATATCTTAATACTGAAAGGAAATATGCCTATGCATTTGAAATGGAAAATTTTTAATAAATGTGTTTTACCAGTTCATAAGGTACATATGGATCTGAGATATGGACACTTAATAGAAGAGCAATACAGAGGCTTCAAACAACTCAAAGAAGTATGGAGAGATACATGTAGGAATAACAAGAAGAGACTGAAAATGAAATATTAGGTAAGAGAAGAAACAGGTGTTACTGACATCATTGAATGAATGAAGAGACTGAAGTGGAGTTGTGCTGGACATATTGCTAAAAAAGATAACAATAGACGAACTGTTAAAATGTTATTCTGGATTCCAATAGACTGCCAAAGATACAGAAAGAGACCACATGTGAAATGGATGGATGAATTAAGGAAATATGCAGGAGTGATGTAGAAAAAGAGGGGCTAGAGATCGGAGATGGATTGAATTTGTAGAGACCTTCATTCTGCAGTGGATTGGTAATGGTTGACAATGATGACGACAGTGATATTAGCCAATTATCCAGTTTATTTTTTTTCTCTCTCTCTTTTTTTTTTTACTTTGTAGCTAAAAATAGCTAGGTACTGACCAATAAATAGATCGTTTGCTTGATTGAAATCTAAAAAAAGTTAAAAGATTTTACTTGAATTTTAAATCCAGATGTTTGCGTGAACTACGCGAATAGACTTTTTTTTACTATTAATTTATAAAATATTCTTAATTCTAAATAAGAATATAAGATGTGTGTATGCATAAAAAGTAAAAAAGTTTTCTGGAGCACATTTTGAAAGCAACTTGCAACAAAATGTATGACTACATATAAAAGTTTTTGCTTTAAATTTGAAAATAGTTGCGACATGTGTTCGGTTTTTTTTTTTTAATGTTTATTTGATGTAAAGACGATCCATTGTAATGAAAAAATAAAAATAAAAACGTTAGATCGTTCTATTTGTGGATTCGTATTTATATTAGTATAAGAAAAATATAATATTCATGGCATTCTTTGTATTTAAATATACTGCAATGGAAAATGAAAACAATTTACAAATGTAATTACCTGATTTTTTTTTATGTACCGTATTTTTAAATATATATATATTTTAAAAAAGCAATATCTAAAGCTTTTTAAATGTTTTAATGAATGCTAGACTCATCTAATTGACACAACTAATAATCGTATTGCTGCTTTTTGAAAAGAAAATTTAGTTAGCCTTTATTTCTACTGAAATCAAAACAAAGAAGCAGAGAGAATCGTATTCAGATGATAGCTTTCAGCGATATATACAAAGACGGTTAATGTATCATCTGAATAGAAGACTAGCATCTTTCTAAACAGCTTTTAAAAATAAAATTACTAACATTTTTTTTTCAAAAGAACAATAGCAAGTACCCAGTTAATATTTAATTATTCACCTGTAGCTTTTTTCTTCGCATTATCAGGCTAATCCCCCCCCCCCCGCTTCTCACAAAGAAATCAAGTAATTTATTGTACAGCCATAATTGGCTTTCATTAGCTTATGAAATTAATTTGCTAATAACTTATTTAACTAATGCTTACGTAAATAATAAATTTTGATTTATACACTGTATTCTCTAATTTAATTACGTAATAAGATTTATATTTTAAATAAATATACTATATTTCTATACAAATCTTTCAATAACAATAAAAACATTTTTTTTAGAACTCGATAATGTATTACATTTTTATTATATTACCTATATTAATATAAAATCTAGTCGTCACTAAGTTATTACATTATTAGTCTTTTTTTTTACATAATTTTTCTTTAATTATAGTACAGCAATTTTGATCTCGATCCCTTTTTTTCTTTCTTTGTTATCTATTTTTTTCATCCTTGTCTTTTTTTTCTTTATTATTTAGAATAGACATACTTATATGAATAGCTGATAATAATTATAATGATAACACTATGGACATTAACGTGAACTAGGAATTTAAATTGAAGAAAATTTGCATGCTTTTGCTTATTTGCCCATATTAATGTTGAAGCTGTGCATATATACATATATGCTGGCTTCACCATTCACTGTGGACTAACTAAGACCCTAAGTCCAACCGCAGTGAATGTATGTTTCTTTTTCAAAATAAATTTATCATTTTCTCAAATAGTTGCCTAAATTAAAGAAGGAATTGTGTTAAAGAGAAAAGATTAATAAAATAAAATATAGAAAGTTAAAATTATATTTGTAACTATTTTTAAAATATATTTGGTAGAATTCGATAAGATAAAAATTTTCTTAATTAAATAGAATCCATTAAGAAAAGGAATTAATTAATAAAACATTTTTCTGAGTTAGATAAAATAAGAGATAACAGGAAAAATTTGAAACAACGGGCATGATTGGCTACTAATTAGCAGATTAAAGACATAATGGAAAAAGGGTATAAATAAAGAACTTTTCTTTTGTTCTTGGTCTTATGCTTGCGGGTAACCAGTGCTGAAGGTCAGAGAGAAAATCTTAAGAATTTTGTTGGAAGAAATTTTGCTGAAAGATTGGACAATATAGCAAACTCTTGCTTGCTGTACTTACTTCAAGCTGCACTCTATTCTTTCAGCATATAAATAAAAAAATCCAGAAATGTGTTGCTCTGCAAAAATGCAGGGGTAACCTCTTTGCCTTCTCTCTCCTGAGCCATTCCTGAGGCCGGAGTTCTAATCATGTAAGCCAGCTAGAGAACTAAAGTGTCTGCCCTGTATCCGTGAATATCTGCCCTCAAACATGGAAAAACAAAGTTGAAGAACCGAGAAGACTTGCGGTAAACCTCTAATGATCTCATCTTGACCCACCCCATCTAGTTACCGATAACGTTACCATAAATTAATAAAAAAATCTCTTTGTAATTTACAAATTCACTCTAACTAGAATGATGTTTTTTTATATATATGTTTTTTTTTTAAATCTATGTGTTCATATCTTGTCAAATTATATTTCATTAATTGCTTTCTTTTCTTTTTCTTTTTATATCGTAATGGGAGGGATTATTATATATAATGGCGGCCATAGTTCTTATTAATTTAATTGAAAAATACTTTGTTTAACTTTCCGCCATTATACTCCCGTAATTAAGTTATTTATTTTATATAAATATTTATTTAGAAAGAAAAGGAAGCAAATCATAGAAAGTGCAAAACTCTATTTTAAAATCAAAATTTAAATTGCTAAATATTCTATTATAAAACTTTCCAAAATTTAACTTAGTTTTTTTTTTTGTATATATATATAAAAGAAAGATCTTTATCAAATGCCTGTATATTTTAGTCAATCAAGGGTTACAAATTTAATGTTATATTTTGAAGAGCGTGAAATAAAACATTCACATTTATATTTTAGTAATAAGAGAGAGTACATTTTGACAATATGTATTAAAAATTATTAAATAGCATTGACTCTGGGGTGTGTTGGTTAAACTCCAACTAAATCAATAAAATATCCACCCTCTTGTTTTAGTGATCTGAATTTTATAAAAGGGAAGTTACTATTTTTCTGCGGATTTTCAGTGATAGTTGAGCTTTCTTAATATATATATATTGCAGAGGGATTCTTTTTTAAATTTAAAGGTCGTTGACCATATTTATATGGCATTGTGCCTCGGGTGATCTACTGGGCCGCTCAGCATATATGACAGTGCTTCTTTTGCCAAGTTTGCTTATATTAACATACCTACATTCGGACCTTCTGAAAAATAAATAAATTGTTCTGGATCTCATGTCGATATCAGTCCCTTCAATGTACGTAACTGGACATAAGCAGCAAAAACTCCAATCCTGAATCCGGGTCACGCGTTTAGCGAATGGTTTCCATTTTTCTCTCTAACCTAGTTTAGAGATGGAGAGCTATCTGGTCTTGTGTTAACCTCTTGGTAACTGTTATGTCTCGAGCCTCACAGCCCACTATATGCTCTCACCTTTGTGCATGGTCTTGTATATTTATATTTATTAGGAATTCTTTCTTAAAATCTCATAGAAATGTTTCAATTATGGCTGGAAATTCCTGCTGGGGTCACTTTATCATTCTTAAATCATAAGTAGGCTTGTGATTTAAACCTGTCCAAAGTGTTTAGTTGAGTTTGACCACCTATTTATTTCTATGTTCTCCAACCACAGAGTTAATGAATCATGTCTCTCTCTCTCTTGATTTCCTTTATGTAACACTTCCATTGGCTGGAATATTTTAAAAATGATATTATAATGTAAAATTTTGTCTGTTCTTATCATTACGATCAATGGATCTTTCGTATATGTCTATCCGATTGCAGTGAAAATAGCCTGCGTTCTATTAATAAAGCATTGTATGAATTCTTTTAATGTAAATAATAAAAGTTTCAGTTATCTTTCATTCACTATAAATAAAACCACTTAGTATTGTTTTCTTTTGTGACATATGTATATACATCTGATCATTATATATGTAAAAATTCCTTTTCGTGGTCTCTTCTCTCCCTGACTACTGGTCATACATTAAGATTAAATTCTAGTGAGGTTTGGGGAGTAAGTCGCTTCGTAGCAATCTAGAGGAGTAGGTGAGGTTCGAACCCCCTCTATCTGCATCTCTAGGTTAGGTTAAAACAGCTCTACTTTTCTTACCATTACAATGTAAAAATGAGATGCTGAAATGTATTTAAAATTTAACAGAATGCTATTAAAGTAATGTAACTTCTATTTTTTGTAATATACTATACAATTTCAGCTTTCACTGAAAATATATTCTAGTTGATGGTATCCTGTGTAATTTAATGTAGAAATACAGTAGTAGACTCAAGAATGAAGTGTGTGCAGTGTAATGTAGAGATATGGTAGTGGATTCAAGGATGAAGTGTGCCAGGATTAATTCCCAGGAAGGGAAAATAAAAAAAGTCTTTAATTCTGACCAATTGAATGGAACTGCTTGCTGTTTTCATCATTTTGATGCTTAAATGTTCTATCCAGGAATTTAAAATTGATAATGCCCTAAATTAAATTGTTTAAGACTTCTACCAGAGACAAGAAAATATATGGGTAATGCAAATAAAATTATATAGATTTGATAGAGTGAATTTCCAGAACCACATTGCATAATCAATATTCAGTTTACTGACATTATTAATGTATGAATGCAATTGACAAAAACAAATTCTTATTTCAATATTTAAATCAAGAAATGTCACATTTTAATTATATATATATATCATCATTATCATTTTTAAAAATTATCAATTCACTGCAGGATGAAGATCTCTTTAAGTTCAATCCATCTTCTCCAATCTCTAGACTATTTTCTAAACATCATCCCAGAAAACTTTCTTTTTTATTCATTCATCTCACATGTTGTATTTTTTTAGGTCTTTTACAATCTATTGGAATTCAATTTAAGATTTCAAACTGTCCATCAATTATTATCTTTTCTAGCAATATATCCAGCCCAATACCACTTCAATCTTTTAATTTTTTCAATGATGTCAGTAGCATCTATTTCTTCTTTTGTCCATGTATTTCATTTTCAGTTCCTTATTTTTATTCTTAACTTGCATCTCTCCCTACTTTATTGGGTGGTCTGAAGTCTCTGTACTGCTCTTCTATGATGTGTCCAAGTATCATCTCCAAAATAATAATTGGTAACATACATTTATTTAAAACCTTTCTTTTCAAACACATAGGCATATTTTATTTTAATATTAAGTTATCTCTACCAAAGCATTCTAAACAATTTTAATTTTGTGATTAATTTCACCACTATGTTTTCATTTGTAGTAGTAATCTAACCAATATATTTGTAATTGTTAATTTCTTCTAACTCATCATTGTCAATCTTTATTTTTTTAACTTTGGGAAAATCCATTGAACTTTACTTTAGTCTTTTTAACATTTAGCTTTAATCCTATAACTCATGCAACATTTCCTGAATATTTAAAGCATTATTTGCAAAAACAACTACACCATCTGCAAAATCTAGATGACTTAAATAATCTCCATGTACTTTTATTCTCTTAGCTTCCCCATTTTTATCCATAAAATACTTATTGTAAAATGGTTGTAAAATTTTTTGGAGATATGTAAACACTCTATCATGGATTCTTTTTAATGTTAATCTTTTTACTATTGTTATGTAATCTAATTGTTGCTGTTGCATTTTTATAAATCTTCTTCAAAATATGACATACCTTAATAATTCAAGATTTTAATCACTGAAGAAAATGCTTTTAGAAGCAAATGTTTTTCATAATTTCAATCCAAAGCATAATTCAAACTCATATTTAGTGATCTTTTCTATAACTTTCCTTTTCCTTCAATATTTGGATATTATTCACTGTATTGAAATTACTTTTAAATCCAGCTTGTTATTTTGGTTGGTTAAAATCCAAAGTTCACTGTCAATGAATTGTAATTATTTTGTTAAAAATTTTGTATAGAATCTGATAAAAGACGGATAAGTCTGTAATTTCTAATATCTTCTTTATCACCTTTGTAAAATGTTAATATTATTATTGCATAATCATCTGGTACATCTTTATCATTTAAACATTTAGATATAACTTTGCCAAAAAATAATTATATTTCTTCACCTATTTCTTTTAGGATATTGATTATAATCCCATTTCTTTTCACTTGTTATCCATTCAGCATTGATTTACATATATATATTGTAATGCTCTCATATATATATAGTGTGACACATATATATGTGTGTGTTACATGTATGTGTGTATAGTTCATTGACAAAAAAAAAAAGTAAATAAAGGAAAGAGAAGAATTTAACAAATAATGTATAAGTCATATTTATATTTAAAATACAGTAATATAAACTTAAGTAGCAAAGAGATCATTAAGTAAGAACAGGGTGAAAGAAATCAGTACAGTTTTTTTATATGTCAAAGCGTAGCTGGGAAGCGAACCCCAGGACAACTGCTTAGAAAGCAGCTTTGTTAGTTGAATTGCAAGGAGGGGGAAGGAAAATCTGATTTAAGTTTTAAATTAAAATTGAGAACCCACTCTCTTCTTTTTATCTTTAATAATAGAATTCTAAGAAAGAATTAATGTTGTGAAAAGAAAAACAAATAGGATATAATGTCAAAATATAATGCAAATTGAAATAAATGGAATTAAAATGTAATTTAAATTAGAATAATTAATAACAAGTAACCTTTGTAAACAATTTAATCTGCAGGAATGCAATTAAATTTTGGAAAATTCTGGTCTATAAGATAATAGATTAATCTTTAAAAAAAGATAAGATCAATCATTTTAATAAAAGAAAAAACAACAACTGAAAGTAGAAATGAATAAAAGCAAACATAGGAGGGGTGGGAAACAATAAAAACGGCAAGTTTGATAGATTAAAAAAATATTAAATTTTCTTCTTCTTAAGTTAAGGAGTACATTCAGCTCTCCTCAGTCAGCTGGCAGTTTTTCCAGAGTTGAAGTTTGGCAGAGATATTTGTGAAGTTGGCCAAATGGAGAGCTTATTAAGGAAGTAAGCTATGGACTGTAAAATTGATAACAACTACACCATGTGCTGCTAAAAAAACCACAGGAGTGCCTGTCTGGGCTTCATTCTCCAGTCTCCATCACCCTCAATATCTCTCTCCTGCTGTCAATGCCTCACCTGTAACATAAGTCTATGTAATCTACATTATCTCTTATTGCCATTCTGAAGTTTCTGGAAAGAAAAAAGGATCCAAAGCAGATGACCAAGTAGCCAGCAATGAAGAACAAAAATGGCATCATAACATAGAAGCCCATGGTCAGTTAAATGATTATCATTCAAATTGTCACAATTATATATAGTGTCACATTAAAGTTAAAACCTAGGTAAATATATTGAACTTTATCAGAAAATATCTAGACATTACTAGGTATAAATGAGCTGATATGAGGGAAGGATTATTGAGATTGAAAATGTTAAAATTATATAATTGAAGTATGCAATAAATCAGATCTTACTAAATCATATTTATTTTTGTTTATTAACTATTAGTATATATTTTTTGTGTTAAATATGTGTAATTGAAATATTTGCACACTTGTGCATATATATATATATACATATACATATATATATATAATGAATAAAAAGCATTTGCAAAATACTACTTGGTCTGTTCTCTTTCCTTTACCTGCATCTCCATGAATAGAAAATTGGGCAAGTTTGATATGTGTTATTGATTTATGCATGGGGTTCCCTGTCTCATTGCGCTCGAACTAGTCTGGGTATTTTCCAAGTGCTGAGTTCCACAATGTCTTTTGTCTGGGGCATTCTAGTTATATAAAGTTTATACCTGAGATTTATCTAAAAAAATTGCCTTTGGAAGATTGGTGTAGTCCCAGTAGTTATGGAGTGGTGCTATAACCAGGAAAAATGATTAAAATTTGTAAATTCATGCCATCACAATCTGATCATAGATATGACTGATAGTTAATCTTTCAGTAATATTCTACCCCTCTGCTTGACTGTATGATCAAGGGATGTCGAAACAGTTTTAAGTTTACAAATAAATAGTAAGTATGCAAGACTAGCTCTGTTAATCTAATCAATTAGACTAATTCAATATGATGTTTAATGGAGGCTATTAAGATCAGCAAAATAGATATACAAAAAAAAAGAAATAAACTAAATAATCATGAGAGGTCATTTGAGTAAACCCATGTGACCATTATAAATGTTATCCAACATGGGTGCACATGTACCATAAATATACCAGTGTAAATAAATATTATTCAATGACCCAAGTACTATAAATGCCTAAGATGCACAATTAAAAAAAAAATGAAATTGGTCAGCAGTGTAAAAGATAGATGACCAAAGTAAATATAGAAAAAAATAAAAAATAAAAACAATAAGATTGCAATGTAAATAAAAAAGAGAGAGCAGAGAAATGTGAGCAAACAAAAAAAGAATTTTTTTGTTTTGTTATTATTATGGTAGAAGTTTTGGACAAATTAGTCATGAAAGTAGAGGGGACTGAGGGGCTTGAAGACAGATGGACACTTTGTTTGAATTCAAATAAATCAGAGAAGTAAATAAGTACAAAGCATTAGTAGAGAAATGAAAGCTAGTGAAATAAATGCAGATGCTATCTAAAACAAATCACAAAGTGAATTTGAAGAATAGGAAGTTGAAAGCAAGATAAAAAAGAACAAGATAAAAAATAGTGATATAATGAACATATTAAATAAAATAATGAGTCAAATGAAGCAAAATAAGAAAGAATTAAATGACAGATTCAATCAATAGAAAAAAATAAACATTGGAAAAAGGAACAAATGAAAAGCTGGCCAAGGGCCATTGTAAAATTAGAGAAAAAGATTCAGTCCAGATGAATTATGCTAAAACATAAGGCTAAATTAAAATCAATGAAAATATGGATTGAGTAGTTGACCAGTCAGAGAGAACAAATAAAGAAATAGAAAAGATCAAAATAGTACAGGAAAGGAGCACAGAATTGTTACAAGAAGATTTAATAAACAATAAAGCAGAAAATGAAAAGGTAATAGAAATTCTCAAAGTAGAAACTAATAATATAGTAGACAGGATAGAGCAAATAGAATTCACATTTTGGGGGAAAAGAGGATAGAGAGATTGGTTTGTCCAGAAAAATGTGGTGGCATGAATGTAAGTGTGTTTTGTCAAAATAACTTGGCAATTGTGAACCAATTTTTTAAAAAAATCATATTTTTGGGGTCATGTGGGAGAATTACAATGGAAAATTTAGGAAGCTTGGAGATACATTTCACATTAAACACAATGAGCAACGAAGCGAAGGTAGCAATTGCTTGAAGTGATTTGCAAAGTGCATTTTATGTTTGGTGGGATTCATTATTTGCTATATAATAGTTATAAGGGTGAAGAATATCAGGAGAAAATAAAGCCAGGTGGCACTAGATCGATGGTGACCTGGTGAGCAATTTACCCCATTCTTTTGTCACCAAGTAGCTTTGCTAATGGTGAGCCTACTATCTGAACAACAAATACATATTCACAGTATAACTTTCCCCCAAATGTAGAACAGATGATTATAGGCACAAAGCAGAAGACAGTTGAGCAAGTCATGGAATTATTAGCCATGTTTGACAATTGCTAAGCTGTGAGCAAAAGGAAAGGAAATTTAAATCCCAGAAAAGGGAGGCAAATATAAATACCATAAATATTGGTTCTGAGAGAAAATCCTGGGAAGGAAAAAGGAGGTATAAGTTGTCTGGAAGTTCAAACAAAACCGTCATATTCAGATGTACTGGCAGTGACCCTGAGGTCAACTGTCTGGAACAACAGGTTAGGTCCAGGGTAGATCCCGATCCCTCATCACAAGTGGATATGTAAAAAAGTCAAAAAGAACCTCTTGACAAAAATTAAATAGGTTAGAACAATGTGATGGACCCTCAATTGATGAAAAAAATTCTCAATCTCAGACTTTGAAACTGGAAACCAATTAAAGTGAAGTGTAAATTAAAATTAAAATTATAAAAAAAAGAAAAATAATTAAAATTCCCCAGTTTGTGAAACTGCTAAAAATGAGGCAGCATCACATATCAAGCAAACAAACAATTTGTGGGAAAGAAATAAAATAATCATACCCAAAATAGGAAATGAGAAAATCACCCCACTTGTCAGTCTGCAAAAAAGTGCAGCCAAGTGTAAGAGAATAAATATTAGTAAATTAGTAATAGTAACCATAAAAGTAATCAAATTAAAAATGAAGAAAAAGGAGCAAAGTATGAAAATAACCCAGTTTATAATTGTCAATAAGGCAGCATAGTCTGACCAAACAGATAAATAAATAATAAATCATATATAATGACAGTTGTGTGAGAATGAATGAAGTTATTAGATGTGTATGTGAAATGATATTGAAGGATTCTTGGTTGCAGTATATGTTTTGTTTAAGTCATTTCATTGTGAAAAATAGGTTAAGAGCATCCAATTATTGTTCAAGGATGAGAATCCAATGGAGAAAGTCCTATACCCATCCATCCAATGCACAGAAAGAGAAATTCCAAGCTTATTGTCATAAATTAAATGTGCTGGAAGAAATATTCCCAGCATATTAACCTTTCCGAGTGTCACTTCATTATTGGCCAAATGAGGTAAAACTCTGAAAGTTTTAATTGGTCAATTGACAAACTCTTTGATAGAAATATTTTTATCTTTTAATATATATTAATTTTCGTTTCGTTTTCAAAAAGTATGTTAATTATTTGTAATGTTAGGAAAGTAAATGAATGTTTTTTCAAAAATATATTTTTATTTGTATTTTATAGAAATATTCAAAAATGGAAAAATCAAAGAAAATATTACAAGCAAATTACAAGCAATGCAAATGTCATTTATATCCCTCCCAGATTTACATTACAATTTTTTTAATAATTTTTTAGTAAAATCTTGGTGTTTTTCTAAAAATAATTATATTTTCAGCATATTTTAACCAAAATACATTATAATATGTAGGTGAATGCCAGAAAAATATTATAAAACATTAATCTTTGTTTGAAATTCAAATAAACAGCTTGGGGCATCTAAACTCTTGACAGGATGTCAAAATTATTGCTATTGCTGGTTTCTTTTTCAATTTACAATCGTGTAAAGTATACAATTTTTTAATAAAACCTGTCTACTTTCATAAAATAACTATATTTTCAGCAGATTTTATGAAAATAATGTGTAATATATATGAAAAATAATAAAAAAACACTAAAACATATATTTTTATTTTCAGCGGTGAAAAAATATTTATCGGAATCATCAGCCAATAAGCATTGAGAATGCATGACCCAACCAATCAGCGTTTGCCTTCTTCTTTTGTTAACTTAAAACACTCCTAGTATTGATTTTTTACTTGTAAAATAATTCAAGAGAGGGCAGCATCTTACGGGACTTTTTCTAAATTTTCCAATGAGTATTAATACATCACCAGAGCTCAAAAATGACCTATTTAGAGCAATTTAAAGCCACTGACACACCTGTGCATTGAACCCCATTGAAGGGTTAATATTAGTGAAATTTAGCATAAGTTGAATGGGCAGCAGAGCTGTCCTGCCATTTATAGAGGGTCCAAATCCCACATTCCACATCCATAGTTGATGAAAGTTGCCCATGTGGAGGTCTTAACAAAGAAAATTAAATTAGCTTTGATCAGCGTAAAAACCCGACCATAGAAAGAGAGAGATGATCTAATAATAATCATCCTTTGTAGCTTTCTCAGCATCAATCCATAGTGAGGTATGAATATATAAAAAAGGGGGAGAGTAGTGTGACACTTAGAGCTAAAATTGGTCAATGTCCCAATGACACCATTTTACCTCCCAAACTGAGATGGATGTGATGTAATGCTCTCATATATATATATATATAGTGTAACACTCATATACATACATTATGTGTACTTGTTTATAATTTGTTGAAATGAAAAAAAAAGCAAATAAAGGAAAAAGAAGAATTTAAGAAATAAAGCATAAGTCATATTTATACTTAAAATATAGTAATATAAACTACAGTAATAAGTAGATGAGAACAAAGGAAGAAAATTAGTATAGTTTTATTAATTGAATTGCAAGGAGGGGGAAAAAATCTGATTTAAGTTTTAAATTAAGATTCAGAACCCACTTTCTTCTTTTTATCTTTAATAATAGAATTCTAAGTTAGAATTAATGTTGTGAAAAGAAAAAGAAATAGGATATAATGTCAAACCGTAATGTAAATTGAAATAAATGGAATTAAAATGTAATTCCAATTAGAAATAGAAAAACAAAATAATTAATAACAAGTAATCTTTATAAACTATCTCATCAGAGGGAATATAATTAAATTTTGGAAAATTCCTGGTTGATAAGATAGATTAACCTAAAAAAAGATAAGGTGAATCATTTAAAAAAAGTAAAAATGAATAAAAGTGAACAATAGGAGGGAGGAGAGAGAATATAAATATGGCAGATATGACAGTTTAAAAAGTTATTAATTTTTTTCTTCTTAAGTTAAAAAGGAGTAAAATCAAGTGAATCATTTTGGAAGTCTTTTTATTCGACTGGCAGTTTTTCCAGAATTGGAGTTTGGTAGTGATTTTTGTGAAGTTGGCCATATAGAGAGTCTATTAAGAAAGTACACAATGGACTGTAAAATTACTAAGTGACTAAATAACACCATGGGCTGCTAAGAAAACCACAAGAATATTCATATGGGTTTCATTCCCTAGTTTTCATCACCATCAATCACTTTCTCATGCTATCAATGCCTCATCTGTAACATAAGTCTGTGTCATCTATATTTTTCCTATTGCTGTTTCAAAATTCCAAAAAAGGAAAAAGGGCCTGAATCTGATGACCAAATGGCCAGCAATAAAGAACAAAAATAGCATCATGAACTTAGAAGCCCATGAACCATTAAGTGATCATCATGCAAATTGTCACAATTATATATATAGTGTCACATCCAAGTTAAAACCTAGGTAAATATATTGAACTTTATCAGTAAATGTCTAGACATTATTAGGTATAAATGAACTGATATGAAATAAGATCTATTGAGATTGAAAATATTAGAATTATGTAACTGAAGAAGTATGCAATAAATTAGATCTTACTAAACCAAATTTATTTTTGTTTATTAATTATATATATATATTTGTGTTAAATATATGTGTAACTCAAATATTAACATACCTGTGTGTGTGTATACGAATAAAAGGTGTTTGTAAAAGATTGCTCAGTCCTTTCTCTTTCCTTTACTGGCATCTTCATGATTAGAAAATTGGGCAAATTTGATGTGTTCATGATTTATATGCTGAGTTCTCTGTCTTATAGTGTTCAAGCTAGTCTAGGTTATTTTCTAAGTACTGGGTTCTGCTATGCCTTTTGGCCAAGGCATTCTAGTTATATAAAGTTTCTATGACTGGATGGTGCCTGAGATTTATCTTCAAAAAAACAAAATACCTTTGGAGAATTGGCATAATCCCAGCAGTTATGGAGGAGTGTTGCAGTCAGGAAAAATGACTGAGATTTGGTCATTCATGCCATCTTGATCTGATCATACATATGATTGATAGTTAATCTAGCAGTAATATTATACCCCTCTGCTTGAGTGTACGATCAAAGGGTGTCAAAACAGATTGAAGTTTACAAATAATGATAATTAATTGAAGCTATCAATAAAGATTTTTTATATATATAAAAAACTAAACTTAAAAATAAATAAATAATGAGAAGTCATTTAAGAAACCCCCATGACCATAATAATACATATATATCAGGGACAAAGCATCCATGTATTGAACAGAAGAAATAGAAAAAATTCACTAAAACTTTCAAAAGCTTTAATTAAAATTCAATTTAAAAAATTCACTTTCAATTTTATTTTCAATTATTTTTTGAATGGAATACCAACAGTCAGAATGTTTTTATATACATAGGGAATGAACTCAATTAATTTATTCTTGCATCCTCATTGACTATAAGAAGTTCAAAAAATGCTAAGATCTAATTTACAGTTAAAACTTTTAAGAATGTTAAAAGAATTGGGAAGATAAAAATATATTGATAATGTATTATCTATATTTAAACTAATCATGGTCTGATTGGAATCAGCAATTTATTATTTTTTGAATGGAATACCAACAGTTGAATTGTTTTTATATATGTAGGGAATGAACTTGATTAACTCATTCTCACATTTTCGTTGATTATAAGTTCAAACAATGCTAAGATCTAATTTACAATAAAACTTTTAAGAATGTTAAAAGTATTGGGAAGATAAAAATATATTGACAATGTATTATTGTTACATTTTCATTTACCATTGTCAAACTTCCTCTACTCACAACTTTGACACTATCCATTTCAGATAAATACAATAATGATTATTACTAATGATTTTCAAAACTAGAGATTATCTCTAGCACAGATATAAGCTTTAAACCTCAGTTAAAAATTAATATATCTGATTTTTTGAAGTATGGAGGTGTTTATTATATCTACAATGTATTATCTATATTTAAACTAATCACAGTCTGATTATCAGATAAAGGAGTTCCAGATTTTTCTAGATGTACATAATATGTATACATTAGCTATTACATAAAAATTGCTGCAGAAAGTAATATAAAAACATGCTGCACTTCTAGATGGACTTTGAGAACCAGCAATCTCCACCACTGAAGCTGCCAATGTGGAATGTAGGCTATCACCTTATTATTATTTTGTATGCTGTGAAGTCAGATTATGTGACTATATTACATTTTAAATATAATAATATTCACATAATTTAATTCATATGTATCTTGTAGGAATAAACCTCAATAGTTATTAATTTAAGTGTTATATTTATTCTGTCTATCATGCCACTCTTGCCACGACTGCAAATTATTGTGGGTGAATAATATTCATCCACAGCACTTTAAATTTGAAGTTTTCTTTTAAAGTTAATTTTCATGTATTTTTTATATATATATTGTTGTAATTTGTATAAATATATCCATGGAAATTTAAGTATAGGTTTTGCATTCAAGAAAAAATAAAGAAAATATATTAGAGAAATATATTTTAGATCACTGACTGATAAAGATTTAATTAGTGCTTAAATTTATGTTATGCGATTAGAAAATTGAGTTTGATAAATGCCAAAAAATATTTGCTAATTACAAATATTTCTTGATACAATAAAAAAATTAAAACTGATAGCAGTCAAGAATAAACCCTGAATCGCCTGAGGCCAAAATGCGAATATGAATAGTTTGAGCAACAAAGTGTAGTATTATTCTATTTCCAGTGAATTTACCAAAAAAATGGCTTCAGATATTTAAGTGACAGTAGCTGAAAGATGAATACTTGCAATTGCATAATAGAAGATATTTTTCAAAGACCATTTTCTTAAAGAGATTTCAATGAAAAAAAAAATGTTATAGATAGACCAACTCCTCTCTTGAAAATCAAAACTGTTATCAAATGATGTACCAGACATTTTTCTATTCAATTTTATGAAAACTTTTCCTGACTAACAGGTTGCAATAAAACTAAGGAATTACCTTGTTAGCCATGTCTTCCATTCACAAATGAGAATATGAATAATTTAGGAATGGCAGGAAAAATAAATGGAAAAGAGACTAGTTTACATTTAAGTGCCATGATTTCAATTAAAATGTTTGGTCAAACTCATATTAAGAATTTAATTGATTCTACTCATTCAGGGTCCATTAGAAATTTTAATGAAAAGGTAAGGAAAAATCGAGATATATTTAAATACTTTATTGATGTCACTTGTTTTCTGGCATGTCAGGAATTATGTTTCAGAGGTGTTGATGAATCTCAAGATTCTCTAAATAGAGGTAATTATTTGGAAATGATTAATTTATTAGCAGTCTATAACTCACTTTTGAAAAATCATCTGGATAATTCTACTGTTTTTGTTGAATTGTCCAGTGATATATAAAATGATATAATTTCATCTTTTGCTTTTGTTTTATTAGAAAAAATCTGTACTGAATACGGAAATTCAGATTATTGTTAGATGAAACAAGCAATGGATCCAATAAATCACAATTATCAGTAATGTTACGGTATGTTAAAAAAGAGGGACTTGTAATAGAAAGATTTCTTTCTTTCACTGATGTTTCTCTTGGTAGATCAGCAAAGATTTATTTGATTTTATTATTCCATTTCTAAAAAAAGAAAAAAGTTTATAATAAATTAGTTTCTCAAAGTTATGACGGTGCCACCATCATGTCTGGAAATTCTAATGGTTTACAAATAAAAATTAAAAGTAATTCCTTATGCACATGATATTCATTGTTATGCCCAAAAATTAAATCTTGTTATTTCTCAATCTATATCAAAAATAAAAGAATGTGCTGTTTTTTTTAAAAGTTTGCCAATTTTCATCAGTTTCTTCAGTCATTCTTCTAAAGGATTAGCTGTTTTTAATAAAATTCCTGCAGATGCTCCAACACGATGGTAATATAATGGAAAAGTTATTCAAACAATGTTTGAGTCAAAAAACACTTAATGTCTTTTTTTGAACATATAATTGACAATGAAAGTGACTGGGATAATGAAGCTATTTTACAATCTAAGGGCTTATTATATAATTTAAACAACAAAAAGTTCATAGTTCTGCTTTATTTTTTTAATGAATTTTTCCTGCACACTGATATTTTCTTTAAAGTTCTTCAAACTAAAGCACATAAGGTGCAATTTTGTCTAATAGCAATAAATAATGTTAAAAGTAATATAGAAACAACAATAGCAAATTATGATATTTGAAAAAAAAAATTTTCAAAATTTAAAAATTAAATGACCTGATTCAAGTGTATCAAATAAAAAATATTTTATAATTTTATTAAATGCCACTATTAAACAAATAATTTCTGAATTAAACCACCAAACATTACAGGACCACCATTTCTTATGCTTGCTCATAACTGTTATTAAAACGGGAAAAACTCTCCATACAGTAATGCCACTCAGTGCAAGCCAGAGTAATCAATGGATGCCAGAAAGTTTGTGCATAAAATCCCTATCTAGTGCCTACTCATCCAATATCACCAGACTAGTTTCTGGCTTGTGGCCTTCATCATTGAGGAGCCTTGGATCTGAGAGCACTGCACCAGATCTTAGGGATCTAATGCAACCTTCCAGCAGCCATCTTTTATCTATACTTAACTACAAATCTATGAGAATAAAACTGTATTTTCAATCTAAGCTCATTTAAGTCTGAATTCAGTTCAGAACCATACAGTTTGGTGTTTCTGGCATCCATTGATTACTCTGGCTTGTACTGAGTGGCACTACTGTTTGGAGAGTTTTGCCTGTTTTAATAAGTTATGAGCAAGCATAAGAAATGGTGATCATGTGATGTTTGGTGATTTAATACCAATCCTGCCTAGTAGGATAGTGGTGGCTATGGTTATTAAAGAACCAAAGATACCAAACTGGATGGATGCTGAACTGAGTTCAGACCTATATCACTATTTAATCTAATGAGCTTAGATTGAAAATATTGCATTTTCAATTTTATTCTCTTGGTTTTGTAGTTAAGTAGAGATAAAAGGTGGCTGCTGGAGGGTTGCATTAGATCTTAAGATCTAGGTGCAGTGCTCTCAGATCCAAGGTTCCTCACTGATGAAGGCCACAAGCCAGAAACTAGTCTGGGATATTGGATGAGTAGGCACTAGATAGGAATTTTATGCATGAGCCTTCTGGAATCCATTGATTACTCTGGCTTGCACTGAGTGGCACTACTGTATGGAGAGTTTTGCCTGTTTTAATTTCTGAGTTAGACAACAGATTTATTTTTTTACCAATTTTTGAATTTCTACAGTTGTCAAACACATCAGAATATGCAGAATTCACAATAAATTTTCAGAGAATCTACTAAGCAATTTACAAAGTTCCTATGCAGGCTTTTTTTGATATATCAGCATTAAAAACTGAACTAGTGTTCAAGGATGTTACAAAAGCAAGAAAAGCACTCAAGAAATCATGAAAATTTTGATTAAAACAGAGCAGGAAAGCTATTTCAGTGAGTATTTTAAATTAATCAAACTAATGCTAATATTCCCTGTTACAACAGCATCAATAGAAATATCCTTTTCCTGTTTAAAAAGGATCAAAACTTTTTTAAGAAATAGATGTTCACAATGAAGGCTATCAAATTTAGCTCTGATAACAATTGAGAAGGAATTGCTTAAACATATTAAACATAAAAACGATTATTATGATAAAGTAACAAATCATTTTGTTAAGAAAAAAACGGAGGATTGAATTAAAATATAAAAAATTAATAATTTCAAATTTTAATTATATGATAATATACTGGATTAATTAACCAATGAAATAGACGATATTTTCTTTCATATGATTATATTGCTTTACTTATATTAATTTGTTTTATATGAAATTTTAAACTATGAAGGAAAAATATGTGAAAATTGTTGTGGTAAGTAAAATAAAAACATTATCAAATTATACAGTGTATTTTTTGTAATATAAATTCAGTCTATTTATACTGAGCGAAGATCAACTCATAATTTTAATAAACAAATTATATTCCTCAAGTAAATCCATTAGCTTCTTTGAACTTTGATATTTTTAATTACTAAAATAACTTCAATCCTTTGTTTTATTCTTTTAACAGGATGTTTTCGGCTAAGTTTGATCATTCTATCCCCTTTCCCAACGCAAAATTTATCAAGTCTTCCAATTGTTTAAATCTTGTTTACAAGAAATTGTAATTTTAAGAAAATATTATTGTCAAAAACAAAATTTGGACTTCTTTCTCACGCTATATTAAAGCAGGTGCATATGGATGTTTCTTGTTTAGAACTTATTTTAAGTCAAATATAAATTTTATGAAATGATCGAACAACATAAACCTATATATGTATGATGGCAGTACGTGGATTACACATTATACATGCGATTTTAATTGTATAGAATATAAATTGACTTTTAAATTTAAATAAATGATAAATTAAAACATTTATGACTTTAGAATAAATATCTGCTGCAATATAGTGATATCAATTATATTATAGATATTATATTCGCATATATGTATGCAGCATCACATATACAACCGTATCAACATCTTTATATGGGTACTCTTTAAGAGTTTAAACCTGGCACAGATAGATGTGTATGGGGTAAATAGATGAAACGTGTATAATGAAGGAAATATACCATTTTAATATTAGCTACTACATAAAAATTGTTGCGGCAAGTAAAATAAAAACATTATAAAATAAAGATTATGTAGCATACTCCCATTCCTAAAAAAAGTCACGCTTTGTCACTGATATATATAATATTGCATATACTTCAAATGAACAACATTCAATGCAAATTATTATAATAGAATTTATTTCTCCTTGCTTATATTTTCAACTTTTCAGGAGTCATTGTTTTAAACTGCATTAAAAAGTTTTCATTTATAGTTTATATGGTATTTTATTTATTATAAAACCATCATGAAAGCTTTTCTTTATAAATTTAATTGCATGTTTCACTTCTCCATTTAAAATTCTGGACAATTTAGAGGATGGAATAGTTGTAGGAGATACTTTTCCTTGTTCTTTATTTCTATATAATTTTTCATAGAACTCTTCTCACATTTCATGATGACAACCCTCTGTTTAGGAATAGTTCCATATTTTTCTTATTGCAGAAATAATTTTTTTACACTCTTAAGACTTTTATACTTTTCTACAGCTTTCCTTGCTAGTTCACAATTATATATTTTTTATATTATTATGAACTTTTTTGCAGCATTTTACAAAATTTAAGATATCCAATTCTTCTTATTGCAACATTTATATATATAATACAAATAAAATGTCAGTTAATTAAAAACTATTGTAATAACAAAGAAAATAATAATAGTAATTAACTATGATATACAGTCTTTCTATCTGCAGAAGTGTTTTTGATTAATTCCTTAACCTGCTTCAACTGCCATTAAATTCAAAAACAAAATAGAAGCAAAGATCATCAATTCAAATCCCATGAATTCTGAATTTTAATGTTAGTAGCTTGTCTATTAATCATATTCAATTTATTTCTATTTATTAAAATTGCCTCCTTAATTCTTTTTTTATTATGGTTTCTCTCTTCATGAAGAATCTTCCAGTATCAAATTTAAATTTAACAGGCAAAACTCTCCATACAGTAGTGCCACCCTGTGCCAACAAGAGTAATCAATGGATGCCAGAAGGCTTGTGCATAAAATCCCCATCTAGTGCCTACTCATCCAATATCCCCAGACTAGTTTCTGGCTTGTGGCGATCATGTGATATTTAGAAATTTAAATTTATATTTACATGACCTTTCATGATCCAACAAAACTGAAGCAGTCATTAAATCATTATTATTTTTACTTTTTCACACTTGTATAACACAATTCATGCTGCTTTCATCTTTTTTTAATACTGTACCTTGATTCATCTATATATGATAACATACATCCACAAAAAATTTGATACACAACATTACTTTTCTGCTTGACAGGTATGACATATTTAGAATTATTTACTAATTTATTAACATTATTTGTAACACAAAATGAAACATTAAACACATTCTTATATATATCCTTAAAAAATTTCACTTGAGCATTTGAAATATATGGAATAGATATCCATTTCTTACTATCAATCTTCAACTTTTTTAAACCATTAAAACTCTTTTTAAATTGAAATAAAGTATTCTTAATCTATTGAATATTATAACCAACTTCAAACAATTCCTTGGCAAATATCTCAATGGGTTTTAATTTATCACACTGGTAACAACATAATTTTTCATTATGAAACAAAAAAGATATAAAACTTGCCATCTTACGGAATAATGGCACGTTTGATTTACAATTTATATATCCCTTTGTTTGCAATGGTTTTATTATTAATTTATAATTTAACATACTATTATCTCTTATAATACGCAGACTTATTTAACATGATTTTGAAGTTACGCGATTCATGTTTCACTGGGAGTCGAACTTCGATAATGCGCTATTTACTTTAAATAATAAATTTCGCGCACTTACGTTATATTGAAATTAATAGCTCATTATTGGAATTTGACTTTCATCTTAGTAATTTCAATATTTTCAGTGCTTTATAATAGTAAGATTTTATGCAATAATGAAATTAAAATCATGATTTTTACATTTTATTTATACACACATTAAATTTTACAAGATTATAATGTAAATTTGTTCAAACATTGTGCCTGTTAATTTTGAATTTTAAATCACATTCTGTTTTTGCTTTTTAAAAAAGAACGTAATCAATTATTAATCATTTAGTGTCCACAAGTTTATTTTTAAAAGGTGAGTAATAGCAGTGGTCACAATTAAATTTGACAATTAAAAATTAAAATCTGATTTTTAATTGTAATTAACAATTTAAAAATTACTTACGGTGACTTGAAATTAATGTGATGTGAAATTTGATTTTTAAACGGAATTGAAAATTAAAAAATTAAAGGCAAAAATAAGAATTAAATTTTTAGTTGTTAGTTTCATAAACAATTAATAAAATCATCATCTCAAAGATTAATTACTAATTACGTTGTCACCAGAAAACCATTGACACAACATGAGTGTGAAGTTGGCGCTAGTTGTATTTCCTCTTGTGAAAAATTGATTTTTTACCAGTTTGCAAACAAATGTGTTTTTCGGCAAGTCGTGATAATAATTAAAACGTGTATAAAAAAATGTAAATTACTGTACTGTAAATTATGCATAAAAATGTATTATTTTGAATAAAATTAAATATTATAGTTAAAAAAAGTTTGTCTTGTATCAATTTTTTTCAAATTTGAAATTTTTTATTAGTCATATTTTATTTCCTTATTTTTTTTTGTGTGTGAATTTTAAAATAATTTTATGTTGGTGCTTTGCTTTTATGCGAATTTTGAAAATCACTGACCGCATCCCGCCTTTTTCAATGTAAGTTACATCTATTTTTGCACGATTTTGTTTGCGCGTGTTTTCTGACGAACCTATCATTCGCGTAAAATGAGACCCAGGTGTACTTAATACTTTTGTCCTGTTCTTTTTCAATAATCCATTTCAAGCCATTCATATTATTTAATTCCTCTACAAGCAAATTTATAATATTGATTTTTCCACAAACAAAAACATTATCCACATACTTTTTGTAAATTTTACTATCTTTAAAAGAACACATATTTAAAATACTAATCTCATATGATAGACAAAGCACAATTGCAAACTTGTGCAACAACAAATGGACCCATAGGTCAATCTTTAGACGTTTTATAATATCCACTTTCAAAAGAAGCAACAATGTTATCATTAAAAAAATTTAAAGAATCAATAATAAATTTTATCATATATTTGCAAACACTTTTACTTTTTAATGCATGTTCAATTATTTTTATAGAATCCATTCTATCAATACAACTACATTCCAGTCATGAAGCAAAAACATCATTCTCATTAATCACTATATTTTTAATATTATATACAAAGTCAAAAAGATGAAGCAATAGTAATTTTTAGGATTTGGAGACTTTTATTGCTTCATTTTTTGACTTTGTAGATAAAATTAAAATATAGTTATTAATGAGAATGATGCTATTTCTTCATTGGTTCTATTGATAGAGCGAATTCCATAAAAATAATTGAACATGCATTAAAAAGTAAAAATGTTTTTAAATATGTAATAAAATTTGTTATTATTTTTAAAAATTATTTGATGATAACATTGTTGCTTCTTTTGAAGGTGGATATTATAAAATATGTAAAGGTCTATGGGTCTGCCTGTTTTTGCACAAGTTTGCAATTTTGTTTTGTCTACATATGAGAGTAGTATTTTAAATATGTGTTATTTTAAAGACATTAAAATTTACAAAAGATAGGAGGATAATGTTGTTGTTTTTTGCAGAAATACCAATACTATATATTTGCTTGTAGAAGAGTTAAATAATTTGAATGGCTTGAAATGGATTATTGAGAAGGAACAGAACAAAAATAGTAAGTATATGGATTTAATTATTACAAGAGATAATAGTATGTTAAGTTATAAATTAATAATCAAATGATTGGAAAAAAGGGGATATATAAATTATAAATCAAAAAGTATCATTTATGTATAAGATGACAAGTTTTAGATCGTTTTTATTTTGTAATGTAAAATATTGAGATATTTGCCAAGGAATTGCTTGAAGTTGGTTATAAGATGAAACAGATTAACAATACTTTATGTTAATTTAAAAGGAGTTTTAATGTTTTAAAGAAGTTGAATGTTGATAGTAAAAAATGAATATTTATTCCATATATTTCAAATGCTCAAGTGAAATTTTTTAAGATATATATAAGAATGTGTTGAGCATTTCATTTTGTGTTACAAATAATGTTAATAAATTAGTGAATAATTCTAAAAGTGTCATACCTGTGAAGCAGAAAAGTAATGTCTTGTATCAATTTTTTTGTGGATATATGTTATCATATATAGGTGAATCAAGGTGCAATATTGAAAAAAAATTAAAGGAGCATGAATTGTTGTGCAAGCATGTAAAAAGTAATAATAATGAATATTTAATGACTGGTTCAGTTTTCTTGGATCATGAAAGGACATGTAAATTTAAATTTAAGTTTGATATTGAAAATGTTAAAATTCTTCACGAAAAGAAAAATCATAATAAAAGAAAAATTAAGAAGATAATTTTAATAAATAGAAATAAAATGAATATAATTAATAGAAAACTGCTAACATAAAAATTTGGGATTCATGAAGATTTGAGTTGCTGACATTTGCTTCCATTGTGTTTTTTGAATTGAGTGGGGGGGGGGGTTAAAGAATTAACTAAAAGAACTCTTCTGCAGATTGAAAGACTGTATATAATAGTTAATTACCATTATGTTTTTTAATTTCTTTGTATATATATGTTCATATTTTTTCTTTTCTTAATAAATTATTTAATCTCAGTAAAAATATTAAATATTACTGGTCAATTGCTGCTTATTTGCTACCAGCTATTTTTATTACAGTTTTTAAAAGTGAATCATTATCTTCTAATTAATTTTGTTCAAATCTGAATCATGTTCAAAATCTATTATTGCTTCTGAAAATTAGGAAAATAAACTGTGAATATTGTTTTTCTTAATAATTTTTGTCTTTCTAGTTTTGCATTAACATGTATCTTACATTTCACTAATCAATGATCCCTTCCTATGATTAATTCATTGAGAACATTGCAATATTGAAATACAAATTTCCTAGGCAAATGTAATACATTTTGCTATATCTTCATTTGGATGCTTTCATCTCAATTTCTCTTTAACATTTTTTTTTTTAAAAAAAAGAATTCATAATATAATTTTTTTTTCTGCAAACTTCACAAGTCTATGACCTCATACTTTTCTATCCCCATAACCAAATTTACATACCGTATTTTTACCTTTCAACTATTTGACATTTAGAAATGCTGTTTTGTCTGATCAAAAGCCTTTTGTATATTTATATATCATCTACCTCAGCATCACTATGAGAACGTGTTTGTATATAAACCTGAATTATGTGCATTTGATATCTTGTATTAAGTTGAATAACTAATTTTGTTACTCTATCTGATATATCATAATTTACACAATATTGTTCTTCCACTTTTTATTTCCAATGAAACCTATTTCACTTGTATTTTCAATGTTTGTGCCATTGTAGTATAGTACATGTCCACTTTTGAAATCAGTTTTTTCTTTACCTTTTATTTAACTTCACAAGTCCAATAATGTCCATTTAATATGAGATAGTTCTTTCAATTCTTGCAATTGCCTTCACTTGAAAATGATCTGCAGATGTAAGTATCTAAATAAATTGTCATCAGCAAATGACAGCCGGGGCTCACAAACTAAGAAATGTTTATTACCTTTGGTCTGCTAACTACTGTCTTCACTGAAAACACTAGTTTCCTTCAATAAGAACCATGATTTATTTTTGTCTGTCATAAATGTAAATATATATTAGGAAAAAAAAATTTCATTCACCCACACATTCATTTTGCTTTCAAGGAAACTCAACTGATTTCAGTTAAGAGACATCAAACAACTCTGAAGAAAAGGCCATGGTATTTCTTGATCTTAACCTCAGAGGTAAGAAGCCAATAGAGTCATAATGCTGGTTAATGCATAGTGATGAGCTGCCCATCTATGGTTGTATATTATATAAATAACTACATAGTAATAATAGCACTGCAATGAAAATAATGTATGTAATGAACATTAAAAATTTTCTTTTCTCATTTCTTTTAAAGCCTCCAAGAGAATCAAAGGGTCTCCTTTCAGTTAGCAGCAAATTCCTATATATATATTGTAAGGGTTACTTATAATCTTCTAAACAATGTAACTTATTCAAATTCAAGATCAAAACATAAAATAAAAATATAAGTATAATTTTATAATAAGTAAACTGCATAAATATTACCAAATTCACACTTTTCTTTACTTTGTTGTAATATCATATAAATACAATTTATCCAAACCACTTTGAACACTTTTAGCAAAACTCTTCATTTGTACATGTATACTATAATGGTCGGGGAATTGGTGGAGCCCTTCCATATCTACCATACAGGGTGCCACCAGGCCATTCGAACCTGGACAATTTATATAGTAGGCAGATACTTAAATTAAGATCCAATTTGATTTTATTATAGACGATTAACCCCAGTCACTAGCTCGTGGAGCAACAGAGATAATGTATAGTTTATTTTTAAAGGAAGAAAGATAATAAACAATAAGAATAAGCCACTGCCAGATTAATAATACACAGAAACATTTATTTTGCACATATATAAAATTTAGAATTATTTTAGTATAATGTTTACTTTATAATTTGATTTATATTTTAACTTTTGATTTTATAAGTTCACACAGATGAATTTATTAATATTTTATTAAAGTGTCGAGTATGGATAGACTACATAGATTGCACTCAAAAAGAAAATATTCTATATCCCTTATTTAACCCTAGGCCAAAAGTTTGCAATCAAACTAACACCAATCTACCTGATATATCAATGCATTCAATGTAGCATGAATATGACAGCACAATATCACACTGTCAAAAATATACATCTGGACAGCATGGTTATCGAGAAGAAATGTCTCTTGTCCAGTACAGGAATACTTTGTCTGTCTGGTGAGAAGAACAATAAAAAAGAAAACTTTATAAAAAGGGATTGCAATCCTTTTTGCCGTCTTACTATCCCATTCCATAGGCTAAAGGAGTGGTCCAAGGAGCAGGGAATACTGTCTGCTTCCAATGGTCAGTAAGAAATGGGTCTTATTTTGCCCAAGTGTAGCATATAAGGTAATCCTGCAAGTAGTGGATCTTCATGCTACATTTACTAATTATACCAATACATCCAATCCATTGACCCAATTTAACTGTGAAACAAATAATCTAAGATTTACTCTCCTTTAAACTAACATAACTTTATGAATCTATGCAGCCATTCATGCCAGACTTAAATTTAACATGATTTAATTAAAAGTTTAGCTTAATGTAAAAAAAAAAAAACAAAAAAACAAAGAAACATAATAAACACTTAAAAGAATGGAAAAATTAAATTAATGGAAATGATTTTAACAAAAAATACACTCAATAAAAATAATTATTAATAAATGATTTAGTTTGGTCAGATAGGAATTTCTATTTCTATTTAAATATTGGAAATATTTATACTTAATGTTCATGAATTATATATATAGTTCTTACAGTTTAAAAGTCCATCCTGAATAGTTGTTTGCAACTTGGATCCAGTGTTAATTCCCATGATGTCCTGGGAAGACCGGTGTGCCATTAGCCATTCTTTTGGTATTTATCTGGAGGTCCTTTACTGTAGCTGGTATAGTTCTTTGCAGGACCCTGATGTTCTGGGGTCCACAATATAGGAAAATAATATTTCATTTCTTCTTTTAGAAAAACTGAAGGGATTGAAAGTGCATCTTCTCAACCCCCTTCTCCTTCAACTCTCCCAAACTTAACACATATAGCACACATATCAATTTATTTCCACTCTTTTCCTTTTTATATTAAAATTGCGGAGTAACTCAACATGACATCATGATGATGATTATTCTTTCGCTGAGGTCCATTTTCTGAGGGATTTTTTTATTGGCTATTCTGTTCTTATTGTTTTTCTCTTCTATCTGACCTTTAATTATAAATTTTGAGATGTCCAAGGGCTAGTTTACTTTGACTAATTAAAAATAATCATTTCCATTTTACACAATAGCAGTAATTAAATTTTTTACATTCTTAAAGATATATTTTTATCTTTAATATCTTTAAGTTTTTTTCCTCAAAATTTAGTTTTAAAACTTTTTGTTTTCTTTAATAAATTTTTCTTTTAATAATTTTTCATCTGTGTGATTTTATATATATATGAGTTTAGATGACATTTAATTTTCAATTTTTAATTCTTAAAAAATAAGTTTTATTTGCGAACTTTTTATTTTTAATTTTACTTATTCTAATAATGTAACAGCATGGGTGCCCATTACAATACATATCTATATTTTGACTGTCCTGCAGTCTTCTTTAGAATCAGTTCACCACATTATTTTAAGAGATTAAAGTGAACTGGCTCTGAAGAGGACTGGGAGGACAGTCAAAACATAGGTATGTATATATGTACAAATAAAGAGTTTTGCTAAAAGTGTTCGAAGTGGTTTGGATAATAAACTTATTATATTTTTATACATATATATATATATATATGTGTATTTAACTCAAGCATTAAAACCTTGAGTTAGATAAACAGCTATTTAAAGTTTCTAAAATACTAAAATAATTATTTTTCATATATATATGAATTATTGGACTAATATTATTAATCAAGATGTAGACAAGGAGATAACCCCAGGTCAATATCACATCTTAGCAACTAAAACAAAGAAAATAGAATTTAAAATTTAATTATAAATAATAATTATTTCAACAATAGGAAAATATTAAATCACGAAAAGCAAATATTGTACATGCTACTGGAAGTTGATTCCAGTATAAAAACTAAATTAAATAATTTCAAATTTTAATTCTATCTTTTGCTAAGGACTAACCATTACACTCATTTGTTCTGCTGTGTTCGAATTCTGAACAACTCAAAAGAAGATGGAACAATAACTTTAAAGAACTTCTTCATGATAGATATTTCATTATAAAGGAATTCCAATGTCATCCAATAAAAAGAGTAAATAAATTACTCTTTAATATTATTACTTATATTTTCAAAATGAAATTATATATGTATTTTTGTTTATTAATTATATGAATTTAGAATATCATTGGAAATTGAAATTCTAACAAAGAAAAATTAATTCAAAACTTTCATAAATGTTTTAATCACAGTTAATGTAATTATTTAATCCTAAAAAAATGCCAAAAATATATATGTATTTTATAGAAATAATTTTCAATGAGGATTCAATTGGTAGCAAAGTAACCTGGAAAAGAAGATGCTAATTACACATGATAGGAGAAATTATAAGCCACTAAACATCACATGATCACTATTTCTTATGCTAGCACATTACTGTTATTAAAACAGGCAAAACTTTACATACAGTAGTGCCATTCAGTGACTATATAAGCTGTTGAGCTTAGATTGAAAATATTATTGTGTTTTCAATTTTATTCTCATAGTTTTTTAGTTAACTAGAGATAAAAGGTGGCTGCTAGAGGGTTGCATTAGCTCCTAAGATTCAGATCCCAAACTTCTCACTGATGAAGGCCACAAGCCAGAAACTAGTCTGGGGATATTGGATGAGTAACTACTAGCTAGGGATTTTATGCACAAGCCTTTTGGAATCCATTGATTACTCTAGTTGGCACTGAGTGGCACTATTGTATGGATATTTTTGCCTATTTTAATTTCAGGAATTATAAGCAACAGAATATTTTGATTGCCTTTGTGATGGATGATAAACAAAGAACTTAGGACTATATCATTGATGAGCATTCTTAGCCCCATCATGGAAGGTAATAGGATAATATCATTCAATTCAACATCTCATATTATATTCATGTTATATATTTTTGACATTTAAATTTTATTTTCTTTGCCTTCAAAAATTGTTTATGTTATGAATATTCCATTCAAGAAAATTATTTAGATGAAGAGGAATAGAAGATAATTGCATTAAATATTTTTATTTTTTAAATAAAATTTAAGTTTTCCATTTAAAAAAGTGACATTGACCAAGGTAAACTTAATGCAAATTGATATGAAAGTAAGATTTACTTTCTTCATAGTGGGCCTATTTATAACAAACTTAGTTTTGTTTATTACTAATTTAAATAATATAATAACATTTGTTTATTATTGTTTGTGTATATTACTAATATCATTGAATGAAAGGCTTTTATTTCATAATATGATCACAAGTAGAGAGGGTTTATTTATAAAATTGGAATTGCTTCACAATAATCTTATAATTTAAACTATCATTGATACCCATAATATTAAATTAAGATTTAGTTAGTAATATAATTTTGAAATCTTAAGTTTTTGATTATTGTTTATAAATTATTGAAATGTGTTTGTGTTATGATGTTTATTACTATTATGGAAATATGGGAAGGAACTATTTAGCTTAATGTTATAAATAATAGAAATATAGGCAAACACATGTTATAATTATTTTTTTTAATTTTGTTGCATGAAATTCAGTTATATTGTTATCTTTTAATAAATATGTTAAAGTTTGTTTTAAATTTAAGGAGGTCTCTTATTTGTTTGACTTATTTAGATATTTCATGAAACAAAATATTGGTGAATGTTTCTAGTCACACATATATATCATATCAATTTTACATCTTAATATTGTAAATAAAATATATTATAAAATAATTTATTGAGCTACTATGGTATATTTATGGTAATGCTTGAAGAGAATGAAATGTAACATCCACCCTGAGTTTGAATTCTGAGCATAACAGAACAATCAAATGAGGTATAGATCAAATGAATCAGTCTAGATTATATTGGTATTAAATAATTTGATTTTAAATTATCTTGTTTAATATAGATTCAATTTTAGATTATAAGTACATTATTTCATCCATAGCATCCTATACAAAGACATTAAGTCTAACTATATTTAGATGCAACCATCTTGATTACTTGAAAAAGACCATACTGTTGATAAGGTGCCCAACATGGGGCATGAAACAATAGTTTACCAGTAGCTATTCCATAGTCTTTTTAAAAAAAAAATTTTAGAATTTTTTTTTTTTGGAATATAATAATGATAGATAATTTCAACTAATAAAAAAATGATATGATTGTATTATAAAGTTGTAAAATACTGAATAATGAAATAAATGGAGATCTTGAAATAAAATGAACAAATGTTAAATAGAAGAGACAGTTGCTTAAAAATATAATTATAAATTAGGCATTAAAATTAATAACATCTAACAAAAATAGGAAAAGTTAAAATTGCATTAAAAAGGTAAAGACATAGCAAGAAGTCCTATGACAATAATCTCATGATAAATAAGGAATAAGTAAAATTATATCCAGAAAAAAATTGAATTTATGATACATTCAAGAAGTGGTAAAAGAATAAATAAAGTTATGGAACATATTGAGAAATCAGCAGATGTTAATAGTGAAGTAATAGAAAGTGATTACCATAGTATTGAGAAAGAGTTTATATAGGTCCAAATGCCTGAAGTATCTATGACAAGAATTGATCATTTTCCACAAGTGCAAGTAGAGAGCCAGATAGCATCTCAGATTCAAGAAACCCTTTTCACTAAAAGTAGTATACTGTCTAAAGCTGGCATGACACAGCCTACAGAAAATGAGTTGTAGCCATGGAGCAAATGTTCCAAAAGTACATTGAAAACAAGAATAAATACTAGTATGAATATATGATAACAGAAATTAAAGAAAGGGCAAAAGACAAAAAGGAAGATAAAGAAAATCAAAATTGGTAAATCTTATCATTGGCATAACTGATGTATTGCTCATGATCAACATTGTCTGTATATTTGGAATGACATTGCAGTTTTGGAGTTATCCAAGGGTAATATTGGCTGTTTTCAATGTATGATAGATGGAAAATTTGTTTTTATGTATCCTTCTGGTAACTCTCAAGATGATCATAATAATTTAAACGATCATAACAGTCCTTAAAAAGATTAAGTAATGCACATAATCAATTAAAATCTGGTAGTTCTATTTAACCTATTATATTTTCACCTGGTTCAACACATTTAACTATTGGAAATTAGTTTCTTACAAGTAAAAGAGATGATGAGATAATTATTCACAACTCAGATGAATAGTGACAAAGCAATTATTTTTTGAAAAGATTTGTCTGTTTTTATTTTTGAATCTGATTGAGGTACTAAATGTTCTTTCACTGTGGAAAGTTCACTTAGCCCTGAAATTTTTGCTGGTTGGATATCTCGGGTTCCAAAAGATGAAAGAGTGCCCTATTAACCTTAGTTTGGGGTAGACAATACCAAGCATAGTTCAGACTAACCCAAGTACTCCAATACCAATACCATAAATAAACTCCACTGAGATAAGCATGAATAATGATACAATGCAGATTAGTGTGAGCAATCAATACCAATAACTCAAAACTTACCCTGAGCACAAGATCATCAAGTATACTGATGACCTCCAGAGAAAATCACTATTAATTCAGATCGACTATCACAAAAGAAAATGGTTACAACCACCATATTGTCACACAGCAGAGTAATTACATAGATAATCATAGCAACATTGTTGAAGCAAACAAACCTGATTTGAAAAATCTAGAAAGAGGTGCAGATACGAGTGAAGCAGAAAGTCTTTACAATGCACAAGGTATGAGAGTGCAACAAACAGAAGTGAGCCATAAAACTCAGGATAGTCAATAAGAAAAAAATGAAGCAAAGAATGGCCTGGAGATAGCCATTAAAAATCTTGGTATTACAAGTGACTCTTGTGGAGAACTTACTCTCATATCAGACAGTACATGTGATGAAAGATCAACACCTAACTTTCAACTTGGAAGAGATAATTCCAAATACATCACAAGCCAACACTGATAATAATTTATTGACCACTGTCATTACATGAAAATGAATGTACCATTACAATATATATATTTTAACCATATGGTTTGGCTCAATTACATCAAGCTTTATTCAAGTGATCTAGTATGTAAAATTTTAAATTTTTAATTAATAATAATTTATTAATATATTGAAAATCAGTGTGTAAAAATCAGTTATAGATTGAAATGCTTGTTGGATTATAATTTTCCAACCTAGCAAAAGCTCACCAATAAATATCCTGAAAGTGATGATGACCTGGACCATTTGAGACACCCTGGAAGATCTAATAGAGTGGATATGAATTTCATAAACATTTTTATCATATTCCAGTGGCAGCTCTATTTCAAATAATATTCTAATAGTATTAAACCAATTTGGAAGTATGAAAATATTTAGCACTTTATTATTATTATTATTATTAAACAATAATTACAAGAAAGAAAACAATTTATAATTCTTCTATATTTTGTAAACAATCTTCAAATATATTGTATTGCAATTTAAATTGATATAAAATATTCTAGGTAATCATCACTAGAGGGAGAGAGATATTAATTTATTCACACTGTTCAGTTATTGGCCCATTTAGTACCATAATGCACTGTAATACAAGATATAAATAATATAACAAAGTTTGTAGGGGGGATTATTAAGAGAAGAAAATCGGAATAAGAGGACTTCAATTCTTACACTTATAAAATAAAGTAAAAAGAAAAAGCTGAGAAGTAACAACCTTGTGGATTAAATTGAATAAAATTACAGGATAATGTGGAGTTAAAAATATGGAATAAAAAACCTGCTTTCCATTGATTTTATAATTCCTGATATGCATACTGGAAAAGATAGAATGATAGCCATATGGACAATTATTTGCCTCAACAAATACTACTTCAAATGAAAAACAATTCCAGAAAATGTAAGCAATTACTTTTATTTTGTTTATATTAGTCAATTTTTCAGATTTAAAAATGACCCATAAATTATTTAGATTGAAAAGAAAAAGATTAAAGTGTTTTGGTTTTCGTGCTTTTTATTATGAATAAGAAAATATGTTTGCTTATAAATTGTAATCTTCATAAAATATAATTCAAAATAAGTTTGAAGAAAGTGTGAAAATATAAAGCAAACAAACTAAAAAAAGTCATTTTTTTAAAATCCTATAAAGTTTAATCAATTTAAAAAGAAAAATGCATGAATTTATTTTTTATTCTCATTAAAGAAGAAAACTCATCTGCCAAATGGTGTTTCAGCGCAAATTTGCTTAGTTATTGAAAATAGAAAAATGACAGATTATTAATGCCAAGGATAGCGTATTGATAATTGCTCACAGTTGAATAAATTCTTCTTAGTATTATTAAACACATATTAATTTGCTAATAGAAATGAATAAATAAATATTTACTTTTAATATTTATTGTTCAACATGTGGATTAATAATATTTTAAAATGTTTTAAAAATACCCAGATTGTTTAAAATTATTACAGATATTACTGCGGATGGAAAAACGAAGTAAATAAATCGATAAATGATTTTAAAAAGTTTGTTTTAAAGATTGTATTAGACCTATAAATTCATTTAAGGAAAATTATCTATAAAAAAATGTGCATAAACCTATTTTTAATTGTACTACACTCAGAAATGTTTGAATATTGTCTCATTATGCTGACATTGATAAATAAATCAATAAATTATTTTTAAAAAAGTTCATTTGTAGATCGTAATAAACTTATTTTTAATTGTGCTACACTCGGAAATGTTTGAATATTGTCTCACTATGCTGACATCAATAAATAAATCAATAAATGAAAAAAAGTCTGTTTGTAGATCATAATAAACTTATTTTTAATTGTGCTACACTTGGAAGCGTTTGAGTATTGTTTCACTATGCTAGCATCAAACATAATAATCAAATATATATATATGCGCGTTACTTAGGAAGGTTTGCTCAGGATATCAGTTTTCTTATCATTTTAGCTCATAAAGATGAAACAAACTTTGAACTAAGAGGATAAAATCTAATGGGAGAAAATGTTCATTTATTTTTTTGTTATTGCTATGTTTAGTTTTATAATAAAATTTTGTCATGTGTTATTCAAGGATTTTTTTAAATATATTTATTGTGGTATAAATCATATTTAGTAAAGGATGAAGAGATGTATAAAGATATATACATTTATTACACATATTTTTGTTATTTTCCCAGTTAACCCTTTTCCTGCCTTTTATGAGACCTCTCATTGACAATTGACGTCACTCTAATTCCGTTATTTTTAATGCTAGGATATTTGTTTGACAGTTATTGATTAGGTTTTTAAAAGTTCTGATGGTGCCCTCTTCTGAATTATTTTACAAGTAAAAAATCAGTAAAATGGCATTTAAAGCTAAACAAAGAAATAAGCTTGTTGGTGATTGGCTCTCAGCCGACAAAGACATTCTGATTGGCTGGAAAGAACAAAGAAACCACCTGATCAAAAAAAAAAAAAGAAAAATGCTGAGATTTTCATTTCGAATATGATTTAAGGTATTAAAAAAGTATATTCTGAGAAATTAAAATCATTTTCACAAAATATACTAAAAAACAAAATTATTTTTGAAAAATATTGAAGATTTTAGTAAAAATATTTAAGATTTAGCAAAAAGAAAATTTAATTTTCTATAACGTAAAACTGAAACACGTCAGCACTTCTTTGTTTGTAGGTTTGCTTTTAAATTAGCCAAAATTGAATATTTTATAATAAATAAATAGCATTTTATTTTTGAAAGAACTTTCATTCACTTTCATAAGCTGACAAATTATTATTATACTTTTTATAACGAATCTGAAGTGAATTTAATATTATAAGTGAATATATTTTAACAATTGGCTTTGTCTTCAGTTTGTGAGTTGGCCAATTAAAAGCTTTGATTTTTACCTCATACAACCAGTAATATAATTAGCAGTTAAAAGGTTAAGGGAAAACATAATATTAAATATTTATCTAGACAGAGAGAGATATATATTTATCTCTCACACTTTTAAAACAGATTTTAATATTTTATTGAAGGGTGAACAAACAGACTAAATTTTGTCAAAGATATACTTTAATGACCCAATTGTTTTCTTATATGAAATAATTGATATAAGCCTTTTTCATTTCTTAATTTTGCCTATGAATGAACATGTCCACTTTAAATGTAAAATGTAGGCTAATCTTCATTGTTTGTGTGTGTATGGCTTGCTATAACAAAAGTATTATTATTTTTAAATAATTAATGGTCATTTGACTTATAGGTTGGTGGTTTGTTTATTAATACATTAATAGTTTCTGCATTGTGAAATGGAATATTTATGTTTCCACTTTTATTGTTAGGATTATTTTATCTTGCTATGGATTCATGACAGATATCAGCTGATAAGTATGTGCCACATATAATGGCATCAAATATAGTATCATTAATATTAATATTGTGCATGGGCTGATGGAGAATCTCCCATTGCTGATTACATGAGAGGATGATATTGTTGAGGCTGATTAAGAGTTATTGCTTAGTTAGCATAGTTAATCCCAAGAGAGGATGATATCCATGGTCTGAATTCTATTTCCCTGTGATGAGGCAATGCCCACACTTTTATACCTATGAAAATGTATTAGAATTGGCCATATTATCGTACAACTATCATGTTGTTTTTCAGAGCCTCCCTTTATTGTTTGATCCCTCATGAGGTTATGTAGTTAGTTTTCCACTGTGTATGGTGAAATTTTTTAGTATTTTAAAAAAATAGCAAGGATAAGATAAAGTTAGATTCAGGGACACTAGTCTATCTATAGTGTTTGCCTAATTGAAATAGTGTCTTTATGATATTGTAGCATCTTCATCAGTTTATAAACAAACTAACTAAAACCTACTAGTGATTGTAAAACTTCTATCTGAAAGAGCAAGAGATACACATGGACAATGTTGATTTATCTTCATCAAGCAGTGATTTGCCAATGGATCAGTAATATAGGTTAACTATTAAAATGATTAGCTTGTGGATATAGGCAATGTTTTGGTGTCATATATGCATTTGACTTCTGATGTCTGTCCCCACATTAATACAATGAACTTTTTCATAGTAAATAATAATAATTGTTAATTGTGCAGAATATGATAATTGTCCTTATCATATTCTGATAAATGAAATAGCTTAGTATAATGCATTACTTTATAACTTTTGAGTTTTAGATTTAAAATTTGCGCATATCCCAAAGACCTAATTTAAGTGCTAATTTAGCTTGATTAAAGTTTAACTATCTTATTCTATAGGATAGAATAATAATAGAAACATAGCCCATAATGATAGTGATACTATGAATATCACTGTATTAATTTATCTGATATCATATGTGTGTAATCAATGGGATACCAATTACTTTCCATCCCTGATTATATTTAATGAATTTGTCTTATTTTATGCAATGTGTCTGAAATAAATTTGTAAATAATGTAAATAAATCTTGTATTGAAATTTATTTAGTTGTTTGTAGTCTTATTGCTAATCACCACACACATTATTATTGTTATTGCTATCGACCTATTATCTGATTATATGGAAATCATCATCAATCAATATAGTATAATTAACTATATGTTCATATATCATAATAATTTTGTTAAGCCCTATAATTTATGGGTACATCTAAGGCATCATTACTTAATAATCAAAATATCATTAACCTGGAGTGCATATTATTTTAAATGGTATACTAAAAGATTAAACACTTAATATTGGTTTAATCAGTTTATTTGAACCCACAGATTTATCATTCACTGATCTTGATCACATTGTTTATAATTATTTGAGAAAAGGAAGTTGGTAAGTTATTATGTTTAGTTATTGAAAAATTATTCCTATTTCTTGAAACTTAAAGTTTATAATAATTAGGGTATTTATAAAGTTTCTTTGAAATTACTAAATATTGTTTGTTAATTTGATTTTGTATTAAGAGCCGTTTTGTGCATTATATTTGGGTAGTGGTAAAATCCCTCTCACTGACCCAAGTATATCTTGTATAACAATCTTTAAGTTGTTTGAACCCTGAAAAAAATAAGTTATTATTTTGCAATGTAGAATTTGAATTTTATTGTAAATTTTATATCTAGTTAATTATGGTAGTTGGATTTGAGTTATGTTATATTCATTGTTTTATGAAAAGTCAACTAAACTTTAAGGTGTAAATTGCTTCTTTTGTCTTAAATGTATAGCTTGTTTTGACTTTATGGTGAATATTCTGGTTTTGTCAAGCTTGGAATCCCTATTTTATTTAGTTACCTTATTATCATTTAATTCAATATCAGTTTAGAGTTCTGGACATCATCTTCCATCATCATTATTCTTTTAATCTGTCATTTCAATCTTTCTTTATTTCTTTATTTTTCTTTCATCCTAATTCATTATCCTAATTAACTCACCATTTACTAACTTTTATTACATCTTAATCATTCATTATTCTTATACATCTTCATTCTTTTCTCTTCATTCTCAGACCCATTTCATTTTATTATTTAATTATTACTTATTTTCATCATCCATTTAGTCATCTACATCCTAATATACTTATTGCTTAATTTATAATTCTAATTTCATATTCATTCCATAGGTCTAATTATTATTTATTTATTGGTTTGCCGAATATTAAATTTATTTCATAACATTTCGTTCGTTTGTGGATTTTAAAGCTAATTTGACCAGAAGTTATTATCTTCACTAATTACCTTGTAATCTTCTTTAAGTTTATAGTTTCATGCAAGCTTAGTCAATAAAGAAATCATCTCTTTAGTTTAACATTTATTTTTAGGCATATATTCTAGATTAGATTGATTGTTAGCTAAGAAGGTTATGTAGGAAGATTTAGTCACCCTAAAATGAGAGGCTAGATTATTTGTAATTATAGGAAGGTTACAAAGGAGGATCTAGCACCTAAAATGGGGAGTTGATTAGCTATAGTTGTTGATAGAAAATTACAATATATATGTAATAATATTATAATTCAATGTCTGTACTTCTTCAAAGCAATATATGTAATTATATAATGGAATATTTATAAATATAGTAATCAGATACATTTTAAAAATTGTATCCACTTAGTAGTGCTTTCGACTATCCTTGTAGTCTTTGTCAACTAACACATTGAAAGGCTAACCTTCCCACAATTCCGTGAATGAATTGAATGATAGGTAATATAAAAATTTTATTTTGTGTAAATTTGTACTAATTGATGGTTGATAAAGATTGTCAGTGTTACAATCAAAAGTACTTCCAGTAAAGAACATATTTATTAAAATTTGGATACTGTGTTAAATAAATTTATTTGAATTATTATATTATTTAAAAATACAGACATTTAATATATATATTGTAACTGTTAAAAAGTTAAAATAACTAAATAATCCTCAAAAATAGGTTGCTAATGAAGTCTCTCCATGTTTTAAATGTATATAAAATAAATAAATGATTATAAATAAATAAAAATAAAGATATCTTGGGGTTTTATAAATAATTATTGATTATGAATAAACTTTAAAAATGATTCTACTGGATAAAGAAGGGCAATTTATTGTACTTAACTATATTCTACTATAATTATTAAATCTGTGTAACATTCAAGAGTTCAGAGTAATAACAAGCTTAATATTTAACATTATTTTTATAATATATATATATGGGTTCTTTCAGCTTAACTATATCATTAAAAAAAATTTAACCAATCTCATTGAGCTATTAAATCATCCAATCAATCTTATTTTGAACAGTCCCCCAAACAGCCTAAAATCAAAGCAACTAACTTTTTTGGCTTACTGGTAATTCCCAGCAATGTGAATGCATGACTGAAATAATTTGAATATAAATTATATGTACTCTAATAGCTTACCCTACTCCCTAAATAATTGATTTCTTCCAAGACAAATCTGGTCGAAAATTAACAGTCAGAATAGGCCAGGGTAGATGTTGTTATATGAATAAGTGGGGATTTATAGACTCTCCATATTGTGAGTGTGGAAAACTATAAACTATAATAATAAATACTTAAACAGGCTTTAACCTATAATGAATGTGCCTTAAAATTTCTAATAATCAAGCAATATTATTTTGCCAATAGAAGGACCTCACAAACCACGATACAAAGATAAGCATATACTTCCTGTATGCTCAATAAAATATAATTACAACTCTACAAACTATAGTATATATTTACAGGAGGATCCAATTTACCAGACCTCTGGTGGCTCATTGCTCTACATAATTTGGAGGAGTTGTATCAACTGGTGGTGTTGAGTTTTAAGGTCATGGCACCATATGTTAGACAAATATCATAACAAATATCAAAATATTTTAATTAACTATGATTCTTAACTAGTTTTTAATAATCTTAAATCTGCTTTTATGATAATAATAAAAAATTTAAAATTATATGATAAAATAAAATATATAGTACTTGTATGTGGTGATAGATTGCTAGTCATATGCTGATGTGTTAATGCAAAAACATGAGAATCACATTTTTTTAAATATTTTTATTTATAAAGTATCAACAATGATAAAATATTAATGATAATAATAGATACTGATTTAAAGTGTACTCTCTAGCATTCTGGTTTCTAAGGGGAGTTCCAAAACCAACACTGACACAACCAAGCACTAAACAAAGTCAGATAATATTGGTGGTCATTGTTATAAAGTGTTCCAAATATTTTGAGCATTGCAATTTCCATCAAAAGTTAAAAAATAAACACAAATTTTGTAAAACTATTCTCAACCAGAAAAAAAAAAAACCTCTAGAAATCAAAATATTAAACATATTAATAATTAGAAAATGACCAGGATGAAATAAATAAAAAATTACATGACAAAAAATATATATGGATTATATGGACAAAATATGAATATTTAGCATATATCAATAATTGTAAAATGAAAAAAAAATAGGATAAAAAATATAAAACAATATTAAAGTATTCTACTTTTAAAATAGCATGGGGCAAATAAATTACTAAATCAAAGTTAAAAAAATACCAGCAGAATCAAAAACACACAAATTAACAAATAATATTTGACAAAATAAATAAATGCTTATATGGAAAAAAACATATTAAATATAATTTAAAAATTACTACATTAACCTACAAAAGAATAAAACACCTGCTTATGTTGGTAGAGTAAAATTTGATATTTTATCAAAATTATTTTGTTAAATAGTATATAAATAATTAGGTCATCTGTAATTATTAAATATTAAAATCAAAACATTACAGATATTTTTAAGTGCAAAAAAATTGCCACATCTAATGTTTATATAGTTTATATTAGTTTATTTGTAATAGTATCTATTACTTATGTGCATATTATACTTTAGTTTGTACTAAGGGAGCTAATTACCTATATGTCTATATATATTGTAAGTAACCAGATTGGTATACATCACCGTACTTAAAAAAATAAAGAAGTTTGTTGGTCTTGTTTAATATTTATTTCACTTGATCTATGGATGATGGAGGTGTTTAAGTATTAACCAGGTAACTATGGCAACTATACTATCCAGACAAAATTCTTATTAACATTTAGCATCAATTTATAAATCTATTGTGATCAATCTCAGAAAAAATATAAACAAGTGAATAAAAAAAATAGATTTTGGAAATAGTTAAGTGGATAAAAAAAATCACTTGAAGAGAATCAATATTATTATTAAGTATTACACATTCCAATTTCTGTTATTACAATCACCATAGCAACACCTATTATAAAATTAAATGTTTTGTTTCATATATATTTGTCCATAAATTAGCTATAAAAATTGTTATTAAAAAACATATGTAAAATATTTATATCCATTAAAATGTATTGGAATTATAATATGAATTTTTTATTTTGGTTTAAAATGAAAAAATAATATTGAACTTATAAAACAGGATTTCATTTTCACTCAATCCAATTTTTTTTTAAAATCTCTCATTTCATTTACTAATTGGAGGCAAAATTTTTTTGAATAAATTTTTCCTCACTGAGCAAAATTTGAGTGAATTCCAACAGTCATCATGACAACAATAACATCATCAAGAGTATCTTGTAAATAGAAGGGAGACACTGTAATTTGAGTACTTATAATTTTATCACTGCCGGAACAGACACATTTAGATCTGTCTTTAAAAATTTTTTAAATTTTATTATTTAGGTGATTAATTTATAAAACTATGGAAGAATATTTTTTTTATCTATCTGCCCATTCAATTGGGGTAGCTTGCTGATGAAGTTACAGGGGAAATAGCAAAAATGTGAAAGAAAAACCCAGCAAAATGCATTGTATTGCAGATCAACTATATAAAAATAATCTGTGGTCATATTTCAGATCAAGAAATGGTACAAGATTGATTAAGTTAACTTATAGGTGATATTAAGCAATTTAACCTTCACTTTCATAATTAGAAAAGAAAAAAGGCTACTATTTGTTTTTCACTTGATTATAACTGGATTGGGTCATTAAAGGAATTCTCTTTGCACATTATTGTCAATGAAAAAGGAAAATTAAAGCTAGTGATACATAATTTTGCATCTAATAAATATCTATCATTTTTAATGCTTGGATACATTTATATGTTTAAAAGAAAATATCGGAATTTAGACACAAAAATAATTGGATTCAAATCTGCATTAGTTCCCACTCATGTTTATCTTCTCTACTTAAAGGAAAATCATCTCTTCACCTTAGGATCAGAAATAAAGAGCCAGAAGCTACAATGGATCTGTGGATAGTAAGTGAAAACAGACATACTTTCATTTAGGTGGTATGATTTCTATGCATACATTTTTTTTAGAAGAAAAGGATAGTTTATATTTTATTTTAAAAACATAAGTAAATAATTCATATATGGGTATAATAGAATGCACACAATGAAAAAGTCAGAGAGATTCATTTTTGTTCTTATTATTTAAGTTCTTATCTGATGATAAAATTAATACAATCTGATGTTTTCAAGTATTTTTTTTTTTTTGTATGCTCAAGATTTAACTTGGAGATTCAGATAGAAAAGGGTTTAATATAACAGATTTTTTTGTTTGTTTAATTATTTAAAGATTATCATCATCAACAACAACCAATATCAATCCACTGCAGGATGAAGGTCTCTCTAAGTTCAATCCATCTTCTCGGATCTTTAGCTTTTCTTCTCCATATCACCCCTGCACACTTTCTTATTTCATCCATCCATCTCACATATGGTCTCTTTCTGGGTCTTTTGCAATTTCTTGGAATCCAGTTTAAGATTTTAATTGTCCATCTATTATCATCTCTTCTAGAAATATGTCCAGCCCAACTCCACTTCATTCTTTTAATTTTTTCAATGAGGTCAATAACACCTGTTTGTTCTCTTACCCATATATTGTGCTTTCAATCTCTTCTTGTTACTCCCAACATGCATCTCTCCATACTTCTTTGAGTGGTCTGAAGTCTCTGTATTGCTCTTCTATTAAGTGTTCAAGTCTCAGATCCATAAGTAAGAACTGGTAAAACACATTTATTAAAAACCTTCCTTTTCAAACACATAGGCATATTTCCTTTTAGTATCAAGTTATTTCTACCAAAAGCACTCCAACCAAGTTTAATTCTATGATTAATTTCATCCATTATGTTTCCATCTGTATTAATAATCTGACCAAGGTATTTGTAACTGTTAACTTCTTCTAACTCATCATAATCAATCTTTATTTTCATATTTTGAGAAAATCCATTAAACATTACTTTAGTCTTTTTAACATTTATCTTTAGTCCTACTTTCCTACTTTCATCTGATAACTCCTGCAACATTTCCTGCAGCTCTAAAGCATTATTTGCAAAAACAACTACATCATCTGCAAAATCTAAATGACTTAAATAATCTCCATTTACTTTCACTCCTTTAGCTTCCCATTTTAATCCACAAAATACTTCTTGCAGCACTGCTGTAAAAAGTTTTGGAGATATGGAGTCACCCTGTCTTACACCCTTCTCAATGTTGACTTTCCTAGTATCATTATGTAATCTAATTGTTGCTGTTGCATTTTTATAAATATTCTTTAAAATATGACAATATCCTGGATCTATACCTTGATGATCCAATGCTTTAATCACTGAAGAAATGTTTATAGAATCAAATGCCTTTTCATAATCTACAAATCCAAAGCATAATGGCAACTCATATTCATTTGTCCTTTCTATAACTTCTTTCAATACCTGGATATGATCTACTGTACTAAAACCACTTTTAAATCCAGCTTGTTCTCTTGGTTGGTGGAAATCCAGTGTTCTCTGTGGACGAGTTGTAATTATCTTGGTAAAAATTTTGTATAAAACTGATAAAAGGCTGATAGGTCTGTAATTTCTAATATCTTCTTTATCACCTTTTTTAAATATTAATATTAATACTGCATTCTTCCAATCATCTGGTACATCTTTATCATTTAGACATTTGGTATATAACTTTGCTAAAAAATTTTCTATTTCTTCACCTGCTTCTTTTAATATATCAATTATAATTCCATCATTACCTGGAGCCTTTCCTTTCTTCATACATTTAATTGCATGTCTCACTTCTTCATTTAAAATTCTGGGCAATTCGGAAGATGTAATAGATATAGGAGGTACTTGTTCTTTATTACTATATAATTCTTGATAAAAGTCTTCTACCCATTTCATGATGTCATCTCTCTTTTTAGTAATAATTCCATCTTTTTTTCTTATTGCAGATATAAATTTCCTACCAATACCAAAATGTTGTTTTACATTCTTGAGACTTTTATTTTCTTCTACAGCTTTCCTTGCTAGTTCACAGTTATACTTTCTTATATCATTTTCAACTCTTTTCCATACCATTTTACAAAATTTGAGATATTCAATTCTTTTTAATGCATCATTTTTGTATATCTTCATATTCCTTCTTTTCTTCATAAATTCTCTAGTCTCAGTAGAAATTTTATTGGTCAATTGCTGCTTTTTTCTACCAGCTATCTTTGTTGCAGTTTTTAAAAGTGTATCAGTTATTTTCATATTAATTTAATTCAAATCTGAATCAGGTTTAAAATCTCCTAACACTTGAAACCTATTTGTAAGTTCTAATTTAAATTCATTAGAATGTTTCTGAAGATTAGAAATATCAACTGTAAATATTGTTTTTCTTAATATTTTTTGTCTCTCTAGTTTTGCATTAACATGTATCTTACATCTTACTAATCGATGATCACTTCCTGCGTCAAATTTATTAAGAACATTACAATCTTGAAATATGTATTTCCTGTTAGTCAAAATATAATCAAATTCACCTGTACCTTCATTTGGATGCTTCCATGTCCATTTCCTTTTAAGTTTTTCTTTTTCTGCAAACTCCACAAGTCTATGTCCTCTCTCATTTCTATTACCATACTCAAAATTACGTAGAGCACATTCATCTTTTATTTATTTACCAATTCTACCAGTAAAGTCTCCCATAACAATTTTAAAATATTGTTTACTTTGATCAAAAGCTTTTGTACATTTATATAAAAATAAAAATCTTCTACTACTTCATCACTATGAGAACATGTTGGGGCATAAAACGAATTATCTGCATTTGGTATCTGTTATTAAGTTGTATAACTAATCTTGCCACTCTGTCTGATACACCATTAATCTCCACAATGTTGTTCTTCCAGTTTTTATTTATAATGAATCCTACTCCACTTGTATTTCCAATATTTGTACCTTGATAATAGAGTACATTTCCACTTTTTAAATCAATTGTCTCTTCACCTTTTCTTCTAACTTCACAAAGTCCAATAATGTTCCATTTAATATAAGACAGTTCTTCTTCTAATTCTTGCAATCTTCCTTCACTTGAAAGTGATCTGCAGTTGTAAGTACCTAAATAAAAAGTCATCATCAAATGGCAGCCTAGGTCCACAATCAGGGGATTCTTAGCCCCTCTGCCCTCAGCCACCAACCTCTGCCTTGGTTGGTGACTTTACAGCCTCCTGGGAATAAGTGCCATGATTTATTTTTATCTTCATAATTGTATATATTGGAAAAATATTTATCAATTACACAAATATTCATTCTCTTTTATCAGGCATCTCGGAAGAAAGACCATGTTGTTTCTTGATCTTAAACTCAGAAGTAAAAAGCCAATAAACTCACCACACTGGCTAGCACATGTTGGTGAGCAGCCCATCAATGTTCATATACTATATGAATAATCACCTATTAATAACAGCTGCAATGACAAGTATGGAGTAGACCAGGGATGCCCAACCCGTAGCTCGCGAGTCACATGTGGATCGCGTAACTGTTTAATGTGGCTCAAATTGTACTCTTCAAAAAAATTGATAAAATATTTTATGTTCCTTGATGGCACATGCACACACTAAAAAATAAACATTTTTACAATACAAACAATAACGATATGCAGTGTCAGGTTTCACATTAAATAAAATATATTTTTCCTGTAATTGTAATTTATATGTATCTTACCAAATTTTTAATAAATAAAATATATTTACATTTTTTTTTTTTTTAACATATTACACCATTTTTTTTTTTTTTTGCTGTACACGTTTGGTTTGGTGCTATATATATATATATATTGTGTTTAGTGCTCTTGTATATATTGTTGTTTTTATCGAGAAAGATCCTTGTAGACGTTTGGTTTGGTGCTGTATATATATTGTGTTTAGTGCTGGAAATAGTTTTTATCGAGATAGATCCATGTACACGTATATATTTTGCTGTATATATTGATGTTTAGTGCTGTAAACAGTTGTTTTTATCCGTGTACACGTATATATTTTGCTGTATATATATATTGATGTTTAGTGCTGTAAATAGTTGTTTTTATCGAGATAGATTCGTGTACACATATATATTTTGCTGTATATATTGATGTTTTCATCGAGAAAGATCCATGTACACGTTATTTTGGCCACATTAGAAACGGCGGATTGATACCAATGTGAATAGGCCATCCCCCCCCACCTATCTCCCTACATTGCAGGTTTAGTACCCAAGTACCATGTTTATAAATGTAATATGAAAAATGTAATATATAATTGTGGCTCCCCAAATTTTTTTAAATTCTCAACTGGCTCGCGTCAAGTTAAAGGTTGGGCACCACTGGAGTAGACATTAGGAATTTTCCCTGCTCGGTTCCTTTAAGGTCTCCAAGAGGAATAAAGGGACTCCTTTTAGTTAATAGCAAACTCCTTTCTGCAGCCTTAGAGATTATATTAATGAATAAATAAAGATCAATTGTTTTATGATATTTATTTTATCATGGTATATGCTATTTAAAATCTCTCCTTCCATTTTATATATAGTATTATTGTCTTGCAACATATTTTTTTGGAATTCCATACACAGATATTATTTTTTTAATAATTTTAGTCGATTGCAAACATTGATTGTGTGGTCTGTTATATTTTTATTATTACTGTTATAAATTTTTATTACAAACTAATAAATTTAGAGTTGATTTAAAATCCCATGAATATGTCTAATTATTTCTATTGAATTTGCAAGATAATTTTGGTACTTTAAGTTTGATCCAAGATCAAACCCATCTTGGTAAGAGAAATAGAATTAGGTATATGTATATTTTATAAATCATTATTAAATATGATTGGATATAAATGTGATATCTATCATTATTTTGAAATATTTGTTTGCTTATCTAAGTCAATATTACTAGTAAAATAATTACATTAGTTCAGAGTTAATCATTTATTTTCTTATCTTATCTGGTTACAAAAATCTTAGTAGATTTTTATTTTATCACTAGTCAGAATGATCTGTCTTAATTAACCTTCTTAAATTTTTTTGAAGTGGAGATCATAAATTTAATTAACTATTTTGAACTGAATATTATTTTTGGCTTGGATAACTGCCAATTATCATCATATATAGTTTAATTGTTATAAAATCCATTTTTATAATGATTGGTTGGAGATTTAAGTAGATGAATAATATCAGTGATTGTAAGTCAGTAAATATCCAATAGAAACCTATGGTATATTTTATATAATGTAATTGGATACTGTAAAACATGAAATTACTTAATATATTTATTGATAATAAATTCTTATGGTATGTCTCACTTTAGAATATAACTGAAGCAATAATTGCATATCGATCTAATGTAGGATAAGAATGAAATGTTTATATTATATTTAACATTTTGTTAAAATAGATATAAAACTGAGCAAAGGTTTATTTTATTAAACATTATAAATACTGTGTAGTTTAGAAAATGTTTTCAAAATGTAATTATAATTATTTAGAAACTAGTTGATTTACATAGAAGGTCATTAAATATTAGGGCAAATTTGCATTACTATAAATAATATTAATTAGTAAAGTACATCAGAATTTAGTTATTTATTGATTCAAATTTAGTTTTATTCAATTATCAATCAAATAAATATCCTAAGCATATATCATTGTTTAGGGTAATGATATATGATTTTACAACTTATTGCAGTTTACTTTGGAATTGTGAATAGATTTGTTTATGTCTGAGGCAATGATCGTGTTTGCTTTATTTCATTTTAAATATAATCTGAATAAATTAGATTTTAATAGAGATTGTTAATATTTTATGATAGTGTAATAGACAATTTAAATAATTATATATAGAAAATATTGTTATTGCCTAGAATGATCAATAACTAAGGTAGATAATTTTACATTGGTTCTAACAGAGTTACTATTTGTTTATGCATGTTTTTGCTCTGTGATAGAGAATATAAATCTTAAGGGCATTTTTATGTCAAATGTTGACTGAACAAATGTAGAGAAGTAGTGAGATAGAAAAATCCATTATTATTGTGACAAAGTAGCTACCCAATGCTAGCCTATGATGATCATGTACAAGTGGCAATTATTATAAAATGCCAAATCCACTTTAGGGCTTTTATAAAATGACATTCCACATTTAGGCTAGATCTCTATTATAGTAAATGTTGTCTCAATACTGAGACATAGTAAAGTTTTTTTTATATTATCATCCCATATCAAAATCAATAGTTCATTACAAAATGGTGACCAATGATTGACCTAGGTTTTATTCAGATTGGATCGATCATCTCCCCAGCATCATTATTTTTTTATCACATAACATGCAAGAAAATTAGTTTTTTTTTTTAAATGTCAAGAATTATTATTGTTTAAAATATTAAAAACAATACTAAAAATTATGATTTAAAAATATGGTGGTAAAACATGAACATATGCTGATCTAATGTGAATATAGCAGCTGGAAAAAAAAAAAAGTAATATAAGCAAGAATATCCTGAAATTATAGTATTTAAATATTACACTTAACAAAAAAGCAATAAATCAAATGTCATTAGAAGTTTAACTATGAAATACTGTATATTAAAATCTTAAGATATAGTGACAGAATGTAGAAAAAATTGCACAACAAATTCAATTACAAAAAAATGGTCAGAAACAAAAGTATTTTAATTTTACAATTAATAAGCATCACATTTTAAATGTCATCAAATGTTTAATAATGAAAAAGATATTAGTAACAATCATAAGCCATAATTAAAAAATAAATTAATAAACCAACATGATAAACAAAATGAATTATATCTTACTTCAATTCCATGCATCCTGCTATCATGAAACCACATAGTAAAGGAAAAAAAAGTGTTGAGGCTTCCTAGTCATCCAAAATAGAATAACCTTTGACCTCTCCATTTTTTCGAATGGTAAAAAAAAAATCATAATAATACCAAACTAAAAAATTAAAACAAACTTTTCTTAAATGTTTAAAATCTTAAAGTAATACAAAAGTTTGCATAAGTTGAAGCCATATCATAATTACATGGGAAATACTTTGCTGATTATTTTTGATCAGTATAAATTCCATCAGGGCGATTGGGGAATCATGTGATAGGTATTTCAAAGATTTGGCAACTAAATGTAAAGCAGGAAAAAGTATAATGTTTTTATATATAAAAGAACTATAAATATTATTTATTTGTTAATTGAGATTTTTTTAAATTTTTGACATTGTTTTCTTGAGCACTAATAGTAATAAACATCTATGAATGTTTTTTTAAAATTTGTTTTTATTTTTGTTATTTAATATTTCTAATTATTTTTATTATTTTTGATATGATAGCAGAATAGTTGATGAGGTATTTAATTATCTACTTATCTGCCTTTCTATTTATCTGTCATACTTACTCTCTATTTATCTGTGATCATCTATCTATACATAATGTATTTGTCTCTTTATATGTATCTCTATCTATTCATATGATTTATTACCTATCTATTTATGCATCCATCAATCCATTTAACTATCTAGAAACTTACCTCATATCTATCTAACTACCTACCTGTCTACCTAAATGTCTATCTATCTGTCTATATATTTATCTATCTATCTATCTTTATATCTACCTATTTATCTGTCTATTTATTTTTGCATCCAACCATGCATTATCTGGCAATCTCATAAAATCCTTATTTACCTGAGTAGTTACCTATCTAACTAAATACTTATCTATCTGTCTATCTCTCTATATGTTTATCTATCTGTCTGTTTATCTATTTATTTGTTTTTCTACTTATTTATTTATTTAGGCCTCCAATCATTTATTTAACTGTCTAGCCACATATTCTTCCCCTATCTATTTATCTGTCTATTGATCTATCTAGACAATGTTTATTTATTTGTTTATCACTATATGTTTCTCTCTCTATATATATGTATTTGTTTGCATCTGTTTACCTATCTGTTTATCCATCACATTCATCTATCCATATTTTTATACTGATTCATACTTTTAACTATTCTCCCAATCTATGTCTCTACTTATCAGTTTATCTTTTTAACTATTTATCTGACTTTCTATCTATATATCCATCAATCTCTCTATTTATTTATATAAAGATCCATTTAAGTATATATCTATTGTTTTAGTCATCCATCAATCTATCCAGATATCTATGTACCTAGTTATCTACTTATTCATCAGTCTATCAAAGTATCAATTTATCCATGTATTCATCTATTTCTTTATCTATCTATACATTTATCAGTCTATGTCTTTAACTATCTCTGTATGTATTCATCCATTCATCTATTGAAGCATTTATTTATCTATGTATTACTCATCCATTAATCAATCCATGTATCTATCTCTATCTATTCATTGATCAGTCTGTTCCTCTACCTATTTATCTATTATTGATCCATAAATTCATCTATCTACCTCTGTATCTATTTGACTATCTATCTATTTACTTTTCTATGCATTTATTCATTTACCCATCCAATAATTTATTTAACTATTTATCTACTTTAATTCATCTATTAGATATCAATCTATGTAATAGCTATCTGTATATATTTCTATCTGTCTATATATTCATTTCTCACTTATTTGGCTATCCATTTCCCTGTTTTCTATGTGATTTCATGTATCTACAGAGTTATATGACTGATTAGATAAATAATTAGATACATAGATATATAAGTACATAGGTAGGTAGGTAAGAAGGTAGATAAAGATATAGAAACAGATAGATGTAGATAAAAATGTAGAAACAGGTAGATAGATAGTAGATAGATAAGAAATGGCTGGCTTTGTAGATACTTAAATGGGTGCTTGGGTGTATAAATAAATAGATAGGTAGAAAACCAGATAGATAAATAAATATAAAAAGAGATAGACAAATAGGTAATTAAACAGAAGATAAATAGATAAAAAATGGGGTAGATTTCTACATAAATTACCTACTTATCTATTTGTCTATGTATTTATCAAACTGTGTAACTCCATAGATAGATAAATATATTCAAATAAGTGAATATATAGTTAGATAGATATGTACATATCTATATACATAGATATATATCTAATAGATGAATTAATGGGGAGTGATTAAATAGTTAAGTAGATTTCTGTAGAGATATGTATTACCCATCCTTTATTTATAATTACTTATACTATAAACCGTTATATAATTTCACTACAATAGTTTTTTTAATTAAAACAAACATCTTTACTTATATAGATTTATTAAAGTTAATAAAAGTTGCAGTAGCAATATATTTAAGCTTAAATTATTTTCATTATAGTGATCCATTAAAAGAGAAATGTAGTACACCTGATATAATTCTAGTAAATAAAAGAAGGAACAGTTATTTATTATAAGATAATAAATAATTATTTTAAAATTATCATAATAATAATATAGTTTAAATATAACTATTTATTGTTATATTTAAAGCCAATTAATATCATATATTAAAATCATAATTATATTTAAAATGTCAGTTTAAAAATTATATACGTTAAGTTTGTTTGTAAAATATTTATTAATTTTTAATAAATTTTAAATACTAACCAATAAAATCCTGCCTTAAGGATATTATATATTTAATAGTAATCTTTAACATCGTGGAGTGAATTTAAACTAATTTCTTTATTATGACCTAATTGTAGTCCTTAAAGTTAACTCATAATTAAAATGATATCAAAAGGAATTCTAAAAGAAGAATCTGAAATATTCTTATCATCTGGAAGAACCATGAAAAAGGAAAGAAAACTACATTTACTTAAAGAAAGATATATCTGCTATCATGTAAGAAAACCTTTATTTATGTATGCCAAATTAAATAATTTTGTTAGTTATGTATCAAAACAGAGGAACAAGTAAGTATAAAATCTAGAATTATAAATTTTTAAAACTTATACAATTATTTTATCAAACTTTAAAAATAATTACTTTGTTGATAGTGATAAGTCTAGTTAAAAAATTTTTAATTAAATAATTGACATGTTATAAATAGCTTGGAAAAAATTTAAAGAAAATATTTAGCATAAATTTAATAATGAATAAATGATAGATCGTCAAAAAGAAGAATTCATATTTATCATATTTTAATATAAGATGAAATATTATATAAATAAAGACCATTGTTATATTAATAAATAAAGTTATATTATTATAAAAAAAGAATAATAAAAAGATAAAGGATAACAGAAAAGTCTGTTTAACTTCTTAATAGTGGATGTCAATAATGAAGATGATATATTATGGTACAGAAAGTTATATGAAGATATTTAGGTGTATTTAAAACTTATGAAACTATTAAATAAGGGTGAGGTTAAGAGATAAGTTGAAATAAAACTTACTGATGAGTTAATCTAACATATTCTAAAGTTTTTAACATGAGAAAATTAATGTGAAGATTTATTATGAATTTTTATTATACTCTTTTATTATTATATTTTTCAATTATAAATTAATAATTAAGCCAATGCAAAAAAGGGATATATAAATTGTAAATCAAAAGTACCAATTATGCATAAGATGGCAAATTTTAGATCTTTTTTGTTTTGTAATGAAAAATTATGTCATTACCAAATTGATAAACTGAAATATATTGAGATATTTACCAAGGAATTGCTTGATGTTAGTTATAAAATGGAACAAATAAGCAATACTTTATGTCAATTTAAAAAAAGTAATAATGGTTTAAAGGAAATGAAGATTAATAGTAAACAATGGATATCTATTTCATTTATTTCAAATTCACAAGTGAAATTTTTTAAGAATATATATAAGAAATGTGTTTAATGTTTCATTCTATGTTCCAAACAATATTAATAAATTAGTCAATAATTCTAAGGATGTCATTCCTGTCAAGCAGAAAAATAATGTCATATATCAAATTTTTTGTGATTGTATGCTACGATATGTAGGTGAATCTAGATGCAGTATTGAGAAAAGATTGAGGGAGCATGAATTGTTATATAAGCATGTAAAAAGTAAAAATAATGGTGATTTAATATCTCCTTCAGTTTTCTTTGATCATGAAAAAACATGTAAATATAAATTTAAATTTGATTTTGAAAATGTGAAAATTCTTCATGAAGAGAGAAACCATAGTAAAAGAAAAATTAAAGAGGCAATTTTTATAAATAGAAATAAAATGCATTTAATAAATAGATGAGCTGCTAACATTAACATATGAGATTCATGGGATTTGAATTGATGACGTTTGCTTCCGCTTTATTTTTTTTTAATTTAATGGCAGTTGAGGCAGGTTTAAGAAATTAACCGAAAGAACTTCTGTGGATTTAAGGATTGTTTATAATAGTTTGTTACCTTTAAATCTATTATTTTTATTATAATTATAATTTTGTTTTAATTAAGGGACATTTTATTTATATTATATATATTATAACACCACTTCAGCAGTCTATGTTCTAAGGCATTTCTTTCATGCAAAATTTTATATTGTTTATTATTTACTACAATTAAGTACAATTATTTCATGAACACTTTATAAGACATGTATCCCATTTGCAGATCTCAATGAAAATATATATTTATAGCATAAACATAAATGTCTTCAATGGCAACAATATCAGTCATCAGGAGTTTCTCTCTACTGCAATGACAAGACCAAAAAATATTCAATGATCAATAAAATATACATAATAAATGTAAATAATCCCAGTGCTTAACATTATACTGAAATAAATATCAAATATTAAGTCACCCCACATAGTTACAATATTATTCAGCACAACCCTCTGTGAAATAAATATATTAAAGTTCTCATTTTGAAATAGCCAGCCTCAAAATGATACCACTTTGAAACTGTATGCTATTAAATTTTAAATATTGAAACATGAATTAATTCAAACAAAGAGCATGAAATTTAAATAAGCAATGATCTTAACTTGCTACTAAACAAACATGTTTACTACTTTTTATATAAATACAAACTAAACATTAGTAATTTTAATCTTTAAACTGCCTAACCCAATTATATATGAAAATAATTCCAGTGCTTCATGCTGTATTGAAATAAATACCAAATATTAAATCACCTCACATAGTTACAAAATTCAGCACCACCCTCTGTGAAATAAATATATAAATATACTAGAATCTGTATTTCAAAATATTTGATATTTATTTCAGTATAATATTAGGAACTGTTATTATACAGTTTCAAAGTGGTATCATTTTGAGACTGGCTATTTTGAAATATGAACTCTTAATATATTTATATATTTATTTCACAGGGGGTGGTGCTGAATTCTGTAACCATATGAGGTGATTTAATATTTGATAATAAATGTAATATTCCTAAAATATTCAATTCTAAATCAATTGTTTTAAAATACACTTTACTTTAAGTTTAAACAAGTACATAAGTAATTAATAAAATATTATGCTTAATAATAAACTTTTAAATAATAAAATAACTGAATCTGAGATTGTTTTTCTTTTGACATCCATATATCTGATAATAATATATTATAAGGATTTTGTATCTTTACTATTAATAATAATATCTATGAAAATATTAACTGATGACTAAAGTCATTTCCATGTTCATATTTTTTCATGAAGACAATTCAACAAATGTCTTTAATTTATGTAGATTTAAGATGATGCAATTTTGAACAAAACAATTCCTTTGGCATTTCCACTTTTGCAAAATTTCTGGATAATGCAATTATTCCAATATTCTTAAAAATGTTAAGGCAGGTGTTCTTATAAATTGTTTATCCAAATGAATTAGCTTTTCTTTGCCTAGATATATTGTGTAAACAAATCATTATAGTACTTTCTTAAGGCATTTGGATAATCTTTAATTTTTTTAAAATAATCCTTAATTTCCATTAAAATTGTCCACTTCTTTTTAGGATGGTGTTTTAGATGATATTCATTTAATCAATATCAAAAGAGCAATTTCCCCTTCAAACAAATGCTTCTTACATTTGTTTTGCCATACATTTTAAATTATTACTATCAAATATAGTTAAAATTTTAAACATACAAATTCATATTACTTTGGCAATGCAATAAAATTCCTAATTTAACTATAATAACATTAAATTCACTATTCCTTGACTCCAATTTTCCATTGTTTAAACCATTACACATACTATTCATGTACACAAATATCCTTTTTGAAGAAGTTGTTGAGTTCTTTGCAAATAAAATTTGAAATTACAAAAGAATATTTAACAAATACTTAAAATAAAAATGTACATTTTAAAAAATAAATATATAACACATAAACCATAAATATTAACATAAATCACCTTGACTTTATTTAATTATTGATTTAATCTTATGATACACAATCTCATTATTTTAAAATTAAAATAATAACTTTACATTAGAACTTTTAAAATAGTACTTCTTTAAAGTTAAAACAGATAAAATAAATAAAGAATAAATGTATGTGCACATCCCTATACAGTACTTTCAAATATTACATTAAAGTAATATTAACTATTCTAAACCATTTCACTATTACATATAGACTAACATGAATATTTTATTTATTAATTTTATATTTAAATCATTGGTCCACATTTGCATGTATTGCCTCTTACTAAATTAATAAAGTGAATGTGTGTTTAAAAAATCAGTGATCCTATTGCCTTACCTTGAATTCAAAATTTGATAGAAAAATTTCAAAAAGTTATAATATATGGTTGGCATAATGGAGATCGGAGTATTATTCTTATAAGGTATACAAATTTAAATAATATTATCTCTGCAATAAGTTAATAAAAAGTTAAATTTTACTTATCACTGTGTTTAGAGTGATTGTCATATATATAATAATTTTTTCTCTTCACCAATAAAAATTGTAATTATACATATGCGATTTTTTCACATGCATTAGTGAAGCTGTAATTATACTATAATGTTTAATATGCCTGCTTAGCACTTTCGAGATTTAGTATTCTAATCTCATACTCATAGCTTTACAAATAAAGACTGTTGTGATTTATTGTACACATATGCAAATGAGCTTGAATTTTTAATTAGTTAGTCCATTGTTTGGAGAGAGTAAAGCATGCCTATCTTCTATTAATGGCACTGAGATCATTTGCTATGTAAAAAGCTTCTTTGATCTTTCTTTTGGCATCACTCTTCTCTGTGCAAATTATTTGGTCAGAACTGGGTTCGAATACATGGCCTGTAGCTGCTTGGTGGTTCCATGTAAGTAGGGGAATTTGAACATAGGATTTTTCAGACTATTATAAACCACACTAGCTCAAACAACTGCAGTAGATAATGAATATAAACTAAAAAATCCTAAGTTTAAGTCCCTCTACTTATATGTATAAGAAATAAATTTAAAGAACATTCAATATAAGCAAATTACAATATTATATGTATATAAGTTGATAAGTTTTTCCAGGAAAAATGTTTCATATTTTCATTAATTAAAAAAAAAAAACATTAATCCATTGTGTTTCTTAAGATATATCTTTTATATAACTCCAGTCCTAGATTTCACTTTCTGATTAGTATCATTGCAGCTGCTCTACTACTGATTTTTGTTGTTTCTGTCATTAGCTGATGCAAAAAAAAAAATAGTGACTGCTCTTCATTTTCTTACCACATTATATCCAAGTTTCTCTTGCATTTGTTAGCAATATTTTTCAATTTCTTACTTGTACTAAAATTATAAACTGAAAAAAATCTGAAATTTCTTTTCAATGGTTCTTAAAAAGATAAACATAAATGGAGTTTTAAAAAAATGAGATTCATTTTAAAGGTGAATTTTTCTGTAGAATATTTTGACCATTTTGCTTAAAGAATTGTTTTTTATTGACAATTATATTGCAAAATCTGAATCAATTTGTTTCTAAAAACTTTTTATAAGGTGAGTAAGCTTTTTTTATATCATTAACAAAGATGATACATAAATAAGTGTAGTTTTATTACTAATCTAATTGAAGAAAATGGTAACATCCTCTGCTGATACTTAAACAGCTGTATTTTTAACATATCCATCTCACTTTTTTCCTGTAAGATACAAAATCGATACAGAAATCATTGCTAGTATCAAGTTTTTGACTAAAGACTGTATTATATTGAAATTAAATGCAAGGAAAATTATTGAAGGATTGTTTAAAAACTACAGGTTTTAAGAGTGTCTAAAATATATTATATACTTTAGTCAGAGATAACTAAATTTTGAGGCATTAGGCTGCAGCCTGTCAAGCCTATAAATCAATGCAGCACTGTTTACATGGTCTTTTAACTGACAAATTATATACACCTGTGTCTCGTTTTACGCAATAGATAGGTTCCTCAGAAAATACGCACAAAAGAAATCGCACAAAAATAGACATAACTTACCTTGAAAAAGGAGGGATACAGACTGTGATTTTTCAAAAATCACATAAAAGCAAAGCACCAATGTAAAATTACTTTAAAATTTGCGCAAAAAAAAAAATAAGGAAATAAAATATGACTAATAAAAAATTTCAAATTTGAAAAAAATTGATACAAGACAAACTTTTTTTAACTATAATATTTAATTTTATTCAAAACAATATATTTTTATGCATAATTTATGGTACAGTAATTTACATTTTTTTATATATGTTTTAATTATTATCACTATTTGCCGATAAACAGGTTTGTTTGCAAACTGGTAAAAAATCAGATTCTTCACAAGAGGAAATACAACTAGCACCAATTTCACTCTCATATTGTGTTAATGGTTTTCTGGTGACAACATAATTAGTAAGTAATCTTTGAGATGATTTTATTAATTGTTTATGAAGCTCGCGATATCCAGACATACAACCATTTAGCTCTCTTTGGAATTTAAGAGCACGTTCGTGATCAGTGTCATTAATAAAAAAATAATTTGCCAACTGATTAGAAAGTTGAAGACCTTCTCGAATCATTTTTGCAGTGAAAGGAACAGGTTCCACTTTTGTTTCATTATCTTTTTCTACACTGCTGGGAAAAATTTAATTAAAACTAACAACTAAAAATTAAATTCTTATTTTTGTCTTTAATTTTTTTAATTTTCAATTCCGTTTAAAAATCAAATTTCATTTCACATCACATTAATTTCAGGTCATTTTAAGTAATTTTTAAATTGTTAATTACAATTAAAAATCAGATTTTAATTTTTAATTGTCAAATTTAATTGTGCCCACTGCTATTTCTCACCTTTTAAAAATAAACTTGCGGACACTAAATGATTAATAATTGATTACATTCTTTTTTAAAAAGCAAAAACAGAATGTGATTTAAAATGTAAAATTAACACGCACAATGTTTGAACAAATTTACATTATAATCTTGTAAAATTTAATGTGTATACATAAAATGTGGAAATCATGATTTTAATTTCATTATTGCATAAAATCTTACTATTATAAAGCACTAAAATATTGAAATTATTAAGATGAAAGTCGAATTCCAATAATGTGCTATTACTTTAAATATGACGTAAGTGTGTGAAATTTATTATTTAAAGTAATAGCACATTATCGGAGTTTGACTTCTAATCTAATACAGTGTTAACGCATAAAAGAAAACCGCATACAAAAATATTAAGAAGAAACATGAATCACGTAACTTCAAAATCGTGTTAAATAAATCCATGTAAAACAAGACCCAGGTGTATTCATTTTTAGCTATATAAAATTTTCTAAATCTGATGAATAATCAACAGTTTTCAGATGATCCTATAAAATGTGACTTAAAGGGCTCAAGTTTGATAAATAGTATGACTGAACAATTTTTTCCATATTAATGAATAATTATATTTTTTAAAATAGAATGCGGATTTGTGTGTCATTGCATGATGCTGTTATCATAAAATACACAATTTTTATTAAAATTTAAAATTAGGTAAGTCATATATAAACTTGTAGAAAAGCAGACTAGCTAAACAACTTTGATCAACATTAAAAAATAAGTACTTTAAATAAATAATTGAAAACTATTCTAGTAGGCATTCATAGTACACACTTTATCATAATTACTACTACTGCTGCTGCTACTCCTTCTATTGCTACTGATTCTAGCCCTGTGTTATTACTTCAGGTCATAAATATTATTTATTAATTAGATTATATATATTTATAACAAACCAACTTTTGTAGTCTGCTATTAGTGTTTGACTAATTATTATTCATGAAATATATTTCCATTTTCTGTAACCGCAAATTATTATTGATCTGCTATATATTTTACGATTTTTCTTTCTCATTTTGTCTATTCTTCTAGTCACTATGAAGCATGTGTTCCTGATAGCTGTCATTCATCAGATAAAACTATCACAACTTTGTAAGATTTTACCCCAAATTACATTTAAATGATGCCCTCAGTTGACAGGTAATTGAACTAAAGGTATTCATTTTAATATGGCGTATGGTAATCTATTATTTTATTGAAAGAAAAGATCAATTTGATAGTCTTTTTTCCTGTCATTCATTGCCAATGGGATAACAAAAAAAAAATTTATAAATTTCCATTAATTTTTTTATCAAATTATAAACAATTCATTTGTTTTTCTCTGTTTATGAAATATAAGTGCATATTGGGAAAAAAACACTTTTACGTATATTATGCGCTGCGTAGTTGTTTGAAAGTGTGAAAAAAGAAAATACATTCTCCTTGTTAACTTCAATCAATTATTCAGGCTCTGTCTCTTTAATATTTAATAATCTTGATAAAATATTGATAAGAAAATGTTGACATTTACCCTTTTTTCATCACTGATTTCTAAGCCAACATTCCCTCAAATCTTCACAAATCCACACCTGAAAAGCAATCTTATTGACACGTTATTTTGCTTTGCCCATCTGAGTATTTATATCAAATGAGTTTAGTTTTGATTGACTTGTGTTTCTATTCATTCTACTTCATGCATCACTAAATGTTCTAAATCGCTGTTTATTATGCAGATTAACTGATAATACAACTGTTCTTTACCCTGCTGTCAGGCTAAAATGGTTTCTTTTACTGAAGGGAAAAAAAAGCCAAAATGATTAAAATAATTATAAATTTTAGGATTAATGTTTTATTTTGTCCTAATGTGTAAAATAAACATATATGTATATGCAATATATGTTTGTGCGTGTATGAGTATGTAATTTACTTTTCTATTTCTGATTTTCATCTAACTAATCCTTTGAACAATTTTTGGTTTATAGAGCAAAATACATTTATCAGACTGAGTTAATAAACTATTGAATGTAATTTATACATGAGATTTTATACTATACATGTTGAATGAAGTGATTAATCATTCGTTCAATAAATCATAAAGCAAAATATTTTAAAAGTGACGATGATGGTGATGTGACTTTTATCTTTTATGCTCCATTATGAAATCACAAGTTTATAATAAAAATATATTCCGGTTGCTGTCATACTGTGCTATTTAACACAGGCGCAGGATGCTGACCCCAACTAATATTATTACATCTATTTCCAGCTAAAGAAAATGTCTCTTATGGTGTATTTATCATCAAGAAAAATATTTTTAAAATCATGTGTTGCAGTTTTTTTTTTTGGGGGGGGGGATGGGACTTTCAATACAACAGAGTGATCATAAAATATTTTGTCCATGTTTATTTATTTACCACAGTGACCAATATTGCTAATATATTATGTGTGAATAGATTAGCCTGATAGTGTTCCAATTTTGGGGGTTCATTGTGGGTTTAAGATCTGTCTAATTTGGAAAAGCTCTACTAATAGTTAACTTATTATAAGCATAGTGTTCATAGTTTATTATATCGCTATTTGTTTAAAAGGCCAAATAATATTTAAGCCCCAGATTGTCAAATAGAACACAATTAATAATGAAAACATATAGAAAATAAACAAATGTGTTGAATGTAATATATTATGGTAGAAATTTTGCAGTAAAACAAAAAAATATTACAATAATTATTAAAACTATAAACTTTATTAATCAGTAGACTCAAAAATGTAAAGATTTTTGAATTGATTCTCTGCAGAGTAAAGGAAAAACAAATCTTGATTGGGTTAGTTTAATGGAAATGTTGTACTCTACTGCCATTCACTATACAAACTTGGGCAACTAACTATATGTTTATTTTATTCATTGTTAGGATTGTTAAGTACAATTGAAATGTCTTGTAATAATAAAAAGAGAACATTGATAGACTACTTGGATTTAATATTCTTATATAATATTAAACAACAGTGAACTTATAAAATAATTAAAATCCCAGTAACAAAAACATTATTAGATCTTTATGGTAAGAATAAAGCATAGGATAATCACATCTTTATTTACATTATATTTTTGGAAGATTATGTTAATTTGTGGATATGAAGGAAGCATAGCAAACTGAATGTGAAAACTTATAATTCTTTATTTTTATACATTTATAATTAGTAAACTGATGCAGATAAAATAAAAATATAAAGCACATTAGTAAAACCATTATTATCCAGAGTTATATTGTTTTGTGGCAATACAATAAATAATTTCATTATTTAGGAACATATACAACACTTCTAATTTCAATAATTTTGTTGTTGTTGTTATTGTTCTTTGTGTTTTTATTCTTTGTTTGCCTCTCTGTTTTTGTTTTTGATTCTTTAAAATTAGAATGGACACACTTGTTTACAAATGATTACTAATATTGATGATTAGTTTAATCTTATTTGATATTTTTATTAATTGATATAATAATTCCCAGTATTTTATGTGAAAAAAAAAGTCACTGCACAGAAATCATTGTAGCAGTAATATTTATCTTTGTAATATTTGATTGACTATTCAGAATTTTATTGTGAAAACTTTTGATCTAAACAACAGCAAAATATAATGTGCTAAGAAAGTTATCATTAATGTAATTGCATCACAACCTTAAGTAGTGCCAGATAATTTTCCAAGAAGGTTATTTCTAGAAATGAATTTTAATCTAATTTACATAAATTAGACTACTATCAAGGATGGTTCCTAAATAGAATGGAATAGGGTTGTATTTCATTCTATTGTTGAAAAGATTACATTCAGTTACAAAATTATTTTATATTATTTAAATGAAAAATTAAGTTGCACATTCAGTCTTCATTAAACTGAAAATAAGACTCCAATCTTTGGGGGAAAAAAATTCAGTCTTTTTGTATTCTTATTGAGAGACTTTTCTATTTTAGGATATATTTTCTTTTGAGAAATCAAAGCAAAATCATCAGCATAAATCAATTTCTTGAGTAGTCACAGATAAGTATATCAAATAAAAGAGCCACAAGAATTGAATTTAATGGTAGATGAGTTCATAAAATTTTGTATTTACTATTTATGATAATCCTTTGAAGTCACTTATTTTTTTCTTTTGGAGAGTATTTTATCAAATAAATTAATAGTTTTTTTTCTGCATTTAAGAATGTTAAAAATTTTTAGATCATTTTTTCAAACAGAATCATAACCCAAGAATATATCAGTAAAAAAAGCATCACTTTTTAATTGTTTTGAAATACTTTTTCAGTGTAAGTTATTAAAGATAAAATTTGTTCACTGAAGCTTTTTTTCATCTGAAAGTAATCTACTCTATACCTAGATGGCTCTCAACTATTGGCAAAATTCTTATTAATAAGATTCCTCAAAAAAGCTTGCAGAGAACATTTAATAATTATATTGAGTGCTAATTTTTTAGATCATTACAGGGTTTATTTAGTTTTAAGATTGCTACTGCATTGGTTTTATTTCAAAACTTGGAATAGTTTTTAAATAAATAATTTTTCTAAATTTGCTGACTATATATTGGCTTTAGGTCCTATTTTTTTTTAAAAAAACTCTAGTAGATATGTTATCTGCTCCTACTATCTTTCCTAATTTAGGACAATCCAGGGAAAATTCAAGTTCATCAAAATTTATAGGTTTTATCAGAGTGACATTATAGGCATTTTGTGAAACAAAAGCATGCAATTTTGCTCCAATGATGTTTTTTCTTATTCTATCAACCTTGGATTTAGAAATCTGTTACATAAAACTAGTTATCTTATTAGTATTATTAGTAATAGTTCTTTTAGGGGTGCTTTTATAACCACTAAGTTTATATCTTGTAAGATTTTGTCTTTTCATGCTCTCTCTATCCACTTTTATTTTCTGTCATTGTCCAGTAATCTTACAAAGTTTGTCAGCACTTTCTGGATATATGATGGATCAATATTGGTTATATTGAACTGATCTGGAATGAATTGCTTTTGATATTCTTGAGAGATGGATTCTATGGATGATGTTGTTATTAGTTTATCACATCTATCATGAAAAGAAAAAAATTCAATAGATTCTGGTAATATTCTGTTCAAGATATTTATTATATTAACTCCTGCCAGCAACAACTTTTACTTATAGGAATATGAATTCCAAGAATGATTAGATTTGATTTATGTTGGCTATGGGGGAAATGATCCAATATCAATAAATCAGCAGATAATGGTGAACCAACTTGTTGAAACAAAATATGACTCTCTGTTCTCTATCTTTCTGAATAGAATTTGAAGCAAATGCTTGTTGCTCAAGTTCATCCATTTGCAAAAATTGGCAATCTGCTTAATTCTCATTTGACTATTCCCAAATACTAATATCAAAATTTAAATCTTTTTAAAGATGTAGAGAATATAGGAAGATTTGAAAGATGAATATAAAGCCAATTATATTGAGAAGTTTGTAAATATTGCATACATAAAAATTACTTATCTGAATGATGAGGATTCAATAATGTTTGAACTATATTTAATAGAAGTTACTTATTTTTGCAAAGTGGTTTGAAACAAAGGTAGCCATTTCATGTTTAGAGTGCATTTTATATAATGCATTGTTATATGCGAATGATTAGTCTCCTGAAGTGCAATAAAATCAATCTTGAACTGAACAATTACTTTGTGCAGAATCCTTATTTTTGATTTTGATATAATCTCATATTAAGTTGAAGTAATTGTGATGCCTAGGTGAAGAGATCATTTTATAGTAGGTAACCTCAAACTTGAGGTGTTCCAAGGTTGACAATACTGTATAGCTATTTTTATTCTAAAAATTTGGGACATTTACTTTTATAGTTTATATGTCAAGTGCATTGACTGGGAAGTGAACCCAGGCCAGCTGCTTGGAAGTCAGCTATGTTAACTGCTAGGCCACAACACTTGACTACTTAGCATGCCTTTAATATCACAAAATTCTTACTAGTAGTTTTACTCTGTGTTCAAAAATTTACTATCTTTAATCAGAAATTCATCAAAATAAAATTTGATTCACTTATGGATATACACTGTGTTAAGGATGGTCTATGGCAAGACTGTCACCTTCATTTCATCAAATTTTGTAAATACTTTTTTTAAAATTCTATGAAATTTTTTATCATGAACATCAAATTTTACTAGAGATTTATGATGGTGATGTGATGCATTGTGACTTCTTATATGGAGTCAGGAATCTCTCAGCATCAATGCCTAGAGAAACCTGTTAGCCACTTCCCTTCCCTTTTCTTTCCCCACCCTAAGTTTTCCTTTATCCTGTTCCATCTCATTTTCCCAACATAATCTTTGTCAACTCCATGGCATGATATCTAAATCCCCCTTATCTTTTCCCAAACCCAGCATAAAAACCAATAAGCCACTTTCTGTAGAATCACTTTGTTTATATTTATTCATCCACAACTTCATTATTGGTACCCTTTCTGCTTTCAGGCATGTACATTCAATTAGCAAATGCTTAATATTCTCTATTCCTTCCTTACACAATTAGCAGACTATATCACTTTCAATTTATGTGTATATTCCCTTGTTGCTAAAGATCCCATTCAAGCCTTAAACAATAAACTACTTTCCTTGCTATTATCATAAATTAACTCATACCCAATATTCTGTTTATTTTTATATATATTTAAATTCTTTTTACTCTCCATACTAATCCATCTGGATCTATTTTTCTATCCCATTTTTTACCACTATAACACTCAATGATTCTTCTAACACAATCATTCCACCGTTTGTACATGTATACTGACATAAATTGTTTATCCAAATCTTCTGCATACTGTATTACCTTTCTCACCCATCTTGTTCCCTGCCCTTTATTTATAACCCAATTAAATACTATTTTGGCTTTTCTTTTATTATCCATAAACTGCAATCTAACAAACATTTTCATTTTGCTTTTTGCATCTCTCATATAAAACTTGACCATCCCATTTCTCCTTGAATTGCCTCCTTTGCTGTCCACACATCTGCATCTAATGCATGTCTTCCTACTTCTCTTTGTACTTTTTTTAAGTAATCTAATATTCCTTTACTAACACATAATGCATCATTACCATATGTTAACCCTGCTACTGCCACTTCCTTCCATACAATTCTAGCTACATCATATTTATTATATAAAAATACTGTTAATTTCTTTATCAATCCCTTTTATTTTTCTTTGCTTCATTTATCAATTTTTTTCCCCATTCATCCAAGCAATTTCCTGGATTACTTAAGATGATTCCCAAATAGTTATATCTATTCACCACACTTAACTTTATATCTACCAATAAAAATTCTTTGTCTTTTTTTTCCCCCATTATTAATCATCATTACTTTGGGTTTTTTTTCAAAAAATTTAATCCCCATCTCTTTACCCATTTTTGTGCATGTTCTCAGCATAACTTCCATATCTTCCCTTCTTTCTGCACACAAAAAGACATCATCTGCAAGTAAAAGACCTGACAATGTATATACTCTCTTGCCACCTATTAATGGTATCTCTATCTCTTTTCTTAGTTTTTCTATTGCTCTTTCTATTTCTCTCAAATACAACAAAAACAAAATAGGTGACATGGGGCATCCTTGTCTTAGTTCCACCCCATTTTTAACTTTAACTGATTCTATATTCCCTAATTGTTACATATAGTAATTATTTTCATATAATTTCTTAATAATATCCACTAAAGCTCCATCCATTCCAAATTTATTAAACTTATCCATAATCTATTTTCTATTTACTTTGTCATACACTTTCTCTATAACTGTCTGTCTGTATTCCTACTCATATCCATAAGTTGTGTAACTACAAATAACCTATCTCTATTTCTCCCACTATATTATTTTCTTCCATCCATTTTGCAATCCTTCCAGCCACCATATATGAGAAAACCTTATATAAAACTGATATTACCACTGTCAGTCTATAATTATTTAACTTTTCATGATCCTTACACTTTCCTTCAAATAGTAGCCTCACTCTTGTATCCTGGAAAATCTCTCATCTGTGCCATCTTATTAAAACATAATAATACTTTTCCCCTATGTCCTAAATTCATTACCATTTTTGCTGCCATCTATCCAAACCCCTTGCCTTTCCACTTTTCAATTTCTTACCTGCCTCATTCAGTTTATTTTTTTAAAACCTAATATTCCTATTACTATATGCTTTTATGTTTGCTATCATTCTGTCTTTCACATCTAATCATCTAATATCTTTTCTATATCCATTATCCATTACATACTTATTTAAGATTATTTCTAATTCTTCTCTAGACCTACACTCTATTCCCTCATCATTTAATAATAGTATTTTTCTCTTCCCTATATTCCTTCTTTTAATGTATTTCCAAAATTGTTTATTCCCATCTCTTTCACTTTTATTATTATCCTCTATTTTAGCCAACTTCTTTTTTTCTAAGTACTTTTCCCATTTAACATTAGCATCTTTTCACTTTCTTTGTTCTTAATAGCACACTTATATTCTCTGCATGCTTTTCCCCTTTCTTTTACTCTTTTACTAACTTTCACTTTTTTATTACTTTTATTTTTCTGAATATTCTCACCTAAAACTCTATTTGTCATTTTTTCTATTTCACCATAGCAGTTGTTGTACTCACCCCCAACCAACTCTTCCATGGTTTCTTCAACTTTTATTTTATACTCTTACAACTTATTTTTATCATTCACTCTCCATCCATAACTTTCACTATCCTTTCTACTTTTATTACTATTTTTCATCACATTACTAACCATTTCTATCATAAATAAGTTATGATCACTATTATATACTTTCTCTTCATTATCAAATACCTTAATTTTCCGTACTTTATTCATTCTCTCTTTCTCTATTAATACATAATCTCTTGTGTGGAATATATTATTTCTAGACCATGTGTATTGTCCCTCATAAATATTTGATAAATTTCCAATGCTCAACTCTCTGACAAAAATTCTTCAAAAGATATCTATTTTTATTACCTACATCATCAATTTCTTCAATATGCCCATTCATATTACCTATAACCATTATTCCTTTCCCCCTTTTCTTTGAAACTTTGTATATCCTTAACTAGGCATTCATATATGCTACTAATGTGACGTGATGCATTGTGACTTCTCCTTATATGGAGTCAGGAATCTCTCAGCAACTATGCCCAGAGAAACCTGTTAGCCACTTTGAACCTCTTTCCATTCCCTACCCCAAGTTTTCCCCATATTCTTTTCTATCCTACTCCATCCCATTTCCACAACATAATCTTTGACAACTCCATGGCCTTTAGATCTAAAACCTCCTTATCTTTTACCAAACCCAGCATAAAAACAATAAGCTACTTTCTGTATAATCACTTTGTTCATATTTATTCTTCGACAACTTCATTATTTGTATCCTTTCTGCTTTCAGGTATTTACATTCAATTAACAGATGCCTAATATTTTTTATACCTTCCTTACACAGCTTGCAGCCTCAATCACCCCTATTTCTCCATTTACATGTATATTCACTTGTTGCTAAAGATCCCGTTCGAGCCTTAAACAGTAAACTACTTACCTTGCTATTATCATAAATTAACTCACACCCAATATTCTGTTTATTTCTATAAATATTTAAACTCTTTTTACTCTCCATACTAGCTCTCCATCTCTCCAACTCCCTATTCTTTATTAATGCATCTATTCTTCTATCTCATTCCTTAACATTAAACCACTCAACAATTCTCCTAACACAATCACCCCATTTTTTGTATAAGTATATTGACATAAATTCTTTATCTAAATCTTCTGCATAATGCATTACCTGTCACACCCATCTTGTTGCTTGTTCTTTATTCATAACCCAATTAAATATTATTTTGGCTATTCTTTTATTATCCATAAACTGTAATCTACCAAACATTTTCATTTTGCTTTTTGTATCTCTCATATAAAAACTTGACCATCCCCTTTCTCCTTGAATTGCCTCCTTTAACCGTCCACACCACACATCGGTGGTAAACAGTGGCCTCTACTTAAAACTAAGTCCTTTCAACATCTAAAAAGTAAAATGATAAATCAGATTATTACAAATAATCTAAGACGAAATTAACTACTGAACAAGAATATGAGCAAAACATATTTTTAAAAATGAAAAAGAAGGCATGAAGACATAGAAGGTCACATTAATATTCCAAAATAATAAATAGTTAAATAATTATTACTTCTATAAATTAATCATATTAATTGTTAGTACAAAGAAGAAAATAATCTAAAAAGTTTTGAAACTTTATGCAATCTCAGTTGTATAGATACTATATTATGCTTTTGATGTATATATATGTTTATTTATAGGTTAATATAGATTTGCATTCTGATTATAAAATAAATATCTTAATAAAATTTATTTCAATTAGATCTATAATCATTTTTATTTTGAAAAAGCAGTTCGCGGTATTCGATTATTAGATTAACTTTATTTTATGTAAATGAACTTCTCACCTTTACATTTTATTTACATTTCCGTTATTTTTATTCTGAAATATAGCTTAATTGGAACATTTTATTATTCAATGTTTTCCCTGCTAGAGAAATTTTCATTCTACAAAAGCATTTGATTTTTCATATTACAGTGTACTGTAAACAAAAATCAGTTCTAATACAATAAAATCTTATTAGATGTCGAAGACAGCAGAATAATAATGATTAGAAGTTGATATTTTATTAACTGAAACCTTAGTATTGTTTTTCTCAGTCACGTGATTACTGTACATTTGAATATTCTAATCTAAGTTAATAATTTTATTAGATTGCAATAAAATTGTTTAACTCTTTGTTATTAAATACGATGTTTACTTTTTCTTTGCTACACAAACCACAATAAAAGCATTTATATATAGTGATAAATAAAAGCAAATAAAAAATATAATAAATGTTCTTCAAATAAATTTAATGTTTAATAAAGTTTTGGCATTTATAAATAATCTTATAATTTTTTTATTATTTTCAATCTATAAAAAAAAAAAAATTATTTTCCTGTTGTTAAATTTTACTTGTTATATTTTTTCACTTTTTAAAAGTAATATAATAGCTTTGTAAAGGCTTATTATGTGACAATGTTATATCAATTATTAATTTCCTGTAACTTCTGTGTCAGCTAGTAAAATTAAAGCTATATACATTTTACGCATTCAAAGTTATAGGTTGCATCTTCTTATCTATTTAAAATTTTTCTGTTTATTTTTCTTTTCTCGATTTTTTTATTCTAGCTGTATTATTTTCATATCAGTTAACAATGATGTTAAATTCGTTCATTGTTTTCACGATATGAATCAATTGTTATTGTTGCTTTTTTTAGTATTATTAATTTTTTATTCTGTTGCAAATAATTATATAAATCTATAATATATGTATTATTTACATCATTTTTTATGAGTATTTTTCTCTAATATTAATTTTAAATACTTAGGCAAGCCATGAGTGCAGCAGTTTTAGATATTTGATACATCTTTCAAGCAAAACTGAATGCCACTTTATGTTTCAAGTTTGTTGTCTTTATTCTACGTCTACATACCAATATTCTTTTGATAAATTTATTAGAAAAAATCTAACTTGTCTGGAAATTCTTCAGTGATCTGGAAATATATATATTCTAAACTTCATTTCTCTACTGCATTTATGATTGTAGTTTTGTCTGTTATTTTTATCATGTTAATACTTAATTAAAATAATATTGGAAAAGAATATTATTTTTAAAAAATTTTCACAACAGATTTTATAGTTTAATTTAGTAACACAATGAAGAATTCAAGATAAAAAGTAAAATAGTATTTTATATAGCATGTCTAATATTTTTTTAAGGCTTTCCATTAAAAACAAACGTGGTAATGTAAATAGCACTATTTTACAGGCATCCTAATCACTAGATGATAAGAGTTATAACATTTTTTTATTCTTTAATGAATAATAATTAGAAACCTGATCAATAATAAATAATTCATTATTTTGCTGTGAGCTGGCCAGTTTTCAATTAATTCTAAACTATTTACAACCTGCAAAAATTTTTAACATTACTAATCTTGAACTTGAACCCCAGATTGTGGCAAACAATACATTAACTATTATATCATATAATCATTCACATAACAAATATTATCATGTGATTAAATTATTTTTCTCATCAAGCTTTGTCTGCATAATTCAGTGATGTTAAGATATAAATATTCCATTTTAGTCAACTTTTTTTAAAATGTAGACTCAAAAAATAAAATAGTAATAATTTAATTTATTTTAATTTACTATATTTAACAGATGTTGCATCAGCCAAAAATGAATAATTGGCATTATTCATCAAACATTTGTAAAGATTTTTGTACAGTAGTTCTAATTTTCCATTATTTGGTTTAAAAATATTAACAGCACTAAAATATTTATTATATTGTCTAGGTAGTCTTGCTAGTATTGAATTTTGTAAAGTTTCATTTCTATTTATATATTGAACTATTTCTATCATCTAATATTAAGTATTGAATGTCTTTAGAAAAAAATAACTTTATTTAAATATTCCAAATACATTCACCTGTTAGTAATAGCACACAGATTAGTATATGCATAATATTCTGAGTGGTATTATTCTTTTCTTCAGGTGTTGCAAGTTTGACCAACAGTTCTAGCATAGGAATCAAACCTGGACCCTTAGATTCTTAATATTGAATTTTAAGGTAACGTTCTAAGTAACTGAGTCATTCTGTTAAAGGAACAGTCAGGATGGCTCCGTTGGTTAGAACGTGGTCCACATTTGATTCTCAAACTAGAACTGTAACTGGTCAGGCCAGAAACACTTGAAGAAGAGAGAAGAATACCTCTTGAAAAATTGTGCATATATTAAACTGTGTGCTATTAATAACAGTTGAATGTAATTTGAAATTTAAATAAAGTTAAACATTTCTAAAGACATTCAATACTTAATATTAGAGGATGGAAATAGTCCAATATATAAATACAACTATAATACCATCATCACAAACCTTTAGGAAAACATTGTAAAGTTTCATTTTAAAATTTGGAATGTTGTACAATCTGTTGATTTCACATTCTTTACTTTTATCTTTGAAGATATTGTTCATTTGGCAATGCCTTACATCTTTTTCATCTGATATACTTTTCTTTAAAAGTATCATATCATTAAAATTCATCTTTTGTACAGCATACTGATATAACATATTATTTCATAGTCAATATATCTTAAATAATTTTTTAACACTTTTACTTATGTTAATCTATGAGTTAATTTATAGGGATTTCAAATTACAAAAACATAACTTAAAATTGATAAATCCAGTGTATGAAACCAAGTATACTCATGATTTTTTTTACACATTTTATAGTTCTGAAAATCAAACCCATTATTTCATGCCTTTTGCAACAATGTACTGGTTATTGTTTATTAAATGTTACTTTATTATTAAAAATAATATCTAAGTTTTCAGAATGTTCTTCTCTTGGAATACTTTTTAAAGATAATATTTAATCAAATATGCTTGCAGTTGATTTTTTGAGGAATGAGATGGCACAAAATTTTCATCATCAATTTTCATATAATTTCTTAGAAAACAATCTTGAAATCTTTTGATATCAGAATTGTAAAATTTTATGATCATCAAAATTTGTAATAGTTTTGTACAATTTGATATCATTTATGTAACAAAAAACATCAATACCACACTGCTATATATTTAAACAATAAACTGAAAACAGTAGCAGTTTAAGTGTATTTCTTTGAGATATGGTGGCAGAATAGAAATATATATATATATAATCTTGTAGATTAATAAGATGGAAAGTTAGACCTATTTGACATAAAAAATACAAACCACAACAGAAGTTGATAAGTAAAACCAATAACATATAATTTAGAAATTAAACTGGAGTAATCTACCTTGTAAAAGGCTTTACTTAAATCAAAATAAATAACATGTAGTTGCAGCCTATTGTCATTTATATTTGCAGTGGTATCTTCAATATGTATTATATTGGTATCATTAGATCTATCTGCTATGAAACTATGTTGTGTTTAGGTAAAGATCCAGATAGTTCATTGCCTTATTATACACACATTTTTCAAAGTTTTATCCACCTATATATAATAAAAAATAGGCATATAATTACCAATATCATCTGATGGATTTTGGTACTGGTATAACTTTCACAATTGGTTGTAAATCAGAAAATTTCCCTAATGCAAAGAGATATTAAAGATATAACTTACTACTGGTGCTAGAAGTTTAGCACATTTTTATAGATGAAAACAGTTAATATATCATTTCCAAAACTTTTTAGTTTTGAACTGTTTTATTGCCAAAAAGATGTTATTAATAATTATCATGCCCACCAAACTGATAGTTTTAGAAGTAGTAATAATGTGAGACTTGGATAGCACATTTGTATTTGGGAAAGATGAAAACAATTAGCAAGTCATAAACTGTATGATTCCTATTATCAACTGACATTTTATTTTTAATACCTGAATCCTCTCTAATAAATGATCCAAGTAATAAGAATTATATCTTATATTATTCTTTAGGTTTTCTTTATAACTTTTGAAGTCAATTGTTTCTGTAATTTTAAATAATCTTATAAAATTTATTAATTTTTGATATTAAACAATTTATGATGCCTAAGTTTTCTTTTATAAATACAAATCAATTTTATAAAAATGAAGGAGGATATCATTTAAATTTTTTTGCCTAATTTTTTGGAATAAATCATCTGCCTCTCTGCAGACCAATATATCTGTTCCCAATTAGCATACTTGATATTATAATACAAATTATAATAATCATCAAGTTTATAATTTCTCTTTGAAGTTATCATATCATTATTACTTGAAGAAGAGTTCAATATAAACAAAAAAAAAAAACCAATTTCTGGATAGTGAGAATCTTCCTTCAATAATGGCTAGTAACTCTTGTTTTATGTTTATTTCAACAAAGTTAAATGAACTAAAATCTAGATTATTATTTTTCATTTTTGGGGGGATTACATCAGTAATATTTACTCATTCTTTAATTAATTGTCCTCTATTAATTTCATTATAGCATATCTCAATTGTTTTATCTGCTGGCATTACATAGCATACATTAAAAGAACCACTGATCAAAAGATTATATTTACAACTAAACAAATATTTTTTTCAAATGCTCCAAATCATTATTCAGTTTATTTATATTAATGTGGGGGGTAACATATATTATCAACTAAAAATAATAGACTTCCTAATGTCATTTCAAGCAAATGGAATCAATAAAATTTACTTCTATATTCATTTGCTTTAATAACTACACCCATCTTTTGAAAGCATGAAGTTTACACTATTGCACTTGGTCTGCCACTTGAATGTTAAATTTATTATTCAACTATATTTCTGTCAGTGCTATCTGATTATATTTTGCTGCAAGAATAGCTTGTTTTAAGTGTTGACATTCAGTTTTTAACATTCTAAAATAACAATAATAAAAAATGAGGACCGCAAAACACATAATATAGTCTGCACAACAATTCAAAATTGTCTGAATTTAAACCTTTAAATTGCTTTCAACTCCACCATAAAAGGTAATTTCAAATTATTTTTTAAAAACAATGACAAAAGTAATTATATAGAAAAAGTTTTGCAAATATCTGTGTTTATGTCTTTGAAAGAAAAAAATGCACATAGTTCACAGCAAAGATAATACAAATAGCTGCCACGCCTTCAGTATTTTACAGTGGTGATGCAAAAACAAACCTAAAAAAATAACATTGCTTTAGTTAATATAAAAACATATGCTGATATTGCAAAGAAAAACCCTTGACACCTCCACATTAATCTCAAACATGAATTTTAATCTCTCTCAAAGATTCTGAAAATCTACAACCAGTTTTTTTTTTTTTTTTTAGACTTTGAGTAAGTCGTTTAGTAATTAACACATAGGGAAAATGGAATACATACCACAAATGATCCTCTCATAGAACCTAGCTATTAGCAACATATGAATAAAATCTTAGAATGTAAACACTATCCTCTCATGGAATACAAAATGTGAACAATGTGGAGAGCACTTTCCATCCCTCAAAGCATAATAAGTAAAGCAACATTTAATAGAGACTAATGCTTGGAGGCATAAATCCTAGACTAAATGATGGCAAGATAAGAAATTTAACACTTATAAATATGATAGCTTAATATTCTTGCTAAAAATTACATTCATTAAACAATGTCTGAAACCAACAAGTCAAATGACTAAAATATTTAAAATAGGACAATAAAATCTCTGCATTAAATAAGGAATACACACACATGCAATGAACAGGATAAAGATTTCTAAAATAAAGTGGACATAATAGCAAAGTAAATATTAATAAATATATGACTAATAAACACTCAGTTATATAAAATTTAACCATAAATTACAAAATTATTATGAACTTTTGATAAACATACATAGGCTGTTTATCTATAAGCAAATGGAACACTCAAAAACACTTAAAAATGTGAGAGATAAATATCTCTACTTGAATAAAAGGCATTATAAAATTTACCCTAACCCAATGCATATAAAATATATGAATTTTACTTTCCAGGTTGTAAGAATATCTATACATTCTATTATAAACCTATTAAAGTATAATATAATAATAGAAATACCTTAACATATAAATTTTTTAAAAAAAGTACATACATTTTTTTTATTACGAAACACCTTAGTTTTTTAGCAGAACTCCTTCCATAGTGAGTAGTTGGTCAAAGGAGCAATGTCTTTTCTTGCCAAATTAACTGTAGAAGGAAGCATCTGTACCAATCAAATAAATTTTCATTTAATAGCACATAATAATAATTAAGCAAGTTTGAATTTTGTGTCTGCAATTCCATGGGAAATAAGCTATTTTTTTCTTTTTCCTTCTGTCTTTTAAAAAAATGCACATTTAAAAAGCAATTCTTAATTTTGTTCAAATTCATTTAGAGATATCATTTTCAGTAATTTTTTTAAAAATTTCAATTAAATTTGACAGTTCACAATTCAACACAACATATTTATTAAATGTCCATTGTTGTTATAACTGTAAACTATATTTCCTGTATAAAACTTTTTTTTAAATTTCTTTGGTTCAATTTTCTTCTAAGTATTTTCCTTTTCTTAGTAAAATATAGAGAAAGTAAACCATATTTTAAAAGTTCTCCTGTATCAAAGATAACAGGTTATTTGTTACTTGTACATTTTTATATTGAGTAAGTCTTTCAAAATATTCATTGAAGTTAATATAAATTTAGCATTTTAACATTAATAACAAGTAATAATAATTTATATAGCTGTTTATCTTCAAGTCAAACTTTTAACATACTTTTTTAAACTTTAGTTTCTTTTCCTTAAAGGTGAAATACAATAGTGAGAAATAAAACAGTACAATGTCCAGCATGGTTTTATAAATTAATATAGGAGAAAATATCACCCAGTTTCTTTCATATTTTCTTTCAAAATATAATTGACAAAATTGAGTCATTATAAACTAATTATTCTTTTCAAGCATGACATTAATAATTTAGAAAGTTTAAATTGAATTCTGACAATAAAGACAAAATACCTTATAAAAGTTGTCTAGCACTGCATTTCAAGTCAACAAAATATTAAATTTTAGTAAATTAATACTTAGATAATAATAAAAATAATTAAAGAAAATTATTACTGTTATTTAAAGATGAGAAGATTGCAGCACATCGGGAAATATCAACACAGTGGTGGTCAGTCAGGAGATGAAGCATCTCAGTACACTGACAATTCCCATCTTTTATATCTCCATTGACAGATATCATCAATTAATGCATGTCCATAAAAAATGTCAATTAAGACATGGAACTAATTAATAAAAATTATGTAACTTTGTTATACATTCTTTGATCCATGTGATCTTAATGATCAAAGTTGAAAAAAAGGTTACTTGAATTTTATTAATTCATAAAATTAATAAAAATAAAATAAGATAAATAATATTTTATTCTTTTTAAAACAAAATATCACTTTTTTTTTAAGTTTATCAGAAATTCTTATTTAAATTTTTTAACCCCTTTATGTATGAATTTACCTAAATATTTATTTTCTTGGCAAGTAAAACCAAAAAATCTAAAATACACATGTCCACACACACATGTGTAAACAGGGAATTACATTTTTCTAAATTAAATCTATTTTAATAATTAACTTATATTTTTTAAAAATTTTAACATTATTTAAATAAAATTAATAAGCTTTATTCAAAGACACTTTTTAAAATCTACCATATAAAAGAACTTAACCAAATTATTAATTCTAAAAAACAACTAAATAATTGTATTTTAATACTCATAAATATCTGTCAATATTTTTTAAACTTTAACTATAAGACTAACTTTGTCCATCTTTCTCTCTTTCTAGAAGTATAAATAAATTAAAAAGTAATTTTTAACTTAAAGCATACATTTTTAATACTAGAATTATATCTTTGTAACAGCTTTTAATTTATAATATATTATCTAATTTATACTCATAATGAAGTAAATAAAATAAAAATATTAATGCATAAGTTAGATAACATAATTTACATAATAAATATCTTTTCTTTATTTATTATTTTTTTTAGAATAGGATAAATTTACAAGCTCAGCAGAAACAATGTGCAATAGCACAGGGTTACAATTTCCCCATGGTTATATACATAAATAAATAAATAAGCCATGAAATTTTATACTTATTAAATACTTCCAGGTGATGTCCTATTACCTTATCAAAACCATATGCCTAAATTACTTCACAATGTGTTTTATTCAACCTTAAGTCTTTTAGAATAAGAGCTCAAATTTTTCTTGAATATGGTAATAATCTTCAGGCATTGTAGTACCCTCTTAAATTCAAACCTTTTTTTTATTTTTCTCTTTACTACTATACACTTTAATAGAGAATTTTTCTCAAATTCCATTCAGTTGTCAAATTCGAGTCTCACCCTTGCTTTCCTTACATCTTTTCTTTATTAAGCTTCTCTCTAAGAAATTTTATTCTCATTATCTTGAGTTTAACTTTGGCTTTTTCAATGTATCTTTCTTTATCAATTATTTTCCTAAGAACACTTACATTAATTAACTTTCTACTTACTCTTTTGAGTTTGACTTTAGCTTTACCTAAGTCTCTCTGGGATAACATCCTTCTTAAGAAAATTTACAACTATTTTCTCTTTACATACTCCTTTAAGTTTTACTTTCACCTTACCAATATCCTTTTCTTTATTGTTTCTTTAAGAAAATTTCCAATTAACATATCTTTGATTACTTTAAGTTTTGCCTCAGCTTTTCTAACATTTCTTATCAGGTCATTACTGTCTATAATAAAATTTATCTGGATTCTTTCTTTAGCCTTACTTATTTTTTCATTTTTGCAATTTACTTCACTAGGAAAATCCATTTTAATTTTCTTTTCACACTTAAATTTAAGCTTTACATTTACTTTGCCAAAATTTCTATCTTGATCAGTTTCTCCTTTCATAAACCTTACATTGGATATCAAATTCTTAATACTCTTGCATAATATCTCTTTATAAATATTTATTATTGTACTGACATTTAAATAATTAAGAGTACATTTTAAAGTCATGTTCTTTATTTTATTCTTTAATTTGTTACTAGTAATATCAATAACTTTCTGCAACTCATTCCCTGAAATTTCTGGATACTTTATATCTAAAGAAATCAATTCTATCTTTAAAGATTCATTAACTCTGTCCATAAGATCTTCAGACATGTCTATCGCCCCTTCTTTAATTACTTTCTCTGATTGTTTATCATTCTCATCCTCATCACTTATTATCTTTATAAGTTGTTTACTTTCTTCTATACTTTCATCACTTAGCTCAAAATACTCTATGGGCACTTTCAATTCTTTATTGATTGATTCAATATTTTTATTAAATACATCAACAAATTCTTTAGTTTTTTGCAACTCTTCATTAATTAATTCTTTGTGTCAATTTACTACTTCAACAACTTGTGGATCTTCCTCATTTGTTAATTCAACACTCTGTTTTTTCTCTTCTAACTCTTTAGTGGTTAATTCAATAAATTCTTTATGATTTTTAACTTTTTTATGAAACAATACATTATCTTGATTAACTTGTTCAACAATTAACAGGTTTTTCGCTAGTTAACTCAACAAATATTTTATCTTTCCTCAGATCATCTACTAACTTAATAAATGGTTTCTCATCATTTACATTTTAATCAACTATTTTAATAGATTCTTTGCCTTCTTCTATTTCCTTATTAGATAAATCAATATCTTTACTACTTCAACACATTTCTGATTTTCCTCACATTGATACTGAAAAAGCAAGTCCACATCTTTTGACTGATTATGAGTATTTAATTCTATCCCATTGATATGACATTGAGAATTTAAACTCATCTCTACTGACTAATTCTGTGACCTTTCCTGTAATTCATTAATTCTCTCCACTCTTTTTATGCAATCTAACTGTAATTCTTGGGTCTGTCTCTGGATATCTAATCTCATTTCTTTTATTTCTTGCAACCATCTCTTACAGTTTTCTTTCATTTCTTCAAAACTTTGTATGTGGCTCTGAGAGTTTTCTTTCATTTCTTCTAATATTTGCATCTGACTCTGAGAGTTTTCTTCTAATCTTTTCATGTAACTCTTGAATTTTCTTTCATTTCTCTTTTAAGATTTATATTCATTTCTTACATCATCATTACTAGATAACTCAACACATTTTAGAAATATACCCTTTTCTATTTTAGTTTCTTTTATATTACTCATACTTATATTTACAGTTTCCTTTTTTGAATCAATATAAAGATGCTGAGTTTGTGTATTGGGTGACTGCAATTCTTGGGACGCATCCAAATCTTCAAACATATTAATCTCTTCCATCCTGACACTAAGCATAAATTATTCTTAAAGTTTTTTTGTAGTTAACAACAATATTAATAATAAAACATCTTGCTTTTATACCTTGTCCAATCAGAAAATCCAAAACTATAACATCAATGCTCTAATATGTAACATATCAATCTAAAATAAAATCATTAGAGTATAGTTTTTTAGATAGCTCTTGGTCCACAGAAATATTTTATAATATGATTAATAATGATATAGATGCAAATTTGGTAATCAGATAATACAGATCCCGATAAATAAATAATAACAATAAAGTAAAATATTTTAAAGGATTGTTTATAGACTGCAATATTATACAAATAATATAACCAATTTTTAAAGTGGCAAAGAGATAAGATTATACAATAAGAAGCATTCAAATAATTGCTTACAGACTAAAAAGGTTCTACAACTTTGGACTATTCACACTGCTTGATGATGCGATTTCTATGCAAAAGCATAAAAATATGCTGTTTACAAGGCCTCTCATAGATTTTACAACCTGTAAATTGTTCAAACACCCAAAATTGCTAGCATTTGAACATTAGCAGCAATGTGTTGTGACAGTCTATATACATGTTAGCATTGAATATTTAACAGTGTATGATATGAGAGTGACTGTAATTGTAATCATGAAAAGTATAACAGTACACAGTTCAAAGTTTTTCATTTTAAATTTATTGTAATTTGTATGAGTAACTATAAATTATAACTATTTCTAAAACATCCCTAATTTCTTTGTTAGGTGGCACAATTGAATAAATGAGGAGCGTAAGTCATGATTCAGCAAAATTCACATGCAAGTCACACAATTTGCGAGAAGTTTTCCATGAAATGTTATTGTTTGTATATATATCAAATCAAACTTCCTTTTTTGTTGTTTTTGCAAGTGTTATTTTAAAAATAATGAAATGTTTTGTTTTTTTTTAAAATAAAAAAATGAAAATCCCAAAATAAAAATGTTTTCCAAAAAAAAAAAGCATATTATATGTATTTGTTTATGAATAAAAATAAATGTTTTCGAAACCCCGGTAAATCCAAAAAAAAAAGAAAAATGTTTTTAATATATATATAAAAATCGAATGTTTTAAAAAGAAATAAAAAAAAAAAAAAGACCGAAAGTTTTAAAAACAAACAAATAAAAAGATCGAAGGTTTTAAAAACCAAAAAAAAAAAAAAGTTATATTTGTTTTTATAAAAATTAAAAGAAACCCAGTAAAAAAAAAGAAAACAGTTATAGATTGATTTTGAAAAAAAAAAATGTTAAAAAATGTAAAAAAACATGGTAAAAAAACAAAAGATGTTTTAAAAAATTCTATCTTTTTCTCTTAAAAAGACTGGTAACATTATATCTATTTGTTTTGCAATAGCAACAGCATCATTATGCAATGTGGATTGACCAAATTTGTAGAAGCTTAAAAATAATCTATTATTAGCAAACATCTTTTATTTAATAACCTATTACTGAGTCATTAACTTTTAGAAACTTTTATAATATTAATGCCAATAACAAGTATGAGTAAATGATGACAATAAAGAATAATTACTAACAATTATTCTGGAAAGTTATACTATGAGCACCAAAACTTTATAAAATTGTAACAAAGTATAAATAATAGCAAAATGACTCCAATCAAAGCCCCAATAAAAATCTATCAGTGCCCCTAAAGTTGGGTGCCAAAAATTCTAACCAATAAAAAAAAGAAAGAACTAATATTAATATAATGAGATTAAATGATATATATATGGCTAAGCTCAGTGGTCGGTTAGTTCTTTTACTTTTTACTACCGAGACATGCAATAAATTAAAAGGAAATCTCACAACAATAAATGCATTATTTATAAAGTAAATGAATAAACTAGGAAGAGGAAAAACCTCAACCATTTCTATGCAACACTTTTAAAAACACACTTCCCTCCATCAAAATACATTCTCTGAGCAATAAATATTTCACACTTAGAGTAACATCTAATAGGGTCTTTATTTCTTTTCTTTAATATCTTTTATAGTAAGTATTTATCACCAAATAATTATTTATTGACAAGATCTGATCTATTCTACTCTTGTAAAGTGAAATCTAATGTACTTTTCTAATAGTACAATAAACTATACAAGTTTCTTCTGCCACATCACCAAATTTTGGATTATAATACAAACAATTGGAGTAGTAATTAATGACATAATAAATAATAATCCCAGGATTCTTGTTAACTTTGAAAATAAAAGGGGGGGAATAAGTGAATAATAATTTTATAAAATTAGAATCAATTGATTAAGGTTTAATGTGGATATGTATGAGATAAGATGTGATTGGATGGATATAGCATTGTTAGAAAGTAGTATTATAGGAAGCAGGTTAAAGAAATAGTTCTCAGTATTTTGTGACAGCAGAGTTATTCTTCACTTAGCCATTGAAGAAAACTGAAGGAGCAATTTAGCTGCGAAGAAACAGCAATATTTGTGTAATCTGAAGTAAGTCATGTTTCTGCTATTAAAATATTTTTATAAATGTATTTGAGAAAAATTAATGTGATAAATATTAGTTAGATATTAATCATCATCAAATCTCACCATGTAATCTGTTCACTAAATGAAAATTTGAAAAAATAGAATAGTCCTGAATAATGTGCAACAAGTCTTATATCCATCCAAAAGCATCTGATGCATTATGTGGGTTGGCCTGAACTGCAAATTAATAATTTAAAAATGGATAAGGTGTATCCTATGTATAACCTGATATTCTATTGTAAAAATAGATACATTTATCTGTGTACATTATTCTGAAAATATGTGATAATGGGTAAATTTATGAGGAAAAATATGATGAAAAAAACTAAAAATTGCAACTACCAAAGAATGACTCAAAACAAAAATAAACCTATGATAATCTAATATATTCATGTGCACATGACATCAACATTTATAGATAATTTTTATGGGCAATAATTAGTAATATTGAATAATTTTATTAATTTTTTTATTGAAACATGTTTTTTTTTCAAATTTCTCCTCCAAAATGTAATTGTATACAGTCTTTTTATTTTCAAAAGAAAAGGAAAAGAAAGTTTTAACTAGTCTTGTGAAATTTTTGTTTTATAATTTTTGTTATTGAAAGATAAATAATTATATTTTTAAAATAAAAACTAATTATTTTAATGAATAAGAGTCAACAACACATTAATATTACTTGCTATAGAATATTATATTTTTGATAAAATGTATGAGAGTTAGAATTATCATATTCTTTCTTGATTTTCTTAATTAATTTATTAGTTAATTTATTAAAATAAATGTTAAAAAATAATAGTGTTATTAATGTCTTTATTTCTCCATCTATTTGTTCTATGATTTGGAGGTGTGGTTGACTTGATTTCATAATAGCATAGTGATTTAGGGATTTGTAAATTATCCCAATAAAACTATTTAAATTCAAGTAGATTAATTTTATACATGTATGCCTTCTTTTGTTCACAGACATAGTTCCATAAGTCTTTTGATCTTGAGCTAAGCTAGAACAATAAACTAGAATTCATTTTAATCAATCCTACCTTCAATATCTTAGGCTATTATTTATAAAGTTGTATAAGTGCCACATCATGTTTTTTCTTACATAATGTTAATTATTTTATTTATTTTTGTCAGCAAACTTCTAGACACATTTTTGTCATCTATAAATAATATATTCAAGATATATGTCAAAACTGATTATTTAAACTGCACACATGTGCATGCATGAAAAAATGACTGATCTTTCATATTATTCATAAATAAAACTAACAACTTTTCATCACCATACAGTAGTATTTTATCCTGAAATAGGGACCTTGCCAGAATTTTCTCTGCACATTAATATGGGTGACCTATTAATTATTCATTTACATTTTTGTGTATTGTACTGTTAATGAACTTTGTTACACATATAAATATATATATATATATTTTCTCCTGAACTGAATATAATCATTTTAATAGATAACTACATGATTAAAATAAAAATTTATTTCTATCAAATAGACTTTCATTCAAAATTGAACCTTGTCAAGATGTTACAATAATTCAAGAAAATAAAGACAAATGTATTAATTTAGTACAAGGTTCAATGAAGTTAGGAGGAAAATGGGTATTAAATAAAAATTGGAAAATATGAAAACATTTTTTTAGGGTTGAGATTGGGCAATAGAGTGTGTTCCAGATGCTATGTAAATCACATGACATTTTTTGAATTATTGTAACATCTTGACAAAGTTCAATTTTGCATGAAAGTCAATTTGATGGAAATAAATTTTTATTTTAATTATGTAGTTGTCTATTAAATTGATTATATTTAGTTCAGGAGAAAGTATATAAGAAAGGCAACATAATGGTTTTAAAAGTAATACCACCAAGTGAAATATTTATAATGAATGTTATGAAAATTGTTGTAATGAATTAGAATGTCATTGAAATATCTGATAATATATTATAAGAAAAGAATTTAAGAAATGGATGTCAGAGTTGAAAGTATTAAAGGTAAGTGGCTGTTTTTGTATAAATCAATGGATAAAATAACTTTTAATTTGTTTAAAGAATTGTGGAATAACAATAAAAGAATTGAAGAAATAAAGTGGCAGTTAACATTTTTAAATAAATGTAAAATGGAAAGGCTTATGCCTAGATCATGCAGAATTAAAATTTGTAGTAAAAAAATTACTTCAAATAAAAAATTAATGTATAAAATACAAAGAACACTATTGGAATGGTTTATTAAAGAAAAGTAGTGGGAAATAAATAACTTAATAACAATTTATAAAAGAAATAAGGCAAGAATAAAAAGAAAAGTATCATGGAATATGTTTTATTATATGAATAAATGGTTAGAAGAGCATAATGAATTCATAAAATATATTCTTAAAATAAAGTATGATAAGAAGTGGAAATGGAGAGATTATAAAGACAAAGGGATGTATAGAGACAGAAATGATAAAAATGAAGACAATAAAAATGAATGTCATAGAAATGAAAGTAATTATAATAAAGTGGGAAATATATCAAGAAGTAAATTTTCAAATTACCCAGATGAGGATGTTGGAGAAAGGACCAAAATATATCCATTTAAGGATATGGATATTAATAAGAAAACAGTAGTTAATATTGAAGCAACAAATATTAAGGAAGAAGAAAAAATAATATGCAGTCAAAAATTAATAATGTTATTAATAGGAAGAATGGACATATAAATCAGAATAAGTGAAAAGATAAACAAACAATAAAGGCCACTAAAGAGAAGGCTGAAAAAGAGAATTTAGTTATTATTGTTGAAGTTAAAGGATCTAGATTTGTAATTTTAAATAAAGAAGAATATGAAAAAAAATTAAAAAGGATTTGGTGGAATTTTGTGAAAGTGGAAAAGAATCTGAGTAATTTAATTAAGTGTAAATATATTAAAATATTACAAAGAATGAGAAAGACTAAATTGATTAACGATACTGAATATAGGTTGTTATATCCAATGTCATATAAGCATCCTATAGTGTTTGGGAAAATAAAAACTCACAAAGAGAATATGCATATATATATACGTATATCAATATTTTTTTTAACAATTTAAAATGGGTAAATGATATAAATTTTCAATAAACATTTTAAATCTAAACTGTTCAAATTTGATAACAATACAGATTTTATTTTTAAACTTCACCGTAACAGTTATCAAGTGTTCAGAATAATTTTTGAATTCTGCTGAAAACATGTTTGTAAGTTTAAACACTAGAAGTGACAGATTTGAAGTCATAATTCTTGGACTTTGAGCTCTTGAGTTTACCAATCAACACTTACACTTAATCACACAATACATTCTACCTAATAATGCGTAATTATTATATTATAATATATAATTAGCCATGGTTAGGTAAAATCTACTTGCAAAGTGAAACAATTTTTAATATTTACTTATTCAGTTCAGATTTTAAACTTTAAATTATGAATATGGCAGATGGATGATTAACTTCTATGCCATAATGCCATTTTATTCATTAACTGCTCTATCATAATTTAATAAATTATGAATGTAATTCATCTATATAAAAACTTGGCATATAAGATTAATAATCAAGCTTTCAAATGCTGTATATATATATAGTGATTTGTAACATTTTTTACGTATGTAAAGTAGTAAAATTTTTAAATTCCGCAAGAGCTTTTGGGATATCTTGTATATTAATAATATCAATTTTTTATTTTGACATATATATGTACATATAAATAAAAAAGGAAATTTAAATAAATGGTTATTTATTATGGTTTCTTATTTTAAAAAAATAACAATATTTGCTAGATATTAAATCATTTTAAAAGAAGGTTAGAAAATGAATGATTTTGAATTCTTAATGCCATTCATTGCTTTTACAGATTAAATAGTAGCATCTGTCAATCATGTATCATCACTTAGAATGTGCATATGAAAAGAAAAATTACAAAACTGAAAATTTATTGAAGAAAAAAAATCGACATAAAAAAAGTATTATAATCAATTTGAATAGAAACGGATGAAGTGTCATCCCATTTTCAAATAGAAATATGATAATAAAAAAAAAATACTTGCTATTTATAAGTTTAATAATTTTATAAATAACTGTCTTCATCTCACCAGAGAAAAGACATTTTTATTGATAATTTTTTATATAACTTTGTTATATACACTCAATTTAATGCTTTCATCTCTTTGTTTGTGTGTGTCTGTGTTTATATATATTCACACATTATAAATGCAATCTATAAAGTCCTCTTTATGCAAGTTTTGAATATAATAAGTAATACTTTTCAATGGGCGTCCATTTCAATTCTGTTCTATTAATTATTTATATATGGGTGTGTGCGTGGTTTTTGACTTTTTAAAATCTATAATATTTTGCACATATTAATATATTTTGAAAATCATTAATATTAATATGCTATATATAAATAAAAAAACACGTAAGGCTTTATTGTTCGGGAGTTAATAAAAAGTTCAAATGGTAGGATCAGCATCGATCCTGAAATCTCACAATCCCAAGTTGGACGGCACAGGGCCTACATAAATATATTTTGGGTTTATTATTTTATTATAATTAATTTATATTTCTTTATGAATTAATAAAATTTAAACTTTTAAAGTACAACATTTTAAATTATTTTGTTGATAATTATATGCAGTAATATAAAATAAACATATTGCATATAATTATTTTATTGAAGTAATAGAGAGAAATAATTTGAGCAATCATATTACTAAAATATTTTGGTACTGGTTTAGAGTGCACTTTCAACATTTTGGTTTCTAAGATGAACCTCAAGACTAAGCATTAGACAAAGTCAGATAAAACTGGTGACTACTGTTACAAAATGTTCCAACTATATTGACTATTAGATAAATAATTGCAATTTCTATCAAAAATTAAAAAATAAACACACAAATTTTGCAGAACTATGATCAATCAAAAAAAATATCAAATACCTATAGAAATCAAAATATTAAACATATTAATAATTACAAAATGACTGGGATGGAAAAAAATAAAAATCACATGACAAAAAATATTAATGAATCACATGAAAAATCAACAAAGAATGATTTTAGCAAATATCAATAATTAAAAAACAAAAAGTAAAATAATATAAAAGAAATTAAAATAATACTAAACTATTTTACTTTTGAAATAGCATAGGACAAAATAAATTACTAAATCAAGGTTAAAAAAAATAATAGCACAATCAACAAAACACAAATTAGCAAATAATATTTGATAAAATAAATAACTGCATACATGGAAAAAATATTGAACATAATTTAAAAATGACTAAACTTACCTATAAAATAATAAAACGTGTTTATGTCAGCAGAGTAAAATTTGATTCTTTATCAAAATTGATTTGTTAAATGGTATGTAAATAATTATGTCATCTGAAATTATTAAATATTAAAAACAGAACATGGATATTTTCTTAAGTGGAAAAAAATTACCACACCGAATAAATGCTTTTAACATAATCTATTTATTGATTAATTATGTAGTTACATAATTTATATTAATTTAGTTGTACAGTACCTATTACTATATATATATATATTATACTTTGGTTTTTGCTAAAAGAGTTAATATTGCATATTATCTATATATATATTATTTATATCAAATTCAAATAATTGTTTACAAATAGTCAAGAAACAATTAGGCTATGAGCTTTGCTGTTGAATTTAAACTTGTTTTATGGATAGAGAACACATTACACACAGTTTAAAAAAAATAATTCTGAAAATAGTATTTTAATATTTGACCAATTTTTATCAAAAATATTAACAATTAGAAAGCAGATCAGAGTGGGTGTTGCAGAACATATAATCAAAATTAGTGCAATCACATTCCCCAATTTTTTTTTTTTTTTAAAAAATCAAGAATTACTAATGTTATAAAACATTTAAAATGATACTAAAATTTTGCTTTAAAAATATGATGATAGAACATGAACACATGTTGGCCTAACATAAATATAGCAGCCGGAAAAAAAGCATAAACTAATACAAGCAAGAATGTTCTGAAATTAAAGTATTTAAATATTACTGTAAACAAAAAAGGAAAAAAAAATCAAGTCATCAAAAGATTAATTATGATATATATTAAAATCTTGAAATGAAATAGGAAAATAGAAAAGCATAATGAATTCAATTACAAAAAAATATGGCCTGAAATTAAAGTATTTTAATTTTACAATTAACAAGCATCACATTTTAAAGGTCATCAAATCTTTAATTATGAAGAAGATATTTATAACAAATGTAAGTCATGAATTATGAATTTATCATTAATAAAAGAAACTATAAAACACTAGATTAAAAATAAATTAATAAACCAATATGAAAACTGAAATGGATTTTATCTTACTTCGATACTATGCATCTTGCAGTCCTGAAATCATCTAGTAGACAAAAAAATTCTTTGGAGCTTTTTGGTAATTCCAAACCGATTAACCTTTGATCTTTCCCTTTTTTGAACTGTAAAAATAATAATAACATCTGATTAAAAAATTAAAACAAACTTTTTTACAACATTTAAAATCTTATAGTAATATGAAAGTTTGCATGAATAAAACCATATCATAATTATATGAGAAATACTTCATGTTGTTTATGCTTGATCAGTTTATCTTCAACCAGGGAGAAAGGAGAATAGAAAGCTTGTTTATAGAATTGTCTTTAGCATGTGAGGCATTTCAAAGATGTGACACCTAAATGTAAAGTGGAAAAAATGTTTCGTTGTTGTCGTAGATGAATCTATAAATGTTGTTTATTTGTCAATTGAGATTTTTTTTAAAATTGATATTATTTTGTTTGCCATTAAGAGAAATTTGTTATTTTTTATTTTAACATTTTCTAATTGTTTTTTTATTTTTGATATAATGGTACCCTCTACCTGTCTACAGTCATCTGTCTATACCTAATCTATCTGTTGTTTTATATGTTTATCTACATATTTATCTGGTTCTTAATCTATCTATATTTTTGCATCCAATCTACTTAGCTATCTAGGGTCCCACTCATTCCTTATCTACCTACCTACCTATCTATCTATCTATCTGTCTGTCTATCTATCTATCTATCTATCTATCTATCTATCTATCTATCTATCTATCTATCTATCTATCTATCTATCTATCTATCTATCTATCTATCTATCTATCTGTCTATCTGTCTGTCTGTCTGTCTGCTATCTATCTATCTATCTATCTATCTATCTGTCTGTCTATCTGTCTATCTATCTATCTATCTATCTATCTATCTATCTATCTATCTATCTATCTATCTATCTATCTATCTATCTATCTATCTATCTATCTATCTATCTATCTATCTATCTATCTATCTATCTATCTATCTATCTGTCTGTCTATCTATCTATCTATCTATCTATCTATCTATCTATCTATCTATCTATCTATCTATCTATCTATCTATCTATCTATCTATCTATCTATCTATCTATCTATCTATCTGTCTGTCTGTCTATCTGTCTGTCTGTCTGTCTGTCTGCCTGTATCTGTTTCGCTGTTTATCCATCCACTCATTTATCTATCTATTTATCTATACTGATCCATCCATTCAATAGTTCTCCCAAGCTATGTTTCTACCTGTCAATTTATCTTTTTTACTATTTACATAACTTTCTATCTATCTACCCATCTCTCTACATTATAATATTCCATATAACTATATATCTATAGTTTTAGTCATCTATCAATCTATCTAGATATCTATCTCAGTATCTAGTTATCTACTCATCCATCAATTTATCCAAACATCAATTTATCTGTCTATGTATTCATCAATTTGATTATCTGTACATTTATCAGTCTATGAATTTTATTATTTCTGCATGTATTTATTCATCTATCTATCAAAGCATCCTTTTATCCATCTATTTATTACTCCTCCATCAATCAATATATCTATCTATCTTTATCTATTCATTGATCAGTCTGTTCATCTATCCATTTATCTATTTATTTTTGTTCTATCAATCAAAGCATCTATCTATTACTATATATATTTACCTATGTATTAATCTATCCTTATACTTATCTGTGTATCTATTCATTATTCATCCAACAATTCACCTATTTAACTATTTAGCCATTCCCCAATAATTCATCTATCTATCTATCTATCTATCTATCTATCTATCTATCTATCTATCTATCTATCTATCTATCTATCTATCTACCTACCTACCTACCTACCTACCTACCTACCTACCTACCTATCTATCTATCTATCTATCTATCTATCTATCTATCTATCTATCTATCTATCTATCTATCTATCTATCTATCTATCTATCTATCTACCTACCTGCCTACCTACCTACCTACTCACTTATTTGACTATATTTACTTGTCTCCTGTGTGCTTTTTATCTCTTTTTATCTCTCTATGGAGTTAGAGGATTGGATCGATAAATGAGTGGGTAGGTAAGTAGGTAGGTATGTAGGTAGGTAGATAGATAGATAGGTAGATAAATAGATAGATTGATAGATAAATAGATAGATAATTAAGTAATTTATATAGTCATTTACACATTCCTTATCAATTTATCTTCTACCTAATTATCTATCTGTGTCTCTTTTTATATTTATCTGTGTATCTGATTCTGTATTATTTATTTATACATGCAACCACCCATTTGACCATCTAGAAAATCATCCATGTCCTGTATTTTTTTTTATCCGTCACTAACATGCTTATCTATCTATTTATTTTTATATGTTTTTCTATCTTACTACCTATCTACCTACATACCTACTTATGCATTTATATGTCTACTTATTTTATTTATTCAACCATCTAACTCCATAGATAAATGAAAGCACATCAGAAACAGGTAAATAGAAATTTAAATAAGTGAATAGATAGATAGACAAATAGATGTAAAGATAGGTATTACACAGATTTTATATATTGAGCTCGCAAAATAAGCTCTTAACAAGCTTTGATAATATCCCCAACCCCATACCAGTTTCTGCTACTGGCATCATCAGTGAGGTGCTAGGATATTCAAGCATTAGATTAAAAATAGCAGTACAAGCCCAGCATTTTATCTAATCTATAACTATTTAAGTAAAAGATCTGAAATTTTCAGACATCCATATGTCTTCCAATCCAGCTATCTAACTTAAATAACCATATGGGGCTGAACTAAATTCAGATACACTATATATTAATAGGTTTAGCAAAATAAAATCACCAAAGTCTTAATAGCAAAAAATAAAATTACAAAAAAATCCAAATCAGATGTCACATGACATAATTTAATAAGCTTGTATCTATAAATGTTATATATACAGCTCACAAAATAAGCTCTTAACAAGCTTTGAGATATCCCCAGATCAGTTTCTGCTACTGGAATTGTCAGTGAAGTGCTATAATATTCAAGCATTAGATTAAAAATACGAGGCCAAGCCCAGCACTTTACCTAATGTATAACTATTTAAGTAGAAAATCTGAAATTTTCAGACACCCTAGCACCTCACTGATATCAGTAGCAGAAACTGGTCCAGGGTTGGACTTGGATTTTTTTGTAATTTTATTTTTTGCTATTAAGGCTTTGGAAATTTTATATTGCTAAACCTATTAATATATGGTGTAGCTGAACTTAGTTCAGTCCCATATGACTATTTAAGTTAGATAGCTGGATTGGAAGACATATGGATGTCTGAAAATTTCAGATTTTCTACTTAAATAGATATACATTAAATAAAATGCTGGGCTTGTCCTGGTATTTTTAATCTAATGCTTAAATATCCTAGCACCTCACTTATGATGCCAGTAGCAGAAACCAGTCTGGGGTTGTGAATTTTATCAAAGCTTGTTAAGAGCTTATTTTGCAAGTGCTATATATAACATTTGTAAATACAAGCTTATTAAATTAGGTCATGTGACTATCTGAATTGATTTTTTTTTTTGCAATAGTATTACATAGATAGATATCAAATAGAATTTAAAGTGGATAAATAGTTAAATAGATGAATTGTTGGAGTGATAAGTGAATAGATAGATAGAAAAGCAGATACCTAGATATATAGACAGAGAAACAAATACAAAGATAAATAAATGAATTGATGGATCAATAATAAATAAATGGATAGATGAATACATTGATCATTGACTAGATAGAAATACATATATAAATGGATTAACTGATGGATGAGTAATAAATGGATGCTTTGATAAATGGATGGTTATATACATACAGAGATATACAAATGCATAGAGTGATAAATATATAGATAAATGATGAAATAAATGAATATATAGATAAATAAATTGATACAGAGATATACAAATGCATAGAGTGATAAATATATAGATAAATGATGAAATAAATGAATATATAGATAAATAAATTGATACTTGGATAGACTTATGATTTTGTAGATAACTAGATATAGAATTAAATGAATAGATAGATTAATCGATGACTAAAACAATAGATATGTAATTAAATGAATGGGTGTTTAAATAGATTGAAAGCTAGGTGTATAGATAAATAGGACATCAGAGAATAGGTAGGGAATCAGGAAGGTATAGAATGAATTTCTAGATAGTTAAATGGATGATTGGATGCATAAATAAATAAATAGTAGAAAACCAACTAGATAGATAAACATAAAGAATAAAGATAAGTAGAAGAAAAGGAATATGCGGGACACTAAATAGTTAAATGAATTGTTGAATGCATAGCTATAGATAAGTACAGATTATATATAGATAGATGACTGTAAACAGATAAAGAGTAAGTCTGACAGGAGAAAAGCAGGTAACTAGATAGTTAAATAGATGATTAGCTATTTTGCCATCATAACAAAAAAAAAAAAAAAACAATTAGCAAATATTAAAATAAATAAAAGGAAAATTGTCAATAAAAACATAATAGATGTTTATTACTACTAGTGATAAAAAAAAAAAAAACAATGTCAAATTTAAAAAAATCTCAATTAACAAATAAACAGTATTTTAGATTAAAAAAAAAAAACACAGTATAACTTTGATGAACAAAACATTATTTTTTCCTTACTTTACATTTAAATGTCGAGAGGTCAGCGACAGCTGTTTTACAAGCAGTTGTCCTGGGTTCGCTTCCTGGCTGATGCTATGACACATGAGAAATTTTTTTTTTGCAATGCCTCACTATGAATATGGCATTCCTATAAATAAGCTTTTTATTAGCCTTCCTTTGTGATCAAATAAATATTGATAAAAAAAAAAAAATCATAAAGTATTTCCCATATAATTACCGTATGGATTTACTCATGGAAACTTTCATATTCCTTTTAAGATTTTAAACATTTTAAAAAAGTTTGTTTTAATTTTTTAGTTGTTGTTGTTGTTGTTATTCGAAAAAAGGAAGAGGTCAATGTTTAGTCTATTTGAGATGATCAGGAAGGCCCAATGAATTTTTTTTGTCTAATATATGGTTTCAGGACAGCAGAATGCATGACATTGAGGTAAGATAAAATCCATTTTAGTTTTCCTGGTGATTTATTAATTTATTTTTAATCGTTTTTTTTTTTCTGGAGTTTTATTTATTAATTTTACTATTTATAATTTATGGTTTATAATTGTTACTAATATTTTCTTCGTAATTAAAGATTTGATAACATGTGATGTTTGATAATTGTAAAATTAAAATATTGTACTTTTGTTTCAGATCATTTTTTTTGTAATTGAATTCATTGCACACTTTTTTTGTGTATTCTGCCACTCTATCTTAGGATTTTAATATATCTCATTATTAAACTATTTATTTATTTATTGTTTTTTTTTTGTTAAGTGTAATATTCATTTCAATAAAAATTTTATTAACAATAAATAGTGATTACATACTAATAAAGGATAAAAAAAATTGTACAATAATATAATTATATAATGTTCTATTTAATGGTATTAGCATTTTTAATATAAACATGAATATTTTCTTTTATAATTGACTATTATATAATGCTGGGTAGGTGGGAATTGAAAATCAGGAAAAGGAAAGAGCAGTTAAAGACCAGGTGTCATCAAAGACTTTACTGGAGGCAAGGAGCTGGTCACATTTCTTGATTTTTTTGAGCGTTTGCTAAAACAATGGTATGATTTGTGGCAGGGGTAATTCCATGAGACTTTTGCATCTCACTATCCATATGGAATAAAGGACAAAGGTAGAAAGCCCTATTATTGAAAAAAATCCATTATGAATGGCATTTTCAAGTGAGAAAATCATATCAGGTCTTATGTTGGAATTGATTATAATTATATCTTTTGGAGTTTTAAGTCTTGGGCACCGGTGTATAATATGGTCTATGGTTTCATCTTCACGAGCACCCAGACCACATATAGGGTCAATGCTCATAAAAACTCTTCGGTGATAAAGAAACCAATTCGTGGCATTAAGATTTATTTTAATGATGAAGTCAAGGAATTTGGGTTCCAGACTCCATCTTTTGAAGTGTGTAATGAGTCTTTGGTTGGTTACTTTTAGGCTGGTTTTAATGGGTTGTTGATTATAGTTGATTATATTGTATGCTTCCTATAAGGTGATTTTTTGGTTAAGGTTAAAGGGCATTATCGGGTTATAAAGTTGTAGGTGTTCTATTAGGAATGCTATCCATGAACTAGAAGAGGGTGGAGGACGATCTGTTGGTGTAATTTTTTTAATAATGTTAGAGTATCCGCAGGAGATGATCAGATTATGTAGTGTTGTAGGTTTTCTGTAAAATGATTGCTTGTATTGAGTGGAATGACAGTCCATTGAACCTGCATGGTGATTGGATACCTCGCAAGCTAATAGCAACTGTCCTTCTTCTCCAGAGAAGTTTGGTGCATAATCGGTTAATTTTATTTTGAAACTGTTTAGACATTTTAACGAATGGAAGATAGTATGAGATTTTTGGCATTATGATCATGTTGAAGAGGCCAACCTTTCCATATAATGAAAGGTATACTCTAGAGAGTGAAGTGGTGATGGCTTCAGTTGAATGGAGGATTGCATCTTGAATCTCTCTTGCCATTGCAGTTGGAGTTTTGTAGATTGGGAAACCTAGGTATTTTGGGGGTTTTGCAGAAAAGGGAGAGTTAATTTGTTTACCAGACATTATCTTCCAGATGGAAGATTTGTTAAAATTTATTTGTAGGCCAAGTTTCACTGTATTTCTGTTTAATATGTTCATGAGATGGGGAAGGTATTTAATGGTGGGAAGCACAACCATGATGTCATCTATATATGCAAATACATTGAAGTTTTTATTGAGAGAGGGAAGGAAAATTCCAGGGAGGTTTTTTTCTATATCTGTCAGAAGAGGGTTGATGTATGCTGTGAAGAAAAGGGCACTGAGCGGAGATCCTTGAGGGATCGACTTGTATGGCTTGAAGCCTGGTGTGATCTTGCCATCAAGAGAGAGAAAAATCTCTCTGTTGTTGAGCAGATTGCTGACCATCTGTACAATCCCAGCTGGAATGTTGCATTTCAACAGAATATCCAGGAGGATGTTTATCTGGACTGAATCAAACGCTGCTACAACATCCAGCTGGACAGCAATAGGTTTTGATTTACGATGTCCTCTGATGTAATTGAACAGTGCAGTTACATTGGACATAGCATGCGAGGTTGATGATCCCTTTTTTCCGTATTGGTTTGATGAGATATGGCTAAGAATTTGAGTTTGGATTTGATCTTTAATGACCGACTCAATTATCTTGATAAGCAATGGGGTCATGGAAATTGGCCGGATATTGTTAATGTCATTTAGTGGTTTTGCTTTTTTAATAAAAGGCACGAGTGCCACTGGGTAAAGATCTGTTATGTTTCTGTTGCCGGAGGCTAGGTGATCAATCATTTTTTTAATAATTGGCACAGTGAATTGACTGAGGTGTTTGAGAAGGAAATTTGGGATGCCATGAAGGCCAGAATGAATGCCGTCAGGGTGAGATGTTATCTTCTTTTTGATTTGGATTTCTATGATGCTATGTTCGCCGGGGGCACCAGCATCCAATCAGCTGTTTATAGGAGGAGCTCCATCGTTTTGCATTAATTGGCAGAATTGTTTGCTGTTGTGCTGCATCATTGGAAAGCCAATAAGATTGGTTCCATTAGTATTAATGGATAAGGGAGTGATTTGTTTTTTTATTGTACCCCAGTGCCCATCTGAGGTAGTCTCTCATCCAGCAGTGTTGTTGTGCTAAGAAACATTTGGCTCTTCTGATGGATATATATTCTGCAAGGGATTTTTGCTTGATTTTGTAGAGATTTTTAAGGAAGATAATTTTTTCTGTATTTGTGAAATTTTGTAGTGATGCTTGAAGTTGTATATTAATGTCTATTAGGTCATTTAGAAGTCCATTAGGTCCTTTGATTTTCCTGGTGTGGTGATTTAATATGGACTGTAGTATTCCAATGAAGGAAAACCAGCCCTCCTCAGCAGGAAGGGAAAGGATGTTTATTTTCTGAAAAAGGATGTATGCCTCAGACACTATCGCTTCGGTCATATTTGATTGGGTGATCATGTGCATGGTTTTACCAGGTCCATCAATAGGTGTAGGGATTGAAATAGGTGTAAGTTGTAAGATTAGAGCCATATGATCAGAGAAAGCAACAGGGGCCAAGGCTGCATCAAGGTTGAAATGGAGGTCTGGGATGTAGTAAACCAAATCAATCAGGGACTTTTAGTTTTAATATAGAAAGAGTAGGCTTCAGGAGGGAAAAAGCCCTCTCCACACATTAATCTGCAATTTATTAGATGCAAAAATCTCTTGTTGAAATCATTGTATATGGTGTTAAAGTCTCCCAGAAGAATAGTAGGGGAGGCTCTGTTAGCGTTGATGGCATTTAGGATATGGATTATTTTTAGATATTGAGAGGTGTCTTTGGCTGTATATATATAAGCTATGATGATCAGATAACCCCAATAGTCAATTTCTATGATAATAATATTGGCATCTAGGAATAGAATGCTAAAACTGTTTGGTGGTGTTGACTTGCTGAGAAGAATACCGACTACACCTGAAGCAGAATGGCCTATGGAAAATCTAGTAAATCTGAGAGCTGAGAGAAGAGATAGTATTTTATGATCAGTCTTATGGTGATATTTAGTTTCACCCATAAGAAGTATATGAGGGGAGCAGAGCGAGAGCCAGTTTTTAATAGCTAGACCTCTATCAATTGAGTTGATGCTGTGAATGTTAATGCCAGCAATTTTGCAGAACATGATAGATTAATCCAAATTGTCCTCAGCAAAGTGTACCAAGTCAATGTGGGACATCTCCATGTTAATGAGTTCTGATGTTGTTTGGAAATCAGAGTCTTGTGATTGAACTTGTGGATGGATTTGTGATATATTTGTTGGTTGAGGAAACGCATCCAGGAAGTCTTCGGTGTCTGATGAAGTAGTGTAATCTGTCTGAGATTCGTCAGATGGATCAATGGTATCAATGGTTATAGGATCCATGGTTTTCCTCTTTTTCTATGGATTTGCAAAGCTTTGTGCTGGATATATCTGAAATTTGTTTGCTAGAGGGTGGTGGTGAATAATGTATCGGATGGGAGCTGTCATCATCAGAGCTTGATTTATCTGAGCGAATTGGATTTTCTTTTAATTTTCTTATTTGTACTTTGGGTATTTGTTGTGTCGGTTTTTTGGGAGTTTTTAAGTTTAATAGTGTTGTTTTCTTTTTCCTGTTCTTTTGATGAAAGTGTTTTTTTATTGTTATAAGAATTTGGTTTAAATTTTAGACCTGAGTCATTTTCGGTTTGCTGTAACTGTTATGAAATATTAATTATGCTGACTTTCGGGTTGAGTGTTTGATAAGTCTTTTCATCTGTATGGTTAATTATTGCAGGCATTGAAGAAGTGAGGACAGTTTGTGGATCACTTTGTTTAGGTTTGTTAGACTTAGCTGGCCCAAATGCTGATGTATCATTGGTTTTAAGCCGGGTGGGAGTTGTTATAGATGAATTGTTTTGAAATTTTTTAAGTGTATTTTCTTCATCACCTGGGTTTTCCTTGCTCTCATTAGATGGTTTGGTCATATTGTCTTCTTTTGTAGAAGGAGTTTGATCTAGCCTTGTTTCTTGGGGATTAGTATAATATGTATCGTATGTATGATCTTGAGTATTATTGGTTTGAGAGATTGGTTTAGTAGCAGTATATATTATTGCTTGGTTCTCTGATTCACTACTATTAGTGTAGAGGTTGGCATTTGTTCTTTCTTGAAGATTTTCATTTTGAGAGATAGGTTTGGATGTGAAAGGATTTATTTGAATCAGATTGTCTGGGTTTGTGAGGTTGCTGTTTGAATTAGTCCCATGTGGTAATTGTCTATTTAAGGATGTGATAGCCATATTAATAGGTCTATCAGGACATCTGTGAACTTTATTCTTTTTAATACCACAGTGTGTGCATATTCTTGCTGCACAATCTTTAATGAAATGTGTTCTTTGAAGGCAGAAGAAACATTGTGGCTGTACTCCCCTGAAGGTCAAAACCATAGGAGAGCCTATTGCAGTAATAATGGTGGGTATGTCAGTGGGTATAATATTTTTCTTTAATGTAAGTGTGAAGATAACTGTATTGGACAGGATTTGATCTTCGAAGTGAGGGTTTAATAGGTGTTTGAATTTGCTAACTGAACCATAATTAATAAGGATGTCTTGTAGTTCTTGTTCTTTCAAGTGGGCAAGGCAGTTTTGAATTCTGCCGGATAGTGTAACTGGACGGTTCATATCTATGGAGCATAGTATATAATTTCCTAAAGATCTGTAGTTATTTTTAAAGTTTATACGGTCCACCCATGTTTTAAACTCAATGATAACATAGCGGTCATTGGGATGATTAAGGATCATGTGAATGCCTCTGCCTAATTGATTTTGATTGATTAGACTGTATAGTTGTTCTAGAGGGAACTTATATAACGCACATTGCTGATTTGTTATGGCTAAGATTAATGACTTATCGCTGTAGTAGTTTGTAAATGATTTATACAGAGTGTTGGAAATCGTTTTGTTGAAATCGTTATTTATTTTTAGGAACATGTCGTCATTAAGATCGTTTATATTAAATAAGACCTTTTCCAGAGTGTTTGATTCTTGTTCTGTGTCTAATTCTGAGATATTCAAATATAGTTCATTGAAATTATCGGCCTTAATATTTTCAGAGATGCTCTCAGAATTTTTAGACCTTACGATATTTGCGTACGTAGAGGAATTTTTCAATATTGGAATTGAGGAAGTTGGTTTAGATTGTAAGTTGGCTGATGTAGCAATGGATTGTTCTGTGCTATAATCTTTGTTTGTTTTGGAATGAGATTTATTAGTTTTAAAATTTATTTCTTCTTTTTGATTTTTAAATTTACTGTTGACAAACTGTAATGTGACAGCGCTGGTTTTGTTGACCTCTGGTGGAAAAGTATTTACTTTAAAAAATTAGCTGAAATCATCTTGTTGGTAATTTTGTCTATTATTTTCAGATATGGTTTTCAGGGTATTATTGGGCAAAGGAAATTGCTCATTAGAGTCTTCTGAGGGTGTGTAAAGTCTTGGGAGAGGAGATGATTGGTTTTGGCTTGTATTTTAAAGGATTTCAATAGTTTCACTTGATGAGATATTTAAGCTATTGTTTATATTAGGGGTAAGTTGAATATTTTCTAAACTTTTGTTGATATTTGCGATGATGTTTTCATTTGATTTATTGGTTTGTGGGTTTTTATTTGTTGTAGAAGTTAGTTTAGTTGCATTTAGATTAGATCTAAGGCTATAATATTTACAACCGATGACTGCATTGCTAGATTGAATGCTGAGATCGGAGCTAACATTAATTTGAGAGTTATCGATTATATTATCACTTTCCATAATATATAATGATTAAAACCGACTTACCTTGAATAGAAAACGTAAAGGTAAGGGGACAATCGTTCCTGTCTTCTTGAAACTGAATCACTAAGGGATGCTTTTTTTTTAAGACCAGTTGCAAAGATGGCTGCCAAAAGCGGAAGTGTAATATTTAAATACTTTAATTGCAGAAAATACCATCATATTTTTAAAGCAAAATTTTAGTATTGTTCTTAATGTTTTATAATACTAATAATTCTTGTTTTTTTTTTTTATAAAAAGTTTTTGGGCCATGAGATTGCTCTAATTTTGGGCGCATGTTATGCTCCCCCCCCCCTTTAACTGTTTTTTTTAATTGTTAATATTTTTGATGAAAATTGATCAAATATTAATATACTGTTTTTGAAATCATTTTTTTAATCAAATCTAGTATTCTAATTATTGATATTTACTAAATACAGTATTTTTTTTAGTTGATCATGTGGTTTGTTATTAATTTTTGTCATGTGATTTTTGCTTTTCTTTTTCACCCTAGTCATTTTCTAATTGTTAATATTTTGATCTCTAGAAGTCTGATTTTTTTTTTTGATTGAGCATTGTTCTACAAAATTTATGTAATATTTTAAATACAGTGCAAGTATATTATCTATACTGAACTTAATGTAATTAGAAGAGATTTGAACTCAGACTTCCAAACTCCCTACAACCATCCTTTCCAGCTTATACAATTGATATACATGACCACATAAATGTGGAAAAAATAAATGATCTCCAATATGAGAATTACAAGCTGAACTAGCATTCATCAGTTAGTCTAGCAAATCTTCAAACTTTAATGGCTAGGCTTCAATCTTCTACCCTCTTCCAATTCTTCAGTTATCCATATCTTGAAAATCTGATGATGGAATGCTCAAAGAGCTTATTGATGTCAATATTATTATTATACCCATGTTGATCTTAAGTCACTGTGGCCTCTCACATATAGGACCTTAATATGTTTATTTAAATACATAGAAGAGGGTTAAGCAGACTGTAGGCTGAATTTGTAGTGTTTAAATATTAGTATATTGTTTATACTAAACTTAATGTAATTAGAAGAGATTTGAACTCAGACTTCCAAATTCCCCAAGACTATCCATCTTTTCTTATACAACCAATAAATATGACCACATACATGTGATAAAGATAAATGATATCCAATATAGATATTTTGAGCTGAACCAACACTCATCACTTAGTGCATATCATCCATCTCACACACACATATATAATCAATGCTCAGTTTATATTAAGATAGCAAATCATCAAACTTTAATGCACAGGCTTCAATCTTTTCTACCCTCCAACTCTTCATCCATCCATATTGAAAATCTGATGATTGAATGCTCAAAGCTCTTATTGATGCCAATATATTGTCATACCCATGTTGACTTTAAGTCAATCTGACCCCTCATGTATAGGAGCTTAAGGTGTCCATTTAAATACATAGAAGAGGGATTGGTTGAATAAGGTGGAGTGAATGGTTTTGAAAAGCTTGGAAGTCAGAGTTCAAATACTACCTAATTACACTAGATTGAATATAAATATACTTGTATTTAAATATTACATATTTCAGTTGGTATTCTGCCTATCCCTCTTATATGTATTTTATTAAGGTCCTCCTATACACAAAAGGTCAGAGTGATTCAAAGTCCACATGTCAATAATATTGGCATCAACAAGGACTTGAGCATTTTATCATCAGATTTTCAATGATATGCATGGCTGTAAAGTTGGAGAGTAGAGAAGATTGAAGCCTGTCCTTTAAAGTTTGAAAACTTGCTATGTTACTATAAAATGAGCACTGATTATATATGTATGTGAAAGATGATGATATAGATCAACTGATGAGTGCTGGTTCAGCATGAAAGATTTATATTGGAAATCCATTTATCTTTTTCACATGTACATGATTATGTGTATCACTTGTATAAGATGGAATGGATGGTGGCGGGAAGCTTGGAAGACTAAGTTCAAATCCTTTTTAATTACATTAAGTTTAATATAAACATTTTTATATTTAAATATTACATATTAGCCTGTATTCTTCCCACCCATCTGCTATGTATTTAAATGGACATATTAAGCCCTGCATGTGAAGAGTCAGATTGACTTGTGTCAACATGGTTATGACAATAATATTGACATCAACAAGGGCTTTGAGCATTCCATCATCAAATTTTTAATCATGTGATGACTGAAAGGTAGAAAGGATTGAATCATGTCCACTAAAGTTTGAAGATGTGCTATCTTAATATAAACCGAACATTGATTATATATGTGTATGGGAGATAATGATCTGAACCAACTGATAATTGCTGGTTCAGCACAAAATACCTATATTGGAGATCATTCATTTCTTTCACATGGATGTGGTCGTGTGTATTGGTTGTATAAGATGGGGTGGATAGCTGTGGGGAGCTTGAAAGTCAGAGTTCAAATCCCTTCTAATGAAATGTATATGTTTATTTTTTAATTTTTGATGAAAATTGTAATTATTTATTTAAAATTGTCAAAATAACTGTAGCATTTTGTAACAATGACTGTCAGTATTATCTGGCTTCATTTAGGGCTTGATTGTGTCAGTGGTCGTTTTGAGACCCTCCTTAGAAATCAAAATGATGGAGAGTGCAGCTAACTAATATTTATTTATTTTTGTTTTATTTCTAAGAATGTCAAAATGATAGTTTTATTATTATCATCATCATCATTATGTTGTTTTGTTATTGTTGTTGGTTATTATTATATTTCAAAGATAAACTTTATTCAGTACTCAATGGTTACATAGGATTCATAAGATATTATACAGGTTATATGAATAATTTCATAAATGTAATAAGAATAATTACATGTATATACATAAGATTGTGTACAAATTACATATATATATATATATATATATATATGTAATATATATATATATATATATATATATATATATATATATATATATATATAAAGTCTGTTATTCAGGTATGGATTATGGCAATGATTATATATAGTTCATCATAGAAAAAAAATATAATATTGTTGGGATAGTTGCATATTTTGGGGCACTTATATAGTCATACAGATACATCACATGACCATCAGTTTCAAATGAAATCAAACATTAATTCAAGATTGTGTACAAATTACATATATATATAAAGTCTGTTATTCAGGTATGGATTATGGCAATGATTATATATAGTTCATCATAGAAAAAAATTATAATATTATTGGAATAGTTGCATATTTTGGGGCACTTATATAGTCATACAGATACATCACATGACCATCAGTTTCAAATGAGATCAAACATTAATTCAAGATTGGAATACTTTTGACCAGTCAGATAAAATTAGCAGTTACAAGTTTTATTCTTCTTTCTCCTCCTCCATCTTTTTCTTCTTATTGTTATTATTGTTATCATCATCATCATCATTATTATTATTATTATTATGTTTCAAAAAGGAACTTTATTTAGACAAAAATAACAAGGTTACATCAACACTCTCCATATACATGGGCTTATATCAGTATTCATGAGGATTGTGTATTCTGTGTTTAAATATACTTTATGAGACTTTACAAATATAAACTAGATGAGAGATTGATGGTCTGGTTTGATTTAAATTGTTTCTCAAAGATATATATTACTTTGTACATTTAATAACTAATACACATGTATACAGTACATCTTTTTATTCACATGTATGCTTTGCAACAGTTTGATAGTCTTCAGATATTTGTTTTTGTGAGCTGACATATAATCCTGCTGTAAATGTCATATATGTTTTACTATCATATATCAATTATTAGTTTTTGTGATGTCAATTTTCTTTCATTCTCTTTTTGAGTATAGTAATACTAGGCTTTGGAAATTTCTGGTTCATGATCTTGATTAGTTGTGTTACATCTCTGAATATGTTTTTTGTTTAGCCATTGCATTTGTGTGGATTTTGTCAATAAGATGCTTGATTTGAAAAATGACAAAACATTGACTGATTAGAGATTTGATCATTATCTTATAATTGACCAAGTGGCTACAAAAATATTTGGGTGTGTTATCTTATTGTTTCTGTTCTTTAGTTGTGTTAATTTGTTATGAAGTGTTGATGTATGTCATTTTGTATTATTGCTAATAAATTCCTGCAGGGAGATGTTTGCTTATCTATCTATGTTTATTGTTTTCTGTTAAATGTTGTCTAATGTCAAGCATTGTAAAACAGATGTTGCTATGTTTTTTCTGCTCATTGACATTGTGTGCAGAAGGTGTCTATTTTGGCACACAGGCATCTGTATCTTAGGAAGTGTGTAATGGTGTAAAGCATATAGATTTATTCTAAGGAGGAAATAAAAAAATTTGGGTTCTATGGACCATTTTTTGAAGCTTAAGCAGCTATTGGTTGTTGATTCCTAGCATCTGGGTGAAAATGTCTGGTATATCAGAGCATAGATCTACCAACATGAATACTTTGTTGTTGTTTGCAGTGATATGTGTGGTTTTAAATTGGTTGATAACTGTTGATAGGTAGCAGTATGAAGGTGGAGGTTTTTTATCTGTAGGTATTATCTAGATTAGACATTGAAGTTCCGGTGAATGTCTGAGAGTGGCTATTATAAGGTTTGCAGTTTTCTGTACTGTATTTGGAAAATATGTATGTTGCATAGCCCCAAAATATTGTATATTGTTGGGCATCTAAGTGATCTTGTGGATATTGACACTGTTTTTCTATTCCATAGAAACTTATTACAATATGAAGACATTTTTGATGTGAATGCCTTGGAGAATTGAATTATGAGAGAATAGTAAATTATTTTGGTGATTACTAGCTGGTTCAACAGTTGTGCTTTGGCATATATTGAGAGATATGCATTTAATAGAGAAGTAGTGGTCCATTCTTCTTCATCTTTTAACTTGTTCTGGATTATGTGCTTCATTGCATTTGTCCCATATGCAAAAATTAAGTACTACAACTCTTTTGATATCATATGGCTAGCATATAAAATATTTTAAAAATATTTTGAAATTTTTTCTTATATAAATTTTTAATTTATACCACCTATAAACATATCTAATTTAAATATTTTCAAGTATGAACTTGTATCAAGTATTAAAAAAAATAATGCAGATAGAAAGGGTAATTTTTATGCTACCCACTACATTACAAAATACACTTGAAATTAAAGCAAATCAACATAATATGTAACATAAACAAAATAGAGGCAAAACTCCCCATACAGTAGTGCCCCCCCCCCCCGTGCCAAACAGAGTAATCAATGGATGCCAGAAGGCTTGTGCATAAAATCCCTATCTAGTGCCTACTCATCCAATATCCCCAGACTAGTTTCTGGCTTGTGGCCATCATCAGTGAGGAGCCTTGGATCTGAGAGCACTGCACCTAGATCTTAGGATCTAATGCAACCCTCCAGCAGCCACCTTTTAACTCTACTTTACTACAAAACTATGAGAATGAAATTGAAAACATTGTTAATATCTTCAATCTAAGCTCAATAGCTTATATAGTCATATGGGTCTGAACTCAATTCAGCACCCATACATTTTGGTGTCTTTGGCTCTTAAACAACCATAGCCACCACTATCCTATTAGGCAGGATTGGTGTTAAACCATCAAACATCACATGATCACCATCTCTATACTAGCACATAATTTGTTGTAAACAAAGGCAAAACTCCCCATACAGTAGTGCCACCCTGTGCCAAACAGAGTAATCAATGGATGCCAGAAGGCTTGTGCATAAAATCCCTATCTAGTGCCTACTCATCCAATATCCCCAGACTAGTTTCTGGCTTGTGGCCATCATCAGTGAGGAGCCTTGGATCTGAGAGCACTGCACCTAGATCTTAGGATCTAATGCAACCCTCCAGCAGCCACCTTTTAACTCTACTTTACTACAAAACTATGAGAATGAAATTGAAAACATTGTTAATATCTTCAATCTAAGCTCAATAGCTTATATAGTCATATGAGTCTGAACTCAATTCTGTTTGGCACAGGGTGGCACTACTGTATGGGGAGTTTTGCCTTTGTTTACAACAAATTATGTGCTAGTATAGAGATGGTGATCATGTGATGTTTGATGGTTTAACACCAATCCTGCCTAATAGGATAGTGGTGGCTATGGTTGTTTAAGAGCCAAAGACACCAAAATGTATGGGTGCTGAATTGAGTTCAGACCCATATGACTATATAAGCTATTGAGCTTAGATTGAAGATATTAATAATGTTTTCAATTTCATTCTCATAGTTTTGTAGTAAAGTAGAGTTAAAAGGTGGCTGCTGGAGGGTTGCATTAGATCCTAAGATCTAGGTGCAGTGCTCTCAGATCCAAGGCTCCTCACTGATGATGGCCACAAGCCAGAAACTAGTCTGGGGATATTGGATGAGTAGGCACTAGATAGGGATTTTATGCACAAGCCTTCTGGCATCCATTGATTACTCTGTTTGGCACAGGGTGGCACTACTGTATGGGGAGTTTTGCCTTTGTTTACAACAAATTATGTGCTAGTATAGAGATGGTGATCATGGGATGTTTGATGGTTTATAAACAAAATAGATAAATAAATTTTATGTGACCATTGAAATGTACTCTTTTACAAAATAATTAATAATAAAACTTTATTAAATTAGATTTTCTGAATAATGGATGTAACAATGGCAATGAAAACAGAAATGTATTTAATAAATAGCAAAAATGTATATTTATTTACAAGATAATAATATTTAATACAATAAATATTTACATTAAGCAATAATTTTAATCTAACCAGATTGTGCTAACAGAAATATTTATACAATTTGAAATAAAATATTCCCTTCCAAAACATTCTTATAAAATTATAATAATAGTATTTTATATTGCTCAAGAAGTTCTCACATTTTATTTAATACTATCTCTCTTACTATTATGTACACAGGATAAAATAACACACACACATATATATATATGTCTATACACAGGCCACTAGTACTATATTAAATATGTTACATCACCAACAATGTCTAAAAATCAGTGTGGAAACATATTTCTCATGGAATTGCAAAGATAACTTAATATCATGCAAATAATTAAATCTGGATAATTCTATTAATACCTATGAAGGGCAAGGAAATGGAGAAGCTCAATACTAATAATTAAACTGACCGATTTAAAATTAAATTATAGCAGAGTTAATAAAATAATCTCAAGATGGACATGCCTTATAATGTTCTCACACATTAAAAATACACACTAATATTGTTATAGGTAAAGTGGATGGACAATATATGAATATGTATCAGCTAACTTGACCTGCAGTGTTGAAGCAAAAAGTCATGCTCTCTCTCTCTCTCATGGAGGGCTTATGAAGATGCATCCAGTAACTTGACCTGACTATGCTGAAAGAAGTAAATCACATTCTCTCTCATGGAAGGCTTAATATATACAAAAGCAATAAAATATCTACATAAAATGTATAAATTGAACCCTGTTTCCGAGCAGCATACCAATTAATAACTGCACAACAGATGAACTTAATAATAAACAAATAATTAACTTGCACACACATTCATAAGCAAAATAACATATATTTGGTCTGTCACTATATGTAAACTGACACACAATGATTGCATAACAATATCAATGATTAAAATTTTATAAACCAGCTAACATTACTTACCAACTTACATGTCGAATATAAAAGGCTGTTTTTATCCTGGGAACAATAATACAGAATAGTAATTCAGAAAACTCTTAATAATTTATGGCCCTAAAATGAAACTTTTTACCTAACTATTTTCTTACCAAATCCAATAACATGTATACCATTATCATAAATAAACTAATAATAAAATATGCATACGTTATAAAACTATAAATAAAAATCATATATCAAATTTGAAAAACAGATAAATATACTAAATATTTGCTTACCCATTTTAAATTAAGGATTAAAAGTTCTTTCATTTTAAAATAAAATTAGCTCTTTTAATTGAAAAATTCCTTTTGTTGTTTTCTTTAGTAAATATAATACAGCACAAACTTTCACTAATGTAAAGGTAATAGAAATGTACATAAACATTTCAAAGCTAAAATTTCTTGATTGCATCATCCACAATTGAAAGATAAATTTTGAGAGAAATGAGCTAGAAAGGCCAACAACAAGCAGTTCCATTACAAACGTACACATTATTTTGTTAATATTAAACATGAAATGAATTTGAATTATTTCTTTTTTAACAAAACAATATAAATATACTTTAAATAAATAAATATATGAATTCTAGATGAATAAATTATAAGAAAAATAAAGTATTATTTTATTTTTATTGGCAGAAAAGCAAACTTACAATATCAGTAAAGTCACTAGAATTATATAAAGCAGTTTAAAATTATCATAGTTTATCTTGTTTTTAAAACTAACAATAATTTTAAAACAACTCATCACTGCAATATTTTTTGGTTTAATAAAGATATAATGGTTTTCAAACTTATTTCTAAAAAGTTCAGAGTGATTTTATCTCATTAATTAAATTGTCTGCATGAATGATTTATTCATAGGTTAGAGCTTTATCAAAATATAACAGGTAACATTGTTAATAATAAGAATTGTTGTAAATAATAAATTTAGAAGTCACATAATAAAATATTAATTAGATTAATAGCCAAAAGTTAAAATTAACTGAAAGTTCATAAATAAAGCAAAATAAACATATGCAAATCTTGAATGTCTTATCAGTTTCCAATAAATTTTTCTATTCTAGACATTTTATAATTTTCTTCTATAAAAAATACAACTTTTTCCATCTTCCAATGATTTATTATTTCATGAAAAGGTGGACACATAGTAGAGCAGTTTTACTTCTTAACTTGATATTTAAATGAATAAAAAATAAATAAGTAATTAAACATGAGCAGAAAACTTTTTAACACTGATTAAATAAAATAATAAAAATAATGTTTTATTTTTCAGTTTTTTTAAAAAGTGTGTCTGCATGTTCAATTTTTGCCACAAAGTTTATAACATGGTATATATTAATCAATAAAATTGAAGTATTAGAGTGGGATTTTGAACATTAATGTAATTTTAACCTCTTTTAATTACAAGATTGTTCATTTATATAATTAATTTTGAACTTACTGATCTGTCTAGACTGATAATTAACACATAAAATTAATTTTATTAACTTTATTTAATTACCAAATAAACCATTTATTTAACTTTAATGAAAAGTATTTACATAATTAAAATATTTATTTTAGAATTAATACTTTTCATTCTATTTAAAATTTCTTTAAGATTGTCATTATTTAAAGTACTCTTTATAAAACATATTACTTTTAATTATTTCTTTTTAAACTTCTTAATCTTTTAACATACACATTCGTTTGTACACACACATACTAAATATTTTAAAAGGAATAAAACTAAACTTTTACCTACAAAAACTTATTTAAATTAAAACCTATTCCAAACTAGTTATCTTTAAGCTTAATGTCTTAAATTCTAAATTTAAACAGATATTGCATTAAGTAATACTTTATGAAATACTATTTTAAATGTATTTTATTTTGACAAACAGTAAAATAGAAACTGTAACATAAATTAATAAACTATACTTTACAAATAGCACTAAAAACTTTATTTACTGCAATTACTTTAAAACACAGCATATTCTAATCAAATTTTTTATTCATGTTTAAATTATCAAATTTGGATTTTTAAGCAAATATTAAACAAGTTAATTGATATTCCTTAAGTAGTTAATATTTGAACATGTTTAATAAACTACTTTTATTAATAGATTAGAATACCTAATTAAGACTTTGTGTAGCTTAACAATGATAAAGTTGATTTATTATAGAGATTATACTTTTTAAGTAAATTTTTTAAAAAGAATTACAGATTATGTTTAATCCATATATATATATATATATATATTGTAACAAAATAAATATATATATATATATATATTGTAACAAAATAAAAATATACAAAATAAATAATTAATAAGATCAAATTGCCCATAATATGAAGTGTTCAATTGTAACTGAATAATATGTATATAACAAATAAATCAATGAATTATCATATGCTTCACTTATAACAGAATAATATATAAAACAAATAAATATTTTTCTCAGGACTCAGTTTGGATGTTAAATTGTACCAGTATGAAATAATCAAATATATTATAATGGTAACTTTTTCCTGCTTGGTATTTATATTTCTGTTAAATGAAAGATGGGTTCAAATCAAAATACCTACTATATATGCAATCAAAAATATTTGCACATATATAATGAGATCTTCAAAATATGTACTGTATACTTTGGTTTAAATAAATAATAAATTGAATGTTTAATACAAATCAAATAAAAATTTTAATTCAGATATATAATATTAACCAATGTGATGGTGATTTATAATTTAAACATACAAGTACTCCCATAAGTATTTTATTTCTTTTCCAGTTTCAATAAAAAGAAACTCAAAGAGCCAAACCTCCTAAAAAGAAAGTTTTCTTTTGGAAAAGTTTTTAAAAGAACAATCATCATCCATTATTACTGCTATTCCAACATGTCTCACCATGTATTGCATGATTTCTCAGGGATGTGCATATTAACTAGCATATGGATGTAAAAAAATATATGAATTGAGTTATATATATATGGATTCAGTTATAAACACAAATTAAATGGATTAATAAATATATATATATCACAATTTATTAATAATGAATAAATAACTGTTGCACATATATATATATATATATATACTTCCAACTATCAACACATACACAAAAATATTATATTAACAAAAGATATTTTAAGTTTAAGTTATGATTCAAGTTTAAGGTATTGATAAGATCTTGCCATGTTAAATATTAAAACCGTCACTAACCATGGTTTTTTTCAGATACCATTCTTTTAATATTTTTCTACTGCCTCCCTTAGTTTTTCCAATGATGAACTTTTCTTTGAACACAGGTAATGTTAGAGAAAGTAAATACAGCAACACAGGTGACATTCTATAAGGTATACTGTTTGTAGGTGTTGAGTAATTTATATGGCACTATCCATTACTTTTTTTACAACATTATAGAGGCATACCACAAGCTGATTTTTTTAATCTTCAGCACTGATTTCTGGATCAAACTTCATTTTCCAGATTTCGACTAGTGTGGCTTTTGGTTATTTAGCCACACCTGGTAGATGGATTTCATCTAAATAAAATCATCATACTTACTGTTATAACTGAAGTATTGAAACATACTTTAAAAATAGTCACTAAAATATGTCTTACAGTGAAAAAGTGTTTTAATTATCAGTTGTTTCTTTCCATATGGATCACAACAACACATAGTAGACTGCATTCTAATGCAAAGTAAAATGGAATAAACTGCTGGGCTCCTAGAATTAGTATGATGTTCAAACAACTGGTTTCAAACAAAATTAACTACCAGCTAAGGGATATATGACCTTTACTGTCATTACAAAAATATATTTTTTGAAATGCCCTTTCTTTATTCTCTTCAAAACATGTTGTGGATACAAATTTTAGTACATTATATCATGTTTTTTTTTTTTTGTATAAATAAAAGAAGAAACGAAACAAATAGCCTTTTCTCTCTTTCTTTTTTTACATTTTGTTAATGTAGAAAGAAGACAAATTTACTGATGACCTATAATTTTTTAATTATAACTTCTAAAATATTATTATAAAATATTAATACTAGATTCAAATTCACCATCAGAATTTTTTATAGAAATGGACAAGTTGTTTAATTAAAACTTCCATTTCAAAGGCAGATTAAATAAGGCTTGAAATTTAGATTTTTTGATTTTTTAAAAAACTACATCAAGAATTTTTCTTCTTCTTTTACGGTATTATTATCATTCCCTTGTTTTTCACATATTATAAAATATACTTAATAATCTTTAATAACATGCGTGAATTAATTTTTCTTTTAATTTTTAGGCAGTTTACATTTTTATTTCTCAAGTGATATATGCACACATGTAAATGACAGTTTGTATATTTATTAATTAATCACTTAGTTTTTTAACATCTTTTTTTGCCTTGTAGCATAATCCTTGTAATAGCCAAAATATAGATACTTATGACAGTAATATAAGACAATTGGTTTTCTATTTGGGCCATGTATTTGGATACCAACTTGTACTAAAATAATGCATCTATAAATGAAGAATCAAATAAATATAATTTGTGAAAGTTCCAATAACATGGATCACCAATTTGTACCAGTTTAAACTAAAATAAATATATTAGCTTAATTAAATAGTGACAAATAAAATTTTAATTTAATCTTGCTGATGAAATGCTAAAATAATGCAACAAATTATTCAAATATATAAATTGTTTTACTCAATATATTTGGATAGCTGATATTTTAAGATATAAAATAATATATAGAGAGACTTGTGAAGTTAATATTAAAGTAATAAGTTGTTGATGAATAATCATGAAATCCAATATTTTAATTAATAAAAAAATAAAATGTATTGATATGATAAATATAATAAATAAAATACAAATTAAAGAGCAAATGAAATATTCTCTGTTAAGCTGCTTGATTAGGAACTAATTATTCTTTTATTTATTGCATATGTCACATAATTTATACATGTATCTTATAGATGTTGCAAATGATGCACTAACAAAACCAAGAAGTAAATATGTTTGCACAAATGTTTCCAAATAAATACTAAAATATATATTTTTAAAATTGATTAAGTATAGTTTGTTTAGTGTTTTTTTTACAATCATGAAAGTAAACTTTGTTAATTTAAATACAGAAAATATTATGCTAAAAATGTATATTAACTATATATATGGTCATAAAGATAACTCATGAATATTTATACTTAAAATCTATTGTTTTTAAATAAAGAAAACTACAAAATATACCATAAATTTAAATAAACCAACATTTAGTATCAAGAAATATATTTACATTTTGTTTTCAAAGTAATTTGAATTTTCTTTTTGGTTAATCTATACTTTTTATGTATTATAAACAAACTCATGCATTTTAAAGTAAATAAATAGAGAATAAAAACATATTACCTATGAAATTTATCAATAATTACAATACATGTTCCTTAAACTGTAATTCCTTTAAAAGAATATCTGTTAATTCACATTAATATTTGCATAAATAATGATATTAAAGTTCAAAAAGTTCTTAGTGGTCTCACTAAAATCCCTAATGTTTTCTGTAATGTGTGATAGTTTCAATAAGCATAATATTTAAATTCAATTATATGTTAGTTATAGCATTCAAAATTTTTATCAATTTTAATGAAGTACAAGTCTTAAATAAAGCGTTCCATAATAAAATATTGTGATTTTAGTATTTCCCTTTTTATAGTAATAGCAACATTGATTAATTTGCAGGGATTCTATAGTAAATACTGCAGCACTTATATTATTTTTACAGTTAATTGTTTTACATGGTAACATTTTAATTATTTTCTGAATAATGCACATTGGAGCATTTAAATTATTTCCTAATTCTATATGTTTTGTAGCACTTGAAATACATTGTATAGCAAAATAATTTTATTATATGATGTTCTGCAATTCTCTTAAAAGAGAGAATTTTTTTGGAATAAATATTTTCTTTACTTAGCCACTCATTTCTGTAGTAAAAATCCAAATATTAATAAAATATATACTGCATTGTCTTTGAGTGATTTACTTACTGAGATGCAGATTAAAAGAGAAAGATTAAACTAAAATCAGACATTTAAATACTTTTTTTCTGATGATTCCACATTTAGATCACTATCATAGAGATTGTTTCTATGGGTATGTTCTTTATAATTAAGGGTTAAATTCCATTTAATAAAAAGTCCTTGAAATGCACCAGCATTCATGAAAAGAATGTTTTTTTTTTATCTTTGTAAGAAATAAACATTTTAAAGAATAATAAAAAAATAACATTTAATAATTAAAATGCATTTTTAAAATCATATTTTTAAATAAAATATAAATATTTCTTGTATATTTATTTATATAATATGTAATATTTTATATATATATTGAAATACTTATATATAATATAATATTTTAAGTATGTATAATTTAATATTGGCTTAATTGTACAAACATAAAATACATATACATGCAAACATACTCTAAAATAATTGACAATTTTGGTTATCTCTTCTCATGTATTATTATATTAAATAATCATTAAAAAACAGTCAACACTTAGACAATCCCAATATCAATAACAATCAAAATTTTCTAACTGTTGTCAAGGTATCTCCTTTTAAATATATTAAATGTATACAGTAAATAAAATGTTAACAAATGAATTCATCAATACAATATGATAAGAATAAAATTTTAATTTTATAGTTTATTACAATATAAAATCAACTAACATTTTGATATACTCATTTGTTAAAGAAAATTACAATTAAAAATTACACACATTATCTTAGATTAAAATGTATTGTCAAATACTATTTATTAATCATCATCAACCATTATCAATCCACTGCAGGATGAAGGTCTCTCCAAGTTCAATCCATCTTTAGCTTCTCTTCTCCATATCACCCCTGCACACTTTCTTATTTCATCCATCCATCTCACATGTGGTCTTTTTCTGGGTCTTTTACAATCTCTTGGTCCAGTTTAAATTTTCAATTGTCCATCTGTTATCATCTCTTCTAACAATATGTCCAGCCCAACTCCACTTCAGTCTTTTAATTTTTTTAATGAGGTCAGTAACACCTTGTTCTCTTACCCATACATTGCATTTTCGATCCCTTCTTATTATTCCCAACATGCATCTTTCCATACTTCTTTGAGGGGTCTGAAGTCTCTGCATTGCTCTTCTATTAAGTGTCCAAATCTCAGATCCATAAGTAAGAACTGGCAAAACACATTTATTAAAAACCTTCCTTTTCAAATACAGGCATATTTCCTTTTAGTATCAAGTTATTTCTACCAAAAGCACTCCAACCAAGTTTAATTCAGGGATTGATTTCATCCATTATATTTTCATCTGTATTAATAATCTGACCAAGGTATTTGTAACTGTTAACTTCTTCTAACTCATCATAATCAATCTTTACTATTTATTAATAATGTAAATTATATTATCTTTTTAAAACAATTGAAAAATAATATATATATATATTTTCTTAAGAAGGCATTAACTCCAGGTTTAAATTTAAACCAAGTTAGTACAATATATATCATATGAGAGTATATTGAAACCATCTATTCTTTCAGACTACCCATTTTAGCTATTATATCCTGTAGTAATACCTGTACTAGTTTTAAACCTCATCGAGTGCTTGTATTTGTATATCTATATATCCATCTATCTGTATATCTACATCTGTTTAAACTTATCCATTGAACATTATTATATATGCATTGGCACACTTGTATATATATTGTGATGATTGCACATACTGCGATCACACATATAGTAATTTAACATTTAAATAATATTAAATATTGTGTTTTGGAATACTAGCAAAAGAATTTAAATTTATGAAAAAAGGAATGTTTTAATTAATGAAAGAGAGGGAAATAGAATCGAAAAGATTCTTATCTTTTACCCTCCAAAGTCAAGATTTTGAGAAATAAAAAATAATTAAAGTTAGAAATATTGAAATTGTATATTAGTAAAATTAATAGTGATAAAGAAATATAAATGAAAATACGAACTAAAACATGATTTATAAGAAAGGTAAAGTTTGAAGAGTTTAAATCAGAGTAAAATAGAAATTTAAAACGTGATCAAAAGATATGGATGTGGATAAAAAAAAGTACACATTTGACTATAAACAAAATGCATGTATGGACTGTGTATGAAGTATGATAAAGACAACAACAATTAATGCTTGTCAAAATAAAAAATCATTTTATTAAAAATCTGTTTAATTAAAAAAAAAAAGAAATAAGAAATAAATGTACATAGTGCTACAAGATTGTGTAACAGTATATAAATGGCCGAAGGCATATTAAGAAAGGAAAGGTGTGAATAAAAGCTAAAAAAAACAAAGGATTAAAAGAATAAAGGAATGTGGAATTTTTTAATTAAAAAATTAGTGATTAGAGTTCAAGACTTCTTGTCGAGATGTTGGTGGAAACACTGCTCTGATAACCTCCAGATAAAACATAAATGCAATCATCAATAAAGAATGGATTCATGGGAACAAGATTGGAAATGGAATTGGATCATGAGTAATGGAAAATGGACTTATGAAATTAGGAAAATATTGATCATGATAATATAAATGAAGAATGAGCCAGTAAATGGCCAAACAGTATAAAAGACTTTACCCAAACTAAGACAACTCATCAGATATATAGTAGTGTGAGATTGTAGATAGAGGCTGGAGGTATGTAGGGATAGATATTTGTAGGTGGGATCTTAGCAGTATATGATTAGCCATCTCTGTTATGTATTCATGTGTGAGTTCTGCAGTCACCAGATCTTATTAGATAGAGAAGACAGGGATAGAGATCCTCTTTTCATAATGATTCACTGGATTAAAATTTCTAGTTAGATATTTGACAAATATTGTAAGTCAATGGATTAGAAACCAATGTATGGGGAAAGAACCCCTTATAAAAATATGAGCTAGCAGTAAATATTCTGAGCTCATGGAGGAGCTGGATAAAAAAAATGCCAGCCTCCCAACCGACCTCGGTATAGTGACCCGAGTTGTCACTTAGAGGGTTATAGTTTATAAAATGTGAGGTATGAAAAGGTTTAATCGATTCACAGAGATATCCTGTGGACTTGAACCTGTATATACAAATAGGAGGCAGAAATAAACTCACATAGTGTTTATAGCAAGATTAAAACAAATAAGAGGCAGAAATAAACTCACGTAGTGTTTATAGCAAGATTAAATCGGTTTATTAATGCTGATTGGATTGTCAGAGTAGGGATGTAATTTGCCTGGTTGCCTTTTTAGGAATAATCTCATCACTAAGTGATATTAGGAGTACATGAATATGAGAGGGTCATAGCAGTAGTTAGGAGTGTCTAGCTTTCAGTGCAGTAAATTAAAATTTTTTTTTAGAAAAAATTTTAAAGGGGAGGAATGGTGTAATGTGATGATCGCACATACTGCGATCACACAAATAGTAATTTTACATTTAAATAATATTAAATATTGTGTTTTGGAATACTAGCAAAAGAATTTAAACTTATGAAGAAAGGAATGTTTTAATTAATGAAAGAGAGGGAAATAGAATCGAAAAGATTCTTATCTTTTACCCTCCAAAGTCAAGATTTTGAGAATAAAAAATAATTAATGTTAGAAATATTGAAATTGTATATTAGTAAAATTAATAGTGATAAAGAAATATAAATGAAAATATGAACTAAAACATGATTTATAAAAAAGATAAAGTTTGAAGGGTTTAAATCAGAGTAAAATAGAAATTTAAAACATGACCAAAAGATAAGAATCTGTGTAAAAAAAAGTACACATTTGACGATAAACGAAATGTGTGTATGGAGTATGTATGAAATATGATAAAGACAATAACAATTAATGCTTGTCAAAATAAAAAAAATCATTTTATTAAAAATCTGTTTAATTAAAAGAAAAAAAAAAGAAATAAGAAATAAATGTATATAGTGCTACGAGATCGTGTAATTGGCCGAAGGCATATTAAGAAAGGAAAAGTGTGAATAAAAGCTAAAAAAAACAAAGGATCGAAAGAATAAAGGAATGTGAAATTTTTTTAATTAAAAAATTAGTGATTAGAGTTCAAGACTTCTTGTCGAGACGTTGGTGGAAACACTGCTCTGATAATAAGAGTTCAAGACTTCTTGTCGAGACGTTGGTGGAAACACTGCTCTGATAATGAGCAGATATAATTGGGAGAAATGCAAACCTAAAAATCTTTTAAAGTTTAAGAAAAAGACAAATAAAAGAAAAAACCCAGAAATGTAGTGAAAGGACTCAAACGTAAGAATAAATAATTAAATGAACAAGATATGATTTCTAACATTGGTGATGCACCTGCTGGAGGGTTTTTTTTGCCATGTTCTTTATGTCCTAATACACAGGAGTTCCCACACACCAAATCCAACCTAAGAGTGACTGTTCCCTGCTAAAGAAGTGGAGGAATTCCATGTTGTGGTCAACAGGACCTCAACTTACTTCAGAGACTCAATAAACCTAGGTAAAATATGTATACTATACCTTTACATTCATATATGCACATATCTTTAATTTAGACAATTGCCAAATTCTTAATTTGAATGATACAGACATTTTTTGACCTTTTTTATACATGGAGTGATGACTATAAATGTACTATCATTTATAGGATCTTTTTTTATATATTTTAATTGTAGCATTATAGCAGATAATTTGTTTTATAGTATGTAAATGATCTAAAGTGATTTTTTGTTGTTTAATTTATTGTATTAAATATTTCTTATTGATATAAATCTGTTACATCTCATTCTTCACCACTCCAAACAGTAATATATTCGTAGGGTTTGGGAAATAATTATTACTCATTTTGAGTACTGAATTAACATGTGAGTCTGGTGGTGCAGTATTTTGATCTCATTAAAATTTATAAATATCCAAGCGCTGTAACTCTTTAAATCTTACAGCAGTCGAGAGACAGTTGACCGGGAAAAATAACCTGGGGCTATATCTGTATAGTTACCGGTTTGGTCAAGTACGGATATAGACTTGTTTATGTCCGTATGTTCTCTCTTCTTGCAGTAGCAGGAGGTGGATGATTTTGAATTTTGAGAATTTCATATTATACATAAATAAAAGGGAAGTTAAGCTTTTGATCATCATGTTTCCATTACAATATATATATATGTGAGTGCAAGCTGAAATGTGTAATAGGTTTAGAATGCTACAGCATATTTATATTTAAATGTTTAAATCTTTAATTATTATAAATTTATGCATAGGAATTTTTTTTTAAGGATGACATATATATATATGCGTGTGTGTGTGTATGTGTACAATTTCACCAGTGATAAGCATATATATATATAATGAAGTGTTTATGTAATAGATTGTTAATTCATTAAATTTAAAATCAATTTTGTTAACAAGAAATCATACCACATGCACCTGTTTAAAATTGCATGTAGGCTAAATACAAATTTGACAATAGCAAAATTTAATGTACAACTTAGTGAAAGCAAACTCGATCAACTGACACTGTTTTTTATTCTATTGGAGATACAGTTGGCTACACTAAGATGAAATTGTGTGATTACAAAATTGAACAATAAAAAAGCTAAATTTTATGTGTAAGTAAAACTTGTAAACAAGCTAATGGATTTTTATATTGCAAACCTAGCTTGTGGGCAAATGTAATATAGGGGTAAAGTTTAGTATATAATCCCTATAATTCAGTACTGTAAAATATATAAACTTTATAATTCAGGTGTGTTGCTGCATTCAGCTACGTCAGTCATAATTTCATAATGAGGACCAAAACGACCACAAATATGCCATTTCTTTCTATGGGAGAATGGTTGCCTGCAAGGCAAATCTGCATGCTGTCACATCATGATCACCATCACTGCCAGGATGGAGAGTCCAAACCCAGCCTGCTTCCAATAGAAAACTTCAACATCAAAGTCCCATTTCGAGAGAAGAGTGCAACAATGCCTACTACAAATGCTGGATGACAGAGGTGCAAGAAGAAAAATTAGCAAAATCTTCCTAAACTGCACAGCTCTTAAATTCATCTCTAAACTATCACTAAAATATTAAGTTGTCTATGATCACTTTAAACATTCATTTAAAGTATTTAATGTCTTTTAAATTACAAATTTCTCTTTAATTTAAACATTCTAAAATTAAAATGTAAAATTGCCTGCGAATTAAATTCTATAATTCATTTCTCAAACTCTTAATAATGTAATCAATTATTATTTGACTTCTCTTTATAAAATGCAGTCATGTCTATCACTTCTGTTATAATTATTTTATTTATTTAATATATACATTATGATATAGCAATGTTTCAAGACAGTGAGTGGCTAAATTAATAAACTTTTGGGAAAGATAATTAGAAGCTCTCCTGTGTAATATTATCATTGCTTTTTAGTGGGTAGGAATCACTCCTTTGGAAACCTATTCTATAAGATAAAAACAGATCACTATGCATTCATTGTTATCTATATTTATTTATTTTAATCTTTACAGTATGTTTATTAAGATTTTCCAAATCAGTCTCAATCATGATTAAACCTATTAGATAGACAATGACCAGGAAGATATTAAAAGAATATTTGTAAATGTTTTAAGGCCTGAAATATGCTTTCTTCTCTCTAATTTGATTATAAATTGTTATATACAGATTCAATATATAAACAAGATTAATATTTAATTACCTCTTTTTTAGCATAATTATTATTTTCTATCTTAAGAGGTGGGTTGAGATAGTTTCAGCACTCTGAAACTATATATATATTTAAGTGCATTACTTAGTTATTTTAAATACATGTTAGTATTATTAGTAAGCATTGCAAGTGTGTCTTTATCAAGCATATAGCATGCACAAATGTCTTACTACTTCTCTTTTAAGATGGTTCATCGTATCAAGCAACCCATTCTACAATTTCAAATGGCTATATTTTTAGAACTGGAGCACAAAGTTTCAGAACAGTTTTCAAAGCCTATCTGACATCCCAAACTGATATGTTTTTTAATATAGCAGCAAGCTTTTGGTTCAAGGGCAATTGTACATTTGCACCATGATCTTTATTTTTAATATTTTAGTGCCATAGTCTCAGACACCAATCTACTGTAACCAGTTCATTTCCTCCTTATTAGTAAACTTCAGCATTAGCCTGAACTTGGGATCTGGTTTTGCCTAGTGAATCTGTATTTTAAATGTATTTAATTACTCATTTGTAATATATTAAAATTAGAAACTTAACTTTCTATATTTATATCATACTGGTAAATGTTTAGCTTATCATTGGCAAACCTAAAGAAATAGATTGGCATATCACAACATTAGGCATGAGTCATAGACCACAGTTAATATATAAATTGCATTGCATATCAAGATGAGACTGTTGTGTCATTGTTGATCTCATCATTATTGTAATGCATACATGTGTAATCCATCCAACCAATGCTAAATAATTGTTCTTTTTATTTTAATTAATTTCTTAATCAGAGCAAAACTCTCCATACAGTATTGCCACCTGTGCTAAACAGAGTAATCAATGGATGCCAGAAGGCTTGTGCATAAAATCCCTATCTAATGCCTACTCATCCAATATCCCCAGACTAGTTTCTGGCTTGTGGCCTTCATCAGTGAGGAGCTTTGGATCTGAGAGCACTGCATCTAGATCTTAGGATCTAATGCAACCTCCTAGCAACCACCCTTTATCTCTACTTAACTACAAAACTATGAGAATGAAATTGAAAACACAAAAAAACACAAAAAATATTTTCAATCTAAGCTCAATAGCTTATATAGTCATATGGGTCTGAACTCAGTTCAGCACTCATACATTTTGGTGTCTTTGGCTCTTTTACAACCATAGCCACCACTATCCTATTAGGCAGGATTGGTGTTAAACCATTAAGCATCACATAATCACATTTCCTATACTAGCACATTAATTGTTGATAAACAGAGCAAAACTCTCCATACAGTATTGCCACCTGTGCTAAACAGAGTAATCAATGGATGCCAGAAGGCTTGTGTATAAAATCCCTATCTAATGCCTACTCATCCAATATCCCCAGACTAGTTTCTGGTTTGTGGCAGGTGGCAATACTGTATGGAGAGTTTTGCTCTGTTTATCAACAATTAATGTGCTAGTATAGGAAATGTGATCATGTGATGCTTAATGGTTTAACACCAATCCTGCCTAATAGGATAGTGGTGGCTATGGTTGTAAAAGAGCCAAAGACACCAAAATGTATGGGTGCTGAACTGAGTTCAGACCCATATGACTATATAAGCTATTGAGCTTAGATTGAAAATATTTTTTGTGTTTTTTTGTGTTTTCAATTTCATTCTCATAGTTTTGTAGTTAAGTAGAGATAAAAGGTGGTTGCTAGAAGGTTGCATTAGATCCTAAGATCTAGATGCAGTGCTCTCAGATCCAAAGCTCCTCACTGACGAAGTCCACAAGCCAGAAACTAGTCTGGGGATATTGGATGAGTAGGCATTAGATAGGGATTTTATGCACAAGCCTTCTGGCATCCATTGATTACTCTGTTTAGCACAGGTGGCAATACTGTATGGAGAGTTTTGCTCTGTTTATCAACAATTAATGTGTTAGTATAGGAAATGTGATCATGTGATGCTTAATGGTTTAACACCAATCCTGCCTAATAGGATAGTGGTGGCTATGGTTGTAAAAGAGCCAAAGACACCAAAATGTATGGGTGCTGAACTGAGTTCAGACCCATATGACTATATAAACTATTGAGCTTAGATTGAAAATATTTTTTGTGTTTTTTTGTGTTTTCAATTTCATTCTCATAGTTTTGTAGTTAAGTAGAGATAAAAGGTGTTTGCTAGGAGGTTGCATTAGATCCTAAGATCTAGATGCAGTGCTCTCAGATCCAAAGCTTCTCACTGATGAAGGCCACATGCCAGAAACTCGTCTGGGGATATTGGATGAGTAGGCATTAGATAGGGATTTTATGCACAAGCCTTCTGGCATCCATTGATTATACTGTATGGAGAGGTTTGCTCTGTTTATCAACAATTAATGTGCTAGTATAGGAAATGTGATCATGTGATGCTTAATGGTTTAACACCAATCCTGCCTAATAGGATAATGGTGGCTATGGTTGTAAAAGAGCCAAAGACACCAAAATGTATGGGTGCTGAACTGAGTTCAGACCCATATGACTATATAAGCTATTGAGCTTAGATTGAAAATATTTTTTGTGTTTTTTTGTGTTTTCAATTTCATTCTCATAGTTTTGTAGTTAAGTAGAGATAAAAGGTGGTTGCTAGGAGGTTGCATTAGATCCTAAGATTTAGATGCAGTGCTCTCAGATCCAAAGCTCCTCACTGACGAAAGCCACAAGCCAGAAACTAGTCTGGGGATATTGGATGAGTAGGCATTAGATAGGGATTTTATGCACAAGCCTTCTGGCATCCATTGATTACTCTGTTTAGCACAGGTGGCAATACTGTATGGAGAGTTTTGCTCTGTTTATCAACAATTAAAGTGCTAGTATAGGAAATGTAACCATGTGATGTGTAATTTCTTAATCATTATTTTATTAAACATTAAAAAATTTATCATTTGTTTTAATGTCATTTATTGGAATTTATCCCAAATTATCCAAATTCATTACGAATACATATTATGCAATTCATTAGTTAAGCCATAGCATGTTGAATAGTGAAATTTTGCTCCTGAGTCTCATGTTTCTTCCTTAGCTCAGCCAGCTCATTGAAGAAACTGAGATTGTGTGTAACCTCATAAATGCCATGCATAGAGTACTAAATCTCAGAGTTCTGGTAAATGAGTTGAAGCAGGCATGGTCAGATTTGAGGTTTTGCCACCTCATCATGATCAGCTTTGGTGTAATTTGCTTGGACTTTGGATTTTGTTCCATGAATGCACAAATATGACTGTTTTTTCTCAATTATAGACATTCAAGCATGGGGATATGATTATTTTCCATGACCCTGAGCAGTGCAATCTTATATATATCAGTGCACAATAATTTCATATGTATATGCATATATTTTTTCCTCAGAAATGGGTGCCAATGTGGAGACTGTGATTATTTTCTTTTTTCCTCAGAAATGGATGCCAATGTGGAGACTATGATTATTCTCCACAACCTGAAAAGGTAATAAATAGTAGATGTATACTTTTTTTCTTCAAATATACATTAGTTTATTTCTCCAATATATATATATATATATATATATATATATATATATATATATATATATATATATATATATATATATATATATATATATATATATATATATATATATATATATATATATATATCAAAATTTTATTAAATTTGACACAAACTTGGGCAATTATGGATCAATAAAATTTCTTTAATAGTTTCTGCAGCTGTAACAAGAAGATCAATAAGGCTCTGGTAAAAAAAATATATATTTTTTTATTATTTATTCTTTGTATAATAATATGTAGGCCAATTGTAGACATTATTGAGGAAAGCACTAGGAAAGTTAGGGAAGGACCAAGAGATGAAATAGGTTGTTAATATAGCAGGTTGGGAAAGAAAATTTAGAAGACTGTTGTTGTGGGAGGTATGGCAAAACAGCCACATTATAGAGTTTAAATTCAGATCAAAAGAGTTAACATTTATCATAGCAATAAAAAAAAGTGATGCATGTTAAAGAGCCACTAAATGATTCAATGGAGGGGAGTCAGTGTGAGGTAAGAAGACTTTGGCCATGACCTTGCAGGTAATTAAAAAAATGTTTCAGAATATGTTAAGTATTGAGGAGAGATTGAAAACCAAAATAAAGCAGAATCTCCTAGAGATGGAAGCCAAAAACAAATAGGGTAGAAATAAAATTTAGGGATCAGGAGAATATGGTAGAGCTGGAGAAGAAAAATAAATAGCAGCTTATAGAAATAGAAGCAAGAATAGGACCAAAGTATAGTAAAATATTTTAGATCTGAAGATTGGGAATGAACAAAGTTCTTTGGATATGAAAAAGAGATTCGGAATCAAAGTACAACAATTATCTTGATAAGATATGGGGGTGAGGTTAGAAACTATTGTATAGCAAAATATATTGGATATGGAGGAGAGGTTAGAGGCCAAAGTTTGGCAAGATATATTGAATATGGAAGCGAGGAGCAAGAAAAGTATTCTTTAAATACAAGAAATATTAGAAAGCAAAGTACAGCAAAGTATACTGGAAGCAGAGGTGAGAAATAAACAGTACCTTGTGGATATGAAAGAGAGATTGGAGACCAAAAGAACAACAGAAAATTCTGGAAATGGTGGCACAAAATGAAAGGAATCTTTTAAATATGGAAGAAAAATTGAAAACCAAGGTACAGCAAAACCTTTGAGATTTGGAGGCTAAGAACACACAAAATGTTTTCACACTGTGGGCAGAATTAGAAGCTAGGGACCAAGAGATGAGAAAAGATTGAAAGCTAGGGACCAAAAAATGAAAGTAATCCTAGAAGATAGAGACCAAAAGATGAAAGAGAGATTAGATGCTAGGGAACAATGGATAGCCATAGACCTACAAAAGAAAGTAGAGGCTGAACATAAGAGCATGGTAGATATTGAGGCTAAAGATTATAAAGTTTAGACAAACTTTAGGTTTTGAAGCTAGGGGCAAAGAAACTGCTGAAATGGATCAGAAATTGTTAGAGCTCATGGATACAAATCTTGGTGACATCATCAAAAGTATACTGTTCCTAAAAGGATAATTGAAAACCATCTGAGATAAAGTCGAGAAACAAGAAACATTCTTAAAGTATGCATTCACTCAGATTACTGTCAATATTCAGTGATTAAAGGAAGAGACAAAGGAAATAAATGTGGATAAAGATAAACAGAGTCATCAGACCAATGACAGTGAAAAGAGTGTCATGCAGAAAATTGTGATCAGTAAGGTAAAAGGGGGTTTAGAACTAACCATTATATGCTAGAGAAAGTCAGGAGATCAAGATAGATACTCAAGCCATGGATCTTACAAAGTCAAGGCCTTTAAAGGGGATGTTGGAGAATGCAGTATCAGGATAATAGGAGAAATGGCAGAGTTCCTGAACACAGTCTATTCCACTCATTTCTATGAGGAACTTTGGAGAGAAGACATAGGGAGTTAAATCTCCAGAGCTTCAGATATCATGGATAGAGAAGACATAGGGAGTTAAATCTCCAGAGCTTCAGATATCATGGATACAGAAGCCTTAACCACAGAGGTTATACAAGTCAGGTAGTGGGGATTGAATTTGGGGCTGAAGAATGAATAAAGATGATAGGAGAACTTTAATAGAGACATATCATGCATGCAAATTAAGAACATTTAAGGATAAACTCCAGATCCTACTTAAACTAGATAAATTTATTTATGGAGCTGTCCTTTTTCCCTTTTGTATATAAATTTAGTAATCAAAAGAACATGTATTCAAATTGAATACTAGATTTTTATTTTTATTTTATAGGCATAAAATGTGTTTCTTATTACTCATATATATATATAACTATAACCATTAAATGTCTGTATTTTTAAATCATATAATAATAACTCAAACAAATTTATTTAACACACAGTATTCAGAATTAAATAATATATTCTTTACCAGAAGTACTTCAATTGTTTCTCTGACAATCTTTGTCAATCATTAATACAAATGTACAGAAAATAAAAACTTGCATTACCTATCATTCAATCCATTCAAATTTCCCACAATTCTGTTGTTTTTTAGATTAGCTGATTGTATCTATTCCTAGATATCATAATTGCTTCTTAATTTTACGTTTTTCATTACATCTTTCAATTTGAATAATTTTTACATTTCTATTATTAAATTTAAAACCATAATTACATGCTTTATTATGATCAAAAATAATTAATGGAGTATTCATATTTACTGAAGATATATTTTCTTTCTGTACATGTTTATATAATGTCTTATGATCATTATATCGTTTTGTAATGTACATTTTGATTCCCCTGTATATTTCATTCCACAACCACATTCCAACATATATATAACAGAACTTAATTCAAACTTAGAAATTTTGGTTTTAGAGTTATTTATCATATCATTTATATTATTTGAAGAGAAAAAATAAATCCTACACAAACCACTATAAAGTTTATTAATTAATTTAGCTTGTTGATTAGATATAAAAGGAATAGAAATCCATTTATCACTTTTTAATTTATTTAATATTTTCTTATTATTACTTTTATTTTGATTATATTTTGTAATTGTATTATAAATAATATTCCTTCCATAACCAACATTCAACATATCAGTAATATATACATTAATATTTTCAATTTTATCACTAATAAATTTGCACAAATAGTCATTTCTAAACAAAAATAACTTCAAACCAGCTAATTTATGACCCATATGAACTTTAGAATTATATGGAATATAACCCCTAATTTCCACAGGCTTTAAAATCATATTATAATCAAACACATTATTATTTCTTTTAATAAATATAACTAAAAACTTTATAGAATCTTCTTTCTCTTCATTTAACACTCATTTTACATTATTAATCATATTTAACTCACTAAATAAATTAACTAGTATTTCATTATGTGCACATATAAATACATCATTGACATATGTACAATATATTTTAATTCTATTATATTTTACCTGAGATAATATATTAACCTCATAACTAGAAATAAAAAAAATACAAATCTGTGATACCACCGGAAGACCCATTGGCCAAACATAATTCATTATATATATATATATATATATATATGGTTATAAGTTTGTTTTATTTATTTGTATATTGATTGTGCATAATCAACTCTAGTGGTTAAGATTGATTGGGGCATGACATTTTAAGTTATACATCAGTCAGGTGTTAAAAATTTTAAACTTATTGACATTAAATTTGGTTTATGATTGCAGGTCTATAAATTACAAGTGAAATCTTTTTTTCTCTTTGTTTTTTATGTAAGTTGAGGGATATAGGAAAAAAATTAACCTATGTAACAGTCATATTTATATATTCATGCAAGAAAATCCAAAGTTCAAGTAAATTACACCAAAGCTGATCTTGATGAAGTGATGATATCTTGAATCTGACCATGCTTCAACTCATTTACCAGTACTCCAAGATTTAACACCCTATGAATGACATTTATGAAGTTACACTTGGTCTCAATTTCTTCAGTGAGCTCACTGAGCAAAAGGAGAAACATGAGACTCATGGGAAAAATTAATAACTTAATTATAATTAAGGATTAATGAACTATTCAACATGATATGACTTAACTAATGAAATGCATAATATGTATTCATAAAGAATTTGGATGATTTGGGATGGATTGTGATAAATGACATTAAACGAATGATAAATTTTAAAGGTATTTAATAAAATAATGATCAAGCAATTAATTAAAATAAAAAGAACATAATTATTTAGCATTGGTTGGATGGATTATGCATGCAGGTGTTACAATAATGATAAGATAGACAATGATATAAGTGGTCTCATCTTGATATGCAATGCAATTTATATATTATCTGTAGTCTATGACTCATGCATAATATTGTGATATGCCAATCTATTCCTTTAGGCTTGGCAATGATAAGTTAAACATTTACCTTACCATTTACCAGGATGTTAAAAATATAGAATGTTAAGTTACTAATTTTATATGTCAAAGCATTGGCCAGGACGTGAACCCAGGCTGGCTGTGTGGAAGGCAGCTATGCTAGCTGCTAAGCCACCAATGCTTGACAAGTTGCTAATTTTAATATATTAAAAATGAACAATTAAATACGTATGAAATACAGATTCATTAGGCAAACCCAGATACCAAATTCAGGCTAATGATGAAGTTTACTAATAAGGAGAAAATGAATTTGTTAACATAGATTGGCATCTGAGACTATGGTGCTAAAATATTAAAATTAGAGATTGTGCTGTAAATGTGCAATTGCTCACAGGCTTTAGTACTTATTGCTCTTGGATAGAAGGGCTTGCTGTTATATTAATAAACATATCAGTTCACGATGTTGGATAGGCTTTGAAAATTACTTAGTACTCAGTGCTCTTGGATAGAAGGTCTTGCTGTTATATTAATAAACATATCAGTTCACAATGTTGGATAGGCTTTGAAAACTTTTCTGGACCCTCATGTTCCAGTTCTAAAAATATAGCCATCTGAACTGTAGAATGGGTTGCTTGATAACATGAACCATCTTAAAAGAAAAGCAGTAAGTCATTTGTGCATGTTATGTGCTTGATAAAGACACATTCACAATGCTTAATAATAATACTAATATGTATTTAAAATAAGCAAGTAATGCACTTAAATATAGATATAGTTACAGTCTGCAGAATCTAACTTGACCCACGTCTTAAGATAGCAAATAATAATTATGTTAAGAAAGGGTTAATTAAATATTAATCTAATTTATATATTGAATCAGTATCTAAGATTTATAATCAAATTAGGAAGAAGAAAACATATTTCAGGTCTTACAACATATACAAATATGCTTTTAATATCTTCCTGGTTGTTATCTAACTAATAGGTATAATCATGATTGAGACTGATTTGGCAAATGTTAACAAACATACTATAAAAAATAAAATGAAAAAATATATATAACAATGTGTGCTTAGTAATCTGCTGATATCTCATAGAATAGGTTTTTGAAGCAGCGATTTCTACAAGCTAAAAAGCAAAGATAATATTACGCTGGAAAACTTCTAATTGTCTCTCCCAAAAATTCATTAATTTAACCACTCACTGCCTCAAAATATTAGCATGTCATAACATATATATTAAATAAAGAAAATAATTAAGGCAGAAGTAATAGGCATGACACAGTTTATAAAGAGAAGTCAAATAATAACTGACTACACTTATTATAAGTTTGAAAAATGAATTATAGAATTTTAGAATGTTTAGATTAAAGATAAATTTGTAATTTTAAAGACATTAAGTACTTTAAATGATAGTTCAAAGATGACCATAGCCAGCTTAATATTTTAGTGATAGCTTAGAGATGAATTTAAGAGCTCTGTGGTTTAGAAAGATTTTACCAATTTTTTCCACTTGTAATAGGTGTTGTGGCATTTTTCTTTTGAGATGGGTCATTGGTGATGAAGTTTTCCCTTGCATCATGCTGTGTCTGGACTCCCCATCTTGGCGGTGGTGATGATCATGCTGTGGCAGCATTTAGGATGGGCTTGCAGGCAACCATTCTTTCATAGGAAGAAAAGGCAAATTTGTGGTCTATCTGGACCTTATTATAAAATTTATGACTGATGTAGCTTTATGCAGCAACACACTTGAATTATAGAGTATATATATTTTACAGTGCTAAAAAGTTGGCTTTATATACTAAACATTATTCCTATATTATATTTGCCCACAACTAGGTATGCAGCATAAAAATCCATTAGCTTGTTTACAAGTTTTACTTACAGTTACACAATTTAGCTTTTCTATTGTTTAACTTTGTCATCACATAATTTCATCTCAGTGTAGCCAACTCATCTCCAATAGAATAGAAAATAGTGCCATTTGATCCCGTTTGCTTTCACTAAGTTGTAGGTTAAATTTTGCTGTTGTCAAATTTGTATTTAGCATACACGCAATTTTAAACAGGTGCGTGTGGCTTGATTTCTTGTTAACAAAATTGATTTTAAATTTAATGAATTAACAATCTATTACATAAACATTCTGTTATGTGTGTGCTTGTCACAGGTAGAATTAAACACATGTATGCGATCCTTAAGAAAAAATAACGAAATAATCTTCCATGCATAAATTTATAAGAATTAAAGATTTAAACATTTAAATATAAATATACTATAGCATCATTAAACCTATTACACATTACAGCTTGCCCTCATATATATATATATATGTTCCTCACTAATTGGAAATATAATGATAAGAAAATATGACTAGCTCAGATAAAATGATTACGCTCGGCTAAAATACATAATATTACTATAATTAATAATAAGAATATCTTATGATAATATCTACTATTTAAGTAGCTCTAATTGATTAATAATAATAAATGGTTTGGTTTATCAAAAATTAAAATAAATAAAATATTAATAAATCATGAGACAATGAAGTGAAGTACAAGCAGTAAAAAATTACATTGAGCCAATATTCCACAGGATACTATCTCAATGGCATAAGAATATTATTCCCCCTATTATTTCAAATAATAATAAATTCATAGCATTCTTATGACTTTAAAATAATAACAATCAATTTAATATAATGTTACTAAATAAATTCTAATCTCTTTATTAAAACAATATAACTAGTCAAGTCTGATAAGGGATTTTGTATCATCCTCAACTACACCTAATAATAATAATAATAATAATAATAAATAATAATCTTATTCCTCATTAAATAATTATTAATCTTATCCACTATTTAATATTAGGATGATTAATAGCAGCAATAATAAATATAATAATGTAATATAATCTTATAATTCTCATATGGCATCTTAAATAGAATATGTGATATAATCTGATAGATACAATCTGATAATATGTGGCAACAAATAACATTAAAATTCTATGCAATAAATTGTGCAATTAATTATGACCATAATAATAATATTAATGCAAAAAGAAATTTTTCAAATATATTCTGAAGCATTATGATTTCTTAAGTAAATAATTATATCTATACTGTGGAAATATTATGTTTATTTTGGTATCTGGCAATCATGTATTTGTAATGGTGAATAAATCGACATAACACAAAGTTTTATAAAAACAAATTTAACAAAATTTATTTTTCTATGCTTTTAACAAACTATATACAATATTTACAATTGTATTTGATAAAACCTAACAAATACTAAACTAATGAAAATAATATTAAAATTACATATTTCCACATTGAAAATAAATAAATCAACAAGTAAATAAGCCTTTACTCTGACTTATTAACTTTTGCACAATGTTTTAAAATTATTAATAATAATACTAATTTAAGAATACACTTATAGTTTAATAAAATATCCATTAATTGACATAGTTAAAACATATGTTGTTGACATTCATTTTAAAAATATTTTCATAGATTTTTATAATAAATTAATCAAACTTCTAGTATGATAGTGCTTGTGTTATTTTAAACATTTATCTTGGTTCATTCAATAAATAAATTGACTTTAATCAAATAATATTACTGATCTGCTTTTATATACTGTACTTGGCACTACTCTAAATAAAATCCTTATATGTGTTTTTCATGTATGTTTATAACAAAATAATTTTCACAAAAATATAAGCATTCATACTATTCTGTATTGTTCATTTTGGATGTTTCTATTTTTTTTAAAATATGCATTAACACGTAAAAATTAAATATCAAAATTATTCAAAAATCTCATGAATAATTATCATCTCTTTTTATGCCTTTTTAAAATAGTTTAATAAAACATGAAAAATATCTATGATTCTTTATTGTATTTGACTTTAACCTATATCAAAAATATGAAAACCCATATCATCTTCTTTCAAATTAATGATACTACAATTCAAAATTATTCATTATTTTCTTTCATAAAATACAATGCTATATGATGCAATAACTGTTGAAATTAAGATAGTGATATGATGCGTAGGCATGAAGAACTAACTAGAGGTTAGACTCAAGAGTATAAAGTATATGGGATAATCTACATGGATACAGTGTAAACAAAGAAGTATGACTTCTCTGTCTAATAACTTCAAATATAATACTAATGTCCAGGCTATTTATTCAGCTCATTCGAACATTAAAATACATAATACCAAGAAAGACACTGCCCATGGAAAATATATACAAATCACAGAAATATGTTATCTGTACTTACGTAAACTACTAAGATATTATAAGTTACTTTCCTATTCTCCATAGATCCTACATATAAGAATCCCATGGTTTCTTTTCATAATCCCAAGGTCACTATCACTTAAAACTTCACAATAGATTTAACAATCTACATTGCAAAAATATCTAGCCTTACTCTAAATGGTAAACAAAATTCACACGTGACTTTAACAAATCTAAAACTAATAGAAAAGGTTTATCCACTTTTAAAACTCAGCAATAAAAAATACAAATGATTTTGTTTTAAGATATTAAAATCAATATTTAAAATATTTTTAAAATAAGGTTCATCCATTAAAGAATCATATAAAAATTATATGTATCAGTAAGTTATATTACATTAGTAATATAAAAGAAAAGTATGCATATCTTTTTTTAAAAAATCTTAGCTCATATCTTTAGAATAACAATAAACTTTTATGTGTAATTAATGCATACACACATGTTCATATATTCATATGATAAGATAAATACTATAAAAATATTCCAAGCAATTCTAGAAAACAAAATATACATCATGTGAAATGAATATATATTTTATAAAGATTTACCTAGTGACACTAATCTTGTCAATCACTCTTAGACATTTTCTGGTCCAATATTTCATATAAAAACATATTAAATAATAATAACATTCATTCAGCATCACTATCATACTTTAAAAATATTTATGAAAAAACTTTATGAAAAAAATTAAAATATTCCTTACAATATTAATTATGTTAGATTAAATAAATATTTAAATGTAATTTTCCTACTTAACACTAATAAAACTTAATACTAGAATTAGTATGTGAAATGATAAATAAAACTATAGTTACTAAATCCAACTTCTTCTTCTCCATAAAGTTCAAATTAAAAGTTTTTCTTCCTCCTAATATTTCTTTATTAGAAATTTTCTCCCGATGCTTGTTGCTAAGATGACCATTGTCCAAAGCTTTAGAATAAAGAAAACTTTTCTCTTCTCCCCATGCAGCACATAAACTCATGAATGATAAAAAAATGAAAATGAAGAATGAAAATGAAATCGACTTTTATATCCAAAATTATTTTGAAGAATAATCATTGATCCTGTTATGAAAGTCTAAAAATCACAGTCCATTATCTGCAGCTTTCCAGAAAAAATAATTATTAAATGTAATATCATTTAGGAAAGTTTTAAAATAATCTCCAGAGTTTTCCAATTCACTTAGATTATATCAGGTTCAGATGCATTAGTGTCGGCTATATAAATCTATACGTATTTGTACGGAAAAATACGTATTTTATACTGTATTTCATTAAAAATATCATTTTATGGTAATTTAAATAAAGTCATTTATAAAATTATATTTTAGTCAGGATAATAATTTTAATTACCCAGTTTATTTCCTTTTCTAATGAATAATTTTAAAAGATCAGTTTTTACAATATTAAATGATTTACGGTCTTTCTTAATAACGACTTCTCATATAAAAAAGAATATATATCCATAATACTATCATTTTTTTATCTTTATAACCATTTTTTAAGAGAAGTCTATAATAAACTTTTAAAAGACAATATTTTCTTTTAAATATATTCACTGCAACTTTTTTTTAAATATTTTTTTTAATATTAAAAATTTAAATTTTTTCCATATAACTTTTTGTTCTCCAAATATAGTTATCTATCCTTAAAATATAATGCATAAAAATGTTAAACTTTTAAAGAAATATTTCTGTTCAACTTTCTTGCCAATTTCCAAAATATTAAAAATAAATAATGATATAACTTTTTCCTCAATATATTTAAAATAGTACCTTCCCCTAAATAGCTGTACTTTCATTTTTAATTCTTTTGAATACATACTTCTTTCTAGTATTAAATACATATTTTCCATGAAGTTGGCTTAAGCTTCAATAAAACAATTGATAGAAAATTTATTGATTTAGCAATGCATAACTACTTTAGCTTAATAAATTTATAATCATTCAAATCCTTTCTTCTAAAAACAATACTTTTAAATAGTAAACTAAGCAGTACTTCAATGTTAATATATGATAATAATATTGACAAAAATAAACAAGTTATTAAGAGATTTATTGTTATTATGCAGGCTGTAAAAATGTGAGCATCTACTTTTATACCAAATTGAATTGATAATTTGATTGGCTATTAAATCTTCAACTTGTGATCTAATTTACATATTAGTAAAACTTATATAATTAAAATTTAGAAATAAAATTTATGACTCATATTAAATATTAAATATCATTACAAAATTTAACTCTAAATTAATTTTATACTTTTTTTAAACAAACTAAACACTTTAAAGTAACATTTTAAAAATAATACTTTAGTAATTTATCCAATATTTATTTTTAATTTATCTATTTTTAAAACTTAACTTTACTAACTACATTTATTTTAAAGCTATTCAATTGCATAAATTTTTTAACAATTACTTTTATTAAGCACAAATGTTTCAATTTTAAAAATAATTCTGAAAGTAATTTTGAAACTTTATTTAGAAATCTTGCAAGTACAAAAGTATGAGTATTGGCTGATCACATGACTTAAAACCACACAACATGTAGCATTTTTTTTATAATTATTGTCTTAAAACTACATTATCTTAAACAATTTTATTACAAAATATTATATATATATATATAAATAATAAATATAATGATACAATTTGGAATAGATAAATTTAAAAATTATTTAAACTGTAATAAATTAAAAACATTTGTTCACCATAAAATATATCTTTAATAATTTATAACACAAATATTAAATCTAATTTTTATTTAAAATACATTAGTTTATTTAATTCTAAATCATTATTCTAACACTAACCTTTAACACTTTATTTAATAGGACTTCTAGTATATTATTTGACTATGGCCAGTTTTCCCAACCATACAAAAATCATAATATTTAGCTTTACTTTATTATTTTAACATATTAACATAGTTTTTTTTATATATTTACTACTCTCACTTTACTTTAACAAAATTTTTATAATATTACTATTTAAATTATACCCTTAATTTAAAATTTTCCAAAAATTGACTCATTAAATCTATCTGGACTAGTAGAAAGGGTACAATATATAATGATGTTCAATGGATAAGTTTAAACATATGTAGATAACAGATAGTTAGATATATAGATATACAGATATGTGCACTCAATGGGGTTTACAGCTAGTACAGGTATTACTATGGGATATAGTAGATGAAATGGGTAGTCTGAAGGAATGGACCATTTTAATATTCAATCAATATCCTGTCCAAATGTAATTAAATACAACTGTTAATGAAAATTGGATGATGATTAAATGTAGATATAATTTTTAATTGATGTTAACTTTCTAAATTTCAACTGTATATTTTGTCTGTACAGACCACCATTGTTTGTATTGTATAACTCCAAATTGAAAAGTTTAACAATGATAGCAATTTTACCAAGCCTAAAGAAACTGGAAAGTGCTTTGTTTTTTTTAAGTTTATGCTCTTTTTTGAATCTACAGAATAGCTTTTCACTTGCACTAAATGGTTTAATATTATTTTTATGTGATCATATGGATTCAATGCTTTTTGGTGTAATGTATTACAGCATTCAATTTTAGCAATTTAAGAAGATAAATAATCTTAATATAAATTTTGTTTTGCCTCATTTATTCTTTGATGTACACTTTTTTTCTTTCAAAATTAAATTACTTTTATTTTCTGACACAAATGTAGCATTTTACAATTTCTTCTGAACATTAAATAATTTCTACCCATCAGAAGTCATAATATATACAAAAGGTAGTCTTAGACTGCAAGAACATGACTGAAAGGGTGTGTGAGATAAGATCCTATGAAAAAAAGGTTGTTGCTTTACAGCAACATTTTAATCAATTTGCAATTTTTTTTAACATAATATGCTACTAAATTTGTGTAGAGCAGGTTGTAAATGCAAAACTAATCCAAAGTAAAAGTAATTAATTATTTATTCACTTTATTTAAATTAAAAAAAAACTAATCTAAGCTTTACATTAGTTTACAAAGCATTTTATTTTGTATTCTAATTTTTTTTTTTAAATTTGTCTACAACTCCCTACTTTCAACCAAAAAGTATGCTACACATTATGTTATTGCTACATCTGTAATTAAATAACTGTATTTTATAAATATGATTATATATTAATATGAAAATTATACACAAAATAGAATCATCTCAGAATAAAGTTATTCATTGATTTATACTGTTGTCCAAAACATTTTGGGTATAACATAATGTCCAGCAATAATACAATAATTGAGAAGAAAAAAGTTTAAATATTTGAATAAGTTATGCCAAGAACAAATCCGAAAGTAATGTTACAAATAAATTGTCATTCTTTCTAATTTTTCTTTGTAGATATATAAATGAATTTAAGTGTTTAAAATATATTATTTGGAAAACTGCATTTTATTTAGACAATTATATAATGATATAATTATAAAAAAAATTATATAATGAATGAAATATGTTCATGGATTTTTAATTTGATAATAGAAAAAAAAATTATAATTGGGTAAACAGAGATACTTTTATTTTTTGATGTCATCTGGAAAACATCAATTACTAATAGGCAATCCTGAGGCTAAACAAGTTTTCTTTATTAACATATATAACATTTGTTTTATTTTGAGTTTTAACAAAGTAGAATTGGTCCTTTTTTATTTTAAACCCAAATTGTTATAAGGATTTAAATCCAAAAGCTGTTTTTTATATGTGAGAGAATGCAGAAAAATTAACATCTGCCTTGATATCATGTTAATAATAATTGATATTCTCCAGAGAATTTGTATATATTAAGATCATATATAATAGCACAGCAAAAGTACTTCCACTTTTTCTTTTAAAATATATATGTTCTACAATAATATCAACAAATTAAAAATCCTTCTCCTTTTTCTTTTCAAAAATTTTATTTTTTTATCTCAATACTGAACATATATATACATTTATATAATACAAAACTCCAACATTTCAACTGTTTTATCTCATACAGTCATTTTCAAGGATCTGCAACAATATTAAATACATATCAACAAATAAACTTCAATTACATAAAAACTTTCTCTTACATTAACATAAACAGTAACAAACATATTAAACATATAGAAATATATTTTACTTACATCTTTCTCCCACTGCTATATTTTATTACTCTTTCTTTTACATTGTTTAATTACAAATATATCTTAAAATCATCCAAGAAACTTTCTATACAAATTTAAATACCATCTCTAATTTCCAAAAAACCTCCCCCTTTCTTTAAATTTTATCTAAAACCATCTTAAAACTACATTCCTAAACTATATATTTAAATGATAATAAAACAAATATAAATTTAATTTAATTAATGATACAAAAAATATAGAAACTGACAAAATGAATGGAATTTATTTAATTGAATGTTTAAATTGTAAGAGGGAGGGGGTAAGGTTTAATTTAATTTAATTAATGATACAAAAAATATAGAAACTGACAAAATGAATGGAATTTATTTAATTGAATGTTTAAATTGTAAGAGGGAGGGGGGGTAAGGTTTAATATATTGGTACAACTAAGAATACATTAAAAACTAGACTTAGACAACATTTATATGACAAAAATTCAAATATTTACATTCATTGTAAACGTTTAGGTCATAAAGAATTTAGTATTAAAATGTTAGAAAGGGTTAAAAATTACAGGGAAAGGATGATTAAAGAATTTTTTTATATAAAAAAATATAATCCTACTCTAAATAGAATTAATGGAGTAGATAAGGAATATAAATTAATGTATAATTAAAATAAATGCTTAATGGGTTTAGGTAAATTGTTAGAAGTTTTTTGTATAAAAGAAAGAGAGGGGGGGGAATGTTTCTTGGATGATTTTAAGATATATTTGTAATTAAACAATGTAAAAGAAAGAGTAATAAAATATATCAGTGGGAGAAAGATGTAAGTAAAATATATTTCTATATGTTTAATATGTTTGTTACTGTTTATGTTAATGTAAGAGAAAGTTTTTATGTAATTGAAGTTTATTTGTTGATATGTATTTAATATTGTTGCAGATCCTTGAAAATGACTGTATGAGATAAAACAGTTGAAATGTTGGAGTTTTGTATTATATAAATGTATATATATGTTCAGTATTGAGATAAAAAAATAAAGTTTTTGAAAAGAAAAAGGAGAAGGATTTTTAATTTGTTGATATTATATATTAAGATATATGTATATTCTTACAATACAATGATGGGACAGTGGAGATTATATGATAATAGAGGCATATGATTGGATTATGTATATATTTATTTACATATGAATATTTTCATGTTATAAAATTAATAAAATTATTTTTTTACCTGATTTCCAAGCTATATACAGAATATATTTAATATATATTTTCATTAAAATATTTCAATTAATGATTCTAATCTAGTTAAAGATAAATAATAATATTTGATTATGTTTTTCTTAAATTAGATTCGAATTATTGATTGAAAACATATATTAAATATATTCTGTATATAGCTTGAAAATCAGATAAAAAAATAATTTTATTACTTTATAACATGAAATATTCATATATAAATAAATACAAATATATACATAAGCCAATCATGAGCTTTTATTAGCACATAATCTCCACACTGTGTATACACATTCCATCACTGTATTGTCAGAATATATATATTGTACCGAAATATATCATGACCGAATATGTAGTATTCTTTAAAAGTAATAATATTTAATAAATTTTGCCTTTAAAAATAAAGATGGAAAATTAAGTTAAAATAAAAGCTAAAAGTTGAAGGATAAGAAAATTAAAAACAAAAGATTAGGATGGGGTGTTATTGTTAAAGAAAAAAAAATAAACGATTTTAAATAGAGGGTAAGATTCTTTATTTTTTTTAAAAAAAAGTGAAATAAAATGATTTAATATTACTTTTGATTAGTTCATAATAAAAAGTAATAAAAGAAAAAATTGTTTGTTTTATAATAAAAGAATTAAATGTGTGCTGTATAAAAATTTTGAATAAAAAAAAAAAAGAAGCCCATCAGAGTGAAGTAAATGTACAATGATTTCATGAGATAAGAAACGCTGGATATAAAAAAAACTTTGTCATTGTTTAGACATTTTAATTTCAACATTCCATTTTTTATTATATTTTTAAAATATTTTAAAATATGTTATAAAATCAAAGAATCAAAAGAAAACTATATAAATTGTTGTACAGACAAAATGATGCATTGTTAAATTCATTGTATCATGAAGCTAGCTGGAGCCTTCTCTGCAATACCACCAGCAGGTAGTTCAAAGGGCAAACCATGTTCAGATAGAGACAACAGAGTAACAGAGTGTCTATGATGAGATCCACGAGTGCTATGCAACATCGCGAATTCAGGGAAGATTTATGTGGAGGTTAGCGCTAACCGGTTAGAAATAACATTCTATAGAAATTACATTTTGCTGTATGTACATCAAGTTAGATTTCAAATCCTAGATAACATTCCATTTTCCTATTCTCTAATTCTTGTGTTTTTTTTTTAAACTATGATAAATAAATAAATAAAAACTTTCAACTTTACCAATTAATTTCTGGAAGATATAAATGATATCGGCTTCTGTGTTCAACTTTATTCAGAGACATTAATTGTATGTATGTGTGAATTTTAATTCAATATATTATGTATATTTCTAGTTATTTATAATGTATTAAAACATTTATTTAAATGAAAAAAATGTGCATGGTTGAATTATAAAACAAAGTGATTGTTTAAAATTAAAAAAAAGATTTAAAATGTCGTTGAAATATTTATATTGATAAATAAATACACATATTTATGATGAAATAATATCTTTAGTAAAGTAGGAATGGAGAGACTTAATTGTTATTGAAAAATGATTAAGTTACAAATAAAAGAATAGGGAGAATTTTTCTTTTAAAATAAGGATTTGTTTTTTTAAAAGGATGCCAAAGTTTATCGTACGGTAAATCTTCACTATTATTAAAAATAGAATTTTTAGATTGGGCAAATTTTTTTTTAAGGCAGCTACAATTTGATGAACTAGCTGGGACTTCAGGTACTGGATTCATTGCTGTTCAGGTAAACATGTTAATTACTATGTGATTAACTGGTGCCTAAAGAGTTTACCTTAAAATAAATAAAGTGTTTAGTTGGCCAGTATTTATCTGGTAGCCGAGTGTTTATATTATTGGTAGCTTGCTGCCAATGATATTGTTCACTCTACCTGAGGACCAGACACATTTAGAGATAGGATGGTTTTAGTAAGGAAGGAAGAATATTTTATATTTCTATTTGTTATTATTATATAAAATAAAGAAGGTGGGCAGTTCAATATATATATATATATTTATAATATTCAAATCAATATATATCAAAATACAGTAAAATTCACATAAATTATATTATTTTAGAAGTACTTTCGACGACTATACATCTTGTAGTCTTTATCGACTATGTAACAGTGAATAATCAAAACAAGACAACCTTTCACAATACCCATAGTTCAATTTAGATTTCCCACAATCCTGTTATTTAACATTTGATGATTGACGATTCATTAACATTTGATGATTTCTTGAAATCAACATAGCTTCTTTTATTTTACGTTTATTGTGGCAACATTCAATTTGCACAATGTTTATATTTTGATAAAGACTACAAGATGTATAGTCAAAAGTACTTCTAAAATAATATAATTTATGTGAATTTTACTGTATTTTGATATATATATTGATTTGAATATTACATATATTGTGGAACATATACAGACATCAAACTTAACATATTATATATATATATATATACAAACTCTCTGAAGAATATCAATTATCTTTAGCAGAGTATCAAGGAAAATATTAATCTGCATTCTCACACATAAAAACTGCTTCCTGGATTTAAATCTTTATAAGAATTTAGGTTTGAAGTAAAAAGGAACCACTTCTACTTCATTAAAACTCAAAACAAAAGACCTATTATATATGTTAGTAAAGAAAACTTGTTTAGCCTCAGGATTGTCTATTAGTAATTGATGTTAAAATCCATGCTACTTTTCTGGTATCAAAATGTAGAGATACTGAACTGGATTCAGACAAGTGAAATAACTTGTAGTATAAACATTATTGTGTTTTTATTTGAGGCTCATAACTTTATAGTTAACTAAATAGGTAAAAGGTCATTTCTTGAGAGTTGTATTAGTTCCAAAGATCTGGGTGCAGCACTCTCACAGCCAAGGCTCCTCACTGATGAAAGCCACAAGCTTGAAACTAGTGTGAGAATATTGAAGGATTAGGCCCTAGTTAGGAATTTTATGCACAAATCTTCTAGTATCCATTGACTGCTATGGCTTGCACTGAATAGTCCTATTATATGATGAGTTACAGCATATGTATAGAGTGTGATCATTTTATGATGTTTTAGTGGGTAGCTGTTAAATAATAATATTTTACATTATATATATATATATATATATATATATATATATATATATATATATATATATATATATATATATATATATATATATATATATATATATATATATATGAAAATAATTTCAGTGCTAATGCAAAATTGAAATAAAAATCCAAATATTAAATCACCCCACATGGTTAAGGAATCCATCATTATCCTCTGTAAAATAAATATGTTAGAGTCCATATTTCAAAATAGCCAACCTCAAAACTATATCTATTAAATCATACCACATGGCTAAGAAATCCAGCACTACCCTCTGATCATTTTGAGGCTAGCTATTTTGAAATATGGACTCTAATATATTTATTTCATAGATGGCAGTGCTGGATTTGTTAATCATGTTGGATGATTTAATATATATAGATATTCAGCTGAGAAATAAGAAAAAGTATTCTTTCTTTAAAATAATGTTAAAAAAGAAAATCTAAAGATGAAAATTATTATGAAATTATGTATGAATCAAAAATATATACTGGAATAAATGAGTTGAACCTCCAAAAAAACTTAAACCAAAAACATAATATATATGTATAATATTTAAATACATGTATATTTTCTATACTAAACTTAATGTTATTATAAAAAACTTGAACTCAGACTTTCAAACTTCCTACACCTATTCAATCGATCTTATATAACTGATACATGTGACCACATACATGTGAAAATGATAAATGATCTCCAATATACATATCTCATGCTAAAACAACACTTCTCAGTGGATCCAGATCGCCATCTCCCACACATATATACAATTAGTTCTCAGTTTATATTAATAATATTGGTCTCATCAAGGACTTTGAGTGTTCCATCTTTAAATTTTCAATGCTATGAATTTCTGAAAAGTTAGAGAGTGAAAAAGATTGAAACTTGTCCATTAAAGTTTGAAGATTTGCTATCTTACTATAAACTATATATATATGGGAGATGGTGATGTAGACCAACGGATGGGGCTGGTTTAGCATGAAATACATATATTGGAGAGCATTTATCTTTTTCACATGTATGTGGTCACATGTATTAGTTGTATAAAATGTTTTGGATAGCTATAGGAAGTTTGAAAGTCTGAGTTGAAGTCCCTTAATATATATATATATATATATATATATATATATATATATATATATATATATATATATATATATATATATATATATATATATTTATATATAATACAAATAAAATGTCTATTAATTCAAAACTATTGTAACAGCAATAAAAATAATAAATATAATGGCAATTAACTATTACATACAGTCATTTAATGGCAATTAAGGAGGGTTAAGGAATTAACCAAAAGTACTTCTGTGGATTGAAAGACTGTATAAAATAGTTACTTACTTATATATATATATATGGTTTACTTTTTTCTAAAAAATATAGAAGTTGAAAGTTTGCTAATAATACAGACATATTTTCTAAAATGTTGTGCTCTAGATCTGAAAAATATGGTACTTCAATATGGTGAATGTGAATAAATTAAAATGATGATAAATAGAAAATGTTACAGAAATATTGATTGCTTTAGCTCTAAATAAGACAATAAATTAATATTAACAAGCAAATTTTATGAAATGAAATGTAAACATTTTTTTATGTTTCAAAAAGAAAAACAATATAAAGTTCTTGACATATTACAATTTTGTTAGAATTAGAAAACCAAAACACTACATATTGTAATAATGAATGTATCATAAAAAAGCTATTAAAATTATAATTAGAACATTTCACTATAGGTTAGAGCACTGGTGAATAATTAACCATATAACTGCAAATATGTCTGAAAAAATAAGTTTTTTGACTCTTTGTTTTATTGTGTCTGGTTTATTTTAAATATGTTCAAGTGGCTTCTTGTATTACTGTTGGAAAAAAATAAGAATCTTGTGTCCCGCAGAGCATAAAGTATGAATATAGTGGCTCTTATTTCTGCAAAGTAAGCTTTTGGAAAACAGTTAATGATTGATTGTTTTTTTTTCTAAATATTTTTGTGATGTATGACTTAGCATTGTGTAGGCTACTATACTTGAAAAAAGGTGTTTTTGATCTTCTTTGAGACATAATTGGCATATAGTTTTTGTGCTGACAAGATTATTCATATACCTCAAAAAGTATAATGTAAGCAAAGACCACATATTTATTTTGAGTTTAAAATAAAAAAAAAATTGGTTCAAGAGTCCAATATTTAAATCTTATCTGTTACCTATCATTAACGTCAAGCATTGGAAAGTCAGCACCTTCATTTATATTTCAATATAAAAGACCATGAATTTTGCAATAATGCCATTTATCTTGTGGAAATGTTATCTTAATATTTGTCATTAGGTTAATAGATGTTTTGTGTATGGAGGAGGTTTATCTGTTGGTATTACCTTAAGTATTGTCACCAAATGTGGAAATAATCTTATCATGGCTGACATCAAGTTAATAGATTTTTGATTCCTGTATGCATAAATTGAATGTAATCCCAATCCATTTTGAAAACTATGAAACTGTAATTTTCTGAATAAAATTACAACTGTTTTCTTTCTCCACAATGGCATTCTCCATAATGAATAAACATTTGTGATAAATGACATTGTAAAGATTAGGATGAGTAAATAGTATGTTATTTTTGTGATGATAAGCATGTTGTTGAGAGATATCTTAGAATAGAGTTAGAGGTATGCTTTTGAAAGTGATCACATTGAATGCTCTGCTGACTGCAACGATTTATCTTGTATTTGTTTTTGTATAGCCATATTGCTCACTTAGAAAGGAAAACCTGAATATGTAGTTTGTAGGCCAAGACATATGGTAAATTACTTCATGATTTTTACTAATATCTGAATTTCATTTTTGGTTGTAATAAAAATTGCAATATTATCCCTGTATATTATGCAGATTATACTATAACTCAATATTGGAATATAAATGCTTGAAAGATTTTTTTCTATGTTGCTGAAAAATTGGTTTGTAAACTGTAAATAATAAAGCACTAAATAGTGATCCTTGAGGTTTTGATTGACTTGTCTTAAATGAGGGAGACATTTTTCCATTTAAATTAATATGTATTTCTCTGTTTGTAAGTAAATTTGTAAGTACATATAAAATAGAAATAGATATATTAATATTTTCCAAAGTTTGTATGAGAATATCAATTGGTACAGAGTCAAAAGCTGTTTTAATGTCAAACTATATTACCATTGAGCCACATTTTATTACATTTTGCATTGTGTTAATTACTGTCTTGAATAATAAAGCTGCTTGCCCTGTTGATGATTATTTTTTAGTAAATTGTGACTGCAACAGCAGTAATGATAGATATGGCATCATCTTGTTTTTTTAATATCTTTCAAGCAATTTTATTCCTAATAGGGCCATGAACATTTTGTACTGTGGATAATGATATATATTTTTTTGTGACTGGAACAATTGCTATCTAATAGAAGTCATGAAATTTTATAAATTTTCTTTGACAGGAAATTAGTCATGTCTGCAAGATATTTTGAGGTGAATTGACTTAGGTGTTTAAATACAAGCTTTGAATTCCTGACTGGCCTGAGTAGAAAGATCCCCGGTATGTTTTTCAAACTTTTTGTAAAATCTTGTGGTTTGAATAATGCTTGTTTGTCTGTTGTCCCAAAGTAATTATGTTATGGTATAAAAAATATTTCTTTTTGTAATTTGTCTTTGAAATATGTGTACATCAAAGTGAGCATATTATTGTCAGTCATAATCAAATCATTAACTATTAGAGCAGTAGGAACCCTAAATGTAGAAGGTTGACCTAGTGTCCATCTGATATATTGTCTCAACCAAATGTGTAATTAAGAAATAGTTTTTCTTTTTTGTGTGGGAATATATAATTTTCAGTACATATTAATATTAATATAAATTGACTGCTATCTGATGTGGTCACACACTTTACAATTCATTTGTGCAGTTTATCAGAGAGGACTAAGAGTCTTATAGGAAGAATAGTACATCTATTAACATAGTTTATAGTGTGTGAAATTATTTGTATAAATAATATCCATCTTTGTACATGCTCAAGAATTTATTTTTCTGCTTGGCAAGTAGAATATAAATTTCTGAGTATAGAAATTTTGTAGTTCTTGTATACATTATTGTTTTATTGTATAGTATAAAGTAGACTGTATAATTTAGGTCTAGAGTTGCCATTATTGCAAAGTGATCTGAAAATGGAGTAGGGACTAGTGAATTTTAATTGAATGGTCTAATGAGACTGCATTATTTTCCAGAAACCCTTCATCACTCATTAATGGAATATTATTGAGATGTATCCATTTGGGCAGAAATGTTGTGTACAACAGGTTGAAATCTCCCATCAGCAAAATAAAAAGTGAAGAGGATGCAAATGATGAATTTATTATTTGAATAATTCTATTCATTGTTTTATGGTTTTAATGACTATATAAAGTAAATGAACATGACCTCATAATAAACACTTATGTGCCTCCTAAGGATGTTGATGCCATTTTTAAAAAAGCTGACTTACCAACTCTGATAATGTCACGGAGAGATCTATCTGAGATGCATTATATATTTTTGTTTTCACTACTTGGAAATTTTTAGGGATTGAATTTAATCCTCTAATATTTTGCATATTTATTTTTAGTTTCATCATGTGTGTCTACTTAATCTACTTTGAGTGAAAAATCTAAGTAATTTTAATTTATCTGTTTGTAAACTGTATCACTAGGTGTTATATTATTAATATGCATTAAAGTGTCTTATCAAATGATGGTATATGAGATGCATGATTACTGTTGTGTTTGTTGAGAGATGTACTTACTATTCTCAAATCTGCTATATCATCTTCAAAGACATATATGAATTCATCATCTGTATTTAAAATAGTTTTTTAAACTTTTTTTTGCATGTTTTATTTTTGATGAAGTATCTTCATTTTCACTGTTTTTTTCCAGTGCATTCAGCTTTTTTGATCTCCATTTTTTACTGGGTGGATGACACATTGGTATTTGTAATCAATAATATTTTTGGCATACATAGTATTAAACTGTCACCTACTTTTGTTAATGTTTTGTTTATAATATTAGCCATCATTGAGTTATTTGTATCATAATCCTCATTTTATTTTTCCTTGAGGTTATTATTTTTCTTATGAGGTTGATCTTTGTTTATTTCTGGAAAATTTTCCTTTACTGAGATTATGGCATTTTGGGGCTTATTAAAAGTGCATTGGTGTTGGGTGTATTAATCATGTTGCAATCATTGCATTTCACATTGGAATAGTTTGTGACTAATCTCCATACTTTTTATGTTGGAAACATTGAGTGTTAATACCTCTAATTAATATTAATGATGTTGCTTCCTGAGCAGTAATCTGCATAGATATAGTATGTGGATCAACACTATCATATAATAATACTCTAAATTCACAGCTTATTCCAAAAATCAGTGTTGTTGGGTCTTTAAGATAAATTGACTATAAACTCAAAATGTTTCCAAATGGTTCCATTAATTTTTTACAATCATTTGATTAATAGCTTAGATATGTGAATTTAAATATTCCTGTGATAATATTGTTTTATGCTATTTATTTTAATAAGCATGTAGTTTCCAAGAGTATTAATTTAACTTTTGAATCTTGTTTTTTTTTTGTTCAATCTGTTGTTATTCTAAAACAATATATCAGAAATTCAGGTGATCAATTATTTTCCCATATATTGTTTATGTTCAGTGCTTCATATAATAGTTCTTCAGGAATTTGTATTGTGAGCATAAAGTGTCTGTGATGGTTAATACAAGAGACTTACTTGTGAAAGACCATTTGAAGAAGTTAAAAAGCCTATAGGTATTGTTGAGTTAAATTTATCAAAAATGTTTTACAACATTTTCTCAGTCCAAATAATGGAAGGACTTAGGTTATTTTTAGAAATAGTATCCCAAAAAGATCAAGGTTTACAATTTTGTGAAATTTTGGCAAAAGGTTTTGATTTATATTCTGATGTAGGCTTGCATCTGCATCATTATTTCTTGATTCAACTAGACATTTGGCAACATTAATGTTGGTCATTTTACCATCACTATGCACATTCTTATATACTGAGGCCATGTTGTTTTATTTGATATAGACAAATGATTAAGTTAAAACATATGTATTAAGAGAAAAAAAATTCAATTAAAATTAAGTCACACTATATATTTAGTAATCCTACCTTATGATTAATTTACTAATTGTGAAACATTTAATGCAAATAATGATCCTAACTGGAAAAAATGGAAAAAAATAATTGGAGACTTGCAAGCAATCTGCTAGAACTTATGAAGAATGTCACCTATAAAAGAATATTAAGAATTGAAAGTGTAGTTAGTTACATCAAAAAATAGAAAGAGTTATGATAATAGAAAAATCATAAAAGTAATACATTTTTTTAAAAAGATGACTGAATAAATATTATATAGCAAACTATTGAAATGAACACTTGGCTCATTTAAATAATTTGTTGATGAGTTAAAGCTTCTAGATCAAATCTCAATAGAGGAAGTAGTGGAAAGAGAGAAAGCTCTTCTTAGTGTCTGAGAAATATGAAAATGATATTTATAAAAGCAATAGCAATCTGAGTGCTAATTGAATTACTTGATCTGGATAGATCTCAGTTACTATAATCCATTCATAGTTTACTATAACTAAAATAAATAATCATTGGTAGAAGTGGTGTTTGAGCACCCAAATTATGGATTGAATACAACAATTTCAATTAAGTGACCCAATTGAGATTTTTGTTTATTATTATATGAGAATTAAACCACAAGCCTATAAGTTTCAAGTCTGCCAAATTATCATTGTGCTTACATGCACATAGCATCAATTTATTCTGGAGAAGACCTGTATCATATATTATTATTACAATAAATAATAAAAAAAATAAAGTAAATTATTGAGAAAAATGTAAAATTTGTTGGAAAAAAGAATTGTGACAAACTGAAATAAAGACTGAATCTAGAGCAGATATAGGAAATGACTTATAAATGATTGTGAAGTCAAGTTTGTTAAGTTCAAACAATATTTATTATTGGTAATAAATATTGTTGAAGTAAAAATAAATTTTGACTCATCTTTCAGTGATAAGTTATTCTGAGCAGTTAGCCCACTGAATAAATGACTTGCTTATATTTCTATTTACAAAACAAAAAGGAGTAAAAAACAAAAGTATTATTTTGTCCAATTAATAAAACTATCAAGCAGTGTCTATGAAATTGAAATATTACTTTGTTAGACTTCATCTGATGATAAATTAAAAATAATAATTAAATAGTTTTATTGTTCAAAATTTTATAAAAAGTTCGAGCGTCAGAAGTGTTAAAATTGAGTTTGATTCACAAACTTTGGAATCCAAATGTTCTCTACTATTGCACCAAACCCCAGAAGACAATTAAAAAAAGATACTTTGTTATGGCGTCCTTCTAGAATTGAGCAAAAAGAATATTGCATCTAATACATGGGTGAATATAACAACTTTTTTTCTATTTATTTTAGTACTTGAAGAATTAATATTTAAAGAAAAAAATATTTGCTTTTTCTGCCTTCAATTAAAGTTACCCGATATAGTATTTTTCCTATAGTTTTTAAGAAAGTAAACTGACGAGAACAAATGAGAAATTTGAGCTGTACTATTGCCTTAAAATTCTATCTATAGCAAACTAATTCAAGCTTGGAGGTTTCATTATGGTCTTTATTGAAGATTTAATGGGAAGGAGGAGAAAAGCCATCAGCAAAGCTAAAACATTTAGCGTTGTCAACTTAACATTTCGAAGAAAACATTTGTTTAGCTTTAAATGAAAATATAGAAATTAGGAAATAATATTTTCTTATTTTTAATACATAAATTTTGAACTTAACTTTTATTTCTGGAATTATTTCTTTTATTTTGTTTTCTAAAAAGCTTCTTTTTTTTAATCGACTTTTTAGAGAAAGAAGTAGGAAAATGCTTCCAGCAAAAGCTGTAATTAGGCAAATTTGAAATGGTTAAGCTAATGGGAAAGCCTTATTCTTAGATATGATAAAAAGCTTTCAAGAGTAAAATGAAAAGTAAATGAATAAGAGCACCACGTAGTGTGAACTTAACTCTACTTTGTAAAAGCCTTATATTTTAAAAGATATTAAAGTCTTGTAAATGATACTATTGTTAAATATTAACTTAACACGACTCAAATTAAAACAGTTTCTAAAAAGAATTCTATTTATAATGAACAGTATATACATATGAATGTATACCTATAACATACTTAAATATCCTAGCTCTAAAAATAAAGTTTCTTCTGCATTGATGTATGTTGTAAATCTAATGGTGGCTCTTGACAAATACACGGGAAACTTTCCTTCAGGCAGTTCTTGATTGACACAATCCATATTTGCAAAATTTAAAATAATTCGACCATTTCATAAATTGTATGTTTCTACATTTGAAAATATTTTTAAGAAGCATATATTATTTGAAACATCATATTTCTACTAATATAATAAAAAGTAATGAATTCGCAGTAATTAAATTTATTTTACTGCCCATGAAAGAAAGAAGGCTGTTTTTTTATTTATTTATTCTACTAATTAATAATTTATAAAGCGCATACTCATTACATAAGTAATATATATTAAGGCTATAAATGCATTTTAGGCGCATAGTCTTAAGGTTATAGTCTTAATATATATTACTTATTTATTCTACTAAATAAATTCTGTTTTGAAATGCATTCTATTTTGAAATAAAAAATGCCTGTCTTGAACACCCTCTTGCCACTGATCAAAGTTTAAAAGTGAAAAGGTTTTTTTTATTTATTTATTTATTAATAAAATGATTAATAAAATACAGAAAGAATACAGTATGCTGGATTTGTTAAAAAAAAGTATTCATTGCATTACACTACTCTTTGCAAAATGTCATAAAATTCTATTGACTGTGGCTCTTCATTGCCTTTCTTCACCCTGAATAACACACACAAAAAATAGTCTAACATTATGGCTTTTTTATCAAATTATAATCCAAGATTTATTTCCAAAGCATAATTACGCTATATTTTGTGGCACGATCTTCCTGTTACTATAAGTGTACAGTGCAGTACTTTCAATATATATATATATATATATATATATGTACATTAAACAAATTAATAAATAATTCTAAAGATAAAACCCCATTTATAAATAAAAATTGTATCATTTATAAATAGATATGTAGGTATGGTAGTGGATATATAGGTGAATCAAGATGTACATTGGAAAAAATAACTAAAGAGCACTTGCTGTTGTTAAAAAGAGTTCAGAAATCGAGTCACAATTGCAAAGTAGATAATAATGTTTCAGCATCCATTTTTCATGACCATAATAATTCTTATATTTATGGTTTTAACTTCAATTACAACAATGTTAAAATATTGCAAATTGAAAAAAATAACAAAAAATAAAAATAAAAGAAGTTATGCTAATATACAAATACAAACATGACTTAATTAACAGGCAGGCAGCAAACATTAAGATCACAGAATTGTGGGAAGGTTAGCCTTTCAAAGTGCTAGTTGATAAAGACTTCAAGGATAGTTGAAAGTGCTACTAAGTGGATAAAATTTTTAAAATATATCTGATTACTGTATTTTATAAATATTTAATTATATAATTACATATATTGCTTTGAAAGAGTACAGACATTGGATTATAATATATATATATATATATATATATAATATATATATATATATATATATATATATATATATAATGGGTGCTTTATGCATGCATGTGGGAATTAAGATTATAAATAAAAAATTAAAAACTAATAATGTCATTAGTAATAAATTGAGAAAGCACATTTGCATTTATACTACTGTGGTGCATATGTTTAGTTGTTCAAAATTCTGTTTTGGACATTTTATTTCATTTAATAATTTTTTTAAGTTCTAATGAAAATGTAGAAGCAACTTTGTTATCAGTAGATGCAGCTTCACTGGTTATTTTAATATTTTTTAGGACAGTAATCATTTTGCAATCTATTTGCAGTGATAGCTAGGAAATGTGTTATCCAGATTTTCAGCCAAATTCTTCATAGAGATTTAAGGCTTTCTGATGCAATACACAACTACTAAATATAGCATTGTTATGAGTCATATGATTAATGACTTGGGATTGGGAGGTCTAGTGCTCTAACTTCGTATGAACTTCTCAGCAATACAATCATATGCCTTTTATATATATCATTTAACCATAGACTTAAGGGTTTTTTCATTTTAACAAAAAAAAATTATCTTTTACTTTAGTTACAACTTAAAATTTTCAGGAGCACAAGTGACAATGGCACAAATCTGCTTTTTTTTTTTTTATAATTTTTCTGATTAATAACTCATTCTTTTGAAATTTGCAGTTAATTTTAGAAAAAAAACTTCTTACTTTTTCTTATTAAATCAATAAATTTTCTCTTCATTTGATGAAAATATGATTTATCACTCATTGTACTATAATACATTTTATTAAAGATATGATAATATGTATTATGTATAAAACTTTTTGAAAAAAAAGTGCAAGGAAGAAATTTGACACTAATGATTCTAACTAAATCCTAATAAAGGTGATTAATAAATTCATGTTTGAGATTTGAGAACATTATATTTACCAAGGATAAAAATAACTTCTGATAAATCAAGATTTCTAAAATTTTATACATTTGTGAATTTCAATTTTTTTTTTGTTTGTAATTTTTTTTGATTAGCTTATAAATGAACTTATGTAGTTTGATAACAGTAAATTCATGGCTTCACTGTATTTTTAAGCTCAATAAACAAATGCCCTTAAATGAATAGTTAAGAGTGATTTTACAATTTGAAAACAAAATGGTTTATTAAACCATCACAGTTTACATAATCTTTTTTTTTTTTTGTGCATTACACAATGTGTTTGTTTTATGTTCAGGATTGAAATGACATAATTTAAAACCAAAGATGCCTTATTCCTTATTAACAATATTAATATTAATTATCCATGTTTTTAAAAAGGCAAACTCACAATTCTATGTGCTGGTAGTTGTTCTGTCTATCAACTTGCAGTCAGTGTGCAGCTTGACATTAAAAAAATATCAACATATGCAATATATAAGTAAAATATTTAGTTGTTTGAAAATGTCATTTTTTATTTTATTTCTTTATAAAATCGATTGATTTTTTTTGTCCATGATAAATATATACATGTATTCAACATATATATATATATAATAATAATAATAACAATAAAAACATAAAATGTGTTATATCCTATAATGATGATATCATCTTGTTCTGCCCTTCTCTAAGATGGGTGATCTATGTTATTTGCAAAATCAGTGCTTCTTACTAAATTATTTATATATGAATTATTTATCTTGTAAACCATTTCCATAACTGGTGATTACATATATTGCATCCTTGTAAAGCTCTTAGTTTTGCTTTTAAAATAAATAGCTTATTTCTCTTATCTTCTGAATTTATGCTTTACACTTTTTAGTTAGATGTCTCTTTTTTGACATTATATAGATCTTTGATTTTGTCTTGAATTCATACAGCCCTGTTTTTTTATTTTTTTTGTTACTGGCTTGCATTGAGTGGCACTACTGTATGGAGAGTTTTGCTTGTTTTAATAACAGTTATGAGCAAGCATAAAAATGGTGATCATGTGATGTTTAATGGTTTAATATCAATCCTGCCTAATAGGATAGTGGTGGCTATGGTTAATAAAGAACCAAAGACACCAAAATGTATGAGTACTAAACTGAGTTCAGACCCATATGCTTATATATGCTATTGAGCTTAGATTGAAAATATTATTGTTTTCAATTTTATTCTCATAGTTTTGTAGTTAAGTAGAGATAAAAGGTGGATGCTGGAGGGTGCATTAGATCCTAAGATCTATGTGCAGTGCTCTCAGGTCAAAGGCTCCTCACTGACAAAGGCCATAAGGTAGAAACTAGTCTGGGGGTATTGGATGAGTAGGCACTAGGTAGGGATTTTATGAACAATCCTTCTGGCATCCATTGATTACTCTGGCTTGCACTGAGTGCCACTACTATATGGGGAGTTTTGCCTGTTTTAATAACAGTTATGAGCAAGCATAAGAAATGGTGATCATGTGATGTTTAGTACTTTAAATATACATATAATATTCTAGATTAAGATTCATATCACTGTACAATAACATATCATAAGACAATGATTAAAAAAAAGGAATATCTTTTCTTGTATCTCATTTAATAATATAGAAGTTTTCCTAAAGTGTTTTACTTAGAAAATATGAATATTCAACTCATTTCTGCAATATATCTAATATAATAAAGTGTTTTAGGCAAACTTCTATATTAATAAAAGTGGCACAAGAAAAAATGGCTGATTTCTTGTTTATTATTGTCTTAAGCTCGCTTAGAAAGTATTTTAAAATATTTATTGCACAATAGTAAGAGACTTAATCTCAAATATCCCTGTGAGTTCTATTTTTATTTTATATGTTGTTCCATGTTGAAAAAATTGATTAATTTCTGCATAAAATAAAAATATAAAACAAGCACATTGTGCATTAAACATTTAAGATTTAATATTACATGTTTAAGTTGTGCTAACACATTATATATATATATATTTTATAGCCGACAAAAACTAATGATTATGAAATAATAATAATAATAATAATAATAATAATAATAATAATAATAATGATGATGATGATGATGATGATGTCAAAAATATCTACAAAAGAACCTTACAACATTTGGCCAAAATTATAAATATAATATTACATAAGCTCAGGGTTCTCTATTAGTGATATATGTCTGTAATAACAAAAGCTGCAAGGATCAAAATAATAATAACTAAGTACTGTATTATAAATAAGTTAATAATCACTAAAAATAAAATTAAAAGGAGTAAAATTCTCAACTCATTCTTAAACTATGGAAGCTCTTAATATTAAAGCATACACTAAGAGTAGTTTCATTATAATACATTCTCTTTTTCATCATAAATTTTTTATTACCCCTCTGTAATATATAATCTTACATCTCACAACCACTATTCCAATACCCACAGTTCAAGATTGTAAAATAAAGAGTAATCATGTTCTTATATCTTGTTTATCTATTTGTTCCACTTTATTTTTTTTTAATCAAAACAAACTTTATTAAACCAGAAATAAATAAATACATATATACATAATATTGTATGATAAAAACAATAAGCAAATTAAAGTTCAATAGGAAGAATCTTCCAAGTGTTAACAAGTAAATAAAATATAAAAATAGAATAAAAATACAATTATATATATATGCCTTTTCTAAAAAAAAGATAATTTATAATATCCAACCTGGTCTTCACATGTCTACTAATAAATAAATCTTGAGATGATATTTCACTTTATTTTTCTTTTCACTAAAAATCTCTTTTACATAAAATATAATTTCTTCTTATCATTGAATTATTATAGTAAGATCTCAAGGTTCATTATACATATTCTTAGTATTAAATTTCTCAATCTTTTATTTTATTTATAAGTTGTTAAGCTAATAAATGGTATCATAGTGAAAAGTATGAGGAGACAAATAGTTATTCCAAAGATAATGTCTTCCTACTAGATAATAATAATAATAATAATAATAATAATAATAATAAATTTTAATAGAAAAATATTTTAATTAAAATAATATGTAAAGAAACTCTTAATTTAAAATAATATAATAATCTCCTAGGATTGACTTGAATACCAAGAGCAGATAAAGGATTTTATGGTCTCTCAGAATACTTTATTAACAACATAAATCATTTTTGCTTATAGATTTAGACAAACAATTTAGTCATTTCAATTGATTATGGTAATCAGCTAATAATCTTAAATGAAGCAGATAATAGTTTATTATAAGATCAGTCTTCTTTAAATAACTGCAAATAAATTATAGTGATCAGTAAAAATTTTAAGAAAATGGATAAATATTTTGTTCCTTAGATGCATTCTTAACATCTATAAATCATTATAACTAAGAGATTTATTATCTTCAATTTATGTGATTGTACTCTGAATAACTAGCTGCATCATGAATTATATAATGTTTAGATTTTTGGATAAGTGATATGCAAATAAGATAATATTGAGATTCTAAACAAGACTTAATAATAAAATATAATATTTATTTACAATAAGACAATTTAACAATAACTGTTGGAAATCCATAAAATTTAAATGCTCTTTTTAATTACAGTAAATTGCAATTTTATTATATTGGAGAAATACAATTTCAAAGTTTGCAGTTTAAACCCATGAACACATAAATTAATGAATTAAATGTTAATTAACCATTGTTTATTTTGGTTGACTGATATAAACCTTTTGAACATAGGTACTGTTACAAGAACTTTTTCATTTTCTGACTAATAAAGTGTAAATTAATACAGGTATTATTATTACAAAACTACTATACCTTCCTAAATGACAAAAGTTCTATTAACATATGCATTATTATAAGTTTTACATTTACCTGCCTGATAACGTTTCACTAATATAAGCATTATTTCAATAATTCTATATCTTTCTGATAAAAGTTTCAATAACCTATGCTTATTTCAAGAAGTTTCACATTTGCATATAATCTCATTAAAATGTTGTACTAAACAATGAGTAAATCTAAATATTATTCATGTCTTACCCCATTGATGACTTGATACTGGATGATGATGACATATATTATTTATTTAGGTTTATAAATACAATTTTGAAATTTTACATAAAGTAATTATTGGTTTTCTATTCTGTAATGGCGAAAAGTGAAGGAGAGCAGATTTACACATGAAAGCTATTTCTAATCTACACTAAAAATAATCAAAATTGCACCTGAAAAGAAGATGGCACTCTTCAAAAAAAACATATAACCATATCAATTGCCATAATAGTAAAGATACATTGTACACTGTACTTGGTTGCAATACAAAATATGATACTTCTGAGAAGAAAAGATCAATAAGGCAATGAACCTAGTGATGGCATAACACAAAAGATGCACTTGCATTCTGAGGGCAAATAAGTATGCCAGGACATTTGTCTCTGTACATATAAAAAGTAGAAGAGGGAGTTGTTAAGCGAGTATAAGAATATTTGAAAATTTGTCAACAGGTTTTTGGAAATAGGATTATAAGGATTTAGTAATAAAAAGGTAATTTATAATGTAAAAAAGTTAATAGTTAAATATATAATAAATATAAAGAAAGTTTAGAAGTAATTAAGAAAACATAATTAAAAAGATAAAATGATATATTAAATACTAGAGTTTAAAGATTAAAATTTTAAAATTATAATAAAATTGTTTTAGAATAATTTAATAATAAAATACTATAAATAAAAAAATAATATTAGTTAAGAGTAGAATAATAAAATGGAAAATGATTTATAATGGTCAGGCTAAGATGTATGTTATTGATTATGTATATCAATATAATGTATTAATTGTATGATTATATATTTGGATATTGTAGCTCTGATGAGGACTACATGACAGTCAAAACTGTAAGAGTAAAGTTTTGGTATAAAAATAGTATTATTAAGTGTATAAAAAATTTGGAAATGGTATCATATGTAAATATAGAAATCAATACATAAAGAAAGGAGGAAGAAGAAGAAAATTGTATTATTTCTATAAGGATGTTGGGAAAAATACATTTTTTAATGGAACAATTAAGAATATAACACAGGAGACTAGCAATGTATTCTGCACATCCTCTATAAATAAAAGAAGATATAATATTATAACCTAAATTTGAATGTAATTTCAGTTCCTTGATAGCAGATATAATATCATTATTATTGATATAATCAATACAAATACTATCATTAAATCATTTGGCAATCTATACTCAGAAGATAAGTGACTGAAAAATCATCAGCACTTAAAAAGGAATTGCATTCCATTTGAGACTTTCTTTTAGTAATGCCAGAATTTTTAGTAAAAGACCAAAACTCTTTAGGAATATCTGACAAGTTGAGTTCATTTCTTTTAATGTATTTTTGATAATCAATTTTCTGAAGAGTTTTAACCAATCTTCTGTAATAATAAAATTATTGTATTTTGATTTTTAGCATATTGCTTGCGATGATAAGACTTTCTTCTAATAATTTTCTTAAGAATAAGTGAGAACCAAGAAAGAAAATAATTGTGAGAAACATATATTTGATATATAAAAATTAATCAAATTATTAAATACTTTATTAAATAAATCCATATTATCATTTATGTTTGAGGAAGAATATAATGAGCTCTAATCAAAATTAGAAATTGTCTTACACAGATCAAAAATAAAATATCTTCTATATAACATCCTTCACAATATTTAAAGAAAGAGACCATTTAAAAAATTTATAATAACAAAAAAATTCAGCAGATGGGTGATTTTAATCAATAGGAAAAGTCAGAGATGAAACACAAAGACATTTAATTTCAGATAATTTACTTAAAACATAAAATTTAAATGGGAATTGGATTGTTTTAAATTCAAAAAATTAAAAAACTTTAAGGGATCCTATATGCCTTGGGTGATAGTGAAGAAACACTAGAAGAAGAAAAAAAGAAGAAAAAATCATTATCATTATCATCATCATCATCATTATCATCATAATAATACTTTATTTATTTATTGTTAATCAAACAATACATATAAAAAAAAGAAATACTTCAAACAAGATAAATTTGTGCTAGGAGTCTTTCTTAAATTATTAATTACGAACCAAAAACAAAAACACCAACAAAAATAACAATAATAATAATAAAATACATTACTATATTATAAATACTAAAACATGTAAACCAAAACAAATAATATAAGAATAAATACAACCAAAAAGATATACATATTAAATAAAATATATACATATTAATTAATCAATATATTACGCATGAGACAATAACCAAAATTTTAAATATTTTTAAAAAATATAAAAAGATAAATTATCAACATCAATTGAACAGTCAGTAACAAAAGAATTAAAGAGCTTGAGTCCATTGTAACTAAATTGCCTACGACTGCTTTCTAAAGAAAAATCTGGAACCACCAGTTGAAATTTGTTAGCCAAGCGGGTATTTATATTTGATACTTTACAACACAGTAAAAAACGATGACAATATATATCAATGACAATTCTAAACTTATATAGTTTAGAAACAGATAACACACCAGAATTGACATATATATCTCGCACAGAGGTCAATCTAGGTCTACCAAAAATAATATGCATTGTATAATTTTTCAAAGTATATAATTGAGATAGTGAGTAATCAGTAGAGCCATCCCAAAGGAAATATTGTAACATAATATACTCTGATAACAAGCAAAATATAGTCATCAAAGTAGATCTAGGTATGAATTTCACTAAATAATAAAATAAATAATTAATTTTATGTAATTGAGAACATAAGTAGACAATGTGCTTAGACCAAGATAACCTTGAATCAATATAGTTGCCTAAATAGCAATAATTGACAATAAAACTAATATTACAACATGTACAAATACTTTTTGAATGAACATTATACTGATCACAAATCCTAATACTAATCCCAAAACCCCAATAATACCATGTATTTTAGTAAACTGTCTCCTATCCTTCATGTAACTTAACAATCAAGAAGCAAAACGACCTCTAAAACCATATGAACACAAACAATGTAACAAAACTGTATGATTAACAGAGTCAAATGCCTTGGACAAATCCAAATAAACAGCTGCTGTCTTGAGACCTTTATCCAATGATAATGTCACATTATGTACATGATTATAAATAGCATTTAAAGTACTCTTTCCAGCAACAAAAACAAACTAATATACAGAAATCACTTTATAAACATTCAAAAATGACATTATCTTATCCTTAACTGCCATCTCAAATAATTTAGCAACAACAGATATTATAGAAATAGGTCTATAATTGCTAATAATCAATAACAACAACAACAATAATAATAATAATAATAATAATAATAATAATAATAATAATAATAATAATAATAATAATAATAATAATAATAATAATAATAATAATAATAATAATAATAATAATAATAATAATAATAATAATAATAATAATAATAAATAATAATAATGATGATGAAGCATATTTGTTTAAATTGAATTTAAGTCTATAGACAGAGAGGTATTCATTAAGTATCTTTTGAAGTATGGGCAGTTGTTTCTGAGAACCTAAGAAGACAGTAATGTCATCCATGTGTGCATACACAGGTTGTGTTGTTGGGCATGTAAAATTTGGATGTTAGTGATATTTTGTTGTGTCTGTTTTAAAAGTAAGTAAACATGCCAAGCAGCTATCTTTAAAAGATGGACTAAGTGTGAAGGGTATGGGATCATGGTATTGATGAGCATATCACTTAGTAAAATGGAGTGATTTGAACTGGATTTTCAGTCTACATTCATTCACACTCTATATATAGGTTTCAGTTTTCTCACTTTTGCCTGTCCATTAAAGTTTAAGAAATTGCTATCTTAATATATGCTGAGCATTGATTGTATATATGTGTAAAAGATTATGATCTGGACCAATTGATGAGTGCTGGCTCTGCATGAAATACATTAATTGGAATCATTTATCTCTTTCACACATGTGATTATTGTATTGTTTGTTTGGGATATAGTGGGGATGAACATGAACTGAAAATCATAATTCAAATCCTGTTATTTACTACAGTAAATATTCAATATAATGAACAAATAGATCAATTACATATTTCTTTGGAAATAGGTTACATTATTATATAATTCCTGCACATCCATTTCCTATTAATTCTAAATGGATAAATAATGGTCTGATAATATGAGAGGCTAGATTGACATAATGTCAACATGCGTATGACTACAATATCAAATCCACCAAGGGCTTTCAGCATTCCATTGTTAGTTTTTCAATGAAATGGGTGATTAAATTGTTGAAAGGGGAAAAAACTGAAGCCTGTCCATTAAAGTTTAAGGAATTACTATTTTAATATGTTGAGTACTGGTGATTGTATATATGTGTGGGAGATAGCTCTTGTTTAAAAGTGCTAGTTCTTCACAAAATACATTATTGAGAATTATTTATCTTTTTCACATGTATGTAGTCATATATATCTGTTGTTTGAGATAGAATGGTGAATGAATATAGACTGAAATTCTTAAGTTCAAATCCCTCTATTTACTATAATAAACATTCAGCATAAAGACTGAATAAGTTTATTATTACTGTTTCAGCAATAAATTTTATTGACTCATAAGGGTTTACATGTTTTACATATGTACAAATGATTGCTTAGGTTACATTAGCATATTGATTTCACAGAAAAAGAATAGTCCAGATTTATTTTGGATCATTTCTCATGGTGATTTACATTATTATTATGTTTCAAAAGAGAACTTTATTTGGACTAAAAAAAGAGTTATAATAATTTACTTTTGTATACATCTGTTTATACTAGTGATCATACAAGATGCCTATACAGGTTTGGGTTTTCACATATAAATGGAGAAAGAAATTAAATTATTTTAATAGGTTTATATTAGTATATTCACATCCAGCTATTATTTATTGTGATATAGGTTTAATTTCAGTTGATTTTCTGCCTAAGGTTCAATTTCAGTTGATTTTCTGCCTAAGAATTAAAGATTAAACTTATGCATATTAATAAAGTTCATTACTATCTTGGTACTGCTTTTATGTCTTCTGGTAAATGTCTTTGTTGGCAATGTCTGGGTCCATACCCTGGGTTATTGCATCACTATTGGTTGCCTGGGTAATGGGCATTTTCTTACAGTTCATTCTGGTTATATTAGTGAACATTTCTGGAGATGCATGGATATGGGCTTGGTTAAGTGCATTAAAACTATATCTGAGTGTGTAGCCACTGGCTATGCATTTGCATGATTGGATGAATTAATGAGTTTTTGTTGCGGTGGCATCAGCATGATTGGTTGTTAGTTAGTGATTTAGTAAATTGTGCACAGGGAAGGGTGTCACAGTCATAAATTTTGATGGACTCTGAAGTCTGTAGAAGTGTTTAGGTTGAATTTGTTCCATCCACCTAGCCACATGACAATGGTTGTGATGTGCATTGGCTTTGTCATTAAGTAAATATTTTTTTTAGAAAAAAACACTATTTAATTTTTGGTGTCAGAGAAAAATTATTTCTATTTGCTCAATTATGTTGATTCTTTGTAAAAAAAAATTTGATTTTTTATATCAAAATATGTAGTTTTTGAGGTTTTCTTGGAGTTCAAATTTGGAGTCTTGTGAAATTACCAGTTTGCTGTGGGACTATTATTATATTCTTTGTTTTTATCATTGATTTTTTTTCTTAGTTGAAAAATTTCTCAAATGAATTTAAAAGTGTCTAAGAAAAAAATAATTTAAATTGTTAAGTTTTGCTTATATATGATTTTTATCTTGAAGTATGGAGATCTTGGATAATTTTTTTTGGTTCAAAGTCAGAAAATTATTATTGGTCATATGGTTTTGTGGCAGCTATTTTGGCTGATGGAAATGATTTGAAAAAGCTTTGGTAGACTTATAAATGGCACAGAAATGATGCTTGGGATAGTTGACCATTGTTATTTACTTAAGTATATTTTAATATTTACTTGAAAAAATGCCAGATTTTAGGTGGTTCATTAGAATTGCAGCCTTATCCCTTTCATATAAAGGCAAAGCATGGCCTCTTGGTCTATGAACTGTGTAGGTATGTTTTCTAAATTAACAACAGTGTTTAGCTTTAGTTTAAATTTGAAATAGTTTTTTAAGTGTGTGTAGACATATCAATTAAGTATATTCAATTAAAGGTTAAAACTTTTCCAAGTGGTTCCACCAATCACTGGAAATCTTGAACAGCATTTCCATGGTATGTGTTTTTAGTACTCCAGTAATGTAGCTTTGTAAATCTTTACCTGCTACAACCAATGCATAGCTTTCTAAGTTGTGATTTGAATTTGAAATTGTTTTTTTTGATATTTGACTGCCAAATATCTCAGATTGGAATGGTTTGCAATTCTTAGCACCATATGCCATAGTCCATGTCTTGTTAAGGTTTCATAGAGTAAATAACCTGGGTAATTTATATAGTGTGAGATTTTTTCCTGTAGCAGATAATACAATAGACTAAAAGAAAAAATGTAAATGAATTTAAAAACCCCATTAGTATGGTGTGATTAACTACCACTTCACCATCTGCCAGAATGGCCATCATTTGTTGAGTTTTGTCAATAAAAATAATTTATTTTTTACCAAAATTTTATCTTAATTAATTTGAAATGTGCAATATTTACTTCTATTCTTTGAAATTTGATTTCCAACTTGCTATGTATTATTTTTATTTATGTGGGTATTTTTTTTACAAGTTTGAACCCAGACATTTGAAAAATGTCTTGCTAGCAATAACTAAACTTGCTGTGGAATATTATTATTATTGTTATTATTATTTTCATGTAATATTTTTTCTTTAACCAAATTGAAAGAAAACAAACTTTCTATTATATTTCAGTTCATATTCTTAAAATATAGAAGATATTTGTGCAATATATTCTTTATGCACTTTAACTCATATAAGAATTGATGATTTTTTTTAAAATTTCATTAAGATCCACCAGTATATGTCATCCAAAGGTAAATAATTATATATTCTAACCCACTTATTATATATTTTTAGTTTATTTTATTAGAAATTTATAATATTTCTAACCCAATATTTTTATTAGTTTATTTTATTTGCACTTGTGACACTAATTTTTCACAGGTTGTTGCTAAGGCAACCAAAATAAAGCAACATATCCATTAATTTTCCAATATGATCTAAAATACCTTTCATATAATACAATTGTACATTCAATTCTCTTAAGCCATGCCACGATTGTAATAACAACAATAATTGATCACTTATTAATTTAAAGAATAATTATAATAATATTAATCTCAGGGTTCTTTGTTTCATGTAAGGAAATGCTCGGCAGTATTGTGTTGTCGCATATGACTGTCATTCTGGTCGGCTATAGGAAACATTTATTTTTACTTAAATTCAATGTGTCTTCATCTCTCATATCCACTGCTATATTATTTAAAGAGATGATAATTCTATTCAATAATTACGTATAATTTTGAATAACACAGCCCTTTTTTTTTTTTAGAATGTCAGTCAGAATAATAAAAAGACAAGGGTGCTTTTTGTGTCCTTCCATCATCCATGACAACACAATAATATAACTAAGATTTATTACTTAGACAATTTAACTAAATGGGAATGGAATAATGTGCAACCAAAGTTAATGGTTTGGGAATAAAATTCATTTTTTTTTTTTTTTTTTACACAAAGGTGAATGTTTAGTCTTAAGTTTTCAACTCCATAAATAATTATCATTAAACTAAAATATAATGACATATTCCGATCTGCTTAACTTTATTTATCTGGTATATTAAGTTTTTAAGAATTTGGAATGATTTCGGACTCAAGAAAAGGTTTTGCAAATATTGTGCAAACACTTATATTTAGCATATAAAAACAAAAAAATGAATCTACAACAAATTTTAACAAGACTATAATTTATTATTATCACAAAAAAAAAAAATATGAACATTTATTCAATAATCCCATAGTAATACAAAAATATAAAATATAACTGACATTAATCTGTATACTCTTTTGGTTATGGACTAGAGATTACTACTTCTCCTGTATGCAATCATATGGATTGATTAACTAAAAGTACATTTCATTACCAATACATTGTTTATTAAATTTTTGGTAACCTTGTAGAAGCTTTTATTCAAAATTATTGACTAACTATTTTTTTTTTTTTTAAATGATTAATCCCATCATATGCAATACGCAAAATATTAAATTTATTTCTAATACATTTACTTTATTTATGGTCTTTAATGGGATAACCTATTCTAATTATAGACCAGCTATCAGAAGTTACACTTACCATCTTTCATTTAACTTAATGCTAACTTAAGTTATGATATAAATTTTATTCATACTATAATTTTAAATATGAGTATTATTTAATTACTAACCAGAATTAAATATTGCATTTGAATATTCCTTCAGTAAATAAGCGTTTTAAATTACGCAATTTTAATTACTTTCTCCATTGATTTACTTGTCAAATACTAGCAATATTTAGCAGCACAATACAGATATTGACCCTAGTTACTAACGCACTATTTATACAAAAGTGGATCTTGAGGAACTAACACCTCCAATATAACCTTTATCTTGCCCGAACTTTCAAAATTAAGCACAATAATCAACACCTTCCATGGTGGAGCTATCTTTATTTTCTCATGAGGAATATGGAATAACCACGAAGGTCTGTAAAGTAATCTACTACATTAAAATATTTTGGTGGTTTCTTGCCTCTTACTTGGGCATACAACGAACACACACCAAATACAATCCTCTACTGGGATTTAAACGAATGAAGCATACTAAATGCTAGATAAATTCTTGATCGTCCTATCTATGAGAATCGATCACTTAGGTTATAAACATACCCGAACATTATATTTAAAATCTTCCTCTCCTGGAAAACAAAGCTTTTGGGGAGATCATTTTTCATCCCACAAAATAAATACATTATAATTATTACCTATGCGAATATTAAGCATGTACCAATGCTATATCTGGGCAGGATAAGTAAATACACTGATTATAATAAACTTATGTTACGTGTATACTTTGATCAACATCCGAAATCAATGGACATCATAGAATAAAAGTATAATAATTTTAATTTTAATAAAGGAACATTCAAAATAGTTGGTAGCATACTATCTTAAACTACATAAAGTGGATGTGTTATTTAAGAATAATTAGAAATAAATTCCTCAATTAATACAGTATAAATTTGTTTCAAAACTTTAACAAGAAATATTTTGTTATAGCATTTTTTTTTTTTTTTAGTTACTTCTGATAATTTTCAATATTTATTTTACCCCTTAAATATCTAAATATTTTTTTTTTTTTTACGTATCTAACATACAAAATTTCTACCTACAATTGTATGTAATAATTAAAACATATTTTATAGATTTTTTTTTTTCTTTCGTGTTAAATATCAACTTAACCTATAATAATTATATTAAAACATACCTTTGTTATTACAAGGCTATTAAATATCACTTGACCATACAGACTTTAATCTATGTGATATAAAAAAAAATACATATCATTTATAACTTAGTTTTAAACAATCATTAATTAACAAGTGCATACTCTCTAACTAGAAAATGTTTTTCTGTTGAGCAATTGGTCCAGGTGAAGAGCTTTATCCAGTCGTATTTCACGAAGCAAGTTTAAAAACAATAAACGCATGGTATTATTTCCTTTAAATAAAAGTTTTCTCTTATTTTGTGCGTTTAATAAATTAGGTAAAGAAACATATAGCAGAATTGAAGATTAATTCTTACTTGAATTAAACTACTACAATTTTGGGATCCAATAAAATAAAATATACATATTCTAACATAACGAACAGTTGACGATAAACGATAAACATACACAATATTTTTTTTTATTGACGATACGTATACTTATTAGCTAGCTTACTTATGGACGAAAATGCGCAATTTTCCGAGATTATTATGATAATAACTGCAGTCAATTTACGTGTACATGAAGTTTTAATAATTCCAACTGATGTATAATAGAATATATCATTTATTTTTATCATTAAGTCACTAAGATATTTGGTTTTGTTCATACTTTAGGAATTATAAATTTTTTTTAACGATAACTTCTCCGTAAGAATGCCCCTATATAACTTTTCCCATATTTACTCTGAGAAAGTTTATATATATATTTTTTTTATATTTCTTTTAAAAAATATACAGGTGCATAATTTAATCTTATTTATCATTATTATTATTTCCAGACAATTCTTGGTGAATAAAACATATTTTAACATATGTAACTACATTACTTGTAAAGGCAGACAATATTGAGAAAGAGCGCGAAAATGTTTCTAGTTGATTTTCCTTGGTTTCAAAATATTTCTTTCAATTATTATTATTATTATTTTTTTTTCTATACCAAGAAAATATCAATAAAGGACATAAAGTTAATAAATAATTATTTCTCACTTGGAAATCATTTATCTTCCTTAATTTAGACATAATAACACTTTTCGTGATTCCCTTAGTTAATTCTGTCATTTTTAACTTTAGCGTGAGACAATAAATTTTTAAGTATAAAAGGTCTTTAAATAGGTAGATGGCAAAGAAAATCAGGATATCTTATCAAAAAATTTTAGCCACACATTATATTATTAAAATTTTACTTTGATTACATTTATTTCTGCAAAATAAAATGAAAAAATTGAGTTACCAAATTTCAGCACTGTTCCTTCCTTGAAAACTAAACGCAGACTATATTTTTCCAAAAAAAAAAAAAAGATCTTGATTATGAAATTGGTTGTTTCGTTTTTTTGTTGTTTTTTTTTTATTTTTTTTTACTTTAGCGACCTCTTCCAGAAAAATAATCATTTGATTATAACATAAACAAAAGAAAGGAAAAACCTATTACAATCATATAGTTTTAGTATTATTTACCTGGATTACAAAGTAATTTGACAATATAAAAAAAATAATAAGTACATTAAATTAACAATCAGTGATGTATAATTCTTTAAACATTATATATATATTTTTTCTTTCTTTTTTTTTTTTTTTACAAAAAGAAAAGAAATTACCAGAAGTTATTGTGCTTTATGATAAGACACTCACCCACTCTCCCCTCTACCCATCCAAAATCAATTACTGTTTAGCTTTTATACCATATTAATTTGCTCTAATTATTAATATCTCAATTAAATTATTCATGTTCTCTCTTTAAAATGACATTGAGTTATTAAATCTATTAGTTATTCACCCAAATATGCCAAAGTGAGTGAATAGCATACTTTATTAATCAATTATTACTATTGTTATTTTATCTTTTTATTTCTTTAAAGAATTTCATTGTTTTCCTGCAGAAATAATGCCAAGTAAACCAAGTGTCAATAACACTAGGTTACAATATATATATATATATATATATATATATATATATATATATATATATATATATATATATATATATATATATATATATATATATATATATATATATATATATAATTTTTTGTTCATTATTAATCCTGTCTTTAGTTTTATAAAATAGAACTGTTGACATTTAAGACACACTATTTCTAACTTTATATTGCTCAGAGCAAACAACTTTTATCTCTTCACTATTGCCTTTTGCATTAGAATCTAATTCATTATTGAAATTGTATGAATTCTTTTTAAATTTTTTATCACTTTTCTAATATAACACCATCATATAATATTATCATCATTGCCAGTGTATAATGTCTAATATTTTTTACATTTATTGTTTATATAAAACTATCAAACGTTACATGATAACCATTCTTTGTGCTTACACAAGCTGTTATTCACAGAGGCAAAACTCTCCATACAGTAATACCACTCAGGGAAATCCAGAGTGATCAATGTATGCAGAAAGGTTTGTGCTTAAAATCAGGGTAAAAAACCTATGTAATGGTCAAAATCATATATTCACTCAACAAAACTCAAGAGTCCAAACTGAATATACTAAACATGATTGAGATGGAACATGGGATTCCATGTCAGACCAAGTTCCAACCTATGTGCCTGTGCTCCATGGTTTGATATCCTATACACAATGCTTCCTATGATTCATTTAAGCTCTATTTAATTCAAATCCAGATGAATAGGGAAAACCATGAGATTGTATTAAATATAACAGCAGTATAAGGATCATGAATGGACTTGAGAAATTTTAAAATAATTTTAATAAGTAAACTGGTAAAATAAATGTCATAAATATCACACATCATAAATTTCATTTTACCTAAGGGGTTTAATTGGATTGGAATATGGTGAGGTGAATTTAAACAAGTGTATTATAATTAATCAGATACTACAGATTACATTAATCTGATGATCAAAGTATTGTTAGTTTAATGTCATCATGCAATGTACAATTAGACCAAGTTTAATCAATTATTACATCCCATGTCAAGGATTTAATTCATGTAAATCTAATAACCTTCATGCTTCTTGAGTGATTGATATCTATGACAATGTAATGTGCCAAATGATTTTCAACTACCCTACAGTGGTTTTCCAAAAGACTAAGGTTTATGTGTGATAACCAGAGATATGTATTACATATTACAGTATTAATATTGCAGACTATCTAAGATAAGTGATTAATATTTGGACATAATGAAAGATATGTAAATCATGATTTGTTTCTCCAGGGTTCCTGATGATCTTGGGTAAATTAATGATAAATACAAAGGATAGAATGGATTGAGTTAGCATTACATAGGATTTGCTATTTGCAAATTAAACTAAATTTATTAGGGGTTTGATGGGGATGATGAGAACTTACATCCAAATATCAGATGTGCAGTTCACTTGAACTGAAAAGTTTGCTACTGAAATAATTAACTTGTATACTTGGAAGTTTGAAAATCAGATAAGCTACTTTGATGTACTGGGATCTTACCCCAATTACTTATTTGGTGCTCATACTGGAACAATTCAGTACATAAGTGTGACTACTGTCAATGTTTATGCAGGCAGTTGTCATAATTGGGCCAGTCTTTGCCATTTGACCATAGAAAATAGCAAGGTAGAAATATATATATCATGAAGTCCACATCAGTCATGCACAAACATAATATAAAGATTTTAACATAACTAATTATATTTGCATTTGAAATAATCAGCGAATATCTGCATTGCCAGTACAAGCCATTCTCACAAAACAAGCATTGGGAGCTAATGCAATAATGAAATGGACTGTTTTAACAAACAAACAGTTTGATCAACATTGCTAATTATTATTTAGTAATCTCTACATGCATTTCAATGAATATTAAGATTAATTGCTAATTATAAAATGCATGTTATACTATGTCTACATTTATAAACAACATTAAGATAATCTTCATAGATTATATCTTACAACATAGATTTAGCCTATAACCAGAATAATTACTTATTATGAGATGAATTGAACTTCAACTCCATATAACAATACAAACATTATAATGATTGCAGGATAATTAAAGATTATAACAAAGCAATATAATTTTGCAATAGTGAGTAGGATTTGAATAACTAAATATTGTTCTATAATTATTCCAACAAACATAGAATTAGTAATATCTCCCACCCTAAAGTTAAAATATTTAATATGCTCACTATTTCGAGTGGCATTTGTTATTGGTAGGAAAATTTTAATAACTAGAAACTTATAAAAACAGTAATAGACATCACCATTAGCATGAAAGTAAAGATTAATTACAGTTGAATAGGACAATCACAAGTTCACAATTTCAGAGTTTAATAAAATTAAAGGTTTTACAGAAATGAAAGTTTAACTTGAATATTCACTCAGGTTTATAGAATAGCTATAGTTCTAGACTTATATCCTCTAAAGTTAATTTTAACACTCTTGGTGACAAATAGTAGAAATTTTACCATGATGTAATCTGTGGGAGCACATCTGTTGGTTTCATGAATTCTTGTCTGCAGATAGAGTAGCAATCATTCTCCATAGGATAGGCACCATATCTTTGGTTCTTTAAGACTTATTCCATTGTTGTAGTGGCTTGATGTTTTCAACATACAGAACAGAGATAGAGATCACCATTTCCAAGCTTGGAGAATAGCAACTCCCATCCCTCCTACTCAGACATTTTACAGATCAAACTTGCATGGATTTGAGCTTACTTTGAAAACATTATTGTTTTCATTTTGGACTCAAAGTTTTATAGTTAGCTAAAAAAATAAAAGATGGCTTCTAGAAGTTTGCATTAGATCCTAATATCTAGGTGCAGTGCTCTCACATCCAATTCTCCTCACAAGCTAGAAACTAATCTGGGGATTATGAATGAGTAGGCACTGGGTAGGGATTTTATCCACAAACCTTCCTGCATCCATTGATTATTCTGGCTTGCACTGAGTAGTGCCATTGTATAGAGAGTTTTGTGTTTGTATTGTTTAAACAATTACATAATTTGTCATCCATAGAATTTAAAAATTATCTTAAACTAGACATTTTATATAGAAATAGAATTTAGAATGAAGATATACATATTTTCTCTAGGTTTTATTTATACTTATTATCAAATTGTTCCATCAAATCTGCTTATGGTTATATCTAATATTTTGTTTTACTATTTTCCCTCTTGATTGGCCATTTCAAATTATTTATTTTATTTAAGCTATTCTTTAGTTTATATATACTATAATGGTCAGGGAGAGGGTAATCAAAAAGAGTCTTACCATATCTGCCACTACAGGGCTCCACCAGGTTATTTCAACCTGGAAAATTTATAGATTAGGCAGATACGCACTGTTAAGATCCCACTTTATTTTATATTTAGACGATTAGCCCAAGTCACTAGCTCAGTGGAGACACAGAGATAATAATATATAACTTGTTTAAATTGTATCTTAAATATAAAAAAATAAAAGCCACTGCCAGTAATTAACACACAAATAACATTTATTTAAACACATATATAATCATTTTAAAATTTAAGGAATAACATTTATTATTTTAGATTTTAATATTCTTTTAATTTAAATTAGTATTTTAAGATTTTAAATCATCCACACAGATGAATTTTATATTTATTTTAAGATTGTCAAGTATGAATAAACTACATAGATTTGCATTTGAAAAGAAAATATTCTATCCCTTATTTAACCTTAGCCCAAAGGTTCGCAGTCAAACCGGCGTCAATCCATCTGATACATTGATGTATTCAATGTAGCATGAAAATATGACAGCACAAAGTACCATACTGTCAGGAATGTACATCTGAACAGTATGGTTAGAGAAGACATTGACTTTCAACAGGAATGCTACATCTGTCGGCAAGAAGAACAATAAAAAAAACTCCATAGGAAGGGACTGTGTTTTCAATCTTACTATTCCCTTCCATAGGCAAAAAGGGGTGTGCAGCATATATGGAGATCCTGCACGTAGCAAACCTCATACTATATCTACTAATTACACCAATACATCCAATCCATTGACCTAATCTAACTATGAAACAAATAACCTAAGATTACCCTCCCCTAATTAATTAATATAACTCTACAAATCTATATAGCCATTCATGCCCGACTTAAATTTAACATTTATATAAGTTCACACAGATGGATTTATAAAAGTATGTTTTTTAATGTTGAGCATAGATCAACTACGTAGATTACATGCTCAAAAACATCTCAAAATAAACACAAATGATCAAAATATAAAGTCATTGATGTAATTACAGAAGGAATTCACAAGAACCCAATGGCATTCATCATAAGATGCCACATTGACACCAATAACTAAAAAGACATCCGAATAAATACATTTTAGATATTCAATGTAAGATATCATTATTTGAACCATCAAACATCACATGATCACTATCTCTTTACTAGCACATAATTTGTTGTAAACAAAGGCAAAACTCCCCATACAGTAGTGCCACCCTGTGCCAAACAGAGTAATCAATGGATGCCAGAAGGCTTGTGCATAAAATCCCTATCTAGTGCCTACTCATCTAATATCCCCAGACTAGTTAGTTTCTGGCTTGTGGCCATCATCAGTGAGAAGCCTTGGATCTGAGAGCACTGCACCTAGATCTTAGGATCTAATGCAACCCTCCAGCATCCACCTTTTAACTCTACTTTACTACAAAACTATGAGAATGAAATTGAAAACATTGTTAATATCTTCAATCTAAGCGCAATAGCTTATATAGTCATATGGGTCTGAACTCAATTCAGCACCCATACATTTTGGTGTCTTTGGCTCTTAAACTAGTCTGGGGATATTGGATGAGTAGGCACTAGATAGGGATTTTATGCACAAGCCTTCTGGCATCCATTGATTACTCTGTTTGGCACAGGGTGGCACTACTGTATGGGGAGTTTTGCCTTTGTTTACAACAAATTATGTGCTAATATAGAGATGGTGATCATGTGATGTTTGATGGTTTAACACCAATCCTGCCTAATAGGATAGTGGTGGCTATGGTTGTTTAAGAGCCAAAGACACCAAAATGTATGGGTGCTGAATTGAGTTCAGACCCATATGACTATATAAGCTATTGAGTTTAGATTGAAGATATTAACAATGTTTTCAATTTCATTCTCATAGTTTTGAAGTAAAGTAGAGTTAAAAGGTGGCTGCTGAAGGGTTGCATTAGATCCTAAGATCTAGGTGCAGTGCTCTCAGATCCAAGGCTCCTCACTGATGATGGCCACAAGCCAGAAACTAGTCTGGGGATATTGGATGAGTAGACACAAGATAGGGATTTTATGCACAAGCCTTCTGGCATCCATTGATTACTCTTTTTGGCACAGGGTGGCACTACTGTATGGGGAGTTTTGCCTTTGTTATATCATTATTTACCGAATGTCTATATATTTTAATCAAATATAAAAACAAAAACATAATTAAACGTGAATGAATCTATGCAAGCATCAATACTCAACTTAAATTTAATGCATTTAAATAATTTATACAAATAAATATTAATAGAAATATAAAAAAAATAAAAATGGAAATGATTTTTTTTAAAACTTATATGTATAAAATCTAAACATTAATTATCAATTTGAAATTTGAAAGTCAGATAAGAGCTCATTTTAAAATTTAGGTTCTGAATATTAAAAGCTTGAATGAAAGTTCTTAATTATTTTTAAATTTTATAGTTCATGTCTTACAGAAGGAGAATCACAGTTCCTGGTGCCAATTCCCGCAACGTCTCTATTTGAAGTCCGGTCAGTTGTTCTGGAGGAGATCTAAGCTGGTTCAATCCTGGTATTACAGTCATTTTATTTGAAATAAGTGAGAGAGAGTGACAAATGCGTCTTATCGCTCTTCTCACAAAAATCAAGCTGGAACTGTTTTAATTTGAATATTTTTTTTCTTTTATAGTACTCCTACAGATTCATTGAACATCATTTCCTGTTGCAATAATTTCCATTTAGGTCCGAGCAATTGGTTATTACTTCTATAGGACCTTTTAAGTTTTTTTATTCTCTTATCTATATCTTTATCTGACTTTTTTATTTAAGAATCCCAAGGGCTAGTTTGCTTTTCAATTAATTTATAAAACAATCATTTCCATTTACAAAAATATTTCATCTTTAGAACTTATACTTTTTTCTGAAAAAGTACATTCAAATATATATATTTTTAAAAAGAAAATAATTTTTAAAGTTTTGCATTTGTGTGAATATATATATGTACATTGAACAATTCTTTAATTTTAGCTTTTATTTTTTTATTTACGAACTGAAAAAAAATTTTATTCAAATTTTAAATTAATGTAACAGCATATACCATTACAATACTGTACTTCTTATTTCCTTGCATAAACATGTTATTCCCACAACAAATATATATTGTGATTCTAATTTTATCCACTTCATTATGATGTATAATTATATACATAAAACACACATGACAGATCCATAGATCATTTTTTTATAATAAACATCTTTATAACTAGGAACAATATTTTTACTATAAACTTTAATACAACTATTATAAACTTTTTATATAGTAATTAGTTCTTAGTTAATGCTTTGTTCTGATGAACAGACTTACTGATAAGATATGTATACTCTAATTCTAAAATTTTTAAATTTATAAACAGTGTCTGGATATATAAAATTAAAAAAAAAATTAGATCATATATATCAAAAATTGAGTCAATAGAATATAAACATTACATGATACTTATAGAGAGTTTTTCCTGTTTCAATAGAATATAATATTGGATATATAGGAGAGATAAAAAATTTTAGAAAAAAATCAAATAATTTCAATAATATGAATATAAATAAATATCAATATCATATAAGGCAAAAGTGATATTAATGGTATAAAATATTGTTGTTTGGAATATCATAATGTTGCATATAGTAACATCCATTGTAAATAGACTACTTAATAGTATTAAAGACATGAATAATAAAGTAAAAAAGAAATACAAATATAAAATTATGGGATTCATATAATGATTAATCTCAATGTTCATTGAAAACTATTTGAAGAATATTAATTTATTTATATGACAAAGTTAAAATACATAAAGTAAATAATGCACAAATATTTTTTTTAAAGAAGTTGAACTGTAATAGAAAGTTTGTTTTTCATTTGGATAAAACAAATAATTACATTAAGAGGAGGAGAAGAAGGAGGAGGAAATAATAATAATAATAATAGTAGTAGTAGTAGTTGTTGTAATAGTAGTAGTAGTAGTAGTAGTAGTAGTAGTAGTAGTAGTAATAGTAGTAGTAATAATAATAATAATAATAATAATAATAATAGACCGCAGCAAATCTCTGCTGAGGTAAGAAGCAATCCTTAAGTTCTCCGATGTAAGTATTTATTTTTTACTTTTGTTCCAACTTGTTATTCGCAAAACAAACATAATACAGGAAAAATCGAATTATATAATAGATTAATAGTGTTTTTTGAAAAATATCGGTGTGTTTTAATATCTTTTTTTTAAAAAAATAAAAAAATACTGACTTGAGTCAGAATAAATCATGGCTACTGCCCAGTCAAGCGTGAGCGAATTAAGCACCAATACGAAATTAACAACATCGTTAGTTTCAACATCGCCTATTTCGTATGCAAAAGTACTTAAAAGTAATAGCAATACTACAGCACCAACTCAAATACCGCGCTTCCGTAGAACAAACACAAATGATATAAAAAATCTTGATCTAAACACTAGAGAGGAAAATCAACCCCCAGCCGCAATCTGGACAAAAGAAACGCTTGAAAATGTGACGGACCGTTTCAGTAATACGGTGCCTCGTACGTTATTTGAAACATTTCGCAGGTTTTTTTCACCAACTTCGTTAGTACTCGCAGTAACCGATAATCAATGCTCATTATATCGTTTCCCAAAAGCTTTATTATATGAAGCAATCACGCAAAATGCACTATGGGAAACAATCTCTTGTATCGCGGATCACCCAAATTCTCGATATATAACCATTGATTTTTATACTCAGCAGCAAAAAGAACGTTTTCAATCCACTATTTTAGCACTTGATAATTACGCACTCGTAATTATAGATGAAAACCGGAAAAATATAATTACTGGAGTGCTTAAAAATACTTATCTTAAATACAACGTACAAGATTTTCAAAAAATGATAAACCCGTTTGGAAAAGTAATTGCCCTACAGCCTATATATTTAAAAGACACACCTATACCGATATGTAGTAATCGTTTTGAATTTAAAATAAAACTACATAAAAACGTAGACGCCTCAACGATTCCAACACAGATTACAGATCAAGAAGCGACACTCTCTCTTCACATAAGAGGTCTAAAGCCACTTTGTTTTGGCTGTGGACAGAGAGGACACCTAGCAACTCAGTGCGATAACACAAAAAGCAATCACTGTGAACAAACTAAAATCCTCTCCCCAGAACAACCCAGTGATGAAAATAAAATTTATAATAACACTACATCCATTGGCAACCAAATAATAGAAACCGGAAAAAAACAGGATCAAACACCCACAAACAAAAATAATAATGGATCAGAATTGCCTATCCCAAAGACCAACCAAAAAAATAATAACACAAAAACTAACACAGAAATCCAAGATTCAAACGAAAATAATTCTCAAGAAACCACAACACAAAATACAGCAATTACATCACAGGATCAGCATCTCAATAAAACAAAATGTGTACCAAGTAAAAATCAACAAACAGAAAGTAAACACACACAGTTATATAATGAAAATATAAATCCAGATAATATAAAGATACCAATAATAAAAAAAACTACAATTATAAACAAAACTGCATCAAACATAATGGATGCAATAGAAGCTCCTCTTCCACCTATTCAAGAAAATACACCAGAGGGAAAAAGAAAACCAGGTCGACCACCAAAGAACCATGAATCCAAAAAGGTAACAAAAACAGACCAAAAGCACAACTCATCAGACATATACAATTTAGAAAATGATGAAATAGAAATGGATGTAAGCCAACAACAAATGGACACCTGTTCGGTTTCATCGCAAATTGCCTGTATAGAGTCTGAAGCAATATTAAATGAAAGAAAAACTGATAATAAACCCAACAATGTCTTAAATATGTATCAGCATCCATCTACTGCAATATAAACAAACATTTAGTATTAAAAATAAAATAAAAATCAATACCCTGTTAAAAAATTATTTAAAACATGAAGATAAAAATTGGATCGCTCAACATTAGAGGCTTAAATGCCACCAAAAAACTTTTTGATCTCAAAAAATGGTTACATACAACACAACCACACATACTGGGGCTTTTGGAAACAAAAATATACAGCAGCTCTCAAATTGATCCATCAAAATATTTAGTCAAGATCGGAAGGTTTTTGTGCCTGCTCAAGGCAATCATCATCACCATCAGGTGGCACAGGCATAATTATTTCACACAACTGCCCTTTCGATTCTTTTAAAATTATATATATTGACTCTAATCTTATCATATTAACACTCCATCATAAAAATATCACACTTAACCTAGTATTTGTATATATACCACCAGGCCCTGTCATCATCTCCAGAATAATAGCAACAATAAATTCAATGCTCTTACAGCAACACCAAATCCCATAATACTCCTGGGAGATTTCAACATGACCTACCAAACTTTTGTCACCAAATGGATCCATCAAATAACAATCCCACTTATGAGTGCTGAGGGTTTTCTCCCAACAAACTCAATATCTTTTAATAACAATAGATATAAGTCACTTATTGATTTGTGTTTCTACTCACCAATGTTACATCATTATTTTAATCTTGAACTCTGTCCATCTATAATCTCAGATCATGCTGCTCAGTTCATCACCCTCGACCTAACAAAAATACAAAATACAACAATAGCCCTCCAAAAGACTATGCGAATACTTCTTCCAGCACAAACAACTGAATTCTTATATTCAGAAACATATATAATGCTCCAAAAACTTCAAAACATGTCACTCGATCCAGTACAAAAGTATATAGCATTCACCAATATACTTTCTTTCAACATCAATCATATTACCTGCAACTCAACACCCCCACCAGATTATTAGCATTGGCAGATGAACTACATAAAAGAATAACCATTTCCAGACCAACTACAGATAATCAAACACAAATTAAAAAACTTACAGAAATGTACAACAATACATGCAATACACTAAAGCAATATGTAGCAATAAAAAAGAAAAAAATATGCCTTACACAACAACATACTTGGACCAGAGCATACATACGGTGGGCATTGGGATACCCATCCACAGTCAGAGTGCCTATGGCACTTGAAATAGATGGCTCTATAACAGCTGGACATAACATGATAAACCCAATATATCAACACTTTAAAAAAAACTGCAAAAACAGAGAGTGTACATACCAAATGAAGACATATTTGGAGACCCTGAAACAGATACACCAATAACAACAACTGACATTGTATTTCAACTTGCAACAATAACAAACACATGTCACCCAGGACCACAAGGAATTCCCAAATTTGTGTTCAAACATCTTAGTCACTTCACAGCAAAATACCTGTGCAATCTAGCCAATTACATATCCCAAAAAATTTACAACATACAAAGTCTATACCCAATTGCAATGGTTCCATTTAACAAAAAACAAACAGCAATATCATCTTTATCTAATCTACGACCAATTTCAATGGGACCTTTAGGAATAAAAATTCTTGAAAGAGTGATAAAGGAAAAAATAGAACAACACATACTCCCTGTGTTATCATCAGCACAATATGCCAAAAAAGGATCATCCATTGGCCAGGGTGCCTTAATGTACAAAACAATTATCGAAGTAGTAAAAAAAAGAAAGAAATATGCACCAATTATAGTTCAACTAGACATTGAGGCAGCTTTTGACTCAGTGCCTATAGCCAAATTATTAGACGTGCTGAAAAAAACAACAACACCTCCATCCCTACTATATATAATAGCAAATCTGCTACTCAGCCGTGAAATTCACATCACATTGAATGGAAAAAAATCACCAGCCTTCAGACCGAGTCAATCCATCCCACAAGGATCCCCCTAAGTGCCTTGCTCTTTACAATATATATAAATCCTCTATTAATAGAGATACAGAAAAAAATAAAAGGCATTCAAATTCCAAACACTGCTTTAAATATATCATGCATAGCCTATATGGACGATGTAACCGTTTTCCTCCCCTCTAAAAAGAACCTCCCCATATTACAAGAGATAATCAAGAATTATACCTCAAATTTTAATTTAAAAATTAACACAAATAAAACTGCAGCATGGTCAATATACACAGGCAAGCACTGTACAGAGATGTTTAATGGTAAACCATCTGCTTTCCTTGGTTTCCCATTCTACCTTGGAACCAATGGAATGAGGCAAAAAATTCAAAATAAATTAAAAATAGATGCTGAAAAAATCACAGCCTCACTTGAAAAGTCATACCTGTCAATATATGCAAAGGTAGCACTATTTAATCAACTTATAACTACAAAAATTACATACTATACACCTATAATCAAATTTGCAAAAACATTCATATCTAAAATCTCGTCAATCTGTAACAAACTAATATGGAAGAGAAAGACAGTGGCAATCTCTTTAAAAAATCTGAGCAGACCACCACATAGCAATGGACTTGGACTCCATACAATCAATGTTTTTTACACACAGAAATCAGTAAATCTAATAACAGCAACCATAAAAAGATTTCCAGACCTGGAGTGTGTAATCAGTATAATACCCACAGACAGACCACCCCCTTCATATGGATATCTATCCACACTGATTGAAGAACTCAAGCCAATATACAACAAAATATCACTCAATAATGACAACAAGTATACATACTGGGACATTTACAATATACTACATCCAAACCAGACACCCAATCTACATCCATCAGTTCTTGGAATAGACAACAGGCAACTACTGCAACAATTCAGAAAATGGTCATTAGAACCAAAATTATTCGATTTTCTGCTTAAGCTTAATCTCAATGCTCTACCCACAACCCATTTCCTTAGATTTCGTAGATTCTATACCAATATAGACCCCATGTGCGGGCTATGTCATAGAGAAGAAGAGACACAAGATCATTTTCTTCATTCCTGCAGTGCCCTAGAAACAATACGTCGCACAATGTTTACCACATACAGAAAGGCTATCATTTCAATTGATGAAATAATAAATACATTTAAAAAAGGCAACAACCCTGCTATTCGTGCAGCAACATACAGCCTTTATGCCTACTGGTGCACCAGATGCACTTTTGCACTTGCCAATAACCCTCGACGCCACCCAGCAACATATTCAATAAAACTAGAACTGTTAAGAAAAAGAGACAGCATCCTAGCTCAACCAGATATATTTGCAGCCACATGGTCACACTTGAAACAGAGATCCAGTCTATGAAATATAAAGACCAATAAGATAGATGATGACATTTTCAACATCAGCATTTTTTCCAATTTTAAAAAAAAAAAAAATGCAAGCATAAACTGAACTAAATAGAAGACCAAATTTAAAAACAAGAAGAAAAAAAAGTATGCAGAAAAGATAAAGACTTATGTATTGAAAGTTGTAATTTGTTTTTCATTTGTAAAAAATCAATATATGACTCTGTAACTTTTTAGACTCAATAAAGTTTTGCTTTGAAACATAATAATAATAATAATAATAATAATAATAATAATAATAATAATAATAATAATAATAATAATAATAATAATAATAATAATAATAATAATAATAATAATAATAATAATAATAATAATAATAATAATAATAATAATAATAATAATAATAATAATAATAATAATAATAATAATAATAATAATAATAATAATAATAATAATAATAATAATAATAATAATAATAATAATAATAATAATAATAATAATAATAATAATAATAATAATAATAATAATAATAATAATAATAATAATAATAATAATAATAATAATAATAATAATAATAATAATAATAATAATAATAATAATAATAATAAGCAGCAGCAGCAGCACCTATTTTTATTAATAGAAAAAGTAGTTTTTTAATTGATTAAGAACTAATACGAAATATTATGAAGCAAGAAGGCTATTATGGCACAATGCATTACAAAAGCTAATGTACTCATTTTAAGATTGTATGCAGTTGATAAGGATTATGTTTAGGTAATTAATTGTATACTTTTAGAAATAATTTATTGCTTTAATGTTAAATAACATCATGATTTATTCTGGAATATATGATGTATGTGCTAATCTTTTGTGAGCAACTATTATCATCATTGCTTTTTGATAAATATATAATTATAAATTATGTCTTATGAAATTAGTAATTATTACCTTTGTTTTTTCCTTAGATATAGATTTTAAATTTTAATACTGTTCAAGTAAATCTACATCTCTTTTTTTAACTATTCATGCATTATCATCTTATATTTTTAGAAATTACAACTGATATATAAAAAGTATTAATAGCTCCTAAGTATAATTTTATCTAATCAAATACTTTTAGAATTTGCTTGAGTTGTACTAAATATAAATATAGATTCAAACTCAGAAAGCAATTCTTAAACCACTAAACATTATATGATCACTATTTCTTATGCTAGCACATAACTGTAATCAAAACAGGCAAAGCTCTCCATACAGTAGTGCTAGTTAGTGCCAACCAGAGTAATCAATGGATCCCAAAAAGCTTGCATAAAATCCCCATCAAGTGCATACTCATGCAATATCCCCAGATTAGTTTCTGGCTTGTGGCCTTTGACAATGAGGAGCAGGCCACAAGTCAGAAACTAATCTGGGGATATTGCATGAGTAGGCACTAGATGGGGATTTTATTTAAACCTTCTGGAATCCATTGATTATTCTGGTTGGCACTGAGTGGCACTACTATATGGAGAGTTTTGCCTATTTTTTTTTATAAACATTTTTTTTTATGTGTCATGGCATCGGCTGGGAAGTGAATCCACTAACCTGAGACAACTGCTTGTAAGGCAGTTAGGCTGATCTCTTGACCATCGATGCTTGATGTTTTGCCAGAAATTTTTACAGATATGAGAATGTAAAAAACTAACATATTTCTTAAAATCCTAAAAAATCATAATTAATCATCTTCGGAAAGTTGTATGTGTTAAATTAGATCTTTTTATGAATATTTATTTTATTAAAGATAAACGTATTAATCCATATAAACAGAGATAACAATATCTTTTAATGTTGTCAGGGAACCATTTACTAATTGATTATCCTGAGGCTGTTTTCTCTATTAATAAAATAAAAGAAACCCTCTTTTATTTCAAACTTATAAAAGAGAAATTGTTTTATTTCATTGAAATCCAAAACAAAAGAGCTATTGTACAGATTAATAAAGAAAACTTGTTTAGCCTCAGAATTGTCAGATAGTAAATGGTTTTCTGATAACACCAGGTAAAGTTATCTCTCTTTGCACAGTATATATATATATATTACCCATACATTTAAACCCCTTAGGGTTAAATATAACTTATAATAATAATTAAATTTTTTTTGTCTTTAATAAAACTGAGCTTGTTCTTAGTTAGCATTGTTCTAAATAAGTTATAGCTTACATGATCCAAATGTCAATAAAACATTTTATTAAATATGCTTGTTAGTAATTGTTTAAAATATATTATTTAGTTTGTTGGTAGATGCATAGAATTCCAATTTAACAATCTAAACTGAAGTAAATATTAGCTTAGGATCTATTGTTTTAAAGTAATTATACTAAATAATTTTATATAGAATTTGCCAGTTATAGTTTATTATGTATGTTATACTTTATTCAACAATAAATGCCTTTAAAATTAATATTCAAAACAATGTTTAAATAAAGTGTTAGTTGTCTGGATGATATTTGACTGAAATTAGATGTTATAGATTTAATAAATTATATTAATTATTATTTAAAAGTAGGTTATTATTTCCTGAAATACCTATATGTATAACGTTTAAGTGCATATGTGTAAATTTAAGACTGGAAATCAATAAAAGTTTATTATTTAAAAAAATGAAAATAATATTTTATAACAGTATTATGAATAATACTTATAATAAGGAACTCTCATGTGAAATAAAATTAATAAATGTTTTAAATAAAAAGGTATTTAATTAATAAAGAGTGTGTTTTAACATAAATATATTATTAAATATATTATTTTATTAAGTTAAATAATTTTTTTGAAGATAATTATGTAATAAGACTGGACATCATGCGATTTAGAAGTTTTTTTAATTAGAAAGTCAAGAATGATTTAATTTAAAAAAAATTAGATCAATGCTAGGGTGAAAGCCTCCTATATTTCTGATTGGATTAGATAATAAAATATCATGTAGCAAAAATACAATGCAGCAAAAATATGCACACGCTGATGTATAACTTTTTTAAAAAAAAAAATAAGGTTGTGGTTGAAATTATAGAAAATAAGGTGAAATTAAAAGAAGAAAAGAAAATTAACCAATTTTCACTTTTAATTTATTTTTTCAAGTTGATTTATCTGAATGAAAGGGTAAAATACTAAGTTATCTTTGTGTTACTCTTCCTATAGTATATGTTAAGCTATGCATTTAATGATATTCAAGAAAGAATGCTAATTTCACATTTTTAAAAGAAATGATAAAGACATTGGAACTGAAAAATTATTGGAAGCTGATAGAACATCAAGAGATGATGCATTTTGCAGTTATTACTCATTAATTCTAATATGTATCTTTTATATTTTGAAACTGACATTAATTACAAATAATTAATTTATTGATTACAACTTCACTAATTCTAACTGTTAAAACCAATAAGTTAATAACCTTATTGCTATATCAGTCACATATCAAAATTTGGTAATCAATATAATATATGTGTATGCATATAGGTCAATATGCTATTGGTAAATAATAACCCCACCCTAATCTTTGGCGACTTTAATATCACCTATGCAAAATTTACAAAAAACCTATATTCACTTGATAGATAAGCCATTTATGAATGGAGAGGGTCATCTGCCTGATAATTTCTACTCTTTTTACACCAGAAAATATAGGTCACTGATTGATGTATTCTTTTATATGCCTGACATACATTTTCTCATCACTGCAAAATTAGAACATGTGGTCTTTTCTGACCATCTTGCCCTAGTAGTTCAGATTGAAGCTGCTAATAATGTCACTCCCACTTGCAACACCATTAGAATGTTGACAAAATCGAATATAACAGAAGCCATACCATCTGAGGCTTATATATATTTTAAAAAATAGATATACTTGCCAAACCTATAGAGTAAGCATGGTTTGTCTTTATTGGCATTCTTTAATCGATTATTTCCTACCATACAATTAAGCAAAAGGGACCTTGGCGTTACTTAAAGACTTGGATGAGTTTGGTTTCAGAATGAAGACATTCAACTCTGCCTCATCTTCTATAGATGAGATTATATCTGTTAAGCTACAGTATAAAGCCAAACAGAAGGCACTTGCAGATTATCTGTCTATAAAGCTTGCCAAGGTGTTTCTGGCTCAGAAGAACTGTTGGACTAGAAGCTACTTGTGTTGGGCACTGGGTGCTATTAAACCCCCCTACTCCCACTATCATCAATATTGATGGTGAGTCCTTTGTTGGCCTTCCAATGATTAAGGAAATCCATAAACACTTTGAACAAAAATTTCATTGTCTCAGCCATATTAATACTCCCATTGAAGACATTTTAATTTGTCAAGATGATCATGGTATCACTGAAGATATGCTGAAAGCCAAACTCCAAGCATGGCCAGATAAAATATACCACGCTTCTTGTTAAATCATCTAAGCCACTTCACAATTCCCATCCTATTTAGAATGACCAACCATTTGGCACAGGAGAAAAGAACAATCCCCCACCTATATCCTATTGCTTTAGTACCCTTCCTAAAGAAGCATGAAGATCCCTACACCCTCAAAAACATTCAGCCTATTTCTATGGCTCCGCTCATCATGGAATCTGTCATAAAAGATAAGATCCAGGATAAGATACTCCAAAATGTATCTTCTTCCCAATTTGCGAAGAAACATTCTTCACCAATTTTAGCCATTTGTCAAGCTAAAATATAAATTGATTATGTTAGACAACAGAGAAAGCAGGCTGTCATAGCTATCCAGCTTGATTTCAATGCAGCTTTTGACTCTGTTAACATCAGTACTCTTCTAAACCTGCTGAAAGGCCATCACATCCCAACCTCTATCATACAGATCATAGATAACCTCATGTCTAACAGAGAAATTGCTGTCTCACTGAATGGCAAGCTCTCTTCATTTTTCCAACCTAACACATCCATTCTGCAAGGCTCCCCCCTCAGTGCTCTTCTCTTTATAGTCTACATTGATCCGCTGTTGAAAGCCATCGAACAACAACTACTTGGTGTCTATGTACCAAGGCTTGCCAAATTGATAAAGCTCATGGCTTATATGGACGACGTAATCATCTTCCTCCCTTCAACAAGCTATTTACCTCAGTTATACTCCATATTGGATAAATACACAGCTGCTATGGTCTCACCATCAACCCATTGAAATCAGCTATATGGAAGGTATCCTCAGGTCAGAAGATTGTATCTAAATTTACCTCCAATCCTCAAAAGTTTTTGGGCTTTGAGATATCCAAAACATTCTTCCAAATGTCCAAAGATATTCAAAATCACATTCTGCACTCAATGGAAAGACTTACTAAACATCTGTCTAAAGTCTACCTTTCCCTACATGGTAAGGTAATGCTTCTCAATATGAAGTTCATGGCCAAGCTCAACTATTACATGCCCATCATGAGGATCACTAAGACTTTTATCAATAGAATGAATTCTCTTGCATCTCGACTTTTCTGGGGAGGTAAAGTTGTTGCAATTAGCATTAACAGGATGCAACTTCACCGGAAGTATAATGGACTTTCTTATCATGCTATTCAAGCCATTTATATTCAAAAGATATTTAAATTTTATCACCATGCTTATCAAATCATTTGGATATGAGCAAGTCATTTTGCCAGTTATCCCAACTGATAGACCCCCTCCTAGAGTCAAGAATTTCCTTGATGCCATGATTGATTTGATCAAAAGCTACATGGTAATTATGAATGATGCGTTTGATAACAGGATTAATATTTGGCAAGCACATAGTCTCATTCACCCTGTCACAACTCCCATAACACCTCTACTTGCCCTGACCAACAATAAGATCATCTCCCTCTTCAGGTGCTGGGCTATGGAACCAAAATTCTTTGATTTTATTATTAAGATAAATTTAAATGCCATTAGCACTAATTGGTTTCTCTTCCATAGGTGAGGCATCAACAAAATTGACCCAATCTTCCCCCTCTGCCAGACTCATGATGAAACATTTGACCATCTGATTTACTCGTGCCATGGACTCTGGAGGTCTAGAAGGATTATTGCTGATAACCTTAAAATGAATTTTTACCTTGTTACCTCTCTCTTAAGGACAGTATTAAGACAAGATCCATCCCTACTATTAAGTTGTCATTATTTATCAACTATGCATTGTGGTCTACTCATTGTTAAATGGTTTTCAATCCCGGTGCAATTCATGAGGGAAAATTCTTTCTGAATAAACTTATAAAATTTAAAAACTGTGACATGCTCCTAGCTCTAAAAGTATTATTCGAGAAAACATGGACTCTGATTGCATTGTAAGGATGATTGCTGGTAAAACGCTTTGTTTCTTCTGTCTAATATATTGCTGAAAGTGGTTTTGTTAATAATCAGAGGTTCAGATCCTTATGTTATCAAAATGGATAATATTTAACTGAATACATCAGATTTAGCATAAATACCTAAGCCTTCATAGTTGTAGTGATTTTTCCAATGGTGATCTGACCAAACTCTAGATTGACTACGTGACTCTTGGTAGTGTGAGGCAATTTGTCTAGGTGAGTTGGTGAGCTTAATTAGTCTACTTGTGTGTTAACAGTAGACCAGGTATTCGGGTTTACCTCTTGCCCAGAATAATACTATCTTTTATTTATTTATAATCATGTAATTCGTTTTTATGTTTGTAATTCTAGCTTTCCTTTTAATTTACCATGTATACATAATTGTCACTGTAAACATTGTACTTATTTAATAAAATTTTTGAAAAAAAAAACAATAAGTTATATGGAGTGTTGCAGTTTCTCTTATTATAAATAAAAACTGAACCTATATATTCTATTTATTTTAAAAAGAAAAAAAGTAAAAAAACAATTATCTTCAAGTCTCGACCAGCTTTAAAAATGAAACAAAATGCTGATTATCTTGAAAATGCTTTTTATAAATTTAATAGCAGAAAAAGTTAATAAAATTGACTCTTTTAAAATCCAATGTCAATAAAAATATCATTATTGTGATTATTAATCAAGTATCCCGAAATAATCTACTTGTTGTTTGTTTATTTTTGCCACTCAACTAAAGAAAAAGTGGTTCAAATTCATTTTATGCTTAAAGATTAATTAAGTAATGAAAAACATATGGTGGAATTATTTTGCTATTTATTAATCTATTCCAGGCAATCCAACACATTGTTTTATTGAATTGAATTGTAACCATGGCAAATATTTAAAGGAAATTCTTAACTTAAATTTTTAACTGTATGTTTTTTAAATCTCTGTAATGAAAAACTGGTAGGATATATTCCAGTAAAGAAGAAAACAAAAGAGACTCTTGATAGAGGGATTAATTCTCATTATGAAAAAACTTTAATCATTTCAGCTAATTTTATGGATAAAGTCTCTTTGCATATACAAATATGTTTTATAAATTTAAAATTTGGTCTTGTATTAGGTAATTGTAATTTTATATTGTATGATTATTTTTTTAATATTTTATATGGTTTTACAAGGATATTTATGATAGTATTTGCTGCACAAGGATTTAATAAGAATATATATATATATATTGAAATAGTTGTGTGTCTCATGACATACAACAAAATAGTAGTGTGTATGCATATATATATATAAAGTTGAAAGGAAAAGTAGAAATGAACACAAACATTTTTTTGGAAGTTTATTTAAAGCAATACATACTGGAATAATAGTTAAGGGTTAAGTAATAATTATTGAATGTTAAATTATTATAAATTAGTTTACATCATTTAAAAAGGTCTATAAATTCTGAATTTGATGGTTAAAACAAGCTTATTTTTATGTTATATTAAATAATAATTGTTTTTATAAAATTTCCTACTTATTTATAATTAGATTAAAAAGTTTTTTATTAAAACTTTTAATAGCATTAGTAAAATCTAGTGTTTTTCAGGGATTAAAAATACTTTTAGTGAAAAATTTGGTTTTAATTAAGGTGAATTGAAAAGAGTCATTTTTTTTTGATAAAGAAAAAAAATTAATTTTAATTTTTGTCTTTTTCAAATTCCTTCCCTGGCTATAAAAGGTTGGAAGAAAAAATATTGAGATTTGTTTAAAGTTTACAGTAATAGAGTTACTATGAAGATATAAATGAAGGTGCAGAGGACAAGTTAGTTGCTGCTGCTAGTCCAGTGGTAGAGTTTTGATTCACATGGAAGCAATGGCTAGCTTTCTGTGGTTTATTAGCCCATATATATATATATTGTGTACTAGACAGCATACCTGAAGTCTATCAAATTATAGAGATGGAATGTAGCTCATTGCTTGTCAACAGTTACCAGAGTATATCTTTCCAAAAGATTATATAAGCCAGTCTATTGTTTTAAAAGGGACCAGCTTACCAAGAGATTTCTTTGGCTTGCTGACAAATTAGTTTAATTGTATACTGTTTTATTTATATGCAGAGAAGTATAAATAAAGGTACTGTGGCAGAGATATATAAAATAACACTGGTGAGTAGAATGTGTTATATATTGAAAATGATATTATTTTAAATAATTATTTGAAAATGACAGTTAAAATCATAAATTACAAGTTTTTAAAAATAAATAACTTTTGTCAACAAAAAATAAAACAAGGAAAGAAATATAATAAATGACATTTGTCTCTAGAAGATTATTTGTTCTTATTACTGTTCATAAAAAAAGAGTGGAAATCTCTGAATAGTTTTTTAAATATTGAAAATGAGGCCACAAGGGCCTAAATTTTAAATGAACTTTCCAAATGATAATAGTTTTTTTAAAGAAAAAACTTTTACTTGTCATACAAAAATAAGAGGCTAATTAATAGTTTTAATTTGGATTATCTATATTTTTATATACCCATATATGTGTGCAATTTATGTATATTTTTCAACCTTGAATTAATTGTTTTATGAAAATATAATATTTTTAATAAGTTTATTATTTTTGACAAATTAAATATCATAGGATATAAGTATCAGTGTGCATACACATTTCAGTATAACCCCACACATATGTTAAATTAATCTTTTAAGTATTGTTATAAATGAATAAAATGTTTTACATGGCACATCTGTGCTTATTTATATAGATATGTGTCATGCAAGTGGCTAGAAATCTCTGTATATTGTTAAATTAATTATTATATATATTATAAAAATGAATTTTATTTATAAGTTTATGATAATTCATATATGTTCATTTTATATTATACAAACATGTCTATGTTCAGATATATGTGTGTTTTATGTAAACCTATTGAGATATATGTAAATTACAGTGTAATAGTGTATATAGTTTTTTTGTATTTTAATCAAAATCGGAATGCTTAATTTATATTTATAGCCATATTCTACCAACCTTAATTTCATTTTAATTTAATTGTTATTAATAAATTGACATTTCATTGTTAAAGTTATTCCAGTGAATTTATTCAATCCTAAAATAGTTTTAGAATATTATGTTTGTATTATATCTCATGTTCACAGTAACAGTTATAGAGCTTTTGCTCGATGAACTGGATTCATGTATAATGATCTATTATGTAAATGAGGTTTATATTTAATGCTTTTGAACATCCAGATGATCCTGAATTGACACCAAGTATATCCTTTGAAGTCCATGCATTACATTAAAATTTATTTTATTATTAATTAGAAATTAAGTTTATAATTGGCCAGTACATTAATGGCACTATGTGGTCAGAGCACTCATGATAGTCAGAATGTTTCTGTATCTAAACATTATTTTTATGGATATATTTCAATGAAATAGCTCTTAAGTCTGTGCAACCAAATTATTGTATTGTTGCCTTGAGTTTGGCAGTAGTTAAATAATTAGCCTGGTCTATAGTGGACCACTTTCAAATCCAGTCACAAAATTAACTGTTGATTTTTTTTTGTTACTTTATAAATGCTGATGATGTTTATGTGAATTTGTAGTTAGTTCTGTGCTGATCTCTCATTGATTCATGCTCATTCCTTCTATATAATGCCAGTATAATGTTTTATAAAAATGTCATTTTTTAATAATATGGAAAATTATTGCAATTAAAATTTTGTTTAATTCTTATATATTTAATAGTTCAAAAAATTAATCAAATGATTTATTGCTCAGGAGTTTATAAGAAGTTTGAATATTTGAAATAATAGGTCTGGATCACAATCTATGAATCTTAAATTTACATTGGAGTTTTCTCTGGGCACTGCAGCAATTTATACAGAGAAAAAAATGAAATTTTTATAGTTAAATAGTTGCCTTCTAAATAAAACATTTACCATTATGCAATATTGTGATTTTTTTTTTTGTTTCTTTGGAAACAATTATTCTTTTGTTGTTTTATTATATGTTAAACAAATAATTTGATATAGATAAATATTTGCATAGCAATTCTTTTATATTCTTACATACATACTTATAATATGGAGAATAACAACAAAATAATTTTGTTAGAAACAAAGCACTGCTTATTTTATGCACTTGAAAATTCAATATTAATTTTTAAAAATTGAATTTCTGTAAAAAAAATTATGTTATCTGATTTTTTTATTGGCATTTATCTTACTTTTTATAATTGATATTGCGCAGAAAAAATAATATTCATTTGAAAATAATAGCAGAAAATTTAGTATTCATAAACTTTTATGTATTATTATAGTTAAATATTCTAAAGCCTTGTGAAATAATATTAAAACTTAATGATTCAAGTTACACTACATACAAAAATAAACTGTATTTGTACTATACACTTTCAGACAATCTTTTTCTTTGCTAATAAAAAATAAAAAATAAATTCCTCTGACTTTCTATAATATTTTTTTAAATGATAATATATAATGAAAATATAAGCATATACTATAGTAGCCTTTAAATAGTTCACTTCAGAGCAAATATTTCTGTAGAAAAACTAATGGAGACTGTATCATTCATTAGGCTTAATAATATCTGGAAGGTTAAAAGGTTGATCTTTTCTTATATCCTTGTTTAAAATTTCTATCTAAAGCATAGTTAGATACTCATTTATCAACTAATATTGGATAATTACCTAAATTGGTCATGGGGTGGCATCCTGAACAAAAACTTAGAACTTGATTTTATACAAAATAGATTTAAACCCATGTCACGATTTGGAAAGAAGACGGGCCATACAATACCATGAGGCCCTTCAATGAAAATGATATATAATAAATTAAATATACAATTAGTTACCAATAAACAATAGCATTGATTAGAGATAGCTTATGTCTCTCAAAAAATATTTTGGGGGGAGGGGAATAATTGATGTATTAATAGTTGGGTTTCATATTTAAAATCAGTTATTGTATCTTGATCATTGTTTTTAATTAATCTATGTATTTGAAAAAGTATGTAACAATCTACAATAATTGTTTGCATAGTAATTAATACGATTAATTTTTTTTAAACAATTTATTATCACAAAATTCAGACTTTTGTGAAAAATAAGGGTGAATAAAGAAAAATAGCGAGAAAAGTTTAAAGATTTAATAGTTAGTAAATACCAGTATTAATTATGATATAACTGCTCTATAATTGTTGGTTTAATGAGGAACCTATATAATTATACAAGTAAATTGATTGTCTTCGTAGCTTTAGTAACGTCTTTTTGAATTTAAGCTAATAGTTTGGAAATTATAAATAAATTTGAACGCTAGACGTATTGGTATTAATCCCCCCCCCCCTTTTTTTTTTTTTTTAAAGTATAGTCGATATACAGAAACTTGTCTAATGTTATGAATATAAAATTATTATCTAGGGTTACTCAAGCTTATAATAAATATCTTTGGAATTAAGTAAACTATTCTTAATAAATTTTAGTTAATGATAAATTCTAAATTAAAACTATTCTTAGTAAGTATTGGATTTAAAACTTTTGCATTTTCTTCATTATAAACTAATTTATATTAAAACAATCAAATTATTCCTTTCTTTTTATTTAAAACGCGTGTAGATATCAGCTTTCATTCTGAATATTAAAACTTATCATCTGCAAGTGCATATTTAATGGTAGATTTTAATTCTATGGATTAAAAAATGCCGTTTTTTTTTACATTTGATACCGAAAACTGAAAGGAATTGAATTTTCTACTAAAAAATTACCTAGTATAAAAACTGCAATCGTAAAAAAAACATGCTGAATCATTCATCTATAATTTATGGCAAAATGTCATATTACTATTTAGCAAAAGTAATCTCTCAGTGGGGAGTCAAGTATCATTTCATTTATGAACTTTCAAAATTTATTTTTAATGGACTTATATATATCTTATGCAAAATAATTAATGACAGAGATTTGTTTATCACATTTATTTAATGCCATTTTTATCATTTGTTATCACTTTTTGATTTTTCATAAAGGGGTAGATAAATCTATATTTATCATTAATTCCATTTTTAAAAAAAAAATCAATTATAATATTTAAAAATTCTTTCTTCATTATATTTTAATGCCACATATCAACGCTATTAATAAATGTTTAATCTTAATTTGCATATATCAATGAATTTTTTAATTTAGCAATTTATAAAAAAGTTGTGTATTATTTGAAACTTTTATAAATAATATAACAAAAAAAATAGAGAAACAAGAAATTCTAAAAACAGCTATACTTCCGGTAATGGTACCTTTTATCTCTGCAAAGAGAGCGTGTGAATAAAACAACTTTCTTAAAATTATTTAATAGTGGTAACAAATAAAAGAGCTTATTGAATGTTTATCTAACGTTCCGGGATAGTGAATAATAATAATTAATAGAATAAAGACTTATCTATTAAAATATAGTTTGAATTGAAATAAAATTTTAATGATCTCAAACGATATTTTGAAAGAATACTAAATATTTGAATGTTCTTTTATTCCATTACAGAAATTCTTTATCATTACAATTAATATTTTAAAATATATGAGAAGATGACTAGTAATGAATGAGATAGTCCTCAACTAGCGATTGCAAAAGAAAATTTTAATTAACGAAATGAAATTTAATTAAAATTAATAAATATTATTTAAAATCCAATAAATATCATTTATTGACAATTTATTCTTTAGTTAGCAACTACTAATGTATAATGTTGATAAATTATTTCTGCTGTTGTGTTTACCATGTGTTATGAATAGTATATTGAAACCCAAAGAGGTTATATATAAGTATAATATTTCTAAAATTAATATAATAAGATTTTTATTAAACCACTAAACATCACATTATCACCGTCTCTTAAGCACATAATTGTTATTAAACAAGGTGGTGTGATGTGATGTGATGTATTTTGGCTTCTCCGTAAACGAAGTCAAGAATATCTCAGCAATTATGCCTAGATAAACCTATTAGCCACTTTATTTTCCACTCCCCACTCTAAGTCTTCTATCTAAATCCCCCTTATCTTTTCACAACCCCAGCATAAAAAACAATAACTCACTTTCTGTACAATCACTTTGTTCATATCTATTCTCCCATAACTTCATTATCTGTACCCTTTCTGCTTTCATGCATTTACATTCAATCAACAGATGCCTAATATTTTCTATACCTTCCTTACACAATTTGCACACTAAATCACCCATAGTTTTCTATTTACATGTATATTCTCTTGTTGCTAAAGATCCCATTCGAGCCTTAAACAATAAACTACTTTTCTTACTATTATCATAAATTAACTCACATCCAATGCTCTGTTTACTTCTATATATATATATTTAAACTCTTCTTACCCTCCATACTAGTTCTCCATCTCTCCAACTCCATTTTTTATTAATGCTTCTATTCTTTTATCCCATTCCTTACCACTATAACACTCAACAATCCTCCTAACACAATCATCCCACCTTTTATACAAGTATACTGATATAAATTTCTTTATCCAAATCTTTTTCATACCACATTACCTTTCTCACCCATCTTGTTACCTGCCCTTTATTCATAACCCAATTAAACACTATTTTGGCTATTCTTTTACTATCCATAAACTGCAACCAACCAAATATTTTCATTTTACTTTTTGCATCTCTCATATAAAAACTTGACCATCCCATTTCTCCTTGAATTGCCTCCTTTGCTGTCCACATCTCTGCATCTAATGCATGTCTTCATACTTCCCTTTGTACTTTCTCTAAATAATCTAAAACCCTTTTACTAACACATAATGCATCATTACCATATGTTAACCCTGCTACTGCAACTTCCTTCCATACAATTCTAGCTACATCATATTTATTATATAAAAATTCTGTTAATTTTTTACCAAACCCTTTCTTTTCTTTGCTTCATTTACCAATTTTTCTCCCATTCATCCAAGCAATTTTCCTGATTACATAAGATGATTCCCAAATACTTATATCTATCCACCACACTTAACTTTATATCGCCCAATGAAAAATCTACATCTTCTCTTGCCCCAGTATTAACCATCATTATATTTGATTTTTCTTCACTAAATTTAATCCCCATCTCTTTTCCCACCCTTGCACATGTTCTCAACATAATTTCCATATCTTCTCTTCTTTCTGTACATAAAAATATATCATCCACAAAAAAAGATCTGACAAAGTATATACTCCCTTGCCACCTATTAATGGTATCTCTATCCCTCTTCCTAGTCTTTCTATTGCTTTCTCCATTTCACTCAAATACAACAAAAACAAAATAGGTGACATAGGGCATCCTTGCCTTAATCCCATCCCATTTTTAACTTTAACTGATTTTATATCCCCTAATTGGTAAGTATAATAATTATTTTCATATAATTTCTTAATAATATTTACTAAAGCTTCATCCATTCCCAAATTTGCTAACCTTACCCATAATCTATTTCTATTTACTCTATCATATGCTTTCTCTATATCTATAAAACTCATATATAACAATCTACTTAAATTCCTACTCATCTCCATAAGTTGAGTAACTACAAACAAACTATCTCCTATACACCTATCTGACCTAAAACCTCCTTGCATTTCCCCCACTACATTATTCTCTTTCATCCATTTTACAACTCTTCCAGCTACTATATATGAGAAAACTTTATATAAAACTGATGATACCTCTATCAGTCTATAATTATTTAACTTTCTATGATCCTTACTTTTTCCTTTAAATAATAATCTTATTGTTATATTACTCAAACTACCCATAAAAGCTCTCTTCTGTGCCATCTTATTAAAACATGATAATAACTTTGCTTTTGCTCTATGCCTTAAATTCATTACCATCTCTGCTACCCACCCATCTAAACCTCTCACCTTTCCACTTTTCAATCTCTTCCCTGCCTCATTCAATTCATTTTTTGTGAACCTAATATTTCCATTACTAAATGCTTTCATGTTTTTTATCACTAAGTCCTTCACATCTAACATCTTTTCTATATCCACTACATATCTATTTAAGATTCTATCTAACTCTTCTCTAGAGCTACATTCTATTCCCTCATCATTTATTAACACTATCTCTCTTTCCCCTACATTTCTCCTTTTAATGTAACTCCAAAATTTTTTACTCCCATCTCTTCCACTTTTATTAATATCCTCCAACAATTTACTATTCAACTTCATCCTCTGTCTATAATTATCCATTTTAGCCAACTTCTTCTTTTCTAAGTACTTTCCCCATTTAACATTAATATCATTTTCACTCTCTTTGTTCTTAATAGCACACTTATATTCTCTGCATGCTTCTTTCCTCTCTTTTACACTTTTACTGACTCTCATTTTTTTATTACTTTTATTCTTCTGCATATTCTCAACTAAAACCCTATTTGCCACTTTTTCTATTTCACCACACCAGTCCTTATACTTATCCTCAACCAATTGTTCCATGGTTTCTTCAACTTTTATCTTACACTCTTCCAACTTATTCTTATCATTCACTCTCCATCCACATCTTTCACTATTGTTTCTACCTTTATATCTATCCTCCATCACATTACTAACCATTTCTATTACAATAAAGTTATAATCACTATTACATACTCTCTCTTCATTATCAAACACCTTAAGTTTTCCTATTTTATTCATTCCCTCTTTCTCTACCAATGCATAATCTATTGTGAAATATATTATTTCTAGACCATGTGTATTGTCTCTCATAAATATTTGATAAATTCCCAATGCTCAAATTTACTCTTTGACAAATTTCCTTCAAAAACTGACCATTCTTATTATCTACATCACCAAATTTCTTCAATATGCCCATTCATATCCCCTATAACCATTATTCTCTTCCCCTTTTCTTTAAAACTCTGTATATCCTTAACTTGGCATTCATATATACTACTGTTCCACTCCATTACAGTTTGACTATCTCCAGTGGCTATATACACTACAGCCACCATTCATTCTTGTCTACCCAACCTTATTTCAAACTACAAATGCTCTTGACATTTAACAATATTTAAATATTTTTTCGATATAACACCTATACTACCACTCCTTTTTTCTTTTTCTTTTCTATTTATACCTTGCCATACCACCACTTCCAAAATAGGTTCTTCTTTTTCTCTTAGATGAGTTTCCACTACTGCTAATACTTAAGCTCTTAATTTTCAATTGCTTTATTTAATTCCAGCCACTTTTCTGGTCTCCTACCACCTTGCAAAACTCTCCATACAGTAGTGCCACCCTGTGCCAACCAGAGTAATCAATGGATGCCAGAAGGCTTGTGCATAAAATCCCTATCAGTGCCTACTCATCCAATATTCTGGCATCCATTGATTACTCTGGTTGGCACAGACTGGCACTACTGTATGGAGAGTTTTGCCTTATTTAATAAGATTTTTATTAACCAATTTTAAACAGTATGCTTAAATTCATTCACCTCTTTGTAAAGTTTTATGTATTTTGGCAATTATATGTCTAATCTTTTATTGCTAATATTTTAAAATATTGACACTCTTTCACAAATAATAGCTATGATGAGATAAATAAACATACTTTTACTTAAACTAAATAGTAATGAGAATAATAACTTCCATTAATGATTTGTCACAATCTCTTTTTGTTAAAAAATATATAAACATATAATAAGCAATACATATTTATTGAAACATAAATGTTTAAATAAAATAATTGAATTGATAAATCCTTTCTTTCTATTCACAAGGAATGCCAACTAAGCTCAGTGTTTACTAATGATAATAGCATTTTACAATAAATCTACACATCCTATATCTAAGCAAACATTTAAAGAAAATTATAGGGCAAGATCCTTTTTATCTTCTATTGAAATCCTATGATTCTGTGCTATGTGCATTTTTTTTATATACTTATATCAAATCTCAGTGTTCCTCTTTAGAACTAAGATTTCAAATTTAAAACAATATCTCATACTTACATTTAGAATATTTTATTATGAACTCTAATCATACATTAATAATAGTAGTTTTTTATTTCTTTGAGTGACTTTATGAATTCATATTTCATTATTTAATTCAATATATTTGACCACCATGAGACAAATTCTTAAGATTCTCAACAGAAAAGTCAAGTAGTTTCTCAGGCAAAAGCTTTAATATTAACCCCATATTGTTCATCATTAAATAAATTATAAAAACTGAGAACTGGAGTTCTTTTTATTTTCTTTTAATGATGTTTTATTTTGATAATTTTCTTGGCACATTTCATAGTATTTAACCTTATTTGGGGTCAACTTCATTGACTTATTTATTCATTGAGTTTCCATTCCAATGAATTAGCATTTCCTGCTGTTAAAATGTATTTTACAAAAAATATAATTCTATAAATTAGAATGCAAAATATATTAAAGTTACATAAAGAGAGTTAACTTTCCTTCTTATTCATTTGTTTATATATACTAATTAATATTTTAAATATTGTTTTAAATATATATTTATAATTTCATACATATACATCCCAACAATAATTTAATGCCCTATTTGTTTATGTTTAAGGATTGATTCTGAAATTGTATACATTAATTACAATGTTGATTATTTGTACACCTTTACCAATATGTATTACATCATTCATAGGATAGTATAACCAATATTATTTTTTTTTAAAAATACTGAATTTGAACACAAATACTTTCATTTAATAAAAATTAAACTTTTTTCAAGAATTCTGTGGGCTATTTGTCTGTTAAATTATTTTGATTTTTATATATATAGTATTTTTTATTAGTTTTGTAAAATGACACATAAAATTTTTTATGCTAAGTTTTAAAACTCAGATATTAGAATTTAGATTAAATTGTGTTTAGAAAATGGAAAGCATGGAAAACTTCCATATCAATGCTAGTCAGTGATCAAGTATTATCACTTTTGTCAAGCGTTGGTGGTCAAGTGATCAGCACACCTGCTTTACAATCAGTTGTCCCAGGTTTATGGGTTCACTTCCTGGCCAATGCTATGACACATGAAAAAAAAATATTATCACTTGACATCTCATGACTATCACTTGGTTATAATATTCTATGCTTAGCTTCTCTGATTTCATACATAAAACTTAACATATACACCTGGGTCTTGTTTTACGCGATAGATAGGTTCCTCAAAAAACACACACAAACGAAATCGTGCAAAAATAGACGTAACTTACATTGAAAAGGGGGAATGCAGTCTGTGATTTTTCAAAATTCGAGTAAAAGCAACGTAAAATTACTTTAAAATTCATGCAAAAAAAAAAAAATAAGGAAATAAAATATGACTAATAAAAAATTTCAAATTTGAAAAAAATTGATACAAGATATACTTTTTTTAACTATAATATTTAATTTTATTCAAAATAATATATTTTTATGCATAATTTACAGTACAATAATTTACATTTTTTTATACATGTTTTAATTATTATTGCTATTTGCCGAAAAACACGTTCGTTTGCAAACTGGTAAAAAAATCAGATTTTTCACAAGAGGAAATACAACTAGTGCCAACTTCACACTCATGTTGTGTCAATGGTTTTCTGTGACAACGTAATTAGTAATTAATCCCTGAGATGATGATTTTATTAATTGTTATGAAACTAACAACTAAAAATTAAATTCTTATTTTTGTCTTTAATTTTTTAATTTTCAATTCCATTTAAAAATCAAAATTTCACATCACATTAATTTCAAGTCACCGTAAGTAATTTTTAAATTGTTAATTACAATTAAAAATCAGATTTTAATTTTTAATTGTCAAATTTAATTGTGCCCACTGCTATTACTCACCTTTTAAAAATAAACTTGTGGACACTAAATGATTAATAATTGATTACATTCTTTTTTAAAAAGCAAAAACGGAATGTGATTTAAAATGCAAAATTAACATGCACAATGTTTGAACAAATTTACATTATAATCTTGTAAAATTTAATGTGTGTATACATAAAATGTGGAAATCATGATTTTAATTTCATTATTTCATAAAATCTTACTATTATAAAGCACTGAAAATATTGAAATTACTAAGATGAAAGTCGAATTCCAATAATGTGCTATTACTTTCAATATAACGTAAGTGCGTGAAATTTATTATTTAAAGTAATAGCGCATTATCGGAGTTCAACTTCCTGTGAAACATGAATCGCATAACTTCAAGATCATGTTAAATAAGTCTGCGTAAAAAGAGACCCAGGTGTACATAAAAAGTCAAATTGTACTAGAACTAGTTATAATTATATAAGTATTAAACCACTTAACATCACATGATCACCAGTCTTTATACTTACCCAAGTTGTTTACACAGAGGCAAAACTCTCCATATAATAGCATCACTCAGTGCAAACTAATCAATGGATGCAGGAAAGTTTATCCATGAAATGCCTATCTAGGGCCTACTCATCCAATATCCCAAGACTAGTTTCTAACTTGTGGCTTTCATCAGTGAGGAGCTTTGGATATGAGAGCACTGCATCTAGATCTTAGAATCTTCTGCAACCCTCCAGCAGCAACCTTTTATCTTATTAGCTAATAAGGTAAAAGGTGTTTGCTGGAGCTAAGCTAGTAAGGTAAAAGGTGGCTGCTGGAGCTAATATGGTAAAATGTAGCTGCAAGATCTTGAGATCTAGATGCAGTACTTTCAGTCCAAGGCTCCTCACTGATGAAAGCCACAAGCTAGAAACTAGTCTGCAGATAATCAATGAGTAGGCACTAGATAGGGATTTATGCACAAACATTCTTGCATTTATTGATTACTCTGGCTTGCACTGATTGGCACTACTGTGTAGAGAGTTTTGCCTCTATGTAAATAGTTGGTGTAAGCATGAAGAATGGTGATCATGTGATATTAAGTGATTTAATTACAAATCTTGCCCAATAAGATTATGGTGTTTGTGGTTGTTAAAGAACCAATAGATCAAAAAGTATGGATGATGAACTAAATTCAGATCTATATGACTATACAAGCTAATGAGCTTGTATTGAAAACATTATTGTGTTTTCATTTTGGATTCAAAGCTTTATAGTTAGCTAATAAGGTAAAAAGTGGCTGCTGGAGGCTTGCATTAGATACTAAGATCTAGGTGCAGTGCTCTCAGATCCAAGGCTCCTCACTTATGAAAGGTACAAGTGAGAAACTAGTTTGAGGATATTGATGAATAGGCACTAGATAGGATTTTATTCACAAACCTTCCTGCATTAATTGATTACTTTGCCTTGCACTGAGTGGCACTACTGTATGGAGAGTTTTGCCTATGTATATAAGTGCATATACATAATGATAAAGTATCTATTTACTAAGACAATAAAGGCAATTTCTCAAGGCTTTAATAGATTTATAAATGTAAATGATAAATGTAGGTTATTGTTGATAGCTTTAGGGTTGATTGTTACCATATACATAATGATAAAAGGCTAAAAGAGTTTTTAAATTGATCACTACAAGAAAAATCTGAATTTCTCTACTGGCAAGTAGTGAAGAAAAGGACAATACTCGTTATGATAAGTCAAATACTTAATGGTGAGAATTTTTTTTATTGCTTTCTTCATAGATAATTCATATATATGCATTTACAAATATATTTCAAAATCAGAATGTCGTTTGACACACACCCACACACACACACACACACACATATATATATATATATATTATTAAAACATATATATTTATATATAGTGTATCTTGGACAAAAAATAAATGGTTCTCTCCCCAAGATGCCTGCAGCACTATCTTTGATTCAGTGAATGTGTTACATAGTGACACTTTAACCAAAAATTTTAAGACATTATAATGTTTTGTTTAGGAATTATGACAAGATATATGATAGTATGTTTCATACCTTAATCCATAATGGAATAACATACTAACATTAAATTTAGGTTTTAATTGGGAAAAACTACTACTGAAATGTTTGCAATGTGTGTACCAATAAAGATAGCCATAAATTTCATTTTTTTTCATGATGTTTTTAAGAGTTTATAATAACTTGGAGAGCAATAAAGATAGTTTATGAAGGTATAAAACACAATGAAAAAAATTTTCATTTTTTTAACAAATTTCAGAGTGGTCAATACAATACTTAATAATTAATTGATTAATAATTATTTTAATATTTCAATGCTGATGGCTTCTGAAATTATTTTGTTGCTGTTTTCACACACATATGAAATATTTCTATATTTTTATGTAATTTTGTTATAGTTTAAATTACAATTACTATTCTTTTATTATTGATTTTTTTTTTTCAAAAATTAACCCAATTAATAAATTAAGTGATAAAAATCATTAAATATAATGTTGACACCATTTTTGGTTCCCAAGATTCCTTTCAAACCCAAGCTTTGTATCCTTTAAAAAGATGCTCTGCACCAAAAATGCATTAAGGTTATATTTAAAGTTTTTAATAATTTCTCCATATAAGAACAAAACTATAAAATATCACATGATCGCCATTCATTATGCTTACAAAAGCTGTTTTCACAGAGGCAAAACTCTCTATACAGTAGTGCCACTCAATGCAAGCCAGAGTAATCAATGGAGGATGCATTAGATCCTAAGATCTAAGTGCAGTGTTCTCAGATCCAAGGCTCCTCATTGATGAAAGCCACAAGTCAGAAACTAGTCTACAGATATTGCATGAGTAGGTACTAGATACGGATTTTATGCACAAACTTTCCTGCATCCATTGATTACTCTGACTTGCACTGAATGTTGCTACTGTATGGAGAGTTTTGCCTCATGTAAGAACTAATGTTAATTTTTTTAATTTGTACTATAATTTTTTATTATCCATAAAGAAGAGATAACCCTCTGGTCATGTACTTTTTATGAATTCACATGCACTACCCATAAATATCAGTTTAAAAAGCATAAGTAGACCATTTGTGCTTAGAGCTTATCATTATGTAAGCCAACCTTTGCCCACCATGCTAACATTAGGGCTTTAACCTGATGTGTGTCTGATATATAACTTGACAAATGAATTGTACAAACTTATTCATCCTATAGCAGGAGAAATCTAGAATTCATTTTTAATTACTCATGACTATAGAAATAATAACTTTGTCATGTTATATATCAGGAACACAATCTGTTAAACCCTGATTTCAGCATGGTCAGCAGAGGTTGAATTATATAATGATAAGCATAAGTGGGCTGCAGAAAGAAATTTGCTATTAACTGAAAGGAGACTCTGATTTCTCTTGGAGGCCTTAAAGGAAATGAGCAGGGAAAATTCCTAATGTCCACTCCATGCGTTCTTGTTGTTACAGCTGTTATTACTATGTGATTATTTATATAGTATACAGATATGGATGGGTTGCTCACCAACACACATTTGTCAGTGTGGTGAGTTTATTGGCTTTTACCTCTGAGTTTAAGATCAAGAAGCACAATGTCTTTCTTCTCAGTTGTCTGATAAGGGAGAATAAATGTATGTGTGAATGATAAATATTTTTCCAATAGAAATATATATAATTATTACAGACAAAAATAAATCAAGGTCCTTATTACCAGGAGGCTGTGAAGTTACCAATCAAGACAGCAATTAGCTGCCAAAGGTGGAGGATGCTAAGAATCCCCTGATTGTGGACATAGACTGCTATTTGATAATGACTTTTTATTTAAGTACTTACAACTTCAGATCACTTTCGAGTGAAGGAAGATTGCAAGAACTAGAAGAAGAACTGTCTTATATTAAATGGGACATTATTGGACTTTGTGAAGTTAGAAAAAAAGATGAAGAAACAATTGATTTAAAAAGTAGACATGTATTCTACTTTAAACGCACAAATATTGGAAATACAAGTGGAGTAGGATTCATTATAAATAAGAAGTGGAAGAATAACATTATTGGACAGAGTGGCAAGATTAGTTATACAACTTAATAGCAGATACCAAATGCAGTTAATTCAGGTTTATGCCCCAAGAAGTTCTCATAGCGATGAAGTACAAGAAGATTTTTATATGGATGTACAAAAGACTTTTGATCAGAGTAAACATTTTAAAATTGTTATGGGAGACTTTAATACTAGAATTGGTAAATAAATGAAAGACCAAAGTGATGTAAATAATTTTGGTTATGGTAATAGAAATGAGAGAGGACATAGACTTGTGGAATTTGCAGAAAAAAAACTTTATATTAGGAATTCTTCTTTGAGAAAAATGTTAAAAGGAAATGGACATAGAAGCATCCAAATGTAGGTACAGCAGAATTGGATTATATTTTGACTAACAGAAATTACATATTTCAAGATTCTAGTGTTCTCAATAAATTTGATGCAAGAAGTGATCAATGATTAGTAAGATATAAGATATGTGTTATGCAAAACTAGACAGACAAAAATTTATTAAGAAAAATAATATTTACAGTTAAACCACTAAACATCATATGATCACTATTTCTTATGCTAGTACATTACTGTTATTAAAACAGGTAAAACTCTTCATGCTCTCCATACAGTAGTGGCACTGAGTGGCACTACTGTATGGAGAGTTTTGCCTGTTTTAATATTTACAGTTGATATTCCTAATCTTCAGAAACATTCTAATGGAATTTAGATTAGAACTTAATAGATTTTGAACATGATTCAGATTTGAATGAAATTAATATGAAAATAACTGATACACTTTTAAAAACTGCAACAAAAATAGTTAGTAGAAAAAAGCAGCAATTGAGCAATAAACTTTCTACTGAGATTAGAAAATTTATGAAACAAGAAGGAATATGACGATATACAAAAATGATTGAATCATGTCAAGCTTGGTGGTCAAGAGGTCAGCACAGCCACCTTACAAGCAGTTGTACCAGGTTAGCAGGTTCACTTCCCAGCCAATGCTATGACACATGAAAAAAAAAAATTAAGTCCTTCAAATTTTGTAAAATGGTGTGGAAAAGAGTTCATAATGATATAAGAAAGTATAGTTGTGAACTAGCAAGGAAAGCTGTAGACAAGAATAAAAGTCTCAAGAGTATAAAACAATATTTTGATATTGGTAGGAAATTTATATCTGCACAAAGAAAAAGTGATGGAATTATTACTAAAAAGAGTGATGACATCATGAAATGGGTAGAAGATTTCTATCAAGAATTATATAGTAATAAAGAACAAGTACTTCCTATATCTATTATATCTTCTGAATTGCCTAGAATTTTAAATGAAAAAGTGAGGCATGCAATTAAATTTATGAAGAAAAGAAAAGCTCCAGGTAATGATGGAATATATTGATATAATAAAAGAAGCTGGTGAAGAAATATAAATTTTTTTAACAAAGTTATATACCAAAAGTCTAAATAATAAAGATGCTAAATGATTGGGAAAATGTAGTATTAATATTAATATTTTAAAATGATATTAAAGAAGATATTAGAAATTACAGACCTATCAGCCCTTTATCTGTGTTATACAAACATTTTATCAAGATAATTACAATTCATCTACAGAGAACATTGGAATTTCATTAACCAAGAGAACAATCTGGAGTTAAAAGTGGTTTTAGTACAGTAGATTATATCCAGGTATTGAGAGAAGTTATAGAAATGTCAAATGAATATGACTTGCATTTGTGCTTTGGATTTGTAGATTATGAAAAGGCATTTGATTCTATAAACATTTCTTCTGTGATTAAAGCATTGGATCATCAAAGTATAGATCCAGGATATTGTCATATTTTGAAGAATATTTATAAAAATGCAACAGCAACAATTAGATTACATAATGATACTAAGAAAGTCAACATTTAGAAGGGTGTAAGACAGGGCAACTCCATATCTCCAAAACTTTTACAGCAGTGCTGCAAGAAGTATTTTGTAGATTAAAATGGGAAGCTAAAGGATTGAAAATAAATGGAGATTATAGTTGTTTTTGCAAATAATGCTTTAGAGCTGCAGGAAATGTTGCAGAAGTTATCAGATGAAAGTTGGAAAGTAGGACTGAAGATAAATGTTAAAAAGACTAAAATAATGTTTAATGGATTTTCTCAAAATATGAAAATAAAGATTGATTATGATGAGTTAAAAGAAGGTAACAACTAAAAATACCTTAGTCAGATTATTAATACAGGTGGAAACATAATGGATAAAATTAATCATAGAATTAAACTTGTTTGGAGTGCTTTTGGTAGAAATAACTTGATACTAAAAGAAAATATGCATATGTGTTTGAAAAGGAAGGTTTTTAATAAATGTGTTTTACCAGTATTTATGCATGGGTATGAGACTGGAACACTTCATAGAAGAGCAATACTGAGACTTCAGACCACTCAAAGAAGTATGGAGAGATGCATGTTAGGAGTAACAAGAAGAGATCGAAAACACAATAGATGGGTAAGAGAACAACAGGTGTTACTGACCTCATTGAAAACATTAAAAGACTGAAGTGGAGTTGGGCTCGATACAATTCTAGAAGAGATGACAATGGATGGACAATTGAAATTTTAACTGGATTCCAAAAGTCTGTAAAAGACTCAGAAAGAAACCACATGTGAGATGGATGAATGAAAAAAGAAAGTGTGCAGGGGTGATGTGGAGAAGAGAAGCTAAAGATTGGAAAAGATGGTCTGAACTTGGAGAGACCTTCATCCTGCAGTGGTTTGATAATAGTTGATGATGATGATGAAGCATAAGTGGTTTATTTACACTTTTTAAATTGATGCTTACAGATGTATGTCTGTTCATTTGCAAAAAGCATATAACTCAGAGTTTATTCCTTTAATTATATTACACATGTTGGCAAGCACTATGTAAATTGACTATTTTTACTATCTTTTAATAAAATATTGTAATCTATTTTAAAATTTATAAGTCAGGGTATATATTTTTCCTGTTTATAATAAATAAATAAATCATCTACAACAGTTATATAAATATATATATTCATAATAATTACACATAAAAAGTCTTTTTTGGCACAGGGTTTGTACACTTTTTAAATGTTAATCATCTACTCCAAAGTTCACCAATTATTGTAGATAGAAGACCATCTACTATTCTATAAGTAAAGTTACAATATTAACAAAATAAAACATCAATAAATTAAAAGAAAAAAAATCATATAGACATTAAATATAATTTCAAAGAGTTGACTACATAACACAACAATATACAGAATGAGTAATATGTATTCTATATTGTTTTACATATAATATCTTATATAATTTTTTATTCATTTTTAATTGATCAGTTGTTAATTAAATTTATTGAAGCTACATTATACAATTTTTTAGGTTATGTTTAATGTAATATGTTTCATACCTTTAGATCTTTAATGTAAGTTAAAGGTTTAATATTTTTGTAGAGTCTATTTTATAGCATGTGTTAAGTAGAGAATTTATAAAACAGATTTATCATCTCACCTATTAATTGAATTGTGTTTGTGGCTTCTATTAATTCCATTGTTATATTCTTCAGATCTGAGCCAAAGAACTTAATGCAATTTATAAGTAAGTTGAAGAAACTGCTTTATACATTCATTACTTAACATATGGATATAAAATAGATGTTACAAAAAATATTACACCTTTAAATTATATTAAAGATCCACAAAGAAGATAAATATATGAAACATTTTATTTTTCACATAATTTAAATAATTGTATGAATATTTATAAACCTTCAATAAATTTAGTTAACAACTGGTCAATTAAAAATAAGTGGAAAATTATATGAGGTAGTATATATGAAGTTGTATAGCATATGTATTATATATTCATAAATGCAGGTTTAAATCTGTACAATGTATTAATATATATTGTTATGTTATATAGTCAATTCTTTGAAGTTATATTGAATCTGTATATGAATTTTTTTATTCTATTTTACTAATGTTTTATTTTATTATTATTGTTATTTTATTTTCATTGTAGAATAATAGATAGTAAATATATTAAATTTAAGCGTAAACAGATAATATTATAATAACGTGAAAGCTAAACACCTTCAAACAGATACACTTTAAAAATGCTTAAGTGACAGCCAATCAGATGGAATAATGGCATCACATGGGACTCTAAATTCTAAAACACAAGCCAGAACTATTAGAAAAAGATGGGACCCATCTTAATCTATGCCTCAATTATATTTAAATAAGCCAGACTAAAGCATTTTGAACTAAGAGTGTGAAGCTTAAATACCTTCACATTTAATCCACTAAATATTATATATATAAATTAACAACGCGAAATCATCCGATTTACAACGAAGCAATATTTTAAAATCTAATGAAATGATATTAATAAATGTAAATATATTAAATTTAAGCGTAAACAGATAATATTATAATAACGTGAAAGCTAAACACCTTCAAACAGATACGCTTTAAAAATGCTTAAGTGACAGCCAATCAGATGGAATAATGGCATCACATGGGACTCTAAATTCTAAAACACAAGCCAGAACTATTAGAAAAAGATGGGACCCATCTTAATCTATGCCTCAATTATATTTAAATAAGCCAGACTAAAGCATTTTGAACTAAGAGTGTGAAGCTTAAATACCTTCACATTTAATCCACTAAATATTATATATATAAATTAACAACGCGAAATCATCCGATTTACAACGAAGCAATATTTTAAAATCTAATGAAATGATATTAATAAATGTAAATATATTAAATTTAAGCGTAAACAGATAATATTATAATAACGTGAAAGCTAAACACCTTCAAACAGATACGCTTTAAAAATGCTTAAGTGACAGCCAATCAGATGGAATAATGGCATCACATGGGACTCTAAATTCTAAAACACAAGCCAGAACTATTAGAAAAAGATGGGACCCATCTTAATCTATGCCTCAATTATATTAAATGCTTTAGTCTGGCTTATTTAAATATAATTGAGGCATAGATTAAGATGGGTCCCATCTTTTTCTAATAGTTCTGGCTTGTGTTTTAGAATTTAGAGTCCCATGTGATGCCATTATTCCATCTGATTGGCTGTCACTTAAGCATTTTTAAAGCGTATCTGTTTGAAGGTGTTTAGCTTTCACGTTATTATAATATTATCTGTTTACGCTTAAATTTAATATATTTACATTTATTAATATCATTTCATTAGATTTTAAAATATTGCTTCGTTGTAAATCGGATGATTTCGCGTTGTTAATTTATATATATAATATTTAGTGGATTAAATGTGAAGGTATTTAAGCTTCACACTCTTAGTTCAAAATGCTTTAGTCTGGCTTATTTAAATATAATTGAGGCATAGATTAAGATGGGTCCCATCTTTTTCTAATAGTTCTGGCTTGTGTTTTAGAATTTAGAGTCCCATGTGATGCCATTATTCCATCTGATTGGCTGTCACTTAAGCATTTTTAAAGCATATCTGTTTGAAGATGTTTAGCTTTCACGTTATAATAATAGATAGTGTTCTATTTGCAATAATTGGTTATGTTTAGTACTGAGACATTTGTTGACACTTGAGAGAACCATTAAACCACCAATGAAAATACCAAGTGATAAATGTAGATCTCTCTTGCACTTAAACCACATTTGTATTAAGATAGTAGTATTGACCCACACATTCCTAAAAATATTAATATAAAAATCATACAGTTTTATCAGAGGTGGATTAAGTGGTAAGTGGACTAAGTGCCCATGCAGGGCCTGGAATACTAAAGGGCCCGGAGGTCTTAAAATTTTTTTTCATTAGAATTCGAGAAAAATTATGATTTTTTGTATAAAATCAACCCTCCTATAACACTGTATTATTTAAGATTTTGATGGTAATTTATTTGAGTTTTGATGGGATTTTAACTTTTAAATGACATCAGGGAGTGAAACTAGTATAGTGCAAATAGGCCCAAATTAAGTAAATATATATATATATTTGATTACACAAAAAATTCAACCCCTCCCAAAATAATAATTTGATTTAAATTTAAAAATTTTGCTTTTGAAAAAAATTATCGTAAATAAATTTTGCTGTTTTCCTGAAGCTGATTTATCTTCAGTTGGTTTTTTCTAAATTATATTTTGATTGGAGACAGGTAAAAATGAATTTTCTTTGTTAACATCTTAACAACATTATAATAAAAAAAATATTTTTAGTAGGCATTATTTGCAAGGCTAAAAACTTTTAAACTATTTTACAAAATAAAAAAAAAACACTTTTTCTTCCCAGCAAAAAAAATAAAAAGACATCAAAATGGCAGAAATGCGAAAAAAGTTTTTAAAAAAAACAACAACCTGGAAATTGCTGAAAGCCAAAGAAATTCATTGCATAAATTTTTAAGTTAATACAGAGACAGAATTTTCGTCAACATTTGAATCAGATAATTCTGAATAGTTTATATTTTAAACTTCTACTAAAGAAGAGAAAGAAGAAAACAAGTTGAGAATCAAGAGGTTGAAATTGTTACTGAAAAAAAGAATTGCAAAAATGCAGAAGGTAGAGATAGTCCAGAAAGACATTTTGATACAGACATTGAAATAATAAACGATATAGTGTTTTGGTTAACAATATTAACAGATGCTATTATTGATCATATTTTTAATAACAAACCAAAAAATATTGGGAATATACAGAATTTAAAATCAATGTATAAAGGCAGAGATGAAGTGTATTATGGAGGACTTTCTTATGATCATTTCTATAGAAAAAATCAAATGGAATTATGAAAAAGAGAAATTGGCTGATACTTTCAGAAACAAGCAAATGTGTTTACTGGTACCCTTGCCAACTCTTTTCAACAATTAATCTAAATTAATAACTGGTTTACAAAATTGGAGATTAATAACTTATTTTATTGGACTATGAAGTTTAAAAAAAAAACACATGTCAGCCATATGCACTAGGTATAAAAGATTAACAAACTTCAATAGAATTGATACTCAACTATTACAGGAAGAGGAAAATGAAGAATGTTACTGGATAGAAGTGTTGAAAAGAATTGTATCAGCAATAAAATTGTTGAGCTGCTTAGGATTAGGATTTAGGGGTCATGATGAAAACAAAGATTCCAATAGAAAAGAAAATTATTTAACCTGCTTGGAATATTTAAATGAATATGGTGAGTTTTTGAAGTTACATCCACAAAAATATGCCAACCAAGGACAAGGAAATGTAAACTACTTATATTATTTGTGATGAATTTGTAGGTCTTACTGGAAATAAAGTAAGAGCAGAAATAATTGAAAAAAATCATATCTGTGACTTATTATAATATAATTGTTGATTCCACTCCTGATGTTTTGCATGTCAATCAAGTAACTTTTGTGATATGTTTCATCCTGTGATAATATAATAGAAAGATTTGTGAAATTCATTCCCATAAATAAATACATGTCTTCATATTTGAAATAAGAAGTTTTGCAAATTTTAATAAAATTAGGAGTGGGTATTAAAAACTGTCAAGAACAATCATTTGATAATGCTCCTAATTTGTCAGAAGTATTCAGGTTTGCAAGCACATATTAAAGAACATAGCCCTATTGCATTTTTTATTCTGGGTGCTAATCATTCCTTAAATTTAATTGGAAATTTCACTGCAGAAAGTTGTAGCTGCAATTGAATATTTTATGTTTGTGCAGAATTTATTCACATTTTTTTTTTGCAGCAACCCATTGCTGGAAAAATTTAACCAGAAATCTAGAAATGTGTAAACAATCTCTCACAGTAAAAAGAGTTTTCAATACAAGATGATCAGTAAGAACAGATGCTGTATTAACTAAAAAAACTTGTTTTCACCCATGTAAAAAGAGGTTTTAACTGAAATTTGTAATTCAGAAGAAGAAAAAAAAAGTTACCATAGTGGAGGCAACTTCACTTCTGAAGAAAATGAACAAATATGAAATTGCCCTAATGACAGTGATTTGGAATATTATTTTACAAATAATAAATCCTACTAGTAAATCACTGCGATCAGTGGAGTGTGAACTATTGAAAGGATCTATCCTATTGAAATCATTAGAAAATTTTATTAATAATTTCAGAGAAGAATTTGAAAAAAGTTGAAAAAGAGGCAGGTGAGGTATAAGGGATATCATTTAATGTGGAAGATGGAGAAACTTTCAGACAACAAAAGAATTTTTTTTTTGATGAAAACAAAAAAAATGGACATGAATTTACAATAAGAGAAAATTTCATAGTTAAGAACTCAGAAATATGAAATTATTGTAGAGCCATTTTGAATATTTTTTGATTGGAATTTATCAATAGAAGAAAAAAAACACGATAAAAAAAACTTTAAGGATATTTATAAAAATGACATTGATGTTTGTAATTTTGAAGATGAATTTGACCATTTTTAAAATATTTCTAAGAAAAACATGAAGACACCATAAAAACAACACCAGACATCTATTGAGCCATCAAAGAAATACCTTGCACATTTCCAAATGTTGAAATATTATTGAATTTTTTTTAACAATTCCTTTATCTAATGCATCAGGAGAAAGATCATTTCCTGTTTCAAAGCATGCAATTTAATGAATACTATGGGAGAAGAAAGATTAAATAATGTGGACATTCTGTATATAGAGCAGAAAATTTTAAGCTGAATTGACACTGCAAAAAATAATTGATGAATGTGCTAGAAATGTAAAAAAAACATGTTTTTTTAATAAATTAATTTAATGTGTTATGGTATGAAATTTTTGATTATTTTTCTTTTTTGTTAATGAGAGTTTTTTTGAAAGTTTTTTTTTTAATCTTAGAGTTTGAGGACCCTAACGTTTTTACTGCTTGGGGACACCACTTAGCTTGATCCGCCTCTGAGTTTTAATGAATGAGTAGTAGATTTTTTTCCAAAGCAACATTTATATTATGATGTTGTTTTAATATCCATAATAAAGATGTAAATAGTGATCAATTTCATTTTATTTTTAGAAAAAAAATTTACATTTACTTTGTGATTGAATTTTAAACAATACAAATCAAAATGGATCCTTTTATGTTAAGCTGTTTTATTTATATTTCTAACAAATATTAGAAATAATAAAGATATGAATTGTGATAATTTTTATTTTGTTTCTACTAATGTGTCAAATTTCAATACTCATGATCTATAAACATTAAAAATAGGTATTTAATGTTTGCTCTTATAACTTGTAAATATGAAAAAGAATTCTTCTGATGCTTTATTGTTTTGCTATCTAGACCTAACATCTTTCAAAATGTTACTAATAAATTCTATATGCAAGTATTTGACAGTGAGAAGGCTGCATTGACATTACTGCATCAGCATGATCTACCCAACTAGGCTGACTATAAAATATCTTGCAGCAAGTGCAAATCCCTTATGACACAGAAAAGAAGGAAGAAATATAATAGTGTTTAGTAATCTTTATTTTTTTTTTAAATTTAATTCATATTTATACAACTAAATTATTTTGTATATATTGGTTTATGTTTTGTAACCTTTATTTTTTTTTTTTAAATTACTTTGTATAATTCAATTTGTATTTATAAAACTGATTCACATTCTTTTTCTTTTTCTTTATTTGTTTAATTAAATTTCTAAATTTTTTATTCAACTATCAATTGTCATATCATTTCTGGAAAAAAGTACATGTAACATATTTTAATTCTATATAATTTTGTTACATTGCAAATAAAAAATAAACATACTTCCACTATTTAGTGATATTTATCATTTAGTCATTTCACTAATGGTTCAGTTGTTGTGTGAAATATGTGCAAATGTTCCAGATTGCCTATCAAATGATTACCAGTATACCTTATTCATGGCATGACAGCATCATGTAGAAAAACATCTATAATATTTATTTTTTAAAATCTTATTTTTAAGAAAATAAATATATTATAAAAATACAAATAAATTATAATGAATATATTATAATGAATCGAAAATGATGTTCATATAATTAACAAGAGGATTTAATATATAAATTTAAATAAAGTATATAGTGTTCCAATAAAATGGTTAAACTCAAATATATTCAATAATGTAGCCAACATTGTGATGATAATGATCAAATAACTTATAACTGAAAATTAAGTGTAATTATTCCAAAAGAATTTTTTTTTTTTTCTAGATTCAGCATAAAATTAATCTCATGGTGTCAAACTTTTCTAATTAGAAAGTTTACATCTAGAAATCTTAATAACATTGGTCATCATCATTTAAAAATATTATCCTCCTGGCATGTCTCCCAGTGGATGCATAATTGTTAAGAGTTAGTTGAAATTAATGAGATATGTTTGAAATGAGTTTGAAAAGCAACAAAAATACCCACTAAATTGGTTAGTAAAAAAATAATTAACTAACAATTTATTGTACAATAAATCAATTTAACATGGAATTATTGCTTATACTTCTGTAATTACTACCAGATAAATATATAATATTGAAAATAATAACAAATTTATAAATATTAAAACTTAAGACCTCATAGATAAATATAAAGATATAATTTTACTATAATACAAAGTCATTAACAACTGAGTTCTGATTGTGATTATTCTCTGCAGGTATTGGTGATTATTATGGCAGACCCACATTTTTTTTCTTTACAGCATTGTTTTCTTTTTTAAAATAGGAAACATTGTATCCTATACAACTTCAATGTTTATCTCTGGATGTGACTACACAGTTGAGGGTCTTTTGACTGATAAGTTTAACACTTACTAGCTACTCATGGTAAATACTTCATTTTTAGTTTTTTCTTCATATGGCTGGAATATTGAAAAATGCTTTAAAACAGTTATCAAAGCTCAGCTATTTGGAGACATTCTGAGGAAGATTGTTTTTAACCAGTGGTTCTGTTATCTTCATGAAATCACTCTGCACTGCTTTTTTGAACCAAGACCTAGACTAGACTACTCTTGTTTTTCTTTTCAGACCTAATTATGTGTTCTCACAACATGTTATCTAACACATAACAAATAATCAAGTCTCTATTTATTTTTATCAGAATGTTCATAAAAAAATCTTAATAGATTTAATGACTTATTTAATTTTTTTATACATTTTAAATTTATTATATATTAAAAAATGATTACATAATAAAAAATAATTTTTAATTTATTTATGATAATGATGGGAAGAAGGAAAAATCATGATTGAACTTTGAAATTTGTTTTCTAACTTTCTCAATTTGTATTTTAAAATTTTTAATAATATATTTAGATATGCAATTTAATTTACTATAAGAAAAGGCAAATTATTTCTTTAAAGCCCCAACTATTAGACAAATTGAAAAGGTTACAAAATATGATACATTTTCATAAACTATGCAATTCAAATTTATTTGTGTGATGTAAAACTGAAATAAATAATCTAATTTCTTCTTCAATAAATTATCCAATTTTTGTATTGCCTTTCATTATATGTTATTGTTTTATTAATTTCACTATAGTAAATAGCCTATTTATGTAATGCTGCCTATGTATGTAATATAATAAGGTGAAAAATCTCTGGTCATGTCTTTTTACTAATTTACATGTACTTATCCATGAGCATTAGTTTGAAAAGTGTAAATGAACCACTTATATTTAGACCTAAATATTTGGTAGTATGATTAACTTTATAGAACAATTTTCCTTTTTTGAATATTTAATAGTAAGATTAACTCTATTCATCTATTTCTCTTTAATTTTTTAAATTGGTGTACTTAAGTTAAGCATATGTTATATCTACTACATGCACATACACACACAACAATCTATAAATTTATTAAACAATCTATCGGAATTTTTATTATACATTTTTGACCATACAGCTTTGCAAAATAACAAATTTGAGCTGCTATCAAATTTGTTTTGCTACATTATATGTATATGTTATTTGTAAGTTATGTAAAATCTGTTTTAAATATACACTATTTTTTCATAAAAGGTCCTGTTATAACAATCATCACCAAGTTGTATCTAGTATTTTGATAAATAAAAAACTATTAGCTATGGCAATTTTTTAAAAAATATCCAATATTTTTTAAAAATATTTATATAATAAAATGCTGATACCATTAAAGAAATAAGTCTGTTTTCTTTCATAAAATAAAATAATTTTCACATCAAGAAACAAAAAGTATAAATTTTATTCTTTACATAATTAAAAAAAATTACATTGCTTACATATAAAGAGCATTAAAAATAAATTCAAAATAATTACTTAAATAATTTTATTTAATAAACTTGCAATGTAGAACAGTTGACTTATTCTCTTTATCATAAATATAAATAATTCTGCTAAAAATATATGATAGTCATCAATTAGTTGTCGCATGCCGCTTGATTTCACTGTTTCCATGCAAAGCACAGAAATATTCCATTTACATGGCCTATAGAACAGTTCTGTTCATATTAGCTGCTAAGCAGGCCTAAATAGTGTTGCACACAAATATTATGGCCTGCTTTTGTGCTTCCCAGTACTATGCAAATAGCACACACTTCACAGTCACTATGGTATGATGTGAGGGTGTGTAGAATTCAAGTGGCTCTAACACTTTTCATGTGCATTTGAAGTAATAATTTTTCACACAACCTGACATAGTTTTAGATAGTAATAATTGTAAGCCTGTCACCATGCTTCCGTACATATCTTTTTAAGGTGAAATGAATTGCAAAAGTGTTTGTCCCAGCAGCATTATACAGAAATCACCCCAAAAACATATTTTGCACAAGAACAGCTGTGAGACTACTAAAACAGCTGTGGTTTGTCATTTTTCAAAGCATAAGCTTGGTTTGATCAGACAGTAATTTTAAAATGGAATTCTTACATTTTATTAAATAATGTTGTTTCGTAAACTTTTTTAAAATAGTTTTCAAAATGTCATTGCGGAATGTTTCTAATATGTATATATTTTTTTGTTTGATCAGAATAGCATGTTTTTGTTTGATCAGACAGTAATTTTAAAATGGAATTCTTACATTTTATTAAATAATTTTTTTTTGTAAATTATTGTTGCAGAATGTTTCTAATATTTATATATTTTTTTCTTGGATCAGAGTAACACATGTTTTTGATGATTCTTTGGATCGTCAAAACCATCGTCCCCTCCCTGCAAATTCCAGCACTACACGTTGCCATGTATAATGCAATTAAAAAATGTTGGATCTGAGTAGTGCATCTTTTGGACAATCCAAAGGATCATCAAAAACAGTGGGCCCCCTCCATGCACATTCCAGCATTACGTGCTGACATGTCTAATGTAATTAAAAAATGTAAAAAATAAATGTAAATCCCTATTAAAAACAACAAACAGGTGAAAGCATTATATTTATTTGTTTTTGAATAAATAATAACAAAATTGTAAATCAGACCAATAACGTTATATCTATTGGTTTTTGATTAGCAGCAGAGACATCAAGCAGCATGTTGTGGCTTATTGATTACAACCAAATATATATTTTTATTCACTTACATTATTTAAAAAAATATTGTTCACATACTACAGATGAAAGAAAATTTGAAGTGCAAAATACATGACAGATTAACTGAATGTGATTAAATTACATATACAACAATTAAAAATAGACATAAGACACATTGATCAAATCAAAATATTGGCCAATCAATCTCTTAGGGAAGCTATTAAACACTTTTAACCTATAAAAAGAGTGTCCTCACTTTACTTTCACTTTACAATTTCCTATAATCATAACTTTAGTTTTTATTTCAGAACAAGAGTTTAGATTTTGATGTTGTTAAACATGAAACTATATATGTATGTGATAAATGTATGGTCATGATAGAATACAAAATGATCTAGGAACAAACTATGATACCGATTCAGACTCCAAAGTAATCAATACTAAAGTTTAGTGATAATGAGTAACAAGAGAAAAAAATAACACAAAAATTCTGTAAGTTACTACTATTAATAATTGTATTTACCCATAAATGATTTTTACTACTGATTATATATGTAATGTTTAGGAGTATAAATACTTCCGGATACAGTACTGCCCGAATACATTAAAAAGACAAATGCAAGCAGATTCTAAAGTACCATTTTAAAATAAACTTGCAAATATATGTTTGCCCTTTCACATATCAATGCTAATCCATTCTGTCTGATAAAATGATTTTCAATCATTTGATCTTCGATTGTATATATTGTAAATTAATCAACATTGATAGCTGAAAAGCTGAAACTTTATATTAGCAGTGATCTTAGTTTATAAATTAATCAAACCAGCTTATTGTTCCAACTATTAATTTAAATTGAATACTAAAAATTTTAATCCCACATAAATGATTTTTATTGCTGATTTAATATATAATGTTTAGGAAGAATACAGAACAATAACATCAGAATGTGTTATATTAATATTTGAAACAGTAAGCTGTCTTCATTGATTTGTAAACTAAGATCCCTGCTAATGCTTGATTTATTACAGAATATATGATCGTAGCTTAGATGAAAGAGGATTATCCTTTTTCAAACAAAATAGATTGGTATCAATATATGAAAGGGTAAACGTATTTTCAAGTTTATTTAAAAATAGTTCTTTAGAATTTGGTTGCAATTTAGTAATCCACAAAGTATTTAAATTATTACTATATATAAAGCATATACATAATCATCAGAAAGGTTCAATAATCATCACTAACATGTATATCTCAACTGTTTATTTTGCAAATTTATATACTAAACTCTTACAATTAAATTAATAGCCTGAATTTTGAAACATATTTAAAAATTGCTAATGATCTTAGCAACCTCTCAAATAAAAGTTGCTTTGTAATAATCGTAAATACTTCCAAACCACCACTTTATAATAGATTATAAATCATGCAGAGTTTTAGATTTATAAAAATTATACATTAATAATAGGAAATGGTAAAAAAATATATAAATATTCATTAGCAGTATATTTTGTTTTATGAAATAAAGAAAAAAAACTATTTTCCCAAACTTAAAAATATGTTCTTTATCTTAAAATTTTTTACTAGTTTCCTTTCAATAGTTAAATGTAGGTGTAGTCATTTATTAATATTATGTTGTCTTTTGCTTGGTTTAGAGTTACAAAGGTAATTTTTCGAAAGTGGTGAGTTCATTTTACTCGAGCATTTTAATTCACTATAGATTCAGTATAACAATTTGAGATCCATGATTATATGTTTTATTAAATTTTTAAAAATAGTTATGAGGATCCATTAATTATGGAATACAACAGATAAAAATATGTTCATACACAAAGGACTATTTATACTCTCTCCAAGAATCATATTTCAGATATAGATTTTCAACCCAAATAATATCTTTGTTCAGCAATCTATTCTGATGTATATGATGCCCTTGTACATATTTTTGTTCAAAGCTATTGAAAAAGTATAATAAAAAATATTGCTTTTCAATGCTGAACTTGTGTTTTTCATGATCAAAAAGCTGGACCCACAAATCGATTATCTTGCTTTCTAAACTGATACGGGTTTGTTTTCTTCTTAATGACTAAATGTCATACATGATTTTAAATTCTTAGTTTATTCTGATTAGTTTATTGGAAAGCTTCTTTAATTAAAATTTTATGTGCTTCAATTACTTTTGTTCACAAATTTACAAAAAAATTGATTTAGAATATATAATTGTTTTTTTTGTTTTTTTTACATTCACATTTATTTTGTATTAGACTATAGAAAATTCTATTGTGCATTACAATTATTAATTTCAGCCATGATTTACCATTTCCAAAATTTCATTTATACAATTTAATTTATATGTTTGACAATTACACCATACTGCACATTCAATCAGCTATAAGCATATAAAGAATGGCACTTTCTTTTTCCATATAATGGCTGTTTTAGCACTCTCTACAAGCACACATTACAAAACTATGCAATAACAAATTTTTAGTGAACTATTTTAAAATACAGCCTTTGTCCCAGTTAGCAATAGACCTTTATGCAAGGATTTACCTATCAATTTGAACCCACTATTTTGATTTACAGTTGATTTTGATCTTTAAAAAAAAAAATGAATTTTTAAAAAAAACAAAACAACCATCATTCTTTTTTTCAAAATGATATCGATTTTGGAAGATTGGTGATGTCATAATTATGTCATCTAAAAGTAAAATGGTGACTTTGATGCTAAAAGTGTACAGTAGGTATACAGTTTATTCACTATAAAATATCCAATAGTAGTTATTGTTATGGGATTTAAATACAGTGGTTTTGCAAATATTTCCATTTATGATACCTAAAGTAAAAAAAAGTTTCATCATTAATGACTATAAAAGCAAAAAAAAAAAAAATGCCAATTTGATTCAATGTGTAAGTAATCAAAATGCAAATTTAGTCATGTATATCAACAGTGTATTAATATTAAATTTTAAAATATGTATATTAGATAAAATATATTCACTCAATTAGTATGGATTACAATTCTTATAAACATTATTTTGCTTGGGGCAAAAAGTCTGTTAATCATAATTATGATGATCATAACTATAAATTATTTTGAAGTAAAAAAAATCATATCATGTAATTAATAATCAACTTTATATGATCAATAGTTACTAAACATAAATTGAAAATGTTATTTATTTGCTTAATTTTAAGATCAGTCTTGCAATTTATCTTTGATATGACAAGATTGTAAATCCTATGAATGTTATTTTGCTCATGGCAATATGTATATTAATCATAATTGTGATCATTGTAATTATAAATTATTTTTAGAGAGAAAAAAAAAAAATAATAATGTTTTACATTATGTTGTTAATAATCAACTTTATCTCATCAACAATATTAAACATCAGTCAATAATATTATTTATTTTCTCATTTTTAAAATAATCATTTAGTAATTTGTCTCTGATATTCCAAAAAAATGACAGCTTTAAAAAATAATCCTGCCTAAGCACTAACAACTCATTTATAGCCTACATGGATGATCTCTCAGTCTTTTTTGCCATCCAAAAAATGCTTTGCCAAACTTCTAAAGATTCTTTCAGAATACAAACAAATATAAGTTAATCTTCCAACATGGAAAAATCATGTGCCTAGCACATTCACACCAGCAGTTGCATATCAATGTATCTTGGTTTCCATTTTTATCTACAACATTCACCAATGCAGTCACATATAAAATAGACTTAAAAATTGAAATAGGAATTATAGTTAATTTTCTTAAAAAAAAAATTACATACCACTTTATTCTATCTTTTTTTTAATATGCAAATCAAGATAAAAAATCATTTAACTACACTAAAACAATACTTTATGCCAAAGAATTTTTTAATCGAATAGATTCACTATGTAAAAAACTCTTGTGGGAAAAAAAGGAATCTCAATATCCACAAGACATCTTAAAAATCCTCTGTTACAAAATTTTTTAGGGCTCCACTCAATTTTCACATTATGAATTCAAAAGATGATTAATATAATCTTGGTATATGCAAAATAAAATCCCATATCTACAAACAGTCTATAAAATTACTGCAACAGACAAATTATCTTCTAACCAAGGATACCTGATGATACTATTCACTCCACTATTGTTTATAAAAAATTTGGTTTTCAAACCAATTCAAAATAAATTCAAGTAATGGGAAATCCATTACTTTTTGAATTCTTTATAAAACCATGACAACATTGTACTCAATATCACCAACAAACAATTTTGCTGAAAATTTAATTCTGGACACTTGAATCAAAATATTTTGATTCACTATTTACACAACAGTTTCTAAAATATATATAAAAAAACTTACAAAATATAGACCATCTATGCACCCATTGCTACAAAGATTCAGAAACACAGGATCACATTTTTTTTAATGCCAAGAACTTGATGATATTTGTTCAATAATGCAAACACTTTTCAAAAATAAACATATAAATAACCTATTTGACTCATTCAAGAAAGGAGACTTTATTGATATCAGGATAAGTGTATTCATCTGTTATACCTCATAGTGTATAAGGGGTATGTTTTATATAACAACAATCCAAGGTGGCACACTAATAATTTCAAAAATAAACTAGAATAGTATATGTGAAAGAGATAAAAATGATCAAATCAAATAAACTTACATTGACACCTAATGACAATTACAGTCATCCTGAAGCCTATTAGAAAAAAATCAACATTCAAAGTTTAATAAATCTGAACAGAAATGCAGTTTGCCACCATTGTAATACTTCAGATGAAATTCAGCTCATCTAATTGCGAACTTTTACTTACTTTCAAAGCTTTGTGAGTCTCATGTCAATTTCTCTACATTTTATTTTTTGTATTTTTAACAATCGCTATAATAATATGTAGACAAAAGATATCATGTAAACTAATTTGCTTTGTTGAATAAAATCCTTTGAAAGCTAATAATAATAATAATTATTATTATTGTTATTATTATTATTATTATTATTATTATTATTATTATTATTATTATTATTATTATTATTGTTATTATTATTATTATTATTATTTAGATTAATAAAACATCATCAATCAACTGCACATTACATTTCTTTATAAAATTTTTATCTAATTTTGCTGCATTTATGTAAAATATAATCTGTGAAGCACTGTTTTTTAAAAAAAAAAATAGTCATACAAAATAAATTCAATTTTCTTGTTAAACATTATAAAACACAAAACGTATGTTAATAGAACATAAAGTAGATCAAAAGAAATATTAATGTACACTGTTTTATTTTTTTAAATTCTAAAATGTACATTGTAATTATTATTTTTTCCATATTTTTTTTTAAATTTAACAAATGGTAAATTAGGAAATGTTCTCTCATTATGTAAGACCATATAGTCAAATGTATCTTCAGTACTCTTAAATGCTACTTTTCTTTTTTACTTTTATCTCTAAATAATTTTCTTATGTCCCTTTTTTTTATTTTATCACATTATTTTCAAAAACAGTTTTACAATTTTGTTTATTTTACTAGTTTTTATAGGCTTATTTTTTTTAGTTTGTCTTGTAATTTCATTTAAATATTGTAACCTGCTTTTTTAAATGCTTGCTCTTGATTTTGTTTGATATTGATTGACAGTTTTGTTCAGCTATTTATTATTCTCACTGATATTTCTTTTATTAATAGCATTTTTATTGTCATATAAGCAGTACTAATGATTAATTAATTATTATTTGGTCATCTTATTTTATTAACTTATTCTGTATTCAAATAGAGTATAACATTGCATCAAACATACACACATTTGTTATCTACCACGACAATTGTTATTCTAGTTGCTTTTCTCTTTTTTCAAAACTTCTTGTGTATATCAAGTTTTAAATGTCTTAAGCCACTGTACTTTTTTTATTATTATCTGTGCATATTGTTAATTTTTTTTATTACTCTAATTTATTGTAGAAGCTGCTAAAGCAAATGCAATTTAAAATTTACAGCACTAAATACTTAAACTATTGCAATTAGTTCATTTTAATGTTTAGTTTAAATTATAATTTAAAGATATTTTAAAAGAACTTAAAATATTTATTTATTTATTTTGATGGTCATGTGATATTTTCTTTTTTCAAAAAAATAAGCTCTATGTTATATTTCCATTGCTCTGTATAGTTTAATGCAGTAATAAGTGACAGATTCTAGAACTAAAAAACCTTGTATCATGCTTACTTAGTTCTATTTTATGCTTAAACTTTTTATGTACTTCCAAGCAATAAAAGACTTGAGTATTTGGACCTGTGTTGTTTGGTGCAATGGTAAATTTCCCATTCTAGAGTTCAAAGTCCATGGACCGTGATTTCAGTTGTCATTCTGATGCTCAAATATCATATCAACTCTTAAGCAATAAAACATTTGATATTTTATTGTTCAGATAAATAAAAAATTAGTTTTTAAAATAATTTTTAATATATATTGTGAATCATTCCAAAAGCCATATTATTATAATAAGCGTAAACTCATTCTAGAATTCAGATTTAATCCGATTAGTTTTTTTTTTTTTTTAACTTCAAAAATGTTTTAACAACTTGTCACAGCTCAAATATAGTTATGGTGATTTGCAAACATTAAGTATTAGTGATCAGAAGCAAAGACTAAGCAGTTTTTACTTCAAATTATTTATCCATTATCCCTTCTCTGTTATTAATTCATAAAGCTATTTTTATGATTTATCTATAAAAGGTAATTTATCTTTGTCAACTCTAAAACTTGAGTTAATGTTATTTAGTAATAATTTATAAATACATTTATTCTTATTTTTATTTTCTATTTAAAAATAATAATAAAGTAGTTAACATAGTAACCATAGATGCAATATCTCTGTCATTTTGAAGCAGATTTAAATGGAGAAAAAATATTTTCAACAACATAATTTACTGATCGTCAAACTGCATAAAGAAATAATTTGTCTGGATGATGGATTGTTATTTGTTATGTTTGGAAAAAGTGAATTTACTTAGGTTTAATAATAGTGAATGTTAATTATTTCAGATTAACTATAAATGTAAAATTTAATTTAGCTGCCTTCAATAAAAGCTTAATTGATGCTTTTAAGAGGAGAGATGCTTTTCAAACATGCATAATATTTAATAAATTATTTTAGAATGTGAATTTCTATATATGCAAGCGGTTCTTAAAACTGTGGTATTACATTATAAAACAATTTTCACTATAAAATAATATGGTTTATTAAAAAAAAAAGGAGGGTTAGGGTGAGAATGGCATGATAAGAAATACTGCACACTAATGATCCCAATTCAATTTACACTCAAAATGTATATGATCCAATAAATATAAAATATTTTGACTTACAATAAAGGTAGAGGGAAGAGAAGAAATTGTCTTTAAAAATAACTAAATTAAAAGCTACTGGGAAAAAAACAACTTATAAATTGACATTTGCTTTTTTAAAAAAAATAAAAAAAAAAAAAAAAACAAATTTAAATTACTTTCTCAATAAAAGAACAAGTTAAATTATTGGTGGAATAAAATCATTAAAAAACAGGGGGGGGGGGGAATTCCTTATTAAAAACTAAAAAAAAAAAATGCTGTGGTTAGATATATTTATTTTTTATTAAAATACCTACTACATGTATATATTTTTTCTTTAAAGTTGAAGTTGGATTAATTCATTGTTTTAGAAATAATTAAGTAATTTCCCCCAAAAAGGAAAACAATAATAATACTTTTTTTTTTTTTACAATCAATAATTATTTTGAAGATATCATCATCGTCAACAATATTCTGTCAAATGGACAGTTCCAGAGAGTAGTCATATCAATTCATTGATTTTTCCATTTCACTCTCTTTCTTGTCCAGCTTGTCAATTCCATGTAATTTTTTCCATCTCTTATATCATCCAACAATGTCAATCTCTTCCATTCTTTCTTCCCACTTTTATTCATTATTCCCTCCAAAATATCTTTCATTAAAATATAAGTTCTTCTTAACATATGTCCAATCTCGTTTTTCTTTCTCTCTCTCTCTCTCTGATTTCATAAATCAATCTTCTTTTTTCATTTACTCTTTTCAAAACTTCTTCATTTGTTACTTTATTCATCTAATTGATTTTTTCTATTTTTCTCCATGTCCACATCTCAAAGACTTCCAATTATTTCCTAATTTTATTAATCATTGTCCATGTTTCACAACCATACATTAGTACACTTCACACATAACATTTAATTAATCTTTTTCTTAATTATCTTTTCAAAGATCCACAAAATATTTTATTTTTCTTAATAAATACCTCCTTTGTCAATGCTATTATTTTTTTAACTTCATCTTCACTTCTTCCATCCTCACTCAACCATCTACCCAAATATCTAAATCCCTTTTCCTGTTGAGTTCATGTTTTGAAAATATAACTAAACAAATTTACATGCAATCACATGCATAATTGCACATTTATTATATTAAAGTCAATTGCCCAAACTTGCCATTAACACTACAATTTCTATATTTAATGTTTTTTGTTTCATCATATATTATTATATATAAATTTATAGTATGAAGACAATAAAATAATTAAATACATCTTTGCTACAAAGGCACTAAATGTTTAGATAATATTATTTTTACATCTCCTTTTTTTTCTCATTTCTCTTCATATATTCATATATATATATTAAAATTTCCATATCATCTCCTCATATAGACTTTAATCTTAAATAAAAAATAAATAAAAAAGATTATATTAAAGTGTATATGAGGAGATGGATAAAGAAAATTTAATATATATGTCTAGGTAATACTATAGTGCAATGTAATTATTGTTATTAACTTGCCATTGCCTGTTTCTCTTAACTTAATTTATTAAATGGAACATACCTGCATACATTTAGCATTTCATCATAAAATGATAAACTTCTTACATTAAATTGATTACTTAGATGTATTTTAGTAGGAAAATGTATAGATTCAGTAATTTTGCTTTCCAGCTGATTATTTTATACACTTGCATATATGCATATATATAAAGTATATATTCCAGTTTCTTCTAGCAATGGCTTTTCTTCTCCACTTCATTGTATTTTCTAAATTCTTTCATCCATCTCAATGTGGCCTCTTTCTATATCTTTTACAATCTTTTAGGGAACCAGTTTAAGATTTTGTTCATATATCATCTCATCTAGTAATATATTCAACCCAACTACATTTTATTCTCTTCTTTTATTCTTCCTTGTTACACCCATTATTGTATTTTCTCAAGTTTCTATATCATTCTTTTGTTAAAGTATGCAAGTTTCACAGCCATATATAGTAATTAGTTAAACACATGTTTTAAGAATTCTCTATTTTTAATGCTGGTATTAAAATGTAATGCAATAACAGAAAGTAGACAACATAATTATTTAATTTTTTTAAATAATGAACAAATTATTAAATATTAATTGGAATGAATTTTTTAATAGTTTTATCTGCAATAACATAATGACTTCATGTTCGTTCTCTAATATATTTTAAAAACCTTGTTTACGTAGCACTTGAAATTTAGTGTTTCAGTGAACAATAAATATAAAATAAAGTATACTATTTTGTCTCCGTTTTTGTATATCATTTGTTAATTTTAACATTTAAGAATTTTGAACTTTTGCGCATTGCAACGTATATGTGTATGTATGTATACACTTAATGACTGTTCGTTTTTAAACACAAACTGAAATATTACTTCCTTAAAAAAATATAATATTGAAAAATAATTTTTGGGACTTAATAAAAAATTACATAATAAAAACTTGCATTACGAATAAATGAAACATTTATAATTTACTAATTTCGATATTTAATATCTAACATACAGGCTATATATATACCTGTACAAACAATATTTGAGCTCATATATATATATATACGTAGAGATGATAATCTGGACCAATTGATGAGTGCTGGTTTAGCACGAAATAACATATTGGTGATTATTTTTCTTTTAGACATGTATGTGTCAAGTGTATTAGTAGTATGAAATAGTGTGGACAGTCGAGGGTCGTGTGAAAGTCTAATTTCGATATTGTAAATGACTTATTAGTGTTACTGACTGATATATTAAGTGTAATTAAATCAAATGCACCCATTCTAATCTATTAAAATCCAAGTGATAAATTAATAAAGATAAGTTGCCAAAGAATATCTCTCAGTCAGGAAAAAAAAAGATAATAAAAATTATAGTAAAAGAATATTAAATTAAGAAGCAAGCTGAAATAATACAAATGTGTACCATCAACTGAACTCAACCATAATATCACACTACTATAACTTAAACTGTATTTTCTTGGAATTTTTTTTTTTTACAATTATATGTGTATGCTTGAGTATCATTTGCTTTAAAATATTCAATGAAGCAAACACGTATATAATGGCATCAAGGAAAAGTAGTTATCATACTCAAATGTTCGCATTGTAATTTAAGCTGAACAAAACATTAGAATAGTTTCCGGTTTTAAAAAAAAACTAAGAATTTTTTTTAAGAGTAGACAGCCCATAATAAAACTAGCTATTCATCCACCAATAAAACTTTCACCAAGAAGTTTAAAAAGCTAATAGGTAATGTCTTTTATTTCACTATTTCCTTTTGGATAGCTATTAAAAAAGATCTTTGCTCAGCAGAAAGCTATATATCTCATTTTTAAATTATTATTTAAAAAAAACTTTTTAAATTTTATCTGTTTATGTTTTTTTCAATCCTGTTAATAAATTATTTATGTCAAAGACCAGTGTTTCTCAAAGAATGTGCCATAGCATGTTTCTGCACCATGAACATCACCAAGTGTGCCACAAAATTGGTCTAAATTATTAAATAAATAAATATGCAAATTTGATTCTTATAAAATATCAATCACTATTTAATTATACATAATTAATAATTATAATTAAAGCAATTGAAAATTAATTTTTAGTTTATCCAAAAATAGGCATAAGAAAATTTGCTATGTGAGCAGTTTTGCAGCAAATATTAATACTACATCTGTTGACAAGGCTAATAATATCAGTGATACCAGCATAGATACTCAGGCAAAAATGTTGAAAATTAGTACAAGAACATATAGTGAAGATTATTTAAATTTCAATTTTAGATGGACAGAGGACAAAGATTTGCCATTGCCTTTATGTGTTGTAGGTGGATATACAAAAACCAATGGTGCAATGGTTCAGCAAACTAAAATGGCATTTGGACAAAGTTTACTCAAATTTGGTGTCCAATGAGAAAAAAGTATTTTGAGAGATTAATGACAAATAATACCAAACAAATTTAAAATTCCAAACAGCAATAAGGGTATCTAATAAAGTACAAATTGACTACTATGACATAGCCTAACTTATTGCACAAAAGATTAAACCACATTCAATTGCAGAAATGTTAATTAGTTCTATTTGTCATGTAATGGTGAAATGTCTGTTTGGAAAAGAATCTGAAACTAAAATAAAATTCATTTCTCCAATAATACTATTAGTTGAAAAATCATTAATATGTCAGGAAATACAATCAAAAATGTTCAAGATAAATTTAATAGCCAAATTTTTGCACTACAGATAGATAAATTGTCAGATATCATCAGAAAATCACAATTCAATTATGAACCAATTTTTATTTTGTCAACAATTGCTAGGAAGAACAATGGTAAGAGAAATATTTAATTATGTCAACAATATTTTCAAAAATACAAGCTAGTGCTCCATCAATGGTCAGACATGGATGTTTGCAAAACAAAAAGAAATCAGATATTGTTTCACACATTGCATTATTCACTGAGAAACTTTAGTAGCTAAAACACTTCCCATAGGATTAAGCACTGTTTTGGATGATGTGGTAAAAATAATTGACGATATTAAAAGCAGACAAAATTTGTCATTATTCAAAGAATTATGTGACTGCATGGAAACTAATTACAGTTGCTTATTATTGCATAATGAAATTTGCTGGCTTTTCAGAGGAAATGTTTTGGATTGTCTGTTTGAGTTAAGAAAAGAACTTTGTATATTTTTTTAAAGAAGAAATAAGTATGGCAAAAAAAAAAAAAAGAATATTATAAAACACAAAAAATTTACAAATGTTTGGGTGATAAAGTGTGGTGTGCAAAGCTGGCTTACCTAGAACATATATTTGCACATCATAACATTTTAAATACAAATTTTCAAAGGCAAAATAAAAACATTTTAATATTAACACATAAATACTGTATTTAAGAAAAAGTTATGTCTCATAGAAAATAGTTGAGACATTTCCAAAACTTTATTGAATATAAAAGAAATTTTCTTGCACTATTGGTGAAAAAGTATTTGGATATGCTTTAAACTGCAATTAGTAAATATTTTCTGTTGATCCAAACAGATAAACTTGACTGGATTCAAAATCTTTTTCTTGACAATACATTAGACTTCAATCTTTGCATTGAAGAAGAGAAACAAGTAATTGCCCGCTTGTTGTGTTTGGTCTGGATTGCAAACTCGAACCAATGATAACAAAAAAATACAAGCGCATGAAATTCATTTAAAATGATTTATTATGATTAAATATAATTAAATATCAATGAATATATTGCCACATATATAGTCTCAATTAATGTAGGGCCAGTGGTTTCCAAATATGTAACAGCCTAAATCATGAGTTTGTCCAATGACTTTTACAGCTGTTCTAGATAACTTGCCTTGAGTCAGATCTGATCTTTAGCAGCTTTCAGTCCTGTCATAGACTTGCCTCTGCATAGATTAATAGTGTAATGGCTAGAGGGGGAATGTTCACTGTTAGCAGATGCTTCCAAGAAAAACATGTTTCTTCACTTAGGTCAGTCATACGTTTTCTGCCTTACCTCTAGAAAGACTGACTATTTATTGCCAGATCTTCAATTTCACTGGAAGCAATTGGATTCAGAGAGCATTACTGTTTATAGACCTATACTAACCATTGGATGATTTTTATCTATCTATTTGCTTATTGGTCTGTAGCAATACATTTTTAATCTGATCAGATAAGGATGGAATCTGAACTAGTCCACTTCTGAAGGCATGGGGAGATGTGATATTCCTTCCCCTGGCTAAAATTATCACTGGAGAATGTAGTGAGTTATACAGACGTGCTAGATGATGTCTTGTTCACTTTATTGGTTCCCTTGGTCCACTGATATTATTGGCTTGTTCATCATCATCACCATCTTTGTTTGATGTACTTGTTGTCTCTGGGTGTTCATTTAGTTTGCTGCTGTCTTCAGTTTGTGTATGATATAGTCTCAGTTGGTTTGAATGGTAATGATGTTGGCAACCTTCTGCTGTTTTTACTACTACTACTACTACTACTACTACTACTACTACTACTACTACTACTACTACTACTACTACTACTACTACTACTACTACTACTACTACTACTACTACTACTCCCACTACTACTACCACTACCACTACCACTACCACTACCACTACCACTACCACTACTACTACTACTACTACTACTACTACTACTGTGTAAAGTCTTTTCAGTTGCATCACCACTGCTGGGATCCATTTTGTGGGACCATTGTATATTATGCATAGAACCTGAGTGCGTATTTGTACTTTTATATTGTCATTTCCTTTTTTTCCCCATAGTTTGGATCAGGTGTCAGGGCTGACAGATTGGTTTGCAAATGTCTATTGAAAAGCAGTTTTGCTGGAGTCTTTCCTGTTGCTGTACTTGGTATGAAATGCTGTGCTGGCAGTATTCTGGTAAATTGGGTGTTCCAGCTTCCTGTATCTATCTTTTTATCAACTTTTTGTTTTTTTTAAAAAAACTAGTCTTTCTGCCTGGTCATTGCTTTCTGGATGAATGGTTGGGCTGTACACAAGCTCATTGCCATTATTAGTGCAAAAGTTTTTGAACGCACTTACTGTAAATGGTGTGCCATTAGCTGACACTAATGTTTTTGGTGGTCATGTGTTGCAAATAGCCTTCTAAGTACTTCTATTGTCGCTGTGGATTTAAGTGATTAGACTTTCATCAACCTCAAGCCATTTGGAGTTCAAGTCAACTATGATAAATAGCAGTTTGCTTTCCTATGGGTCTGCATGATTCATATGGAGTCTGGACCAGGACTCTTTGCATTTAGGCCACTGAACTATTTTGTTATTTGCTGGCATATTTTGATTCATTTTGCATTGCTAGCAGTAGTGGGCTTTAGCATCAATATCTGCTTCCAAAGTAGTCAACCACACATATGATTTTGCCAGAATCTTAATTCAGACTATCCCTAGATACCCTTTCTTTAACAGACTGAGCTCCTGGGATCATCCAGCTGGGGAAATAACTACTCCATAGTCCCAGATAATGCATCCATGTTCAGTTAAGAGATCCAGACTACAAGTTCAGTAGGCTGAATGTAACTCATCCAATTTTTTAGTTGGCCAACCCTGTTGAAATCTATTTTTATACCTTTTGGAATTCATGGTCATTAGTGGTACATTCAACCACTGTTTTACTGTTCAGTACTGTATTTGATTCCATGTCAATCATGATAATTTGACTTGATGTAGTTATATTATTTGCAGCCTCTTCAGGTAACCAATTTAATGCACCAACATGGGGAATATGTTTTCCCTTTATGTACCATATTTTAAAATTACAGCACAACAAAAAATTGAACCGCTGAAACATACATTGTGAGGCATGCTGGGGAATTTCCTTGTCAGTTGTATATATTTCCAATAGCGGTCTGTGATCTGTTTGTAGGATGAATGATTTACCATACAGATAGTCATGAAATTTCGTAATGTGATTATTTAAAGCAATAGCCTCTCTATCAATTTGAGCATAGTTTTTCTTAGCCATTGAGAGACACATAGATGCAAAGGCAATAGGTCTGTGTTCTACCATCATTATAATGGGACAACACTTCCCCTGATGCATAACATTTTAGTACTAGCACTTTTTTTGATTTGAAATGTGCCAACACTACTGTTTCCAATATTAGATTTTCATTTTCTCAAAAGCTTTATCATGCTAACTGTTCCACTTCCAGAATGTCATTTTGTCCAGCAGCCACAGTTTTATGATATAAAAAAATCCTTTGAATAATTTATGAGTCCCCCCAAAAAAACTGCAATTCTTTCTTAATTTCAGGTGTTTTGGCTTTTTAAATTTCCATAACATTTTTTTTGAGTTGATTGAATACTATTTTCATCTATCTTGTATCCAAGAAACTCCAGTTTTTTAGCTTCAAATACACACTTATTTATTTTAATGCAAGAAGCTTTGAATTTGTCTAGCAGTTCCATAGTGGCACTCCAGAGTTGTTCTTGTGTGCATTCCACTAATAAAAAAATCATCAAAATATGGTAGTGCACTCAGTATTCCAGTAGCCAGTTGATTCATGACTCTCTGGAATATCAGTGAATTGACTGATATACCAAAAGACAATTGAATCATTTTAAATAATTCTTTATGTGTTATTATTGACAATGCTATTGCAGCCTGATCATCTACTGGTAGTTGCAAGTATGCATATTTTAAATCAATCTTTTGTAAAAATCCTTCTGTCTGACAGTGTGATAGGATTTCTTTAACTGATGTTATGTAATTATATGGTGACAGCATTTTGTTAATTGTGCACCAGTAATACCAACATATATGCAAATCACCATTTTCTTTGATGATTGGCACTATTGGAATGGTCCATTCTGAGTATGTAATGGGTTCTATAACACCTGCTGTCTCCCACTTTTTGATCTCTGCCTCACTAACCAAGCAACTGGTTTTTTTTTAATTTAGTGGTAAATGGATTGTTTGTCCTAAATACAGACCCAGATCTTTGTTGAATACATCTGAATAATCAGATTTTAATTTGCTTAATGTTGTGACCTGGTACCCCTTTGTCACTGCAAAGCCTAAGTGACTGAACCAGTCATGGCCTAATAAATTACTATTATCACCTGATGCTACAACTGGTGATAGGTATATAGTCTTATTAGGCATCATAATTTTAACTGTTTGGCCCATCAGTTTTATTTGATTGCCATGATAGTCTGTTACTGACAAGGATGCAGCTTATATTTGTTATTTTTATTAATGATAGCCCAGGTCTTTTTTGAAATAATGGATACTGTAGACCCTGTTTCCAGTTCTATTGTAACTAGTGTATCATTATTCATAATCCTTATTTAAAGGTTGTATTTTATATGATTTTTACAGGCAACTTGTTTATTTTTCTTATTATTGCTGTTGTTATTTTTTGGAATGGAGTTTTTCATTCTCATTTTTGGAATGGATTTTTCTCATACTGTCTCTTATCTCCTTTTTTACATGCAAGCAGCTTTTATATGTCTAACTTGCTTGCAAAATGTAGATACCATGTAGTGGTATGGTATTATATATGTGTGTGCATCTGTTCATTGCATCTAGCACAATGCTTTATGGCCATTGTTGCTGAATTATCTGAGCTGGCTGGGTGGTTGACCAACCAAGTGTTTTGCTTGATTTTTCGCATATCGTAAATAATTTTTTATAGCTATTAATTCTGCTAGTATTGCTTAGGGCAGAGTGATTCAAAGTCTAAATCTGACATCATTAGTACTTTAAATCTTAACTTGTGATCATTTATTCCATAAATAAAACAAATATGAAATGCTCCATTCAGAAAATCTTTGATATTACACTTTAATGCCAATGTCCAGATTTTCATTGTCAGATTGAATTATTATCTCTGCATTGTTGCCAGAGCTTTTGGGGGGAAATAATCTGTGAGTATCGCTAATGTTTTATCCAAATGTAGGTCAGATGGCTTTTCTGATGTAGATTATGATTTCAGGATCTTTTATGTCAGAGGTCTTATTAACATTACTAATGTGGATAAATTTACTTTAGACTTCTTGATCTGATTAGCATGTAAGTAAAAAATTAATCACTCCTTATAGCTTGACCAGCCCTCAGGGTAGACTGGATCAAAAGCTTCCATGGAACCAGAAAATTTTAATCATTTTGTAATTTTCTCTCTATATCATGAGAGAAACATTTTTGTGTTACCACTCATAATGTTAATTTTACAGCTACAATTTGTAACTGTCCAGAAATGATAATGACAAAGCAACAATCCACTAGAGAGAGCTTCTGTTGCTATATTATGAATAACATACTTGTGATTGGTTTAAAACTTCAATTGGCATGCCTATAATGTTTGCAGTCAATTTTTTATTTTTCCAAATTGCCAAACTCGATTTTTATTTGGGCAGAATAGTGATTTTAATAATCACTGTGTGATAAATTGCACACTTGTGTATGTGTACTATTTTTTCCAGTTGTGAGGGGAAATATATTTTTGGCAGACTGCACCAATTCTATTGTGTTTGGTCTGGATTGCAGACTCAAACCAATGGTAACAAAAAAATATGTACACCCAAAGTTCAATTAATATGATTTATTAGGATTAAATACAATTTTATAATTTAACAGTCTGATTGCAAAGTTTGAGTTAACTCAAGATTCTGCTTTAAATAGTCTATTTCCCATAATTTTTACGGTAAAATTACGTTTTTGCATTTTTTTTAGGTTAAAAAAAGTTTCATAAGATGCTGCCCTCTCTTGAATTATTTTACAAGTAAAAAATCAATAAAACTGTCATTAAAGATCAAACAAAAGGAGTAGGTGGTCCCTTCTTGAATCTTATTGGCTGTTACATTTCGACAACAAAGAAAATGTTGTCAATAACTGAAGAGTTAGATTTCTTTTTGTTTCATTTCGAAAATGATAAACAGATGTTTTAGACCATTTTAAAAGTATTTTTTGACAAATTATAAATTATTTTGATAAAATATGCTAAAAATAAAATTATTTTAGAAAAATAGTTAAGAGTTTAGCAAAAATTATTTATTTTTCAGCACCATAAAAAATCACCGTCACAAAATGTCAGCAACAGTTTTTGATTGGTTTTTGATTGGTGAGTAACGTTCGGTTTAAATTTCCCACTATCAAATATTTTTATAATTATCAATAAACATTTATTTTGGAAAAAATTTTCATTCACTTTTCTGACTTGACAAATTATTAATATACTTTTTACAAATAAAACTAAAGTGATTATAATATTGAAATATGAATATATTTTGATGCTTTAGTTTGTGAGTTGACCAATTAGAAGTTTAGAGTTTTACTTCACTCGGCCAATAAAATTTAATCCACAGTGAAGCAGGTAAAAATCAATGAATATATTGCCATGTATATAGTTTCAATTAATGCGGGAATGATAGTGCCCAAAGAACTATACTCACTTCCAGTTGTATTTAACAATCTGCCTTGTGAGTTTTTCCAATGACTTTTCTGGCTGTACTAGACAGTTTTCCTTGAGTCAGCCTTTGTCTTTAGCAGCTTCTAGTTCTATCATTGACTTGCTTCACTGCATTAGACCAATAGCAATATGGCTATAAGGGAAATACTCACTCTTAGCAGAGGTTTCAAAGGAGAATGTTTTCTGTCAGTTAGGTCAAACAGATGTTCTCTGTCTTACTTCCAAAAAGCAATGAATGCTTAATCTGATCAGATAAGGAAGAAATCTGGATTAGTCCACTTCTGAAGGCAAGATGAGATATGACACCTCTCATCTGATTGAAAATTAAAAGTAAAATTTTCAGAACTCCCACTGGATATTTTTTAGATATTATTAAGAGAGATATATACAAAGTTATTTAAAACAGCAATTGCAAATTTTTATGTTGTATTATTTATGATTTTCAACTCTCACTAATATAAAAAAGAGTAAGTGAACTCGATTGAAAAATCTGGAGAATGAACTGAGAATTGCTCTGTCAGAAGAAATAAGACCAGATATAGAAGAACTAGCAATACATTGTTAGTCACAAACTTCATATTAATTGTCATTTTATTACAAAACTTCTGTTGATTTCTAACAAAGTATTAAATATTAATCAAATCAAAAGCTTTGTTCATATTATTTTTAGTTTTTGTTATTATTTACTTTTTATTTGTTATTTTCTATTTTTTATACAAAATTTTTATATGTGTGCAAATGTTAATAATTAATAATTTATTTATTTGTTCATTAATTTACAATTTGTCTTTCTGTTCAATAGTGCAATTCATCATGGCTTTTAAACAGTCCATTGTTTTTCTTTATTTAAAAATTACTTTTTTTAAAATACTTAGGTCTGCTGTAAAAAGGAATTTCTTCTGAAAATGTATCACTAGAGTAAAAAGATTAAAAAACATTGCCAAAGATATTTTTTCTATTGGATTGATGGTTAATTTCACTACGAAAGATTCCCTTTTATTCTCAGCCAATTGATTTCTGGGGAAAAAGGAATAACATTATTAAGCTTAAATTAGAACTATGGATTAATACAAATGTAGTACATATGTTTATGTATTAATACACTATATAAATACACACACTATATATATATGTTTTAAAATTATTATTTTATTTGTAGCATTAAAAAGTATATATCTGCATTACACTTTATTAAAGATAAATTTATAAGTATACTATATTTTTAATTTTGAAAAACTATTTCAAAATAAAGTCATGATTTTAACAAAAATACAATTATGAAGATTAAAACAGTTCAAGATAGACAATGTCATTTTTTTCTGTAATTTTAACATTGTTAGATATTTTTATTTGATGCGAGTCCTGTTATTTATATATATATTTAATATAACTAATATAATAAACAAAGAATTAGCTAAATATTATCTCATACTTCCTATAAAGTAAGCTCTTTTAACATACTTTAATATCAGTTTAAAATCTATTTGAATAATTGAGAAATTGATTAATATTAACTCTAGTACTCTATATTGTTTTTGCACCATTTATATATATAAACACAATTGTTTTTGAATAGAAAAGCTTTTACAGTAAATAATACAAATAAAGATTTTCTTGAATAGTTAAAGCAGAGAGTATGAATATATTAAGAAATTTAAATATTTTATTGTTTTTCATATTGATCAAACAGATTGATTTTTATTTAACAAAGAAATTCCTTTTTATTTTTTTATTTTAATTTTGTAATAAATATTAAATAATCTATATATAATAAAATTATTCATAATGTAAATATATATCTAAGATTAAATACAATCGTTTTCAAAATAAAAAATGCTGTCACAGTAAGTAATTTCATTTTCTTATTACAGTATTGTCAGTATTAAGATGAGAGAGTATATTATTTATTGTACAGCATTTTCTATTTAAAAAATGATTGTGTTTAACGTTATATCTATATATTCACACCGTGAATTACTTTATTATGTATAAATAATTTAATGTTTATTACAAAGTTAAAATAAAATAAAAATAAGAAGGAATTGCTTTTTGTTAAATAAAAATTAATCTGTTTGACCAATATAAAAAAATAATAAAATAATCCGATTAATTAATATTCACACTGTCCGCTTTAATTATTAAGGGCAATCTTCTTTATGTACAAAGAGAAGCAGTAGGAAAATGATTTCATTTTCTTTTTACAGTATTATTGAATACTGAAGCAAAAATGTGTATATTATTTACTGTAATAGTATTTTCTATTTAAAAAATGATTGTATTTAACATTATATGTATATTCTCATTGTATATATATAATATTTAAATACAAGTATATTGAGTACGTGTATATTGTATATGTAATCATATAATTAAATATTAATAAACACAGTAACATAAATATATATATAAAGTCGAACTTTATAAACTTTTATCTGACTTCATAGTCTTTGTCAACTAACATTCTCAAACACATTTTCAAAATTTAACCTTTCCACAGTTCATTGATTTTTTTCATTGCTGCCTATCTGTTTATTAAGTCATGTTTACGTTTATGCATTACCATAGCTGTCCTTATTTTTGATGTATTATTGTTTCTTTCAATTTGTAATATTTTCACATTATTAAAATCCAAATTAAAACCATATATACATAATGTATTATGATCATAAAAAAAAACAATGTTGAAACATCATTTTCATTACAATTTTGTTTAGTTTTTTGAACTCTTTTTAATAACTGCAAGTGCTCTTTAATTGTTTTCTCCAATGTACATCTTGATTCTCCTATATATCCATTGCTATATTTACTCTTCAGTTATATATGATGCAATTTTGATTTAAGAATACATAATATGCAATATCTCATATATCTTTATATATTTCCCTTATAAAATTCACTTGTTCTTTTGAAATATATGGTATTGATATATTGATTTTTTTATTACTAGTAGAATTTTATTATTAATATTTTTATTTCCATATTTCCCATTAAAATCCTCAATAGCACTATATAGAAGATGACAATCATATTCAACATCCAATAAGTTATTCATATAAATTTCAACATTTTTGCTCCCATCCAATACACACCCATAAAGATTGTTGTTTTTAAACAAAAAGCACTTCATACCTGCTGTTTTATGTGACATTGGCATCCTTGACTTAAGTGGAATGTACCCTCTTTTTTCTGTTGGTTTAATCATCATACAGTAATCTATTTTACATCTTTTTCTAGTTATCTTAAAACCAAGAAACTAGACACATCTGACTTTTCATCCATTTTGATCCATTTAAAATCAACTAAAGGATTTAATTCCTTAAAAAATTCTTTGGTAATATCTGCCTAACCACATATAAATATGTCATTCACATATTTATAATATTCAGTAATATCTTTTTGCTAAATCTTTTTCAAAATTATTTCTTCAAAAAATATTATTGTATATTATAAACATGTGGATGATGTATTTGTATATGTTAAGCCAGATATTATTAAAAAATTAAGGAATTAAATAGTTTACATGGTTTAAAATGGATCAAAATGGATGAAAGTCAATGTATGTCCAATTTCTTGGTCTGAAGATAACTGGAAATAGTTGTAAGCTAGATTACTATATGGTGATTAAACCAATAGAAAAAAGTGTGTACATTCCATATGAATCAAGGGTGCCAAATGTCACATAAAACAGCAATTTTGAAGTCCTTTTTGTTTAGAAACAATAATCTTTGTGGGTGTGCATTGCATGGGGGCAAAAGTGTTGAAATTTATATGAATGAATTATTGGGTGTTGAATATGATTATCACCTTGTGTGTGTGTGTGTGTGTGTAGAGCTATTGAGGATTTTAATGAGAAATATGGAAATAAAAAAATCAATAATAAGTTTTATTCTACTACTAATAAAAATATGGATATCAATACCATATATTTCAAATGAACAAGTGGATTTTATAAAGGAAATATATAAAGATATATCTGATATTGCACTTTATGCAGCTCCCAGATTAAACACAATAATAAATAATTCAAAAGTGAAAACCTCATTCTTAAATCAAAATTGAATCACAGGTAAATAGAGATGTAAATATGGCAGTGGATATACAGATGAATCAAGATGTACATTGGAGAAAAAACTAAAGAGCACTTGCAATTATTAAAATGAGTTCAAAAAAATAAATAATATTGTAATGGAAATGTTAATGTTTCAACATCATTTTTTATGATCATAATAGATTATGTATATATTGTTTTAATTTGGATTATAATAATGAGAAAATATTGTAAATTGAAAGAAATAATAATAAAAGAAAAATAAAGGAAGCTATGTTAATATATAAATGTTAAGCATGACTTAATAAACAGATAGGCAGAAACATAAAAATCAATAAATTGTGGAAAGGTTAGACTTTGAAAGTGTTAGTTGACAAAGACTACAAAGCTAGTCAAAAGTGCTCCTAGGTGGATACAAGTTTTAAAAGTTATATTATATATATATATATTTAAGATGCTAATATTTAATTACATGGTTACATATATAACTTCAAAGAAATACAAATATTGAATAAGAATACCATTACATATATATTGTCCCATTAGTATATACATCACTAATTTTAGTCAAAATATGCAATATAATTTTTTTTCATCCATACAAAAACTCTAATTAGAAAAATACCTAATATATGTCTTTCCAATTTCCACATTATTCCTCTCCACCTTATTAGGTAGTAGGAATACACTTCAATAGTCATAAAAGATAAAAGTAGAAAATAATAATAACCCTAATATAACTGATATCTTCTTAAATGCACTATCTGTTTACAATATCACTTCAAGATATCACTCAAATTTTAGGAGAAATAAAAAAAAAATTATAATAAAATATAAAGCAACATTTAAAATTTCAAAGTAAAAGCCATAACTTATATTTGCCACATAAAACATTTTTTTATACACATACTTTATAAGATAATTAATAAAAGAGATATTATACATGTAAGTGTATAAATGCAATTGTGCATATATGTGTATTTATAAATAATTATTTAACTGAGTTCTGTTGTAACAAAGATTACTTACTAAATTTTATATCAATACTACCATGAGAAAATCAAACCTAATGATAGTAAATTTTGGATATTATTTAACAACAAAGAAAAACAACAAATAGATTATTGAAAGAAAAGATTTTCTCTTTCGTTTTATTCTAAAAGACATATACTTTTAGGTATAAATATTATTTATCTCAAAGAAAAATTTCACAATGGTAAAACTTTGTATTATAATGAATGATAAAAGTTGCATTTATTCAAAAAGTATAAATATAAGAAAAACCTAGAAATGGTGATCATGTGATGTTAAATGGATAACTAAGGAGGGAGTTTATGTCTGCTTCGAATGATGAATTTTTAAATTTAGACCATGGCTTATCTATACCTGGAATGCATTAGCATGGTACTCTAAAAGAATTTATTCACATACAATAAAATTCCAAATACACACAATGATGAATTTAAATAGCATTTTATATATGTAAACAATTTTGTTAAAATCAAATATGAAATTTCATATATGCAATGATGATAAATTGCCTTGAAAACAAAACAATATTAACAAAAACAGATGGATATACTTACTGCTGGCAAAGAAATTAAAATATCAAAGATTATTTTCCAAAACATTTATCACTATGCTCAGAAGATGTACATAATGGAATTATATTATTTATATACATTACCGGAATTTTAAATAATTTATTTAATATTTGTGCAAATCCTAATGCCTGAGCATTGTATTGTATTATAGTGGAATATATTTTATGGTTATCTTTTAGGAATATACATATAATAATGTAGTTAAATGAGCTTTCCAAAGAAATGCAAGTCATTTAGATGGTTCATACATCTCTATATCTACTGCTAAAGACTGAAGTTATACAATATTGGATAATACAAAGCTAACTAATGAAGATTAAACAAAAAAATTACTAACAGCAAAATCATCTAATGATTTCTTAAGGACAAATTGTGAACAATTATTGAAGTTTAAATCTCTCATGAACCTAGTATAAATATATGCACTGGATCTCTTAAAATACTTATGTATGTATAGACTTTAAGTGTTTTATTACTTCTTCACCTTCAAGTTTTTTCAAGTTGCTTTTATTTTTATAATTAATGGTTAATACATGTACTTGTTATAGTTAGGAATAAACTTTTTTTTTATTGATGCATATATAAATTAAAGGAAAAAAAACTTTACAATTAGTTGAATCATCGTTAAATAATATTTTTATATTCTACTTAACTTATTTAGAATTCATGTCACTCTAAATCTGAGTGAGTCATAAAATTATATAAACTTAATATATTTACTAAATGAGAGTAATCTTAGATTTTTCTTTAATTTTAAACTTATTATTTGTTTAACATCATAAGTGGTTTATACATTAAAAAACACCATATATTATATTTATTAGCTTATATTTTATTAAGAGTATTTAAATTCATACACTGTACAGACTTATACATACCTGCACATATATAATGTAATATAAGGGATTCAAACTCAGACTTTCCCACAACCCTCAACTTTTCATGCCGTCTCATATTGCTGACCCAACTGATCATACACATGTTGAAAAGATAAATAATCACCAATATCTGTATTTCATGCTAAAACAGCAATTATCAGTTGGTCCATATTACTATCCTCACACATATATGCAATCAGTGCTCAGCTTTATATTAAGATAGCCAATCTTCATACTTTAATTGATAGGCTTCAAACTACTCACAACTCTTCAACCATCCATTTCATTGAAAATCTGATGATGGAATATTCAAAAGCCACACTAGTGCCAAGGTTGCTATCTTACCCTTGTTGACTATTTAGTCATTCTGACCCCTCATATTGTACTGGAAAATAATCCATCTACATACATATGTGAGGGATGGGCAGACATTTAATGCACTATGTTTTTAAATATGTAAATTAATACACTGTACAGGCTTACACACACCTGCACATATATAATGTAATATCAGGGATTCAAACTCAGACTTTCAAACAACTCTCAATTCTCCATGCCATCTCATATTGCTGACCCAACTGATCATACAAATATTGAAAAGATAAATAATCACAAATATACGTATTTTATGCTAAACCAGTAATCATCAGTAGGTCCAGACTACTATCCTCAAACACACACACACATATATATATATACAATCAGTGCTTATATTATATTATAAATGTGCAGGAGTGTTTGAGGTCTGTACAGTGTATTAATTTACATATTTAAAAACATAGTGTGTTAAAGGGCTGCCTATCCCTCACATATGTATGTAGATGGATTATTCTCCAGCACAACATGAAGGGTCAGAATGACTAATTGGTCAACATGGATAGGATGACAACCTTGGCACTAATGTGGGCTTTGAACGTTCCATCATCAGATTTTCAATGAAATGGATGGCTGAAGAATTGTGGGTTGGAGTAGTTTGAAGTCTGTCCATTAAAGTATGAAGATTGGCTGTCTTAATATAAAGCTGAGTACTGATTGTATATATGTGTGAATATAGTAATCTGGACCAACTGAAGATTGCTGGTTTAGCATGAAATACAGATATTACCGATTATTTATCTTTTCAACATGTATATGATCAGTTGGGTCAGCAATATGAGACAGCATGGAGAGTTGAGGGTTGTGTAAGAGTATTAAGAGTATGTGTAAATTATTATAACTCAACATAAATAAATTACTGTTATTGTTATTATTAATTTATAATCACAGATTTTATTTACTTCAGTCAAACAAATCATATGAATAAACAATGACCTGTAAGTGTATAATTTGGAAAATTTATCTTTTACATTTATTTAGATCAAATAATGATTAGGATATTATTTCATAAAAACTTGTTTCATAGACATTAGAGCTAACCTTTCTATGATTTCATGTATTTTTCAAACTTGTAGTGGTATGGATTATATGATTTGAGGAATCAAATGAGCATAAATTTTGCCAAAGTCTTTTTTTTTCTGTGATAAGCCTAAATTCAACTTTGTATCCAGTAGAGTTTCTGTTTTTTGGGGCACCTTATATATATATATACACACACACATGGATGTTTCTCACAGTAATATCATTACATCATATATATATATAAAACATAAATAATTAACGGTGAAAGCTTTTACCATTAATTATTTATGTTTTATATATAATATTTTTTATAATGGGTATTATACTTTTACATTTGTTATATATATATCGCATAAGGTCCTCATATTATTTTTAGATTGCAATTTTATAGAATGTTTCTCAGATTATTGGTAATAATTGAAAGTTTGCAAGTCTTTCACATGCGCAATTATCTCTCAGACAGCTAATCAGATTTTAAACAGCTGTCTTAAGAGCGATCAGGCTTCGAAACACGACCGAGATTTTGACAAGAAAAGGATGATACCAACCTTTTCTCAACTTAACTATATATATATATAAGCCAGTCTTAAGCATCTTGACCTGAAAGCTTGAATATATAAACATATACACTTATCATTCATTGTGTTATTAATTTAAGATATTATGGACAGCTGTTTAAAATCTCATTGGCTGTCTGAGAGGCGCATGTGAAAGGCTTGTAAACTTTCAATTATTACCAATTTTTAGCAACATGCGATTTAGACAAATATTATTTTTCAGATTATGTTTTTATCAACATTCTTAATTATGATAGATTTTAACTTATCTGCTGCATGCATTGCAATGACTTGTTTTGTTTTACAAAATATATAATAATGTTACATTTTGAACATAGACTTGTTCTAAAAATAATTTTTTACAAAAATATGTAAGTTATAGTCGATTATATAGTAATTGTTTATACAGTGAAACTGCAAATTTCATTGTATCTAACTATACAATTTCAATTATATGCTATTCAAAGAAAATTGTAAACAAAAATGTAAATAAGCAAATAAACAAAACCATTAAAATTTGCAAATTTTGTGCCATTTGAGCAACCTTTCCACCCGTTTACACTAATTTAATTTTGGTTTATATTTAAAGCACATACATTTTATTCTTTCTTAATTATTGTTTCCAAATTTGATCTATAGTATTTTACATAATACATTTTTTTCTAAGAGAAAATATATAAAAATTGTATTGATTTAAAAAAATAAAAATAAAAGAAATTGTAATTTTTTGGAAAGGTCTATTATATTTCTATATAAAAAAAACAGTTTAGTCATGTATTAGATCTGCTACACCTTTTTACATTTATGTTGTTCTGCCCATAAATTTGTAACCTTGTGATCCTGTCAAATAAACCCTGTGATCTTATCAAATAACATGAACATTGGATCTTCTAACAAACTTATGTGATAAATTTGTAAACAAAAATAATAAAAACACATTATGATATTAAATAAAAACAGTTAGTTGTGAGATTTTAAAAAATGGTATTTTGTGCTATCAAAGTCACCCATCTCCCTTGCAGTAGGTGCAGCATTCTGCCATTGTGGCCAACAATTTTCAAATTTTACTTAAAAAAATACAAGGTACATTAACTCTGGCATAAAATTCCTAAATGAACACAAAAAAGTTGATTCATTTGTAGTTTGGACAATATTAAAAAAATAAGTTCACCTCATTGATTCTGTTTTAATAAAAGTGTACAAATTATGATCTGCCAGCTACACAAAGAAGATGGCACTTTCATTTGCATTCTGGGCTATATTAAAAAAATTAGTCCACCTCAATGATAAGTTGACTAATTTTTACTTATGTTTTGATAAAAGCTTCCTAATTTCTTTTTTTGTTTTTTTTTTTTAACAAAATAAATGTACTTGAAAGTTTCTTGATCAAGATTCCATGCAATCATTCTCTTGTACAAATATGTGCTTTAAGTGTCCATTTTGTAAAAATCTCATGTATAAGCAAATTTTTTTTTTGATCTGGCCATTTTTTACTTTTCTGCCATAGTTAATAGTTGTAGTATTTTTTTTATTTGCCTTACTGTCCATTTTGTAGTTAATATCCTTATTTAAGCAATATAATAGATGTGGTATTTTTTTTTTTTTTTTTGATTATGTAGTATTATGTTTTGGTAATTTTGCTTTAAAGCTTGTTTTGTAATTTCATGTATAGTATTTTTAAATTTTAAGTAAAATTTGGGAATTGCTATCCATGTGTGTGACAGCAGAATGCTGTACCTTGTGCATGGGGAGGGGGAGGAAGGATGTTTTTGATGGCATGCCATCTGTGTATATGCGTGTAAACTACCTAAAAAATTATAAGAAAAGTTAATTTGTACATTTCTTAATATTTTATACATTTATTTTGTATTATGTGAGAAACATAATAATAATGCATTGCACTGTAAAGTAAAAAAGAAAAGTAGTCTCGATTTGTGCAAGCATTTTTGAATTGTGTGGCTCAGAAAAATATAAAGCATTTTGAGCCCTGTTTAATTTACCTTCCAAATGGAAGTTTTATTTAAAAAAATTATGGAAAAATTATCAATTTTTATAATAAATGTGATGGTAGACTTAAATATAAAATTAAAATTTTGGAATTAATAATATTTTCTAAATTATCGAGCTATATTTAATCGACAAATAAAATATGACTTGTATGTTTTTGCATGTTGTTGGGGCGAGATTTTTGATAATATAGGATTCTGGAAAAATCTTATTCAAATTGAGATAATTGTCAAGTCATTTCAATAAGAGTACATTATTTTGTTACTAATTAAAAAAATAATGATGAAAATATATATTTGCAAATTAACTTACTGTAATAAATATCACTAAATTTTTATACAGTTTATTCTTTGTGTCTACTATTATACTTTTCTTTATTTTTATTAAGATTTTGTTTGAGTACAAATTACTCCTATTTTCAAAAAATATTACAATCTTTACAAACTCGTTATAAATGAGTGTTAAGAAAAGATAAAATAATTTTAATTTCAAATTTATATTGAGCTAAGAACTTTCGGCAGAACACTTACAGAATCATAGCGCTGTCTTATTTAGTTAAAAATTGCTTTCTTAAATAAATGTATTTCGTTATGTAAATGAGTTATTTAAATATTCCATTTTTTGGACAGTGGAACACATGTTTCTTTTTTTAAAATTGCGTATGGATTTTTTTGCAATTGTCCATGCTTCCTTAAAAAAATGAAGTAAATACCAATTAGAATTTTAAAAAAATGTTACAAATATTTTTAGAAATATATATATAAAAAGAACATAAAATATAATTCATTAAATTTTACTAAATTATTATCTTCTTTTTCCTTCAAAATTTTCTCCCAGTTTTGCTTTACTTTTAAAAGGAACTTTCCATATTGTTTTCTTTTCATTTTCTCTTTTCTATTTTTCTTTGTCAGTTGCTGGTTTAACTTTGTTCTCTTATCCAGTCAACAGTTTTCCTAAAAATGAGGATTAATTCTGCTCCACTGATAGAGAGTTACAAATGGCATATTTTAAATGAATGAAGTCTGTTCAACACAAGCTATGATTCTTTTAAATTATAATGTTAAGCTGTAGAAAACTAGCTTCATACAAGCAGAATTTTTGAATATCTTCCGTCATTTTTTTTTTTTTTTGATTTTTGAATAAAAATTACTATGTATATATTCATAATTAAAATATATATGTATCAAATAAATTTCAAAAGAACATCTAATTAGAGGGGGGAGCTGCATTATGTTGCATCTTTATCATATGAAATTAAGAAGAGTTTAAAAATTGCCATTATGAATCATACTTTTTTTTTACATTTCTTAAAAAAATACTCTTAAACTAATTAATTTATAATTAATGTTTTTCAGTTAGATACACATGCACATTCACATATATGCTAATACAAATTAATCCAGAGGTAACAATTATGTAACTATTGAATCTATAATCTTTTCAAGTGCAATTATATCACTGCACTGCCCTCAAATGTCAATTTAGTCTTGCAAATATAAAAATATGATATTTGTAAGTTTTCAGCATGACCAAGATGGCAATCCGTATTTTTGATAAACATACAGTTTCAAGAGCTTATCAAGATGGCAGTCTGTATTTTTGATACATTTCATTAACAATCTTCCAATATTTACAAAATTAATGTTAAATTTTTAAAAAAGCAATAAATTCTGATAAATGTAATTGATTTTTATTTGCTTTCGGAAAAAAATGAATGGAGGACCTACAATCTCCAGAAGATGTGTTTGTTACATCTACAAAAAATGAACCATATATTTATACAATATTTACAATTTATTTGTGTTGGCAGCATGCAATCTTTAAGGGTTTCCAAAATTTATACAAATAAATCTTGTCATTAGAGTTGATACCACATAAATTCGTCCTTTGGAAATACTCCACTTTATCCTGTTCTGTGAGATGAAGATCCCAAATTTTAATCATTATCACAATTTACTAAAAAAAAAAAATATGGCCATAAAGAAACACACTGAACCAAAAGTTACAACAATGTTAAGTGTGTCTCATAACTTCCCATATTATAGTATACGTAAAAAAATTTGAAATAAATATTGTTCATGAAATTTATCAGAATTTATAAGAAATTTATTGGAATTTATTAATTTTTTGAAATTTTACATTATTTCTTTATTTTTAATTTAACAACTAAAATATTCAGGAGATTGTAGCAATTTTGGAAGTCATTATGGATTGCATGCTGATGGCATGAATAAATTGTAAATATTGTATTTGTATTATTATTATTTTAGTTTATTTTTTGAAAATGTAAGTAAGACATCTTCAGGAAGTGGAAAAAATTGAAATAATGATTGTTAATGAAATTTATCAGAATTTATATATTTTTTAAAAATTTAACATTAATTTTGTAAACATCAAATGAAATATTGGATGCAATCTTTATAAACCCTCAAAACTGTATATTTATTAAATTTTATCAAAAAGATTTTGATTATTCTGAAACTCACAAGTGCCAAATATATTAATTTTTATTTTTTCTCCAGTTAAAAAAAATATCTAATCAGATAAATGGAATTAACTAAGGCATATTAAATGAAACTGAATTTACACCTGAATAGGATATGGCTAGTGGAACAGTATAAAGTTTTTGGTCCACTTTGAAAAATGTCAAGAGTTTTTAATAATTTCTTTTAAATATATATAAAACAAAAAGATACCTAAGATGACCCAAGAGCCCATATACATTGTCTCAGTTTTCTTTACAATAGTTATGACTGAATAATATTATTACATTGACTATCATTTAAGATCTGGAAAAGGAAATGTAAACTGACTTTTTTGTACATTTTCAGAAGGTGGGTATTAATATAACTAGAGTTTTGGAAAGTATAATTTATTAAATATATATCAATGTCTCAACCAGGTCACACAGGTCATCAACTGGTATTGTAAAATAATTGTAGAGGTTCTATATACACTGATGTATAGCAATAATGAATATTCTATTAATAGAAAATAGAAATAATAATTATGAGAAATGATTTAGACTAATGAGTTTTTTTGATAAAAATTCCAAATAGAAGGTAATTTGCATGTATCATTTTTTGTTTATTGAAACAATCTGGTCTTTTAAAGATCTCAATGTCTGATCTGACATTGTTGGAGTGTGACACATCTGGATAGTATTCTCATATTACAACAAATCAATTTGTATCCACAAATGTAATGATATAGGCAAATTACCTTCTATTTGAAATTTTTAAAAAAAAACTCATTAATCTAAATAATTTCTTATAATTATTATTTCTATTTTTTATTAATAGAATGTTCATTATTGTTATATATCAGTGTTTACAGCATCTCTACAAGTATTTTGTAATATTTGTTATCCAGTTGATGACCAGTATGACCTAGTTAAAATATTGGTTTATATATATATATTCTATAAATTATACACAGATGTACCTGGATAATATTTCTTTTATATCTGTAGCCTGTGAAAATCGTTGATTTAAATAAAGTATTTTGGAGGTTTACAATTAAATATAATATACATTAAATAATTTTGTTTTAGATTAGTGGTTTGAGACCAGATTTAGTGAATAGAAAGGTTATAATAATAGGAGAGATAATTGGCAAGGTTTTAAAAAAAAAAAATTAGTAAGAGTTATTAGGTGGACATTCATTATTAAATGAAAATAAAGAGACTTCTCTAAGTATGTTAATGTAAATTCATAGATAAAAATATTATGTTTAACAAATATTTTTCAAAATATATTAGATATGTCTAATTTGAGAACTTAAATTTTATTTTTATTTTTTAATTAAATAAAAAAATAAATGCTTACAATGTAATTAAAAATTAATAGATTACTTGTATAAAAAACAACAACACACACACACAAAGTAATGGTTATCTATTGACAATATGTAACAATAAAGTCTCCAAGTTTTAAAAAAAAAAAGGTTGAAATGTTTGTTATCTGTTAAAACAAATTAGTTCAAATATAAGAATAACTTTTGATTGGTCATGATTAAAAAAGAATGAAGAGAAATTTTTTTTAGATCATTCCTGTGTTAATTAAAGGTAAATACAGTACTAAAAAAGATAGCTAAATGTGAAAAAAATGTTTTTTTTACCTTACAAAAAAAAAGGATTAATTTACTAATAACTGTGTAAACCTACTAAAGATTGCACTCATCCAGTCTTCAATAATTTCAGAAGCTGTAATATGAATTCTCTGGTTCAAAGTTACAATTTAAAAAACAGTCTTAATTTTAATTTTTATAAGGAAATGTGACAAAGTCTGGATTGATGACTTCAAGAATTGTTTTAACTACTAGATGTAATTTACCTGAGTAGAAAGAAGAAAAAACTAATTGCAGCCACAAAATATACATATTTTGAACTAATTGACAAAAGAGCTTTTACATTTAAGCATGGGTTTGTTAATTAGTTGTCAGCAAGGACTGTAAGTATAAAAAAAAATTAAATATGCTCTGGAACATTTGAAAGAAAAGACATTTATAACTTTATAAAAAAAGTTATCTATATACCCTTCATTTATATATGTCAACTATATATAACTATTGTATTTATTATTAATGTTTTTAAAATTTGTATTACTAAATATGTGTATTATGGACTATAAATTCAATGAGATAATTCCATTGTCTGTATAGAATTATAACTTTAATTAAAAAAAATAATTGGTTTGCAATATAAACTTTAATAGTCTATCAATATTAGAGATAAGGTATGCTACTGTTGAAATTGTAATTGTAATTAACAATTAGTTTTGGTTTTTTTTGCTTGTTTAAAACAAAGGAGAAATACATTTCATCTGCTAAATAGATCATATTTGAAATAGGATAACTTGAAATTTTGAGAATTTCTACTGCTTAAATTAAAATAAATAGTCTCTTAAAGGAGAATCTTAAAGATTAAATTATTTATATATATTCACATACAGATGTGTATGTACTAAAAGGAATTATATAGTTAGCTAAGCTTTTAATAATTGATTTAAGTAATCAGTACTAATATTTGGGAGGTGTGTAATAGGAAAAGTAATAGTACTATTGACAAATATAAGTAAATGATGTAATCTTGGTTTAATAAAACTATTTAATCACTTAACTTTAGTTCTATTATTGTAAATTTGTCAGCTTATTTTAGATTAAGATAGTTAACAGATAACATTACTGCAAGTTATCTATTTAAGGACTAGGCTTTCTCATGAAGAGCTCAAGACTATAAGTTAGACTGAGAATATTTAGATTTGTATGTATATAAAAGATAAGTTCATAGTAAATTGATTAAAGTTTTTATGCTATAACCTTCTTAAATAATGCTTTATTTAGGTCAACATCTAAATGACAAATTAAGAGTTCCAATTTGCTCCATCAAACTGGTGGCGCTCAACATATATATGGTACAGGGAGTAAAATAACCCATCACAATAATAAATTGGGTTCTGGCCTTGCATGACAACATATTTGATAGGCCATCAAAGTGGGTGAGAAAACATATCTAAAGTTTCTATCTTACTTTTAGGAGATGATGTATTAGCACACAAACATACAACAAAAATCTATATGTATTCTCATCTTTTTTCTCCATCCTTAACTTCCATTTATCTTAGAATTTGAGCTTAGAGAGAATAAGTATAATATTTTATTTCAGGGAATATTCATATTCCTATCTTTATTGTGCAAGCCTGTGAAAAATTGATAAATAAATAAAGAAAAATACAAATGGCAATCTTTAATTTGAAATCATATGTTTAACAAATTTATTCACAGTTATTATAATTTATGCAATGAGAGATTATAACAAAAGCACTTAATTCATTTAGATATCTCTGACTATTCTTTGATCAATATAGTTGATATTTATTAATCCAACCTCTCTTTTCCCCTCACAGAATAATTATTCAATATCAATACTAACAAAAAAATAAAGGTTTTAAAATTTATTATATATATATAAAATATACAAACCATTATACAATTACAAATATCCAGTAACGCCCTTTGTTTAAAGATCTATATCTCAATAATAGCAAACCTTAAAATGATACCACTTTAAGGTGGTATGCTAAACGATGTTAAATATTGAAATACAGACCTACTCAAACACAGAGCATGAAATTTTAAATAAGCAAACGATCTTAAATTTTGCTAATAAACTAACAAGTTTACAAAGTTATTAAAGACAAACTAAACATTAGATTTTAATCTTTAAACTCCTCCCAAACTATAAATGAAAAGAAAGTTGCTGTTAACACTAACTGAAATAATTATAGAAAATATACAAACCTTTGCAAAATTTAAGATCGTTTGCTTATTTAAAATTTCATGCTCTGTGTTTGAGTAGGTCTGTATTTCAATATTTAACATCGTTTAGCATACAACCTTAAAGTGGTATCATTTTAAGGTTTGCTATTATTGAGATATAGATCTTTAAACAGAGGGCGTTACTGGATATTTGTAATTGTATAATGGTTTGTATATTTTCTATAATTATTTCAGTTAGTGTTAACAATAACTTTCTTTATATATATATACACTTGCTTTTTAATTTAGGTTTTAGTAAAATCATAATTTGTTATATCATACATATTTATTGATTAATTCTTACTAACAATGTGATGATGGTCTGGGATCCCTCCTTTCTATACTGATTTGTTTCTATAATGATAGAAAAGTCTATTCATCCTAGAAAATGTTAATCATATCTACTGAAAAACAAGTAAGTGATGAAATGATTAGTATCAACAAACAAACAACAATAACAGTTTAACTATACAAGTGTTGGTATATAATGTGGGAAATTATAAAATCTTACCACTTCCTGGTGATGATCAAATTTATCTGCAAGAAAGTTTATACCTAATCCTATATTTTATTTCAATTTAAAATTAAGCTAATAATATTGCCCCTCTTTCTAATATATCAAAAATTTACATCCCTATCATCAACCTATGATAAAGGAAAGAAATATAAGACATAGATACATAAAATCAATTATATGATGTCAACCTAAAATCACTTGAGAGTCCTTAAAGGAAAATGTCATAAAAAGATTTTGTGTGTTTTTATTTTTACAGTTCATGATCCAATGGATTGGGTTTAAAATTCTAGAATGTGCACAATGGTGATCTGATTTTCTCTCTTCCATATGACATGGCTTGAGTTGTTAAGTTTACATCTTCACATCCAAGTAGTAAAGTTACTATTGTCTTCAGCATAAATAGTTAGATGCTGTTTTGAGTCAAATTCAGTTTTGGCAATTACAGCTTCATAGGTGATGCATCTCTTCCCACAAGGTAACTTTACACTTAGCAGTGCATGGTTATATGTGTCTCTATATATGTAGTTGATTAAAGTCCTTGAGTTTGTTGAATAGTTAGATATTGATTATTGAGGATCTCAAGTTGGAGTTGGTATAACTCTTTGGCTCAGAATTTAAAATACTCTTGAGGTATTAAATAAATTTAAAGCTATTTCTGGGATTTGTAATTTAAAATCCCTTAGTTTTTTAGGTTTAAATCTTTATGCTTTTATTCTAGTTTTTATCAGCATTCAATGAGATATTTTTGTTTAAGGTTTTTACTTTGATGGCTGCAGACCTATCTGTTTGAATGACAAATTCGATTGCTGCTTATAGAGTATACGTGTTGATTGGTCAATGAGAGTCTTTGATTTGATTTTTGAGAAGGTCGTTTGTATATATATTGATGATAACCCAAATGAGGTTGTTTTTTAAGTGAAAATTTGACTCTTTTAAATAACGAGTTTTTTTTTTTTTTTTTTTGCATTAAGTTGATTATTTACGTCATATGTTGCAATTTATATATATGTGTGTGGTGGATTAATAAAAAAAAAAATTTATTGTTTTCTTCCTTTATATTTTTGTGATTTTATTGTTTGTGTCTAAATTTGATCATCTTTTTCTTCTATTATTGTAATATGTGTATATTAAATAATAATTAATGAGAGGTTTTTATAATAAAGGTAAGTATCGATATTTAAGTTTTAAGTTGTTTGGATTATGTATTTTATCACACCTTTGTTTAATATTTAATTATGGAACAAATTAAATGTTTCTCAGCTTACAATGCTTGTGAACATTTTCATATTTCAGGAATGCGTTTTATCTGAATTGAATTATCTTTATACATATAACTTACTTTATATTATAAGTAGAAAATGTTGTTATTGTGGGTTTTGTTGTTGGAGTAGATAAGGGTGTTTAATGTTTTTTGAAGGGATATGTAAAGTAGGTCATGTGACATCTGACTTAAATTTTTTTAAATATATATATATATTAGATAATAAAGCTAATAACATACAAGGCTGAATAGATAAACAATGTAAATATATAAAATCAGTCAACACTTAAACCGTACCACTAACAATAACATCCAACAATCTCAACCTGTTATCAAGGCAGCCTTCTTTCTTAAGTAAATAACACATAATTAAGAGTGCAGTCTAAAAGTTATAATTGCAGTGTGAATGTTATAATTGACTATTTGTTAGTCTGCATTCAAAACATATTCTATTTACCTGATTAATGAGGTTTATTTAAACTTCATTGAATTAATCATTTTACTCTTTATAATTTAGTGGCAATCTTTAGTGTCTATATAAAAAAAAAATTAGATCATATATAAAGGTGTATTTTCACCTTTATTGTTTAAAAGAGGTTTCCTTGATAGCAGATTGAGATTATGGATTGTTATTGATATTGGTATGGCTTAAGTCTTGGCTGGTTTCTTGTATTTGTATATATGTGTGCTTGTGTACGAGCACATTATACTATACAGATTGATTTTAAAAATATGTTTTTAGTAAGTACTTAATCACAATTACCTCATTTAAAAAATTATGTAAATAAAGAATTATTACTTTAAATTTAATTTTAGATATAGACTTTAAATTTAACAAAGATTGAATACATTCATTATATTCTTTGTATAGTTTAAAACAATTTACTTCTTTCATTAATGATTCTTGAATATATTTCCAGACATCACAACCAACATAACAGTTTCTACTTTAAACACGTGGTTTCAGACAATGAGAAAAATATATAATAATAATTCCTAAGATGTATTTCAACTCAATAAGGTTAAGTTCTGTTAGTTTAAACATATCTGCATAAATTCATATACTACTTTTTTTGTATACTATAAATAATTAACAATTAAGAAATATAAAAATTATTTTTTTAAAGTTAGAAAATTATATATTTTTTAAATTTTTTTTTAGATATAGACTTTAAATTGAATACTGTTTAAATGCACTGTTTATAGCTATATGAAATGTAACAGAGGTATTAATTATAATTTCTAGAAGTATAAGATTATAGTGCATGAATAATAAAAAATGAATAGTTAATAGGTAAAAACTATCATGCACCCATATTATAGATAGAAATATATTTAAACTTTATTCAATTTAAAGTCTATATATTAAACAAAATACAAAAAAATCTAACATTTAAAAAATATTATTTATGTATTTAGTGAAAGAAGATGTAGAGAATAAGCACTTAGAAAAAAAACATTAAAAAAAAAGACACAAAATATAGTTGCATATTTGTCTGCAGGTTAGTGATGATGATATTATATGTGATATGTTGGACTATTTCCATCATCTATGAGAAAATTTTAAACTTTATTTAAACTTTTCAAATACAAACAACTTGTTAGTAATAACACACAAATAGACAACACAGGTTAGTAATTACACAACATTTTGAGTAGTATTATTCTCCACTCTTCTTCAGATGTTGCTGGCCTATATGCACAATGACAATATTCACTTAGCTATTCTGTCAAAGGCAACATATAGTTGGCTATTTGTGTGTTATTTCTAACAAGTTGTTTGTATTTGGAAAGTTTAAATAAAGTTTAAAATTTTTTATACATTCAACATTCACTCACAGATGATGGAAATAGTTCAACATATCACATCTAATAGTTGCATATTCTATATTAATAAAATATCTTAACAGTATGTGGTATTTAGGAATGTATGTATGATAGCTTACTGAAAATATCTGATCAGGTTAAAATGTATATTAATAAAAGGTATTAACATATTTTTCCCAATGTTAAGTTCCCAATGTTTATAATGACATGCTTGAAGTATATAAAGTATGCATGGCTGAAGCAAATAATTATCTGGATTCAAAACTTTAAGATGATTCAAACTTGCAGCTTGAAAAGTATTCTAAACGTAAAGATTCCTAAATAAATTTATTTTTAGTGTTTTTTGTTGTCTAAACAAAAACCATTCAGCTAGAAAAAAATACAAATATCATAAAGCAAGGATTGTGTTGATATCTTGTTCTCATTTTTTGGTTATTTTTAATACACATACATATTAAATCTTTCCACTTATCATTATTTAATTCCATTTTTTTAGAACTGTCTAATAAAATATCTTTTAGACTTTGCTTTAAATTCATTGCAAAATTCGTTTCTACCAACTTTATAACTCTTATTCAGTGCAAACTCAATTCTCTAAAAAAATATTTTATTTTAGTTGTATGAACACTTCTTGTGTCTATATTGAATTTAAGCATATATTTATCGATTATTTTTTGGAATTTTTGTTTCTTTCAAGCTTACTTATTTTACTTTTAAATGAGTAAATTAACTGAAAAAAAGAGATCCTCTTAAAAATATTACAGTGAAAGAATATATATAGGTAAAGAGATAGTGATTAAGATAAAGATAGGAACATGATAACATATACATTGTATTCACAAAAACATGGATAAATACTATATTATGAATATATTTTTCCTACTTTTTTTAGAATAAAACTCACTTTTAAACTAACATTACAATGTGTCCTCTTTTTTCCAGATATTTAATCTTCTTGAATATAAAATTTTTATATATGGAAATTTTTGTAATTATATATATATATATTCAAGTTTTTGAGTTATCTAATTTTTGTTTTTTTATTATCATTATTTTACTGGATAACACTTAATTACTGATGCCACTAACATAAGAATTTAATTAATGTAACATACAACTATATCTTAAATCAAGAAGTGATATATTTATGCGAGATAAAATTTATAAAATATTTAAAAAGTTTTATGAAGTCATTAATTCTCAGATACACACCAATTGAATATATCAATGTTTTACTTATTTTTCAAAAATAATCCATAAGGATTCAAAAATATCTATATCAGGAGATTGAAAATATTCTTATATTCTTCAAATTAATATTTGATCATATACAAGGGGGACCCAAAATAACCAAATTTTATAAAAAAAAATATTTATTTATCTTTTTAAGTGTTATATATTTAATTTCCTTTAAAGTACTATTCATTTAATGCAATACACCAGTCTAAACATGTTTTTCACTTTTTGTAGTAGACCAGAAACCCTTACAAAGAGAAGCCTTTTAATGCAAAAAAAAAAAAATGAAGCATTTTTTATAGTTAGAGATCAAGTGAATATAACTGTTAGTTAAACTGCATTATGTTGAATTTAATTAAAAATTGTTTTACACCCAAAACTTCTCTCAGCCAAATTGCCATGGGAATCTTGCACTCCTCACTTTGCCACAAAATGGGAAATTTACGATTTATCATATCATGCAAACATTTTGTATGACCATTATAAACTAATTTTGAGAGAAAAATGTCATTTGGATCATTAAAAACAAATAGCATTATCTTGACATTGGACTTCACTTGCCATGCCTTTTGGGACATGGTGAATTTGACAATTTCATTAAAGTATTTATAAACTTGTGTTTCCCTCCAGAGCAGTTTTCTTGTAATCTGTTTCAAGCATTACAATTGTTTTCTCTGCCATTTTTCCTTAAAAAAAGAATTTTACATTATTCCAATTTTTAACCATTACAAAAAATTGCCAAATATGTAAAATGCATTTTACAAAAAAAAAATGTGCTACATGGTACCACAATTTTACATGGTAACATAATTTGGAAAATTGATGCAAAAGGGTCCCTGCAAGAGGTATGTAATAACAAAAACTTGTATAACAACAGGCACATTTATCAAAGAACAATTCTGGTTATTTTTGGGTTACCCCATATAAGTTCTACAAATTGGAATGTAATTTATCCTAAAAGATGAATCTCTTATTTGAAAACAATGTTTGAATATTATAAAAATAAATATTCCCAAATATTCAAATAATCTGCAACTGCAATGTGTTTATATAAAATAATCATTAGATTAAAAGAATATCTCCTATGGGTCACCCAATTGTGATACTTTGATATTAAATTATAACATAGAAAGTGATTTTAACAAAATAAAATTATAAATAGAAAAAAAAAGATATTTTAACAAACTAAAATTATAAATAAAATAAAAAAATTTCAATCTTTATAATTTTTGCATAAAATAAGGATGAATTTTCATTAAAACAATCATAAAGTTTCAGAATAAATTTTAGTTTATAATTAAATGAATGTATAAAAGAGAACATTTAAAGATTAAATCATATAAAAAAAGGGAAGAATATAAGAAGATTGCTAAAGACTAAAAGAAAATTAATTTGTCCATAGCACAGCCTAGATTCAAACATTTCAGCATTTTCTGATGTTTTTCTTTGTCTCACACATCAATGTAAAATATATGATTATTATTTATCAGAAAATAATAAATTTGACTTTATTTGATAGATATTTTTGTTTACAACATGAAATAAATTTTAAATGTTTACATTTTGTTTTTATAAATATTTAAAAAAATGAGATCGTAATCAAAGTAAAAAGATTATACATCATCATTTCAGAAAGATTATTTTTAGTTTACAAAGTTAACAAAATGTTTGTTATTTCTGATTATTTTTAAAAATTTGAAGGAATATTTATTTATTTCTCTTATATCTAATGAATTATGCTTTAAAAGTTTAAAATGTTTGAATATTTATTGCAAAATTGTGTTATTTTCGTACTCATAAGTATAAATAGATTGCTTACATGGAAGCTAAACTTCTAAATAGATTAAGGCCATATTCACATTAGCTGCTAATATAACATTATATTTTTAAAAATAAAGTATTTCTAGTCAAAATAAATTATTAATAATTTATATTTCTCGATATCTAATCAATATAGTTTACATTATTGTAAAAAATATCTAAAACCCTATTAAATACACATATAACATGTTTTTGATCATTGGGACTATTTTCTTTAAAAAATGTATTAATACACTGAAAGTTTTACCATCTCACCTTAGAACAAAGGCTGAACATGTCAGGGCAGGGCTTATGTCTTTTGTAAGGTGATCATTTTTAATTTCCCACAATCTATCATAATTTTTTGAACAAAATTTTTATATAATAAAATATACAGAAAAATATATATTTTAACATGTAATACTTGTGGAAAAATTTATCAGGGGCAAATTGGCAAAAACACTTAAAATTTCTGACTAAAATTATGAAAAGTTAAATAATATATTAAATTTTTTTTTTAAATAATGCTTTTATGTAAATACCAACAAAAAAGTGGAAAAATAACAAAGTAATCCACCTCTTAGTTAATGTAACATTCTTGCCAAATATCAATGATCTTAAAAATCTACATTTGTTATAAAACAATTGAAAATTGTGGGGATATTGTTGTTTCATAAAAGCACTTGAAGCATTTTTTATTTTTGTGATTTATTTGAGCCCCAAATACTTTAATATAATGATAATATTCCTGAAATTCTAATAAGTATAGATCCTTATAATCTGATGTTTTTCAAGAATGACAAATTAATTGAGGGTGGATTATTTTGCTATTTTTATTTTTAATTGGCTATTTGCATAAAAGCATTATTTAAAAAAAAATTCTTTTACATATTATTTTTTTTATGTTTTAGTCATATTTATATATTATTTTAAAAAATAGTTACAACTACAAAAAAATCTGACAAAAAGTATAATTTAATGATAAGATGTAAAAATAAAAAATACACCATTAATGATTTCTAAATTTAAATATCATGTGACAGTGTATTATATAAAAAATATTAATTGGCTTCTTAATTAATTTAATTAATTAGGTATGAGGTAAATGAATGTTAGTGAAATTTTATTCTACAAATACAATGTTTTATCAGATATATATATAATTTATTTTAATTAATTAAATTAATTAAGTATAAGTTAAATCAATATTAACAAAATTTTATTTTGCAAATGTAATATTTCCATCAGCTCAGTTATTAAGGAGTTTTTTGGGAAAGGGTAAGGATGTGAGTTTGAGTTCTAAATGGGAATGAATTTTTTTTCATCATTAATAATTCAAAAATGAGGACATACAGACAGAAACATCCACAGACAGTCCAAGTTAATATATCATCACTTAAAACTGCAATAAATGCAACAATAATTAAAGGAACAATATTCATATTATTACTAATAAAGACTCTTAAATTTGAACACTTTAGAATTATTATTAATTAACTAAGGAGAAAAACCACACTTATTATTTAACTAGCAACATTACATAATTAAAATTATAATGTCAAGAAGAAAAAAACTAAAACATATATTTGCAAATTATTTTTGTTGAGTCCAAATGAACAAAGCATGAATGAAAATCAAAAATAAAAACTTTAAAATAGTCATTATAATGCAATGTCTACAATAAGGAAAAAATATATTATGAACATTTTTGAACATGTAAATATTACAGTGATGTGAAATTAGAAATATTAACAAAAATATGAATATTAGTGTTATTATTAAAAAAAATCAAGTCAGATGACACATGACCTAATTTAATAAGCTTGTATTTACAAATGTTATATATATATATATATATATATATATATATATATATATATATATATATATATATATATATATATATATATATTTATTTATATAGAGAGAGAGAGAGAGAGAGAGGAGAGAGAGAGAGCTTGCAAAATAAGCTATTAACAAGCTTTTCAGAATATCCTTAACCCCAGACTGGTTTCTGCCACTGGCATTGGAAGAAACTGTTCTAGGTTGAGGATATTTTGCAAAGCTTGTTAAAAGCTTATTTTGTGAGCTCTATATATAACATAGTGTTATTATTATAAACTAAAGTATGAGAGCAAAATTTTATATTATATAACATGAAATCAGTGATAAACTGTAATTTGAAATGATCAAATGCTTTTTATATCTTCCAAAACATGTATTTATCCACTGATATTTGTATATTAATGTTTAAAATTATTGATTTTGTTTTTGATAATTTCTACCTATGTAGATTCTCAAACTGTTTTTCTATATGGCTTTAAAGTAAATTGCATTAAATTTTGATTTAAACAAACATTAATAGAGAGTATAATTATAATTTGTAATGGCCAAATGTTTTATACCATTCAAGAGATAATTATTCACTGATATTAATTTTTTAAAATTACTAATCCCTTTTCATTAACTTCTACCTATTTTGTTCAAAGCTGTCTGTCTGTAATGCATTAAAAAGTGGAACCTGTATAAAATGCACTTGTTGCCAGTTTTTTAAAAAAGCCCCAAAATCAGTGCTGACCCAAACAATTGCTAAGCAAAGTCAAATAATACCATTTTGTATTGGTATGAATTGTACCATATATTTTGTTCATTACAGTTTAAAAATCGCACTTCTATCAAAAACTAAAAAGTAATCACACAAATTTCCCAGAATTAAACTCAATCACAAAAAAATCAAATATCTTTAGAAATCAAAAGATCAAACACACTAGTAATTACAAAATGACAAAAAATTACTACTGCAATCAAATATGAAAATGACAATATTTTGTGAGTATTAGTAAATGGCTACAAAAATGTTAGCATAATCATGTGAACAAAAAAATTCAAACACCTCTAGAAATAAAAATATCAAACATATTAATAATTAAAAAATTACCAAAAAATTTAGCAAAAATAAAAATTTCATAAACAATATTTAGCAAATATTATCATTTAGCAGATATATCAGTGGGAAAAAATATTTCAGTTTAATCATGTGATCCAAAGATTAAATCACTACCATAATCAGATATGATAAACAATCTTTTATGATTATTACTAGTGAATGGCCACAAAAATGTTAGTATAATCACATGACCAAAACAAAAAAACCGCAATACCTTTAGAAATCAAAATATCAAACATATTAGGAATTGAAAGGATTAGTTTTATCATATGACCACACACACCCCCAGCCCAAAGAAAAACTATTTACTATTAAAACTAAGTAATAGTAAAGTATTTTAGTTTTAAATTAATCATAAAAATTACAATTTATTGTATGTACACTCATACATTTTACTTTTAAATTATTGCAGTAAACATGTGTTCAAATTAATATAAGAATGGCAGACCAAAAATAGTACATAAACTAACTTAACAAGAAATGTACTTAAACTAAAATATTATAATTGACCAAAAAAAAAACCCAATAAATTCACATAAAAAAATTTCAGTTTATTGTTTGTAAACTGATGCATATTATTTTTAAAATATGGCAGCAACCCTGTGCTTGAGATAATGTAAAGACAGCAATGGAATGAAAAATTTCATACACTAACACACAGATAAATGTGCTTGTAACTTAAAATATTCTATTACCATTACCAAAAAAATACAATCCACATTATCAAAAGTGATATAAATTTTTGCATGCAAATGGTCTGCCTTTAATCTATATAAAACTTTCAAATTTAATCTGGTAAAGTAAAGCATTTTATTTTTAAAATATGGGTCAGAACAAGAACATGTATTGGAGTTAACATAAAATGGAAAATGGCAATCAAAAGAAAAATTGCATAAACTAAAGCATTTTAAGTTTACAATTAATAAAAAAACAAATTATTTTTTTTTACTATAAAGTGAGTAATATACTGTGTGCTTCATTTTCACATGCAGTTATAAAAAAAATGGAGATGAAAAAAAACTGAGCTACCTTCTGACATCATAATCAGATCAAAGCAGCAGGGTTCACTTGTGATCACATGATACAGTCATATCCTTGCAGGCTCTTAAAATTTAAGCCCATCTATACAGCTATCTATATAGTTGTCTAGCTATTACCATTGAATTTACTTTTTCAATCAACAAATGAACATGGAAATACATATTAAAAACACATTTACAAATTTACTTTCCTTTTTTAAATTTCTAAGAAATGTAATTAATGTTATTTGAATCTTTTTTTAAATGTTATTTGTTTCCTTAATTAAATTTTATATTTTTTAATTGATATTTTTTGTATTAGTAACATCTGTAAATGTTTTTTTAATATGTGTTCTTGTGTTTATTTGCTGATTGAAAAATAACTTCAATGGTAATAGATAAAAAAAATAGATAGCTATAGAGATGGGTTTAAATTATCAGAATCCATAAATACATGACTGTAACATGTGATCAAGGGTGAATCTTGCTGCTTTGAGCTGACTATGATATCATGAGATCAAATGTGAACAATGCTATATTTTCTCATCTTCATTTTTTCATATTTACATGTGAGAATGAGGCACACAATATTACTCCCCTTTTGATAAGGAAAAAAAAATCAATTAATACTTTTTTATTAATTGTAAAATTAAAATGCTTTGGTTATGCAATTTTTCTTTTGACTACCATTTTTACTTGAGTTTCAGAACATGTTCTTGTTTTGCTCCATATTTTAAAAGTTAAATGTTTTACTTTACCAGAATAAATCTGAACTTTTTTATATAGAATAAAACTAGTTGATTTACTGTTAAAAAATCAACACCTCTTTGATAATATAGATTTATTGTGTTTTTTTTGTTAAAGACTTAAGTACATTTCTTCTTGTATTTATGCAATTTTTTTTCCAGCTGCCATTCTTATGTTAATTTGAGCACATAAGCTACTGCCATATCTTAAAGCAAAATGTGTTAGTTTATTCACAATGAATTGGAAGTTTTTTATATGGCTTTATTGTATTTTTTGGTTAATTACAATATTAGAATATTTTAGCTTAAGCACATATTTTCTTTTGTTGATTTATGCAATTTTTGTTTCAGCTGCCATTATAATGTTATCTTGAACACATGGTTACCACAATATAAGCAAAATGTGTAAGTTTATGCACAGTAATTTGAAATTTTTTATATGAATTTATCAAATTTTTTTTATTAATATTAGAATATTTTAGCTTAAGCACATTTTATGTAATTTTTATTTTGGCAGCTATTTTTATGTTAAATTGAACACATAGTTAACCACCATGTTCCCACTTAGTAATATGATTGATATTTTGATTTGTAGGAAAATTTGATTTTTTTTTTTTGTTTTGGTTATATGATTATGCTAACATTTTTGTGTCCCTTTATTTATAATAGTCACAAAATATTGTTTTTCATATCTGATTGTGGTAATAATTTGATTTTTGGTCACACAATTTTGTTAGCATTTTTTCCATTGATATAATTGCTAAATATTGTTTTTAAATTTTGATTTTTGCTAATGTTTTTGTTCATTTCCTAATTACTAATGTGTTTGATATTTTGATTTCTAGGGGTTTTTAATTTATTTTTGTTTTAGTCACATAATTATGCCAAAAGTTTTGTGACTATTTACTAATAATAGTTGCAAATGATTGTTTTTCATATCAGATTGCAATAGTAATTTGATCTTTTAATCATATGGTTATGCCAGCCAGTGATTTTTTTTCCTTGATATATTTGCTAATTACTAATATTTACTAAACATTGTTTTTGAAATTTTGACTTTTGCTATTTTTTGATCATTTCCTAATTACTAATATGTTTGATATTTTGATTTCTAGAGGTATTTGATTTTTTTGGTTTTGGTCAAATGATTAAACTAAAATTTTTGTGGCTGCTTATCAATATTGTTTTTTTTTTCATATTTGATGGTGGTAGTAATTTGATCTTTTGGTCACACAAATTTTCTAATTATTTTTGTCATTTTCTAATTAATAATACACTTGATATTTTTATTTCTAGAGGTATTTGGTTGAGCTTAGTTCTATGAAATTTGCATGTTTATTATTTAGTTTGTGATTAAAATTGATATTTTTCTTAAATTTGTAATGAATAAAATAAATGGAATGTGCTGTATCAATGACAAATGCTATTATCTGACTTTATTTAGTGCTTAGTTGTACCAGCAGTGGTTTTGTGGCTGCCATTACAAACCAAAATGATGGAGAATGCATTCGAAACTGGTACCAAAAAAGATATATTGGACTTCAAACAAAAATTAATTGACAGTATATTATTTTTTCCCACAATTCTTTCAGCCTTTAAGTTCATGATTTACCAAGGTTTTATTTTTTTATCCTCATCATTTTCTGATGTTATAATTTTTTTCAAGCTTGTCTGTATTTTGCTTTATTTGTTATTATAATTGAACTGATCTGTTTATCAAAAAAATTAATAAATTGTATGTGTGTATATGTGTACATAAATTGTGTGGCAATAATTAAAAGATGCTTTTACAGTTTATTTACAACCTAATGATTTAAAACTTAAAAGTTACCATGATTTATTTAATTATTATATGTATATATAAAATTATTAAAATGCAGACACATATTCAAGATGCATGTTAATACAAACTTGAATATTTATAATATATTTTTAAAATAATTTTGTTGCATTAAATATACACCTGTACTTCACATAGAGAGACCAATTGCTTTTCCTATCGTAAAGCAACAAAAAAGTATAAAAGGCAAGGGATTATAATGGTTTTCTATGGAAAAAACTTTAGCACATCATGAATGTATTAACAAATAATTTAACCTAGTATATATAATAATTTAAAAAATGTATGCATTTAATATTTAATTATATTTACTAGTGCAGAGATAGTATGTAATTAAGCAAGGATTTTTTTTATCCCAACACATGTGCTACACTGATTTTTTGTAAAATTTCAACAATGTCTTGTTAAATATTGAGGATACACTCAAACTAAGGTACAAGATAGAGATTTTTGAAAAGATAAGAGTGGCTATCTTATCTTTAAACATACCTTCTAATTATATAGGCCAATCTAAAGCATCTCAGTTTAAGAGCATGACGTTGTTTCTCTGTTCAATTTATTTCCATTATTTTCTTTCTGTATATTAACTTTCACAAAATCTTTAGATTTACTACATGTTAATACTTAAAAATATTAGAAATTATGTAATATTTAATTTTATTTACTAGCATAGAGATAGTTTGCAATTAAGCAGTAAGGATTTTTTATTCTAATACATGTGCTATACTATATTTTATAATTTTTCAATGATATCTTGTTAAGTATTGAGGGTACTCTCAAACTAAGGAATAAGATACAGACTTTTTAAAAGATAAGAGCAGCCATCTTATCTTTAAATATATTTTCTAATTATATATGCCAATCTAAAACTTCTTAGGTTGAGAGCATGAAATTATTTCTCTGTTCACTTTACTTCCATTATTTTCTTTATGCATATTCTGTGCTTTGTGTGTATTATGCAGGTATGCAGATAATGCACCTTAAATCTATGTAAAAAAACCCATTTAGCTTAAACTTGTTTTTTCTTATAATTCATTTGTTCAGCACTCATCATCATCCAGTTTTCTGAATCATAAGTTGCTCATTCTAAGAATCTATCTTTGCCTTTCAAATCCTTTGATAAATTCATTTTTAGAGGAGAGGTCTGTTAAGTGTTGATGGCTGAGGATTTCTAGAATAAATCTTAAAATGAATGGTTGAATTGCTTCTTTGATTTTGTACATGGTCTCAGTGATGCAAAATTAGTTCCTTCAGTTTTTTGATGTCCAAGTCTTCTTTACAGGTTGTTGATATTCTTTACTTCATTGTTTTTATTTTCTTCACTCAATTGCATTAATTTCTTGTTAGTTAATTCTTTGATGTGTGATTGCAAAAACTTTTCATTGTTGTCATCATCAATTTTTTATCAGCATGTTTATCCAGTGTCAACAAAATGGCAAATTATTTGTTGAAGTTAGTACATCTTGAATGTTGGGATGATTCTTTGATCCATATACTTAAGAAATAATGTAGTATTAGGATATTAATGACTTATTTATGAAATAAAAAAGAATGGAGAATTATGTAAGTTATCTATCTATATTAGTAACTTCTATGATTCTACTTAAAATTGTATGTACCTGTAAACTTTTTTTTTAAATTAAATATTGCTAAAAAAATGTTTGGTTTCATAATGCAAATATACAGAAAACTGGACTGAAAAAGAGAGAGTAAGTTTGCAGATGACAATTTTTTTGTTCTTCCAAAAAATTGTTAATCATTGTGTTGAAAAAATCCCATATTGAAATTTGATTTTTTTTTAAATTTAAGCCTTATATTATTTATGTGAAATTATTTATAATTAAAAACAATGTTTAATAATATCTTATTAACTATAGTGTTGTGACCATAAAGACTTGTTATTTATCAAGAGTAGCCAATTTATGAAACTGCTCATTACTACAACCTAATCATATAGATTCAAAAAAATTCAAAAGTTTGACATATTAAAAAAGAAAAAAATGTATCGAATGCATTATGTGTTTGTATATTGTAATAAAAATTAGAGATTTTTTATAGTATATACTATGCAGATCTAAACAACCAACATTTTGTATATAAATATGCTATCTATGATATTTTTATGGCATGAGATGTCATATTTTATTACATGTGGTAGCCATTTATTTGAAATGACCATGCAATTTTTGGGATAATATAGTACATTGTAATGACCGAAATATGACTCATTTAAATAAAAATTAAAAGGACTACTAAATGTATAAAATCAACTCCCTCCAGTTTTATTATATTAAAAATACTTTAACAATTATAATCAGTTTTGATTAGACTGAAATTAGCTTTCATAAAGATATTTTATTTTAAAATTTCTGGACTGAATATTTTGGCTAATACATAAAAGTAACAATTTAAAATTAATTATTAATAACATTTGACCAAAATTTATTTTTAATTTTATGGTAAATGAAATTTGCATTTTTTTACTACAATAATTGTTTTTTCTACTATAGTGTTGCTATTATCTAGTATATGTCTAAAGCAAATTACAAAATTATAATTTAAAATCTAGGAAGTAAATATTATTTTTTAACTTAGATTTAATAATTTTTGATCACATAAAATAGATTATTTATTACACAATTTATAAAATTATTTCTTTCTCCCTCCCCCTTTATAGTTTACTGAAAATAATTTAGGTTTTAATTTGACTAAAAGGTTTTAATTCAAAATTAATTGACTGAATATTTTATCTAATTTAGTACACAATTTACAATTGATTATTAATAGTATAGGATATAGATAAAAATTAATTTTAGTTTTATTTTGAATAAATTTTGTATTTTTTTTTCAGACTGTATATTTTTGTGTTTCCCTGAAGGTTGGTGATAATAGTATTTTAGTTGCATTTATATATTGGACTATGTCCATCATCTAATATAAGTACTGAATGTCTTTAGAAAAAATTAATTTTATTTAAATATTCCAAATGCATTCAACTGTTACTAATAACACACAGGTTAGTCTATGCATAATGTTCTGAGAATTTACCTTTTTTCTTCAGATGTTGCTGGCCTGACCAGTGAAAGCACTAGCATGGAATTGAAGCTTAGATTCTTGAGTATTGAATTTAAAGTAATGCTCTAACCAACTGAGCTCTATCCTGCCATCAGTAGAAATTTCATATACTTATGATTTCTCTACTTTTTTTGTACCTTTTCTTCTCTACCAATAGTTTTGTATTTTCCCAATTAAACATATTTTCATTGGTACATATATGGTATGCTACCTTAGAAACATCTGTTTTCTCTCTTCTAATCAGCAGTTTGTGTTCTTGCAAACACTTTTCAATGGGATGATTGGTCTCCACATTCACATGGTATTTCATAGATGCAGTTTTTATTCTTTTCAGAATATTTTATGAAATATCATATGAATGTGGAAGAATGTATATTGGTGAGACCAGTCATCCCATTGAAAAGTGCAAGAACATAAACTTATGATTAGAAAAGAGAAAACAGATGTGTCTAAGGTAGCAGACCATATATTTATCAATGAATGTATACGTTCAATTGGAAAAAATACTGAAATATTGGATAGAGGAAAAAAGCTTTAAGGAAGAAAATATAAAGAAGCTGCTCCATGTCAATGGCAAAAAATCTTATAAGTCAACCTAGTGTGACAATATATAATTTATGATAACTATTAATCAACTTTTCTCTTAAAAAAAGTGGAGAAATCAGGAGGAACCTCATAGATATGAAATTTTTTACTGACTGTTGCCTTTCACAGGATTGCTTATTTGGTTAGAGTGTTACCTTAAAATTAAATATTCAAGAATCTAAGGGTTCATGTTCGATTTTCATGATGTATAATCAGGCTAGCAACACCAGAAGAATATGGGAGAATAATACTGCTCGAATCATTGTGCATATGCTAACCTGTGTGCTATTACTAACAGTTGAATGTATTTGGAATATTTAAATAAAGCTACATTTTTCTAAAGGCATTCTATACTTACATTAGATGATGAAAATAGTCCAATATAGATGATGAAAATTGTCCAATGTATAAGTGTATCTTTTTGTGTTTGCAATAATTTTACAAAGAACAATTTTGAAAGGCTTAGATATCTTTAAAACAAATTACATACGATTTAGAATTAAATAAATACTGTACAGTGAGTCATATTTTACACTTATATTTCATGATTTTAATTGCACAGTACTTAAATCATTTTTGTTTCTTAAAATAACTTGCAATTCTGGTAATTAAATTTTTTAGTTACTGAACAATGATCATAATTGTTGCCATAAGCAAAATACCATTAACAAGAATTTAATCTCTAAAAATGAGTGAATATAGTTTTTATTTTAATGTATGCTTTTTAAAATATATTGTTATACTTAATTGTTGTACATCATCAAAATAGGATTTTGATTACTTATTGTACTGAATGAAATACTTTTTTTAAACTTTTGTAATTGTTAAAATTTACTTATTGTCCTGAATGAAATACCTTTTCTGAAATTTTGTAATTGTTAAACTTTACTTTGGATATAGTATTAATGAATATATTGATTGCCTTGCAAAAACATTGATTAAAAATTAAATAAAGTTCTGTACATTAATTGTATTTTAATTTTATAATCAAAATACTGTATATGATAATATTGTATACTGTACTATATATAATGAATAAACTATATTGTGCAATATTAGCATGAATATTACCATTTTGTTTTCATATAACATGAAGCCACTATTGAATGACATTATCAATCTTACAATATTGCCACCATTTTCAAAATGGCCAGCAAAAAATGATTTTTTATGAGTTGTAAATCAAAATAAAGAATAAAAATTGTTTGATAATCATTATTGTGAATCCTTTCATAAATATCTCATACTATGCCGGGTATAGGTGTATACATATTCTGAAATAAAAGAAAATTAATTATGAAAACAATTGTGTTAATTTTGTTAAGATAGTGTATGGATGTCATTTGATCCAAGAACTGATTCTATTTTATATAAGAAAAAATTAAAGAATAATTGAATAATTTCAAGGTAAACATTTACTTATTTCTTATGAATAGAAACTTCAAGTTCTCTCATTTTTGTTAGAAAAGGATAGAAGATATCAACCTTTCAAACATTATTCACAAATTGTCCATAAGTCATTGTAATTAGAAAATAAATAAGTTAACATTGTCTTCTTCATTCCATTCAAATTACATAAAATACAAAATAATTTACTTTATTTTGGCATCTAATGCCACCCAACGTTTTTTTATTAGTTCAAGTTAAGTGTTTCAACTATTTAGAAGTCTTCATAGTGTTTATATTTTATTCAATAAACATAAAATTCACATTGGTTTAACATTTTTTGTTAAACAAGACATTTTCTCTAAAGAAGATTGTTTAACCATCAAATAAAATCTATATGCTTTAATACTTTTTGATTAAGATATAAACTATGATGAAGGCTGTATATCATTTGAAACTGTTTGCTTGGAGATGAATAAAAATTGTACTATTAGATTCATAAATTAATTACAATTATTTATATTTTATATAATTTAAATGAAATGAGTATGACAATATTATAATCTCGTAGGTCTTTCTAATTGTCTGGTTTAAATGTTCTTAAAAGACTGTTGACAATTTTTAAATAATAATTAAGAGATTGATATTCTCCAGTGACAAAAATAAAAACTCTTGAGGTTTCTATTCATAAGAAATGTCATATACTTATCTTGAAATTATTCAAGTATTATATAATTTCTTCTTACAAAAAATAGAATTTTTTCTTGATTCAAATGACACCATAGACTATCTTAACAATAGTAACATTAGCTTTTTCTTCACAACATTCAGCAGTGATAAATTTTAGTAGTTAAATATATTATGAATGGTTCTATATTGGGGGTGGAATAGCCATTTGGATATTTATAATATCATTCATAGGTTGTACAAAATTATTGATTTAAAAATTAACCTTCTGTATTTGATCAAAAATTTAATTAATTTACTCCAAATCATTATTATTAGGGTTCGGCAACATTTTCAAGTTGAAAATAATTTCAATTTACCCTTTTAAATGGAACCGTAATTTCTTTGTTAATTCAAAATAAAGTAACATTATAATTACTGATTATTCTATGGTTAGTGACAATTTTTCTAAATTGCCTTGTAATTATTCTTCATGATATGTTTATATTCTCAAAGTTCTTTTGATGTTCTGGGTAGATTAATTTCACACCAGCTAGAATGAAGTCTTTTATAAATCTCCCTTCAGAAATTGATTTTGAATTTTCTGGTTTTTTTTTTTTTTTGATATAGAGTAACTTGCTTTCACAGAACTTTTTGATTTGTTTATAATTTTTATGTCAGTTATATAATGAAGCTCCTTTTCAAGTATTGTATTTCAATATACCCCCCCCCCCCCAACAATTTTGTTGTAATCAAAATATTTTAATAAATATTGCCTCTAAATACTGTGTTCTTTATTAATTAAAATATTTTTCATACATATCAGGCATAATGATTTTCTATTTCTTTCTATAAAAAAAAAAAGAAGTAAAACTTGGTCCATTTGTTTTGAAATGCATGAATTTCTGTGTCAATTTTTCTTATTTTACTCAGTGTAGCTATCCTACTATAAATAAATTAAATGCAAAATAATAATAATAATAAAATGAAGTAAAATTCAATGTTTATTTTTATTAGTATATATTCCTCTGCAAATCTCACTAAAAACAAATGAAATCTCCTTAGCATCTTAGATTAAATCCAAAGTCAAATAGACCACATAATATGCACAATTTGTTGGAATGTTGCACCTCTGATACAATGAAGTAGAATTATTATAAAGGTTGGGGAAAAAAAGATGTAGTTGAGAAAATAAGTATTTTATTTTACTTAAATCTTAATTCCATATTTGCCACTAAGTTCATGTTTAAATATTTGTTTTATATAAGGCCATTTTATAAGCATTTTTGAAAATATCCATAGGCTGCAATGAGAGCTTTTAAGGCCAGATTTTTCCAAAAGCCATAAGTTCCCTCCCTCTCCCCATTCAATATGATAACAATTAAATAAGCTACTGTTGGTGAAGTTTGTGTTTTGATGACTTCTATTGTAAAAATGAGAAACTCTCTCTATCTTACAATTTTTAATCTAATCTTACTTTAAATAGCTGCATATTTTACTGCTAGACATCTAAGAAATGAGAATATTTTTATAAATTATAAGTGTGATGAATAAATTTTAACAAGAAAGTGATATAAAAGTTCTATAATGGTGCAATGTGATATTAATTAGAATAATAAATGCATTTATTATCATTTACTGATTCAAATTTTTAATCATGGTAAGATCTTTCATTTTATCTTGTAACATAAATAAGGTTTTACATATAATTGGCTGAATACTGTAGAGACCTGTGTTATCTAATGTTTTTATTGTATTAACAATGTAGTACTATTTCAACACAATAATTAATTGGTCATTATTATGAATTTAATGGAACTGCAGTAGTTCAAATATTTCAAGTTGTGAAAGATAATCCATTATAATTTAATATAACAAAATTAGTTACTTATTTTCTATAATAAAGAGACTTCATAAAAATTTTATAGGTGTATTATAAACATATAACTAGAGTTTATTTATAGATTAAGACATCTGGTGATATGCACATGATTAAAACATGATATCAAAGAACTATCATATCAACAGAACTAGCATGGCTAGAAAGCTTTAGCAATTTCATTATATGTAAATATCACAAAATAAATATTAGTCTGTCATATTTTAAATTATAATATATATTGGAAAATTATGGAGTTTTACATATTTTTCTTGAATGACTATGAAATTCATTTTTATAGGTAAATCAAATGAATATTCATCATAGTTGTTGATTTAATCTATCTAGATGCATCAAGAAACAAGTAAAATAACAAAAGTGATATATATATATGTTGATATGAAGATTTTCTTGGGTTGCATATATAAAAGACATATTTTGCGGGTTCATACATGTTAAAAAATTTAAATATTGATATACCGACATTTCAACTTGATCACACAAATCATCTACTGGGTGATAAAAGGTAGATGACTTGTATGATCAAGTTGCAATAGTGGTATATCAATAATTAAATTTTTTAACACAGATGAACTCTCAAAATATGTCTTTTATATATATATTAAAACCAAATAAACCAATTGCAATCTCAAAAACAATAATGTGGAAAATGTAGTTGTGACATTGCAATCTCATTGAGATGGCTGAGATCAATAATGTGAAAAAAAGTGTGACTACTATCTCTATCTTGACTTGCAATTCATTATGCATATATATATATATATATATATATATATATATATATATATATATATATATATATATATATATATATATATATATATATATTTCATATAATCTAAAACTATCTATATTTGATAATAGATTCACATTCAATAAAATAAACAAAATTCTCAGGGTTATTCAACAATATGTGTATTCTTAGTCTTATTCTATTTTATTAAATAAAAATATTTGCGAATATATTGTTTCTTACTACAAAAACTATCTTAAAGGAACTCAAGCTGTGTTTTAAAACTAAGGCTAGAAATTTTAAATATAAAGTTGCTTAATGATGCATTTCATGGTTATATAAAATAAGAAAATAAATGCATGGCAATGTAAAAGGGATTTTATGTACATCATCTTAAACAATAATTTTATATTTCAGATAGCATTAGTACAATAATGATGTATTTGATACAGGTAGGTTTTATGTATAAGTTATTATCTTAAATATGACTCTTTTTTATCATGACTATGCAGTGACAATGTTTCTTTAATAACAACAGAAGAGAAATGTTAAAAATTTATAAATACTTTATTACACAATAATATATCAGATAATGAAAATTATTCTTCATGTATAAATCATGATAAACAGAGCAGCCAAAAATTGAAAAAATATTATTTACAACTAATAATTTTCCAAGCGCTGGTGACATGATTTCTGGTATACTGTACTGAAAGTGCTTGGCAAAAATATTAATTACAACTAATAATTTGCCAAGTACTTTTGGTACAGTATACCAGAATCATGGTGACATTATTCTGGTATACTGTACTGAAAGCCCTTGGCAAATTGTTAGTTGTAATTAATATTTTTTTCAATTTTCGGCTGTTCTGTTTATCATGATTTATATGTGATGAATAATTTTTATTACACAATGTAAAATAAATGATAAAAACGAATAATAACAACTAGAAAATTATTTAAGATGTCTAATAAATATTACTATTTGCTTACTCAATCTAATTTGAGCTTAGGATATAAGCAGTGTATTAACAGTCAGTGTTGTGAAGATGCTAACATTAAATAGGAATAGATTATTATTTCAAAATAATACTCAATTTAAATACTAGAAGATAATAATTATCATTATAATGACAAAACTTAAATGTTTTACAGTCATCCTTAATTAGTTTGTTTCATGAATTAATCAATTATCAATCAACCTCACTTAATAATGTTGAAGAAGTTTTTATTCTTTTAAGAGAAACAAGAACAAATCATTGCTTAGCATATCTAAATGGTATTCATTATATTTGGCTTATTTCATTTGCCCCAAGATCCTCTACTGGATTCATTTTCAGCTTAAATGTAAAAAATTCTATTTCACTAACAAAACATAACTTGATCATTAGGCTTATGTACTATATAACAGTGAAAAGTTAATACTAACATGTAAGAGTGATGCATAAAATATTACTTACAGATATACTTATATAAATAAGGATGATTAACTCCATTTAACTTTGAGGTTGAAACTTAAGAACCCATAAAACATATAGCAATTGCAATATAACACAGTTTTTTTATAATTTAATAATTACTTATGTTTATAAACCTAAACCTAAGGTAAATCACATTTAATACCATTCAATATCACTTATAATATTATTAAATAAAATATTACCTCTTCATGGCACGAGAGATTTTATTACATTAATAATATTATTAACTTACTAAGAAAGAAACAATTATAAGAAAATGTGTTAAATAATCCTCAAATAAATATGATGATTTAAAAATTATCCCAATGAAATATTGATACTTGCAAAATATTTCAGAATTCTTTGGAATTTACAAGAATTTTTAAAATAACAGCATTAAAGATGATGAAAAGCACAAATAATTTCACTTTGTAATATAAACCTTTCTGGACACACCATAAAAATTAATAATTTTCATTTATCATACTTGTTGATTCAAATTAAGTTACATTCAACACATTAATCCATTTTAAGATTGTTTATCACTTGAATATTTATCATATTTAATATTTGCTTTAATGATTATAGAATAACGGAATTATATAACTGCACATATTTAACAAAGAGCTTTAATAATAAAATTAGTGTAATAGAAATAATAAAAGAAGTTTACAATACTTATATACTAGAAAAAAAAAATTAAATACTTAAAAATGTAAAAGTATTTAATATACAATTATTTCCTTTATTAAACAAATAATTCATTTTATTTTTAAATTTTATTTTTTAAATTACACCAAATATATTCGAAAATGTTATTAAAAAGCTTTCAAATTATGTAAAACTTAATGTAAGCAAAAACACTAATGCATACTCTACAAAGCATATAGTTAGATTCACTTTTAATAATAAAAAATATTATATACAATAATATTAAATAATAGATAGCTTTAAAAATATATATAATAAATAGCTTTAAAAATGTATAAACATGTATATATTTATGTTCAACCCACATAGAAAAAAGTCTATCACCACCATTAGAAGCTGATAATGATACATGTAATCATAAATAAAAATAAAACAGCATTTTAAATAGCTCATTGAAAGACAATGGTAATTTTAAAAGACTTTATAGAGCAATAGTAGAAAAAGGCATTACTCATTGGATTTTCCAAATGCCAGGTGGTAAAAAAATTGAGTGATTTTTATCTGTTTATTAAACAGTATCCAATGGTAATTGAGTTTTAAATGGACCAGCTATCTAAACTTGATTATAACTTTTTAAAAATTCAAGTTTTATCTGATTAAAATTCAAATTCAAACCATAAGTAAGTAGGAAAATTCATTGTCATTACACACAAAACAAAATATTAAATTTAATAAAACAAAATCAACTAAAAGAAAGAGGAGATTTATATTAAAATGAGTTAGAAATACATCTAAAAAAGTTAATCCAGTAAAATATATACATCAAAAGTTTTCATCATACATGTATTCAATATAAATATTTTTATTTTTAAATATAATTTTAATTGGATGATTATATTTAAATAAATTGCTTTGAATTCTCTAATTATTAACATTAATTAGTAAAATTAATTAATATATATTTGTATAGAATAGACTATTTTAATGTTTAAAAATTTTCCAAACAAATTTAAAATTTTGTATTTTGAATGCACTTAGAGGTTTTCCACTTTATTTTTAGGATCACTTTTTAAAAAAATTTAACTAATTGCTTTTCTGTCTATTTTTTATTATAAATAGTAATAGTCTATTAAAAATTTAAAGATTAACATTAAATATATAGGTTAATGAAATTTAACATTTTATTATATTATTTAATTTTTTTTTATTAGTTCTGATTTTAAATAAAATAAATAATTTTATAGAATTGTAATCTTGTTTTAAAACAATATAAAGTTAATTCTGCGATCCGACGGAAATTACTTATTATTTTGAAAAGCTGCAAAAATATTTGCTTTTTCTTCATTTAATTTTATTACATGTTTCATAAAAAGAAACGGCTTTACTAACAATAAGATTATATAATTATATTTAAAATAAATTAATGTATTTACAGTAATAATTTATTCATTTTTTATCTTAAATGCTTATTATTTTATCACTTATAAATAAGCTAATTTATATAAACAAAGTATATATTAGATTATCGCAACAGAATATCATTAGAGGATATAAAAATACAATTTACAATTAATATACATAACATTACTTTTACAATTATTTATTGTGGCAAATAAAGTATAAAATAAAATAGGGGGTGTCTTGTTAAAAGATGCTTTGAAATTATATTAAAACCGTTATTTTATGATAAGCTATTTCCATAATTATTTCAGCTTCCTGCATTAAAAAAAAACATAACATTTATATTCAATATCAGTGAATTAAAACAATATTAACTCATTACTTATAATACCAAAAATATTAATTGCTTTATTGCTATTTGTTTAAGTTTCCTTTTCTGTATAATATTTATATACAATGTGAGCTACCTTTTATACTAAGTATTCAGTGATCTGCTTTCTTATATAGACCGGGTTCCGCCAACCTGAAATCTGATTATGCACAAGTATGCAGTTAATGTGCTCACTCACTTCGGAGTTCTAAAATCGTTATAAAAACTAAATAACTTTATTTAAAATTTATTTATTACTTTTAATTATATTAATACAACAAATATAGTGGAATAAAATATTTATTTCTCTATTTTGGAAAGCCAAAATCAGAAAAAAACCCAGATTGATTACAAACCTCACAATATTTATTTCTCTATTTTGGAAAGCCAAAATCAGAAAAAAAACCAGATTGATTACAAACCTCACAACTTATAGGGAATGCTGGTTGATTAAAAATAAAAGTTGTGTAAAATTTGGCATTGTTTGGACCTCATAATATTTTCATAGTCAGGTTGATATGAAGAAATGGTTACTCATAGACAATCATCCAAAGATCAATTGTAATTTGTTTTTTAAATTGATTTTTTTTTATGACATTTATATGTGAAAAAACTGGATTCTGATAAATATGTTGATCAGAAACACAACATAATTTTTCATGAAATATTAGTTAATATTGGAAATTTTTTATATGTATACTTCCAAATAACTTTATTGCTTAGTGGTTTTAAATATAAATTATTCTGAATGTTTATTTTCTCAAGTTCTACTTCAGATTGGTTTATATCAAACAGCCAACTTATTTTATTTGAAATTTCAGTGATGTTCAAGTGATTTTGAAATGGATTGTTGATAAAAAAAAAAAAAAAAAAACATTATTCCTGTTTATTAATGTCTTTAAATCTTGAATTTCTTTATTCTTCAACGAATTCTGTTTTATGAATAAATTCTTTTAAATTGTAGCAGAGCATTTCTTGATTTTCTTCAAAATATATTAATAAATATGAGAGATATCTAAATTTGCAATTATTTATATTTTTTTAAAATAAAAGTAAGTATTTACTGAATGTTTTTATTGAACATAACATGCCAATTAAATTTTTATCTCTCTCTTGTACCTTTAAATTTAAATTGCTTAATTTTGTACATAAATCTACTAAAAATGAAAAGTATAATGACCATCTTTCATCACACTATTGTGAATAAATATCTTCTTTTTCATCAAGAAATTTTTTATATCATTAATTAATACATTAAATCTTTCTAAATTTACTTCTGCTGAGCCAACTAACACTATATTACAACAGAAGTGTCCTATCATCATCTGTCTGCAATTAAAATATATGCTGCAGCCATTGCAGGGTTTCTTCTTTAACAAAATTTACAATTTTTGTGTTTAGTCTTTTACTATACAGTACTTGTTAGTAGATAATACAGCTGTAGTTAAATTTGTCATTGTTTTTGCATAATGAAATAAAGGATGATTTATTATCTATCATTGCAGGAGCATTATCAATAGTAATAATCACAAATTTAAAAAATGGAAGTTTGTATTGCATCATAAATTCATCAGATGATGAAAAGATGTGTTTTCCTTAATCCTTTCCAATAATGGTATACTTTTTAAAAGTTCTTCTTTACTTGAATAATCTTAAAATACTGTCATGTTCCTCATGCTATTTTTGTTTCAGTAAACATACACAGTTTTTTAACTAATCTACCAGATTTTACATGCACCTCTGTTTCAAACTTGCTTCCCACCTTCCTTCTTATGTAAGGTGTTATCTCTCACTAACTAATACAAGCAATAACATGACAACTCTTTTCAAGATTAAGCAATGAAAGTTTCTGAATACCTGCTTAGGCAATAAGAACCTACAACATTGCAAACATAGTCCTTTAAATAAATAGGTTATTTTCTCATTCTGATTGATTTTCTCCTTTCCCCATCATGTTTAGGTTGCACTCTACCAGTCAATACTCTGCTGTTCCCTGATGTTGATGTTGGTGGGTTTTAAGATTCCGCCATGGGTATTTGTGCCTCTTCCTCATGATTCATTATAGACAGATTTGTTGAATGTCTTGTTTGTATTGTGCAAATGTACCTTGGTTCTATGAAGTGTTGTCCCATCTTCCATTAAAATGGGGAAAGACTTTGGTTCAGGAGTTTTCTCCAAAATTCTACATTTTTCCAATTTAGTTCTATCATATACTCATCCCAGTTGATCAGTCTTCACAGGTGGAGATTATCAAGTTGTCCTATCATGGAATTTTTTCTGTTGACTTTGTCAATGTATCAGATGTTTATGGGCTTTTGGGGCTGTTGTATATACAAATTTAAAAAAAGATTTTAACTTTATCCAAAGCACTCTTGACATCAGTAGTTGTGATGGAGAAGTTTTCATTCCACTTACTGGTATATTTTGAAATTCAAGAAGATCTAACTCTGGGTCAACTCCAAATGAATGAGATTTCTGAAACAATTGCTTGATTGTTTGAATATTTCATTTTTCCAGTCCTTTAGACTGTGGATAGTGGAGACTCGGTGTGGTCATCTTGAAACACCACTCTTTTGCAAACTGTCTAAATGTGAATTAAGCAAATGGCATGTTGTTGGCCATGTCCCCATCTGGTATACCAAAATGAGCAAAGGTAGATTTGCACAGCTACACTACAGGTGGAGCAGTCTTTCTAATCAGGCAAAGTACCTCAGGATATTTAGAAAAATAATCTACTAGAACCAGATAACTATGGTTACTGTAATCAAAAATATCACCACCAATCTTTTCCCATGGTTATGCAGGCATCGGATGTGGCAACAGTGGTTCTTTTGGTAGAGCTGGATATGTAGCACATGTTAAACAGTCAGCAACAAGAGCTTCAATATATTAGTTAATATTTGGTCAGTAAAATAATTGTCAAGCTCTGGACTTCAGTTTCTCAATACCCATATGAGATTCGAGGATGTAATGATATTGGTATAAATAATTTTCCATCATGTTGCAATATATCATGATGCAATGTAAATTTGTAATGCTTTTGCCAAAACTTTTGTAAAGCTGGAGACACATTATGCTTGTGTTCTGGCCATCTATTATGTATATGCATAATTAGTCCTGAAGCTTTTACATCTGATGGATAAGCTTTTTTTAAATCATCCCAAGTACTGACAGTTTTACTTGGGGTGTGTATTTCACAAGCATCTTCCTGTTGTGTTGTATTCATATAGTTACATGACAAGGCATCCACAATATACAGTTCCTTTCCAGAGCACTACTTGAAGTTCAGTCAATATTGTTGTAGTCTCATCACAAATTCTTGAAGTCTGGATCTGATTTTGTCAAAAAGTTTGTTTACAACTGATCACTGAGAACTGTTATGTTATGTCCATAGACATAATAATAAAATTTTTGACATGCATTAACAACACTCAAAAGTTCCTTCTTTATTTGTGCATATCACTGTTCTGTCTCAGAAAGTGCATGGAAGTATTGCTTCTTTTAAAATATCAAAGCATTGTTGATAATAAGCATTCCATGCCTACATGACATTATTTTTATTAAGAGATCTCAAGGGTGCGTCAAATATGCTAAGTTTGGAATATATGGAATTAAGTAATTTACCATTCCCAGAATTTGTCTTAAACCTTGTTTGTCTTGAGGTGGTTCAAGCCTTTGTATCACTTCTGTTTTGTTAGGATCAATTGAAATTCCACCTCTAGAAACTATTGTCCTATATTTTTCACTTCAGTTTGACAATATTGCACTTTATCTGGATTAAACTTTGCATTCACTATTCATGCTCTATACAAAACCAATAACAATTATTTTGCATTTCTTAAGCAGTTTTCCCCTCCTATTAAAAAATCATCAACTGTAATACTAACACCTGGAAGATTAGCAAACAATCGGTCATTAGTTTTCTGAAAAATTTCTGGGGATACACTTAGACCAAAAGGCAGTCAATTAAAATGATATCTTCCAAAAGATGTATTAAAAGTTGTTAAATACTGCTAACTAATTGTCAAGTTCTATATTCCAAAATTACAATTTCAAATCTAAAACTGTAAAATATTATATTTCTATTATTGTACTCAGAATTATCTATGGGGTTGGCATTTTATAATGCTCTCTTTTTAGTGCTTTGTTAAGGTCCCTTGGATCAATACATAATCTCATAGTACCATTTGACTTTTCAACTACTAACAAGATATTTACCCAATTAGTAGAATAAGTTACTGGGCTTATGATACCATCATCCTCCATTTTATTTTAATTGCCCTTGTAACTTTTCTTGTAAACTAAGAGGAACCAGCTTAGGAGGATGGGCTATTGGTTTATAGGTTGGGTCAACAGTGAGGTGATATTCAGCCTCATAACAACACACACCCTCAAAAAATCCTTATGACCCTCATATACTATTTTAAAATTACACCCTTTTTACCCTCATGTGTTTTGATATTTTTATTAGCTTTTTTACTGTTTATTTTTTTATCTTTATTTTCATTATTATTATTATTATTATTATCTTTACCTTTATTAGCTTTCAAAGTTACTCTTAATTCAATCAAACAACTCACATGTGCTGCAGCTAAGAAGTGATGGTTTGTTTTCTTTCACTATAATAAAACATAGATCATGCACATTCTTGTTTACTGTGCAGGGAACTTTCACTTTTCCAATTGGAGTAAGATATGATTATCCAAAAGCATGTAATTTCACTTTTGTTCTGTATACTGTTGATTGTGGAGAAATAGTTTGGAGCACTTTTTCAGACATAATGTTTACATCAGCTTCAATGTCTAATTTGATTTTCACTTTAGCACCATTTATTAGTATTTGCTCATACCAGCCATTGGATGAATGAGTTAAATCAACACATCTCACACACGCAACCACACTTCCATTATCACCACTTTATGATGATTCCGATAATGCAGTATCATGTACTTCATGTATATAGCACCCACTTTTCATTTTATTTTTACTATATTTTGTATTTAAATTGTATCATTTTGAGTTGCATCTTTATTAAAGATGGAGTTTGTTGTACAGCAATTGCTGGCAAAATGATTTGATTTTCCACACTTATAACTTTTTTTTCCAAATGCAAGACACTAATGTTTTGGATGGTTATGATTGCATTTTTGACAGTTTCATACATCAATCAATAAATTCATCATTATTACATTAGTGCCTTGTTCAGGTTTACCCAACAGTTCATCTTTAAGATATTTAGTTTTATGCCCACATGTTATTTACAATGCTTTTTCTAATGAAATATCACCTTTTTCAAATGAGCGATCTTTCAGTCCTTTGTCTTTTTGGACCATAATAATTCGGTCATGAAGAATGTTTTTGTTTCTGATCACCAAAATCACCTTTATCAACTGCTAATTTCAAATGTGTGAGAAAGTGGTCATCCAATTTGCTTTCATGTAGTTCCATGTATACACTTATTCTATCATACAATGTTGTTTTTCTTGCAAGTTGCAGTTTCATTTTATCATCTGCATTGGTGAAGTCCAGGGTTTATAATACATCTCTCCCTTCTTTCCCAATAAAATGACGCAAAATTTCCAATTTTACCTTGTCAGACTTTGTATTGTTCTCTGTTGCCTCCAGGAAATTGAGAACTAGTTTTTTCTGTTCACTCCATTTGACTGTCATATTTCCTTCCATGGACAAAAGTTCAATATTGTACAAACAATCAAGCAGTCATGATGCCAGTTGGATTGCAGCAAACAAAAAATAACTCAAGGTTGGAAATCAAATGCCACTGTTTGCAATCTTTAGTCATTCACCATTGCTTAGGAATCACTCCTGATACCATGTCATGTTCCTCATGCTATTATTGTTTCAGTAAACACCCAGTTTTTTATAACTAATCTGCTTAATTACATGTCCCTCCATTCCAAACTTGCTTCCTGCCTGTCTTCTCATATGAGGTGTCACCCCTCATCAACCAATACAAGCAATAACATGACAAATACCATGCAAATAAATACCATTAATTGAGCAATATCAGTGAAGTCATTTGATTCTTTAAATAGTAATGAAAACACAACACCCTGTTGAATGTCTAACATTAAGTGATCATTTAGGTCAAGGCACTTACAATTTCAACTCTTCTCATAATCATTGTTTTGTAAAGTTGTAATTTTTTAATATTCCAAATGATTTAATTTTTATTTTTGAAATCACAGAATAAAGATTCTGCAGCTACAAAAAAACGATTTATTTATTAACTTTTCATCAAGGAAAGGCTTTTGCTAATAAACGATATGCTTTCAAACATGCAATAGTGGCTAATATTGATTTATTTATTATTTTAGTAATCATATTTTATTGACAAGAAAGTTCTGCCTTTAAATTTATAATTTTTGATTTATGTATTTTGGAATGTTTTGGGAAAATGTTTTTCAATCTCCCCCCCCCCCCACTTTTTTGGGAATTGCTACAGATAAATTACAAATCAAACAACATTTCCCATTTACTATTATAAAGAAATAATCCATTTCCCATTCATTGTGAAAATAATACCTCTTTGGTTACTTTGATACATTTATGATTATCCTCAAATTTAAAAAAAAAAACACTTTTAAATATTTTAATAAATAAAAAGTGTTTATAACTTATCAATTAACAAACAAAATAATGGATAATCTAACAATAAATTAAAACAATAAAATTCTAACAGTGGGTAGTGTGAACTGTGTAATATGCTTTGCTTATAATGATATCCATTTGGCTCAATATTTGACTTCCACTGATTCAAATTAATTCATAAAAAATTACTGATTTGATAATTTTAATGAAAAATAAATAAACAATAGCAATATATTTAAAGAAAATTAAAAAATAATACAAAGTAATAATTTATTAAGGCTATGACCTTAAGACTATGCGCCTAAAAATGACAGTAGAGACCTCTGAAAATCTTAAACACAAGATTTATTTAAAAAACAAGAGCAGCTCTTGTCTTTTAAATAAATCTTGTGTTAAAGATTTGCAGAGGTCTCTACTGTCGTTTTTTCAGGTGCATAGTCTTAAGATCATAGCCTTAATAAATATTACTTTAAGTAATGAGCTTTATAAATATAATTATTAAAATAATACAAAATAATGACAAATAAAATATTATGTTTTCAGTTTTAATTAAATTTGTAACTAAATAGAAATAAGCGAGATCGACCAAAAATCACTCCGCGATCGACCTGTCATTCATGATTGACCAGTTGAACACCACTATTATATACCATACCAATAAAACATAACAATAATGGAATATCATTATATTTAAATTTATAGAATGTCTATTATAAAGTTTATTGTTAATAATTTTTTGCATTTATTTTTTCATTTATTCTTGATCATTCAGTGACCCTAGTCTTATGAACAGAGCTGGTCTTAGTGAATTCTGATAGCACATGATCTTGCATTTATCAAGACTGAGTCTGCTTGATTTTTGTCTTTTGCAAAAATTAAAACATTTTATCATGTACTAAATGAAATCAAATTTCCTTTTTTTTACCTCTTTAATTTAAAAGTCCTATAATGAATATCATATACAAAATAATCCAATTATAAAAGTATTAATATGTAATAATGCAGGGCACGTTAAATCTGTATTTCCTTAGCATATTTATGTATTCAATCAGAATATGCAAATAATAATAATGATAATGAAATTAAAATAATGTTATTAATGGATTTGCAATAAATCATTGAAGAAAATAAAATACATATTTTTTGTATTATATGTATTATATTTTGTTTTTCAAATATTGATTCAATAAAATTGCACAAATCATATTTATAATAAATAATTATAAAGGATTGATCTCAGACTTTATCTCTCTACAGCTATCCACTACATCTTACACAACTGATACACATGATCACATACAAGTGAAAAAAATAAATGATCTTCAATATATGTATTTCATGCTGAGCCAGAACATATCAGTTGGTCCAGATTATCAGCTTTCACACATATATGTAATCAGTGCTCAGTTTATATTAAGATAGCAAATATTCAACTTTAATGGACAGGTTTCAATTTTCTCTACCTTCCAACTCTTTAGCCATTAATAGTCTTCCATTAAAGTTTGAAGATTTGCTATCTTAATATAAACTGAGCACTGATTATATAAATGTGTAGGAGATGATGATCTGAACCAATGGATGAGTGCTTATTCAGCATGAAATACATATATTGGATATCATTTATCTTTACCACATGTATGTGGTCATGTGTATTGGTTATATAAGATGAAGTGGATAGCTGTAGGAAACTTAAAAGTCTGAGTTCAAATTCCTTCTAGTTACATTAAGTTTAGTATGGATAATATACTTGTATTTAAATATTATAATAAATAAGCAATTATTTATACATTAGAAGTATCAATTTTTGCAATTTTAACATATCTATATTTGCAAATAAGCCAATTTACTTTTTTAAATATCTAAATGTTTTTTATCATGTGAAGAAGACCCATCCTATCCATGAAATAAAATAATTAAAACAAAATGATTCTATATAATTTTGTTTAACAACAGACAATAAAATATTAAAAAAATAAAATCACACTTTTACTTTGTTATTTACATATTAACTCTCCTGACTTTGATGGCCACAATATAATAAATAATCAGTTTTATCTAGGTCAATTCCAGACAACATATTAATTAGTTCAAAATAACTATTGTTTTTACTTTGTTTCATCAGAATCTCTTAAGCATAAATTACATTTTCTTTTAATAAACTTAACTTCTCAATCTCAAATATTCAGTCAATATTAGAATATTTTTGTATACTTATTTTTTCAGTTTAAAAACTTAGTAACACTATATATATATATATATATATTCAAGTATCTAAGAAATTTAAAGATTTACATTTATTTAAGGTAAGAAATTTTAATACTTACATTGTTTAACTGATTAAGTTTTGCAAGCCATTATATCATGCTTTTAACTTTTTTTGTATTTAATGATAGATTATAATAAGTGAAAATTCATCAAACAATTGATTTTTTTCCACTAGAATAGATAAAGTAATTTGTAGGCACTTTTAACACTTTGCCAATCAAGTAGTTACATGTTATAATCAACAGAGAATGTGAAACAATAATATGGCATTAAAAGTAACATCATTTTTAAAAATAGAAAAAGCTATTAAATAAAATATGTAAAATATAATACAGCATAATAAAAAAAGTTACTTATTCTATAGAGAATATTTTGTACAAGATAAGAGTGGAATAGATGCTAGAATTCCACAGCCAGGCACACTACTCTAATCTAAATAAGATAGGTGAAGTATGCAAAATATGAGTAATATAAACAATTTTATTACAGGTAGAATTACTGTAATTATAAAACAATGTTTTTAAAATAAGTTCCATTATGTGATTGGGAAATTTAAATACTTTTATTTACATGTAAATTTTATCAATTATTGTGACAAAATGGTGTCAGACCAATCACTTTTGTGCAATGGTAGAGTTATATATGTAATACATTTTGATATGTGAGCAATTATCACAACATGTCTAAATAAAGAAGTATTTCACTTAAATAATAAAGAATGTGTTCCTAACAATAATGTGATTCAGAAATGTAAACATTTACAAATAAGTTTTATTAATTGTCATGACAAAATGGCATGAATCTATTTGGTTTAGCACAAAGAAGAGTATATACATAATATATTTTGAGGTCAAGCCTCAAAATTCAAGGCTAAGCAATTGTCACAATAAGATTAAGTAAAAATGTATTCCATATTTAAATAAAGAATACTTACACTCAGAACATATTTCTAACAATGAAATGATTAAAAAATGTAAACATTTTTATTTAAATATAAATTTTATTGAATATCTAGACATCTTGGTACCCCTGTGATGAAGTGCCTTTATGCACACCTTTATGCAGCATCCCTGCTTTTTAAACTATAACAAAACTGAACTTAGAAAATCTTAAGCAAAGCTAGTTTTATTATTACAGATTTAAAAGTAAAAAAAACAAGTATATGAATGAAGTATTACCATTAATTTGGTTGTGTATATATATATCATCAACCATTACAAAACCACTGCAGAATGAAGATCTCTCCAAGTTCAATCCATCTTCTCTGATCTCTAGCATTTTTTTCCACATCACCCCTGCACACATTCTTATTTCATCCATTCATCTCACATATTGTCTCTTTCTGTGTCTTTTACAATCTCTTGGAATCCAGTTTAAGATTTCAATTGCCCATCTATTATCATCTCTTTTAACAATATGTCTAGCCCAATGCTATGTGAGTCTTACAATTTTTTCAATGAGGTCAGTAACACCTGTTTGTTCTCTTACCCATCCATATATTACATTTTTGACCTCTTCTTGTTATTTCCAACATGCATCTTTTCATACTTCTTTGAGTGGTCTGAAGTCTCTGTATTGCTCTTCTACTAAATATCCATGTCTCAGATCCATAAATAAGAACTGGTAATACCCATTTATTAAAAACCTTTCTTTTCAAACACATAGGCATATTTCCTTTTAGTATCAAGTCATTTCTACAAAAAGCACTCCAACCAAGTTTAATTCTCTGACTAATTTCATCCATTATGTCTCTATCTGTATTAATAATCTGACAAAGGTATTTGTAGCTGTTAACTTCTTCTAACTCATCATAAACAATCTTTATTTTCATATTTTGAGAAAATCCATTAAACATTACATTAGTCTTTTTAACATTTATTTTTAGTCCTACTTTCATCTGATAACTTTTGCAACATTTCCTGCAGGTTTAATACATTATTTGCAAAAACAACAACATCATCTGCAAAATCTACATGACTTAAATAATCTCCATTTACTTTCATTCCTTTAGCTTCCCATTTTAATTTATAAAATAATTCTTGCAATGCTACAGTAAAAAGTTTTGGAAATATGGAGTCACCTTGTTTTACAGCCTTCTTAATGTTGACTTTCCTATTATCATTATTAATCTAATTGTTGCTGTTGCATTTTTATAAATATTCTTTAAAATATGACAATATCTCCTGGATCTATATCTTGATGACCCAATGCTTGAATCACTGAAGAAATGTTTATAAAATCAAATGCCTCTTCATAATCTACAAATCCAAAGCATATTTGCAACTCATATTGATTTGCCTTTTCTGTAACTTTTTTCAATACCTGGATTTGCTCTACTGTACTAAAACCACTTTTAAAACCAATTTGTTCTCTTGGTTGGTGGAAATCCAATATTCTCTGTAGATGAGTTGTAATTATCTTAGTAAAAATTTTGTATAAAATTGATAAAAGGCTGATAAGTCTGTAATTTTTAATATCTTCTTTATCACCTTTTTAAATATTAATATTAATACTGCATTTTTCCAATCATCTGGTACATCTTTATCATTTACACATTTAATATATAACTTTGCTAAAAAAAATTCTATTTCTTCATCTGCTTCTTTTAATATATCAATTATAATTTGATCATTACCTGGAGCTTTTCCATTCCTCATAAATTTAATTGTGTGTCTCACTTCTTCATTTAAAATTCTGAGCAATTTGCAAGATATAATAGATATAGGAAGTACTTGTTTTTTATTACTATATAATTTTTGAACAGAAGTCTTCTACTGATTTCATAATGTCATCTCTCATTTTAGTAATAATTTCATCTTTTTTTCTTATTGCAGATATAAATTTTCTACCAATACCAAAATGTTGTTTTGCACTCTTGAGCCTTTTATTCTCTTCTACAGCTTTCCTTGCTAGTTCACAGTTATACTTTCTTATAGCATTTTCAACTCTTTTCTGCACTATTTTACAAAATTCAAGATATTCAATCCTTTTTAATGCATCATTTTTGTATATCTTTGTATGCCTCTTTTTCTTCATAAGAGAGTTTCAGTAGAAATTTTATTGGTCAATTGTTGTTTTTTTTTTATCACCTATCTTTGTTGCAGTTTTTAAAAGTGTATCAGTTACATTCATATTAATTTCATTCAAATCTGAATCATGTTCAAAATTTATTAATACTTGAAACCAATTTGTAAATTCTAATTTGAATTCATTAGAATGTTTCTGAAAATTAGGAATGTCAACTGTAAATATTGTTTTTCTTAATAATTTATATGTATATGTAATTTTTTTGCCAGAAGACATGTGATGTAGCTAAATTATTTTTTAATAATTTTAAATTATTATTTTTATGAAATTAACATACTGCATTTTATCAATGAATCATTAAAAAGTCATAATAGATATTAAATGGTAATTTTTTTTTTTTTTAAAGTTTTATATGTTGTTTTATAATACCACATTTGTAACTAATTTAAGCTGGATTGCTCACTTATATTGATAATATGAAGTGCTCTATTATTAGTATTTTTTTATATTTCTCATAAACAATTTTTCTGCTACATGCAGAAAAACTTAAATATTTAAATTAATTTAACATGGTAAATAACTATTCTATAATTTTAATACAGTACAATAAAAAATAATCATGAAGAGAAGATATTGAAAAAGAAACAACAACAATAATATGAACAACAACAGTAATAATAATCTAAAAAAATAATAGACAAAAGAACTGAATTGAGAATATTTTTAAAGATAGAGATATAATGAAAGATATGAAAGAAAAATTAAAGTCAAAGCAAAAAAGCAACAAAAAATAAGAAAAAATGGAAAAATCTTAAAAACTAATCAAGAAATAGAATGTCATGTAAAAAGTCATCTGAAATAATTTGTATAATCTATTTGATGGAGTGAGAGTATGTGATATAGATAACAGTTTTAAGGAAGGTTTTATAATACTCATTTAATGACTTTTTGTGAACATAGCTATAAATAATATTTTTACTGTAGCATACATAGCAACATGATAAACAAAGTTATTAGTATTTATTAAAATTATTTGTGTTTTTAATAATTATATTGTTTTTTTGTAAAAAATATTTATGTCATTAAGACATCGCATAGCAGAAAGACCTATCATATAATTTTATTTATGATGGTAGGTTTTACTAATATGTAAATTTAATTTATTTAACAAATACATCATACAACAAGCATGTGACAGAAAAATTGTTTATGAGAAGTATTAAAAAATACTAAAAGTAGAGCACTTCATTTTATAAATATAAGTGAGTAATCCAGCTTTCATTAGTTATAAGTGTGACAAATTCAATTTATTATATTGTAATATATAAAACTTTTTTAAAAATATATATATATCCACTACAATTTAACATCTATGTTATGGCTTTTCAATGATTCATTGATAAAATGCAGTTTGTTAATAATTTTATAAAAATGAGTAATAAAAATTATTAAAATTATATGCCTTTTTTTAGTCATTATAAAAAGGTAACAATATTTAAAATTTACTATTGGAAATATGTTACTTCATTAATGGCTTTAAATCAAGCTATGAACATGTTAACTATGATAGCATAGTTTAAAATAGAAATATTTAAAACTAGTTATGTATTTATAAGTAAAAAATATATAAATTAAGGAGTTGTATGACTATTTAAAAAATTCTTCATAAGAATAAATTGACATTATTTTCATCAGTCCATTAATAAATGTAATACATTCAAGACTTTACTTCATTTCCAGAAACATGGTTTAAAAAGGTAAAAATGACAGTAAAACATAATATCAAATCAATAAACAATAGCTTTTAAAAGAGCCCAAAAGGTATTAACTATGTAGCAAAAACTTTTGCACATTAATATCTCTGAATCACAAGACACAAAAAGTATTAAGTCCAGATGTAAATAGCATTATTATCAGTGACATTTCTTCAATATCAACATATTTAAGATGATTTTAAAAAAAATTAAATATGATATTTATTATAAAACATAAGTTTATTACAGAAAAATAAGATTCCTTAAAAGTAGGATATATAGGCTAGTTGGACTCATTATTTTCTTGTTGAAATTTGAAAAACATGTTTTAAAATAATTAAAAAGTAATACTTTTATAAATAATAACATATTTTTTAATATTTAATATTAATAAAAACAACATTTTCTTATTCAAAAACTTATAAACATTTAAATAAAATGCAATTCATTGTGATTGTTTATATTTTAAATATTAAATGCCATATCTTTATCAGATACACTTTTTTGAAGTAAGGCTTTTGTTGGGTTTTATATAAAACCCAGTCATAATATTTATTACATTTTTTTTTTAAAAAAAGCTATGCAAGTTAATTTATTCTAAAAAGTAAATTTTTTCTTCATACAGACTGAATTACAGTTTGCTAACTTTCATAATGGTAGATTCAGTTACTGTATTTAAGTTACCAGTAAATAATCAAATTATTTTTTAAAAACATCAAGGCCATATAAAAAATACTTAAAAATAAGTGTTTTGATAATAAAAATAACAGAAAAGTAGACCTTTAAAATCATAAGAATGCATTAAAAATGATTTGTTTATTTATCTAAATATACACAATTATAAAATTCTCAAAAGTGATTAAAAATAAATTAATTACAGTTGAGTTAGTGAAATTAAAACACATTTCATAAATTAATTATTTTATTTATTTTTTCATATTTCTGGTGATTACATCGACTTTAACTCATTCTCTTGCAGCTATATGTAATGATATTTTACTGTTTTTGCATTATTTGATTGAAAAACTGGAAGTAAAAAATACTGATTTTAAAAATGTCTTGAGATATCATTATGGTTCAGTAAATTCTATTACAAACAAGCTGGCAATGAATCTACAATAATGCTGATTGGTAGTTTCTTGTTCTTTTTGCAAGAGAGTGCTTGCAGGAGCTTTTAAGCATATTCATTTTTTAATTTTAAAAATAGAAACATATATTTGATATACATATTTATGATTTTTTTCACAAAATACTTGTGGAATATTTATCATTTTAGAAGAATAATATGATTAGATTCAGATTTATTTTAAAATATTTACTTTTATAAAACAAGCAAAACTCACCATACATATTACCACACACAGCAAGCTATAGTAATTAATGGATGCCAGAAGACTGGTGCATAAAATCCCCATCTACTGCCTACTCATCCAATATCCCCAGACTAGTTTTTGGCTTGTGGCCTTCATCAGTGAAAAGCCTTGGATATAGGATGAGAAGGCACTAGATGGGGATTTTATATACCAGCCTTCTGGCATTCATTGATTACTCTAGCTTGCTATGTGTGGCAATATGTATGGTGAGCTTTGCCTGTTTTAACAACAGTTATACACAAACATAAGAGGTGGTGGTCATGTGATATTTATTGTTTTAGAAAACAAGTCAAGAGAAATCAATATCATATAGCCACAACTTATAATTTGCTAAATATTAATCATAATACAATTATTTTGGCCCTTTTTTACAAATTATAAATAGAATTTTAAATAGAATTTTATTAGTTTTAAGTACTAAATCAAACCAAATCTAAATTTTTAATTTAATATTTTTATCAGTGTTTGGGCATACATCCAACAAAAAAGTTATTGATTTTATTAATTTTATTATCTATGATTTCAGTTTCATAGTTTTTTTTTTTTTTATATTTGCAAAATTGAAATATGTTTTTAAAAAATTTTCATTTGTGGATATATATTTCTAACAATTTTTTTAAAATTACTGATAATAAAAAATAATGGTAAATTTGATCAAATAAAAAGTTGAAAACTTAATCCAATAAACTGCTAGAAGTTCTCAGAAAAATAAAGTCTGACAACTAACGAGTTAAAATTCACACCGATTTATTTATAAATGAATAATTGAATAGAAAGTAATTATCTCCCACTGAGTTATGTGATGTCAAAGACAATTCTGTTTTAATTACAGACATACAAAAAGTTATGATTTTTTTATTTCATTTATTAAAACTATTATTTCATCTTATAGTCAGAGATTATTAAAAGTAAGACTTTCTTCATCTTCTGTATATATTAATGATAATTTCAAATTATTTAGCTATATATTAATTAAAACAATAGGTAAAATTCACCATATAACTTCAAAACTATATCAAAAACTAAACTTATATAATTACAAAGCTTAAGTGTTTAGTTAATATCATATAATTCGGTGGCAGGTAGCTGCTTCCATTTCAATTACAGATATTATAAACTAATTAGTATTTATTTTAAATCAGTAATTAGACATTCAAGCTTTTTTCAGTCATCCACTCACTCTTATATAACCAATATACATCACTATATAAATTTGATAAAGATATAGGATTTCCAATATATGTATTTCATGCTGAACCAACACTCATCAATTGGTTCAGATCATCATCTCCAACATACATATATAATCAGTGTTCAGTTTGTATTAAGATAAAAAATCATCAAATGTTAATGAACAGACTTCAATTTTTTTTCATTCTCCAACACTTCAGTCATCCATATCATTGAAAATCTGATCATGGCATGTTCAAAACCCTAGTGTGCCAATTTTGTTCTCATACTGATGTTGTTAATAGGTTATTCTGACCCCTCATATGTAGGACCTTAAAACCACTTAACCATACAGAAGAGGGATGGTCAGAATACAGGCTGAATCTGTAACATTGAAATACAAGTATAGCATATATACTTAAGCTACATGTAATTAGAGAGAATTTGAACCCAGACTTTCAAGCACCCTTCATCTTATATAACCATCATCAGATTTTTAATGACATGGATGGCTGAAGAGTTGAAAAGATTGAAACCTGTCCATTAAAGTTTGAAATAATGAAAACTGAGTTTTGATTTTATATATATATATATATGTGTGTGTGTGAGATAATACCCTAGACCAATGGATGAGTGCATGTTCATCATGCATTACATATATTAGAGATCTTTTATCTTTTTTACACATATTTAGTCACATGTATTGGTTGTATAAGATAGAGTGGATGAATTGAAAGAGCATAAAAGTCTGGGTTCAACTCTTCTCTAATTACTTCTAGTTTAAATATATATTCTATACTTGTACTTAAATATTATAAATCAGTAAATAAATTAATTATTGTATATAAAGAATTTATTTATTGTAACATGCACAATTTTTAAATAAATCAATAAACAAATAATGAAAATAAATAAATACAACCACATTTGTTTTGACAAAGTAAAAGATAGAAAATTTGAAATATTCTAAAAATTAAATATAAAATGTCTGAATTATTTATTTTAATGATAAATTGTAATAGTGAAAGAAATGTGTCTCTCAACATTGTTACTTATATAAAAAGCTCTTAAAAATCCCGAATATAATTCCATCCTTTTAGAACACTAAAGGTACAATGGTCATACATTTGAACCTTTCTCTGCTACCATTGCATATATAGAATGCAATGACTCTAAATGTAAAATCAAAATAGCATGATATATAAATAATAACATCCACACTATAAACTGAAAGAAAGCATGCTTTCTACTCTTCAAAAAATGGACTTTCTAATCCACTATTTAGCAAATATTTATATATTTATCACCTATATATTACAATTTTTCAGATGATTTATTCACTATGATTAGGAGAAGATAAACTTCTTTAAAGCACTCAGCCACTTAATATGACATGTTGCATCTTAGCTTCTCCATTAATTGCATTCCAGTATACTATTGATGAATTGATAAATTTTTATTTCCATGAATAAATATTTAGTTCTTTGATGTCTAATTCATTTTATTATTTTTATTTCACAAGTATGCAATACATAATTTGCATTTATTTTCTAACAATGAGAAACTTTCCATATAATAGTACCAACCAGTGCAGGCCATAGTAACCAATAGATGCAAGAAATGTTGTGCTTAAAATCACTATCTAATGCCTATACATCCAATATTCCTGGCCTAGTTTCTAGCTTGTGGCCTGAGAGCATTGCACCTATATCTTAAGATCTAATGCAACCCTCCAGCAGCCACATTATCTATAAAACTATAAGACCAAAATAAAAACAAATAAAGTTCTCAATCCAAATTCATTCATTTGTATAGTCATATATATCCGAACACAATTCAGTATGTATACATTTTGGTGTCTTTAATTTTTTAATAACCCGAGTCCCCTTTATCCAATAGGCAGGATTTGTATTAAAACACTAAATATCAGAATATAATCATTTCCTATGCTTACACAAGCTGTTAAAAAAGGGACAAACTCTTCCTACAGTAGTTCCACACAGTGCAATCCATAGTAATAATAGTAAGCAATGGATGCAAGAAGATTTGTGCATAATATCATTATCACTTACTCATTCAATTTTCCCAAACTAGTTTCTAGCTTATGACTTTCATCAGTGAGGAACTTAGAGTTTTTTATTAAAAAGTTTTAAACACATCTTTAAAAAAAACAACCTATTAAAAACTATGAAATATATTACAGCATTGTTATCTTGTAGCTGTGTTTAAGAAAATATATTAAAACTGATGTGTTTTTTTAAAATTAAATTGAAAAAAAATTATAAACTAAAGAATTATATTTACTTAAAACATTTTAAAATATTTTATAATTATTGTAATGTATTTTTTTTTTAAAATATGCCTTCCAGTCATCCCTGAAGAAAAGCTTTTGAATGTTTCAATGGAAAATATTGGTTTTAAATATAATCCTTATATGATAATAACTCCATTAAAGATCAGTATCATTTTAGACTTAATTTTAAATGGCTTTTTATAAACAATTGGTAAAGAAAATTTTCATATAATTAAGTGTATGAAACCAGTTTTTTTTTCCATAGATAGATGATAACCATAATAATTAATGTTAAATGATTTTTTCATTTGTGAAATATTGTAATTGTAAAGAAGTTTTATTTCTTGAAAGTTACTTAATAGATGCGTTTAAATTAAAGTTCCTTCCTAAAAAAAAAATGTAAAAAAAATTACCTAATAAGACAACTAACTCTTCAACTGGTGAAAACATTTCCATTGTTCTAACTGGTGGAAAGTTGTGTAATCATTCAACATTTGATTTCAGTAGTACACTTTTTTTCTGCATTACAATTTAATAAATTGAACTTGATTTGATACAAATATTACAAATTAAAAACATCCTAATTTGATAATTGCACATATAGAAAATATGACATATGTAATAAGAACAATGGACTTTTATTCTGTTGGGTCAGGAAATGGAAAAGAAAACAGGCAAAGTCATTCAAAGAAAAAAACCATTGATTATTGAAACCAATAGTGGTGGAATGTTAATTAAGTATAGAATTAATATGTGTGTAATAAAATAAATAAAAATTAAATAACTGAATAGTTTTTTTGAGTGCAAAAATCATGAAACGGGGTGTAATGCATGGATCTTCAGCTTCATATTTTTTCTTTTTATCACTGCATGAACATATGTATGACATATATTGAAACGATCAGTTTATATCTACAAGATGTGGGAGGGAGTATATTAAATTAAATAATAATAATCACAAATAAAAAAGAAGAGTACAAAATAATTATTCATTTTTAAATCTTAGATTAATTTATATTAGCAAAAGACTGAGTAATACAGATGTTATTATGTTATAAGTTAGAAAATTTCAAAACAGTGAAAATAATTTTAAGGAAATTAACATTCAAATTATATGAACATATGTGTGTGAATAAATGAAATTAAACAATTCAAAACAAAACAACACTCTCCATATAGTAGTGCCATCTTGTGCTAACAAGAGCAATCAATGGATGCCAGAAGGCTTGAGATAGTGATCATGTGATGTTTAGTAAATAAATGAAATTCCAATATACAAAAATAATATTAAAATATTGAAATATAAATTATAAATAGATAGAATTAAATTAAATTTAACTAAATAAAATTTATTAAGAGTTAAATGAAAAAAACATTCACACTTTTCTAAACAATAATAACAATTATTCAATACTTCTAGCATATAATATAGCAAATTTGGCTACTTATTCTTTAATGTTATCTACCATAAGCTTAATAAATTATTGATTTTAACACTTTATTGCATTTAAATTTTCATTCTCAGACCAGTTATTTCTGAAGATTAAACGTTCTATTTTTTATAAATTGTTATTTTTCATTTTTCTTTATATATTTTTTATTATAAGATCTAATTACATATAAGACAAAATGCATGGTTAAAAAATTATCTTTCGATATCTTAAATATTAAACTTACAGCAATATGATCAACTTATATTTTTTAATTTAATAGTAATAAAAAGTGAAATATTTATGACAGGAAAGGTGAAACAAAACTTTAATCTGTATAGAAGTTAATCTGAGATGCAATCAATTAGGAAAAATACTGATTTCTGCTACAATAGCAGTCTATTGCTTATTAAAACACCATTCTAAATATCATAAAATTTGGCTGATATAAAGAGAAAGTCTAACAAAACTAATCCATAGTTAATCAATTTTTAAAATTAATAATTGAATGATTCATCATATGGAATGAAGAAGTGTATGAACTCATAAAACTGCATATGATTGCTTGAAAATGAATATTTATAAAAAACTAAATATTCTGAAATCACTATATAGAATAAATAAAACTAAAATTTGTGAGAACAAAGACACATGAAATCAAATGTGTGCATTTCTTAACATTCATCATCCTTGCCGTTTTGCAGAAAAAAAGAGAAATAAAAAATAAATAAACGGTAAGTTTGTTTTCAACATTTTATATATATAAAAAAAACTAAATGAAAATTGTCAAAACATTCTTTTTTAGATAATATTGTCTCTTTTATATATTTAATAGTTATTATTTGTTATACTGATAATTGTTAAGAATATTGTGACAAAACAAAAGCATATTAACATGGACTTCATAATCAGATGTACTAAAGATGATAATCATTAACTTAATATGACAATGAATTTGGCTATTAAAGCAATTAATTGAAAATTATATATGCATATGTATTAATGTCAATGAAGCAGGTTATTTAATCTTGACAATAGTAAAAATATATGTAATGTCAGAGAAACATTTAGTCAAATATAGGATTGAGGGAAAAATTATAAATATTCATTGGATTATAAGTCAATACTGTATTTTGGATAACATGAAGACCTGTTACTTGAGTTTGAGACAATCTTTAATTCAGTAAAATATATAATTTACTTTAATAATAAATAAAGGTTTCATAACATGCCCCGTTATTAATATCATATGGTGTTTTAATGTATATGTTACAGTTAAAGTAATAAATCCAATTATTATTAATAATTACCATATGTTTTAGTCAAAGAGATAAAAAATATGTAAAAATCAACATTGACAGGGTAATTTTTAAAAATTACCAGAGTCCTTTGGTCAAAGTAATAAATAATACATATAAATCACATTGACAAGGTAATTATTAATAATTACCAATAGGAGTCTGGTAAATGTAAAAAATATATATTGTATAATATTATTTGTTATATATTAATTTTAATATTTAATGATTTTTATTTATTTATTTATTGTTGTATTATTTATCAAATTATGATAAAATTGTGCAAATAATGAATACAAAACAAATAGGGAAATTTTAATTAGGTAAAAGTGTTACATTTTTATAAAGATTTAAATACGGCATAACATTTTCTATAGTAACATTCTTATACCTTGCCTTAAGCTTTTTCATCATCCTATTTCCCATAGTATGACCAATTGCAATATGAATGTTTTGAATTAATTGAAGATTCTCTTCCAAAAAATGTAAAATATATAATTAATTCATTTTCATTTTTAATGGGTACAGTGAGTTTTTAACCCCCTTCCAATTTTTACAATTTTGTATCATAGAAAACTTCTGTTTTTTTTTTTAACTTTGTGCAAAAATGAATAGTCTTCTCTTATAAATAACTGATGGGGTTTGTTTGTTTTTTTTTTTTATTTGAAAATTATTCATTTGATCATTCAATTGTTTCTTTATTATGTCTAAACCTTCCATTAGGTTTAGGGGTACATAAAATTAATGAAAACGTAAAAACAATGTGCCAGCCAGACTAGCAACAGACATAAATAAAAAACAAACACTTGCAGTAACATAGTAATCAGCACTAAGCAAATAGTTAGGCAAAACATAGCAATGATATGACTCCTTTTGTCTGGAATATGGAGAAGCTTTCAAGCTAACATACTGAAATTATTACATTTACTGTTGATAGTCATGAACCTAATGGTATTGAAATGTATTAAATTAACAGTTGACGGTTGTGAATCCAATGTTTTTGAAATTTATTACATTTACCATTGTCAGTCAAAAATTATTAATAACTACTGGTTCATGTGATAAATTTCTTAAAATTAATCACTTTAACTATCTTATTTGGTTATTATATTATTCATAAAATATATATATTGTTTCCAGAAACATTTAAATTGTTATTGTAATAGTGAGACAAACTGCTAGATATAAATGCAATAATAATAACAACAACAATAAGAACAACAATAATAATGATCATGATGGTAGTGGTTATGATGATGATGATAATAATAATGATATAAATTTGTCTTGCATACATTTGTTTGTGTAACCATTAAAGACTTTAAAGAATATTATATGTATATATAACATATAATTAAATTTCGGAAGCTCAAAAAATTGATTAAGAACTTAAATAAAAATTGAATTTTTTCACAAAATATTTCTTTATCAGATAATAGTTTATTTGGGAATCTGAATAAAATGTTCAAAGCCATAAAAATATTATCATTTACATTGAGAAAAAAAATTGCTTTCAGCTACTAGTGTAAATAGAAATATAGACATATCTAAATGATGAAAGTAAACCGAATTGTTTAAACTGGTTGTGAAAAACATTAAGTGGAAGAAATTATATATAAAAAAGAAATAATAGCTTGAAGTCATCAAAAATAATTTATTTATTTTTCTTATGTCACTTCCCTATGCACAGAAACCACCCTATAAACAATTGTATATATTAAAGAGGGTAGTGTCATGAGGTTGGGGTAAAGGAAATATGTTGTAGGTGATCAATGCCAGGTTTTTATGCCCACAGTAACATATTGCATGTGTAAAATACCTAGCTTGTTAAATAATGGCCCAGGATATTGATCGCCAATGAATCTTCTGCCCTTTATTCCAAAAAAAAACAACCAGACAGTGCTGATGATCTACCACCCTGGAGTAAGTATGTGTCAATTATACCAGTGGACAAGTACACTGCCATATGGGATCTATTACTAGGATTAAGAGTCTATTAACACAATGAACAGTGCTTGGCTAGCTCGGACGCTTATTTCTAAATCACATTGATTTGTATTTTTTTTTTTTTGATATTTGTCATTTTATTTTATTTTTATCTTTTTTTTATTTTACGCTTTCAAGTTTTGGAAGCTAATACTTCAGAAAATGGGAGTGCTTACTTTAAGTATAGAGGGGGAAGAGTTAAGTTGAGCAGATATTTATGATACTAAATAAAGTTCATATCTGCATACCCCTCCAAAAGCTTGACACCACTCATTCAAAAATGAGATGAGGTAAAATTTTGATGATATTCAACCTTAATAATATGCTATGGTGATTAAACAGATTTTTTGTTATTTATTAATTACTATCCTAAAATTTAGTTATATATACACTATATTTTTTCTGCACATATGATTAACTATCTCTTGAATTTATGGCTTTTCTCATTAATTTTTGGAACCACACATGGATAGAGGGGTTTCTTTCATTCAAAAAAGGGTGATAACAATAATTGTGGGTCAAGAGATAATGCAGATGTAGATAAATGTAATTAGAAAGCTAGATTCATGATTTTCTGAAATCTTTTATTTTTTATTTTTTTTTGTGTGTTATACATATATATTATTATGAATTATTCTTGTAAATAAAGACTGTCAAAGTATGGATTCCTGTCAGGGGATTTGGGATTGGGATATTCATTGTATTAAGTTCAAAATAGTTACTCACCAACTTTCCTGGGTCCTTTTGTTTTACCCACTGTTCTTCTTCTCTACTATTTCTGTAACTTTATAGGATCTCCAAATGATTGATGTGAACCACTTAATCGCCACTTGGCAATTTTACCAAAAAATTTTTGTTTTGAAATAAAGATTTAAAGAAATGCTAAATTGTATAATTTATGATTAAAAGGGGTATGAAAAAGAATGGACTAAAGCAGACAATTATAAGAAAATAAATAGAAAGAGACAAAGGGATATAGATGCTTTTAGGCAGGATTTAGGGCATTGAGAACAGGCAAAGACAATAGGACTAAAGGTGTTGGAATTGGTCATATGTTCCATTAAAGAAAATAAACAAACCATTTCATAATATTTTGATTTGTTTGAATGCAAAGAGATATAAATAGATATTGTGTTTAATTTTATTTTCATGTAAAAAAAACAGTGTAACAATGGACAAAGATATAGAGCTTTCTTTATGGTTGATGCATTGCAGGCTCATCTTTGGTCATTCTTAGGACTTGCTCTAACTGTCTTTATCAAGCTCCTTGACCAAGTCAAGCAGTGAGACTCTCTGCTTTTGCCTGTGAGTCTACATGATGATACTTGGGTGAAAGTTTCATTTTCCTCTTAGTCTTATTAAGATATTTTTTCTCTGCATTGACCTATTCAAGTTTTATTCTGAATGCTATGTAATTTTTTATAAAGTTTAACTGTATATTACTATGTTACTATGTTTAATAAATTTATTTTAAAACAAAGATATAGAGCTGGAGGTATTAATAAAAAAAGTAGATATATTAGCAAAAGAATACCAGAATACAAAAACATGGACACACATACATAAAATGGAGGCAGTACATTGCTAAAAATAAAAACATTTTCCAGAATTAGAGGGGAGGATACAATTGAGCAACTGGGGAGCCTAGAATGCTATTGTATTTTGAATAGTTTAAGACAGGGAGCAAAAATTGCCAATAGCTTAAGTTTAATAGGTCAATTGAGAAATCCTGCCATTCACAGTGACTTTTTCCCCACTTTCTAGGATGCAGTCCCATTGGAGGAAGTCATGGGTTCATGCAAACATCTGGTATAAAAACCCAGAATAGAAAGCTGTGTTTTTTTATTTATTTATATACATGTAAGTCAGTATGAGTCAGGCAAACTCTGCTTCCACTTTAGTCAAAATCCCTGTTCATATCAGAAAGATGAGTGTTGTCCTCATGATCATCACACAGCACTTGATTGTTGGAATGAACATTGTCAGTCTAGAAAGAAGAGGAGTTTAAGAAAGGCCACCCTCTGTGCTATATTGACCTATAGCAATTTTAAAACTTATTTGGTAGAAAAATATTAGATAAGTAAAAAATGAAAAAATATCAATGGTAAAGCCAGAAAAAAAATAATGAACAAAATGTGAGAGCTAAAGAAAATCAAAAGGCATGTTTTACTCTCAAATGGAGGATGGTGTAATGTACTGATAATGAACAGCATTATATGTCCATAATTTTTATTAAAAAATTAAGTTAAACATAAATGGTTTATTAAAGATTTTTTTTTAAACAAAAATTTAAAAAATAAAAATGTTGCATTATATTTTTCTTATAGAATAAAACTTCTTAGTAGGAGGAGGGAGAAATGTATAATAGAATTAAAAAAAAGGTAAAACTTTTTTCTCTTCTCTCTCTTCATAAAGATAAACTTTGTATAAAATAAGAAAATGTGAAATTGGACTAAAATTTAGTCTGTACAATCTATTTGATATATCAAATAGATTGTAGATATTGTAGGAAGAATAAGATAAGGACTAAAATATGTAGGTGAGACAAAGAATTCTATTTTTATGAGATTAAATCAACATAAGTATGACAAAAATTTACCAATTTATTTGCATACTATGGAAACAGGGCATGTATTTGGCAAAGAGGGTATTAAAATGCTAGGATATACTAATAAAATAAGATATAGAAAAATAAAAGAAGCAATATTAATTAAGAGGATAAGGCCTAGTTTAAATAGGGATGGGGGACTAAGAACCTTGTGTTGGTAGGTTTAGTATTGGATTTATAGGATTATTAGTAATTAAAAATAAGTATATATACATATGTATTAAGTGTAAATATGTATGTATATGGATAAGGAAATATTGAATATGAAATTCAAATATGTTTTGAAAATGATATTGTGTTATAGCATCATTATTGTTGGTATTGATTAATAATAATGTTAATGGTAATAATAATAGTAAAAAAGAGAGTAGGTTAAAAGTTATAATATGTGGATATAAAGATACTATGTATTAGATAATGAAACAAGATAGATAGTAAGAAATGATGAAAGGAAGATTAAAGAATAAATATTAATATAAATAATAGTAATAATAAATAATAAAAGGGTAATGCTTAAAATGATTTTTTTTTAAAATATTTTTAAAAAATTTTTCTTTTAAAAACTAAATTTAAAAGTGAAAATAAATTAGCTTTAAAGGTAATATAAAAAATGGTGAATTGGATAGGTTTTGTATTATAGATATGGAAGTAAAAAGGTATTACATATTAGATAATATTTAAACAAGATAGATAGTAAAATAAAAAACTAACAGTAAAAATAAAATAGTTATTTAAAGGTAATATATAAAAAAATGGTGTATTGGATGTGTTTTGTATAGTTATATATGTAATTTATAAGTAATTTGAGTATATATGTGAGTGGGTATGTAAAAATGTATATGAGGATTGGTATATGTATATATATGTGTGTTATGAGTAAGGGTGGATATATGAGTATGTTTTAAAGGATATAAGTATATCTTTGGATATCCATACATGTGTATATATAGATGTAGGTGGGGAATTTTTAATTTTTTAGTTTTTAATTTTTTATTTTTTATTTTTTAAATAGTTGTTATATATTTTTTTTTACTTATTTATATGTCTAGCAGTGATATGAAGATGTATATATATATATATATATATATGTAGGGGATGTATGGATATCTGATATTCATATGTATATTTATATGTGAAATGATGGTTAAGTAATTGTATTTATAATATTTGAATATGGTTAATAAATATAATATAAAAACTTGGAAGTTTAAAATAAAGTTAAAATTTTTATAAAATTGATAACAGAGAGGGCTGTTTTAAATGAATAAACAAGATAGGAATGAAATAACCCTCATTTTAATTAAAGCAGAGAAGATAGAGGTAAATTAGTATTAAAGAAAAATATTATTTAATGATATAGAGATAAAAGTTTGAAAATTAAAATTAAAGATAGTAAAGTAAAAGATTTTATATATTAGATAATATTTAAAAGATGGATAATAAGACAACGAAAAAATAATTATAAAATAATATTAATAAAGAATAATATTTAAAAGGATTTTTAAAAATAAAAGTAAAAATAAAATAGTTTCAAAAGGTAAATTTTTTTTAAAAAAAAAGGTGTATTAGATATGTTTTTGTATTTTTTATATATGTAAGTAGAGTATATGTATAGATGTGTATTTATAAAGGTATATGAGGATTATATATATGTCTATGGGTGTATGTATATCTGTGTATATATATGTATGTTTAAAATAGGTATGTGTTTATATTGGATATGCATATGTATATATAGATGTAGGTATGGATTATATATATATATATCTAGGGGTGATGTAGATTTATATGTATATGTATGAAGGGAATATATGTGTATATATATATATATATGTATTTTATATACATGTAAAATGATGGTTATATATTATATATATATATGTGAAATGATGATTATGTATTATATTATTCAAATCTTGTAGCTCTGATGAAGACTGCTGGACAGTCGAAACTGTAGGAAAAATAAAGAAGTTTTTAACAAAATTTTGTTGTATTAAAGTGTATATGAAAGAAGTGTTATAAGCAATATACATGAAACATATATAATAGAAAAATAATAATTAGGGTTTAGTTAATGGAATGATAGAAGTTTGGCACTAGTTAATGAAATAAAAAATATTTTAGATGTTAAAAGATTAGAAGATAGAAATAGGATAGGTAAGTGAAAGGGGGGAATAATCAATAGGTTAATTAAATACAGTATACAAGGCAGAAATACCAAAATGGAGTAGTGAATGCTATATACTAAGATTGTGGACTAGGGTATTAATTTTTGTGATAAGTTTAAATAAAATATAATGTGTATTCTAATTTTATACAAGTCATAGAAGTAAATGAAAAGTAAATAAATAAAATTTTCTGTATTAATTTCAAGTGATCAGTAAAGGATATTATTAAACTAATATAGTTTCCTAAAATTCAATGATTATGAGATCAAAATTAAAGGAAGTGGAAACAGATTTAAATATTGAGAAATTGGCCATACAAAAGTGAAACTATCAACAGTGTTACAGCGATTACAAAAGAATTGAACCTATATAAACTTCATTGACAATAATAGATTTACAAATGTTGTATAATTTTATATTAAAAAGCCAACAAAAATAAGAATAGAAATGCAAGAATGCCCAAAAAAATTGATTTGAAATTAAAAGATTTGGAAAAATTCCAAGAGAAAATGAGATAAAAAATTCAGGAAAGCCAGCAGAAATGCATGGTAGAATTAATATAAATAATGAATGGAATGAAAGAAAAAATCCAGCAGGTCATGATAGTAAGGTTAAATAAAGTGAGAGAGGAGATAAAGCATCAAAATATGATAAAATCTGTATATAGAGTTTAGAGAGAGGATTTGAATGGGATGAAGAGAAATATGATGAACAAGAAAAAAGAATGGAAAAGATAGAACTTCAAATAGGAAAGAAAAATAGTGAAAATAAATAAAATGTAGATAAAAAAGTATAAATAAACTAATAATAAGGGTGAAGGGTTTTAAAATAAATGTGTAAAATAAAAAAATGTATTAATGAGAAAAAATAAAAGATTATTGTACAAAAACAAATAATTTAAAGCAGCTATAATCCATTGAATAGAGAAAATAGAAGTAATATAGTAAAGCTAACAAGAAAATGCTAACAGTGTGGATTATCTAGAAAGAAAACCAGAAAGGCTAAATGTATTGAAGTTTATAGTGAAGTTCACCAGTATGTGAATCATTGTTTAAAAAAGAAGAATATTTAAAGGCTTGGATAGTCAACCAACCATAGAGAAATTAACTATAAGAGAATGATATTGTCAATTTAATGTTGGAAGAGAGTAAGTTGGTTATAATTTATAGCAACATAAAAGATAATTCTCATTTTTGGAGCATTTATTATTTGATATAAATAATATATTTCAAAATCATAAAGAGGCTTTAATGATCAGCTTCATTACAGAATACCAAGAGAACAATAAGAAAATTTTAGGCTTTTCTAAACAAGCATGCTTAAACCAGTAAAGAAATACATGGAGAGAGGAAAGGCTTGACACCTGTGTGGATGACAAATAAAGCCAACTCTTAGTGATGATCTAGGAGTAGTTTAAAGAATTAGCAATTTTAGTAGAAACATATTTAATTAAATTCTTGTTAAAATTTTACGTGAAAATCAGTTTTTGTTAGATATATGCATACTTTGAGATGGGAGAAACAGCTCTGTACTTTTAGAGTTTGTTTAATTGTACCTTTTTTATTAATGATGGGATAATGATTCTGGTAATTATTTGAGGGCATAATGTTGTCATGGTACTCCATATTGAGTTCAATTTTGACATTGTACCAACTCTTTTATATAACTTTACACAATATTTTCAAGTATTATAACTTATTTATCTCTAAGTCTTCAGTTATAAGGGCAAGGTGGTTTGTAGATCCAAAGAAACTGCAAATGCAGACTAGCCACTAAATCTTAATGAAGAATGGCTTAAGTATGCAATAAATCATTAACTTGGATTCTCTTTGTAAATCATCCTCTAAATCTCTGTGATTACTCATTGAGAAAAAGTGTTATATTGATATGTATTCTCTTTGTTGCTTAGTTTGTTGTTGCCTATTGTGTTAAAACTGAGGGAACTCTTATGGTATTCATGTTTGCATTGTGTATTTTAAGGCTAGTGTTAGATTATTATATATCTTAAAATTGCATGTCAAGACTCATTCTCTTGATGCCCAAATGCTGACCTGATATTTTTAATAAAGGTGCATAGACAGATGATGTTTTTATACATGATGTATAAAAAATAACAAAACAAGGTTGACTGATAAATATATACACAGAACAAAAAATAAATGTGGCAATGGGAAATGGGAATCTATAATCTCAATTTCATTATCTCATTTCTTTGGTCATGAAATATTGCACCAGTTTAGATATCTTTTTAAAATAAAACTAGTCTGACCTTGCTAGCTTTTCAGCCACACCCTAACATAAATATATTAAAAAAAAGAAAAGAATTAATATAAGCAAAAAAACCTAGTTTGAAATTTTTTTTTTTTCAAAAAGTCATAGCTATTTATTTATTTCATTCTTATTTATACCAGTAATATATATTTATTAGAGGGGACTTGAATTCAGATTTTCAAGTTCTATACAGCTATGCACTTTATCTTATACAACTGATGCACATGACCCCATACATGCGAAAAATATAAATAATATCCAATATATATATATATATATATATTACAAATCAATGTCTGTATTTCTTCAAAATAATATACATAAACTTATAAATAAGTATTAGAAAATACAGTAATTAAAATTATTTAAAAAGAACAAAAAATATAAACGACACTTAGGAGTGTTTTCGATTATCCTCATAGTCTTTGTAAACTAATACTTTGAAATGTATTCTAAGGAATTGTTAAATGTTGGATATAATTATGATAATAATTATTGTACTATTAAAAATTTTAATTCGAAATATTAATACAAAAATAAAATTACGATTAATAATGATATTAATTCTTCTGATAATAAAATTTGGATATCAATACCATGTATTTTAAATCAACAGGCAGGTTTCATAAAGAAAATTTATAAAGGTATATGTGACATGGCATTTTATGCACTGCCTACATTAAAGAAATTAATAAATAAATCTAAAGATAAAACCTTATTTACAAATAAAAATTGTATTATTCATAAATGTATGTGTAGGTTTGGTAGGTGAGTCGAGATGCACATTGGAGAAAAAAAAAAGAGCACTTGTTCTTATTTAAAAGGGTTCAAATACGAGACAAAATTCTAAAGATAATGATAATTTATAAACTTATGTTTTTTATGACCCTAGTAAATCATGTATATCTGGTTTGATTTCAATTATAATAACATAAAAATATTGCAAACTGAAAGAAATAATAATAAAAGAAAAATCAAGGAAGCTATGTTAATATATAAATAGAAGCAAGACTTAATCAATAGACAGGCAGAAAACATTAAGATCATGAAATTATGGGAAAGTTGACCATTCAAAGTATTAGTTGACTAAGACTACGAGGATAGTCGAAAGTGCTTTTAAGTGTGTTTTATACTTTTTGTTCTTTTTAAAAAAAAATTAATTACTCTGTATTTTCTAATAATTATTTATAAATTTACATATATTGTAATGGATGGGGTGGGAGTCAAAGTGGGAGTGTACCTGGAGTTATGTGAATAATCATCATCAATCCCAAAAAATACAAAATGAAATATTTTCAAAAAATATATTTAAGTAAGATAGTATTTTATAAGAGCATGAAATTAGAGAATCTCTGCAATCATTGAGAGATCATCCAGCTAACTCCTCAGAGAAACTATGATTAACTATAAGTATTACTCAAAATAAATAACCATCCATCATCATCATTGATGGGAATAAAATAAATCAGTACCATATATCACCAGTCAATCTTATGACTGGATTGTAAATGGGTCTTCTGTAGACCAGGCTAACTATTGAGCCTTTGCCAGCTTGGGAAATCATTTAACTATTAATTTGGAGGCACAAACTAAGTGCTCATCCATCAGAATACACAAGAATCAAGAATTGAAACAATAATGCTGGGACATTTAAAACATGCTGATCATCATCAATGCACTGGCCACTTGTACTGGCCAACTATAAACTTAACTTTTAAATAAGACAAATAAAATATAGTGCATGGGCCTTAAAGAGTATTCTCTTTTGTGCTAATCAGGATGATGATTGATCATCTCTGGATACTCCAAAGCATTAAATACACATCCCCATTTATATATTCATCCCGTGCATGAATCTAGCTCAGAGAACATAAGCTCTATTACTGTATGTGACCAAGAGATGATGGAAACAATTTTTAACAATTAAATAAGTTTATTAATAACAATAAAAAATGGTATTTAAAGTTTGATTTTGAATAATATACAATGTTATATACACAATTAAAGTTATTATATTGATTTACAATATTTCTTAATAAGTTTCTATAAACGCATACACATATCCATACACAGACATGCGTTTTATAATATAAAATCAAACATTTCAATTATCTATAAAAAATGATTAAATTGTACATATGTGTTATAATTGACAAGCATTGGTATTTGCAATACAATTGACAGATATATGCACACATACATGTGTGTGATTTCTGAACATATTTAACTTTTACATAAAATTAATATATGATTAGGCTTTTAAATTATGTTTTAAATAATACAAATACTTATGCCAGGTTTACTACAACATGCATATAGAATTGCACAGATTATTAACAAATTTAAATTTGTCAAATAATAAATAACAATACTTTTATAATTAATAATTTATTTTGAATATACATAAAATTTACATATATACGTGTGTATCAATATTAAAAAAAAATCAGTTTATCAAATTCTATTACAGCTTTCTTTTATTCTTTTTTTAAAAAAATAATGTCAATTTTCCAGAGGTTAGAAAGCTTTTATTAGGTTACCTCTTAACTAATTATAAATGTCTTTAAATTTAAAAATATAGATTTAAAATGTCTATCAAATGAATTATTGAAAAACAACTCACTTTTGTATGCAAGTTTATCTGTGCTCCTCTGCATATAGACACAGCAGCATATGTATAACTACTTCTTTATTCGGCTGAGGTTTCTCTTGGGCAAGCTGTTTTTTGGTCAATCCAGGCAATTGTTATCATCAGGTAAAAGTACATAATTCAGGTATGGTTGGCTTTCTCCCTTCTGTAGTCAGTTCCACTTATACTTGGATTTTGTAAGCTTCAGATCAGCAAGCTGTTTTCCAGAACACTTTTAAGGCTATGAATTACAAAGAATCTTGACCCTTTTCTCCATGTGAATTCAAACTCCACCAGTGAACTGTAGAGCAGCCACTGCCTTGCATTCTTACATCCTTATGGCAGTTCTCTTGATAATTATTCTAGCCATCTTTGCAGCTAGCTTTACTATGGCCATTTTCTGCTACAGTTACCAACTCTTCACAAAAGATTTTAGCCAACTTTACAGCTAGCTCTTCTGCTAACTCTTACAAAACTGCAAGCCAAACTAACTGATATTTTTTATCAGTCTTTTTATAACCTTGGATGAATCATGTGATAAAAACATAGTGACTGTTTTCAATTAACTTTAATCCATTTGAAAACAAGCTGGAAATTTCTATCAAAGTGTGATATTCATGTTTTTACTTTAATCTTTGGAATTTGACCAAAGGTGTGATAATCCTTTAGAATTTTTAATATACAATGACTTTTAACTAGGTAGTAGAAATGCAAATAAGCATTAATTAAAAAAGATATTTTATACAAGTATGAATTAAAAGATTTTAAAAAATAAATTATGATTTTTTTTTTGTTAATTTCAAAATCAGAATTACAAATATTATTTATCGGACTGTTTTAAAAGTTTAATCCATAACAAAATTTTACTTTAAACCCAGAGTTATTTAACTCTTTACTTAGTATTATTTTATTTTAGGAAATATAAAAAAATATCTACAAAAATTTATGTCATGTATTTATTTCTACTTTTCCTTTATTATATATATATATATATATATATATATATATATATATATATATATATATATATATATATATATATATATATATATATATATTCACATATCCTATATTAATGTGTGTTATGTAACCCAACTGGTTACAATATATATAAACAAACATTAAAAGCATAAAGTTAAACTAGTCAATAAGAAAAAGAATGTTTTTTTTAATTTAAATTAAGTTGTAATAATAATAATAAAAGTTCCCAAGTTTATTACATGTTATCTGGTATATTGCTCTGGAATAGAGTTTATAGAAGACAAAATTGTGAGAAACAATAGCTTTTTTTTAAATTGTGGATTTAGAAAAAGATGCTTTGAGAAAAAGCTTTTTTGATTTAAGAAAGCTATAATAACAGCATAATCAAGAACATTTGATCAACTCATTCAGCAACAAGACAAACTATTTGTTTAACAGCATTCCAAATAGTCAAACTTTTTTATAACAGAGTTAGCTTTTGAATTATTGACATGGCTAATAAGGAAAACAATGCAACTGCAAAAAAATTACATTATAATAAGGCAAAAAAATCTAATTAGTGCACTAGACAGCTAAACCTAAGATTAGGTAGTCAACTACAGATGCCAATTTTAAAAGTACCTCATATTAACATACAGCAATTGATGAGAATCTAAAATTAGCATTGTCTGTCATCTTTCACATGATTTCTGTGATCCTATTCATGATAAATGCATAATCCAATCATACCATCATTCTATCCAGGAACTAACTCAAGCAAGGTGCATCAGATTGAGCATTTAACCCTTAAAACTGTCTTTCAGATCAATTTTCAAAAATAAAGATAAAATCAAAAATTCTGATGCTATAGTAAGATAAATTTTTATTTAAAAATATAAGGCCTTGGCAAATAATAATAAAAATAATATTTATAGCAAATATTAAATGTGATATTAATATTCTCTAAATAATTTTAACATTTTGTTTTCTCTTTAAATATGTATTTAAATTTTCTATTTCTTAATGTTTTTTTTTATTTTTGTGAATACTAAAACAAATAGAATTTAGAATTAATTTCTCATTCAATTGTTACCTTAACTTATATATATATATATTTGTTATTGCCTGATTTATATTTTGCAATTTTTATTTGTATTGTTATAGTTAAATAACAATAATTTCATGATTATTTTATATTGGATGAAAGTATATTGGAGCTCATAAACTCAATCTAATTAAATAAATTTTTGCTAATATGAATACATACTTGCCTAAAATATATGTTATTTTTTATGTGTCTGGTTCATCCCTAAATATTATATGAGTGTAACCAGTTGTCCATTTCTCTCTCTGATTCTAAACCTAGTTAAATATAATTATACACCTATATACATCTTGTGACACAATGTCCATGTTTTTCTTTTGAGTTGGTAATGGGTAAATATATGTGTTAACATCTTAGAAGCTAAGTAAGGATTTGTACTCAACTTATAAATGTTTTTCATTTTAGAAATAGCACCCTAATCTTCAATATGGCAGATATGTTCTATAGTGACAAAGGATAGACCCTCTCTGTATTTAGACATGTTTGATGGAAATGATGGTCAGAAAATATGGTCAGTACTCAATCTGACCATCATTAGATAGAATATTAAGTTTGCAGGTAATCTGTTGTTATCCCTAACACCAATTAATCCTAGGGTTTAAACTCTCACACATTCTTATAAAAAATTATATAAATTTAAAAAAAAGCAGGAAAATAATTGGTCCATTTCTTTGGCATTCAGTGTGTTTGGCAAACTTAAGGTGTATCGATTCCCATTAACATGTTCTCATATTTTTTTAGAACTTCAATATATATATATCATTTCAAGTGGATGTTCTGAACAAAAAGTGCAATAACAAGTAAATGTTTTAGATGAATAGTAAACTAGAAATTATAAGTAATTGTAAACAAATTTATGAATATACCCTAAAAGTTTTTGAAGCACAACTGCTACTTTAAACTTGGTTATATACATGAGAGTATAGTTATATTGATATTTTACATGTGTGGTAACATCCCAAATTTAATTTATAAGCAAAATTCTTCATTTTTTAAATATATAAATGTATAATGGTGATCATCAAATAATGTGCTAAATTAATTAATGAAGCGAGATAGAAATATTACATTTCATTTTTTCTTGAATATAAAATGTCAAGAAAGAATACATTACTGTATTGTGTGAGTCTGATCATATGGTAACTGATGAAATATGATCAGACTTTGAAAATGTAATTGCATTGCACCAAATATATGCTTAGTTTTATTTTTCCAATTCTTGGGTGACTGTTGCCATACTAGCAATATTTATTATTCATTACAGTGTTGTTTCATTCAATCATTGTTACATAATTTGCATTTTTTTAAATATCAGGGTAACTTTTTATAATATATTTTTAATATAGAATGTTATAAAGATTTTCATTAAAGAATGATAAAAGCAATGTTGTAATATTATTAATAAGGATTAGTTTATATACTGCCTGAATAGAGTGCCTTTTACCACAATAGTTTTAAATATAAACCAATTTTTCAGTTGATTACTTAATATATACACATATAAATGTATGCACTTTTTTTTAAAACCAATTTTGCATTATTAGCTCATCAGTATGCTAAAAATTTTATTATTATATAAAATTTCGTCTATTTAATTTAACAACAAGAAAAAAATCCTGCCAATACTTCTATAAACTAATTTTAATGAAAAAAGTATGCTTTGCAATAAAAACTATATGAATTAAAATAAATAGAAAATGTTAGTTTCATATATTGTGAAAGTGATTTTTAATGTTATTATAACAATACTTCAGTGTTTATTGGTGATTTTTAAAAAATGATTTTGTCTAAAAGCATGGGATTCTATGAAAAATTCATTAGTTCTCATGCAAAGATTGTTGAAGCTTTAATAATAGAATTAAAAGGCAAAGTAGAGATTCAATCACCACTAAAGCATGATGGTATTGCTATCATGAAACGTACATCTGTTACATGCAATTGCTTTATCAATTACAATTGGAAGATAAAATATAATTCTAATGAATAAAATCAACAATAAAGGATTATTTAAATCATAAAAGTATTCATTAGAATTATATTACTCAATATGAATATTTAAGGCTATCTGAAAATCTTATATAATAATTGCATAAATTTTAGTGCCTCATTGTTTAAAATAATGTTGCTAATATTACATTTAAAAAAGACCATTACAATAATACATTAAAAATACACACACACATATATATATATATTCAAAAATTAAAGTAAAATATTTATTTATTTTTAAATAAAATTTTCTCTATATAGTTTGCTCAATTCGAAGAAGGACTTTCTGGTAACAACATTTTTGTGAATAGATTTTTAATTGTAAGTATATAGTTATATACATAAAATAACTGTGATAATAAAATTTCATTTCTTATCAAAAGCAACAAATGATAACCACTACCGTCCACTGTTTGATTTATCTCATAACGTTTTAAAGTAAATATTTTGCTTCTAACAAATTCCAGTTATCTAAAACTTTTGCTATAAACAACCTTTGTGAAATCCTAGAAGTCAAATTTTTCATTAACTTTATTATTCAAAAAAGTATTTAATAGGTATCTAATTAGGAAAATATTACAAACAACCCACATTTAAAGATTTTTAATATTAAATTATGTATACTGTAAGACTTTTATCTTTATAGTGCATAAAAAGTCATAGGAAATAATAGTAGCACATCCATTTATTAGTTCTATGACCTGAGTTTTAGTCCAGAAAAGTTAAATTTTTTAAAAATAATTTAAGTATTGATCAAACTTATGTTTTTTTTTTCCAGGTAATTAACCCATAACCATTCAGGACGAATAATCAAGTATTTAAAAGGGTCATTTTAAGAGTATGCTTTTAATTAGACTGATCAGGATAAAAACATTAAGTGAGATGTCTATTAAGATTAACCAATAATTAATCTAAAATAAAATAATGCTTCTAAAAATATCCATTTTAAAACTGTAGTAAATATTTTACTGCGATAATTCATGATTAACATTTATATAATGGTGAAAAAATAAAATAGACTTTAAATAAATAATTCACTTTAGATAAAAGACATTTCAAATAGCCCACAATAGAGGAATAGTTATCAAGCTTTCTAGTTAAAAGATAGTAATAATTTAAGGCAGTTTTCCATTATTGTTTTATTCATAAGCTAAGAATAGTCTAAAACAGCTTTCTTTACAATAGATTATACATTATATATTATTCACAGAATATTTTTCATTTTGTTTTAAATAAAAAAAAAAAAATTTTGGCCACTTACCATGGTATTTGTTTTGGTGCAATATATGTAATTAAATCAAAAAAAGAAAACTACCAAGTGACCATTCACATATGCACAAATATATTTTCAAACATAAATACACACAGCTTGTTTAATACTTTAATAATATAGTATGCTGAACATGCTTTTGACCAAATTTATAGGCATAGTTATCCAAGAAAATGTGAGATTTATAGAAAAATCTAAAAAGTAATGATTTATATAAAATTTGATTTTAAGATGTAAATGAAGAAATGTAAATTAGCCACTTTTTAAAAGGGAATGCAGAATTCTTTCTTGTTGATTGTGTATAATCAAATTTTATGTAAATCATCACTTTTGTGATTCTTCCATAGATCTCACAACTGTTTTGGATATCTATAGCTATAAATATATTACCAATTAGTTGAAATCATGCTCAGCATACTACATTGTTAAAGTATTAAACAAGCTTTTCTTAGTGTACATGTTGTATATATTTATTTTTTAAATTACATTTTTCTAAAAAAAGTTTGCAAAGATTGGAATTACAAATATATATCACAAATATAAAAAAAATTTAAAAATTAGCAAAAATTCTTTGTGTACTTATCAAATTACTACTACTACTACTACTACTACTACTACTACTACTACTACTACTACTACTACTACTACTAATAATAATAATAATAATAATAATAATAATAATAATAATAATAATAACAACAACAGCAACAACAATAATAATAATAATAATAATGATAATAATAATAATAATAATAATAATAATAATAATAATAACAACAACAATAATAACAACAACAACTGGACTGCTCATAACACCAAGTTGTCCATTTGACTCATTCAAAATCATATATATATATATATTCAAATTTACTAATAGTAACTTTTAGTCATCAAATCATCACACTAAACATTATATTTTATCCCACAGAGTCTTAAAATTGTCTCAAATATTATATTAAACATAAACTCCTTATTTGGTGCTAATTCACATCCAACTATACTAATTGGGGATTTCAACATGAAATACCAAGAGTTCATTTTAAAGTGGCTGCATCAAATATCAATTCTACTTATGAGTGCAGAGGGTTTTCTGTCAAATGATGCAGTTACCTTTCACAATGGACATCATACATCAAGAATCTGTGCTTTTATTCACCTATGTTACACCATCAAATCAGCCTAAACATCAACCCATCTCCTTTCACTGATCACTCTGCACAAACCATACTAATTAATCTGACAGAAATCCAAACAACTGCACTTATACATGGTAAAACAATCAGAATTCTGCTTCCAACTTCTACCCCAGAATTTATTTTTTCACAGAATAAATATAATTCTTCACAAAATCAAAAATATGCAACTTAACCCCATTCAAAGATAATTAGCATTCATCAACATTTTATCATTTAATATAGATCACATTACATGCAAATCCCCCCACCCCCAAGACTGCAATGATAAATCCAACCCACACCAGTCAACAACATACACGCAGGCTTATACAAACATACAATAACATCTGTAACCATCTGAAAAACTACTTAGCAATAAAAAAGGGTAAAGTCTGCCTCAGCCAACAACACACATGGACAAGAAAATACATTCACTGGGCCTTGAGATACCATCCACTGTCAGAGTGCCAATAGCAAAATGGCACTCACAGATCAGGGGAATACATATGCAGGAAATAATATGTTAAAACCAATCTATAATCACTTTAAACAAAAGCTCCAAGCATACCACCCAGTCAAATATAATTCTAAATGTCTTTAGAAAACCAGAAACAAGCACCCCATATAACATCACAGAATTTTGCTACTAAATTGGCAACAGTACCTAATGCATGTTACCTAGGAGCACATGGAATCCCCAAATTTGTCTTTGCATATCTCAATCAGTTCACTAGCCAATATTTATGTGACCTTGCAAATAATCTATCACCAAAGTTACATGACACCCAAGATTTATATCCAATAGCAATAGTCCCCTTCAACAAGAAAAAAGTCCACATATCAACACTATCCAACCTATGACCAATCTCAATGAGGCCACTTACTATTAAAATAATTGAAAAAGTATTCAAAAAGGCAGCCTAGAGACACATATTCTATCACTAATTTCACACAGCCAATTTGCAAGGAAGCAATCATCAATGGCACAGGCTGCAATGATATTCAAAACAGATATAAATTCAGTATGGGACAGGAAGAAGTATGCACCAATTGCAGTTCAACTTGATATAGAAATGGCTTTTGACTCAGTCAACATTAATATGTTAATATGCTAGCTGACACCATGATTCCATGAACTCATCTGTACCTGCTCACAAACCTACTAATTAGAAGAGAAATGCATATCACTCTCAATGGCAAAAATTCTCCATCATTCATTCCCATACAATCCATATTCCAATGATTAATACTCAGCTCACTGCTATTTACTTTTTACATCAACCCACTCATGCTCAAAATTCAGCAGAGTATCAAAAACATCCAGATACCAGGCACATCACAACTTATAGCCTGCATTGTATATATGGATGACATCACAGTCTTCCTACCATCAAGAAAGCAGATACCAATACTGCAGAAAATATTTCAAGACTTTCAAGCAACACACCATCTAAAATTTAATCAAAACAAGACTGCTGCTTGGTCGCTATACACTAGTAAGCCATGCCTGCAAATTTTCCAAGGCAAACCATCTCCTTTCCTCAGTTTTTCTTTCTACATGGGAACAAACACAATGAAGCAAAAAATCCAGAACAAGTTAAAAGATGAAGAAGAATGAATCCCTGCTTTACTATCAAAAGTATACCTCTCAATATATGCTAAAGTACAATTGTTCAATCAGCTGATGGTCACCAAGATTATCTATTATTCTTCCATAATTCAATTCTCCAAAGCTTTTACATCAAAAATCTTTTCATATGGCAATAAACTTCTATGGTATAGAAAGACAGTGTCAATATCTGCAAAATACCTTAGTCAACCAGCGATACACAATGGTTTGGGACTACCCAACATAGATATTTTTCAAATACAAAAGACTGCAAACCTTATAATAGCCACCCTCAGACATTTTCCAGAACTTCAGTATCTAATCCAAATAATACCTACAAACAAACCTCCACCTTCACATTGCTATCTATCATCAGTTATAAACCAGTTCAGAATCACACATACTCAAATATCACTGTAAAACAACAACAAAATATTCATATTGGCAGAGATATATGCAATGGTATACCTGGGATATACATAAAATATTTCAACACAGATGCTCAGAATAATCAACTGATAACTGCTTAAGAAATTTAAAAAATGGTCCATGGAGCCCAAATTTTTTGATTTCCTCCTAAGACTAATCTATATGTCTTGCCAACATCATGTTTTCTAAGATACAGATGATTGTATACAAAAATAGACCCTTCTTCACGCTATGCCACCAAACTGAAGAAACTCAACAACATCTGTTTTACAACTGCCCAGCATTAAACAATATTTGGCATGAAATAATGAATATATACAGAAATACCAACATTTCCCTGCAAGAATGCATTCTGCAGAACATCCACCCCAACAATCCAAGCAGCAACGTTTGTGCTTTATGCATTTTGGTGCACCTGACACACATTTGCTTTTGGCAATAATACAAGGTGGCATCCATCAACTTTTAACAACAAATTATTTAGCACAATTTAAAAACAGAGACAATAAAATAGCACACCCAGATATTTTTGCGGCTACTTGGTCACTCATAAAACAATGCTCAAATCTAGTTCTGCCTTTCCTCAATAATAGACTCAAAAAGAGAGCAAGAAAATGGAAAGCAAAAAATCCATGAATCGTCTTGTATTGGTGGTCGAGAGGTCAGCGCAATTGCTTTGCAGGCAGTTGCCTGGGTTGCGGGTTCACATCCTGGCTGATGCTATGACACTTAAAAAAATCCATGAATCAATAAATGATAACTTAGGATAAACAAGCCATCGCTCACTCTGTATATATATCTGTAAATACTTGGAAAGAACTTAAACACAATATACATAATCCTCAGAAATATCAATGTAAATGCATGTATATGAAAAATTGTTAATGTAACCTACTTTTCTAGATTGAATAAAATTCCTCCTTTTTGAAACATAATAATAATAATAATAATAATAATAATAATAATAATAATAATAATAATAATAATATTAATAGTAGTAGTAGTAGTAGTAGTAGTAGTAGTAGTAGTAGTAGTAGTAGTAGTAGTAGTAGTAGTAGTAATAATAATAATAATAATAATATTATTATTATTAAAAAAATTGCCAATTCCATTTCTAAAATTTAATAATACCTATAAAATATAGAGGATTAATTTGTGCTATATATAATCATAAGAATTTATGAAACCTGTGTGCTAAATATGAAAAGTAATATTATAATAAAATCTGTGATAACAGAATAATATAGAATTCATTACTATTGGATTAAAAATGTTTTCTGGTGATTCTGTCACAGTATCATATTTGAGTGTAAAAAAAAAAAAACTAATAAAAATTTTAAATATAAAAAAAAATAGACAAAAAAAAATATGATTATTGTTTTTTGATTAATTTTTTTTTAAATTTTTACTTTAAGAAATTTTTGGGTAAGTTGAATTATTTCTTATATTTTTTTACATTAGAATTAAACATGTTTTATTGTAAAATTGCATTTCACACAATTTCCTTTCTACAGTTATGATTACATCAAATAAGGACCATAATGAAATGTTAGAATTTTAATCTTACATACATTCAAGTTATTGTTGAGATAACTGAAAAAAGCAAATAAAAATTTATTTCAGTAAATGCTGAAGTGTATCGATATGCTCATCAGTAATTATTTTATACCTATCTATATCCACTGCAATAATTATGTAGAATGTTATAAACTGTGGATACTTTAGACAAATCATAAATTTATTAATGTCTATAATACAATAAAAAATATTTTTGATCAGTGTGTAGTACATAGATGTACACAAACATATACTGATATATATATATCACTAGATGGAGCTTTTACCAATAGCTCTAAACAAGCTTTGTTTTTATAAGTGCCAAAAGAGATAGAATTCAAAATCTCTATCATTACCCCTACCTCCAGACTAATGGTTTCAAGCTTGTGGTTCACCTCAGTGGAAGACTGGGAGTCTAGAAACTAGATCTAAAATATTAACTCAAAAGTCAGCACTTATAAAACATGTTTCTATCAATTTGAAAGCATGAATTTATCAGACACGTAAATGTCTTCAAATCCAGCCTTACAAACTAGATAGCTGTATGGGTCTGAATTCAGCTCAGTTTCACCATATAGTAATAGCCTCTTCAATATATAGCATTGCAAAAACCTTCAAACGTACACTTATAATAATTAAAACAAGTTATAAATTATATATATATATAATAGAATATCATTGAATTTGAGGTTTAGAGATGGATTTCAAAATAAAATTAAATTGCTTGAAGAAAGCAAATGAAAGTCTACTCTAACAAAAGTAAAGATGCTCAGAATTTAACACATCAAGCCAATTATAATTGTCTATCAAAAATCATCGATATTAAATAATATTGCAAGAAAGTTATGACTATAAACAAAATAAATTTACTGTCAAAAATAGGCTATGTATCATAGGGCTTTCTAAGGTAAGATAGATGGGCTGTGAAAAAAAACAAAGAAGATATAAATTGCATTTTAGAGTTAAAATATATGTAATGCTGTAGCTATTGTTTTAAGTAGAAAAACAGAAGTCTTATAACTAGCAATGCAGTAAATGATAAAATGTTGATGATTAGACTGAAAGCACATCCAAAATAGAATCAAATTTATTGTCATTATAATTATAATGTTAAGGACATAGAAAATTTGTATAGAAAACTCTTTTTTGATTATATGTATTGATAATTTTAATTATAAAACATGTCACATTTAATTATATTATAGTAAGGGTGAACTATAAATGAATTATAAATATACATTATAGGATGTTAATTGCTGTTATAAATTATTTTTTTAAATTACCATATATAAATTGTTGTTTATTTTAATGTATATTGTTATTAAAAACATGGTTTGATTTACTAATGCATGAACCATTATATAAATATTTTATCTTACTCTATTATATATTCCAGATGATATTTCACTATCCAGCAAAACAGTTAACAAATTTTATTTTCTTTGCTAGTCAAGAGTCTGCAGATGGATTCATTAGCACTCTTTATAAATTTATGAGTCCATTGTACATGTAGATATGAACTACTATAAAACTATTTGTAATAAATTATTTATTTACTAATTATATTTTAAATTGTCTGAATATGATATTTAGTCAACATATTTAGATTTTCCAGATATGTAATATATTAGTGAAAAAAAAACACTTGGTTTATAATTATGGTTATTCCATGTAGTTCTCAAAATATATAGTGTTTTTAGTTTGCAGGCCAATAGCACTGCTTTATAATATTATTTTTCAATACATTTGGGTTACCTAATCTGAGGGCATTTAGTAATAATCAGTTTCATTCATGATATTAGTTGTTTTGCATGATGAGCCGTACATTATTTTATACTATCATTTATACATTCTATTTATTATTAGAAGTTTCTTTTACATTTGGCTCATCCAATAAGAGAATATTACTATTCATATAACAATGTTGCTGCAATAGAATTGTTCTCAAATATTCTTTAAAGGGTTTTTTCTCTTATTTATCATTAGAGATTTATGTTCATTTACAATATACGTATATATTTTGCCTACTGAAATTGGAAATGTATTTCAGTATGTAGTAAGATGTCAGTTATATATTTTTTTCTATCTTGTTTAATTTTTGGGTAATGAATATGTTAAATTATAAAATATTAACTCTGTTTTTATGACAACAATGATATTAATATAAAATTGTTGTTATTAATTGTTTTGTAAGATTGTTAATTGACTTTATTCATTTTAAAAAATAAATAAATATATGAATAATAATGTATATGGTTTGGATGAAATCGTTATTATTTTTGTTGCTGTATGTTTCAATTTTGTTACTGGATTCGTGATAGTAAATTATAAACATTACAAATAAAAGTTTAATATTTCAAATATATTTGTCCTTTTTATGTGTTTAATATATACTGGGAAATATGTATAAAAATATCTTTCCTGTGTAATTTGTTAAAACTATGATGTAGATTGTTTAATTTTTGTTCAAATAAAAAATAGTACTTGTATTTTGAAACATAAATTTTTATATTATATAATAAATAGGAAATGATTTATTTTTGTTATCATCATTATATAAGAATATTTTTTTATAAAAATAATGCTATCCAATTCTTTAAATGAGTGAATATAGTTGATTACTATGCTTACTCTGATGTCAATAAGAAAATCTTATAAATAGGACTGAAAATTTTGAAAAACAATAAAAACTTTTTTCTCTCGTTTTTGCTTTGAACAGAGGCACTTACAAATATCTTTAATGAGACAATAAAGCCAATTATTCAATCCTTTAATAGGATTGTTATTATAAATTCCTTTGTATTTTTTTTGTTTACACTAAAAATATATAATTAACAAAACAAATGGAGGGGTAAAGAACTACATCGTCTCCCTATAGACATAGGCAGCTTATTGATAAAATTTATAGTTACATGACAAATTTATTTTTTAAAAAAAATTCATCAAAATTGCTTCATTACATAAACCATCAGAATATTTTATTTTTTAAAATGGATGTCATGTATATTTTAAAGACAGAATACAATAGCAGAAGTTATGCAATAGTAAATATTTATTTGCTTGTGTAATTTTATTAAATTGATTGATCAAATTTTTCTGAGATGTGGTTCAATTTAATTTTTATTGTGTCACCCTAGGTAAACAGTAGATTATTTTTAATTAAATAATACTTACTTATAAAAGGATCTATCTTCATATAATTGTAAATATAAAATAGTGTTTATGTGTGCAACATCATATGAAACAAATAATTATTATTTAAAGTAATAAATTGAATATGTACATAAAATATTGGAAACAAGAAAATATACATTGAATTTAAAGTTCTCAGGTATCACTATATCTTCTTTAGAATAAAGACATACAGTTAGTTTTGTAGTTTGAAATATAGATATCAGAACTAAGATGCCATACTAAAAATACAATAAATAAAGACTCATTCAGATTGTTTCTTTATATTTATCATTATTAATAATATATATTCTTATTTATCTTCATTTAAAAATGTATTTATTGATAGATGTATATAATTTTAAGTTAATAAGAGAGCTTTTTTTTTCTAAGTTTAAATTCATATTTGCTGTGTAGTAATTGTTATTTCAATATTTCAAAATATTCTTTTTTTTTTTTAATTTATTGATTTTACAAATTACCTTTGAATAGATCATTCATATTGGAAGTTTAAAAAGATTTTATCATAATAAGTATTTACTTTTATTTTATTTTATGTAGTATCTTTATTAGCAAAAACTAAATCATTCACATACAGAAATATAAAATCAAAAATATTTACATTCTTTACATATATATAATTAATTACATACATTTCCTTAAATTACTCTTCATTTTCTTCAATATACCCCTTATTCAACTGTTTTTATATGTTTTAATCTTCTTGATTGACTGTTTTAAATTAGCTGATACTTTCATTTCCATATTTCACACAATGTTGATCCTGTGCTTCCCCATATCTTTTCCATCATTTTCCTTGGTAGGTATCTTAAACATTGATCAAAATATTTATCCCATTCTTTATCCAATTTCTTCAGCCAGTTGTACTTTTTATTATCAAAAATCATACCACACCTTATTGTCCATAATGTTTTTAATGTGTGCATCAGAATCATTGCATTATGCAGGTTAAATTTTTTTATGTTTTGTATCACCAAACTTTTCAGATTTATAATTGGAGTATGAAATACTTTATTTCTTATTTGTTTAAAGGCACTGCATTCCTTAAACAAATACAAAAATGTCTCATCTCTGGTCCTACAAAATTTACATAATGTTTCCAGACTCATATGTAATGTTTTATTTAGATATGTTGTTGTGGAAGTATACCATTCATTAATTTAAAAATAAATTCCATGTAAGATTGAGGAGCACATATTGACTGGAAGTTTTGTAAAACACTCTTTTTGACACCTCTACCCAAGAAGATCCATCCTGATCCATTGGCTTTTTTAAATTCCTATATTTTATGTTGAACATGTTGGTTACATTTAATTCATCTTGTAAGTCTTTGTATGCTATGAATAAATCTGCCATGAAAGATCTTTCTTTTCCTATTTCACTAAGTTCACATCTTGGTGGATTAAAACATTGGCTTTGTATTACATTCATGTATGTTCTAGCTTTAATGTAAGATGCATATTTTTGTGGATCAATCAGGTTAAGTACTCCCTGGTTAATTGGTAATTGAAATGTTGAGATTGGCAGCAGTCTTGATGTTTTTCCCCAAATATATTTCTTTGCTATCTGATTTATTTTGTTTATTGTTTTATTGTATAAATTTACCCAAGAAGCATAGTATCCCAAAATCCCTGTTACTATAGCATTATATATTTTCACTCTTGTAACCTTTTATCAATGAAAAATTCTTAATTTTTAGTTCAATTTTCTCAATTATTTTATTTAAATAATTGTTCATACTAGATTTGGACATATATAATGGTATTTCCAAAAAGATCAATGGAATGGCTTGATAATTGCACATCTTTTTATCTGTAGCCAGTTGCCATACTGTGGATTTTATTGGTTAGATTTATGAGCCTGTTTTTATTTGGAAATTTTCTAGAATATCAATGACTACCTGCATATTATTACTGTTTTGGAATATTATTATTATATCATCTATAAAAGCAGTTATACCTATCTTCACACCTAAATGTGATAGATAAACACTGGGTACTTGCCCCTCTATATCTTTTACCAAAGGATCTATATAAATAGCATATAAGAGCACAGCTAATGGTGAGCCCTGTGGGATTCCCCTCTTTGGTATAAATAAGTTTGATTTTCTCAAATTTTTTTATTGATATTCTATCATTTTTATATAGTTTTCAATTGCTTGGACTAGATATTTATGTTCAGGCATTAGGTTGTTTAATGCTCCTATCAGATATGATCAATTTACCAAATCAAATGCTGACTTAAAGTCTATTTGTACAGCATAATATTGTGTTAATTTCAATTTTTTAGCGTATTTTATTGCTTCCTGGATTTTTAAAGCTGCATTCACTGCTCTTCTCCCTCTTTATAGCATGATGTGCAGCTGAAATTTTATTGTTTACCAATTGGTGTAATTTTTTAATAATATTCAGCCTAATATTTTTGAGTTAATATCCTCAATTAAAATATGTCTCAAATCATCCATTTCTGATATCTGAATTGACTTATCCTTTCTGAGGCTAAAAATTACCCTATTATTCATGTATGGCCATTCAATTCTTTCATAACACATCTGATTATAATATTTCCACATTGCTTATTTTAATGCATAATCCATTAGCTTGTATACAGGTAATGGAATTGAATCACTTGCCAATGTTATTCGCATCTTTAGTTTATTAATCTCATGTTGTATTTCATTCTTTGTTATATATTCTTTTTGCTCTTCTATTACTATGCTTTTGTATTCACTTATATCACATCTATTTTCACCAAATTTTATTTGTAGCTTTTCCAACATATATTTATCTATATATATATATTCCTGATCAAAGATGCCTCCATCCTTCTTTATTGCAGTAATACTCTTGGTGTGTGATATATAAACTTTTGCATAATTAATCATTGGCTTTGATAATTTTCCTAAATTAGATATTAACTTTCTAATTTTCATTGTTTGATTCTCCTGTTGCATTTTTTGATATAGATTACTGTATTTATCCTGTAGTCTATGTATTAATTCTTGATTCAGTTTGAGACTTGTTAAATCTTATAGTGTTTTTTGTATTTCTAATATTCTATATTATTTATTGATAATTTTTCTTTAGATTTTTTCTTGCATAACTCAGAAAGTTATTTCTTTATCTTATACCATGCAATACAGGATGGCAAGCATGTGTATCTTATATAGTAATTTATTATTATTAAAAAATTTGATATTTGATCAGTTGTAAAGTTAATCTGATCCATAATATTCCTTTTAATAGAAAATCTATATTCATTTATAATTTGTCTATAATCATTAGTCTTTAGCTACACACTGAGATGATCTGTAAAGCCAACCAGTGAAGTCAAAATTTTTGTATTGTTTACTTTATGACCTGAAACAAAAAAAAATAGATCTATAAGTGATGTGGTCCTATTATTGAAAAAGGAGTATGCATTGATTGGATATTTATCTTGCAGTGGGTACAAGAACATTTCATTTTATTCTTTAATCCTTTTGGAAGATCTTTATATGTACAGTTTAGATTGCCACCTAGTATTATTATTCCTGGCTTCTGTAGAAATTTGTTTTGGACACTATGTATTACTTTTACAATGTCCCTCCCCTTTGCACAGAATGTGCTACAATCAAATAATGCAAACTTTTTTGATAAATAAAAGAAATAGCAATATAATTTGTTTGTAAGGTTAATATCTGAATCCTTTCTATTTCTGAATGTATATTTATTAACACGGCCACTCCTTGAGTTGGTCTAACATTAGCTTTATATAATACAATATTTTTCTTAGTCAACTTATCTGTTATATATTTGGGCATATTGTAATTTATTTTTGTCTCTGTTAATTTAATTATTTCATTCTTTTGTTGGTATATATAATCCATAATCTTTTCTATCTTGTTTGAGCTATTTATTCTGTAATATTCAGTATTATTATATTTAGATTATTATTCATGACTTGTAGATCCATCTTCTGCTTTGCTTTCTATTGTATCATTTACACCTGTATTGTCAGTCATTTGTTTCTTATCAGTACACATTATTTCTTTATACTCACACAATTCTTGCACTTCCTTTATTTCTGACCGCATGTTATATCTATTTTTTTATGTTCTTTCTATTAGGCTTTACCTGATGATATCTTTATTGCAAAACATCTCAATATCTTCTGGGCATGTATTTCATCTACATCAATATTACGTGACATTTGACCTTAATGACTCTATATGATCAGAGATTTGCTTCATATTCTCCTCTATGTTTTGTTCCTCTATATCATTATCATCTATTTCTTTATTTGCATAGTCCACTACAATTCTTGCCCAAGTTTTATTTTTATTAGTATTGCATATATGATCTAACCTATCAAATTTGTCATATTTGAAACAATTCCCAGCTTCACAATTTGCTGCTATATTACATCTAAAACAGAGTGGGGGTCTCTCTTTTAATATAACTGATATTGACATTTAATCTTTAATCAATCTTTAATCAAGCTTTTTCAAAAATTTTTTTTTAGCTTTAGTAATATTTTCCAAGAATTTATTGGAATTTGAAATGATATACCAGGAGTCATTTTGCTTTCCATTTTAATCACCTCTGCATAATTGAGCATTTGTATTTTAAAGAATTCTTTATTGCAATTTGGTGGAGTATGCAATACTCTTCCAAAAACCAAGGGGTTTGGCTCTTTGGATACATAGTATACTTTATCCCCTGCATTTCTTTTATTAAACATTCTGCTAACTCTTTCTGGTTTTTATTAAAGTATTCAATTGATATAAATCCTCTTGCTGGAAAAAATGCAGTGTGTTTTATTGTGTCAATCAAATTATGATTGTTAAGCAATTTAAGGTATTCACTTAAGTCAGGTTTATCTGAAATATGTTCTTTATTTTTATCATTTGCTTGAATTATTAAACTAAATATCGAAGTGTTCAGTGACATGCAATTATTAAATTTTTTTTACAATAACTATTTAATTTTATGTTTTCAAAGTAGGCTTACACATATTTTGTACTTCCTGTACTTTACCATTTAAATCGGTAAATTCAGTTAGATTGTAAATGCCTTCCATTTTTTGCTTTTCCTCTTTTTGATTCTCTGTCTCATTTACATTATTTTCAGTTTGTTAATGCCACGATTTTGATTTTCCAACAGCCGATTAAAATTATTTACATTTTTGTTGTTGTCCATTTTTTTCCATCTGCCTGTAATTTCCCAATTGGAATTATTAATTACTTCAACATTATATTTGGCTGATCTTCACATTCCATAAACCCCTTGGGTGATGACAGAATATCTTATTTTTTTAGTTTTTATTATTTCTCTATCTTCATATTTTGTAATATTTAACTCCAGATTATTACTCACTTTTCTTATTGTTTCCTCACTTTTTGCTCCCTCATTTAGGCATTTTTCTGTATCTGAGCCTCCATTTTCGGCCATTTTAACACTATTTTTTTCTAATCAGATTAATTTGATTTTCATCTAAAACACCTTTAACATTTTTTCCCTTTATCTTACTCACCTTATCTTCATTTATTTTCTTCCCTTTTTTAACCATTGGGACTTTCAATTGGATCTCAATAAATTTGAAAATCTAAAACCAAGATTAACTGAAACCCATTGTTAACTCACGCATGCGCCAGTTCTGGAGTATTTACTTTGTTTTGTTCTTAAATTTATATTACAAAATAACTAGATTCATTATATATATATGCATTTTTTTAAATAAATATATATATATATTGAAACAGTAAGATTCGAATTTGAATCTTAAGTTTCACCTTTTTCTATCATCTCTCACCCACCACCTTTATCCTACTTAAATTTAAACTTTTTGGTATCGAATTGTGTGTGTAGCGATATTAAAAATATATAAATATCTATAAAATTCCCGTAAATGCACACACACTTTGATAACAAATTTAAAACAATAAATAAAAATATTTGATATAATTTTAAATTTTTCTTTTAGTTATATTTTTAAATTATAAACTTTCGTTAATTTATTGCTGTTTTAAAAATCATATTTTAAATAATAATTTTAAAATTAAATTTTAATTTAAAGAAAAGTAAAAATAAATTATAAATCCCCTTTGTACTTGAAATTTAGCAAGTCATGGTCAGTGAGAGATATAATAGATTAATTAGAAAAATTGCCTAAATGTTTTAATTACTAAAATGTTAAAAAGGTAAAATAAACCTAAACAATAGGAATGTAGCTTTCTGAATTAATTAAAATTCTAATAATGCATTGATTCTTCTCGAGGCAAATGAATGGAGCTAAAAAGAGAATGAAATTGAAAGATAAGATAAAGAAAAAGAGGACATTTTTGATTTTAAATCTTTATTATTAGACTTTGTGCCATGCTCTTGCTTGGTTGAGAGAATCAAAGAATCTTAAATTAATTCTTCCATTATAAGATGACCGAGTAGAAAGTGCCCAGACTATTCTCCTCTGGAGATGGTCAATCAGATGCCCGAACCTCCACATGTGCCTTTCACAATTTAAATCATGAGGATCTGCTGCCCAAATAATCGGAAGGCTGCTGCTATTGAAATGAATCCATAACCTGAGTGCAGGAAAGAACTGCTATTGCTTAAACTAACAAACAATTTGCAACTGACCATGGAACATGAAAAGCTTCTTATAAAACAGGTACCTGTACCCAAGGCCTCTAGAGTGCTCTAAATTCTATTCAATGTATAACTCACTCTATATAAATTGTACACTGATAAATTTAATTGTTAATCTATTTTGTAAATTCTTTTAATAATCTAGCTTATCTAACTCGTCTACTTCTTGGGTGCGTGCGTATTTCTACTTTTACATTTTTTTTTATTATTTAATAATAGCATGCTGATAAGATTTCTGACCGAGTCTCACCAAATTTTAAATATAAATTCTAATTAAAACGGTTGCCATCTTGTGCAACAACCAAATCTTAAATGTCTTTTGTATACTTCTATTGACTGGTCAGCTCAGAAATCACCATAATTCTTTAATAGATAAATACATGATTACATGAAATAATGAATGTGTGTCCTGCAAATCCTATGATTAATATTTATTTATATTAGATTATTTTGTTTCAGTGATTTTCATATTAATCGACACGCATTCATTACTTCACTTATTGTATGTGCAGGAGTCTACTGCATAGCAAATGGTGGACATATTAGTTCTTAGAGTAACCACCCTAACTTACAATTACCTTTTAAACTTGCTTTTAATTTTAAATAATAAAGTTATTATTTGATAAATCCAATAAGTGCAATTCTTTGAGAGCAAAATACGTTATTCATTAAGTGTTTCTAATGTAAGACTGAGTCATAAATCTTATATTAAATCTTAACAGTATATTATGCTAGTTATACATGTGTTACAGTTTGGAGATGCGATAATCTATCTTTGAGCCTTGGATATCCTGGATCATACAGTATTTACTGAATCCTAGTCATCCTACACAAGTGGACATAATGAAGGTTCTCGTAGGGCTTGACACCCATTACACAGTTAGGGAGTAATTGTGGCACAGACCCTTTACACCTGATGATGCTTATTTGACCTTTTTACCTTTGGGCCTATGGCAAATGCCAGCCCATTGTTTTAAATTCATCCATTGGCTCTGCAGTTTTAATGTACTGCCACACTTGCATCACAGTTTTAAATGTACCAAGTGTTCATTTATTATTAATTTTATTATTCCAAGTATGACTCCATCTCTACATTGTATGACATAAATTCACTTTCAAATCAATGTCTGCCCGTAATTAATTCCTTATAAATATCTTATTTAATTAAATAAAATATATGTCCACGGCTGCTATTATCATCTCTAATTTAGACTCATGCATTGCAAAGATATTAAATCCCCGAAGACATGATCTTGAAATACTTGCTCAAGAATTTAGGTAGCTAGATTACTTCAGTCAAATAACTGTACTTCATTGTAAATATTTTAAACAGTATCGGAAGAATAATACCGCTACTAGAATTTTAATATAACAATGTTTTAATTAAATAATTTTTAGTATGAAATGTTATAATTAAATAATTTCAAACCATACGTCTGCCATCAGATATATATTTATTCGACACACATTCAATGTACTATCTCCTCGATTATTTAAAATATATAAATGTCTACTCAAAAATAAAGTCTATGATTTTCTCACATTTCCCTGATCCCCATGCCTAAAGAAATGTTTACTAATGTAGCATCAGATGCATTATTTTGTAGTGTGTATTGTGGAACTGATAAACCATGTTCGGACTCAGTACTGCTGGTAGCTTCACTACCTATGGTGCTGCTTTTTTGTGGTGGTTGAATTCTGCACTATGATTATAATGAAGCATACGAATCTGACCATTACAATATCTGTTTATTAATTAAATAAAAGATCTATATCTTAAACTCTTATATTTTGGAAAGTAGGATTATCTTGCAACACATTTGTACTACATAGACATTTATATTTAGTAATTTGTTATCAAATAATTGGAAATTAATAGGGAATTACATATGTAAATATCAAATTAATATCAATTGATGATTTATTGTATATCAATTAGATTTTATGTGTATATGTCTATTGTTTATGATCTATTTATTATATATACATATTTTTAATCATATAATTGATATCCATTTGCTAATAAATTTGAATTTAACTAAAATCAAATAAACTTGTTTGATTATAGTCCAGTTGCACAAATGAATTTATTGCTTAATAACATTTGGATAAGAACAGATAAACTGTCTACATCATAAAATTTTTTTGAAATAACTATATTTCATAATCCAGAAATCAAATTTCAGAATTAGTAAGTGAATATGGTTATATTATTATTATTATTGCATTGAATTCTAGAATTATTATCTGACTAGTTGTGTTAATCACAATCAAATATTTACATATTTTATCTAAATCATCATTATTTAGATAAGTATTTAGTCTGAACAGGTACTATGTAAATGGCCATTTAAATTAAAGATAAGACTGCCACTCTTATCTTTATAAAAGTTGCTATCTTATGTTGTAGTTTGGAAGATCCCTCTATTGGCAAAATATGCTTGATTATTGCGAATTTTAAACGCATTGAATACAGGTTAGTGCCTGATAAGGCTATTTACATAAGCTGTCTGTGCATTCTATAAATTAATTATTACTCTTAGATAAGTATTGTATTGAGTTCATGATTGATCATTAAGATCTTAATCTTATTCATTTATAAAGCTGATAAGTAATATATTTTGTTCTGTTATAATTCAGAATGATTTGCTTTAATTATACTTAAATTTAGTTGATGTCAAATCTGGTTTAAATATATAATTTTTAATAGTCATACTTGATTATAATATATGGTAATAATTCTTTTTATATGTTTTGATTGTTAAATGGTAGTTTTAATCATTTAGCTACAGGAAATTTAAGTTAAATTGATATGATTAGTTAATTATACTTAAGTAAATATTCAATGGAAAGATACTGTTTATTTTATATACTGGTGAGATTGGATATTATAGATTTAAGATTATCTAATAGGTTCAATGATATTACATCATTATTAAGTATTTCATTTTATTACAATTAGCTTAATTAACAACAGTAAAGTTAATATAAGAACATAGTATGATTAAGTTAGTAGAATTTATTATTTATCATTTTATTGTCTTTTATCTTGTTATAAATAATGTGTTTACAACTAGTAAATCAATATAAAAATATAATATGGATGAGTTAGTATGATATATCATTTTATTAAAGTAGGATCTAAATTTAATTATTGGATCATATATTTATTTAGATATTATGAACATTATAAACTTATAAAACATATTAAAGCTGTTATGTTAATTATTAATGAATTATTTTATTTAGATATGAATATCTTTAAATTTTAGCATAAGTCTTATTTTTATAAGTAATGTCAGATTAGTTAAGTATATTAAAATTTGGTTAGTGAATGATTTATCATTATTTTATTCAATTATAAGTGAAATATATCTTAAACATATATCATGTTTTGGGACAATGGTATTTGATTTAATTGATTTATTTTACTCTATCTTAAGTAAGAATTATATTCAGGGTATTTGAAGTGATAATCATGTTTGTTTTCTATTTATCTTAAATGCTGTTTGAACTGATAATACTATAATAAAAATTATCTCACCACTTTGTTTCATTATGTAATTAGACAAAGAGTTATATTGCATACTGAATAATTAGTTATTGACTGGTATTCATTTAATTTAGTATATTATATTTATTCTATTATGAATGATACTATCATTCACAAGGTATTATAAAATTAATATTGTTTTATTTAAATTGCATTTTATTCAGTTACAAATGATGTCTGAGGTCAGGAATCTTTTTCATTCTATTGCAAAGAGTGGTCAATGACTGAGCTATATTTTATTCAGGTTATATTAGAATTGTTATTACTTCATTGTACATTTTCAATCTGTTACAATGCTATCTATGATAGAAGTAATAACAGTAATGAATATATGCATATATTTATTCTATTACAAATAGTACATTTTGTGGGGCATAATTAAACACAATAATTATTTTATGGTTTTACCATATCTGATTTGTCACAAATGACTCTCATATCTGTGGTGCATTAAAAGAAAAATATTCTCTCATTTTTATCCTATTACAAATGGTGCTCTAACTTTAAGGATTGTAATAAGAGTTATTTCATCATCATTTTTTTATGCCAGTAAGCAATGTTGCTAAAGCATGTAGGGTAACTTTTTATTCTGTTACTGTATATATATAATATTGAAATACAACTAAACACAGACTTTCACCCTACAGTCATTTATTTTATTCAATATAACTGATATCCATGAGCACTTACGTGTGAAAAGATAAATGATCTCTAATATACATATTTTATGCAGAAACAGCACTCATCATTTAGTTCAGATCATCATTTTCACACATACATAATTAGTGCTTGGTTTATATTAATAGACATGCTTCAATCCTCTCCTCTCTCCAATTCTTCAGCCATTTACATCACTGAAAGTCTGATGAAGAAATGCTCAAAGTCCTTGATGTTGCCAATATTATAGTCATACCCATGTTGCCCTCAAGTCAATATGATTACTCACATATAGGACTCTAATATGTCCATTTAAATATACAGAAGAGGGATAGGAATAATACAATCTGAATGTGTAATATTGAAATACAAGTATAATATCTATACTTAATCTGGATGTATCAGACTGTAATCATCCATTTTATCCAATATAACCAATACACATAATCATATCCATCTTCTGTCTATTTAAATGTGAGGGGTCATATTAACTTAAGGTCAACATGAGTATATCTATACTCTGTGTATCATCAAGAACTTTGAGCATTTCATCATCAGATTTTTGGTGATATGAATGGCTCAAGAGTTAGAGAGTGGAGATGATTGAAGCCTGCCCATTAAAGTATGTAGATTTGCTATCTTAATATAAACTGAGCAGTGATATATATGTATGGGAAATCGTGATCAGTTCCAAGTGATGAGTACTGGTTCAGCATGAAATATGTATATTGGTGATCATTTACCTTTTTCAGATTGTATCGGTTATATTGGAAAGAGGAGATGACTATAGGGAGCTTGAAAGTATGAGTTCATATTCTTTTTAATTATATATATATTAAAAATAATTAAAATAAAACAATCTAAATCTTTTATGCTGTGGGCTTAATATTTTTGATTATAAGATGTAGTTTGTAATATATATAATGTACTACGTATGAGAGTGCTACATGTAAGTTACAATTGTTCAAAAATAAAAGGGTTTCATAAATAATGCAGAAGTAATAAAATCAATAAATAAATTTATAAAAGTCTAAAGAGTTTTTATTATTATTAGTTTAAACAAAATTCACTTCGCTAAAAGAAAATAATCTATAAAAGTTTAAAGAGTTTTAAACTTTTGTAAAAACGTCATTTATCAGTAAAAGTTACAATTAATTAGTAGAATGGAGAGAGGATTTGGTTTCAAAATGTTAAAAATAAAAGTTTAAAGATTCATTGAAAGGGGGAGGAAATTAACTTAGAAAAATCAAAAGTATAACAGTTTAAACTATAAGTCTTTTACATAAAATTAAAGATACTCTCTTTTTGTTTGATTTAAAGGGAAAAAAGGGTAATCTTAAAAACTAAATAACAAATTGATTTTAAATATATACACACATAAATAGAAAATGATTGTAAAAATAAAGAAGTATAGTAAAATGTGTGCATGTTGATAAAATGGTATATGAAAGTTAAAAATAAAAAAAACAGAATTAGCAATGGCTACTAATTAAAAAATCCACAAACAACAGAATTAGTAATGGATACCAACTGAAAACAGGATTAAAATCTTATCTGAACAAAATCAAAAACAGTGGACGAATTTCAACAACAGATATAGTTGGATATAAAAACTGATTAACAAAGTGACAACAGGTCATCACATAAATAGTCCAGTTTTTCATTGTTCAATCAGTTGAGTTCATAATCAGATTAAATCAAGCAGTCAATAAGTTCTTCAGTCAGATTAGTTCTTACAATCAGTCTATCACATATCCAGAATCAGTGTTTTGCATGACAATGCAGTGTTAACAGCCATTGGAGGCATATGACCAGACTCTAGTCTTAGTTCAATCAAAGATCAGCAATTTGCCCTATAAAAGTGATGCCTGCCTAATAACTTGGAACTTCCAGAGATATCTAGCTGTCTTACATAATAGTACCATGAAATAGTAATCATAGGAACCACAAAAACATCAAATCCAAACAGTTGGAAAAACTCACATGAAGCAGCAAATAGAATTTAACATCCAAAATCCTATAGGCAATGAATAACTTTTTCTTATTCCATTTTTGATATTAATGTAGCCTTGCTAATCTTGAAGCCTCCCAGAATCAGTTAATAAATGAACTCTATAACTGCATAAAATGAACTGTTGATATGTGTTTTGAATGCTTATAATTATTTTAATGCTGAATTATATTACTTTTGTATATCTTATTATAATATCTGTGTGCCTAAGGTTATTATAAATCTTTGTTTAATTTAATTAAGATTTTATAAAAGTAGTTTAAAATTTACAATAATAAATATTTAGTTAAAATAAATTGTCTTTAAAATTTAATATTTTGTCGGTCAATTCTTTTACCACTAATTATAGCAATAATGTATTATGTTATCCTTTTGATTGAGCTAGTTGGGATTTTTTAGGCACTGAGTTAGTTTTCCATTGTTCAAAGTGCATTAGTTATCTTTTGGGTAATTTATTGGCACCTGGAGTTCTCTCCAAAATAAAAAAGTAATTTGAATGATAGGTGTTGAATTCTGCAGCTGAGAAGATATCTGTGTTCTGAAAACAATTTTTTATATAACTTCAGCTTGTATGCAGGTACTCTTTAGGTACTCTCTTCTCTGCCTAAGAGACCATGATGGTGCAATAATTGCATTAGTGCAAATCAGATTAATAAATAAGTGCATCATATATTTTGTAGAAAAGATTTACAATATTGTTTTACAAGTCTATGTTTCATAATATTATTTTATTTAAAGAGTCAAAGTTCATGCTAGATGTTGTTCCTGTTTTGATCTAACACCCCACTGGGTTCAATATATAAATACACACACAATTTTTACAAGTGCCCCAGTCATTTCAAATTATATTACCACTATCCAACATTGTTGTGGAAAAACTTTGTGAAACAGCCTTTCTCATTAGATGAGTGAACTACATGAATTTTATATAATTTTAAAATATTCTTGATTACAGATCTTTCTTTAAAACAGTCTTCCTTGTATATATATATACCCACACACATTTTTCTGAAACTAAATACCCAGATCAATTCAAGAATCATTTTAATTAATATTGAATGATTTGAAAGCACATGTTTTTTTAGCATGTTTCTATATTTTTAATTTGTAGTTAGCATTAAGTGCAAAAATACATACTAATGTTAATGCCCTGTGTATTTAATAGTGTTAAAACAGGCAAAACTCACTATATATATTGCCACACACAGCAAGCTAGAGTAATAAATGGATGCCAGAAGGCTTGTGCATAAAATCCTCATCTAGTGCTTACTCATCCAATATTCCCAGACTAGTTTCTGGCTTATGGCCTTCATCAGTGAGGAGCCTTGGATCTGAGAGCACTGCATCTAGATCTTAGGATCTAATGCAACCCTCCAGCAACCACCTTTTATCTCCATTTAACTACACAACTATGAGTCTTAAATTGAAAACACCTTAATGTTTTCCAATCCAAGCCCATTAGCGTATATAGTCATATGGATCTGAACCCAGTTCAGTACCCATACATTTTGGTGTTTTTGGTTCTTTAGTAACCATAGCCACCACTATCCTATTAGGCAGGGTTGGTTTCAGTCAATAAGCATCACATGAACACCTCCTCTTATGCTTGTGTATAATTGTTGTTAAGACAGGCAAAACTCACTATATATATGCCACACACAGCAAGCTAGAGTAATCAATGGATGCCAGAAGGTTTGTGCATAAAGTCCCCAACTAGTGCCTACTCATCCAATAACCCCAGACTAGTTTCTGGCTTATGGCTTTCATCAGTGAGGAGCCTTGAATCTGAGAGCACTGCATCTAGATCTTAGGATCTAATGCAAGGATCCTGACTGATGAAGGCCATAAGCCAGAAAACAGTCTGGGGATATTGGATGAGTAGGCACTAGATGGGGATTTTATGCACAAGCCTTCTGGCAACCATTGATTACTTTAGCTTGCTGTGTGAGGCAATTTATATAGTGAGTTTTGCCTGTTTTAACAACAGTTATACACAACCATAAGAGGAGATGGTCATGTGATGTTTATTGGCTTAAAACCAATCCTGCCTAATAGGATAGTGGTGGCTATGGTTATTAAAAAACCAAAGACACCAAAATGTATGGGTACTGAACTGGGTTCAGACCCATATGACTATATAAGCTAATGGGCTTGGATTGAAAACATTAAGGTGCTTTCAATTTAAGACTCATAGTTTTGTAGTCAAATGGAGATAAAAGGTGGTTGCTGGAGGGTTGCATTAGATCCTAAGATCTAGATGCAGTGCTCTCAGATCCAAGGCTCCTCACTGATGAAGGCCATAATCCAGAAACTAGTCTGGGAATATTGGATGAGTAGGCACTAAATGGGCATTTTATGCACAAGCCTTCTGGCATCCATTGACTACCCTAGCTTGCTGTGTGTGGCAATATATATAGTGAGTTTTGCCTGTTTTAACAACAGTTATACACAAGCATAAGAGGAGGTGGTCATGTGATGTGCATTGGCTTATTTATTAGTGTGTATGTATGTAGGAGTATATATAAATAATTTATGTATTTGGAGTTAGTTTACTGCTTTTTTACACATTGCTTATTGGTTTATTCCACTTAGTTCTTATATCTGAAAATCATTCTTTATCAGGCCTCAGTCTTTTCTACCTGTATTTTTGCATTATTTTTTAATTACTTATGCCAATATAAAGTAATGTCCCATCAGTAATGAATCAGCACTAACTATAACAATGAGGTTGTGTGTCCTATCATATTTTCACACTTTAATTATATTCGCAATTTAAGCAATTCATAAAAATACTTTTTTAAAAATATTTCATTTTTTGTCTTTTTATATTTGTTATTTTTTCATTTTCCAATTAAAATATTCATATTATATTTTTAATGACTACTAATGATAATGATGATATATACTTTATAAAATACTGTTTAATAAATTAGTTATAATTTAAGATTAAATTGTCATTTGTAATAAGGTTCATAGTGTGAAATCAACTCTGTTAAAAATATAAATAATTTACCATTGAATCTTAAAGTAACAATAACATTTGCAAAATTTAAAATTTGGTGATAAACTTTATTTCTTATATTAGTTGAAGTAAAACCCAAATCTCTGTCATTCAGGTTCTGTTAAATACAAATAGTGATATGATTTAAGTATTCTCAATTATTTTTTTATGTAAAAGTTAGAACACATTAACCTTCCTCCTACTGCAAAATATATTTTGATTATTTAGTACCCAGATCTGTTGTATCTAGTATGATCAGTTTAGATAAATTTATATTATAAATTTATATATAATTAAAAAGTTAAATCAAGTGAATTTGTTTATCACAAAATAAATCTAAATTAATATATTACTGGAAAATGTAAAACATTTATTTGACACATTTAAAACCCAATACATGAGAATTTCCCCCCACGTATATATTTCTTTTTTAAAAGACAGATGTTTTATTTTCATAGAGATTTACTCATTATCTACTTCTCTAACATTAGATGATTCTCCTGCTTTACTCACATTGTATTCTACTGTTTTTCTCACTCTTTTTTTATTATTGGTATTTGGGAATTGCCAATTAGAGAAATATATATAATATATGTATTCATCACACTTGCAGGTCATTTCCTTCTCATTCTTTTGACAGTGTAAGTTGTTTTTAGCTTGCCCACAGTATGTACACTTCATTTTGTTTTTTTTTATAATCAAGTATAATTTTAGAATTTTTTATGGGACCTGTACCTATTTTTGTTGTGGTGTACTGTGGATAACATTATCACATTTTTTTCCTTTTTTTTTTTTGGAACAGTATGAATCTATAGTTGTTTTTTTAAATCTGAATGGCACTGATTTACAAAACAAGTTACTAATTTTGAATAGATTTTATATATAATTCTCAAGTGTTAACTTTTAAATAAAAAAAAACATTTACCTAGAGAAAGCAAAGTGAAATAATTATCACAGATTATATTGTAGACAGAGTTTTTTTTTATGTCTTTTACTAATCTCTTGCTAACATTTATTTTTTCCAGTAGATGCCTCAAATTTCTATGCATCCTAATTAAAGCTGCCACAATGTTATTCAAAAATTTTATTCTATATTACTCAGACTTCAATAGAATATATTGTTTGAAGGAACATCTGCCAAAGTCACTAATTGTTTATTTACAATCATATTTCATTTCGGAATATAAGTGTTTTAAAATACTGATTCCACAGCCCAAAATACTTCCTTAATTGTGTTCTGTCTGTGCATTTATCTGTAGAAATGTCAAGCCTATGTGCTCGCAATATATTCTAAAATGTATCTGTTTATTAGATCACTAAAAATTGTACAACCTTCTTTTTTTGCTTCTAAAATTGTGGAATTTCTTTTTTATTATTATTTTATAGAAACTAATCAAATTAGAACTCCAAGAAATGTCTTTAATTCAGAAATATTTTTGTTTTCCAGTTATCTGAGTAAATTCTTTCATCTTATCTATTTTATGGTTATTTCAAATACAGGTGTGAAAAAAATACCAAAAATGAAGAAACTAATATATCAATTTTGCTATTTTTAAAATTGGTAGGACTCACTTTTTTTAAAAAATATTATGCAATGGTTATCTCATTTAAGGTTGCACAATGAGATATTCATTATATGTTGAGATCTTATTTTCAGATATGAATATATTTTTGGTTGTGTTTTCTTGATTTATATCTCTAGATATTATAATGTCTTCACTATTTTAGAATTGAAACAGGGAGAACTCACTATACGTATTGCCACACATAGCAAGCTAGAGTAATCAATCAATGGATGCCAGAAGGCTTGTGCATTAGATCTTAAGATCTAGGTGCAGTGCTCTTAGATCCAAGGCTCCTCACTTATGAAGGCCACAAGCCAGAAACTAGTCTGGGTATATTGGATGAGTAGGCACTAGATGGGGATTTTATGCACAAGCCTTCTGGCATCCATTGATAACTCTAGCTTGCTGTGTGTGGCAATACATATAGTGAGTTTTGCCTGTTTTAAAACAGTTATACACAAGCATAAGAAGTGGTGGTCTTGTGATGTTTATTTTAGATTTGGAACTGCTTTACCTTCTACGACCATAGATTCCCCATTGTCAGATTCCTCCTCATCTTCTAAATAAATGGAATGACTATCATTATATTTTATATAATTTATTTGCTGTGATCAAATGAGATATTAAAATGCTATAATTTTTCATTGTGAGAAAGGAAACTAAAAATTTTTATAACTGAAATTATCAAAATAATTATACTCATTTCACACATTAAATGTCCAAAAAATATAAATAATAATGTTTATAGGTCTATATTATCTGGTAATTATTTGGTATCTGGATTTCTCTGAACTGAGGCAAAGTGTGAGTAATACAGTCAAAGATTATTATTAATAATATAAATGTTTTGTGATTCAAACTAAATGTCAAACTTCTAACCAAATGATATCAACTTAGAATGGTTCAATAAGTATTGATGTTAGGCTGGTCATTGCCTGCCTGCAAAATCAAACTTAGAAATACTCCCCCCCCCCCATAAAAATTAACTTAGCTTAATTATTTTATCATAATCATGTGGAAAGTATTTATAAAAAAAATCTGAATAAAGACATTTACATGGTTGGTGGTCGAGAGAACAGCGCGACTGCCTTGCACTTGCAGGCAGTTGTCCGGGTTGCATGTTCGCGTCCCGGCCGATGCTATGATACTTAAAAAAAAAGAAGATACAAATAGTTTCTCCCTTGTCCAAATCGGTTCATTAATGCAAGCATTTTAGAGCTAGCAAATAGCAAATATCCAGATGAGCAAAATGTTTTAAACAGCCCACTAAGAGACAAAAAAAAAAAAAATCAAATTACACATTTTTTTTTGACCATGATCAACCAATAAGATCATATTAAGATTATAAAAATCTAATTAAATTACAGATACGTATTTATTATAATTTTTGGATTTTATATTTACAAAACTATTAATAATATTTTCAATATTTACTTGTAAACAAATATTATTTTGGATCAATATTATTGCTAAACTATCTATCTAATCTTGATTGTAACATATTTCTTCCCAAGTACGCTTTAATTAATTTAAATTTTGGGAATAACCGTTCACCGGTTGCTACGCTCACTGGAATGCTTCATTAATAAGGTTCTTAAAACTAATTTCTAAATATAGAAATGGCAAATTATTCATTTTAATAAAATTTAAAATATCTAGAGAATTTTGCTTTATTTTTGATTATATTTTGATATACTCGCTTTTCATCGAATAGATTTACTTCAATGATATCTTTTCTCCTTTTTTGTCCATCTTTTAAATAGAGTTCTAATTCTTTTCATTTCCCCCTAAATCTTCATTATTTAGGTCAGATAGTTTATATAAAAAAAAACTAAAATTATTAATATATAGTTTAAATTAGTCAAAACATTCATTTAACAATGTCCAGGATGTGACCAGAAGTGTATAAAATACATTTATTCTGAACTTATCTTCTGGTGTTTGTGAGTTTTTTCATAATGTTCATATTGAAAGCAACATTCTTTCATGCATTGTCAAACTTATAGAGAAAAGTTAAATGTTATTTCTCCACCTACATGATTACTTATTTGTCTTGATGTTTCAAGAATATTTTATAATTCAAATATGATCGATATTCTAGTATAAGTGGTTTTTAAATTTTCCATTGCTTCTAAAATTAGTATATTCATAATTTTATCCTGAAGAGCTTTACTCACTCGATTTATTCATCCAAAATGTTAGATAATAAATAAATTTATAATTTTTGTTTGTAATTTGTGAGCTTTATGCTAATTTTTTTTTATTGAATTTATCTCTATTTAAAATTTTAAAAAGTGCATCATATATTTCTCCTAGTTGAAATCATAATGGACAAATTGCTTTAATTTTACTTTCTCATTGGGTTTCTGATGGTTGTTTTAGTATTAAATTTGAAACTAACTATAGTAGAATTTCCCAATATTGCATTGAAGATGAAAAGAAATTATACAATGCTTGAATTGTTGCAAATAACCTACTTTTTCTGCATTGTTTATCAGTAAATTAAGTGTATGAGCAGCACAATGTACAAAAAAAGCAGATGGATTTTTTGTTAGAATTAAATTTGGGAGTCCATTTTGCTTACTTCTCATGTTTGTCCTATTATCATATTCTTTTCCCTGTATGTTGATTCTTCTAGTTTTCCAATTATAATTTCAAACAAATCATGGCCAGTTGAATTGTCAATTTTTATAAAACCTAAAAAGTATTCTCTAATATCGACTGTTCCATTTATGCAAGAAACAAATCTTATAACAAAAGTCATTTGTTCCATTTTGCTTTCTTTAGGAGTGCACTCTAATATTATGGAATAATATTTAGATTCTTAAACTGATTTTAAAATTTGATTTCTTATTGCATTGCCCAACATTTCTATTAATTCACTTTGATTGTCTTTACTTAAATAATTTACACTTTTTGTTTTCATAGATCTCTTTTCAACATGACTTTCCATAACAAGATCAAATTTGCTACCAACTCTACTATTTTTAAGAAATTTCCATTATTCTCATGATATAATCAATCTGACGATTGTCAAAATGCTACATTTTTAACACCAAGTAATTTTATTATTTCAATTAATCTTTTCAAAGCATTTGATCAATATTTTTTATATCATATATAATTGTGTTTTATGATCGAGTGTATTCTTTTTCAGTAAACTTTTTTTTTTTAATTCTTTCCATTTCAAAAATTATTTGTATGAACTAAACTAGTTTCCTGTCCATATAAAGTTTTAAATAAATTCTTCATGATCTTTATAATCTTCTATATAGTGGTTTAGATTCAGCATGTGCAAAAAGCTTACAGCAAAAGCAGAAAACAGAATTTAAAATGTCTAAATAAATTAGCCATATTGTTATTACAGTCTCCCCATTTTTTTTTTTTTGGGTAGTATGCATCATCACTAAATTTATGTCCACTTGTGTTTCTTAGAATACTTTTTGCTTTGAAGAGAACTCATCTGAATTAATGTTACTCATAATTTGGCTTCAAGTTTTGGCCATTTTTCAATGTTATCTACATCATCTATGTTCATAAAAACTGACAATTGATTACTTTGTCAATTTGAGGCTCCTTTTCATATAAATCTTTTGCTTGATGTATTTGCTCATTAGTTGTAATGTTTGTAGATGACCAGGCAACATTCATATTGATCTTTAATGAATGGCTTTGGTCAGCAGTAAAAAAAGTTTTTGTTATTTTGATAAAATTATAAAGTACCCCAGCATGATTTTTTTTTTAATGAGTGCTTCTTTTACAACTTTATATTTGCAATTTTGTGAACTGGATAATTTTTTTTTTTACGATTTATAATTAGATCTAAAAATTATTTAATTTTTATTAAAATTTTCTATTTTTTAAATAAACATTTTACCATAAAAACTTTCTAATCAAAGAATTTAATAGGTTAATTTTTTAAACAGTTAAGGGTTTAAACAGATAGTACCAGTGGGTTTTTTTTTGTATCAAATATAAATTTCCAATTTTTATTTAATGCATAATAAAATAATTTAAAAAATACTTTTTTTTTCTATTTTAATTAATTGTCTAAGATGCCAGATTTTTAAAAAATTTAATCTTTTTAACAAACACACACATGTATCTATTAGAATATAATAAATTATTTGTCCAGAGTACTCAAGTGGGCTCACTATATGACAAGCATAAACGTGTCGCCATTATAGTAAAACCTACTCAGAATTCTTATTCACTTAACTTATTAATGTATTTCAATAAATGATGATATATATTAAAAAAAGCTTGTCTAATGCTTTAAAAACATTTATGCTAGATATATCTAAATATTATGCTGAGCATGCTTTTGATTAGCTGGTATTCATAATCATAGCAATGGACATTCCAAAAGAATTAAGAGCTTTTTAAAAGTGGTGATTTATATAAATTTTAACAACAAATTACTTTATTTAGATAAGTCATTTTTAGACAGGAAGACACAGGATTCTTTCTTGTTTGTGGCATTTATATTATTGGCAATATTCCAGGTCTTGTTAACTTTTAATTTTGCATCATTTCTCTCAGAGCAGACAATACTGGCAGATATAGCTTCGAGTATGTGTCTTTTTTGGTTTCATATTTAAAAAAGATGGATTTAATACCTCATTTATTTTGGCTCTATTGTATTGATATATGTGTTGCACAATTTTTGTGAAGAGATTGGCCCAAAATTCCCCAAAGTAAACTGCATTGCTGTTTGTGTTAGAGCAGATAATTTTATATACAACTTGGGATACCAGGTCTGGGATAGCTTATCTTTAGTATTGTTAATCAAATGGATCAGGATTGTGTGTGTGTGTGAAGACTAATTTCACACAAATTTTATTTATACTGTGAGTTGCACCCAATATGTAGAGTAAAGATATCCAAGGTTTTTAGTCAGCTAGCATAGATTTGTCCCTGATTTTGGCATAGAATGTTTTCACAATGTCAATGATTGTTGAAGATTTGTATCTGATATCATGTAAATATTTATATTTTTATGTATTTTGTGACCTGGCAACTGCCTTTTAGTTGCATCCACCTGTAGGGCCATTCTCATCCTGGTTTTAATGGATCCAATCACTAGTTTACAACAGTTATTTTATGCAGACTATATCACCTGTTTCTAAATAAAATTAAAGAAGACCATTAGAATAACATTTACCTGAATTTGTAATTATTTTTAAAATCTAAAGTAATCAAAATTGAAAATAGAAATAGATTGTGAGTCTATTAGATCCAACTCTTAAACAATGTTATATATATACATAATGGGATAAATTTTATTATTTTGCAATTTAATTGGTGAATTATTTAAAAGTATTAGTTTTAAAATATTTGACACTGTTTATAGATAGAACAACAGAAAGTAACATAACTATCCAATATGAGAAGATGCTGATAATATTTTATCACTGCCAATATAATAATAATATCGATGTAAACGTCCCTTTAATAAACAGTAATAGATTTAAATGCACTGAAGTGCAGTCAAAAGTGAGGCTAAAGTGTGAATTATAATACTAAAGTGGCTTAGTGCTTTTAAGGAGTGTCATTTTTTCCCAGATAATTCTTTAGCTACAATTATGAAGATATGGAAACTCCTCAAAGCATTAAGTCATTTTAGTATTATAATTTGCACTTTAGTTTCAGCTTTAACTGTGTTTCAGTACATTTAAATCTATTACTGTTTGTTTTAAGGGAAGTTTATGTTTTTGTTAATATTACATGATGTTATGGATGACAATTTTCATTATAAACATATTTTATGTCTCAGCCTTTCAACCTGTACTCTTACTCAACATTTCAAATTCCTACAAGCATATACACAATTTCATATCACATCTAACTGCTGTAGAATTAAAATAAATTTGGCTTACAACCATAAGAAAATTAATATGCAGTTAAATCATGCCTTCTCAATGTGATTATTAAGGGTTATAAAGGAATCCTTAATAAAGAGAAAAACATTTTTAATAGAATCTTTACAAATGTGCCTATTTTGAAGTATATTACTACTAAATGTGACAATTTATCTGCAAAGCTGCAGCTAAAGTTCTCCCACAAATTTGCTTTACTTGCTGTGAAGCATGGAATTGATGTTTCCTTAACTGGAAAAACTACAGTTGTTAAATTTACCAACAAGACTGCCACCTAAGGTTAGAACAGCTCTTGAACATGGACTGAGATTTGTTGGCAACCAATGGAATCAGCCACATTGCTGATATTGAAATAGGTCTCATAGATAACACCAAGGATAAATTAATCACTCATATTGTCAAAGCCATTCAACATAAATCTATTTACATGGCTAATCTCAACTGGAATGTAAATATTAATGTTACAAAGCATTCCCATTCTGAGAATACTATAACTTGCTCAAGGAAGATAAAGGAAATGAATTTCATTATAAACAAAGTTGAATTCATTAACAAAATGAATCTGCAAATAAATAAATTGAAATTTCATGCTGTTCCCAACTATAAAATAAAGCTGAATAAAGATAAATTTATGTCTGGCTTGCTTCACAAATATTGCAATATATCTCTTTGCATCAAACCACTATGCCCCAAGAATGTTTGCTAACACTAACCTACCCAAGCCTAATTCTCCATTCAGGCATATGTTAGACTCGGAAAGCCATCACTATTTCGGTACTGCAAAAATTCTCAAACAATGTCTTACAGATCAACTTGGCTATGAGGTCTACACAATTAAGTCATATTTCAACTCTATAAACTGCATTAAAAGCTCAAAGTTAGAACTAGAATACAAAATCACTTCATTAGATATCACAAAATTATATGGATGTATTAATCAAAAACTTTCTATTAATATTACTAAAGCTGAATTTTCAAAAAACAATTATTCTCAGGCAAGAAATAACTTTATTTCTGATTTTCTTATTTGACTGGATGACAACATCACCACCACATTTAATGGTCAATACTATCACATGGACTTAGGCATGGCCATGGAGTTACCTTTCAATGGAATCTCATCCACTATATATTTAAATTATTTTGAGGATACTTTTTTCCCTAGATACTTTAATATTACTCCCAATCTCATCTACACCCACTATGCTGATGATATTTTTATTGCCAAACTCAAATAAGTCATTGCCAACATTAAATCTGACCTTCAAGCACAATCCACATTATTGTTGACTATTGTCTGGGAAGATTTACACAATAAACTGAAATATTTAGATATCTGCATACAAAGAGATTTTTATCATTTAAATTACATTATGTGTATTAAACCTTTTGAAATCTGACACTTTACACATTCCAAATCAAACTCACAATGCTCTCATAAATTGCAGGTCTGTCTTCATTTCTCTTTCAAAATTCACTTACATAAATATGATGCCTCTCACAAAACTAATACTGAACAATACTTAAAAGATTTTACCATCATAGGATTTAAATATAGCCACCTCACCAAAAAGGTAAAACAATTCTACCATAAATTAAATCTCACTCCATTCAATGATAATAGACTCTGGTTTCTTCTCCCAAATAACCCTTCATTAAATAAAAAAAATATTAAAACATTTTCTCCATCATTCAGACTGTGCTTTCATACCCCCTTCAACCAATATATTAATTAATAACTCCAAATATTAACTAGAGTCAGAACAGACACTGCACACAGTAAACAAAATCCTATGCTCTCAAACTGGTTGCCAAGCATTATACTATGATGAGTTTTGTGCATCCCACTTCATGAGTATCTTTCAACATTAGTTTCTACACAGAAGATCTCTTGGTAAGACCAAACATAGTTTCCATTTTTTTAGAGCAACAGAGATCCATGGGCCATACTTTTGAACTTCCTCTGCTTCTTTTGCATGCATGATGCCAAATGTAAGATCAAGGAAGCCTGGTATGTAGTTAATAATACCCACACTATAAACTCAAAGGAATCGTGCTTTTTTCTCACAAAGAAATTGACTTTTTAACTCAAAATTTACATATTTTTAAATATCTGTTGCCTATATATATTCAGTCTTCTCCCAGATAATCCTTTACCTATGCTGATGATATAGAAACTCCTCAAAAGTGCTATGCCACTTTAGTATTATAGTTTGTGCCTTAGCTTCACCTTTAACCCACTGTATTTCAGTGCATTTACATCTATCACTATCAATGGTTTTTTTTTTTTTATTTCTTTACAATTTTTTAATACAATTTATTTTAATAAATTCACATTTTAAATTTATATCATATAATAAATGGAATCAACTTTCTTTTCCATGTGCTGTTAATATCATTGTATTGCTTTAATTTATTAACTAGCCAGAAAGTATAAAATGATTGTTTACACTTGTTATTTCAGAGTTTATAGAAATGAACAATCTAACAAGGAATATTAATAAAAATCAAATTAAATATGAATGAGGCTTTATTTATATTTGCCATGGATTTAAATTTGACCATTACTATTACGTTAGATTCTCATCTCTATAAGTTCTGACATAATAAGTATAAATGGTTATAAGAACAGTTTAATGATATTGGCAGCATGAGAACAAGGTCATTATTTACACTTCATACATATACTTTGAAAATGCTATATTTATTAAATATATATATGCCTAAAGTTTTTACTAAAACATTCTGACATGACACAGATTTTGATGAATGTGATTATGGATGTCATGTATTCTAGAAATCAAATATTACAAAGTTAATCTTATATAGAAATCAATTCATATATTATTAATACTATTTTTTAAATTACTGGAAGTTAAGTGCAAGATGTAGGTTTTTCTTGAATTTAATTCTGCATCACCACTCTATAGCTTCTTTTCATTATCAATTCTGATTACTTTGTTATTTTATTTATATTGTCCAATTCAAAATATCTTACAATCTCTTGGGATCCAATATAAAACTTCAATTGTTTGTCTATTATTATCTTTAATGACATATTCATCCTAAATCCACAATAACCCCATAATTATTTCAATAATGTCAATATTTGTTTATTCATTCATTTATGCTTATTGATTTTGACCTATCTTATTAACTCCAATTGTATCATTTCTTGCATTTATTGTGTAGTTGGCAGTTTATATATTGTTCTTTTATTAAATATCAGATTCATAGTTAAGAAATGATTAGACACATTCATTTAAAACTTCATATTAAGCACAAATTCATATTTGCATTTAAAGTTGCCAATATAATATTGTGACCTATCATATAATTTCAGCTTAAATATTGATTTTTAATAACATATTTTTTCATTTTGCCTTTTAATCATATAGAACCGAACTGAATGCAGTTCATATTTGCTATATTATAAGTTTCCTTAGTTTTTTAATAACTAAAATCGCCTTCATCCTGTGGCCTGGATTCACACTATTTATCTCATGATTGCAAGTTACATAATGCTGTGTTAACGACGTCCTTTCCCTCCTTATATATGCCACCTACTGTAAAATTTAAAAAGCAATTATAGTAGCCATATGACAGTGCTTAATAAATACCTATCCTCTGCTTATAACTGGTCTGGACATTTTAGATAGGAAATTATAGGATAGAAAATTATTGAGCACTGCGATCGGACAACTATCATTGCTTTCTAAAGCTTACTGTCATCATCATCATCATTATCAACTATTATCAATCCACTGCAGGATGAAGGTCTCTCCAAGTTTAATCCATCTTCTCCGATCTTTAGCTTCTCTTCTCCACATCACCCCTGCACACTTTCTTATTTCATCCATCCATCTCACATGTGGTATCTTTCTGGGTCTTTTAAAATCTCTTGGAATCCAGTTTAAAATTTCAATTGTCCATCTATTATCATCTCTTCTAACAATATGTCCAGCCCAACTCCACTTCAATCTTTTAATTTTTTCAATGAGGTCAGTAACACCTGTTTGTTCTCTTACCCATACATTGCATTTATGATCTCTTCTTGTTACTCCCAACATACATCTCTCCATACTTCTTTGAGTGGTCTAAAGTCTCTGAATTGCTCTTCTATTAAGTGTCCAAGTCTCAGATCCATAAGTAAGAACTGGTAAAACACATTTGTTAAAAACCTTCCTTTTCAAACACATAGGCATATTTCCTTTTAGTATCAAGTTATTTCTACCAAAAGCACTCCAACCAAGTTTAATTCTATGATTAATTTCCTCCATTATGTTTCCATCTGTATTAATAATCTGACCAAGGTATTTGTAACTGTTAACTTCTTCTAATTCATCATAATCAATCTTTATTTTCATATTTTGAGCAAATCGATTAAACATTACTTTAGTCTTTTTAACATTTATCTTTAGTCCTACTTTCCTACTTTCATCTGATAATTCCTGCAACATTTCCTGCAGATCTGAAGCATTATTTGCAAAAACAACTACATCATCTGTGAAATCTAAATGACTTAAATAATCACCATTTACTTTCACTCCTTTAGTTTCCCATTTTAATCCACAAAATACTTCATGCAGCACTGCTGTAAAAAGTTTTGGAGATATGGAGGAGTCACCTTGTCTTACACCTTTCTCAATGTTGACTTTCCCAGTGTCATTATGTAATCTAATTGTTGCTGTTGCATTTTTATAAATATTCTTTAAAATATGACAATATCCTGGATCTATACCTTGATGATCTAATGCTTTAATCACTGAAGAAATGTTTATAGAATCAAATGCCTTTTCATAATCTACAAATCCTAAGCATAATGGCAACTCATATTCATTTGTCCTTTCTATAACTTCTCTCAATACCTGGATATGATCTACTGTACTAAAACCACTTTTAAATCCAGCTTGTTCTCTTGGTTGGTGGAAATCCAATGTTCTCTGTAGACGAGTAGTAATTATCTTGGTAAAAATTTTATATAAAACTGATAAAAGGCTGATAGGTCTGTAATTTCTAATATCTTCTTTATCACCTTTTTTAAATATTAATATTATTACTGCATTCTTCCAATCATCCAGTACATCTTTATCATTTAGACATTTGGTATATAACTTTGCTAAAATTTTTTCTATTTCTTCACCTGCTTCTTTTAATATATCAATTATAATTCCATCATTACCTGGAGCCTTTCCTTTCTTCATACATTTAATTGCATGTCTCACTTCTTCATTTAAAATTCTGGGCAATTTGGAAGATGTAATAGATATAGGAGGTACTTGTTCTTTATTACTATATAATTCTTGATAAAAATCTTCTACCAATTTCATGATGTCATCTCTCCTTTTAGTAATAATTCCATCTTTTTTTCTTATTGCAGATATAAATTTCCTACCAATACCAAAATGTTGTTTTACATTCTTAAGACTTTTATTTTCTTCTACAGCTTTCCTTGCTAGTTCACAGTTATACTTTCTTATATCATTTTCAACTCTTTTCCGCACCATTTTACAAAATTCGAGATATTCAATTCTTTTTAATGCATCATTTTTGTATATCTTCATATTCCTTCTTTTCTTCATAAATTCTCTAGTCTCAGTAGAAATTTTATTGGTCAATTGCTGTTTCTTTCTACCAGCTATCTTTGTTGCAGTTTTCAAAAGTGTATCAGTTATTTTCATATTAATTTCATTCAAATCTGAATCATGTTCAAAATCTACTAATACTTGAAACCGATTTGTAAGTTCTAATTTAAATTCATTAGAATGTTTCTGAAGATTAGGAATATCAACTGTAAATATTGTTTTTCTTAATAATTTTTGTCTCTCTAGTTTTACATTAACATGTATCTTACACCTTACTAATCGATGATCACTTCCTGTGTTAAATTTATTAAGAACATTACAATCTTGAAATATGTATTTCCTGTTAGTCAAAATATAATCCAATTCTGCTGTACCTTCATTTGGATGCTTCCATGTCCATTTCCTTTTAACATTTTTCTCAAAAAAAGAATTCATAATATAAAGTTTTTCTTTTTCTGCAAACTCCACAAGTCTATGTCCTCTCTCATTTCTATTACCATAACCAAAATTACCCACAGCACTTTCATCTTTCATTTTTTTTACCAATTCTAGCATTAAAGTCTCCCATAACAATTTTAAAATGGTGTTTACTCTGATCAAAAGCCTTTTGTACATCCATATAAAAATCTTCTACTACTTCATCACTATGAGAACTTGTTGGGGCATAAACCTGAATTATCTGCATTTGGTATCTGCTATTAAGTTGTATAACTAATCTTGCCACTCTGTCCGATACACCATCAATCTCCACAATATTGTTCTTCCACTTTTTATTTATAATGAATCCTACTCCACTTGTATTTCCAATATTTGTGCCTTTATAATAGAGTATATGTCCACTTTTTAAATCAATTGTCTCTTCACCTTTTCTTCTAACTTCACAAAGTCCAATAATGTCCCATTTAATATAAGAGAGTTCTTCTTCTAATTCTTGCAATCTTCCTTCACTTGAAAGTGATCTGCAGTTGTAAGTACCTAAATAAAAAGTCATCATCAAATGGCAGCCTGGGTCCACAATCAGGGGATTCTTAGCACCCTCCGCCTTCGGCCACCAACCGCTGCCTTGGTTGGTGACTTTACAGCCTCCTGGGAATAAGGGCCATGCTTTATTTTTGTCTGTCATAATTGTATATATGTATTGGGAAAATATTTATCATTTACACAAACATTCATTCTGCCTTATCAGGCACTGAGAAGAAAGACCATGGTGTTTCTTGATCTTAAACTCAGAGGTAAAAAGCCAATAAACTCACCATGCTGGCTAATGCGTGTTGGTGAGCAGCCCATCCATGTTTGTATACTATATGAATAATCACATAGTAATAACAGCTGCAACGACAAGAACGTATGGAGTGAACATTAGGAATTTGCCCTGCTTGGTTTCTTTAAGGCCTCCAAGAGGAATCAAAGGGTCTCCTTTCAGTTAATAGCAAAACTCCTTTCTGCAGCCAAGCTTACTGTAAATGGCATAAAAAGGTGAAAAAGTATATTTCATTTAATATCATTTCTGTCAAAAGAAGTCCATCTAATTTCAATTCTGTAATTAATTTTATCGATTATATCTCTATTAATAATTTGCCCAAGACAATTATATTTGTTAACTTTTTCCAATTTATTATTATTTTTATTTTTATTTTGCATTTTTTTTTAGGAACACATTAAACATTTTTATCATTTATGTTTAACCCTGCTTTATTGCTTTTGATTAATAACTCTCGTGACATTTTCTGAAGTTCAAAGTACTATTCGCAAAAACTAATATCTTCGAAATATAGAGATTTAAATAATTTTTGTTTATTTTTATTCCATTTGCTTCTTACTTGAATGTGTAAAATATCTCATAAAATTATTGTAAAACGTTTTAGAGAGATTGAATCTTCTGTAATATGTCATTAATAATATAAATTGTATATTGATAAACACTCTTAAGAATAGCATTGATTTATGTTTTGATATCCTATAGCTCTAATCATATTTAAAATGCTTATAGAAACAATCACCTCTTTCAAAGTGAAAAGACCTTCATGTTTCTCTTATATTATTCTATTTTTTATATTGCAGTTTTTGGTAATAAAATGTATGATTTGAAATGTATATTATTTTTTATAATTGTAAATTAATAATATTAAAAATAAATTTAAAATAAATAAAGAGTGTTCTCATGGTAGTTACCTTTTAATAAATAATAATACAAATATTAATCATTCTTTATCAAGTTGAAAATTATTATATTTCATTTGATATTAGCTATAGAGTTTAAACCATAATAAAATTCAAATATGTCTATATTTTTATAGGTTCATAAAGTCTCCATCTTTTTCCTTTCTACTCATGTATCATAATCTTATTTATAATTAATGAATAAATTCTATACCTTAAACACACAGTTTCTAACATAGAAAATGTAGCATTGCTTTTCCAGTGTTTGTAGCTGTATACTTGAGATCAGGAAATGACCCTTAAAATAAATAATAATAAAATGCTAATCAAATAAGAAAATAAATTATATTCTTTATTTTTCTTTTGTTATTGTTTGCAATAAATTTCGAAAATGGTTTTATATCTGTAGCTGAAAAGGTTTTATTATTTATCTTTTTTTTTTAATTTAGATACAGCTGAGTGTGCTTTCAGTGTGGGGCATCAAATTCATAGTTCTCATTGCTTGGGAAGGTATGCTGTCATATTTATTGAGGAATAATTATGATAATTAGTTAAATTAGGTTTTAAATATTCCACTTATTTTAAAGTTGAATGCTATTTCCTTTCTTATATGTGATTGGCAATAAACCACACCTCTTTAACTTTTTTCTTCCTGTTGTCTCATTTCATGCAGATGAGATTGACATTCTTTGCATGATCAAATTGTTGCTCATGTTATCAAATGATTGATTTGTATTTGAGATTATTATTTTCATGCTTATATAGATATTTGTTGAGTCACTCTTGTGATGATGTTTGTGCTTTTTTCTTCATACTATACATCTGTGCAGGCAATGTTACTGCATTTACTTTTGTATACTATCTATGGTGTGTCGTCTGGTGGTAATTTACCTTTAGCATTGTTTATTAATATGTTAAAATTAGGAGAGATTCAGAAACTAATATTAGATGTTGGAGCACAGATCTTTTGTGTTTTATGTGTTACTTTTTGGATGTATGACAACATACTCACCCAAGGTTTATTTTTTCCTAGGGTTAGACAGATTGTTTTATATTCATTTACTAGGATGTTTTTGTTCTACCCTATGCTACATTGATCATTGATGTAGGTACCTATATGATCTATCATCTTAAACATCAACTAACATTTTAAAATTTACTATATTTAATTTAAATTATATTTTAAATGGTTTTTATTTTTGGAAATTTTGAAATGTACATTACTAGTTAAATTGGTGGATGCATTGCAAGTTGATTATAACAATATTATTATTTATTTTGATGAATTCCAATTTTTTATTATTATATACATATATACTCACAAATGCAAATTTATATTAATATTTACTTACTTTCAAAATGAGATATTTAGCCTTGCACGTTGTACTAGCAATTCTTCTTTCAATCTTATGAGCTAGTTTCAATCAAATTGTCAAAATTTAAAATTTTCGGCAATGATGCATAACATTTTTTTTAATATTTCTTATATTTGAGATCATATTTTTTATGATTTTTATGACTTTCTCTAAAAACCATAGCAAATATTTAGAAATTTAAAGAATGTTGTTTATTTGCATGGTGACTTGTTAAATACAAAATAATTAGCTGAGCATAATCATTTTCACTCAAATAACTGATTTATTCAAAAAGCTTCTAATTTGTCATTCTAAGTTTTATGTTAAATTGATTCCATTGTCAAAATCCCCTTTGCTTGTTAACACAAATATGCAAATATTAATTTAACTTTTCTGAGAGAACCAATAAAACCATCCATTTTTTCAAAATTAATAATATTCCAGGTTTCAATCTAATTTTTTCAAGATAATCATTAATCTTACATTATCACCTTGATATTATGCATTAAAAGTGAAATAGCTTGTATTATCCCAACTACCATATATATCTGAGCGGAATCTATCTGATTACCAATTACATGATTTTTGAACATGCATATATATATATAGTTCACTGTGTGGTTCACTATATATTCAAATATATATAATACAGTGACCATTTAAATTCATATTATTTGTAGAAATCAAAATTGAATTATATTAATAGTAATTTCAGAACATTGTTCCTAAGATGTTTTTCGTTTGTTTAGTAAAGTAAATATATATTGTTTAAATTATATTTGAATTTACACATTTAATTTTTTTTTTAACATCATTTGTGTTAATGGAATCTGAAATTCATCTATAAATCTATAAATTTAAATAAAAGCTTTAAATTCTCATTAATTGCAGTTTATTATCTCTCATGTGATGTTTTAAAAGTGATATTGCATGTTTTTGTAGATTCAGTTTTAACTTACTTCCGGATGTCATTTGTTGATTCATTTTATCTAAATTTATGTGATTTTCCTTAGAAAAGTAATATATTGCCTGGATAAAATTACTTACTAAATATATATTTTTGTAGCTGCTTAATAACTAATATATAGTTGTTGCTACTATTTTTTTTTTAAAATATAAAATAAAAATAGTACACATTTCAAATACTAAATGTGAAGACAATAGGACAAGAATGAGGCCTATTATCAATTTCATACTTTAGATTGATTTAGTTTAATAACTTTTGATAATGTAACCGGCATACTACTATGTTTCAATTAAATTTTTTACTTTTGATTTTACTTAGTTTACTGGAATTTTTGACTTCTAGATCTTTTTTTAATCCGTTTATTCACTTATTGTCATCTTGTTTAAAGTTATATGTATAAGAAGAAAATTATTTGATAATTTTAATAAACATGCTCACTTTAAATAAAAATATAAACCAAATACATCTTTTTTAAAATACATTTTCTGCTGTACAATGATATCCTGCATTGTAAATCCAAACTCTGGTTCTTTCTATCCTTTTCAAATTCGGAAAATTTAGGGAAATGAAGTCACCGAATAACTGTAATTATAATGGGAAACTAGGATAAGTAACATTAAACATTTTTTAAAAGTAACTTTTTAGAAATAATGTCTTTAAAAATTAATTAAATAAAAAATAAATAAACACCACAAATCATAACATTTTTATATAGTGTTTTATAAATTATATTATATATAAAAATGACTGGTAAATAGGAAAATGCTTAAAAGTTAATAATAGTAATAATAAAAAGTCAGATGTCACATGACTTATATATAGCTTGCACTTACAAATATGTAAAATTAAGAGCATGCTAATAGCTCTAAAAAGGCATTCAAATCATTTTTATCTATACTTAATGCTTCAAAAGATAAAGATTAATCAAAGAAAAATTACATTTAAATAGTGTTAAATTAAAAAAATTTAAATACAAGTAAAGATAATGTGTAGTTATTAGGAAATATTGCTTTCAAAAAAATTAAATAAATAAAAAAAAACAAATTTAATTTCATTGCATATTTACTTTTATTTGAAATACTAGCATAATTCATATAGTTGGAATTAAAATGTAATTATAAGAGATTTGAACATAGGCTTTCAATGTCCCTTTTTCTATACACTCTATCTCATACAACCAATACACATGACAACACAATGAATGTGGGCATGCCATCATCAGATTTTCAATGGTATGGATTTATGAAGAGTTAGAGAATGGAGTACATTGAAACCTGTTCATTAAAGTTTGAACATTTTCTATCTTAATATAAACTGAGCATTGATTATATATGTGTGTAGGAGATGATTATCCAGACCAACTGATGAGTGCTGGATAAATCATTTATCATTTTCACATGTGTGTGGTCATGTGTATCAGTTGTGTTTCAGAAACTTAATTAATGTAAATATAACTACTTCACTGAAATTTTTTTGTTTACATTTGAGGATAAATATCTAATATAAAATAAACTGACTTCATTTTTTAAAATTAAACTTTTTTCATTAAAATAGAACTGTTTTGCTGTGTCAAGTTGGTTGAACATAATCTTTACAGATGTTAAAAATATAGTCATATATTTGATGTTTCAATTTATTTTGAAAAGAACTTTTAGTATAGAATCTTTTTTTTTTGCTTTCAGGTGTGATATATATTTATGAACTTCAATGTATTTTCAATAATTCAGTGTTTTTAATTTTATGAATATGCTGTGGGATTGGTAGTTTCTTTGTATATGTTAGATTAGCCATGTTAGCTATTCTTAATTCTTAAGCTGGCAAGGCAGCCATATTGAATATTTAAAAAATTATGTTAAACCACAAATTATATCATAACTTCAGTTTGTATTACTCAAAAATGACATAATATATATTGTTTGAAACATAAAACACCAAAGAATGTAATTAAGCTTAAAATAATATAGTCATTGATATTCAAAGTAATAAAAAAGGAATACAAGTTAATATTTCTAATAATTATTTTAATATTATTTCATAAATTCAAAATTATCATGCATACAACTTAAATTATATTTTTGTTAATATGTTAGCTGGATTCATCATAAAATTTATAAAAAATTGATGTATAATAATACTTACCTAAGGTAATCCATCACTTGAAAACTTTATAGAATAAAAACTTCAGTACCTTTCATTTTTCTTGGTAGCCCTTTAAAATGTATTCCCATACAGGGTTTGCAACGAATATGTCATCTCCTAATAATATTCCTTATAACAAGTAGTTAATATTGATCAATAATTAATATAATTTGAGTATTATAATAAAGAACTTCAATAATGTTTGTAATTTATTAAAAATTATTACTAAAATAGTCAAAAGTGAATGAAATACTAAATTTATTATAGAGTTAAGCTTGCAGTACATAAATTAGTAGTTTAGAGTCAGCATGGAGTAGTATTATTTATCCTATCTTTATAGGTTTTGAGGGCTCATATTGCTTCATGCTACTATGACTATAAATTTAGTAATAGCTTCATTAACTGCCACCTCTCTTTGCATTTGGTATGCAGCTCTGAAATTTCATTGCAGTAGTGTATAATCAGTCTAAGTTTATATACTGTCAAAATCTTTACTTTTAGAAATTGTATATTTTTATTATTATTAAAATGCAGACAAGACATTATAGAAAAATCTAAATTGGGTCATAATATTTGCAAAATATGTTTATCTTTGTCTCATATTACCTAATTCAAATACTGAATCCAAGCCTACATCATACCAAAAAATGCAGATAATTCACGATATAAATTTACACAATCATAAGCTATTTTTTTGATCAGCATATATGTTAGTTTCAATAATAATTTTTTTATATATTTTTATCAAATATAAATTTCAAATAATAATTAAAAAATATATAAAAATAAAATAATAATTAAAAAATATATAAAAATAAATACTTACCATCGGCTCCCAATAATGTTTATTCTTGTAAATATATCGATAAAACGTATTTTTTCCAATGTAATTTTCAGGGTGAATATTATACTTTATTAACAATGAAAAACCTGAGAGACAAAAAAAATTATATTTTCTTGATCACAAAAATTATCATAAAATTTTTATTTTTTATCATAAAAAATAAAACTTACCTTTTCTGAAACTAGAAAGAAAGATGGAAATGATGCTCTAAAAAGCACATGCATAGACTGTATAGATTTCCATTAACATTAAGCTTAAATCGGATGTTTATAATTTGAAAATTTTTGAGCATCTTAGATAGTCATAAAAGGGAATAAATTATTAAAGTGTTCAGAAAATACAATTTTTCAAATTTGTAGTTTTTAAGATAATGGTAATGTCTCTGTAATATTACATATGTAAAAATCTCCACTAGAAAATGCCATATTTCATTTTTGATACTTACATTGGACTTCATACATGTAATGACATAATCTTAGATCATTATTTCAATCTGAGTGGTTAATGCTTCATTATTCTTCAAATTACAAATTTGAAAATCTTTACTTACTTAACACTTTTTATATACTAAAACTATAAATTTCATAGTGCACTCATCACTGAAAAAATTAAATCTAGATAAAACTTGAATTATTTTCAACCTCAAACTAATATTGTTTTTTTTTGTAATTGATTCATAGTCAGCTTAATTATTCATTCTATTATAAATCAATAAACAAGTATTTAGCTATTTTTAGCTAAAGAGTCAATTAAGGGAAGAAAGGCATCTTAAATCTCCTCCATTTAGCTTTTGATTATAAGCATTATTTACATATTATTATTATTATTATTATTATTATTATTATTATTATTATTATTATTATTATTATTATTATTATTATTATTATTATTATTATTATTATTATTATTATTATTATTATTATTATTATTATTATTATTATTATTATTATTATTATTATTATTATTAAGTTTCAACAATAGTAAACTTTATTAATCCTTTTAGTTACATAGTATTACAATGCCATAGCAAGATACATATTGAATCTTATTATTGTCAGTTCAATTTCAAGTGCTACCATATTCATTTTTTAAAAAGTACATATCTATATGGGTAATTTTACACGAATGTATCTACTTTAGGAATGTTAATTAATCACATTATTGTCCAATAGGAGTAATTTCTGTATAAGTTCTTCATAAGATGAGTTGCAGTCCCCAACCAGAACAGTGGGGTTTGCATTCATGGCAAGAATTGAATTTATATTATAAATTATAGATTCTATCTTTTGCTTTTCTACTGGCATATATTCAAGCACTATATTCATTGTAATTATTTTTGAGTCAGTGTTATTATTAGGTTTGAATCAATGTAAAGTATTTTGAAATTTTCAAAAGGGCAATCTTGAGCAATTACTATTCCAGTTATTATTATTATTATTATTATTATTATTATTATTATTATTATTATTATTATTATTATTATTATTATTATTATTATTATTATTATTATTATTATTATTATTATTATTATTATTATTATTATTATTATTATTATTATTATTATTATTATTATTATTATTATTATTATTATTATTATTATTATTATTATTATTATTATTATTATTATTATTATTATTATTATTATTATTATTATTATTATTATTATTATTATTATTATTATTATTATTATTATTATTATTATTATTATTATTATTATTATTATTATTATTATTATTATTATTATTATTATTGAATGCATAGTTGCATCTACATTTGACTTCACTTACATAAATAACAGAAACTATTTTAATACTAATTCAGTAATAAATATTATAATAAATTGAAGTCACATATGTTCAGATATTTCAGGTTTATATACACTATATATAAATTTTAAATTTTATATTTTATCAATCATTTTTCAAATTTGTAAGTGTAATTGCATATAATAATTTAAAGTAATAAATAAATGACATTTTTCTTAAATATTTTTTTACTTTTTAGAACAGCTCAGTTTGAATAACTTAATTTATATTGATATTTGCAGTTTCTGTAATGTTTGCATTTTTACCACAAACTCAATCTTTTGATAAGCTCCATGTAAAAAAGTAAAGAAGTAAGATAAGTGAACCACTAATGTTTTTTCACTAACATCATTCAATTAACTATGTTTAGATTAAATTTATTTATTTATTATTATTTTATCAATAAAAATTCAATATATGAAACATTAAAATTGCTGATTTTTTTATTCCAGATTTACTATAGTTATATGTCATAAGCACATATATCATAAATAATAGTAGAAAATTGTGGAATCAGAACTTATAAACTTATAAAACTAAGTCTGTCTAGCAGGAATGAAACCAGTATTATATTATGCTTGTTTTATAAACAGTCATATGACTAACCAAAGTTAACTTATAATATCTGGATACACATTTATCAAACAGTATTGAATGGCTATTGCTTGGTTGTAGATCATCTATCAGAAAACAAAACAAAATCCTAAGCATGCATATGACATTAAAAAACCAAGATTTACCTGACCTAATTTCAACCTTATCTCATGACATAGAATTAAGTGCACTAATTGTTTTACCATGATATAATTTGATATTAAATATCATTATAGCTTTTTTCATGTGAATTAGATATTGCACAGTGATAAATGTTGTTCTTTTTTTTACCATTGTCTTACAAAACCTAAAATCTTTTAGTAATGACTTAACATTTATTATTTAAGAAGATAATTTATAAAAATTTATTAAAAACAAATATTTTTTATATCTTATTTTAAAAAAATATAAACTTTTATTAAAATTTTAATTAATCAAACTGTAATTATGTTTTTAAGGATATATTTTTATAAAGTAATATGAATTTTTTCATCTGATATTTCTTTCTTTAAATATTAATCAAGTTATTAAAATTACTCTTTTATTGGAATTTATAAAATTGATTTTGAAAATTGAGATTTAATAATTCAGATTATTCGTTTTTCTAACATTTTTTTTTTCTAAAAAAAATATTTTTATAACTTTTTAGTTTTTTAAATTTCCTGTTTAAAAAGACTGAACAGAATAAATAAACATTCGTTTAGTATAACAATCCTTTTTTATATTGTTTATTGCATCTTTAAAAAAAAAATTCCAATGAATATATTGTTATTACTATAAGTTAATTTTAATCATTTTAATTTCCAAATTAGAAAATGTTTTGTTAACTATTATTTGTCTTCAGTTAATATTATCTATTACAAAAGTTTATCAGAATTTTGCAAACAGTTATCTCTGCTTTTAAAACAAATTAACTAAATTGTCTTTATATTTTTTAATACCTCATATATGTGATTGTGCATTTTTCTGTTTAAAATAATCATAATTTTTTTTCTAAAATTTCAAAACGTTCTTTTTAATATTTAAAATATATGACAATTTTTTTTGAATATATAAAAAAAAATCTAGATTTTTCCAAACTCAGGAGCCCAAAACATTGCCTCAGTTTGCTTTATGATAATTGTCTAAAAGAAAAGCAGTTTGCAAATAACAAATGACATTTGAATTATTTTATATGTTATTTGTAAGTGTTTTTGTGATTATCATACAAAAGCTTGATGATCATTTGAATTTAATGGTGTTTCATGTTGAAAACAGTATTGTGCAGTTTCTGTCTCTATGAAAATTTACTTTTAAACCATATAATATATTTTTTTGGTTAATTTTCATTTTTGTTTTTGAAACATTGATGTCATTCCATAAAAAATGTAAGCCATCACAAAGACTAATGGAAACTTGGGCCTGTTTCTGGCAATAATAGATTCACCATCCAATTTGCATAGCCTGTTTCTGGCAATAATAGATTCACCATCCAATTTACATAGAAGTTTCTATATACATTTGTTACTACTCATTTTTGTCATAGATATGGCTTTAGTGTTTCATTAAAATAATTGTGTTACTGTCTTTCAAAACTGATTTCTTGTTAATTAATTTTTTTTATGAAGATTATAATAATTTTTGCAACTCCTCTTATCAAATGCTTTAATTACTTTTATATTTTACTTTTAACATAATCTTGACTGATGAAGTATATGGTTACATGGTTTATATTAGTTTAGGTGTATAGTACCTATTATGAACATACATATGGTATACCTTAGGAAGTATATAATTAATAATGCATATTTGTATGCTATAAATATTTATTATTAAAATCATTTTCACAAGGAATTATATACAAGTAATAAGACTTAGTTAGGATAAAGCACTGTTACATTTAAAACACTTTAATGAGATAATATATAATTGGGTGGTTGATTTGTTGTATCTTAAAGGAAAGATCATATCCTAATTTTAATGACCAGTTTTTATAATGCTGTTAATAATTTTATAATTTACTACACATGAAACATGATTTGATACATAAAACAACTTTATGTACTTTTTTTAAAACTTTTCCAACTATTAAGTGTTGGAAATAATGTCTTCTAAGCATATTTTATTTTTGAATAAACTATAATAACATTAAACTTTTTGTTATATTTTTCATGTGTGTTTTCTGCTTAAAGGTTATAATATTATGACCAAGTCATAAGATTTTATAATGACCAGTGCTGGTTTGGCTACCATTTTTTAAGACAGTTTGTGAGCTATCTTAAACTTTAATGATCTATTTTGAATTAAAATAAAATGGCATCATGATTTACAATGACATTTGTAATGTTTTTATTTTTATATGAATACTTAAACTTTTCTCACAATTACATTTAAAAATAAACCAATGTATAATATTATATATAAATTTAATATTTATTTAAGAAGTTTAGTTGGTAGCGTATATACCTGCCATGTGATATGTGATTTTTTGATATTAAAGTCAAAGCCATGTGATCCTTGGAAATTTTTTTTCAAATCATAAGCAGACCTATTACCAAGATTTACAAATTAGGAAATGGATTAATGCTAGCTAGTAAAGGTCATGATTGATCTGGATTAGTTAGAGGATTGTCAGGTAAATATAACTGAAATATGATACAACTATTATTATTATATGTGAAAGGTCACTCTTCTAATGCTTTAAAGTTTATCTTTTCAATCTTAAACAACTTTAAATGTTTTTTCATACTACAATATTTATGTTATTGTTGTTGGGAGGGGGAGGGATTAGTTTCAAAATATTTTTTTATCATTATCAAGATGTTTAATATTATTACATCTAAAAAAGTATAATTAAGGTAATAAAGCCATTTGAATTTTTAATTAATATTTAATTATTTTAATTAACCAAAATATACTAATATTTAATTCTTTAAAAAAATAAATTCTTTTTATTTAGGAATCTACACTTATGCAAATTCGACAGGAAAGATAACATCTCTCTCTCTCTCTACATCAATGATTTACTAAAAGCAGGTTTCAAATATGAGACAATTATTAACAAAATTAAACAATTTTACAAAAAATTATAGACAATTTTAGAGATCCAAACCTTCTGCACATCACCTTCCTTTATATTCCTAAAAATTCGAATTGTTTAATTAAATCTTTATCTAACAAATTTAGAATCAGCTTTTGCACACACCCCCAGCACTAACCATCTTATAAACAATTCTAAAGATAAAGTGGACCTTGATCAGACTTCCCAGATTGTTTACAGCATTACATGCCCTCTGCCCAGATGCCATGCCATTTACTACAGTGAAACTAAGATAACTATTAACAATAGCACCATCCAACATAAGTATACATGTAAAAGAGTGCAGAAGAACAATGATAATTCTTCAATTTTCTTAGACCATTCAAAAAAGTTTGGTCACAGATTTGAACCCTCCAATCCTAGAATAGTTTGCATTGAGAAAAATGACTGTAGACAACAAATCATGGAAGCATATTTTATCATGAGCAACATTAACAGGCATGACCCTTGATTTGATAATTCTAAGAACTGGACAAATTAAACTATTTACATATAATTTGCATATTACCATCTACACACTACTCCACATTATTTATTTTTGTAGCTATGAATATGAGGCAATATGCCTTGAAAGCACTCAGCTTTTATTTATTGATTTATAAGAGTACTGTATATAACTTCTCCTGCCAGCACCTCAACATGCTTGTAGTTTTCTTATTATATTTTACTATAAATTTTTAAACAATGTTGGATATCAAATTAAATAATTGAGATAAAAAAAATTAAATGTTTTTATTTACTGTGCACTAAAAAGAAAAAAAAAAAATTGTTTCTTCAATCACAATTGGATTTTTTACTGGAAATAAAAGCATGGAGGGGAAGGGTCCATAAATTGTATAAAAATAGGGATTGATTTAATTAATTTCTAAACCCCATGTTTTTACTTCAAGTTAAAATTAAAAGCCCAATAGTGGTTGAAGAAACAATTATTTTTTTTCTTTTTAATGCATGGTAAATAAAAGCACTTTATATATATATATATAAAATTTAAAACTATATTAGACTTTAAATTAACTTGTCACTTATAGAAGATATATATATATATATATATCACTAGATATTTTGTTATAAGTTAAAATGTATACCCTGTGCATATATACCATACTTAGTATGTTTTTATAATAATATGTGTATATAAGTGATTAAAAATATGAAATATTCATTTAGGTGAAAAGTGTTTGACATTTTTGCTTTTGATTGGAAATTTATAATTTTTCAAAAAAAAAAAAGCTTACAAAAACTATATTAATATATATGTGCTCTGCGCACAGATAATGAAGCTATTAATAAATTGTCATGAAATTATTAAATTTTACCGCCAAGTGCTTTCGGGACAGTCTACAGTTCCATATTCATGGCAAGTTATTCTCTTAACTCTCTCACCATGTCCCAAATCTGGGATTTTATTTAAAATATATTTTCATTATGTATTGTGCCCTTTTCTTTAGGTCAGAATAAATTTATTATATCAATTTACTAAAAAAATTTAAGATGTGTTTTCTTGGTATAATGACTATATTATACTGACAATCTTTTTAAAAGTTCAATTAAAGATGATAGAGATATTTAATGCCTAAAATTGTGCTAAATGAATTTAAAACAGTTAAATAAAGCTAAATGTATAAATGGTATATGGTTGGAAAAACTGGCCATAATAAAATGGTGTGTTAATAAATCTTTAAAATATGTATTAAAAGTTGAATTTTAATAGCAATAACCTATAATTAAATAAATATTATATTTTACAGTATAAATTATATTTAATAATTGTATTTAATATTATAAGTTTTAAAAGTAGTCTTTGTGGTAGAGAAATGTATATTTGATTTTATGGTATTGAAATTATTATTCTAAATTATATTATTATATTATTTATTTAATATAATAATTGTTGCAATTAGATATTTAATATTCCTAGACAGAATTTGATACAGTCTGTTGCAGTTGTAAGTCATGTGACATGTAAGCAGTTATACATGCATGCTTACTAGTGTTTTTGTTAATAAAGTTTCAAAAATTACCTTAAAATTACACTGTAGAATTGAAGATATTTATTTATCTATCACAAGAGATAATATTAAAATTAGTTATCATAAAATGTTTAGTTTTTAAAAACAAATGTAGTTAGCAAAAATTAAATATTTTGTTTTAAAGAAAATAGATATGTTAAAAATTAAAGGTGGGATAAATTGATAAAATATTGTTTTTAAAAATCATTTTAAAATGTTTAATTATTTTTAATAAAGTATAAAAATTGATTTAAAATTAATATTTTAAGTAATATTTTTAAAAAAGAATGTGTCATTATTTTATTTTGATTTTAATTATGTAATATCAAAGTTATATGTAAATTAAGCTATCATGTGAAAGTTTAATCCACCAATCCAATGCCTGATTTATTTGGGTATAAATACAGATGCTCAGTTATTTTCAGGTTGCTTCTGTTAAAAATTTGCTTCTGTTAATCAATTCAGTGCTATAATAGCTCTCTAATAATTTATTTGAAACTGAAAAGAGTACCAATTGAATTGTTTAGCAAAGAGAGTATTATAAATAAGTTATAAATTTATTATCTAAAATATGCAGTGCTAGGCAGCTAAATTCCCTTACTGGTCTTTTTGTCGAAATTTAATTAAATGTTGCATAAAACATGGAAGTACTAGGAAGAAATACCTACTTGTTTAAAGGGATTTTGGAAATAAAAGTTATAATTAAAAAAAAATCTTAGTAATTTTAATGGGAAGAATAATTTTATTAGCTAAATTTATATACTAGCCATTATGTGAAGAGCTGAACAGAAAAACTGATAGAAAATTTAAAATAGTACTGCATTTTCTTTTGGAAAGATAGTCATATTAGAAATGGAAAAATAATATGATAAAACTTTAAATCTTTCAATAAGATGAAAGTAAATGTTATTGTAAGGTAAAAATGCAGAAAATGTTTTTTTTTAAGGAAACGTTATCAACAAATTATTTTAGAATATTATAAAATAATGGTAAAATGAAAACAGTTACTTTAAAACCATACGTAATAAGTCTACTGTTTTTTAAAGATTACATGCAACATAATAACTTTTCGGAAGACCAATAATTGGAAACTAATAATGGAAAAGAAATATACTTGAATAAGTAATAGTGAATATCCTGACAATAAAACCTTATAGATGATAGAATTATGAGTAATAAGTAATTATGAATTCCTGGAAATATTTTAAAATGTGCAAGAATCATATCCGGATGTCCAAAGTCATATTGCCATGTTAAGGACACTGTCAGCCGGCATAGGAGCAAGGAAGAAAAACTTCGAAGTGTTATTTTTAAAATATTATAAGTTTAAATTATTTCAATAATCACTTTTCTGAATAATAGAGACAATGAACTATTATTTCTACAAACTTTTCGGAACAGATCAGTGATTATTTTTACCAATATTTTTAGATCTCTAGAAGTCGACTTTTCATTTTTTTTGTCATCATTTATTTTAACTTTCGGTTATCATGTTTGGAAAGAAACTACAGAGCATGCATCATTTCTGGAGAAGAGAGTTTTTTCCTCATCAAGTGTTCAAATAAAAACATAGCAACAGGCGTTGAGAGTTTCAATCGCTCCTCAAGAGTTGATAAAGAAATCCTGAGGAAATAAAAACATTTTTTTAAAGAACATTCATCATTGAAGTTTTTATACGTAGATATGTCTGTGACTTATTTTTTTAAAAACTAACCTAATATTAATTTTATTTATTTATAATTAGAATAGGTTAGGAACATAAAAGATTAATTATTTACTAATAATATTGTAATTTTTATAAAAGATATTTTAAGAAGTTTAATATTTTAAGTTCGATAATATGGAATGAATGCTATATTGTGCAATGTTTTATTTTTTTAATTGTGGACCAGAAGACATCATATAAGTGATTGACAAGTAGATACATCACTTAAATAATAGTTGTAAATATTAATAATTTTATGTAATGTTATAGGATGAACGTATGGGTACATGTGAATACATTATACACACATAAAGCTTATAGAAGTCAGAATTTATTATAAAATATGCATACTTTTATTCCATATTACTGGTATAATACAACTCAATAATGAATAATTATATGATTTTTTTATAAAGAACTTTAGTATTTCTTAAATGTTTAAAGTATTGGTAATAATCATTTGTATTTTGTTCAAGAATATTTGATAAGAAAGTGAAATAACCTTTTCTTGTTGATCAGTTGAGATCATTATCTTTATAGGTGAATTTTATTTGTTATTTTTGAATATGTTGTCAGAATTATTGTCGATGTAGATTGATAAATCTATAAAAAAATTTGTAAAGGGTAGTGACTTGGGAGTAATTTAAACATGAAACCAAAGAGGTGCTTTTAATGTAGGTTTTTGTTATGGGAATAGGAATAATCTTTATGATGTTAATAATTATCCAGGTACAGATAATGGAGCCCTGTAGCTTGTACATTTTCTGTGGGCAGTGTTTACCTTTTATATTGAATATTGATGTTCCAAAAAGCTGAAGAAATAGCTTGAACATTGTTATTTGTAGTGGAGGTCATTAGACAGATAAGTCATGCCTCACTTTTATTTATACACTGTACCATGATGACTATCTAATATCTGTACTATTGAGTTAAGACTCTAGTTTGTCCATACACTTATGCATCTATTGGCTATCACGATTTTCTAAGTATTACATAGTACAGTATTGTACTTTAAATGGAAAATGATAGATAATTTTTAGAATTTAAGGATCGTTATTGGAAATGAATAAGATAGATTTTTCTTACTTTGGAGGATGATAAGAATAAATGCAAATGGAATTGAGAATCAAACAGAATTAAGCATAAAGAATCATAGAATATTTTCTATATTTTATTTTTAATGAATAAATTTCATGAAAGTATGTAAATGATAAATAAGGTTGTTCACGAATTTTGAATAACTTTAAGTATTATAAAACTTATAGGTATTGCATATTTTTCAATGGATAGTGTATTAAAACAAAACAGTATGGGATAGAGCAGAGCTATATTTCATAGTTATATTTAATCATAAAGAAATACATCAATACTTGCAACTATTTCATATTAAATCAATACTAAGTAAAAGATAATATGTATGACAATTAGATTATCAATTGTGTCCACTCATTTTGTTAATGAACTGAAATAAATATATTTTGTTTAATAATAATAACATTGCTATGATAAACTATTTTTTTAGTGATTAAGATTAAATTAAGAGATGAATATTAATATTATTAATTTTTTGTACTTTTTTATGCTTCATAACTGATGTATATTTAAAGGAAGCATATCGTAGTGACATTTAATGGTAAATAATATTAAAATAAAGTTATGTAAATAAATTATTATCATTATTATTTAGAATTCAGATGAATATGTGAAATAGATAAATTATTTTAAAGGTCGGAATGAAGACTTAATGTTTATATTTTTTTTTATTAATTTATTGTGAGAAAACTGGAAATTGTAATGATGCAAGATTTATTTGAAAACTGTAAATATTATAAATAAATTTTTTGTTAGTTGTATTGTAATAAAAATTTTGTTAAACTTGTTTTTTTTTTTTTTATAAATTTGTGTGTTTAGCTAATTTTTTTCCACATTGCAAAACACTTGACCACAGAGGGTTTGAACCAAACATAATATTTGCACAGTAATAAATAAAAGTATTATTTAAGAATTATAATTTTTTTTTAAGATTATTTATTTAAGAAAATACAGTTACATTACCATTATGGTCATAAGTTAATTATTATAATATTACACAGAGTTATAGTGCTATCCATTGCCACACATATATTTTTCAGATTATAAGATATTACCACATATTTATTTAAGGTATCATATGAAAGATAAAAGATTATGTTATATTATTTTTTTATGGTTATTATTGATGATAAAAATTATAATGGGGGAAGATAGATAAGATTAAGTCATACAATGAAGATTATTGTTATTATTTATTATTATTGTTATCAGTTAAGTGTAGTTGAGAATGATATTAAATCCTTTATCATGCTTTACTACAGTAATTTTGATTGACTTAAATTAGTTTAAGAACCTGAGATTATTTTAGCTAGATTATATTAAATAAAAAGATTAAGATTTATTTATTAGTGTCATCTTAATCAATTAATTATTGTTGAAGTCGTAATAATGCTATAGATTTTATTATTTGAGATAATAATAGGGAGGATAGTGTTCTTAATTGCCATTAAGGTAGTATCCTAGGGGATATTGGCTCAATGTAATTCTTTATTACTACTTGTATCTCACTTCCTAGTCTCATGATTTAATAAATATTTATTTATTTAATTTATAAACCGAACCATGTTATTATTTATTAATCAGAGCTAGTTAAAATAATTAATATTAACATAGAATATTTTATTATCAATTATCTGCATTTTAGCCTAGCGTAATTATTATCTCAGCTAGACCCATTTTATGATATAATATATTTCCTGGAAGTGAGGGTACGGTACATATTTGGAAATATATAAAAAAGGCTTTTTTTGGTTATTAAATTATAATTTTCATTATATTTACTGCTTTATCATTTAAAAAAAAAACATTCACAAATTAAAATCTGTTATATACCGGTAGTGAAATGACTAAACTTTATCATAAAAAAAATTAAGTCATAAAAAGTGAAATTCATATAGATTCAAAAACTAAATAAATTTAAAAATAGCAAACAAACAGACTTTTACTTTTAAAATAGCCCATTTATTTCATTACATATATACAATGAACCACACACAAACTTCTTTATAAATCTTGATTTATTATATGAACTACTGCAGACAAGTATGTACTACAATATTTCAACTATATTCTTTTATAGTTTTTATCAAGGAACAATAAAAAACACATAAAAAATAATAAATACAAATATTCCATAATACATGTAGCAAATACCTCTTATCTTAAAACACTTCTAACAAACAATCTTAAATTTCATTACACTCATTTTTTAAATACCTTTCTTAAAATAATCCCCTATAATTATTTAGTTAAATCAACCTATTATTCTTTTTTTTTTTTTCAATTAACATCCCATTCATTCCTTTGTTTATAATTCTTTCATAAATATATAAAAAAAATTGTTTATTGTAAAAACACATTTTTTGGTATGTTAAATAATTGTTTTAAGATATTGATAATCATAGTAAAATAAAGGTTATTAATAATAAGATAAAAAGGACAATTAAATTATGTTCAAATGATTATTTATTAAAAAAGTGAAAATAATATGATAAAATATAAATGTTTTATAAATGATTGCCCTAGGAGTGTTTTCAATGGTTTGTTTTGTAATAAAAATATTAAAAAATGAATAATAGGATACGATTTAATAAGAATAATAGTAAAATAATTTATGTTGGTTTCAATGTTTCAAAAGATTTGTTTGTTGAAATTAGGAAATTATTTAATATAATTAATAAAAATAGAATGTTATATTTGTCCTTATTTATAAAAAGGAAAAATGTTTAAATTTGTTAATTAATAATGATAATGGTATTAATAATTTAGAAGTTATGCATTTGGATTATATTGTAAAATGTTTAGATTGTTTTAAAGATAATAAAAAATATCATATGTTGGAACTACAAAGAATAAATTGACAACAAGATTAAAACAGCATTTAAATGATAAAAATTTTGCAGTTTATGGTCATATGAGTAAATTTAAACATAAAGATTTTAAAATAGAATCTTTAGAATGTATTAGTTTATATTATGAAAGAATTATAAAAGAGATTTATATTGATGAAAGAAAACCTGTAATTAATAGGATGTAAACTGGAAAAAAAGAGGATAATAAATTGATTTAATTAAATAATTTTTGGAGTATTATTTTAAAAAATGTATTTAAGAAATGAATGTAATGAAATGTTAAGAGCAATGTTTAAGACCAGTCAATGTCTTGTCATGCAAGTTCCTTTTTGATAGTGGTATTTACAGCATCATTTTTTTTTTTATAATGGTATTTACAGATTCAATGGAAATAATATTTACAGCATCAATGATAATAGTATTTACAACACCAACAATAATAGTATTTGCAGCAATAATGATAATGGTATTTGCAGCAACATCAATAATAATATATATATAACATCAATGATGATGATATTTAGAGCACCAATCATATACCAGCTTATCTTTGAAACTTACATTTTCAGTATCTAAAATTCATTAATTAGAAAAAGCAAAAAAAATTGTAGAAATAAATATTAATTTTTACTAAAGTTATACAATAAAAGTAAAAACTACCTTCAAAAAAATTTTCTGGTGTGTTAGATTTCACACTGGTCAACACAGAGTCCAACTTCATAGTGTTAACACTAATACCTTGATTCTTCTGGTTTTCTTTCCATCAGGAGTTTTTTTTTTGGGGGGGGGTGGCAGCATACTCAGCATTAATATATAGGTCTTTTTTTGATAGAGTTAGATGGAATAAGAGTGGCAAAGTGTCCAGCATTGAATTGAAGAGGAGAATTGTCAGCCCTATCCAAAATTGGAGATGGGAGTAAAACCAGGATATTTTTGAATAATCTGTTCAATAATTTGCAGTTTGAATGCCAAATGTTCAATTTCACTATCACAATTCTTGTTGCACAAGACACATATATTTCATTTGGCTTGGTGTATGAAATGTCTAAATATTTTAATAGTACTTTATTTTCTGGTTCCTAGTTGTCCGGTAGTAGGTCAATTCTTGATCACAGCAATCAACTCTGCCCATAATATTATTGTAATTTAATACTAGAGAGGATTTCTTCACATTTTTTCCATCCATTACAATTTCTCATGGAAGCATCATGAATAGTACTCATTTGGCAGACTGGTTTTTGTCTTGCCATTGCAAGGCCTTCTTTTTCCATACTGAAAAGATTAGATAGTGACTTTTTTTAGTTTAATTTTTTTGAATTCTTCTAGCAGACCTTTTTCTTTGATTGACAGTTCATAAATGTCTCATTTTTTACAAGTATTTCTATCAGACATGGGGATATACACCCATTGTCTATTGTGACACAGTATTCTATGCCCAAATTATCATCCATCAAATGATGAACACTGTTTATAATTTCAGATAAAGTGGCATACTTCTGCTTAGCCACTTGCTATTTCACAAAGGACAAAAGTTTTTATGCCAAAATGGGCCCTCTTCATACCATTGTATGCCTTTTAGCCCAGACATTATTTGTAGACATTAAACTCTCACTTAGATTATGAGTTTGCTCTGGTATGTATGAAGCACCAAATTTTTCTCTCAAATACTCCATAACTTCATAGAATTTATAGAGCTTTGTATTTGGATGGCCACAATTAAACTGTTCATTATCAGCAAAATGCAAGTATCACATGAGCAAGGAATACAAAAAATGGCTATTTAAAATATCTCTCTTCTTAACCAAGACCATAATTGACACAGCATTTTAATGATGCCTTGCAACATAAATACTCCAAAAAACAGTCTCAACTCCTCTTTGCAGCTAGGACTCCAGCTATGTCAAGAACTCATTATGCCTATGCTCTTAGTATGGCACTGATAAACAAATATTTATTTGTGTAACAATTTTTTGATGTAATACATCATTGAAAAAATGTGAAGCTTCATCCCCTGGATTTACATTGACAATCATGCCTGGTCTCTCATTAAAAAGGAACCTTGGTGGTGATGGTGGAAGTATATTTCTCATAATCAATTTTCTCCCATAGCTCAGTGTTATATTCATAGTCAAACACTCTGTCATCACTGCTACTAATTTGCTTTTTATCCATGCTATGAAGGCCCATTTCTTCTGAGTTCCAACAGTTGTGATCAGACTATCAGACTCATAGTATAGTGAGCTAGTTTCTGATGCACATTTTATTATTTCTAAGATATAGAAATTTAAAAACAGAATCATTAATTTACACACACAATTGAAATTCTAACATTTTGAAATATTTCAATGTATACGAAATTAATCTAAATTGTAAATACCAAAATATTTCTATATACTAGTTATATAATTGAAATTCTAACACATTTTCATATAGATAAAAAATATAATATTTCAATATATATACACATGAGATTGATAAAATGTTAGACCTACTAAATTATAGATATTTGTACTTTAGATTGGTAAAATATTTGACCAACCAATTACAGATAAATATGTAATTGAAATTCTAACTGTTTGAAATATTTTTACTTATAAAATAACATTTCTTTTTAAAAACATAGTAATATTTCAATATGTACAATATATATAAAAGCAAAAAAGGTGGTCAGCAATATTTGACCTACTAAATTAAATTAGATATTATACTTAGATCAATAAAATATTTGATCTACAAAATTGTAGATATGTAATTGAAATTCTAACACTTTGAAATAAATCTATTATTATTAAGCGCTGAAAACTTTGAAATTATTCAAACGGAAATCAATTTTCAATAATGCGATATTTCTGAAATATTATACATTTCCATGCACTTGCGGTAGAAATTTATAATATTTCAGAAATACCACATTATCGGAGATGGACTTCCATTTGAGTAATATTTCAAGACCAATAAAAAAGAAATCAGTTTTTACTGATTGTTTTTTTATATTCAAAATTATAAAATCTTTATTTTTTTAATATATAAAATATTTATAAAATCAATTAACAATTATAAAAATATTAATTATATACCTATTATATTATATAGAAATAAACTTAATTTGACTTGGATGACTTTGCAAACCCCTTCTTTTAAAGCTGCAAAGCAAAAGGAAGATTTTTTTCAGTATTTGCACAAGCTTATTTTAAAAAGCACACAAATTAATATGGTGTTTTGCTTGCAGCTGCCACCTAAAGAAAATTACTAAAAATGCAAAGTACTGTAAATATCTTGTACAAGATGGCTTACAATCAACCGTCACAGCAATTCCAGTTTTTTCACAATTTTTGAATCCAGACCAAGTGGTAGGCAAATAAAATATCCTAAATACCTTGATATACACATGAAGTATATACATGCATATAAACTAATATGTTTGTCTATTTGTAGAAATTAACTTTTTTTCTTTTCATTTAATATCATTAACTAAAATAATAATTAATTGACTTATAAGACAGACATGACAAAGGTCAAAATATATAGGAGGTCAAAATAGTTGCTAGGTGATTGAGTTTGAAATAATGAAGATTAAATAAAAGTAATAATAATAATGCTTTATATATATATATTATTAAGTTGTAACAATAGGTTTTAGCTAGCATAAGAAAAACAATCTAGCATTTTCTTCACTGGCTAACAGCAGAATTATTAACACATAAAAAAAGTCTTTTATTTTTTATTTTTTAAAAAGAAAATGTTCAACATTTAAAAAGGAAAGAAATCAGTAAGAATATGTATTTTAAAATTTAATGTCAATATTTTAAAATTAATACAAAATCTTTATAATTTGGATAGAAGGAAACTGAAAATTTAAACATCAATTTATAATTAGCAGGAATGATCTAATGATTTAATTTGTTTTACAAGTTTGAATTCATTATTATGGAAATAATGGAAAGGAAATGTGAAACTACTAGAAATTGACTGTTTCTTTAAGTTATTTATATATATATATATATTGAAGCCAAATAAATAATAGTCAATAATAAAGGAATCATTACAATGTGTGTGGGGTAAAAAACAATACTGGTGCCGTTCCAAAGCTAGCTTCAATGTCATTATAAAATTATCCACCAAAATGTCTATTTTACAAAATACTGGTGAACATCAATCTTCATAGGATTTATATACATTCAGAAGGGATAATTTGTATGTGTTTGTTTTAACCAAGCAGCATGAAATATATAAATATCAACAAAGTTGGTGAACAAGAACGTTATGCATGAAGATTGACATTTAAGTTTATAAACTCTTAACTGTGGACAGAATGCTTGCTTTCCTCAGGATGTATATATATTTTGATTCACATGATTTTTGTTTCTGTTTTTATTATTTCTATTTAAAAGTTCATGTGTTGTAATTTTTTTTATTGTGTATTCAAGATTCATTTTCAAATTCGATCACATGCATTTTAAAAGTGGGAGCAGTGAGTGGATATGTATCATATGTTGATATAGAAAGGGGAGTAGAGATCATAGCCAATAAAAAGATGTATAATTTTTAATAAAAGTAAATTTACAGATTCCTCTAGAAATTCAACACTGATTCAACAATAGCCAATAAAAAGATGTATAATTTTTAACAAATGATTCAACATAGTGACCTCAAGTAAGGTTTTTATATATTTAACATTGAGGGCAAACTTTAGAAAAAGCAAAACTATATTAATTACTAATAAGTTTTTAATAATATTTACTTGTAATTGTTTATTTCTGAGTGCAAAATTAATTCACTTGAGTAAATGGTATTTTTTTTAACTTTCATTAATTTTTACTAGACTTACATACACATACAAATGGGAGTGGGACTATATATATTTTTTAAAAAAATAGTTACAAATATATTTACCCTAAGCAAGAAATATCATTATAATAATCATATTAGTGTGGTAGATTTAGAATTACTAAACTCTCATTTTGCTTTTCTTTTTGTTTTATATATATATATTTAGTGAATTATTTAATATCATTTTGCATATATTGTACTTTGAATTATTTGTTTCTCTAGTGTAAATATAGATTAATTGAGGACAAATTTCCAGAATGAAATCTGAATCAGAGAAATTTTTTGTATTAAGTCATAAAAATGATAGTAGACCATTCTTGTTAAATTAATATTTTGTTTTGTAAATATTTATTATTATATGTTTAGATTATTAATAAATATATTGAGTTGTTTAAACCAATCTGATCTCTGTTTGATCATCATCATCATCATTATGCATTCATACTATTAAAAGTTTCATCATCACTATCATTAAGAATTTACACCATTAAAGATTTGATGATGATCATCATCATTATGTATTGCTCTCCTAATTGATTGATCATCATCAATATTTTTTATCTATGCTTATATATAGGCATATTTGGTCAATAATTAAGTAGGTCCATCCCTGAAAAGAGCTCACTCTAAGAACTCCCTAAGTTTGAATTCTGTTGTGTAATGGGGCTCAAAAAGGGAGATGTAATGATTATGCATTAGTCTAAGTTACATTAAATATTGTAAGTAAATTATAAGTTAGTATATTGAAAGTAGAAGTGATTTGGAATTAGGCATTTCATGGTGACATCTTTAGCATCCTATTTGAAGGCCTAGGTCTGACAGTGGTGAGATGCACTTCCTTTGTTATATGCCATTTCCGATTCTGTAATATCTGGTGCATCCAAATGGGATGTCGAATCATGGATTTAGGATATGACTTGTTGTAGGTTGGTTGACACATTGTATTCAAGTCATCCAACTACTTAGTCATATACATGTCATCTTGTGATCAATGTTTTGGCCTGAATATAGTTTAGCTGCAAGGGAGGTCCAGCCATTGGACTGGAATTTAAAAAAAAATTTTTTTAATATAGTTTTTTATTTTACCCTTAAGCTTTAAATCTCAAATCCATATTGGACATACTCTTTTATATAAGACCAAAATATATTCAATAGAAATGATAGTGAACAGATATGTCAACTACTGGGGGAAGGGTGTAAAATTCACATTAAAAGTAAATAACACAAAAAGTGCTGAATGCAACATGTGGTGGAGAGAGCAAATAGAGATCAACATTTAAATAAATAATCAATAAATGAAATAAAAAAGATAGGGAAATTAGCCAAGCTAAAACATCAGCTTAAAAAAAGACAATAAATAAATAAATAATGACATGAAGTGGTTAGGAGCCTTATGGTACAATATTTTGACATTTATAAGTATACATTTTTTTAATAATTACTTAAATAGATGTTACTTAGAAGTAGATTAATATTTGCAAAATCATAGAGACTATGGAAGAGACATTAGATACTAGTGTTGTTAAAGGGAAAAGTGATATTAATAATAGTAATGGAGAGGGGTCTTTATCGATTCAAACTCCTGGGGGGTGTATCGTGGGGGAGAATGAATCACAGAGACTGGAAGAAAGCCAAACAGCTTTTCAAACATAAGAAGCCCTCACTGACAAGATCACTCAAATACCTGGAATTGAAGTAGTGTTGACAACTGAAAATATGACCATCACGCAAACCATGTTTCAAGAAATGATGAACAGGATAATAATGGCCCATATGAATAGTATCAGGACAGATATCAACAACTTGGAGGCAAAAATGGCAACTAAAACTGATATCAATAGATTAGAATCAAACATGAGTAGCATGGGTAATGATCTAAACAGTAAGATGGATAATATGAAAGCAGATATGAATAGCATGGTAACAAGAATAAAGACTAATATGGTATCAAGCCCTAAAATAAATGCTAATATGAATTATAATAAAAAGGGAGTTGAGGCAATACCAACCTCACCAATAAACTCCATCTAAATAAACATAAATAATGATATAGTGCAAATTAGTGCTATAAGCCAATGCCAAGAACCCAAAACTTACCTTGAGCACAAGGTCTGTGAAGGTAATGATGACATCCAGAAAAAATCACCAGTAGTTTAGATTAACTATTCAGGTGGATCTACCAACCAAGAATCCATGCATAATTGAGCCCATACATGCCAGAAGATGCAAGTCATTGGGATACAACAGAGTGATGACATAGTGAATCATCATATCACTGTTGAAATGATGGAATTTAATTTATTATAAAGTTCAGGAGTCTAGAAAAATACATTCTGATCATATTTTAGAATATCAAGGGAAATTTAACCCTTATAATCTTCTGTTGGGCCAGAAGTCAAACAACATACCTGTAATGGGAAAACAATTCATAACTGCCAAGTTGGAAGAAATAGTCCCAAATACTTTACAAGCCAGTTTTGAAAACCATATGCTTAACCTACACATAAACATGCCATGTGTTGGAAGTATTATGGATGAATACATGGAAGAAAGTACAAAGGCAGATGGATTGGATATATACTTGAAATCATTGTGACACACACATATGCACTATCAAAGCCACAAGCATGACCCTGGAGAACTAAGTGACAATCATTGAAATAAAGCATTCCCAATTGTAATGGTTGTCACAAGAGATTGTTCTCATAGGAATATTATGTGTGATGACAAAAGTGCAATCAATATGTTTGATAATCATAAATGTGTATCATGGCACACTAATTCTTCATCTGATAAAGTTGATGATCAAAATATGAAAAATCATCAGATAATGATGAAAAATAACCCACCACAAATGATTAAACAGAAAAGTTTTCAGTACCACAAGTTGTGCAATACATACGAAGGCCCATACACTAATTCTTCATCTGATAAAGTTGATGATCAAAATATGAAAAATCATCAGATAATGATGAAAAATAACCCATCACAAATGATTAAACAGAAAAGTTTTCAGTACCACAAGTTGTCCAATACATACGAAGGCCCATACACATACATTAGGCATGAGAATAACAATGCTTAAAAAGAAAATCACATGGTAGGGAAGGACCTTCAAAGATTGCAGACCATTGGAACACATAAAAGGAGTACAGATAGAAATTGAATGCACATGATATTGTAAAAAGAAAATGAAGTTATATGTGCATAGAAAAATTTGGACAATGATACAGTTACTGACAAAATAAAAGACCTGCCCAAAGATATGTCATAAATGCAGACACTCATTATTGTATTAAACCTTAGTTTTTTATTATTATTCCCCCAAATGTAGAATGTTAACCTATTGAGCCACTTAACTCAACATAAGTAGTAAGCTAACAGAAGTCTGAGACTGATGTATAAATTTATTTAGTATTATAATATGGAATGCATAAAATAGTCATAAATATTGTGAAAACCAATTCCATAGCTACTAAATCAAAGATTAATAAAAAATATATTGCAAGCTCAAGAGCAACTTATGATGAAATCAAGTCGTAGAAATCGGAATGTAAGAAGGTCTAAGCATGAATTCAGAATTGGAGACAGAGTGTTAATGAAAACTCCACATCCTAGTAAAACCCAGGAAGGTAAGTATCATAAGTTTAGTAATATGTATGAGGGACCATATACCATTGTTAAGTAATCAGGTCCCAATGCATTTTAGGTAAAGCAAGGGGAAGAGGTCTGAGGCACATATAATGCCTGTATCTTAAAACCTTATTTTGGACGTTAATAACAATTCGAGATAATATCAGAAAAATTTTAACATAGTTGAGATATATAAGTAAAATAAATGGGTAAACTTTGTAAAAATAGCAAGTGCAATGTATAATAAAAAATATATATGTATATGTGTACAAATGCATATATATAGTACAGGGTTAGGGATATTAAGTTTGATGAGGGTATTTCCCAAGTAATGATTAGATGCAATCATGTGAATACCTAGAGGCTAACTTAAACAGACATGTTATGATATTTAGCTAAACCTTCAAAGTTCAATAAGCCCCAATGGAGCATGAAGAAGGTTAGCAAATAAATAATTTCATGTGCCTTCTGTAACAGAGTCACATTATTGATTATGCCTCCATTATAAAACCATCAAAGCTCTAAATCCAGCACACTATTTGAACTTCCCAAAAGCAGCTATTAAATAATAAAAGAGAAAAAATGTTAGAAAGTAAGGAAATTGATGTATCAACTCTTCACTCAACCCAAAATAATCATACATTCTTAACGTACTTGTGAGTGCTAAAATTTAAAATCCAGTTTAAAATTTTAACTATGTTAAGGAGAGGGGTATTGTAAAAGATGGCTTAAAACCAACCATCACACAAATCTCAGTTTTTTCACAATGTTTGAATTCAGATCAAGTGGTAGGGAAATAAAATATCCTACACACCTGCTTATAAATATGAAGTATAATACTATAAAAACATACATATAAAGTGATATGTTCTATTTGTAGAAATTAACTTTCTTTCCCTTCATTTAATATCATTAACTAAGATAGTAATTAATTGACTTATAAGATAGACATGACAAAGGTCAAAATATATATATGAGGTCAAAATAGTTGCTGGGTGATCGAGTTTGGAATAATGAAGACTAAATAAAAGTAATAATAATAATGTTTATATACATATATATTTTATTAAGTCGTAACAATAGGTTTTAGCTAGCACAAGAAAAACAATCTAGCATTTTCTTCACTTGTTGGCTAACAGTAGAATTATCAGCACATAAAAAACAGTCTTTTATTTTATTTTTTTTAAAAGAAAATGTTCAGCATTTAAAAAGGAAAGGAATCAGTACGAATATATTGTAATGGGCACATACGTACGTTACATTGTTTTTTTATTAGTAAACATGAAAAGAATAAAAGTTTGGAAATAAAACTTCCTTTTTAAGAATTAAAAATTGAAAATTAAAATTCTATACTAAACTCATATATATAAAATTACACAGATGAAAAAAATTATTAAAGTAAAACTATTAAAAATAGAAAAAATATTTTAAAAGCAAAAACTTAAAAAGATTTAGAGATAAAAATATATCTTTAATTTTGGAAAACACATTAAGTAATCAGAAAATAGAAATGATTGTTTTAATTAGTTAAATATAAACTAGCCCTTGGGCATTTAAAATGTATAAGCAATGGTCAGATAGGAAAACAATAGAAACTAATAGCAAATGAGAGAAATCCATCAGGAAATCGGACCTCAACAGAACGATTATCATCATCGATGACATAACGTCCATTGGATCCAAAAATTAATATAAAAGGAAAACTTTGAAAATTATTAGTTATTACAATGTGACTATATGTGTTAGTGTGGAGTTGAAGGAGAAGGGATTGAAAGATGCACTTTCCATTCCTTCAGTTGTTCAAAAAAAATGAAACATCATTTTCCGATATTGCGGGTCACAGGATATCAAGGCCCGGAAGAATACCATCAACTATAAAGGACCAGTGATTAACTGCACACCAATCTCCTTATGACTTCGTGGGATTAATATCTTCCATTACAAGAAATCAGAGAAAACGGACATTTTTTAAAACAGTAAGAAATATATAATTTATGAACATTTCTAAACAAAAGAACTCTAAATACTAAACTTTTCGATATTTATAAATATAAGAATTTCCTATCTGACTAAAGTAGTTAAAATGTCATTTGATGTATTTCTTTTGTAAAATCATTTCCATTTATATTTTTTGTTCTTTAAGTTTTATTATGATTTCTGTTTTCCGATAAATTAAAATATATCAATGATAAACTTAAGTCGGGTGTGAATGTCTGTATAGATTTGTAAAGTTATATTAGGGGAGGGTAATCTTAGGTTATTTGTGTCATTGTTGAATTGGGTCAATGGATTGGATATATTGATGTAGTTAGTAGATGTAATGCAAGATTCGCTATGGGCAGAATCGCTTGTATACGCCGCACACTTCCTCTTGCCTAGGGAATGTGATCGTAAGTCGGCAAAATGACCGCAGTCCGTTTCTATGGAGTTTTTTTTTTATTGTTCTTCTTATTAGATAGATGTAATATTCCTATCTGACAAGAGTCAATGTCTTATCTTAACCTATTTTGTGTTGCCATATTCGTATTACATTGAATATATCGATATATCAGATGGATTGATGCCAGTTTGACTGCGAACTTTTAGCCTAAGGTTAAATGGGGATAGAATATTTTATCTTCAAATGCAAATCGATGTAGTCTATTCATATTCGACACTAAATAAAAATGCATTAAATTTAAGTTGTTTATAGATGCATGCATGGATTCGGTTAATTATGTTTTGGGTTTTCATATTGGATCAAAATATATAGACATTCGATAAATAATGATACCTTATGGTGAGTATCTAAAATGTATTTATTTGGATGTCTTTTAAGTTATTGGTGTCAATGCAAGCATCTTATGGTGGCTATTGGGTTACTTATAAATTTCCCTCTGCAATTGACGGTATCAATGACTTTGTATTTTGATCGTTTATGTTTATTTTGAAATGTTTTTAACCGTGAAATCTATGTAACCGATCTATACTCAACATTATAAAACAAACTTTCATAAATCTATCCGTGCGAACTTAATTAAAATGTAAACTTATAATATTATAAAAATTAAAATGTAAATTTAAATTCTAAAATCAAATTAAAATCTAAAATAAACATACTAAAATAATGTTAAATTTTATATATGTGTGCGTAAATAAATGTTTGTATGTTAATTACTGGCAGTGGCTTATTTTATTTTATTTTTAAAATATTCTTAGATAAGAATTAATAAAATATATTATTATAAATATAAATCTCTGCTACTCCCTGAGCTAGTGACAATGGGCTAACGACCGGAATCAATATATATAAAAGGCAAAAAAAAATTTTTTTTTGTCTGACTTACATATCTGCCTACTTTATAAATTTTTCTAGGTTCAAATGCCTAGATGGTGCCCTGTAGTGCAGTTTACATTAAGTAGAAATCCCGGATCATTATAATATATTTTAAAATTTAATGTCAATATTTTAAAATTAATACAAAATCTTTATCATTTGGATAGAAGGAAACTGGAAATTTAAACTTCAATTTATAATTACCAGGAATGAAGTAATGATTTAATTTGTTTTACAAGCTTGAATTCATTATTATGGAAATAATGGAAAGGAAATGTGAAACTGTTAGAAATTGACTGTTTCTTTAAGCTATATATATATTGAAGCCACAATAAATAATAGTCAATAATAAAGGAATCATTACAATGTGTGTGGGATAAAAATCAATACCGGTGGCATTCCAAAGCTAGCTTCGATGTCATTATGAAATTATCTATCAAAATGTCTTTTTTACAAAACACTGGTGAATATCAATCTTCATTGGATTTATATCCATTCAGAAGAAATAATTTGTATGTTTGTTTTAACCAAGCAGCATGAAATATATAAATATCAACAGAGTTGGTGAACAAGAACGTTATGCATGGAGATTGACATTTAAGTTTATAAACTCTTAACTGTGGACAGAATGCTTGCTTTCCTCATGATATATATATATATATTTTGATTGACATGATTTTTTTTTATTATTATTATTTCTATTTGAAAGTTCATGTATTGTAATTTTTTTTATTGTGTATTCCAAGATTCATTTTCAAATGTGATCACTTGCATTTTAAAAGTGAAAGCAGTGAGTGGATATGTATCATATGTTGATATATAAAGGGGAGTAGGGATCATAGTCAATAAAAAGATGTATAATTGTTAATAAAAGTAAGTTTACAGATCCCTCTAGAAATTCAACACTGATTCAACATAGTGACCTCAAGTAAAGTTTTTATATATTTAACATTGAGGGCAAACTTTAGAACAAGCAAAAATATATTAATTACTAATAAGTTTTTAATAATATTTACTTGTAATTGTTTATTTCTGAGTGCACAATTAATTCACTTGAGTAAATGGTTTTTTTCTTATCTTTCATTAATTTTTACTCGACTTACATACACATACAAATGGGAGTGGGACTATATATATATTTTAAAAAATAGTTACAAATATGTTTACCCTAAGCAAGAAATATCATTATAATAATCATATTAATGGGGTAGATTTAGAATTACTGAACTCTCATTTTGCTTTTCTTTTTGTTATATATATATATAGTGAATTATTTAATATCATTTTGGATATATTGCATTTTGAATTATTTTTTTCTCTAGTGTAAATATAGATTAATTGAGGACAGATTTTCAGAATAAAATGTGAATCAGAGAAATTTATTGTATTAATCCATAAAAATGATAGTAGACCAATCTTGTTAAATTAATATTTTTTTTTGTAAATATTTATTATTATATGTTTAGATTATTAATAAATGTATTGAGTTGGTTAAACCAATCTGATTTCTGTTTGATCATCATCACTATCATTAAGAATTTACCCCATTAAAGGTTATGATGATCATCATCATCTTTATGTATTGCTCTCCTAATTGATTGATCATCATCAATATTTTTTATATTTATGCTTATATTCAAGCAAATTTGGTCAATAATTAAGTAGGTCCACCCCTAAAGAGAGCTGACTGTAAGAACTTCCTGAGTTTGAATTCTGTTGTGTAATGGGGCCCAAAAAAGGGAGATGTAATAATTATGCTTTAGTCTAAATTACATTAAAATGCAAGTAAATTATAAGTTAGTATATTGAAAGTAGATGTGATTTGGAATTAAGCATTTCATGGTGACATCTTTAGCATCCTATTTGAAGGCCTAGGTCTGACAGTGGTGAGATGCACTTCCTTTTTTATATGCCATTTCTGATTCTGTAATATCTGGCACACCCAAATGGGACATTGAATCATGGATTTAGGATATGACTTGTTGTAGGTTGGTTGACACATTGTATTCAAGTCATCCAACTACTTAGTCATATTCACATCATTTTATGCTGTACCCCGCAGTTCTGTTACATTATTAATGTTTAAATCTCTAAAACTATGACATTTGAGACAAATTATAGACAGATAAAACATTAAAATGCTTCTGGACACAAACCATGTTAATCAGATGTTGCATAACTTCACCACCATGCAGTACTTTGGGATGAAGTATGGAAGGTTAATAGATATAATTTCACTTTAAATCAGTTTCACACCTATAATGTATATATATATGTCACTACATATTTCTTCAATAAGTTAATATGTATACTCTTTATTTATATACCATATTTCATATGTGTACTTAATTATATATATATAAAATAAATCAGTAATTAACTTTTGTGTTAAAATTGGTTGACATTTTTTTTTTCTATTTAAAAAAAAATTAAAAATAAAAACAACTTAACAAAACTATATTATAAACAAACTTTATTATTATTTAAATGAAGGTTAAAATTACAAACAAGAAAATCACAAGTATTATTTAAAATATTTGAAGCTCCCCACTTCCCTCTTCCATTTCAAATAAACTGCATCACCAATTAAAAATATTAATGTGTCATATCACTTTCAAACAGATTTTTTTTTAATGTACAAACTTTAGCAATGTTGAATTTAACTTTATTAAATTTTGATTTTATAAATGTTATTAAATTGAAAGAAAAAATCTCTATAACACTCTTATGAGCCTTACTTAAAACAAATAAAAGTTCTAAGAAGATTTTTTACCTTTGAAATCACAAAATATTTAATATTTTATATCTAAAAACCTAGATGACCTACCAAGAACATTAGTGTACCATATGGCTTAGTCTAGTATTAATTAGTTATATATCAAATTTCAAGCACTTCTATTGAATTTAAATCTATAGAACATCAATTTTAAAATTTCAGTTTACAAACACCAACAAACAAACTGATTTTTCAACTTTCATAAAAGCGTTTAATATCTTTTTATAAAAATGTAAATAGCTTTCATGTCATTTGTGATCTGTTTTTGGAACCAATATCATTATCTACATAAAAGTAAGACTTTGTATGTATAAATGTAGAAAGAGAGATTATTTTTAGTCTTGATGGCTTAAATTGATATGAACATTTAATACAGCTTGGTTATTATTGATAACATTTTTTTATTATTCTAGTTGCTTTTAGATTTACAATATACAGAATAATCTTCATTGTGCTTAGCACTGAATCACAAAGTAATATCAATTATCCTCTTATAATAAATAACAAAATAATGTGGAATATATTACAAGATAGTATAAAACTCATTATGAAATAAAATATTAACTTTTTGAAACTAATATCATGAATAGTAGATAGACAATGAATGGAAAAATAAAAATAAAGCTGCAGTATACCTCATCAGTTGTACTTAAGCTCAGTCAGTTATTATTTAATAATCTAATATCAACTGACAATCTTTATATCCATGGTACATTTATTATTTATTTTATATCTGAACTAGTAGAAATCATAAAACGTTTTTGTGTCCATATTACCTATACTTTTCTTTTTATGTGATATCACTTGTGCACTGTATCTTTTGTATTTAGTCAATGGAGAATTAAAAATGATTCAAGAGTAGTAAGTTTTATTTTATTTTGAGAGATGTCTTAATGTCTAGAATTTTTAAATTAAATTTTATCATCAGTATGCACATACTGTATAAGCATAAAGTAAGGTGTCTGTACAATTTATGTTAAAAATGTATACAGAATAATATTTTTTATTAAGTATTTTTGTTGAAATGCTAATCTGCATAATTTTTATACACAGGCATATACCTTTTGTACATACATGTTAAAAATAACTGCATTGCATATGTTTGTATTAAAAAAGTATATTAGATAAAGTTCATTATCAACTGCTAATTCTGATATATTCACAATGTTTTAGAATCAATGTGTTAGATAGAGAAGGAGAAGATTTATTATATAAAAATAATCTTAATGGTTACCTGATCAATGAATGATGATTGTTTGGAATTTATCACATTGAATGAAATGAATGTGAGTCTTATATTTTATGATTTATTGGCTACATATTTCTGTTCATTAACAGCATTAATTTCAAAGACTTGACTCCTATATTTTAAAAGTTTGCTGGCACTATCTTATACTAAAAATACTTTTGGTCATTGTTTTAGAATATACATGTGTGTATGTGTTTATATATATAATGAATAATTTACAGTTAAAAGTCTTTAAAAATATCATGTATCCCTCATTTGGATGGTCAGGACAAAAAAAATCCACTTAACATAAGTTTTTAAAACAATTCTAACACAGAGGTATAAAAACATTCTACAGAAATAATGGCTGCTAACAATTTTATGAAGTCATATTCATATTTGTTCAAACTAACATATTCTTTGGCAGTTATTATAATAATTCCTAAAATAATAGTCAAAACATGTGAACTTTATAATATTTTTATTCATGATTTTTGATATCAGATTTATTTAATTATTTAGTGTATGGTGTCAGTACATTAACATTTACACCAACAGTTCTTAACCAATCCAGAGCAGACTTCTCTAAGCCATGTAGAGCAAAGATGCCAACAGAATCCAGTAAAATGGACAATCCTGTAAATATGCAACATAGTTTGTGGTTTTTCATACTCATTTTGGAGAGTCTATAAATACTTACTTATGCAACATTTAGTGACATCTAACCTGGGTTGTTCTGATTCTGTTACTTTTGGACCAGAAATTTCTTGGAAGGAGAAACCATGTACTAGAAAGTAAGATCAGTTATTAGAGTATGATTATTTATATTGGAGGTATTACAATCATGTGTCCACATTTTGTGATATCCAATATGGATGTCTGCTGAGAATTACCACTATGTTGAAAAGGCTGTCTTAAGCCTTTATTTGGATATACTGTTAAGAATGAGATTGATTGAATGATTTGATAGCCTAACAAGCTTGTTGCATTCATTAGTAGTTGCCAATCTGCATCTCAGGTTAGCTAGAGGGATACTTGAGAATAAAGTCAACCATTCTACTGGTGTCGACTTAAGAGTCCCAGAAATAATATGCAAGGTTTCATTAATTTGAGTATCCACAAGATTAGTAAGTGTATTTCTGCACCATACTGGAGAGGTTTACTCAGACACAGAGTAAATAAGGCTAGTCCAAAACTTTTTAAAATGTCAGCATTAGAGGCCCATGTGGTGCTTTCAGGCATAGAGATATTATTTCTGGTGGAAATTTTCTTCAAATCATCTTATGATCATCATGGACAAAAGAAATTGAAAGCAAACTTATAAAATGTCTCTAATTTTTTTTTTGCTAATTAAATTAATAAAACTATTGTTTATTTAAGGAAAGCCATTGAATAAGAGATTTCCATAATATGAAATTGTTGTGATGAGACATTATAAATAAAATAAGTGAATTATTAAGAAAAAAACTTACTTTTGAAACTACATCAATTTTGGAATATGTTTAAAAATTCTGCGATAAAATTGATAGAAGTGTTTTTTTTCACAAACAAAAAACTTGGTTTTTGCTTGTCCAAAATTTGCTTTAAATATCAAAGTTTCTATGAAATTCTGTATTTCATTTGGCATAAAAGCTATAAATAAAATAAAGGGATTGATGTAAGTTCAGGGAACATAAAGAGCCTAAAATAATTTAAACAAAAATCAACTGCATTTACTTTTATTTTGCATTTATATATAGTGACTACATCCTTAATTTTGCCAATATTAAAATAGCAAAATAAAAATAAAAAAATTATGTGTTATGAGTCATCTTTAAAAATATGAAGAACAGATAAATTTAAAAAAGTTATTCCTGTACTACAGAGATTTTTTTTATTTAGTCTCTTTCTCTGTCTGTTAGTAAATAGTTTTTTTTTACTATTTAGTGAGATGAAAACAGACATTTTTTTAAACTTTATTTGTCTCATGATTAGCAGCTACTCATAAAATAAATATTTTAATTCTAGAAGAAAAAAGACAAAAAGGAAAATATTAATTATAAAATTTTATAGTGACTCTATCTATCAAATACATATACATTTTATATATGTTATATATAGAGTAAGTTAAAAACAAACTCTTATGAAGCTTCAAAAATACCCTCAACCTCAGACCGCGGTTTCTGCCTCTAGCATCATCAGTGAGGTGCTAGGGAATAAAAACACTAGAACTAGTCCAGCATTTTATCAATGCCTAACTACTGAGAAGAAAATCTGAAACTTTCAGACATTTAAATGTCCAAAAATCCAGCTATCTAACTCAAATAGCCGTATGGGACTGAACTAAGTTCAGATACACCATATATTAATAGCTCTAGCAATATAAAATTGCCAAAGCATTAATAGCAAAAAACTAAAATTAAATTGATAAAAAATCAAGTCAGATGACCTAATTTTAATAAAGCTCCTATTTACAAATGTTATATATAGAGTAAGTTAAAAACAAACTCTTATGAAGCTTCAAAAATACCCTCAACCTCAGACCGCGGTTTCTGCCTCTAGCGTCATCAGTGAGGTGCTAGGGAATAAAAACACTAGAACTAGTCCAGCATTTTATCAATGCCTAACTACTGAGAAGAAAATCTGAAACTTTCAGACATTTAAATGTCCAAAAATCCAGCTATCTAACTCAAATAGCCGTATGGGACTGAACTAAGTTCAGATACACCATATATTAATAGCTCTAGCAATATAAAATTGCCAAAGCATTAATAGCAAAAAACTAAAATTAAATTGATAAAAAATCAAGTCAGATGACCTAATTTTAATAAAGCTCCTATTTACAAATGTTATATATAGAGTAAGTTAAAAACAAACTCTTATGAAGCTTCAAAAATACCCTCAACCTCAGACCGCGGTTTCTGCCTCTAGCGTCATCAGTGAGGTGCTAGGGAATAAAAACACTAGAACTAGTCCAGCATTTTATCAATGCCTAACTACTGAGAAGAAAATCTGAAACTTTCAGACATTTAAATGTCCAAAAATCCAGCTATCTAACTCAAATAGCCGTATGGGACTGAACTAAGTTCAGATACACCATATATTAATAGCTCTAGCAATATAAAATTGCCAAAGCATTAATAGCAAAAAACTAAAATTAAATTGATAAAAAATCAAGTCAGATGACCTAATTTTAATAAAGCTCCTATTTACAAATGTTATATATAGAGTAAGTTAAAAACAAACTCTTATGAAGCTTCAAAAATACCCTCAACCTCAGACCGCGGTTTCTGCCTCTAGCGTCATCAGTGAGGTGCTAGGGAATAAAAACACTAGAACTAGTCCAGCATTTTATCAATGCCTAACTACTGAGAAGAAAATCTGAAACTTTCAGACATTTAAATGTCCAAAAATCCAGCTATCTAACTCAAATAGCCGTATGGGACTGAACTAAGTTCAGATACACCATATATTTATCAATTTAATTTTAGTTTTTTGCTATTAATGCTTTGGCAATTTTATATTGCTAGAGCTATTAATATATGGTGTATCTGAACTTAGTTCAATCCCATACAGCTATTTGAGTTAGATAGCTGGATTTTTGGACATTTAAATGTCTGAAAGTTTCAGATTTTCTTCTCAGTAGTTAGGCATTGATAAAATGCTGGACTAGTTCTAGTGTTTTTATTCCCTAGCACCTCACTGATGACGCTAGAGGCAGAAACCGTGGTCTGAGGTTGAGGGTATTTTTGAAGCTTCATAAGAGTTTGTTTTTAACTTACTCTATATATAACATTTGTAAATAGGAGCTTTATTAAAATTAGGTCATCTGACTTGATTTTTTATCAAATTACATTTTATATATTATGTTTTGGTCTTTTACGCATTTATTTAACATCGTTTAAACTGACTTGTAACTTCTGCAGCAAACTTAATTTTTGGAAAGACTCAATAAATAGTCTAATTGTAAATGTAGTCTATATTTAGCCATAATTTTCCATTGAAAATGAGTAATATTTCATCTTTTTAGAGTGGCTTTAAGATAATCTACAAAACCATGCTCAATCATACAATAAAATACATTTATGATATTTATTTCCTTTATATACCCAATCTAACAATACTTGATTATAAACAGTAAGCAGAAAGGATTTTATTTTCATGTTATTGTATATTTATAAACATACAAACATCATTAAATATATTTTTTTCAGCATTTTTTATGATGGAAAGAAATCCATGTCTCATTTCTATATAATAAATTGATTTAGGTAATACTTATATGCAAGTAATTTAGTTGAAGTAATTATATCACTATGATGAAATACACTGTCTTTTAATTCATTAAATGCTGCTGCATCAGTATAGAAATATGTTACATTTCAGCATGCAACTTTATATTTGTTATACAGCTAATATTTAAATTGATTAATATTTTAAGTAAATGGCTAAAGCCAAAATTGCTGAAGATTGCTTTTATTATTAATTAATAAAGCACTTTAGTCTTTTTGAGCATTAACCTTTGGACTAAAGTCTTTATAGTTTTATTCAAAACATTAAGAATATAATGTAAATCATCATTTGAATTTGAAAAAATAGCAAAATCATCAGCTCAGCACCCTGTAAATATAATAGCCAAGAAAATGAAATTTTGTTTTATTTGTAATTGATTCAAATTAATATTCCTCCCTTCAAAACTATATTCATATATTTATGCCTGTTTACTGCCAGTAATAATAATATTTTATTTTGATCTAACATGTATCAATTGCATAATATTTTTAAAGTTTAATAGACAATTAGTTTCAAACATTGTCATAAACCATTTTGATTAACTGAGTCAAATACCTTTATTACATCTTTAAATTAATGTATAAATCATACTTTTGTCTATAATGAGTCCATGTTTTTTTAAAGCTATATTGAGTTTCTATTAACTATTCATTTATGATTGGAAACAACACATTCAATAATATCTCTTAAAATACTTTGCTATGGTGGGTAATAATATTATTCTGTTATAATTTCTGCAGTATTCTTTTGTTTTTGTTTTTATAAACTGAAATAGTAGATACATTCTTAAAGTTAAGTGTTACATCTTCATTGTTGATATATTTCTAAAAATGTTCCTGTAGTTAGGAATCTAGTATATACTTATTTTAAATTTTTTAAACTTATTTCATCAGGTATTATAACTTTTTTAATCTTTTAAGATTGCAAAGAACTGTTTTAGTTTTATCAAGCTGAATATTTCTGCCCAAATTTAAAACAGTCATATGACTAGTTGTATCATTAGGCAAAAGGTAACCAAAATAGTTTTTCCATTTGTTCAAAGTGTCACCATTATCACATAAAAGACTATTGCCAATGAATTTAATAGGACTATGTTATTTTGGGAGTACATATGTTACCTGTAAATCATCAAAAAGATTTATAATGTTCTATTGGAAGCTTTAATGTTAATAGTCATTAGATTTTAGCATGAGTAATAAGTAATTGTTTTTAAATATCAAATTCTATCACAATATTTTTGGCGTAAGACCAATGTGGTCTGACAACACCTTCTGACTCATAATTATATATAATACGTAAATCACCATTTGGGCATTAATACATTTATGTGAGTTGATATATATATATATATATGATCACTAGATGGAGCTTATAATCAAGCTTTATTTTATAAGTGCCAAAAGAGAAAGAATTCAAAATCTCTAACAGAAAGTCCCTATAGCCAGACCAATTGGTTTCAAGTTTAAGGCTCACCTCAGTGGAGCACTGGAACTCTAGAAACTAGATCTAAAATACTAACTCAAAAGTCAGCACTTATAAAACACGTTACTATCAATTTGAAAGCCTGAACTTTTCAGACACATGAATGTCTTCAAATCCAGCCTTACAAACCAGATAGCTATATGGGTCTGAATTCAGCTCAGTTTCACTATATAGTAATAGCCTCTGCAATATAGTATCACAAAATCCTTCAAAGGTTCACTTACAATAATTAATAAAACAAGTCATAAATTTTGTAACTTGTTTTTAAGCATGCATTTAAATGATCACTAGATGGAGCTTATCAATAGCTCTAATCAAGCTTTATTTTATAAGTGCCAAAAGTGAAAGAATTCAAAATCTCTATCAGAAAGTCCCTATTTCTATACCAATTGGTTTCAAGTTTATGGCTCACCTCAGTGGATCACTGGGACTCTAGAAACTAGATCTAAAATATTAATTCAAAAGTCAGCACTTATAGAACACATAACTATCAATTTGAAAGCTTGACCTTTTCAGACACATAAATATATTCAAATCCAGCCTTACAAACCTGATAGCTATATGGGTCTGAATTCAGCTCAGTTTCACTATATATAATAGCCTCTGCAATATAGTATCACAAAAGCTTTCAAAGGTATACTTATAATAATTAATAAAACAAGTCATAAATTCCGTAACTTGCTTTTAAGCTTGCATTTAAATCATCACTAGATGGAGCTTATCAATAGCTCAAATCAAGCTTTATTTTATAAGTGATATATTGCAGAGTCCATTACTATATGGTGAAGCGGAGCTGAATTCAGACCCATATTGCCATCTGCTTTGTAAGGCTGGATTTAAAGACATTTACATGTCTGAAATGTTCAGGCTTTCAAATTGATAGTAACATGGTTTATAAGTGCTGACGTTTGAGTTAGTATTTTAGATCTAGTTTCTAGAGTCCCAGAGCTTCAGTGAGGTGAGACATAAGCTCAAAACCAATTGGTCTGGAGATAGGAACTTTCCGATAGAGATTTTGAATTTTTTCTCTTTTGACACATATAAAATAAAGCTTGTTTAGTTCTATTGGTAAGCTCTATCTAGTGATCATTTAAATGCAAGCTTAAAAGTAAGTTAAGAAATTTATGACTTGTTTTATTAATGATTATAAGTGTACCTTTGAATGCTTTTGCAATGCTATATTGCAGAGGATATTACTATATGGTGAAACTGAACTGAATTCAGACTCATATAGCTATCTGATTTGTAAGGCTGAATTTGTAGACATTTACATGTCTGCAGAGTTCAGACTTTCAAATTGATAGTAAAATATTTTTATAAGTGCTGACTTTTGAGTTAGTATTTTAGATCTAGTTTCTAGAGTCCAGCACTCCACTGAGGTGAGCCATAAGCTCGAAAACAATTGGTCTGGAGGTAGGGACTTTCCGATAGAGATTTTGAATTCTTTCTCTTTTGGCACTTATAAAATAAATATTGATTAGAGCTATTGGTAAAATTCATCTAGCAATCATTTAAGTGCAAGCTTAAAAGCAAGTTACAAATTTTATGACTTGTTTTATTAATTGTACATATATGTATATTGAAATGGTATAGATCTTAGGGTTAATCTGGGATGATAGCACATGCCTTCATCAACCCCAAGTGAAAGAAAAATTATAAATATAAAATTAAATACAAATGAATATGAGCAATGAGAGATCATCAAGACAAAAGCTAATTCTATGACTACAATAAATATATATTCATTAGCATTACACAATAATTAATCATTCTTCATCATGAATGATCAAAAAAATAAATCAGGCAATCTTGTGACTGGATTTGAAATTGGTCTACTATACATCAGGTTAATTATTCAGCCCTCGGCAGCTTGGGATAGATTATTTAAAGCATACTTTGAATGCACAAACTTAAGTGCTAATCCATAAGAATACAATAAAAAAAATAATGCTGGGATACTAAAAAATGCTAATCATCATCAATGCTCTGGTCATTTAGTACCATTCATGTAATAGCCAACTATAAACTTAATTTCTAATAAATAATAAACTAAATAAAATCTTGTGCATGGACTTTAAAAAATATCTCCATTGCACCCATTTAGGATTTCCATAAACACTAAATGTAAACACTTTTATATAACAGTTTTATACACAAATATAGCTCAGGAACAAAAGCTCTACAACTGTTATTGTGAACAAGAGATATAATACAACATATAATATTCAAAAACTATTTAGGATTGAGTAAGTTCACTGGAATAATTTTAACTATAAAATATAGATTTATTAATAACTATTAAAATGAAACAAAATCTATTAAATATGAGTATATATATAAATTAAAACTTCTGATTTAGATTAATACCAAAAGGAAATTCACTATTACATTGTATAATTTAAATATATGTTCCAATAGGTTTACATAAAACACTTATATATCAGCACACAAATGTGCAATATAATAACTTATGAATATATTTGAATTGTCATAAACTTATGAATGAAATTCATTTTTATAACTATAATGATTAATGTAATATATAAGTGTCTACATGGCACATGTCTACATAAGCACATAGACATGCTGTAACATATAGAAATTGCCATACAATGATGAAAAAAGCTATCACATATTAATGATTTATAAATAATGACTGATTTAACATATATGTGTGTGTGCATGAAAATGTGTGTACATGTTGGTATTTATAAAAAATAAATCTAATAAACCATATATTTTCTTCACAATTAATTCAATGCCAAAAAACATAAAATGCACACATATATAATCTTACAGACATGCAGTATAATAATTTATGAACATATTTGAATTGTCTTAAACTTGTAAAAAATTCATACACTTATAAAAAAATTCAATTCATTTCTAATAATACATAAATGCACATGTAAGTGTGTATATATAAAAATAATAGAATGACTCAAAGTTATTAATTCATTCTTTAGCTAATGCTTAAAAAAGTTTTCTTTCTACTTTTTTTTTAAAAAAAATATTAATTCTCTGACAGTCCTTTATAAAAAAATTTTTTTTTTTAAAAAAGTAATATTACCTTATTGATAGGTTACCCTTGATCAATCACAATTTTTTTTTACAAAAATACTCTGCATACAGATAAAACATTATATAAATAAACTAATTCTTTAGCAAGCTGATGGACTCTGTGGATAAGCTGGCCCCTTCTAACTAGAAAACTGGATTTTTATCATTGCCAGTAAAGATATTATCCAGGTAACTGTTGGCCTGCAGTGAACTCCCTTTAATCTCTATGCTATCTAATGCACAAAAATATACATTCCATGGAGAGCAGAAAAGCTGGGCCTTGCTTCTATGTGAATCCAAACTACCACAGCAAACTAGTAGCAGCAGCTGGACTTGCATCCTACTGCCTTCAGTTGTAACTTCATGAAAAATTCTGTCATAATCTGTAAAACTGTAAAAAACTTTAATCTTTTTTCAAACTTTTATAATGAGTGTGGAAAAAAATATTAAGTTTTCCCTATCATGATTGAAAAAAGTTAATGACTTTTTCAATTCAACTTAATCTTTTAAAAAACAACTTTGTGAAATTTTATCAAAATATATTATTCAAGCATTAATTACAAAAAAATTGCTAATCAAAATAGATAGTGTAAATTTTATAATTACCAATATAGCCATTGTAACATAAAACATGCTTGTTTTAATTTTAAAATTAGACTTAATAAGATATTAATTGAACCTTGTTAAATGTTTTAATTTATAATAAAAAAAATTAAATTGAAAATAGTTTAATTCTTAACTATTATTCCAGTGTAATATAGAAAATACCTATAAATTTTTTTGTCTGAGTTTATTTCTACTTTTCCTTTCAAGTTTATATATATATATATATATATATATATATATTGAAATATATACATGCACACACACTACATTGTTGTATGCCATGGACACATAACTCTCAATATATTGAAATGATTATGTACTTTATGGCATACAACATAATAGTGTGTGTCCATATATATATATATATATATATATATATATAGAGAGAGAGAGAGTTGAAAGACAGAGTAGAAATAAACACAACCATTTTTTGTAGATATTTTCTATATTAGACTGGAATAACAGTTAAGGATTAAATAATTTTCAATTTTTAAATAAATACTATAAATTAAACATTTAAAAAGATCTAATTAAAATTCTATTAAATTTGATTTTTGAAATTAAAACAAGCTTGTTTTTATATTACAATAGATATACTGGTAATTATAAAATTCCACTATCTATTTTGATTAAAGAAATTTTTTAAATTAAATCTTAAATAACATATTTTGATAAAAATTCCTTAAAGTTATTTTTGAAAAGAATAATGTAAAATAAAAAGTCATTAACTTTTTTTAATCAAGATAAAAAACTTTTAATTAATTTGTTTTTTTTTAATTCTACCCTGATTATAAGAAAGTTGAAAAAAGATTAGAGGGGAGTTTTATAGATTATGGCAGTAGTATAGTAACTGAAGATACAACTGAAGGTAAGACAGTACCAGTCTGCTCCTGCTAAGATCACGGTGTTAGAGTAAAGATTCACATGGAAGTAAAAAATCCTGCTTTCCTGTGTTTTCCATAACTCATATTGTATATAAGACAATATACCTTAAATCTATCAAATTGTAGATTAAATGGAGCTTATTGAATTTCAACAGTTACTGGATTATATCTTTCCTGAAGATGACAATAAGTCAGTCCACTGGTTTAGAAGTGACCAGCTAACCAAGTGATTCTGTCTGCTGAAGAATTAGTTTATACATATGCTGTTTTATCTATATGCAGAAAAGTACAGATAAAGGTACTGCAGTGAATATATATAAAATACGGATTGGGAGTGGAATGTGCTATATGTTGAGAATGAAAATGTAAACTCCAAAAATCATTTTAGGTTAGAGAACAAAAAAACTTGTTAGACTATTTTAAAGACATTTATAATTAAGTAAGAGTAACCTGAAAAAAACAAAAGCTTTTAAGGACTATCAAAGAAACTATATATATATTGTACCAATCAGAATGAAAGTGAAGATCGAATCTAACCGCAAAAACAATATCTGCACTACAAGGGCGCCATCTAGGCATTTGAGCCTAGAAAAATTTATAAAGTAGGCAGATACGCGCTGTTAAGATTCCACTTTATTTAAATATTCCGATCGTTAGCCCAAGTCACTAGCTCAGTGGAGACGCAGAGATAAAAATCTATATCTTAATTTATATCTTAAATCTCAAAGAGTAAAAGCCACTGCCAGAAATTAACATATAAAAATATTTATTTACGCACATATAAAATAATATTTAAATTTTGAGGAATAAGTTTAACATTTTAGATTTTTATATTAACTTTTAATTTTACATTTAACTAAGTTTCAATGAGTTTAATTATTATTTAGATAGTCAAGTATGAATAGACTACATAGATCTGCATTTGAAAAGAAAATATTCTTCCCTGATTTAACCTTAGGCAACAAATTTCACAACCAAATTGGCGCCAATCCATCTGATACATTCATGTATTCAATGTAGCATGATACGACAACACAAAATACTATATTGTCAGGAATGTACATCTGAACAATAAGTAGAAATAGAGAAGACATTGACTCTCCACCAACAGGAATGTGACATCTGTTGGCAAGTAGAACAATAAACAAAAAACTCCATAGGAATGGACTGCGGTCTTCTGCCGACTTACAAACCCATCCATAGGCAAATGGAGGGTGTGTGGCGTATATCTATAATCCTGCCCATAGCGGACCTCATACTACATCTACTAATTACACAAATATATCCAATCCATTGAACCAATTCAACTACGAAATGAATAACCTAAGATTACCCTCCCTTAATACAACTTTACAAAACTATATAGCCATTCATGCCCGACTTAATTTTAACATTTAAATACATTCGCACAGATTTGTTTAAAAATGTTGGGTATAGATCGATTACATAGATTCCACGGTCAAAAACATTTCAAAATAAACATAAACGATCAAAATACAAAATTATTGATACCGACAATCGCAGAGGGAAACTTATAAGTAACCCAATAGTATTCACCATAAGATACTTGCGTTGTCACCAATAACTTAAAAGACATCCGAATAAATACATTTTAGATACTCACCAGAAGGTATCATTATTTATCGAATGTCTATATATATTTTGATCAAATATGAAAACCAAAATATAATTAACCGCAAACGAATCCATGCAAGCGTCTATAAATAACTTAAATTTCATACATTTAAATAATCTTTACAATAAGAAAAAAAATGGAAATGATGTTTATCAATCGGAAAACATATAAAATTAAACATTATTAATTTGATTTAAAAACTTACAAAAGTCAGATAAGAGTCCGTTTTAACATTTCAGTTGGCTTGTTTATCAATTTGTAAAACTTGACGAAAGTTCTTAATTGATTTTAACAATTGTTTATTTCATATAGCTTATGGTACAAGAGTCCAGGCTTCTGCTTTCAATTCCCGTGATGCCTCCGTTGGAAGATAATGTTCTGGAGATGGCAATAGCTGGTTCAAGGTATCACAGTCTTTTCATTTTTTTTTTATAGAGAGTGTGGTATGTGCGTCATACCACATCTCTCAAACACACAATGCTGGAACTGTAGAAAAAACTGTATTTCCCTTTTTATATTATCCACACAGATTCAAATAACAAAACATCACTAATCCAAATTTTTGTTCGGGTCCGGGCTGAGGCTTGGTGCTTCCATTGGTCAAGCTAATTTCTTTTTATTTTCTTATCTAACTTTTCATCTGACTTTTTAATTACACAGCTTTTAGATAATTAATGAACAATCATTTCCATTTACAGATTACAGGAATTAATTAATACCTGTTTTTATTTTAACTTACGTTATTTTTTTATTAAAATATTTTTATATTTCAATCTTGTATTTTTTTATTTAAAAAAATACGTTCAGATACTTATTTTTTTTTTTGTTTATGAAAAAAATATTTTTAAAGTTTAGCATCTGTGCGAATATATACGTTTAACAATATTTTAATCTTAGCGTTTAGTTTTTTACTTTTATTTGTGAACTTTTATTAAGTTTTTATTTTAAATTAATGTAACGACATATTTATATATCATTACAATATATATATAGTGCACATTTCAATTTATCCTGTGGCCAAATTTCAATGATGTGCATAAAATAAAATCATCATCACAAATTTTCTTGTATAGGAAGGGGAACCTGTAGGACATCTGAATTCAAACCCTGCATAAGTAATTCCCAAAAGACCTGAAAAATATCTCCATTCAATTCATTTTATTAATCAAAGAAAGGCAACCTATATTTGAAATATCTATTAAAAATTTAAAGCTCATATAAATAGTTGTCTGTAGGCATAAACTATTTAATTAATCATTTTTTTGATTTTGATTATTAACCCTTAAAATTAATTTTGTATCTAATAGATTCTAATATTCTTTCTTTAATAATATTTTAATTCTGATAGTCTTACTAATTTAATTTATGAGGTTGATAATTTATGGCTTTTTAACTCATTCAAATTATTTTTTATTAGACAAATTTTATATATGTCTGAATATGGATGAGTGTGTGCCTGTATGTACAGACATAGACTTAATATATTTACAGACACATTTTGATAATAGAAAAGGTTTTATTTAAATCATTTCTTTATAAAAAGTTATATTGTTTAAAACAGTTATATTATTTAAGATCAATTTGTTTTATTTTGTCTGAAAGAATTAGAGTTTCACTTAACTTTTCACAAGAATGTCCAGATGACATTCACAGGTCTAAGACAGAGATAAAGGTCAATTTTAGACTTGAAAAAAGGAGAAGTGCTGTTAACATTGATAGACTCCAGATCAGTCAACAATTAAATTACCAAGAAATCAAAATTCTCAATTCACAGAGAAGATGAAAACAGACCACTACTAAAATGATGTTATAACTGACTAGGTGTTTCTAGTAACAAAAATGTGTGAAATCATGAGACTTGTGATATATATATATATACTCTGGCAATAAAAGTTTGTTTTTCATTAAGGAAAAAATAAATCTGATTGCTTGGCAGAACCCAGAATTGTTATTTTTTAAAGTTTCCACAGCCTGATGGCAAGCTAAAAAAATATTTTGTTATCGGTCTCCATTGCCCACCCAAAAAACTTTTGAATATCAGAAAAGTTTAAATCCAAAGTAGTAAAAATCTTATAACTGATTGCCAAATAAGAAAGAAAAAAATGATTGCTCATTAGTGCTGTTAAATCCAAATGTAGTTAAGAAATTAAAATACTGAACTTTGTTAAACCATGCTATTTCTTTATTTGAATTTAAAGCAAAGCAAAATGGGATAATATATAAAAAACAGAGATATCCACCTGTCTATAAAAAGAAGTTATACACTAAATAAATGAAGCAACCCATCCCTGTGATAAAATGATCCCTATAGAAGCAAGTTATGTCACCATCATCACAGTAAAAGAAATTTCAAGCCCAAGCCAAAAATAGGACTGTACAAGTAAACTGCTGCAATTGCAATTGATAATTCTACACATGATACATTTAAACCTTCAACAAGCTGACTTTAAAATTATTGGACTCTATGAAACTGTCTGTGTCTCAAAGTAAATGATTTACTGGTAATATGAATTTTGATTATATTTTTTATTAGTCATTATTAACAAATTTTTTAATAATAAATCTATTTATCTCTCTCTTTAAATCTTTGAATCTTAAAATGAAAATCAATTATAGATGATTTTCAGTAATTGATGAATTATGTATTCTTAAATTATTACATGTAACCATTTATGTGTGTATTTTATTTTTATAAAATGTATATATTGTATATTAATTCAAAATTATGAAATATGTTGTTTATATTGTATGTAAAAAGGGTTTAATAGTTTTATTCATAATGGTAATTGGCACATATACCACATACACACCTAGTAATGTGTGTTTACATGTATATTTGTTGAGCATGAATATTAAAAAAATCAGTAGAAATTTAACATTAGGAGAGATGGATTTTAAAAGTAATTAATAACCTAGATTAGTGAAGTCAGATAGGTAATCTGAAGCTGATTTTTTTAAATGCACTAATCTTGATAATCTGACGAACCTTTCTTTACTCATTTCTCTTTTCAATATTATGTTTAAATTTATAAATTTGAAAATATATGTTAAACGCAATAGGTGAGTATGTGCATGCATAGTGTTTATTCTTTTTAAAATAAAAATGTGTTTTTAGAATATAAGAATTTTATTTATCCATTATAGAAATTAATGCACACACATCATACTAGATGATGTGAACATTGAGTACATATCATTAAGGGAAAGGGGGAAGATCTTTAGTATTACAATTTATTATTGTTTAAATGTAAACAATTTATCATTATTAATAGTATAATAACGTGAAAGCTAAACACCTTCAAACAGATATGCTTTAAACATGCTTACATGACAGCCAATCAGATAGAATAATGACATCACATGGGACTCTCAATTCTAAAACACAAGCCAGAACTATTAGAAAAAGATGGGACCCTTCTTAATCTATGTCTCAATTTTATTTAAATAAGCCAGACTCAAGCATTTTGAACTAAGAGTGTGAAGCTTAAATACCTTCACATTTAATCCACTAAATATTATATATATAAATAAACAACGCGAAATCATCTGATTTACAACGAAGCAATATTTTTAAATCTAATGAAATGATATTAATAAATGTAAATATATCAAATTTAAGTGTAAACAGATAATATTATAATAACGTGAAAGCTAAACACCTTCAAACAGATATGCTTTATTAATATCATTTCATTAGATTTAAAAATATTGCTTCGTTGTAAATCAGATGATTTTGCATTGTTTATTTATATATATATAATATTTAGTGGATTAAATGTGAAGGTATTTAAGCTTCACACTCTTAGTTAAAAATGCTTGAGTCTGGCTTATTTAAATAAAATTGAGGCATAGATTAAGATGGGTCCCATCTTTTTCTAATAGTTCTGGATTGGGTTTTAGAATTGAGAGTCCCATGTGATGTCATTATTTTATCTGATTGGCTGTCATGTAAGCATGTTTAAAGCATATCTGTTTGAAGGTGTTTAGCTTTCACGTTATTATAATATTATCTGTTTACGCTTAAATTTGATATATTTACATTTATTAATATCATTTCATTAGATTTAAAAATATTGCTTCATTGTAAATCAGATGATTTCGTGTTGTTTATTTATATATGTAATATTTAGTGGATTAAATGTGAAGATATTTAAGCTTCACACTCTTAGTTCAAAATGCTTGAGTCTGGCTTATTTAAATAAAATTGAGGCATAGATTAAGATGGGTCCCATCTTTTTCTAATAGTTCTGGCTTGTGTTTTAGAATTGAGAGTCCCATGTGATGTCATTATTCTATGTGATTGGCTGTCATGTAAGCATGTTTAAAGCGTATCTGTTTGAAGGTGTTTAGCTTTCACGTTATAATAGTATAAATTTTATACTTGTATTAATCAGTAATAAATGTTAATTTGTTTTTATTAAAAAAAGCTATATATTTCTTAAGAATCACTGATTGTCTTGTTAATTATGATCATTCATCATCACTGATGAATATTAATCATTAAGTCATAATTGAAATATAATGTTTTAGGTAAATAATTATAGATTTATAAAAGATGAAATGTATGTTTGAGTTAGTTCTAATGCTGTGAAAGGAAGTATCATTGTCATCATCATCATATCTTGTTAATCAATAGTATAAATAAATGTGTTTAATGGCCATATGAATAATTGTTTTCATTGTATTTGTTTATTATTGGAGAGCCATCATTAGAGATAATGACTACCATCTAAGGCCATCAAATGTCACTCAAAGTTTAGTGAATTGCCACCGATAAACCCATAGTGTTTAATATGAGCTAGTCAGACTGATGAGAATGTTAAAATGCATTTATATATTAAAATCTTACATAATAATTTTGTTTGATAATTTTATTTGCACAACTAAAGAATCATAAGGATGTTTTGTTTTCCTTAATATTTGTGCAATGTGATATGGTTCTAAAATACAAAATCCTACATTCTGTTAATAATAATGTACCAAATGGATTCAAACCAGATACTTCTATAAGTAGGTATATAATGTAAATTTGTCTATGTTTAGATAGCCTAGTGGCACCCTGATAGACCATATACACACAAGTAAAAATATACACTTATATAAAAAACTAATTAAAATACACTTAAAGCATACTAGCTTTCTCATGCTCATTTCCCCCCAATCTAGAGTTGCTCTCAGTATATTTTTTTGATATATTTTATTAGTTACATGTATAGTATCATCTACAAATAGATGGTCCATAGATATATTGGCATTTAAAATATTTAAAAACTAAAAGAAAAAGGAACTTTAAAGATCTTTTAAATTAACGCATTTTAATTTTTTTTTTAGTTAAGTGTAATTTATTTTTATTTAAAAATGTACAATGAGAGTTGATTATTTTTGGTTCAAATTATTTATCCATAGTTTAATAAAAGTTGAAATTGGAAAGAATAAAAGAAAGGCATGCAGATTACTAATCCAGATAAATAAAAAGAATTCCAAAAGTACAAAGATTATGATCAAGAAAACCTTTAGAATATTGATTAAAGATGGCGGAAATGATTTACTTAAAAAATTAACTTTGTTACAGAAAGTTAAAAGTAAATGTATAAGATTATAAATGTTAGCATCATGAAAATAATAACATGCACAGAAGTTTCAAAACTGGGTCGAGGTATAAAAAGAAGAGGACAACTTTGATCTGGGTCTTTCTTTTATCTTTTGGTTATGTGTTTTTAGAGTGGAGGTTTCCATGAAAGTGATCTGTTGCAGTGAGATGTGTCTACACAGGAACACTACTCACTTTCTGAGTGAAGTTGTCATGCAGGAATGGAAACTAAGCCTTTTGAACATTGTCTTTTGCAGCAAAGAAGTCATCACAATCGAGCTTCTCCTGCAGCTATGGAATGGACCCAAAGCCAGCAGAAGAGATCAATTAAATGTCAAGGAACATGGGATCCCAAAGGAAGACAAGTAAAACTCTCCATACAGTAGTGCCATCCTGTGCCAACAAGAGTAATCAATGGATGCCAGAAGACTTGTGCATAAAATCCCTATCTAGTGCCTACTCATCCAATATCCCCAGACTAGTTTCTGGCTTGTAGTTCTTCATCAGTGAGGAGCCTTGAATCTGAGATCACTGCACCTTGATCTTAGGATCTAATGCAACCCTTTAGCAGCCACTTTTTAACTCTACTTATCTACAAAACTATGAGAATGAAATTGAAAATAATAAGATTTTCAATCCAAGCTCAATAGCTTATACAGTCATATGGGTCTGAACTCAATTCAGCACCCATACATTTTGGTGACTTTGGATCTTTAACAGCCATAGCCATCACTATCCTATAAGGCAGGATTGGTGTTAAACCACTAACATCACATGATCACTATCCCATACTAGCACATAATTGTTATTAAACAGTTCAAAACAAAGCAAAACTCTCCATACAGTAGTGCCATCTTGTTGGCACAAGATGGCACTACTGTATGCAGAGTTTTGCTTTGTTTTGAATTGTTTAATAACAATTATGTGCTAGTATGAGATAGTGATCATGTGATGTTTAGAAGACAAGTATATTATAAGAACTAATACAAACTTACCAGTAAGTTAAGATTATTTACTCCTGATTTGTGACTTTCTAATTATTGGCAAATTAATGTTAACCATGAATGATCACACTGATAGTAACTAATTTTTGATGTTTAAAAGAACTAACTAGTTAGAATTTAAATGGAACAATAACTTTTCATCTGACTAATAATATTTGGATTAGTGTATGTTTTTCTTTTCCAATTTTTTCTTTACTCATTCTTGCATAAATATGTTAAATAGATTTTAATAAAATATTTAGTGTTAATTTAGCACTTATTTGTACATTCTTAATTTGAATATTAGATGTTGTGAATGTTAGTTGATTAGTATTTATTTAAAAAAATTACCTTTGCCATTCTGTTTAATAGTTATTAACTAAGCTCCAGGAATAATATTCTCTAAAAAAAATAAATAAAGTTACAGGAAATTATAACCCGATCTTTTTAGTTATTTACATCAAAATTGAAGTTAGGAGTCTATTGACTATGGCGCCCTGTTATAAATTAGTTAAGCAGGAAATATAGCTATGCTTTTGGCAATAGGAATGAGATATATTTTTTTCTCCATAGCTTGATTAACTTTCACCTTATAGTGAGTAAAAGAAGGTCTACCACAGAAACTAAAAAAATGTGAGAAATTACAATAGCTTCCCAATGCAAGGCTTAAAAACAAACCACTACCTGAGATACAACTTTAAATCCTGATTATACAAATATAAAAATATTTTTTAATATGACTTACAGAAAGGAAAATACAAATTGTGGCTGATGTAGATTTTAATTCACAGCACTGACAGGGTAGGCGGTTTCTGAAGAGAGGAAAAAAGCATAACCCTCAGTCCTTATATACACAGTAGGTGACATAAGGCCATTCTTAAATGCTGTCAATCTTATAAGAGCAGGTTCCCAAGAAATGGGAGAGTGGACTAAGCACCATGAGCCAATAAGTCTCAAAAGAGTGAGCAATGCTTGTAGGTGCTTAGACTTGGGCTTCTTATTGTTAGTTTTACATTAAGTATAAAGCACACAGGTGAATGTACAAATCATTCCTTCCATATAAGATCCTAAAAGTGGACTTTAAAGCAGCACACCACTTGTGAATGAGTCTATAAAAATATATCAGTATGCTAATACAAAAAAAGGTATACTTTTAACCTTATTAAGAATAAAATTTCAAATTCATATTTTATTCTTGTTTGTGGTGATGGATGATATTGTACCATCTACAAATATATGGTCCAAAGATATTGGCATTTATAATATTTAAAAGCTAAAAGAAAAAAGTAAATTTAAAGATCTTTTAAATTAACGCATTTTAATTTTTTTTTAGTTAAGTATAATTTATTTTTATTTAGAAACATACAATGAGAGTTGATTTTTTTTTGGTTCAAATTATTTATCCATAGTTCAATAAAAGTTGAAATTGGAAAGAATAAAAGAAAGGCATGCAGATTACTAATCCAGGCAAACAAAAAAAATTCCAAAAGTACAAAGACTACAATCAAGAAAATCTTTAGGATATTGATTAAAGATGATGGAAATGATTTACTAAAAAAAGAACTTTGTTACAAAAAGTTAAAAATAAATGTATAAGATTATAAACCTAAATGTCATGATAATAATAACATGCACAGAAGTTTCAAAACTGGGTCAAAGTATAAAAAGAAGAGGGCAATTTTGATCTGGGTCTTTCTTTTATTTTCTGGTTATGTGTTCTTAGCAGCAAAGAGGTCATCACAATCAAGCCTCTTGCTCTAACTATGGAATGGACCAGATGCCAGCAGGACAGATCAATTAAATGTCAAGGAAGACAGGATCCCAAAGGAAGACATGTATAGTATAAGAACTGATACAAGCTTACTGGTAAATTAAGATCATTTACTCCTGATTTGTGACGTTTTAGTTATTGGCCAATTAGTGTTAACCATGAATGATTACACCGATAGTGACTACTTTTCGATGTTTAAAGGAACCAACTAGCTAGAAGAATTTAAATGGAACAAGAACTTTACATCTGACTAATAATATTTGGATTAGTGTATGTTTTTCTTTTCCAATTTTTTTTTTTTACTAATTCTTGCATAAATATTTTAAATAGATTTTAATAAAATATTTAGTATTAATTTAGCACTCTCTTTGTACATTCTTAATTTGAATATTAGATGTTGTGAATGTTAGTTGATTAGTATTTAATTAAAAAAATTACCTTTGCCATTCTATTTAATAGTTATTGACTAAGCTCCGGGAATAATATTCTCTTAAAAAATAAATAAAGTTACGTGAAATTATAACCCCGATCTTTTTAGCTAATTGCATCAAAATTATGGGATATGAGGATGTTAGGAGTCTATTGACTAAGGCATCCTCTTATAAATTAAAACTAACTTTGTTGGCAATTCCAGTTGCAATAATTAATGTGCCAGTTAATCAGGAAATATAGCTATGTATTTGGAAATAGGAACGAGATATTTTTCTCCATAGCTTGATTAACTTTCACTTTATAGTGAGTAAAAGAAGGCCTACCACAGAAACTAGAAAAACATGAGAACATTGCAATATATATGTACCATATATAAATATAATGGTATATATATATATATATATATATATATATTGTACCATTTATTTATATATGGTACAAATATATTGGCATTTTGTAAAAGCTAAAAAGAAAAAAGAGTAAACTTAATTTTTTTTATTAGCATAATTTATTTTCTTAAAAACGTACAATGAAAGTTAAAATTGTCTTATATATTTTTTTACATAATTAAAAATAAAAGTAAATTGTGGAGAGAACAAAAGACACACAAATCACTAATCTAGATAAGCTAAAATAAAAATATTTTAGCTAATTAAAGATGGCCAAAAGATTTGCTAAAAAAAGAGAACTGTAATTGAAAAATGAGTAAAGACTGTACAAGATTATGAACCAAAACCGCCATGATAATAACATGCACAGAAGTCTAAAAACTGGACCTCTAGTATAAAAAGGAGGGGGCCAGTTTGATCAACATCTTGTTTCATCTGTTTCTCTATAGTTAGTCCTGGATAATAAGAATGTATCCAGGATCACCCTATGTGGAAATAATTCTGCATGTCAGAGTGAACTGGAGCTTCTGCAGACATTGTGCCTGAAGATAGACACCAGAAAAGCCTTCATGACCGACTAGGAGAATAGACCACAAGATCAACTTATAATCAATGGCTGAGCTCATTCTAATCCAAAAAACTATGCATAGTAATCTACAATCTTCTTGCTAAACTTACCGGTAAGCTATGACTCATTATTATTCCCAATTGTGACTAAATTGTCTACAAACCATCTTAAAAATATACGTATAATAGGACCCCAATATGGACTTTAATTTTATTGATAAAGAGACTCTTATTTACTCAAAAACTTTTTAATTGTGAAACTGTTGTTTTTTTTTATTTATGTATTCATATCTGAATTAGTGTGTGTTCTCTTCAGTTTATTTAATTAACAATTTAACTTAAACATATTTTTAGTTTGTTAAAATAAAGGAGATTTTACTTTTATCAACCTTTTTCATTGTGCGTTATTAATAATAGTTATTAATTATTATTAAATTTATTAATATTAGTTTAGTGATGTTTAAAAATATAATTTACCTTTGCCAATATGTTTGATAAGTTCCAGAGTAATTATATTTAGAAATAATTCTAATTCACGGTAAAATATATTTACCGATTATTTTAAAAAAGGACATTTTTCTTTTTAATTTACAAGTTACGATATGTTTGACACAGAATCAGTGAGTCTAATTGACTCTGGTGCCCTCATTTATAAATTAAAAACTGATTCAGCTCACAATTGTAATCGTAACAATTCTAGGCCGAGTTGATCAGGAAATATAGTTATGTTTTTTTAGAAATAGAAGTACAATTTTCTTCTTTTGGCATAACTTGATCAACTCACACATTTTATATGTGTAACAGAGATCTAGCAAGATGGAATATATATATGTATATTTGCAATGATATATATTGCAGAGGCTTTTACTATGTGGTGAAACTGAACTGATTTCAGACCCCCATAGCTATTTATTTTGTTAGGCTGAATTTGAAGACATTATATGTCTAAAAAATTCATGCTTGCAAATGAATATAGACGTGTTTCATAAACGCTCTTAGAGTTAGTGTTTAGATCTAGTTTCTAGTACCCTTCACTGATGAGCTTGAAATCAGCTGATCTGAAGGTGGAGACAATGAAATAGATATTGAATTCTATTCTCTTTTGACATTTATGTAAACCCAAGCTTGTTTGGAGATATTGGTAAAGCTCCATCTGTGATCATAAAATGCAAGCTATAGCAAGTTATGTGATTTATAACTTGTTTTGTTTATTATAAATGTACCCTTGAATGTTTTTGCAATGATATATATTGCAGAGGCTTTTACTATGTGGTGAAACTGAACTGATTTCAGTCCCATATAGCTATGTATTTTGTTAGGCTGAATATGAAGACATTACATGTCTAAAAAAATTCATGCTTGCAAATGAATATAGATGTGTTTCATAAACGCTCTTAGAGTTAGTGTTTAGATCTAGTATTTAGTACCCTTCACTGATGAGCTTGAAATCAGCTGATCTGAAGGTGGAGACAATGGAATAGATATTGAATTCTCTTTTGACGTTTATGTAAACCCAAGCTTGTTTGGAGTTATTGGTAAAGCTCCATCTGTGATCATAAAATGCAAGCTTTAGCAAGTTACGTGATTTATAACTTGTTTTGTTTATTATAAATGTACTCTTGAAGGTTTTTGCAATGATATATATTGCAGAGGCTTTTACTATGTGGTGAAACTGAACTGATTTCAGATCCACATAGCTATCTATTTTGTTAGGCTGAATTTGAAGACCTTACATGTCTAAAAATTTCATGCTTGCAAATGAATATAGACGTGTTTCATAAACGCTCTTAGAGTTAGTGTTTAGATCTAGTTTCTAGTCCTACCCTTCATTGATGATAGCCAATTAGCTTGAAATCAGCTGATCTGAAGGTGGAGACAATGAAAGAGATATTGAATTCTATTCTCTTTTGACATTTATGTAAACACAAGCTTGTTTGGAGATATTGGTAAAACTCCATCTGTGATCATAAAATGCAAGCTATAGCAAATTACATGATTTATAACTTGTTTTGTTTAATATATATATTAAAAAATAAAAATAAAACCTTTTTTACCATTAAAATAATGAATTAAGTAATAACTTTGATTCATACTATTTTTTTTATAGATACACATATGTGTGCATTTATGTATTATTAAAAATAAATTGAATTTTTTTATAAGTTTATGAAAATTTGAACATATTAATTTTTAAATTATTATACTGCCCACCTTAGTGTTTATATATATATGTTTTGTGTAAATTGAGATATATATGTAAATTACAAAATAATAGTGGATTTCTTTTCATATTAATTAAAATCAGAAGGCCAAATTTATATTTATAGCATACTCAGCAGACTTTAATTTCACTTTATTGTTTCTAATTAATAAATTTATATTTCACTATTAAAATTATTCCAGTGAATTTATTTCAACCTAAAATATTATAAATTATTATATGTTGTATTATATCTCTTGCTCACAGCAACTGTTATTAAGCTTTTGCTCACTGAGTTGGATTCATGCAAAACAGTCAATTATATAAAAGGGGTTCATATTTAGTGTTTGTGGAAGTCAATTGCTGGTAATTTCATTACTTCTCTAATGTTAGATGGCACAAAGGGGATATCCTTTAAAGTCTATGCACTACATTTTATTTAGTTTAATATTTATTAAAAATTAAGTTTATTGTTAGCCAATACACTAATGGTACAAAGTAGCCAGAGTATTGATGATGGTCAGGATGCTTTTAGTATCTCAGCATTATTTGACTTATTGTTGTATTTTGATGGAGTAGTATTTAAGTTTGTGCACCCAGATAATTATTGTTTATATTACTGCTTTAGTTTTGGCAATAGCTAAATAATTAATCTGGTCTATAGTGGACCATTTTTAAGTCAAGTAATAAGATTGACTGTTGATTTATTTTTATTGTTGATTATTCATGACAATGAATGATTATTAATTTTTGTGTAATCCTAATACTTATAGTTAGTTCTGTGTTGATCTCTCATGCTCATGCTTCATTCTCATTATATTACTTGTATATTTAAATTTGAGTGTTTGACCTGGAGTTGGTGATGATAAGTGCCGGTGCACTCCATATTTCTGTGTACCATTACAATATATGTAAACACATAACTTTCTCTTTTTATTTTTGTTTAATTAATCGTTATATTAAATCTTTTTTTTTTAAATTTAAGTTTAAAATTTATTTATACTTTAAAGACAAAGTGAAATTAAATTGCCTTACCAAAACATGAGACTAAACTGGCATTCAATTAAAATGTTCTATTTTTTCCCGTTAAAACGTTTTTAATGATGTCTTAGCATAACGAAAGTTAAAACTTTAACATCAAACTCGGTAGATTTGATCACCAACTGAAAATGTCAATCCAGAGTACATTAGATTGCTAAATAATTAGGTATCTAATTCCTTATGGATTTGTAATGGTTTGACATAATAAATATTTTCATTCCACATTCATTCATCAATTTAAGTAATTAACTTATCTAAGAAAATAAGTTCCAATTTAGTGGATGTACAAAATTTTAACAACTTTTATTTTTTTTAAAAAAGGGGAAATGTTTTTTTTTTTTTAATGATCAATGATACTTTTAAAAAATATTTTGTTTCAGATATTATCGATAAAAGTTAAATAATATATATATGTATAACAAAAATAGTATGGTTTATTGTTGAGGAATTATGATTATAAGCAAAAAAGCTGATATAAAATATAGTATTTTAATAAATTATTACGCTTTTATTTATAAAGTATCAAACTCAACATTATATACATACATTAATAATTATTACAAATCATTTATTAAATCAGAGATTATCCCTAGAAAATAGTTATTAAGTCTTTTAGAAAAATATAAATATTGTTAAGATAAATTATTATTTTATAAACATGCATTCATCCACTACGACATCTTACCAATGCTTTCCACCAACTTCTAATGAATATAGCATTTTATGTTCACAAATTATTATGACATAAAAGAAAATGTTTCAATTTATAATTAAAAGCATAAGCAAAAGTTTAAAAGATAAACTATATCTTAGTAAATTCGACTTTGTATGACACTTTTCACATATTTTTATTTTATAATAAAACTATAATAATATTATTTCCTTCCACTTTTGAATTTGAAGGGTTTTTTTTTATTATTATTAGAAACATATTTTTTGCGTACGTTTCCTATAAACTTTTTTATTTTATATCTATATAATGTAGTTTTAAAACAGAGATTTTACAATAAATTGATGATCTTGCTGTATGATTTGGATGTAACTTTTAACTTAAACCTAATATTCCTCCATGACTTAATACAAAATAATTAACATGTATACAATGATTTATAGATTGTGATCTTTAAATTAATTTTTTAATAAAATTATATTTTGCTTATTTTCATAATAGAACAAGTACTATGTACAAGAAAAGATTGTTTATTTATCAGTGAATTGAGTTTTAAATAAATAAAATTCTGAAATGAATAGAGAATAAATTTTTAAAAATATAATTTAATAATAATAATAATAATAATAATAATAATAACAACAACAACAACAACAATACATATGCTTATTATCAAATTTGCTAAGAATTTCATATCTAAAATCTCATCAGTCTGTAACAAATTAATATGAAAGAGAAAGACAGTTGCTATCTCTTTAAAAAACTGTGCAGTCCACCAATTTGCAATGAACTCAGACTTCATTAAATCCATGTTATTTACACACAGAAATCAATAAACTTTTTATCAATCACCTTATAAATATTTCCAGACCTAGAGTGAATCATTAAAATAACACCCACAGACATGTCACCATCATCTTATGGATACATATCCATTTTGACTGAAGAACATAAACCAATATTTAACCAAATATCATTCAATAGTGACAAAATATACACATACTAGGATGTATATAATATCATATACCCAGGCCAAACACCTAATTCATATCCACCAGCTCTTGGGATAGACAACTAGCAAAACACAACACTAATTTAAAAGGCTGTCACTGGAACTAAAATATTTCAATTTCTTGCTAAAGCTCAATCTAAATGCCCTATCCATAACACATTTATTTAGATTTTATAGATCCTATAATGATATTGAACTTGTCTGTGGATTCTGCCACAGAGAAAAGGAAACACAATATCATTTTCTTCATTCATGCATCATACTGAAAAGATACATCACACAACGATCACAATATATAGACAGGTTTATGTTTCAATTGATGATATCATGAGCACATATAAAAGAGGCAACATTCATGCTATTCTTGCTGCAACATACAGCCTTTATGCCTTCTGATGCACCAGATGCACTTTTGATCTTGCTAGGAACCTATGCTGACATCCAGAATCATACTCAATAAAGCTTGATTCATTCAGGAAATGAGACAACCCATTAGTTCAACAAGATATATTTGCAGCAACTTAATGACACTTCACAAGAACATGATAAACCAGAAAAAATAACTTTGGATGATGTGGTAATCAATGATACCAATTCATCAGGGCAATTGGAAAAATAATGCAACTCTGATGACATAGACAGCCCTGACCCCTCATCAAAGAATGCTGATAATTTTAAACTAGTTGTGAATAAAAAAAATTAAATAAAAGGAAAAATAAATGACAATTTAATAAATAAATATTTTAATCCATTGAATAAGCAAAAAAACAGCCTTAAAGTTAAAAAGAAAACTTCCTCAATGATTCCCTTACTCATAAACAAAAAAAAAGTGAAATATTGTGAATCACCTGCAGAAAACAATGTTATAGAAGATGCAACCTTAGTACATTGGATTAGAAAAAACTCTAATAATTTACCACATAAATAAGAACAAATCAAATACCTCATAGCAGTAGATGCATACAAAATAAAAAAACAAAACAACTGTTCTGTTGAAGATAACACAAAAATGGAAACAAATGCTGTTCAAATTTCTGACAACACTTCTTATGAGTCAACCAACTCATCTACAAATATAAATAATACTGAACTGGAATCTTGAAACAGTATAAAAACACTTTTTTGTTCAGGTCAAAAATTATCTTTCCTGGAAATGTATGAACTGCACCCTCATTAGAACAATACTTACCAAGGTAAGACCACTAAGTTCACTGTGGTGCTTTTATATTATTTTTCATTATATTATGACATTTTATTGTTTTACTTTTAATATTTTCAGTTTTATTTCTTTTAACATAGTAACCTCTATTTCATTTTCCATTCTTTTTACATCATAATATGGGTCTTTCAATTACAATGTAAGAGATATTAACTCTACCTAGTGTATTTTAAGCCAATTTCCCTTAAACATCCTGCTATTTATAGAAACAACATGCTCTATAAATTCTACATTCAATTTATCTAAGTAAATTTGGAAACTGTAAATTTTTAACATCTAATACCACTGCTGCTGGAGATGGGATTTTTATCCATCATAGGTCCCCTTTTTAAATTTTTAAACATTGTATTTGATTCAGCATATGAGTATAATAATACTATGTCATTCTTCTTTTACTCTTAACATAGTAACATTGTGTTTATATAATCAGTCAGTATTAATCCATCAATTAATAAATCAAATAAATTTCATATTAACAACAAACACTTATCCTACAGTAATTATAGGTGATTTCAATTTGTCCTATATGAGCTTTACTTTAAAATATCTTCATTTAATTAATAAAAACCTTATGAGTGCAGAAGGTTTTTTATCCAATGATTTTTTTCTATACTAAAAAATACTTTTCTCTAATAGACCTTCTCTTCAATTGTTCAGATATGCATATTATAATAAGCCCATCCCTTCATCCTGCCACTTTCTCTTATCATTTAGCACTTAATGTAGAGATTATGATAAACATAGAGCATCAAACAATTCTTCTTTTAAATAATAGCACCTTTATCCTATTAACAATAGCTGCACTTGAAGCAGTGCTCCCAGAAATATATATTTATTTTAAAAAGATGGAAATACTATTTCTAAGCCCAGTAGAATACTGGTTATCTTTTATTAATATAGTTTCTTTTACAATTAGACATTGCACTTTTAAAAATTGTTCCCCTGCTAATCTTGTTAACAAATTAGATAAGCTGCATTGAAAATTAAAAATACGTCATGCAATACTTTATCAGTGGAATCAATAATATTTCTAAAACAAGAGTACAAAGCAGATTCAAAATCATATTAGCGGATTATCTTTCAATTTAAAAAGGTAAAATTTTTTAGCTAATCTCCTTAACTGATCCAAGGTCTATATTTGTTGGGTTCTATGATAAACTTCAAAAAAGTTAAACTCCTTCATGAATTCTTAAAGAATCAAAAATGATTTCTGGGGAAGATATGTTGCCCATAATATATTTTCACTTTAAGGCTAGGCTTCAGAAACTTCCATTTCCTAAGCACACATCCTTCCACTTTGGTATTACCACAGATAATCATAATATCACAAAACATGAGATCAGTCTAAAGTTGGATTTATTCCAGAAAAACAACATTCAGTAATACATGCTAATCCTAATATTTGTTAGCTCATCTCAATCATTTCACTGTCCTAATAGTCCAAAACCTTATTACCAACTTTATCCAGTATCATTAGTTCTTTTTTTTAAAAAAGCATACATTTTATTCTCCCTTAGAAAATCTACAGCCTATTTTAATGTCCTTTCTTCTTATCAAATTTATTGAATCTTTTTTTTATTTATTTTTACCTTTATGTCTAAATTTCAATTTCCAAAATGATAATAAAGGAAGTAAGACAAGCCAGAAAATCAGCATCAATAGCTATACAATTAGACATTGAGATTGCATTTCATTCTGCTGCTGTGGAAAAGCTACTAGAAATTCTAGTCAGTGTAATATTTCAATATCATATAATGGCCAACCTACTTATTAATATAAAGACCCATATTACACTAAATGGCAAAATGTCACCTGGCTTCACTTCTCACAACTCAGTATCTCAGTGTTCTCCCCTTAGTTTATTACTATCCATATAGAATTTAAATTATCTGGAATAAATATACTCATTATTAATCCATCAGTCAATCATATTTTATTTGTGGATGATATAGTAATTTCCCTCCCTTCAAAAAAATATCTTACTTAATGATCAAATATTCAATATAATTTATTTGTCCATAATGTTGTCACAAATACATAAATAAATAACCAAAATAAGATTGAAATAAACAACTCTTAATAATTATATATAATGGTTTCATGAAGGTTTGTGATGATGATGTTTTAGTTGTATTTTTATATTGGATTATTTCCATCATCTAACTTGGGTGTTTAATGTCTTCTAAATACATTCAACAGTTAATATTCGCACATCAAATAGCTATGTGCACACTGTTCCGAGAGAAATTATTCTCCCCTCTTCTTCAGGTGTTGCTGACCTGACCAGTGATAGTACTAGCATGGGATTTGAACCTGGACCCTTAGATTCTTGAGTATTGAATTTTAAAGTAATACTCTAATCAACTAAGCCATTTTGCCAAAAACATCAGTTATTAGAAATTTTATATATTTATCAATGAGGTTCCTCTTGATTTTTCTACTTTTTCCTGAGAAAAAAGTTGATTAGTGGTTTCCATACATTATGTATAGTCACTTATAAGATTGTTTGCCATTCTCCTGTGAGCAGATTCTCAAAATTATCTTCATTGTACCTTTTCTTCTCTATCCAATATTTTTGTATTTTCCAAATTAAACATGTAGTTCCTTGGCACATACATAGTATGCTACCTTAAACACATCTGTTTTCTCACTTCTAATCATCAGTTTGTGTTCTTACAAGTGCTTTTCAATAGGATTGGTCTCACCAATATATGTTCTTCAACATTCACATAGCATTTCATAGATGCAGCTTTTTCTTTTCAGCATTTCAAGTTTAGGTTTTGTAGATGTTAGAATTCCTCATAGAGTGGTATGGCTCAGGAAAGCTGTTCTGATGTTATACTTTCAGTATAATGCAGTATTCTTCCAACAAAATGAAGGAATGGTTATGGAATCACTATTGTCACCCTGATTAGTAATATTTACATGGAAGAACTTGAAATTACAGCCATAAAAACTATTCCATATTCACCTGAAGTTTGGCTTTGCTTTGTAGATGAAACATTTTTTGTATAGCACATGGTTAAGTCTGCTAAAAATTTGCTGGAAACACATCAACAACATATTGGCATTTTTAGATGTTCTTGTGACAAGATTCTCTCATGGTAAAATCAAAATGACAGTTTACTGAAACACACCCATATCAAAAAATATCTAGCCTATACATACAATCATACTACAAACACAAAACATGGAGTTATACTATTACTATGGAACAGAGAAAAAGAAGTTTGTTCAAAACCAGCAATTTAGAAAAAGAAAAGATTTATATAGAACAAACTGTTATGAAAAATGGTTAAGTTGTTATTAAGAAAACCTTGAAAAGACAACAAAAAGAACCATCAAAAGAAAAACAATTATTGGTACTGTAGTGTACCCATGCATTCCAAAAATAGCAGACAAATTAAAGAAAATCTGCAATCACTATAACATCAGAACTTTCCATAGCCATACTACACTATGAAGAATTCTAACATCTATAAAGCCTAAACTTGAAATGCTGAAAAGGAAAAAAAATGCATCTATGAAATACCATGTCAATATGGAAGAACATATATTGATGAGACCAGTCATCTCATTAAAAATCATGTGCAATAACATAAACTGATGATTAAAAAAGAGAAAACAGATGCATGTAAGATAGCAGACCATGTATGTGCCAATGAACATGTGTTCAATTGGGAAAATACAAAAGTTTTGGATAATGAAGAAAAGGTACAAAGAAGAAAATTTTGAGAAGCGGCTCACATGACAATAGCAAACAATCCTATAAGCTAACTTAGTGTGACTATACATAAGGTATGGAAACACTAATCAACTTTTCTTTAAGGTAAAAGTGGAGATATCAAGAAGAACCTCATAGAAAAATATATGAAATTTCTGCTCACTGTTGCCTTTGACAGGATGGCTGTTTGTTAGAGCATTACCTTAAAATTCAATACTCAAGAATATATGACCAGATTTGAATCCCATGCTAATACTGTCACTGATGAAGAGGGAGAATAATATCTCTCAAAACATTGTGCATATACTAACCTGCTTTGTGTGCTATTACTAACAGTTTAATGTATTTGAAATATTTAATAAAGTTAAATTTTTCTAAAGACATTCAATACTCATATTAGATGATGGAAATAGTACAATATAAAAATACAACTATGTAATATAGGGAGCATACCAATAGCTCAAACAAGCTCTTATTTAATAAGTGCAGTAAGAGAAAATATTTAAAATCTCTATCTAGAATATTCTTATCCCCAGACTAATTGGTTTCAAGCTTATGGCTAACCTCAGAGATTTTAAATATTTTCTCTTACTGCACTTATTAAATAGGAGCTTGTTTGAGCAATTGATATGCTCCCTATATTACATATTTGTAAACATGCGGTTTTAAAAGCAATGACATTATATATCACTTGCTTTATGGATTATTATAATATTACCTTTAAGGCTTTGGCAATGCTAAGGCTATTAATATATGGTGGATCTGAATTTGGTTCAGTCCCAAATAGCTATTTGAGTTAGATAGCTGGATTTAAAGACATTTTTGTATCTGAAAATTTCAGATTTTTTTCTCAATATTTGTGTATTAAATAAGTGCTAGGCTTTGAGTTGATATTTTAGATCTAGTGTCTGAATGTTCTAACTCCTCACTAAGATTAGCCATAAGCTCAAAACCAATTGGTATGGGGATAAGAATATTCTAGATAGAGATTTTAAATATTTTCTCTTACCCACTTATTAAATAAGAGCTTGTTTCAGTTATTGGTATGTTCCCTGTATTACATATTTTTAAATACAAGCTTTTAAAGGCAATGTCATGTTATTTATATATGACTTACTTTATTGACTATTAAATATAACTAAATGTAATATTTATAATATTATATTATAGTTATTAATAGTAGTTTATTTCAATATTAATCTTGTTTTGATTGATTATAATTTTAAAAATATCTTCCTAACTTATACGTTATTTTATTTAACAATGAAAAAACATCCATTTGGAATATTCTATCTGGTAACCAAATCCATTTGATTTCCAGTTTCCTTTCTCATAAGTTTCTTGGTTTCCAATTCAACTTTCAATTAATGCAATGAGATTTTTGATACAAGATTGCCCTTATGACTGCTATTGAAAAAGTGGTAAACTCTTTTTCAAAAACTTAACTCATTACGTAGTAAAATTTTTGTCATTGATATTCTTATATATCCAAAAATTCATTTTTATGCACCTAATCATTAAATTCACCACTTTATTCATAAAAAAGTAATGCAGAATCATAGAAGTCTAAACAGCTTGTCATTACACTGCATTGCAACATTTTATTTCCAGAAAACATTACTATCTATTATAATTTTCCAGTTTTCATTCCCATATCTCCTACAGACACCTCACCTACAATAAAAATAAATGTATTAATAGCCTGTTTACTTTTATTTTCAACTATAAAGACCCTACTCCTAATGTATTTTTTTTTAAAAAAATAAATATTGGGAATCTCATTATTTAACAACTAATTCTGATCCCCTTGAGGTACCATCTATTTTCTTACCACCACTAAGAAATCTATTATTTGAAAATTCAGGTTTTAGTACTTGGAGCCTAAATATTAGATTTTTTAATAAAATTCAATCTGAGATCTCTACCTATCAATACCTTTCTAGATGAAAAATGACTTTTGATAATATAGATGCAATTTGTACTTTATGACATAGGGAAGATTAAACAGTGGAACATTGTATTTCAGAGTAACACTTTATATTTTGGAATAATTTCTACAGACATATCAGGATCTTGTTTCATCAATAAACTCATAGTTCAAACTTCTTATTAAAATTGTGATAGAAAACATTGAAAGAGGATTGTTTCCAACTTCAGATAATTTTTTATTATATTTACCATCTGGTTTATTATATCCCATTTTGTATTCAATCCTACATCACATAAACTTAAATTCCTCTTTGTAAAGAAGCTGGCTAAAATCAAAACTAGAGATCAAGTCTTAGCTCCTCTAGATATGGATACATTTATGTGGAGTTTGGTACCATTATCAAAAACACTGTGAAATATGGATCTTTTGTTTGTTAAATTTATTTATTTTTTATTTTTTTATTTACTGTGTTCCTAGTAAAATTTAATACATTTATTCATCTATTTGCTCACCAATATGAGAAAATTATTTATATGTACTTTTAATGTTTTTACTTGCTATATTTTTGTGTTATATTCAAGTTTTCTTTTGTTCATTATCCTGTGAAAAAAAAAACCAATTTGTACATTTATTTAAATATTAGTATGTAAAATACATTACATGTACTTATGTGAATAAATTTTGTTTAAAATTATTACTACTAACAGCCAACAACCCATGATAAGCTGTTATTGCTGCTGTGGTTGCAACTACTACCACTGTTACTGCTACAGCAACAACTATTGCTATAACTAGTATGATTGTGATTTACCACAACTGCTACTGCTACCATAGCCATTGCTGCCACCACTACTATTACTACTTCTCCCCTGCTATTTCTCCTCCTCTTCCTCCTCCTACTACTTCTACTCTGGTTTCTTCGTGTGGCTTTAGCTGCTGCTGCTGCAGTCAGAACTGGAGCCAGTATAGTAGTAGTAGTAACAATAGCAATAGCAGTAACAGCATCAGCAGTAATAGTAGCAGCAGTATTAGTAGCAGTAGAAGCAGCAGCCACATCCAGAGCAAGAGTAGGATTAGTAGTAAGAGGAATAGAAGAAGTAGGAGTAGTAGCAGCAGCATTAATGACAACGGTGGCTGCAGTAGCAGTAGCCTTCATGGTCGCAATCACTGTCACATTCACAATAGTTATAGTAGTAGCAGTTGCTGTAGCAGTAGCAGCTTAACATGCGCTGTTGGCTGTTATTGCCACTACTCATAAATTTCAAAATTTATGCTAATTTTCATACATTTAAAATCTGAAAATTATACATTGATAAGCTAGGGCTGTAGTTAATTATATATTGATAAAATCAATTTGAAATATCTAATACTTGTAAAATTACTTTTAAAAAGTTTTTAATTTCTAACAATGGGATAGATTATTTAGAAGAGAAAAAATCAAGTTCTTGTGTTAAAAGTAATGCAGAGAACGCTGACAAAAATGAAAAATCACCAGAAATCAAAACTAATTCTTGCAACGCTGTAACTTTTAAATAAATAATACAAATAAATAATAATTCTAATTTTAAAAATGTTGAAAAAATAAAAGAATAATCTGAATCTACTAAATTTATTAAAAAAGAAATCATTATTGATTCTCAGATTAAAGATATCCTATGCAAGTGCTGTTAAAATAAATAAAAATATTATTTCAAAAAATATTTTAAATCAAGATAATACTGCTGAATTTTTTTAAATTAAAAATGAACAAGAAAATGAATTTCATGCACTTAATTCAAATATACATGCTAATATTAAAATTGATCACCAGGATTATTTAACCATTACAGAAAAGTTTAATAATTCATTTTCTGTACTTGCTTTAAATTCATTCTCCAAATTTTACATTGAAAAAACTTCTGTAATTACTATTGCTGATTTAAATGCCTCATTTTAAAATTTCCAACTAATGAATTTTTACTTATTTGACAGACAAAAATTTATGGGGAATAATTTTCAAGGTTTTGGATTATTCCAATAGTAAGTTATTTAATACTAGAATTCAATAATATTACCCAAAAGACAATTTTTCAAAAGAATATACATTTTATAAATGATAAAATTGTTTGCTATATAGATATTAATAGGCCTGCAAAACTATTGACTATGATAAAAATCTCTTGTGTGGATTTTACTTCTCAAAGCTTGCAAGAATTATTGAATAACTATGGCATAGCTGGACATTTTAAGTACCTACTGGAAAATAGAGTTCCATAGCAGTTCTTACTAATGCTTATACATTTGATATTCAGTTACATATAAAAGTGCAACCAATAGATATACATTAGCTCCCCTGTGTTATTTTATAAAGTCAAAAACCCATCTTGTAATTTATAACATTGTCCATATTTTTTTTGTAAACTTTGTGGACTTAAAAACTATAGAAATCACCAATATTCAAAACTTGTACCCAATCAGTCATTAAACAACAATGATCAGCAAGTCTTTCAAAATAAAAATATAAATTTTGAAGTAATAAACTTATCCAATCAGGGTGACTCGTGTGTAAGATATAATGATGACAATATACATAGTGCTAGCCATAATTTATCTTCAGAAAGGTAAGGAAAAAAGTAAATGAAAGAAAAAGGCAACAAACCTAAATTGGTACATGATTTTTAAAGATCTTGATATTTTTTGTGAAAAAATAAAACTATAGATAATAATTCACATCCTGCTTTGAAAAAAACTAGAATAGCTGATAACACACAAACAAATACAGTTTTACATTGGACTAGACAATCCAGGACAGTGATATGAATTTAAATCTAATGATAGAAGTTTTTCTTAGTAGAATTGATACACACAAATGTATTTCTTGCAAAAATTTAAAAAAAAAAACAGACAGTAAAGAAAGTCTTGGCATATATAGAAATTCAGAAAAAGCTGTGAATAAAGATTATTAACAAAGATCATATTAAATGTTTAGTTTGTATTTTATATTTTCATGAAAAAAAATATTAGTAGGATGTATATGTTATTTTTTTAAAGTAAGAAGCTGTTTAATCTTACTTTGAAAATTACTGAGGAAAGTCTTGTAAGAACACAGTGGTATGGGGTAATTGATACTAGTTTTATAGTTATATTGGATATTTTGAAATTCATAAAGGTTTTTTTTATTTCATAATTGTAAATGGATTTATATATTACAGAAGTAAATGTTAAGGGAATAAACTCTATCCAGCACATTTTTGCTTTAAGTAATTGAATAGCACAATTTTCTCATATAATGGTTTTACAGAAACAAAATATTCTGTACATTTACTTTTTAATCCTCAGCAGTTTTTATGTAAATTTGTGTATTGTCAATTTTTATCATATGCCCTGGCTGTAGTTGGAATTGGAATATTAATTCATAATAATTCACTATTTCAAACATATAAAATTATCTGTCATGATCATCACATGAATATGATTTTCCTGATTCTAGATTTTACAATAAATATTATAGGACTTGATGTGTATAATAAACCTTCCATAATAGCCTAATTAATATTATTTGCTATTAGGTACAAATCCATTTCCTACAATTATGATTGCTGAATTCAACATGCCACACTCTAGCATTATTAAGAAATATATATGATTAATAAACATTTGATGAGTGCTGAGGGATTCTTCTCTACCAACTCTATATTATTTTATACAAATAAAAATTAATCTTTAATTGATTTATGTTTTTATTCATCTGAATTATATTATTTTACTTCATCTTTACAACCAGTAACTTTTTTAGATCACCTACCAGTAAATATTCTTTTGAAGCTACATATGCAAGTAAAACCTGTATTACCTCTTAATAATACAGTATGATTGCTTTTGAAATTGCCACATCAGAAGCATTGATATCCAAAATGTATATATTTTTTAGGAAAATTGATATACTGTCTTTGGAACACACTAATAGTTGTATGGAAAATCATCTGAAAATCATTTCTTGTTTGAACATTTTAAAATATTATTTATTAACTGTTATTTAAAAGTTTATATGTATATCTACATTATATATACTTTTTTTTTTATAAAAGATAAAGCAGTTTTCATAAATTATGTAGATTTCTCATGAGTTGAGATAAAGTTGGAATGTGAGATACTCTTTAAAATATTAGATAGCTTAAAACATATGTCATTAATCTACATGGATGACAAAGAATTTAATATTCTCTAGGAAAAAAATGTTTTTTTTTTCTCTAAATTGTATCAACAGTATGCAATACATGAAAGTACTTATCATGTGCTAGTTATAAAATGCTTATTTATTAAACAATTAGATCATATAAAGATTTTTTAATTCTGATAAAGTCTGGAATGTTAATAATAATTAAAATATTATGTAAATTTTAATCATTATGAAAAATTATTGTTTTCCTACAACTGAAGGTAAATTTCATTTTCAGAAAAATAATTGTAATTAAATAGAAAGGCAAAACAAATTTCCCCCTATTTTTTAAGCAGTTTATTTATAAATCTTTGTTTTTGTCTTCTGTTGTCTACTAAATATGTCTAGTTTGATTGTTATATTTTTCTTGGATTGGTTTGATTAATTGTATGTTGAACTCAAAATAGTATCTTCAAATTTCTTTTAACTAACTTTAAGCTAGCTGCTTCTTATTTATTTGTATCAAAATTATATCATTATTTAAACCAATTGTCTGTATGAACATTGTAAACATTATTATGAAATAATTGTTGATGTATTTTTTTAGTAACTAATATATACCAAATTATCTGGATAAAACAAAATTCCCTGATCATTGTGCATAAACATTCTGTAAGTTGTCATAAGAACCATAATTTATTTTCATTAAATTTTTAAATAACTTCTTTTTTTAAAGTCTTTTTCCAAAAAGCAATTGTCTCACATCTGTTTAAATCAACTTTATCTCTTAAATATTTATTACTAGTTTTATCTTTAAGATCATTTATTATCTTAGTTTTATTTCAAAGTCCTAATGTATTTTTTATATCTTCCCACGCTTTAAAGTTTATGTCCATTAAAAATCCTTTTTCTTTTCATAATTTTTTCAATAATCTTATTTTTTTGTATTATTTTTTTACATTTATATTTTGCTAATCCTCTCTTTTTATCTTATTCCATTCATTCTCCTTTATATTGAATTAAACATAAAAATACTGGAAAATAATTCATTTAAAATTTTTTATTTTCTAAAAATAAAATGTCAATACCATAAGACCATTTGATGTGATCTTCCTCCTGTTGGTTATAATTAATGATATTTAATTTACAATAGTAAAAATACATCATTATATTTGGCATTTTATAATAAACTTGAGCAAAACAATCGATGTTTACATTATTCAGATTATCTTAACACTGTAAAGTATTGCACTATCAACTAATTGATTTTATTGGAAAAATATGAGTGTAGCTATAATTATGTATAGAGTTGTTGAAGTCTTTTTTTTTTTTTTTTTTAAAAAGTTTTCTGCTGAAAAAATTAAATGTTAAATCATTCCAAGGATGTCAAATGAAAAAATAAAAAAATTAGTACTAGTAATATGATATTTATGGAATATGGATTTCTCTATATAATTATTCTAAATCTTATTTTTAGTTTTTTATTTTCCTTGTTTCTCATTTTCTCCCTCTAGAGTTAAGGTGGTTATACACCTGTATGAGTGACTGCTTTTGTTGATGAATTTTATAATATCTTTTATATCTTTAATTAGTTCAGTAAGACTACTCGTATTAAATTAGCTAAAATGAAGCTAATCTTTGAATAATTCACTGCTGGGATAAAAGCCTAGACTTGTCACTTATCAAATGGCAAGGGTTTACGTGTTTTTTTTCCCCTCTAGCTAAGAATAGCTAGATATCCATTTAATGACTAATGTTGGACGACTGAGTTAATTTGGCTATAAGCAGGCTATCTTGAAAGAAAAATCCTGAGTTTGATTGAAATCTGAAAGAAAAAAAAAACTTTTACTTTTCTGAGATTTAAATTCAGGTGCATTATAACTAGTCATCGCTTCTTTAATTCTGAAATTAACATAATTTTTAAAGATATATTAAAAGTTTATTGTTTGTTATTTACATTAAGACTACACTGTGTTTAAATACTTAAATGTGAACGCAGTAACGGTTGATTTTATTTTACTACATTTTAGTAGTAATAAAACAGTACTGTTAAAAAAAAAAACACGATGAGTTACAACAATATGCAACAATTAATAATGTAGTATGCGCTTTTGGTTTTCATTTACTTATAATGTTGAGAAAAATGTTAAAACTAACTTTAAATGCCTGAATCATTTCAGATGAAGCGTTTTTTTTTTTTTACAATAAATGAGATTTACTGATACATCTTTATATTAAATCTGATAAAGTAATATCACTCCCATTTCATTCTTTTTATTATTATTAAAGGTTTGCCCAAATGTCTCTATCAAAAAATTAATTCTATATTTTTGGCAATAATTTTGATAGAGCAGTGATTGGTAACATTAATAAATTACATTCCCTTAATGATCAGAGAGCAGCGAAGATTATTCTATAAAGAAGCATCTTTTCAGGAGCAAAAATATACACTCCTGTGGAGATTTATCTATGCTGATGTGAGCCATTACAAATAATAGAAGGAGAACTTACAATTATTGCCTGTAATTACACATGCAAAGGGGGGGGGGTCATACTGACATCTGCAGACATCTGTTTTGATGAACTTATTCAAAGAGGCTAGAAAGGATGAATGGGAAATGGGAGCAGTTATATATAAATGACGTGATTTTCAATGTTATATTTATATCTAAAATCATTTATTATTACTTTCTGTCATATCTTCTATTAATACTGTTCTGTATTTTTTTATTTATTTAAAAAAAGCAACAACATTATGTTGCTTTGATATGTTATTAAATTTTTATAATATTGCCTTCGGAAATAGGTGGTCCAGTTCTTCCCACAGATCACTTTTTTAAAGACCAGTGTCAGATATTATTGTTTCAATACTTGTTAGTCATCAAAAATTAATTCTTCAAATTTGATTTTGTCCTATCTTTGATAAAAAATATAAAAAAACACTTTGACATTCCTCTTTCAAGCATAAAATATGGAAACATTTGCACGATTATTTTCATGATTTCTCTATTAATAACCAAGGAATATTTACCAATTTATAATTCAATCAAAAAAAAAAAAGCACCTTCTTTCTTTTTGACACATAATGAAAATAATAATAATGTGCGTGACATTAATAAACAAAAAGAACACCTTTTTCCTCTTTAAAAAAAAAATCCATTTATAAATATAAATAATGTTTATGTTTCTTTAAATATATATCTTAACGATGTCGCAGGCTCTTTTAGTTATTTTACAACATAACTAATTTCACATCCTCAAATCGATGAGATATAGTAATACTTTATAAAACATGTGATTTTTTGTATGTTTTATGACACCGTGGTTTATAATTTTAAAAAATATCCAATATGGAAAGGTAACTGTACCAGAATTTTAGAAAAATTACAATATCGGAAATTCTTTTGAAAATTTTGGTGGTTTCAGGTTCCAAGAAAATGTTAACGACTTAGAGCTAAAATAATAGCAAGAAAGATGTATATTATATGATGTGATTTAATTTTACAGAATTTTACATGCAAATTAAAGACTTTGGAAAACATCTATATTTTAGAAATGATTACATTATTAGTAGTACCAATACATTGAATTTTATTCAGAAATTTTTTTCCAAGGATTACGAAATATACTGGGAAAAAAGAAGAAATATAATTTTTGGATATTGACCAGTTTTTTTTTTCTTTATGAATGTTGGTCCTAACATCAAATGAAGCTGTAGAGTTTAACACATATAGAAAATGCAGTTTTCAATTTGTTGCAAGATCTCAAAAAAACTATATTAGTTAAAAAAAATTGTTTAGTATAATTGAAAGTGTTAGTGATAAAGTTTTTCAATTTTAAATCTCTCATTTATACTCGGCAACAGTACTTAAGAAAGATGAAATAAATTTTACATAAATTAAATATTAATCAATATATAAAAATGTTTTTTGCAAAAACTTTTATAAGTGTAAAATTTTATTTTAAAACAATCTGAGGAAAACAAATAACCTAATAAGATATTATATACATGTTATTATCATTGTTAATCCTTTAATCTAAATCGGTCTAAAAATGAAAATACTTCATAATGTATGATTTATTATTGTATGGATGATCAATTTATAATACCTGCATCGAATATTCAGGAAAAAAAATTTTTTTTTCAGGAAGTGTTTTAGTTCTTTTGTTTAATAACTTTTAAAAATTGCAATTTTCATTAGAAAAACCCCACAACTGTCAGAAATAAACAAAATCATATGACAAAAAAATCCAAATAACTCTCAAAATTAAATATAAAAATATTAATAATTAAGGAATGACAAAAAATATTAGCAAATCACATGACCAAAAAAAATCCAAGTATCAAAAAAAGAATAATTAACAAGTATTAATTATTAGGAAATAAGAAAAATTAGTGGGAAAAAAGTTAAAAACATTACTAAAATATTTTACTTTAAAATATGGCACATCAAAAACAATATTTTGCAAATTTTAATAATTAGGAAGTGACAAATAAATTAGCATAATCACATAACTAAAAACAGCAAATCAAATAATTCTCAAAATCAAATAGCAAAAATATTAGTACTTAGAAAATACCCTCCAAAATTTAAAACAACATTAAAATAGAATACAATTAAAGTAGCATATCAAATATACAGTGGCCAATTAAATTAGTAAACAAAGGTTAAATTTTTTTAGCACAAATCAACAAAACACAAATTAGCACATATTATTATTTGACAAAATAAATTTAACTGCTTACATGGAAAAATATATTAAACATAGTTTAAAAATTACCAAATTAATTTATGAATGAATAAAATGTGTTTATGGTGGCATAGTAAAATTTGCCATTTTATTAAAACTATTTTTCTAAATGGTATCTAAATAGTTAATTATGTTACCTATAATCATTAAATATTAAAATCAAAATATTATGGATATTTTCTTAGTTTAAAAAAAAAAAAAACTTTTGCAGATAACAAAAAATGCAGGGGGTAGAAAATTTCAAAAACAATAGTTTAATAAATAATATTTAATCAAAAAAAAAAATTAAGAACACATAAGCTGCACATAATAAATAGTTTTAACAATCTATTTATTGATGAAGTATGTAGTTATATAGTTTATATTAGTTTCAGTATATAGTACCTATTATATATATATATATATATATATATATATATATATATATTTGTTTATTTACATATTCAAAAAGAATTACATATAAGTAATGCAAAATTAATTAGGATATGAGTGTGCTAGTGAATTTAAACTGTTTTTATTGGTTAGGGTTTAGTTTTAAAAACTGTAAAAGCATATTACACACAATTAAATAATAATTTCAAAAAGTATATTAATATTTAACTAATTTTCTTCAAAAATATTAATAATTAGGAAACAGCCCAAAATCAATATATATATATATATATATATATATATATATATATATATATATATATAGTTTAATCATGTAGCTAAAAAAATCAAATAACTCTAAAAATTAAATATCAAAAAATATTCATTAAGAAACAATCCAGGGTGAGGGGATTTAGCATAACCACAAGACCATAGAAAATTGCCCAAACTAACACAAGCAAGAATGTCCTTAGATTAATGTTTTCTAGTATTATAATTAACAAAAAAGCAATAATTCAAAAGTCACCAAAAGTTTAATTATGAGATATATTAAAATTATAAGATATGGTGGCAGAATACAGAAAAAGTGCATAATGAACTGAGTTACAAAAAAAAAAAAAAAACAATGTTATAATTAATAAATAAAAATATAAAAACATATTACACATGATTAAAAATAAATTAATAAACCAACATGAAAATTAAAATGAAGTTTACATTACCTCAGTGCTGTGCTAACTGACATTCAGAATTTATGTATCAGACAGAAAAAATTTCCTGGAGTTATCTGGTCATCCTAATGAACTAATGTTAACCTCTTACTTTTTTTGAATGGTAAAATGTAATATATCTGGCTAAAAAATTAAAACAAAGTTTTTAAAATGTTTAAAATCTTAAAGTAATATAAAAGTTTGCATGAGTGAAATCACTATAATATTTACATGGGCAATATTTTTATGCTGATTATTTTTGATCAATATATAGATGTAATTACTAGCAACACATTAACAGGGAGGGGTAGAAAAGTTATTTTTCATGATTGTCTGGAGGTGTTTCAGTGGCTTGACAATTAAATGTAAAACAGATAACTTTTAGATAAGTGCTTGGCTTTGGGTTGGTATTTTTAGATCTAGTGTCTGAACCTACTCTAACACCTCTCTGAGGAGTGCCAAAGCATGAACCCATGGTCAGGGGTTTGGGGAGGGGTTCCTGACAGAGATATTTTAAGCGCTGGCTCTGGCTAAGCATTTATCATAAAGCTTGTAGAGGAATTGGCAATCCTCATTGTTTATAACTTACAAGCTTAAAAAATAGGGTCATGTGATATATGACTCTTATTTCGACTATTTATATAAAAAAATAATGTTTTGTCCATCAAAAAAAATTAAAAGGTAGTTTTTTTAAGTCCATAATTTTTTTTTTTTTAATTTAATGACATTGTTTTGTTTGTGACTAATATTTTTTGGAAATTTGTTTTTATGTGTTATTTAGATATTTTCTGATTGTTTTTTTTTTTTTAATTTTTGATGAGATGGCAAAATAGCTGTGATGTTTATTTCTAACTATATATTCAACTAACTAGTTATCTGACTTTCTATTTCCTAATCAGTCTTTCTCTATCTATAATTATCTTTTGTAACTGTACATAATGAAGAGAGAAAGGTGGGTTCTCTTTTATAAACCCCACAAATTGAGATGTCAAAAGTAAATAAATGATAAATGGGATTAGCTCTTATCTATTAAACCACATAAACTGAGCAAGCCAAAATTGATGAAAAATGGGATGATTTTCAGCTTAATAATTCTAAGATATGAATTTCTAATTTCAAAACTAAATGAGACTCAAAATAGTAGTTAAATATAATTCAGAAACAAAGAACACTTTATTGATTCTGGATCATAATTTGGATGACAAAATAAAAATTTAAATAATTTATTCCAATAACATAATCTTTTTAATGTTCAGTAATATGGCTGTTCATTAAAATTTAAAAAAAAAACATCTAAATATTGTTTCAATACACTCAGAACAAAATAAATAGAATAATAAAATTAAGCACTATATACAGTTTGACTCATGACTTTTGATAACTGATATATTCTTTAGAAAGATAAAATGAAATCAATCTTTATAAATAAATAATAAGTTCATAATTTATTCATATAAAAATGACAATAATAACAATAGTCATTTTATTACAGAGATTTTAAGATAATTTGTGAACATTGTATAAATATCAGATATTTATATATTTTGATAAAGGCTATGTTGATTATGTGAATAAACAACCTATAATACTTTAATTCATTAATAATCAATAACTTGAGATAATAGAAATTTTGTTTCTGTGGTGAATAATCACTATTTCTTCAACTCTATGAAATTCTCCCTAATCTAAATATATATTCTCATTAAATGATATTCTCATAAATAATTAAGTATAAAATATACATTGTGGAATTCCTTTTTAACATTAAATTCAATATCAGTGGAGAACTCTAAAAGAAATCAGAAAATATACAAGAAAAATGTTTATATATCGAAATATTAATCATAACTAGTTTTGACTTTTTTTTTTATTTTCTCCCTTTTTATTTAAAAAAATGCTGAAGAATTTTGAAATCTATATTTTATCTTCGAACTTAGAAGTCTGGATGTTAATACGGCTGAACAAAGTCTTTCTTGTCAGGTACATAGTTTTAAAGTTGTATCATTTAGCAGTTAAATGTTTATTTTTTAAAAAAATATCAGGATAAACAGGTGAAGCTGTTCAACAGTTCTCACAAATGTATTACAGATTTATATCATTGTCCAGAAATTCAGATAGACAATTATTTATTATATTTCCTCCCTTATGCATACATTCTGCATGAATGATTTTTTAACTGATAGAATTTGGCAGATAAAGAATTTAATGAAACTTCAGACCACAACTTTTTTGCTGATGCAATATCAATAATTTGTTTACACTTTAAATATAAGAAAGCAAAAAAAACTAGCAAATAATTTTTTTTTCTAAACCAGAAGCGTAAACAGAACAAAAGTATCAGTAATAATAATATATATTAATGACCTTTTTGCAAAATCCTCTTTATATTACATCAGTATTTCCATAGTATTTTTGATTATCCAGCTCTTCAAGACATGTACTGTCCAACTCTCATTGTTAACTATAATATTCATGCCTACACCAGTTGATAATTTCTTTTTGAATATTCTTGCATCCAAGAGAAAGCATCTGGTATACTGAAAATAAGTGCAGATAATTATATATATACAAACTTTAAAATACATTTTAAAAAAACTAAAGATTACAAAAGATCCATTCTCTAATTTATTTACAAATAGCCACACATACCCTTAATTACCATTACCATTGTTTTTAATAGCCTTTTAATATAATTCAATCACTTCTTCATTTTTATGTAATACAACTGTAAACAAAATACTAACTTTATATAAATTAAAATAATAATGAAAATTGAAAAGTTTTAAAAAAAATGAATGCGAATTGTAGGGTATATAAAAAAACATTTTTTAAATTTAAAATAAAAATACGTAAGGAATTATAAGATGTTTATTCTTTAAGGACAAAAAACAATCTTAAAAGTAACTGATAAAATTTCCTCTTTTCTTTTACCCCCTTTCTTTAAATGCAACTATCTTAGGGATTAAGTTGGCTAATTCTTACATTTTCTTCCCCTCATAAAAAATATATCATTACTAATAACTAAATGTACTACAATAATGAACTATAACTTTATTATGCTAAAAACTAAATTATTTTGTTGTTCACTCATTCCCTTTCCTTTTGATTAACCTACAATGTACAATATTGATTACAGTCATTATACTCAAATTTAAATTATGGTTTTTTAAATGTTCTTTTAGAAATGGCATAGTAATATTTATTTATATAGACATGGACTAAAGCAATGCTAATCAATAGTTCTTGATACATTGGCCTAAGACTTTGGGCATTATATGTTCCTCTCAGCCCATCTAGTGTATTGATCATATATGTATTTCCCCCAATTTTCTTGTAGATTAAATAACAGTTAGTTGTATTAATGCTGTTGCAGGTGATTAACATGGGAGTATGAATTAACACAGAATTGCTGACTTTTAATTAACTTGGATTTTGTGGTCTTTTTGAACTAAGCTTCTTAACCATCATTAAATTCTCTGTAGTCTTCTACAGATCAATATTATGATCTATTTCCTCCTGAATACTACCATAAACGGTATACACTCATTGTGTCTGAAGTGTAAGTATATAGGTATAAAATTGGTAAACTCATTTTGAATCATATTTATATACTGTATCACTTGTTTCAACTGACTTTCACCCAGACTGGATGAGTTTCTTCCAGATATAATGTAAATAACCTACTAAGAATCCTCACGTCTCTCTCACATGGATTAAATTGGTGATTATGAATAGCAATCAGTATATGCTTAATGTTTTTGAAGTTTTAGCAAATCTTTCTATTCTGATGACATAAATGAAGTAGAATGGTCTATAAGAATGGATTCAGTTTTCTCTATAAATGGAAATTGAGAGGTTTGCACAACCTTGATAACATTTTGTGCATTTTATATTTTGTACTAGATATACCAAGCTATATCTAGAAAACACATTATAAGCTACCAGAATAAATTTAAAATTATAGTACTATGGTAAAAGTTCCAAAATAATTGATTGCTACAACCTCATTTGTTCTTATTAGGCAAAATTCACTGAAATTTCCCTGTATAACAATGATTCAAAAATTGGTTTTCAAACAGATCTTACATGATTTCAGATGATTTAGTATGGATGCATACATTCTATGACAGTAGAACAGTCTGCACACTACATGTTTCACTTTCCTAGATCCATAATTCACATACAGAGAGTTTACATAATAAATTAACTTTCCCCTCAAATGAGTGGAAATAACAATCCTCCATGATTTATTATCATCTTTATTAACCTTGAAGAACAACAAATCATCCAATAATTTGTAACCTGAGAATTTTTATTATTGATGAATGAATGATCTTCTATGGGTTCTAATTTTTTTAATAGCTAATTAATGATAAGACTTGATTTACAATTCTGCAATTTTACATAATTCAAATTTTTTAGCTCCTCTTCTATAGATTCTTCAACCACCAATGAAATGGTAGTAACTAATATATTTTCTGTGGCAATGCATTGGTTTTCTAATTTAACTAAGTTCCTGCTTAACATGTCAGTGACCATGTTGTTTTTGCCAGGCAATATTGAACACTATATTTGAATTGCTGTAGAAACAATCTCTATCATAATAAACATTCATTATTTAAAAAAGTGTGGGATAAAAATTTTTGGCTTTTGTGGTTCATTATTACAATGATGTGAGATCCTAACAGAAAATGTTTTAATTCACCAAAAGTCCATACCACCACTATAGTGGGAAAAGGTAATTCCATACCCTTTAAATGCCTACTGAGGAAGTACAAAATTTGAGGCTTTTGCTCATTATTTATCTGAAATAATGCCATTCCTAATCCAAAACCAATACTATCAGTTTGGATGAAGAATAGTTCATTGAAATCTAGATAGCTCAACATAATCTCATTTAAAAATTTCATTTTAATTGAATTAAATTCATCTGTGTATATTGGCCACTATTTCCACCTTTCTTCTTTTTTTAATAAACAGAATAATTAAACTAATCCCAAGCATAATTTTTATAGAAACAGTGGTAGAAATTACTCGGGCCAAAGAACAAAGTTGCTTTCTAATCTTAGATACTGGAAACTTTTGATTGCTGCAATTTATCAGGGTGGGACCTGATACTTTCCACTTTCTACCATGTGCTCCAAAAAGATGATCTTTTCAGCAGCAAGCTCTTCTTAAGGTTTATCTTGATATTGTTATGTTGATATTCATTTAAGAAAGCCTGTAAATGCTGGAAATGCTCCATCAAATTCTTTGAGGAAATGATAATGTTATAAACATATCTGACAATATTGTTTTTAACATCCTTGGATAAAATTCTGTCCAAACAATGACTAGGTTTGCCCCACTATTGATCAAACCAAAAGGCATGTATTAGAATACTTAATATTGTCCTCTGTACATAAATGCAATGTACTTCTTATCATTTTGGTCCAAATAAATTTACCAGTAACTGTCTGTTAAACCTACTGTGGTAAAACTTTTATTCCTGTTGTATCTGGCTAATAATTTATGCATTATAGGTGGAGCATCATATTCTGGGATAGATCAGTAATTTAAAAACATAGTGTCAAAACATATATGAACTGATCCATATTTCTTCCTAACAACAACCAAAGAATTATTAAATGATAAAGAACAGTTTTTTAATGATGCCTAATTGTACTATCTTGTTAATTTGTTTATTCATTTCAACCTTGTATTGAAAAGATATAGAATATGTCTTGCATTGAAATGGTTCATAATTATTCAAATGTATCTGATGTACATAGTTCTTAATAATTCCAGCCTGTTTAAAAAATACAACTATGAATTGGTATAATAATTTGTAAAACTTGGTTTTCATCTCGTTTCTTAATTTACAAGACCCATACAACTTGGTCTTAATATCTAACTCAGTGGTGATTCCTTGGACACACCCTGGAGCAATTGCCAGTAAAACATAATATCACCACTGAGTTAGATATTAAGTTTTTTACCCCTCTGCCTATCTACATAATCACTAACACAGTCATGTTGATTCATAAAATATGAGCTAAGAATTATTTGATGAATAAGCCCAGTCATAATTAATGATCCCAATTGTATCTTGGCCCATAGCTACTTAAAGAAGTATTTAGTCTTCTTATCATTTGCTAACATTATCTGATACTATTGTTTAAGTGGCATGTTTGGGATAGATGAATTCATATTATAAATTATCTGAAAAAAATCTTGAATATAATAGATTCTTGACTACCAGTATCTAACAAGGTCTCGGTATTAACCTCTTCTAATAATACTATAATTACAGGACAACTATTAATGCTAAAACAGTCACTGAAAACTTCAGAATACATTCATCCTCATCAAAATTTAATGAATGTAATATGTCATCCCTCTCAAAATTAGTCATGGGTTTCCACAATGAGAAACATTCCCAAGAGGCCTTTATTATTTTAATGGTTGATCTTAATCCTAATCACAGAAGTTTTTACTGAAGTAATTGTCTTTTCAGAGTATGGATAATTCTCCACTAGAAAAGAAATACCTTATTGGTTGTCATACTATTTCTACTATTGCATTCTCTATAAGGGGATTGTCCTCTATCTAAATGATCATTTACCATTCTTCTATGAATTGGATTGCTATGCTGGGTTTTATTTCTATCATAATTGATGTTAGCCATTGAATAACAGTGACATTCCCTTTTATTTTTGAATATATTCTCTGAAGTATTTTTGCTGGTATTTAAAGTACCTAAAATATCAGCAACTCTTTCCATTATTTTTCAATCAGCTGCTATTAATACCTGCTCAATATGGCAAGGTAGTCTCAAATGTATAATATGCACTATCTGAGTTTCAGGTAACAGGAAGGCAGTAAGCATCTTAAATTTGGCTATCTGCTAAAAAGAATTGCATATAGATACCTTTATGGGTATAATACTTCTCTTAATTTGTTTAGTGCGCTGTTGGAAAGAAGGATGGATAATATTAAGCTAAAAACTGACATGAGGAAAAATAATCATTATGGGGGAAATAAAAATTTATCCTCAGAATAAGAATATCTCAGTAAATAATGGAATAAATGAAACTTCAATAATAATCATTCCTTGATCATGAATAAAATTGATTGAGGTAGGTCTTTCCATGTAAATAATAATAAAATAAGTTCTAATACTGCCTGATTCGTAACGATTAAAGTTTTAAAGGGGAATGGTCCTTTATGACCAACCTTAACTCTTTAGTTTGTTTATGCATCGTTATCATAATTCCCCAACTTCAGCTTTAGATTTTTCAAAATATTTTTTAATTTCCTCTGAATTGGTCCCTAATATTCTACTTTGAAGATCTACTTCTATCAATTCCAACACTTCATTGCATTCACCTTCACAGACAATTTGTTTTAATCTGTCTTCTTGAATTTTATTCTCACTCACTCCGATCACTTTTTGGTTAAATTCTTCTAAATTAGCATCCATTTCATGAAGATGACAAAACACTGTTCTCCTTATATTTTGAAACTGTTCCTGAATTTCTTGTATGTTTAGACCCTCTGCTTCCTTAATTATAATCTGACAAAACTCTTGATTTACCCTAACAATATCCTTTCTCTTTATTCCAATAAAATTTTCCATTTATCTCCTCATCTCCATTTGAAGAGTTTGGAAAGAACACTGTTTCAACCTTAATTTTTTTAAATTTCATCGCTCAAATTTTGATAATCCTTAACTGCATTTTTTTTTAATTTCTGACATTCTTTTCTTAGCTCAAATCATCTGAATGTCTACTCTCACGTTTTTTCTCAATTCTTCAATTTTAGTCTTTAAAGAAATAGCTTCAATCTTCAATTTTTCCCTTATAGCTACTGTTTCAGTTCTGGATTCTTTCAACTCCTTAGAAATCATATCAATTTCTATCTTCAAACACTTAGAATTAGCATCTAATTTAGCTACAAAGTCAGCTTTTAATTTTTTAGTCAGTATCAATCTAAACTCTGAGAACTTCAAAGCTCATTGAATAAGCATCAAATTTTTCATCAGTCTTAACATTTAATTTATCCTTTTTAAACTTTTAGATTTGGCATCCATCTTATCAGAGTACACATCTGTCTTAACAGAGTTGACATCTATTTTAGCACTTAAATTAGCCTCTAAATTGTTAAACATATCTTGAAACATTTTTAGGAATTTCTCATTACTAATGCTAGATCTGCCTGACATATTGTCATTAGAATCAGTTATAAACTACTAAATAACAGGGTTAGTATAGTATATGGACTTAAAATAAATAATTTAAAAAAAGTTAAGCTTAAATATTACAAAATGTACTCACATATTGCTACCTGAAGTTCCTTATCTTTTGCTGATATCTTTAAAAAAATATACAAGAACATATGCATAATGAAAATTAAAAAAACAAAACATTCAACAACTCTATTCTTATTGATTTCTATTTATCCCTGAAAATCAGATTCTTTATAACTAGAATCTACTATCCATATATATTATCAAAAGCATTTCCAAAAAAAAAAAAAAAAAATACCACACATATAACAAAAATAACTCTGCCACAGAAGACTACATAAATCACTTATTGGATTATAAAAGATAAACAAATAAAATTATGACAATAGTACTATATCAGCCTGACATATGTAGGCACTAAAATTTGTATCTGTGCATAATGGAGAGAGGGGGTGAATAGCCCCATGAATTGAGGTTTCAAAATTTGTAATGGTCAATAAATGATAAATGGGACTAGAACTTATCTATTATATCACACAAGCTAGGTAAGTCAAAATTTTAATGATAAAGAATGGGATGAGTTTCAGCTTAATAATTCTAAGTTTTGAATTTTAAAACTAAATATCATCATAAATCTACTAATGAGACTGAAAACACTAGCTAAATATAATTCAAAAACAAAGAGACATTTTATTGAATCTCAGTCATATTTTGGATAACAAAATAAAAATATAAATAATCTATTTCAATAACTTAATCTTCTTAATGTTCAGTAATTTAGCTGTTCATTAAAATTCTAAAAAACCATCAAAATATTATTTCAATAATAGCGTAATAAAATTAAGCACTATAGTATGACCCATGACATTTCAAAAGTGATGTAGTCTTTAGAAAAATAAAATCAAGTCAATCTTTATAAATAAATGATGAATTCATAATTTATTTATGTCCATACAAGAATGACAATAATAAAAATAATAGGCATTTCATTACAGAGACTCTCACGATAATTTATGAACATTATATTTAAATAATAAATATTGGATAGTTATATATTTTGATAGAGACTATCTTTATTATGCAAATAAACAACCTATAATATTTTAATTCATTAATAATCAAATAAATTTGAGATAATAGAAATTTTGAGATAATAGAAATTTTGCTTCTTTGGGGAATAATCACGGTTTCTTCAACTCTATGAAATTCCTCTTAAACTAAATATACATATTCTCCTTAAACAATATTCTCATTAATAACTAATTATAAAATAAGCATTGTGAAATTTATTTTTATTCATGGTAAAATACTTCAAAAGACAAGAGTATTAGTATATATAAACTGATATGAAGCCACAAATCTATTGTCAAGCGATGGTGGTCAAGAGGTCAGCACAGCTGCCTTACAAGCAGTTGTCCCGGGTTAGCGGGTTTCCTTTCTGGCCGATGCTATGACTCATGAAAAAAAATCTATTGATATTCAACAAGGATCTAATAAATAAATACTACAACAATTCCAAGAGCTACTAATTCTCAATCCATATTTATAAAATGACTTTTTCTATGTCTATGGGATCCTACATATTCCATTCTAATTTCATGGAAAACTATTACAAAACTAATTCAACTTTAAATGTAATTCTTATGATTAAATGAATTATCCTAAGTTATATGTATATGTAATTATGTTTGTTAACAATTAATCCATGAACTATTAATAATCTCAACGTGTTGTCAAGGCAACTTCCTTTAACAACAAAGGTGATACCAACTTTATCTATGGTCTGATATATTTAGATAGACACTAAAGTTTGCAATTTTGCAGAGGAGTATGAGATTAATAATGCAAAAGAAGTTTAAATAAACCTGTTCTGAAAGCAGACTAATAAATAGTCATTTATAACTTCCAAATGTCATATAAAGTATCAAGTCAATTACTCAAGACTTTAATAGGTTTATAAATTTAGATGATAACAATCAATTCTTAATGCATTAATAATCTCAACCTGTAATCAAGGCAACCTCCTTTAACAATAGGGGTAAAAAGATCTTTGTCTATGGTCTGTTATATTTATACTGACCAATGGGTATGAGATTAATAATGCAATGAAGTTTAAAAATCTTATTAATCAGGCAAATATAACATGTTGGTTTCAGAACAGGTTATATTTGTCTGATTAATGACATTTGTTTAAAAACCTTTGCATTATTAATCTCACACTCCTTGATCAAGTTGGAATCTTTAGTGTCTATATAAATAAATCAGACCATAGATAAAGATGATACCAGCTTTATTGTTAAAAGAGGTTGCTTTGACTACAGGATGAGATTGTTGATAGCTTAAATGTTGATTATTATCATTTAAATTTATAAACCTATTAAAATCTTGAGTAATTGCTTATATTGTCTTAGTAAACACATATGTTAATAATAATAAAAGTAATTTAATAATTTAGTTAGTAATTATCCATATGAGGTTCCAATGTATATTTAAATTTAACATATATTTACTATTGAACATCTATGTATGCATTATAAATCATATATGTAATATAAACATTGAATTCATTACCTGTTCTTTAATTCACAGTTGTTTGTTTTTCATTGGAGAATGCTAAAAGAAATCAGAACATATACAACATATATATATATATAATTAAAATCACCCCAAATCCAAAATTCAACCAGATCAGCAAAAATGATATTAAAACACAACAAAATCATAACCAATTTTGATCCTTTTCTTTATTCTCTCCCTTTTCCATTTTTACTAAAAACAACAAATTCAGAATAATTTTGAAAGTCTTTGTTTTATTTTTAAATTAGAAAAACTGAGTGTTAAGATGGCTTCACGAATGAAGCCTTACTTGTCTGATGTGCAGTTTTAAATTATAATTATTTAGCATAAAAATCTTTACTTTTTTTAAAAACAGTATTCATAATAAACAATTGAAGCTGATGAACAGTTTTTGGAAACGCATGGCAGATTGTGATGTTCTTTTCCAATTGTGATGTTCATATCCTTCTTATCCAGGAATTTGGATAGAAAGTTGTTTATTATATTTCTTCCCTTACACATATATTTTGTGCTTATGTTTTTCTAACTGATGAAATTTGGCAGATAATAAAGAGTTTAACAAAACTTCAGACCGCTTAACTTTCTTACTGATGCATTATCAATAATTTCCCAATGCTTTAAAAATGAATTTTCTTTTCTCCTGTAATAACAAAGAAATAAACAAATAAATTAGCAACTTAAAACTTTGCTAAACTAGATGGCAGTGTAAACAAAACAAGAGTACCACTAATAATAATATATATTAATGATCCCTCCTTGAAATTTTCTGGCAAAATACTTCTTGCAGCACTGCTGTAAAAAGTTTAGGAGATATGGAGTCACCCTGTCTTACACCCTTCTCAATGTTGACTTTCCTAGTATCATTATAACTGAAACACACAGGCTTATTATATACCTGTGTTTATATATGTAATATATAGGGTATATGAGCACAGACATTCACACGACCGACCACTCTCCACACTATTTCATAATACTGATACACTTGAACACATATATGTTGAAAAGATAAATAATCACCAATAGACGTATTTCATGCTAAAACAGCAATCATCAGTTGGTCCAGATTATCATCGCTACACATATATGCTATAAGTGCTCAGATATATATTAAGATAGCTAAACCTTATACTTTAATGGACAGGCTTCAATCTACTCCACACTCCAACTCTTCAACCATCCATCCAATTAAAAATCTGATGATGGAACGCTCAAAGGCCATCCTGAGGCCGAGATTCTTGTCACACCCATGTTGACCTAAAGTCAATCTGACCCCTCATGTACAGGACATAATCCATTTATTACATATACAATGGTTGGGCAGACATCTCTATTATAAAATAACTGAAACACACAGGCTTAATATATACCTGTGTTTATATATGTAATATATAGGGTATATGAGCATAGACTTTCACATGACCGACCACTCTCCACACTATCTCATAACACTGATACACTTGAACACATATATGTTGAAAAGATAAATAATCACCAATATACGTATTTCATGCTAAACCAGCAATCATCAATTGGTCTAGATTACCATCTCTTCACATATATGCTATAAGTGCTCAGATATATATTAAGATAGCCAAACCTTATACTTTAATGAACAGGCTTTAATCTACTCCACACTCCAACTCTTCAACCATCCATCCAATTGAAAATCTGATGATGGAATGTATCATTATGTAATCTAATTGTTGCTGTTGTATTTTTTATAAATATTCTTTAAAATATGACAACATCATGGATCTATACCTTGATGATCCAATGTTTTAATCACTGGAGAAACGTTTATACAATCAAACGCTTTTTTATAATCTACAAATCCAAAGCATAATGGCAATACACATTCATTTGTCCTTTCTATAACTTTTCTCAATACCTGGATAAGATCTACTGTACTAAAACTATTTTTAAAAACAGCTTGTTCTCTTAGTCGGTGGAAATCCAATGTTCTCCGTAGATGAATTGTAATTATCTTGGTAAAATTTTTGTATAAAACCGATAAAATCTGATAGGTCTATAATTTCTAATATCTTCTTTATCACCTTTTTTAAATATTAATATTAATACTGCATCCTTCCAATCAGCCGGTACATCTTTATCATTTAGACATTTGGTATATAACTTTGCTAATTTTTTTTCTATTTTTTCACCTGCTTCTTTTAATATATCAATTATAATTTCATCATTATCTGGAGCTTTTCCTTTCTTCATAAATTTAATTTCATGTCTCACCTCTTCTTTTAAGGCAATTTGGAAGCTATAATAGATATAGGAGGTACTTGTTCTTCATAACTATATAATTCTTGATAGAAGTCTTCTACCAATTTCATGATATCATCTCCCTTTTTAGAAATAATTCCATCTTTTTTTTCTTATTGCAGATATAAATTTCTTACCAATACAAAATGTTGTTTTACACTCTTGAGACTTTTATTCTCTTCTACGGCTTTTCTTGCTAGTTCACAGTTATACTTTCTTATATTATTTTCAACTCTTTTCCACACCATTTTACAAAATTTGAGATATTCAATCCTTTTTTAATGCATATTTTTGTATATCTTCATATTCCTTCTTTTCTTCATAAATTCTCTAGTCTCAGTAGAAATTTTATTGGTCAATTGCTACTTTTTTCTACCAGCTATCTTTGTCACAGTTTTTAAAAGTGTATCAGTTATTTTCATATTAATTTCATTCAAATCTGAATCATGTCCAAAATCTACTAACACTTGATACCGATTTATAATTTATAATTTAAATTCATTAAAATGTTTCTGAAGATTAGAAATATCAATTGTAAATATCATTTTCTTAATAATTTTTGTCACTCTAGTTTTGCATTAACTTGTATCTTACATCTTACTAATCAATGATCACTTCCTGTGTTAAATTTATTAAGAACATTACAATCTTGAAATATGTATTTTCTATTAGTCAAAATATAATCCAATTCTGCTGTACCTTCATTTGGATGCTTCCATATCCATTTCCATTTAACATTTTTTTCAAAAAAAATTCATAATATGAAGTTTTTCTTTTTCTATAAACTCCACAAGTCTATGTCCTATCTCATTTTTATTACCATAACCAAAATTACCTATAGCACTTTCATCTTTCATTTGTTTACCAATTCTAGCATTAAAATATTCTATAACAATTTTAAAATGTTGGTTACTCTGATCAAAAACCTTTTGTATAGCCATATAAAAATTTTCTACTATTTCATCACTATGAGAACTTGTTGGGGCATAGACCTAAAATATCTGCATTTGGTATCTGCTATTAAGTTATATAACTAATCTTGCCACTCTGTCCAATACACCATCAATCTTCACAATGTTATTCTTCCACTTTTTATTTATAATGAATCCTACTCCACTTGTACTTCCAATATTTGTGCCTTTATAGTAGAGTACATGTCCACTTTTTAAATCAATCATCTTTTCACCTTTTCTTCTAACTTCACAAAGTCCAACAATATCACATTTAACATAAGACAGTTCTTCTAATTCTTGTAATCTTCCTTCACTTGAAAGTGATATGCAGTTGTAAGTACCTAAATAAAAAGTCATCATTAAGTGGCTGCCTGGGCCCACAATCAGGGGATTCTTGGCACCATCCACCTGTGGCCACCAACTGCTGCCTTTGTTGGTGACTTTACAGCCTCCTGATAATAAGGGCCATGATTTAATTTTGTCTGTCATGATTGTATATATCTATTGGAAAAATATTTATCATTTACACATACATTCATTCTGCCCTATCAGGCAACTGCAAAAGAAGACTGTGGCATTTCTTGATCTTAAACTCAGATGTAAAAAGCCAATAAACTCACCATGCTGGCTAATGCATGTTTGTGAGCAGCCATCCATGTCTGTATACTATATGAATAATATGAATAATCACATAGTAACAACAGCTGCAATGACAATATTGTATGGAGTGGACATTAGGATTTTGCTCTGCTTAATTCCTTTAAAGCCTCCAAGAGGAATCAAAATGTCTCCTTTCAGTTAATAGCAAACTCCTTTCTGCAGCCACCATGTTTCTATTTGTATTTCCTGTTTTCAATAAATCTTTGAAACTCCTGGCAATTAGAGCATAATGAATGTCTTCAGATGTAACAAAGATGCTGAATGGTAAGCCATCAAGAGCTGCCACTCTTGCATAGTTCTGCCAAATATTTGTATTGATCAGATTTAAAATATGTAGTAGTTGAAAATGTTCTTTTTATTTTTTTTGCTGTATTTTTTCCAGTTTTATTGACTCAGTAGGAGTATTAAAAGTTTCTGCATATTTTTTTTTTTTTGCAAATCAATATTGTGCATTGCTTTTAAGTGCATATGCAAACCAGAAGTAGAACCAACAGCATATTTTATTTCTTTAGAACATATTTTTGCATTTCAAAAACTGTTTAGAATTATTGATTAGGAAGTAATACCATAATGAATATACTGAATTTGCATCACTATCTTTTTTGTATTTTTTAAATCTAATTTTTTATTTATTATGCCCTAACAAATTACTATTATTTAAATTAATAAATCAATGTAAATTAAAAAAAGAACTATCTTTTGAGTTTTGTTGTTTATTATTTTCCATATGATACAATTTTTTTACATCATATTCAATACAGATAGTGTGGAAATGAAATATGAAGATTTCTTGCCAGTTAACATGGAAGCACAAAAGCATTCCTTAAGTGTTTGCCACACAGTTGTCAAATCTTTTTTTTCTAAATTATTATTTATTTAGAATTTAAATTTTAAATAACTTCAATATTTAAATATATATATATATTAAAAAAATCATGCAAATTTTCCAAATTTATATTAAAATTTCAGTGTTATGGTATTATTCATTAGCATTATAATGGGTGGGTTAATTAAAACATAAAAATATATATTTTTAATTAATATTGATACAAAATATTTTTAAATACAGAAATACTGTATTTTTTATAAAATACTGGTATTCAAATATTGATGAAAATGGCCAAGATTCTAGTATTCGAGATCCCGGTATTATAACCCTTACACTGAACCAACTCACAATCACATTGAAGACCACATGGCTGTTACTGAAATGAATAAGACATTATTAATATCAATATATATTCATAAATAAGTATGTTTTAAACCTATGTTTTAGAGTTCTATTTTATTATTAGTTTTAGAAAATATAAAAGGTAAAGATAAGCTATGAGTTCAAAACCCATATGAATATGATTTTCTACTCAAACAATGATAAAGGATGAATCATATTGCAATTAGATATACTTTCTTACTGATTGGTATCATCTGCTATCTTCCTAATTGTCATCTATTTAATAAAAACAAAACCTGTCTAATTGCAACCTAAAATTTTTTTCAATATTTATCTGTTCCATAATTGAATTGCGGGCATGGCAGGAGGAAATGTTATCCAGAATGCTATTGGTTCTGCACAGTCATAGAATTATTGGAGTATTTCAATATGATAATTATATCTAATAGTTAGTCCAAGTTTATTGTTTTATTTTTATCTATTAATAAATAGGCAAAATGATCTCTGTAGAGCAAAAGCCTCTTTACTATCTTTTTTTTAAAAAGAAATAGTGAAGACAATAATATTCATCAAACTATTAAAATATTGGATTGTGTGTTGATGCTATTTTTTTACATTCTAGATAATGAGATTAGCTGAATACTTTCTATTTTCTATTATTGTCAATCTACTGCAGGATGAAGGTCTCTCCAAATTTAATTCAGTATTTCCAACATAATATTTCTTTTCCACATTTAATCAGTACACTTCCTTATCTAATTCATTCATCTCAAATGTGATCTCTTGCAATGTATCCAACCCAGTTCTATTTTTGTGTCTCTTAATTCTTTCATTGATGTTAATAATATTTTAGTTTTTCTCAAATGCACTTTTCTCTCCATCCCTTTTTGTTATTTTCAATATAATTCTTTCATACTTCATTGAGTGACCTGAAGGTTTTGTATAACTTTTTTGTTAATTGTCCAAATCTCAGATCTATATGTATAAATTGGTAAATATAATTATTTAAAATGTTTTTTTTTTTCAGACATATAGATGTATTTTCGTTTAATATTGTTATTTTTAGCCAAAATACTCCATCTTCATGTTTCCATCAATGATATAACCAAGATATTTGTAATCATTAACTTTTTGTATTTCATGATTATCAATTTTTTTTTCTATTGAAATTTGATTTAGTCTTATTCCTATTTTCTTATTTTTATCTGATAACTCTTCCTCATTCTGTGTAATTCTGAAATTTTATTTGCAAAATTATTAGCAATGTCTAAAAAATTTAGATCACTTAAATAATAATGAAAATTATTTATATCATCTAAATACTTTGCAAATTATATGATTGTTTTATGAACTTAGCCTTTAATTTTAATCCACAAAATAATTCTTGTAGAAAAACTGTAAAAAGTTTTACAGATGTAGAGTAATCCTGTTGCACATATATATCACAGTTAATCTTCTTAGTTGAACCATGTAATCTAATCATTGTTTTTGAATTTTGATAAATATTCTAAAAATGTATTTGCTGCCAATAATTGATGAGTTATGGGACTAATTATCAGACAGCAAATCCTACAATTGATTGAAATTTGAAACAATGTCCACGTTTTATACAGATTTTAACTCAAATTAATTAATTTAATGCACAATGATGGTAAAGCAGCTGTTGATCAAAATATAATGTATCATTTCATTAAAACTGTAACCTTCTATTCATGTATTTCATTAAGAATGATTTTGTATTCAATCGTTTAATTTAAGTAATTAATTAATATAATTTCAACAAGATTTTGTTTTTGGTCAATGATTTTCTGAAGCAAAAGGCTATTTTTTGAAAATTAATTTGGGTTGTTGATTTATGACTTTATAATGAATTTATCTGATTTAATTTAATGTGTGGGTATAATATGTGGTTGTGTGTGTGTATATATATGTAAGCATTTAATGTTTATTTTAAAAAAAAATTGAAAAAATTTAATTGATGTTGACAACTTTTTTATAAATGTATAAACAATTTAAGTAAATTTAATCAACTTAAAATGTTAGGATTATTTTATTAATTGCTTTATATACTTTATAAACCTTATTTTAATCTTCTAATAAAATAAAGAGCTGTTATTAATTAGTCTATCTTTAAATTAGTTCTTTAGAATTTAAAATGTTAATCATTATCATTAAATAAATAAGCAAACTGCTAGTGACTATTCAAAAAGGTAAAGAAAAATCTAAATATTAAACTGAATCTCTATGAAATTTTAATTAATTGAAAAAAACGTTAATTTATCTTTCTTAAAGTGAATGCATGAGTTGGCTGATAGATTCTGCTTTGTGACTTTTCTTCCAGAACACATCTAAACTTACTCATTGTGTCATATTTCAGCTTAATTATTTATACATAACTGGCCTGCGGTCTTAGTGAATAATCAGTAAAATTGCAGATTGCTTGAAGAATGAACATATATATATATCATCTGTTAATTTAATATTCATGGGAAAACATATATCAGGATTAATAAATAAAATTGCCCTGCATTCAACTGCCTAATGCAGTTTTCATACGTTCATATCATCTGCTCAAGCTGACTCAAAAGCATATGTTTTTTGATTGTCATGTTTCAGATTTGTCATCATCAACTTGTGCCAATTATCCTAGGACAAATCGGAATTACAGTGTTGAGGGCAGTCCTGCAGAAGGTAGTAACTAATGTTTATTATTATTATTTCTTTATTTATTGTTCAAAATTAGATGATTTAAAACAGAAGTTGTATTTATTTATTTATTGTAATTTTATAGGATCTATTTCATTTTATTTATTTTGCTCTGCAAATTATCTGCATAAATTATTTTAAAATGTTTGTTTAAATTTCTTTTTAGTTTATATACACATATATTTACATTTATTAATACAGATACATCCGTTAGCTTTACGAATATATATATTATCTTGGAATATATATAATGTGCACTATGAATTTATTAACGTATTTTTATAATGTTTCATATAAATATTTGCAATCGAATTAAGAATATCCATTTGGATATGTTTATGTAAATCATCATCATCATCATTGATGACTATTATCAATCCACTGCAGGATGAAGGTCTCTCCAAGTTCAATCCATTTTCTCCAATCTCTAGTCTCTGTTCTCTAAATGACCCCTGCACACTTTCTTATTTCATCCATCCTTCTCACATGTTGTCTCTTTCTGGAACTTTTCCAATCTCTTGAAATATCGCTTAAGATTTCAATTGTCCATCTATTATCATATTTTCTAGCAATGTGTCCAGCCTATCTCCACTTGTCTTTTATTTTTTTCAATTATGTCAGTAATACCTGTTTGTTCTCTTACACATATATTACGTTTTTGATCTCTTCTTGTTACTCCTAACGTGGATCTCTCCATACTTCTTTGAATGGTTTGAAGTCTCTGAAATGCTTTTCTTTTAAGTGTCCAAGTCTCAGATCCATAAATAAAAACTGGTAAAACACATTTATTAAAAACCTTCCTTTTTAAACACATAGGCATATTTTCTTTTAGCATTAAGTTATTTCTACCAAAAGCACTCCAAACAAGTTTAATTCTATCATTAATTTCATTCATTATGTTTCCATCTGTATTAATAATCTGACTAAAATATTTGTAGTTGTTAATTACTTCTAACTCATCATAATCAATCTTTATTTTCATCTTTTGAGAAAATCCATTGATCATTACTTTAGTCTTTTTAACATTTACTTTTAGTCATACTTTCTTACTTTCATTTGATACCTTCTGTCACATTTCCTGAAGCTCGAAAACATTGCTTGCAAAAACAATTACATCATCTGCAAAATCTAAATGACTTAAATAATCCTCATTTACTTTTACTCCTTTAGTTTCCTATTTTAATCCACAAAATACTTCTTGACACATTGCTATAAACAGTTTTGGAGATATGGAGTCACCTTGTCTTACATCCTTCTCAATGTTAACCTTCCTAGTATCATTATGTACTCTAAATGTTGCTGTTGCATTTTTATAAATATCCTTCAGAATATGAAATATCCTGGGTCTGTACCTTGATGACCCGATGCTTTAATTACTGAAGAAATGTTTATAGAATCGAATGCCTTTTCATAATCTACAAATGCAAAGATTATGGCAACTCATATACATTGGTTTTTTCTAGGACTTTTCTCAATACTTGGATATGATCTACTGTGCTAAAACTACTTCTAAATCCAATTTGTTCTCTTGGTTGGTTGAAATTGAATGTTGTCTGTAGACGAGTTGCAATTATCTTGGTAAAAAAATTGTATAAAACTGATAAAGGGCTGATATATCTGTAATTTCTAATATCTTCTTTATCACCTTTTTTAAATATTAATATTAATACTGCATTTTCCCAATCATTTGACACATCTTTATCATTTAGACATTTGGTATATAATGCTGCCAAAATTCTTTCTATTTCTTCAACTGCTTTGTTTAATATATTGATTATAAGTTCATCATTAGCTGGAGTGTTTCCTTTTTTTATAGATTTAATTTCATGTCTCAATTCTTCATTTAAAATTCTGTGCAATTCAGAAGATACAATAGATGAAGGAGGTACTTGTTCTTTACTACCATATAATTCTTGATAGAAGAGTTTAAAATTCTGTGCAATTCAGAAGATACAATAGATGTAGGAGGTACTTGTTCTTTACTACCATATAATTCTTGATAGAACTCTTCTACCCAGTTCATGATGTCATATCTTTTTTTAGTAATAGTTCCATTTTTTTTTTCTTATTGCAGATATAAGTTTCCTATCAATGCCAAAATGTTGTTTTACACTCTTGAGACTTTATTCTTCCTTGCTAGTTCACAATTATATTTTCTAATATCATTATCAACTCTTTTTCATACTACTTTACAAAATTCAAGATATTCAATCCTTTTTAATCCTTTTTTATATATCTTCATATTCCTTTTTTTTTTCATTAATGCTCTAATCTCAGTAGACATTTTATTGGTCAATTACAACTTTCTTCTACCAGCTATCTTTGTTGCAGTTTTTAAATGTGTACCAATTATTTTCTTATTAATTTCATTCAAATCTGAATCATATTCAAAATCTAATATCTAAATGTAAATATATATCTCTTTATTGTTAAAGAAGGCTGCCTTGACAAAAAGTTGAGATTGTTGATTGTTATTGATATTGAGATTATCTAAATGTTGACTGATTTTAATGATTATATATATATATTGTAGCCTATCTTTCTTTCTTGAAAATCCATAAATCTATCTTAATTGATATTAAGTGTAAAAAATATTTATTTATGTTCTAATGATTAGTGAAATATTCATCATATGGCAACAGTCATTTAGTAAATTGTCTCAGGGTTTCTCCATAATCTTCTTACTCAAATTATAATTTAAATATTGAATAATTAGTAATGTGATATTTTAGATACAGGTGGGGTTTTATTTGTACCAATGCATCAGATAAATATTCTGTACTCCCATCAAGCAATGTGGATAAAATGATAATGAATACCCTTGATAAGTTAAATTATGATTAAATCTATTTGAAACATATGCATTTATGATTTTAGCAATTTTAATTCTTTTTTGTAATTTTTTATATCTTTTGCAACTTTTACATCTTTTGTAACTTTTTATATATTTGCTAACTTTTATATATTTTTATAACTTCTAATAATATAAGTGATGATGACCAATGACAAACTCATTTGCTAAACAATAATGTATATATATATATATATATATATTATATGTATATATATATATATATATATATATATATATATATTATTTAAAACGACTATTTACAAAAATAAAAAATATAACAAAATATGAAAAAAAAGGAATATACAATCTATTAACAAGAGAAGTTCTCAGCATAAGATTGAATTCTAATTATCAAGTTTTAGTCCCTATTTTCTATCTCTTTTTTTAAAAAAAATATTGCTATGTGTCTATTAGGTAAATATTTCTACAACATGTGCTGATCACAATAAGACAACATAATTGGAGAGGCTGTATTATTATTATCATCCAGCGTATTACTCAACATTTAGTACAGGAAAACCATAAAATAAAAATCTTATAAAAGTATTTTGTTCACATATTGCCAATTAATAAGATAAACATAAATATAATTGGCAAATAATGGCAATACAAAAGCCTACACTCAATTCCCAGTTCAAGTGCATACTATTAGTATAATTTAACAAACTCAAGAGGTCTTAAATATAAACACCATTATGAAATTGTCATATACTACATAATATCTTATCAGATGATGCAAAACATGCTTACTAGGAACAAAATTTATCAAACAACAACAGCAAAAAATCATTTCATTCATTTACTCTTCATCACCATCATTAATTCACATTAGGAGAAAAGGTGTTAAGAGCAAACAAACATGATATAAAACTAAATATAACTGGATGCATACTAGTTATGAGTAATTAAATTCAATATGTATTAGTATATGTAGCAAACCAACATGCTCATATCACTAAGTTTACATATTTATCTGTACCTTTACTTTATACATACTCTGATTGAGAGCTTACTTAATTAACATATAAACCCGACATCCCAAAACTATCAAAATAGTTTACTCTAATACCCTTGAGTAAATACATCATTATTAAGATGATGAGACCCATGACAAATATTACAGAGTTACATCCAGAGTCATTATCTTTAAATAAAAAATAATATTTTGATAATTATTGATTTATCTTTAAAATCAATATTTACTTCTTTTTTTTTCTTGTTCTCTCTTTTCATGGAGTTTTCAATAATAATTTATCAACAGTTTGCAGTTATTATGTTTTTTCAGCAATGTGCCATCAAACTGATAAGTCCCTTTGTTAAATTTGAAAGTTAGATACTCTATCATTTTTACATAGCCCAATGTATAAATTCATTAATATAGCTTTTAGTAATTGCTGCTTGTCTGCAACATGGGTTAATTTGAATAAATCCATTGACTGAGCATAATAAAATATTTGTTTTCAAAAAATTTTTTTTCCTTTTATTATTTCTTTTTCATTTTTTTAAAGGTCAAACACTTTACTATTTATTTGACTACTATGAAGTTTCCAATTATAGTCAACAAAACTAACTTTCTTTGTTTGTTGGTTTAAGTTGGTTTATCTAAATCTTCTTTAACAGAGATATCTAACATGAGCAACAGCAATACAACAATTCACATTCAGCAGTTAAGCTGTACAGAGACTTAAGTTGTTTTTTTTTTAAAAAATAGGTTCATGAAACTTTGGTATTATTCCATAGGTTATGTCCTATTTGTAACTGTTTAATTAGCATTGCCTTTGAAGAAATAATATAAATGATACATGAACATATGAAGTTTAATAATGTAAATCCATAGATAATATTTCAATAGCTTCATAATTGCATAAAATTCTCAAAATTTATTTTCTTTCCACAATAAACTATTTCATTTCTTTTCTGTTTAGCATATCCTACAGATACATTGCAGTATGCCCAGATGAGTGATAAATTCCTTTTGGTAATTATTTTAATTTGCCATAAGTCAACAAAGCAACCAAATAAAATGGCTATTATAAACTCTGCTTAGGTTTTTATAGCACTTAAAGTAATCAACTACTTCATTTCAAAACATTTTTATAAACTACGATCACATAGTACTCAATATCGTCATCCATAATACCTCTCATTTCCCCTAATTTATGTTAAATTATCTTCATTGTCATTTCAACAAAGTATTCTGAAAGTCTTCATACTGTCTGATTTTCAAGTAAAAAAATATTTTTTTTATAAACAAAGCATATTGAATACAATTAATATTGGATATTACACTAAAATAAAACATACAACCATCTATTTTTCATTATTATTATTTTTTAAACATAAACATCCCACATTACAATATAAATGTAAAATAGACATATACATGTTTATATCATCACAGATTAAACATAAATATCAAAGTTAGATGTAAAAATTGACTATTTGAATATTTGGCTCATGTAATGGATTTTATGCATAACTTCTTTAATAATTGGCTTCTGTTAGAGATCACCCAAATTGATTTAAATAACATTCTATATCAGTTTTCCTAACATATTCCCCCCAAATAGCATACTAAAGACATTCCACTCCCAAAATTTAAACTTCCCAAACATACCATGCTTACAATAAAATAGACTTATCAAATAAAAAATATTTTTCCTTTACTTTCTATTAGCCATATCTCTATTTACACATTTCTATGGGAAAAAACATATAGTTACTCTCTCTCTCTCTCTCTCTCTCTCTTTTTTTTATATATATATATATATATATATATATATATATATATATATATATATATATATATATATATATATATATATAGGTACACTGTAGAATGGAGTTTAATCTTAATTGAAAGATATCTTTTGATCTCTTTTTGAGACCTTAAAAAAGCTGAGCAGGGGAAATTTCTAATGTTCTCTCCATATTATTCAGCTGTTTTACTATGTAATTATTCAAATAATTATTGAACATGGGTGGGCTGCTCACCAAAATGCATTATCCAGCATGGAGAGTTTATTGGCTTTTTACCTCTGAGTTTAAGAACAAGCATCACCATGATCTTTCTTTTTAATTTGCCTGACAGTTCTTAACTGAAATAGATAGATAGATAGATAGATAGGTAGATAGATAGATAGATAGATAGATAGATAGATAGATAGATAGATAGATAGATAGATAGATAGATAGATAGGTAGATAGATAGATAGATAGATAGATAGATAGATAGATAGATAGATAGATAGATAGATAGATAGATAGATAGATAGATAGGTAGGTAGGTAGGTAGGTAGGTAGGTAGGTAGGTAGGTAGGTAGGTAGGTAGGTAGGTAGGTAGGTAGATAGATAGATAGATAGATAGGTAGGTAGGTAGGTAGATAGATAGATAGATAGTCCTTATTCGAAGAAGGTTGTAAATTTACCAGCCAAGACAGTGGTTGGTGCTGAAAGCATAAAGTGCTAAGATTTTCCTGATTGCATCCCCATGCTGTCATTTGATAACAACCTTTTATTTAGATACTTATAACTGCAGATCGTTCTCAAGTGAAGGAAGATTGCAAGAATTGCAAAAAGAAATATCTAATATTAAACAGGACATTATTAAACTTTGTGAAGTTAGTAAAAAAACTGATGAGAAAATTGATTTAAAAAGTGGTCATGTAATATACTACAAAGGTGCAAATATTGTAAGCATAAGTAAAGAAGGATTTATTATAGATATAAAAAAAGAAAAACAATATTGTGTAGATTGGTGGTGTATCATACAGATTGGCGAGATTAGTTATTTAACCTAATAATAGGTATCAAATGCAAATAACTCAGGTATATGTCCCTGTAAAGTCTCATTGTGATGAAGAGGTAGAAGACATTCATGTGAATCCTACAAAAAGCTTTTGATCAGACCAAATAACATTTTCAAATTATCATGAAGACTTTAAATGCTAGAATTGGTAAACAATTAAAAGATGAAAGTATTATTGCTAACTTTGGTTATAATGATAGAAATGAAAGAGGACATAGACTCATGGTGTTTGCATCATGTCTCATCTTGCCCTTAGAATTGAACTAGGCCAGATCCCATCCTTATCTGATCGGTCTGAGCACTCATTACCACTAACCAATGTATAATCATGTGGATAACCAAGGTGTAAACATATGACCAAAGTTTAAACATATGGCCAATGTGAAAACATATGGTTAAATATCAACCATTGGTTAGTACAGGTCAATAGGCAATGATGCTCTCTGAATCCAATTTCTGCCAATAAGGTTAGGGGATCTGACAATAAATAGACAGCCTTTTTGGAGGCAAGGGAGATAACATATGTCTAACCTAAATGACAGAATGCATTCCCAATTGAAACCACAGCTACCAGTGAATGTTTTTATTATTGTCATTACACTATATGTCTACACAGTTAGGCATGTCTGCAATAGATCTAGAAGCTGCAAAGACTAAAGATGCCTCAAGGCAAGCTTTCTAGTACAGCCAGAAGAGTCATTTCACAAACTTGAGGCAGGCTGTATAGTATAGCTGGAAAAGCCATTGGAGAAACTCACCATACTAGCTATTATATATAGCTGGAAATGTGTCCAATTATTCAGGCACTACTTGCCCAGCATTAATTAAGTTCAGATATGTGGAAATATATTTTGGATTGTATATTATGTAAATATATTTAATACTAATTGAACTTCAAGTATTCATATTTTTTATTATTGTTGGTTGGAGTTTGCAATAAAAATATGAATAGATGAAGTTCACTTACTGATTTATTAGTATTATTCATAAATATATTTCCATGTATCTGAACTTTATTACTGCTGAGCAAGTAGTGCCCAAATAACTGTACTCACTTCCAGCTGTATATAATAGCTTGCATCATGAGTTTGTCCAATGACTCTTCTGGCTGTACTAGACAGCTTGCCTTGAGTCAGCTCTAGTCTTTGTATGTTCCAATTCTATTGTGGACATGCTTCACTGCACAGTGTAATGATAGTAACAGAAATGTTCACTGTTAGCAGTGGTTTCAATTGGGAGTGCATTCTGTTGTTAGGTTAGACAGATGTTCTCTCCCTTGCCTCAAAAAAGCCTGACTATTTATCATCAGATCCCCAATCTTACTTGCAACAATCAGATTCATAGAGCTTCATTTGTTTACATATTGGCTATCCACATGTTTATACATTGGTTAGTGGTAGTGAGTGCTCAATATGATCAGATAAGAATAGCATCTGGACTACTCCTCTTTTAAGGGCAAGGTGAAATATGACATTTTGCAAAAAAAAAAAAAAAAAAATATTAAAAAAAAAAAGCTAAACAGAAATGGATATGGAAGCATCCAAATGAAGGTACAGCAAAATTGATTATATACCTACATCTCATAAATTGGAAGGAATAGAAAACTTTTCATATTGCAATTATTGTTTGTCTGAATATGAATTGAATAGAACTGAGAACATTCAACAATACATTTCAGACTTGATAAAAGCAAGTTATTACAGAACACCCATATATAAATATATACAGCAGTTTAAAACCAAAATAATTAATAAAACATTCAGTCATAGAAATAATAAAAACTGGATTGCTCTACCATATTTATCACATACAAATAATAAAACATTTAATAGCATAAATATGCTCAGACAAATTTAATGTCAGATTCTGAACCCCTATAAATTTAAACAAGCTTATTAACAACCCAAAGGATAAAATTTTAACATTTGACCAATTCCATTGCGGTCTATGCTGTAAACTTTGGCAAAAAATATTGTCAATATATATATATATATATATATATATATTATGGCATAACCTGGACAAATCTTAGAACTAGAATGAATCAACTTTCATTAATGTATAAGAAATTTAAGATTAAACCTGAAGCTATTAATTCATCTGTTTTTCATAATCATGAAAGACAGCATGGCCATAGTTGTGATCCATGTGTTGTCAAAATTAGGTGCAAAGAAAGAAATGATTGCAAAAGTAAAATAAAGGAAGCATAGTTCATTACATAAAATGAATATATAATAAACCAAAAATTAAGTAGCATTCAAATCAGCAAAAAATTAATGTTCTCAGCAGACTAAGCATGAATATAATATGGAAGAGTTGAAAATATACTTGATAAAATAAATCTTTCTAAATTTTATATTTAAACTCTGTTTAGTATTTTTTTATAATATTAATATATGTATATATAAGTGATTAGAAGTATGAAATATTCTTTTAAGTTTGATATTTTTGTTTTTGATTGGTAATTTTTTTTTTTAAAAAAAGATTATCTTAACTATATTATAAATGAAATTTACTTAATGAAAATAATTTTTTAAAATCAATTTCACACACATAGGGTATATATATATATATAATTATTCAAAACAATACAATAATTAATACAGTAACAATATTTTAAACAAATATATACCAATTATAGTTGAAAGTACTTCTATTAAATTGGTATATATTTGTTTAAAATATTGTTACTGTATTAATTATTGTATTGTTTTGAATAATTATATATATTTTATTATAATTGGAATACAGACATTGATTAATAATTTATATATATATATATATATATATATATATATATATTTCTGAAGTAAGTTAATGTGTATAGTCTTTATGTATATATTATATTTTGTATGTGTACATAATTATATATATAAGAAATCAGTAAGTAAATTTTCTATATTATATTATAAATAACTTTCTTATTACTTAAATTGTGAAAAATAAAATAGATAGCAAATATTATTTTAAAAAAATTTCCCACTGTTTCTATCTAAGAAACTAATTCATCTATTTAAAAAATTGATGTGTCCTATCACTTTTATAGACATTTTAAACAAATGTATAAAATTTCAATAACTTATATTGCACCTAAGTCTGTTAAATATTCATTTTAAAATGTTAAAAAACATATCAAATTTTAAGAAAAAAAAATCTTTATATCTCTTGTGAATTTATCAAAAACAATTGAAAGTTCTAAGAAGAATTTTTAACTAATACATGAAATTATTGATTATTTTTAATTTTTGCCCCCCTCTCTGTTTTATATGTAAAAAACTAGGTGACCTACTGCAAAGGTGAGTGTTTTAAATACATTGTCCTTGTATTATTTCCTTTTATATCAGATTTTAAGCAATTCTATTGAATTTAAATACATTAAATCTCAATTTTAAAATGCCATTATAACATAAAAAAGTTCATAACTTAATAAATAAGCAAACAAACAAATGGATTTTTCAATTTTAAAAAAGCATTTAAATATCTTTCATAAATGGCTGTGGATGTTCTAAATGCTGAAGAAATAAAAGGAAAAATATAAAAAAAAGAGATTAAAGTTGAATTTTAATTTTCTGAATTTATCATACAATTTTTTTAAATATTTTAAATCATAAACTTTTAGAATTATTAAATTGTTTAAAGCTAAATTATAAACAATAAATTGTATATGCACATAGAAAAAGATTAAAACAATAAAGTATAATTTTTCATTTTTGAAATAAGAAATTAGTTTGAAACCCCCCTCTTTGATCTTAAAGCTTGCATTTGTAATATTCATTATCAATGCTCAGTGTATAAAATTTAATAATAAACGCTTGAAACCAACTAGCAAAACAGTTTTAACTAAGAAATTGTCTCTGATATAATTCTTTTGTCCATATTTTTTCTAGTTTATTTGAAAGAAAAGATCATATATAAAAAAAATATCTTCCACTTCTATCCTATAATTGATCTTGGAAGATCATTTATTCTTAACACTGCTAAATATAATAACATTTTTTGTAAAATATTGAAATATGATGTGAATTATATGATTGTACCACTTTTGAGTGATCATTTGCAAATATAATCTGATGATTTTTGATGTTATCAAATAATATATTAATTGATAGTTATTAAAAAATAATAATTCACTTTTTATAACTAGTTTTGTATATATATATATATTTGTTATTGGCCTAAGATTTCTAGGCAAAAAAGAAAGTATCAAGCAATAATTATTGATCATCATCTGTGATAGTTCACCATTGCCTTTGATTTTTTCATCATAATTTTCTTTATATTATCTTATTATAAACATTAATGATATCTATTGCAAAAGAAAAAGTAGACAAACCAAGAAAAAAATGGTTAAAGACGAATATTATAATATCATCTACCAACTAATGATACAATTATTCAGTATAATATATTCACAAAAATTATACTGTACTTTGGTTTATTAGTCTATTTGCTTGATTGAGGCGATTTTTTAAATTCTTATATTTCATTTCTAAATTTAAAAGATGATGAATTAAGAATTATGTTCAGTTATGCCAAAAAAATTAAAATAACACATAATCTTTGGTGTTTGCCATCTTCTTTAGACTAGGTAATGAACATTCACAATTATTTTTTTCCCTCACATACTTATCTGCAACAGTTTTGACTTTTGAGATGTTTTATATTTCTGTTGTTTTGTTCCTGCTACAATTCAGTATTTATTAGATAAGAGGGAGGGGTGGCAAATTGGAAGTTGTGCTTTGCATTACTAGATCTCACAAAGTGCCGATGGGTATAAAATCTATTAAGGAATATTTACATTACATCTCTTATAAATACATCCTGTATACAATACAATGACAGTGTTTACATAGGTGCTTAGTTTTTATAAGATATTAAATTAATAAAATTTTCAAATATATAAAATTTTGAATGATAGTTTTAATCATTTTTTCTCGTGTATTTTTCTAGCTGTAAAGTTAAATTCAACATTATTATGAATAATAATAAAAGTTCTGCAAATATCTAATGACTTGATTTTTTTAAACTATTTTTTTAAATATAATATATAATTACCATGATTTTTAAATTAAATACCCACTGAGATTATTATGGTTGTAATATTTTGTATTATAAAATCTGAATTATATTGTAGGAATGAAAATTATTAAATAATTTTAATACTTTCCTGATACTACGATTGTTCCTGAATATATCATTTATATTTATCACCTCCTTGAAAAATGTTGGATCACTATACATATTGTAACAGTATACATATGCTGTTATATTATTTTAAAACTAAAATAAAATGGGAAAATGAATTGTAAATAAAATTGATTTTTTTTTTTAAATGTAAAAGAAAATAACTATTTTAACATATATATATAATCAAGCAGATGGAAAACTATTAAAAAAATTATTTAAAAGAAAGTTTAAAAAAAAAGTAAAGATTTAAAGATTAATATTTTTGTTAAAAAGTAATATAAAAGAAAAAGAAAAATGTTAATTAGTTTCAATTTAAAAATCATGTTTAAATCTTAGTGAAGGGACATGATTGTTCTGTTAATTAAATCTAAAGCAAACGAGCCCTTGGGCACTTTGTAATGTTAAGGTCAGATAAGAGATAAAAATTAAAGATTGTGTTTTCCACTCTGGAGCAGATTGACCAATGCAAGCACCAAGCCACACATGGGCCAGAAAGGAAAACATCTGGAACAATAAGAAAGAAAAAAATGTCATATGCAATCTATTCAGAAAGTTTGTGATAAGAGAGGTCAAAAATTATAAAAGATGGAAATATCAAATTATTACAGCCTTTTTTACTTAATGAAGTAACTGTTGACTCTTGAACTGCATTGCAGACCCTGAAATATATGGGTCTAGCAATGAATTAATTTCCTGTGATGCACTAGCTGAGATGACCTTGAAATTGATGATTACTAAAAGCAACAAACAATGGACCATTCTTCCCAGAAATGGTATAAATATTAAGTGGACTTCAGTTAGATGGGGGCCACGCATCATGGACAAGACAGACTTCAAAGCTACTGTGGAAAGTATAAATTTTTGTTTATCTAAATAGAAATAGGAACTGTAAAAAAAAATTAAAATAATTAAAAACTTTCAAATATGTAAACTTCTAAAAAAAATCTCTTGTCTGACTGAGCATAAATTTAAATTAGTCATATTCTCCCAATATGTTTGCTAATCAATCATTTCCATTTTTTACTTTTCTGTTATAATTTATTTTATGTTTTTGTGTTTTGTTTAAGAACCAAATTATCAAATTTCTTTTAAACAAATAATTTAAAAATGGGCGTAAATGTCTGCATTGATTCGTAAAATTATGTTAGTTTAAGTGGGTTAATTTCAGACTACATCTGGGTCTCGTTTTATGCGGATTATTTTAATGCAATTTTGAAGTTATGCGATTCATGTTTCTTTTTAATATCTTTTATATTTCACTATATTTATTAGATATCAAGAAATTTAAATTATTAATAACTTATTTTGACTTGAAATACGTTTTTTTTTTTTCAAAAATATAACATTATATTAGCCGCTAACATGAATATGGCCTGAAGATGTATTTAGAATGTTAGCTTCTATGTAAATAACCTACTTATACTAATGAGTAAATAATAATACTAAATTTATACATACATATAAAAACATCACAATAAATATTCAAAAATTTTAAACTTTTAAAACGTATTTTATTAGATATTAACAGAAATAAATATTTTTTTAGATTTTTAAAATAAATAATAATGAAGATTTTATTGATTTTATAAACTGAAAATAATTTTTCTAATGATAATGTATATATTTTTTTGTTTTATTGCGATCTCATTTTTTTAATATAGAAACAGAAAACCATTAACACATCTCAAGACTGAAAGTGGCACTAGTTGTACATTATGTCACAAATCTGATTTCTTACTAGTTCACAAATGAACACATATTGTCAAATAGCAGTAATGATTAAAATATGTATGAAAAAATGTAAAATTAAATAATGTAGTTAATAAAAAAAGTAAAAAAAGTTTGTCTTGTATTAATTTTTTTCAAATATTTGAAATTTTTTATTAGCCATACTTTATTTCCTTATTTTTTTAAATGTGAATTTTAAAGTAATTTTTCATTGTTGTTTTACTTTTATGTGACTTCTGAAAATTACTGGAACATATCCCCCATTTTTCAAGGTAAGTTACATTTATTTTTGTGCGATTTCTTTTGTGCGCATTTACTGAGGAACCTATCTACCACATTAAACAAAACCCAGGTGTATTTGTCTTGTAGTTGAATCAGTGCTGGTGGATGGTTGTATAGATGTTTTATGTCAATGTGATGTGGGGAGATGCATTGGATTCTCATTCCCTTGTACCACATTAGCATCAGGGCACTATACCTAATTGAATGCATGGTAAAAAGTGTAGTCATCATGTTACCAATGGACATAGCCATATTTCCTGCACCATTGATTTCCTTATGCTCTGGGTGGTGATAGTAAGATGGCCAAGACCACAATCCCCCATTATAGAGCATGCCTAATATATATATTTTCCAAATGATTATCTAGTCAGACAGATGCACATTCCTGTATTGGACGAGGGTCATTCTTTTTCATTGATATCTTGCTACAGATGCACATTCCTGACAGCATGGTTTTTTTGTATGCTAACATCCTCATTTTGCATTCATCACATCGGTATATCAATAAGCTGGCATTGGTTTGAATGTGAACTTGTAGCCTGGAATTAAAAGAAAGAATCGAGTATATAAATGTGTAATAGCATATTTGCATTTATCAAATTATTAAATTGTATAAAATGTTCATCTTGGCAATTTTATCAAGATATTAAAACTTAAAGTTAAAAATAATAATAATAAAACCTAAAGCAATGTTAAATAATTTATTCCTCAAATTTATTTTATATATGACATAAATAAATGTTTGTGATTATTACTGGCAGTGGCTTATTTAATTCTTTGTTCTTTATTTAAAATGTGTTTAAAAGTTTATATCATTAAATCTGAGTTACTCCTTGAGCTTAGTGACTAGGACATATCGGTCGATTAAAAATGGAATCTTACAAAGAAGTCTCTGCCTACATTACACATTTTCTAGGTTCAAATGGCCTGGTGGCACTCTGTACAGCAAATAAAGTAAAAGTTTCTTTCTCTGACCATTATAATATATATATACATATGCAGGTATGCATATTGTAATGGAATGCAGGTCCCTGAATGAAGTTGTTTAAATCTAATTAAAAATGTGAAGTGCTGGTGTACCAAATATGTAATGGAATGCAGAATATGTAAGCATGCAACTTCACATTAGGCTACCAAAAATTTAATGGAATATGAGATCATATCAAATGGTAGTGAATATGTGCAAAGCATATATGCATTGCAAAACAATATGAATATTTCAACTATAATAATGTTCTTAGAGAAAACAATTTTTAGCACCATACCCCATATATTCTTTAAACACAGAATGTAAACCATAACATGCACATACTTCTACATTTCTCACATCTAAACTACATAATTCAGACAAAACATTTTAGTCATTTTAGCTTATAAAAAGATATATTCAAAATTTCAATCATTCACAATTGAGAATAAGGTACTGAGACTGGATATTTAAATAACTAAAATATTTAATTAACAACTGTATTAAATTAACAACGTGTGTGTGTGTGGGAGACGATGATCTAGATAACTGATGAGTGCTGGTTCATCATGAAATACATTTATTGGAGATCATTTATCTTTTTCATATATGTGTTGTCATGTGTATCAGTTATATGAGATAGAGTGGATGGCTGAAGGAAGCTTGAAAGTCTGTGTTCAAATCTCTTATATATATATATATATCGTAACTAGGAGAGTCATATGATGGCTAAAAAAAATATTTAAAAAAAACAATACAAAAAATTAGTATTATTATTTAAGAAACTTACATAAAATACTGTTAATAAGAGGTTATGGTAGACATGACTAAGGATATATAACTTGATCACTATATGATATGGATATACATATGTTAAATAAATAAATAATTAAATTAAAATTTACATACATCTATATTTAAATAATTTCTTATGAAAATTATTAATATTATTATTAATAATAATCAGTTTTCTTTATTATAATTATTATTATTAGTTTATTGATTATAGTAAATAATAAAAAAGGATAGCTGTTTTTGATTGTTAATAATTATTATAATTTATAAAATATTATTATTTATATTTTTATTTATGTAAATGAGTTTATTTTAAAATAACACTAGATAGAAATGCAGGAAAATCAATAAAATGTTTCTTTAAATGATTGTCTGATTCTTAAAAGAGCATGATTTTTGAATAAAAATAACAGAGAAAACAAACATTGAACTGAGATACAACTTGAAAAAACTTGTATCTTCAAATTTCTTGATTTAATAGTGAATTAATTATATATTTTAATAATTCAGAAATGTAAAAAAAACATAGATTTCTAAGATAATAAGATTGAGAAAGTGGTCAATGCCTCATTTGCTATTATATTTTTCCAAGAAATTGTATGAAAAGCTTAATATAGAGTAACGGAAATGTATTAACACAAATCTCTTTTCAAAATTAATAGATATCTTATATTTTATATCTATCAATGAACTAAGAAAAAGGATATACAAAAAAAATATTGTTCATAAGAAATCAGATATTCAAAGTTAATGGTTAGTAATAATAATTTCATTAAATTATCACAGTCACCAGATTCAACATGGATTATTCATAGGAGCCCAAAAACATGCTAGGACAAGAATTATTATTGAATATCTCACCATTCAGATTAAATAAATGAAAAATGGTAATATTATTTTAAGCTTACATTATAAAAAATATATCATTTCCCAAAACATTCTATATAAAAATACAATAGTAATAACATTTTGCATTTAATAAATATTATTTTTAAAAATTGTATATTAATTAATGATTGATATATATATTAACAGGCAACCCCCAGTCTTAATTTTAGTTGTTTCTTTATATGTCTATCAAAAGAAAATTGGATCTGTTGACCACGTAAGGTAGTAAACACAAAACTATGGCTGTATAGTCGCCATAACACCTGTGGATAGAATTTGACTACTATCCACCATATTGGTTTCTAATACTGAAACAGTAGGGTCTGCTTTGCAGATCTTCGTTTCACCTTTTCTTACCTATTTCCTACACTCATACTTTAGTTTGAACCCCAATCTATCGTAGTGTGTCTGCAATATGCTTATATACCGAAAATCCCGCCTAATTTTAAACCACTAGTACAATGCTCATATTATATATATAAGTCATTCCCAAATAAATAAAAGATTATAGATTATGTATATGTTCACATAATTTTGATTTATTAAAAAGTAGGTTATATAAGTCGTAATTGCGCACACACTATGATATGCATTTTAAAACATATCAAAATTATAAATTGTTAAAGTTATTTTGTTTGAATCTGTTTACAAATATATTACCATCATAATGTATTTTGATTTAAAATAAAATTCATTTAGTAAATATTCGTTTAGTAAATAGATTCAAATATTGCAATTTAAAAAGTAAAATCATTTTCTTTAATTTAATAAAAGTTATTCCAAATATTTCTGTTAAAGTAAATGAGGGACAATAGTTTAATTATTTCATGTTGTAATTAGTTAATGTTATATAAGTTTATCTAAAAACATCAGATGTCCACTTAAGGTTTTCTTTAATTAATAAAAGTAATTTTTAATTAAATCTAGTTTGTAGTTCGAATTTCAACAGGGAAAGTAACAAAAGAAATTAATTAATGTTGAATTCCTTTAGACTTTCAGATGATTACAGCTGATAAGTCCGATATATTTTTGTAATGCTCCAGGGCAGTTCTATTGTTAAATTCTACTATAAAAAGGAGGTTTTTCTTTTGTTCTTTTCTTCTAATGTTTCTAAAAGAAATCATTCTGAGTTCTATTCTAATAATTTGCTAACCTTGACATGACAGAGTAGAGGCGTCAAGATGGCTATGTTCCCTCAGAATAGCCAGACACTGCTCCAGACCATCTGAAGCTATCACATAAGGAACCCTGGAACTGCTGCTGCTGCAAAAATATGAACATTTCCAGATTTTGCTGTTAAATTATATAAAAACCTGCCGACCATCAATCTACCTAAAATGCTTCTCCAGAGGTAATCCTAAATTAACCCAAGAGCTCTTGTGATAACTAACATGTTATAGCTATTTAAAAATGTTTTTCTTATATTTCACATAACTTCATTATGTATTTCGTTAATGTGTTTAAATATATTCAACATTTTTCTCTATATCCTTGGGTTAATATTTTCTATTTATTAAGCTTTCTGTTATTTTATTATGATAATGTGTCAGAATCATCTTTGACTGAGTGAATTATTGCTTTTGTTGAAACTAAGATGCCACTATAAAGGCATATTTTAAATTTCTAAATAATTTTCAATTTTTATTATCTTGCAAATCACTCATTCAAGGGCGATTCTATTCTTTAATATATAATATAATCACATAGTTTAAAATCTACATGTTATTGATTTTAATCTAATATGAGAGTATTGCGAGGTCAATGATTAAATGTGTCCCCTAATGCATGATTGTGTATATAAATATATACTTACTTTTCAAACCTGCAAGCATGCATTTTCCTATTTTAATTACCGTGTTCTACTTTAATTACAAAGTTCATCATTGACGTCGAGAATGTGCGGACCCTTTTAAATGAATTTTGGGAATTTGGTTGGGCATTTTTCTTAATCCAAGTAAAACCCATTTAGATGTTTTATATATACTAGTCTCATATTGCTGGTACATCAATTAGTTGTTGAGACCACTTTGTTTTACTTTTCCAAGGATTCTTTACACAGCTAAGTCCATTCTCTTTGTTTGCAGTTTCCAGGCAGAGTGTGTCCCCAAGTGACACACCTGGGAATTAAACGCAATCGTTACCCAGTTGCTAAGTTTCGGCTATTCATCAAAATACTTTACTACAGGTTAGTGGCAAGACGCCCTTCGTAATCATTCTGGATATTCGATATTGTTTTATTTAATATTTATTTTACAAAGCATCCGTGACTTAAACGTGTCACACCCTCCAACTTTAATAAATTCATTATCAGCAATCCTGACCTCCCAATGTAACTGTATTATTATTATTATTGAATAAATGCTTTGATCACATTCCCATTTGTTACTTAGTAAGCTTTTGTCCGTGCTATTCTCGAAATCAATAAATATTTTAGAACACTTAATTTTCAAATATTTTTTTAGACTTGTATAATTGCTAAAAGCACCTCACACATGTTCCTATCTCATCAAGCACATTATCGTAATGCTGTTAACCCGAGGAATAGAATATATCACTTTGCTTTAAAACCTTTTGTCATTTATTGAAATATAATGCCCACAATTATTTAATACATGTCCCTGTCTCATATAAGTAGACAGTGGAGTTATATATATAATTTATATAAATAAATTTTGTGAAATTATTTAAAACTAAATTTGACATCTTATTTTATTGATTCCTATCACTGTCTTGGTCTATATATATATTTTCTGCATTTCTTTTGTAAATCCATAGACTTTAATTAGCCACCCAAGCTTCTTTTAGTATAAGAGTCTTTTGTTTCTCCCTGACCACCAGGCACCAGTCAAAGGTTATACTAGTAGTGGCATCAGATGTGTTATCACGTAGATGGTGCTGTGAAATTTGGACTTTATATTCGAACTTAGTATATCTAGAAGGGAACTCCTCCTAGAATGTTCAGTTTCATGTCTGGGGTTTGAATTCTGCAGTGTGTTAGCGAGATAGATGATTCTGACTTACATAGTAAAAAAAATTTTCTGGGTCCATGGCGCCCAACATGGGGCCGATTATTTAAACACCCACATCCCTGTAGATCTTAATTATTTAAAACATCCACATCCCTGTAGCTTAATTTTAGCACTTTGTTTTGTATTTAATCACTCAAATCCTTTATATTTTGATATATATAATATTTTTCAAACTATATTATCTATATTGTTTATTTATGTGTATATTTCATATATTTTGTTTCACTCGGGCATTCAATTACTTATTCTATATAATCAGAACTTGTCCAAACTTGCTATAGTGCGATACGAGCCATCTGTATTTATCTGTATTTATTGTTTTACTTAAGTCACACTATATACACATGGCGTGAATTACTTAAATATTGTCCCAAGAGAATATTGTGACAATCTATGAATATTTCAAATATTGTATTTGCTATCAAAATAAAGTTTTATCAGCTCAACGCGCAAGATAGCATAATAATAATTTTCTATGGTAATGACCTAGATATGTAATAGGCTATTGTATGAAATTCAAAAATTCAATAATAAATAAAATGTAATCAATAAAAAAATGTGAATGTTTTAACGAGTGCCCGTAGTTAAATGGAATAGTTATTAAAATTCATTTTGGGAAGCTAACAGTCTATGGATCCTTTTAACTGGTGACATGGCACCCAAGGGTAATTTCATTAAATGGAGTTAATTCTAAAATAAATTTTGTCACCAGGCTAAATTCTATTGTATGTAATTTGTTTTTTTTTCCATCGTGTGTAAATTTTTCTTACACCAAATAATGAGACGTGAATCAGATCAATAATTATGTAAATAAAAATATATGTATGCTAATCTTAAATAAGAAGGAACGGAAGAAGTATACCCGGATCTAGCAAATGTTAACATATATAAATAAAATTGCTTGAGTTTAAAAATATATGTTAGCGAAATATTTTGACAGATAGAATTTAAGAGATTTTTATATATATGGGCTGTTAAAAATATATATGTTGGCAGCAGATTTAAACAAGAAATTTTTGCAGTAGTAAGAGGGCAGTAGCTGAGGGGTTTAGTGATAAATATAAAAGCAGTAATTAGGCCAACAGAACCGAGAGGGAGATAGCCTATTAGCCATTAATAAAATTTGAAATCAAACGGAAAAAAAATTTTGTGTTTAGGATAATATAGTTAGCAGTAAAATAAAAATAAAAGTCATCATCATCATCGATCACGATAATCATCCTAGGCCATGGAAAATACAGATACTAATGAGGTCCATTTCCGGACTATTATAGAAATGTTTAAGCAAGGTGAAGAAAGAGCGAAAAGATGGGAAGAAGAAAGCTGAAGGAGAGGTGAGGAACTTAGAGTGCTGTACAGACTCCTCCCTGGATGGCAAGAGATGGCAGATAAACTCCTGAACCAGAAAGTTGAGACAAATGATTCCGCAAAGAAGACTGATACACCAGACCTGGGACCTTGAACTCAGCCAACCAAGCTCAACACTAGAATATTTCATGAGGTTAAAGAATGTCCCAAGCTTTCTTTGGAAAGGGTGCTTCCAGCAAAGGATATCCGAGACTTAGGACATGCAACCCAGCTGTCCAAGCTTGTCGACGTTAAAATATTCCATGAAGTAAAAAATGTCCCAAACTTCATTTGGAAAGAATATTTCCAGCAAATGATGTCCGGGACACAGGACATCAAACCCAGCTAACCAAGCTTCATCACTTAAAAATTTTTCATGAAGTCAAAAAATGTCCACAACTGTATTTAGACGAGATATTTCCAGCCAACAATGTACGAGATCTAGGGATTTAAACCCAGCTAACTATGCTTACCACCAACATCAAAGTACTTAAGGAAAACCAGGAAAATATCCCACCTGATATAGCAAGAATATATTGAATAAAGGAAATAGTGAAAACAATGATGGCACTGGATTTCAGCCCATGGGCCAAGGAGCTACCCATTAAGGCAAATAATTGCGACAGCCTAAAGCTACAGTTATTAACAACCACTCTGGATTTCAGTCCCTGGCCTAAAGAACCGTCAGACAAGGTAAAGAGGCCTGACAATCCAAGAGTGCAGTCATCAAATTATAAAGGCAGTTATCACCCACCAGACCCAGGATTATAGTAGTTTTTTTTAAACAACAACAACAAAAAAATGGACATGTCACAGGATAAATAAGATCAGATATAAACAGTGTTAAACTATTAGATTTTTTAATAAAATTTTGTTGAAAGGGGGGAGATCATAGAAAATGTTTGCTAGATGGTAGATTTATTAATATGATCCAGGTATATAATTCAGTTTCATTTCTTCATTATATTTATATCCTGTACATTATGGGTTATCTTGTAAATTTTGTTTATGCAGGCTTCATAGGTGGACACCTGTTGTAAGATCTTTTTTTTAACAATTTTTTTTTATTCCGTCACTAAGGGAATGTGAAACAGTAGGGTCTGCTTTTCAGATCTTCGTTTCACCTTTTCTTACCTATTTCCTACTCTCATACCTTAGTTTGAACCCCAATCTATCGTAGTGTGTCTGCAATACGCTTATATACTGAAAATCCAACCTAATTTTAAACCACGAGTACAATGCTCATATTATATATATAAGTCATTCCCAAATAAATAAAAGATTATAGATTATGTATATGTTCACATAATTTTGATTTATTAAAAAGTAGGTTATATAAGTCGTAATTGCGCACACACTATGATATACATTTTAAAACATATCAAAATTATAAATTGTTAAAGTTATTTTGTTTGAATCTGTTTACAAATATATTACCGTCGTAATGTATTTTGATTTAAAATAAAATTCATTTAGTAAATATTCGTTTAGTAAATAGATTCAAATATTGCAATTTAAAAAGTAAAATCATTTTCTTTAATTTAATAAAAGTTATTCCAAATATTTCTGTTAAAATAAATGAGGGACAATAGTTTAATTATTTCATGTTGTAATTAGTTAATGTTATATAAGTTTATCTAAAAACAGCAGATGTCCACTTAAGGTTTTCTTTAATTAATAAAAGTAATTTTTAATTAAATCTAGTTTGTATTTCGAATTTTGACAGGGAAAGCAACAAAAGAAATTAATTAATGTTGAATTCCTTTAGACATTCGGATGATTACAGCTGCTAAGTCCGATATATTTTTGTAATGCTCCAGGGCAGTTCTATTGTTAAATTCTACTATAAAAAGGAGGTTTTTCTTTTGTTCTTTTCTTCTAATGTTTCTAAGAGAAATCATTCTGAGTCCTATTCTAATAATTTGCTAACCTTGACATGACAGAGTAGAGGCGTCAAGATGTCTATGTTCCCTCAGAATAGCCAGATGCTCCTCCCGACCATCGGAAGCTATCACATAAGGAACCCCGGAACTGCTGCTGCTGCAAAAATATGAACATTTCCAGATTTTGCTGTTAAATTATATAAAAACCTGCTGACCATCAATCTACCTAAAATGCTTTTCCAGAGGTAATCCTAAATTAACCCAAGAGCTCTTGTGATAACTAACATGTTATAGCTATTTAAAAATGTTTTTCTTATATTTCACATAACTTCATTATGTATTTCTTTAATGTGTTTAAATATACTCAACATTTTGCTCTATATTCTTGGGTTAATATTTTCCATTTATTAAGCTTTCTGTTATTTTATTATGATAATGTGTCAGAATTGTCTTTGACTGAGTGAGATATTCCTTTTGTTGAAACTAAGATGCCGCTATAAAGGCATATTTAAAATTTCTAAATAATTTCCAATTTTTATTATCTTGCAAATCACTCATTCGAGGGCGATTCTATTCTTTAATATATAATATAATCACATAATTTAAAATCTACATGTTATTTATTTTAATCTAATATGAGAGTATGTGCGAGGTCAATGATTAAATGTGTCCCCTAATGCATGATTGTGTATATAAATCTATACTTACTTTTCAAACCCGCAAACATGCATTTTCCTATTTTAATTACCATGTTCTACTTTAATTACAAAGTTCATCATTGACGTCGAGAATGTGCAGACCCTTTTAAATGAATTTTGGGAATTTGATTGGGCATTTCTCTTAATCCAAGTAAAACCCATTTAGATGTTTTATATATACTAGTCTTGTATTGCTGGTACATGAATTGGTTGTTGAGACCGCTTTGTTTTACTTTTCCAAGGATTCTTTACACGGCTAAGTCCATTCTCTTCATTTGCATTTTCCAGGCAGAGTGTGTCCCCAAGTGACACATCTGGAATTAAATGCAATTGTCACTCAGTCGCTAAGTTTCGGCTGTTCATCAAAATACTTTACTACGGGTTAGCGGCGAGACGCCCTCCGTAATCATTCCGGATATTCGATATTGTTTTATTTTATATTTATTTTACAAAGCATCCATGACTTAAACATGTCACACCCTCCATCTTTAATAAATTCATTATCAGCAATACTGACCTCCCAATGTAACTGTATTATTATTATTATTATTATTATTATTATTATTATTATTATTATTATTATTATTATTATTATTATTATTATTATTATTATTATTATTATTATTATTATTATTATTATTATTATTATTATTATTATTATTATTATTATTATTATTATTATTATTATTATTATTATTATTATTATTATTATTATTATTATTATTATTATCGAATAAATGCTTTGATCACATTCCCATTTGTTGCTTAGTAAGCTTTTGTCCGTGCTATTCTCGAAATCAATAAATATTTTAGAACACTTAATTTTCAAATATTTTCTTAGACTTGTATAATTGCTCAAGGCACCTCGCACATGTTCCTATCTCATCAAGCACATTATCGTAATGCTATTCACCCGAGGAATAAAATATATCACTTTGCTTTAAAACCTTTTGTCATTTATTGAAATATAATGCCCACAATTATTTAATATGCGTCCCTGTCTCATATAAGCAGACAGTGGAGTTATATATATAATTTATATAAATAAATTTTGTGAAATTATTTAAAACTAAATTTGATATCTTATTTTATTGATTCCTATCACTGTCTCGGTCTATATATATATTTTCTGCATTTCTTTTGTAAATCCATAGATGTTAATTAGCCACCCAAGCTTCTTTTAGTATAGAGTCTTTTGTTTCTCCCTGACCACCAGGCACCGGTCAAAGGTTATACTAGTAGTGGCATCAGATGCATTATCATGTAGATGGCACTGTGAAATTTGGACTTTAGATTCGAACTTAGTATATCTAGAAGGCAACCCCTCCTAGAATGTTCAGTTTCGTGTCTGGGGTTTGAATTCTGCAGAGTGTTAGCGAGATAGATGATTCTGACTGTTACAATATGAATCTCTTTTTTAAATATATATTAAGAAATAAAATCTATGTATCCTATATCAGGATACATGTTAAATCTACCCAGTGGTCATTATTTCATTTAAAAAAAAGGACAACAATTTCTTTGGTTAAAGTATATTTATGAGCATCAATTAATTAATGATCTCAAGCGCCAATCTTACTAAGACCATAAGAATTATACTTTCTCCTTTTAGAAATCTTAAAACTATTGCTAATTAGGTGCCTGACCCTTTCAGCTAGCTCAAATCCCAGGGCTGGGAGATAACAATACCCATCAGGTTGAACGGAGGTGGCTGATTAAATTTGCATAGTTGAAATAAGCTTTCCCTGTTTTATATATCTTTCAACTTAAGACACATATATATAAACTTACATATTAGAATTTAAAATTATGTGTAATGTACTTGATTATTCTGATATTCTGCCAGGAAGGGAACTAGGCTGATATAAGTGATAAATAGGTTCATTAATGAGAGACAATTTGTTTTACAGTAAGTAGATAATTTTATTACTATGGCTAATTAAATATTGAGCAAGAAAAACATATATATATATCAATGATAACATAAAAGACAAAAAAAAACAAGAATTAATGAATTATAAAAGAACATATAATTAATTACACATGTGGGAATGCATTTATACGTTTAAATTAAAATATATAATTTTAAACAATGGCTGAACTTTTGGAGAGTAATGATAAGCAATTTTCAGTTCTTTTAAGTTAATAAAACTAGGTATAGTTATTTTGAAGTACCCAGGATTTCTAATAGGGATAAGTTAATTTCCACGTAAGTTTGATTTCGATGATCCAACTAAAATTTAGATATTCTTTTACTGTCGAAGAATAAAACAAAAATTTTCTGCCAATAGCAAAAGGTTTGCACAAACATCCATTTTGTTGTATTTGAGTCTAAGAAATAATGATGACTTACTGGAGGCATTCTGAGTGTACATAATTTGAGATTTTCTTCCTTCCTGGATTGTTTTAGTGGCATATCAATGAGGTACCTATGGTTCTTGCAGGGCAAGCAATTAACAGAAACAGCTACATCTTTGGAGCTTAGGATAGTGGTCTTTATACATATTTTTCTACTCCTGCATTCTGATGGTAGTGATGATCTGAGTTACTAGTTCTAAAACCATAGCTGTATCAGTCAATTTAGCCACAAAAAATATTAATATTTCAGTTTGAAAAACCACTCTTGCTTGTTCTAATTTTTTTTCTAACCAATTAATTTTTCCAATTCCTTTTGTTCCCAAAATAGTTTATCACTATCTTGATCTCTATTTCTTAGACTCAAATACAACAAAATGAATGTTTGTGCAAACCTTTTGCTATTGGCAGAAAATTTTTGTTTTATTCTGTGACAGTAAAAGAATATCTAAATTTCAGTTGGATTGTCAAAATCAAACTTACGTGGAAATCAACTTATCCCTATTAGAAATCCCGGGTACTTCAAGGTAACTATAACTAGTTTTATTAACCTAAAAAAACTGAAAATTGTTTATCGTTACTCTCCAAAAGTTCAGCCATTGTGTAAAATTATATATTTTAATTTAAACGTATAAATGCATTCCCACATGCATATTTAATTATATGTTTTTTTATAATTCATTAATTCTGTTTTTTTTTTTGTCTTTTATGTTATCATTGATATATATATGTTTTTCTTTCTCAATATTTTATTAGCCATAGTAATGAAATTATCTACTTACTTTAAAACAAATTGTCTCTTATTAATGAACCTATTTATCACTTATATTAGCCTAGTTTTCTTCCTGGCAGAATATCAGAATAATCAAGTATATTACATGTAATTTTAACTTCTAATATGTAAGTTTATATATACATGTCTTAAGTTGAAAGATATATAAAACAGGGAAAGCTTGTTTCAACTATGCAAATTTAGGCAGTCATCTCCATTCAACCTGATGGGTATTGTTACCTCCCAGCCCTAAGATTTGAGCTAGTTGAAAGAGTCGGGCACCTAATTAGCAATAGTTTTAAGATTTCTAAAAGGAGAAAGTCTAATTCTTACAGTCTTAGTAAGATTGGCACTTGAGGTCATTAATTAATTGATGCTCATAAATATACTTTATTCAAAGAAATTGTTGTCCTTTTTTTAAAATGAAATAATGATCACTGGGTAGACTTTTTATATTTTTTAATGTATATCCTGATATAGGATATGTAGATTTTATTTCTTAATATATATTTAAGAAAGAGATTCATATTCGAATCCAATATGGTGGATAGAAGTCAAATTCTATCCACAGGTGTTATGGTGACTATACAGCCATAGTTTTGTGTTTACTACCGTATGTGGTCAACAGATACAATTTTTTTTGATAGACATATAAAGAAACAATTAAAATTACGACCGGGGTTCCCTGTTAAATTAGTGCCCAATGTGGGGTGCCATTTTAACAGGCAACCCCAGTATTAATTATGTTGTTTATATATATGTCTGTAAAAAAAGTTGAATCGGCTGACCACACAGGGTAGTAAACTCAAAATATGGTTGTATAGTCGCCATAACACCTGTGGATAGAATTTGACGGCTATCCACCATATTGGATTCAAATATGAATCTCTTTCTTAAATATATATTAAGAAATAAAATCTACATATCCTATATCAGGATATACATTAAAAAAAGATTTAAAAAAATCTACCCAGTAGTCATTATTTCATTTTAAAAAAAAGACAACAATTTCTTCAGATAAAGTATATTTATAAGCATCAATTAATTAAATGACCTCAAATGCCAATCTTACTAAGACCATAAGAATTATATTTTCTCCTTTTAGAAATCTTAAAACTATTGCTAATTAGGTGCCCGACCCTCATCTCCAGTGCTGGGAGGTAATAATACCCATCAGGATGAATGGAGGTAATGGCTAAACTTGCATAGTTGAAACAAGCTTTCTTTGCTTTTTATATTTCTCAACTTAAGACACATATATATATATGAACTTAGTATTAGTAATGGTTTCTTTTCTCTATACTCTTTAAATCAGATCATGTGATACTTAAAATTAGCTACTTTTGAACTCACTCTTTCTATACATTTATTCCCTCTATATGTGATCTATTTCTTTATCAAATATATAGTTTAGAATTTAAAATTAATGTAATATACTTGCATATTCTGATATTCTGCCAGGAAGGAAACTAGGCTAATATAAGCGATAAATATGTTCATTAATGAAAGACAATTTGTTGTAAAGTAAGTAGACAATTTTATTACTATGGCTAATTAAATATTGAGAAAGAAAAACATATAATTTATATATCAATGATAACATAAAAGACAAAAAAAAAAACAGAATTAGTGAATTATAAAAGAACATATAATTAAACACATATGTGGGAATGCATTTATATATTTAAATTAAAATATATAATTTTACACAATGGCTGAACTTTTGGAGAGTAATGATAAGCAATTTTCAGTTCTTTTAAGTTAGTAAAACTAGTTGTAGTTACCTTGAAATACCCAGGATTTCTAATAGGGATAAGTTGATTTCCACGTAAGTTTGATTTTGATGATCCAACTAAAATTTAGATATTCTTTTACTGTCATGAAAGAATACTGTCAAAGAATAAAACTAAATTTTTCTGCTAACAGCAAAAAGTTTGCTCAAATATCCATTTTGTGGTATTACTTGAGTCTAAGAAATAATGATGACTTACTGAAGGCATTCTGAGTGTACATAATTTGATATTTTCTTCCTTCCTGGATTGTTTTAGCAGCATATCGATGAGGTATCTATAGTTCTTTGGAGGGCAAGCAATTAACATGAACAGCTACATCTTCAGAGCTTAGGGTAATGGCCTTTACACATATTTTTTTACTTCTGCATTCTGATGGTAGCATTGGCCTGAGTTACTATATCTAAATCCATAGCTGTATCAGTCAATTTAGCAATAAGAAAATATCAATATTTTATTTCAGTTCAAAAAACTACTCCTACTTGTTCTGATTTTTCTTTTTTTAACTAACCAATTTCCAATTTCTTTTGTTCCCAAAATAGTTTATCAGTATCTCTATATCTATTTCTTAGGCATGCTTTTAACATTTTTTTCTTTCTCTGCTATGCATTTACTTTTGATTCCTTGAAATTTTGAGTGGCTAAGTAATCGGACAAAAGATACAAAATTGCCTCAAGGTAGACATATATAAAAGTTCTTTTCATTACGCTCATTAATATGCGATATACAATAAAACAATAGAAAAGTATACATTTGAAATAAATTAATAATACAAGAAGAAAATTTATATATTTGCGTATAACTGCATTCCCACAATTTATTAACATATTTTCATGAATTTATTTTAAAACAATTAACTATATACATCTTTCTCTTTCTTAATTAAAAAAAAAAAACTTTCAAACTTTCTCCCTTACATATATATCTCATTCTTTATATTGCATACTCGCAGCTGAATCCATGCTGATCTAAGCAGTTAGGGAATATTGTGTAACTTTCTTGTGACAGGGTTTGAACCTGGCTACTGTTACAATATATATATATATATATGAACCAATTATAAAGTTGAGGTACACATATTATTTTAGTTAAATCTTTATTCTTTTTTATATAATAAACATATAAATTTTTAATGAATAAAAATGAATATAAATAAGAACTTTTGATGTGTATTCAATATGTTTAATTTGCAGCAGAGCAGAGATATATTTTTATCTTTACTATATGTGGAAAGATTTAAGTATTATTATTCCTTGATGAGATATACTTCTGCTCTGTTTCATGATCCTAATGACTAAATTAAAAATAATTTAAATCACAAACAGAAAAAAAGTTTGATTATTGTATAATAATAAACTATAAAAAAGGGTGGAAATCATATTATTTTATAATATTACATAAGTTTATATTTTAACAGAAATAAAAAATAGTTTGAAAGGTTGTAAAATTTATTGTTGAAAGCAAATAAATAGTAAAGAAGTATTTATTAGTTAATTATTTTTATTAGTTCTTTTATATTTTGACTGTCATATCCATATTGTATATTATGTATAAAAAGTTAATATTATCAATTGCTATGTAGTCATAAATCTCAAAATTTTAATTATGCATCTACTTTATTCAAGTTAATGCAAAATATGTCAGTGATGGATGTTGCATTAGATTTGTTGCATCTATTCATTATGTTACTTTTATTTTAAAATTTTAATATAAAACTTTAAACGTTCATGTCATGTATTTGTCCATTTATTATGTTCCATAGGTTATTTTAACTCATAAAAATGACATCCATATTTTTAACTTACAAATTTTTGCAGGTTAGGATAAGCAGGTTTGAAGCCACAGTAAATGCTTTTATTATTTATTTATACTGTTATATATATATATATACCGGAAACACACACACACAACATATATATATATTAATGACTTTACTAAGTTTTATTAATTCATCAAACTAATTCAGTAAAATGTTATTTTACAAATGTATATTTGCACATATGATAATATTAAATATAATAATTTACTATTTAATATTATTAATAATAATCCAAAAGTAAAATATTTTAAAAGAATACAAAAAATTATCAAAGTGCTTATGCTTTTCTTAGTCAGTGCACTTCTTAGTACGTATTTGATAAAGGAATTTATTGTTGTTATTACTCTAGAGATTTTTATAACCTATTATTCCATTTTTGTTTAAGTAGATAATTTTTTTCATTAATTCTTCATCTAAAGACAACAGAGAGCTTGATTTTTAAAATAATATATATACATACGAATTTGCTTCTATTATTTCAAGTATATCTTTTGGATTTTGAAATTGTTACTTATTAAACAACTATTACCATGCTTGAAATGTATACTCCATTTTTCGATGATTTTTTCTTATTGGAAATTGAAGTGGTAGTTTTCTTAAGGATCTTTTAGAATACATGAGAGAACACTTGCAGATAATGCAAAATATTTTAGAGGATTATCTTTGTTGAAATATATTGCTCACTAGCTTGAAAAGTTATAATATATATACATACACACTGGATAATACAAGCTCTAAGTTGATGAAAGTTTTAATAAAAACTTTTTAAAACAAATAATTTAAAAACTATCCTTTTTTTAACTTTTAAACCTAAATTGTCTTATATATTGCCTAATTTTAAAAGCAAATAAATAAGAAGCCAATTCTAAAGCTGATAAAAACAATGAATTTAATATCATTTTTAGCAAACTTAATAATTAATTAACTTTTATCGTAAGATTCTTTTATAACAAAAGGTTAACATGTGTGAAAGTTGTCATTACTAAAAATAAAATCTACTTGGACTTTTTAAGTCAACATTTAAAATTAAATAAGAAAAAAAATTTTTCATATTTATTTTTACAAAAAATATCAATTCATTCTTTTTTTAATAGTCAAAACAAACTATCACATTAAATGATTTTATTTTACAAAGAAAAAGATTTTTAAAAGTCTATATTCTATAGCATAAATTTATGTATCACCATACATAAGTATCATTATGTTAACCCTATAACACAAAATAATTAAAGTTATGATTATCATTAAATGATATTATGAATTATAAAACCAGAATGTTATTATATATATTAAATTATATATCAAATTGCATTGCTTATTCTTGGAGAAGCTTTTGTCATTTATTTAAATAATAAAAAGTTTAATTAATAATTAAATTTACTCTTTCTGAAGATGAATGACATAAAAATAGTAGGTAGAAATCCCATTTTATGATAAACAATAATGTTTGAAAATGCAACTTTAGTTTAACTATTAATTTGAAAAATTTGCTACTCTCTCATATTGTAATAATAAAAATAATAAATATAATGATAATTAACTATTATGCATAGTATTTCAATCCATAGAAGTACTTTTGATTAATTTCTTAATAAAAATAAAATGAATATAATTAATAGACAAGGTGCTAACACTAAAATTCAGGATTTATGGGATTTGAGTTGATGATATTTGCTTCTGTTATGTTTTTTTTTTAATTTAATGGTAAATAACATGGGTTAAGGAATTAACCAAAAGTACTTCTGCATATTAAAAAACTGTATATAATGATTAATAATCATTATATTTATTATTTTTATGATAGTTTTAAATAATAAATTTTACATATATATATAGTATTTTTAAAACATTTATTAAAAGAATTTAAAATAAAATGTAAAACACAATTTAATAATTTGAGAAGTTCTCTATAATTTTAAATAATAAATGTTTCAAGTTTTTTATTTATAAAAATCTTGAATAATCTTTTAAAATTAATTTGAGTTATGAGAAATAGATTAATAATTTATGTAATCATTTTTAAATTCATAATATTATTCTTCTAAAAAAATAGCAGATTTTGGATTTGCTAAGTTCATAGAATAAAATCATCTTTTATCACTTAATTCTAACACAGAATCATGTTTACTTAAACTAATTTCAAATTAAAAAAACTATAAGTTATTAAAATTGTTAAAGTTTTACTGATCTATTGAACAATTGTCAGAGTAATAAGTATTAATGGCTGTAGAACAGAAAATTGCTAGGTTAATTTCTAGTTAATAAACATACAAAAAAGATACACATTTCCATCATAGGTAGAACTATTACTGTTTTTCATTTAATATTACTATGAACAGCTAATTATTTGTAATGTGCACAGTTTTATTAATAACATATTTCTTTATTGCATTAAAAATTTTGAAAGTTACCTGATGTTTGTAAAGTATTTAAATTATTTTCCTAAAATTTAAAATTAACTTATTCTTTAAGATATACTGGTAGAATTTTTTTTATAATCTATATATTATATTATAAATAAATAACTATTTATATAAGAAAAGAATCTCACATGAAAAAACTATTTGAAACATGAATATTCAGAATTAATTTTCACCAATTTATAAATTTATTTTACTTCTAATTGCTTAAAATTAAATTGTTTTTAATTATTAAAATATAACTTTATGCAAATATTGACAAATGGCTTTAACTGATTTTGAAAAAAAAAAAATTAACTTTGCTAATTTTAAAATTATACATCAGAAAAAAACTTGCAATTATATTCTAATGTTAATTTTATAAATATAGACAATTGAATTTATTATTATAACTTTCATATTTTAGCATTTTATTTCACTTTCATTTGTTTTTTAATTGTTTTCTGGAAAAATTAAAAGATTGTTTTGTATTATTTAAATCATTTTAAAAATTAATTATTAATATTATTTGTTTTAAAAATGAAGTTTTGTTATTTGTTAACATATTTGGTTAAACATTTTTTAAAAAAAAAAAAAAACTTATTTTAGACTTATGATAATAAACATTAAGTTGTGGATTACTTTTATTTGAAATTCTATAACTAATAAATGATAATTCAGTAAGTTTTTTAATATGGATTAGAATGAGAGATCACATCAAATTCCTATAAATAAAAGATCTAATTATTTTGGTGTGAGTTAAGATTTATGCAAAAGAGGTTTATTTTATTTAATTTTGAACAAATTAATATAGTATATATTTCAATAATTTTAAATTAATTAAAAACTTATATATCAGTCAATCATAAATGTATTAGTTAGTCTTAAATATATTTAAATTTTGATAAAAAATATTTTAAATATTTTTTTTATTAATTCTAAAATATATAAGCAATTAATGCCTTATAATATTTGACCTTTTGAATTTAAAACCAGCTAATATATTTTTTATAAATTACAAAAACTATAAAAATGAATATAAATATTATCATTTGTAAAATCACAATTGGTAATTTATCAAAATATCATAAGAATATGGTACATACATTTAAAAAAAATCTATATGGTAGTTATATACTCGGTGTAATGCGGCCACTTGATTGTGCTGTTGCTTGCAAAAATAATGAAATGTAACATTATCAGACTGATAATTTTTTGCTTTCTGCTCTTTGCCAATTTTTCAAAGTATTTTTAAAAAATTTCCGATGGTATTTAACAGAATTTTCATTTTAAAAATATATAAAACAAAGAGCTTGAAAATGTGTATTATTTTTTGAATAAAAATTAGAATAAATACATGCACTAGTCTGAGTGAACCAAGCTGGCAGCATATAGCACTGATGGTTTTTCCAATCTGAAAGAGTGTCCAATACATGCTCTAATCTGAGCAAACTGAGCTGGCAGTGTGTAGTGATGGAATGTGCAGGGGGTCTTTGATGGTTTTGCCAATCTCAAGGAGTGGCTAATACATGCTCTACTCTGAGTGGACCAATATTATTTCCAAAACAACAGACAATGGCAAACCATTGTATTACTCTTGTAGCTGTTCACCCACAAACATGCCTTTTCATGTGACTAATGTCAAATGCTTCAATGACATATTTTTTTGCAATTTCAACTTTAAAGACATGTAGGGAAATGGGGTGATGGACTTACAATTATTAGTATGTAATAGTATGTCAGGTAAGGTGGAAGATCCTTAATTCAAATGCACATACAAACACCTATGGCCTGTTGAATTCCATACACCCTCACATCCTATGGTAACAATCTATGAAGTGTGCACTATTTTCATAGTGATGCAAAGAACAATGTGAGCATGTACACCTAATAACAGCTAATATGAACAGAACTATTCTATAGGCTATAAGTTAGGCCATGTAAATGGCATATTTCTGTGCTTTTTCATGCAACAGCATCATCAAGTGGATGCATTACACCAAGTATACAACTACCATCTATACATATAGTTTAAAATTTTGAATGTTTATTTTTAGCTAAATCAAAGGAATCAAATAAGTTAATAAATCTATAAAAAGTTTTACTTATGTTTGAATTAATACTGGGATTATTAATTTTTTTTTTTATTATAAAAAATAGGTCTGGTAAACCAAGACATCATAGTAAAAAAATAATTTTACAATATAAATTTTTACATGTTGGAAAGTATGATTGTTTATCATAATTTTTGTGTATTGTGAAGGGAAAAAATACATTTTATTTTCATTCAAGTTCTATTTAAATAAAAAAAAAACAACTAAAAGGTAATTCTGTAAAATGTATCATGAAGTATTAAGTTTTTAATCAAGAAAACTTATTAAATGTTTCAAAGATACTAGTATTATCTATAATTGAGACACTAGCAGAATGTCTTTATGTAAAATAGATACTTATTTCTTGTAGAAATGTTTTTATTATGACAAACTCATAATTATTAAAAATGCATTTTTTTTGATAAATAAATGTACATACAAATATATTTCTGCATCAGTAATAATATTATTTATATCATTTACTTTTTTGTAAAGGCATCATGTGGGCATACATAAAACTAATTCTTCTTCTTCTTCTTCTTCTTCTTCTTCTTCTTCTTCTTCTTCTTCTTCTTCTTCTTCTTCTTCTTCTTCTTCTTCTTCTTCTTCTTCTTCTTCTTCTTCTTCTTCTTCTTCTTCTTCTTCTTCTTCTTCTTCTTCTTCTTCTTCTTCTTCTTCTTCTTCTTCTTCTTCTTCTTCTTCTTCTTCTTCTTCTTCTTCTTCTTCTTCTTCTTCTTCTTCTTCTTCTTTCTTCTTCTTCTTCTTCTTCTTCTTCTTCTTCTTCTTCTTCTTCTTCTTCTTCTTCTTCTTCTTCTTCTTCTTCTTCTTCTTCTTCTTCTTCTTCTTCTTCTTCTTCTTCTTCTTCTTCTTCTTCTTCTTCTTCTTCTTCTTCTTCTTCTTCTTCTTCTTCTTCTTCTTCTTCTTCTTCTTCTTCTTCTTCTTCTTCTTCTTCTTCTTCTTCTTCTTCTTCTTCTTCTTCTTCTTCTTCTTCTTCTTCTTCTTCTTCTTCTTCTTCTTCTTCTTCTTCTTCTTCTTCTTCTTCTTCTTCTTCTTCTTCTTCTTCTTCTTCTTCTTCTTCTTATTATTATTATTATTATTATTATTATTATTATTATTATTATTATTATTATTATTATTATTAATAATAATGTGAAAGTCTAAAACCTTTGACAGATGCCCTTTAAAAATGCTTATGTGACAGCCAATCAGATGTAATAATGACTGCACACGACTCAATTCTAAAACAATCCAGAAATATGACAAAAAGATGGCTTGGGTTTTAGAATTGAGAGTTCCACATGCAGTCATTATTACATCTGATTGGCTGTCACATAAGCATTTTTAAAGTGCATCTGTTGAAGGTTTTAGCCTTTCACATTATTATTATATCATCTGCTTGCACTTAATAAATTTAATATATTTATTATTATTATTATTATTATTATTATTATTATTATTATTATTATTATTATCATCATCATCATCATCATCATCATCATCATTATTATTATTATTATTTGTTGTTGGTATTATTATTATTATTATTATTATTATTATTATTATTATTATTTAAAAGTTTACTAATATTTATGGTAGGTCTTGATTAATTATGGAGTTTCACATGGTTCAGTACTTCATCCTCTATTGTTTTTAATTTATATTAATGATTTATTTTCACTGAAATTACATTCTAAGATTTTTGTTTTTGATGATGATATTGCTTTATCTTATAATGCTGTTTCTTATAGTCATCTTGAAAAATTAGTGAATGAGTATTTGGACTCAGTTGGTAAATGATTGGCATATATTTTGTTGTTGGTAAATTTGGATAAAACAAAAGGTATTCTTTTTTCTTATAAGCATATTTTTTTCTCTCTTAAGACTAAAATTTGCTGTAAATATATTTTGCATTTTAATAATATGTGTACTTATATGAATATTGCTTTGGTAGAAAATTATTGCTATTTGGCCTTCTTTTCTGATCTAAGTTGGGTTGCTTTATCTCTTGCATGTTTGGAGTTATTATTTGAGTTATTTCTGCTGTAATGTTGTTTTTAATTCTTGGCTTCTCTATTAATATTGCTTGATAATTTCACCATTGGTGCTACTTGAGATTTTAGCTTCATCTACTGATTTTTTATTATTGATACTTTTATCAGTCTGGTTTTCATTTTGGATTATGAACCATAGAGTTGATTTCTCCATCTTTTCATCTGTTATTTGCTCTTTGTTAAGTTTTTGAACCCTACTTGCAGTTTTCACTGCCAAATCTAAACATAGATTGGTTTCAATTGTTTCTAGGTTTGTTTTGTCTCGTTTGCTGGTGTACTATTTTCTGATTGATGTTTTCTTCTTTGTTAGTTCTTTTTGTTGCCTGGTTTGTGTCTTTTGATTCTTAGTGTTGAATTGCACTCAGTTGATCTTTTATGCTTGTCTGATCTTTAATGTTTTTTTAATGTTGCAGTCAATCCCTAGATATCTGCGATCTCCACACACAAAGCATTGGTCTCAGTTCTTTTAAATAGTGTTAATATTGCTTCTTGGACAACTATTTGCATAGGTATATCCATTGGATTTACTGTTTCTTTAAGCTTGATTTTAAATTGGAAGCTATTGGTGTGCACTGGTGCGTGTGTGTGTGTGTGGGGGGGGGGTCAGTCAAAAAATTGTTTTATATATATTGCTTTTCCGAACGGCTGGATTAATTTTTGAAAGTCTTGAATGTCATATCCATAATAGGTATTTTTTTATTATTCCTGTGAAACAGTTTTGCAAACCTTTTTCCACTATTGTGAGGGCATAGTTTCCCAGTGTTTTAATGTGTTTGAAACCTTGTTCACTGATATTCATCGAAGAACTGGACTGTAATGTATCACAAGTCAGGATTCTCCTATACTTGCAATCATATCACATATTGCATTTGCAGTAAGCTCTTCATATAACAGTTTCCTGGAAAATTTATAGAGGGCTAGATTTTTGTCTGTGACTGCAAGCATTAGTGATCTTGGTGGAAAAAAAATTTTAAATGTGCTAAATAGTTTTTAGGAATTGTGATACTGAAACTTATATTGATTTCTTTTAATTCTTCATGAGTCCATGAGGCAGTTGAGGACTCTGCACACTCATTATTTCCTAGATTTAAATTATCAATGTCTGTCTGATTCATTTCCCCAAAGCTCTCAGTTTGTGCTAGAGCTGTTTTCCTCAATGTTAGACAATGGTTGGGTTGTCTTTTCTGCATTTGCATATATTTTCCTGTCACACCTAATATCTTTTTTGTCACTATTTGTTTTAGCACCATTCTGATTTTTATTTTCCTGTGATGATGCCATTTTTTTTTGGTATTTATACTGTCTTTTAAAAATAAGGGTTTTACTTACTTGTTTGATATAAGTAGCAATTGTGTTGTTTATTATTGTTGTTTTCCTGATGTTGTTTGATGTAAGTATTATTTGTGTTGTTTATTATTGTTGTTTTCCTGATGTGAGAAACTTTTTGTGTGAGATTATTACTTTCTATTTTTATTAATTTTAATTTTTCTGTAAGCTGTCCTCAGTTAGATTCTTTTGCTGCATAGTAAGACCACTGTTGTTGCTGTTTCTTCTTCTTCTTCTTCTTCTTCTTCTTCTTCTTCTTCTTCTTCTTCTTCTTCTTCTTCTTCTTCTTCTTCTTCTTCTTCTTCTTCTTCTTCTTCTTCTTCTTCTTCTTCTTCTTCTTCTTCTTCTTCTTCTTCTTCTTCTTCTTCTTCTTCTTCTTCTTCTTCTTCTTCTTCTTCTTCTTCTTCTTCTTCTTCTTCTTCTTCTTCTTCTTCTTCTTCTTCTTCTTCTTCTTCTTCTTCTTCTTCTTCTTCTTCTTCTTCTTCTTCTTCTTTTTATTATTATTATTATTATTATTATTATTATTATTATTATTATTATGATGATGATGATGATGATGATGATGATGATGATAATGATGATGATGTTTCAAAGCAAACTTTATTTGTACTTAAGGAAAGTGGTTACATCAGTAAAAAGAACAAGAAAAAATAAGTGCATCAAGAAACAAATGTTAAAATTATTAATAAGAGTGCAGTTTTCTCATTAATTCAATTGTCCATTAATGGATAGAATGGAATGGCAATTGAATGAGTCCCGTGTTGGATTCAATCTCAATTGTTTCAAATGATAGAGTTCCACAAAATAATTATATCCTCATTTAATTAAGATAGTGTGGATCTGGATGCCGTTTGTTTTTGTCTCATTAAAATATTTGACAATGATATAAAGCATATAAAATTCTCTAATAGATAAATTGAGAAACCCTAATAACAAAAATGAAGATCGTACATATAACAAAGCAACATCCATCCAAGAGAGCTCTAATAGATAAATTGAGAAAGCTAATAACAAAAATAAATATCGTACATATAACAAGGCAGCATCCATCCAACAGAGAAGACTTTGTTATGAATATGAAAGAAGAAACTTTCTTATTTAAAAACAATGAATTACGGAAATGTTTTATCTTTTATATTATTCAATGCTTTTCTGTACAATTTTCAATAGGCGATAATCAAATGATCAGTACTGTTTATTCAGATGATTACAAAGTTTTCAAAGATACATACCTATGAAGATTTTGATAATATATAGGCAGATATTAATAATTTTTCACAAAACATATTTGGATGTGATTATTAGAGTCTATCATGCATGGTATATTCTTTGTGGTGAAATGTTTTTGCTAGAGGGGGTTGTATAGGTTGGTGGATGATAGTTTCCGCTGATTATCCATTACAGGCATAATAATTTATTTATTTTTAATAAAGAAGTTATTTTAATTTGTTGAATTGTACTTAATATTTATACGTATTTCATTCTTATTTGGGAAAAGGTGCGTTTGAGGGATTTTTTCTGGATTCGCATACGGAAACTTATGAAACTTTGAACTAGCTGTTGGAGGATTTACTGCAGGTCACATGACTTGATAACTGACTTTATTTACATGTTATCGTAGAGAAAATGTTTGTTTTCTGAGAAATTTCGGTGATTAATTTTTTTGGCAAACAAAAATTATTTTCATTTGTTGAATTGTACTTAATATCTATGTATATTCGATTCTTACTTGGAATAAAGTGCATTTTGAGGATTTTTCTGGGTTCAAACACGGAGATTTAAGAAACTTTGAAGTATCTCTTCTAGAGTTTGGTTCACATGACTTGGTAGTCGCCATTTTAATAAATTTTGTCGTTGAGAAAATATTTGTTTTCTGAGATATTTCCGTGATTAATTATTTTTGTCAAAGAAAAGCCATTTTCACTTGTTGAATTGTACTTAAATATTTATTTATATCTGATCCTTACTTGGAAAAAAAGTGCACTTAGAGGATTTTTCTGGGTTCAAACATGGGGATCTTATGAAACCTTGAAGTAGCTCTTCTAGAGTTTACTGCAGGATTATTATTATTATTATCATCATCATTATTATTATTATTGTTGCTGCTGCTATTGTTGTTATTTTGGTTCAATTTATTAATGACTAGAAGGTTACATTTACTATGAATCACTCTGCATTTATATATTTACATTGCAAGTAAAAGAAGAAAGTTAGTGTACATAGAGGAAATGGGAGAAATAGTTGGTTACTGTGGTGGTTGTTTGAAGTATTTTTACAGAAATGGAGGCTAAATATTTATTTGCTGAGTTATCTTTGGGTATGTTTTATACAATTACCTTTCATTAATTTTTGGGGGTGGGTTCAGATATATATGTATATTGTGCTGGTCTGATTTGTATGTTCACGTAACGAGATCTAGCATCTAGGCAAAAGTACCTCGAATCCAATCGTGCGCAAGTTACACAGGTCAGGAACACTCATGAACTCTGCCCTATTTGCCTATTTCCCAGATCTATTACATTATGAACAACAATCCCGATGACATCGATTTAATTTACTTCTCACCGCTGGCATCACTCATCGGAGACACAAAAAGACTCTAGGCTAAATTTTAATGATAGACTAACTTAACAACTAACTATATTTTATGAGCAATGAAGGCTGTGACCTAGCATATTAATTATGTATTTAGCGAAGATCATCTAGTGAAATTGAGCATCATTAATAACTTAATATATTAACTTAACTAAAAGAAAGCAATGGTTCGAGGGTTGATATATATATTTAAGATTTATTAGATTAATAACAAAATTATGTCGGGTTATTTATCCGACATTAGCCTCATAAGTATTATATATATATATTTAATTCATATTTTACAATAACTTGATATTTACGGCTATGCCAATAATATATGTGTGTGACTTAAAGAATTAGCGCTATTGGAATGTATTACTAAAATACTATTACACCCCCAGAGAGATGAAAAGAGCATTTACTTGATTTAAAAGAAAATAATTTTACAAGCCAATATGACATTTGTTTTATTCAATATTATTAATTTGAGTTGTGAATAATTAATGTGCGGGATGGATAATGAATAATTATATAAATGATACTAAATTTATCACATTGATACACATAGTGAACTAATGGAAATATGTCTGTTTAAATAAATCATCGCATTATGACTTATGGCTATTTCTGGGCGACTAATAATACACTGAAAGGCGGTGCATGCATGGCGGCAGATTGGGGTAGTCCAATTCTGGATCCTGGAGTGTGCTTCATGAATTTTAATAACGAAGTTTACCGATTTCCTCTGCAAACGTAGGCAGGGTCGGTATTGAGACAAAGAGCGGTCAGCAATGTCTTTACTGGGCTGGTTTCCCAGATTGCTCCCCATATAAAGCATGCACATACGACCAAATGTGTTCACAGGATGGTTTTACAGCCTAGTTTCTAGGATATGGAGAACGACGATGATGGGGCTCAACTTAGCGAATACCTCCATGTGAGAAAGAAGCACAAATATATATAAAACAAAGTGGCCTATATGCACACAATGCTTAATAACATAATATAACTATAGCTTTAAAGACTATCTAAACATATTTACTGCCATAAATTGTGAAATACTCGGTGTAATGGTATGGTTTCTTCATTAAACAGACATGGATAATAATTTTAATTAAATATAAAACTAAGGTCTGAAGATCCCCCCCTACATTATGTTATTTAATATTATTCATAACTTCCCCCACATTTAATAAATCTCAATCTCGGTTAATAAATGCCCTTATGAAAAAATATATATCAATACAAAATAAATGGGTGGTGGTAATAACTATGATGGGTTTTACATATACAATATAAATTAATAATAAGAGATAGCGCATTCTTAGAATGGAAAATATTTATGAAACAGATGTCAATCTGTTTTTCTACAGTAAACATAAAATAATTAGTTTGTTTATCTAAAATCGCTAGTACCTGGGCAAGTCGAATAAGACTTGTTTTGATTAAGTTATAAGTTAATTACCCGATAAATGATGGGTGGGGAAAACAAAAATAAATTATATGCTTGCAATTTTAGAAATATTATTGGCCTTTCTTTTTAAAATATAAATACATAAATCTAAACGATAATTATTTGCCACTTGGAAATAAAAGAAAAGTAAACATTTTATCAGAGGTTTAATAGTGATTAGTTATATAGAGTTATAAGAATTACATATTTTGAAGACATTTAATATATATGATTAGAAATTATAATAAATATTACAGAGAAGACAGGATTTGAGAATTACGAGCGGTCAAAGTTCTTTTTACCTTGCTATCTGGAAGAGCGATTTTAATGAGTCAGTCCATCGGTATCATTTCACTAGATCTAGGGTAGCATTATTATATGGTAGTTAGCATTTCACTTTTACTGGAAAAATATATAAAGTTCATCAGTACAGGATGCAGAGCTTTGCTTATGGGAAAAGCATATCAGAACAGAGAGAAAATGCAAAATTTCCCCTACTCACGGCACATTGAGTGAGACTCAAAACTGGCATGGAATATGTATAGCAACATCATTATTTTGTGGTCTCCTCTTCTTGTAGATTCAAATCCAGCAGTATATATACTTTTATTTTGAAGATGTAACTTAGCAACTACTGCTGGACCTGAGGCGGTTTAAGCACTTACTGTACATCTGGAATAATTTAACCGGATATTTTCTTATCTGGTAAGACTTTTGAAACAGTGCAATTTTGTTATCAGTTTCTCGAATGATTGTTTTAAAATAAATCTTATGATTTTAAAACAAGCTAGCATGGACAAAATTTCCACTAATGGGTTTATTTTATTATTACAAAATCGTAATCTTTTACTTTTATCTAAGGGATCTTCCGGGTAATTGTTTTCGAGAGACTTTTTAACAAGATTGCATCATTTCTGGCTACAAAATTACATATGAAAAAATAATAAGTTTCATATATGATACTTTATATTACTTACGCCCGTATACATATAAAAATATTATTAAATAAAAATATTTTTAGGTTAAAATACATAAGTGTTTACGTGATTTGTGTTAAAATACTAAGCAACTGAAATATACGTATTATTAGATATGTATATACATGTGTGAAGGTGGGTTTGAATATAGTTAGATGGTAGGAGATTGGATGTGGGCTGTAAAGCAAGGATCTGAGTATCTGATCTGCTTCAATATGTTACATGATTTTTTCAGTTCTTGAGTGACATTTAGTATTCATTATATTTGATAGTCATTTTCTGAGTTATATTGCATGTTAGTTGAGGTTTCAAATGCCCTGCATTATCACTATTAGGTGGTGATCAGTAACATATTTGTTGTGTTTCTGAATTTACTATGTTAGTCAGTGTTTAAGTTTTCATTGTGTTGTTGTAAGCATAGAAATAAAAAATTATGCAGTCAGATGATAATTGGATGTATGCCAGTTGTTGGCTATTGGCACTTTTTTGGGAGCCTCATGTAGATCACACAGATTGGTAAGAGCACAGTGCCCAACATGACATCTGATTGCTACGTTACAAGTGATCAGATAGTTTCAAAGATGTCAGGATCTACAATTTTATTATTTTTGGCTTTTAATTGTGCCAGTTTGTTGTTAACTGTTGTTGAATGGTGCCTTGCATTGTTTCTTAATGTAAAATATACAACACGCTCAACACTATGCATAGAGCCCTAATGTGGCTGTGCAGTTTGATGAGCCAGAGTTCTTGTGATATTTCATGATTGTCTGGGAAATGGTGTTGGTTTGTCTATAAGCTCTGGTAATGTTATAACAAATTCTGTCCACTGCTGAACAGTGATAGTATAGGTATTGTTGTGTTTCATCTGCCTTGTGGCAGAGGGAATAAAAATGATCAATATTGGTGCACAATCACTAGTATCTGAAAAAAAATTAAGTGTGCCAAGTATGGAAAATTAATATTATTAAGAAGTCAAAGTACTTTAGTTTGAAAGACCATTTTTTGAGCTTACAAGTTAATTGTTGATTTTTGATTTCAAACAATGTGAGATTGTAGTCATGGTACAGATTTGGATGGATCACTGAATATATTTTCCAGTATGAATACTTGTATGTAGTTTAAAAAGATATTTGTAAACATGTAACTTTTATATGGCAGATGATGGATGGTAGTTGGTCATGTGTGGGGAGTAGCCTATCTGTTGATTAGATTTGTGGCTTTCTGATGATGAAAGATATGGATTATAAGACCCAAGTCCATTGTGAGTGGTTAATCAGCTAAGTTAATTTGCAGATATGACTTTTCCTCTACAACAAAAGCATATTATAGAAAGGAAAAATTGCGTTTGTAAAACTTTTAGAAAAAGTAATTATAAACAATAGTAAAAGTTTTAGGGATCATTAGCTGTTTAAATAGCTGGATCTTGGAGTATATGAAGAGATATGCCTTAGTGAGTTAGGTAGTGATTCATTCTGTTTTTCTTTAAGCTTGTCTTGGATATTACATCCCACTGCATTTGCACCCATATAAAAAGCAAACCCCAGAAAGGTAGATAGTTTCCATCCATATAAGTCTTTGCATAATTTGCTATTATAAAGAGAGCAAACAGAAGTCTTGTTTATGTTGACATTAACTTTGTGTAGCTGCAAATTCTTGTAGTATCCTGTGTAGAGCTAGTAGATATTTTTGGATGAAAGAAAGATTTATCTTATATGCATGTTACCTGTTGTAATGTCTTTGGTATTTGCATGCTGATAAATGTTAGCTGGATCTTCACTTATTTGATATAGACAGTGATTAGTAATGAACTTCAAGGAGAACATTGGATAATAGATTGTGAGGAAGTGAATGGTGTGGAATATTTGCCACTGAGTATGATGTGAATTTTATGATTCAGCAGTATGTTGGCATGTACAGAAGAGTACTAGAAATTGTGATAGCAGAGATGTAAATTAGTACCTTGCTTGCCACAGAATCAAAGATCATTTCAATTTCTATGCAGACAGTAACTGGAGCATAGTTTTTTGGCCTCACACCAAGCTCAAAACTGCCTTAAAGATAAATGCTGCTTGTCCTGTTGATGATTTCTTTCATACAAACTGATATGGTGTAATCAGAGGGAGTAAATGTGACTCAATGTTATCTTTAAAACTTTATCAATAAGTTTTGGCTCATGGGTGAGTGAAGATAGTCCAAATATTGGTAAGGATGGGTATTGAAGCTGGTTTTTTGTTGAAAGCTATTGTAATTGAATAAAGGTTCTCAATGTTGTAGACTTTTTATGAGAGATTGTTCACAAAGTCATATTGCACTTTAATCAATGAATAGCTGAGGTGCTTGAATGCACATTTTTGTATGCCATGACTATCTTGATGACATGCATTGGGAAGAGTAGCAAATTTAATTGCAAATTCAGTAGTGCTAAATGGTGTATTTGTCTTGAGTTGTACAACAGTGTTATGAGATGATAAGTGATGAGTTTGAAGCTTCTGTTTAATATATATATATATATATATATATATATATATAGATAAAGTGATACTAAACCTATATATATATATATATATATATAGTAGGTTTTATCACATTATGTGCTGTGTGTGGATGTTCAGATTCAAAGAGCCATGAGATATATAATGATGGAGGGGTAACCCAAGACCCATTGGATATAGCCTCTTGTCCATGTGCACTGTTGACTGAGGCACTTTATGCTTTTTTTGATGGCTAAGTACTCTTTAAGTGTTGCACATATTATATTTCTAAATTATAAGTGGGTTCAGCCATTGCTATCTGATTATGTAGTTCATCAGTCAGAGATGAAGCTTGGAAGGTGGGGTTTTGGTGATGTAGTCAGTGTTAAATAAAAGTTTATTTCTGTATGGCTGGTTTCTTTGCCCAGAACTTAGTTGTAGTTCTACAAGTGTGTAGAGCATATAATATGTTTCAGAAAAAAGGAATTTCTGAATTGGAAGTAGAAAATAGAATTTTCATTGTTTTTCTAATGGTTAATGTAGTTGGCTGAATTTTAGCTATGATAAGCATTGTAGTTTGTGCAGAGTGATCTGAGAAATGAAGATGGATTGAGATTCAGGTTCATATAATGAGACAACACTCAAAGATCAATATGATTGTGAGATTGTTATGGAATGGTACTGTGTTTGGTGGTAGAAAACTTTCAGCACCATGAATGGTATTACTATTTGATAAAGCCATTTGGAGATTTGTACTTCTTGTTAAAATCTCCCAGAAGAACAGTTTAAAGGGTTGATGCTAGTAGTGAGTTGTTAGTAAGTACGATGTTGGATATGTTGATGTTTAAAGATGGAATGTAGGTAAATATTATGTTGATAATGATCATACAATGATGAAAGGTTGATATTAACTGGTTTGCATCAATACATAGAATCTTGAATGATGTGAATAGACAACATGGTGTTATAATTAGGTCAATTCTTTCTGATAGTGAAGACATGTTATGAAACAAGCAATAAAGCCCTTGATGTGAAGGTGCACAACAGGATCAAACTGATTTACTGTATATTTTTTGTCTCCAGAAGCCCTAAATATGTGGTTGTGTAATTCTAGTTTATTGCCTAAGGTGGCATACTTTGTTAGTCAAGTTTAAACTCCACATATTAAAAACAATTATTCTGATTTTTATTGATGTTGTGAGTGGAAGATGCTTCACTTCAAGATATGTTGATGGCTGGTTTTCAGCAGGTGAGTTGTATATTATTAGAGATTCATTGCATAGTTGGATAAGAGTGATGTCCATTGGTATGAAGTCTTCTGTTTGAAGGATGGTTGCTGATGACAAACTGTTCTCTTCTGTTTTTTTTTTATTTGTTTTTTTTAGGTAAATGTTTCACTTTTTGTTTTTCTTGTCCAACTCAAGGAAGGTAGGGTATATATGTGTTTATGTTGTATGCTGATATGTTATTTATAATTATGTACTGCATTTGTTTTGATGGTGTTGGGCATCTTACTGAAAGTGCTTTGTGATGGGTCAATTAACTTCATATTTGAATCTGTCAGATGTTGTATATTATGAAACATATATGTGTTGTTTGAAGCTATTTGAGTGGTGTTTGAATTTATGCCCTGCTTACTATTTGGTTCATTTATGGAACAATTAAGTTTGTTTGCAGTTTGATCTATGAGGGGGATGAAAGTGATCTTTTAGATGGAGAAATAGTTTGGACCTGATTATTTATATCTGTATTTAAGTTAACAGTATGTGTGGTTGGTATCTTCAGTCTGTGTATAGTTGAACTGATAATTTGTCTTTGTGGTTGTGGCCTCTTGTTGCTGTCACATTGTGTTGCAAGGTGGTCATGCTGTCTACATGAATAGCATTGGGGTTTAAGTCCCCCTAAGAAGAGACTAAGTGTGGCATCTTTATTTGGAAATATTTTTATATTTCTGAATGCAATCTTAGCTTGAAATCAAAGCTGTTGGTTTTTAACTAACACTGGTGTATCTTTCAGATAAAATGTATTAAAAGCTATGACCTTGCCAAATGGTTCCATCATTTTTGGGGTTTTTGATGTCATATCCAAGGGATGCATTTTTTGAGTATGCCAGTGATTTGGTTATCTTGAATTGGATCAACTGAAATAAGTACTTTGTTACTTAAAGTTTTAATAGTGGTTTGAAAGTGGATATTTGGCTTTTTGATAAAATCATGGAAACCAAGGTTGGACTATTCAGCAATACTTAGCACTGTGTCCCAGAGCCCATGTAATGTTACAGCATCATAGTAACAATTTTTGGAAATTTTTTGTAGATATGTTCATATCTTGGGCTGATAGTATTTAATGCAGGGGAAAATCTTTTAAATGATGCATGCAACCCCTTGGTATCATATTGTTAAAGCTAACATTCGTTAATTTTAAAGCAGCCCTTTGGTATCATGTTGTTAAAGCTAACATTAATTAATTTTAAATTATCATTATTGTAATGTGTGTATGTGGAGGGGGCGATTGATTTTTTTGGGTTTGTATATCAAGTTGCAAAATATCATTAGTGTTTATTCTTCAGAAGCGATGAAAAACTTTACTGCTGTCTGAGTTTATAACTTGATTATAATTGCTTTGTTTCAAATTATTTTTTGCCATGTTAGCATATATTGGTTTGGTATGTATTTTGTGTATGTAAGAAGGATTTGTTGGTGCCATCCATCTAGTCCCATTATCCTATGGTCACCACATTAAATGTATTTTGTTGAGCAAAATTTAATTTATTGGAACAATTTAATGTTCTGTTACAGAAAAATAATTTTTATTATCTAATACTTACTGTTCAATATATATAATTGTATCTCTTAAATGTGTATGCATTAAGGTTTTGTGCGGTTCAAATCCTAAGAGCTTTGTAAACAATAACCTGGCAAAGATGTATTATTATTATTATAGTTGTTGTTGTTGTTGTTGTTATTATTATTATTATTATTATTATTATTATTATTATTATTATTATTATTATTATTATTATTATTATTATCATCATCATCCTTCTTCTCCTCCTCATTTAAAAACAAGGCTATTTATATATAGATAAAGTGATCGCAACAAATGTAAATATATTAATTTCTTAAGCACAAGCAGATGATATAATAATATGAGATGAAGCCCAAAAATAATGTTCAAATCAACAGCTATACATTGTTGTATTCCATACATTACATCATGATGCATTACATGCAACTATTTTTTACTGTTCTTTCATCTCATTTCTTTTTTGGCCATTTTTTAATATAAATTATGTCAGTTATAAGCTTAAGCACTGTCACATTAGAGAAAATGTTGTTGTGTAAATGTGTGATGATGAAATTTATTATGATGAAATTTATTGATTCCTTAATCTTATTATTTTGATTTTATTCCAAAAGGTATTTGAATGCCTTTTTGCATTTGAATTATATGTAAATGCACATTTAATAAATCATAGTGAGACTAGTGCAAGTATACTTGCCTCAATGGGTGCAGTGTTACTTATAGAAAAAAATTGAAATAGGGTTTGGATTGTACAGTGCTTATTTTTGAAAAATCTGGGAATGACTACATTAATGTCACCTAATGTAGGGAATGAAAATAGAATATATGATTATGTTTCTCACTCTTTACTGCACAGCCTGGAGATATACTCTTTATTAATGCAGTTCCTTCAATATGTGAAAAAATGTAAAGTTGGGTAGTTCTTCCAAGTTTAGTTTAAGAATAAAGTCATAGTATTTAGGTTTTAGTAACCAAAATTTATTTATTTTTGGTTAACAGTTGATTGTTTATGGTTAAAAGTGGTTTACTATTGTCATTTATTATAGAAGTAAAGATTAGTATGTGGATTCCCTGTACAGATATTTATTTCTAGGTGGAAAGAATTCTATGCTTATAATATTTAACAGTGTAGAACAGAGGTTGTTTAAGTACTCAGTTATAGATGGTGGTTTATCTGTAAGTGTGATTTTAAAGATTACATCAAGCTGTGGGAAAACTTTATACATGATGGGATTAGATTGCATGTTTTTGAATTTGAAATATTTTATTTGGGTGTATCCCCAAATTATTTTGCACTAGAGTATTTTCAATTTGTTTAATTGATATTATAGGCATCTACCCCCCCCCCACAATAGCTTTCTACACAAGGAAACAATTTTTGATGAGAATGCTTTGTTGTATATAATTGTAGGTGTAGAATATGAAATCATTGTCATCACTAACAATATTAAATAGTGCCACCTTTACATATAGTGACAAGTCAGATTTGGAGAGTGAATTGATTATACTGTCAATTTTATTCACAAGTTTTCTTTGGATTTGTAACTGTACTTCCATGTGTCTTAAATAAAAAGAAAACCTTACAAAAGAAAGTGAACTATTCCCCTTGAAAGTACTTTTCATGATAATGTCCTTTGTTAATGACCATGTACTAGATTTTTCCATATAGAAGTCAAGCTTGTATTTGCTGGTGTAATTTATAAAAACATTTTAATAGTTTCAGTATTTGTTATTTCATTGTTAGAAACATTGATATATATCCTCCTCCTCCACATCCTCCTCCTCCTCCTGCTGCTGCTACTGCTGCACTACTACTACTACTACCACTATCACTATCACTACCACTATTCTTATATTATTATTATTTTTTAACTTTATTAGTAACAAAATATTTACAAGAATTAGTATATTTACATTAAGAGCTTTTTACATTTTTTTATTTTTTTTTTAAATTTTAATTTCTTAGGATGTTTTTAGAATATAATGATTTAAAACAAGATTATTACTATCATGGCATTAATGAGCAACTAAGGAATACATTGCTTTGCCATATTTTTCTTGTGACATTACTAGGTATATATTTCTGAGCATAAAGATAAATGTTATACCATTCTTTGTTATTTTTTTTAAATACATTGTATTTTTTGTTATCAAATATTACAGCACAATGGGCAAGCCATATTGTTCTTAGAGTGTGAAAGGTTACAAGGGCATTGAATGGTTTTAATTTCTTTATATTATTTATTAGGATATTTTTTTTAATTAATTGTGTCTTTGTGGAATACAAAGCGGTGTAAGGTTGAAAAGAATGGACATGTCTCAAAGATATGTGATGAATTTTCCAGGAACAAATTGCATAGTATACAAGTAGGATCAATGTTTAGTTTAAATCGATTTATGAGAAATAACTTTGTTGGTATTATGTCAAGTAGCAGATTATACAGGAATTTTAACCATGAGTGAGGCACATACAAATTTTAAAATTTAGTCAGTGTTTTTGCAGTAGATAGTGTTGACCAAAGTTGTCTATTGGGATAATTAATTTTTTTTTAGATCTTTGTATGACAAACCAATTAGAGTATTAATGTTATAATTGTCCAGTAAGTCAGCATGCTCAATGGCATAATCAGTGAAAAAGTGGCAATTCACATATGGAGTAATAGCAAGCAGAAGTAGAGGTGGAGGAGTTGTCCTTAAAAAGGGATTAGTAGTGGTAACGATGTACATCTTAGCTCTAATGTAGGAGGTGAATGATTGAGGAGCTATTAGGTTAAGCCCACCCTTGCATATTGGAAAACAGGTATTTTCTATTGATAGAAGATGTGATGTTGATCCCCATATATATTTTTTTGCTATACTCATGAAATATTTAATAGTTTTTTTTTGAAGATGCATCCAAGGGCTGTAATAGGCAAGAATACCTTCTAGAATGGCATTGATGATACGAACTTTTATTATAGGGTACAGTAATCTTGAGTTGAAGCACTTTATTTTTTTATTAAATTTGTCTATGACAAGAAGATTTAAGTGATGACTTAGTTGTGTTTTAGAGAGATTAATAGGTATACCAAGAAATGAAGAAAATGAACCTGGAAAGTGTGAGGAAAGACTGCAACTGGTAGCAATTTGCCATAAGGATGATTTGTTTATTTGTATTGTGGATCCTGTTATAGTTTCAAATTTCTTAAGTTTATGAAGTAGCATAGGTATATTTTGCAGGTCCCTGAATATTATCAAAATGTCATCAACATATGAAATGATCTTAACAGTTGTGCCTAGGTGTGGAAGAAAAATACCATCTATGCATTGCTCTATGTCCTTAATCAAGGGGTCTATGTATATCGCAAAAAGTAATGATGAAAGTGGGGAGCCTTGTGGGATACCTCTACTTGGCTTAAAGGGTTGAGAGAGTCTCATGTAATTTTTAAGTCTAATCATTCTATTGTTAAGATAGTTTTTAATAGCTGTAACAAGGTGTGTATGATTTGAAAGCATTTGATTAAGTACAGAGAATAAGAAGTTTCAATTTACAATGTCAAAGGCAGACTTAAAGTCTATCTGGCATGCCACATAGTTTGTTAGTTTGTTTTGTTTAATATAAAGTATTGCTTCTTGTGCTAATAATATTGCTTGAGATGCTTTTTGTCCTTTGACTGCAAAGTGTGAAGGGGGAATTTTAGGTAAAGCATAGATATTTAACTGTTTAAGTATGATTCTAGCAAACATTTTCTGATCAATGTCTTCTAAGGTAATGAGACGCAAATCATTTACTGTTGGATGTGGATTTTTAGAGTTTTTTCTTATACAGAATACTATATTTGTTGATAAGTTAGGGATGTGATATTCCTTCGAACAAAGTTGGTTGTAGTATTTCTGTAGGAATGGAGATATAATGTATTCCATTTGCTTATATATGTTAGCTGGAATGAGGTCATTTGCTAGCAAGATATGTTGTTTTAAATATACTATTTTATCAAAAACTTGTTGTTTAGATATGTAGTAATTTTGTGTACAGTTTGTCTCATTTGTAAATAACTGTGAAGAGCTATGAGATTTTTTAAGGGAAATATTCAAGTGATGCAGAAGTGCCTCGTCAACATAAGTACCAGAGAGGAGAGAATTATCTTTTGATAGAATGGAAATGCCACAAGCATATGGGATTGGAAATTTTGCATAATTTATTGTGGTTTTCATTAGTGCTGATAGATTTGGTAAAATTTTTCTCAGCCTAAAAACCATGTTGTTCTGATTATATAACTGAGTTAAATGTTTGTTTTCACATTGAAGCTTATAGGTAAGATCTTTTGCCTCATCAAACCTTGTTATAGCTTTAAGGGTTGAGTTTATGTCTTCAATACATTGTTTTATAAGGTTATTAGAGTTATAGTGCGATAGGCGATCTGAACAGCACATGTTTAGTATTTTTTTGAGTTGAGACCATTTTTTCAATTGGAGAGAGATTTTTCATCTGATGTAGGTGGTTTCTTACTATTAATATATTACAGAAATCGTCTATAGTAAGTTTGAATTGTCTAGGGAGTTGTTTCTTATATGAGAATTTATATATAGTTTGTCTGTTATGCGGGCATTTTTGCATGAGTGTTACACAGATCTGGTCAGAAAATGAGACTGCAGTTAGATGAATTGAGGCTTTTAGATTTATAGAAGAACTAAAAAATAGATCTATGAGAGAGGATCCTTGTGCACCCATGAATGTAACAGCATTTGTTGGATATAGGTGCGCTAATGGCAGTAGGGCAACTTGTGAAAGTTTGGCTTTCAAGGAGAGTGGCAAACCATTGTAGCTGCAGTAAAAGTCACCGCACATGATAACTGTACTGGGATTATGTAGTATTTTGTTATGCACAACCAGTAGGGTATCTACAACATCCTTTTCCTTTTGACATGAATATATTCCTATAATATAGTAAAGCTGTGAATGGAACAAAAAAGAGATAATTATTGAATTAACTGATAAAAGTATTATTTTAAGTTTTGTCACTGGAAATTGATTGTTTATTAGAATTGCAACACCTTGAGCTGGTCTGATGTTTGGCTTGTATGCAAAAATGTATTTGCTATGCAGAGTGTTAATTATGGTTGGATTGGTTACTCTGCTAATTTTCGTTTCTGTTATGACAAAAATGTCAGCATCATGATTATTTAAGAATTGAATCAGTTGTGAGAGTCTGTTATATGAGTTAATACCTCATATATTTATTGTGGCTATTTTAATGTTAGACATGTTGAATGTTTAATGAGTTTGATTTAAGCTTTTTGTTTGTGTGCTTAGTATCACAATTAGATATTTTAATTTTTTTACTATTGTCATTTGTAAGATTGATATCCGAATTTACTATTACACTATTTTGCTTTACTGTTATCTCAGGATAGTTTTTACTGTACAAAGAGTCTTGGCTATGGCTTAAAGATGAACTTTGTGTCAAACTGTTATTCAAATCCATTAATGGTTCCTGTGGATCATCAATGGAAATTGAGTTTTGTGATTGGTAATTATGCTGTAAATGCATGTCAGGCAAATGGTTATTTATACTAAATTCTTGGTTAGGGAGAGTTATGGTTGATTCATTATTGGGAAGATTAGAGAGTTGAAATTGCCTCTGTATTTGATGGGAGAGTGTAATTTTTTGAAACAACGCTGGTCCATGATAACTTTTCCTTATCTTTACTACAAAGGTGACCAAGTCTATCGATTTTGCCACAACTTAAACAGTTACCAATGTTACATTGTGAAGCTATATGCCCTATTCTGGAGCATTTTAAACATAGAGGTTGACAACCTTTAATACTAATTGTGATGGGGATGGACCTCATATAAATTCTATGTGGAAGTTCATCTGGTTTATGATTAGGTTTCATTTTTAGTGTAATTTTCCAGCAGTTTGTTGGAATCTCAAATTTTATGTTAGGTGTGAGCTCTCTTGAGATATTTATTATCTGTGCAATTTCTGATGTGTTTTTTTGTAGCACAACATCTGTAAAGTCTGGAGGTGCATGCATGATGCGACCATAAACTATTGGATTAGGGTCTTTGGTGACGTAATATATTTTTTTAAAAATTTAAATGTGTTACGGAAGCGTTGTTGTTTTGAAAAATATTCTAAGCATATAAAAGATCTAGCTGGGAAAGTTGCTGTCGATTTTATATTTTTTATCATGTTATACTTTTGCAGTTCCTCTAGATAATCAGGTAGAGAAGGACGAGATAAAATTGGTTCATTGTCTGCTGGATCATAGTTTTCTATTATACTAATAATGGATGTGGAAGGAGAGAGACTATTTGCAAATATCTTTCGCCAATAATCATTAAGCTTGCTAAAAGAAGTATATTTAGTTTTATTTGTTTCTATATTATTTGCAATTGAGTTAATGTCTATAAATTTCGTTGGATTACTGGAAATTGATGTAGAATCGTTTTTAATTTTTGTTATAGCTTTTTGACTCTTTTGTTCTGATGATGCAATTTCCGCTGTGTTAATAGCGACAGATACACTGCTATCACTAAGGAATGTTAGTGATTTAAATTTGCGCATTTTGCTGGGAGGACTAATATTTATATTATTACTATTATTATTTTCATTTAGTTCCATTTGTTCACCCCATGTATGAACGTTATTTGAGGATTGAAAACTATCAGTGTTTTCCGGGGTTCTTTTTTTCTTATTAGAAGCTTTCATATTATTTTTTTGCACTTTTTTTGCTTGGTTATTTGCATGACTATTTGTTTGACTATTTGTTTTAAATTCATTAAGAACAACAGAGTTATTAGCTGTTTTACTGATATACGCATTAGATTTTACATTTTTTGATATTTCAGTTTTAACTGTTTTATTTTGGGATGTTGCTAAGCAAGAATTCGTGTTAAACTTGTCAATATCTGGTAGACTGTTATACTTCTTTTTTCTTAACATTTTAGACGTAGAAGTCATTAAAGGCAAATTATAATGAGATTTGCTTTTATAAAAAATATTTTTTATCTAAACTTACCTTAAAGTTAAGACAGCTACGAGTTTAAACTTTTAAACAAGCAGCCATTTTAGCGTTCATTTTCAAATTATTATATTATTATTATATTTCAACAATATACTTTATTGCACAACAAGTAGGTTACATATGGTATCACCAGAAAAGGTACACTGATAAAATAGATTTACAAATTGTGCATTAGTTTATTTGTATATTTACAATCCAGTGAATAGTCATTGTTTTTAATTTTTTGCAATTTTGAAGCTTTGTTATAGCCTTGATCTTTGCTTGATCAGGGATGTCAGGGTGTGATCAATTTGTCCCTATTTTGTATCTGCATTAGCTTGTTTGGAAATGTTGAAGGGTGTCATCTAGTGTTTTTTCCAATTAGAAATTTGCACCTAGTGTACCACAGAGTATATAGTAGAAATGTTGCCACTCTGATGGTGGGTATTGATTTGCCCTTATAAGCCTCCACTATTTGTTTCATCCAGGTATTGTTTTTCCTGTATATGTTACATATTGCATCTCTTATTTGGTTTAGTCCTGTATAATGATACATTATGTGCTTCTGTGTTTCTTCTGTTTCATGACATAATCCACAGAAAAAATCTATAGATATGTACATCCTTCTGTGGAATAGAAAATTGGTTGTTGGTAGTGCATCCAGGTTCATTTTCAGGACAAAATCAAAGAATTTTGGTTCCAATTTCCATTTTTTATATTCTTTTATCATTTTTTATTGGTTATTTCTATTATTGGTGTTGTGTTATTCTCTTCATTGTTGTTTGTGTGTATGAGATTGTATATTTCCCAGTATTTGTACTTTTGTATGTATTGATTTAGGATTTTATCTTCTATTTTACATTGGTATATCATTAGTTCAATATATGAACCCTTGGGTGGTGATCTGTCTGTAGGAGTTTTTTGTAATAGTGGTGTCATTTTCTGAAATTGATTGATTGTTGTGGTTATTACATTTCTAAGTTTTTGCATGTGAAAGATGGTGATATCATGTAGGCCCAGTCTACCCATATCTGTTGGTTTTCTAAGTTTTTTTTTTTATAGAAATGGCCACTGTTTTTCTGGATCAAATAAGTTAATTGCACATTGAGTTTATCCTGGATTTGAATGCCTTCGGAAAAGAAATTATTGTTATGTAATATGCTATCTTAGTTGTGATTAATCTATTAATCAATTGTATTTTTGAATATATTGACAGGTATGCTTTGGCTAAGGATTTTGTAATTTTTTTAGTCTCTTTCAGTTTGTTCTGTATGTAGCATCTCATCCCCATGGCTCCTCTATAAAACAGAAACTCCAGGAATGGTTTTGGCTTTCCTTTGTATATGGATTTGCACTGTGACCAGGCTGATGTTTTTGTTGTATTAATTTTAAGCCCATATTCTATTGATTAATTATTGGTTATCTTTTGTAGCTTAGGTATCTGTTTTTTTGGAAACCACAAAGACTGTGATATCATCCATGTAAGCTAGGGATGTCACTTGTTGTGTTGTTGCAGGTATGTTGATCCACTCAAATGTTTGATTGGTTTTTTCAATGAGAGGGTTAATGTAAAAGGCAAACAGCAATGCACTAAGGAGAGACCCTTGCGATAGTGATTGAGTGGGGATAAAAGATGGTGTGTTTCTCCTACTAACTGTGATATGTATTTCACAGTTCAATAAGAGATTTGCTGTTATATAATAGCCTCCTAGGAATGTCTGTCTGTTTAAGCATCTGCAATAGGACTGGAATTTTTACTGAGTCAAATGCCGATACTATATCTATTTGCACCACCACTGGACTATATTTCTTTTTCTCTGTAACAGTTATCATTATAGTTTTAAATAGGAAGGCTGCCTGTATCGTTGACAAAGTTTTTTTTGCAAATTGTGTTTTTGAGATGATGGGTAGTATGTATGGCTCTATCGAGTCTTTTATTAACTTTTCTAGAATTTTTATTAGTAGAGGGCCCATTTAGATAGGTCTTAATTCATCTAGAGTGGGAGCTGCTTGTCTTCTTTTTGTTGTATGGAACTATTGTAATGGGGTAAACTCCCTGCATGTATATAACCTCTTGGGTCAGATAGTTGGCCAGATTAGTAATGTAATTTGCTGTAAATCATCCTAAGTGCTTAAGCACAAAGAATGAGATTCCAGGGGGTCCAGGGTGGCATGAATTGCTCATATTTTTCATTTTTAATGATTTCTTCTTTGAATATGGGTTGGTCTTCGATTGTGCCAAACATTTGATTGAATATTGAGTTGTTTGTTTTGTTTGCAATTTGTTTTAAAATATTTAAATATTGGCAGAATCATGTTCTGCCCACAAAATTATCATTATTACATCGAATAGCTAATGGCATTTTTATGTCAGGTGCATAACCCAGTGCCCATTTGATATATTTCCATGTCCAAGTACGTTGTTCCATGATACAGATCTTACTTTTCTTGATTTTTAAATAATCTTTAAGAGCATCACAAGCCTTATCGTAAGCATATTTTAGTTTTTATATATAATGTTGTGTATGTTGTGTTGGTGTGATTGCAGTTAGTCTTCTATAGAGTTGTTCAGTATATTCTAATATTCTTGATGGTGGTGGCTGGTTTCTAACCAGGTGGTTAATGGTAAATGATGGTATGTTTATGGAAGCTTGATACTGTTGTATGTGGTCTAGATTCATTGATTTTATTTTGTTTAACATTATATAGGATTCCAAAAACAGAAATTCAGTTATAGTTGCTGGTAATAAGATACTGATTGTTCTTGTGAGTGGAAGTGTGGTCATCTGTATATTATTCATGCTGATTGTGATCATTTAAACAGAGTGATCAAAAAAACTTTTGGGCATAAGTTTAATCTTGATGAAATAATGCAATACCAGTGAATAAAACATGGATCAATTAGAGATGCAAACCAGCCACTGTGAAATGATATCACATCTGCTGGCAGGAAGTCTTGACCACTCATAAGTAGAACTGCTCTTTTGTGTTTCCATTTTTGTGTAAATACCTGGTATGATGCATTACTGTCACCAAGTACAATTGTTGGGTCTCCTGTGGTTGCTAGTCTTGAATTTATGGCTACTATTATATTGATGAAGACTATATTGATTGGGATGATTTTATGATAAAAAATAACAATTAGTAAGTGTGAATCTATATGAATTATTTTGAAAGTTATGAATAGGCAGATATTGGTAATTACTAGGTCAGTGCCTGCCGTTTGGGACATGGTTTCCTTGGAGCATGCACAAAACGCCTCAGCATTTAGATATTTGCTGGAATCTATTCTTAATGCCACATATATCTTGGTTTCAAGCAGCCCTATAATATGTAGCCTTGTTTCTTTGGTCCAGTTGTTAATTTTGTACAATTTCAAGATCACATTTAAACCTCTAATATTAATTGCCACTATTTTAATTATAATTATGATTTTGTTGGAGTGCATTTTTATTTTAATCTCTGTTGTTCATTGATAGTATCTCAGATGCATCTACATAGTCCAGCTCTATTTCTTCATCGGAAAATTCACCTGGTTAATCATTATCCATTTTTTTTCAGTTTTTAGTTTTTTTATACATCTATTCTTATTTGGGGGTCAGTCTGGATTTCTTTTTTGCTCTACTTCTACTGATGTATTTTGTGGTATACCTGTAGTTATTTTTTCCATGATTTGTGTGCTAGTCTTGTTTATTATTGTTGATGTTTGCGGTGTATTCCAATCATTATTTATTTTGATATTATTGAGTAATTGTGTTTCTTTCATTGCTGTTTCATTTTTGCTTTCTTTTTGTTTATCTAACCTTAGAGTCTCTTTGCCTTGTTTTGAAGGTATATTATGCACCATGTTTTGTGCTTGGTTATCAATTTGTGAGTTTATGCTTATTATCTTGTTTTGGGTCTTTGGTTGATCTGATTCCTGCATACTCATTTGGTCTTCTGATTGTGATATATTTATATTATTAGATGTTTTTTCCATTTCTATATCTATTTTTTTATCTTGTTGATATCTGTATATTCACTATTTTTTATATTTAGTAGTTCTTTATTCATGTTTCCCATCTTATTTATTGTCTGCTTAGCATTATTTTGTGGTCTGTCTAATAGCATTGCCTCATCTTTTATGGTAGGTCCCAGATCAGTTCCCTGATCTTGTTTCTCTTGTGGAAGATCAGCTGAGGTTAAGTTGCTTTTATTGTTCATGCAGTTTATTGCTAGATGCCCTCTAATTCCACAACCATAGCATTGTGATCTCAGACCTTTTATTTGAAAGCCAAAATAGCTTCCTGTTCTATTATTTGGTTAGGGATGTTTTCAGAATTGATGTTGTCATTAAGCTTAATTTTAAAATGAAAACTGTTGGTGTAGATTGAAATAGGTGTATCTGTACACTATATTGGTTTGATATATATAGGTTAAACAAATGGCTGTATTAATTTTGTAAAATATTGCATATTATAGCCAAAGTATGTATTTTTCAATGTTCCTGTGTAATAATTTTGTAAGTTTTATCTATTATAATTAGAGCATAATTTTGGAGTGATGTAATTGTTTCTTGAAACTCTGCACATTGCTTTTCATTAAAGAAATCAACTGCTATATATCTAGAATGTCTCCAATTCTTAGTATGGTATGCCACATTTGTTTCTCATCTATTTCTTTATATAAGAGGTCCCTTGGGAATTTGTATAAAGTTAAATTTTTGTCAGTAACCACTAATACTTGAGATTTATTTGAGAAGAATTTCTTAAATGTTTTAAATAATTTTTGGGGTATGGTTTCATTGAATTTTTGGTTGATCTCTTTCAAATCTTCTTTAGTCCCTGTTTGGAATTCTGGTTCATTATAATTTTCATTGCCTTGGCTTATATCCTCAAAGTCACTTTTGCTGGCTCTTCTAAATCTTGTAATTTGTGTTGTTCTATTTTTTTAAATAAAATAATTTGTTTTTATCACATTTGCATACGTTTTAGCATTCCCTGCATTGTTTGAATTTGTGCTAATTTCTCTTACATTATTTAATATAAGATTTCTTTCTCCTGACACCATGTTTGCTTTTTGTTCTTAGTTTTATATAATAAAAGTAATTTTTTTTTTGACAGAAAAACCTCCTTGTGTGTATATTTTTGCTTTCTTACTTCTTGATTAGATATTTTCTTTTCAAAATTTTGTACTTTATATTACGTTTTGCTGACTTTTTGGTAGCACTAATAAAAATATCAATTTCTCCGGTTAAATAACAGGATCGCATATAATTATTGTTGTTGTTCTTGTTATTATTATTACTACTACTACTACTACTACTACTACTACTACTACTACTACTACTACTACTACTACTACTACTACTACTACTACTACTACTACTACTACTGTTGCTACTACTGCTGCTATTGCTGCTGCTACTACTACTACTATTACTGTTGTTATTGTTATTATTGTGGTTTTTGTAGTTGTTAATATTGTTGTAGGTGTAATTGTTGTTATTATTATTACTGATAAATATATGCAAAAATGTATTTCAGATAAGCTTAAAATCTGTGAAGTTAGTAACTTTTGTCTAGTGCAATTTCAAGTAAGTTATATTAGTCATAGTTATAGCAACTGACAGAGAGAAGATTGCAGGGTTTATTAATGAAATGTGAATGGGTGATTAGTATAATTGAATGGTTAATTATTAGTTAAAGTAGGCCATGTTAGAAAAGAGAATGCAAGAATTTTTCTTGTTAATTGCATTTTTATCTTTCGTGATATGCCAAACCTCTTTCTGTTTACACTTGGCATAATTGCACTGTAGAAATATAATGATGGCAGATGTAGTCTCAAAGAAATGGCTGAAAGTGGATTGATGTTTGTAAAAAATGATTTTATATCCATTTGGTTTTGAGCACAGTTTTTTATGTACTGGTGTTGTGCTAATTGGGTAAAAAAGTTGGCCTTCATTTTACTATAATATATGGTATGGCAGTTGGTATGAGGGTATATGATTTTGTTTATGATTTGTGTCTTTTGATTTGGAAGAAGAATGTCTTTTGTATTGTTAATAAGTTGGTTCAGAGGATGAGGAAGAGTGTGTAGAGCAATTTGATGAGTTTCAGAGCAAATTTTAGTAATGCAATGAATTATTCTAGGAATGTATGGTAATGAAGATCAGGATTTGTTATCAGCTACTGGGGGTGAGTATCTAAGTTTAAAATAATTTTTTTCACTGTTTGATTTAAGATTTTGTTTTTGTAATTGATGTTGCACAAATTCAAGAGATAAGAGTGGATGTTATTTTTTATTTGACTTGATCTTATACAAATGATGATTAAGTATAAAAAAGCTTTTAAACCAGTGAGCATGTGAGATTTTGTAATGATGGATTCAGGGCATATGACACCACTGATGCTGATAGGCTTAATAAACATTTTATAATTAAGATGGCTGGTTTCTTGTTGAATGTAAAGGTCAAATAACTTAAAGCCTTGGTGGTTATTGTCACTTTCCCCAGGTCATGTTAAGAAAATTGTTTGCAAGATGGTGGTTTTAGGCTATTGATTTGTGCATTGAAAGTGCAAATAAATATATCATCAATGTAGTGCATATATATATATATATATATATATATGCATATATATATATATATATATATATATATATATATATATATATAATGGTAGGAATCAAGATATTGAGATAGTCTTCTTCATATTTGTAAAAGTCATTGTTAAATGAAGCTATAATGTCATTGTCTACTCAATCTAAAAGCTTCAAAAAGAAATTCTGTTTCATGTGCATTATAATTGAGCTTGCCAAGAGCTTCCTTAATGATTTGATTTGATAGGCTGTGAGGAATAAAGTCATACAGCTCTGTAATGTATAATGATGCCAAGCAATGCTAATCATTGAATTATACATTTTTGATATAAGACACAGTCAAATGAAGATTTGTGTAAATCAGTTCAATCCAAATTGATGATCATTAAGTCACTTATAAATCATTTGAGAGGCCTTATATTAGTAAGTTTCCCTAAAGTCAGTCATTAAATGAAAAGGACATTATTCATTAATAGATGGGTGTGGAATTGTGGCAGAGGGATATATATTAAAATACTTGCACTTGGAAAAAGCTTTGTTGAAAAATTTGCATAGCATGGTGGAAATAAGCTTATCCTGGAACCCTCTCAAATGATTAGGCAGTGGAAATAAACTTATCCTTGAACTCCTCCCCCCAAATGATTAGGAAGTCACTTAATGATCAATTTGGATATTATCCTTAAGTCTTAATTTGAATGTGTGTCTCAAATCAAAAATATACATCTCATTGAATAGCACCACTTTGCATCATTAGACATTATTGAGCTGTACGGTTCTATCCCATACATTTTATCAATTCAAATCATTAAGGAAACTCTTGGCAAGATGAATTATAATGTGCATAAAACAGAATTTATTATCAAATTTATACATTGGATACATAAGGAATCATAGCTTTATTTAACAACAGGGCTGCTCTATGGGCCTCCCTATTAGCAGAATTATCTCAAGCCTCATTCTCAACAAATTTGAAAACATATTAACGCAATACCTTAATTCTAACTCTTCCATCACATATATGTGCAGTGTTGATATTATGCTTATTTGCACTTTTTTCCTGGATTCAAGTTAAAGATAATGTCAGTGAAAGGGTGATTTGTTAGCTATTGTTTTGTGCCAATCATCCTCTCACAGACATTATCCTTAACTTAGATACAGGAAAACAAGGATAACCCCCAGGCACAAAGTTCCTTGATCTCTACATTCAATGAAAAACTAACCAGCTTAATTATAAAATGCTCATCAACCCTAATAATGTACATGACACATATGCCTTGAATCCATCACTCCAAAATCCCACAAGCTCACTGATTTAAAAGCTTTTTATATCGTAATTATCATTTGTGTAGGTTCAATTCAGATTTAAAAAAATAACATCATCGACTCTTTTTGCAATGTTTGTTACAATATAAATTCTTAACTCAAACAGTTAAAAATTTTGATTTTAAGCTTAGACACCTACCTTCAGTTGCTGGTAACAATCCACCTTCAGTTTTTGGTAACAAATTTTGGTCTTCCTTACCATACATTCCTTGAATTACTCATCCCATTTATTTAAATTTACCGTGATTCTCTAAATTGCTCTTCACACTTTCCTCCCTCTCTGCACTGACTTATTAACAAAACAAAAGACATTTTATTCTCAAACCAGAAATCAGTAATCGTATACAAGTTCATATGCCCTCACATCAACTGCCACATCTTATATTATCATGAATCGAAGGACACTCACCTTCAATTGCTAGTAACAATCCACCTTCAGTTTTTGGTAACAAATTTTGGTCTTCCTTACCATACATTCCTTGAATTACTCATCCCATTTATTTAAATTTACTGTGATTCTCTAAATTGCTCTTCACACTTTCCTCCCTCTCTGCACTGACTTATTAACAAAACAAAAGACATTCTATTCTCAAACCAGAAATCACTAATCGTATACAAGTTCATATGCCCTCACATCAACTGCCACATCTTTTGTTATCATGAATCGAAGGCCAACTTGTCTTCCTAATTAGCACAATACCAGTACATATACATCCATGCTCAAATCCAAATGGATACCAAATCATTTTTTTTATAAGCACTAATCCAATTCTAGCTACTCCTTTAAGCCTACAACTGCCATAATTGTATGCATAAAGCACAATGACACCAAGTGTAAACTGAAGGAGGTCTGGCACAACATGAGAGATAGGAACACAATAAACAAGAAAGACTCCTATGTTTTACTTTCTAAAACATGGGCAACTTTCTGCAATCTTCTATCACTAATATATCTTTGTTAAAAGTGCTCTGGGAAAAAATTGCTAACTTCACAGATTTTAAGCCTATCTTGAATACATTTTTGCATATATTTATCCACATTACATTTCCTCAAGACAGTGCATATCAAAATTATCAATGTTACATATTATTATTATTATAATTATTATTGTTGTTTGTTGTTGTTGTTGATGCTACTTCTGGTATTGTTGTCATTATTTTTATTTTTATTATTATGTTTCAATGATATACTTTATTGACCAAAATATGTTACATGGGTTTTATAAATGTTTTTCAAAGATTTTGCTAGGGTTACAAAGGCATTTCAAGTATAATGATTGTTTGTTATTATATAAATTTGCTCAACATGGCTGATAAAAATACAATTACATAAACATTGATAATTATAAATGATTGTTGCTAATGATACTTTTTATACAACATAGCATAGGATATATAGAAAATGTTTATAACTTTTCAATTAAAGTTTACTTTGTGTAAGTTTGACTTATGCAGTTAGATGGCCTTCTGTAATATTGTACTATTGTAATAGAAATGTTTTTCATGTAGTTAGTTGTATTATGAAGCAGATGAATTGTCTGAGAAGGTTGTTACTACTGATTACCATAGTTGTGCCAGCTTATAGATGGCATTGCTTCCTAATGAGTGACAAAGTGGCTGTGAAAATGTCGGGGGGTACTATGTTATTATCCTGTGAGTTTAACTGACATAATTTAATTATAAATGTGAATGGATTCCTTCTGGTATTATCTAACAAAGAGATGCAACAGATTCACCAGAAGACAATCAGTATAAATATGGCTGCATTTGCTACAGAAATGTATAATCTTTGGAAGGACTGAATTATATGGTAGATTGAAGTAGTGGGCTGCCTATAAGCATTTAACATAATTTTCCATGTGAAATTTAATACTCAGCAGTAATTGAAAAGGTGTACTTGAGTTCCCTTGGCTTTGGGAAATAGCCGATAGAATGGGGCAATATTTTTTTTACAGATGATAATATGACAGAAGAAAGGATGTTGGAAGTGCATGCAGATTGAGTCTAATTATGAAGTCAAAAAACCAGTTCTGATGCCTGATTTTAAGTTGACAGAGAAGGAGATATTATTAATATCATTCATGGGGGTGGCAGTTATCATTGCCAAAGTCTGGATAAATCAATTTATATGTTTGCTAATGAGTGTACTTGGAATTGTGGTAAATGCTGATCTGGTTGGGGTACTTCGGATTGAAGTAATAATGTCTGTGAGATATGGTCTTAATGAAGGAGGTTTATTTATAGAAGTTTCTTTCAGCAGGCACTGGAGGTTTTGGAAGGGGTTGGTAATAGCTGCTATTAAATTAATGGATTTTTTATATATAGAATGGCAAATTCTGTGCAAGCCTAGAGAGTTATAAAAAGTTAACAGGGTTGAGCAGTATTTTATAGCACATGGAATTGATGCTGAAATGAACATCTTTGAAATTTTGATAATAGGTGCATAGTATGTAATTTTTGTCATAGCAAATGTATTGAACAAGTGTATCTCAAAGTAAATAGATATGCCTTAGAATGTGATTTGGTAATTTACAGTTCAGCATCTTGTAAATTAGTTTGTATTTTGAGTCTCTTAGCAAGAGAGTCTTTGTAAAAAAAAGCCTAAGAATGGAGTGGAGTTTTTTTTTGGAAAACTTGGGAATATGATTTCTAAAGTTCATGCATTAGTTTTTTAGGATTAAAATGCAGTTTGTAGGCTACTGTGTAGTCATTATTAATGGATTTGCCATATGGAGAGTTGTTTCTGAGAAGATAGGAAGACTTTGATATCATCCATATAGACTATGTAGAGGGTATATTGCTGCGTGTGTGGAATTTGGATTTCAATAATTTTATTATGTATTTGTTGTAAAAGGGGATTTATGTAGAATGTAAATAGTAATTAGCTGGGATGACCTTCTAAAATTGACTGAGTAGGATTTGAATGCTGGAGAATTTTTACTATTAAGAGTGATGTGCAACTCATGATTCAGAATATATGTTTGTGATTAGGTCAACAGAGTAGATGGAATGGTAGTGTTAGTGAGCATTTGAATAAGTAGGTTAATTGAGCCAGAATCCAAAACTGCTTGTAGGTCAAGCTGAACTGCAATGGACTGTGTTTTTATTTTTTGAATTGAGTTTAACATTATCATAAATGTGAGTGCTTTTTGGTTAGTGGAGGAGCTTATTTTATCACCACCACCACCACCACCACCACCATCATCATTATTATTATTAGGTTTCAAAATGAACATTATTAAGACAAAAACAAATTTTACATGGTTTCTTTTGGCATACATTGCTTACATAAGTGTTTCTTCTGTCCATAGGCACAGTTTTAATGCATTACTACTTGAGAAGGTGTCACATTTTTGACTGGGGCAAAAGCATTGGATTATTTAGAGAACATTGAAGTAACATATTTATATATATTTGAACTATAGAGCAGTGTTCTTCAACCCTTGGTCTGCGGACTGGTGCCAGGCTGCAGAAGTTTTTTACCAGTCCACCGGTAGACTGGCAGGAAAGGTTGTAATAACAAAATAATAAGAGTTTAACCTTTTAATTAATATAAATAATTTTTTTTTATTTTTTCATCTCATTTTTATCCAATTAAAAAAAAAGAAATAGAATGAAAACAAAATCTAATCAATCATACATAAATTAATTTGTTTTTCTAATTATAACAGATGTTTATGGGGGGGAGGGTAGAATTAAATTTTTTATTACTTTTCTAAAAAAATTCAAAATTTTAAAAAAAAGTTTTTTATTATACTAACTCCTTATATATATAACTGCATTTTGTATCTTTAACATTGTTGTTTTGATCAGTAATAACAATTATGCTCATCTAAGGATATGCAGTTTACATCTTTAAGAAAATTTATCTATAGACTTCTGCCAGTCTGTGAAACCTTATCATTATTTTTACCGGTCAGCAGCTGTGAAAAGGTTGAATACCACTGCTATAGAGTATGAGAATAAAGATTAAATACAATTTGTGTTTAAATTTACAAGTTAGTATTGAGGCTTGCATATGCATACCTACAAAGATTTAACATTTTTACATATTTGTCTTATGTAGTTAGACAGGATTTTAACTCAGTCTTTCAAGGTTCCTGAAGCTATCTATTCCAGATTATATGATCAATTCACATGACTATGTACATGTGAAAAAGATAAATAATCATATATATATTGTGTTGAACTAGTGTTCATCAGTTGTTCTAAATCATAATCTCTTACACACATATATAATCAGCTCTCAGTTTATATTAAGATAGCAAATTTTCTAACTTTAATGAGCAGGCTTCAATCTTTTCCATCTTCCAAATCTTTAGCCATCCATGTGTGTGACAATAATATTGGCATCAACAACATCTTTGTATATTCCATCATCAAGTTTTCAGTGATAAAGATGGCTGAAGTATTTGAGAAGTTTGAAGAGTGTTCTTTAAAGGTTGAATATTTGCTATGTTAATATTGTGGAAGATGATGATCTGGATAAACTGATGAGTGATGGTTTAGCACAAATTATGTATATTAGAGATCATTTATCTTTTATACATCCATGTTGTCATGGGTAGTGACTATATATGATGGGTTGGATAGCTATAGGAAGCATGAAAGTCTTGAGTTCCAAAAAGTTCAGTATAGACAATATACTTGTATTTAAACATTATATATGTTTTATGGAAATTAAAGTTGTGTTTCCATCAGTGTTCTGTGATTTATTAGCAACCATTTTCAAAGTTTTTTCCAATTTATGTGGAGGTTTCTGTGGCAGTTAGTGGGCATGTGGTTGGTGTGGGTGTTGTTGGGAGTTTCTTTTGGTTATGGTTATATTTAGTCCAGTTGTCTGAAGCATGTTAGTCCATTGGCTGTATTTGTTTTCTATTTGAATGTGCATTGGCTTTCTTAAGAGTTCAGGGGATTTTGATTGGTATCATACCCTTGGGTATTTGTGTTGGCCTGGAATATGAGCTTGGCATGTTTTTTTCATGATTTTTAGGCTGTGCTTTACGGGTTTGTGTTGCAGGAGTTCTCTAAGTATTGGCAAAAATGTTGGAAAATGCAATTTTGGGATTGATGGCTTTCAACTGCTATAGCCTGTTCAGATGCAGTAATATGATGGTGAAACATGATGTTTATTAATGCTAGATTTTGTGGACTGTGTGAACTCATATTGTTGTTGCTTCTGAGTATGTGATTTGAGTTGTTCATAGGGCCTGGCTTGTGTGATGGAATTCCAAGTCTGTCAGGTGGTCAGCTCTAATAGCATCTTAGTTGGTATGTCAGTATGTCTGGATAGGAGGGGTAACGTTGTCCTTCTGGGTGTAACTATTGATGAGAGATCCACCATCTTTGTTATGCTGTGATGTCTATGGGTGTTGAGTATATTCATCTTGGGTTGGTAAGCATGAATCAATTATTTTATTGTAGATGAGATCAATTGCCATAAAGTCTTCTGGTGGGGATAATCATTATGTCTGTAGTGATAACCCCTTACATTTTAACACTCTTTATGTATTAGCTCATATTTCATTTAATGGATGGTTTTTGTTCTCCATTGCCATTATTTCAACAAGCAGAAGGTATGATGTTAATTCCTTCATAATGATAGTTGACATATTGCTTTTACTGACATGGAGGACATTTGTTTCAATGATGTCCATTGCTGCAATTTGGTTATGGTGCTGTTTGTACCTATTGAAACATGCTGGATGTTAGCTATTTTACATGGATGTTTTGAAGCCATTTGTGTAGAATTTGGATTGGTGGCATGCATGCTTTTTGGTTTATTTATTGTGTATTTATCTTTGTGATTAAAACGATGGGAAGGGATATGTGGTCTGTCATGTTGAGAACAAGTTTGAACTATTTCTTTTAATCTTTTGTCCATTGTAACAGTATTTGTGTGGTTGTGTCTTTAGTGTGACTGTTATTGAGTTGACTATATGCCAGTTATGATTGTGAACTCTGTATGATATTGCAGTGTGTGGCATAGTTGACCATGTTGTTCACACAAGCACTATAGTTTGAATTCTCTTGTAAAGAGGCATAGTGTGGCTTGCTGATGCACTATTTATGTGGGAATGTTGTTTGTATCTATATCTGCATGAGCCTGAACTTTAAGTTGAAGTTGTTGCTTTAGATAGGCACTATTACTAAAACATATTATTTAAAATATAATGACTTTTCCAAAATTATTTTTTTAAAAGTCCTTGATATCATATCTGAGGTATGCATTTTTGAATACCCCAATAATGTTGTTCTGACAGTCTGGATCCATAGTGATGAGAGCATGGTTGTCTAGTGTCTTTATCCTAGTTTGGAACTGGGTCTTCTGTTTATCTTGAAAAAATTTTTAGAATAAAGTATTGGGGGATAAGAAGTTCTGAAACTCTTGGCAATGTATCCCAGAGCTAATATAGAGTAATGGCTTCACATAGCAGAGCTCTGGAAAAGTGGTACAGCAATATATTCATGTCTGTGGCTGATAATATGATTGATCAAGGTTGAAAAACCTATATAGTTCTCTTGGTATACTGTTATTGAATGTGTCATTGATTGACTCAATTTCATCAGTATTCCAATGCATGGGGGGAGATATTGATTTTTTTTTGTTTGCAAATTGAACTCATTAATATTATTTGTATTAATTCTTCAGAAATGGTAAAAAAAATTAGGGTTGGCTGATTTTGAGATTTTTAGCATTGTTTACTTGCAACACGTTGTTGTAGAATTGGCATAGGTTTTGATAGACTTTGAGATTTGTGACAGCATGTATGTTATATTGGCATCATTTATCTGGTAACTGGCTTGGTGTCACCATTTTGATGGACTTTTTTTTTAACTGAGAAAAGGGTTGTTTTGTTAAAAAATTCCAGCAGTTAATTTCTTTTGTCAAAAAAAAAATAGTTTTAATTAGCTCACATATTTTTTTAATGTACACTTGATTTTTTTTTCACAAACTGTGGGTTTGATTATTTTATTGGGTTCAAACTTGGACACATGTTGAATAGCAATTTCACATTAGCAAGGTTTATTGTGAGACTATTATTATTATTACTATTATGTTGTTGTTGATGTTGTTGTTAATATTTGAACATGTGAAAAATGTAGACACACTTTTGTGTATCTTTTGATCTATTATAAATAAGAAAATATACAAATACATATCATAATCAAAATTTTCCATAATATTTAAAAAATATTAGTTGTATTGCTTATTAATAAAAAAGTATAATAATGCTTTAAATCATATACTCATAAGTATTGCAATATAAGTATTATTTTAATAGTTTGAATTGTTTAAGGATTTAGAATTGAAAATTTTAATTGACTTTTTTTTTTTGTTTAAAATTTTTTGAAGCAATAGTTAAATATTTGTTTCATCCTTGAAAATGTCTAATTTGAAGCTTTAAACACTTGTTATTTTGATCACTAATATTCTAGATAATTAAGTTCTAAATAATGTGATTTCTTTTAAACTCATAAAGTTTCTTAATTTATTTTTTAAGATTTAATTTCCTGTCAAATATACCTTCACCACCTTCTAAAGATTCTTTCTGTAAAAAAAAAAAAAAGACCAAAAAATATAATACATTTATAAAATAATATAGTGCAAATATGATAATTGAACCTTTGTCCATATTTTATAGTTATATATATATATTTGTGTATCTATAGAAAGGGAATAAAGAGATTGGAAGAAATAGGATGCAAAATTATAACTAGTTATTTTAGTAGTAAAGTATATTTTTCATGCACAAGATACTAATTCACTTTCTGACTGAAGGAAAAAATGTCAGAGTACATGAAATGGAATTTCTGTGCTTGGTAAGTACAAGAATTATGGAGGTCAATGACCTTGCCATTAGTAAAGTTTTTCAAGTTGGATAGACTTTAGAATAATAATTATTCATGTAATAAAAAAACTCTAAATATTATAGTATTGATATTGTCAAATCTCAGTACAATAAAAAATGATCGTAGATAAAGTATTTATAATGGCCATTTTGCATTAAAAAATAATAATACCCTGTTATTAGTGTAATATGGCCATTGGCAATCATTTAAAGATGAAAGATCAATATAAATAAATATATTGTAATCATCATAATCCTCCATCTGTACTTTCAATGTGTAGGGTGCAAGGTACCTTAATTTAATATTTAATTAAACATAGGATATATAAACATAGGAAAAATGTTATTATATTACAAAATTATGATCATGCTAGGGTGTCATTAATCTGAATTTTAGCCTGAATTATGATGGGTTGGATCAGAATTTTGATTCCAAATCATAACTTTAAACTATTTCAATATATGTGATATTTTCTGGTGGGAATATAAATAATATTTATTTTAAATATTGTTACTAATAAAATATATTGACAATATCTTCTTTCCTCCAATTAAAGTGTTTCCTATCATTAACTTATCCTACATTTTCATTACAAGTTCATAAAATTCTTCTCTATACATCTCTATCTCACTAGATCATTGTGAACAAAATAAAGATATATGTGACTTTATTCTACAATGGTTTACTCAATTTTTTCTTGGAAGGGGATGTTTATTATATATATTTATTGTTTAAAATGGTGATCATTTATCAATGATATAAATAATTTGTGTATCTATTAAAAACATATTTAATGCCTTTAAGTAAAAATAATATTTTATTAACATATATAAGAAGCAGGAGGGGGGAGCAAAATAACTAGAGTTTTCATATAAAAATTGTGTATTTACTTTTAGGTATTACAAATTGAATTCCTTCCAAAGTACAGTTTCTTTAATTAATGCACTGCTATAAATATATTTTTCACTTTTTGAATAGTCTAGATATTCTTGCAGAGTGATACCTTCTAATGCCTGCTTCATTTTTTTCTTCATCACTTTTATTTGAGAGAACAAAAAGGAATCATGTAGAGCAAGATCATATGAATATGATTGATGAATGATCTAGGTTATGCTGAATATAATTAAAATTTGTTTCACACTCAAGGCTTTGTATATTGGTGTGTTGTCATGGTGAAGCTTGCACTTTGGCTTTGATATGAAATGAGACATTTACATTTCACTTTATCATGCAAACATTTCACAATTTGTGGGTTTTAAATGCCTGTACATTATGAATGAATTCTGAGTGAACAATATCATTTGCATAAAAAAAATAGCATTTTCTTGATATTGGACTTCATTTGCCATGCTTTTTTGGGGTTGTGGTAAATGTGATACTTTGATTAAACTACTAGTAAACTTGTGTTTCTGTCAGAGCAGCTTGTTTATAATCTGTTTCAAGCATTATAATTGTTTTCCCTTACCATTTCACCTAACAGAAAACAGGATTTTATGTTGTTCCAACTTTTCAACCATTACAAAAATTAACAAATAAGTGAGACACATTTATTAAAAATATTTACTATACTGCACAACAACTTCACTCAATAATGTCAGTTGGTAGATTGATACAGGGGGAGAGGCATCCCTGAAAGAGGCATCTAATGGCAAAAATATGTATTGCAATGTTCTCATCTTCCAGAGAATATTTCCAATTATTTTTGAGTATGCTATGAACACATATAAAATGAATAATTCTACTTTCTGAAAATCAACTATATTCTTGATTTTACATCACTAATATTATCATAAGATTTTGACATGACTAAAATGTATTTATTTATAATTCAACAAATTGAATGATATTTTGTAGCTGTAACTAATTAAGTTACTATATCGTTGTTATGATTATAGTCTATGTCAATACCTGAAGTCTTAATTCTATTTCTAAAAATAAAACTAATTAGAACATAATTATTATAATTAATAAATCATGGGTTTTATGTTTGGACATTTATAAAATTATAAATTTAACAGTCAGACTGAGAAAACATTTATTTTTATATTCATCTAACTCTTATCTTCAGATATTTTTATGTATGCCAATTAAAATGCAAAATTTTTTAGCTATTATATATAACAATTTTTTTATTTAAAACCAAATCTATTGAAATGTTCATGAAACAAGATTATTTATTTTGCACATTCATACTTTTATATGTTACACATACATTTGTAAGCTAAATATTTTACATAAAGAATAATTTTATATTTCGACACTTTAGATATTATTCATGTGATCCAATTTCTATGTAGTGTAAATATTTTTATATTTAAAATCAAAGTGATATCTATATAAATAAAATACAGTTTATCTTTATTGAAACATCTGTTTTAAATTACATACAAAAGTTCACTCTGAATTTACGACTTCTCTTTCATTGTGCTTTATTCCTTTTCTGATTTATTGTGTTAATTATAAAACTTTGAATTGCCTATTTCAGTAAAGCATATAATAATAATAAACTATTTTCATTGTATTTCAATTAATATAGCTTTTATGATTTGTTGCAGGGATGTTCTTTAGAGTTTAAGGTCCATGGATCACATTCAGATCCATCACTTCCTATAGCTTAACTTCTTACAATCTTCCAAACACTAAATCATTCATTTATTATTAGTAGTATTAATTAATATAGATAACTATAAGCACACATATATGTAGTCCATCATGTATATATTTTGTTACTCAATATTCCATTTGTTTTGTTTTTAATTTTAATTATTTTCACTTTTAAACAAAACAAAAACTATTTAAAATTATATTTTAAACTTTAGCTTAACCAACATATATATAGTTAATAGATAATCTCAGACAATTACATCTTTAAAATATGTTGAAAAAGTTAAGCATATATCAATCCAGACAGAATATTTATTCTTTATAATTTTTTCTCTTTCAAGATAATTATTTTTTGAAGTAAAAATATTTATTTCTGTATATTTGAAAAAAATTATTCGTTTGAAATAAATTTTCCCTAAATATCAACAAATAATTTTTACTTATAGCAAAGAATAAAAAAAGTATCCCTATATTTGAGTGACTAGTGACAACAATACATTAAATCACATTTTAAACTAAACATTTAAAATTTCAGAAAGCATTTGCTTACATTCTGATATCAAAAAAAAGTCAACAAAATGTCTCAATTAAAGTACTATCAGACTTATAAAAAAGAAAAGTCATTGAATTTTGTTTTTATTTTGAATTCTGGAGGTAATAGCCAGTAAATGCATCTTATTGCTTGATGTACGTTGATTAACGCAATGAAATGTCGTTTATAATAACATCTGCATTTGCAGTAATGTATGAAATGATTTTCTTTCAATTAATAGGCAATTCTCATTTGCAGTTACTTATTTATCTAGGAAATACAGGGGGGCTGAGCACTAATTTTCAAGCACCCTTCAACTATCCACACTATTTCATACCACTGATACACATGACCACACCCATGTAGAAAAGATAAATAATCACCAATATACTCATCACCAATATTCGTATTTCTTGCTGAACCAGCATTCATCAGATATATGAAGAATGCCTGTATTTCAAATATTATTTATCTAGTGCAATTTATATTAATTAGTTTTTGTTATTTTGACTCTCAGTATGTTTTATTGTTATTTATACTGTTGTATTTTTTAAGTATATTGTTTTAATGAAAACAAGTGCATTTAAAAAAAATGTAATTATTGCAAAAAATATCTACAATCCAAATTGCTTTCATAAATAAAATTGTAGTTATATGTTTATGCAATAAAATTATATTCTTGTCTGTTGCTTAGAAAATCGGTTATTTTTGGACACTAAGTAATACTTTGAGTACAATAGTTCTATTCTATTGACCAAGCTGAGATTTCTTTTAAGTTTCGCAACTGAGAATTGATTTAGGAATCTTTAGCTACTTAAGTTTATTATCTTTATTACATCATTAGATTGTAACAGACAACAGCAAATTCTTTAGTAATGAACGCCCCACATAGAGTGAAGAGCTCCAAAAGACTATTAGTTATCTAATATTTTTAAATTAGTCTTTTATCTATAAAAAAATTTAATAGATTACAAACATTATTTTATAAAAATGATTTTTTAATATTGTGGTTAATGATAATGTCCTTCTGTTTGAATCGAGTTCAGGTAACTTAAATATTGACGGGATTTTTTTTAGATATTGAACTCATAGTCAATGCAATCGTGCATTTAATGGCCAGTAAATGGGTATTTAGTTATTATCAGCGAAAGTTAATACTTCAGGTTAATGTAGGTTAGACAGATGAGTGTCAAAACATTTTCTATAAAAATAATGCGATTGTAACATGATACAATCTTCAGTATTGTTGAGGAAAGTCTTATATTTTTATGAGTGCAAAGTTCATTGTTTGTTTAGCTTTATCTTTTAAATATTATTTATTTTACGAATGTAATCAGTAAAGCGACCTAGTATATTTGCCAACTCTAAAATAATATTCACAATACAGTTTATTGAAATACAGGTTATTATATACCTGTATCAATATATATATATGTATAGGGTATATGAGCACAGACTTTCACACGAACCACCACTCGCCACACTTGGATAGGAGGTTGAAGAGTTGGAGTGTGAAGTGGATTGAAGCCTGTCCATTAAAGTATGAATATTGGCTATCTTAATATATATCTGAGCACTTATTGCATATAAGTGTAGAGATGATAATCTGGACCTACTGATGATTGCTGGTTAAGCATGAAATACGTATATTGGAGATTATTTATTTTTTTGACATATATGTGTTCAAGTGTATCAGTGTTATGAGATAGAGTGGAGAGTGGTGGGTCGTGTGAAAGTCTGTGCTCATATACCCTATATATAATACAGTTTACATAAAATATTACTTTAGAAAACTTATTTAATTAAAACCTATTATGTGTGTGTGTGAGTGCCAAGGTCATAAACTTTTTTAGTGATTGGATCTCAAATTCAAATTATCCAATTGGTTAATAATTAAGTGTGTTTATCTGTTGTTGTTTTTTAACCCAGAACAATTGCTTCAAGTTTTGAATTCATAAAACCTGTTTGCAGCATTAACTAGCTTCACTAATAATTTGCTAAAATTAAGTAATGAATTAATTGTTATTCTGACGTTATTCAGACGCATAAAATTTTATTTGATCTTTTATTACAATGATTGTTTATATATAAAGAATCCTGCTAACTTCGACGGCCACACATTTATAATCTATTTTTAAATGTCTAATCTGCTCAATATTATTGATATCTTTTAACTTAAATAATAGTCGGTCTTTAAATGAAAAAAAAAAGTAAAGTCTCACCTTCATCCAATGAAAAGAAGCTTTTTTAAAAAAAAAGAAAAGAAAATGAGCTGATGAGATTTATCTTTTGTCAGGTGTCTTCATCATATTGTTCCGAGTGCTAAAACAAGGCAGTAACTCTATTCTGTTAACCATTACAAAAAATTAATTTCCTAAGCTTTAATGTAAAAAAGTTAAACTTTTAAACAAAAATATGGGTTAAAAAGTATACTGCCTGCGTTTTAGTAAGCATTAATCCTGGGTAAATGATAAGCGAATGCTGCACCAAATCAGAATTTTATCACTCCTTTCTTATTCTCATTAGTTTCATTTTCGCGAGCCTGAAAAATTAAATGCTCTGATAATAGTAATTTCTTTTTTATACAACATTCTGTTCTAATGCTTAAATTAATATAAAGCTCTGTTCTTCTTTCTTTTATTTATTTATTTTTGACACTTAGAATTTAAAAAAATTAAAAAATAGTAGATTAGATAAGGAAAAATATTATAGAGTGACGGCCACATTGAAAAATTAATAAATTGGTTTTTATGTCAATATTTAACTGTGTCACGTGTATATGGATGGCTTTATAGTAATCTACATTAGCCCTAAAGCAGTTGTCCAATTAGCTTGGCATCACAAGCTAAAAAAAGAAAACTCTTTTCCCTTTTTAAAAATAGGATAAAAAAAAATAAAGCTTCATGTGAATATGTTCATTTTTCATCTAATTAATCAATACAATAAAAATCTTTTATATATTTTATATGAGAGAGATTTCTAAATGATCTGGGAATAATGACAAAGTGAACAAAAGCTAAGATGTCATACTGTAATGCGAACGGTAGCACATGAATTGACAAATACTGATTTGAGCGGTGAGATCTACTAATCAGCCATGTAAAAAAAAAATGTTATACAGAAAATAAAAATAATAATATTGTTAATTTATTTTTAAAAAATTAAAATAAATTACGATCCATTATTTATCAGAGATTTGTCTGCTTGTAAATTAAAATTGATATAAATCAAGATATTTCATTTGCTGTCATAAAAAAATCAAGTAAATAAAGTCATTTAATAAAATATTTGGATTATCTTTCTGTAGTTTAAATGCAGTTAAGTGTTTTCAGAATTGGTCCTGTTTTAAGAGATATGAGTAGAAAATTTTTATCAATATGTCAGAACAGTAATGGTTCAAAAAGTTTTGTGCTTAAAAATTCAACAATTCATTACAGAGAATCAATAATTTTGTTGAGACTGGTGATTTAGCAGGGAAAGAGCAATAAAACTAAACTTTTCATGTTATCGTTTCATGATAACTTATTCAGTATGCAATTTTTAATTTGGAATTATAAGTTTTATATCTTGATTAACATTGTATTTAAATTATTTGTGTTGCTTTTGTGGAATACATAGTTTTTATTTAATGTATTCATTCTTGAATTATACTTAAGATTATGTATGTTTTTTTCTTTTGATTATTTCTTTATTTATCTTTATAGCACTGTTTAATTATAAATCCCTTGTTAATTTTTCTGATATTACCTAAATGTTGATTATAATTTGTATTTATTTTTTGGTTATTACTATTTAATTACACTGAATTAACATTGATTTCTGGCAATCATATCAAGAGTGTTTCATTATCTATAGGTTAGCAAACAGCTCAAAAGTATATTAGTTTTTGTGATAATTGAGGCCTTCCATGTAATTGCTAATTATTCTCTTCTTCATTTATCATAAAATATCCCTTACTTGAGTAAATGTATAAATTTTGAGGTGAGGATACAGCTCTTCTTATAATCTGGTTTTATTGCAAATAAGTATACTTTTTAAAATAATAATAATAACACATATAAATAAAAACCAATCACATAAACTTTTATGATTAAGTTACAAAAAAAAATTATTTTTAATTAAGAGTACTCATATGAAGTTCAAGAATCAGAAATAATAGTTGAGCCATAATCTATGGTTCTTCAGTTTCAGATTTCACCTCACTACCACCGCACTAAATCATGCAGACATTTTAAAAATGAATGTTCAATAATAAATATAGTTTTATAATAAATATGTTTATAATTTACATCTTAGTGTACAAAAGAAAATGTTTTAGAGTTTTACATCATCATTCTTAATTTTGTAAATAGAAGAGTAAAAGTTGTTTTGCTTTGTAAATATTTTTATTAAGAAACATTAACTAGGGATCAATTAAAATAAAATATAAGTTAATACGGTTTATTGTTTATCAAATAAGCTTTGAATAGGTGAATGATAAATAATATCAGTTTCAATTTAATTGGGAAAAGATATATATAGAGAGAGAATTTCCATTTTGCTAAGCCAATTATTAATCCAAGAAATTTTGTTCACTAGCAAGCTGTAGCTACAAATGAGCAACAACTTGAAGAAGTGCTATTATTTGCTATGTAATAAAATAGTTTACTTCCCGTTATATATAAATAAACACAAAAACTTATAAGTAAAGTTTTAATAGAGAAGTTATAAATAAATTATAATAATAAGTTGAATGTTTTCAAAGATCCATGCCTCATAATCATAGCTTTCTTAAAATATATAATAAAATATATGCAAAGATATTTAAATTAGCATGTGTTACGTAGCCCATTTCTTCAATATATTAAAGCAAGTGTCTTTTCTATTTATAGCATTGATATTTCCATTAATGTAGAATGCTTCTTTTATTTTTCTCTTATGATCATTCGATTCTGTGCATATAATTACAGGATTAGCAGGTGTAAAATTGTGTCCAGATTTCATTGCATGCTCCAAAGATATAGATGTATTGTTGTTCTTCTGAGCTCTATTATAAGTGTACAGGTGTTGAGCAAGTCTAGTATTAATAGTAGCTTTAGTTTCACCATAATATACAGCTTGGCAACTGTCCTGAGGGCATGAAATGTATGATCAAACAATATGATCTTTTGAGTTGTTGATCAATCTGTTAGAAATAGGAGTTCTAAATCCTATTTTAAACTTATTGATTAATTCTTTAGTTAGTTTGTTATATATTTTGGAAATGTAAGGAATGGTTATTCTAAGAAGTGGAATATGTGGTACAATATTATTTATTTTATTATGGAATTTAGTAGTTTTATTTTTAATAGATTTAAATTTAAAACCTTCTGTCATTAAATCTTTAATAAAATTATTTATATTTTCTCTTCCATCTGCTTCATATTTGCAGAGATGCAAATTTCAAAATAAGAAAGAATTTAAACCAGCAAATTTGTGTGATGCAGGTGAGTTAGATTTTGTAATCTATCATGTTATTATTTCTTGATAATGAAAGGTCAAGATATTTGATTTCTTTGTCATTATTTTTATATTCAATGCTAAGTGATAGATTAAATAAATTTTGAAGTTTTTGTCATATGTATAAAATATCCATAGAGGCAATAATAAATATATCCACATACCAAATATATGTAAAATCATAGGTGGTATTGTAGTATTTTGGTATTATAGAGCTCTCAAATTTATTTAAGTAGACATTAGATAAAATGCTACTGACAGGTAAGCCCATTGGCCATCCATCTTTTATAATATACCATTTCTTTTCAAAGAGTGTAAAAATGTGCAAATCAAGCCAAAAAAGAAAAGCAACAATAAATTTAACTACTTCAATGTGTTTGCAAAAGTTCTTCATGCACTATTTGAATGGATAGTTAAATTTATTGTTGCTTTCCTTTCTTGGCTTGATTTGCACATTTTTACACTCTTTGAAAACAAATGGTATACTATGAAAGATGGATGGACAATGGGCTTACCTATCAGTAGCATTTTATCTGATGTCTACTTAAATAAATTTGAGAGCTCTATAATACCAAAATATTACAATACCACCCATGATTTTACATATATTTGGTATGTGGATGATTTATTATTGCCTCTACAGATAATATTTTACACATATGGCAAAAATTTATCTAATCTATCTTTTAGCATTGTATATGAAAATAACGACAAAGAAATCAAATATCTTGACCTTTCATTATCAAGAAATAATAACATGATAGATTACAAGATGATAAATAAGCCTTTTGAAATTAGAAGCTGTATTTACCCTAAATCTAACTCATCTGCATCACAGAAATTTGCTGGTTTAAATTCTTTCTTATTTAGAAATTTGCATCTCTGCTAATTTGAAGCAGACAGAAAAGAAAATATGAATAATTTTATTAAAGATTTAATGACAGAAGGTTTTAAATTTAAATCTATTAAAAATAAAACTACTAAATTCCATAATAAAATAAATAATATTGTACCACATTTTCCACTTCCTAGAATTACCATTCCTTACATCTCCAAAATATATAACAAACTAACTAAAGCATTAATCAATAAGTTTAAAATAGGATTTAGAACTCCTCCTAATTCTAACAGATTGATCAAGAACTCAAAAAAATCATATTGATCGATCATTCACCCCAAATGTAGTATATATCATGCCCTCAAGACGGATGCCAAGCTATATATTATGTTGAATTTAAAGTTACTATTAATACTAGACTTGCTCAACACCTGTACACTTACAATAGAACTTAGAAGAACAACAATACATCTTCTGTATTTTTGAAGCATGCCATGAAATCTGGACACAATTTTACATCTGCTAATCCTGTATTTATATGCACAGAATTGAATGATCATAAGAGAAAAATAAAAGAAGCATTCTACATTAATGAAAATATTAATGCTTTAAATAGAAAAGCCACTTGCTTTGATATATCACAGAAATGAGTCACGTAACACATGCTAATTTAAATATCTTTACATATATTTTATTATATATTTTAAAGAAAGCTATGATTATGAGACATGTATCCTTGAAAACATTCAGCTTATTATTATAATTTATTTATAACTTCTCAATTAAAATTTTACTTATAAGTTTTTGTGTTTATTTGCTATGATAAATATTTTAACATTTGAAAACTATTTTCTTTTTGTTTTGTTAATTAATAATGTATGCTTAATGTCTTTCACTATTTGCATTTAATCTTTTAAAATAATGCTTCTTTTTTTTATTGTAATAACTATTTAATTAATTCATGTAAAAGTTATTTTCAGTTTAGTATACAATCATAAAGATTTATGAATCAATTATTAGCTGAAGAAAGTAAAAATAAAACATGTTCAATGTGTCGTTTTTATGGTAATGTTGTTCTTAATGTTCCACTTTCTTTCTCAAACATCACATGATCTTTCAAGTAATTGACCATATTACTACTAGTAGCAAATAATTATATCTCTAAAACTTAAATAACTATGAAGTTTTTATAAGATATATACAGCATAATATCAATCTTTAAAATGTGATTTCTATTATAGACACTAAGCTATTTCATTACTTATTATATTAATATTTAAAATAGAGTAATGTCTATAAATATAATTTAAGATCATGTAATCATACATTTTTGCTAGAAAACACCATATACATAATAACTATTCTCTCTTTATATATATCATTATTTCTTTTTCAGTTAATATACATAATTTTGTATTTCAAATATAGGAGTACATTAAAGCTGAAAAAGATATGGTAATGACTCTTGGAATGCATTTTAGTCAGCCAGACTTTAGTCGTTATTTATAATCCTACACAATCCTCAAATGTTATACAATGGTATTTTGTATATGCAGTATATTGATAAATATTATAGAAATTTATGTTATCAAATGTATATTTTTAGCATGTCTCTATTCACAACAACCATTTTCAATAAATAGTTAATTGATTATTAATCACTTTTATTATATTAAAAATTATTATATTTTATATAATTCTTGATGCAGATTTTTAATTTAATACAATTTAAATGTATCAATAATATTTTTTACACAAGTTCTGATTTTCATTTTTTTCTAACTTTTCACTTCCTTTTATTTATACACCAAAAAAAATAATAATATAGATATATATGATTAATGGATGGATAACTGGGTTGACTGGAGCCAACTATATAAAAAAGAAAATCTGTTTAGCACTTAAAATATTTCTTAATTTTACTCAGTCCAGATTTGAACAGCAAGACGTGAATATAGCAAACACATGCTAATTTTTCTTAACATTATTGTTTGAGGTTTAATTCAGTGCTTAAATTTTTTTCAAAACCCAAGAACCACTTCAATTGTTTTAAAAGTAAAGCAAAAGTCATAGAGTCCCTGAATCATGTTGATTTTCAGTAAGTAAACAAAAAACGTTGATTGTTTTCTGTCGTTTTATAATTAATATTAAAATAAAAAAACATAGAGTGCAACATGTCTTCTGAGAAATTTTATTTTTTAAAAAAAAAAAATAAGTTCAAACAATTTTTATTTTTTAATTTTTAAAATAATTTTAAATATTATCAAAAATAGATTAGTTTTGAATCAACTTAGATAATAGGCGAGATTCTAAACAAATAATAAATATTATCTATATCCTGTTATTTAATTAGTGTTAGCTCTAATAAATTGAATTAAGTATCAGATCTTTTGATACAGTTTTTCTGTATGTTCAAGTATCTTTTATTAACTACTGATTATTAAGATATAAAATGTCTGTTATCATTTTACGACTGTATATGTATATTCATGTCTTTGTTGAAATGAAGAAATTTTTTTTATCGTAAAATTTAAAATACAATTTTTAGATTCTCCATATTATATATACTTAGATATTATTATTTTTATTGTTGGTGTTGTTATTTCTGTGACAAAATAAAAAATGTGAATAAGGTTTAATACTTAGTTATTACAGACTCATTTGTATCAGCAGAATTATTTGTTTTTCACATGTTTATTTTTAATAAAATATGTTAGTTTAGATATTTATGAATTATGTTTCATTGATTACATACTGTATTGTATTTCTGTCTAGGGATATGCATTCAATTATATAATTTTGAATCTGTAAATATTCAAAAATTATGCTCTGCACATCATTTTTGGAATGGATCAATCTGTTAAGGATAATTTTAATAAGTATTGTTAGCTTGCTTTATGGCAGTAGTTTGGGTATCATAAAAAATTTTGAAGTTAATGTTTGTAGAATCAAATTTCATCAATTAAAAAACTTCTTATGATAATAGAAATTTCTTTATATATATATTGGGATTACCAAATAATAAAATTGAATATAGGGGATAAAATGGATATAGTGCTTTAGATCTGTTTAATAGGTTTGTTTCAGATTCTAAATTATCTGTTGACAAAATTGAAAAATCTTATTTTAAAAAGACTTGTTAGCCGAGAGGTCATCGCAACCACCTTGCAAGCAAGTAGTTGCTTGCAGACGGTTGTGGGTTCGTGTCCTGGCCGATGCTATGACACATGAAAAAAAAAGACTATACACAGTTAAGTTTTAAATTTTTTTCAATTAAATATTATTTTAGTTTATATAAAATAGAATTTAATGATTGTCTATAAATATATGAAATAATATTTTTTTCATTGCTCTATTAAAATCTTGTTTATTTTCTAGTTTCAAATTTTATATATTATCATTTGTAAATTTTCATCTTTTAATTCTTATTTGTACGCTTGAATATATATATATATTGATTAATATTTTTACACACACACATGTATATATATATCATTAAAAACCAGTCAACACTTAGACAATCTCAATATCAATAATAATAACAATCTCAAACTGTTGTTAAGGCAATCTTCTTTTAACAATAAAGATCGAATCCCATCTTTATTTATGGTCTAATATATTTATATAGACACATAAGATTGCAACTTAATCACAGAGATTGAAATTATTGATACAAAGAAGTTTAAATAAACCTCTTTAAATAGATCAATATAACATGTTCTGAATGTAGACTAATAAATAGTCAATTATATCATTATAAACTGCAATTATAATTTTCAAATTGCACTCAAGGTATTACTTAATTATATATACAAAACAATGTATTCTAAATAATTCTATCTATTTGTTAGTAGGAATCGTAGTATATTTGTAATATATTTTAATGTATATAATAAATAAATAAACAAATTAGTATTAGTATTATTTAGATTATTTCTATTTCCAAGGTACTTAAAACAGTAATCAAGGATAAGGTGATATTATTCTTGAATAAGCATACAGTGATTTTTGTGTACTAGTGAAGTTTTGTTGCTAGAAAGTGTACTATAAATGTTTGTTATAATAAAATTTACAATTGAATGTTTTCATTGGATAATGGTTTAAAGACTATACTTTACCTAAAGCATTTTAATATTCTTTTTATACATTTCTTCTTCAGCATTTATGTTTATATGATTTTCAAAGTCATTTCTCCTTTGGATAAAAAATTATTTAAAAAAACAGAAAAAAGACAACCCAAATTGTATGGTGTTGTTGTTAGTGGGTTTTAAACCAGTTAATCATCAAGTTCTGCAGGAATCTATACTTGATCTTACATTATTTTAAATTTATACAAATTATATTTTTGTTTTTTCTTTAGACTCAGCAATTTACAGTTTTGCTAATGATATTGTTCTCACTTATGTTGCTTGTTTATATAATCTTCTTGAACAGGTTATTAATAAAAGTTTGGTTTTAATTAATAATGAGCTTTTACTCAATTATTTAACTATAAATCATAATAAAATAGGGAATTTTTTTTATATAAATATATTCCACATTTGTATTTTTATATTGGACTAGTTCCATCATCTAATATGTATGTTGAATGTCTTTAGAAAATTTCAATTTTATTTAAATATTCCAAATACATTCAACTGTTAGTAATATCACAGCAAACAGATTAATATATACACTAACTGTTAGTAATATAAACAGGTTAGTATATGCACAATGTTTTGAGAGGTAATATTCTCCCCTTTTCTTCATGTGTTGCTGGCCTGACCAGTGACAGTACTAGCATGGGATTTGAACCTGGGTCCTTAGATTCTTGATTATTGAATTTTAAAATAATGCTCTAACCAATTGAGCCATTCTTCCAAAGGCAACAGTCAGTAGAAATTTCATATACTTATCTATGAGAGTTCTTCTGATTTCTCCACTTTTTCCTAAGAGCAAAGTTGATTAGTGGTTTCCATACATTATGTATAGTCACACTAGGTTGACTTATGGGATTTTTTGCCATTGTCATGTGAGCAGCTTCTTTAAATTTTCTTCTTTGTACCTTTTCTTCTCTACCCAATATTTTTGTAGTTTTCCAATTAAATATAGGTTTACTGGTACATACATGGTCTGCTACCTTAGACACATTTGTTTTCTCTATTATAATCATCAGTTTATGTTCTTGCAAGCACTTTTCAATGGAACAGTTGGTCTCACCAATATATGTTCTTCCATATTCACATGATATTTCATAGATGCAGTTTTTTTTTCAGCATTTCAAGTTTAGGCTTTGTAAATGTTAGAATTTCTTGTAGCATGGTATGGCTACGGAAAGCTGTTCTGATGTTGTACTGATTGCAGATTTTTCTTAATTTATCTGCTATTTTTTGAATGTATGAGTACACTACAGTACCAATAATTGTATTTTCTCTTGATGGTTCTTTTTGTTGTCTATTTAACATTTTTTTAATAACAGCTGATGGATAACAAACGTTCTATATAGATCTTTTCTTTTTCCAAATCACTGGTTTCTGAACAAACTTCTTTTGCTCTGTTCCATAGTGATAGTATAACACCATGTTTTGTATTTCTGATGTGATTGTATGTATAGGATAGGTATTTTCCTGTATGTGTGGGTTTTCAGTAAACTATAGTTTTGATTTTGCCATGAGGGAGTCTCGTCACAAGAACATCTAAGAATGCCAATTTTTGTTCTTGTTCTGATTTCTATTGTGAATTTAATTGAAGGGGTTATGTTGTTGATGTGTGTCCAGAAAGTTTGTAGCAATGCTTCACCATGTGTCCATACAACAAATGTATCATCCACATAGTGAAAACAAACATAAGGTGGATATGGAGTAGTTTTTATGGCTGTGGTTTTAAATTCTTCCATGTAAATATTACTAATCAGGGAAGTAAATATTACTAATCAGGGAAGACAATGGTGATCCCATAGCCATTCCTTGATTTTGTTGAAAGAATTTTGTGTTATATTGAAAGTAGGTTGTTTTTTTTTTTTACAGAATGTTAGTAGTTCCATTATACTATCAATAGGAAAAGTTGTTCTGGTTTGTAAACTATTATCACCATTTAATCTTTTCATTACAATAGACAATGCTACTTCACATGATACATTCATGAATAAACTTTCCACATCAAAGCTTACCATTAAGTCAGTTCTTTCAATTTTCATGTTCTTGATTAATTCTACAAAGTGTCTAGAATCCATGACAAAGGATTGGGTCTTGTATGCCAAAGGACTTAGAACTTTGAGAAAAAATCATGCTACATTCTGCCAAGGTGAATCTCTAGAGCTAATAATAGGTCTTAATGGAACATAAGTTTATTCATGAATGTACCATGTGAAGAAGCATTGTCTATCATAAGGAAAAGATTAAATGGTGATAATAGTTTTCAAACCAGAATAGCTCTTCCTATTGATAGTATAATGGAACTATTTACATTTCTGTATAAAAACAATCTACTCTCACTATAACACAGAATTCTTCCAACAAAATCAAGAAATGGCTATGGGCTCACCATTGACTCCCCTGATTAGCAATGTTTACATGGAAGAACTTGATTCCACTGCCATAAAACTACTCCATGTCCACCTAAAGTTTGGCTTTGCTATGTGGATAATACCTTTGTTGTATGGCCACATGGTGAAGCATTGCTGCAAACTTTCTGGATAAACATCAACAACATATCCCCTTCAATTAAATTCACAATAGAATCAGAACAAAAATGAAAATTGGTATTCTTAAATGTTCTTGTAACAAGACTTACTCATTTCAAAGTCAAAACTTACCAAAAATCTACACATACAGAAAAACACCTAGCCTATACAACCAATCACACCAGAAACACAAAACATGGAGTTATACTATCACTGTGGAACAGAGCAAAAGAAGTTTGTTCAGAAACCAGTGATTTGGAAAAAAGAAAAGATCTATATAGAACAAACTCTTATGAAAAATAGTTATCCATCAGCTGTTATTAAGAAAACGTTAAATAGATAACAAAAAGAACCATCAAGAGAAAAGACAATTACTGGTACTGTAGTGTGCCCATACATTCCAAAAAATAGCAAACAAATTAAGGAAAATCTGCAATTGATAAAACATCAGAATAGCTTTCCAGAGCCATACCATGCTACAAGGAATTCTAACATCTACAAAGCCTAAACTTGAAATGCTGAAAAGAAAACACTGCATCTATGAAATACCATGTAAATCTGGAAGAACATATATTGGTCAGACCAGCTATTTTATTGAAAAGTGCTTGCAAGAACATAAACTGATGATTAGAAGAGAGGAAACAGATGTGTCTAAGGTAGCAGACCATGTATGTAACAATGATCATATGATCGATTGGGAAAATACAAAAATATTGGATAGAGAAGAAAGGGTACAAAGAAGAAAATTTTAAAAAGCTGCTCACATGACAATGGCAAAAAATCCCATAAGCCAACCTAATGTGACTATACATAATGTATGAAAACCACTAATCAACTTTGCTCTTAGAAAAAAGTGGAAAAATCAGGAGAAGCCTCATAGATAAATATATGAAATTTCTAATGACTGCTGCCTTTGGCATGATGGCTCAGTTGATTAGAGGATTACCTTAAAATTCAATAATCAATAATCTAAGGATCCAGGTTTGAATCCCATGCTAGTACTGTCACTGGTTAGGCCAGCAACACCTGAAAAAGAGGGCAGAATATTACCTCTCAAAATGTTGTGCATATACTAACCTGTTTATATTACTAACAGTTAGTGCATATACTAACCTGTTTGCTGTGATATTACTAACAGTTGGTGCAAATACTACTAACCTGTTTGCTGTGCTATTACTAACAGTTGAATGTATTTGGAATATTTAAATAAAATTGGATTCAACACATATATTAGATGATGGAAATAGTCCAATATAAAAATACAATAGAACCTTATTATGACAAACCTTCACAAAAACATATTCCACATTTGTTTAATATTTTATATATGTATTTAATATAGTGCTTTTTTACAAAAGTGTTTGTATTTATTGATAATATTGCTTTTGTTAATAATTCTAGATTATTTTCAGTCAGGTCATTGCCTATATTCTTAGTTAAGTCAAATTAATTATTTTTTATTTCATTCAATTCTTTCTAAATTTGTTTTTTTTTTTAATTATAATTTACACTATCATCATTACATATTTTGCAAAATCATACTATATATATTATTTTTGGTAAGCTTATATTGACTTCTATCTATGATATTTCTGATAATTGTGCATTATCTGCTGTTATTTCTTATAAGTGTGTGGCATTTATTGATATATGTCATTATCATTCTATTTTAGGTCCTAATACTTTTATTGTAAAAACTCATTTCATCAAAACTTTCAATTGACATTACCCACTTTTACTTTGGAAGGTAGTCATAGATGGCTCCATTACAATGAAATCAGATTGTTCAATTTATTATTACTATATTATTTTCCATATATTATTAATTATGTTTTTTAAAATGTTTGCAACATTAGTTATTTTTTGTATGTAGCAATTTTTATTTATTTATTTTATTTATGTTTTTGTTTTTGTATTAATAGAGTTTTGCCTTTGTTTATAACAATTATGTGCTAGTAAGATGGTGATCATGTGATGTTTAGTGGTTTAACACCAATCCTGCCTAATATAGTGGTGGCTATGGTTGTTTAAGAGCCAAAGACACCAAAATGTATGGGTACTGAATTGAGTTCAGACCCATATGACTATATAAGCTATTGAGCTTAGATTGAAAATATTATTGTGTTTTCAATTTCATTCTCATAGTTTTGTAGTATAGTAGAGGGAAAAGGTGGCTGCTGGAGGGTTGCATTAGATCTTAAGATCTAGATGCAGTGCTCTCAGATCCAAGGCTCTTCACTGATGATGGCCACAAGCCAGAAACTAGTCTGGGAATATTGGATGAGTAGGCACTAAATAGGGATTTTATGCACAAGCCTTCTGGCATCCATTGATTACTCTGGTTGGCACAAGATGGCACTACTGTATGGAGAGTTTTGCCTTTGTTTACAACAATTATGTGCTAGTAAGATGGTGATCATGTGATTGTAATTGTAATAAGTTGTTGTTTTTCAGAAACCTCATTTGCATCCCTGTTTTTTGAGGCTATAACCTCGATAATATGCGTAGAAAATATGATAGTAGGGACCTCTACAGGTGTTTTTTGTGGTTAAAACACCTATAGAGGTCCCTACTATCGTATTTTCTATGCATATTATCGAGGTTATAGCCTCAGTAAATATTACTTATGTAATCAATGTGCGTTTAATAAATTTATAATCCCTGTTTTTTGTAAATAATATTTTATTAATTTGATAGAATTTATCTATGATTCCTTGCACAAATTTCTTTTTCTTTGAAGTTATTGTTTGTTGCATAATTAATATAGTTAACAAAATACATATGTTATTATTATTATTGAAAACATTGAATGATTATAAGGTGTATTTGCAGCACATTCATTTTTACATCTAGAAGGTATAATGATTTACATAAGAACTTATTTATATTTCATTTAGCTTATTCCAATACTTGCTAATGTTAGATCTCTAATAGTTAGGTATATTATGTTTTCTAATGGAGATCTACTTTTATTGCAATATATAGATCATGTACTAGTTTTATTATATCTTTTATTAGTGAATTTGATATATTATGTCATTTATATTCATCCTTAGCTATAATAATTAGTGATATGAATATTTATTTTACTAACTGAGGAATATAATTCTATTTGTAGATATTTGGATTTACTATATAGCTACAGTTTTAGTCAGGTGAATTTTTTAACACATATAATGTCATATTATAAATCTTTTTTGGTCTTATTTTTATTAGACTGATCAGCATTTTAATTATGAATCTGGTTTATCTGATTTATTCATCATGAATCAGTGTGCATTTTTTTGATATTGTCTGTGGTTTATAGGAATCCAGGTATCTACTCATATTTTAATAAGCTATCAGATATTAAACTAAATTATTTATTATCCAATTATAACTATGTTTATGTTTTAGTTTGACTAATGTAAACATTGATTTTTTTATAAATTCAAAATATTTGTAGTTTTTTAGTTGATAAAGTCATTGATATTAAAATTGTGTAGTAACAATATGAAGTATTCTCCCTGAATAAGAGATCAGTTAATTAAAAAATAATAATTTTAAAAAAAGTATAAAATGTTATTAAAACAGGCAAAACTCTCTATACGTATTGCCACTCAGTGCATGTTTCTTAGTATAAAATGTTCTGATAATAATTTGATTCCTTTAAAGTGGTTCAATAAACAAATTAAGTTACAATATTAAAAAACTAAATTACATTAATATGTGGAATTTCTTATTAGTAAAAATGGAAAACAATTTATTTAGTTCTCATCTTATCATTTTTTAAATAAAATTAATTTAAATATGGCAATGAAAAATTGGTTGCTGATTTTTTAAATATTTTTTTTTATGTATATGTCACATGCGGGCCTTCTATTCATTATTTAGATTTTAAATCTATTTCTGATTCTTTCTTTTGTTTTGAATGTTTCTGTTATATTTGATTGATTGTTTAAAAAATATTCACTCTTCTAGCGTAGATAATTTAATTTCAATAAGTCTTAAAGATAAGTTTGTTTTTGTACTAGCTTTAGTTTACTTATTTAATCTTTTTTTGTCAGAATGGTAATTTTCACGAGTGTTTAAATATTGGAGCTATTATACCAATTTTTAAAAAATGTAATCCATTAGTTATTAGTAATTATAGGACTATTTTAATCATCTCTGTTATTGCTAAGCCATTTGAGATGATATCCAAAGATAAGATGATGTCATTCTTGATTATGCATAAAGTGATTTTTGAGTTTTATTTTGGGAAAGAATGTTCTTCAATGTCATGCACATAATTTAGCATCTACATTGGATATCTTAAGACTGCTACTGCATATTTGTATTTATCTAATGTATTTGATCTCTGTTCATCATACAATTCTAATTTATCATTAACATTCATATGGCTTGCATAGACATTTTACTTCATAGTTTAAAAGTTAAAGATAAAAACATACAACCAAATACATAGTAATGTTAGTAATTTTAAATTGGTTTATCATGGAGTTCCAAAGAGAGCTATACTTGATCCTAGATTATTTTTTGATTTATATAGATGACATTTTTGCTTTGCTTTTGGCTTCAGTAATTTATGTTTTTGCTGTGTCTTTTGATGCTATTTCATATCATTTTCTTGAATAAATAATTAATAAAAATTTGATTTTAGTTAGTAACTGGCTTGTGCTAAACTTTTTAACAGTCAATTATAATAAAATGAGAAGTATATATTTTTTTATTCATTTAATATCTTCATTTGTATTAAATATAAGGTACATCACAATAGTATATCTACTTGTGATAATATTATATTTGTTAATAATTATTGTTATTTGTATTTATTGATTCTAGATTATCTTAATCAACTCATATTGCTTATCTAGGTTTTTAGTTATATTAAATTAATTATTTGTTTTATTATTTAATAAAAATCACTGCCTAAATCAGTTTTAATGATTATTTATGTTACTTGTTATTAAAGTCTATTGTCTTATAGTATCTTTATTTGGGTTGGCTGTATTGTTTACATATTATCCTCTTTATGCACTTTGAAAAATTTTACTATACATATTATTTATTTACACTCAAATTTGTTTCTATATAGGATATTTATGGCAATTCTTATTAAACTTTACATATATAGAGTGATTATGGATATATATTGCCATTATTCTTATTTATATTATAACGTTTTCATTATTAATACAAATTTAGTGAAAATCCTTTAGTTAGCATTATAAGAATTTAATATGAAAAGTAGAGTTCAATTACATGGAGCCAGATTGTCTATGCACAAGATATTCCTAATATTTCATTTCCTATCTTTAAAAATTAACTATTCTTATTTATTATTACTGTTTGTTTTTTTTATATTATTATTTGCTGTATGTTTTGCAAATTATTATATATTCTTTTTTTTTTTGTAATTAATTTTAGAATCGGATAACTATTATGAATAACTCCTCACACAAGTCTGCTTGTTTAGAGTTTTTTTTATATATAGTGTAATTAAAAAATAAATAAAATAAAAAATTAAAGTAATAATACCACCAATGTTTTTCTTGGAATTTATATATATATTGTCTAAATGATTTGAATTGTTTGGTATCAGTTGGTAATATTATAAACACTGGTAATGGAAAAATATTGAACATTGTTTATCATAAAATTTAGCTGATCATTATTTTATTTTATTGAAAATTTAGATAAGATGATATTAAAAGAGAAGAGGGTAGCAATGCTTAATTTAATAAAACTTGATTTTCATACATATATTATTAATAGAAACTTTATTATATTATCATGTTTATTAATGCTGTCAGGTTTTCTTTTTTAAATGTTAATTGTCTTTCTGATTCTTTGACATTACCTTGTATTATGTGTTTGAAAATATGATGATGTACTTATACATTGTATCAGAATTTACTACTTTATATCATCAATAAATAGATATACAATTATATTTAACCTGAAAAACTGTACTTATATATATATATGGTTATCAGTTATAAAAATGCAACACATGTAATGAATGCATTTTACATCTATTATTTTTTTTAAGAAAGTAAACATTCACTCTGCCTTATGTAAATGGGTGTGTTGGCTACTTAAACTGAATTAGATTAATATATGTCCAATTCTTTTCAAACTCTCTTCTCATTATAATATAAAATCATAAATTTTTTATTTAAAGATGCAAAATCACAAGAGTAATCAGTATCTTCATCTTATTAAATGTACTGATGTGGAATTTACTGTTGTAAGATCTGACCTTTGTTTGTATTTGAAAGTTGAAGCAAATGAATAATAAGACTTCCTACATAAAGTATTTTATGATGAATTTGAGTATGGATTTTATGAAGAGACATATCTTTTTTATATTTTAAAAAATATTTCAATAACATCAAAAAAGATTAGATTTTATTTGCTTTTATTGAAATATTATGACTAAAGATATAATGCAATGGAAAACAACCATTAAGTACAGTAATAAACTATGTCAATAAAAAAGGTCGCGTTACAAGATATCGAATAAACATCTAAATATATCACATATGGATTGGTTTAAATTTTATTCTTTTTTATGGAAGTAGAAAGGCAATATTCTGAATATATACATAACTCATGGTAAAGTTTGTAAATATGGAAATAATTATAAGTCTATTTATTGACTTATTTTTAAATGTAACTCATTTAATAATATTCCATCTTGCATTTTTCTCATCTTCAATTATAACAAATGAAATCTGCTTAATTTGTGATGCAAGGGCTTGTCATAGAAAATGAAGAAAGTTGTCTAAAACTATCAATATGACCTTTGTATTATCGTAAAAGATGGCTATTGTTTCATGCTTTGGCACTCCTCAGAGAGGTGCCAGAGTAGGTTCAGACAGAGATATTTTAAATGCTGGCTCTGGTTAAGCATTTATCACAAAGCTTGTTGAGGAATTGGCAATGCTCATTGTTTATAACTTACAAGCTTAAGAGAATATGGTCATGTGATCTATGACTCTTATTTTGACTATTTATAGTCTCTGCCTTAAGTCTTATGCAATGTTATGTTGCTAATACTACTAATATATGGTATGTCTGAAGATCTATCAGCCCCATATAGCTATTTGAGTTGGATAGCTGGGTTTGAAGACATGTAGGTGTCTGAAAATATCAGATTTTCCACTCAATAGATAACTTTTAGTGAATGGCTATTGTTGTTTTGTAAATAGATAATTATAATATCTGTAGAGATTGTTATAATTTTTTAATTTATTTAAAAATATATATAATGCTAAGATAATATTTTAAACTTTTTATTTTCAAATTATTGTTTGAACATTGTATATATATATAATTTAATATTAGTAATTGTATGATATAAAAATAATGAAAATCTCTTGATAACTTTTAAAAAGTTTAAAAATTCATATTACTTCATGTCAAATGTTTCTTGAGTTTGTTTACATATTCATTAGGAAAGAATGGTTCACTATTTACTTTATGTGAAGATATTGCTAATGTTGTAATGGTGAATAATCAGCATGCTCCACTTTGGCTATTTAAACATAATGAGATATTAAATATGTAATAAAAACTAACTTAAATATGCTTTTGTTATATATTGTTGCACCAAATGTAACTCAATAGACAGTGAATGTAATCACTACTATATATGATATTAATCATAAAATGTACTTTGTCGTGCTTTAATGTTCTAAATGATACTGCATAATTTCTTAAACATAAATATTTATGATTAATATGACATATCACATGTTACAGAACAATCTAAAGAGTAACATAGTGATGGCTTGAATTTATAATTGATACATAAGTCATTAGAGTGTCACTATTACTCTTGATTATTAGAACATTACTGTGAAGTATTGGACTTCTTATTTCCCACAGCATTTAGATTCATATGAACATGACTTTTAAGGTTAATACAGTGAGCCTATGTCACTACATTAAATGTAGAATAGAATGGTGAACTGACATTTAATTTAACATAAATGAATACTTAATAAAATCAAAATATAAATTCTAGTGCATATATATATAATCAAATTAACTAATTAATAAAATATCAGCACATGTCAATAGTTAAATCATATTATAAAATACTTAAAAAAATATTGTTTAGTTGTTTATCTAATTTATGTTATATTGTTTTAAATATTTCAACAAAAGTGCATGTAAAAAATTAATGACTTATCCCAGATGACAATCAACATTGGTATATAATTTTTAAAATCTATAAATTAAAATATTGTATTCTAGGTTAAAACAAAACTTAGGAGGGGAATGAGAGAGAGAAAAACTATAAACTGAAAACCTTCCCCTTTGGTCTCCAGTCATCTCGCATAAATTAATATTAATATCAAAATATAAAAAATGATTATTGTTTTATTATGAAAGGTAATAAATATTGATAAATGATAAAATATTTAAATACATAATTTGAACAAAAAAACACATTGATTTAACCTAAACAAAGTTAATGGAAATAAATTCTCAAATTATTGTTAGTGATCATTATAAACAGTTTCATAGAGTTTTGATAATTGCAATTGTGTATTTATTTATAACATCTTCTATAGAAGCTTAACTGTTCAAGTTTTCTTGTCAAATACTCTTTTTTTCAGGTTACATTTTTTACATAAATTCTGGCTTACATTCACTCCTCTTTCACTTTCTTAACATTATATAAGAGATTTTATATGCCAATTCTTCTGCACAAATTGACTACCATGTTCTAGAAAGATTAGAATATTACTTCTTAGATCAAAAAACAAAAGAGCATTAGAATTGTTAGCTATTTATTGTGGTATATCTTGCTTCATATTGCAATATTTCATTACACTAATGAAGGAATTTCTTTTACTTCAACTTTTGGCACCAGTTATGATTGCCACACATATCTACTCCATTGTGAGTTTGTTTGTTGTTTTAAACTAATTTAGACATAGATGCAAAACAGTATAGATTTTGTAAGCAACTGCTTAATACATACATTTAACTGTTTCTTCTATTTGAACCTTTTACTTATATACTATTTCTCCAAGAAAATACATTTGCCTAAACCTCTTGTTTTTTTTTTTCAATTGTTTAAAAAGCCCTTTTTATTATTTTTTCAGACCTATTTTTTAATGGAATTTTTTTATTTACCTACATTTTAAATTGACTACTTGTGATATAGATTTTCTGAGTACTATTTAAAATTAAAATTTTTAAATTGAAGTTATTTCTTTTATTGTAATACTGTTTATTTATATTCTTATTACAATTTTCAATAATTTTACATAGAATTATTTATAATATTAAAAAATATAATATTATATCACCCATTTTTATCATAGTTTTAAATCTTTTTCTTATTTAAAAACCTTATACACAATTTTTTTATTATAATATTTTACACATATTTTAACATATCATTTCTATTTTAATATGTATTTGTTTCTTTATTTAAACTCTAATAATAATATTGAAGAGCAACAAAATAATTATTTGTGCTCTCACCACTTTAAATTTTTTTTTTTTTTTTTTAGTTAACATGCTTATTTATTTCAGCTGTACCTCTCTCACATTCAGTTATTTTACCAACTCTTCATCATATATAATTATATATTATTTTTTATTTGTTTTTATGTTTAATTGCATATTTTTCACTACATAGTTTAATTTTTATGATTTAAATAAAGTAAAATATAGTGCATAATCCACACCATCACATAACCCCTAAACTAAATTTGGGGGGAATTAGTTTGATTTGCTTTGTTTGATCTACATCACTCACTATTAACCCATCTTTCTTGATTTTTCAGCCATTATTCAATTCCTTTTGTTTTTAAATAATGAACTACAATTTTTAATACAATTTTTGAAGTAAATATTATATTTCATGTTTTATTTTATTGTAAGGATGCTATTGCTTTTCACATATTATCAATTATTTTTGTGGTCTTTTTTTATTTTAGAAGTTAATAGAAGTTCTAACTTTATTCCACCTAATTCTTATGGGAAGGTAATTTATTTTCTACATTAGAGACATTTTATTTGAATAAGATGATTTACCAACATCAACAATTTGCTAAATGATTTGAGAAATCAAAAGAAGTCTTAAATCAATTTTCATTATCAAACCCCACACTAAGCAATACCATTCTGCATTTTTTTAGTAATTTGATAAAATTTTTACAATGTAATCATGTCAAACATACAGATACAAATCAGGAACCTACAATTAATTAACTATAAAATAGGTCAGAAAGTATTCAGCTAATATAACTTGATGATGTTATGAATTTTATTATGTGGCAGGAAGAGAGATATCCAGAAATTCTTATCAACTTTTTTAGAGTTGTACAAAATATCAAGTTATTATATGATTATCTAGATATACAAATTAGCACTATGTAAAGATCAAAATATTCACATATATTGCTTATAATAACTTCTTTCATATACACTTCAATGCAAACAATTTTTCTTAAAAGACTTCTTTATTTTCTTTATTTATGCAAAGAAAGTAAAAGAGACGAATAACAGTATATACTTCTAATGATCAAAATACCTGAAAAGTTCTTACCACCAGCACAATATTAGACTCTCTAGACCCAAAAAACATCTGCCCTTATCAAACCACTCTTCAATTTTTTTTCAGTTTATTCATAATACAGTCTTCACTTTACTATTAAGAAGGGTTTTAAAATTCAATTATTATAGACCCAGTTTTGAGGTGCAGATAATTTTTGCCAATTGTGATATTTATTAATATGGCATTACTATTTCTTTGTGATTCCACTAGATATTTTTTTCTTTATTTCTAAACCTAGTATTGAGGTTATTGCCTAAATATGCATTTTGAATTTAGCTCTTGATTGACATTGAGGTCTTTATTGAACATTCCAGAACACCTAAGATACTCTTTATTTTGGTGAAACTCTGATATGTCTTTTTCAATAATCTTCTTTTGTTGTTACAAAAACCATATTTTCATCTAATATCATTTTTGAATTCACAAGTCATTTAACAAGACTGAGGCCATTAAGAATATATATTTATATTTAAATATCCACGCTGGTCAAGCTTTTATCAATCAAAATATTCTTGGCAAATGATAGGGTTGTTTTTTTTTTTTGCAAAAAGATTAACATTTCCCTATTGTTCTAAGGATATTAGCTAATATTCTCATGATGAATTGGATTTTTACATATTATTTTTCTTGATCTACTCTTCTTTCTAATTGTGTCAGAAATTATACCTGATATGACAATCTATTAGTGATATGTTAGAGATAATTATTTGTCTTTTATCCACTGTCACTATCTAATCATTGTATTATCATTAACATTTATATATTAATGCTAATCTTTTTTTTCTTTTGCTTCTGTAGACTTTATAGTACAGAGCATTTTTTGTTTTTTACCATTATTTTAAATATCTTTTAAAAACTTTTTTAGTGTTTGTAAAGCAATGGTTGACCCTAAATATCATTTTCTGCTTTGTTAACATTTCTTTTAACTTCTGACAATTAGGTTTCAGTTTTTAAATCAATCTTTTTCTTTAATCTTGGAGCATACAGCTTTTCACAGTTGATGTTTGTATTATGGATATATCTAATCATTTTATAGCCCTTATCATATTTCACATCATTGTTTTATTTTTACATGACACTGCCAAATGTTAACACTGGCAAATTATGGTAAAAATTCTCAAATAATATATTCTGGCAGATTTTTTCAATATTATCTGTTTCAACTCTCATTTTAGTTATAGGATTCAGTCTCTTTCATAGTTAGAATCTTCCATTACCAAATTTATTACAGAATTTCTACAACTAGGTAATCATGGATATGTGAACTTGAATGTTTTCCATTGCTTCTCATAGATTTTTTGCCTTTTCTACTGCATCACTCAACTAAATTCAGATTATTGCTAGTGTTCACAATATAGCACTGCAATTATGTTTGCATTATTTCTCAAAACATTTTAATATCCATAGCACTTTTTTCATCTTTTTAGATTTTTTCATAATTTTCATATCAGTTTTAAAATTTTACACTTATCATCCTTTTTAGATTCCCTGACTTTCGCATTTTTTTAAAGTAGCCTTTTCATACTCTGCATGACTTTTGTCCATCATTTTTTACATTTTTTCAGTATATGTACTGCCTTTTTATTAGTTATTGTTTTAGGTCAGGATTTTTTTTTTGCTCTTATGATATTTCCAATGAATTGCTCCATTTTAAAGAACATTTGCTATTTTACAAATTCTGCCACTGTTGTCATTACCCTTCATATGTTTATCAATTGTAACTTTTTTGCTATATAATTCATTTTTCACTTAGATATCTCTAATCATCTTTCTTTTTAAATTCTTCTTGTTAATGATCTGCTTTACCAGTCTTTAAAAATTGTACTGATCAGTCTAACATTCTAATTTCTCCATTTTTATTTCACTTTAGGCCTCTTCTACACTATGCATATGCACATATGTGTGTTTTTCCCCAAACTTTTTGCATTTATTTTTCCATGCATACTTCAGACTACTTAACAAAATATTATTTTCAGTGTGCACAGTATTATTTATGACTATAGTTAGTCCCCCAAAATACAATTAAAAGCCCAATAAAAGCATGCAAAAGATTTTGTGTAAATCATTTTAATATTTAATCAGCCACATATTGTTTGTAGCAAATATAATAGAATTTGGTATGGACATATTGGTAATGTTATAATGGCAAATAATCAATATGCCTCACTTTGGTCAGTCAAATTTAATGGCATGGAAATTTTGCTTTGTTTGTATATTGGTGCACTTACAGAATAAATTTTAAAATGTGCCTGGTCTTATTTTAATATACCAAATAAAAGTACTCAACCCTTTATAAATAAGTGTTTACAGTATATCTACTAATACAATCTTTTGGAGAACATTTATGGCATAATCTTAAAATGTATCTCATCTAAATGGAAGTATATAACTTTTTAAAGATATTTAGGGTTAACTTTTTATATACTCTCTTAGAGGTTAACTCAAAGAATGATGTCATGATAATGGTTTTAGTTTATAGGTGATATATCATTATGTATTAGGCTTATTTTTATTCATACAACTCTTATTATAAATTCATTAGTTCTCATGTTTAAACTTATGTAAATATGATTTTTAAGACTAATATAATGAACTCCTAAACAAAATATTTTATTATCAAACTATATAAAAACACTAGATATGAAATGAAATGATGATTAAAGAACTGACATATATTCAATCTAACAAAATTAAATATTCTTAACCAAACTATTAATCAAATCAAAGAATAAATGCTAGTACAAATAACTATTCTAATTTAATGTATATAACTAACTTATTTCTGGATAAACTATAGTTGGCATATGTCACTATTCAAATTGAAATATAAAATAATAGTTTTATATATAAGATAAAAAAAAACTTTTTCATTTTCTAGTTCACTCCCATATTATTGTTTGATATATATCGACAAAAAATACGTGAAAGTAAAAATAGCCTACAACTGGTAATAATTAATATTGTAATTATAATGTGTGTATAAATAAAACGACTCCTAAATGGTATTCTTGTAAGGAAAAAGTGAAGGGAAAGAAACTCTTCATAAAAAAGCTTCTCTCTTTTCATCGCCAAATTTGTAAATTAGAAATCCTACATCAATTAACAATAACATCAAAATTTAAATAAATAATTATTATATTAAAAATTATAATAAATATTAATGATGAATAAAATACAATAGTTAATTACGTAATTCTAGAAAGTTTTTTTTAAACCTGTATTTCTGCAATAATTGTAATGATTTAGAAAATGCTAAGCCATTTAACAACAGAACAGGTTTGAATTTGTAATAAAGAAAATTTATTTAAAGCTGAATAGTATCATAATCATAGCATTGTATGACTAAAAGAAGTTGAGGTCTGGATTTAAAATCACTTTTGAATACTAAAAAATAGATTATCATAAAATTGAATTTTTGGAGTAGATTTACATAATGACGAAAATGGTAGTTTACAAATGCCATTTTTTAAAAACAAATACACTTATTAATTTAATCTAACAAAAGTGAATGGAAAGAATTAAACTTTATTATATAGCATATAAAAATTAATACACTGCACAGGCTTACACATATCAGCACATATATAATTTAATATAAGGGATTCGAACTCAGACTTTCACACAACACTCAACTCTCCATGCCATCTCATATTGCTGACGCACCTGATCATACACATGCTGAAAAGATAATCACCACTATACATATTTCATGCTAAAGCAGCAATCATAAGTTGGCCCAGATTACTATCTCCACATGTATATACTACCAGTGCTCAGCTTTATATTAAGATAGACAATCTTCATACTTTAATGGACAGGCTTCAAACCATCATCAGATTTTCAATGAAATGGATGGCTGAAGGATTGTGGGTTGGAGTAGTTTGAAGCCTGTCCATTAAAGTATGAAGATTGGCTATCTTAATATAAAGCTGAACACTGATTGTATATATATGTGGAGATAGTAATCTGGACCAACTGATGATGGCTGGTTTACCATGAAATACATATATTAGTGATTATTTATCTTTTCAACATGTGTATGATCAGGTGGGTCAGCAATATGAGATGGCATGGAGAGTTGAGAGTTGTGTGAACATCTGAATTCGAATCCCTTATATAGCATATAAGTGGATTTAATAGTTGCAACTGGATATATAACATGTCTTTGTTTACAGATGTGTGCACATGTGAAACTACTGTCTTGGTGGACAAGTAGTCTTCTTGTTACTGAATGATTCATTTCTTCTTTTAGGTTTTTTTTTTTTTTACAAAATTTTTAATTAGATACAATTCTCATTTTTGAAGGCTATCTATTTTGCTTTCTTAGTATTATATGTGAAAATCTACAAGATAGTTGTTGCACACAAATTGATTACAGAATAGGGGGAAGGCATTGGATTTGGAATATAGAAGCATCATCTACTTTTCGTAGAGTTCAAAGATACATCTTTGATTCAGTAAGCAATGTGGTGTTGAGATTTAATATTAACAAAACATTCCCAAACTACTAGCTTAAACAATGTGATAATTCAAGAGCAGCTCTCTAATATCATAGTATAAACTTTAGTAATCAGCAATTACCAATAGAAATCTATTGCTAAACCAGCCTTTATCAATGAGACTCAGGATTCAAAGTTGGAAGGAATATAGATATGCATCCAGCATCTATCTTTACCTCCATTTTACCTATCAAACTAAAAAATTTGAAATTCAAATCAGTCTAAGGATTCAAACTCAAGTCAACATGCTGAACAATATAAAAATGAAACCCATTTTGGCAATTATTTCCAGTACCTTCTGTGTTTAATCATCTATATCATCTTATTTCCCTCTAGAAATATTAATAATAATAGCAAATCAACAAACTAGTTTGGTTAATGTTCCCAGCTAAAGGAATAAGATGCCTACAATTAATGAAAAACTGAGGATACTAAATATATTGTTATTGAGACAGTTTTCATATATATATATATAATTGTTCAAACAGTTTGACTTGGATCAAATTTTCTAGTGGATTTTAATTCATATTTTTAGCTTGACAGATAAAATGGAGTTAAAGATTGCTTTTAAATGCATTTCCTTATTTTTTCCAAGCTAGAAACTGGTCTGAGGATGAGAATTTTTATAAGTATTTGAAACAACTAATTCTCTAGTTTTCATTAGCTTGCACTAACATTCCTAATAAGAGAAGTAAGTAAAATATATAGTTACTGATCTGGTTTCATATCGATATAATTTCTAAAACAAGTTGACTTGAATTCAAGTTCTCAGACTAATTGGAATTTTATGCATATCTGCATAATTTTCAATTTTGAATTCCAAGTTTCATTTGTGAAAATAAAAGTTAGAAGCTAATCTGAAGATGGGAATTTAAATACTAAAGATAGAGATTTTATATGAATTTGGTAAATACTGATTATTCAAGCTTACACAAGATGATACTAGGATGGAAATCTATTCATGCATTGAGGATTTCTGGTCACATGTCCTGATATATTTGACTGTGTATTAAAAAAATATTATCTACTGTAACTTATGGGATCTGAAACCACTACTTTTATACTATTCCTCTGATGATACCATTGAGTCCAAACAAAAAATATCTTTGTTTAAAATCTCACATTTTTCAACTAATAGTTAACAAGTTGTTTTTTTTCCATGTTTAATAATCGTCCTCTATTTATTTTGAGATTATCTGTTAATGTATTATTTTTCTTTTAGTTTCTCTTAGAGTTCAATTTTCTGCTAACTTTTTAATCTCATTCCATTTTGGAATTTTGTCATTCAATTATTTATAACGAGAGTTAAGCTGAAGAACTAACGGTTTCTAGATTAAAGTGCATTCTGTAATTTATGTTGCTTCAATATTACATGAGCTCTTGGCAAACAAAATATTCAATTTATTTAATGTAAATATTATTTTGTGTGTGCATGCATATGTATATGTTAAGTTCTCTGCGTAAGAGAGAATTGAAATGTTTAAATAAATATAAATTCATTCTGATGTGTATTTCTTTAAGAATTGACAATCTTAGTTTCACTCTCATTAAAGATATCTTTGAAGTTTGCTTTCATTTTGATATATATAATACATTTAAAAATTTATTAATAATTCCTAAATTTTATTTCATTTTTGATTTTTCAAACGAATTGTATTTAGAAATTTCTTAATAATTGTGTACTTTTATTGTTGTCTGATACATTTTATCAAATTCTGTATGTTTTTGAATAAATTATCTGTTAAAAATTATATATATATGGGTTAACATGTGCACTATTACACAGCTGAAGAGAGGTTTATTCTTTATAATTGAAATATCAAAATAACGCTGAGCGCTTTCGAGAGTTACACTACTCTCAGAATCATGGCTGTGTTCACTTATAAAGTGATGGAGTGAAAGTGTGTGTCAGGTTATATATTGTTGTGAAAATTTAAATTTACGTAAAATAAAAAATATCAGAGTCCACAATCTTTGAGATTAATAGCATGGGTGGAGTTTTGGATATATAATATGCTTCCCTAATTTTCCGCCTTGAGTATTACTTTACATTAGTTTAATTTTTCACAACAATGTATATATATATGCTGATACATACTTTCATTCCATGACTTTATAACTGAACCCAGCTATGATTATGAGAGCAGTGTAACTCTCGAAAGCTCTTTGCATTATTTGGATATATTATAAAGAATAAAATTTTCTTCAGTTGCGTATTAACGCACTTCTTAGCCCATTACTTGCCGTGAAGTAGAAGTATTAATATCACATCATTAAATTATAAATATATATATATTATTACTTCAAGATGTGATAATCAACTTTCAACTTCCAACAGGAGGCAGTCTTTTTTGGTCAACTGTAAATTAGGCCAATTTGTATCAAGTTAATTTGTTGTCTTTGGAGATTTGCTAGTAGAATTTAAATTGCATTGAATTAATTTCACTTTTGCAATTAAATAATATTGTTTGCAGTCTTCTGATAAGCTCTCGTAGCAGCCTTTAGAATGAAAAGTCATCTGGTATCTATATTTATTCACCTCATGTGCAAGACAAATAAAATTACTAGATTCATTTTTGCAAATCAAAGACCTTGTTAAAATAAATAGCACAGATAATAAAATTGTATCTATATTCATTGTATTTCTTCTCTAAGCAGAATTCGCAGTTAAGTGACGATTTTTTAAAAATTTATTGTTTAAATTTATCTTTGAAACTATTTTTTATTAATGGGAAATTAAAATATCAAAAAATAGATTAAAAGTAATACGTATAATTATTTTTACACATATATTTTTAATGGTAGAAATACTACCAATAGTAATAATTAATTTTATATTTTGTTCATATATATTGTAACGGTAAAAACTTCCACACTATTGGTTTGAACCCATAACTAATGATACATATAATGATATACACACGCACATATCTAATTTATATTGTGAGAACTTCCAAATGAATCCATAAATAAGTTGAATGATTAATAGAATTCCAATAATAAGATCAAATTTTAATAAACTAATCATTGGGTTGAATGATGAATACGATTTATAATGATAAATACTCCTAATAGTATTTTATTTGTTTTAAATTTCAATAATAAGAAACTCCAGGTGTTAAACCTACTCAAAACAAAGAGGAAATAATGATCATCATCATTTTACAATGTTTTGTATGTTATCTCAGGGTTGTGGATAACTTTGAAACAAATATATGTGTCTTTCATTCATAATGCTGAATTACTCAGCCCAACAAATGGATTTTCAAAACAATAATTTAACAATTTATTAGCAAGGAAAAACAAAACCTCAGTTGATTATATATACTAATGATTTTGAATAAAGGCAAAATCAAATCCCTCATAATAATTAATGTCTTTTCATTTTTATGTTTAAGGCCTTTTAAATGTTATAATGTGAATATCTTACCAGTAAAATATTTAATATCTTTTCAGATATTTTTTTTTCTTTTCTTGTTGTAGTTACAGTCATTTTCATAAATTCATTCGGCATGTAGACTTCTTTTTTTCATGCTGGAGACTTGAATTGTAGTTACAACAGCATGGTGACATATATAAATTACAATATCATCAATAGATCTGCATAGATTTATTGGTATATCATTTTTTCTTCCTTTACTGGCATCTTAGAGGATATTGGAGGTTGGTTTCATTGGCTTTGACTGTATTTTTTCACTCAGACTGCATACTCGGGTCTTTTAACTTTTATGTTTCCATTTTGCCTAACCTTGCATAATAATTTACTAAGGCTGTAACCTTAGAAATAAGCGTCTGAAAAATACGAAGGTAGGGACCTTTATAGGTCTTAAAAACACAAGCTTACGCTATGAAGAAAAGAGAGAATCTTCTTTACTTCAACCTACTTTTATATATAAATAGGTGAAGCTGAAGTGTTTTGATCTAAGAGTGTGAAGCTATTCAATACTTCACTAATTAAGTCCACAATTCTTATAATACATTAATACTCGCGAAATCTTACGATTTACTACGAGTCAATGAAAAGATCTTATAGTAAGAAATCTGTTACGATAATTTAAAGTTGTAATTATAAATTTTATTAAACGCCCATTATTATATTAAGTAATAATTTACTAAGGCTGTAACCTTAGAAATAAGCGTATTTTTCAGACGCTTATTTCTAAGGTTACAGCCTTAGTAAATTATTACTTAATATAATAATGGGCGTTTAATAAAATTTATAATTCTAACCTTGCATAGTAAATAATTTACCATTTGAGGCAAACATTATTATAACTGCTATGGCTGGGAGTAATGAGATTATTTTATTACAGTCAATAATCTTCAGCTATAGGCATTGCAATTTTTTTCTTGCAAACTGAAATACAGATAGCTTTCTAATGGAAATCATAATAGAACAAAATCAACATCAGAATGAGTGACTGCATACCATTTATGACTTTTGAATAATCCATTTTTATATCTCTCTGTTATCTTTTTACCCTCTTTCTACGTATCTTTCCAGAAATTGAATTATAATATAGACCATTTGAATATGTTTTCTTACCCAACTGTCTATGTCACCTGCAGCACTTGAACTATAATGTAAACCTCTGAGACCTCTGAGTAAAATATTCCATTGTTCTCTTCTAAAACATGTGGGAGGAAAACAAACTAGTACAATATTAGCATAAACTTATATATTATATTACAATATATTATAATAAAAAAAGAAATGTCCTTTCTTCATCTACCCATTTTCCAAGAGAAGAAATTCTTTGCCAACTTTTACTTTTGTCCTTTTAATCTCTGCAATATTATTAATTAATAATTTTTAATCTATATTTGAACACTATTCAAAGTACTATAAAAAAATCATTTAAAAATCAGTTCAGAACTGGCAAATCCTGAAAAGATCTCAACAGTGCCTTGAAATTTATAAACATTGTACTTTAGACTTGATTCACAATCCAAAGTATACATATGTATTTGTTGTGCAATCTCATTCATTATTATATTTTCACTTACATATTAAATAATAAATAGTCAATAACATTATATGTACATTAATAATTTTTCCTTTAGTCTCCTAGGCAATTTCTTTAATTTATGATATATGTGTGCTTACACATACAAACATTGTTGTTCAAATTTTTATTAATTCATGTAATTTTATGTACGAATCGATTTTCAGAATAAATATTTAATAATGTTGTCAAATGCATAAATCAACTATATTTTACCTTTTTAGGCAGTTTGTTACAATGGCACATAATAAGGCATTTTGTGCATTTTATATCTATTTTTTATTTATTTTTATGCTGTGTTTCAACTTAATTAATGTGGAATGCGCTCGGCTTAATATGGTTATATATCCCATCTCTTGAAAAGGTGGCAATAGAGCAGTGTAATTTTCCATTTTTCATTTATGTATTGACTAACACCATTTCAATTTATATTCATTTCATTGATTATTTCATCATTTCTATTCCCTTTATAAATGGTGTTTATATAATATATATGCATACCCAATATTCAGAAAGTTGTTTATCATTAAGTGCCATAGTGAATACTTAGAATTTCCACTCTGGAATGTACAAAAATTTTGTCATGTGACATTAAGGTAGATGATGCATGGACAATAGAAGAATAATCTCTGATTGTTTTATTAATAAGCTACCCACAACACAACACTGCATAATGAAGTCTTACTCCTGTTTGAGACTTGGAGGTTATTAACCAAACTGCACCTTGCTTTGTATAAGCCTTACAGGTAAATGAATATTAAAAAATATGTTATGGCAGCACAAGATGGTCTCAACTTTCAAATATCATAGTCTCTTACATATATGATCAATACACTACTATAATAGTACTTTATTTAGTTCTCTCCTTTATGCTGCCTAACTTTTATTATCTTCATTATTTGTAAATGTCATGACAATGTCATGCTTGCTTTCCTGAAAGCTAGTAGTCTCTTATTTTAGATATTTTTAATTTTGGTATTAATTTTCCACACAATATGGCTTCAAGATATAAGTTTTGTATAGACCTTTTGTATGATTTCCATACTGAATTAGAAAAGCATTTTCATCATGCTTCTGTATAATTTTATAAATACTTCATAAAGAATGTTCAATTTTTTAAAAGATGTTGTTCAGAAAGACACATTATTTTCTTTCATGAACACTTTGTTTCCTATCTTGAATAAATAAAGGGGTTTGATTTTGTCTATGCTTCTTTTTTTGTCCCTTGACTGAACATTCACTTATAGTCTTGTCTTGATCAAATTCCATATATAATATGTTCTGATATTACATCTGGTTGAGTTTTTATGATGTTGGGTCTGCTTTGCCAAAATAAATGTGGATAAGGTCAAATTCCATGGACTCGTTCTAGGTCCAATTAATATAATTTACAACTGTCTTTATTTGATTTACCCATCTGTGATGGTTTTTATGGGCATATACTGTAAATAATGTTCCAAGTTTTCTCATAACCCTCTCATGGGGGTTGAACTTTGGGGTTATGAATGAAAAACAATATGTGTCTAATATCATTTTTTTAAGTTTATCATTTTTTTTTGTAGTTGGGGAAAGATTTGTAAACTATCATACAATGATTTTTCCACTGCTACGTCCAAAATTGCAATATATGTGTCATCAGCACTTAAATTTTGTTCTACAACCAAGAATGGATTCCAACTAAGAATATCAGCTGTAATATTTTTCAATTCCTTACAATATTGATTCAAGAACTTGAGGGTCTTATGGTCAGTGATCACAATAACTTCAAAGCCCAAGAGGAATTGTCTACATTTTTGAAAAGCCCATATTACTGCTAAGGTTTCCTTCTCTGCAACAATATAGTTCAACTCTGGATTTCTTAGTAGCCTACTTAAAAAATAAAGAATTCCTGATTGGTTGTTCTCTTGAACTTGAAAGAGAATTTCTCCAGTCCATAGCTACTACTATTAGTTTGGACATAAAAGCTCTTCAGAAATAACAGATATGTGATGAACTTGCTTTCTCCATCCTGATTCTGGTAGCTTATGTCAAGGAGTGTTTAAAAAGTTGCTATTTCTTTGATGTTTTTTAGTCTATGCTTATGGCCATCTGCTTGGCATGAAACAATAAATTGTGGTGGTTAATGTTGATGATCTGATTTTCTGTTAATAATGTTCTTAACTTTGACACCCATCTTCTAAAAAACTGGGTGTAAGTTTTATACCCTTTTATGTGGAATTGTTCTTGCATAATCTGGTATCTACTGGGTTTTTCCTGCTCTTTAGACCAGAAATTATTCAGCATTTGATCCCTGCAACCAGAATAGGAAGTTGCCTTCTTTACCAAAGAGCTCCACCATTCTTTGGCAGGTCACTAAAATGATTATAGGCAATAACAACTTGTTCCCTTTCTGTGATCTAGTTCAATTTGAAATATTTTTTAAACTATCAAGGCATTCCCTGGGTGACTTTCCTGTCTCACCTCTAAAGCACTGAATTTTAAAAATTGGTTTATGAAAATCATAATTTTATCTTTTCTATACTTAACTACTTTGTTTCCATAATTTTCTTTTGATTTCATATCTCTTTCATCACTTTTACTTTCTTCTTTAATTTCTTATACTTTTTTAATAAACCAATTTCATGTGTTCTCTCATTTTTGTGTAATCCATCTTTATATAATTCATATTAACAACTACTTCTGTCTGAATTTCCTAGATTATCTCTTGCATATTTATGAGTTGTTCATTCAATAAGGAACCTTTTGTATTTGATTTTTATCTTTCCTCTACCCTTAATTTCAATTTTTCCAATCTTTCAACAATAATCTACACACTTTTATTTTTATTTACACAGGATTTCACAGATTTTTGAACCATTTCTTCCACATCCATATATAATCTTCTTTCTAAGCACTTCATTTTCTGCTGTACTTGTTTGATTATTTGACTTATTATTTCCACCTTCCATGTGTTTATAGTATCCTATACTTTTCTTGAAGAAGTATAGTAACTACTCTTTCTTATTGCATTGCCAAATATATAGCATATAATACTAAATTATCCAAACACTTTACTACTGTTACACAATGCTTTATTTACCACCCTTTCTTACAGTTTACAGTTTCGATTGCCACCAATATTCTTCAGAATGTTATATTTCTTAACCTAAATAAAACATTGTGTAACAGTAGTAAAGTGCTTGGGCAACACAATGCTTTATTTGACACCCTTTCTTACAGTTTACAGTTTTGATTGACCCAGCAATCTTCTTCAGAACTTTATATCTCCTAACCTAAATAAAGCATTGTGTAACAATAATAAAATGCTTGGGAAATTTAGTAATATATAGTATCTTTACACTATCAAACTTTCCTTTATTTCTTGATGCATCTCTTTGTTCTTTTGATGCATCTGTTTATATTCTGAGTGCATTTTTTTCAAAATTTCTCTCTCTACTCTCCTGTTTTTTTTTCATATTTTTGTTGAATCTTTTTAACATTTTTTGCATTTTTTTAATCTATTTCTTCCAGTTTTTTTTTATAAATGCAAATATCATTTCCATAGTAAGTATGACTGGTTTCTCTTCTCTTGGTGTTTGCATTATTGAAGTTTCTTCAGTCTATTAGTTGTACAAGTTTTGATGTTGGAGATTCCATATATATTTGAGCCCCCATTTTTCTTTATTTTCAAATGAGTTATCATAGGTGTACATATGAATGTGTTATAATCCTCATGTTAACTATTGTTTTTATTTGTATAAGCACACTAAATACACACTTTTTTATTTTTCTATATTATCATAAATTGATCAAATACTAGTCTCAACCCTAGCATACAGTCCTCTCCAGAATAATGTAATTATACGTCTGCCTTATTTGATTTTATTATCTATCTTTTCCCAAGGATTTTATCTTGTGTTTGAAAAAGTGGAAGTATTCATTTATATAGTGACATCTACAAAGTGCATGTGCATTAACTTATTGGCTTATTGGTATTACAGTTTATAAAAACATCACACTATATAAAAATGTCTTATTTATATTCATTAATTTATTATACACTAACACAGACTTACCATTACATTACATTACATTTAAGTGTATGAAAAGGAATGTTCCAGCCGCAAATACATTAATAGTGTTACTTATGTAATGATAAAAACTTCCACAATACAAGTTTGAACTTATAACAATAATACATATAATGATATATATATTATAAGGGATGGAAAATCCACTTTTCTTTTGAAGTGCCAGTATAGTTTAAAAAAATCTCTTTGATTTAGTTTTTACTTAAGGATTTGTAAATAGGTTGTTATTGTTGTTAATTGTTTTTATTGTTATTTACTTCATTTTATTTATTTATTGTGATATGTGCTTTGTTTTATGATGATGAGATTTTAATAGCAATGGATATATATATAAATTCACAAGTGTGTATGTATAAAAAAATTATCAATAGTAGCATTTAAATTGCTAATTATAATTGGATTGTACTTTTATTTTATTTTTTTAAAATTATAAAAGATGTAATGACATTATTCTGGTTGTTCATTTATTTATTTGTTTGTAGATTGCGAAATAAATTTTTCAATGTAATATATATTTTATTGACATTATTTTTTGTTTTGTTTTGTTATTTAAAAAAAGATTTTAAAATTAACAGTGTTAACGTTTTAGATTAGCATGTGAATTATAACAATAGGACAAAGGATTACTATGGAAACCCAGGACACAATCACCATTATTAATTAATAAAACAGGGGAAGAATGAAGTCATAGCTTTATTTTGTCTATTCCTAAATTCTTCTTTTGGATTTCAATATAATAATTTTTGGACCAAGATAATATCAAAATGGGTGGCTAAAGTGAACTTTACTATCCAGGGGTTTTTGAACCCTTTTTGCCTGTCATATTTCATTATTAAAGTCCAGTAAAATATGCAGCCTGAAATCAAACCTGCATTTGCAAACAAACTTCAGAAAAATAGCTATATTTTTTTTCAACTTTAAGTTTCTTTAGTAATCCTAAGTAATAGTCAAATTTAATTATTTCTATAATTGAATATATAGAAAATGACTGGAATCAATCGCTCCAACAATGGAAAAATCTACAAATTCATTAATAATATGTATACATATTTTAAAGTTATTTTGATCTACACTGGGATGAATAAAATAAAAGAAAAATGCCTGAAATAATTAGTGGACTGGGAAATGAAGAGACATTAAAAGAAATTAAATGGTAATTAAAATTTGTCTTTTTTTTTTGTTTTATACATCTATTATTTTTTATAACATTTTAAAATATATCTTTATAAAAGTGTATACAATTGTGATATTTAAAATTAACCTATAAAATTCTTTTCCAATATTAAAACTTATTAATGATAATGAAAGTCAATTTTTAATATATATATTTGTTTATTTATTTATTTATTTTTAAAGAAATTTTATATCTTAAATTCCGCAAATATATTGTTAAATACTAAGATAAAATAATGATGGTAATAATATATATATATTTAATATGGTATTTGATTCGTGTTTTACATAGGTATATATATTAAATAATAAATGTCATGTATCAATTTAGATTGGAAAATAATAAATTACATTTAATTGCATAGGAGTTGTATATAAATATATAAATTTTATAGAATCGTATTTACAAATTATATCATCATTTAATAATTATTTTAACTCTTCAATTATTTAAATTGTATTATTATTATTGATGTATTTTAAAAAGATTGGGTCAATTTATAGTATTAAATATTGAAGTTATATATTAATATCCCCACATTTGTATTTAGAAGTTGTCATGTGTATATATATATATGTTTTGCTTACACATAAGGGCTTAGTTGAGATGATATTTTTTATATATATTGTGCTAGGTTTAATAAACCCTAAGTTAATAAAGTTATGGAATAAATGTTGAACTTTTCAGGCTAGGATATAAGCCTTATATTAATAAAAAAGCCCAAGTAGTTGATGTTCTTAATAAAAAACGTGGTTTAAAATAAAGTGAATAAATCCTTATAGCATAATGGGAAGGAGCTCTTGATATTGTCTTTGGTATCATTCTGTTTGTTGATCCAACTTTAAAGAAATACATCTATAACCTAAATTATTAATTTAACAAGATATCATCAATTTATTTATTTATTTGTTTATTGATTTAATTTCACAACAGTTTTATACAATTCCTATGTAAAATATAAACTGCAAGTTATGTTTATTATCGGTAAAACTTTTATTTGATTTATTTTTTTTAAAAATTGAGCATTTGAAAAACAAAAAGTTTTTATGTTTTCACACACACATATATATATATATGTGCTATTATAAAAATATAAAATCACAATCTTGGAATAAAGCTTATATCATTTGTTTTATATAAAAGAATGACTTTGAGTTTTTTTTTATTTGAAATTTATTAATATCTGTCTTTTCTCTTTTTAGTACATCAGTTATTAATTGGTTGACAAATTCATCCATTCGACTAAATGATAATCTTGTATATTAGTGGATTATTTTTATAAGCCATCAGTAATGGAAATATTAAATTACATGTAATCTTATTTGTAAACATATATATTTTGGATTCAATAAAATTCCCTTTGTTCCAATTTATATTTATTAACTAATCAAATTGTTAGTTAAGTTAACCCTGAGAATTAACCAGTTAACATGCCTTAGTCAATGCTCTGTAGTATTTAGGTTTATTTTGTATAGCTAGCCGAAGTAACAATATAAGTAGTGATTAGAGTACATTCACTCATGAGTAATATATTTTCTATAGTGTAGATCATTTATTATCTGTAACTTTATAAATTAGTAATTTGTTCAAATAAAGTTAAACATCATAACCTGATTTATTGTAACTCATATTCAATGGCTGGAATTAGTATATTTTATTATATTCATTTTTGAGGCAATTTCTTTTCTCTTTATACCTATATGGCATGTCATAATAAGTACTATTATCTTTGTCACTACCAATTGGGGCCATTTCAATTGTTAGGACCTTTCTTTATATGTATATTGTACTTAGTGTTACATTTGGCACTACCAATTGGAGCAATTGTATTTTCTATTACATTTTTATTATGTTTAAGGCAAGTGTATCTTTTCATATGTAGTTAAGGCATACTATTGTATTATATTAATTTTATCCTTTCATACGTAACATCATGTAATAATGTCACATAAAATGGCAGGTTTGAATTCTTTATTATTTAGAAATAATAGTCTTTGCAAATATTCATCGGATAAAAGCAAAAATATTGAAATATATTCTAATGAATTGGTAAATGTTGGGTATAATTATAATCATATATATATAATGTGTTATTAGAGATTTCAATATGAGATATAAGAATAAAATTTTAACAATAATATTGATCCACCTGCTAATAAAAAATATGGATATTAATATCATATATTTCGAATGATCAAGTAAATATTATAAGGAAGATTTATAAAGGTTTATGTGATATTGCATTTTACACACCTCCTACATTAAACAAATTAATAACTAATTCTAAAGATAAAACCTCATTTATAAATAAAAATTGTATCATTTATAAATGTAGGTGTGGTAGAGGATATATAGATGAATTGAGATATATGTTGGAAAAAAGAACTAATGAGTACTTGCTGTTGTTAAAAAGAGTTCAGAAATTAAATTAAAATTGCAAAGTAGATAATAATGTTTCAGCATCAGTTTTTCATGACCATAATAATTCATATATTTATGGTTTTAACTTCAATTACAACACCATTAAAATATTGCAAATTGAAATAAAAATAACAACAAAAGAAAAATAAAAAAAGCTATGCTAATATACAAATACAAACATGACTTAATTAACATGCAGACAGCAAATGTTAAGATCATGGAATTGTAGGAAGGTTAGCCTTTCAAAGTGTCAGTTGACATAGACTACGAGGAATAGTCGAAAGTGCTCCTAAGTGGATAAAATTTTTAAAACATATCTGATTACTGTATTTATAAATATTCAATTATATAATTACATATTTATATATAATTTATATTAGGAGATTTTTCCAAATGTATTTGTAAATAAGTTTACTGATTAACAGATTTTCAATAATAAAACAAAATGTTAATAATAAAACTAATCAATGTGTTAATAATGAATAGGATTTATAATCACAAGTACTCCTAATAGTATTTTATTTGTTTTAGATTTCAATAATAAGAAACTTCAGGTGCCAAACCTCCCTCAACATAGAAAAAATTTACTTAGAATATCAGAAATAGTTTTAACAAGGCTGTAAACCTTAACAATGAGCGTCTGAAAAAATCGTCACTAGGGACCTCTGTAGGTCTTTAAAACACATTCAATAAACATTATCACTTCAAATTATTGCCATGATATTCCAGAATATTCCCCAGTGGTTTGTATGATATCTCAGAGTTGTGGATGATTTGTAAACAAACATGTGTGTTTAATTCATAATGCTTGAACTGAATTAATAAAACCAGCAAATGGACTACCAAAATAATAATTCAACAATTTATTAACAATGGGAAAAAAAATTAGTCAGTTGCTATATATATACACTAATGTTTGTGAATATAAAAAAAATTGAACACATCATAATAATTAATGCCTTTTCATTATTATGGGTAAGGCCTTTTAAATGTTATAATGTGAATACCTTACCAGTAAAATATTTAAAGTCATAAACCATGCATTTTCAGATATCTTTTTTTTTCTTTTCTTAATTGTAGTTACAGTCATTTTCATAAATTGATTCGGCATGTAGACTTCTTCTTTTTGCATGCTGGAGATTTGAATGGTAGTTACAACAGCATGGCCACATATAGCAGATAAAATATCAATAGGTCTGTATTGATTTATTGCGATATTTCTTTTCTTCCTTTACTTGCATCTTAGAAGATATTACAGGCTGGTTCCATCAGCTTTGATGTTTTTAAACTCAGGCTACATATTCAGTGTTTTCTAACTAATGTGCTACATTTTTGCCTAACTTTGCATAGTAATAATCCACTACTGGAGGCAGTCATTATTATAGCTATTTTGACTGTGAGTATTGAAAATTACTTCATTGCAATTAATAATTTTTAACTACAGGCATTGTAATATTTTTTTATTAGTAGTAAATTCTCCTCTTTGTACAGCTTATTTCACCATGGCCTTAAAATATAGCTTGCAATCTGAAAACATGATAGATTTCTAATGAAAATGAGCAATGGAACAAAATCAACATCAGAATGAATGACTGCATACTGTTTATTAATTTTGAATGACCCCTTTTATACCTCTCTGTTATATTTTTGCCCCCCCCTGTCTACATTCCATTCCAGCAATTGAACCTTAATGTAGACTATTTGAATGTTTTCTTTCCCAACTGTCCACATCACTTGCCAGCACTTGCACTATCATGTAGATCTCTCAGACCCCCTAGTAAAATATTCCATTGTTCTCTTCTAAAACATGAGGAAAGAAACAAACTTATATACCATATCACAATATATTATAACAAAGAAAAAATAGTGTTTTTTTCTCAATCTACCCTCCTTACTCTCCAATATCATTAATTCATTATTTTTAATCTGAGATTTGAATTCACCATTCAATTTACTCTAACAATCAACAAGATTTTATTTAAAAGTCAATTTAGAACTGACAAAACCACAACACAATCTCAACAGGTCCTTAAAATTTATAAACCATGTACTTTAAGATTGATTTGTGATCCAAAAAATATATATATTTTACCCTCACTAACTAGAAATATAATAATAAGCAAATATGACTATCTCAGATAAAATGATTACGCTTGGCTAAAATACATATAATCTTAGTATAATCAAAAATAAAGATATCATATGATAATATCTACTATTTAACTAGCTCTAACTGATTAATAAATAATAAATGGTTCAATTTATGAAAAATTAAATAAATAAAATATTAATAAATCATGAGACAATTAAGTGAAGTACAAGCAGTAAAGAATTACATTGAGCTGACACTATCCCCCCCTCAATGGCATAAGAGTATTATCCCCCTTATTATTTCAAATAGTAATAAATTCATAACATTCTTACGACTTTAAAATAATAACAATCAATTTAGTATAATGGTACTAAATAAATTCTAATCTCTTTATTAAATAATATAATTATCTCAGGGTCTTTAAAATAACTCTAATCAATTTATAATCTCCTGTAGTCAAGTATGATAAGGGATTTTGTATCATCCTCAACTACTCCTAACTAATAATAATAATAATAATAATAATAATAATAATAACAACAACAACAATAATAATAATAATAATAATAATAATAATAATAATAATAATAATAATAATAATAATAATAATAATAATAATAATAATAATAATAATAATAATAATAATAATAATAATAATAATAATAAAGAACAATAATAATAATAATCTTATTTCTCAAATAATTATTAATCTTATCCACTGTTCAATATTATGGTAACTAACAATAATGATAACAACAATAAGTAATATAATTCTTTTAATTCTCATAGGGTGGCTTAAATAGAATATGTGACATAATCTGATATAATCTGAACATATGTGGCAACCAACAACGTTAAAATTCTATGCAATAAAAATTGTGCAATTAATTATGACCATAATAATAATATTAATGCAAAAAGAAATTTCTCAAGTATATTATATTCTGAATCATTTCAATTTTCTTAAGTAAATAATTATATCTGTACTGCGCAAATATTATGATTATTTTGGTATGTCAATAATGTATTTCTGATGATGAATAAATCAACATAACACAAAGTTTTATAAAAACAAGTTTAACAAATTTTATTATCCTATACATTTAACAAAAACTATATACACTATTTATAATCGTGTTTAATAAAATCTAACAAATATAAAAACTAATTTAGATACATCGGGTTACATCTTTCTACATCATAAAAAAATAATAAATCAACAAGTAAATAAGCCTTTACTCCGACTTACATACTTTTTATGGCACACTTATTTAAAATATAATACAAATTTAAGAATACTCTTATAGTTTAATAAAATAAAAAAATCCATTAATTAACATAGCTAGAACATATGGTTTTCGTAAATGTACCCAAAAAATATAAAATATGAAATACTTAAATAATATTCATCCTTAAAATATGTTCAATCATTTTTTTACAACAAATCAATTAAACTTATCTAATATAATAATGCTAGTGTTATTTTAAATATTTTCCTTGGTTCATTCGATAAATAAAATTGACTTTAATAAAATAATATTATTGGTCTTCTACATATTTTGCTTGATACTACTCTCTAAAATAAAAAAATCCTTAGATGTGTGTTTTGAATTTATTTAAAATACAAAATAATATTCACAAAATACAAGCATTCATTCTAATTTGTGTTGTTCATTTTGGATGTTTTATTTTTTAAAAAAATATACATTAACATGTAAAATCAAAAAGAAATATCAAAATTATTCAAAAATCTCATGAATAACTTTTATCACTCTTATGTTTTTTAAAAATAGTTTTAATAAAATATGAAAAATATCTATGATTCTTTATTATTCACTATTATCATTTACATTCAATCTCATTTATATTTGACCTTAATCTAAACCAAAACAAGAAAAACCTATCTCATCTTTCAAAATAACAATACTACAATTCAAAATTATTCATTAATTTCTTTCATAAATACAATGCTATATAATGCAATAACTATTGAAATTAAGATAGTGATACAATGCATAGAACCTGAAGAAATAACTAGAGTAAAGACTCAATAGTATAAAATATATTGGCTAATCTACATAGATACAGCGTGAACAAAGAGTAGGTACGATTTCTCTATCTAATACCCTCAAATATAATAATAATGTCCAGGCTATTTATTCAGCACTCACTCAAACATTTTAAAATACAAAATATCAAGAAAAAACACTGTCCACGGAAAATATGTATAAGACACAGGCCTAGGTTATCTATACTTGCATAAACTATTAAGATAACAATATGGGTTACATTCCCATTTTCTCCATAGATCCTACATATAAGCATCCAAAGGTTTCTTAAACATAATCCCTAAGTCACAACCGATTAAAACTTCACAATGAATTTAACAACCTTCATCGCAAAAATATCTAGCATTACTCTAAATAATAAACAAAATTCGTACATGGGTTTAACATTCTAAAACTACTACAAGAAAAGGTTTTAGTCACTTAAAAAACTCAGCAATAAAAATATAAATGATTTTGTATTAAGATATTAAAATCAATATTCAAAATATTTTCCAAAATTAGGGTTCATCCATTAAAGAATCTTATAAAATTATGAGTATCAATATATTATATTACATTGGTAATATAAAAGAAAAAGTATGCATATCTTTCTAAATTTATGGCTTATATCTTTAGAATAATAATAAAGTTTTATGTGTAATTAATGCATACACACATATTCATACATTCATATGACAAGGCAATATCATAAAAATATTCCAAGCAATTCTAATAAATGACAATAAAATATACATCATATAAAATTAATATATTTTATAAAGTTTACCTAGTGACACTTCACTTGTCAGTCACTATAATAGACATTTTTCTGGTCCAGTATTTCATATAAGAAAGCATATTATTTAATAATAACAGTCATTCAATATCACTATCATAGTTAAAAATGTTTATAAACAACTTTACAAAATATTAAAATATTCTTTAAAATATTAATTATGTTAGATTAAATATTTAAAGTGTATCTTTTTCCACCCTAACACTAATAAAACTTAATACTACAATTAGTATGTAAAAATGATAATTAAAAACTATAGTTACTAAACTCCAATTCTTTCTTTCTTCTATAAAATTTAGTTTTAAAAAGTTTTTTTCTTCCTTGTAATATTTTCATAAAAGTTTCCCCCCCAATGCTTATTGCTAAGGCAACACTGCTGTCTCAAAGGTTTAAACATAAAACTTTTCTCCTCCTGGCATGGTTGCTCATGAATAAAAAAAAAATAAAATGAGGTTGACTTTTGAAATCCAAAAATATTTTGAAGAATAATCATTAATCCTGTTCTGAAAGTCTATAAAAATACAGTCTATTGTCTGTAGCTTCCCAGGATAACAATTATTAAAGTGATCACTTGGAAATGGTTTTTATAAATAGTCTCCAGAATTTTTCCCATTCACTTGGATCCTACCGGGTTTAGATGTATTATTCCTGGCTATTATAAATCTATACATATTTTTACAGAAAATACGCATTTTTATATTCTATTCAAAAATATTATTTTATATTAACTTAGATATATAGTCTTTTATAAAGGTATATTTTCAGTCAGGATAATATATTTTTTTAATAACCCATTTATTTTTTTTCTGATGATTAATTTTAAAAAACCAGTTTTATATTATAACAATAACTTACGGTATCTTTTAATAATAATTTGACATAATAATTATATCCATAATAATGTCGGTTTTTGCTTTTTAATTCTTTTCAAGAGAAATTTGTTATAAACTTTTTTTAAGTCAATATTTTTTAAAAATATTCACTGCAACTTTTTCTTTAAGAAAAATATACATAGTTACTAATGAAAGCATAAACGATATATTTTTATTCTAGGTTCAATATTAAATTCATTTTCATTTTTTTCAAAAAAAAATAATTTAAATTTAAGTTTTTTCCATGTAATTTTTTGTTCTCCAAATAAAGTTGTTTATCTTTAAAATGTAATGCATAAAAATGCTAGTTTTTTGAAAAATATTTTTGCTCAACACTCTTGCAAATATCCAAAGTATTAAACATAAATAATGATACAAATTTTTCCATAATACTTTTAAAATTATACTTCTCTTTATTAGTTTGTATTTCTGCCATTAATTCTTTTGAATACATCATCTTTGGTATTAAATCCATATTTTACTCTGAAGTTGGCTTAAGCTTCAATCAGGTTTGCTTCCCAGCTGATGCTATGACACATGAGAAAAAATAACCAGTACACAATTTTTAAAAATTTAGGGCTACATTATTACTTTAACTTAGTAAATTAATAAATCCTTCAAAAACTTTTCTTTAAAAATAATATTAAGAAGTAGACTAAGTAATACTTCAATGTTGATATATGATAATAATATTGGTAATAAGATAATAAGTTAATAAGAAGTAATTAAGTAATTGAATTATTAAGTTACTATTAAGCAAGCAAAACAATGAGAGCATCTACTTTTATACCAGATCGAACTTATAATTTGATTGGTTATTCAATCTTCAACTTATGATCTAATTTGTAATTGAAATTTAGAAATAAAAATCATGACTCATATTAAAATATTAAATATTATTACAAAATTTAATTCTAAATTAATTTTACAATTTTATTTAAACAAATTAAACACTCTAAAATTATATTTTTAATATAATACTTTATTAATTTACTCAATATTTAATTTTAATGTATCTATTTTTAAAATGTAACTTTACTAACTACACTTATTTTAAAGCTATCCAATTAAATAAATTTTCTAATATTTGTTTTTATGATACACAAATGTTTCAATTTTTAAAACAATTCTAAAGCAATTTTGAAACTTTCTTTAGAAACCTTGTAAGCACAAAAGTATGTGTATTTGTTGGTCACATAACTTTTAAAAATCTGACAGAATGTATTGATTTTTATAATTACTATCTGAAAATAAAATTATCTTAAACATTTCATTACAAAATATTTTATTATAAAAAATAATAAAATATAATAATACAATTTAGAATAGTAAATTTTGAAATTATTTATGCAATAACAAATTAAATACATTAGTCTACCATAAAATATTATACTTTTAATAAATAATTTATAACACAAATATTAAATCTAATTTTTATATTAAAATACATTAGTTTATTTAATTTTAAACCATCATTTTAAAATAACTTTTAACATTTTATTTAATAGGACTTTTAGTATATTATTTTGCTATGGCCAGTTTTCCCAACCATACAAAAATCATAATATTTAGCTTTATTATTTTAACATATTGACATAGTTTTTTACATATTTACAACTCTCAATTTCACTTTAACAAAGTTTTAAAAATCTTATCAATATTATATAGCATTTATACTATCTAAGTTTTTCCTTAATTTAAAATTTTTCAAAAATTGACTTAGTAAACCTATTTGGACTTAATCAAAAGGGTACAATGTGTATATATTTCTTTTGCAAACTCATTTATTATTATATTTTAATAATAATTTTTTTTTAATCTCGTGGGCAATTTCTTTAATTTACAGTATATGTATGCTACTTACACATGCATATATTGTTGATCAAATCTTTATTAATTGATTCATATAAGTTTATCCATAAATTGCCTTTCACAATAAATGGTTAGTAAAGTTGTGAAATGCACAAGTCAACTTTCTTTTACTTTTTTAGCAGTTTATTCCAATGGCACATAATAATACAATTTGTTCATTTTCCCTCTAGTTTTATTTACTTTTATACCATGTTTCAACTTAATTAATGTTGGTTGCACTTGGGTTGATATGGTTCTAATAAATAAATATATATATATATATATTATAATGGGAAGATTGTGCCTAATTAATGAAAAATATCTGAACTGTAAATTATGCATATATTGACGAACCAAAGTATATAATGAAATGATTAGCCATGAGACAAAAAATGAATGACTAATACTTTAATATATTTGACTACATGTTGGTGTGTTAATCATAACATAAAGATAATAATAATTTTCTTATTGTCTTCAAATATTCTATTAACATAAAATAAATAATGATAATCATCGAGACAAGGTATGTTTTATTTATAAGTGGTTAGTTTATTATGTAATAATAATGGTTATATTTCCAGACACATCATTTATCTGTGAACCAATTGTCTCTTGATTAGACAAAATGTTTTCAGTCAAAGGCAGATTTTTTTGTATATAAATAAAGCAAAATATATCTAATATAGATGGCACTTTCTTTTTTAAGAAGGTTATTCTTCTAAATCTATGTTTAAACTCTTTTAAAAACAAAATAATATTGCACTTTCTAATATTGCTTCAGTTACTCACACAAGTATTACTATTTTTAACTCAATAGGTGTGTACCATGAAGTAAGATGCTTATATATATATACATAAATGTTATCTGGGTACATCCATGTATAATTTATTAATATACATATAAAGCGATGTTTTGACTAGTTCATACTGGTCATCAACTGAGTAACAAATATAAAATAATTGTAAAAGTACTGTAGATTATAACAATAATGAACATTCTATTAATGGAAAATAGAAATAATAATTAGAAAAAAATATTTTAGATTAATGACTTTAAAAAAAAATGTTTCCAAATAGAAGGTAATTTGCATGTATTATCATATTTGTTGATACATTCTGACCTTTTAAAGATCTCAATGGCTTCTGTGATTTGACATTGTTGAAGAGTGTCACATTGGGATAGTATTCTTGTATTAGAAAAATCAATACTATGACCTGAATCTATAGCACGAAGGGATAATGCTGCTGATGAGTGATTTTTAACTGCATTAATATGATCATCTCTTCTAGCACTAATGCAACAATTCCTCATGCCTATATAAGATGTTTACAAATGTTACATGAAATTTCATAAACTCTATATGCTTCAAGAGGAGTTGAGTCTTTAGACCTGGTTTTAATGCTATTAATTTTTTAATGAGTGGTATATGTTGTCTTTATATTATAATGTCTTATAATATGTCCAATATTGCCTATAGTTCCTTTCACTAACTAATAGTTGTTTTTGTCTTTTATTTTGATTGTTTAGGGTTTAGATTAAGGCTCAGTATATTGTTTTTTTATTATAGCCATTAGCTGATAAAACATTACTCATGTGATTTATATCATTTATCTGAAAAAAGGTTAATAGTATTAGTAAAAACAGTTTTTGAAACAGAAAACATTTGGGATGGATGATGATCTGATGAAAATTTTAAATATCTGTCAGTGTACTAAATTTTCCGAAAATTGGAAAAAATGAATGATTATTCCTTATTTTGGTGACAAGTATATCAAGAAAAGCAAGTTTTCCACCAATTTCTGTTTCTCTTAATAATTTAATATTGGGATGCATATTGTTTATATGTGTGAAAAAACCATGTAAGTTGTTTTTGTCATGTGGCCAGAGAAGATAAATGTATCATCTATGTATCTGAGCCAAATAACAAGTTTTAATAGTGCTGATTCTAAAGCACAAGTTTCTATATATTCCATAAATAAATCGTTTATTATTCCAGAGATTGGTGAGCTCATGGGATACCAAAATTCTGTTTATAATATTGTTCATTATACCTAAAATAAGTATTTGAAAGGCAATATGTGGTTAAATTAATATATTCTAGTAAATTGCATCGTTTAAAAATGATATTTAAAGCTTCATCAACTAGAACGTTTGTAAATAAAAAAGTAACATCAAAGCTGACTAGAATGTCATTTGTATTAATTTTATATTTTTTATTATATAAATAAATTGTATAGATATTTTAACATAAGATTTACTAGAAACCCTAAACAATCAAAATAAAAGACATAAAGAAGAAATTACTAGAGTTTGTATTTCTTATATAAAAGAAATTACAGACAATATTGGATGCATTTTAAGACATTATAACATAAAGACAACATATACCACTTATCAAAAAATTAATAGCATTATAATCAAGCCTAAAGACTCAATCCCTCTTGAAGCATATGGAATGTATGGAATTTCATGTAACATTTCTAAAGCTTCTTATATAGGTATGAGTAATCATCTCATCAATGGTAGAAGAGATGAACATATTAATGCAGTTAAAAAACACTCATCATGACCAGCCCTATTTCTTCATGCTATAGATACAGGTCATAGAATTGATTTTTCTAATACAACAATACTATCCTGATGTAACACTGAGCAACAAAGTCAGAGCAGAAAAGCTATTGACATCTTTAAAAGATCAAAATGTATCACCAAACATGATTCCAGAAAATTACCTTCTATTTGGATTTTTTTTAAAAGCCATTAATCTAAAATAATTTCTCATAATTATTTTTATTTTCTATTAATAGAACAGTCATTATTGTTATACATCGGTGTTTACGTGCCTCTACAATTACTTTATATTTTTTATCCAGTTGATGACCAGTGTAATATAGTTGAAACATCAGTTAATATATAGATATATTAATAAATTATACATGGATGTATTCAGATAGCATTTCATTTATATCTGCAGCCTGTGAAAATATTTGATTTAATATATATACGAAAATCGGGGAAAAGTTACTTAGAAAAATAATTTTATTAATAACAAAATAATGCTAATATCATTATGTCACAGCATTAAGTAAATATAATAAACCCAAAGTTTGAATAGATGTATATGCTAAAGATTTTTATTAATTAAAATGGATCACCCTTGAATTTCAAAAACAATAGTTTAGCAAATATTAATATTTGATCCCAAAAAAACAAACAAATTACTATTATCTATTAATGAAACTTAGGTCACACATATTAAATAAAATTATAAAAACATATGCCACATTTAAAAATATATTTTATTACTTCAAAGCAAGCAAAGTTATGCTCCATAGTCAAACACATGCAGAATAGTAAAATGAAGATAAAAATTACAATAGGAGTCATCCTTGACATTTGCAAGAATTCATCTTTGACCTCAATGATGTAAGTTGGGAACAAAAATTAAAAGTTTTAATCAAACTCTTTATATTAAGATATAAAAACAATGATAAAAAATAACATCATTCATCCATTTTAATTAACTTCCATCATTTCATTCAACTATTAGCTAACTATCTCAATCAATCTAAGAGTTGTCTATCTTTTACTTCTTTCTGTTTATCTGTCTATCAATCTATTTATCTTTACCTGTCTCTTTATCAGTTACTGTCTATCTACATATCCATTTATCTATCTTTTATCAGTGTCTACCAGCTTGTCTCACTGTCTGTTTAACTATCTACCTGTTTTTTATATGTTTAATTATATAGCTGCCTATGTATTTATTTATTTTGTTTTCTACCTATTTATTTATTTATGATTCCAACTATCAATTTATTTATCTAGCCACCCACCATCTGTCTATCTACCTACATACCTTCTGTCTATTAATCCATCTATCTATCTATCTATCTACTTATATCTCTGGCTATTTACATGTGTCAATATCCTTTTATCTAACTATCTATCCATCTATCTATGCACCTAATTTTTATATATTTACCTTTCTCCATCTGCTTATCTATCTATCCATCCACTCATTTATCTATCTATTTACTTAACTATACATTTATCTATCCTCTCTATCTATGTATCTTTCTATCTATCTACCCATATACTCAACTCTCTAACTGTCCAACCATCTATCATTTATTTTTATTAATCCATCAATCTATATCTCTGCATTTTTTTATCATTTATTCATCAATTTATTTAAGCATCCTTTTATCTATCTAATTATCTATTCATTTATCTGTTTATCTATTTATCTATCTAGCATTTGTCCATCAATCAATACAGCTATCTATCTCTGTATCTATTTATTTATTGATAAGACATTCTGTCTAACCATTTGCCTACCTGTTATTCATATGTTAATCAATTCATCTACCAATCTATCTATCTATTTACATATCTAGTTGCTTTTCTATATATCTATTTATTTATCCATCCAATCATTCATCTATTTAACTATTTATCCACCAATAGTCTGTCTATCTATCTCTCTGTTTTCCTATTTATCTACTTATATACTTACCTATCTTTTTATTCACTTAGCTTTCTATCAATTTATCTATCTCCTATCTGTTTTTATCTATCTATGTATGTGAATAGCTGGATAAATAGATAGATAAATGGATGGATAGATAAATAAGTAAACAGATAGATAGACAGACAGACAGACAGACAGACAGACAGATAGATAGATAGATAGATAGATAGATAGATAGATAGATAGATAGATAGATAGATAGATAGATAGATAGATAGATAGATAGATAGATAGATAGATAGATAGATAGATAGATAGATAGATAAACATATAGACAGATTGATAGTCATGAAGGCAAATAAATACATAGATAGATTAATAGATATTGATGGCTGATTGGCTAGATAGTTATATTGATTGTTGGACACAAATAGATAGATAGATAGATAGATAGATAGATAGATAGATAGATAGATAGATAGATAGATAGATAGATAGATAGATAGATAGATAGATAGATAGATAGATAGATAGATGGATGGATGGATGGATGGATGGATGGATAGATAGATAGATAGATAGATAGATAGATAGATAGATAGATAGATAGATAGATAGATAGATAGATAGATAGATAGATAGGTATACAAATAAATAGATAGATAATGAATAGATGATTAGCTAGATAGTTAAATAGATGGTTGGATACATAAATAAACAGGTAGACAACCAGATAAATAAATGGATAGATAGATAGATAGATAAACATAAGACATTTATGTATGGAGATAGATAAATAGATTGACAGATAAATAGATAGATTAGAGATGTATGGAGTAGTTAGTTAAATGGATAGACGGATGCATAAATAGATAGAAAACCAGATAGATACATAAATAAATAAATAGGCAGATTATATAGATGAACATATAGAGACAGATAGATAGATAAACAAATAGACAGTTAATAGGTAAGCAGATAGATACTGATATGTGATAGATAAATGGTTATGTAGATAAACAGATAAAGAAACACATATATGATAGATTGATATATTAGTATTAGATTGATAGATAGAAGTAGATAGCTATTTGTTGAATGAAACTGTGGGTGAGTTAGTGAAATAGATGAATGGTGCTATTTTTCCCCACTTTATTTTTTTTAATTGCTTTAATATAAAGAGTTTGAATGAAACTTTTAATTTTCTTTCCTAATTGATATTACTAAGTTCAAAGGTGAATCCTTGTGAATGTCAAGCATAAGCCCATTAAATTTTTTTATCTCCATTTTACTATTCTATACATGTTTGACAATGGAACATAACTTTGCACATCTTGATGTAATAAAATATACTTTAAATGTGGTATAATAAATTTTTATAGATTTATTTATTAATAGATAATAGTAATTTGTTTTTTTTTTTTTTGGTTAAATATTAATATTTGCTAAACTATTGTTTTAGAAAGTCTTATATTTTTTAATTATGTGTAATTTGTTTTTATAGTTTCATTGATTAGTTATAAAATTAATTTTAATATACATTATGTGTGGTTTATGTTCATTAATTTTTTTTTTTTTTTTTTGGTCAAAAATTGCTTGCTAAAATATATTTTTATTCTGCAAAAGTTCTTAATTCTTTGTGTGTGTGTGTTTAACAAAATATCCATAATGTTTTTATTTATATTTAATAATTACAGCTATCATATCTAATTAATGTTAAACACCAATAAAATAAATACAATTTAAGAAAACATTTTTGATGAAATATCAAATTCTATTCTGCTATCATAAGCATGTGTTTTATTATTTCATAGGTTAGTTTAGTAATTATTTAATCATGTTCATTTAATTATAAAAGTAATTTTAATATATTTTCCACAGTAGCAGTTATTTATTTTGTCAAATATTAATATTGCCTCTTAGTCTTTTAAATATTTCTTCTACTCCAATTCCCTGTAACTTAGAATTTGTTTATAAAGTTTTTTTGTATTGTTCCAGTTATTTAGGCCATTTTTAACAATCTTTTTTTCAGCCCCTTCCCTCCTCAGGGATAACTAATCGCTAAAATTCCACTCAATTTTCTCATTACTCAACTAAAATTATTAATAACAAGTTTTCCAGTGGTTTTCTTTGATTTTTACATCAATATATTTAATTTTTCCATTTCAAAATTGTTTTCTTCATATCCCTTTTCATTCTTTCAAATGGTTTAAAGATGGCCACTGCCCCAAGTGGAAAAAACATGCAGAGTTCTAAATTACATGAACTAAAACCTTCAAAATTACCCCAATTTTATCCAAATCAAATTAAAAAGAAAACTTAACTAAAAATATGATCACCAAAGAACTTATTTCAAAGTCTCCATCTCCTTGCCTTCTGGACTTTCCTCCCTTTCATGCTGTGGTTTGCTCTATCAAAGGTTAAAAGCAAGTCAAAAAGAATGACCAATCATAATGGCATAAGAAGTACAATGGGGAAAACTAAAATTACTCATCTACAAAGGACAATAATCAGCCTGTTGCATCTAAGCATAACTCAGAAACCTCCTCATTTATCCCTGAAACCTCTAAAGACTTAACATATGGCAATTCCCTCAAAGTTAATGTCATGTATGGATCCTCCTATTAATCCACCAGGGCAACCAAGCCTATCAACATTGCTCCTTACCATAGACTCTTCTTTTCCTGGACTACAGATCCTTTCTATATCCCCTTCCCATTTCATATGTATTCCCTTCCCCCTCACCATATTGTACCTGAATTTTATTTTGACATGTAATCATCTCTTTAAACCTTTTTAACTGCTGTGTATTTTGTCTTTTTGCTGAATAAAAGCTTTCATCACTGAGAAAAAAAAATTAATATTTGCTAAACTGTGTTTCATGTGAATGCTTTGATTATGTTAGTATTTTTTTATTATCTTAGTTTAATAATTTATTTTGCTGCTGTACATTTGATATGCTAGTTTAAAAGTAACATGCTTTGGTATTAATTTTTAATTTTTTTGTATGCTAATTTTATTTCTCATTTCCTAATTATTGACATTTTGGTATTTGATTTTGAGAGTTATTTGATGTGTTGTTGTTGTTCTTTTTTTTTTTTTGTCAAGTAATTATGATAATTTTTGCCTAATTACTAAAATTTGCTAAATATCGTTTTTAATAGGCCATATTTTAAAAGTAAAGTACTTTAGTATTGTTTTTAATTGTTTATTATGCTAATTTTTTTGTTATACTCTAATTATTAATACTTGCTAAATTTTCTTTTGATGTTTGACTTTTTCTTTTGATCACATGTTTCACTATTTGTTTTTTCCATTTCTTAATTACTAATATTTTTGTCATTTAATTTCAAAAGTTATTTGATTTTTTTTGGTCACGTTATCATGCTTATTACTATGAAGATTGTTTTTTTTTTTAATTTTTTTATGAAAATGCCAACATTTTAATGTAAAATGAACAAAATATATGGAACACTAGTTAGGAAAAAACAAGGTAGTATTATTTCATATTCTTTATCACTTGGTTGTGTCAGTGGTGATTTTGGAGTTCCCTCTGGAAACCAAAATGGCAAAGAGTGAATATTAAATTAGTACCAACTAGTCCTACATAAGAAACCTTTTATTATTTAAAAAATATGCACTTTCACTCTATACTCAAATTATTATATTTTTGGTCTAGCAGTGTCTTTTAAAAACCATTTAAAATGATAAAAGGTAGAGATATTATCTTTTTTAAAAAATAAATTTTATACAACCATAAATAGTTTAAACAATGGTCTTGAAGTTCCTCTTCTTTTACTCTGGCTAATGTTTTAATGATCACTATGAATTAACATACTAGTTGCTGAAATAATTCATGTCTATACATAGTTCCTTAAATGTATATATGAGATTATATTCCAGGATACATACTAATTATAATGTATATCTTTTTTTTATATTTCAATCTACTATAAAGCCATATTATCACAACTATCATATTTTTATTTCATTTTATTTTACTAAACCCTAATGATTTGCATACCTCTAAATGATTTTTTTAAATAAGAATATTGTGATTCTGCTCTAAACAATCATAATGGGCAATGATACCACTAGTCTTAGCTAAGCATAAAAGATGTATTTTTTTTCCTTATTTATTCCTTAGTAACTATGTTATTAATTATCAATCAATAATTCAATATGCACCTGCACTGATTATGATACTGTTACATAAAAAAAAAAACCCTAAACTTTTCTTGGAGACTAAAATGTTTCTAACTTTATCTGGACTTAACAACAGATTATGAAAATAACAGATAGATATGTTAATGTCTGTGCAGTAAGACATTACAAGTGTCACATTAATGATTCAATAAAATACAGCTTCAGTTGTTAAAACAATAGCATTAACAGTTTATAAGATATATTTTAAACAATCAGATCTTTTTAATTAAGTTATGTTCCACATATCTCTTTAACTTCACACACCATTGTTTTTTTTATTTATTGATGGACATTATTCAAATTTATTTTATAAGAACTGTACTGTTTGAAAGCAGCTATTCACAGTAATAACTTTTCAGAAATGTATCAATTATTATTAATCTTTCTTTATTAGATTAAAAGTCTTATTGCATTTCATTTAAGATTAAATATATACTTTAAATTTAATAGATTAAATATACTTATATTATTCTTTATATAACTGCATGATAATCTTCATATTTTGAAAAGCAACTATTTTCTTCTACTCATGAGCTGTCATCTTATTTATAATTAACTATTTATATTCACATTTTAAGTATGTGGTCATAACAGCCATATATCTGAAATGAAACTGTGATGGATTAATTATATATATATATATATATATATATATATATATATATATATATGGTAGAAGATTATAGTTTATAAATAATCATCACAGGGGAAGTGAATCTTCAACTATCTCTCATACATGAACAGATAAAAGGAATGAATACTAGCCAAATGCTGGGTTATAAGATTTTGAAGTAATTTTCTACCTTTGTTTTATCCTCTAGTTAAGAATGATATTATTCAAATAATGACCAATATTGGATTATTCACTGGTTAACTTTTGGATATTTATTTAAAAAAAAAATATTGTAATAATTTTGAAAGTTCTCAATAGAAAAAAATATTTAACTTCCACTTAGATTTGAGCAACCAAATCAGAAGCATGACAGGAGAATAATTTATTAGTTTTGTAAGTGACACATCATAAAATAAATGTAAAATGGTCATTTGTACTTAAATTTCTTGGATAGGATTGTTTTTAAACCATCAAATATGACTAGTGGAGTGGCGCTATTGTATGGAGACTTTTGCTTCTGTGAAATTTCTTGGATTTTATAGATAAAACAGCTCTAACAAGTTATATAATTAAGGAAAAATTTCGAATCAAATTTAAAAGTAAACACACTCTTCAGTGCAATCAAACATTAAATTACTTCACAAAGTAGAAATAATTTCTACTTGTTTAAAAAATCTTTGTGAATTAATAACCAATATCAAATATATAATTATTAATAAAAATAGTATTTCAAACCATATGTAAAGTGCCTGAAAGTAATAACCTTTCTAAACATTGTCAAAATCAATGCTTTTTCTTATTATAATATTAATATTTACAGTGTTTGAACCTCTAATGATTTACATACAATTTAAAAGACTGTATTTGTTATTAAATATTCTATATTGGGAAAAATAAATAGAAATTTTCTGTAAATTGTAAAGTTTAGTCTTTGACCATGTTCAAGGTAGCTGCATTTATATCTGCACTTGATTTGGAATACACTTTAAATTATATAACTTGTTAGCATTGCAATTTTTATAAGTTCCAAGAAAGCTAGCATAAAAATCATTTTATTTTTATCTTGTGATCTAAAAAGAAAGCACATTTTATTTTCAGTTTTCAGAAAGGTTATCACTTTTTCTACTTTATATATAATCTTAAATACTATGTTGATTAGTTATTTATATATAACAGTAAATATGAAGCCAAGTTATTTAATAGTATGTTTTTAAAGAAATATGTCTCAGAAGCTTAATAGCCAAATTATATAACAATAAATGGTTATTGATAGGCATAAGAAACATAACCTAAACATAGTTCTATATGTATACCAACTTATACAGCATGATATATATTTAAATGTTTATCATCTTGGTCTTTTTAATCTCAATGATAAAATATCATATATAAATGAATAATCTCTTCTTTATAATATTACTTGAATCAAAGTGCCAGTTTCACAGAATACTGTTTATCTAAACTAAATGTCTTATTATAATAAGAATCTAGAGCATATATATTATATGTATTATTATATTATAAAACAACATTTAATGAATTAACCCTGGAGTCAAAGGGATATTTTATTGCACTCCAGAATAAATAAGTTTATGAACTATAATATTAACATTTTTCATATTTTATGAGGATATTTTAATAAAGATAGATAATTAATTTTCAAGTGACCCATATATGTCAAACTAGCAAGTGTAATCTTATATTCAATAAGGTACTAAGTCTGATTTTAAAAAAATAAAATAAACAATTTATTTTAATTAAGAAAAATTATTAGACATGCATAAACAAAAAATAAATAAATAAATTAATGCTTTCCATTAAAATGTCAAGATGTTCATGTATATAGATCTAATGACTTATAAAATTATAATAACTCCTCAAATACTATAAACTGATAAGGATTAGGAATAAAACGTTATTATCATTTTTATTAACGATCTATAAATTAATCATTTCTTAAATATATCTGTTCTTCAATAATTGATCAAATCACTACTTCATTATTCCTAAAATCTTAATACTCATTATGTAAATATTTAAATCATGCAGTGTCTCATTTTATTTTAACAAATCTCCAACAATAATTCATCAAAAATATTTTACAACTAGATATAAACATGTACTAAAAAAAAATCAAGAGTTACTTATATTTCTTGATTGATATAAGCAACTTGCATAGTTAACAGTTTAACAAAATATTCAGTCTGCTTTTTAAAATATGTATACTAGCTATTAATGATTAATTTAAATTACATTCCTTAATACTATTAAATCTCAAAAGGAAAATTTAAGTTAATTCAACCAATCTTGGATATTCATTATTCAACAAAATTTACTATTATAAATGTAAACAGAAACTTTATGATTCCATAATCCTTATCATGTTGTTAAATAAGCATATATGATTTAATCAACTTGGTTAAAATTTGATATATTTGTAATAAAAAATAATGACAATAATAATAATTAAAAATTCCAATTACTTCATGATGTTCTTTCTTCTACCAATGTGTAAAGAACATACAAATTTGATCTCTTATTTTTAAATTTATTTTTTGAAAGCACTGAAAAAATTATTATACACTTGTATATATTTTTACTTTTTTTAAACAAAGAATGCAAAGGTCTTTAATAGATTTCCCTCCACTTTTATTCTTTTAGAAGTTTCCACTAAATACTAAAGGATGGAAAGAATACTAAATCCTCGTTGATGTTGTAAAATATATAAGTAATCTGGTCATCAATGAATAAGAAAATGGCCAATGTTTGCTGACATTGTTTTAATCTTTGTTGTCCTTGTTTTAATAGTCTAACAGGTTAATTTTGGATTCCAATTTATCCCTGTCACACTTCCATTTCTTTTATTAACAGTAACTAAAGCAAAAATTATTTTTTTTTAATGAAGAGACAGAAAAGAATGTTTAGCTTCTTGTCTAACTGTTATCTTCTTTAAAAACAACAAGTCACCTATTTATCTTGACAATGGATTTAACAGCACCTGAAAAACAAACCTTTTTTAAAATTTAAAATACAACATTGATCACGTTTTTTTTTTAAAAAAAATAATAAAATGAATTTATAATATTTTATTACCATATGTTCATTTATTTATTTGTTTAACCTAATATAAGTCAATACTCTTCACAAAATAAAATTTCAATAATACATTGTAAAGATTTATATTTATATGAATGCTAATTTTCTCCTTCAGATTTTTTTTTTTTTTGTCATTTTTTAAAAATAACTGACCTTTAATAATATTCATCCTGTCTATAACACATTTTGTTATCTTGTTATTTTATTATTTCAAATAATAATAGCAAGAAACATTATTTAAACAAAGCATTTATTTACACACAGAAAAAATAAATAGCTAACTGAGTTCAATTCTATAACCAAACTCTTTTAAATAACACATGGGAATTACCATCATACTATTTAATGATGAATACTATTTTAATATTAAAAAAGAAAACGTGAAATTTATCAAGTCTATTTTAAATAATGATTGAACTGCCCTCTAGCTGTCATGTTCATTAACCTTTTACAGTAAAAATGTGGATAATTTCTTATCATATTTTGGAACTTTTAATTTAAAGTTTTCCAAAACAATAACAACCAAAAAGAAAACTTAATCAAGCCTCCATATTTTAATGTAATTTGATTTTTAAATAACATTAATTTTAAAGAGCAGAGATATCTTACCCATTTTCAAAGCTCTATAATAAATAAATTTAATATTGGATATTTAAAAATCAATTTACATTAAAATATACAGGCTGGTTTAAGTTTGCTTTCTAGCTGTTATTGTTCTGGATAATTCTAAATAAAATTATCTAAAATATGGTAAGAAATGGTCCCTTTTCTTATTGTAAAAAGATATGAACATTGCAGTTAGAGGGCAGTTCAATTATTATTTGAAATAGACTTAGTAAATTTCACATATTATATTTATTTAATATATATAGTATTAATTTTCAACATTTCAATGAAAGAATATTCATCCTTATCAAGATTAAGGTCTTAATGAAAAACAGTTATATGTGATGTAATAATGAGATTGAGTATGAAGTAAAGAACAACTATTTTATCCAATTATTCATAATTGATAGTTGATCATTCAGAAAAGATGGGTTGACAAAAAAATTTTCTTTCTTCACTTTTACAATTAATTGATTCCAAATTCATTTTAGAAAAAAGAGATAAAATAAGTGGTCTTTACAAAGCTGGAATATGTTGTAATTCAATAGATTTGTTTGAATCATCTAGTCATTTTAATATTTCATTAGACTGTCTCATATTTCTTAAATCATACTTTTCCAAATTAACTAATAACTTTGTATCATCAAAATCAGATGTGTGACCAATTTTTAAAAAATGCGATGTAAAAACTGATGTAATCAATATTTAATTGAAGTCATTTTTATGTTCTCTAATTCTGACATGATTACCTTTATTTGATTGACCTACATAACTTGTAAAGCTCTGTGAACATAGAATTTCATAGATATCTTGGTATTCTAAAAGTATTTGCCTTTTAGGTTTGTGAAAAAAAATCAGTAACCTTTTTACTAGTTGAAAAGGTAATCTTACTATTGAAATTAAATAGTCTTTTATGATCTTATTAAGGTAAAATAACTATAACTAGTTTAGTTGTCAATTTTATCATCTTTTTTTAGTATCAATGCTATGTAAACTTTATGTATAATGTTTTTATAATGTCATGGGTGCTGGATATTTGAAATTATATGCATCCTTTATTCCTACTAATATTCTGATTATACAAATAACTTTTTTGATAGACTAATTATTAATAAAATAATCATATAAAAATTATTTCTAGTCAGTTTATATATGAATTGCCTTTGTTGTTGTCAAAAAAATTATAATTATTACTAATTGATAATCTCTTTGAGGCTAAATAAGTTTCTTCATTAATCTATAGTAGCTCTTTTGTTGGGATCTGCCTGAAAATCCAATGAAAGAGCCATTATAGATTAATGGAAAAATTTGTTTATACTCAAGGTGATTCTGGCAACAACTAGGGCAAAGAATTATCTCTGTTACTTGAATATAATCTCCTTATTTTTATTCTTTATTATAATAACAATCCATAAAAATATTTAATTGAACATATATATATATATAATGGGTAATATATATATTATAACGATCTGAAAGAAAGTGGAGGAAGCAGTCTACCGCATCTGCACTATAAGGGTGCCATGTAGGCATTTTAACCTAGAAAAATTTATAAAGTAGGCAGATACATGCTGTTAAGATTCCACTTTATTTACATATTTAGACTGTTAGTCCATTGTCACTAGCTCATGGAGATGCAGAGATAATAAATAACTTGTTTAATTTGTATCTTAAATATATATATAAATAAAAACCACTGCCAGTAATTAACACACAAACATTTATTTATGCACATATAAATTTTGAATATTTTAAATTTTGAAGAATAATATTTATTATTTTAGATTTTAACATTCAAGCTTTCAAACCTAAATGCTTATGACTGGCTTAGATATATAGAAAGAAAAGTAGAGAAAGGGGGGACACTTTTTTCTCATAAAATCTTTGTTGTGTGTTTAGGTTTGGATATCATTTGGACAGCTATCCATGACATCTGATTGGCTGTCGGTTAAGTATTGTAACGAGCGCTAGAGATTTGGCAGTATCTCAATATATTTCAATAATTTATTTAAATAAAATAAATTATCTTAAATAAATAAGTATGATTATATTTACTTAAAGTGATAATACTTTTTTCATTATTTAAAAATACAAAGAAAACATTCGTGCATTCTCACATTCTATTATTATTGTAAAAAAAAAAACAACTTAATGTTATATGAAGTATTAATAAAAGTTGAATCTATTATATATATCTCTTTCTTTTATGGTTTCAATTTATTCATGCAAAAATATTTCAAAATATTTATATGAGAAACAAAATATTCATTTCAATATGAGAAAACTATAAATGTTTATAGATAATTCTGACTGTGAATAATGAAATTGTTACATTAAGTTCTTAAAATATAAATACTACCATAGATCATGATGTAAAAAACATAGTGTTTACTTAGAGATTAGCTTCATAGCAAACTAATATATTTTTCAAATGACATATATTTTTGAAGTTTTACAATATATATCTATGATCACTAGATGGAGCTTACCAATCAGTTCTAAACAAGCTTTGTTTACATAAATGCTGAAAGAAATAGAATTCAAAATCTCTATCATTGTCATCCACCTCCAGACCATCTGGTTTCGAGTTTATTGGCTCTCAGTCCTTCACTGACATAAGCCAATAAGCTCGAAACCAGCTGGTCTGGAGGTGGGTGACAATCTCCCAGCCCTTCACTGACATGAGCCAATAAGATCAAAACCATCTGGTCTGGAGGTGGATGACAATCTCCCAGCCCTTCACTGACATGAGCCAATAAGTTCAAAACCAGCTGATCTGGAGATGGGTGACAACAATAGAAATTTTGAATTCTATCTCTTTCGGCATTTATGTAAACAAAGCTTGTTTTGAGCTGATTGGTAAGCTCCATCTAGTGATCATAAAATGCAAGCTTAAAGGCAAGTTATGAAATTTATAACTTGTTTTGATTATCATATATATATATCACAATATATATATATGTGACTAACATCTGAGGTATATTTATAAACAATCAGATCTATTAGATATAAAATATATTTCTCAAAAGCTTGTTATAACAATGTGAGCTATATTTCAGTGTAAAAAAAAATTCTTGGACAATCTTTCTCACAGTCATCTATTTTACAGCACTTAACCTTTATTCATTGGGTGAAATAGGGATTTGAAACAAATAAACATCCATACAGAAGTAATACTCTGAATTTTTGTTAATATATCTTAATTATAATCTGCTTATTTTTGGAGACTGAATATTTTTGCAATCAATTATTCATGCACCTATTAATGCATGACCATTTATATTTAATAAAAAGAGGTTATAATTTATAATCACATGTTAACATATGTAATTCATGTTACTATTTGTCAGTGGATACATGCATTATGCAGATATGATTTGATTTTTTTTTTTTAATAAATACTTTTTAACTATTTTTTCTATTTATTTATTTTTGTTTATTTTGTCAATACTATTCTTTTATTTGATATCATGTAATTTGAATAAAATTATTTGCATACTTTATGAACAATTAATCTTTTTTTTTTTTTACATTATCTTACTGATAAATGTATCTATTAGATTTTGCTTTGGTTTCACCAGTCTGATTTTTATTCTGGTCCTTTTATTAAACTTTTTAAAATTGTTTATATTTTCTTCTATTCTGCATCAGAATGTTCAAATATTGTACTATAGTTGACAAATTGAATGATTAATCTAATTATTAAATTTTTACTAAAATATTGATTTGTCTATTTGAAGTTTTTTCTCTAAACTAGCAAAGGATTTATTTTAGAGAATTTACATCTCATTTAATTTGTGAATAAAAAATAAAAGTGTTTTAATGTATTTGTTTATTTGGATCTTCTTTTCAATATCTTGTAGTATGCTCTGGGACATTTTTTCACATATGAAGTATCCAACAAACCATTGTTGACATACTATGTGATAAATCTAACATAACAGTAAATATATGAATAATATATATAGTATTAAAATAATATGAATAAAAAATAAGTGAATAGGGAGATTTGTGATTTGCCCAAGCATTTGCCTTTATCAATCTTCAGAAGTATAACCACAAATTTTTGACTATTTTTTATTTTTTTTGCATTACATACATACAAATAAAAGAGTAAGTCATATTTCTTGTACTTAGTATTTGCTAATTAAATCCTTTTATTCTTGTTTGTTTGTACTATTTGTTAGTTAATTTTTAATTTCTATTTTGTAAGGTTTTTTCTTAGTAAAAAATATCTCTACAGAATAGCAGCAAACTTGATCTTTTTTATCAATGCCAGTGGTTTTATTTACTATTGCATGTATTTATTATTCAAATAAATGCAAGATAAAATGTATTTGTTAATAAATACTTTTTTTTGATTGGTTGTATTATTTCTGCTTGATAACTTTATTTTCATACTATTTGTTAATTATTGTTATAATGTAATTGATTTGTGCTACTTATTAATTAAAAAGTTTCCTTTTTTTGTAGCCTTTATTTTCTTATTAAATAATTTAATATATCAGTAAATACATGAGTAAAATATGTATAATATTAAAATAATATGTACAATAAATATTATATGTTTTAGATACAAAATTTCCATATAATTGCTGTTTGTATTGTTATTTTAATATTACAGCTACTTTACTTGTATATTTACTGTTATGTTAGTTTATTGCTTAGTATATTAGTGATAGTTTGGTGATTTTCCTTTGGTATGAAAGAAGTCCCAGAGTGCATATTAAAGTAGTGCTCTTGGAAAAATTTGAGAAAATGATTTTAACTTTTTTATCAATTAATTTTCAAGTCTTATGCACTAGTTTCACATTTTTTACATTTGTTTAGATTATAATGCGAAAATAAAAAGTAAAGTTAATCTTCAACAGTTATTAGATAGGAAAACTTAAAGATAAAAGTTTTTATACAAAATAGGATTCACCTCAGTGAAGAAAAAGTATAATTATAAATAGATTTTTTTTTCCTTATAATATTTGAGATATTTTTATCCAAGAATTGTTTTTTATTAACAATTTTATTGTATAATAGCTGTTAAAACAAGCAAAACTCACTATATATATATTGCCACACACAGCTAGCTAAAGTAATCAATGGATGCCAGAAAGCTTGTGCATAAAATCCCTCTTATGCTTGTGTATAACTGTTGTTAAAACAGGCAAAACTCACTATATATATTGCCACATACAGCAAGGAAGAGTAATCAATGAATGCCAGAAGGTTTGTACATAAAATCCATATATATTGCCACACATAGCAAGCTAGAGTAATCAATGGATGCCAGAAGGCTTGTGCATAAAATCCCTATCAATGGATGCCAGAAGGCTTGTGCATAAAATCTCTATCTAGGGATTTTATGCACAAGCCTTCTGGCATCCATTTATTACTCTAGCTTGCTGTGTGTGCTGTGTGTGGCAATATATATAGTGAGTTTTTCCTGTTTTAACAACAGTTATACACAAGCATAAGAGGTGGTGGGCATGCGATGTTATAATCTGAATCAAATCTACTACCAAAAATCTATTACAAAATGAGTAAGTTTTTACCTATTTTTAACAAAAATTCTACAAATAAGCAGAGTTTTATTACTAATCTGATTGATGAAAGCAGCAACATCCTCTGCAAGTACTTACACAACCATGTTTTCAATTTATTTTTTCTACTACTTTCCAGTAAAAACAAATTCAATACAGAAATAAGTGTTAATAAGAGAATGTTATTCTGAAATGGAATTCAAGGAAAATTATTGAAGGGTTTGTTTAGAGATTGTAGTGCATGACAACAACATATTTAAAAGTAGCCTATAATAGTGTTAAAATATTATATATCTTGATCTGAACCCTTCCTGGATTTTGAGACCTTGGACATTGGCCTGCCAATCTATAACTAAATCTGGCACTGGTGTCATATTATTATTTATGCCATTCAATGATCTAAATTTTATTAATACTATATCTACAAATTGTCAACAGTCATAAAACCAAGTATTTTAAAATGCATTATTTGAATAAATTTTTAATAAATAATTTTATGCAGTTTATGAAATGTCCATAAAATTAAAATTCTGGCAAAAAAATCTGTTAAAGGCATAGTAATCTATGATAATATACCACTAATGATGATCAAGAGATATTCATTACTACACAATCTGTTGTCTAATTTCCCAAACTATCTTCAGGTGATATACATTGATTTGAAAATATTTGCCTATAAATATATCAATAATCAATTCTTTGAAAATTGAATTAATTAATTAATAAAAAAATTTAAAAATGTTTTTATTTGTTTAAAGATAAACTTCGTGTCACTGTTATATTTTTAAATGCTGTATAATTCATCTAGTTTTACTCATTTAGCTCAGAAATAGGAATGCCAAATTGGAAAACTTTTGGATTAATTTTTAACTGTGGAAAGTGAATAAGGAAATTTACACTAGTAATTTAAATAAATTGTTGGACATTATTTGCCTTCAAGCAACTGACTATTTAAATAAATATATTTATTTGTTTGTACAAAAAATTATATTTTTACTAAAAATATTTCTTTAGTAAAAAAAAATCTTGCATCTAACTATTTGTAGTTTTCTGAATCTCAAATAATAATATAGGAAATGCTGACTCCCCCCCCCCCCACCTCTAATAATATTATTCAAGAAAGGAAAAAAATATCAATGTTGCAAGTTAATTTGAACATTGATAAACAAGTATAATTAACTTTAAATTAACCTTTCATTATATGAACAAATAATATCATGTGCTAATGATGAGTTATGGAAAAATGTTATGCATTAATCAATACCACAAGCAATTACTCAGCTAATGTTCATAATTCATAAATAATGTGATTAAAGTCTGTTTTGTAAGGTGTAAAAATGCTACTGATTTGATTAAAAAATAAGCATTGACAATCTTTTATATAGATCACTGAACTTATAATAAATAAATCCAAGGGTGATATCTTTTCATTAAACAGTCGTTATTTATCTGGAATTAATTTTTTTTTTTTCAATATTTTTACTACCATTATTATAAAATATAATCATATAGAATATTCTTACTAGAGACTTAATTATCAATAAAAATTAAAGTTATTCATTATTAAAACTGATTATCATAGTAGTTTAAAATGTGAAAAAATATTTACAATAGATTATATAATTGTGTGAGTGTGTAATTTATTTGCTTTTCCATAAATTTGCATATTTTTTTCAAGCAGGCTGGCTTTTATTCAACCTAGAAAGCCATTCAATTATTGTTTCATATATATTATACCATTTTCAGGAGAATTAGGTGCATACATTACACAGAATAATGCATTGGTTAATCAAACTATACAAGATTTATTCCATTCATGTGTGAATTCAGATATTTCTAAAACACAGTTATATTCCCTGATTAACTGACCTAATATTTTATTCTCATTTACATTTCTGGCAGATTGTTTTTTATTTGTTTAAGAGGGCACCATCCACTGATTTACATCACATCCCATCTCATTATCGAAACAAATAACTAAATGTAATATTCTAGAAAATTTATTTTCGTATCACTGAATCTTTTATATTAATTTTCCCAGGGCTTGATTATTAACTAGACATATTGGTATAGAATGATAATTTATACATTTCTCAGAACATTTTTATTAATAAAATCTAACAAACTAGAATTAAGACCATACAATGAAAAGGTTATATTAATGATAAATATTTTATTAAGACAAACAAACTAAAAGATTAAATGCTAATTATGAATTATTAATAAATAGGAAGGAACATACATATATGCATGGTAATCAACTAATTCAAACAGTTTATGTTACAATTTTCTTCTTGAAGTTTTTCAATAAGTCATCCAGGGGATAGTCCATTGGAGAAAAGAGAAATGAATGTCTCTTTATTTGTATTTGAAGTTTATAGTTAGGGTTTAGTTTGTGCATGGACTTAACCAGACATGAGTTATAGTATGACTAATATCTTACCGGGAAGTTAATCAGCGTTATGTGGATTGTTGATTATTGTACCATGCATGGCCTTTTTATAAAGAGCTCTGTAGTAGTTAAATTTTGATTGCATTCGAGTAACATTTTCATGTTTCTGGTCGAGACTAAGATAAAGCTAGACTCAAAGCTTTTAGGTGACTTTTTTTGAGAGAAGGTTTCAGCAAACACTCTGGTTTTACTCACTCATGATGAATTGGTTCAGCATATTAGTAGTCTTGGATTTTATTGTGGCTTTGAGAAAAAAATAACTAACCTCTCTTGTCCTTTCACTCTATCCAGAACAGCCAGCCAAAAGAAAAGAAACTCACTGTCAAGTTGTCTGATTCTTTTATACCATGACCTATTTGAAATCTCTGCATATATTATATTTTTGTCTTTTGTTTTCTTATCAGAATTACAAGTTGATAATCTTGTATACTCCTTTTTGCTTTCTAGCAATAAAGTTCTTTTTCTATAAATTTTTTCAATGCCCTATTTAATTATCGGTAAAATAATATTACTCTGATTGTAATCATTTGCATTTGGAATTTCTTTCTTTGTTTTTCTGGATTACAATCTGTATGTATCTCTCTATTCCCTCCAATTTTAACTTTATTTTAAGATTTAATATGCTTGACGTATATAGTGAAATTAAATTCATAAAAAATTACACTAATATTTTTTAAGGCTAAGCGCTTTCAGAGCATTCGACTCCATATTCATAGCCTCCAAATCTAATAATTTATGCAAATCTATGCAAGCTCATTTATATTGTCCATCTCTTTGATATAGAAAAGCATGTATCCTTCCTCTTTATTGCCTTCAAGTCTCTTGCTATATACCATGCTTCTTTCACCTTCCTTTTGATGTCATTTCTCTCAGTAGAAACTATTTCAGCACATGCAGGTTCAAATTCATGATTAGCCTATTTTTGGTGGTCCACAAATACTGAGCTGCCCTCATTTCTGTTTAATACTCTTTTGTATAAGTATTTGTGTTGAGCTACTCTATTGTTCATAGTGGCCCGGGTCTCACTGTAGTATACTGCTCCACAGTTAGCCTGAAGGCATGTCATTTTGTACACCACATGTGGAGTAGTTTGTATATCAATCTTATCCTTAGAGTTATTAATAATTCTATTAGTGTTAGGAGGGGTTCGAAAACCATTCATTCTGTAATTTTTTGACTAGTTCTTTTGCAATATTAGGTATGTATGGCAGACATATAAGTTGTTTTTTGTCCTTTCTTGGTTTATTTATGTTTTCATAAAATGTTTTCTTTTATTGATGGTTACAAAATCGTAACCAACCTTCATTAAATCACTAATATACTTGTTAATATTTATCCTTCTATCCTCTTCATATTTGCATAAATGGTAATTCCTGAACAAGAAGGCAGAAAGCCCTGCCAATTTGTGGGCTTTGGGAGTTTTGGAGTTAGTATGGATGTATCCTCTAATGTTTAGTGGTTTTACTTTCATATTGTAATTAAAACATCTGTGCCTTCTCTTAATTATTAAGTCCAAGTAAGTAATTGTATTCAACTCATTCTCTTCAGTGCAGTTAAATATCAAGTTGGTGTGTGCCTGCATTTCATCCAGAATGGGTATTATTATTACTTTAGGCACTGTGATGAATATGACATCTACATACCTACAATAAATTATTCCATGTACTTGTTCTTGGAACTTTGATATAACCTGTTTTTCAAAATAACCGATAACAATACTAGATACAATGCCACTCATGGGGAGTCCCATGGGCCATCCATTATTCATCCTATACCATTTATATTCAAATGTCGCCAGTATATTCTCATCTAACTTTCATTGTATGAATATAAAAATAGACTTTATTAACAACAAAAAAAAAAACTAAATCGGGTCTATTGAACTATTTCTGTTTTTTTCATCTTTTTGTCTTTCAATATTACCACATGCCAATACTCTTGTAACATATATATATATATGGGATTATATATATATGTATATTGTCTATACTTGAATTAATGTAAATATGACTTGAACTCAGACCTTCAAGCTCTCTACATCTATCCAATCCATCTTATATTTGAATTAAATCTAATATAGACAATATACATATATTTAATATTACATATTCAGCCTGTATTCTGCTCATCTTTCTTCTATATAATTAAATGGATATATTAAATCTTATATGTGAGGAGTCAGATTGACTTAAGGTCAACATGGGTATAATAATAATACTATCATCAACAAGAGTTTTGAGCATTTCATCCTCAGATTTTCAATGAAATGAATGGCTGAAGAGTTGGAAAGTGGAGAATATTGAAGCTTATTCATTAAAATTTGAAGATTTGATATCTTAATATAAACTGAGTACTGGTTATATATGTGTGGGAGATGGTGATCTGTTACCACCTGATGAGTGCTGGTTTAGCACTATATACATATATATATAAAATATACAAACCATCATACAATTACAAATATCTAGTAACGCCCTCTGTTTATTGAGATATAGATCTTTAAACAGAGGGCGTTACTGGATATTTGTAATTGTATGATGGTTTGTATATTTTCTATAATTATTTCAGTTAGTGTTAACAGTAACTTTCTTTTTATATATATATATATATATTGATCATTTATTTTTTTCACATGTATGTGGTCATGTGTATCAGTTGTATAAGATGGATTGGATAGTTGTAGAGAGCTTAAAGGTCCCTTATATATATATATTAATAGAAAGTAAATCAGGAATAGAGAACTACAAAAACCCTAATCACCTGACAATTGACAAACCTAGTTAGCAATATTTTTCCCTGTTCCTCTATCGACAGTTCAAGAAGCCTTTGTTCTGCAATAAGCTATATAATGATGGTGTTACAATTACTCTATATTGTTTTTTACATACAACATACATGCCATTAGAGCAAAACCACTTTTGAACTTATAAAAACAATGTCCTAATATGACCGAATTTTCCTTAAGGTCTATATGTTTATTACAAATTCTAGAATTATTTAATAGAAGTACAAAGGCTATTAAATACAATACTATTATTAAAAATATAATCATACAGAGCACAAAATTGATATATGAATAACTATGAGTAGAAATAATACAAAAAAATTACATCAAGAGATATCAAATGTATATTATTATAACAAAAATTCAGAATAGCTAATGGTTGCAATCAGTAAACTTGTGAATACAAAGAAAGACTTTTTGAGATTTTAATAAAGAAAGCAAAAACTATCTAAAATACACGGAGAATGCTTAATTTCGACTAACCAAAGACCAATTAATCTTAAATTACAGGTTTTTTAATTTTTATCAATGAAACAAAAATAAATCATTAATTAAATTAAAATTCATTATTTTTTTTATAGATATCAGAAAATTAAAGAAAAATTCTAAAGATATGTATGAAATAGATTAAAAGTTTTTTTTATATTTATTTAATACATATCTTTTTTTATTTATATACTTATATATAAATGGAAAAGTAATTCCAGGGTCTCAATTAGCAAATATAGTAAAGATTGTATTATATTACAATTTTTTGTTTGTGATTGTGGTTTTGGGTTTACTCACCAGGTTATAATAATTGTTAGATATTCATTTATCAACCATTATTGGATATTTAATTGAGTTGTTTTTAAGTTGACTATTTATAAGAAAATTTTTAAATCTGTTTTTGATTTGAAAAAATTTCCGAAGTTCATTCAATCAGAATTCAAATTTCATTATGTGGAATAACAGGCAAGTGTTGTAATCACTCTGCTACTAGATAAGTATATATCACAATTATAAATATTTAAATAATATGGACTCATCCTTAGAATGAATATGTTAATGCTACAAATTAAACTTACTCAATTTTTCTGGAACTAACTACTTTTGAAATATTAAAACAATTTATGTTGATCCAAGAACATGGTTAACATATTCACCAGTTGTCTTAAGCTTTAAATATATCTAATTTTTCAATAATATTTTTTTTATAACATTATATGGTGCTCTGATGTACCTGGACTAAATACACCTAGACTTCACTTAGCGATTCACCACTTAGTGATATTTCACAATAACGATCATCATCAATGTGTACCCACTACTTTGATTTACAATCGATTATTCACTGTAACAATCAGGAATTATTATTTTTTGACATATCTTGTATTTTGCGTCACTGATGATATCATCAGAGTATATGTATTTTAAAGTCATTTTACTCAAAAAACAATCGACTTATAGCAAATATAAAATAAAAGAAAAATAAACTTACCATATATTTTAGAAAATTAGTATAGATTTTTTTTTTTTAAATAAGTTGATTTTTTTTTTTTAAAGTTGACTGATTTACGATACGCATACGCGTTTCGTTACTCTGGTGTACAGTAATAAGTCTTTATGTTCAATTAAATAATTTATAATTAAACATTGTTTTTTTAATTTTAATAATTTCACATAAGTAATAAACATAAATGTGCAGTAATCTGTACTAATATATATATATGCGCTATTTGTACAGATAATGAAGCTAGAATAAAGTGATTTTTTTTATTTTAAAAATGCACTTCAGTATGGATTTTTTTTTTCCATTACGATGAAAAACTTCTGCGGAAGAATATAAAAACTTAAATTAAAATTTAGTTTCATTTTTTTCTTTTTTTTTGCTGTATTGTACTTTTTAAACAGAGAAAATGCCCTTTTTTTCCTAGTGATATAAAACTTTTCTTTTTAGATACTGTACAGTTTACACATACACTGCATTCGATAAATAATTTTTTTAATATGTACTTTATTCCCAAGTTAGTGTAATTTTTTAGCTTTAGGAACCAATCAATTTTTTTGCCATAGACCCCCATTATAAATACGCATTCTGTATATGATATTCTTGCTTAACGATGAGTTCTGGAGAACCAATTGCCATCACTAAGAGGGGTAAAGGTGTATATATGTATATAATTTACCTATTTATTCATTATTCTGAATGTTTAGTATAGTAAATAGAGGGATTTAAACTTAAGATTTTCAGTTTCTATTTATATATATAAAGTTTTATTTTGTACATTGGATTGAGCATATTTCATTTACTTAATAAATCAGTATTGGGGTGTTAATCTAGTATATTACATAATATTAATTGCTAGAAAAAGTCTCTCTCTCTATATATATATATTTATTTTCTATCTACAAATAACATTACAATTTAAGAAATAATCATAATTTTCAATGATTATTGAATCACTGCAAGATGAAGGTCAATCCAAGTTTAGTCCAGTTTCACAGATTTCCAGACACTCCTCCACATTACCCCAACACCCTTTCTTATTTAATCCATCAACCTCTCGTGCAACCTTTTTCTAGGTTGTTTACAGAACCTTGATATCCAGCTTAATGTCCAACTATTATTATCTCTTTTAGAAATATATCTATCCCAAGTCCACTTAAATCTCTTAAATCTTTTAATGATGTCAGAAACACCTGTTTGTTCTCTCATCCATGTATTTTATTTACAATATCTATTTTTGTTCCTTCTAATATACATCTTTCCATATTTCCTTCAGTAGTCTAAAACCTCTGTATTGCTCTTCTTTTAAATATCTAAATTTCAAATCAATAAATAAGAACTTGTAAAATTGATTTGTTAAAAATCTACCTTTTCAAACACATAAGTATATTTCTTTTTACTAATAAGTTATTTCTACTAAAAGCACAGCATCCAAATTTAATTCTATACTTACTAACATCCATTATGCTTCCATTTGTATTAAGAATCTGGCTAAGATATTTGTAGTTATTAACTTTTTCTAATTCATCATTATCAATCTTTATTATTATTATTATTATTTTTTTTTTTTTGAGAAAATCCATTGAACATTATTTTAGTTTTTTTTTGTATGAAATATTTGTCCACTTTTTTACTTTCATCTGAAAACTATTGCAACATTTCCCAAAGCTCTGAAACATTATTTGCAAAATCTACTTTTATTTACTTGTATTTGCATTTTAATCCACAAAATACTTTCTACAAAACTGCTATAAATTTTTTTGAAGATATTATCTTGTCATATATTCTTCTCAATTTTACTCTTTTTAGTATCATTATGTAAAAAGTATTTTTCAGAATGTGACAATGTCCTGAGTCTATACCTTGATAATTCAATGTTTTAATCACTATAGAAATACTTATAAAATCAAATACGTTTTTATAATTGTAATAAAACCATTTTTAAATCCAGTTTGTTTTTTTGATTGGTTAAAATACAAAGTTTGCTAGAGACAAGTAATTATCTTGATAAAAACTTTATATAGAGTTGATAAAAGTCTGATATATATATATATATATTACCACATCACCCACTTGTAAATGAGTTGGCTATATTAAGTTCAAAAAAATAAATAAAAGATAAAAAAGAATGAAAGTTTAAGATAAGTATTGTGACGATTATGCAAATGAATCTACAAATCACAAATATATTCTGTCACATGTTTATTTGACGTTCTGCAGCATTTTGTTTCCTTAAAGCATTTTGTCAGCTTGCTTAAGTCATATTCTTCCAATGTAATTAACCAGGTCAATACAAATCCGCCTTCATACTAGACAATGAAATATATATAGAGAGATATTTGAAAGGTATCAAATGAGAAATACATGAGTGAGAGAATGAAAAAAACATGTATCATGACGTTTTTAAAAGAATTAAAAGACAAAAATAGAACTATGCTAGATACATAGATAAAAGACATTTTAATAGATGGATATTTGAAGCCTTAAAGTGGATCCTAATAGATTGTAAAAAATCTGGAAAGATTTCACATGTGAGTTGGTTGGATGAGATAAATAAGTTTATTGGAGTAATGTGGGGAAAAGAAGCTACACATCTAAAAAAAATTAGATTAAATTTAAAATGGTGTTTATTTTGCAATGGATTGATAATGTTTGAAAAATGATGATAATGGCGATATATTTATTTATATTATATTTTTAATTTATTGAAATCAAAAAAATATATAATGCTTTAAAGCTAAATTAAATTCATCATATATTTATGATTTGTACATTTTTTTATATAAAAAAAAAATCATTAATTTCATTGTTCACACATATGTATCATGCTGATTTTTAAAAAGATACCTTGAAAACTGAAATCATAAAAAATAGGAAATGATAAAAAGAGAGAGAGAGATGAGGAAAATTGTTATTGAAAGAAGTTAATAGACAAAAAAAAAATGTTATACAGAAAGGGGTAAATAAAAAACTTTTTGTTTTTGTTTTTGTCACCGCTTTTAAATCTAAAATATGTATGCGTGGATGTTTATAGATAGATAAAGATAGATATATATGTGTGCTACCATTTTATTTTTTAAAAGAAATCTTTGTTATATGTTGTTTTGTCACCAAATCTGAGCTATGAAAAGTCTGTTACATTTCATTTTGAATTTGAATTATTATGTGTAATTCAATATTAATTGACACATCAATCAAGTTACATTTTTATATAAATTTGAAATTTTTTCTTCTTTAGAAATGCAGTATCTGTCTGTTTTATAATCAATTACTCAGTTTGCCACTTGGTTAACAACTTGAACAGTCACATGATCTTTTTAAAAAAAAAAAAAATACTTTTAACATCATTGTATAATTCTGCTTCTAAATAAAAATTACTTTTCATTCAATAGTACATCAGATATAAAATATTTGATTACATATTTTCTGAGTAAAAAAAAATTGAATTTGAACATATTATGTTAGGATAATATTATTGACTAGTCAGTGAAAATATACTGAAGAAAAACGTTATTTGGGTGTTTGCTTGAATACACATTCTCTGTTAAAGGTTGGTGTTTATTAAATATAGAAAAAGAACCGAAAGATTTGTATTTGAAAATTATTGGCTTACATTGTTAGCTATATAACAAATATAACTAAATTACTATCAACTCTTGAAAAGAAAACAGATGAAATCTATGTTAGGCTTTAAAAAGCACATGATCAGACAGAGAAAAAAAAAAGGAAGAAAAAAAACATTCATAAAAAATATAAACAGATTGAAAATTATTAAGGATACTGTAATTTTTTTTATTCTACAATAAACACGATTTTAAATTGACAACCATGGAATCTAATATATATATATATTGATTATATGTGAGTAGTTTGCTGAAGTGAAATTTAAAGGTGTTTAATGTTAAAAAGGGATTTACTAATGCCTTAAAATTATTATTATTATAAAATTATACTTGAATTAATCCAATATTATTTTTATTATTCTTATCACATATAAACATTAAATAGTAAGACTAAATAAATATTAATATCAATTATTTTCACCCTTCTCTAAAACTATTTACTGTAACTTTTGGCAATCAGATGACACTAGATGGTCCAATGCTGTATAGTAACCCCATCTTCAGACTGACCAGTATCTGGCTTTAACCTTCATCAGTGAAAACAAGAATTCAAAACTGGAAAAAGTACACTTTGGCATGTTCATCTGGTTTTTACTCTTTGAAATTCAAGTTAATAACTTGCAATTTTAAAATAAAAACTTAAGGTTCCAAATCCAAGAAAACTCACTTGCATGATTATGCAGATCTGACACCATATCAGTTTCTATATATTTTAGAGATCTCAGTTCTATGATAATTGTAGATTTATTTTATTTCTTGGCTAAGAAAGTTAATACAACATTTCACAACATCTCACAAACTTAATCCTATGCTTTCAAGAAATGTTAATTTTGCCTTATTTGAGAGCTGATTACAGTATATCAGTGGTTTAGCTAAAAATTTTGGGCTCCTAAATAAAATTTCAAAAAAGTGTATTTTTTAATATTTCTAACATATAGTTTCTACTTTTTTGAACATATATAAAATAAAAAAGCCCTACAAACTAGGGATGCATTACCTTATTTTACTTTACAATGGCTACATTATTGATATACATATAATATTCAAATAAAAATATATTTTTCTATATTAAACTTATGTAATTAAAAGGGACTTGAACTCAGACTTTCAAGCTCCCTGCAGCTATGTGCTTCATCTTATACAATCAATACACATGACCACATACATGTGAAAAAAATAAATGATCTCCAGTATATATATTTCATAACTGAACTAACCCTCATTAGTGGTCCACATCACCATCTCCAACACATATATACAATAAGTGTTTAGTTCAGATTAAGACAGAAAATCTTCAAAACTTTAATGGGCAAGCTTCAATCTTCTCTATCTCCAACTTTTCAATCATTCATATCATAGAAAATCTGATTATAACACTCAAAGTCCTTATTTATGCCACTATTATTGTTATACACATTGACTTTGTCACTCTGACACCTCATCCCTTTTCTGTGTATTTAAATGGACATATTAAGGTCCTATATGTGAGGGGTCAGACTGAATTAAAGTCATCATGGGTATGACAATAATATTAGCATAAATAAGAGCTTTGAATGTTCCATCATCAGATTTTTAATGATATGGATGGTTGAAGAGTTGGAAGATGGAGAAGATTAAAGCTTGTACATTAAAGTTTGAACATTTTCTGTCTTAATATAAAATGAGCACTGATTGTGTATATGGGTGTGAGATGATGATTTGAATCAAATGATTAGTGCTGGTTCAGCACAAGATTCATATATTGGAAATCAATTACCTTTTTCACATGAATGTGATCATGTGTATCAGTTGTATAGTACGGCAGGCATAGCTGTCAGGATTTTGAAATTCTGAATTCAAATCTCTTCTAATTACATTAAGTTTAGTGTAGACAATATACTTATATTTGACTATTATATATTCAGCCTGTATTCTGTCTATCCCTCTTCTGTGCATTTAAATGGACATATAATGGTTTTATATGTGAGAGTTCAGAGTGACTTAAAGTCAACATGAGTATGACAATAATATTGGTATCAACAAGAGCTTTGAGTAGTCCATCATCAGATTTTCAATGATATGGATGGCTGAAGACTTGGAGGATGAAAAAGATTGAAACTTGCCTATTAAAGTTTGAAGATTTGCAATCTCAGTGTAAAATGAGCACTGATTGTATATATGTGTGGCAGATGGTGATCTGGACCAAATGATGGTGCTGGTTCAGCATGAAATACTTATATTGAAGATCATTTATCTTTTTCACATGCATGTGGTAATGCGTATCAGTTGTACAAGATGGATTATATAGCTATAGGGAGTTTGAAAGTATGAGTTCATATCTTTTCTATATAAATATATATACATATATTGAACCGGGTGGGAATTAGATCACTACTATCCTATAAATTACCTTTTATATTGAAGTGATAAACAAAACTAAAACTAGTGATTATTATTTTAACTGAATAAGTAAAAAATAAATTTTGTAATAAATTTATATTTGTTGAATCTCTATCCACTCCACTTGCATATTACAACACTTGATCTCTCAGGCACCGAAAAAAAATACCTGGAGATACCTGTATCCAGATTGAGGTTACACATGGTATAACCTACAAACACATTTCCAGTCTACAGAACTTTTTGGATTCTAAATTCAAACACCTGTCATCCAAAGCACTTTATTTGTTTTGAGGAGAACCTCAGGTAGCAGCTAATTACATGAAGGAATTAACATGCCCTGAATGATGGCTACTAATTCAATGCCTGATTTATTCTGCTAGAACTTAAAGAAACAAATATGATAAACTACATAAATAACTTCTTTGCTAAATCATTCTTAGTGGTATAATTAAAAAGAGTTGACCAACAAACAATAATTGACAGACAAATACTTTATTTTAAAATATCTTAAATAAACATTACTAAAATTCATAAACTAATTTTATCATTCTTCATTAAAATAAATAATGATCACATATATGATAAGCATACACACACTTAATAAAATATACAATAAATAAGGTAATATCAATACTGTGCATATGGAGCACACACAAACTTTGTATCATAAGCTAATTATTTCATGATTTGAAATGCTCTGTAACTATCTATTTACTACAGTAGGATACATGTGAATCTGCACATACTATTGGTTTGAAAAAGCCAATATGAATGTGATTACAATTGTATACAGACGCTATAAAAAATAAATGCTGATTTATATAGTTTATAGTATGCTGGCTATAGAGTTCATTTATGCTGACTCTGGAGATACTCAAAAATTGCAATGGCTACTTAATAATTTAGTATTAGGCTTAGGAATGGGAATAAGAAAAATAATACTATCTATAGAATTTTAAACCTTTTTCTGGGATGATGCCACTCCTTGCTTTCTTCTGCTGCATGTAGTTTACCAACCAGTTGTATTTTAGGTTTCTGATGATGTGTTGATGATTGTGGTTCCAGTCAGCATCTTACTTTAGGCAGATAGACATTCTTGGCAGCTTCAAATTATTCCATGGTCATGGATTCTATCAGACTGACTGCTGATGTTCTTGCAGATGAAAGCTGGAAGCTCAATCTGCTTAGCAAGGCATGGTATTCATTTAAACTCACAAACAAGAATAAGTCTAGATAGGTGAGTGAATCTAAATATGTGAATAAATAAATGACAAATTTTCAATCCTATTTATATGTCACTATCTTGTTGTTATTTTAATTAATTAATTTTTTTTAATTCACTAATTATTTTCATTGTTCCAAATCCATTCACTGATTAGGTTTATTAAATTAGACAAGATGCATTTACTTGGTTCTGGTATTTGTGAATTTTAATTAATTGATTAGTAGCCATTTCTAATTCCATTCCTATCCCACTTATCAGTATATGCAATCTTTGAGTTTTAAAATTTATTTTGTGAGCTTTCCTTTATTTAATTCAATCTTCATATTTTTATTATTTTCTTGCATGCACACAATTTATTATTTTTATATGAATAAATAAAAGAGAGAACTTTAGTTTTACAACATAATATATCTAATTTTTGCTAAATTCAATTTCTTTTTGTTTTCCATGCACACCCCTTTTATTTCTTTATGTATTTAAAATCAACAGTACTTTACACACACACATCCCTCACTCTTAAATAAATGGAAAGAGAGATTTTAGTTTTTAAGTTTTTTAAATTTTACTAAGTTAAATTTTCATCCCTCTAATCACTCTTTAATTTGTAAAATTTTATGAATGATACAACTGCATTTTTTAAAAGAAAAGTCTTTAACTTTCTAAATAACACTTCTTTCTTAAACTTATTCTAAATTATATTTTTTATTTATTGAACCTTTAATCATTTCTTTTGATGAAACTTATTTTAGTCATTTATTGGTAACTGATTCTACAATGATTTTTATTTATTAAAATTTTAATTTTAATATCTTTACATTGTTTATGGAATTATTATGAACATGTAATGCTTGATTAGCAGTACAATATATTGTAAAGTATATTGTAAAAGTACATTTGATTTACCAACAAAAAGCACCACACACACACACATCTTAAAAACTAAACATACCAACAATAATCAAAAGCACATTATTAATTATAAATTAATAATTTTGTGTAAAAATATTATGCCAAATTATATTATTAACAATACTGCCTTATAAATGATCAAACTTCAAAATGCAAGCAAATAATTCATAAAAATTAAAGAAAAGAAATAACAATGAATTTTTTTTTAAAAAGAAAAAAATATTTTTATTCAAAATGATTATCTAAAAACATACTAACAACTTATACTAGAGAATTTCCAAGGCCAAGTCATGTCATTCTTCATGCTTGGTGTATTCAGTATAATTGTAGTCAGTGCTTGGCAAAAGGTCTATATTGTTAATATACAGTTTTAGAGGCCAGGCCTCACTGTTGATTAATTTAGATTTTTTTTAAAACTCCACCAGCTTCAACTGCCTGCCAATCTTTTTGGTTGAGGTGATATTTATTGCATAGTAACTTTAATTTCTTATGGGTTAATGTTTTTAGCTTGTGGGTAGTAAACTCTACTTCATCTTTCATGCAGTCTTATGGCTATTTAGGTGAACTAAGGAAATATTTCTTCTTATATTGTATTTAATTCGATTACATCATCTTCTGTAATGTCCATTCTATCTCTTTTAACCATCATGCACAGGTATTTGGTCTGTTATTCCTGGAATGTTTGTAGTCATTTGCATGCAGGTTTCATTACCATCAGTGGTAATTTGACTCCAAGTGTAATGTATTGGATGCCAACAAGTTATCTATGGTTTTGAGGCCATGTACATTTTTCTTAAAAGTTGTCCATGAATCCAGCATACTTTTCCTAAAAATCAAGTCACATCCAGTGATCCACAGTGCAAAGATAATGAAAACTGACATTTTTATAGCAGCAAATTTCCCATTTTCTAATGCCTTTACAAAGTTCAGACTCTCTTTACAACCATGTTTGATGCTCCCAACTATCTTAACTCTTAAATTGGTTAAATAACAGCACTCAAAAAAATATGACCCCGAGTTTCTTCATAATCATTACACAGTCTACATGTCACAGTTAGCTTCATATTTCCCCTACAAGTCACCAGGAAATGATTTTTTGGCAGTGAACACAAACAGTACTTTATTACAAAATCCACTATTTTGGACTCAAAGGCCCAAAATCTTGACTTCTTAATTAGTCCTTTTGCAGATATATCCACTAATGAAAAGGTTTTGTTTTGTCTAGGGATGAATGAGATTGCAATGTCCCAGTAAGTATGCCTTTCATTGACTATTTGATCAGTGACTATAAATAAACCATTTAAATGTTCTTTTTTCATGATCCATTTTGAATTAATTGGTGGAGTGTCCATAAGTTCCACTGTATCAGATACTAACTCTTCACTTTGCCTGACTTCCACTGTTTTTAGCAATGTTAGAGCTTTTTATACATAGAAGACCTCGATTGTGTGTGCAGACCAAGACCTTTCAGATGTTTTGGCTTCTGCACATTAGCAAGACTGATACACACTGCTTTTTTGCATCCTTATTTCATAGCAATTTGGTGCAGAGTGAATTGATGGTATTTTGGAAAGCCTTGGTCAGCATGACAATCGGAAGGTAGTAATTTATACATGGAAAAATGAGCATGTTCAACTGTGTCACCTTTCTGTGGAATGACAGGGAGATTTTGGTTAACTTATACTTTGTTTGTTTTTTCAATGATTTTCTTCTGGATTGCTTCTTTCATTGCCACTTTTGACAGAGCAAACAGGAACCCTAAGAAGTTTTGTGGTTTCCTAGAGAATCTGGATGTTATTATTTTTCTATCATTCACTCCCCACATTGTTGACATCATCATGTTGATTTTCAGGTTAAATTTATCTGTATACTTATCAAGTGCTTGATATAATTTAGGAAGGTGTTGGGGAGAAGGGAGGAAAATTATAACATCATCCACATATGATATGTGGTGGATCTCCTCTCTAAGAGTGGTACATATATTCCTGGTAGTTCCTCCTCAACCATTTTGAGAAAGGGATATATGTATGTAATAAAGCAAAGGGTACTCAGTGGGGACCCATGTGGAATTTAAATGTGTGGTTTGAACCCTGGGGCCAGTGAGCCATCAAGAAATTGGTGAATCATTCTGTTGAGTAATAGATTTGCAATTATCTTCACATAAACCAAAGGGACTCAAATGTGCCTGAAAAGATGGAACAGAAGCCCAGGCACCATGGAGTCAAATGCCCAGCAAAATCCAACTGGACTACAATAGGCTGATGTCTTTACTTAAAACTAACATGCATGAGATTTTTGACTGCCTCCATGGTAGATGAGTCTTTTTGGGTGAATTAGTGTCTGGAAATGTTACTAAGCAGCCACTGCTGGATTTTGTCTTTGACCAGAGTTCAATGGTTTTTATTAATAGGGGAGTGATCAATATAGATCTTAGATTTGACAGACTCAAGAAATTCCCCCTTTTTTATAAATGGCATGAGGGCAACAGAAAAAAGATCTTGGATAAGGTTGATAGTTTCCCACCAGTATGTCAATTAGCCCTCGTATCATGGGGGAAGGATGAATTTGCATAGATGAAGTAGAATGAATCTGGGTATACTATGCAACCTCAGATGGGTGTTTTCTGGGTAAGCCAGCAACCTCTGCTCAACAATACATTCTATGATTCCATGCTCTTCTTTACCATCCACTTTTTTCCAGATCTCTCCAATTTCAAAGGTGTAATCTTGAAGCTTACTTTTAAATACAGATATATCTCTTCCAACATTCCATCGCCTGCAAAATTGCAGTTGTCAGTTTTAATCATTAAAGGGGTTGGTCTTTTTGAGGCACCAATCACCCATCTAAGATAACTTCAGGTCCAAGGACAAATATAACTTGGACCTCTTGGTGGCTATGTATTGAGCCAAATCTTTTTGCTTATCCCTATATTGGATCTTCAAGCTCATTATCTCCCTTGTTGTCACTTTAGATATTGATAAATTTTTGACTTTTTTGTCCAAAGCATACAGCTCTCTAAGCAGACTAATATGCCCAGACTAATATGAGTGATGGTATTAATTGCCAAGCTTAATATGCTCATAAAGTCCACCCAGGCTTGAAGAGATGGCAAAGACAGTAGCTGGATTTTATAGTACAGGATGTAGACTTCTGAAAAGACTCATTCCAGTGTGTTGGCTTTATTTAGCATCATTATTGTTCTAGTCTGGGACAAATTAGTCAGTGGAATTTTATTTATTTGCAGGGAAATCAACATGGCTAAATGGTCTGTAAAATGTACTAATTCCAGAGTGGTGTGTAAATCATAGAACAATTCAGGGCTATAATAAAGCAAATCAATTAGTGTGCAGTGCTGCCATGTGTAGAAAGAGAAGGCATTTGGTGAGAAACAACTTTTTTTCTCCACACAACAGCACCCTATTGAGCAAATGAAGATATTTTAAATTGAAATTATTGTAGCCCATGTTGAAATTCCTGAAAAATATAATCAGTGACACTATTGATGCCATAACTCAGTTGATTGTGTTGCTAGTACTGTCTACCAGTCCAGAGTCTCTTTGCATGGAAGTGTAAATTATTACAAGAAATAAATTCACTATATTAATTTTAACTATTAATAGATTGTTGTTTATGTATAGAGTTATGGTGCTTTTAAGATTTCAATTTATATTGATTAGTATTGCAATGCCTGAATGGGCAATGTCATATGGGGAATACTGGAAGACCACAAACTGGCTAAGAATATAATCATTTTTTTTATTTGATTTCAAATGTAACTTTGTCTCACTTAGACATACAATGTCCAAGTGTGATTTATCAAGTCATCGTTTTAGTGCAAACAGCATGTCAGGGGAGTTACTTGTTAATTCATTGCATAAGGTATCCATATATTCAAATGACATCAATAATTGAAATAAAAATGTGAACTCAAATTGACATGATATAATAATAAAAATATATAACACATAAACATTGTTTTTAGAAAATGGAAATTAAAATGAAAGACTTTTCTTCTTCTTCAAAAAAGATTTGAAAACAGCATTGGATATTCAATACATATTTGATCAAAATCTAATTTTGAACCCACTATTCAAGACCATTGAACAACAGCTATTGAAACATCATATCCCCAAAAAGAAAATAATAAAGAGAGATAAGGAGAATATTGCTTGAATCAATATGTATAAATCATATATTTTGTAAAAATTTACTTTATAAATCTTGAAAATATTTTATTCATGACAATAGTGAATTTCAGCATCAAAATTAAGAAATCATCTCAATCTTAATGTGAGGCTTTTAACATTAAAACTCCACTATTAACACTTTATAAAACCAAGAACTTCAATCAAACTTTTCAACAAGGTTATGTAGCTATGTATGGCTAAAAGGGAGATGACATTGTGGAGATGATGTTAGATTTTAGTTTCAATTAAGATCAACATTTAACATGCATGCTGAACAGAATGGCAAAAATAAATTATAATAAACCAAGGAAACTTCTATTGGAGTGAATATTGTGGATAAAAAAAATGGAATCCCCATCATGAAGATTCTAATGGTATTTGAATATGGTACAGTGGATTGTATGTGAGATAAGAGAGTTTCCTAAAAGAATATTCTTTGAACATTTGTCATTATGAACTGTTGATAATTTTAACTTTGGCTTAACTACACAGGATTAATATATATATATATATACTTTTCTCTTTTTTTCTTATTATGCTAATTTCCTTCTTTTGACAATAGGTGAAGTTCATCCAACCGTAAGTTATATAGAGGGATAGTTGGAAATATTATTATTTCAACTTATTAATAAAATGTAGCTTGCTTAACAATAAATTTGACTATTTATAGACTAAAGATAAGAGTTTATTATTTTATGTAATACTCAATACATATAAACTGTGACAATTAATGTGAAATATTAAGTGTTAAATGTTTGTTAAATTTAACTTATTTATTAAATAATTGTTATTCGGGATATATGATTAAAACACTTGGATAAGTGATATTTCCTATCACATTATAGAATCATTAGGAAATGACTTTAAACACATAGAGTAATCCTTACAAAAATCCTAATCTGTGGATAAACTCACCATAAGTAAAAACAAGAGAAAGTTAAGGATAGGAAAATTAGTTAAGGTAGATATATAATTTGGATGAAAGTTTTAATTTATTTTGTGTTATAAAGTGTAAAAAGATACGGTTGGGATAATGAATTATTATCCTTCATATTGATAAAATGGGCGTGGATTACCAGATATTCAAAAAATAAAAATGAGGGATAATCACACTTATTCAATCTTCAGTTAATAATTGTACAACTCACATATTATGTTAAAATATAATTATGAACAATAATCTGCTTTTATTAATATATTAAATATTTATTATAATAATCAAAGTCATTGCTATTTATCTGCTCCACAATTTACCACATCACATCATTTGTGTATAATTTGTATACAACAATCATGCATATTCTTCTTAAATTTGAATTCCATGGCATAATGGGAGCTGAGTAGAAGGTAAATAGGAAAAGACATGTTAAGTTGAATTTCTTTCTATTTAACTGTTAATACTCTTTATGATTACATTGGCTGAATTAGTTAAACTAATGATCATAATGAGACATATCCTTCTTGAAGAAGTAGATCATTTAGTTATATATGATTTTTAGTCACATGACATTGAATCATATGTTAACACCATCCCATTATATATGGTGCAGCCAACCATTGGACATTAACTTGCATATCTATAATACTATCTTGGTTGTCCTGTTACAATATATATATATTCTAACCTAGTAAAAAGAGGATGATTCCTAATTAAAATCAATAATCCATCCGGAAAGCCTTAACCTTCCGACTACGCTTGGTATAGTCCGGATAATAAACTTTACCCAATAATAATAATACGTTAGGTTAGTTCTATAATAATTCAGCTACAGCGATATGCAGTTCAGACAGAGATAGAATTTTTAAAAAAAAATATCATTAATAAAATAAATTTAAAAGAAAATTTAGAATAAACTAACATTCTTTCTCTACCCAAAACACATTCTCTGAGCTGACTAAAACAAAATATTCATTAATTTGCCAATATGATCTCAATATTTTTGTTATTATACAATTAGATGTTTCAATCTCTTAAGCCATGCCACGCTTGTAATATTGATCTGAATTTGATCAATTATTAATTTAAGAGCACTTATAATAATGACACTAATCTCAGGGTTCTCTGTTATATTTAATAAAATTGCTCGGCATTATTGTGTTGTCGCATATGACTGACATTCTGGTTGGCTATAGGAAACATTTACCTTATTTCAATTCTAGGTGTCTTCATCCACACATTAACTATTATAATATTTAATGAGATGATAACCATATTCAATAACAACGCATAATTTTGAATAATAAAGCCTTTTTAAATCCAGAATCTCAGTCGGAATGATGAAAAGACAAGGGTGCTTTTGTGTCCTTCCATTATCCATGACAACACAATAATTTAATTAAGATTTATTACTTAGATACTTCCTTAAATGGGTATTCAACAATGTGCAACCAAAAATAGTAGTTTGGGAATAAAGTAATTTTACACACATATAAAATAAAATAAAATGTCTTGGTCTGAAGTTTTCAATTCCATAAATAATTTTTATTAAATTAAAATATAATGAAATGTTTTGATCTGCTTATAATTGTCTATCTGGTGTTTTGGATTTAAGATTTCATAAATGATTTTGGACCCAAGAAAGTATTGCAAGTATTATGCCAATACACTTTTATTTAGCACATAAGAAAAATGACTCAAAACAACTTGTAATAAGACGATAATTTATTATTAATTTATAACAAAATTCTAACTTTTTTATTATGGTTTAACAAAATATCTTTTATAATTAACATAATAAACAAACATATACAATTTATTCGATCCCATATGGATAAAACAAAATATAACTAATATTAATTCGTCTATACTTTTAGACTTGGATTCGAACTACTTCTTCATCTTCTTTTTACGTTTATGTAAATTGAATACAACAAACTAAATAGTATTATCGATACATCAACTCATTCGTTTAGTGTATCTTTTATGAACGGTTAATTATATTTATTGACTAACGATCTGTTTTAAAACAAAAATACTCTGATTCTAGGCAATGCGTACAAACGATTTTTGTTACTATATCTTTAATTAAATGATAGTTTTTATTTAGATAACTTATTATAATTTATGGGTTACGTATCAGAAGTTACACTTATTATTTTAATGTTTACTTTAATAACAACTGAAGTTGTTATACACACTGTTTTTCTCAGTATACGTTATATTGTGAGTGCTACTTAATCATTAACCTGAATTAAACCTAATATTTGAACCCTCTATTGGCAAATGAAAATTTTTACTCACGCAATTTTAAAACTTACTCTCTCCATTGAATTACGTGTGGATTCCCAGCACTATTCCGTCGCACAATTCAGACATTGATCATATACACTAGCACGCTATTTATACTAAATGGAGCTTGAGGAATTAACCTCCAATATACCCGTTATCTTGCCATAACTTTCTAAACAAACATAATATTCAACACCTTCCATGGTGGAATTATCTCTATTTTCTCATGAGGAATAAGGAATAACACCGAAGGGCTGTAGAATTAACTACTATATTAAAATAGTTTGGTGGGTCCTTGACTCTTAATTGGGCATAATAGGAGCACACACCAAATATAATCCTCTCCTGGGATTTTAACGAATGAAATACCCTAAATACTATATAAAGTATTGATCGTCCTACTCTGAGAAGTGATCAATTGGGTTATAAACATACCCGAATACAAGATTTATCTATTCCCCTCATGGAAAATAAAGCTTTTGGAGAGATTATTTTCTATCCCACAAAATAGATACATTACAATTATTACTTAGGCGCATATTAAGCCTATACCGATGCTATATCGGGGCAAGACAAGAAAATACACTAATTACACTAAATTTATGTTCCGGGGTATACTTAGATCAGCGTCTGATATCAATGGATACCACAGAATACAATAATAATTTTCACTTTTGCCAAAGAAACATTCAACAAATAATAGGAAGTATAGTATTTTGAACTAAACCAAGTGAATGCGTTAATGAAGAATAATTGGGAATAAATTCCTTAATTAACATAGAATAAATTTGTTTCCTACTTTAAATAAGTAATATTTTGTATAGCACTTCTCTTTAATTACTTCTGATAATTTTAACTAGATATTTTGCCTATTGAGTATCTAAATTTTTCTACTTTTATGCATCTAATATTTAAATTTATACTCACAACTGCATGTCATAAGTAAACACATTTTATAAAAAAAATATTTTTTTTTCATGTCAAATATAAATTTAACCTAGAATAATTACATAAAAACATACCTTTATGATTATAAGGTCATTTAAATATTGCTTGAATATAATAGCCTTTAACCTGCTGATATAAAAAAAAAAAAAATACACATAATTTTACAAATTAGTAAAAAAAAATCATTACTTAACAAGTGCTTATAATATCACTAAAAAAAAATGTTTTCCGTTGGGCACTTTATCCAGATGAAGAACTTGATTCATTCGTAGTTCACGAAGTAACTTTAAAACAATAAACACATTTTATTATTTCATTTATAAAAAGTTGCTTTCATTCTAATGCACTTAATAGTAGGCAAAGAAAAACATAGCAGCATGGATTTTAATTCTTTCTTGAATTAACTACTATAATTATGGGATCCAAGAAAACAATACAGATTTTAACATTACAAATATTTGACGATAAACGATCACATATACAATTCTTATCTTTTTACGATTGGCGATACGTATCATTTTTAGCTAGCTGGCTTATGACTAAAAGAATGCGCAAATTTTCCAAGATATTATTATTATTGACTGCAGCTGACTTACGTGGATATAATAAAGTTTTAAGGACTCCAATTCATGTATAATATAACATATTATTTTATGGTTATAATTATGTCACTAATGTTTATAGTTTTTATTCCTATTCTAGGAATTATAATTTTTCTTTAATAAGGAATACTCCGTAAATGTACACATACAAATTTTCCGATATTTGCCTTGAGAAAATTTATATTTCTTTTTAAAAAATATGCAGGTGCATAAGTAAATATCATTTATTATTTATATTATTTCTAGATAATTTTCAGTGAATAAAACAGATTTTAACGTGGGGAACTTGCATTATTTTCTAAAGCAGACAATTTCTGTTAGAAAAAGCGTGAAACTTTTTGGTTAACTTTCCTTGGCTTTTATAATATGTCTTTTAATTCTAATTTTCTTTTATACCATGAAAAGATTATTAAATAAGATAAAGTTAACAAATAATTAATTATTTCTTGGAAATTACTGATATTGCTTAGTTTAACTATAATGATATTTTCCGTGATCGCTGTAGTCAATACGGTGATCTCGAACTTTAGCATAAGATAGCACATTTTGAGTATAAAAAGCTTTAAAATAGGTAGAGCAATAGAAGCTTATGGATGTCCTATCAAAATATTTTAGCTAGACATGATTTTGTTAAAATGTTACTTGAATTGTATTTATTTCTGCAATAAAAAATATAAAAATTTGTTACCGAATTTTAGCACTGCTTCCACTTGTAAAACTTATGTCAGACTAGTTTTTCTACAAAATTTAGCGGTCTTCTCTTAGCGACCTCTGACAGAAAAAATAATTATTTAATTGTACATAAACAAAAGAAAGGGAAAAAAAAAAACTTATTACAGTTATATATTTCCATATGATTTAAATGGATTACAAAATAATTTGACAACTAATGAAAAATAATAAATATCTTTAACTACTAATGCTTATTAGTAATGTGTAATTCTGTATACATCATTATCTAAATAATTTTAAAAAAAATTATCAGAAGTTACTGTGCTTTACGATAAGACACTCATCTACTCTCCCCTCTACCCATCCAAAATCAATTACTGTTTATGAGATGTGCTTTTATACTATATTAAATTGCTCTTATGGTTAACATATTTTAACTAAATTATTTATGCTCTTCTTCAAAATGACATTGGATTACCAAATTTATTAGTTATTTGCTTAAAATACATTAAAGTGAGTATATAGCCTATTTTATTAATCACTTAATATTATTATTATTTTACTTTTTATTTCCTAGAAAAGGATTGCATTGTTTTCCTGTGGAAATAATGCTAAATAAACCAAGTGTCAATAACACTAGGTTACAATATATATATATATTGTAACATTTAGCTTTATTAGCAAAGCTAAATTTCCAGCTATCTAATTGTTTAGTATTAAAAAAAAATTAGTTAATTTCTATAGTAAGCCAATTTACTAGGATTTGATATTTAAATGTTTGTACATCCTATGAGTCATTTTATAAGAACTTTTATAAGTTTTAATTGCCTTAAAAGTTATTTTATTGTCTTTTTGTAATGCTTTAAATCCATGTGGAATTGTAGATAACTTTAAACTGCTTAGTTTAAGGATATCATTATCCTAGATATTGATGAGCTAATATTGGAAAAATATTAAGAGTCAAAGCTAATTTTGAATCTTTAATGGTTATTGTTAATAATTAAATTACTTGCTCATAAGAATGCATTTAAACAGGCCAAACCACTATACGTATTGCCACACACAGCACGCTAGAGTAATCAATGGATGCCAGAAAGCTTGTGCACAAAATCCCCATATAGTGCCTACTGGCATCCATTGATTACTCTAGATTGCTGTGTGTGGTAATATGTATAGTGAGTTTTGCCTGTTTAATAACAATTACAAGCAAGCATAAGAAATGGTGATCGTGTGATGTTTATTGGATTAAAGTATGCACTTATTTAAGTTGTTTTATAACAAAAAGTATGTTTTTCTTAGTCTCCATTGTAATAAAGATTAATTTGGTTAAGTAAGTTTTAAACTAGTTCATTAAATAAGATAAAAAAAATTAATTTATTAGTAAAAGCTATTAGTTTAAAATAAAGAAAATAGTCATCAATGTGGTGAGTGTGCTTGATTATAAATTCTATTTTAACTTACTTGTTGCAATATTAAAGGTCATTCTTAAGTATTTTATTTTAAGTTTTATTTAAAAAAATTATCATGGGAAGTTTTACATTTATTAAATATTATCAACAAATTAATATAATATGATAAATAATTTGGAGTATAAATATGAAAATGGATATGAAAGGAGAATTATTAATCAAATTAAAAGTAAATATAAAGATATGATATTTTTGAGAGGAGATAAGACATCTGGTATGGTAACTATGATGAAGGAAGAATATGAGGAAAAAATGAAAAAAATATTGGATGAGGATTGTTTTGAAAGAATTAGAAAGAATGATGGTATAGAAAAAAATAAAGTGATTAATAGAATTATAACTGATATGTATAATAAAAACTCTATTAATAAAGTGGATGTATTTAGGTTTAAAAAAAATGGATTTTAAAGATGTAAGTATATATCGGGATACCTAAGATACATAAATTAAGATACCATTAAGACCTATTATTAGTAATGTGGATACGTATTATGAAAATTTGTCTAAATGGTTATATAATAAAAAATTTAAAAAATATGGTGAAATAAAAAAAGAAAATAATGTAAATAATTCATATAATTTTGTAAAGACATTAAATGTTTTTTAAGAGGGAAATAAGTATAAAAATGTGTTTTTTATTAAACTTGATATATGTTGTATGTACATGAATATTGTACCACATAAAGCATTTGATATAATATTGAATAGGTATATTAAAGATAATAATAAAAGCTATAAAAATGGAATGTAATCAATTGTATATGTTAAATATTTGATGTAAAGATGTAATATTTAAATATAATAAGGTATATTATAAACAATGTAAAGGATTGAGTATGGGGAATAATTTGAGTGGATTGTTAGCTGCTATATATATGGATGATTATGAAGATAAATATTTTCATTTTACAAAATATAAACCTGTTTTTTGGGTTAGGTATGTGGATGATTTTTTTTTAGTGTTCAATGACAATTATAGAAAATCTGAATGTTTTATAAGGTATTGTTAATTCTATTGATGATAATATTGGTTTAACTATGGAAAAAGAGAAAAATAATGTAATTACTTATATGGATGTTATAATAAATTTTTTTTTATAAAGAATTGTAAAGTTCATTTTAATTAAAGCAGAGAAGAATATTAGAGCTCTGATGAAGACCACTGGATAGTCGAAACTGTAAGGAAAATAAAGAAGTTTAAGAAAATTTGTTTGCATTGAAGTGTATATGAAAAAAGTGTTATAAGAAATATATATATAAATTGTAAAGTTTCTATTGAAACAAGTGTATATACATCAGAAAAGAAATTTTTTATGGTTTGTTAAGTAGTTGGGATTCAGATATTGAATATGAACATAAAATTAATATTATTAATAATAGGATTTATGTTCTGAAGAAAATTTATTTATAAAAGAAATGTGTAATATAAAAGAGGAAGGTATCAAAAATAATTATCCAGTTAAAGTTATTGATAAATTATGTAATAAAAAAAATATTAAAAGAATAATAAAAAAGAGAAACAATGGGAAAGATATAAATAATTTTATATATAATAGTTATAATGTTTCTAGAGACACTTTTATGAAAATTAAAAAGATTATAAAAGTATAAATAATAAATATAAGGGGGAAAGTAGGTTAATTATTAAACCAGTATATAAAAAGAAATTGAATTGAGGAAATTTAATTAATGAAGCAAAAAATATAGAAATTGAAAAAATGAATGGAATTTATTTAATGAATGCTTAAATTGTAAGAGAGAGAAAGAAAAGATTTCATATATTGATACAACAAAAAATACAATTAAAACCTAGACTTAGACAACATTTATGTGACAAAAATTCAAATATTTACATACATTGTAAAGTTTTAGGACATAAAGAATTTAATATTAAAATGTTGGAAAGGGTTAAAAATTAAATGGAAAGGATGGTAAAAGAATATTTTTACATAAAAAAATACAATCCTATTTTAAATAGAATTAATGGAATAGATAAGGAATGTAAAATAATGTATAATTAAAATGGAATGTTTAAATGGGTTTAAGTAAATTGTTAAAAGTTTTTTTTATAAATTATAAAAAAAAAAGATATTTATTTTATATACATTTAAATCTATAGATTAGGAATGTAGTTTGGAGAGGGTTTTTTAGATAAGATTAAAAAAGGGGAGGTCATTTGAAATTAGGGTTGGTTTTTAAATTTGTATAAAAAGTTTCTTGGATGATTTTAAAAATATTGTAATTAAATAATGTAAAAAAAAGTGTAATAAAAAATAGTAGTGGGAGAGAGATGTAAGTAAAATATAATTATGTAAGATTGATATGTTTGTTACGGTTTATGTTGGTGTAAGATGAGGGTATTTATGTAAATATAATTATGTAAGATTGATATATTTGTTACTGTTTGTGTTAATGTAATATGATGGAATTTATGTAATTGAGGTTTATTTATAAATATGTATTTTGTATTGTTGTTGCAGTTCCTTGAAAATGATTGTAAGAAGATAAAAATAATTAAAACATTAGAGTTGGTATTATATAAATATATATATATATATTGTACTGGGTTCAAATATGGGTGATTCAAAACACCGGTCTCTTAGGCAGAGAAGAACATACTTGGAAAGTATGTATGTCCAAAATGCAAGCTATAAAATATATAACTAGCAACACATTTCCAGTACATAACTTCTTCTAGACTGTTGAGTTCAAAGCACTTTTTTGTTTTGTGTAAACATGAGCGCCAGCTATTTATTCAGAAGAATAAACAATGCACTTTGAACAATGGCCATTAACTCAATGCCTAAGTTATACCCATAGACTAGCTCAGCTACTTGTAATCACTAACAGATTATACATAATTAGTGGTGAAAAGAATTAATAAAATAATTGATGAAAAGATTGGTAAAAGAATTGGTAAAAAGAATTGATCGACAAATAAAGTTTTAGTTTAAAGACAATTTATTTTAACTAACATTAATTATACTAAATTTAAACATTTTTATAATTTTTTAACTAACGTAATATTGGTATTTTTATCACGCACATATTTAACTCATACACTCACATATATAATAATAAATCATTAAATAGTATTTGAAACTTATACACATACATTTAAAACACACAAATTAATAGTTCATGTTTATGTGCTATAGAGTTCATATAATTTGGCTCTTGGAGGATTCACACGAATGCGATGGCTACTGTATAAATGAAAATAAGAACATGTTTTACCTAGCATTTTGAACGTAGATTTAGAACTTTGTTTTCTTCTTGGTTACTGCTTCCATTACAAATATTTTCAGCCGGCTGGAACATTTCCTTGAGGAGTTTCATTATTATTCATTTTTATTATTATTGGAGACAATTAGATATTGAGCGGCTTCAGGTTGTTACACAGGCATCACTTAAGATCGGGTATATTGGCTGTTTTCATCGGACTTCGGGCTGGAGAAAGATGTATGTTTTCTGAGAGTTTTAACACTGCATTTCTGACTGATACATAATAAACGGAACTGTTATCTGATACAATTAACTCAACTGATTGTCCTCACTGACTGTCCAATAAAAAATTGGCCCTTTATACCTACGATGTGTTGTCCTTTTAATATCCTCTGGCATTATCTGTTGTCAAAATTCCTTTGATAATCTCATGTTTTTGAAGATCGTTTAATTAGTAGTAGCCATGCAAATGTGTTGTTTTATATTTTTAATTAATAGCCACTGCTGTGTTTTAAATATTTTTTCTTTTTAACTTTCATTTATATTTTTAATATTATTTTAATACGGATACATTTATTTTACATTCGCATGCACATATATAATTTTATTCTACACATCAAAACTAGTTTTAAGATTACTTTTCCTTTAATTCAAATGAAAAGAGATTTATATTTTGAAACTTTTAACTATTTATTTTTTACAAATACTAATAAACAAAACTCTTTACTTCCTTTTATAAAACTTTTAGTTTAATTTTTCTAAAGAAAACCCCTTCCCACATTTAATCAATTATTTTCTAACTTTTATTTCAAACTCTTTTACGAAAGATTTTTATTGTAATATTTTTTTAGATAAAATTATTATGTACCAAGTACGTTCTCGGTACATTATACCGTTCCCGTTCGAGAGTAAAATGCTTCATTTTTGACCATTTTATCTCTGACAACTTTAATTCTTAATTCAGGACTATTTTATTAATTTTCTAAGTTTGCTTTCTGTATCTTTCACTTGACATACTAAGGGCAATCTTCGATTATACTTTACTTCTTTCTATGCTGGCAACATTGCTTATAATGGTTTGAGTCCTGGATATTGACCATGAGGACAAACTAATTTTGTGGCACAGGGATCCTTTGGAAATGAAGCGGAGGCAGATTCGCTGACTTATACTGACTTACATGTATGAAAATTCAAAGCTTCATTTGCTGGGTTTCTATCAGACTTGGAAAAAGAAAGGGTCACGGTGAATGGCAGGAATTATCAACTGTCCATTTTTGACCTATGCTTTGGAATGAGATATGAGATATGGGGAGTCTCCTTTGAAGAAGTGAGTTGTGGCTTATGCTGGGTTGTCCCCAGTGCACATTTTAAAAGAATGATATCTGATAAGTTCATTATGGGTGCTAAATTTTATTCAGTTGACAGCTTTAAACTTATCCTTTTCTAACTTATTTCAATACTACCCTCATCCCTTAATTTCAAACCCTTATACATTCTTAATATAACTTAGACTGACTTTCATTTATATTTTGTCTATTTTAACCTTACAATATTATTTTTAAGTTAACACGAACATTATCTTAAACATTTATTTATCTTAATCTTTATTCTAAACCCTTACAAATATTATTTTAACATATTTATTTATATTACAGTACTATTACATTTGAATATCAGCCTTTCAAGCCAATTGTGCAAACGCTTTGCGGGTGTTAAATAATAAATGAATACCCTCTGACCAATACAAGATATAGAATTTATGCAGGAATAAAAAGAAAGAATTCTTTTTATTCCTGCATAATATATCTTGTATTGGTCAGAGGGTATTCATTTATTATTTAACACTCGCAAAGCATTTACACAATTGGTTTGAAAGGCCGATATTCGAATGTAATTACAAATTGTAAACAGACGCTATAAAAATAAATGCTTATTTATATTACAGTACTATTCTAAATTATCACGGACATCAGTTTACATATTTATTTATATTACGATATTATTTTTAACCCATTACTTTAACTTATATATTAACATGCGTGTACTTAGAAAACTATTTATTTTACTGCTCTTTATTATTATACAAAGATTTTATTGGACTTGATTACTTTAAACCATTTATTTATTTCCTTTTATTAACTTACGTATATTTAAAAAAAATATATATTAGTTTATTATGAGTCATTCTTTATTCTTTTACTATGGATATCTTACACTTATTTATTTAATTTGATTTTATTGATTTTATTTGACCTATATTTACGAACATTTTTTCTTAATTGCTTTATGTGCATGACAAAAAAATCTTTTTTTTTACGAAGCCTCCGTTATTATTATTACTTCCAAACATTTCATTTATTATTATTCATTTATTTTTAATTCATTATTTTAGTTTTAAATAGAAGTTTCATATTTAATTTACCAGACTTATTTACATAAGAATAATCATATTCATGCTCATTGTCCATTTCCGGTTCTTATTGTTTCCATTTCCTTTAATATTCCATCCCTATTAGTAACTTCTAAACTTTATCAGGTGGTTCCTTCTTTCAATGTACTAACTCCATAATATAAACTAACATTTCTCTCTTGTCAATCCCTCTCTTATAACTTATTACTTTATCTCTTTCTCTTTCTGTTTTATTTTCTGCCTTGTAAATTAGAAAACCTTTAAGCTTCGCAGACCTTCGTATTTTTCCTAACTGTGAATATTTTTTTGAACACGATAACCTTTTTAAATTTTTGTAAAAACACTTCTACGCTATCTTCTACCTTGAACTTATGTCTCTCTTCTGTTTCTTGGTCTACATTTGTTTCTACTTTATCTATTTCAGTGCTATGTGATTCTAATTTAATTTCTTTTATCACCTCAACTTCCTGACTTTCTTTAGTTAAATTTAACTCTCTGATTTCTTGGTTCTTCTCTACTTTTCCTGTAATTTCACATCTTATTTCCCTTACTTCTGCTCTGAGTTCTTTAATTTCTCCTTTAACCTGACTAATTTCTTCCTTCAATTCTGCTTTGAGTTCTAACTGGCTTTGTTTAAATTTCTGACACAATTCTTCTTTGAGGTCTTGCTGACTTTGCTCAAATTTCTGCATCATATTCATTATCATTTTCATCATCATCTGTGTCTCAGATATCTCTTCTTTTTTATTTCCTCCATTTTATGTATGTGCACCCATGTTTTTATATTCTCATGCTCCCTTTCTAATGCTTCTACTCTTTTTATTAATCCCTCCAGCTCTATATCTTTTCCCATTTTGAAACCATATATACATATTTTTTTTGAACTAGCGTTACATTAAACTAAATTTAATATACGACTTATTTATTTATTTCTTTTTTAAAAAAACAACACACGGCTAACTCCACCCCTTTGTCCCTTTTCTCTACCCAATCTTAATGCTTTAACTCCACCCAAACATCTAATTGTCCCTCACTTAACAGAATAATTTATTTTAACTAATGTAAATAGCATAAATCTTTTTCATTTAAAGAAAAAAAGTTTTTGGTCAATTTTTTTTTAAAAATTCACCCACTTTAACATACATAATTTAGCTTTTGTATAAAAAAAATTTCAAACAATAACAAAGTATTTAGTTAACTTGTCATTTATGACAGGTTCTGCCCACATTGGAAATGCCATTTGTACCGGGTTTGAATATGAGTGATTTGAAACACTGGTCTTTTAGGCAGAGAAGAACATACTCGGAAAGTATGTATGTCCAAATGCAAGCTATAAAATATATAACTAGTGTCACATTTCCAGGACATAACTTCTTCTTGACTGTTGAGTTCAGCACCAAGTTCACAGCACTTTTTTGTTTTGTGTAAACACGAGCGCCAGCTATTTATTCAGAAGAATAAACAATGCACTTTGAACAATGGCCACTAACTCAACACCTAAGTTATACCCATAGACTAGCTCAGCTACTTGTAATCACTAACAGATTATACATAATTAGTGGTGAAAAGAATTAATAAAAGAATTGATGAAAAGATTGGTAAAAGAATTGGTAAAAAGAATTGACCGACAAATAAAGTTTTAGTTTAAAGACAATTTATTTTAACTAACATTAATTATACTAAATTTAAACATCTTTATACTTTTTTAACTAACATAATATTGGTATTTTTATCACGCACATATTTAACTCATACCCTCACATATATAATAATAAATCATTAAATAGTATTTGAAACTTAAACACATATATTTAAAATGCACAAATTAATAGTTCATGTTTATGTGCTATAGAATTCATATAATTTGGCTCTTGGAGGATTCACACGAATGTGATGGCTATTGTATAAATGAAAATAAGAAAATGTTTTACCAAGATTTTGAACATAGATTTAAAACTTTGTTTTCTTCTTGATTGCTGTTTCCATTATGAATATTTCCAGCCAGCTGGATCATTTCCTTGAGGAGTTTCATTATTATTCATTTTTATTATTATTGGAGACAATTAGATATTGAGCGGCTTCAGATTGTTATGTAGGCATCACTTAAGATCGGATATATTGGCTGTTTTCATCGGACTTTAGGCTGGAAAAGATGTATGTTTTCCGAGGGTTTTAACAATGCATTTCTGACTGATACATAATAAATGGAACTGTTATCTGATACAATTAACTCAATTGATTGTCCTCACCAACTGTCCAATAAAAAATTGGCCCTTTATACCTATGATGTGTTGTTCTTTTAATATCCTCCAGCAATATCTGTTGTCAAAATTCCTTTGATAATCTCATGTTTTTGAAGATTGTTTAGTTAGTAGTAGCCATGCAAATGTGTTGTTTTATATTTTTAATTAATAGCCACCATTGTGTTTTAAATATATTTTCTTTTTAACTTTCATTTATATTTTTAATATTATTTTAATACGGATACATTTATTTTACATTCGCATGCACATATATAATTTTATTCTACACATCAAAACTAGTTTTAAGATTCCTTTTCCTTTAATTCGAATGAAAAGAGATTTATATTTTGAAACTTTTAACCATTTATTTTTTACGAATACTAATAAGAAAAACTCTTTACTTCCTTTTATAAAACTTTTAGTTTAACTTTTCTAAAGAAAACCCCTTCCCACTTTTAATCAATTATTTTCTAACTTTTATTTCAAACTCTTTTATGAAAGATTTTTATTTTAATATTTTTTTAGATAAAATTATTATGTACCAAGTACGTTCTCGGTACAATATATATGTTCAGTATTGATATAGAAAATAAAGTTTTTGAAAAGAAAAAGATTTTTTTTTTAATTTGTTGATATTATTGGAGAACATATATATTTTAAAAGAAAAAGTGATTTACATTTATTGTGTTATAATATATGATTTATTAAATATTGTATAAGATTTTTTAAAAATGTAATTTATTACACAATATTTTATTTTATTTTTATTATAATATTTTTTACTTTTATAAATAATTGTCTTAAAATGTAGCATTATAATAAAAATTTAAACAATTATGTAAATACTTTATTTTTAGCTATGACTCCTAGGATACCAGTTAATCTTTAAATTTTAATAAATTAAAGTTAAAGAAAGGTTGATCCGAGTGTCAATTCCATCCAACAAAATCAGTCACATGATCAACTATATAAATAGAGAAAGACTTGCACACATGTACTTATTTGAATACTTTCTACTTGACTTGGATAAATTTACTGGAGAAATTTATTTGATAAATTGTTTGCAGAATTAATTATTTTAAATATTATTCAGCTTAATTAATTATTATACATTTTTGTTTGATTAAAATTAAATATGCCTTTCTAATTAATGCCTGTCCAGGCTGGAGATCTTAGCTGAAATTACTAAAAAGTTTGAAATCTACATAGCAATGAAACATAATGGAAATTTTAACTAAATATTTAACAATAATTGTGGAGTTATTTTTATATAAATTGTATACCTTGAGGATTCATCATTATTATGTAAAAAACTTTTATTGATTATTATTTTGTCATTAATAGTAGACAATATTGTAAGTTTAATGTTTTATAAACTGGAATATTAAAGTTGCTTAAAACTTTATACTATTTTTCTTATCTTAAAGCAATTCTTAATTGTGTAAAAATACTTTTGCTCAAAATATTGTGCTATGATTATGAAAGATAATACCTCGAAAGTGCTTACCTTACATTGATTTATTTTGATTGTTTTCTATCAACAGCTTCTTCACCCAGTGTTTTAAAGCACTTGTATATATGATATACTGAGAAAAAAAGATTGTTACAAGACTGTAAAATATTTAAATATTCTTCAGCAATGTATATTTAAAAAATGCCTTTGTTTTAAAATTCTCTGGAGTTGTTCAGCTTTAAATAAATATACTTTTAAATTTCATATAGCAGAACCTGTTTAGTGATAATAAAATTTTATTAATTTCTTACCTGAATTTTGAAATGACATTTCATTTTCTTATCACTATCATAGCAGCAGGATGGAAATTACTCACAAAACTTTGCCTTACATCTATTTCAGACTAGAATCAGGGAAAATATTCTCTAATTCAGTGAAATTAAGATTATGGATTTACTCTATTCTAAAAATTTATTACATGACTATGTACTTTTAAAAATAATATTATAAAATATTGTTATATTTATTTAAAATTATTACTATTATTTTTAAATTATTGTTTGTACCAAATAACTGGAACAAATCATATCCTATATGAATGAAACATAAATGCCCCTAAATTATTATTTTTCATTCAGGTTTATCATATGCTTATCTATTTTATTATAAATCTTCTCTACTATATTTCATCATTATCATTGTGCTTAGTTTCAAAATTTGTTAAAGCAATAAATGCTTCTCATTTTTTATCTTCAACATGTATTTCAAAAATAGATAATAAGGAGTAACAAATTCATATCAAATGTTATAGATGCATCATTATTATCTGCACTTTATTTAAAAATATTTTTCATGAAAGATGAATGGCCATTAATATATTTTGTGCCAGTGCTCATTAGGAAATTATTACTTATTGATAATATTTAAATACTGTGCAAATAATTTAAATTGTCTTTATTTTAACAAGTGGGAGAAAAAGTTACCATTTTCAAAATGGCAGTTAGAGAGAACTATCCTGTAGAATGATAGAACATTTAGGATAAAAGCCTTTTATGCACTTATTTTGGAAATTGGGTATAATTTTAAGTTTCTATATTATGCTATTGTAATTTATCATATATTTCATTTATTTTATGCATTTTGCCTGATATAATTTTATGAATTATTTGTAAGCTAAATTATCTAGAAGTTCACAGAATATTTACCTTTTCATAATGCTGTATTTTCAAGTGTTATTTGTTTTTTATGAGTTATTTATTTATTTGAATGTATATGTTAATGCTGAATAAATTGAAAATAGTGTATATTCTTTGGCTTATTTTAGGCAATGCTTTTATTAAGCCAGTTTTGATAAATAATTTTTGCATCTTCAATTTAACACATCAATTAATTATAGAATTTTTATTTAAGAGACTGAGGTATAATCTCTTTCTTTTTTCTTATATACATTTTTATTTTGCCATTATTTTTTTGTATTTTCCATAAAATTGTAGCTTTTATCTCTCTTGTGGATATTTATTTTTTAGTATATGTTTGTAAAAGATTGTAGCTATGTCTCTCTTAATATTATAGTATATTCCATGAACTATATCTTTTGTGTCTCATATTAAGTGTGAAATGTTTTATTCAAGGCAATTGTTATTGTTCCTCTTATATTTTGATAGTTTATTATCATGTTGATGTTTATAGACTAAGTCCTTGCATATTTATTGCTCTTAAATGTAGGTGCTACCTTTGAGTTAATGCCATCACTTATTTTGCATTGCCTTATTTATCTTTAGATTGCAAATGTATTGTATTATGTATTTTGCATAAAGTTATGCATGATATATCACCATGACTTTATTGTTTTGGCATTTGATATTGTAATCAGTTCTGAGGGCTGTCATCTTTCTCTTCTGTGCACCCTTTAATATTCCGAGTGCAGGTTGTTTATTGTTTTTAGATGTGTAGATCTATTTTCTGTGTTTTGCCAGTATTATAGGTTGTAAAACCGATGAACATTTATTTTAAAAATTAAAATTGTAATTTTGGGCCTCAATATGTGATATACATTTTCTTTAGTATTTATTCTGTTGTTGGATTGGTAAGTCCTATTTAAGACTTAAATATACTCATTTTGGGTACAACAGAATTGTATGATTGTATTCTAAAAATAAAGAACTTGAAACACTGTTGAGTACTAACCTATGTGTTATTAATAATAGATGAATATATTTTAAGAGTTTAAGTAAAGTTTGAATATTTTTAAAGCCATTCAATAATTAATTCTAGATGAAAAAAATAATTCTGTATTTAAGTACAAATAAAATGCTATTATCACAAATTTTCAGATTAATAATGAATGATTATTAATTATTTTGTATTAGCAAGAAATTGTTACATTACATTTAGACTTAGATATAATTCAAATATATTTATGTAATTCTTTTGTCAGATGAAAACTTTTATTTGTATCTAAGATCATACATTTTTTATAATTAATACTCACTCTTTTATTTTAAGCAAGAAGGTGCAGATATTATATAAAAACACAAACCAACAGATGGCTATCAATATTTCCACTGGATATTTGAAATGTAATAATAAGCATTAAATATGGTTGTCATGTATATATAAGTTTAGAACTAATGAGAAAATAATTATGAAAGAATGTCATAGTATATATAATCAATCAATGTGGATGGGTTCTTGTTTTCAAATAGAGGATATATTATTATAACACCAGTTTTATTTATTTAAAAGGGGGATATAACATTTTTTCAATTTCAAGATGTTATGCTTAATCAAAAATAAGTAGATAAATGAACAACAAGCTATAGTTTATGAGACATAAATGGCAGATAAATAAAAAGCTGACAAAATGATATGCAGATACATAATGCAAAGATCATGATTTACATAAAGACTTAACAATTGAAAGTTATTTTTTTATATAATATTAATTAAACTTTCTCATATATTATATAGGAGTTGCTTATCCTTATGAAGGCAATGTACGAACATATTATGAAGATAACAGTATGACAGAAAAAAGTTCTGAAAAATTTTCACATGAAAGTAAGTAAATTTTGATTATTTTCATGCAAGCATGTAGAAACACAAAGTAAATATTTATATACACTCGTATATTTATAATAAAATTTGTGTTAGAATATTTTAAGACAACCCTCTGTATTAATCTTTGGAGATATACTTCATAGTTTTATAATTTTATTTGTTTAGTGTATTTCTGATATTTTCATATTCTAATCATGGCACATAAAAAATGTATGAAACAAAAAATTTAAGCCACTATTAAATATATCTTGAAAGATTAATATGAAGAGTCCCTCTCTAAAATGCTCTGGATTATCAGTAAATTGTATTATGTATATATATTGTACATATATGTATCTTAGTCCCACATATACATATTCTTAAATTAAAAAAAAATTTTTATATGTATAGATTTATGTATGGGTGTTATATATATATATATGGTGAGTAAACAATAGTTATTAATGGGTAGTAATAAAGAGAGTTAAAGTTAAAGAAATGGGCAGTTAAAGTTAAAAAAATGGGCAGTTAAAGTTAAAGAGATGGGCAGTTAAAGTTAAAGAAATGGGCAGTTAAAAGTTAAAGTTTTGGCAGGCAAAAAGGCAATTGGCAGTTAGCAGCAGGTCTTTTCATCTGTTTCTTTTAAGCTCAGGATGAACTGTTGATTTTTTTTCTCTCTTTAAAAAGTTAAAGAAAATATGTAAGACTTTTTGCTTTAAAACAGCATAAAAGAAGATGTGTGCCTATATAAATAATCTCACAACAAAATTAATCTAAAGAGGTGGATCAAAATTTAATGTCTTAAAAGAAATTGGTGAAATAATATAAAAAATGGTATTTATATATTTTGGCTGATGTGAGACAATGAAGATGCAGTGCTAATTTTGCCATTTTGTTCCTTGATGCCTCACTACATGGGTTAAACTCACCAATCTATCTGTGGACTCATATACAAGTCTTTAATAACCAAAGAATGGCTGAGTTTAAACCAACCACATATGCCATCTGAGAGGCTTCTTTTTTGTCTCCTGGCCCATTTAAGGAACATCATCTTTGAATGAAGGGAGAAGAGGAAGGAAGAGAAGAAGATGTATAAAGGCCATGCAAGCAACCTCAATTAATCTACAAATCAATTTTTTTTAAAGTTTTCTTCATATTTATCAAGAGTGCCTGCAATAACTTTTTTTTAAAATGGTAGGAACAAACAAACTAACCAGATCATATTTATCAAAAGTGCCTGCAATAACTTTTAAAATGGTAAGAACAAGCAAAACCAAACAGTTAAAGCTATAAATGGGAGAGCAGTCTGATATTTGAACCTGGGACATTAATAAGAACTGAAAATGAATCGGGTACTTCAAAATTTGATTAACAAATTTTTTTTTATTTACTTATTGAAAGTAAACTTTGATTTCTACAGTCAAACATTTTTTTTTATACATAAACATTAAGAGTTTGTTTATTGATTGTCCTATTATCAATATGGCATAACATTACACACACACAGTTTTAAATTCATTGAACTTAATTTTTCATAATCTTTTGATATTTTTTTTATATATTGTAATACTAAAATGTTTTTTTTATTATTGCTGTTTATTCATTGTGATAATTGAGCAACCTATCAATATATGCTTTATAATGTGCTTTTTTTATTATTTATTTTTGCATATTAAATTTGATATAATTTATTTTTTTGCTCAAGGTTGCAATAATATTATATATATATATAGGTGATTTATGTATTAATCCATAATATAAGAGTACACATTTTAATATAATATATGTTGACATATCACCGTATATGCGTGTGTGACTGCTTATACCAACCAGTCAAAATAGGTTTTGCATAGTTATTTTAAGGTAGCAAATTAAAGAGCAGGGTTTCACATATGTATGAAAGTAAAAAACACACACACATTACATAAATGAAATTTACCTTTATGACATATAATAAGTAGGAAAAATCTTGAATAAGCATTCAATAGAATATTTTTTTTATGTCATTTTAAACTAACTTACTTCAAAATATGTACTAACATGAGCAGATATATAAAATTAGTTGGTTACGCATATAGTATTAAAATATTTTGTTTAATTATGTATTTAATTGAGTCAATTGTATAATTAGTAAATATGATTTGAAGAGTGTGACTAAATATAATTATATCATATTTGGTTTCTGAGTTATTATTATTAGTATTGTTAATTTTTTTAAATCTTGTTTTGGATTATAATTAATCATCATCACTCGTAAATGTTAAGTAAATGTTAAGTATTGGATAGTGATTTACATATAAGGATGTTTGAAATCATGCTTGACATATAACCAAGTTTTGAGTAATTATGGGTTAATTATAAAAAGCTAAAATTTTATGTCATGCCCATGAGTTTTGATCATCTTCATCAATGGTGGATATTATATTACTGGGTAAAGCATCGTTTAAGCACAATACTGTTCAAGTAAATAGTTATAGATTTATCAGAATCTAAATTTTATAATATAAGATTAGTTATGATCACCATCATCGCTAAGTAAATAGTAATGATTAAATCCAATCTTAAATGTAACTAATATATTTAGTAAATAAGGGTTTATAAAAAAGCTAAATATCATATGTGGAGATTCGTGATGATCATTCATCATCACTGGTAAATATTGATGATAGAGATATAATTTTAACTATAAAAGTATTTTAAATAAATACTCATAAATGTATATAAGTGCTAGTGAGTATTATAATTAAATACCAGTTTAAACATAATATGATTTTTAGAAAGTGCCTATATGCTTATAAAGATAAATGTGTTGTTATGAGTTTATTACTAAAGCTATGGATGGAATCATCATCATCATCAACATTATATTATGATAACTAATTAAATTAAATAACTAGGTTTAATGGCCATATGTGTAAGTAATGGTCTTCACTATGTGTGTTTGGAAGCCATTAGTAAGAGCATACTTGCATCTGTACATCAATATATTTAAACTGAGCTAGTAATATCTATAAGAGTGTTGGATATATAAATTTTATGGTATTGGGATCTTATAATTTTATTGACACGGATAAAATAAAAGTACATCATTTTCTTTATTGTTATTCATCCAAATGCATGTGTAGTAAAGAAGGTACTGAATGGGTTTGAACCCAGTATACTATGGACAGATAATATTTATCTAGGTTTAAAACAATCTAGTGGTGCCCAGGAAAAACACATGTACTTAGCTAAACTGAATAAAAGTGATCAAGTCCCTTTTCCAACTTATTAACTTTTTTTGATATTTTTTTTGACTTATTATAAATAACGCCAGTGTGGGTGTGTGAACACAAATGGTCTTATATATATGGAAAGAGGAATGGGAAGGATTCTTTGTTGAAAGAACCTATTATTGGAGATAAGTGTAATGCCCTCCATGGATTTCACTGTAATTTTATTCAGTTGTTATGGCTAATATTGGTTTATCTGATGACAATGACTAGTGTATTTTGTTGGTTAAAATAACTTCCCCAATATCGAAATATTTTAAATCTTAAATGAGGACAGTGATGAATTTTTATTTTTTATTTTGTGTGTTGAGAAATGGGATAATTTATTTATCTCATTTTTGTGTGACTAAATTAATGTTTATGATAGTTGCAAACGGGCTATAGTGTTATATTTAATTAGTTACAAATGGATGCCCAACTAAAGCATGATGTGTATATTACCATATTCTTATTCATATATTGGCATATTCCTTATTTTGTTACAAATTATAGCGGCTATCATTATAAATTCATTTTTTTTATTTGGTTACAATATGTAGACTCTAAAAATTATGTATATCTACAACAAACTCCACCAAAAAAAATTAGTTATGTAACAATATATATATGGATATGCAGTAAAACTTTATATATATAAATTTAATTGAAAACAGCCAATAATTTTTAATTTTTTTTCATAAAGTGATTTTGTTGCACTAATGAAAAACAATTTTATTTTTAATAAATGCAAATTAGCATGCAACTTTAATTAGTTTTTATTTTTATTTTAAAGAGAATTGCTTCCTATGTGTTGCAAGCAAAATTTTGCAGTAAATTATGCTTAAGTATAATTTTGAGAATAAAAATATTGTTCAGTTAAAGAAATATTTTGACTATTATTTCTAAACATAAAACAATTAACTTTTGATATTAAAATCTAGTTTTATAAAAAAAATAGTGTAATTTTTTAACACATGTAGATTGTTTCTGATATACAGTATACAATTATCGATCGTATGAGCTTTCTTTCAGGAAGTCAACATGGATTTCTTTATTACAACTGCTTGTTTGTTATAAGTAAATTGTTAGTTGTCGAATTTTCTGATAAAAAAATAAATATAATGAAATAGAAAATGAATTTAAACATTACTCAAAAACAAATGTTTATCTCAATTTTACAGAAAATAATAAATATATTATGAGAAAATTTTTTATTAATCCTGTTGTCTCAGAAGTCCACCAAATACTTTCATATAAAGGTGTAATGATTGACTAAATTCAGTTGGTTTTCATTTCCTTAGTTGATGATATTCAGAAACTTAACTTTGAATTTTAAGGTATCAATTATATTGAAAAGATTAGCATATATAAGGTGTTTTAATTCAAAATAACTTATTTCAAAGAATTTCTCTATAAGTATATATATATATCATTAAAATAAGTCAATACTTAGACAATCCCAATATATTGAGATGCCTTGATCGATCTCAAAATTTAATTGGTATGTCAGTTGGCCAAGCTAATTTTAATTATTATTCAATTTGTATTGTTTTTATTATTTAAGTTGTGTTTTAGTGAGTGCGCTATACACACACTAATCATAAAACACTTTAAAGTTAACCGATATTTAATATAACAATTTTATTTACAAAAAAAAAAAAGAACTTTGTAACAAGTTTTTTTATCTTTCTGGTGAAAATTTTATATTATCTAAAGACAATGCTTAATCAGTAAAATTTTATTTTTAATCTCTTTTAGTAATTAAGAGTCCAACAAAAGTATGTAGTTTCATTTACATTAAGCATTGTCGTATGTAAATCCTTTAATTAAGGCAATTAACTTAGAATTTAATAATTAAAGTAAAGATGCTAGCATATCTCAAAATATTTTAATCACTGGTGCTGATCGAGAAGATTCTGGAAATCCCCGTGTAAGCAAAATAATGAGCAGAGAGCTATATAAAAAGCCAACTGCAAATGATTGATTATTCAATTATTCTATTTTGACACTGCTGCCTAGGTATTCTACTTGCTGTCATAAGTACTCGAACTTAGGCATCATTTCAATTGCTGTGTCTGAAAATATGTGTAGCTAGGAACTCCAAAGATGAACGTCTCTCCAATCATAAACTTTTCTCCCGCATGATCTAAATTCACTAGAAAAGCTGACCTTCTGAACTTTCCAACTGCCAAACTCATCATAGAAGCATCTCTCAACATACGAGAAACAAGAAGAAAACCATCGAAAAGATATCAACATAAAAGAGTATGTACTCATTCGAAAATAATCTGTACAAAAAGTAAAAGTTTGCCACCCATGTACTTATGGTAAATCAGTGAGTGATTTCACAGTTTGATACGTATGTTTTATTAAGTCTAATTTTATGTAGAGTGCGATTTTATTGATGTACAATTTTGTATTTGTGTTACTTATTTTATTCTTTTATAAATGTGTTATATATATGATATTTTATGAGTATGTATAAACTGGATTCTGTTTTTTCTTTAATTATTTGATAGTTAGGAATTAAGAATAAAATGCTATAGTTTTTAGAGTGATTTTATTGCTAATTAAAGTTAACAGATTCTTTTTCCATTTCGTGATTGTTTGAAAATCTAAAATTTGTTAGAAAAAGGAAAAAAGAATTCCCGTAAGTCATAAAACCAAAATCTAGATTAATATTCTTTTCAAATACCTGTTCTTGAATAATGTTTTAAAACTGGTCATAGTCGTTTATATTATATATGTGTGTATAATGAATTTTATATACGCTAAATAGTTAAAAGTTTTGACAGCCTTGTGCTTGATGTTTTATCACACATGTCTGTAAAGAAAAGAGATTGTTCAGCTTGTGTGGGTGCATGCATATAAATTATCCCTTTATAAATACCATAGAAGTTTATGTATTTGGCTTTTATTTATCATTGTAATTGCCACTAGATGTAGGCAGTTTCTGATTTAGCATTGGATTAGCAATGTTTCTGCTCAAGCTCATTTTATATTTTTTCTGTCTTAACTTAGTTGCCTACTGCTTGAATTGCAGTCTTTATTGCTTTTGAATTTGGTCAAGCATAGTAAAGCCTCTCATGTCTTTTACATATTTTACCTTTATTTTGGGTTATCTATGGCCTTTATTATTATTTTTTATCTTTTCTTCATGGTATGAGTCTTGCACCACACATGAGCCTAGTTAGAAAATTTCAACACGTGTGAGTTAGTTTCATAATAAAGTCTGCTAAAGTTTAATATAATAATTAATGTTATTTCAAAGATTTTGCACACATCTGTAGTGTCTACTATAAGAACAGCTCTAGTATATAATACTTCATTATTTTAATGAACTAAAAGTTAATTTGAAGGAATAATAGGAGAATAGAAATCAATTATCAAATATAGGAGCTTTTAAAAAGGGTTGTACTCAATTTACTAATAATAGGTGAAACCAATGCCAACTTGGCCACTAGAGTCACTCAATATAATTATCTATATAACCACATTGGAAAAGCACAGAATATTCTTTCCTTTTACTTGATCCCGAATTGATGTCTGGTCATAACTTTGATCTTTCTACAGCCAACATCATTTGTTCAGAGCACAATGATTAAAAAAGAAAGGTTAAGAAGGATATATCTATTACCAAACATATCCATGCCATCAATAAAAATGACTTCAGCACCTCTTTTTCTAAAAAATTGCACTTATAGCCCCCTCACTTTTCATCAGTATGGAAGATTGCCTTTAAATATTCAATTTGATCTCGATCCAATTTATTATTCAACACTTAAATTATTTATGGATGGCAACTCTCTCACCTTATATTATGTGATGATTATGATACTATGTGGTATTGAAAATATTTAGCTTCCAATAAATTCTTTCATATTTCAAATCCAAGTCTATTTGTCATTAAATGTTTTAATATTTGCTTATTCATTACATTATCACAGCTTTGCAGGCTTTAATGATTTTTTTTTTGTTTAGATATACTCTTTCTTTTTTTAAATCATTCATAGAACAAAATGAAAAATATCATGCTATGCTCGACATCTGTATCAACATTACAAAAAAAATTACATTTTGTTTCTTTAAATCATTCATGAAACAAGATGGAAAATATCATGCTATGCTTGATCTTTATACAAACATTATGAAAAAATAAGAACGTCTTACTTTCCTAACAAATTGTCTCCAATTTAATGTTTTTCTTAATTGCTGTCATATCAAAATTAATAAATCTGTTTTTCAATGAGAGATGATTATTGTAACACTCAAAATTACCTCCTTATTAAAATCAATTATAAAAAAGGTTTTCAGCACATACAAAGCTGATAAAAGAAGGAAAATCCATACGGCATGTCACTTTCCAGTTCCCACCTGTATCATAACAAACTGCAACAATATTGCTTTCACATTAAAAAAAAATTTTTTAAGAAATTCAATTTTTTAGCCTATAAACAAAAGTTACTTACCTTATTCCCAATACTCTCCAAAACTGGTCAATCTCTCAAATATCCAAATCTTTGACAAAGCTACTAAAATCTTAAACTACAGTACCAGGTTTATTGAAGAAAACTGGTATTTTCCTTATAAAAATTCATGATCCAGGAAAAGGGATGAATATTCAATGCTTTTCTTAGCATGGTTATTGAGATAATTATGTTGGGTGAGTCTAATGGCCAAATTGGCATGGGTTTCCTCATAGTATACTTTGAAACAAATAAGGTCAGAGCAGTTGATCTTGTAAACAATTTTATGTAAGACCTATTTGGAGATTTTATTCTTTAAATTATTTAAAAGTTTATTAAGAAATGGAAATGAACAAAAAGTAATGTTGTATTTCCCAATACAAATATTTTTTTAGCTTATTCATGACTTTTGAGATATAGGGGAGACTAGACTACTTTTTATTATTTGGGGAGCAATTGTAGGGTAAGAGATTTTATTGTGAAAGTTAGTCATGATTGTGTGAATATTTTTAAGATTGTATCTTATGTTCATAAGATCTCTAATACATAATTAAATATTTTGTTTTTTATCAACCTCAAATTTGCTGAGCTTAAGGTTTCTATGAAGAAAATTGTTTAGACCTGTGTATTTATGAGCAAATGAAGTATTGGAGTTCAGATGTATAGTAACTTTAATCCTGAAGGATGTCAAAATCATTCTATAATCCATGGTATTAATCTGTTTTATTATATCCAGATCAAGAAATTTTAATTGTGGAGGATGTTATTATCTTCAAACTCAATGGTCCACATAAGAGATTAAAGAAGTCAACTCAATGTGTATTTGGTGAATGATTTCCTCATTAGCACATGTGAAGGTGTCATAGACATATCTAAAGTATAAAAAAATATTAGAATGGCATCTAAATTTAGGGATGATTTAAGTGTTCAAACTTAACTTTGATCTTTCTACAGCTGACATTATTTGTTTAGAGCATGAGGATTGAAAGAGAAAGGTTAAGGAGGCTTTGTCAATTACCAAAGATATTCATGCCATCAATAAAAAAGAATCCTGCACCCTTCTTTCTAAAAAAATGGTGCTTATAATCTTCTCACTTCTCATTAGTATGTAAATTCATCTTTAAATATTCATTTTGATCTCAATCCAATTTATTATTCAACACTGACATTATTTATGGATAACAATTTCTTCCCCCTTTTATTATTCTATGATTGTGCTACTATATGGTATTGAAAGTACTTAGCTTCAAATAAATTCTTTTGTACTTCAAACCCGAACCTGTTTAGTCATTAAATGTTTTTAACATTTACTTATTCATTAATATGTATGAACTAACTTATTTCAAAACCATCTATGAATATAAGCAATTTATTTATTTTTCCTTTTATTTTCATTAATAAACATAATTATTAATTGCTAGATTTGTTTGGTGTTGTTTACTGTTGTCTGCTCTACCAATTATTTATTTTACAAGATCTCTCTACTCTTCCTGATCTAGTGTCAATAATTAATTTTTATATATCTGTATTGTCTATTTGTGTGTTGTTATTAACAAGTTGTTTGTATTTGGAAAGTTTAAATAAAGTTTTAAATTTTCTATACATTCAACATTAACTCATAAATAATGGAAATAGTCCAACATATCACATCTTATAATATACCATCATTACAAAAAATCTTCAGACAAGATAGAATTAACCTCAGCAAGACCTCTTAGGGGAAGCAGATTACCAAAAAAGTTACATTTATTTTTTTGTAAATAAAATTCTGCTTATTTCTAGAGAGAAGAGGAGATATTTTTGTATATTAGTTACTTTGTAAATATTTTATTATAAATAAATATAATACTTCTGTTAATACAACTTTTTAAATTACAAAATAACAATTTATCAATTGCTAAAACAGAGAATCTTTAATAAATAAAATAACTATTGCCAAGCACTTTCAGCTCCTAGGAGTCGTTATTAAGGCAGTATAAAAAATCCTATTTTTCTCCTAAGTGATAAATTCAACGTTTGATTGCATTGTCCAGGAACAACTAATCGGAAAGCTGGTTAATTTTGAATTGATATGATTCTTTAATCTTGTGTTTTTTATCATGTGTTTCATGTATTAATATTGTAGTCCAAAGAATTTTACAATATTAATACATGAAACACACAATAAAAAGTGTAAGATTAAAGAATCATATTTTACACAAAATTCATCTTGTGCTATGAATTCAAAATTAACCAGCTTTCCGATTAGTTGTTCCTGACCAATGCAATGAAATGTTGAATTTATCACTTAGGAGAAAAATGGGATATTTTATACTGCATTGATAAGAACTCATGGGAGTTGAAAGTGCTTGGCAATAATTATTTTATTTATTAAAGATTCTGTTTTAGCAATTGACGAATTGTTATTTTGTAATTTATAAATATTTTATTAATAAAGTTGTATTCATGGGCGTATGTGCAAGCTGGTTAGTATAAGAAGTATTGAGCCACTCTAGAAATAATAATATGAGAAAAGGAAAAATTTTTAGTGCAAGAATCAACATGCTGATTTGCATTTAAATAAATTCTAACATTATGTAAATCAGTAATATTGATAAAATGCCTGAAGAACTATTAATAGTGTCAGAGAAGTAGTAAAATGTAGTAGTTAAAAGTATTTAGTTAAAAGTAGATTAGTGAAACTCTAAGAATAGAGTGAAAACTGATTGTGGACTTGTAGACCTGTATTAGCAATAGAAAGAGTTCCAGACATAATCTAATTTGACTAACTCAAGAAATGGGTATGAGCAATAGCATGCTTACTTGAGTGATAATTAAAATGAACAATGTAATCTGGAAGTTAAAGAAATGTAGATATTGTGTGGCACTATCAATAATTTTACATATATAACTTTAAATATAATCAATCGATATATAATGCCTAAAATAATAACAATAATAAACTAAAGGATAAGATCAGAGAGGTTATGAAATACTGCATGCTACAATAATAGTAGCTATAAGTGTGATAATAACAATTAATAAGCATTGTAAATATAATATGCCACATTTAGCAAAATTTAAGAGGTGAAAAATTCTCCACTCTCAAACATTATAGGGAGGCTCTTAATATAGGAAACATATATCATAGAATGGTTAGGTTATGTTAAATCCTCTTCTCTCTAATACTTTTTCCCACTACATCACTTCTAATAACAATCATCAGTATCTCATTGCCATGATTATATTCCATTTATCTCTTTAAATAAATAACAACTTGTTTCTTATATTTGTGCATTACCTGTTAAATTTTTTTTGTCATTTAAGAATTATTAGGCAATGAATGGAATCATAATAATAATATGGTGAGACATTATCTTACCCATAAGATAATATCTACCCAAATTACAATAAAAATATTATTATTTTAACGAAAACATTTTACTTACATCCATAAAAACTCTTAATTTGGAATAAAAGAATATATCAGAATAGCATTGAGATATAATGAATGGATAAGGGATTTTATGGCCACTTAGGATGCCATCTAACAATTCCTACTAATCCTTTTTTATCAATTTGAGATAAATAATGTCATTATTTACACTTATGATGTATAATGAAAACAATAATCTTCTAAAAAAAAAAAATAATTTATCACAAAAGCTAATTTATTTCTTAGAGTCATCTCTTAAGGAATACAATTAGTAAAAGTGGTCATTTGATAATTAAGAAAATGAATACTTTATTTCTTAGATGCTCTATTAACATTTACATGTAAATTTGAACAAAGTGATTATTATATTAAATTTCATATGTCTATGTACTCTTAATGTTCAATATAAAAAATAACTCCATAATAGATTTTATAATATTAAGATTTCAGGACAATAAGTGTAGATGATGATAGAAAAACTATGGAACCAAAATTAATAATAGAAACAATATTTATTTTAACAATAAGACATTGAACAGACAACTTTGAAAATATACCATATCATAAAATGAATTATTTAAACATTCTACTATACAATTCAATGCAGAGGAGAATTTATGATTTTTTAAAGTTTACAGATAAAATAAAAATAAATTTATATATTAAATAATTATTGACTATTATTAACTTTGTATGTTTAATGAAAACCTTTCTCAGTATTAACATCTACCATAAGAAGTTCTCCATTTTCATAGTACAATCAGACCATTATGTTGTTTCTATAATGAGTACATTTAAACCATAAATATCATTTACCAATCCAAAAATGGAATAAATGTAGAAACAGATGTATATTATTACTGAGGCCTAAAATTACATTATTAGTTTCTAAAATAAGTGTCTATTAGTTTTAAATCCTGTAATACTGATAAAGACAGCAAACATACCTACACATCAAGAGAAATCTAAAATGTACACTCAGAATATTAAAGAATGCAACAGAAGGGGGAAATGATATTCCTCAGAACTAATGATAATATTAATTGACATAAAATAAAGTCATGGTGATACACCATGAATGTCTTAATACAAGATACATGATACAATACATCTACAATTTAAATATAAATAAGGCAATACAAAATGAAAGTGATAGCATTAACTCAAAATAAAGCACCTACATTTGATGGCAATAAGTATGCTAGGACTTATTTTCCAAACATGAGAAAAATGAGAATGGATTATCAAATATATAATAGGAACAATAATAATTGTTTTAAATAAAGCATTTTATGATTAAATATGAGGTACAAAAACTATGACTCACAGAATATATTATAATAAGAGAGAGACATAGCTATAATTTCCTTTTAAAATAGTGCTAGCAAAGTAAATATTCACAAGAGAAAGACAAAAGTATAATCACTTGGAAAACAGAATGGCAAGATAAGCATATACAATTAAAAACAAGAGAGAATAATGCAAACCATCTTTTATATAAACACTACATTAACCTTTTCTGAGAAACTGCCATGACAGGATGTTCACAGCTTCAAGTCAATTTAAAATTGTCAATTTTTGAGCTACGGTAGTGTTTTTATGCTTATTTTAAAGCTTAAATGTACTGTAAGATGCTGCTTTCTCTAAAATTATTTTACAAGTAAAAAATCAATAATATTGACATAAGAAGCTACAACAAAGGGAGAAGACAGACTTTCCTAGATGCTGATTGATTGGTTCACATTTTGGCTAATAGAAGAGCATATGTCAATAATTTTCATTGCTCCAACTTCTGTTTTGACTTTGAAAATGAAAATTAATGTCTTGTGGAATGTTTTTTTTTATATTTTTTTTTCATACATATTATAAATTATTTTAATAAAATATGCTGAAAATATAATTATTTAGAAAAATAGCAAGATTTTAGTAAAAAATTGTATACTTTTACACGAACGTAAATTGAAAAAGAAGACAGCACTAACAACAATTTTAACACCTGTCAACAATTTTCATTGCCCCAAGCTCTTTATTTCATTTTCAAACAAAAATGAATAATTTAGAGTAGTTTTCTGACATTTATTTACATATTATAATGTATTTTGGTAAAATATGCTGAAGATATAATTATTTTAGAAAAATAATAAGATTTTAGTAAAAAAATTGATTACTTTTACACTAACGTAAATTGAGAAAGAAATCAATGACATCTGCAGCACTTTCTAATTTGTTACAAACTTTTTTTAGGTCTTATGCTATCAAATATTTTTATAATTATAAATTGAAATTTATTTTTGAAAAAAACTTTCATTCACTTTTATAATCTGACAAATTATTAATATACTTTTTACAAACAAAACTAAAATAAATATAATATTAAAAGATGATTACTTGGCCAATGAAAATAAAAATAAAAATTTTCAATGGAAAGGTTAATTAACTAATGTATAAGACCAATAATCTAAAAAGTATTTTCCAAATTTGGCTTAATTAAAGCATGGCCTAAAATAAGCAATAAGAATATACATCATCTTCACCATGTTAATCACAAACATATACATTTAAATAAATAAATAATCCATGACAATGGACAAATAATACTTTAAGAATATGGCATTATACGGATAAATATTCTGTGAATTCTTGATAACATAGCTTACAATTGATTCATAAAATTATATTAGACAAAATGCATTACATAAATAAAATAAAATATATAAATAAACAAACTCTTTCTTTTAAAAACTTGCTTTTTATATGACTATAATCATCAATAAAAAATTCAATGTTTCAACTATTTTATATATAGTTTTTTAGTCACACTAAATATATATAATAAATGTCATATATTCCAAAAAAAATTAAAAATTACAAAATATATTCACAATCAAAAATTCACCTTATCTCACCCCCCTTTCCTATTGCAAGCAATCGCAATATAATCACAAAAATCTCCTTTTTTAAAAAAAAAGTCTATATATATATACTTTAAAACATTCAACTAATAGCCTATTATTTTCTTTTCTTTTTCCTTAACATTCTATTTAATTCTGGTTTTATTTCATTAATGTACATACCTTCCTTTATCATTCTTTCATTGTATGACCTAACACATTCCAAAGGTTATCACCTAAATGATATTTTAATCTAGTTTTTAATTTATTCTTACTAGTCCCAACATATGTCATTTTTAGATTCTTTCTAAAACAATCCAAACATTTTATCAAATAAATTGAATTCATAATCTCTAACCTTTTTCTCACTATTATTAATTAAAAAATTTAAACTTGTTTTCTTTTTATAAACTGGACAAATTGAAACATTATATTTCTTATTAATCATTTTAACTAATTTCTTAACTTTAACAAATAAATCTTTGATATATTGAACCCAACACAAATAACTTTTTCTCTATTCCTATCCCTATCTAATCCCATTCTATTTTTTATTTTATTTATATTTTTATTACAAAATAAATGTTCAACTACACACACCCCTGAGATAATCATTCAAAAAACATTCATTCCGAATAATATCAACCTCATTCTTAAGCAAATTACTATTTGAACATAATTTAATTGCTCTAGCAATTTTATTATTAAAAATATAAATTTTACTATGATTATCAATATCTGAATAACAATTATTTGACAATCCAAAAAATGTTTTTTTTTAAACACAGATGTTTCTATAATTACATTACCATTCCTATCAATTTTTAAAAAAATTATGACATCCATATATTAATAACATTAATGTATTCTTTTTCCATAGTAAACATTATTTTTCAATTCTACCATTAATATAATTTAAAAAATTATCTGCATTTCTTTTATTATTATTGAAAATCATAAAATAGTCATCAACATATCTAACATAACAAACTGGTTTATTCCTATTATAACTAAAAAAATTGCTATTCAAACCTATACATATATATTCCTGCCAAAAAACCACTTAGACTATTACCCATATTTAAACCCTCTTTTTGCTTATAAAATCCATTCCCATATTTAAAAATAAGGTCCCTACAACATACTACTAATACCTCATATAAAAAAACCTCAATTTTTAATTTTACCCCTTCATCCTTTCTATATATATATATCCATAAAATAACAAATGGCAACCTCTGGATCAATGTTAGTATACATACTAACTATATCTAACTTTATAAAAAACAAATTTTTAAAAATCTTATCATCTAAAAAAACTTTTAATTTACTAATAAACTATATAGAATTATTAACACAATTTTTTTCAAATAATGTAATATATATTTTAAAAATATTATTATACACCCACTTTGAAATTTTTTCATAGTAAGTATTACAACTACTAATAATTGGTCTCATTGAAATATTAGGCTTATAAATCTTAGGCAAACCATAAATTTTTGCACATTTTTTATCCATTCTTTTTAATCTAAGCATGACTTTTTCATACATTAAAGTTAATACATTATTAACTAACCATTTTACTCATTAACATACTTTCATCTTTATTAATTTTTACAAAATATTCTTTCTTTAATAAAGTTAACATCTTTTTATTATATTCACTTTTGTTTAAAATAATTATACTGGATATTTTATCACCTTTTAAAAATAATAAATCCCCATATTTATCAAGCATATTTTTAATAATATACCATTCATTAAACTTACAATTATTTCCCCTTTTTTATTATTATATCTATTTTTTAATTCAAATTCCAAATTTTTAAATCCAAATTTCAATTCGTTAAATAAAAAATCCTCATTCTTAACATTATCATTTATCTTATTACATTTATATTCAATTAATTACATTTTTGCCTTATTTTCAATAATCTGCTTTTTAATATTACCATTATAATTTAATGGTACATAATTCAACCCCCTTTTTAAAACATCCATCTCTTCATCACTAAAATAGTATTAGTTAAATTAATAACAAAATTCCTATTTCCCTTTTTATGATCACTACCAAATACATAACAATTATTATCATTATTTTTGTTATCGCATCTTTTAACCATCAAATCATTAAATTGTTTACAATGCCTTTCTAAAATCTTATTTTTTAAAAAATATACCTTTTTAATAAAAAATAACTTTTAAATATTTTAAATAGCATAATAATGCATGATAGTTTACAAGAAATACACACATATAGCTAATGGTAGCAAAATCTCAAAATATTGGACATGATTGGAAAATGCACAAGCACTCAATGTAATAAAGACAAAACATAGTATATTATTAATAATTTTATAATAATATAATACTATATCAGTTATAACCTTTGTGAGCTTCTGATATAAACCAAATGTCAACTGTTTACCAATAAATAATTCTATAAATGCATAATAATGATGAATGATAATAGCAAATATAAAGAAATATATATTTTTTCTTTACCTGGACATATATACCAAATATATGTTTATCTTAAGCAGAAAGAAAAAAAAAAGCATAAATTTTATCTTTATTTTTCATAAATATTTTTGCATAATAAAAAAATAATAATGATAATAATAATAATTTTTTATACTCATAGTTCTTTAGTTAACATTTTCAGTTTTGAACTAACTGATGAGGGAAATAATTTTCTTCAGATGATGAATCAGTTTAAAATGATGCATCCATAGTTTTATCACTCTTTTTTTTAAAAAAAAAAAAAAATAATAGCAATAATCATAATAATGACCCTTGTAAAATTTGCAGACATCAACAATGCAAATAATAAACATTATTATCGATTTGAATCCCCTTTCATGAATATTTGGATGTTTTATTTTAAAGAAACTGCTATAGCCTTTTGCATGCTTTTTTTACATTTCTCATAAGAAAACTCACTTGTTGAATGAAAGTTCTCTTCTCATGTATAAAATATTAATCGATCTGGATATAGCAATATAAAATATAATGATTGTAATAACTTTTCTTTAATTTTTGCAGATACATTACAAAGAAGAGCATTTCACATCACTATAAAGTTATTAGTCTATTACTTTGAAGATGAATGTTAATAACAAGAATAAATAAATCACTCTTCCTTTTAAAGGAATAATATAACTGTGAACAGCTTTTCACATTTAGTAATACATTTGAATTTAGAAGGTTTTCTGTAATATCCTACTTTCAAATTAATACTTTTCATATTTAAATTGTGCTGCATGAAATTATCAATTGTCAGAAATAATTTTTTTTTTTTTAAAAATTGCTATCTCACAGTTTTCAATTAGCAAATTCTTTTCTATTTATGAAATTATTCAAGTTATTATTTAATTGGTATTAAAAAGTGAACAAAAATTCATTCAGATAATCACTGTAAGATGTTAATAGACAGTAATTAATGAAAATGGCAAACTGTAGACACTATCAAAAGTGTACACTTTTGTATGCAATCTCTTATAGAGAGAGAGAGAGACTAAAGTGTTACACTATTTATTTACAGCATATGGAAAGAAAGTTTGCAACGTTTCACAATTTCTTAGAAATTATAGACTGTTTTACCATTCAGACAGATGAAATAAATTTCTAATTTTTTTAACAGATGGAAATATTTGAAATTATAATATGTAAAAATATATGGTTTGAATTTATATATAATATAGTGTTTTTTTTTATCATATGAAAATTCAAACAGATATTTCCACTTATTATAATTTCAAACATTTCTATCTGTTAAAAAAATTATAAATTTTTACATATAAAGCTTTTATGACTTTTGACATGTCCTAATTAATAACAAATGTATAAGATAAATGTTGGTGATTCTCAGCTAAATTCAGGTTTCATAATTTCCAAACTTCACCATTGGCAGATGGAAGTCTAGTACAAACATATAAACTTTAAAACGTCACAAATAATCCATCCAACTACTTAAATGAATGTTCAGATTTTATCAACCTAGAAACTAGCAGCATCTGCTGACTTTTCAACTTTCTACATTCTCTCTAATACCTATTAGTTAATCTCAACCTATTATTTATAGATACAAATAAGTCTTCCCCATCTGATTAATAAAAACAAAATAATATTAAATTACCATTATTTTGTTTTTAAATTTACATTCATTAAAACTAATTATAATTATAAATTAAGGAATTCCTTCTTAATCTTTTAATTAAAAGCAGATAATAGAATTAACTATAAAACACAAAAAACATTATGGTTTTTGTCAAAATCAGAATTAAAGCTAATAAAATATATCAAATATAGACTTTTTAAATATAATTTCAAATAATATAGGATGTCAAAAATACCAAAAAATATTATTATTTCATTTATATTTTTGTTATTCCATACTTTGTTTTAAATAATTATATACTTAAACTTTGTCTGTATAAATTTCTATTTTTCCTTTTAAATTTTAAACATATATGTGTGCACACACTATGTTGTGTGAACAATGCAATCTCTTTTTAACAATATGGATGGAATACCAACTTATTAATTGTCTAGTACACTATATAGACACTAAAGATTACAACTTGTCCACAGAGATTAAAATTTTTGATACAAAGAAGTTTAAATAAAGAAGTAAATAAAATCTATTCTCAATGCAGATTAATAAATAGTCAATTATAACATTACATACTACAATTATAAATTTCAAATTGCACCCAAAGTATTATTTAAGTCAGAGGTGAGCAATTGTTCTGGCTCAGGGGTCGCAGAGGTTGGCAGAGGGCCACATTGGGGGCCACTTTGTGGAAGCGAAGGTTAGCGGAGGGCCACACCTTTTTTCTTGACACAATAAACACACTGTTTTATTCCATGTATTATCAAAGAAATATTTGCTTGTCCATTCTTCATTAAACATATGACATTCATCACTGATTTTACATTTTTTCGGAGGGTTCATGGTTTCACTAAAGTTGGAAAGGTATATATTTGCTAATGCAAAAACAAAATTGAAATTAACCAGATCAACTGGAAAAAGCACTGCACATCATATATACACTGCACATGTACATTGACATGGCCATCCTAGTGGAAAATATGAGACGAATCTTCGGTCACGCATGGAAAGGAAATCTCAATTCAAGGTGGATTTTTCTGATTGTCTTGGTGGGCCACATAAAAATTCTTAGTGGGCTGTATGTGGCCCTCAGCCCACCATTTGCCCAATCCTGACTTATGTAATAAGTGTAATAATGCTCAAGACTAAATGGGTTTTTAAGTAACTGTTGAAAACCAGTCAACAATTAGACAATTCCAGTATCAATAACAATCAACAATTTCTTCAAGGCAACTTTTTTTTTTAACAATAACAGTGGTAGCCCACCCTTATTAATGGTCTAATATACTATATAGACACTAAAGATTTCAACTTGACCACAGAGATTGAAATTATTGATACAAAGTAATTTAAATAAATCTCTTTAAACAAGTAAATAAAATCTATTCTGAATGCAGATTAATAAATAGTCAATTATAACATTACAAATTGCAATTATAAATTTCAAATTGAACCCAAAATATTATTTAAGTAATAAATGTAATAATGCTCAAAGCTAAATGGGTTTATAAGTAACCATTAAAAAACAGTCAACAATTAGATAATCCTAATATCAATAACAATCAACAATTTATAACTGTTGTTAAACATAGCTCAATGTATATGTAAACAAAGGGAGCAAATCATCCTGCACCAGGCTATGATGTAAAAACACTCTAAATGCTGAACAATGGATCAAGAATAGAATGAATCCACCTATTTCTGGTTCATTTGTCAACATTGTTGGTAATTCAGAGTGAAATTAATTTATCAACCAGTCAGAATATGGCACTTAAAAGTTCTTAAACTCATAATTAATTACACAAGGCTGGAAATAGCATCTCACTTTTAATATCAGCTTTGTATATTCATGAACTAAATACATTTCATAAAATATTATTTGACAATACCAAGGTTATCTTTTATCAAGGAAATGATTTTAAAAGGAGGGTAAAAGAAATACTGATGATACATTTTCTTGAATCTGAGGTCATCAATCTCATAAAGTCATTCTGTGATTTTAAAGGAATTTGATTTTTGAAGTGAATTATGGGAAAGCTATTTTGTTTTGTACATGTATGTTGTATGTATGAAAAGGTCTATTGATATATTACTAGATAAAATCATGGCTGTGGAAAAAATTTAGAATAATTTTGTTTTTAAAGATAATATTGTAATGGTATATGATTTTTTTATATATATAATGCTTATTAGTATTTATTATAAACAAATGGCATGAAAAACTACATTAATAAATAATTATTGATTCTATCAGTATTATAAAATCTAAATTACTATAAGATAAAAAAATAGGCTTTTTTTTTCTCATTTAAGTCTAGAAATAGATGAGAAATCAGATACTATAATAAGAAAAGAGAGTATTGAAATAAGTCAAGAATATTGCAATATCAAATTTCATAAGCTTAAATGAGTAGAGGGAAAGTGCTCATTTTTTAATCTGCTTGTAATTGATGCGATTAATTGTATCTATAGATTATCATGATATTTTCTTTTAATAAATGGCAGTTAGCATTATGCAATGCTTATGTTTTTTATGTGCATAAATAATGAATGTTTATAAGATTATTAAAAGCATGAGAAGTTTAATGTTTCTTTATAAGTGGTAATTAGAAAGTTAAGTGAGTTTACCATTTTAATATGTTTAGCTTATTTGAATATTCACTTTTATTGTTATAGAGTCTGATTTATTATTTATTTATAATGTTATACAGGCAAAAAGTGAGTATCTATTATGCATCTTCACATTACTTTTGGTTTATAGTACTAGATACCAGAGCCAGTCAATTGCATATATAGTTTGTTATGATATTTGTATTGTATTATGTACTTTTATCTGGGAAATAATATTGACAGTTTAATTATGTTAAAACCTATATATAATAACTTTATATCTACTGTGAAAATAACTTAGAATGTAGTATAATGAATAAATAAAAATATCAGATACAAAGTAGTTTGATAAGCAAAATTTATGTTCTTTTTTTTTTTAAAAAAAAATCATTTCTATTCATTTTTTTAAAGACAAAAAGTAATACATATATCAATCATAAGTACTTAATATACTTGACTTAAAAAGTATATTTAATTTAAATAATTATTTGTTTTTAAAATAAATAACAATTTACTTGCAATCTTTTTAATTTGTAGTTTAAAATCTGATATGAAGATGGAAATGTATATTAAAACAAAAGTTGCAATTATAACTAAAATATGTCAATTGATCTGCTAAAAAGTAGCTTTTATGACTTTAAATAGTCTCTTGACAAAAGGTATTGTAATTGAGAAGTAATTACCATCAGAGTTTGTTTTCCATTAAAATAAATATGGCATGAGTTCAGTGCCTATAGAATTATGGCATCTTATCTACCTATATTGAAGTCTATTTTATATTACAATCATAATTTTATATTTATATTTAACACATGGGTTTTCATACGACCAGTGCTTGGCTTCTGCGCAGTTTAACATAGTGGTAAATTGTCAGATTCTGGAATCTGAGATCCTTGGATTGATTCCAGTGCTGATACTTCCAGCACTCAAATTTCTTATAAAATTTCAAGCAAAAAAGTCATTTAAATATTTTTATGTCAATCCTTAAAAATATATGTATATGTATACATAGTATATAAATTTGGATTTAAAATAATAGTGAAATTTTAAAAAGGCAACCCCAGAAGTGAATTCATGCTAATTTGATCAAATTTATCACTTGGAATGTGTTCCAAAATGTAGCATAATCAGAATTGGTAATATTTCAAATACAAGTATATTTTATATACCTGGAGTCTAAATGTAATATAGGGGATTTGGACAAAGACTTTCAAACTCCCTTCAGCTATCCACTCTATCTCATAAAAACGATACACATGACACACACGTGTGAAAAAGATTAATAATCTCCAATATTATTATTTTGTGTTGAACCAGCATTCATCAATATGTATGGAAGATGATGATCTGGCTAACTGATGAGTGCTGGTTCAGCACGCAATACGAATATTGGAGATTATCTTTTTCACGTGTGTGGTCATACGTACCGGTTGTATGAGATAGAGTGAATGGCTGAAGGGACCTTGAAAGTCTGTGCTTAAATCCCTTATATTACATAATCAGAATTGTTTTTATTGCGAAAGTGCTTAATGAAATAAAAATTAGAAATAAATAAAAATTATTAAGTAATTTCTTTTATACTTTCTAGGTAAAATAATAAGTTAATCGTTCATTTTTAATATTTAAAATAGGAAAAATCTTAATTATTATTTTCTCCATTTATATTCAACTTGACTGTTTGTTATTTTACACCTGCTGATTGAAGCATGCCTCTTCTCAACACTGCTCCTGCTGTTCTTACTGAGGTTAGGTTTGATTTAATAGAGCCATGCTGAAAACAGATCAACAGTAATCATTACAGAGCTGCATTGGGAATTGATTGCTTTGCATTCAGATGAGACATTTCGCCTTATATTTTTAATTATTATAATTGAATTTTTAAAACTCTTCACTATTGTTAGAAATTTAAATTAATTTCTAAAAATCTAAACTATAATTTGTTGAGGTTTTACTGTTAAGTTTTTTAAGTTATAAAAATATTGTATTAACTTTAAAAAGAAAAAAAAAAACAGCAGGAAATACTACATAATAAATTTTTAGAAAACAAAAAGTCATTACTATAAATTGTATTTTACTGCTTTGCAGAAATATTCTCTACAGGCTACAGACTTATTAAATTTTAAACTATAAAAATAATAACAGTATAAAATGTATTCTGCTTATATGTACTGCAGATACGATTTAATCAAAACTCTCTTGAAGTAAAACTTAATATTCGTTAAATTATTAGAATATTATATTTTATGGGAAACTTATTTATTTATAGTACACCTATAATAAACCAATGATTGTATACAGATAGTCATAAACATAATCAAATAATAATTTCAAACAGTTAATTGCTAAAGAGGCTATATTTGACAGATTGAATTTCAATTTAGAAATCTTTAACTTCTTGAATTCATTATCATGTTTCTGCATTAACACACAGGATACATATATTACCTCATCTCAAGAATGAAACAAAGGGATACTATATTGAAATATTCATCTGCCGATAATTCTTGAACTTAAATTTTATATATTGTGATAAATATTTTTTAGATGATTTTTAAAATCAAATTGATAACTGGTTAGATTTTAAATGGTGAAATGAAAATATTAACAGTAAATAGTAGGCAGAAAGTTATAGATAAAGTAATGATTTTATATATTAAGATAGTTGAATTAGAATAATTAAACAGGCTTTTAATACATATAAAAAATTTATTTTACATTTTATTGGAATTAGATGCAAAAAAAAAAAAAAAGAGGATTGATTAAATGTTTAACTTGTAATGTAAATTTATATGGAACAAAAATATTTCAACTAAACTATAAAAAATAAAAAATAAAATAACACTGGAAATTTTAGAGATTTGAGAGTGAATGGAAAGATTAAATTGAACAGTTAAGATTAGCTCTAAAATAGAATTGAAAGTCTAATAAAAAAAAACATTTGTTTATTAAGAAAATTAAGAGGAGAAAAAAGAATGGATATACTTCAAGATTAAATAGTCATGAAAGATATTTTGAAAATGTGTGTAGATGATTTAAATTATGATGTATGAGAAAAAAAAATTAAAAAATATTCTTAACAAAATAGATATAGTTATAAGTATTTAAAAAATAGCAAGAAATAGTAAAGCTTGGAGAAAGTAGTCTGATCTGATTATTTGAGATCTCTAATTTGAATGATATCTAATAAAAATGTATGTTATCAATTATAAGTTAATAATGTAAGTCTCTTTTTCATTAATAGTTCTCCGGGAATTTAAAAAATAAGCATTTATTACATCAAATAAATCTTGGAAAGAAAAAACACCCTAAAGTTCTAATGTTTTTTTTTTAAATTTTGATTCAGATTTGCTGATTTGGGTTTCTAATACAATCAAAATAATTTTAGAAATTATTGAATAAGTGTGACACATCTTTAATTTCCTTAAATATGTAAGCTGGCAATTGATATTTATAGCAAAATTATTTTTTATAGTCAAGAAAGGATTAAATTGAAAACAAATTTTCCATTTGAGGTTAAAATATTGACAGGCCAAAAATATATATTTAATATATCTGTTAGAGAACTTCTGATTCTCACCTTATTTATAATTTTTTAATAAGTGAATAAAGGCTAAATTAGTATATTTTTAAAAAAATGATATAGGTAATAATGTGATAGAATTTAAACTATTTGGCATAAATTAACATCTTTGTATGTATTCTGAATACTAAAAATTCAAGTTTTTTTTATTAATTTTATTACAGCTGTAATTATAGAAAAGTATTATAATAAATTTTACCCATCAGTGAGAATGGAAGATTCAAGTGCTAAAAAAATTCTGAATTAATTTTCAATTGAAGAAATTAAAATAAAACACTTTTGACCAATCACATAAAATTCTTGATACAGTTTGATGTTTGAATTTTGTGTGATTTCCTGAGAATGTATCCACATTATTATTTTACTTTTATAGAAAAATATTTTTATTTATGAAGTATATAACATTTATAAAAAAAAAAAAAAAAAGACTAAAGAATATTGATAAAAACTCATAAATTATCACCATATTAAATTATACTAAATTAATAACAAATATAAAACTTTTATTTAGCAATTATTTGCATACAAAATAAAATTAGCTTCTAAAAAATAATAAAAACAGGATCCTCCAATATGTAAGAAAACAATGTAGTGGTATTTTTAGTCAGTAAATGTCTTTCTTTGAATAATGTCAATGATTAAATAAAAAATAAATACCACTAATAAGAAAACATGTTTTTCTCCAAGATGTTTAGCACTTCTTTTTGTATCACTTACATCAAATGTTTAAAAAATTGTATTCCTCCTAACCACTTTTAACAATGCTTTATTTAACTCCTCTCTAACAATTTAATCTGCCTAGTAGTCTATCTCAGATTAAAAACAGATTATATTGTCTAAATACTTATGCACTTGCACAATACTTTATTTAAATTTTCAATAATTTTTGACTGCCTAACTGTCATTCTCAGATCTAAAAATCATTTGTATTATATGGGTTTAATATAAAATAATATAATACAATTGCTTTTTTAAAACTGAAGAAGATTGATAGGCAATCAAAACTACTATAAGGAGAAGTGTAGTTTAAATTATTACAATTAATCAATAGTAAGTTATACCATAGGGCTGAATTGCCAGGGTCAGTCACTTTTTAACAATATATTATCTCATTCTTGGTGGATGTTCAATAAAATGCTTTTTCTATTTAATTATATCTGAAACTATCATTTCTTCTCATTGATTCATAATATGAATGACAATTTGAAGCCTTAATAAAAATCTATTCATGCACTAGATACCAGATGCAAAATAATACATCAAAATTTTTTTAAAAGTTATTAACAGTATGCTGATACTTCAATCTTTTATTATAACTTTGTTATTACAGTGTACTATTATTAAATATTTTATTTGCTGCTATATAATTTTTTGTTTGAGTTCATAAAGTGCTAAAAAACCATTTGAATTTTATTGATATTAAAATATCTTTTGAACTCAATATTTATGCTATTTCATTTTTTACCATAATGTTCATTGTTTGATATTTCAGTTTTGTTTTTTTTTAAAAAATATGATGATGAAACATTCTCAAGAATAGAGACGGATTGAAAACTATCGTTTTCAAAGCATTTAAAATTAATTATAATTTTTGTCCTCTTAACATTTAAACTATGATATAAAGTTAATAATGATATAAAATCATATTGTAAAATATATATATATATACAAGCACACCTTGCTCTTTCAAAGGTTGATAACCAAAGAATTGTTGAAAGTTAAAAATAGATTAATTCTAAAAAATAGCTTTTATTTGGGCATGCAAATTTAATTTAATCAGACAAAAAATTTAATAATTAATCATATAATATACATGGATGCAAGTGAAATTTAAATATAAATAAGCAGGAAAATAATAATAAATAAAATAAAAAGAAATAAAATCTTTTTTTTAATTGGTTAGTGAATCTACATTCATAAGCTGAGAAACAATAAATTGATAAGAATGAAGTTCATCACTAGATTAGATTGAGTAAGATCAATAGATGTCTGGCTGATGTTGATAGCTTAGAATATAAAGATTAGGGGAAAGGTTTGGCAGATGATGTTATTGTAGTGATTATTTTTAAAAAATTAAAATTTGCCATGTGCATATTATTTTCTTTTTTTTTTCTAAAAAATAGTTCGTAGCAGAGTTCTGTAGGATTTTAATTTACTTCAAAAAAAATTTTGATATTGTATTTTTTATTTTGGCAATTTCATGTTTTAATTCTTTCATTGTCATTTCTCTAGATCGATGATATATTCAGGCTGAGATTCCTTTTATTGAATAATAATCTTTGTTCATCAATCTGCAGAAAATACTCATCAGTTAGAGACTGATTATCTCAAGCAGTTTTTTGTCATCTTCTACTTCTACTAGTAATTTTATCTGGCAATTTATATTCACATCTTTTGAAATGATTGAATCCAATGTCCATAAAAAAAGGAATTCACTTTTCTTTTGCTTTATTTTATGCATATCAATTTTGATTTTTGCATAATATTAAAATTGTTGCAGAATACTTTTGGATTATTTTGCTTATCTCCCAATAACTTTAACATTTATTACAATTTTTGAAAACACCTTTCTCAGATTATACCATTTGCATGTTGCAGTTACTACTTGGCTTATAAACTGTCACAATAATGTTTAGAGGAAAAAATAAAGTTTTAATTTTTTTGGGTGCATCAGTTAGAAGTCTTAATAATTTGATGTATTATTGAATTGTAACAAAGACTTACAAAATTATTTTGGTACTAATTACATAGTGGGGCTTGGCCGCTTGATGGCATTTTTGCCAGTCAAAAATAATACAATGCAATGTTACCGGGCTGCAATTTATAAAATACAGTGATTTTTTAAAATTTTTTAAAATACAGCAACTTTTTAAAATTTTTTCAAATATTGTGATTTTTTTTTTTGTTTTACTTTTACTATTAATTATTTCTATTTTGTGATTTTTAAAAACTTTTAATTATTCAAAGCAACTTTTAACTTTTTTAAAAACAACTTTTCATTATTTCTAAATAGTGACTTTTTAAAGCTAAACAACTTTAAACTTTTTTTTTTAAACTTTGTCTTAACTTTTTTTTTTACTGTGAACAACATAAAACACAAAAACAAAAATAGAATGTCCTGTGGTCCACATGGGCTCCACTATTATTGGGACACCCATCTCAGATAGGATGCATAGGAATAGCCATTTTATTAGTATCATTGTATTTCACATTAAAACAAGGCTTTCCGCTTTTACCTCAGAAGATTCATCTTCTTAAGATCCCTCAGCAAGGTTTTGCAACTTACACATTATGTAAGGAAGGGTGAGGCTGATTAGACAATTCTTAGTCTATCACACTGTATGATTTAAGTAGAAAATAAATTACTCTTCTATGGAGATTTTAAAAGTTGTGACTACTTGAAATCCAGAGACCATCAGATGATACAGTAGCCAACTGTGAATTGTGTGAATTTGCATAAAGTATCATAAAGCACAAACAAGCCATAATATTTCTGTGCAATGCCATCAAGCATCCTACAATGGTTAAGATAAACAGAACTGTTTTCTTAGTTGTAAGTCAGGCCATGTAAATGGCATTTGTAGGTGTTCTTGGCTAGAGAGAGCGCCATCAAATGGCCAAACCCGGCTATGTAATTAGTACCATTATTTTTTTTTATTGATTGCATTAAACATAAACTATGTTAAACTATTACTAAATCAATTTACAAATAAATCATCATTTATCAAGATTTTTTTATTGAAATACAGTGGGTAACCTAATGCAAATAATTTTTAAATAACTCGGATTCTTAGAATGCTAGAATTATTATAGGCATTAGCATGTGGTCACTAAATGCACTATTTTTAGTAACCCAATTTAGCCTATCTTTGGGCAGTTTTAAATTCAAATGTTGTCTTCTTTTTATGAAAGTTTTTGATGGTATTTTCTTCCAAAAGAAGCCTATTTCATTCACTTAAGTTTTTGCTGCTTTATATATTCAACATTCTATATTTTTTCAAACTCTTCTACAAAAGTTCGTGCAGAATCTATATGAATCTTTTTTTAAATTGTTAACCCATCCTCTTCTATGACAAATTCCTTCTCAGCCATGTTTCTCTTTTTCTAGTTATCAATATATTAAATATTGGCTGATTTCATTCTGAATCAACATCTTTAAGCAATTTTTATTTTACCTATTAAATTATGAAAGTAAGAAAGTAGGATTAAATGTTTAAAAACTAAAGTAATGTTCAATGGATGTTCTCAAATGAAGGAAATAAGGATTGATAATGATGTTAGAAAAAGTTAACAACTACAAAGATGGAAACATAATGGATGAAATTAATCATAGAATTAAACTTGATTGGAGGGATTTTGGTAGAAATAACTTAATATTAAAAGGAAATATGTCTCTGTGTTTGAAAAAAACTGGTTTTAATAAATGTGTTTTACCTGTTTTTACTTATGGATCTGAGATTTGGACACTTATCAGAAGAGACTTCAGATCACTCATCAAATTATGGAGAGATGCATATTAGGAGTAACTAAAAGAGATTGAAAATGAAATACATTGGTGAGAGATCTAACAGGTCTTACTGACATCATTGAAATCATTAAAAAGACCAAAGTGGAGTTGGTTTGAACATATTGCTAGAAGAAATGATAATAAATGGACAATTGAAAGCTTAAAATGTATTACAATAGATTGTAAAAGATTTTTAAAAAACCCCACAGTGAAATGGATGGATGAAATGAGGGAATGTACTGGGATGATCTGGAGAAAAGAGGCTAGAGATCAGAAAAGATGGTGATAATGATGATAAATTATTATCATTATTTGTTTTCATTATCTTTTTAACTTCAGCTAATATTTAACTTTTTTTTTACCTTATTTGTATTATTTATATTCATTAGAAAATTATTGTTAGATTGAAATCTCTCAGAAAATTTCAATGCAGATGTTAAAAGAAAGAATTGTAATATGTTGTATAAAGAAATTAAAGGACCACCATGTCAGAAATGGATTTGTTTAAACTCATTTTTAACTTTTCCAGAGTTTGCAACTCTACCACTGCTCTAAATACACAGATCACAGTACTCATTTGTGAATGCTGACATTTTAAAATGTGTAAAATAAATGTTCAACTCACTTTATAATGAAATTCATACTGAGTTATATTCTACCATCTATAACTTTTTTTCCATGTTATTCCAGAAAATTTTATTATTTCATTCATCTCACACGTAGATTCTTATTAGGCCTCTTTTTACCTTTATAATACAATCATAATAAATAAACAAAACAAGGTAAGTTATAGTTATAACTTATACACCTTTTTTGCAAAATCTATTTTTATTAAAGTAATTGTTTTTGTTCTGATGTTTAACTTTAAATATTGTTTAATATTCACTGAAATTTATCTCTTTTTTTTTTTTGTTTAAATCCCTATTAACATAGGTTTTAGTAAAGTTTTTAGGTACTATTAAAATAAATATTAATAAAAATTTTAGTATTCTATGTTTTTCAATTCTAATTGATAATCAGATTGTTCCACATCAATTGATGATTTAAAAAAAAAAAAAGTATTTCTCATTCTTAGAAAAGTTAATTTATTTTCACTTTTTATACTTGATTGACAATACAAAGCAAATAAATATCAGAACAATCAAAGAAACAAACTGATTGTATTAAGACAGTGATAATCAATTTTGTTTCAAGCCAACTGTTTAATTTTTCAACTTCACTTGCTCTTCAATGTTCCCATTATTATGATATCGATGTCTAATGAAGAGATCCATTGTTTTGTCATTAGACGATAAGCTTGGCTAGACAATTGTCAGTTAGTTTAGACATTATTTGCTGGGCTATTGATCGTATCTTTGTTTTATTTTGACTTTATTGTGACCTAAAATATGTATATATGAATGTTGCATTACACTTCAGCAAAATTAATATAAATTACCTGCAGCAGAATGTTGTGCTAAATAAATACTAACTACTTCTAAGGCAGCACATTAAGATACCATTACATTGTGATAATGCTTAAAAGGTAAGTTCTAGCTGTGGAAATGTCACTTTACTTGAAATGTTGTCTGTAACTTTTGTCTAGAACATTTGTTTTACGAAGGAAAAAATGTAGTCAACAATTACGCTTTGCTTTTTACTTTTAAGTAAATAAAGTCATAAAAAAGAAAAATCAAAGATTCTGATAATAAGACGAATAAAATTATGCATATTATCTATTTCAAAATACATAAACAGGAAAATGGAAAATAAATATAATTTTTATTAATAAAATGTATACACATATACATATATAGACTTATTTTTAACGACTCTTTAATAAATTAGTCTTCTCACATTTTACACTTATTTTGGTTAAACAACGTCTTCGGGTGTATAACAGTTATCACTTACGAAACAACCGAGTTATATGTATCTTAAAGTGATATTGTTTGTTTTCAAAGAATGGTCGCGTGTATTTAAATCAGTAATATAACAATATAGAGGCCAGAATCACTTATCGTTTTCTTTGGGACTTTACACGAATTGATATACATCACCACAGTTAAGATAAATATGTAATGAATAGGAATTGCAGTTACAAATTTAAAAAATAATCAATAGATAAATTTTAGTACCTTCAATTGTATATAGCAGTCAGTAATGTTCAAGCTTATATATAGTATATATTCAGAATACGATGTGTTAAAATCTTATATATATATATGTTAATTGAATACTGTCTAACTAATAAACTAAAAATTCATATAACATTACAATATTAACCCAAAAAATAAACTTCAGTAAAATTCACTAGAATTTTAGTAAAAAAAAAAATTTTTTTATAGCTAGTATTGTAATGTTATATGAAGTTTTATTATATATATATTCTTGTTGTATTTGCTATTTATTTAGCCTAAAAGTGAATGATATTTTCCAAATTTACATAAATCTGCAAATTAATTACAATTGTTTCTTTTCTGCTGGTATGTATTTAATTCTGCATTGTAGATTTAAGCACAACATGAACATGTTCATACTCTTAGCACACCAGATGAGTCTGCTTAGCTGATATAGATATATAATGTTAGAGGTCTGGACTGTTATTTTACATTAAATAATTGTTAATGATTTAAAGTGTGGATGTCATAGGGAGTGCTAAAATTTGTCTATTATTTACATATATTCTAGTAGGAGTTAATAATTATATATATATATTGTTAGTTGCTAAGATACTACTCAAACATAGTTGAGAACTAGCCTGAATGATAATTCTCCAATAATAATAATAAGCCATAATACATGAAAAAATCAGAAGACTATAGTTATATTTATATATAGTTAAATAAAATAAAATGTTCACTATAGAATAATTATTGTAATAAAAATAATTAAGTATAATGGAGATCATATATTTTATAAATAATTATGTAGTTCTTTATATATTATCACTATTATTCTTTACTGTTTATATATTGTGTTGTAAGTTAGAGGTGTGCATTGAAAAAAAAATTGTTTAATTATAAGAAAATATGTGATTATAAAAAACAAACTTGACTAATATACTATGAGTCATTATTTTGTATATAGTTTAGGATAATATCTAATATATTTTTTATTTTTATAAAACATGACCTCTTAATCATTCGTGTTAAAAATTAAATAAAAAACAATGGTAAATCAGTATAAGAATATTTGCCACTTAATACATTTCATGCATATATTTATCTATGAGTGTGGTCTGTATACATTTGGTTTGCATGCATATAACTTAAAAAGATGTTTTTTAATATACATATATACGGGAATATATATTAATATTAAAAAAAAAAAAAAAATTAAATGTAAAAGGTATTTGTCAAAAAAAATAATAATAATACAATTTTTTTTCTTAATCTTCTTAAAATTATTAAAAATAATATTTGAAGGTCATGTGATAAAATGTAAAAGTGCATAATTAAATCCATGAAAAACTATGGAATATGAATTCAAAGAATACACATATAAGATGCTTAACAAAATCTAAAAAATTGGATTAGCATTCTTTGGATATGAATAAATCTTTACAAAAAACTACTGCAATAGGAATTACATTTTAAAAATCAGTTCAGTAAAACCAAATAATGAATGAATAAGTTTATTGCAGGTTGATGTTCTTAAGAGACCTCAAGGATTATTCTCTTCCTCAAGAAACATCCGGCCATGAACATATTATCTGGGTCATCCTCATCATTATTTCCAAAGGATTATATGAACAACAGCTCCTACATACAATTGAAAATAAAATCTATCACAAAGTATATAAGTTATAGCATCCTATTATTAAATTTTAGCAATAAAAGTTTTTATTCTGTTCTAGCTGAAATATCAAAACTCTATAGAGTTCTATATCAGTGTATTTTATTTCATTATTAAAAGCTATAGAACTATTTTAAGAATGACTAGGTATATTCCACTTAATGAACCAATTATCTTCAAATAATCTGTTTTAAGTCATTTATGAAATGGAAGCATTGCTACACCTAATATTATTGCCATTTATTATTATACATGCCATATCATCAACAGTTTGTTAACAATAAAGAACTTTACAAATAAAACAAAAAATTGCTTAGTTTATTTATTATTTACAGTATAAAAAGGAGGGAAATCATCATCATTATAGTTATTATTATTATTATTATTATTATTATTATTATTATTATTATTATTATTATTATTATTATTATTATTATTATTATTATTATTATTATTATTATTATTATTATTATTATTATTATTATTATTATTATTTCTTTTTTTTAAAAAAAGGGAGGGAGAATCAATCACTCCTTAATAAATAATAGTATTAACCAAGGCAAAACTCTCCATACAGTAGTGCCATCTTGTGCCAACCAGAGTAATCAATGGATGCCAGAAGGCTTGTGCATAAAATCCCTATCTAGTGCCTACTCATTGAATATTCCCAGACTAGTTTCTGGCTTGTGGCACCAATTGATTACTCTGGTTGACACAGAGTTGCCCTACTGTATGGAGAGTTTTGCCTTGTTTAATAACAATTATGTGCTAGTATAAGAGATAGTGATCATGTGATGTTTAGTGGTTTAAACAATAGTATAATGGTTTTATACATAATATTTTATACAAGGTTATACAATACATACATAATATTCATGGGTTAATAATATTCAAGTGTGTTACAGATGATTACATTTTTAAAAATCTTATCCATTTATTCGTTTAGCATATAGAAATAATTTAACTTATGCTAGACATCAAGCTTAAAAGAATAGATATATTATCAGATTTAGATAACATACTTTGAAGATACACACACTCAGGCATACTTTTTTTTTCAATTATCATAATAAAGGCAATAATTCAGTACTTAACTTAAATGTATTTCCAAAAACAACACTCTTATATTCATTTGTTATTTACTTATTAGTTTTGCTTGTTTGTCTTTAAACTTTATTATTTTATTTTAAATTTGAAGTTGTATATTTTCTTTTATAATATTAATAATTCATTGATGCATAATAGATTAATTGCCTCATGTGTACATGAACTCTGAGAGATTATTATGACCATAAACATTTATCAGGGAGAAATAATATCATGTGTAACAAGTATTAAATTGAGCCATGGCACTCAAAGAGATTTTGTATTTTACATTTCAATAATCACAGGCTAAGAATATCCTGATTGCAGACCCTACTACCATTTGATGATGACTTTTTATTTAGGTACTTACAACTGCATATCACTATCAAATGAAAGAATATTGCAGGAATTGGAAGAAGAACTGTCTCATATTAAATGGGATGTTATTGAATATTATGCAGTTAAAAGAAAAGGTGAAGAGACAATTTATTTAAAAAGTAGGTATGTATTGTACTACAAAGGAACTAACATTGAAAGTGCAAATGGTGTAGGATTTATTTTAAATAAAAAGTGAAAGAACAACATTGTGGAGATTGATATTGTATCAGAATGGAAGATTGGTTATTCAACTTAATAGCAGATATCAATTGCAGATAATTCAGGTTTATGCAACAATAAGTTCTCATTTATATGGATGTACAAAAAGCTTTTGGTCAGATCAACAACATTTTAAAATTGTCATGTGAGACTTTAATGCTAGAAAAAATAAAAATGCTGTAGGTAAATTTGGTTATAGTGATAGAAATGAGAGGGGATATAAACTTGTGAAAATTGCAGACAAAGAAAAACTTTATATTATAAAATCCTTTTTTGAGAAATATATTAAATACAAATGGACATGGAAATATCCAAATGAAAGTATAGCAGAATTGGATTATATTTTGATTAACAGTGTAATGGTCAGATTTGTACATTCATATAACAAAATCCAGAGTCCAGTAAAAATATACCAAGGCTGAGCAAAATGAGGTGGTGAGATCTCAAATCCGACCAAACTTCAACTCATTTACCAGTACTCCGTGATTTAATACTTTATAAATGACATTTCTGATGTTACACATAGATCTCAATTTCTTCTGTGAGCCAGCTCTGAACAGGGAGAAACATGACACTCAAGGGGAATTAGCAATTTATCTAAAGGTTTAAAATAAATAACTTAACATGCTAATTACTTAACTAAACTAATGCATGTCATATATATATATAAATATTTAAAGGATAGGAGTTTGGATTTGGATTGTGAATAAACAGGCATGAACCAGTTTTATAATTTAAATAAGTTTATTAAAAATAATTAATAAATCAAATCAAAACAAAATATTAATTTCAGTGTGAATATCTGAATTAAGCCACACAAGCATTACATAAAGGATGAGAATATTAAGAAATCTCATCTTTAACATAAAAATAGATATGCAGGTGTGTTTGTGCAAATATTAAAGTCATGTCTATAATATTTAATATGCCAAACCTATTCTTTGTGTGGTTTGCTAACATTACAAGTTTACAATCTAGATGAGAGGATTATTCAATATGTCACTAAGATATCTATTATAGATACTAACAAAGTGAGCAATTTAATAAGCTCAAGACAATGCAAATTCAATTTGGTGATCCAGATTAAGATTACAGCCTAATGCTGTAAAAGTAATTATCAAAGAGGAAAGAACTGGTTACTTTTAGATTTGCATATATATACTATGGCACTAAATAAAATATTAAAAATAAGGGTGGTATGAGTGAGTAAATTATTCATGGGCTTCAGCATCAAATGCTTGGTGCCCTTAGACCAAATGGCTTGCAGCTATAATAAGAATGTATTTAGTTCAGGGGACTCGGATATGCTTTAAACATAGTCTGGACCATCATGTTCCAGTTCTAAAAGATGCCATACATGAACTGTGTGGATGGGAGCATCCACCACTGCAAATCCATCAGAAAATAGCAAAGATGTTAATACACAAATGTGTACATAGTAAGAACACACTCGCAACACATAAGTACATACAAATATGTATATATATATAATTAATTAATTAACTGCATCTAAACAGATAGTTTCTATCTTCTAAATTAACTCAATCTAGTTCTTAGACTAGCATATTCATTATGCTAAGTAAAAGGGGCTAACTAAATAAGTAATCTAGTTAATATACTGAATCTGCATAGCCCTATATATTCATAATTAAGGAGGGAAATACATATTTAGCAGGCCTCATCAACACAATATACTTTTAATATCATCCTCAATTATCATAATACTTCTAACTAACAGATAAAATCATAAGTCATAATAACTTACTAAGCAAACCATAATGAAATATAATGCAATTATAAAATAAATAAAATAATGAGCATGTAGTGATTGGTTTTTATCTATTAATAGTATTTCAAAACAGCAATTCAATATGCAAAATAGGATATATGCACAATAGCATTTTTAAAATATTTAAAATGGAGATTTTAATTATAGCTTCATTAAAAGTTTATTAAAAATCAGTATTTGCTGTTTTGAAAGATTGTCATATTATAACACATAATTTAAATTTAAGTAAAATAATTAAAACAATAAGATAAGCATGACTGCAGTTTTAAGAATTTAAATGGTAATTGGTTACAGTTATTAAAGTTTAACAAATTAAAATTACATTATAGGGATGAATCAGGCAAGTTATACAGTTTTAATTTATAAATAACTTTACTTTACAGAGTTTTAAGAAATAAGAACGAACATTCATTATATTAAATAAGCTAGCTAATATTAAAATTACAGGTTTAGAACTTCATATATATTTGAAGAAATATTACCAATCTTCTTTATTTGCAGCTGGGACTTCAGGTACTTCACACAGTAGGCATACTAGCACTCTTCTCTAGATAAGTTGCATGTCTAAGAGGTCTTCTTTTCAACAGGAAACTGTAGATGGAAATCTCCCATTCTGATGTTGATAGTTACATGCCATTACAGCATGAAGGAGGGATTTGAAACACCCATCTTCCTGCAGGAAAAATGGCAAATCTATGGCACATACTCTGATATTCTAAAATTCAAACAGGTATGGATTCTGGTGGCAACATGTTTTTAATTTACAGAGTCAGTTTTTTTAGTGTCAAAAATATAGGGTATGTTTTTGAATCCTATATTATTTTTGTCAACAACTTGGATTTCCAGCTTGGAAATCCATTAGCACTTGTTTTACTATTTTATTTTTAATTTACAAAATTGACTTAAATATTGTTTAAATTTTAAAACCAAGTACTTTTAATTTGACTTAGCCACCTCGATTCCCTAAAAATTCTGAAATAGTGCTGGTTCAGTGAATTTTGTTATTTATAAAGTTACATTTTTGCAAATATTATGGTAAAAATAAAATTTAAGTACCCTGGCTCATATGCTATTTTAAAGCAGATGTGTGGTGGTATGATTCTTATTTACTACAACTTACCTTTAATTTTAAAAATATTAGCAAATCTTTCAAAAACATTTGGCTATATATGTATCATGGTACTATGTGGATTTTTTGCATATAGATGCAATTTTCAAGCATAAAATAATAAATTGACTTATTTAATAAAATAAATCAATAATCTAAAATATCTACATTTTAAATACACAACACGCTGTAATAGATTTATAAACCAATGAGATTGCAGTCTTTTATTCACATATATGTGTGTGATGATACATATATAGCTATGTTGATGCTTATATACATGCACCTATAGGGGACAAAGCTCCCACAATTGGGGCTGTGGGGGAAATAGGTGAAATGTATATTAAGTCATGAATATATTGTTTCAACAGAAAATATGTATTTCAAGATTGTAATGCTCTTAATAATTTCAACACAGGAAGTGGTCATAAATTAGTAAGATGTAAGATAAATATTAATGTAAAATGAGCGAGAAAAAATTATTAAGAAAAATAATATTAATATTCTTAATCTTCAGAAACATTCCCATGAGTTTAAATTAGAACTTGCTTATCATTTTCAAATATTAACAATTTTGAAGATGATTCAAATTTGAGTGAATTCAATAGAAAGATAAGTGATACACTTTTAAAAACTACAACAAAGATATCTCATACAAAAAATAAACAATTGATCAGTAAAATTTCTTTTGATACAAGACAATTTATGAAGAAAAAAGGAATATAAAAATAAGAAAAATGATTGATTAACAATGATTGAATATCTCAAATTTTGTAAAGCGATGCAAAAAAAAGTTAATAATGGTATAAGAAAGTATAATTGTGAATAGCAAGAAAAGCTACAGAAGAAAATAAAATATCTTGGTATTGATAGGAATCTGAATAAGAAAAAAAGATGAAACTATTACTAAAAAGAGAAATGACATCATGAAATGTGTAAAAGAATCCTATTAAGAAATATATAGAAATAAAAAATAAAGAAAAGTACCTCCTACAACTATTATATATTCTGAATTGCCCAAGATTTTAAATGAAGAAGTGGGGCATGCAATTAAATTTATGAAGAAGGAAAAAGCTTCAGATAATGATGGAATTATAATCAATATCCTAAATGAAGCAGATGAAGAAATATAATATTTTTTGCAAAGTTATAAGACATACCAGATGATTAGAAGAATGCAGTATTAATATTTAAAAAAGATGATAAAGAAGATATTAAAAATTATAAACCTATCAGTTTTAATCAGTTCTGGACAAAATTTTTATCAAAATAATTATAATTCATCTACAATGAATTTTGGATTTTAACCAGCCAAAAGAACAAGCTGAATTTAAGAGTGATTTTATTACAGTGGATCACATTCAGGTATTAAGAGAAGTTATAGAATGGATCAATGAATATGATTTGCAATTGTGCTTTGTATCTGTAGATTATGGAAAGGTATTTGATTCTATAAGCATTTTTTAGTGATTAAAACATTTGATTATTAATATATAGATCCAGGATATTGTCATATTCTTAAGAATATTTATAAAAATGCAACAGCAACAATTAAATTACATAATGATACTAGAAAGATTAATATTGAAAAGGGTGTATGATAGGATGACTCCATATCTCCAAAACCTTTTATAGCAGGTTTGCATAACGTATTTTGTGGATTAAAATGGGAAACTAAGGGAGTAAAAGTAAATTAAGATTATTTAAATCATTATATTTTGCAAATGATGTAATTGTTTTTGCAAATAATGCTTTAGAACTTTAAAATATGTTGCAAAATTTGAAAATAAAAAAGTAGGATTAAAAGTTAATATCAAAAACACTAAAGTAATGTTCAATGCATTTTTTCAAAATATGAAAATAAAGATTGGTAATGATGAGTTAGAAGAAGTTTGCTACAAATACCTTGGTTAAATTATTACTACACATGGAAACATAATGGGTAAAATTAATTATAGGATTAAATTTGGTTGAAGTGCTTTTGGTAGAAATAACAATATTAAAAGGAAATTTGTCTGTGCTTGAAAAGTAAGGTTTTTAAGAAATATATTTTACCAGTTCTTTCTTATGGATCTGAGACTTGGACACTTAACAAAAGAACAATATATCAGACCACTCAATAATGTATAGAGAGATGCATGTTAGGAATAACAAGAAAAGATTGAAAAAAAATATGGGTGAGAGTACAAACAGGTGTTATTGATATCATTGAAAGAATTAAAAATCTAAGGTAAAATTGATTGGACATATTGCTAGAAGAGATGATAATAAATGGATAGTTGAAATCTTAACCTAGATTCCAAAAGATTGTAAAAGACCTAGAAAAAAATCACATGTGAGATGGATGAATGAATTAAGGAAGTGTGCTGGGGTGATGTGGAAAAAAGAGGCTAGATATTAGAGAAGATACATTGAACTTGGAGAGACCTTCATTATGCAGTGGATTGACAATGGTTGAAAATAATGATACACATATAGTTCATAGGGTATAACTAAGAAAGCACCAGATCAGTGCTAACATAAAGATATAAATTAACTTATAAATTGTGGATACATAAAATGCATTTATACTAAGGTTATAAGAAAACATAAATTTTGGCTAAATTTAAACTTAGACATTTCTAGTTGAATTAAATGTTAATTTGATGTAAATAAAATTCTCTTTACTTCACATAGTATTGCTGCTTGCATTCTCACATAGTATGTTGGTACTTTTTCTCTCTACAAGGCTTTCATTGCTCTCTCTCTCTCTCTCTCAACAAAGTCACAATTATACTTTAGTATCCCAATCCATGGATAATGACAACACATTTTTTTGATATTTACAATTTAGCTAATCCACTTTGTGGAACCTACACAAGCCCTACTATTTTTGATATTTACAATTTGGCTTTTCAAATTAAAGAGCTCAAAAGATATTTAATGGCAATTTGTTTCCATGACTAGTTTTTTGAGACTAACATCAAATATTGTTTATAATTGTTTTATTGGATATATATGTCAGTTAATAACATAGAATTATGTTATAATTTAAAATAAAGCAATATTAATGCTGTTGAGTATTCATATATAATAAATATTTAATATATATATATATATTAATTTTCTCTTTCTCTACCTAGATAATAAATTTGAAATAGATGATTTTGAGGTCTTGGGACCTTCACCTTGAAAGTAGAAGTTAATTAGAATATAATATTATTACATATATATTTAGTTTGTTTACATTGTGATATATATGTTATTTCAGTTTAATTAGGAATATAAAATTTTTATGATATAAAAGGTATTAAAAAAACCATTTATCAAGTGGATCTGATTGTAGTCAAGATGCCATGATGACAATTTTTTGTGAACTTTGTAATAATTTCAGAAATCTCAAGCAAAATTTAAGGAATCTCAAGACAAATCTGACAAAAGATTTGAAGAATTTCCAGCTTAAATTAAAGAATGCCAAGCTAAACTTGATAAAATATTTAAGGAATTGCAAGAAAAATCAGACAAAAGATTTAAGAATCACAAGCTAAATTTAAAGAATCTCATGCTAAATTTGATAAAATTTTTGAAGAAACTCAAGTCAAATTTAAGGAATCGCAAACTGAATTTAATAAAAGGTTTAAGAAATCTTAAGCTCAATTTGATAAATTTATGATTACTTTAAATAATTTCTTGTAGAAAGTAAAAACTTTCAAAGACATGTTACATGAAAAATATGAAAGTAGAATCTGTCATAATGGAATAAAAAATTTTAGGGAAGAAATTAAATCTTTGTTTCTAAGCTTTAGCTTAAAAATTAAGCAAGGATTAGCAGTTAGTATTAATAAAAATAATAAACATTTTTTCACTAATAGTGAATGTAAATTCCAGGTCACTGAGAAAGTTAATGGTAATGTTCAATGTGACTTGAAATATATTCATGTAATAGTAAAACAAATGGTTGTGCACATATATATGTGTGTGTTATATATACACTATCATGTAGTAACTTGAACTTTGTATATTAGTTATGTAAACCACAATGTAATAATTTTTTATTGTATGTTAATCAAAATCAGAAATTTATGTGTATAGCCTTATTCTAAAGACCTTAATATTTTATTTTATTGTTAATAAACTTGTATATAATTGTTAAAAATTGTATTGCACCATCTCTTGGTCACCACAACAGTCCTAGTGCTTGTATTGCTCTGAGCTAGATTTGTGTGTAACAGCTGATATATAAATGGGGATATATTAGTGCTTTTGGCCATCCAGTGATGATAATGATTGATCATCCTGGTTATGTATATTATGTTCTTTAAAGCCCATCCACTATATTTTATTTTAGTTTAGTCTTATTAGAAATTAAGTTTTATAGTTGGCCAATGCATTAATGACACTAAGTTGCCAGAGCATTGATGATGATCAGCATGTTTTAATGCCTCAGCAGTATTATTTATTTGGTTATATTCTTATGAATTAGCATTTAATTGGTGCATCCAAATTAATGTTTAAATAATTGTCTTTAGCTGACAAAGGCTACATAGTTAGCTTGGTCACCAAAGACTCATTTCCAAACCAGTCACCAGATTGACTATTGATTTATATTTTTTATTGTTCAAGTCCAGTCACAAGATTGACTGTTAATGTAGTTTGATTAATGGATCATTCATGATGATAAATGGTTATTATTCATTTTACTTACTTATTGATAATGCTAGTTGATTTGTAATTGTACTTATAATTACTCTAAGGATTTAGCTGTCTGATCTCTCTCACAGTGATTTATGGAAGATCTCATAATCTCATGTTCTCTTGTAATATGTAACATTTCTTATATATTTTTAAATATTAAACATTACTTTAATATTTTATTTTAATAATACCTTACTTTATTTAATATCTCTCATTGAATTTAATATTGATACTTTATTATTGTAAATTTTATATTTGTCAACTGAGGTGAATAATGATTTTTTCATCACTCCAGGTATGACCATCTTCTTTTCACCATCCCTATCTCTCCATCCTGTTACAATATATATATATATGTAATTAATATATCTTATATTCTTGACCTTTTAAATAATTCTTTTAATACAAAATTCGGATTTCACTATATAAATTCAAGTGCACATGCTAACTCATAATATATATGTAGATTGAATTTCATATCCTGCATGCTTCACTACAGTAGTAGAGTGATGAATTTGTGAAATAAAGATTATAGTTCATGTCTGCCATTTTTGGAGATCAAGTGTCATGTGACCATACAAGAACAAACTATTTGATTTTTATTTTTATTTTTTAATATATTTAGGATAACTGGATGAGATAATTATTCACTAAATCAATTATTTACAATTATGGAATAGCTAAAGTTAGTGTATATGAATGTTTTCATTAAATATTCAAGTATATTTATCTAATTATCACATAATAACATGAATACTGTAATTAAATAAAATATTTTTATAGCAAAATAAAATCTAAATCATTGAAATATATATTATTAACAGATAAATTATTTTAAAAATTACACATTTAAAGTGAGTGATAAATATAAAACCACAACCAAAAACATATTAAGTAAATTTACTCATATTATCTTTTTTTAATATATAATGAGGGGCCAAAAATGTATTACTTGAGAAATAATAGTAATTATGGCTAAATCTTAATAATGTTCTAAATATCTAAATCAACATCAACACATTCAAATTATACATAATTATAATTTTTGTTTTCTATTTAGAAAACTTGTTGTATTTGGCAAGATTTAAATTATTTTATATCTAAGTTAATGCACACTTTAATACCATGCATAACCATAGTCAACCATTGATCTATTCTGTAGCCACTTAATAAGATCCATTATATATATTTAACATATATATATATATATATATATATATATATCTATATATATATATATATATATATATATATATATATATATATTGTGATGATAACAATCAATCCTTAAGCTATCAAAAATCTCAACCTGTAGTCAAATTGAGATTGAGATTTGAGGATTGTTTGTTATCATCTACAATTATAAACCTATTAAAGCCTTGAGTAATTGGCTTCATTGTCTTAGTAAATATTGTGATGGTATATAGAGTCACAAAGATGAAACTCAGGTTAGTGGAGCATGCATAAAGTTTTATGTGTATCCAAACATTGATGAACCTTTGATAATAAAAGACATTTTATTGTATTTAACTATATTGGCCACGCTAATAAAATTGCTGGGATTAATGTTCATGGCCTCAACTCATTGGCTCATGCTCATGCAATTAGAAATTGGATAAGCATTAACTCTCCCCATATCCTACTAATGGGGGAAACCAAATTTCATAATAACACTGATATTAAAATAGAAACATTAATTGCCACCATGGGCTTCACTAAATTTTCCATTGGACATTCAGCAGCTGGTGGGATTGGAGTATTAAATAACAGATTCGTATACTCTATTTGGATAACAACTTAATCTTATTAGAAATAGACTATTGGGGCTACAGCATAAATATACCTTATATATATGCTTCAAACAATCCTACTATCTATTACAAAATCATTCAGACTATAAATGCTATCCTTAGCAACAAATCAGGCTCTTTACTTATATTGGGAGATTTTAACCCTTTAACCGCTAATTATATTATTGGTTGTATGAGGTAAAAATCAAATCTTTTAATTGGCCAACTCACAAACTGAAGACAAAGCCTATTGTTAATACATATTCGCCTATAATATTAAATTCAACTAAGATACGTTTATAAAAAGTATATTACTAATTTTTCATGTTATGAAAGAGAACGAAAGTTCTTTCAAAAATAAATTGCTATTTATTTATTATAAAATATATTCAATTTCGGCAAATATAAAGCGAATGTCTAAACAAAAAAGTGCTGACGCAAACGCTTTTTTTCAATTTTACATTCTGGAAAAGTAAAGATTTCTTTTTGCTAAATCTTAAATATTTTTACTAAAATCTTCAATATTTTTCGAAAATAATTTTGTTTTTTTAGTATATTTTTTAAAAAACTATACTTTAAATTACATTCGAAATGAAAATCTCAGTGTTTTTCTTTATTTTCTTTGATCAGGTGGTTTCTTTGTTCTTTCCAGCCAATCAGAATGTCTTTTTCAGCTGAGAGCTGGCTGACATCCAATCACCGACAAGGTTCTTCTTTGTTTAGTTTTAAATGCGTTTTTTTTTATTTTTTACTTGTAAAATAATTCGGAAGAGGGCACCATCTTACAGAACTTTTAAAAACCTAATCAATAACTGTCAAACGAATATTCTACCATTAAAACTAGCAGAATTAGAGTGATGTCAGATGTCGACGAGATGCCTCATAATAGGCGGTTGAAGAATTAACACCACATATAATCACTTTAACTTAAAATTTCTTCCACTGATAAACAGAAACTTGATGTGTGGGGAAGGATTCCTTCCTCTCAGATCCTACTCCTTTTATACCAAATTCTACCAAACTCTAATAGACCTGTTATATTATTCACCAGATTTACACTTTCATATAAATGCAGAACTTTTACCAGTTTCATTTTTGGAGCATATGGCCCTTGTAGTTACTCTTGAAACCATGGCTGGCCTCCCAACCCTAGAGGCCCTTGAAAACCATGTGAATGGTAACAAAATAAAACATGACAGAGGCCATAGGGTCCAAAGCTTATATATATTTTCACAAAATCAACATCCTTTCAAGACCAGCTGAAGAAGCCTGGTTTTCATTTGTAGGCATCCTACAGACAATACTAAAACACCACACCATGAAAACCAAAGGCCCTAATGGCTTCTTCAGAGATCTTCTACAAATAGAGAATCAGTTTCAGATGTTCCAAGGTCAACCTATTAAAACACAAGATATATACAGTCATAAAAAACTATACTGATCAAGACAAAAATCCCTGGCAGAATACCTATCCATCAGGAGAGCCAAATGCTATTTATCTCAACAACACCACTCGACAAAAGGCTACTTGAGATGGGCACTTGAGGGAAAAATAACAAAATCACTCCCACCTCCATCATTGCGAACAGGAAAACCTTGCTGGGAACACCTATGATGAATACAATAAAAAACATTTCCATCAAAGGATGCAAACTGCAATCTTCAATGGCACACAATCTTGGTCTGAAGTTGATCCACAGGCACCACACAGTATCACAGAAAACCTACTCCAACAGAAAATTTCTTCCCTTCCAGATGGTGTACATCCTGGATTACATGGGATTCCCAGATTCCTAATCCTACACCTCAATCAATTTGCAATTCCCATAATGAAGAAGATGGTGGACTACTTAGCAACTGGTAATAGATTTATACCTAACCTTTACCCATTGGTGCTGGTTCCATTTATTAAAACAAAAAATCAGGTTATGGATCTCTCAAACATCAGACCTATTTCCCTGACACCCCTTCTAATTAAAATTGTAGAGTCCATGATCAAAGACATCATCCAGACAATCATCTTAAAGCACATATCTAACAACCAATATGCCAAGAAGGGATCCTCTACTGCACATGCAATGGGCAACATAGTTTCCATCATTGATTATGTCAGAATCCACCGGAAGTCAGGGACAATAGCTGTCCAACTGGATATCGCTGCAGCCTTTGACTCAGTACATATAGACACACTCTTAAATATTTTGACTGAGTATGATGTTCCTGCAGCTGCTCTTCAGATCAGAAGCAATTTACTATACAACAGGGAAATTTTTATCACTATGAATGGTAACATCACCTCCAGATTTAAACTGACACAAGCTCTCCCCCAGGGTTCCCCCCTCAGTGCCCTATGCTTCATGGCATATATAAATCCCCTTTTGATGGATTTGGAAAAAAAATCTACCAGGTCTCTTTATACCCAATTTAAACAGTGAATTCAACACATTTACCTACATGGACAATGTAATGATCATCCTACCATCATCCTACCATCAAAAAAATATTCCTTTGCTACAAACAATATTAAGCCACTATACAGATAAATACAGGCTACAATTCAACCCCAGCAAGTCTGCCTCTTGGCAAATTGTTTCAAGAAGGAAAATCAATGCCCTCTTCTCTGCCAAGCCATAGAGATATCTTGGGTTATCCATCTTCAAATCTACCACAGCAATGTCCAAAGAGATTCAGGATAACATCCTGGAAACAACAAATAAATTCATCTCTTCCTTGTCACAAGTCTACCTTTCCCTCCCTGGCAAGGTAGCACTAATTAACATGGATGTGATGACCAAAAATATCATACTTTCTTTCAAAAATATCATGCTTTCTTCCATTTATCAAATTCAACAAAAGCTTCATAAATAAAATAAATGGATTGTGCTCCAGGCTTTTCTGGAGAGATAAAATTGTCGCAATCAGCCTCAAAGGCACTCAGCGACCAAGAAAGCTAAATGGTCTTGCTCTTCACTCCATTCAGGCCTTGATTTACCAAAAAAACCCACAATGTCATACACAACTTGGTAGCATCATTATGGTTTTAACACAATTCTCCAAAAAGCTTTGCTTTGAAAGGTAACACCCACCAACCAACCCCCACCAGGCAGATGAACATGGATCACTAGAATCACAAGTCTTATCAAACAGGACTGCTCAATAACTGACTCCACATTCAATTCTAAAATATCATTATGGCAAGCGTACACAACCCTCCATCAATCTTACATCCTATAATCAACACACTTTATTACAATAATCAGAAACTGGTATTCAACTTTAAAAGATGGAGTCTACAGGCCAAATATCTAGAATCATTAAATACACAACATTAACAGACTACCTACTAATCACTTCCTCTTTTACAAATGAGGTCTCAACAACATAGACCCTACTTGCAGCATTTGCATGAATGGCAATGAGACATCGGATCACCTCTTCTCACAATGTATAGGACTCAGAGTGATCCGAGAAATCATACTCTCCAACACCAAGATAGATTTCCAACTGATCTCATCTCTGAAGGATAGTATCAATACCAAAACCTATCCAATAATACATCTCTCAATATTTTTGAACTATGCCATATGTGTTACATGTTGTAAACTAATCATGGAACACCCACAACCTCTTATAACACAGGTTTTTTCCAAAACAATGATTAAAATCCAGAAGAGAGACCAACTCTTGGCATCATCAAAAGCATTTGAGGACACTTGGATATTATACAATATGCCAAACTAACAACAAGGCAAAAAAAGGGGGGGCTAACAATCAGATAACAAATATGTGAAAAATTTAATGTTCATGCCAGATGAAATGATTATATTTTTTCTTCTTAAAATTATTTCCTTTAAATTCCACAAATTATAATAATAAGTAAATAAAAATACCATTCTCATGATTTTAAATAATAAATAAAACTTGTGAGTATAAACTATTCATATTTGTAATGTCACCTGTGAGAATAATAATAAATGATATAATCTTATCTAAAATAAAATACAAAGACAAATTAATTGATAAACAAATACACATTTTATTTATATAAATAAATAATGTCTAATTTATTATTTATTTATAATAATATTTATTATCATTTCCATTTCATAATATTTCAGCCTTAACTATATCAAACTGAACTTTAAATTAAATGTATATCTTTGCATGTCTGTTTGTAACTTCAAATGCAGTTTGCTATTTATCAGTACTAAACATTCATTTTAGTAGTGATAAATAAGGTTGTTCTATTATTATTATTAAACATAAAGTCTGCATTAAGTAAATTTAATTGCAAGTAAAATTAGGGCTGCCACTTGTGAGTGTGCAGTTTGTGCAGGGCACAAAGGTAATTCATTATGGGCACCAAGACACTAAGATAATAAAATTTACATGTAAATAAAAATGTTTGCATTTTCAAATGATTTCATTATTAAAGAGTGTAAATATTTTTTATTTAAATACAAGATGAATACTTTTTTACATATTGTGACAATTGCCTGAGTCTCGAATTTTGAGACTTGAAATGTACTATGTATATACCCTTTCCATTACACTAAACTGAACAGACTAATGCCATTTTCTCACAACAATTAATAAAATTTATATGTAAATGTTTAAATATCTGAATCACTTTATTGTTAGAAACACATTCTGAATATAAATATTTTTTTATTTAAATATAAGAATAATACTTTTTATTTAGACTTGGTGTAACAATTGCTTGAGCCTTGAAATATACTTCATATATACTCTACCTTTGCACAAAACTAAACAAGCCAATGGTTTTTTGTCATTATTATTGATAAAATTTATATGTAAATAAAAATGTTTAGATTTCCCAAACACAAATTTATATAAACTCCTTATCTAATGCCTACTCATCCAATATCCCCAGACTAGTTTCTGGCTTGTGACCTTCATCAGTAAGGAGCTTTGGATCTGAGAGCACTGCATCTAGATCTTAGGATCTAATGCAACCCTCTAGCAACCACCTTTTATCTCTACTTAACTACAAAACTATAAGAATGAAATTGAAAACACAAAAAATATTTTCAATCTAAGCTCAATAGCTTATATAGTCATATGGGTCTGAACTCAGTTCAGCACCCATACATTTTGGTGTCTTTGGCTCTTTTACAACCATAGCCACCACTATCCTATTAACAATTAATGTGCTAGTATAGGAAATGTGATCATGTGATACAAATTTATATAAAAATAAACACATTACTATTAATAATTTATTTAAAAATGAAATTTACTTAAAAAATATTACCCCATAATTACAATAATTTGTATGTAAGGAAATTATGTTTATCAATAATATTTTGCAGAATTCATATGTATTTGACAGTTTAGCCTAGTTGTAGATTATTTGTTTTTGATATGTGAGGTTCTTGGATCAATTCCATTAAGTGGCTTGTGTAAAGTTTTTTGATAACAATGTATTTTTTACTCCATCTTTTTTTTTTATTACATTATATCATTTTTTATACATTTTTGCACTTCACAATATTTAATTCTTAATAAATTTCATGATAATGATATTAATTAATGGAATTCTCTTATTATAATAAAATGCCTACTGACCGTACTATTAACATAGTTTAAAAAAATCTATCAGTGAAACAAACCAAGTGTTTGACTTTTTTCATATAGTCATTCAGCACAACTTATGAATAAACAAAATAAAGTGCAAGTCATTTTAATGCCTTCTAAAAATGTATAGAATAAGCAATCTAATTAAGAAAATGTACAATTTTCTCCTGGCTAAATTCCTAATTGTCAAACTACATAATAAAGTGTGATAAATATAATATGACTTAGCTATTAATAAAGGTTAAAAAATAAAATAATATAGGAGTGTAAATATTTTATTATTGAATGAAAACAAGGGTAACCATTTTTATTAATAGAAAACATAAACAAGTTTTGTGTGAATTAAAAATAACTAATGGATTTTTAAAACAAAGAACATTTTATCAAGAAGGTGCTAATGGGTTGTAAGAGTTTTATTAGCCATGTTTTTGAAAATTGATGTAGTTTATTGGTTCTAATCAAATATAAAAGTTATATGATCAATAAACAATGTATGAAAATTTAAAATATTGAACTATATATATATAATAAATTATACTTTTTAATAGTGGAATAACTCCATATAAATAAATAATTTATTATTGAAGGAATATAATTTTGATAATAGAAAATGTGAATAAGTTTATGCATGAGAGATTTTCAATGAGTTTTCAAAAAAATCAAGGATTACCTTTAATAATTTACTAACCAGCTGGATAAATTTGATCCAAAGCAAGGGTTTTCTTTGCTCTTTTCTATGCAGGATGGAGCTCAGAAATGAAGCATTCCAAAGAATCATAATTTGAATGAATATAACATTTTTAATAACCAGGTAAGTGATTTATATTTATATATTATTTAATTATTTATAAAATATCAGAGCTGACCTGAGAAGAGGAGGGGAACAGTGAAATGTTTTCATGGGTATATGTGATGTTAGTGATTCTTTTAAATATGATAAAAAAAATATCTTATTTGAAGGGATATTTCCTATCTGTAGTAGCATTTTCACAGGATTATCCAAAAAATAATATGAAAACATTTAAAATAATTAAAAATTTCAAATTTACTAAATAAATATTTTTTATTTTAATGTATTATTTAATTATTGTTTCAAAAAATTTTTTTTTTTTAACATTGTTTTATTTTAGCATGTGTTTTATTCTCTGCATTTATTTTATAGAAATAAATGAATAAAACATGTAAGGTATTTACCAAACACGTTAAATGTCTAAAGTTATATTTTCAAATTTTTCTTGTGAAAGCACTTGGAAAAAATGTCTTTTAATTTACAAATTTTATTTTCTAGAATGGGAGGGAGGGTATTAAAATTTACTTTGCATAAAAGTGCTTCTTACCCATATGGTGGTGTTAAGTAAAATTGTTTAGTATGCTGTCTTAGATTTTAAGAATAATTAAAATCAGACTTTTTTACTTACCTAAAATATGTAAGAGCATGAGTATGCATTGAACTAATTCTCTACCTATAATATATTCTACTATCTTCAAAGTAAATAATAAATGGTAGCAATCTCTTTTTGCTATACACAATTGCTTGACATGTGTGGTTTAATCTATAATCTATACATACAAATACATAAATACTTAATAGAAGGATTACTTCAATTAAAAATAATTTCTAGATAAGAGAGTCACAAATTATATAAAAGACTGTAATAATTTAATCTAAACAGATTCATATAAAATCATCAATACCATACTATACAACCAATTTTATTAACTATACAGCCAATTTTATCAACTTTCATTTGTGTAAAGATAATAATACTCACCCATAAATAAAATAGTACTCATATGCAAAAAAATTGTTAATGAATGCAATTAAAGAAATATTAATATGTTTTGTTATTATTAAATAGATATATGCTCTTTGAGATCACAGCCAGTCTTGAGAAATGCTAAAATATATTTTAAAAAAAGAAAAAAATAGAGTCATATATCACATGACCCTACTTCCTTTTTAAGCTTGTAAAAATAAGAAAGCTCTTTGCTAAGGTATATTCTTTAAAAAAAATAAATAGATATATTAAATAAAGTTAATGTACATAATTTTTTTATAATACTAACGTTAATTCATAGTTTTGCATATATTAAGTAGATAACGTTATTTGTTTTCATTGTAAATCTATTAATGAGAAGATAGAAAACAATTAATAATTCTGCTTAAAAAACTTTTAAATCAAAGCTTAATTATAGCTTCCATTTTTTAAGAGTTCCATTTTAAAGTAATTAGTTGATAGGGACCTTCTTGAAGTTAGATGTTTTTGTAGACAATTTTCTTGTCAGATGTAATGGCAATAGATAGTTCATGAAGTAGAAAATTGGCCTCCAAGCAAATTATACTACAAAACTATGAGTCTTAAATTGAAAACACTATAATATTTTCAATCCAAGCTCATTAGCTTGTATAGTCATATAGGTCTGAACTCAGTTTCTTAATAACTATAGCCACCACTATTCTATTAGGCAGGATTGGTTTTAAGCCAATAAACAGCACATGATCACCATTTCTTATGCTTGCTTATAACTGTTATTAAAACAGGTAAAACTTTCTATACATATTGCCACTCAATCAATACTGCCTAATAGGATAATGGTGGCTATGGTTATTAAAAAACAAAGACACCAAAATGCATAGGTACTGAACTGAGTTCAGACCTATATGACTATATAAGCTAATGAGTTTGGATTAAAAATATTATAGTGTTTTCAATTTAAGACTCATAGTTTTGTAGTTTAGAGATAAAAGGTGGCTGCTGGAGGGTTGCATTAGATCCTAAGATCTAGGTGCAGTGCTCTCAGATCCAAGGCTCCTCACTGATAAAGGCCCACAAACCACAAACTAGTCTGGGGATATTGGATGAATAGGCACTAGATGAGGAGTTTACACACAAGCCTTCTGACATCCATTGATTACTCTGGCTTGCATTGAGTGGCAATACATATAGAGAGTTTTGCCTGTTTTAACAACAGTTATAAGCAAGCATAAGAAATGGTGATCATGAAATGTTTATTGGCTTAAAACCAATCCTGCCTAATAGGATAGTGGTGAATATGGTTATTAAAGAACCAAAGACACCAAAATGTAGCTAATGAATTTGAATTGAAAATATTGTACCATTTTCAATTTAAGACTCATAGTTTTATAGTTAAGAAGAGATAAAAGGTGACTGCTGGAGGATTGCATTAGATCCTAAGATCTAGGTGCAATGCTCTCAGATTTGAGGCTTCTCACTGATGAATGCTGCAAGCTAGAAACTAGTCTGGGGATATTGGATGAGTAGGCACTAGAGAGGGATTTTAGGCACAAGCCTTTTGGCATTCATTGATTACTTTGGCTTGTATTAAGTGGCAACATGTATAGAGAGTTTTTCCTGTTTTAATAAAGTTATAAGCAAGCATAAGAAATGGTGATCATGTGATGTTTATTGGCTTAAAACAAATTCTGCCTAATAGGATAATGGTGGCTATGGTTATTAAAAAACCAAAGACACCAAAATGTATAGGTACTGAACTGAGTTCAGACCTATATGATTATATAAGTTAATGATCTTGGATTGAAAATATTATAGTGTTTTCAATTTAAGACTCATAGTTTTGTAGTTAAGTAGAGATAAAAGTTGGCTGCTTGGAGGGTTGCATTAGATCCTAAGATCTAGGTGCAATGCTCTCAGATTTGAGGCTCCTCACTGATGAAGACCACAAGCCAAAAACTAGTCTGGGGATATTGGATGAGTAGGCACTAGATGGGGATTTTATGCATAACCCTTCTGGCATCCATTGATTACTCTCGCTTGCATTGATAGAGAGTTTTGCCTGTTAATCTCCACATGTTGTTATATGAATTAATTGTGTTATGGAAGGTTGTTTAAGAAAAGCATAAATTTGTTGTAATAAATAACTACAACATTTCAATATATTTTATTTAATCATTATTGCTACTTTATTACAGCATAAGTCTTAGTGTATATGTGTTCTTTTACACAAACAACATTATTATTATATCCATGGACTTCTACTTAACTCTATATATTTCATGATAATATATAAATATGGGTACATTTATTTGTACCTCAAAGTTTTTTAACATCATTTTATAAAGTATATATAATGTTAAAGCAAGGCCTATAAACTTATAGGGGTTTTGCTCCACTACATGACATATCAATTTCTAAAAGAAAATTCATAACCATGGAGATTAGAGAATATTTTAAAGACCAATAAAATATCACATCATCTAAAAAATAGTTCTGAATATTAATCTTAAATGAAAGCTTTAAAAGCAAAAAACCTTGCTTTATATAATAAAGGTTCACACAAATACCTAAATATAGCAATATAAAATATAAGTATAGATTTTTAAATGATAAATGCATATATATCTGAGATCATTCCTTTTATACCCTATCTACTTAGTAACAGTATATCATAATAATTATATATTTTATATAATAGCAAACAAATAATATATATATATTAACTAGTAAATAAAGTTTTTTTAAAGTCTCTACATTTATTGGAGCAATTTAATTGTTGAAGTAATTCTTTTCAATACTTTTACGTTATGAAGAATTTTTAAAATAATGCAATTAATTTAAAATAATTCTCTCAATGTTTTTATGTTGCAAAGGATTTTAAAATGATAGTTATTCCTTTTAAAGAAAAGAAATCATTATTGCAGGTGTTCAAACATTAAGTGTTTACCTATAATAATTTAATTTTTTCCTTATAGATAAAGTATAACAATATTCCCTTTAGGTATTTTTGATAAAATAAACTTTTAAAATATCTCATATTTTTATTAATTCATTCATCTTGTTTTAATAGTGATATTCCAAATGTTAACTACTTAAGACAATCCTGAATGGTTACTCCTCTTGAGGCAAATGTTTATTTGGATCTACTATTCCATTTTGAAATGTCTATAAATAAATAATTACTAAGTTTAACACATATAAACAAATCATGGATACATCAGTAAAAAAAAATGAATGTAAGTCTCTAATCCAATTTAATACCATTTATAAGTTCCTGTTAATGTCATGTCTTTATGTTAACATTGCTATGGTGACATAAAACCAGTTTACATTTTCATTCATTATTTTGCCCTATCTGTCCTTGGCACAAAAAATTTTATTGTTTAATTCTATACTATCACCAATTCAGTTAGCTTTTTAAAAAAATCATAATATTCTTTGTCAATAAAATACTTCATATTACATAATATTATATAAATATTTTAAAATAAAATATTACATAGTTTCAATAAATGTAAAAGATATAAATTACAAATAATTATATAAATCATCTATTTTATTTATTTATTTACTATCATATCAAACAATCTTTTTTAAAATATTAAATGAAAATTTTATATCAACATTTAAAATAATATTTCTATAAATTTAAAATAGATATAAAAATATACATGCACAAACATACTTTAAAGTTTAAACAATAAACTAAAATTATGATAATTATTCTAACTCGTTTTAGGATTAGCTAAATACAGTACTAACAAAATATTACTTTGTTATTATAGTGTATTGCATCTTCTTAATTTCTATTCTAGTGTGCATGTTTGAACAAAAAAGGCAACTTTAATATTGTTTTATTATAAATTCAAAATTGATTAAAAAAATTTCAGAAGTACAACAATTACAATGGTTGCTCTATAAAATATTCAATTTTAATAATATCTTACAATAAGTTAGCAGATCACCCATGTATCAATGTTCAATTGGGAAAATATGAAAATATTGGATAGAAAAGAAAAGATACAAACAATAAAATTTAAAGAAGCTGCTCACATGACAATGGCAAATAATTCCATAAGCCAAACCTAGAAGGATTATATATAATGTATGGAAATGATTAATCAATTTTTATCTTAGGAAAAAATGGAGAAATCAGGAGGAACCTAATAGATAAGTATATGAAATTTTTACTGACTGTAGCTTTTGGCGGGATGGCTCAATTGGTTAGAGCATTAACTTAAAATTCAATACTTGAAAATCTAAGGTTCCAGGTTTTATTTGATTCCCATGATAGTACTTTCATCAATTAGACCAGCAAAACCTGAAGAAAATGGGGGTATAATACTTCATAAAATGTTGTGCATATACTAACCTGTGTGCTCCTTAGGAAAAAGTGGAAAAATCAGAGGAAACCTCATAGATAAGTATATGAATTTCTTACTGATTGTTGCCTTTAACAGGATGGCTCAGTTGGTTAGAACATTACCTTAACATTCAATACTTGAAATCTAAAGGCCAGGTTCATTTTAATTCCCTCCTAGTACTGTTACTGTTTAGGACAGCAACACCTGAAGAACAGAGAGAATACTACTACTTGAAACATTGTGTATATAATAACCTGCGTAACAGTTGAATGTATTTGGAATATTTAAATTAAACTAAATTTTTTAATGACATTCAGTACTTATATTGGATGATGGAAATAGTTCAATATATAGGTACAATTAAAATACCTTCATCACAAACTTTTAGAAAAACAATCTATCATTAAATATCCATGTTAACAAGGCCTAAATTTATAACAATACCACTTTTGTTAATAATACATACATACTTTACTGATATAGTACATTAAACAAATTTAACTTATTCTAAAATAATATATTTAAATAGCTGAAATGCTAAAATAATGTTTCTTAAATATTTCAAACAACCATTGATCTACTTATGTTTTCAAAGATACATAATATATATATATTAGATCCACTCATTTTCACAGTACATTGTAATGTAAATGCACATATATATTTAACTTTTAAAAAAATTAATTTACCTAGTATGCATAAAAATTTTCTCTGGGAGTGCTAAAGATAAAAGAAAATATAGCATTAACAAATAAAAATATTTAAAACTTTTTTATTGAAAAAAGTCTATTAGAATGCCCTGCATTTAAAAGTCTTTATAAATATTTTTTTTGTTCTGATACTCCCAGAACTGATAAGAAATTCAGAAAGACAATCTTAAATGCAATTAAGCTGTATTAAGTTGACTTTTAAATCTCTGAATAAATAGTTTACTAATCTTGATTCAGCTAAATGGAGATCAAACCATTCATGGAAATATTTATGCTTGGTTGATTTTCATAGATGTCAACATTTATCCTCCAAAGATTTCTTCTAATAATAGTATATTTCTATTATTTTCATAAGTAGAACAATTTTATTTTAAGATATATTTTTAATTATATGATGTTTATAAATATTACTTTATTCTGTATGACTAACTTCAATTCTTCTGCTTTATTACTTATAATCAACATATTCTTATTAATTTCTATCCTATATTGATCATAAATCCTTAATTCATCACAATCAATTCCTAGTATATTTTATTTAACATCAGTTTCAATTGATCTTAATACACCCTCACATACCTTTTCAAAAACCTTTGAACTTTTCATCTGTGTTTTTATTTTCATTAACTTCATTGATTTTAACAATCTAATTTATTACTCACCTTTTGAAACCTGCTCGAATAGCGATACTAATAGTTGTGATTCTTTCATGAATTTTAATCTCACTATTTATTTGTAGGTAATATTCTTGTCAAAACATAATCACATTTTTCTTTTGAAGTTCAATAGCATTTTCAATTTTACCCTCTAATTTCTTAAACAAATCTTGGAAAGAACATTCCATTCCATCTTTGAAATTTGTAATCTCTCCCCTCAAAACTTTATTATCATTCATTATTTGTTTTTGGAAATTTTTACATTTCTTCCTAGATTCCTCAAGCTTTTTATTCATTTTTTGGATCTCAACTATATTTTCTTTTTTTGATTCTTCTAATTTGTTTTTCATCGCTTGGGATTCAGCCTTAGTCTCTTTAGATAGAAGATTTAATATCCTAAAATTAGCAGTCATCTTAGCTAATATTAATTTTAAAGCATTGGTTATATCTAAGCCACTAATTTCAGAATCGTCTGATATGTTAATGTTAGTATCAGTCATAATTCTAAATTTAGTATAATGAGTGAAATATTTAAAAAGAAACATAATGTTATTAATAAGTATATTTATTTTGCTTCACCATCTATCACTGCTTGTAAAGAAATTCATCTAACAAAGTGAAAAAAAATAAAATTATACCTATCTTTAATTGTTAATTATTTCCCAGATACATTCTTTTAATCATTTTTTTTTTTTTTTGCATTTTAAATGGAGTTTATTCTTCTTTTCACATACTTAAAAAAATATTTTGATTGCAAAATATCTTATTATTATCATAAAATTAGAATCACTTATCAGGTCACATAGGTAAATAATAAAAAGTTATATAAAATATCTGTCAAGCCAACACATCTGGACTACTAATTATATGTGTCCATTCATATAACAGTACACAGAAAGTAAAGACATTGATTATACCTCCGATGTTCAGTGCTAATTTATGAAAGAGTGAGCATGAAAAAAAAAATAATTATTATTATTTTATATCCCTATAGATTATTTATATATAGACGTATATATGTGAATGTATAAAAATGGACTTAAGAAATATATTCTGAAATCTCAGGGTTATTTTATTAATTCCAAAACATACTTAAAATTATCAAGTATTCTTTAATCTCAGGGGTAAATATTACATTATACTTAGGAGCATATCATGATGAGTAAGGCGATGATGATGATGATGATGATGATGATGATAATAATAATAATGTGAAAACTGGATTTAATAAAAATCATATACATCTTTATTTCCATTTGGATCAAGATTTGTATTATCACATGATAATTTATTAATGTTGAGGATTCATGTGTTATATACAATTAGCTATCATAATTTACATAAATACCAAAATGGATTAGTTTTGATAAACTTCTACTGTACATTTGGAGAAATAAACTAATCAAGGGTTATCATTGTTAATTATATAAATTTATTAAATTTGCTCTAAAGAAATTATCATTATATGTTTATTTCTTAGATAATTAATTAAAATACTAGTGACTCCATCAACCATGTCTACTTATTTACATATCAATGCGCCTAAAAATTCCAATCAAAAAATGAATCTAACCTAAGGTATAATTATTTCTTTATAACTTATAACTCAAGATAAAAGTTTACAAATAGGTGGGTATATCTTATGAACTAGGCAAAAACAAAAATCATCATCTTTCTATACCTAAATATAATTATGTATTCTAACACTAAGTAAAATAAAGAAAGGACCTATCTTTTAATATACATGTTAACAAGGCTTAAATTTACAATGGTGCTATATTTGTTAATAATATGTATGAACTCTATTGATATAGCACACCAAACAAATTCTAATTATCCTGGAAACAATGTATTTGAATGTTTGAAATATTAAAATTATCATCATCATCATCAACCATTATCAATCCACTGCAGGATGAAGGTCTCTCCAAGTTCAATCCATCTTTTCCGATCTTTAGCTTCTCTTCTCCACATCACTCCTGCACACTTTCTTATTTCATCCATCCATCTCACATGTGATCTCTTTCTGGGTCTTTTACAATCTCTTAGAATCCAGTTTAAAATTTCAATTGTCCATCTACTATCATCTCTTCTAGAAATATGTCCAGCCCAACTCCAGTTCAGTCTTTTCTCTTACCCATACATTGCATTTTCAATCTCTTCTTGTTACTCCCAACATGCATCTCTCTATACTTCTTTGAGTGGTTTGAAGTCTCTGTATTGCTCTTCTATTAAGTGTCCAAGTCTCAGATCCATAAGTAAGAACTGGTAAAACACATTTATTAAAAACCTTCCTTTTCAAATACATAGGCATATTTCCTTTTAGTATCAAGTTATTTCTACCAAAAGCATTCCAACCAAGTTTAATTCTATGATTAATTTCATCCATTATGTTTCCATCTGTATTAATAATCTGACCAAGGTATTTGTAACTGTTAACTTCTTCTAATTCATCATAATCAATCTTTATTTTCATATTTTGAGAAAATCTATTAAACATTACTTTAGTCTTTTTAACATTTATCTTTAGCCCTACTTTCCTACTTTCATCTGATAACTCCTGCAACATTTCCTGTAACTCTAAAGCATTATTTGCAAAAACAACTACATTATCTGCAAAATCTAATTGACTTAAATAATCTCCATTTACTTTCACTCCTTTAGCTTCCCATTTTAATCCACAAAATATTTCTTGCAGCACTGCTGTAAAAAGTTTTGGAGATATGGAGTCACCCTGTCTTACACCCTTCTCAATGTTGACTTTCCTACTATCATTATGTAATCTAATTGTTGCTGTTGCATTTTTATAAATATTCTTTAAAATATGACAATATCCTGGATCTATACCTTGATGATCCAATGCTTTAATCACTGAAGAAATGTTTATAGAATCAAATGCCTTTTCATAATCTACAAATCCTAAGCATAATGGCAACTCATATTCATTTGTCCTTTCTATAACTTCTCTCAATACCTGGATATGATCTACTGTACTAAAACCACTTTTAAATCCAGCTTGTTCTCTTGGTTGGTGGAAGTCCAGTGTTCTCTGTAGACGAGTTGTAATTATCTTAGTAAAAATTTTGTATAAAACTGATGAAAGACTGATAGATCTGTAATTTCTAATATCTTCTTTATCACCTTTTTTAAATATTAATATTAATACTGAATTCTTCCCATCATCTGGTACATCTTTATCATTTAGACATTTGGAATATAACTTTGCTAAAAAAAAATATATTTCTTCACTTGCTTCTTTTAATATATCAATTATAATTCCATCACTACCTAGAGCCTTTCCTTTCTTCATAAATTTAATTGCATGTCTCACCTCCTCATTCAAAATTCTGGGCAATTCAGAAGATATAATAGGTATAGGAGGTACTTGTTCTTTATTACTATATAATTCTTGATAAAAGTCTTCTACACATTTCATGATGTCATCTCTCTTTTTAGTAATAATGCCATCTTTTTTTTATTGCAGATATAAATTTCCTACCAATACCAAAATGTTGTTTTACACTCTTTAGACTTTTATTGTCTTCTACAGCTTTCCTTGCTAGTTCACAATTATACTTTCTTATATCATTTTCAACTCTTTTCTGCACCATTTTACAAAATTCGAGGTATTCAATCCTTTTTAATGCATCATTTTTGTATATCTTCATATTCCTTCTTTTCTTCATAAATTTTCTAGTCTCAGTAGAAATTTTATTGGTCAATTGCTGCTTTTTTCTACCAGCTGTCTTTGTTGCAGTTTTTAAAAGTGTATTAGTTATTTTCCTATTAATTTCATTCAAATCTGAATCATGTTCAAAATCTACTAATACTTGAAACCGATTTGTAAGTTCTAATTTAAATTCATTAGAATGTTTCTGAAGATTAGGAATATCAACTGTAAATATTGTTTTTCTTAATAATTTTTGTCTCTCCAGTTTTGCATTAACATGTATCTTACATCTTACTAATCAATGATCACTTCCTGTGTTAAATTTATTAAGAACATTACAATCTTGAAATATGTATTTTCTGTTAGTCAAAATATAATCCAATTCTGCTGTACCTTCATTTGGATGCTTCCATGTCCATTTCCTTTTAACCTTTTTCTCAAAAAAAGAATTCATATAAAGTTTTTCTTTTTCTGCAAAATCCACAAGTCTATGTCCTTTCTCATTTCTATTACCATAACCAAAATTACCAACAGTATTTTCGTCTTTCATTTCTTTACCAATTCTAACATTAAAGTCTCCCATAACAATTTTAAAATGTTGTTTACTCTGATCAAAAGCCTTTTGTTCATCCATATAAAAATCTTCTACTACTTCATCACTATGAGAACTCGTTGGGGCATAAAACTGAATTATCTGCATTTGGTATCTGCTATTAAGTTGTAAAACCAATCTTGCCACTCTGTCCAATACATCATCAGTCTCGACAATGTTATTCTTCCATTTTTTTATTTATAATGAATCCTACTCCACTTGTATTTCCAATATTTGTACCTTTATTGTAGAGTACATGTCCACTTTTTAAATAAATTGTTTCTTCACCTTTTTTTCTAACTTCACAAAGTCCAATAATGTCCCATTTAATATAAGATAGTTCTTCTTCTAACTCTTGCAATCTTCTTTCACTTGAACGTGATCTGCAATTGTAAGTATCTAAATAAAAAGTCATCATCAAATAGCAGCCTGAGTATGCAATCAGGGGATTCTTAGCACCCTCCACCTTCGGCCACCAACCTCTGCCTTTGTTGGTGACTTTAAGGCCTCCTGGGAATAAGGGCCATGATTTAATTTTGTCTGTCATGATTGTATATATTGAAAAAATATTCTTAACTTGGAGGTAAAAAGCAATAAACTCACCACACTGATTAATGCATGTTGGTGAGCAGCCCATCCATGTTCGTATACTATAGGAATAGTCACATAGTAATAACAGCTGCAATGACAAGAATGTATGGAGTGGACATTAGGAATTTGCCCTGCTTGGTTCCTTTAAGGTCTCCAAAAGGAATTAAAGGGTCTCCTTTCAGACTTTTGAAACTTTGAATGAATATGTTATTGTTCTTGAGACAGCCAAATGCAGATTAAACAGTTCTTGGAAATATTTATGCTTGGTTGATTCTCATAGATATCAACATTTATTCTCCAAAGATTTCCTCTAATAGTAATAGATTTCTATTATTTTTATAGGTAGACCATTTTTATTTTGCAATAATTTTTAATTATATAATGTAAATATTTTTGGGATGACTCCTATTTTTGCCAAATATTCATAGAATTTTGGCAAATATAGGAACAGTATTTCAGTAAAGAGTTAAGAAAAACCCCTTTATTACTTTATTGATTTCACTAGTAAGACATTTTTTAAACTTCAACAATTTGAGAATTTTCAAATTATAGACAAACAAGATGTCCAAACCTTATGAAGTTTATTTTTGAAGTAAGTAAAAAAATATATTTTTAAAATAGTACAGATCCCTTAGAATAGCTGCACCTATATCAATCAGCATTACTATGATATTTTTAGAATACTTTTCATGTGTTGTAATATTTTATTGTCTTCATATGGAGACTTACACACACATACTATCTAACAACAACTTAAAACTACCAGACATTTAAATAAGAAATTATATTATTTTTTTAAATATCCTAAATAATTTTTATATAAATTTTATTATCGTTTATTACATTAAAATAACTCCCAATTTATAATATAAATATTTATTAAGTACCTATATGTGTATGTAAATAATTATTAATTATTAATAATATATCAATTTTTGATCATCATTTTCTTGTTATTTCATTAGTTATTTGATTAATTCATTTACCTTTAAGTATAAACAATTCCAAAACTATTTTATTGATTTTTTTTTTAATAAAATGTAAAAGTTTTAAAATTAAAACAAACTTCTGCAGGAATTGAAAATAGACACAACAAATACATTTTTTTTTTTTTAAAAAGTCTTACATAAGGATTCTATTATAATATACTTATTACTTTTGAGTTGGTTAATTTTTTTTATAATTTATTTTGACTACATGTGATATATGGAAAGGATCTCATAATATAATGTTTAAAATATTTTTATGCTATACTCATTATATGGTGTTTGAAACAAAGTCTAAAATTGGATTTTTTTTAAAAATCCAGGTTTGACTTTTAAAATGTTGCAGATAGACATCATAGCTAGCCATCCAATATTGGGGTGAAATGAATACTTAGGTATTTTTAGATAAATAATAAGACTAGGATAAAAAATGATTCAAACTGTCACCACCCAGTAATTGGCATGCCTGGGATTACTTCCCTTTTTACTTTTCTTCTATACTGATCATTTTAGTTTTGTATATAAATGTATATTAAAAACATTAATATTTAATTATTTATATATACATTATTGTTTGCATAGCTTCCAATTTTTAATGAAATGAAATTATTTTTTTAAAATATTTTTCTCTCTATTTTAATAATGAAAATCATTTGGATTCCTGAAATTAAGTTTTATTTGGTTAATTGAAAAATATGTGGCAAAAAAGTTCTTCAGTTAGTTTCACACAGATTACAATGCATGATGCTTTTTTTTTTATTTCTCTTTATTACAATAATAGAGAATGAACTGTATAAACTTGAAAAATAAATAATCCTACATTTAAGGAGAGGTATAAAATCTTAAAAACTCTATTTTGAATCAATTTTCTTTATGATCAAGTAAGTAGCTACATTAAAATGAATTATTTTAATATTATTATATATTGTTTTGTTCAATAAATAAATACATATGACTTATTTAAAAGATTAATAAATTTGTTTATATATTATATAAAAAATGATATTTATATAGCTGTTGTAAAGAATTTATTATTTTCTGATTATTATTTTATGGAAGAACAACATATAGATATTTATTCTTTTCCAATTTTGATTATATGAAAGTATATATAAATAAAATAAAAGGGAACTTATTTTCCAACATCTTATGATGAAAGAGTAGCAACTCTTTCAATACAGTAATGGTTTAATCTTATGATGAAAATGGCTAACACACTAAAGGCCAAACTTATAAAAAAAATTCAGAGGTATATTTAATGAAATTTTTACACACTAAATAAAACTTTGTAATGTGTAAAACAATACTATTGTTATTATTTGACTTTGATTAATAAATTAAAGGTTATAAAAACTTAGATGACAAATTGTTTCTGAATAGAATTTTTAAAAATATTGTTAGATGCATCAAAATATTTTTTCCATTTGATTTTTTTAAATATAAAAGTGAATTGTATTGTATTACATACCCATATTTAAAAATACATTTTAAAAAAAAACTCTACTCATATATTTTCTCAAACTTCATATACTGATTACACTATGATTTTGTAGCTCAGGTTAAAGAGATGAATTATTGTTGAATGCCCAGTGATATTGCCTTTGTATTAAGAGTATATGTGTATATTATGTATACTATAATCTTCTTTATGAGAAGTAAGAGAGTATTTAGGTTGAAATTAATACACAATAGGAAAGTGTGTGATTTACTGAAAGGTGAATGAAATGTGTCATTTCTTGGCTTCAATCACTAGTGATTATTAATAATATTTATAATTAAATTTATCATTATTATTTTTTTCATTTTCTATCCATCATTTTTTATCTTGCTGTCTTTAGTCATACTGATCAGTGTAGGGCCAAGTCATCATGATCTTCTTATGCTGATAATCATCTCTCTGCATTAACTGTGATAATGGATAGGTGTTCTTGCAACCATGTTATTTTCTTTTAATTATATCACAGTAATTCTTACTCCAATTATATATTTATTTATTTAACCATTTACATTTTTTGCCTTTTTCTCTTTGTTTAATTCTGTAGTAAGAATGTTCAAATTTCTTTATGAGTGACTACTAATCATGATGATGATGAATTCATTACCACTGTAGCCACAATCAATAGTGTATTTTTAAATAACAAGTTATTTATATCTAATTTTTTTTTGTTGTTGAATAAATCTCAATCAAAGCACCGATCAAAAAATAAAATAGGCATTATTATTAATTGAAGCTCACAATTGCCATTTCACTTGGGCTTTTTTTTTTTTTGCACATTTTATACAAAATGTGTTAAACTTTAATCAAATAAAGTTTTGAACTATTTATACTATTAAAATTCAATATATTTCATCATCAACTATCATCAATACACTGCAGGATGAAGGTCTTTTCAAGTTCAATCCATCTTCTTCAATCTTTAGCTTCTCTTCTCCACATTACCCCTGCACATTTTCTTATTTTATTCATTCACCTCACATGTGGTCTCTTTCTGGGACTTTTACAATCTCTTGGAATTCATTTTAAGATTTTAATTGTCCATCTAAATAATCATCTCTTCTAGCAATATGTCTAGCCCAACTCCAGTCTTTTAATTTTTTCAATGAGGTCAGTAACATCTGTTTGTTCTCTTACCCATATATTGCATTTTCAATCTCTTCTTATTACTTCTAACATGCATCTCTCTGTACTTCTTTGAGTAGTCTGAAGTCTTTGTATTGCTCTTCTATTCAGTGTCCATGTCTCAGATTCACAAGTAAAAACTGGTAAAACACAATTATTAAAAACCTTCCTTTTCAAAAACATAGGCATATTTTTTTAGTATTAAGTTATTTCTACCAAAAACACTTCAACCAAGTTTAATTCTATGATTAATTTCACCCATTATATTTCCATCTATATTAATAATATGACCAAGATATTTGTAGCTATTAACTTCTTCTAACTCATCATAATCAATCTTTATTTTCATATTTTGAGAAAATCCATTAACATTACTTTAGTCTTTTTAACATTTATTTTTAGTCCTACTTTCATCTGATAACACCTGCAACATTTCTTGCAACTCCAAAGCATTATTTGCAAAAACAAGTACATCATCTATAAAATCTAAATGACTTAAATAATCTTCATTTACTTTAACTCCTTTAGCTTCCCATTTTAATCCACAAAATACTTCTAGCAGCACTGCAGTAAAAAGTTTTGAAGATATGGTGCAACTTATATATATATATATATATATATATATATGCAAAACCATAAAACAATACATTACTAGATTAAATCCAAAATTTTACCAAAATCCTTACACAACCATGGTTTTATCTACTACAAATAGACCTTCTCAAGTGAAAATCAAACTAAAGGAAATAATATATATATACAAACAAAGAAAAAACATGGTTGTGTAAGGATTTTGGTAAAATTTTGAATTTAATCTACTATTGTATTGTTTTATGGTTTTGCATTTTTATTTTTGCTACTATAGTGTTAGGCAGTTTTGGTTTTATATATATTATAGCATAATATTTTGGTACCAATGCTATCATAGTCCACAAGATATGAATTGTTCAAAAAATTTCTGGTTTATATACAGGCAGTCCCCTAATTACAACCTTAATTGGTTCCTGACATGTGTTTGGAAGTTGAAATTGTTTGTAAATAGATGTCTGTTAAAAAAACATCAAAAAGGGTTTTTAAAATACAGTATTTATTTTTTATTGATTAGTATCTGGAGTTTTGTTTATAAATTTATCAAGAGTTAATTGAATTATATTCTTTTTTTCTTGATAAAGAATGCTGTAACATTCTGTGTCTTTTTCTATTGCCCTTCATACATGTGATATATGCTCTCCATTGGGATCACATTCTTCCATGATAGTCAAAAATTTGTGAAGATGCATGAAGGCTTCATTCATATTCTTGATTGTCAAACTCTTAACAATAAGTTCATTATCAGGTTCTTCTTCATTTTGTATGTCAGTCATCTCTTGTAGTTTAATCAAGTCTTCATTTGATAGAGGTTCTGAGTGAAATTGCATTAATTCATCAATATCTTCATCAGTGACATCTAAATTTAATTCATTCATTATATTGCTTATTTTAGTTATGATGTCTTCAGGAGTTTCTTCAATATCCATAGAAGCACTCACTATTTGAGGATATATTTTTTTCCAACAACCTTTCATTATTGACTCTCTTATTTTAGTCCACACATCCCCAATAATATTTATTGCATTCCATATATTATAACTTTTCCAAATATCTCTTAGTGTAGGTCCACTTTCTTTGTCAATTGCCTTGATTGTTTAAGTCATTAATCTTCTCATATAATACTGCTTAAAAGTAGCTATCACAGTTTAGTCCATAAGTTGTATTTCACTCGTAGTATTGGGAAGGATAAACTAAACATTAACTTCTTGATATAAATTTTGCAGAGGATTTTGGATGTCCAGGAGAATTATCTAAGAGAATAATGTTTTAAATGGTAAATTTTTCTCACTACAATATTGCCTAGCAGAAGGCACACAATGACGTAAGAATCAATCTTGAAAAAGTTGTGACTATCTTTTTCTTCCAATGCTCTAGGATTTTCTGTCTGATAAATTAGTATTGGCTAAAATTTAAAATCACCAGCTAAATTACCTCCAAGAAGCAATGTCAATCTGTTTTTGAAGGTTTATGTCAAGTGCAACTTATTCTTTCTTCGTTAAATATGCATGTGCAGGCATCTTTTTCCAAAATAATCATGTCTCATCTACACTGAAGACTAGGCATGGAAAACAAGCTCCATCTTTAATGATATTAGAGAAAGTGGAAATAAATTCACTGGCAGCTTTCTTATCTGCATTGGCACCTTCCCCAGTACATTTAATATTATATAAAGAATATCTTATTTTAAATTTGTGAAACCAGCCATTGCTTGCTACAAATTCAACAGCAGAGTCTTCTTTTAATTCTTTCTTCCAATCTTCATGCAAACTAAGACCCTTAACTTGAATAATTGATAAACTCACTGAGATGCCTTTTTGATGTTGATCTTCAATCCATAAAGCTAAAGATTTTTCCATTTCATCCATTACTCTACATGTCTTTTTAAAATAATTTTTAAAGAAATATTTCCACAATTTTAAACATATTTTTTAATTTTGTTCTTATTTTTTCACAATTGTAATGTGAAAATGAAGTTAAAGATTCACAATTTTCAGAATGTCTAATTATATCCATTTTTGTCTCCATTGTTTGGGGTTTTTGAGACTAAAACTCATGCAACTGTTACAATAGGTAATCAACATGTCCTCTAGCCTTAGCATTTGACAATTTTTACAATAAAAAAGCAGTCTGTCTTCTCGTGTTATCTATTTTCTTATTTAGAGGAATGCTTGATACAGGCTAGAAAGAGTGTTAAAATTAATCATGAAATTTATCTTATAGATTTCTCAAATTGTTTGATATCATTAATTCTCACATCTGAGACTTTTCTTAATATAAACATTATTAACACTGATTCAAACAATGAAAATATAAGAAAATAAGGTAATGAGAGAAGATAGACACCATTTTCTTGAAACAATTGTAGACTTATGTTAAAGCTATTAAAGCTAAAGCATTTTCAGTTATATAAGTCTTAATTTCAAAGTATTATATATATATATATATATATATAATACTTTGAAATATATATATATATATGATACTATATATATATATATATATATATATATATATATCAAGTATTGTAAGTAATCTATATTATATATTTTCATTGTCTGAATTGATGTTGATAAGGTTAAAATTGACAAAACTCCCAGACTTAATCAATTAGTGAGTTCATGATTTATTTAAATATTAGTCTGAGTTTTTTAGATCTCCCTCTATATAAGAAAATGAAATAACAAAAAAAGACAGTCTAATGTTTTTTCATTAAAATTATAAGAATATGCACAATATTAGCTCTAATTTTTTTTACATAATATAATGAAGAAATAGATATGCATACTAATGTAGTATTTTTTCTTTTGCAAACAGAATATTGATGAGATGATAAAAGAGTCTAAAAGAAAGCTGATATAAATATTGTAAATTTCAGACAAGAAATGCTGGGCCAGTCCCAAATTTTGGATGTCCACTTAGCTGGAATATCAATCAATGCTCAAAGTGCTAAACTGTTTAATGTTTTAAAATTTAATGATCACAAAAATGATGACTGTAATCAATAAATATGAAAAAATTTATAGTCAACAGTTGTAATTAAATATTTATTTCTAAGAGATACTGATAGATATTATGAAGTATTGCAACAAAATAACACAAAATGTTTGTAAACAAATGCTGAAGTGACATGTATCTGAATAAAAAACTGAACAGTAATGACTGGCAGTTTATCATATGATCAGAAAAAATACTGTTCACATTTTTGAAATTCTTAAAATAGTATATTCTCTTAATTTATGAAATACAGTGATGTACCATGGTATTCTCTTTGTACAATCATTATTCATCATGAATGCATCATTAGTTAAAGCTAGTTAAACAACTATGATAGCAAAGTTTCTTCATGTGATGCAAATAATATTACAAGACATACTGTCATGATAATTCTTCAATTTATACAGATCATGCAGTTAGTTATTGATTTCAGGAATATAAAGACAGTATTATACATCACTCATTATTTAAATATTATTAAGCTACTTCTGATTAGTCTTGATCTATAAGTAAGATGTCAGTATTTATTTGTGAGATTTTACAAAGAACTGAAAATTTTCTGTATGAATAATAGATATTTCTCTAGATACTATTTAATAATTTCATGTCATGTACAATACAAACAATTTTTGATCATCATTGTGGCCCTGAGCCTAGGTAATAAAAATATTATAATGGACAATTCTATTATATGTATAAATTTATGTCAGTAAAAGGATAATGTATAATGTTTAAATATTTTACAATTTATTCATAACTAATTTAGAATAAGATGTTTATATATTCTGTGATGATTAAAAGTATTATATGTAAGTCAATTATGTAGTATGAGATTGATCTGTTTTTAGTATTTACCAATTTTAAGCCATGTCTGCAATGGGATTCTCTCACATAATTATATATATTGATCCTGATTTAATAGAAATACTACAATGGATATCTTCAGGGTTGAAAATTATACATTGTTTGCAGTAATAATTTTTAAAGTGAATAAACATTATTCCATTTTTAAAATGTGCTATAATTGAGATTCTCAAAATGTGGATCATACTAAATATTAAAACATGAAAGTATTTGACATGTTTATTTTTTTAAAAAAGCAAAATATTATGACAATATATACATAATTTGTATATATATGTTTATATATCATTATGTTTTACAACAGGTTAAAATAATGACCTGAAACCAAATAGTAAAAGACATGGTATTAGTTTTACTTTTTACTATGCTGATCGTCACTATAATGAGATTCTTTGCTGTAATACACTATAAATGTGTATTAATAAATAATAATAATAATAATAATAATAATAATAATAGTAGTAGTAGTAGTAGTAGTAGTAGTAGTAGTAGTAGTAGTAGTAGTAGTAGTAGTAGTAGTAGTAGTAGTAGTAGTAATAGTAATAATAATAATAATAATAATAATAATAATAATAATAATAATAATAATAATAATAATAATAATAATAATAATAATAATAATAATAATAATAATAATAATAATAATAATAATAATAATAATAATAATAATAATAATAATAATAATAATAATAATAATAATAATAATAATAATAATAATAATAATAATAATAATAATAATAATAATAATAATAATAATAATAATAATAATAATAATAATAATAATAATATCTCAGAGTTATGATGAATTTAAAGCAAAACTGTGTATTTGTAAATAATTAAATAAATCCAATAATATTTGTTTTTGGTTTAGTGTATTCAATCTAAGTTTTATATCACATAAATCAAATCTAAAATTATCTGAGTTTAAAATATTTATGTATAATAAGTAAGACTCTTAAACTTTTAATCTTTAACTATAAATACTTATTATTGATATGATTAAATAATAATGGGCATTTTATTGTATTTAATCCATATTTTAAATAACTAAACATAATGGTTTAGAATGTGCACAAGTATTATCAATAATATAAATAACATTACTATGAAAAACAGTGTACCTTTAAATAAACGCATAATAATAATAAGGCCATGTGATCATATTTATTTATTGAATAGATGATGAATGTTAAAATAATGAAAGACAAAAAAAAAAACAAAGTAATTTCATAAATATACAATCAATTTATTAACAAAGAAAATATAAAATAAAAGGTAAGAATAATAATTTCAGTTCTCTCATGATAAATACCTTCTTGTAAATGTTAATTAGGAAAGATTGATATCTTCTTTTTTATCAAATAAACTGTATAAAATATAGCTTTACATGATATGGGGACAAAATATGCTATTGAAGAAGATTGTTAAGAAAGGATAAAGAAACTTAAGTATTATAATAATCATTAATTAATAAATTTCATGCTAAACCAGCAATCATCAGTTGGTCCAGATTATCATCTCCCACACATATATACTATAAGTGCTCAGATATATATTAAGATAGACAATCTTCATACTTTAATGGACAGGCTCCAATCCACTACACACTCCAACTCTTCAACCATCCCTCCAATTGAAAGATATATATTAAGATAGACAATCTTCATATTTTAATGGACAGGCTCCATTCCACTACCCACTCCAACTCTTCAACCGTCCATCCAATTGAAAATCAGATTTTCAATCGGATGGACGATTGAAGAGTTGGAGTGTGTAGTGAATTGGAGCCTGTCCATTAAAGTATGGAGATTGTCTATCTTAATATATATATCTAAGCACTTATAGTATATATGTGTGGGAGATGATAATCTGGATCAACTGATGATTGCTGGTTTAGCATGAAATACATATATTGGTGATTATTTATCTTTTCAGCATATATGTGCTTGAGTGTATCAGTGTTATTAGATAGAGTGTAGAGTGATGGGTCATCTGAAAGTCTGTGCTTATATACCCTATATATTACATATATAGACACAGGTATATAATAAGCCTGTGTTTCAGTTATTAATTAACAAAGTGAAACAATATTTTACTAGCTCTCTAAATAAAATAATTTAATCCGTTTTATGTATCTAATTGATATAAACTTGGTTATTCCTTAAAATATTGAGAATATTTACCTTGCTATAATATAATAATCTAAAAAAATGATTTTGTTTGTCTGTTTATAGGTACAGGTGGCAGTACATAAGATGCTTATCTAAATTATATTTATAAATAAAAGACTATAACACATGTTGTTAGGAGCTTTCTTTACTAAATAACAATTTCACTTCTGGAATTCTTATTGCCACAAACATAATTCCTTATACAAAATATTCTTTATATGAACTTTAAGTATTTATATTAATAAACAAAGGATAATTTTTATAAATGTATTCATTTTATACATGTGCTTCAGATGACTTTATATCATTTCACTACAGTATAAACTAAACATGAGATTGATAAAACATATAAAATATATAAAATATTATACTTGAATTATAGATAATAATAATTATCATTAGCAGTCTGTCTCCAAAATAAGTCTAATGAATACATATATACATAAGCTATAAATGCTAAATTATAATAATACAATTTGAGTATACTACCTGTATAACTGTTTTACTCTTGTTTTCTTCTAATGAGAACTTTATTTAATCACGACAACCAATTACATACAATGATAAATAAACATATATGATGAAGAAGAACATAATCCTTGTAATTTAAAGTTCACTTAAAGTTTTTTTTAAGATTTAAATATTTTCATCATGGCACAATCTTTTCAAGTATTTTAAAACTATTAAAATTCTTAGGCATTTTCATTGTGAAATTACAAAGAACAGAAGATTAATTCTTGTAAAACAATATATGAAATTTTTTTACATTTTTGAATCAAATTCATTAATGGTGAGTTTAAAATATTCAAAAAAATTATGACAGGTTGTTTACTTCATTTTTTTAGTTATGAAACATATTATTAGTAATCTCCTGGAAAGTGCCTTTCATTAATCATAGCATTTCTTAAAAACAAAATTTTTTATCAAAGAAAATCCATTAATTTTAAAATCTGTTTAATAATAAGTATTGCACATGCAGATATTTATCCAAAAACTTTTTAAGTTAACTGTAATAACTGTAGAATCAGCTAACTTTAGAAGCAAGTTAATGAAGTGATAGCATTCCAATGTAACTTAAAGAAAAGATAGCATTCCAAATTATGTATTTAAATGGATAAGGTCCTATATATGAGGGGTCAGGGTGACTTGAGGTCAACATTGGTATGGCAATAATATTGACATCAGCATGGGAGTTGGGTTTTCATCGTCAGATTTTCAATGATATGGATGGCTGTAAAGTTGGAGTGGATTGAAGCTTGTCCATTAAAGTATGAAGATTTACTATCTTAATATAAACTGAGTACTGATTATATATATGTGTGGGAGATGGTAATCTGGATTAACTGATGAGTGCTGGTTTAGCATGAAATGCATATATTGATTATTTACCTTTTCTGCATGTGTGTGATCATGTGCATCAGTTGAGATAGTGTGGATAGATGAAGGGTGCTTGAAAATCTGACTTCAAATCCCCTATACTTACATTCCAAATTAGTTTTTTAAAATTTTCATTCAATAAAATTTTTAAAGTTTCATTTTTTTCATTGTGCATTTTAAGATGATGAATATCTTCAGATGTTTTAATTATTAATTTAGACAGTTTAGAGAGGTTTGTAATTTGCCTTACAGGGGAAATGATTGTAGTCTACTTCTCCATCATTGCAGTTAATGACGCCAAGATAGCTAAACTTTAATTCAGTCATTGTTCAATTTTCCTGTAGATAACAAACAATGAAAGAGAAAGATTCTTCTTGGGTAGGCATATTTATAAGTTTTAGTGACCTTATGGGTTTTTTTCATCAACCTTCCTCATATTTTCTCATTCTTTTACCATTTTACTTGAAAATCTTATCCAATTGTCATTGAGATATATTTACGGCAGATAAATTTTGAAATTTTGAAGAAGTTACAGCATCAATAAAAATGAAATAATTTTTAAATTACAAATAATATTTTAAAATATATCTAAATACAATATTATATTTTTAATAAAAATTAAGTATACATATTATTATGTTAAAATAAATATTTATACTACAGATATTAAAATAAATCATTTTCTTTTATTTACTATTCTCACTGGAAAATGCATTTTATTAAAATAAATTTACCTAAATATTTTAAGATAATACTCATTTAAATTTAAATATTTCAAAGAAATATAAACATTTGCACATGCACATACATATTCGAATATGACATTAAAATTTTATGTCACTATTGTGAGTGGTTTTAATGTTATGTATACAATAATATAAGTATTGCTTTAGTAATCCTATTTAATTAATTTATTCCTATAGTGATAGTATTATGTACTTTTTATCAAACTACTGATCTTTTAAAAGCTAATTTTATGCGTGTGTGTGTGTGTGTGTGTGTTTAATTAATTATAAAACCACGAATTTTTTAAAATTATAAGTCTTTTAAAATGCTATATATATATATTTATGGACAGAAATCTTGGTTTCTTATAAAATTTTGCTTTATAAGTATAACCGTCGGGGTGTATCATAAGTCTTACTGTATCTGCCATACAGGGTGCCACCAGGCTATTGGAACCTGGAAAATTTATATAGTAGACAGATATGTGCTGTTAAAGATTCAATTTTTATTTTATTACAACCATCAGCCCATGCCACTAGCTCATGGAATAGCAGAGGTTTAAAACATATTTATTAAAATATATTTTTAATAAAGATTAAAAAAATAAACTAGATCGCTGCCAGTACTAATAACACAAAAGATTTTATTCATGTATATATAGGTGACAACACCCAAACTTGAAAAATAATTACTATAAAAAATTGTGCTTTATGTTTCTTTTTTTTTTTTTAAACTTTAATTTTTAATCCTAGAATGTTAAGCATATATAGGCCACCTAGATGATGCACTTAAAAAATTTTAGAAACCTTTGACTCCAGGCTAAAAGTCCACAGCCACACCAAAGCTTGCTCCCGATATATATCCACAACCAATGCAATGTGAACATGTGAGCATAAAAACATGCTGACAGGAATGTTCATCTGACAGCGTGATATTATTTGAAGAACATGACCTTTGTCCAAGAATGTATGCTGTCTGGCAAAGGAATCATGCAGGTAAAATAATAAAGAGAAAATGCTGTGTATGGATGGGAGAGCAGTCTATCTTGCTGACTTATAGTCCCTATCCATAGAGCTGAAAGGGGGTCAATGTTGTGGGAAGTACTCTACATCTATTTCAACACCATGACTACCTCTTTGGGGTCATGCATTCAGTTGCACATGTTACCCTGTATGCTAACACACTTCACATTACATTGATATAAACATCCATATATCCCTCCACCAGCATTGACACAACTATGAAACAAATAGTCCGAAATCAAAACCCTTTTAACTAACATATATTTAAACGAGTCTAAGCAGCCATCTACACTCAACTTAAATTTAAGTCAGTTTAATAATTTACTTTATTAAAAAAAAAATTAGTTTAGGGTATTTAACTTATTTTAAAATTACACATTGTATTCAACTTATTTTTACATCAAATAATAGATTTGATCTATTTTTAGAATCTAATAATGCACAAATAATGATACATGTTTGATTTTATCTTTAAATTCATTTGCAATCGCAAACTCCTCCCCTATTACAAACAGATCCCATACTAAGCATAAATAAAAAAATATAATACATATTTTAAAAAGATTAGTTTAAATTTTAGATAAGACTTTAAAATTTTTGAGTTTATAAAAAAGTTCAGATTTGATCAAGAGAGAAAGTCTACAGTTCATATTTAAAGAAAATAAAGTTCGAAAATTTTAAATTAAAGAGAGTTTGTAGTTCACTTTTATTCTTTATAATTTATACTTTCCTTTTTCCGGGCTCATTCCTTTGTGATGAAGATATTTCTTGCAGACGATGACAATTTATGAAGACGGTTCCAGTGGTTCAATCCTGGGATCCATGAAGATGGCTGAACCAAGGGAAGCGTGATTAAAACAGATTACATTTTTGGTAATGGCGACAATAACTTTTTTGAATTTTTTTTTTTTTCAGCAACAACAAATGAATTCAAAATTCTAATATTCTAACTAATTATTTCTTTTGAATTTTTCCTTTTATAATCCTGAAGCGTCTTATCTAGAAATGCATGGATCCATCGGACATATTTCATATATGTATTCTCATTGGTTCATTGAGTTTGTGGCTAAGTAGATGTTTCCACTGTGGTCTGTGTATATCTCTTGGGTGGGAAAAGCAAGTCTTTTGTTTCTATCTCTTGACTCTTATCTATTTCGTAGTAATCTTTTTAATGGTCATTTTGCCCTAAGCATCTGTTTGTAATTTTATTTTTGTTAAAAACTCTCTTCATTATTTTTAAAATTAAATGGTTTTTATTATATTTATTTAAAGATTAGGATCTTTGCTTCGATTCTATAATTTTTTTTAAGCTTGTTTATATCAATATTTAAATTAAACTTATTAATAAATTAATAACTCATTATTTGTGCATTTCGAACGTCTGAGCTTTTAATTCATTATTAGATATTTACAAAGAAAAAATTTAAGTACTAAAATGTAAATGTAACATATATATATATATATATATATATCCTGTTACATAAGGTAGCGATCTATAATGTTAACATTGCTTTAATAATAATGATAATAGTAGTATTAGAAATAGTAATAATAACAAGCCAATAAAATTTTTTGATCTTATGATTATTATTATCATTAATTTAGATATACCAAACAATTCTTACAGTATCTAGTAATTAAGAAATGTGTATATAAAATAGAGGCAAAACCCTACATACCCAGTGAAAGCCAGCATAATCAATGGATGCAAGAAGGTTTATGCATAAAAATCCCATCTAGTGCTTACTCATCCAATATTCTAAGGCTAGTTTTTGGTTTTGGGCTTTCATCAGTGAGGAGCTTTGGTTCGGAGAGCACTAAACCTAAATTTTAGAATCTAATCCAACTCTCTAGCAGCCATGTTTTACCTATTTAGTAAACTATAAAGCTATAAGTCTAAAATGAAAACAATAATGTTTTCAATGATTCACCTGTATAGTCATATGAATCTGAATCCAGTTTCACATCTATTTATTTTGGTGTCTTTGGTTTTTTAATAACTATAGTCATCATCATCCTATTGAGCAGATCACAATTTCCTACAATTTATAAACTAAATAGATAAAATGTGGGCTGCTAGAGAGTTGCATTAGATTTTGAGATCTAGGTGGAGTGCTCTCAGATACAAAGCTCCTGACTGATGAAAGCCACAATTCTAGAAACTAATCAGGGTATATTGGATTAGTAGGTACTAGATAAAAATTTTATGCACAAATCTTCTTGCATCCATAGATTAATCTGGCTTGCACTAGTGACTACTATATGGAAAGTTTTTGTCTTTATTTTAACAGTTTGTGTAAGCATTGGAAATAGTGATTATGTGATGTCTACTGATTTAAATGTGTGTGTGTATATATATAAATGTGTTTAATAAAAAAAATAAAACTGATTAAAACGTAATTTTTTTATTCACCCCTCTCCCTTTTAATGTAAAATACGTTTTATACGTGAGTGATGCAGAAAAAGTGGGTCTCGACATACAAATGCTTGGGAAACCTATGCTCTATATAGCATTTAACACCCGTAAGATTATTGTTAATTTTATATTATTAATATCTATCATTAATTAGCCTTGCTTGTCAGATTCTGGAGTATAAGATTTTCATATTGTTTCCATTTCGTATTTATTTATATATATTGATTTATAGAGAAGTTGCATATTTTTAAGCACACACATGTATAAACATGTATACGCACATACATAACAATATATATATATATCATCGTCAACCATTATCAATCCACTGCAGGATGAAGGTCTCTTCAAATTAATCCTTCTTTTTTGATCTCTAACCTCTCATCTCCATACCACCCCTGCACATCTTTTTATTTCATCCATCCATCTCGCATGTGATCTCTTTCTAGGTATTTTACAATCTCTTGAAATCCAGTTTAAGATTTCAATTGATCATCTATTATCATCTCTTCTAGCAATATGTCTACCTCAACTCCACTTTAATTTAATTCTTTCACCAATGTCAGCAGCAACACCTGTTTATTCTCTTACTTGTGTATTGCATTTTTGATCTTTTCTTGTTACTCCTAACATGCATCTCTCCATACTTCTTTGAGTGATGTGAAGTCTTTGTATTGCTTTTCCATTAAGTATCCAAGTCTCCAATCTATAAGTAAGGGACTGGTAAAACACATTTATTAAAAATCTTCCTTCTCAAATGCATAGCCATATTTCCTTTAACATTAAGTTATTTCTACCAAAAGAACTTCAACAAAGTTTAATTCTATGATTAATTTCATCCATTATGTTTCCGTGTGTAATACTAATCTGACTAAGATATTTGTAATTATTAATGTCTTCCAACTCATCATAATCAGTCTTTATTTTCATCTTTTTTAACATTTGCCTTGAGTTTTATTTTCTTATTTTCATTTTATCATTTTTGTAATATTTCCTGAAACACTGAAGCATTATTTGAAAAAAAAAAACTACATCATCTGCAAAATGTAAATGATGCAAACTCCATTTTTTCACTCGTTTAAATTCCTATTTTACAATACTTCATGCAGGACTGCTGTAAAAAGTTTTGGAGATATGGAATCATTCTGTTGTACACCCTTCTCAATGTTAACTTTCCTAATATCATTATGCAATCTAATTGTTGTTATTGCATTTTTATAAATATTCTTCAGAATATGACAATATCCTGGGTCTATATTTTGATGATCCAATGCTTTAATCACTGAAGAAATATAGAATCAAATGCCTTTTCATAATCTACAAATCCAAAGCATACTGACAACCCATATTCATTGATCCTTTTTATAACTTCTCGCAATATTTGGATATGATCTATTGTACTAAAACCATTTTTAAATCCAACTTATTCTTTTGGTTGGTTAAAATCCAATCTTCTCTGTAAAAATTTTGTATAAGACTGATAAAAGACTGATAGGCCTGTAATTTCTAATATCTTTTTATCACCTTTTTAAAATATTAATATTAATATTGCATTTTTCTAATCATTTGGTACATCTTTATCATTTAGACATTTGGTATATAACTTTGCCAAAAAAAATTTATTTCTTCACTACTTTTAATATATTGATTATAATTTCATCATTACCTGGAGTTTTTCTTTTCTTCATAAATTTAATTGTAAGTCTCATTTCTTCATTTAAAATCCTGGGCAATTCAGAAGATATAATAGATGTAAGAGGTGTAATTCTTGATAGAACTCTTCTATCCATTTCATGATGATATCCCTTTTTTTAGTAATAGTTCCATCTTTTTTTTTCTTATTGCAAATATAAGATCCCTACCAATACCAAATATTGTTTAACACTCTTGAGACTTTTATTTTCTTCTACAGCTTTCCTTGCTAGTTCACAATTATACTTTCTTATATCATTATTAAGTTTTTTTTGTACAATTTTACAAAATTCAAGATATTCAATCCTTTTTAAAGCATCATTTTTATATATCTTCATGTTCTTTCTTTTTTTTTTTTTTTGATTAATTCTTTAGTTTCAGTAGAAATTTTATTGGTCAGTTACTGCTTTTTTTTATCAGCTATCTTTGTTGCAGTTTTTAAAAGTGTATCAGTTATTTTCTTTTTAATTTCATTCAAATATGAATCATATTCAAAATCTACTAATACTTGAAACTGATTTGCATGTTCTAATTTAAATTCACAACTGTAAATATTGTTTTTCTTAATAATTTTTATATCTCTAATTTTGTATTAATAAGTATCTTACTAATTGATGATCACTTCCTGTTTTGAATTTATTAAACACATTACAATCTTGAAATATATATTTTCTGTTAGTCAAAATATAATCCAATTCTGCTGTACCTTCATTTGGATGCTTCCATGTCCATTTCCTTTTAATACCCCCCCCCCCCAACAAAAAAATCCATAATATAAAGTTTTTCTTTTTTTGCAAACTCCATATCTCATTTCCATTACCATAATCAAATTTGCCTACAGCAATTTCATTTTCCATTTGTTTACCAATTCTAGTATTAATGTCTCTCATAATAATTTTTAAATATTGTTTAGTCTGATCAAAAGCCTTTTGTACATCCATATAAAAATCTTTTACTACTTCATCACTATGAAAATGTACTGGGGCATAAATCTGAACTATGTGCATTTGGTATCTGCTATTAAGTTGAATAACAACTAATCTTGTCATTCAGTCCAATACATTATCAATCTCTACAATGCTGTTCTTCCACTTTTTATTTATAATGAATTCTACTCCACTTGTACTTCCAATATTTGGGCTTTTGTACTAGAGTATATGTCCACTTTTTAAGACAATTGTCTCTTCATCTTTTCTTCTAACTTCACAAAGTCCAATAATTTCCTATTTAATATGAGAAAGTTCTTCTAATTCTTGCAATCTTTCTGTACTTGAATGTGATTTGTGGTTATAAGTATGTAAATAAAAAGTTGTCATCAAATGGCAGTCTGAGCTTGCAACTCGGATTTTTCACATCCTTTATCTTTGGTCACCAACAGCTGCCTTGGCTGGTGACTTTACAGCCTTCTGGAGAAATAAGAGCCATGATTTATTTTTGTCTATCATGATTCAATATATCTTTTAGAGAACAATTTCATTCACACATTCATTCTGCTTTGAGAAGAAAGACCATGGTGTTTTTTGAAGTAAACTTAGGGATAAAAAGCCAATAAACTCATCACACTGGCAATGTGTGTTGGCGAGCAGCCCATCCATGTTCGTATATTATATGAATAATCACATAGTAATGACAGCTGCAACGACAATAATCTATGGAGTGGACATTAAGAATTTGCCCTGCTCGGTTCCTTTAAGATCCCCAAGAAGAATCAAAGGGTCTCCTTTCAATTAAAAATATATTTACATCGATGAATAGATGTAAGTAGTTAATTATTGCATTTTATTTATCAGGTTTAAACAAAAAAAAAGTTAAAATTATAAATGATTACTTGCAAAATAATTATGCATCTGTATGTAGGCTAATAATTACGATATAATAAACTCAAAAATAATAAATTATATAATTAAATATTACAACGCAGCATTATATAACTTGATTTAATATTTTATAACAGCAATGTAATGACTTTTAACATCTGTCTCTGTATATGATATTTGTGAATGCAGATATTTAAATATATATATATTAAGTTTAAATACTGTGTGTTTAAAATTATGTTCCAATATAGCTTTTATAACTAGAAATATTATTTACAAAAAAAAAAAAAACAGTTTTTGTTGTATTATGTTTGCATTATTTTTACATATCCATGAGTTTCGTAATTATAAAACTATTGACAAATATTGACCGTACTAATTCTAATAGAAGATGAGCTTAATTTGTTAATTGAAAATTCAAAGGTTCTATTGTTTTTATCAAGTCTTAAAAGCCAATACCATATTAGGTCGCAAGTCCTCTGACCAACATCCTGATCCCATCTTCACCTGCTGCACTTCAGACTTATGCAAATTAATCCAATATTAGATTAATGGAAGAAAAAGGATAAAAATAGAAAGGCAAGGGGGGAAAACGCTTTAACACCTGATTCTTGTCCGCTTTTATATATTCTTGTCTAGTAAAAAAAAAAACTGAGTTTAAGAGTTTAATTTAATCATTCAGATAAGATTTAGGAGAGTTTAATTGTGTGTTGATGGATAACCTAATGCATGCCCCAACTATGTTAGAATGACCGCTTTATTAAAAGAAAGTCATTTTGCTAGCCACAAATGATACTAATGTAATGGAAGATTCAAAGAAAATGCATTTACCAAATCAGTGGGAGAGAAAAAGAAACTCACTTTGTCGAATGTATTTATAAACATAAGCTCAGCTTTGAAAGCTTTTTAAATGTATCTAATTATGAACATTTTTTTTATTTTATTACATTAATGACTTACCTACTGTTTTTTCTTATTTTTTCTTAAGCATTTTAATTTGACCTTTCATTTTATGGATTAACGATAGTAAGAATTTATTATGAATCAACATTAAAATAGATATTTAGTATAATTTTTTTAAAATTCTTATGTATTTAATAAAAATGTTCAATATTTTTAATATTAATCTCAATAATTTGTTGCATTCAATTTAATTCTATATGAAAAGGTTCATGTTTAATTCTTCTATATTATTAATGTAAAAAAAAACAATAAATATTAACAATTATTAAACTTTAAGTGTATACTTTTTAATCACTCATTATTAAACTTTTGGAAAACAATCTAGAATAAACGATCACACTTATATATAATACATGGGGATGAATACTTCAACTCTGGTCTATTATGTAAATGAAATACTCTTATTCCAAAGCACCAGATAAAACTTTTTAAAAATAAGATTGGTCTGCCTTTTCTCTTTGCTTCAATTTATATATAGAAACTAATTTTAAGCATTTTGGAGAGAAAGCATGAAGATTTTAAATCCATCCTTTACTTTATTAAAGCTATATTTCAAATTACATTATATTATTTTAATTGTCTTTTGCGAAATTTTTCAATTTACAGCTTGTTAATCATCATCATCATCATTAACCATTATTAATCCACTGCAGGATGAAGGGCTCTCCAAGTTCAATCCATCTTTTCCAATCTTTAGCTTCTCTTCTCCACATCACCCCTGCATACTTTCTTATTTCATCCATCCATCTCATGTGTGGTGTTTTTCTGGGTCTTTTACAATCTCTTGGAATCCAGTTTAAGATTTCAATTGTCCATCTATTATCATCTCTTCTAGCAATATGTCCAGCCCAACTCCACTTTCGTCTTTTAATTTTTTCAATGAGGTCAGTAACACCTGTTTGTTCTCTTACCCATATATTGCGTTTTCGATCTCTTCTTGTTACTCCCAACATGCATCTCTCCATACTTCTTTGAGTGGTCTGAAGTCTCTGTATTACTCTTCTATTAAGTGTCCAAGTCTCAGATCCATAAGTAAGAACTGGTAAAACACATTTATTAAAAACCTTCCCTTTCAAACACATAGGCATATTTCCTTTTAGTATCAAGTTATTTCTACCAAAAGCACTCCAACCAAGTTTAATTCTATGATTAATTTCATCCATTATGTTTTCATCTGTATTAATAATCTGACCAAGGTATTTGTAGCTGTTAACTTCTTCTAACTCATCATAATCAATCTTTATTTTCATATTTTGAGAAAATCCATTAAACATTACTTTAGTCTTTTTAACATTTATCTTTAGTCCTACTTTCCTACTTTCATCTGATAACTCCTGCAACATTTTCTGCAGCTCTAAAGCATTATTTGCAAAAACAACTACATCATCTGCAAAATCTAAATGACTTAAATAATCTCCATTTACTTTCACTCCTTTAGCTTCCCATTTTAATCCACAAAATACTTCTTGCAGCACTGCTGTAAAAAGTTTTGGAGATATGGAGTCACCCTGTCTTATACCCTTCTCAATGTTGACTTTCCTAGTATCATTATGTAATCTAATTGTTGCTGTTGCATTTTTATAAATATTCTTTAAAATATGACAATATCCTGGATCTATACCTTGATGATCCAATGCTTTAATCACTGAAAAAATGTTTATAGAATCAAATGCCTTTTCATAATCTACAAATCCAAAGCATAATGGCAACTCATATTCATTTGTCCTTTCTATAACTTCTCTCAATACCTGGATATGATCTACTGTACTAAAACCACTTTTAAATCCAGCTTGTTCTCTTGGTTGGTAGAAATTCAATGTTCTCTGTAGATGAGTTGTAATTATCTTGGTAAAAATTTTGTATAAAACTGATAAAAGGCTGATAGGTCTGTAATTTCTAATATCTTCTTTATCACCTTTTTTAAATATTAATATTAATACTGCATTCTTCCAATCATCTGGTACATCTTTATCATTTAGACATTTGGTATATAACTTTGCTAAAAAAAAATATTTCTTCACCTGCTTCTTTTAATATATCAATTATAATTCCATCATTACCTGGAGCCTTTCCTTTCTTCATAAATTTAATTGCATGTCTCACTTCTTCATTTAAAATTCTGGGCAATTTGGAAGATATAATAGATATAGGAGGTACTTATTCTTTATTACTATATAATTCTTGATAGAAGTCTTTTACCCATTTCATGATGTAATCTCTCTTTTAAGTAATAATTCCATTTTTTTCCTTATTGCAGATATAAATTTTCTACCAATACCAAAATGTTGTTTTACACTCTTGAGACTTTTATTCTCTTCTACAGCTTTCCTTGCTAGTTCACAGTTATACTTTCTTATATCATTTTCAACTTTTTTCCACACCATTTTACAAAATTTGAGATATTCAATCCTTTTTAATGCATCATTTTTGTATATCTTCATATTCCTTCTTTTCTTCATAAATTCTCTAGTCTCAGTAGAAATTTTATTGGTCAATTGCTGCTTTTTTCTACCAGCTATCTTTGTTGCAGTTTTTAAAAGTGTATCAGTTATTTTCTTATTAATTTCATTCAAATCTGAATCATGTTCAAAATCTACTAATACTTGAAACTGATTTGTAAGTTCTAATTTAAATTCATTAGAATGTTTCTAAAGATTAGGAATATCAACTGTAAATATTGTTTTTCTTAATAATTTTTGTCTCTCTAGTTTTGCATTAAAACATATCTTACATCTTACTAATCGATGATCACTTCCTGTGTTAAATTTATTAAGAACATTAGAATCTTGAAGTATGTATTTTCTGTTAGTCAAAATATAATCCAATTCTGCTATATCTTTATTTGGATGCTTCCATGTCCATTTCCTTTTAACATTTTCTCAAATAAAAAATTCATAAATAATATAGGTTTTTCTTTTTCTGCAAACTCCACAAGTCTATGTCCTCTCTCATTTCTATTACCATAACCAAAACTATGTATAACACTTTCATCTTTCATTTGTTTACCAATTCTAGCATTAAAGTCTCCCATAACAATTTTAAAATGTTGTTTCCTCTGATCAAAAGCCTTTTGTACATTCATATAAAAATCTTCTACCACTCCATCACTATGAGACCTTGTTGGCGCATAAATCTGAATTATCTGCATTTGGTATCTGCTATTAAGTTGTAAAACTAATCTTGCCACTCTGTGTGATACACCATCAATCTCCACAATGTTGTTCTTCCATTTTTTATTTATAATGAATCTTACTTCACTTGTATTTTCAATATTTGTTCCTTTATAGTAGAGTACATGTCCACTTTTTAAATCAATTGTCTATTTCTTGTATACCATTCAATTTATTTAGTTCTCTCAATTTCACCTTCATAAAGTCCAATAATGTCCCATTTAATATAAGATGGTTTTTCTAATCCTTCCAATTTTCCTTCACTTGAAAGTAATTTGCAGTTGTAAATAAAAAGAGTTTATTATTAACTGAAAGAAGACAAACTTTGATTTCTTTTGGAGACCTTAAAGGAACCGATCTGGGAAAATTCCTAATATCCACTCCATACCTTCTTGTCATTGTAGCTGTTATTACTATATGATTATTCATACAGTATACAAACATGGATGGGCTGCTCACCAACATGCATTAGCCAGTGTAGTGAGTTTATTGGCTTTTTACCTCTGAGTTTAAGATCAAGAAACATCATGGTCTTTCTTCTCAGTTGCTTGATAAGACAGAATGAATGTATGTGTAAATGATAAATATTTTTCCAATAGATATATGCAATCATGACAGACAAAAATAAATCATTGTCATTATTCACAGGAGGCTGCAAAGTCACCAATTCACCAACCAAGGCAATGATTGGTGGTCAAAGGTGGGGAGTGGGTGCTAAAAATCTTCTGATTGTGAACCCAGAATGTCATTTGATGACTACTTTTTATTTAGGTACTTACCACAACTTGTTAATACCAAATCAAATAATGAAATATATAAATATAAACTACTGAGCAGGTATTATTATATAATTTATCAAGATTAATGTTCCAACCACTGATCTATTAAGTAAATGAAATACTCTTAATCCAAAACCCAAGATAAGAAAAGATCATGTCTTTTCTCTTTACCTCAATTTATATATAGAACCTAATATTAAGCACTTTGAATTGAGAGTATTTAATTTACTTAATAGATCGGTGTTGGAGTATTATTCCCAATGTTTTATATAATATTAACTGATGGGAAGTTTATGTTTATAAAAACGATAAAACAGCCTTTAAGTAAAATTCAGTATCTGATCAAAGGCAAAACAATATTGAAATAACTACAATGATGTTAACTTAATAGACTTCATTTATTCATACTATCTCAAACACAATTAGAATGTGATGCAATATTTTTTAACATTAAAAAAAATTAATTGCACCATAAGAAAATGAATCAAATCTTTATATACATATAACAATAAAAATAATAAATATAATGATAAATAATTATTATATGCAGTCTCTCAATCTGCAGAAATACTTTTGGTTAATTCCTTTATTCTCCTCAATTGCTGTTAAATTAAAAAACATAATGAAAGCAAACATCATCATCTCAAATCCTATGAATCCCAAATTTTAACATTAACAGCTTGTCTATTAATTATATTCATTTTATTTTTATTTATTAAAATTGCCTCCTTAATTTTTTTTATTATGGTTTCTCTCTTCATGAAGAATCTTAATACTTTCAATATCAAACTTAAATTTATGTTTATATATCCTATCACAATCTAAGAAAACTGATGCAGTCATTAAATCAGTAATATTTTTACTTTTCACATGCTTGTATAACAATTCATGCTCCTTTAATCTTTTTTCAATACTGCAACTTGATTCACCTATATATGATAACATACATCCACAAAAATTTGATACACAACATTACTTTTCTGCTTGTCAGGTATAACATTTTTAGAATAATTCACTAATTTATTAATATTATTTGTAGCACAAAATAAAATATTAAATAGATCCTTGTATATATATATATATATATATATATATACAAGGATCTATTATTTAAGGATATATATATATATATATATATATATATATATATATATCCTTAAATAATTTCACTTGAGCATTTGAAATATATGGAATAGATATCCATTTTTATTATCAATCTTCAACTCCTTTAATTCATTATAATTCTGTTTAAAGTGACATGAAGTATTGTTAATTTGTTCAATCTTATAACCAACTTCAAGCAATTCCTTGGCAAATATCTCAATTTTTTTTATATTTATCATACTGGTAATGACATAATTTTTCATTACAAAATAAAAAAGAACTAAAACTTGCAGATATTTACCAAGGAGTTGCTTGAATTTGGTTATAAATTGAATAAATTAATAATACTTTATGTCAATTTAAAAAGAATTATAATGAGTTAAAGGAGTTGAAGATTAATAATAAAAAATGGATATCTATTCCATATATTTCAAATCCTCAAGTGAATTTTTTTAAGGATGTATATAAAGATAAATATTTAATGTTTCATTTTGTGTTACCAATAATATTAATAAATTAGTGAATAATTCTAAAAATGTCATACCTGGCAAGCAGAAAAGTAAGGTTGTGTATCAAATATTTTGTGGATGTATGTTAGCATATATAGATAAATCAAGGTACAATATTAAAAAAAGATTAAAGGAGCATGAATTGTTATAAAAGCATGTGAAAAGTAAAAATAATAGTGATTTGATGACTTCTTTCATTTTTTTTGGATCATGATAGGATATGTAAACATAAATTTAAGTTTGATATTGAAAGTATTAAAGAGAAACCATAATAAAAGAAAAATTAAGGGTACAATTTTACAAAATAGAAATAAAGTGAATATATTTAATAGATAAGGTGTATACATTAAAATTCAAGATTCATGGGATTTGAATTGATGATGTTTGCTTCCTTATGTTTTTGAATTTAATGGCAGTTGAGGGGGGGGGGTAAGAAATTAACCAAAAGTACTTCTGTGGATTGAGAGGCCGTTTATAATAGTTAATTACCATTATATTTATTATTTTTATTTTTATTACAGTAGTTTTTAATTAACAGATATTTTGTTTGTATTATATATATATCATAAAATCATGTACTAAATATATTACTTTTTTTTTAAATGTATATTAAAAGATTTAAAATATAATGGATAAAAAGCTCACAGTAATATATATTTGTGAAGTAAATTAAACCACACAAAATAATAGAAAATATATTGTAAAATATTTACAACCTCTAGTGTCAATGCTATGATGCAAGAACAAAAAGAAAAAAAATCAAGCTTTTTTAAGTTTTAAATGCCTAACATTATAATATCAGTTGGGGGGGGGGGGTAAAATTTAAATTCTGAATAAAGTGAAAATTACTATAAATTGTTTGGTTTGGGTCAGTGTAGCAAACTATAACAAAAAATATTAAAGATCTTTTAATTAAATTTTCAACATTAATATCACTCTCAAAACCATAAGAATTTTTAAAAATAGCAGACATTTAAACCAAATGCACTGTAAATATTTCTTAACATGTACAGAACAGTTTAAGGAAACAAAGAAACATTAAACTGAAATCATACAAATTAGCTATTGATTAATATGTATTAATATTTAATAACAATTTATTCTTTAATAAAATAAATCCTTAATCAAAATTCTATTTTATTATATAAGGATAATTTCTCTTAAGACTTGTCAAGATATTATAGATACAGAAAGTCTAGTTGAACTTCTGAGAGTTGATTTTGTACCATGACCAATCATAACAACTTTAAATATCAGTAATATTATCTGGATTTAGATCTCATCTTTGAAATAAAAAACAGGGAATTTATATCCATTTATACACCAAGAAAACATATCAAAGAAACTAAAAATAATAAGATAACTAGATAGTATCAATTTCTTTCTCAAAATAAATTAGTAAAAGATCATGCATAACAGCAAAAAAATTTGTATAAACAAAAAATATATTCATGTTAAGTTATCTGTCTGAAGGCAAATTGGATTAAATAAACAATAAAGAATTATGACCAAAGGCTTCCACTTGATCATCATCATAATGTAGTTTGTCAATGCTTGTCATTTTCTGCAATCTTATTTTTTAAAAGAATTTGAATTAGAGCAAGAAAGTTTCCTCTAGAAAATTCACCTTAAAATAAGACATAATAGTTAAATTGTAAGTAGTAAACTATAATAATATAAGAATCATACTAATAATTTTAAATAAAACCATTTGGTCTGCAGTGACAAAGCTTTAACTCACCACTAGCCAATTTTCAGGATAAATGGAATTATATTTTTTTATAATGCAGATTTTGTTCTATTTGAAAGACTGGATAATATAATGAATGCACACTATGATTAAATACATTACTTTTAATCAACTGTAAACATATTTACAATGATATTATGTAAGTTTCATAAATTTAATACAGTAATTATAAAAAAAATAGATATAAAAACAAAACTGCTTTTAAACAGCCCTATGACTCAAAGACCTGCACCAGAGGAACAGAGAAAAAGGCATCATTCCCTAGACTTGCCAACTAACAGATAATAAGATCTTGAGTAGTTTTCATCCTTCCTTTACCCTCTAGTTAAAAATAACTAAATATTCCTTCATTGAGTTGGCTATGGGGATGGATATCTCACACACAAAAAAAACAGTATTAAGACTAAATAGAACATGCAAATTCATTGGACCTAGATTCAAACTCAGATCATAGGCATAAAATTAAGAACTGTATCCTAAGACCCTTCTATAAAAATAGTAATGGTTGAATATATTCACATACTCTAATAATATGCAAATGGATGAAATTAACTTTCATAACACTAATATAAAGCCTCACAAAGACATATTTAAATATTCCAGGGGGGGGGGATGACATCTCACCAGTTGCCAATAGTTACTGAAATATTATTATAAAAATATATGATATGATGTGAAGTTCCTATGCAAAATTTAATGTCCAACTAAATTATTTATCTTGTGGATTATCAAATGAAAAAAAAAAAAATTAGATATAAATTAAGTAATAATGGCAATTGTGGAGTTACTCTCATAATATTTTCATAATTAAGAAGTAAAAACCATTATTATATAAGGTTTATTAAGCTAATGGACATTGTTTTTTTCCTTCAAAAAAATCCTTTAAAAAAAATATTAGAGAAACCTTGCCCTGAAGTGGGTCATTTAACATTTCATGATGGCATACATATTTTCCAGTTTCATTACCTGTGTTCAAATCTAAAACAGGTAAAAGTTGAACTGCTTTGTAGATTACAACAGACTTAGAAATTCCTTTTTAGGAGAATGGTCTGTAGCCAATCCAGTAACTATTCAGTATTATTTATAATTGCTTCTCAAACTATTCTAACGTTGGAAACAAAATAAGTATGGAAAGCTACTCAAATTTCAGCCGTTCACTATGCCTAATGTATACTGTTTTCCTCACTATTTCTTTATGAGTGTCTATAGAAGAAGGTTTGGCCTAGCAGTTGGATATTTAAGTAAAAAGATTTCTATCTTTTGATATCTGACTTTTTATATATAACAAAATCGAGAACATGAATTCATATTTTTATTTTATAAACATTCATGCATAGCAATTTTACAAGCATCAAAAGTTACAATAATAATAAACTACTAAATAGGAGTGCTGAACATAATGATTATGATTAATTATAAAATTTAACAAAATAATGGTTTACAATAATCAATTCTTTGCACTGATATAATGATAAAAGACCAGATCAATGTCCTAACCGTTTCAGATTTAATCCAACATTTTTTGTTCACTAGAAAATTGGCTTTTTATCTTTTTACTTGAGCTAACTTACTGTATATGATAATTATTCTACAAGAATAAAGCGTGAGAAACAGAACAGCTCTGTTTATCACGCATTTTTTCGTGTAGAATAATTTTCATTATCTGACAGAGTTTTTATATTATTTATGTATATGATAATTAATTATTCAAATCTATATTTGTCAAAATATCATTCAGAGATTGATACCCATTAATGAAATAATCATTTTTTAAATAAAGTCATAATTATTAATTATCCTTACTTAAATTAGAATATTTTCTAATTACTATTATTTAAATATGCATATTTAACTTTTTTTAAAGTGTCATGATCACTTTAAGGTAAATAAATACTATACCACAAAAAAAAAAGATTAATTTATTGTGTTTCAAAGTGATTGTCTGTAATGTTTTATTGTCAGTTTAATTGCACATTGCATATTTGTTAAAATAGGGTGTAGTCATTTAAAAAAAAAAAAAAAAGAATTGATAATGATATTATCTTTAACAATTGATTAGTTATTATTCCTAGCGGTTTTTACATAATGAAAAATTTGAAACATTCTTATTTATCACTTCAGATAACTGATTGTATTTATGTGAATCGTTTCATTAAACATGAAATGATGATAATCAGTATATTCAAAAGCACACATAATAGTTTTTTTAAGTTGTATTTTTTATCAATTATATATTTGTTTTACATTTATGCATTTATATACTGAATGTGTTTATATATATATCTATGTGTGTGTCAAAAACATTACTTAGGGTCAATCACTATTTTACTAATTCACTGGAATTATTGTGCTCAGTTTTTTTTTTTCATTTGGATGCATAAAGATTAAATAACTTTTTGAGTTATGGCTAATTGCATTCACTAGTCAGTGAGGATTGGAATATTTTTTTATTGTTACTTTTTCCTGTATTGTATGGTATCTAAGTTGGTTGTAGGCCCTCTATCCAAAAGAAAATTCTAATCCTATTTAAAACTTAAAAAAAAAAAAGTTTACCTGGCATGCATTTAAGCCTAGATCATAGCATTTGATGGACAAATATGCTGTAATTTCAATATGAGATACTGCCTTATATGTATAAGTATATTTAAATATAGCAAATATATTAGTAATAACACATCTGATTATATCAAATAATAGTCAAAAAATCAAGATCACATTCAGAAAATAAATTAATTTTATTAATATTTATATGTTGGTCTATTTTCATTTTCTAGTCAAATTTTAAAATGTCTTTAGTTAGAAAAATTAAAATTTTATTTATATTTTTCTAAATACCTATCCAGGTTAATGTATGACATAGTATTTCAAGTGATGTTATTCTCTTCTATTTTTCAGATCTTGCATGTCTGATCAGTGACAGATAACATGGAATTAAATCAGTGATCTTTAGATTCATGAATATTGAATTTAAGATGATGTTTTGACCAACTAACATATTTTTTCAAAAAAATATTAATCAATATAAATTTTATTTACTTCTAAATAATATTTCTCCAGATTTTTCCATTTTTTGTAGCAAGGGTGGTTTTCAAATATTATGGATGGTTATATTAATTTGTTTTTTATGAGATTATTCACCATTGTTATATGTGTTGCTTCTTTAAATTTTCTTCTTTTCATTTTGCCATTGGTTCTTATGCTTTCCACATTGAATATGCTTTTTTTGATATATGCACGAATCAGCTACTTTAGAGGTATCTATTTTTTCTAATCATTATTATTATAATCATTTTTACTTTCTGTCCACTATTCTTAAGTTTTCCCAATTGTCAATATTTTTCTAGTAACAATATAAATAAAGAAGATCTGCTATTTTAGCAACAACTGTTGTTTTTTCCTCTAATTATTGTGTTATGTACAATGAACAATATATTTTATTAGGACAGTATAGGAATATTGAGCTTAAAGACATTTTAAAACAAAAAAAAATAAAGAAACTATTTACATGACATTGTCAAGTAACTCCTTAAGTCAACCTAATATGATATTGCATAATATTTGTAAACAATATATTAATCTTGTTTTTATAAGCAAAAATTTAGAAATCAGCAGAATTCTCTTAATATATGTAAATAAAATTTCTCATTGTTGCCTTTAACAGACTAGCCTAGTTGGTTACAATATCGCCTTAAATTCAGTTTCATGAATCTAAAATTATTAATTCAGCAAACTAGAATTGTCACTGATCAGGCCAGAAACACTAGAAGAATTTTTAGGAAAATAATATAATTTGAAATGTGTTACATACTAAAAACTGCCTATTATTACTAATAGATGAATGTATTTAGTTTAAAGTATTTTTAAACAAATAATACCATTTGATATATTGTATTACATAGTTGAATATATTAAGAAAAATATAAAGTTTGATTTTTTTAAAGACATTTAAATTTATTGGTGAATATAGCCCAATATATAACTACAAATAAAATACTATCATCTCACATAATGCACAAATTAATTTCAAATGAATCTCTTTCACAAAATGTTAATAGTTAATATTCAGTTAATTATCTTGTTTTACAATATCTATAGTTACAATAGTATAAATTTGGTTCACTCTAATACTTTGAAGTCTTGCAAAATTAACTGTTTTAAGAATACTAAAAATGCGGGTATATACATTTACCTTTGATTAAAAGTTTTTTTAACCTTAGCAAAACACTTTTAAGGCTATATTATTAAGTTACACTAAAAAATCATACTTACTATGATTTTGTATTATTTTTCATTGGATTAACAGATCATCCTTGAAAATGTGAAGTCTTTTGTAAATATATACATAAGAATTGAAATACTTTTATGGCCAAAATAAGATGTTTAGATTGGTTTGATAGCATTATGACATAATGGCCTTGATTTTTTTTATTTTGTTTGTGTTGTGACTTAGAAATGTGTAAGATTTACTAATTAACTAATGATTTGGTAATATCTGTTTTATATAATCTGTTTCATTCTTATTTAATTGGATTTATATAAATAAAAACATATACTTTTTATAATTTTATTTATAACTATTTTGCCAAGTAGTAAAATTCAGATTTTGTAAAAAGTTATTTGTTTTTCTGATTATATTGGTTAATAGGAGGAAACAGCACTTGTTATTTAGGATGTGAAGGAGGAGGGTCAACAGATTCATGACCAAGTCCAATGCTCTGAATCTGTACTAAAAGAAATGCAACAGAATGTCATGGCACATGATGAACAGTTAAGAGATCTCCAAGAAGCACAAAGCAAGATCAAGGATCATATTATGAGATGGGGAGAATGCTAAGCATTATCAAGAAACAGCTAGAAAAGAAATGCGAGAAATAAAGAATATGTTTCAAGAAACACAAGTAAAGATACAACTACCCTTTAAAGACACACTTGAAGATCTTCATCAGGAGTTGGAGCAGATTAAGTTGGTACTGAGAAGTATGTCTGATGATTGAAACAAGTCAGATCAAGCAACTGGTATAATGAGGAAAGATCCAGAATATCATTGTCAACCATCTTATAAAGAAAAATGGAAGTTTGCAGGAGAAGGATCATAAAAACATGATGATGACTAAGGAACAAGCTATGGCAGAAATGATCAATGGCACAAATAATATAGCCAGGCAAGGAGTGAACTCCAATGTGGCCTGGATTATCCAAGTACAGGGTTTCAATGAAGAACCCAGAGATAGCCCGTAACAACACTTAGGAAATCTGAAGGAACTTTTTTCTTTAGCCCAGAAGATCATGAAGAACAAGTAGACATCACTAGACATTACCTGAGGGAAACAGCTAAGAATTGGTGATTTTGTTACAAGAAAAGCCCAGAACTTTTGGGGATTACAGTGCAGCTATCCTGCAAGCTAATGGAATAAAAAGTGACAGGATGGCATTTTACACATTATCTACAGTAAAGTATGAACCAAGCCATAGGAAAATGTATACATAGTTCTTTGGGCATCAAGTAGCTACATTTAGGTCATTAACAGTTTTTGCATATTCAGATGCTAGGATTATCAGGACCATTCATCACAACATGTCCACATGGGTACAGAAACTGATGCTGGGAAGTCAAATTACTGATTTTAGAATGATGGCACATTTCTTGATGTCTGTTGATTATGGCCACCTGTCCCCACAACCACCAGAGAAGTCAAGAGGCATTGAGAAATCCAGAGTCCAGATAATAAGATAAACAGTAAAAATAGAAATCATGAATGGAAGATTGACCAGAACCAGATGATGGTAAAAAGAAATTAAGTGGGAAAACCTCAGGGTGTCCCACTTGGCAGCTCCTTCCCACAGTGTGCATGTGAAGAAAGGAATGAATACACTTGTAGTATAAACCTTGTCACCACCCTTATCCATAAAAAGGATAGACAGCTAGTAAACAGAGTTCAAGACCTGTATTCAACAATTAAAGGTAAGGTTGGAATTCACAGTATATGCATTGTTAGACTCTGATAGTCAGGTAGCCATTATTTACAATGCCTGGTTTAAAACTTATAGTGGTCAAATAAAGTATGTAATGAAACTTCTGACACAACCTATACATTTAATGTTGGCTAATGGAAAGAAAGTGATTAGTGAAAATTATTAAGTTTGGTTAGAAGTGATTGATACTGTACCAAGAACCCATAGAACAATCATTTTTAATTATGTCCAGACTCATACATGATATGTCTTAGAATCTGATTCCTTAACTCAGAATAAGTGCATCATAAATTACCCAGATAAAATGTGTATGCTGCAAGGAAGACCTATAGGATTCAATGCAGAAAGAGAGTCACCAGTTTTAAGAATTTCTTGTTTAATACAGCTCATCAACACTGTACTTTTTAGTTCTAAGATCCAAGAATCCACCCTAATAGAGACAAAGAATCACAACTAGAGGGAAATAATCATCATAGAAGAAAACAGACAAGTATTCTCTAATATACTGGCTAAAATAAAAGGCTATATCGACAGGATCTGGGTCAAGGAGGAATCTTATACACAATCATGAACCTACCCATTCTAGTACCATGACAAAATAGAAAGAAAAATTCATCAGATGATGGAATGGGATATTATTGAAAAAAAAATCCATCACCCTATAAACATTCTGTTAGTAATTGTCAAGAAGAATGGTACTCTCCGACTATGCTTAGATGCTTGGAAACTAAATAGCATCACTATTCCAGAGTGCTATGTCTCACCTTCTGTACAGAAATTATTTGTAAAACTGGCTGGTCAGTGTTGGTTCTCCACTCTTGATCTTACTGCTATCTACTGGCAGATGGTTTTGGATCCAAGGGACTGCAAATATACTGCATTCTGGTATAATGGGAAAACTCACATTTTCAAAACAGTACCTTTTGGCCTCATCAACAGTGGCACAGGGCTTATGAAATGCCTAAGCAAAATTTTGTCAGAATATCTCCCAAACTTTTTGTGTCCTATGTCAATGACATTGAACATCTGAAACATTTGGAAAAAATTTCCAGGAGTGTGCTCAGGAGACCTGTATCAACAAGAAGTTAGAACAAGAAGCTTCCCAGTTATAGTTGGTCCACATGGTGATAATCAGGGTGTATGAAATAATATCCTGTACCACTGATTTCATTAAGAGATCAAGTATGGTGCATGGTCCCTCAACATAGTAAAGTCATGTGACAATAATTTCACAAGCTCTTCTTCTTATACAAAGGACCTTATATGATCCAGATGAAATGTGGAAAGAATGTGTTTCTCTTAAGGGATAAAGATATCATTAAAGGAACCTATAACACATGTCAGTTAAAACCATATCTTCTGTCTGATCTAGAGAAAGAATAACAGGGGGTCATTACCAACATGATGAACTTATTTGGTAAAATGGGACCACAAAAAGTTAAAAGGAAATAATTGAGTAGGAGAATCCCTTGCTGTAGTAAAATGACAGGGGTTACTACTGATAGACAAACTTATGATAGTGGAAAATAAATAACTTTGTTATGTTGGAGTTGTGTTTTCTAGGAAATTTATGCCACCTGAAAGGAAATTTATTAATGGAAGTAAAATCATTTATGGTTTTTTTTATATTCCTCTAATTAGGGGAACATGAAGCATTAAAATCTGTTATACATATTTTTCTTAACTATTTAATGACATTAGTAATCTTAAACTGAGGTTCAAACCCATCTTTGTACTTGCTTAATCATTAGGGAGTGTAAGTACACATATATACATGATTATCCCCTGTTTTTGTAAGTTATAAACAGTTATTTTAAACAAAGACAATATTTATTAAAGTTTAGTTTGAAAATATTTAAAATTTCATCACCTTAAACAGTCATGTATCCCGTTTTTGTAAGTTGTAAACAATTATTTTAAACAAAGACAGAATATTTATTTAAGTTTAGTTTGAAAATATTTAAAATTTCAATTGCCTTAAACAGTCATGTATGTGTGTGTATGTATTACAGATATGTAAAATATTGTCAATAATATTTATTCATTTATTAAAATATTCTGTATTTCTTTGATTTATATAATTCATGTATTTTTATATAAAGCTGATGCAATACCAGAGAAGGAGTTGGAGAGTAATTAGCATAACTTTAAATTAAGAAACAAAAAGGATCTACTTTGGTTAATGTCAAATATCATTGTTAAATTAGATGGATTTCAGTAATCCTAAATTTTAATGGAAATTATATCTGTTGAATCTATTTCCAATGTAGAAATAGAGTAGAACAATACTCTCCACAACTTATCTTATTTTCATCCTTCAAATGTAATTTTTAACAAAGGGTGAGTGAGTCATGCAAGGTAATGCATATCTGACCCCCTCAAGTGGCAACCTAAAGGAACATTTTAGAAGTTGTATTGGCATATGAATACAGCCAACTTTAATACAGGGCATTCTGCTTTTACTTTTCAGAGAAATGTTGCTAATTGAATCCACATCACTCAAAATGTTGATAAAATGAATTCTGAGTAGAGGGAAGAAATTTGCTTTCCTGATCTCTTCAAAATTGTCTCCATACCACTAGGCTACCATGCCATCATAACTCAAAAACTGCCTAATCAAATCATGAGTTAATTCTTAAAAGATACTATCCATTATTTAATCTGAACTCTGTGTTGCTGACCATGCTTTCCATGCAAGTTTTCATGTGTATCAAAGTGGTACGCCATCAAGTCATCGAGTCATTAGAAGGTAATCCTGCCTATGCTGCTAACATGCACTCTTAAACCACTTAAATATAATTTGCTTTTAATTATAATGTAATTCTCTGTCCATTTAATAATTGATGATGTAGTGCCAATTATAATGTAATAAATTTATGATGACTCTCTCTCTCCCTGTAAACTATAAATACATGTATCTATGAATGTTTAATCTGTAACTGTATCTATTGGGTTTCACACTTGATCTATATTTTACTATTTTAATGCAGCAAACTTCAATTTTATTTTATTATAATTAAGTATTTTGGTTAAATTTGATCTTAATATGCTAATGATTCAATCTAGCAAACCAATATTATTCTAATTTCCCATCCTGATATTATGGGATACATAAATACTTAAATGTAAGCCTTCTTACCAAACAAAGGTTCACTCAGTTGCATATTATTATTTAATGCTTATATTTGTCTGATGGCATGTTATAAGCTGCCTATTTTATGATATATATTTCTTACCATGCTTGGTGCCATTGATTTAATTATAGTACATTCTCTAAAGTAAAATTAATGGCCTTACCTTTCTGTTAATAATCAATCATTTGCTTGTCATGCCATTGAGGGTTATATTTGGCTATGTAATTATTTACCTGTTAAGCATAGTTACATTTGTTTAATGAAGGGAACAATATTTCTCTTTTTTATTTTGACATTCTAATTAGTATTCAAGGTCATATGTGTATCTGTAAGGATAGGTTAAATTTTGTCATGTCATTACACTAGATATTACTAATTTAGGAGGCCTTTAGCTAACCTATCAGTGTCATTAAAGATCTGAATCTTATTTAGCGTTGCTTACTCCTGATAGCACTACTAAACTTTGTATTATTGCTTTGTCAAAACTAATATCTGGAGGTCCTGGATCATTTCTTCTTATGTCTTGTTCCAAAATGGGGTTTGGAAGCACCAACTCCAGCACAATGTCAGGTTGTAGTGAAGCTCTGCATGGATAACATAGGAAAATCCAGACCATAGCACCCCTAACAACCACTTTTCCAAATACTGCCCTGTTGCAAGTGCAGGAAGATTCTTACATCTGTTAATAATTCATGAAGTTTCTCAGTCCCAGAGCAGACTTAACATTTCAAATGCTATCACTTCAGTCAGTACCATAAACTTCTTAGTAATAGTTTATATTGCCCTACTATATCTATAAGCTGTAAAACTGTGATCTCTGTAAATTATTCTGAATTTATCTTTATTATTATTATTTATTAGAAATGTCATCTTAAAGCTTCTTTAAGCTAGCCGCCCTTTCATTTGAACAATTTTTGACTATGTTAGTAAACAACATTTAGTAATTCTGTCAAATGAGAAGTGTTCAAATAAATGCGCAAATTGTTTATTTGTTTCAAATGATTGATATTACATATAACTATTGACTGAATAAAACTTGTTATATCTTTTTAAATGCATGTTCACTGTATTATTCTGGTAAATCATAATTCAAATAGGGTTTTATATAAACAAGGTTCTAATTCATGTCTACGCTTCTTAACGTCATTAATTCTTAATTTGTGTATCATATTGCTAATATTATAAATCTGTTTTAAAATTGATACCTGATTTAATTAGCATATTAAGTCACATTGTCTTAAGTACATGTCATGTAGTATACCATTATATATATTCGGTTTTATTTGCGTATTTTTCAATCATTGTAATTTATATTCTATAATGCATAGTAACATTACTTAACCTTCAGAATATTCAAATCATTGCCATTAATTACCTGAAATTTAACTTAAGTTGTCATATGTAAATAAATTGTCATTTGTATGTGTTAAATTTATATTTATCATTGCTTAAGCATTCGATTCCTTATTAATTGTATTAATATATGATTAACCTTTCATAACTGATTACTATCTCAGCAATTCTTTGTCTCAGTATTGTTTTATGAATGCATATCATTAAGGGTTGCATTACATTATAATCCATGCTCTTCTTCATCTCATGCTAGTCAGTTGCATCCTATTAATCTTGTCTTAATAAAATATCAGTATAATTGTGAAGCTCTTCACCCATGTTAGAGATTTTAAGTATTTAATGTCAAATCTTCCCTGAAGATCCCTTGTCTTTCCATTGTGTCTATGGGACTGGAATATATTAAATTTCTTTATTATCATCAGAGATGTTGTCCATAAGGTCATAGATTTAGAGAATGGGAAAATAGGGCAAAAATCATGATTGCTCCTGACCTGTGTTTCTCAGGCGTGATTGTTTTTAGGGTACTTCTGATTATACTCTAACTTTTGTTAAATGTACATATAAATCTGACCGGTACAATATATGTATCTTAGACCATTAATAAGAGTGGGATTACATCCTTATTGTTAAAAGCAGGTTGCCTTGGCAAATAGTTACCAATTGTTGATTGTTATTGATATTGGGATTGTCTAAGTGTTGACTGGTTTTTAATGATTATATGATTATATTTTTATCATGGATTTTTAATTTAATAAAGGTTTTTTTTTTTTCATGTTCTATTTTTTATATACAAATGGAATTACTATTCAATTGTTGGGAATAAAATTTAGGCTAGAAATGTTTGTGAAAAGATTAAGTCTTTCAATCTACTATTCTTGAAAGTCTGTCTCCCATTAATTTTTTATTAATTCTTTATAATAGGCGCTTGGCTATCTATACTTGTAATATTAATTCATATTTGCTCCATATATTGCATATTCAACTCATTCCTATATATAAAACTTGTGTGATCATATGTGCTACATGCATTCGTTTGGATATACTATGTATATCCAAATGCACATACTTATCTTCATACATCCATATATTTAATGTAGAAAATAGATTGCATTTAACATATGCTCTGTATGTGTGTGCATTATAAAAGTACAAAGATTTAAAACTAAAGAGCAAAAATTTTGATGTACTATTAATTTCCATTTATTTTGTTATTGACTCGAATAAATAAACGCAAGAATTTTTATTTATTTAAAAAACAAAAGAGTCATATATTTATAATCTTTAAGGTTTCTAATATCAAAAATGCATGAATGTAACACCTGGAGTTTGTCAATGTTGAGCCATAGCATAAATACATTTAGGATTAACTTTTGTCACAGATCTTACCTACAGGTCTCTGCAGTACCTGCCCTCCAGTTAATTCAAATTCTTATTATTTGACAAGTTTTCTTCTCATCTTGTTTTTATTTGTATTTTGTCAAGCTACTTTATTTATTTTGCCTTACAGTAAAGGAAGTAAAGTCACTAGGCTGTTCTTATTTAAGGATGGGTCATTACAATAAACCTTGAGTAAATACACATGTCTTCAGCAAAAACATGACCTTTTTTTTCCCAATCTTACCTTGTTTTGAAGATTTACTTTAGAGTTTTAACCAGATGTCTTAATAAAATATTATTATATACTGTTACATCAGATTAATGTTAATTTTCTAAATATTTATTTAATAAAAAGTAAAGTTAAATTCAAAGAACTCCGTGAAATAATGCCTTTTAAAAAATATCTTTTAATAATTATATACGTTTGCCTTATGAGATCAAATATTAATAGCAAGTATATAAAAATTGATTAGGATTTGCAAGAATTATATCATTCTTCTCTAAATTTTAATTCATATAGTCATTAGCATTCAAAATATGAATTACCGGGGGAAATGTATGATATGTAGGTAGACTACTATTAATTCAAACATCACTAATTCAAAAATTTTTATTCAACAAAATTATAAGTATGAAATAGAATTGGAAGAAGACTAAATTTATTCTAGCAATGAATAAATTCGCATATCCATACTTTTACGTCAGTATAACAAAGAATAGCATTCATTCGTATACACTTATACTGCTAAAGGGAATTTAGTCTATCTACAATTATATTTTATATAATTTAAAACAATGGTATTTAATATTTAAAAATATTGTTTTTATTTATGGTTTTAATTAATGTTATATCACAAATGGTAGCAACATAAATATAAGCATATTCTGTATTTTAAATTGTATATATTGTTATTAATACAATAAATTTATACAATATACAAAATGTATTTCAATATATACATAATGTGTCCCAATAAAAATATGACTCATGTAAAATAAAATACAAAATATTATTTATGTTTTGATAACATTATTTATGTTTTATTTTTATTATGAATTATTTAAAATAATCTCTTTGAGAGTCAATACATCATTGGAAATGATTGTGAATTGTTTGAAGCAGTCCTTCAAATCCTCTGCCATAATCAGCTGTAGAAATTTTGTTTCTAGCTTTGGATGTAGTAAATTGAATCTTATGAGCCTTTTCATAATCAGTTTTAATCTTGAAAATAGTTAAAAATCAGCTGGAGGTAAATGAGTCAAATAAGATAGATTTTCCAATACTGAAAGGCATTTTTGATTAAAAAAATCTTGGCAAGCATGCTATTGTAACTAAGAGCCTTGCTAAAGATATTCTGAATCATTTAAACAAAATCTACAAGTGATTCAAAAGACCCAAATGGCAGATTGCATTTACTGTCTGATCTTCAGAAATACATACATGGTGAATAATGTATCTTTAAAAAAAACAATTTAGGTTATTAGCATTTGCTATATTTATTTTGGTTTTCTTTTTTCTGGTGATCTCCTTTCTGCACTCTGATGGCTTACATTGTAAATATCATATCTCTTCACTTGATATGATGCTTGAAAATATTTCTTAAAACTGCATTTATATTTCTTGTATGTTTCTGCAGTGCTCTATTCTGACATCTTTTTTGGCTTGTTGGTGACAAGTGTGGCACAAAGAACATACACATCTTTCTTTAAAATGCAATGGATAGTGGTTTGGAAAATGTCAGTGAGTTCTTCCATGAATCTGACTAACACACCTCAATCAATTTACAGAATTTTGACAAAATTTTCATATTTCCTTCATTTGCAATTGTTTTTTATGCATCTGGTTATGGATAATCTTTAGTACTCTTTCCACCATCATTAATCTTGAAAACTTCTTTAAAACATTTCTGCAACCTATGGCTTGACTTTCATACACCTGAATTATTTCAAATGTTGCACAAGCAGTTTTGCCCCATTTAAAACAAAATTTAATATTAATGCATTGTTCTAGCATTAATTTTCTATAAAGGTATAAAACACTGTCATATTCATGTTATAATTCATGATCCAGACATGTTACCAACTTGATGAATAGCTTAACTATGCCACTATATAACATATGTTTATTCAGAGATGTTGCTGAAGACAGCTTGGAGAAAGAGCCAGTAACCTTTACTAGAATATATGTTTAAATTATAAATATTAAAACCAATGTCTATTTACATTTGGATTAATAGTAGTCTATCTAAGGCTTATCTATTTATTGTAAGATTTTTCATCACAAAATATATATTATATCTATATATTGTTATAATAAATTTTTCAAGGGCAGCAAGCAATGGTAAACTAATGTCCAAGTTGATGAAGTTATCGCGTTGTCATAATGTCATATTGTGTCAAATCACCCAAGCATAGAATTTAATACATAAATATACTTATAATAATAACATTAATAAATCATGAAAATAATTTTATCTCATAAATTATATTCTATTTCCAAAATAATTTACCAAAAAATAATTAAATGATCTATTGCACAGAAGTTCATAAGAAATTTCATCATCAAAATTGCACAGACAAACTCCCAAATCTGATACTATATCATCATACTAAACCATGACTGGGGGAATATAGCAGATTTAAATAATAAATATATTTATTATTAATTCTGCATCTAATAATATTACAAAACCAATGAGCATAGAATCTTTGTGTAAGACTAATTAATTAATTAATTTTGTTTCAGTTCATTTTAAAACAAGAATATTTTTTATCAAATCTTTTTAGTCATTTAAAAATATTTATAAACTATATATAAAAAATGTTTTTACATGATAATATGCTTACAAAGATAACAAGTAATTAATATATTTAGTATATTTAAACTTATCATTGACTTAATGATCAAATGACTTAAAAATAGTAAATTTCACAGGATTAATTTGTCAAACTTAGAGGGTATCTACCAACATTTTGTATAGAAAGAATATCTACACAGAAGACAAAATTTTAGCCTATTTCTCTGTTATAGATTTTGTCAAAATGTCTAAATAACCATAGGTAGTTTTTTTGATGAATTAAAAAAAAAGGAATTTGATTTTTAAATAAATTTGACAATTTTTCCCCACTTCATTCATTATCACTCAATTAGAAACTCTGTCTAAACATGATCACTTATGTGAAGTATTTTTTTTTTTTAAAAAAATAGCTATTTTAAAATACATCATTATGTAAGGAGAAATTACAATAGAGAAATCTCACATAAATTATTCTAATTAATAAATGTTTTATATTAGGACTATTCATAATATAAAACTAAGTCTAAAATCTAATTGTTGTTTTAAGAATTGTAAATTATGGTTACTGAAATATCAAAACTGAAACCTGGTAATCCTATATAAGATAATTTTTCTTTTAATTTTTGGGATCATAGAATATATTACACATTTTTGAAAAAAACAAGGAGTTTGCCACTGAATATTTTGTTTCTAGTAACTCTAAGCAGTTGGAGTATATAATAAAATTCCAGCTTTATAACAAACGTATAAAAAAACATGTCTAATTAGTAGCTTCCATTGTCACTAGTATAATATATTTAAACTCGGTAAAAAAAAAGAGAAAGTTTTATATATATGTATGGCTAATGTAAAGAGACTGATCAAATTATTATGTCTCACAGGTCATTATAAAAAACTTGATTATATAGTTATATTACTGATATCCATAATAGGGCTGCCATATTAAATTACTCCTTGATGGGATAAATGACTGTAGATTTATGAAATTATCCAACAATACTAAAAGAGTGACACTGATTACTGTAATTAAAAATAAAATAATCTTTAAGTAATTTATGGAAATTGTAAAAAAAAGATAAGAAAGATTTGTATTATTTGTTTGCATAATTCCATAATTCTACAATAATTTATCTATCATGGAATAATATGAATCCTCACATGGTCAGTCCTATTATGGACATCATTAATATATATCATTCTTACATAAAATTTATACTCATACTAAATAACATCAAATAAAATATTAAGAATATAAAAAATTATCACTATAAGATAAGTGAATAATGTAAACTTATTTATTTTGTTCTAATGATTGACATATCTATATTTATATGTGAAATATTTTGTGGTTTCTCACTAATTATAAATATTGTATATTTTTCATTATTATGAAAAGGAATAATCATTTTCTGTGGCTATAGAATAATTAATTATTTCAAACTAAAAAATAATTCAAAATATCCGTAATCTATAGTGATAAATAATTTGAAATGCTCAAATATGTGATAACTTGTAATATGTATTTTTTATGTTTTTTAAAACAAAATAAGTTTATATAATAAATAACTTTGATAATTAGGATGTTAAGTAAAATAACATGTTTATCTCAAGTTTTAGGAAGAATTAATTTTAATATTATTTTCCAATCATATTAGTTATAAGAAATATATTCTATCTACTAATACATTTTCGATAGTAGGAAGTTTCAGGATATATATATATATTGTGAATGTTAGTTTTTGAGAAATATTTAATATTTTACTTAAGTACAGTATTAAAAATAGTTTTTATTCATCTACTTCCAGTTTTCATTTTTAAATATATTATCGAAAACGAATTACTATCTTTTTTTTAAAAAAATTTATAAATAAAAGCAACAAAAAAAAAAAAAAGAAAGGAAAAAAAAAACTGATTATAAAAATAAATGTGTTTTAAAATTTGAATGAATTTGAACAAAATAAGTAATTCTTAATGAATTAAAGTTTTTAGTTTTCAAAGTTTATTCATTTATATATATATGATTTTGTAATAAATTTTCTGAAAAAGTCTGTAATAATTTAATTAAAGACTTTTGAAATGAAGTATAATTTTCAAGTTTTTAAGAAATAGCACGCATATTTCATGTTCATCTTGTCTTTTAATCCTCATTTGTTTTAAAAATGTAATTAAAAAATGGTTGGCAGCAAATAATCTCTAATTATAGATTGCAAAATTTTTATAATAAATACAAATTATTTTAGGTAATTTTATTTATTTTTAAAAACTTTTAATTTTTAAATACAAATGCAATATAAAAATATTGGCTTTGTCTACATTGTAATGCAACAACAATAAATATACACAGTATATATACATAGCAACGTTTTAACCCTTTAACCGCTAATTATATTATTGGTTGTATGAGGTAAAAATCAAATCTTTTAATTGGCCAACTCACAAACTGAAGACAAAGCCTATTGTTAAAACATATTCGCCTATAATATTAAATTCAACTCAGATACGTTTATAAAAAGTATATTACTAATTTTTCAGGTTATGAAAGAGAACAAAAGTTCTTTCAAAAATAAATTGCTATTTATTTATTATAAAATATATTCAATTTCGGCAAACTTAAAGCGAATGTCTAAACAAAAAAGTGCTGATGCAAACGCTTTTTTTTCAATTTTACGTTACGGAAAAGTAAAGATTTCTTTTTGCTAAATCTTAAATATTTTTACTAAAATCTTCAATATTTTTCGAAAATAATTTTGTTTTTTTAGTATATTTTTTAAAAAACTATTTTAATTTCTCATTTTATATTTTTTTAATACTTAAATTACATTCGAAATGAAAATCTCAGCGTTTTTCTTTATTTTCTTTGATCAGGCGGTTTCTTTGTTCTTTCCAGCCAATCAGAATGTCTTTTTAGGCTGAGAGCCGGCTGACAGCCAATCACTGACAAGGTTCTTCTTTGTTTAGTTTTAAATGCGGTTTTTTTGATTTTTTACTTGTAAAATAATTCGGAAGAGGGCACCATCTTACAGAACTTTTAAAAACCTAATCAATAACTGTCAAACGAATATTCTACCATTAAAACTAGCAGAATTAGAGTGACGTCAGATGTCGACGAGATGCCTCGTAAGAGGTGGTTAAAGAGTTAATGATTAGTTTGACTTAGTTTGCTTAGTAGAAATTTTTATAATGGTGAATGGATGTTTATATATTTTGTTCATGCTAATTTATGTATAGTGTTATGTAGGGTGGACAGGCCATTACTTAGACAAGGGAATACATGATTCTCTCTTGTTAATTGTGTGTTTGTCTTTGGAGATGTGCCATGCTTGCTTAATCTTTCATTTAGCATCATTGCATTCCATGCAGATGATGTTGACAGAGAATGGAATGAAGGCATGTCCAGTTGAGAAGGGTTTGAAAAAAATTGAATGGGTTTCATTGATTGTTTTTGCTTATTATAGAGATAGGTGTGTTGTGCAATGTGAGTTGATAGGTTGGCCCAAGATTCCCTATTGTAAACAGATAGGAAGACATGGTCATGACATTTGATTTTGTACATGATCTGTAAGTGGAGTTCAACTGGCAAACTGAATTGTTAAGAAAATGTTGCAGAGAAGGTGGTGTGTGTAAAACTAATTTGTGTGAGAGAGTAATAACTTTGGTAATGTGATGAATTATGGTTGGACTGCAGGGAAGAGAATTCCAGGGCTTTTCATTGGTATTGGTAGAGAGTATGGGGCTGATAGGTTCTGTGGTAAAATTGTTTAATAATTTGTTATGTTCTGTGGTAAAGATTTCTAATGATTTATAGGAGGATGAAGTCCTTGAAACCTACACTATTCAACTTGCTATGTATGTACTTATGTTATTCTTCATGTGTGTTTTAAGCTTACATAGGTACATGTTATGGTGAAGGAAGGCTTTGAGTCCAGCTAGTTTGTGGGAGTATGGTGTGTGCTAATTTGGATGGATGAAACACATGCATGTGTAGGCTTAATTATCATTTTATAGGTCAAGAATATGCAGTCCTGTTGTTATAAAAATCAAAGTACTTAATTCCATTCAGGCTGTTCTTGTTTTCCTGCATTAAGATAAGTGATAAAGCATCTGTAAGATTCTGCTGAATTTGAGAGATTTTGGATTCAGGAGTGCACATGAAGATGGTCTCTACTGTGCCAATGCCAAATTGGCACATGTATATAAAATAATTTTGTATAAAAATTATTATCAAAATCTTTCGGAAAAAAGAATTTGAAAGTTACAATTAATTACTTTAAAGAGGGGAGAGGGAGTTTTCCTATAAAAAAACAAAAAACAAACTAAGAGTTTATAAAAGAAAGAGTGTTATTATTATAAATTAAAAGTTAAAAATCTCTTTTCATTCCAGTTTAGTAGAATAAATGTGTATATATGTGCGATGGTAAATAGAAATAAATGTTAGCTCATTAATAAGATAAATGAGTGTTAGAATAATATTAAAAAAAAAATAAATAAATATTGAAATGAAATGTATTTAAAAACACAGTGGTGGACTATTAATTAAAGATATGAAAACAAAACGTTTTAAAATAGCTACTACTAATCAAACAATCAATCAAAAAACACATTGTCATAGGATTAGTTATCCAGGAATTTCGACAACACCTATTGCACTTATTCCTGGAGGATATAAAAACGAAAACAATTCACAGATATAAATAGCTAGATTTTATCGGACATTCAGTGGGAGTTTGCAATTCAGTCTAGTTTCCAGTGACAGTTTGCTTCAGTACAATTTCTATTATGTATACAGCAACCAACATGCACTGTTGAGCAGCCTTGGAAATATACACTTGTGCTTCAGCCTTTTGAGTCCAACAAGATCATCACAACCTGCCTGTGAAATAATGTCGGCATAACAACTCTGAAACCCTCCATCAAAACGTGCAGCTGTCTCCAAGAAGAAACCAATGGATTACCATAAATTCTCTTCAATAAACAAAATCTAACCAGTTAGATATAATTCATCAGAAGCAGCAGAAGTAGCCAATGACAAGAAAAAAAAATCCTAGGTATATGTTTTATTATTATCATTTACACGTAGTAGTCACCACTGTAATCCGTAAATATTCAAGATGCAAATTATATGAACTCTATCATACATAAAATGAACTATTAATATGTGTGTGTAAGTTTCAAATGCTATTAATGCTTTATTATTATGTTTGCGAATGTGAGATAATTTAAAATGTCTAAGATTATTTTTGCTTTTTTCATAAAATATACTATCATATGTTAATTTAAAAATATGCGTGTGTTAAAATTGGATTTATAAAATGTTTATAATATGTTTATGTTAGTTAGTAAATTATCTTTAAACTTAATTAATGTTGATTAAAATAAATTGTTTTAAATTTAAACTTTATCTGTCGGTCAATTCTTTTTATCAATCTCTTCTTACCAATATTTTATTACTGATTAAAATTAGACTGGGCTAGTTAAGGGAATTGTTTCGAGCGCTGGATTATGAGCCTACTGCCTGAATATGTTAGTCTTCAGACTAGCTGGCGCCCGGGGTTTATCCCAAAACAAATAAAGTATTTGGATAGTAGGGGTTTGAATCTAGCAGCCGAGATGGGCCATTGTTGATAGTTAAAGCTATCAATAAGATCTCCCATTTTGCTCGAACGTGCCGGTTCGTTCACGTAACCTTTATAAGATTATAAATGTATTATGAAGGAGTTTGAAACCGGCCAAAACTTATATATACATATAAGTAGGTGGTTTCAGCGGTTCGACCCGGTACACTACATAATGAAGGTATAGTAAAAAGACAGGCAATATGTAAAGGTATGATTCTTTCTTCAGCATGATTAATAAAGATTTTTGAAATGATAACACAGGTGGGGATCCCATCAGTCAGCCGTCTTTCATTTTGTAGTGAACATTATGGAACAGGATATCATTATAAATCCATGTTAAGCATTCTATGATGAACTCTATTTTATGAAGGTTATTCTATTTTCTGTCATTTTTGTTTTATCAGCAGTTTGGTAATGTTATTCATGTGAATCAGTTAAGTTGGTTTAGACAAGACTATTTAATTAGATGTAAGCACTCAGAGAAGGATTTCACAGAGTAACTTCCAAAACCTAGGTAGTCAAGAAGCCATTGGCTTATCTTCTTAGTGGCTTTGTAGTAGTATGCATCATCATAATCAATGATTAGTCACAGTGAGTATGCATTCTTATGTTGTTTGATATTAGCAAATAACAGGTGGCATGGCAGTGAAAGAATACATACTATTGTTTAGAAAAGGTGTTTCAATACAGTATGTCCATAATATTGAAGAAATAAATTATCATTTTGCCATTTTATATTATAAAGGGGTAGGGGTTTGAATTTAATATTAGCAATCTGGGTATTTATTTTGGATATAAAGTCTTGTTTGGGTAATAGCATAAAACATTGGCTTTTGTCTTCTTTGATACATGTGACATTATTGACAAGGAAGTATTGCTAGGCCATAGCAATTCTTTTGGACTAGTTCCAATTAGCAAGTTTGGAGGTGGTGATTTGCACAACTTGTCCAATAATACTCTCACCTTAAAGGCTGTTACTAAAATTCATTTTCATTTCAGCATCTAATTCTCTCCTAACCTATAAGAAAATTAGCTGCCAAAATTTAAGTGAATTTTAGTAACAACCCCCAATGTAAGAATATCATTGAACAAGTTGTGAAAATTACTGCTTCTAAACCTGCTATATTTTTATATAGGAACTGACCCAAAAGAATTGCTATGACCAAGCAATATTTTGTTGTCAGTCACATGCATCAAGGAAGACAAAGGCCAATGCTTTATGCTATTACCCAAACAAGAATTTATATCCAAAATAATCACCCAAATCACTAATCTTAAATTCCAACCACTACCCTTCTATAACATAAAATGGTGAAAAGAATTTTATTTCTGCAATATTACACAAATCCTACAATAGCACCTATTCTACACAGAAATACTATAGTGTGTATCCTTCCACCACTATGATGCCTAGGTTATTTGCCCATATCAAATTACATAAGAATGCATACTTATTGTGTCTGGTGATGAATTTTATTGGCACATATTACTACAAAGCTTTCAAAAAGATAAGCTAATGCCTTCTTGACTCCCTATGTTTTGGAAAATACTCTACAAAATCTTGCTTTCAGTGCATGGATCTAATTAAAAAGGTTTGTCTGAACCAACTTGACCACCTTGAATTATTCCTCATTAGCAAATTTCAAGAATCAATTTCTCACAAGTCTCCTCCCAGATGATCATACAAAAATTACAGAGCTTATAATACATCCCTCATAAATAGAGTTCAACACAGAATGCTTAACATGGATCCATAATGATATCATTATCCATTCAAATAACATTATCTACAAAATGTAAGATGGCTGGACAATGATACTGACCATCAGAAGCAGCATTTCCAGAATCCTCCTTAACCTTGCCAAAGAAAAGATCATACCTTCAGATCTTGCCTCATACTCTTCTTTTCTTTACCTTCATTATGTAGATGGACATCTTCATATATGCTCCTGAATCCAAAATCTCTCAAACTCAGCAAAACTTCACTGATGCACTTATATTAATATGGGAAACAAGTATATCCTGAATAGAATTAAGTATCCTGATCTTTATATACAATGAGATAACATGCCTATATATATTTATGCGGTTTCATCCATCCAAATTCCTATCCATCTCGCTCCCATAAACTAGCAGTACTCAAAGCTTTACTTCACTGTAACCTGTATCTGTGTAAGCTTGAATCACATGCCAAAGTTATTACTTCATCCATAAAATAGCTTTATGTACTCTATCTTCTCTGCAATCTTTTCTTAAAAATTTAAAGAACAGTTTGGCTGCTGAACTTCTGTCCCAGATCATGTACAAAATCAAATGTCATGATTTTTCCTGCCTATCCATTTATTACGCAGAATTTTGTGCCAATCTATCAACTCACATTGTGCAACACATCTATCTCTATAATAAATCAAAAACAAGGAATAAAACCCATTCAATCTTGACTCTCAACTGGATATGCCATTGTTCCATCCTCAGTCAACATCATCTGCATGGAATGCAATGATGTTAAATGAAAGATTAAAAAAGTATGACATATTTCTAAAGACAAATGCACCATTAACAAAAAAGAATCCTGCATTCCCTTATCTAAGAAATGACTTATCTACCCTACATAATGCTACACGTAAATCATGTCAATTAGTATGAACAATATATATGCACATCCGTTCCCCATTAAAACTATTGCTATGTCAATGATTCACAACAGTCAAAGCTAGCTAAGGAAGCCAATCCAAACCAATCATTAAAGCTTTGCTATATACATGATGCAGTGTATATTCATTTTCTTAAAATTTAAATATAGTTTATATGTAATCCAGATGTAATTAAAGAGAATTTGAATCCAGAATTTCAAGCTCCCTTCAGTCATTCACCCTATTTAATATAACAAACACAAATGACCACATACATGTGAAAAAGATAAATGATTGCCCAATATTTTTTTCACGTGTATGTGGTCATGTGTATCAGTTATATTAGATAGAATGAAGACCAAAGTAATCTTTTATTTAATAAATGAAAACTGAATACCAAAGTAATTGTGGCTTACATATAAAAGTCAACAAACATGGAATATAAAACAAAAAACATGTAGACCAACAAAACATCATATAACTTCCTCCATTTAGGAACATAATATTTTAGAAAGAGCAATCCACTCTTTATTTTACTTCATATTTTTTCCCCAAAAAGTTGAGTCATCAATATACTAATACTATACCCACAATGACTAGTTTAGCTTATGGACATTATCCAGAGGAACTTTGAACTCATCTAATGTCCGCTATAAAACAGATGGGAGTAAAATAAGTAAAATATATTATAAATTATTGCCCTGAATTGATTTCTGACAAGTGTGTATTAATGAGATAATAATATTTATGGAATATTAATAGTTAATATTTTTCTTGCATGCCCAATATTATAAAAAAACTTATATTAAATAAGTTATAGGTCAGCCTTTGTTGGTGAGTTAAGACTTTTTTTAAAAAATGTATTTTTCTGATATATGATTAAAACTGCATATTGATTTTTCCATGTAATATGTTGTAAGTTTGCAACTTCAAAAAAAAAAAAAAAAAGAATTATATAATATTACCGCATTGATATTGAGAGACAAATAATGTTGCAATATTGTCATTGATATTACATACATGAAATAAAAATTTGAATAATATTGAGTGTATAAACATAAATTTATTTTATATATAATTTTATTATTTATCAAAAATTAAATGGGAAAAATATCATTTGCAAATTTTCTTATATGGTATTCATATTTAAAGGATCCCAAATATTTTTTTGCTGTACAGTCCACAAGATCTTAGTCTGGCATTGTTACAATAATATGGATGATGTTGACATTGTCCTTTACTAACTACTTTATATATATATATATATATATATATATATATATATATATATATATATATATATATATATATATATATATATATATATATATATATAACAAAAACTAAATACTACCTAATGCTATACTTGTAATTATAAATAAAATAAAAATTTATATAACATTACAATACTGGCCAAAAAAACAAAATTTTACTAAAAATTTGTCCACAATCATAGACCTGTTTAAGTGAAATTCAAGTAAACAAACAACATATACATACAAAACAAAATAGTCTTCCCATCATTTACTTAAAAAACCAGTTTCCTTTAACATCAAAAAATGTCTTCATGAGATTGATGGCCTCAGATTTCACCCGCTCCTTCCTCTGTAACAAAACATTTTGTTACACTCTTAAATTTCAAGAGATTGCAACATATGGTGGCCGTTCTAGGATGCCACCAAGCATTTCTGCCTAAACTGTATTATAAAATTTCTATAATAATGGTTAATTTATTTACGAACAGCAATCACCAAATGCAAACCTTAAAATAATTTCCTTTTTACAGACCAAAAGATTACAAAATGAAATATAAAAATTAATTATAATAAATAAAAAGAAAGAGATAGACAATTCACTGTTGTTGAAATATTTATTATACCTTTATTCTATTTGTTGTTTATTCCCTTCCCTCGCACTTGTCGAATCAACCCTTCATGATCCTTTTTCTTTCTAATCAAGAATTAACATGTATCGTTCTCGAAGGACCATGCACCGTCACTCTACCAATATTTTCATCAAAAAAACATGGTATATAACTAATGAGTGAACTAAAGGGTGACTTACTGTAAGAGTGTGTTTGTTAAAACAAAATCCACTCAAACCTCCTCTTTCTAATGTTAAATCTTATCCTCTTAAATTTTACTTGCCCTTAGATCGAGTATACAATTTTTTTATTCATATCTATACATTATCAGAACAACAATCACAGAAACCAAAGGTAAGTTTACTTAATAAAACATAACATAAAAATATAATGTGGATTAATTTGGATTAATAAATACATATACTTAAAGACTACCTATCCCCCCTTTCTATTGCTGAAACTTTGGGATATTTGAAGTGAAGACTTTTTTCTTTTTTTTTTTTTTTAATTCTATTATGCAAACAACTCTTGAAATTATAATAAAAAAAATCTATTTACCCTGATTGATCAGTGTAGGTCCTGTGTGTGTGGAATATTTCACTTTATATTCATTGTGGTTTGTCCATAATCTTCCAGTCCGTTCTCCCCGACTAGCTCTCTATGTCCAGCATTTACAAGGCAGTTCCAGGTGGTAATAGGAAGAGGTTCCCAAAAGGGAAAGTTCTGTTAGATCTAGCCACTCAACATTTTCTCCTTGCACTTACTTCTTAATTTTTTTTTTTAATGTAATATTACGATTTTTTTTTATTGGAGAGTCCGAGCCGAATTGGCTTATAGATTCTGCATTTTTTGGCAGAAAAATCCAATTAATTTAAACAAAAGGAAAGTCCGTAATTTATAGTTTTTTTTTCAAAGTTTCAGATCACACCTTTAATATTCTCTTCTTTTATTTCATATTTTATTTTTAAAATCCCAAAGAAACATTCCAATTGATCAGCATAATAGATAGCATAAAAATACCTTCACTGTCAAAGCCCCAACAATAGAATTAATTGCTTTCTTTTCCCTTCTATCTTTAAGAATTTTTTTTTTAAAAAAACTAAACAAAAGACAAACTTTTATCAAAAATGTAAGATCTTTATCTAATTTATTTTAACTTCTTAAAACTCCATTTTAAAATTAAGTGTTAATTTATATTTCTTTTCTTAAAAATTATGTATTATAAAACAATATTTATATTTTAACAAAATATATATGTGTGTATATATATGAGCTGATAGAAAAGTACATGTTTATTTATTTCTAATAAAACAAGTTTTATTACAATGTATATATTTTATTTTTACAAAATATGTGTGTATATATATGTATGAGTATGAGCTGGCAGAAAATACCAGCTCAGTAAATTATAAATAAAATAAAAATTCATATAACATTACAATACTGGCCAAAAAAACAAAATTTTACTAAAAATTTGTCCACAACCATAGACCTGTTTAAGTGAAATTCAAGTAAACATAGAACATATACATATAAAACAAAATAGTCTTCCCATAATTCACTTCAAAAACCAGTTTCCTTTAACATCAAAGAATGTCTTCATGAGATTGATGGCCTCAGATTCAAAAAAAATTTTATCAAAGTTTCCTTTATTCTTCTTTTCAATTCACTCTTTTCATAAAAGATAATCACTGCATTGTCAAATAATATTTTATGACCTATATCTAGTTCATGGTTATATTGAGTTAGGTTATAATCATCAATTTATTAAGAATATTATATTTAATAAAAATATAAGATGTTAATAATAAAGATTTAATTGCTAATGAGCTTTACCATATAAGTCATAAATTAGTAAACTGATTTATAAGAATATTTTTTATTGAGTGGTATGAAAGTGGTCGGGCAGAAAGGCTTCCATTTAAATTCATTACTAAATAGTTCAATACAATCAATTGATTGTAAATCTATTCCTGGAGTAGTTTATATGATTCCTTGCAGTTGTCATAAATTTATATAGGTCAGAATAAATTAAGTCTCAATGAAAGAGTTGAAAGTTCATAAGAGTAGAGTTAGAAATAGATATCACAACTCAGCTTTGTATATTCATAAACTGAATACAGATCATAAAATATTATATGACAATGCAGAGGTTATCTTCTATGAAAAATCTGAATTGAAAAGAAAAATAAAAAAACTTTCTTGATAAATTTGTTTGAATCTGAGGCCATCAATTTCATGAAAATATTGTTTGATAATAAAGGAAGTTAGTTTTTGAAGTTTAGTTGAACTTTACTTAAAAGGATCTATGTGCTAATAGATAAAACCCTAGGTGCAAAAGAATTTTAGTAAAATTTTGTTTTTTGGCTAGTATTATAATGTTATGTGAAGTTTTATTTTACATATAGTAAAGTTTAAAAAGATAATATATCTTAAACATAACTATAATAAAATGCAAAAATATTTCCAGTTATTTTCATTATCTTCAACTGAAATTTAAATTTGAAATTTAAAATTCATTAATTTTAATCTTTGAGCATTGTCTATTAATTAAAATTGTTTTTTTTTTTTTTTTTTTTATACAATGATTTCTTTCCTCTTGAAGGTCCTTAGTATTGTCCCGATTGAAATTGAAAGTTAAACTTGGATGTTTTTTCATTATCAAAGAAAGAAACTTTTATTTTTTATACCTTTATATAATAGTTGATCTTCTTAAAAGAGCTGCCATATAAATGTACAACAAATAAGAGTTGTAATGATTTAAAATGGAATCTATTTTAGTTGATTATTAAAAAACATTTGTTTACTTTCAATTTCAAACTGGAAAATATTAAGATTCTTCATGAAAAGAGAAACCATAATAAAAGAAAAATTAAAAAGTCAATTTTGATAAATGCAAATGATATCTTTAGTTAATAATTTATAAAGATTGGAGTATAATTTGATGACAATTATTTCTGCTAAATTTTAAATTTTAATGGCTTTTAGTTGAAAAATATTATGAAAATAATTGAAAGTACTTCTGCATTTTATCTTTTATTATAGTTATTTGTAAGATTGACTATCTTCATTATTTATTATTATTTTATTACATTGATTATTTTATAATGAATATTTATTATATATATATATATATATATATATATATATATATATATATATATATATATATATATATATATATATATATATATATATATATAAATATCAAAAGCTTAAAGTTAAACTTGTTAATAAAATATTCAATATTACCCCAAATTTACAACTCAACCAGACTAGCCAAGAAAATAAACTCTAAAGCACAACAAATCACTGGTACATGAAGACTTCTCAAATGTAAAGGACTACAAGATAACAACATATTTATATTAAACATTACCAACAGTTCCACTTACATCCCATACATCCTAAATTTTAAAAGAACTTTTAAATAAGTTAATTGCGGCAGAATCATAAATTTTTATTAATAAAAGCTCTTTCTTTTTTTTTATTTCATTTTTGTCCTGTATTTTTTCCATGGCTATATAAATCTTAAATAAAAGAATAAAGGTACATAAAAGCAGGATTAGAAATAAATATATGTGTTCTGCTTTATATATCCATGGAAAAGATACAGGCTACACTATTAACTTTGATGAGACTAAGGTTGTCTTTTTTAAGAGTAATGAAATAAAAAAAAAGAATTAAAGAATATTATTAAAAATTTATCATTCTGAAGCAATTAATTTATTTAAAATTTCTTTTAATATTAAGATGTATAAGATGTAAGTGGAATTCTGGGTAATATTTAGTATAAGTTTGTTCTTATCTTGTAGTCATTTATACTTGAGAAGTCTGTTTGTAGCTATTAAACCATTGATTGTGTTTTAGAGATTAGTTTCTTTAGGTAGTCTGGTTGAATTGTGAATTTGGGGTGATTTTAATATATATTTATATAATATGATGAGATTGATACCTATTTACTAAAATATTTAATATTAGTATTCTTTGTGGCTTGTTTTTACACATGCATATCTATATAATAAAAAGTAAATGAATTTTTAAATAGATTACTAAGATAAAAGCACAGCTAGCATCTCCTTACAAAAACCTAGTTAACCAAATAGCTTCCCTTTATTGTTCTCTTAAGAATACTTAACAATAACAAGAATGCTAAGTTGGTTGATTATGAATGCTTACATTAAAAAATCCCTAGATTTGCTTGAAGTCTGAAACATTGCCAAATATTATTATAATATAATGTAAATATATATGCATAGTATATAGATGGCACCAACTAGTACAACTTAAGGTCTTTAATTGTGAATAATCAATGGTAACTATGACTTTAAATTATTAAGAATCTCTACTTAATAAAAATTACAATTCTCTAAACTTAGAGTTCTGTGTTATGCTTTTCTATTCTGATGATTCATTTATAACTAAAAAATATCATTTTGTAATTGGTTGAGAGGTCAGTGTGATTGCCTTACAAGAAGTTGCCTGGGTTGCGGGTTCACGTCGTGGCCAATGCTATGGCATTTAAAAAAAATGGAATAACATTTTCATCATAAAGTATGCTTATGTCTGAGTACTCACTTACTACAATTTGAATGTGGTATGCAAAAGATTAAAATCTGAATATTTTAATAAAGCCTCTTTACTTTTCATCAAACATAATGTTAGTAGTATTTTTTGAGGGAAAACATTAGCATTTAATAACAATAGCAAATTCTCCATACAGTCCTGCCACCAAGAGCAAAATTTAATAATTAATAGATGCAAGAGGTCACTGTACCTAGATTTTAGAACCATGTGCTGTTTTGGTGGCTTTATAACATTAGCATTTTCAATTTTTTTAACATGTAAATATGACTTAGCCAAAAATGTAAATCAACATGATATTTACACATTCTTTGTAGAACCATCCTCAAATGATATGATGAGAACTGGATTGCCACACTCATTAGTGATAGATGAGCATTTCTGATCTCTTCTATATTTTCCTGATTTTGTCTACAACATAAAGTTCAAAATATTGTATTTTAAGTAGTCATCTACATTTTATGGAGATATGTCACAAGCAAGATCTGTTAATAACCAATTGAATGTTTTGATTAAACCAAACAATAACATTTGAACATTATCACGGATAATTTATTATAGCTTATTTTTTTAACACAATTTATTGTGTCATCTTCATTTTAAAATTGTATTATAAATATTAATGAAATCAGTACTTCATTAAGATACATAATAACCCTTTATGACCTTGGATAAAATAAAGCAGTATTAAATATTCCATTACTGGAAAATATTCTCACAAGTATTCTTCCATAAAAAATTTTCTCATTTATTAATTTTCAAGCTACTTAATTGTTGGAGACTTTTATGATTTTTCGTTTTTTGCTTTATTTTCTAGCCAAGAATAGTTAGATATCATTTACTGAACTAGACTAATTATAAGCCTAACTAAAAAAGTCTATGGTTAACAGAAAGTCTTTGTCTACCAAACAATGCCATGTTTCACCTAAATTCAAATTTTAAATCGTTGGCATGAAAGTATAGTGCTTTAACCAGCACATGTACAATAAATGTAAAACGTTTTGAAAAAGAAATGTTCAGTTTTATTTTAAATAAATAACCCTAAAATAAGTTTCTTAATCGAAAATTATTTTTCTTAAATTCTGATATTTCACATATAGAATTGAGAGAAATCTAATTCTTATAAAATTTATATTACTTTAAAAGTCATTTTCTATGCAAAATTAAAATTTCTTTTCAAGAACATATTGCAACAAAAAGTTACTTTCAGAGAAAGAAAGTAAAACAAATAATAATTTTCTTTATCATTTCTTAGATAAACATTAAGAAACTTCTTAAATCTCAAGAAATTTATTTTTCAAAATGTGATTGAGTTTTGACATGCTAAAACTAAATTCTTCAAATTCTCTGCTGAAAGTTTAGAAAAAGAAAATGTGAGAAGAAGCAATGGAAAAGTAATAGTGATTATTTTTTTTATTTTTGAGATTTGCAATATGCCGATTATAAAAAAATAGCTTTTGTTTAAATATTTTTAATATTAAATCATGAATGATTATTAAACTTATTAACAAATAATGTAAAAAAAATATTTGCCACTGTTTTATATAAAAGTGAATAAAATACTTATATAGAATATATATGGATATTTTTAAAAAGTTTAAATGAATAATTATCTTTATTATTTACATAGAAAATATTATAATTATCTTTATTTTTCTATTGACTTTTTTCCATTTTATCTTGTTTTTATTTATTTGCTTTTTTATTTTAATTTCTAATTATACTAATATCTAACATTGAACTACCGAGGTAGAGAATAAAAGTCGATTACACTCACAGAAAAATATTACTGCAAATTGTATGTTTTCATAAAGTACTCCTATATATTATATTGGAAAATTTTATGATGATGTAATGATTAAGAAAATGTTGAAACATTTAACGACTAAACAGATTGAGTTTGAAATACCAAAGAATTTATTTGAAGTTCAGTACTTTCGATACCATATAGTATATAATCATAGCATAATAAAGGGAGGAGTTGTCATTCATAAATAATGTAAATGTTAAATAAATAGAATCTCATTCATAAAATCACCAGTAATTGATATTGATAATAATGAGCCAATAGTGTTTATCCATATCAAGATTATCTTTGATTATATCTGTACAACACTAAAATTAATAATTTATATTTACATACACCTTTCTAATAATTTTAATAATCAATGTCTATTAAATTTGTGACACTGAAAATTAATTTTGAATGAGCACATCGAAAGAATAAGTTGCAAATTAGACATTCTAGTGACATTTAATAAACATAGAAATAACACCATTTCTCACATTAATCAAGCAAAAAATGAAACACTTTCATCTAATCTCTCCATTATTATATGAATAGTAAATTATAGTTGATATTGAATGGTTGCTATAATATATTAACAATAATCTTTGTAATATCTATCAAACCACCTCACACTTTTAGATAACAATTAAGATAACAATTTTAACAAACATGTTAATAAAAAACAGCTATTAAAACTGTAATGTTGAGAGTATACAATAATATTTATAAGATAATAAACTTTTAATGTGCATCCCATAAAAGTGATTTATGAACTGAACTTTCTAAAGTCATTTTAAAAAACATAAATAACACTTTTTCTCATATCAATGCTAATCTCTCTGTTGACAAATATAAAGATGATCATTAATATAATATCTCATCTCTTTGAATATCAATAATTAATTTTTCACCAATATAATACCAATATGGAGGTTAGATAAAATATTGTAATTTTTGTCTGATTTCTGAATTAGAATTGATAAAAAAAAAGAAAAGAGTTTTTATTTGCCAGATGTTAAAATGACTCTTGGAAAGTCTAACTTGCAAATTATTTTTATCATGTGTTTATTTAAAGTTTATTACTTTATAAATATTAATATATAATATTATGTGTTTTTATTCTAGTTAAATCTATATAATATGTTAAAACAATTATATTTTGAATAGCTAATACGTATTAAAATTTATATTTTCTTTTCAGCCACTTCAGAAGGACAAATGTCAAAAGTAGATTTTGGAATTATTATGCATCCAATCTAAAACCTACAAATATGACTATATATGTGATATTTTCAGCAATAAACTTTTTTTTTTGAAATACTTCAGATCTTTGCCTAATCAAAGTTCTTCATTATATTCTATCTTCACTCAAATCCTCACAATGAAACCAATCAATATTGCACTTTTTAGAATGTCTTTGAAATAATTTTTGTACTTATAACTGATATCTGCCTTTTTTATTAAAACGATGCTCCAATAAACATAAAATACTGCTGTTATTCATTTGCTTCAAATATATAATCCATCAGATGTCACTGGATTAATAGATCACATGATCACCATCTCTATACTAGCACATAATTGTTGTAAACAAAGGCAAAACTCTCCATACAGTTTGGCACAGAGTGACACTACTGTATGGATAGTTTTGCCTTTGGATTAATAGATGTAATATCATTCCATTCAACAAGATAAAATATATTTTCAGAATATATAGATATTTTTAAATCTCAATGCGAATGCATGCTTCTTTTTTTTTTCAATATTTTCATTGAGTATTTAAACAAAATGTATTTTTTTTTTCAATTATTTTAAACATGAGATGATGTTTAAAAATTGACTCCAATAGCAATTAAAATTTTCTAGAGGCAATAAAATATTATTATCATTATTATTATGTGCAAACTGAAATATAATAAATTATTTCATTGTATATGCTAGTGAAATGGATTTTTTTTTCCAGAAATTACAGCAAATGATTATGAGTTTGAAAAATCTGAATTGCCAAAGTGAGGTGCAATCTTTGACATCAGTTGATTATATCTCCCTTTTAATGTATACTGAAATCTGCAGTAAATTTTACATTATCTTTTCTAACAATCATACATAAGAAAAGTCTTCTTATTTTTTAATTTTTATTATTTTTATTCTATTTTGTTTTGCTTTTTCCTCTTTGGTTTATTTTTTGTTTCAACATCTCATTACTAATATCTATATTAGTTCCAACAAAAACAGATACCAAAATTGAATTTCATCTTGGAAAAATCTAGTGCATATTAATATACTCAGATTTCCATTATAATCAATATTTCAAATGAAAGCCTAGCTCATTTTGGGAATTTCCTTTTTACTTGAGAAACTCTGAAATGTGATTTCAGATACAATGAAAACTAATTAATAAAGTCACACTTCCAAATCATATTTATTGTTCTATTTCAAAATAGCACTATCCTATTCAATTTTCTAATAATGATACATTACAGATCTATAATAATATAGTCAAAGTCTTCTCACTTAAAATTTATTTACTGTGTAGGAAGCTATTATGGACAAAAAATGGTTTCAATATCACTGAATTAGATTTTTCATCTACTATCTCAAAATGGATTGGATTAACACTCTATAAAGCCATTCCAAATTAAAAAAAAACACTTCATTTTGTCTTAGTATGTGCAATGATTTTTCCATATCTACAAATAATCTTTAAAATAACACCCACAGACAAGCCAATGCTCATTATGTTTCTCCAATTTAGTATTCTGCCTTCCAAAAAATAACTTAATTATGAGATATATTATTCACTAATATGTAATTTATCATCAAATGTTATTAAAATAGGTCAAACTCTTCATACAGTACTGCCACTCAATGCAAGAGAGAGTAATCAATGGATGTCAGAAGGCTTGTGCATAAAATCCCTATTTAGTGTCTACTCATCCAATATCTCCAGATTAGTTTCTAGCTTGTGGCTTTCAACAGTGAGGAGCCTTGAATCTGAGAGCACTGCACCTAGATCTTAGGATCTAATGCAACCCTCCAGCAGACACCTTTTATCTTTACTTAACTACATAACTACAAGGCTAAAATTAATTTTGTAGTTAAGTAGAGATAAAAGGTGGCTGCTGGAGGGGACATTAGATCCTAAGATCTATGTGCAGTGCTCTCAGATCCAAGCTCCTCACTGATGAAAGCCACAAGCTAGAAACTAGTCTTGGGATATTGGATGAATAGGCATTAATAGGGATTTTATGCACAAGCCTTCTGGCATCCATTGATTACTCTGTCATGCACTGAGTCACACTATTGTATGGAGAGTTTTTGCCTGTTTTAATAACAGTTATGAGCAAGTATAAGAAATGGTGATTATGTGATGTTTAGTCATTTATTATAATCAAATGCTTATAACAATCCCCTTTTAAACATAACCAAATAAGATGTTGACTAAAAAATTCAAATAGTATTTGGTTCCAATAACCAATATTTGAATTTTTTTACACAAAATTTTCTTCTAAAACTAAATCTGGAAGCTCTCCCCACCCTTTATTTCTCCAGCTATAAAATTAATTACATTAACATGGAAGATATATGCAAATTATGCTGGAAAGATGCTATTATATTTTTTATTCTCATGCCACCTTTATATTAGGTTGGAAATTCTCAAAATATTTTTAAATAAAAATTATAACATGTATACTTCAACATATATTTGAAAAATATATTTTTGTGCATATTTGTACTAGCATTTTTATATTATTCTCATTGTTGTATCCCAGATGTACATTTATGTATCATTTAAATACAAAAGGAACCTCTATATATTTAGAAACAAAATGGATGGTATTCACATAAGAGTTAAGAAAGTCTTACCACCAAATATTTACACAAAAATATAGTCCACAATGTGTTTGAGTCTACAACATGACTCACTATTATAAAATGGTATCAGAAAAATAAAACCATAAAACAGTTAAAACATTAATGCAATGATGATTATAGATAGATATAAATCTCATGCACTGATCAGAAAATAATGATAAGTGACTTAAGAAATTGAGAAATTATTATATATAGAATTATTTATTCTTTTCTCTTGTATAGGATAAAAAGACAAATGTATGTTATGTAAACAATACGCCTCGTTTTGTGTAATTTTTTAATTTCTTTTCATTCTAGAAATGTAACTTTGCGATTCAATAAATCCTATTGAAACATAATAATAATGATGATGATGGTGATGATAAATACAAATATCAAAGAAACATTAATTTCTGCAACAATGTTTTGATATTCACTTTACCTAAGAAAATCAGTGTTTCTAACCAATTTATTGTAACAATACTACAGCTTTCAACTATTTTCTTTTCCAATATGTCAAAGCATCAACCAGGAAGTGAAATCACAACAACTGTCTGCAAGCAACTGCTGCCTCTCAGCTACCAAGCTTGACAGCTTTCAACTATTTTTGATTGATAAAATTGCAATAATACATATTACCTTCCCTTCTGGTTCTTCCAACACACCTCTTTGTCTTACCCTACCTTCTTTATTGTACCCCTACTATACTAGCTCAATAAATAAACCATCAAGTATAACCACAATAAAGTATAACCTTCTTTAGGGGGCTTGAAACTTAGTAAATATTAAAACATAAGATAGACTTTAGGGATGATTACAAGAGAGTGGTTTTAACATTGAGAAATATATAAAATACGCTCTACAATTGCAATGCTATTGCAACAATTCTCCTGTTACTATCTTATTATAATCATTAGGAAAACTCCCGCAACAAGCAATGACTAACATAATATTTCATTTAAATAATAAAATAACTACTCTTCCACAATTTAAGAATCCTAAAAATAAAAACATTAACAAAATTACATTAACTTAAAATAATTGATGCTATCTCAGGGATCATAAATATTCTTTTCTAAAATCCCATCTAACAATTAGATTGATTATTAAATAATTGAATGACAATAGGTATTTTATTAGAATTCAACCATTTAATAAAAACATACGATTACGAACCTTGATTAACATCCTATTGGAAACTTAATCTAATTATAATAATAAGACATGAAAATTAACACTCATTACCTTCCCTAAAATAATTTAATCTATTTTTCCTAAGATTTATTCTCATACTTATGTTAACAACAATTAAACTAGAATATTTATTATAATCAAAGCTTCATCACACCATTATTATCTACCAAGTCTAATTCAATAAAATACATCTCTCAATTAGTTAGCATTCACCCACTGTAATTAACTCCTTCAGAATTACAAACCTTATAATATATTTGGTTAGTAACTTTTACTCTGAAATTATATAATACTTCTAAATTATGATATAGCATATATTTCAACTTAAAATAGAAAATTAGAATGCAACTCAAACATATTGCTAATTTCTATTATAAGTTGTTGATTTTGTAATATTTAATAGTACTGTATTTTTCATATCGCTCTTTAGCATTCTTTTGCATCTAATAAAAATATGAATTACCATAAGCTTTAAAACATCACATGATTACCATTTCCTATGCTTGCTTATAACTGTTATTAAAACAGGCAACTTTAGCTTGCAGTGAGTGGCAATATGTATAATGAGTTTTGCCTGTTTTAATAACAGTTATAAGCAAGCATAAAAATGGTGATCATGTGATGTTTATTGGCTGAAAACCAATCCTTCCAAATAGGATAGTGGTATCGATATTTATTAAAGAACCAAAGACATCAAAATGTATAGATGCTGAACTGAGTTCAGTCCTATATGACTATATAAGCTAATGAGCTTGGATTAAAAATATTAAAGTGTTTTCAATTTAAGTTTTGTAGTTAAGTAGAAATAAAAGATGGCTGCTGGAGAGTTGCATTAGATCCTAAGATCTTCGTGCAGTGCTCTCAGATCCAAAGCTCCTCACTGATGAAGGCCACAAGCCAGAAACTATTCTGGGGATATTGGATGAGTAGGCACTAGATGGGGATTTTATGCATAAGCCTTCTGGCATCCATTGATTACTCTAGATTGCAGTGAGTGGCAACACATATAGCAAGTTTTGCCTGTTTTAATACCATAAGGTTTCTTTAATATAGTTATAATTTAAAGCAATTGATAGTTAATGTATTAATTATAAATTCTTAAGTGTAGCTTCTCAAATGGGGTATGTAGTCATAATTTGGTATGTATAATTTTATGTAGATAATGTGCTTTATTGATATGACCTTTTGATGGATGACACTTTCAGACTCAATAAAATTATTATGATAAAGTTTAAAACAAATATTCATTTATTTACAACAATAAGAATAAACAACAAACAATTATACATATAAAGTTAACTATTTCATTAACAATAAAAAATAAGCATTAAATTGTTTTACATTGACCACAAATTATTTACATTCTTTACAAGTACATAATAGTTATTATGTAAAATCAACCCATCCCATAGTTAGTATCTAGTCTTTTTTTAAGTATATGTTTATTATTTTCCTATCATGTACGCTGTCATATTGATCAGGTGTCTTTGCATCATTCATGAGTTATCTGGTGGTCATCTTCTTAGTCCTTTTCCTTACTACCTGATATTTATAGTTCTCATTATCAACTGAAAATTGTACAATTTAAATTGTATTTTATATTACCAAACTTGACATAAAATATTAATTATAACTTAATCAACAAAACCATTGCTGCTGTGGTAATATATATATATATATATATTCATAATGTAATTAAAATGAATACTAAGAACACTTTCCATATCATACAATTCATTTATGCCTCCATTCTCTCTATCACTTATATTTTATAGTGTTCTTTGATCTCAGTTATTTTTAATCATATAGTAATTTATGCAAATTATTATTCAAACATAAAATATTTTTTCTGTACATAGTTTTACCTTCAAGTAAATCTATCAAGATTTAGGAAGAAATTATAAAATTCTTTAAATATTTCATTTACCTTTGATATCTCCTATATTATTATTTGCCTAAAACTTTATTGATGAAAAACTGATTTTATTGAATATTATATTCAATAATATATCGTAATAAAAAGGATGGAGGTTTCTTTTAAATATGAGGTGTCATATTTTGGAAGGCAGTCATTTTCTTAATGATTCTACCCCCATTTTACACTGGCTTCTTCCCTGAGCACTTATGGTATATACTGTTCTCATTTCTTTGTAGAAAACTTTCCCATCTCTTTCCAGTAAATATATGGGTATCACACAGATTACTCCCACTTAACTATTCCTGTTCTTCAGGATGATATTTTATCCTATCCTGGAATTTTAACTCATCTTCCTTGATTATGTATTTGGCATCTATTATTCTACTAATTCTAGACTAACAACTTAATATAATCTTTCCCAGGTGATAATTTTCTATCCATATCTATGACCATGTTACACAACAAATAATCTATTTCAATTATTATTATCAATAGGATACTTTTTTCTTTATAACAAATGAGATCATTATATTGTCTTACATCAATATTCATTCTTTCTTACTTTCATAAATACGTTATATTTTATAATAAGTTTGTCATTCCTTTCATATAATCCTATTACCTTAATTTCTTAAAGTATATACTGGTCAAAATATACAGTTAACATTATGTTCCCTCCACACACACTTTCACATTATAACTCATGATTACTCTCTTCCTACATTTAAGCATACCTTTAACATTATATACCAAATTGAAAACATAAATTCTTTAAATTGTCACTATGACAAGTACTTTGCATTTATATTTCATTTTAAACAAGAAAAATGTTAGTGATAAATTTAAAATATTTTTTAAACCCACTTCCATTTTCTAATTTAATATTACCATGGTTACTTTTTAAATGTGTATCATTCTTTGTGCATTGAGTTACTTCTTCTATCTTCTCTCTATTTTAATAGAGAAGATAGAAGAAGTAACTCAATGTATAGTTAAACAAGACCTTAAACAAACAAGCCCAACCAATGACACAAAAGTTTTTGAATTGGATGCATCTTTCCTTCCTAGCTAGTTTTAATTTGCATATACTTAGTCTTGCTCTTCAAAATGCACCATGAAAAGTTTACTAAATATTCTTAAAAATTTCACATTATTCTCCCATGCTGCCCAAACTTTAAAACATGTTCAAATAAGTTATCAATAAGTGTATTTTTTGATTTCTCTTCTTTTCCTGGTATTCATTAGTAAAATTTTAAAACACATACTGGAAAATCATTTAAATTTCTAGCTTGTAGTACATTTTAATCTCAGTTGTCATTGCTCATCTACCATTAAAAGTTACATAGATTTTTTTTTCTAAATATAAGTTAAACATTTTCAGAATTTTGCAGAAAAAAATATTTCTTATGAATCAATTGTTTAATTCAAAATGAAATTTTTTTTATACATCCCTCATGACTAATTAACTATTTTTAACATTCTATAAAATATTGCTATCAACTTTACAAATTTAGTTCTAGAAATTTTTAATCTGTTTGTCACATTTAATCTATGATCAATAAAAATGCTTAATTTAAAATAGATAAATGAATGCTTTCTAACATGACTGTAGTTACATTTCTTTTTGAAGCAATATAGTTGTTTTCCTTTATCATGGTTATCCCTGGAAAAATTAAAATAACTTTGATTTTTCAAACTCCTTTGGGCATTATTTTGGCTATCCATGGATGATCAAGATAGATACTTTTGTCACAATGAAGATCAGCTAAATTACTCCATGGTATTTGGAATTACTTTTAAAATATTTTCTATCCTTAATCTGCTTTTTAAAGATGATTTTTTTACTACTTCAGACTTTAAATATTTTAACTTTTTTAAAAATTTCTTTTACAGAGAAACAAATTGAAACTTCTCTCTGCTTTATAATTCTTCTTCAAATTCCTTACTTCAATCATCTGCCATGATTTAAAAAAAAAACAGGATAAAGTAACATTAGAAAATTACTGACTTAATTCTCATTGATCAATTTCCCAAACCAACTTTTTAACTTAAAGATTTTTTTTAGAATAATTGAAATCAATAAATATTTTATACTGACTTTAATTTAAATCATTTCTTTAGGATTAAAGTTTCAATTATAATTATGTTTTTAATAAAAGATATTATTAATTGTTAAAAGATATTATGATTATGATAATTTTAAAATAAATTATTATCTTGTAGTAAATAATTGTTCCTTCTTTCATTAACTACAATTTTAGATCTTTAGTTCTTAAAAGAACAATGCATTAAAAATAAATTAAAGTCAAATTTATAAGCAACGATGTTTATTTAAATGGACAAATATTGTATTAAAAATTATATAGTAGATTATAATATAAATTATTTATAACTAATAATGATTATTAAATCTTTACAGAATTCTCTTTTTAATCTTTATGTATTAAGTAATTTATTACTGTTATTCTCAAGTTTATAGTATTACTAGTATCTAAATTATAAATTTAAAAATTTGAAGCTATAATTTACATTTTATATGCCATTCTCATTATGAATAACCAATCAAAAGGTTACAACATATATATGTGTGTCAAATTTATTATGCATGCTAAAACAATAGTATATGTGGTAGTTTAAAGTATTGCATTACAGCTAATAGTGAGCAAGGATAATAAATCAAAAGAACTAAATAGAATTACTAAAAATTCAAGACAAATGGAATAAATTGTTTGAATTATAATATTTTACACAATTCAGAAAACTATCAAAATTTGTCACTACACTATAGTTTTATACTATATGCATATAAAAATTATTTTTATAATAAAAGAGATATTTACCTAATTTTCTAAAATAAATGTAAATTTAAAATATTATATTTTAATTCTATGCACACAAATTAGTATAAACATCAATTTTTCTCAATTGCAACAAATATCTATAGAATGAAACAGTGCAATTTAAAATGTTAAAATACTATATACCTGGGTCTCATTTTATGTGTAGATAGGTTCCTCAGAAAATGTGCACAAAAATAGACTTAACTTACCTTGAAAAATGGGGGATAGGTTCTGTAATTGTCAGAAATCGCATAAAAAGAAAGCAACAAGGAAAAATTACTTTAAAATTTGCATTAAAAAAATAAGGAAATAAAGTATGACTAATAAAACATTTCAAATATTTGAAAAAATTAATACAAGACCAACTTGTTTTACTTTTTTTTTTTATTAATTACAGTATTTAATTTTACATTTTTTATACATATTTTAATTATTACTGCTATTTGACAATATGAATTCATTTGTGAACTGGTAAGAAATTAGATTCATGATGTGATGTACAACTAACACCACTTTCAGTATTGTGCTGTGTTAATGGTTTTCTGTTTCTATATTAAAAAAATAAGATAACAATCAAAACAAAAAGATTATACATTATCATTAGAAAGATTATTTTCAGTTTACAAAATGAATAAAATCTTTGTTATTTATTTTAAAAATCTAAAAAAGTATTTATTTCTGTTATATCCAACAAAATACATTTTAAAAGTTTACAATTTTTGAATACTTATTGCAATATTTTTATTCGTAAGTATAAATCTATTATTATTATTATTATTATTATTATTATTATTCATTAGTATAAGTAGGTTATTTACATAGAAGCTAAAATTCTAAATACAGCTTCAGGCAATGTTCATGTTAGCTGCTAATATAACATTATATTTTTGAAAAAAAAAAAAAGAATTTCACATCAAAATAAGTTATTAATAATTTAAATTTCTTGATATCTAATAAATATAGTGAAATATGAAAGATATTAAGAAGAAACATGAATTGCATAACTTCAAAATTGCATTAAAATAATCTGCATAAAATGAGACCCATGTGTAATTGGTAAACATATATTTGGGTTTTAGATTTATGAAAACATCTACTATTACTTTAATTGTTTTATCAAACATCAGATAATTAGTGTTGCTCAGTTTTTGAAATATTAAATTCATTTTTTCAATGCTCTATATTTTAATTATATTTAAAGTTGAAATATATTATATAATTTTATAAATTATAGCATTATGAATTATATTTAATCTTAATGTTCTTTTATTCACATGCACTCTATAAATAAATGTAATTTAAATTAATCATCACATGATCACCATCTCATCCTAGCACATAATTGTTGTAAACAAAGTCAAAACTCTCCATACAGTAGTGCCACCTTGTGCTAACAAGAGTAATCAATGGATGCCAGAAGGCTTGTGCATAAAATCCCTATCTAGTGCCTACTCATCCAATATACCCAGGCTAGTTTCTGGCTTGTGGCCATCATCAGTGAGGAGCCTTGGATCTGAGAGCACTGCATCTAGATCTTAGGATCTAATGCAATCCTCCAGCAGCCACCTTTTATCTTTACTTTACAAAACTATGAGAATGAAATTGAAAACACAATAATATTTTCAATCTAAGCTCAATAGCTTATATAGTCATATGGATCTGAACTCAATTCAGCACCCATACATTTTGGGTGCTGAATTGAGTTCAGACCCATATGACTATATAAGCTATTGAGCTTAGATTGAAAATATTATTGTGTTTTCAATTTCATTCTCATAGTTTTGTAGTAAAGTAAAGATAAAAGGTGGCTGCTGGAGGGTTGCATTAGATCCTAAGATCTAGGTGCAGTGCTCTTAGATCCAAGGCTCCTCACTAAATGATGGCCACAAGCCAGAAACTAGTCTGGGGATATTGGATGAGTAGGCACTAGATATAGATTTTATGCACAAGCCTTCTGGCATCCATTGATTACTCTTGATAGCACAAGATGGCACTACTGTATGGAGAGTTTTGCCTTTGTTTAATTTAAATTAATGTTAAACAATCACAGTATCTTTTAACCTTGCTTGGACAAAATACATAAAATCTTCATTAACTTTGCAATATTTTTTTTATATATGTGGCTTTTAATTTTGATGAAATTTGTAGCAAAATAAACTATTTTAGCATAATTATTAAAATTAACTTTAAACATAATTAAAATAATAAAAAAATTAATAAAATTTATAAATTTAGTTAAGGAAAATTTTAAAAAAAACATAGCTTACTTTTTACATTAGCTAAGAATACCATAACTTCTTTTTTTTGCTTTTCATTGCATAAAATTAAATACCTTTAACCAAATAATTATAAAATAAAATATATTTTATATTTATTAAATAAAACTATCCTTCAAAAGAGTGAAAACAATCTTAAAATAAAAAAAATATTTTTAGAATATTTTTTTGCTTAAAAATAAAGTGTGAACAAGTATTGCCATTTTATGCAATTTCGATTCTGCAATTTGACTTTTATACTGTAAATATTTCTTATGTGCTGATAATTTATGATATCTAGGGGCACAAACAAAAATAAAGATCCATTTCTGAAGCAAACATACTAATACGACCGGCAGTACCAATTTGAGATAAGATTAAATCATGATTAAAAATAATTAAATTAAGTCTTAAACTATACAATTATTTTTATATCACTTTCAGTTTAAATAGATTTTGTGACAAAATACAATTATTTTTTAGCATAATTATTATTAAAAACATTTTTAAAAATAATGAAAATATACTAAAATAATGAAATTATTTTGAAAAATAAAAAAAAAAAACTTTTATGTTTTACTAATGTAAACATTTCTAGTTATAATTCTTAATATAAAAAATGTCAAAATTAAATAATGTAAATACTAAATTAAATAGTATTATCTAACATAGTATGTAAGTGCACAAAATATTTGACAATGCTTTCTTCCTTGTTTGTGCAACACTTTTCTCACATTTTTGTACTAGTTTTTGTTACCAATTTTACTCAATTATTTATTTATTTTCAGCATTGACAGTGAATATAATGTGTTTAGCTGCTATTCTATGTACATGTTGTATAGTAATTTTAGCCAGGCACCAGAAAAATTGAATTAGAAAGCTAACATGAAAATTAGGACATTTTATTTTTGCAATCTAAAGAATGGTAAAATGGTCACCATCTAATTGATAAATATTGTATGCATTTTAAAAATAATAAGAACAGTATAAAAACATATAGCTCATTAAATTCTAACAAACTTGTAATGTTCAAGTTAATTGTATGAAAAAAGTATATATTATTGAGAATTGGACATGAAAATAATTCACAGATTAAGCAGTACACATTACAATATTACAGGAACAGATAATTAATATGGATTAACAAAAAAGCAAATGGCAAGTGATAACATTAATATAACATATCTTATTTTTTTAAACTTGGATTTAATTTAAATTTATGCCTACAATATAGTGTATAAGAGTTAAAAACTGAAAACTACACACACAATATATATATATAATGTATTGAGATTAATACTCAGTTACTAAGTAAATGAAATAATCTCAATAAAAAGCTTTATATTTATGCTTTCTTTCCAAAGTGCTTTAGCTAAACTTCTGTAAAAGAAATTGAGATAAAGAGAGAAGATAGTCTGTTCATCTCTAAAAAAGTTTCATCTTATTGTTTCAATTAAGAGTATTTCATTTACTTAATAAATCAATATTTAGAGTATTAATTTTAATGTATTACATTATTATTCACCGGAAATGTTTATATATATTCTTGCAAAGGATTGTGATAAATAATAACTTTTTTAAAGGTTTTGAGCTCGGAATAAGTTACTTATAATTGTATGAATTTTATTGTATTATTGAAGAAACAGATCACTTAGTAAATATGCTTCTAGAAACAATTGTATTTGTTGAATGGAACTTCATTGTAGTATTCTGAATAGGAATAAGAAAAAATGTTTCAACTAATGAAATTTAAGAAAATAAATACTTTTTTATTGTATCCTTGATAATTTTATAAATATTTTTGATTTATTACTGTCTAAATTACAGATAAATCTGCAGTTAATAAACATTATAGCTAAACAAACAAATTTGTCTTAATTTTCTTATGTAAATAAATGAAGTAAATAAATGAACTCTAGATGGCAATGCAGTTAATATTTTTAGATTTCCAAAATTTCTTGTTGTCCACTCAGGCTTTATTTGAGAAGTAATAACGATATACATGGTATCATATTATTTTATCAAAAGGCTAAAAATATAGTATTTATCACAAAAGAAATACCCTTCAAAAAAGTTCAGAAAATCTTTCAGACTAAAAAGACTGAATAGATGTTTTTAATTTACCACAGTGACTAGCATTTTAACATCCATAATGCTGTAAGCTGATTAGTAACTACCATCATATTAATTATACAGATTTAACATTGAATTTTTATGCATTCAACAAATTAACAGTTCAGGATCAATAAAACAACTTTTGATATTTTGCAAGTGGAGAATTTGTCTAAAAACATTTACTTGATGCACTATAGTGTAAATACATAGAGTTAAAATGTTATTAGGGTAAAAAGCATTTGATGCCTATTTTATTTATTAAGTATTATATTATTATATATTATTATTTAATAATGACAAATTATTAAATATTATTAAAATTTTATAATAATTCATAATTATTTATTTACAATTAGTTTTTTATTTGCATAAATTTTCTACTTATATTGATGATTTGAGTTTATTTAGCTTTTTAATATTTAAAAATATACCAAATCATAAACTATTATATACTATAAACAACAAATTTATTGTGTTATTAATGAATACAGCATTCACTTTATTGAATTAAATTTAAATAATGTGCTACCTATTACTTACATAATATGAGAAAAGAAATTAAAACAGCTTAAAAAAATCAGAGAATCAGAATTACTTATTATTTATGAAATTCTGAATAATCTATTAATAATAATGCATACTTCACAATAAAAGTCCATTTACTGTTGATTCCTGACTAAGGAAAGTAAAAGGTGTAACTTAAGTTGAAAGCATAAATCTATTATGTATGATCAGCTGTGTTGATGTTCAAACATTTTTGTCTTATAACCCACTTTATCAACAAGAATTTTATAAAAAGACACAATCTGTTATAATGAATTTAACAATATTTTCATTTTTATTGTTTCTGGAGTTGTCTGCATTTATTTTAGCACCTGCCACTAAGCAGTTTCACATTGGGAAGAGAAATCACCAAATCTTTGAACTAGATTTTCAAATATGCCCTTCCTTGATTTATATTGAAGGAACTGATATTCTATTGTGTCATAAACATGCCAATATGCTTTTTTAACATTATACATAATTATTTTCAATGTCTTTTAAATAACTGCCCCCAATCTGAACTATAATAAATATATACTATTTCATTTTTTTTTTTTTACAAAATACAAATTTTATAATGTATATTAAATTCTCTTTCCCAATATTGTTAGAGTAAATAGATGATACAGTAATACAAATAAGTATTAATACTCAACTATAATCAGTGACAGTTTGCCAATATTTGTTCCTCTTTAAAACACAACTTATTTTAGCAATGTATTATTAGAATGAAACTCTTAAAAATATTTATATTACATGTATATGTCTTTTAAAACATAAAATTGATCAAATATAAAAACCTAAAAATATTTATATATAAACACTAAAATCCATTTATGGTAATCCCTAATTTTATATCTTTAAATTCAAAGTTTAATTATACATGACATATATGTTTATATTTATGCTTGAATATATCATGTAAATAATTTTATATGTATTTCAAAATTGTATTTTATAGGGAAAAAAACTATATTATCGTTGTGGACTTGCAATATTGCAACTTCAATCAATAAGTTGGAGTCAAACAATTAAAAAAGGCATTGAAAATATTTTTCCTGCAGTAATTATTTTTTAAAACACATTAATGATATCATTATTCTTGAATGGCTTCCTAATTGAATGAAATTATTGAATTCTCCCTGGTATGTAACTTTTTGACACCGACCACACAATAAATATGTAATTACTCCTATACTTCTTCATATAGCAGGGAAAAAACTAAATCTGTTCACCATATAAATTGTTTGAAATATTTATTTTAATAAAACGTATGTTTACTAAACGGTTATTTGTTTTAAAGTTTAGAAAAGGAACGAGTTTGATGCAAATTAAATTACAAATTATTTCTAAACTTATTAAATAAACTTGTTAAAGAACGTTTACACAGCATCAAACAATTCTTTTAGCAAATAATTTACTTCCACGATTGTTTTATTTATCTTCAATGTTTATTACTATTTTATAGCTGAAAATAACGAATAAATGATCTTTGTACATTTTGATTATTTGAGTCATCAATTGCAAAAATGTGCTAAACTAACTAATTTAAAAATATTTGTTAGAATTTTAAATATAAAAATTAAATTATTTAATGGAAAAGAACTACGATATTTGTCTTCTTTTTTTTTTTTGCTTTCTTATTTTGTATCTGCCTCGATCTACATTATATAAGCATGTACCTATACATGTATGTTTTAATATTTATTCTGAACAAATAAAATTTAGTTATGGTTATATAAAATAGTTCAAAGTCTAGCAGATTTTGAATATATATTGAATATATTTGTAAATGTTTGAAATATAATTAAACATGGTCAATATTTGTGCTTTCTGTTCATACGCTATCAAGGTAATCAAGTTATTAATATTGTAGGGAATAAAATCATGATTATTACTTGCTCATAATATCATATCAGTCTTACAATGTAATTAATGCTAATGTTTCATATTTAAAATTACAGTATATCATATTATGAGCTCTAAAATACATTAAAAATAAATCGTTGTTAACTATATGTAGCAAGTCATAGCAAAGTACTACCAGTGTGTATTCTCATTTTTTACAGTACTCTATAAGTTTCCTAATATCACAGTGTTTGCATTATATTAACATCATGTGATCAAAATTCTTTATGTTTACATAAGCTGTTTACATAAAGGCACAAGCTAGAAACTAGTCTGGGGATATTGGGTGAGTAGGAACTAGATTGAGTTTTTATGCACAAACCTTCCTGCATCCATTGATTACTCTGGCTTGCACTGAATGATGCTACTGTATGGAGAGTTTTGTGTCTGTGTATGTATCATATTCATTAACTTAATTACTTTTAGTAATATCTTCATTTATCACTGCCAACATTAAATATTCTAAAAAAACATAAGCTGTTATATAGGAGTGTCCATTAGATCTATCCAAACTATATGTCATTGTTTATCAATGCATAATACAATTTACCTTGTACTTTTGGAATAGCATTGATATGTGTGCTTGGGTTTACAAATTAAAGCTAAACTAGATTTGAATTTACTTATCAATTCATAACTGATTTATTCACTGTCATAATTTTTCCCCACAAATATAAAATTATGTAGCATTTCACATCATGAGCAAAAATAAAAAAGCTTATCTAAATATTATATAAATTACTTTAACAATTTATTTTCAGAATTATTGTTGAATATATATATATATAACAGAATTATTTTATCTTTATCATTTTCAATTTGTATATATATATACAAATAAAATGTTCATTAATTAAAAAACTATTGTAATAACAATAAAAATAATAAATATAATAGTAATTAACTATTATATACAGTCTTTCAATCTGAAGAAGTACTTTTGGTTAATTTAATGGCAGTTGACCAGGCTAAGTACTTCTGCAGATTGAAAGACTATATAATAGTTAATTACTGTTATATTTATTATTTTTATTGTTATATATATAATACTGTATCAGTAGTACATTTTTATTTAGAAGTTATACGATATATATTAAGACATCAATAGAAATAATTAGCAACAAAAAATAGAATACTATAATTGTAAAAAAAAAATAGTAAAGTAATAAACGGAGAGAGCATATTTACATACAATAACAAGTGAGAAGCGCAGGAAAGCCAAATATAACAGGATAATATTAAATTTTAATATTATTTTCTTTTACTAATAAGAAGGCCTATTTTTTTTTCTTTTTTCTTAAATCCATGATATTCAATAAATATAGTAAAGGTAATTATATACATTGTATGCACAATTCATGTTATAAACACTCAGTTAAGAATTGGAAGCAATGATCAGAACAAAATGTAATATTTTTTCTATAATAGTTATATAAAGATAGCCTTTCTTTCAAGAATATAGCATCCATAGTAAATAAAGTTTTTCTATTGGTACATAAAGAGAGATTCTTTACTAAATGACTCTTCACAGGTAGTGTAAGTACTTAATTAATATCTCATACTTACTTATATATGTAGCAATTAAATTTTTTTCTGTAATAAATGAATGAACTGATTATGAGTTGACTTACATTTCTTGGTGAGATTGCAGTTGCATCTAGAAAGATCATATCTTATAGACTTTATTATTGGATATGGAAAAAAGAAATTTGTTTGGAATTTGATAAAAATTCAACTTTTTATGTATAATTGTTTGTTTGTAAATTCTTGTTTGAATATCTAGAATAGAAATCTTGATTTTAGATGTCTTAAGATATCTTGAGTTATTATAAGTTCAATTTACTTAAGAGCTTTTTATAAATTTTCTATGTGACAACTTTTCTGATATCTATTTGAAGAAATATGTGAAATAAAAAAACCATTGCGAAGAAGTACATTTGAGTATTTCAGTACATTTCTCATGGTAATATTTAACTGAATATTTAGAATTTAGTGTGAAAGTTTTTCTCAAAATACAGGCACAGTATTCATCAGCTGAATATTCTATTATTAAGGAAGCTATTTGTAAAGTGCTTATAAACCCATATAATTTCACTCAGTAGTCTAAGTAAGTTATCTATAGAAATTAATTTAGATCTAATCTTAGATAAACTAAGAATATCTGTTAGATTACAACCCAAATTATTTCTAAATAGTAAGGGAGATGATTTTATTTCAATGAGGTTATATTCAGATTATGAGATATTTCTTACTGCTTTGTTGGATAACATTTATTGAGAAACTTTTCTATATAGAAAAGAATCCTTTTTGAGAACCAAACCAATATCATCAGCATAAATAAATTTCCTGCACTTACTATTTATAATAACAGTGTTGAATATATTAAATAAAATAGGCAAGTGAATCCAGTGGTCAAACATTTTGCAATTATCATTTAATGTTACTTGTATTTTTTTGTAGAAGACAAATATTTTGTCATATAAATTAACAATTTTTCTGTATTTAAAGATTTTAGAAACTTTTAGAACATTTACACCAGTTTTTAATTATTTTCATAAAAATCTTTTCTAGAGTGAGTTGTTAAATGGAATACTTATTCACACAAGCTTCTTTCTTGTCTAAATTCAGCCTGATATATAAGCAGATGACTCAACAAATGGTAAAATTCTTGTCAATGTGATTTTTTTCAAAAACTTATAGGGAACATATAATAGTGATAATGGCTAATAATGTTTGGCATTATTGTTGGGTTACTTAGTTTTAAGGCTGTTATAGTTTTGCTTTTACATCAAATTTCTGGAATAGAATCTGTATGAATAATATTACTTAACAGTTTAATTAACCATATGTCAACCTTAGGTGTTAATCTTTTAGAAATACTAGAGGTATATGATCTACTTCTGGGATCTTTTCCATTTTAAAACAACCAATAGCACGTTAATCAACATCTACTAATTTTATTAGAATGATATTAGACAAATACTGTGAAAGAAAAACTGACTTTGCTCTAATACTATTTTTTTCTCATTTTGTCAGTTTTGGGTTGAGAGGTTTTATGTAATATATGATAGACATAAAAGTGGCCAGGCTGTCAACTAGAATTTGTAATTTTTTTTCCATAGTCTCAACATTTTGTGTGATATTATTTGGTGAATTTTATAAGTTTGGCAGCAATTTTCAGATTTACGACAGACAAAAATTGGCTATAAAAAACACTGCTAGTTTTGTTCCTGAAAATTATTTATTTTTAATATTCTTGGGGTTGGAGTCTTTGACAATTATTATTATTATGACTTTATTAAACTTATCATAACAAAAGGGAATTGAGCATTTTAAACATCATCTACAATTAACACTTCTTAAATTCCATCTTGGAATGAGATAACTTTCAACTATAGGAATGTACATTACAATAATGATTAAATTTCCTTTATTCCATCATATTTGGTGCATCTACATGTGGCTCAGTATATAGATACATTAGTAATTTTGTGTAGTATTTCACTAATGCTAGACTTCACATATTTTATATTTCTTATTTCTATTTTTATGCATTCTCCTCCTATTGCTTTTAAATATGTGGCTATATAATTTCAGGTTATAATTGTCAAACAAACTATAAATAATCTATTAGACAAAATATCTCATATAGGTTAAATAGATTAAAAAAAGAGTTATGTATGTATATAGAATGAGATAGAGAAATGATTAATGTGTACAAGTCATAAGAAAGGTTATCTAATGGAATTAGAGTAGAATAGACTCAATAAAATGCTGTAAAAGGACAAACAAACAACTAAAAAAAGAAAGCAACCGTAATCTAAGATAGAAACAAGGAATTGCGCAAGCAGTTAACGACAATTGTTTATCAAACCAACTGGTCAACTTTAATTGAACTTTTAAAATGTTTTTTTCTGATTAACTAGCCTATTTTTTTTTGAAAATGTAATCATAATGCTCTGAGTTAAAATTATATAAATATCATTCTATTATTTACAGTATTATATTTTTAATAAATAGACCTGCGGTCTATAAAGAAACTAAATGTTAAATATTAATTTTTCAGGAAATTGATTTAGTTATTTAGTTTCCAAAAGTATAGCATTAAAAAACATTAACTATACATTACACAGCAGATGTATATCGAGTACATTTCCATAAAAGATAAAAAAAAAAGTGTGTATGCATATATATATAATAGTTGTGTGAAAGTATAAATGTTAATATATTTCAATTTTTATTATTGTTTAACAGTTGTGAGGATCAGTAACTAAGTATAAGGAAATAGTTTGTTAAATTTGATATAATTTTAGTTTTTTATAACAAAAAAATATGAGTATCACGAATGAGCATTGTTATTAATCAACGTCAACTTAATATAAACTTAAATGTATACTTAGAATGTGTAAATATCAGAAAGTATTGTAATATATTTATCATACAAACATTCTCTTTCTTTTCGGTCTCTCCCTTTCTCCCTATATATGTATATGTAAATTAATTAGGAAATGGGATCTCCGGTATATATATATATAAATTAAATTCCCAGCCTAGGTGTATTCATATGCAACACCTAATCAGATGCAGCTCAGATAATGAAAAATATGTCCAATCCCATTTATTAATTAATTTACATCTATATTAATCGTTAAAAATATTAATTTTAAATATATATAAATCACATAATATCATGATTTATATTGCATGCTGCCATATTAACTTAAGCAATATTAGGTTTTTTTTTTATCTAAATAATATATATATTATGTTCTGTTTCAACTGAAAAAGTTACTATAAATTAGCTGTGATAATAAAAGACTAATTTTATAAAATAAGCAGTACAAAATTTTCCCTGTTTTATATTTTATAATATAAAATATTATAATTCTATAAAGATCTATTTGAACAGGTGTAATGATACTTTCTGAAAAATAATCTTAGGAGTTCTAATATATTAATCAATACAATAATTATAAATAGTATTTTGAAATTATTTCAGTGATAACTGGATATATCAACCTCATACTAATAAATGTAATACTGGGTATTATGAAATTGCAATTAACTCTTGGTATTTATGTGAATTATATTCTGTTTTCTTTTTTTTTAATTTTATGAAAACATTAAATTCCTATTATATGTATGAAACTAGTTTGTGATAGCATTTTACTTCACAGTTTAATATTACGTGATTTTTTTCAATTTATTTATATGCTTCCAAGAGGAATTTTTCTTTATTCTATTCTAAAGCCATCTACTGTAAGTTTGAATAATCAGTGTTTATTAAATGTTAATGCAATCTGATAGTCACATTTCCTAGATTTTGTCTTTATCAGTTAGGACTTAATATATATCTAGTATTAGTGTAGTATTATCTAGTATCTGTCTCATTTATATTATTTAATATAATAGTCTAAAATTTATAATAAAAAAACTAAGGTTTTAAAACCAAGCCAACTTATTTGCATAGCTTTATAGACTTGACATCAGATTAGTAACTATATTTTTTGCTCTTTTTTTTTACTATTGCACTTGTCTCCAATATAACTTTATTTTTTGTCTAAAATATTTTATTTTGTTATAATACTTGGAGTGTATTGACTATTTTTTAAAAGGTCAAAAAACAAATCATTATATATATATTTGTAGTCTTTCTGATGAAATTATCCATTACTTTTTATTATTTTTTATTTTCTTGACATATCACTTATTTTAATAGGATTACAATTGATTTATAAGATTTTGATAACAAGATGCGTTCATTCTTATTTATGACTTATTTGATTCCCCATAAAATTAAGATTCAGTTTAAAACTACAAACAGTTTTACAATTTTTCATTCACTATGTTTAATTTTGATATGAAAATTGTATTATTGAGAATAAAATACTCATTAAACAATATGTATGTATATATATTTTAAATGTTTCATAGCTGTATTCTTTCAGCCACACTTCTCCTTTAAATATATATATTAATTTATATTTTAATATCATTAATATCTACTTATAAGAAATTTACTAATCTCTCATACTATGTATAAATGCTACAATCTAACTTCATTGATGGTGTTAGCATTCTTAACATCTGTTTACCATATCAGACTAGTTCCTAGAGTTCATTTATAATTATGGATTACTAAATTTATTTTAACAGAGCAAATGTGGATGCCAATATAGATTATAATTTGAAATTGTTTATAAACTTTTAATCTTGTAGTATATTCCATGCTCACTGTGCTAGGCAGAGGTAATTCTAGTCTCATTTAAAACCTTACAGCCATTGGAAATTATTATAAATATTATTTTAAATATGTTTTATTAGTGAATGAATTAAGAATAAAATTCAATAAATAATAAATGTAATTTAGCATTCTTTGATGTAAATTAAACTGTAATACTGTTGAATTTTTCTTAATATAAAATAAGTACTCTGATGTATCATAACACATGAGTTTCTGCTGCAATCTACTCTCATAAGATATATTACAGATCTATACACTTCATTCCACACATCACAATGTCATTCAAAACTTTATTTACATCTAGTTTTCTTAATATTTTAATTTGTGAAGTGCAGATAGTTGAAAATTGAAATAAATTGAGATACTGCAGAACCTCACTGCACTCATTAAAATATGTATACGACAGCCAATCAGAATGTCATGATAGCCATCTAAATGACAATCAAATCTAAACCCACAACAAAGATTTTATGAGACAAGGGCAACCACCCTTATCTCAACTTTTCTTTCTATATATCTAAGCCAGTCAGAAGTATTTAGATTTGAAAGTTTGAAGCTTTAAATATCTTCACAAATAACTCACTGAGTCTAAATCATAAACATACAATGCAAAATCCTATGATTTATTATGTAGCAGTTTTTAGAATACATAACAAGCAGTAAAGTATGTAAATAATATTTTAATTTGTGAAGCGCTTGTGATATATTTTATTTTTAATATGGGAATATGTTAAAACACTTACTAAATTTATTCTCAATTCATTTATTCATATTACTTATTTAATTTACCCATTATAATTATTTCCAATTCATGTTTGTTTTAATTGAAATCATGATCATCTTTGCTTTGCATAGTAAAAGTTTAGTAAGTAGTGTATTAAAACACAATTTGAAATTTTGATCTTGCTAACATAGTTACATTTTAAAAATAAAATATATCATACAAAGTTAATTATGTATAAAGTTCTGTACACTATTCTAATGTGGTAAATAGTTGTTTAAATCACTAGCATACTTTATGAAATTAAATTGTAATTGTAATATATGCAGTATAAGTGGTTAGTTTATTAAACATAAGACAGTGGTTAATGGTATGAAGATTTAAATTTTCAATAGAGAGGAATACAATAAGCTTTTTATTTATTATATTTATTCTCAGAGCATTTTTTAATATTATGTAGTAACATATATATATAAAGGAAGTGTTTAATACATATTTTTGTATGTATGCATGTTAAATTTTTTATTATTATGATTAACCAAGTAATGAATAATGGAAGTTGCTATTTCTTGCTGACTATCTTCATACAATTTATATTAATATATCAATTTTAGACCTGGATAGTGAACTTTTAGAGCTCTTACATGATTCAGATATTTTATACAAAAAACTGCAATACAATTATTTGCTATAATTTATACAATTTTTTTAATAATAGACTTTTACTTTAAGGTAAAAAATCTATCTAAGATTTTTACTTTCATCTACCAAAATGCTATTTTGTTCATACTTAATTCTTTATATATATATTTTTTTATATATTTTAAAACTTTTATTTTTATCTCTTTGTTTTTCCCTCTCTTTTTGTTTTTGTTTTAAGTTTATGTTGCATCCCCAATTTGAAATTCTAGAATAAATTGCGCTTTTAAAAAAAGTGATAAGCTATAATAAACAACCACCGTTGATAATCGGGGTTTGATTATAGTATTCTTTTTTTAATCTTCTTCCAATCTTAGAACTTAACTTACATATACAAAATTGGATTGTCATCGGCAATTTAAAATATTGTTATAAAATCATTTCTAGACATTCTATCACAAAATATTAACAAATAAATATATGAAAAAAGCAAATGTGCATTTGATTATATAATATAAAATATTCCAAATTTTATAAAATAGAAAAATATCTTTTTATCGTTTAATAATCAATAGATAACAAATGTTTTTGTTTTCACTCTCTCAACTTTTATGTATGTGCTTTTATCTATTCATTTATTATAATACCTTAAAACTATGAGAAAATTTTTAAGCGTTTAATATTTTAATAACTTAATTAGTATTTTAACATTATTTATTGGAAACAGTTGTTTGTGGAAGAGTGTCCTCTTCCATTAATTAAAATGTTAATACTGTTCTTATTATATTTTAATTTTATTGCAAATCATAAATGGTAATAGTTTTCTTCAATCTTACTCAATTGGCTGTTGATTTGCAAAGTAAACTGATTAAATCAGAATGACGATCAATTATTGGTTGTCTGATTGTATTCTTTTATTAACTAATAAGAACTCTGCTGTAGCTTTTCCCCATCAAGATTAGTTATTCTTCTCCTGGGCGATCATTCAAGCGTGGGCGTGATTTTTTTTTAGATAGCTTTGTCATGTTCAGCAACCCATTCTCGCAAACACTTATTAATATTTAATAAAAATTTTAACCTTGAATGCAAAGCTGTAAATCATGCCTGATGTGACCATCATCTTATTTGCATCATTGCTACTATTCATAAAGCCCTAGGAATTTATTGCTATGGCAACTCGTCAACTATCATCTCAGTGAACGCAGTAATCAACAGCTGAGTGAAGCCTTAGGATATTTGTTTTCTAAGAGTTTTTTTTCTTTCATTTAATTCCAAAATCCTTAAAATGATATTAATAATATTTAGTCACTTCAAACTGATAGAGCTATTTTCGATTTGATGTAGTGGATAATAGTTGTTTTGAACGTCAATTGTTTTTATTTTATTTTGTTTTTTTTTCTAGAATATTTTCTGTGTGTTTAAATGAGTTTCGAATATTTTATTAAGAATAGATCAACATAAACAAGATTAAAAAAATTTTGGGGGTTGATTTAAATTTGAATACTAGTTTATTTATTTATTACTTCTATTTTTTTTTTGCCTCAAAAAAATTAATTTGTTTCAATTATATGACGTGAAATTTTAACTAATAATTTGACTATCTAATTAAATCTAGAATATTTAATAAAAATTATTACTTGAAATTTATTGATTTAGACTATATAATTTATTTGTCTTCTAGTAAATATTTTAAAATATTTTTTTATTATTTATCAAAGAACATTTCTATAATCATTACATTGAATATTTTTCCACATAAATATTTAAGTTTATAGTAATAAACTCATAAACTTGGATGGTTATTACAACACACAGAAAAAGAAAAAAAGAAAGGAGAGAAAGAGAAAAAATCTATTCAACAAATGAGGTTTACAATAACAATCCAAACCAAGCAGTTAAACACAAATACGTTCACATATAAAACATGTTGATCCTTTTTTCTGTGTTCTTGATATTTTATAATATTGTCTTTCAATTCCTTTAGCAGAATTTATGATATACTTCAACACCATATCTGATACAAACTCCCCTGTGTAGTCTATTCTCTGTCATATTTTTCCATTGGACACAACTGACATGCTTTTTTTAGAATGTCTTCAGATAAACTTTATATTATAGATGAAGTGTATCTCTCCCATTTAAACCATGATTAAGGTCACCATAAGGAAGACTTGCATAGTTTATTCAGTTTACATGTTCAATCCAATAAAGAACTGATTTCATAATAATAGGCTCTACATCTGATTGGTTTTATGATCTTCATTGCAGTTTTATAATTTTACAGAGTATCATTAAATGAAACTGTTCTAATGTTTTCATAGGATATTCAAGTCTCACTTCCATGCAATAAATTAAGTAAAATAAGAGCTCTATATACCTCTAATGCTAATTACAGCCATTTTTCTATAATTAAATATACTTTTAACTTGTTAAAAATAGCAGCAGCATCTTGCATCTGAGTTGTGCCTCATTTATAAAATTATCAAAGTTTAAACTGGTTTACATTTTCAAGTCGGTAACCATTCAAGCTAACAATTGCTGAGAAATTTTTTTTTCTTTCACTGGCAGAAGAGAACTTGAGTTTTTTCAATATTAATTAATAAATCAAAATCTGTATGTGTTATATTCAAAACATTAAGCACATTCTGCAAATGATTTTTTGAATAAGCAAAAGTAGCACAATCACCAGCATGTAAATCAAGAAATCAAAAAAACATTCTTGGTTTTGCTTTTAATCAATTGAAATTGAAAATTACACTATCAAATCTGTGTTGTATGTTAATCCTTGTTTGATTAAACTGCCTATAAACAATTCCAAAAACACTGCCACAAAAATTGAAAACAATGTTGAAAGCAAGTACCTATTCTTATTTAACACTATTTTTTTTATTTCAAATGCCTCAGATTCTCTATCTTCAGTGATAACATTTTCTCTCATTCCATCATGTATAAGCTGTATAATATGAAAAACTTTTGATGATCAACCAATCGACTTCAAACAATTCTATAGATCTGGCTCATTAACAGAATCAAATGCCTTGAACAAGTCATTAAAAGCAGTATACAAATCATTCCTTTCTTTCTAGCATTTTTCTTGCATTTCCCTGGCAACAAAAATCATGTCTATGGTGCTTCTTAAATCTCTAAAACAACGTTTAGACTCTGACAATCATTCATTTATAACTAGAAGTAACCTATTCATCAAAATTCTTGAATGTGCTTTTACTATAATAGATAATAATGGCATTCCACAATAATTATAGCAATCTCATCTATTTTCTTGGTGTTTAAAAATTGGAACAATTAAGCATCTTTATGATTAGCTGACACAATTTTATCAACCCATGTATTGCTAAAAAAATCCAGCATTTTTGAAATGAACATATTTTAAAAATTCCAGGTATTTTAGCAGGACCTGCAGCCTTTCTTTTTTTAAGATTGCAGAGAGCTGTTTATTTCATTAAATTGGATATATTTGTCAAAGTATATTATTTAAATTTTACATATATATTTATATTTTTCAAATAAAGTTTTTGATATTTCTTTTAATGCTAGCCTTTTCCCCCCATCTTTTCTGTGATTTTCTATTATGTCTGTATGGGTTTTTTTTTTAGTTTATCAGAGAAAGTTATTTAGATATCTATGTATTAATTTTATTTACATAGACTTTTTCTAGCCTCTTATCTACTCCTGTAATCATTTAATAGCCTTAAACTGCATTTTACAAATGTCTGCTGCAATATTTTCTTTTTACTATTAACTTTATTGCCTCACCTCAAATTACTATCTTTTTCAATGAGTATTCTTATTTAAGAATTATGTGTATATATATATATATATACACCACATACCCATTCAATATGTAAATTCATCAAAAACAATAGTCAAAAATAATTTCAAATATTGAAGTTTAAAATAATTGCAAATGCTTTAATACAGGGGTCCCCAACCCTATGCCCGCGGGCACCATGGTGCCCGCAGACCATTTTACGTGTGCCCGCTGCTATCCAAACACAATTAAAAATTATTTATCTGATACAAATAAATTTAATTTTTAAAATTTCTTATAAATTATTGTATTATATTGTAATCAAATTGGAGGGCATACTATACTTTTACAGCATAAAAATATAAACGTTAATTATATGTTAAAATTTTATTTTTGAAATAAATATTTTTTTGTACATTATGTGTATTATTAACAATATCCAATTATAAATTAACATTGAAAAAATAAATGATGCCCACCACCTGGCTGGTATTATAGAATGTGCTCTTAAGTGCAAAAAGGTTGGGGACCCCTGCTTTAATATGTAAAGTGATAAAAATATGCAATATCTATATAATTACTATTTATACAAAATGTAATTAAAAATTAACATTTATCACTAAAACAAAAGCTTTGCATTTGTGATATGTTCAAATTCTCTACCTAAAGAGAAGTAATCTAACAAGATAATAAAGTATTATGAGATTTAGTAATAATACTTGGTCATCATCTGTGATAGTTTGACATTACAGGCCATCTCTTTAATTGAAATTATTCTAATAGTTTAATTTTTAAACTGCATATTGCATTATAAACTTTAAAGAGTCTTTGTATCATTAAGATACCTTTCACTTTTTTTAAATGTCTGTCTGACAGTAGTGACGTCATTTAATGAGAAATATTACCACGCTAGATTCACAAATTTACAACTAAGAAAAAATTTACATAATTAATATGTGTGAGATAAGAACATAAGTGAATAAAGGCAAATGATTTATTGACCATTATCACTGCCTTAATTAACTATTATTTGTATGCTTTAATTACTTAATCTATTTTTAATAGAATATGTAACATATAATAAAATGATAAGAATATTACAGTATAGTGGTAACATATCTGCCTGTCATCCTTATGATATGTTTGCCTGAAAGTTAGTGATGATGGTACATTAGATGTGATAATATGTTAGACTATTTCTTTCATCTAACTGTTAAATGTTGAAATTCTAAAAAATTTTAAACTTTTCTAATACAAACAAAGAGACAGTACATGTTATTAGATTATACAATGTTTTGAATGGTATTATTCCACCCTCTTTTTCAGTTGTTGTTGCCTGATTACTGACAATATTAATATAGGAGTTGAACATTCTTCTTTAGATTTTTCAATATCAACTTTTAAGACAATGCTCTATTCAACTGAGCTATTATATATATGTGTATATATATATGTGTGTGTTGTTTCAACAGATGGCTAATAAAACTTTTAAAAAATTGTTTCATTCAGGCTTATAATTTTTTGGGGGGTATTAGGCTCAAATGCAACTCAGATAATCATACAGTATTGATCAATAAATAGATGGCCATCTATTTTTAGCTAAAATGTAAAAAAAGAATGGAAAATCCAATCTACCATAATGATATAGTAATAGAAAAGCTTAATGAATAATGCCTTTTTTGTGTTTCAGTATCATAGAGAGGCATTTCTCCTTAACAATGAACTTTATTTAAAGTCCAATATATAAAAAAATCTCATGTTAGTTCACTAAGCTTATCTACACCATAAATCTTCAATTTATTATCAAGGCCACCTCTATAAGTAAATGATCGATTTCATCTTTTATTCTGATCTAAGATCTTAATAGAGACACGAAAGTTCACAATTATAACAAGTTGAGATTTTTTAAATTCCTAGAATTTTAAATAAACCCCATTAAACAAGCAAATATATAGTAAAGTCACAAACTATGCTATATTTTGTTCCCAACCCCCTTCCCCACATTTTAATGTATATAGTGGATAATAGCTAACATTTTCTTGATAAATAATGATTTACCTATTGTTTATCGAACTGCAAGTGAATAGTACTTTTTAACATGCATATATATAATGCAGACACTAATATATATATATATATAATAGTAATATAACATATATATAATAGTAATATAAGTCAAGATTATAGTATAAGCATAATTATAAAAATAATAATAATATAGTTTTTAATAATAAATTGAGGGGACCAATTTATATATATTTTATGAGTATGTGTTCACTCATGCATTCACTAAAGCAAAAAAAATAAGAAAGAAAAAGTAAAGTAAATATTTTCTAGGCAATATTAGTTTTGTTTCAATTTTTTTTATATATAGAAACATAATAGTGATCTCATTATCAAGAAATTATGATTTGACTAATTTTTTTTTTCTCGGTGATGAAAGCTTTTTTTTTTTTTTTTTAAATGTCATAGCATCGGCCAGGACGTGAACCCACAACCCGGGCAACTGCCTGCAAGTGCAAGGCAGTCACGCTGACCTCTCGACCACCAATGCAAGACAAAATACACAACAGTTAAAAAAGTTTATAAAGAGTTTATTACATGGTAAAATAAAATTCAAGTACAATATGGAAAGGGGAAAGAGAATACATATGAAATGGGAAGGGAATATGGAAAGGGTGTGTAATCCAAGCAAAGAACAGTCTTTGGTAAGGAGCAATGTTGATAGGCTTGGTTGCCCTGGTGGATTAATAGGAGGATCCATATGTGTCTTTAACTTTGAGGGAATTGATATATGTTGTCTTTAGAGGTTTTAGGGATGAAGGAGGAGTTTTATGAATTATGCTTAGCTGCAACAGGCTGATTATTGTCCTTTATAGATGAGTAATTTTAGTTTTCCCCATTGTACTTGGATGCCATTATGATTGGTCATGTTGTTCTTTTTGACTTACTTTTTATCTTTGATAGAGCAAATCACAGTCTGAAAGGGAGGAAAGTCCAGAGGGCAAGGAGATAGAGACTTTGAAATAAGTTCTTTGGTGATGATGTTTTTAGTTAAGTTTTGTTTGAATTTCGATTTGGATAAAATTTGGGTAATTTTGAAGGTTTTAGTTCATGTAGTTTAGGACTCTGCACATTTTTTCTGCTAGGGGCAGTGGCCATCTTTAAACCATTTGAAAGAATGAAAAGTGATATGAAGAAAACAATTTTGAAATGAAAAAAATTACATATATTGATGTAAAAGCAAAAAAATCACTGGAGAACTTGTCATTAATAATTATAGTTGAGTGATGAAAAAATTGAGTGGAATTTTAGGTGGTTAATTACCCCAGAGGGGGGGGTCTAAAAAACATCATTAAAATGGCCTAAATAACTGAAATAACACAAAAAAACTTTATAAACAAGTTCTGAGTGACAGGAAATTGGAGTAGGAGAAATATTTAAGAGTCTAAAGGGGAATAAAACCCTTTATGATCCATAAAACAGTTGAACTACCCACCAAACAGGGCAGGAAATAAAGTAGTTAAATGCTGATAAGCGTAAGATAGACATAGGGGAATTGTGTTTAAAATGCACTAAAACAGATTTAGTGAATGAAAGAGTACATTAGCAGCAAAATAAGGCCTTTAAAGGGCCAAATAAATATAAAAGGCACCTTTCACTGCTGCAAAACCAACATTTCAGAGCCATTCTGTGTAAGTTGTGAGGAGGAGGACTTTCCAGTAAGAGCTCCACCTAACTGTTTTGATGTTTTTAAAACAAATATTTAGCATATTCTAAAATTTTGTAAAACTTTTTCTTAGAACATATTTTATAATGCAAAATACAATATATCAAATTCAAAAAGGATAATGAAGGAATAAAAAATTTTTTGTGAATTTTAATGGTTTTTTAATTTACATTTTTGTTTATTTATTTACATTTTTTTTTAGATAATATATAACTGAAGCCATATAATTTGCAGCTCCATATAATTGTTTTTGGAAGTAGATTAATAATAATCATTTTTAAAACTTTTAAATCTCACTGCTTTTATTATTATATAAGTGATAACCTGATTTTGAACAAAACTCATGGTTCATAAATGTAAATCACATAATAGCAAACCAAGTTTATCTGCACTGTAAGTAGAGGTTGCCTTGGCAGTAGATTGAAGATTTCTGATGTAGGTATTCTTGGGCTGTTGTCATGTGATTTTCATTTATAATCATCTAGCTTTGTGCAAAATCAATTTTATAAATGTTGGAATAATAATAAACAGCAATAGGATTTGAAAGTTTTAAAAGTGGCTGTTATTAATCTATTTTTAAAGCTAAGTTATATTTGTCTGTCTAATGAGATTTACTTAATTATCTAAAAAATTAAAAATCTTAATTTGTTACAATCTATATTTTAACTTTCTTTTCTATATTAAGATCTTAGACCAGAGTGAAAAGTGGAAATCCATTTTTACGTATACAGGTTGACTTGACAACAATTTTAAGATATATGACATAGATAAACTTGGACTGTATATTTATGAATCATTTAGCTTTGTGCAAAATCATGTATATATAATGATGGAATGACAGTTTTGAATTTATATATCTAATGGGAAGCCACGGGAAATGCTGGTAAGAATCATGTTTGTTCATTAAATAAAACAGTTGGAATTTTAAAGATTATAATGTCCTGGTCATACTCTCCCTGTCAGAGGTCAGTTCATAGAGTAAAATTATGATGTCTTGAATTTATTTATGATTTAAGTTATCAGTGCAGAAACAATAATTCTGCTTATTAGAACATTACTATGATGTATCAGACTTATTCTTCTATACCCAATCCTTTATAAGTTTATTATTTTCCATAGTATTTAAACTCATTTGAATATAACACTTTAAGTTTTATATTATATTAATATCCTAGAGTAGATTTATATGATGAATAAAGAGCTAAGAAGCATTTAGATTAACAAATAATCTCATCAAAACATATAAATGTCAGTACAAATAAGCATCCCAATCTAATATATGTAGCTATCCTACTAATTAATAGAATGCACTCTGCTCATATCACTATTTAAATCAGGCTGTGAACTATTAATTTTATATTTTAAAAAAATCACCTTAGCAAGCACTAATAGCTTATCCCAGATGACAGTCAATATTAATATAGATTTTTAAGTGTATACTATGTATAAATTAAAGCAATGGAATCTGGATAGGAAGAACACTTGAGAGCAAAACATGAGGGAAAGAAATTGATAATAGAAACTTTTTATTTTTCATTTTCAATTAAATTTGTAAGTTAGAAGTTCTTTATAAAACAATACAAATATTACAGCCCAAAGTATTACTTTAAAGATTATATAAATTAAGAATATGTAATTATTTAAATATAGATTTAAAGAAAATATTCAAGTTTAACCTGACAACCAAGTGAAAATAAACTTTCAAATTTTGATTTGATAATATATAACATCTCATTCCAGAGTTTGAAGAGTTGCAAATGTATATTTCTGTATGATTATGAGAAACTTTTTTTTTATAGACAGATATAATTCTTGGTTCTAAAAGTTTTCTTCTTACTAATTTTTTTTCTTTTTTGTTTTATTTTTTACATTACATTCTTTGCACAAATTTTAGTTTGCAATCACACTTTGGGAAATTTTACTGATTTATTTTTTACTTTAAAAACAAATTTTATTAGATCTAAAAAAAGGTTACATTTTGTATAAAGCAACATAATTAAAGGAATGAGGAAAAAAACAACACCCATTTTAAATGATTGAGACAATTGTTAAACAATTGAAATTTGAAAGACCCAAGTTATACAATATTGTCCAATGTTGACAATTGATGTGATTATCCATATATATTTGAGTAGTTGGGAAGTTTGTATAGCTTCCAAGTCTTTTCAAAAATAAATTTTGATGACAATAGTTAATCTCTATTTTTAATCTTCTCCATTGATTTCGTAAAACAGGCATTTTGATCTGGGTGAAGCTGTGTGTATGTCATTTTACACCTCACAAACCAGATTGAATATGTTATAAAAATTGATAATCTGATGATTGGGAATTGTTTAGTTTTCATGCTTGTTTTGCAGCGAGATTATAGTGTAGTAGTCTGTCTTGATGTTATTATATATAATTTGTCTCACTGTTCCCAGCGCATTACATGTTGTAATGATTTATTTTTCTGTACAGCTTTACTACATTATACAAAGAAGGAATCAAAATATTACTATTCTGGTAAGCTGGGGAGACTCATTCATCAGATTGATCAGCATTGGTGAATTTAATTTTTAATCATTTATCCTGATAATTTTTGCTATATTTTACAAAAACATTATTGTGCTGGTAAAGGAGTATCCTTTACTTTAACTAATTTTTTTTTATGTTTGTCACAACTGTGTATTATAATGTAATCAGTTAGAATTCATTATACAGCTAGTTAGTAATTCATAAATTGTTCCTGTCTTTATATCTTTTCTCCAAGGATACAATTAAGCCCAAACAGAAAACACTTTTGTTTAAAGTCTCATTTGTTTTTCACTTTAATATTTTATACCTTAATTACCTTACTTTTTCATACCTTTAATAGACTCCATTCATTTCATGAGACACTTTTTTAAAGACCATTATTTAAAGTATTTAAATTTTGCTATAAAATCATTTCTTTAATTATGGTAATTGCATTTTTATCATGTTCCTAAAACAATTATTATAATTTTTCAACTTTTAATATAAAATTGTTCATGTTACAGGGAAATATAATATTGTTAATATATCTATATTTTTATCTAACGGTTATAAAGAATTGTATTTATATATTGAATTATTTCCATCATCTAATATGAGTATTGAATATTTTTAGAAAAATGTAACCTTAATTTAATATTCCAAATACATTCAACTGTTAATAATAGTGCACAGGTTAGTATACACACAATGTTTTGAGAGGTATTATTCTCCATTCTTCTTCAGGTATTTCAGGCCTGACCAGTGACAGGACTAGCATGAGAATTGAGCTTGAAGTCTTAGATTCTTGACTATTAAATTTTAAGGTAAAGCTCTAACCAACTAAGCCAAGATGCCAAAGGCAATATTTAGTAGAAATTTTATATACTTATTTATGAGGTTCCTCCTGATTTTTTCACTTTTTCCTAAGAGCAAAGTTGAATAGTGGTTTCTGTACATAATGTTATAGTCACATTGGGTTGTCTTATGGGATTGTTTGCCATTGTCATGTGAGCAGCATTTTAAAATTTTCTTCTTTGTACCTTTTCTTCTCTATCTAATATTTTTATATTTTTCCAATTGAACATATGTTCATTGGTATATACATGGTCTGCTACTTTAGACACATCTGTTTTCTCACTTCTAATTATCAGTTTGTGTTATTGCAAGTGCTTTTTAATGGGATGACTAGTTTCACTAATATGCATTCATCCACATTCACGTGGTATTTCAGAGATGCAGTTTTATCTTTTCAGCATTTCAAGTTTAGGCTTTGTAGATGTTAGAATTCCTCATAGTGTGGCATGGCTTTGGAAAACTGTTCTGGTATTATACTGATTACAGATTTCCCTTAATTTGTGTTCTATTTTTGGTATGTATGGGTATATTACAGAACCAATAATTGTTTTTTTTTTCTTTTGATGTTTCTTTTTATTGTCTACTTAAGGTTTTCTTAATAACAGCTGATAGATAACCATTTTTCATAAGAGTTTGTTCTATATAAATCTTAACTTTTTTCAAATCACTGGTTTCTGAACAAACTTCATTTGCTCTGTTTCATAGTGATAGAATAACTCCATGTTTTGTTTTTCTGATGTGATTGGATGTATAAGCTAAGTATTTTTCTGTATATGTAGGTTTTTGGTAAATTGTAGTTTTGATTTTGCCATGAGGGAGTCTTGTCATAAGAACATCTAAAAATGCCAATTTTTGTTTTTGTTCTGATTTTATTGTAAATTTAATTGAAGGGGATATATTGTTGATGTGTTTCCGGAAAGTTTGTAGTAGTGCTTCACCATGTGGCCATACAATAAATGTATAATCTATATAGTGAAGCCAAACTTTAAGTGGATATGAGTAGTTTTTATTCCTGTGGTTTCAAGTTCTTCCATGTAAATATTGCTAATGAGGGATGGGCAGAATACAGGCTGAATGTGTAATATTTAAATACAAGTATATTGTCTACAGTGAGCTTAATGTAATTAGAAGGGATTACAACTCAGACTTTCAAGTTCCTTATAACTATCCACTCCATTTTATATAATTGATACACATGACCATATATATGTAAAAAAACATTATGACCACATATATGTGAAAAACATTAATGTTCTCCAATATATATATATTTCTTGCTGAAGCAGCACTCATCAATTGGTTCCAATTATCATCAGATTTTCTATCTTAATGTAAACTGAGCACTGATTATGTATATGTGTGGGAGATGATAATCTGGACCAGCTGATGTATGCTGGTTCAGCATGAAATACACATATTGAAGATCATTTATCTTTTTTAAATGTATGTGGTCATGTGTATTAGTTGTATAAGATGGAGTGGATAGCTGTAGAGAGCTTGAAAGTCTCAGTTCAAATCCCTTCTAATTATATTAAGGTCAGTATAGACAATAAACTTGTGTTTACATTTTCTATTTGATGCAAATTAATATATATTTATTTTTTGCTGTTGCTGAATATATATAAGTCACAGTTTAATAACTTCTGAAAGGCAATTAAATTTGTAACAAAATGTATATCTCTTTCTAAAAACGACTTAAAATTAACTGTTGATCTTTTAAGCTTATGAATTATACATGTATCAGTTTAACAAGCTGACATTTTTCATATAGTTATTATGGTATGGCATTTTGATTTATAACAGACCTTATAGTGTATGGTAATGCAGTGTAGTTTAACTAGAAAATTGGTTATATTATCTTTAACTGGTTGAATGATATATTACTGGCAGGCTGTTTGAAAACTGATAGCCTTAAAATACTTTAGTTTCAATATTTTTTTTTTTATTAATACAAATAATTAAATTGTATTTTTTTAGTAAATAAATTTAAATAAATAGACAAACATAAATTTAAAATTTATGTTAATGCATCACACAAGCAAATATATATATGCTCATGTAGATACAAATGTGCTAACTAAATCAGCATGTATATAAGTGATAAAAATTGTCTGAATGGAAAGGTATAATCATGAATGCAAATTTATCACATTGTTTCGTCCAAACTAGTTCATTTTGCATGTTTAACATTCTCCGGGGATGCAATTTTTGCTTTTATAACAATACTAATAACTATTTGAGAGAAATGTTGCTTAATTTGTATTATTTATTTTTAAAATCATAAATCAAAATTATTCATTTATTTGCTGATAAATTACTTAATATTTAATCGTTCAATTTTATTTTTAGCATTTTTAGTAAATGTTATTGATGGCTTATTTATATTTTATTCATGTTTTAAAAATAATTTTACTAAACCAATACTGATGTTATGCAGTCAATCTTTTTTTTATTGGTATATCTATAAATCAATCTTTCACTTTATATCTTATATTTATTTATATAATAAGTCCACATTGTAACCGAATTTTTTTATAATAGATTTTAGAGAATGAAAGTTGACTGTATACAAATGAAGAATTAAAATATTTGGTTCTATTCATAGATGTCAATAAGTTACAGTCCAGTGTAATCACTAAAATTGAGTTTTATTACATGTTTATGGGTAACAATAAAATCTATAACGACTTTAAACATGTGCAATTAGAATTAATGTTGTATTATTTTATTTTAAAATTAAACTATGTCTACTACATTGTAGGATCAACATCTCCAGTATTTGTATTTAAATTTCAAAGTAAAGTTTCAGCAGCTGGATTAGATGTAATATTAACCCTTAAACCGCTAATTTTATCATTGGTTGTATCAGATAAAAATCAAATCTTTTAATTGGCCAACTCACAAACTGAAGACAAAGCCTATTGTTAAAACATATTCGCCTATAATATTAAATTCAACTCAGATACGTTTATAAAAAGTATATAATTAATTTTTCAGGTCATGAAAAAAACGAAAGTTCTTTCAAAAATAAATTGCTATTTATTTATTCTAAAATATTCAATATCGGCAACATAAAAGTTATAATGTAAACAAAAAGATCGACTTTTACGTTATAGAAAAGTAAATATTTCTTTTTACTACAACTTCAATATTTGGACTAAAATCTTCAATATTTTTCGAAAATAATTTTGTTTTTTTATTATTCTCTCTGAAAATTATGTTTAATTTCCATAAATATTATTTAATAATAATTTAAATCGTATTCGAAATGAAAATCTCAGCGTTTTTCTTTATTTTCTTTGATCAGGCAGTTTCTTTGTTCTTTCCAGCCAATCAGAATGCCTTTTTCGGCTGAGAGCATGCTAAGAACCAATCACAAATAATGTTCCTTCTTTGTTTAGGTTTAAATGCGTTTTTTTTCTATTTTTTACTTCTAAAATAAATCGGAAGATGTCACCATCGTACAGAACTTTTAAAAACGAATTCAATACGTATTTAACGAATATTTTCGTATAAAAACTGGCTGAGTTAGAGTGATTTCAGATGTCGACGAGGAGCCTCGTAATCTCATTATATGATGTAGCATTGTTTTTATCATATATGAATTTAATCTTTGTAACTATTATTATAGCATAAATACCTGATCAAAACAAAACATTATGTTGAAATAAATGTATACATTAATGTAATTTCAATTTCTATAATCATATCACAGTCTTTAGCAATTAATTTGAATATGCAATGATAGGCAATTCATTAATAGAATACATTTCATTAGAATGTCAATATTTGCTATATAATGAAGGCAACAAATCTACTCCTAGTATCTATATTTATTAACACATTCATGCCACAGTAATAAATAAAAATTAATGTTATATCAAAACATCATGATATTGACATATTAGTTGATGAAACTTGATTTAAATTGAAATCTAGATTTAGTAATAATGTTATGATTGAATATGATAATTTCCTAAACATTAGTAATCACTATTCTTGTTTGCTACATTATTTTTTAATTAATCTTTCTACTCTATATTTTAATATTTAAGTTTTATGCCTTTATTTCTTTTCTACTCATTACTATTCAATCTTTTATTTTCTATCATTTTCACTATTCGTAATCACAGTCATATCAATCACAAATCTATCGACTTTCTTTATTACCAAGAATGACATATTTTGATTTTTTCAAAAAAAAACAAACAAACAATATGTTCAGAGTCATTTCAGAAAGTGTTGAAATTCTGTCTTAATCCTGAACCAAAATTCATTTGCGATTTTTTGTAAAACTAAAGGTTTAATTCTGAGTCACTTGATAACTTGGAAAAGTTTTCTTGAGCATTTAATGGTAAATGACTGATATTAACCATTACAATTATGTTTGATTTTTGAACCTTTTTTTTTCTACATCAAAATTTGAATGAAATTATTTTTGAAATTGTGTCTCCAGATACTTAAATGATTTTTGTTTTTGCTAACATTTCTGCGACCCTCAAAATTTAGTTATGTGACTTCATATGGGGTTATGATCCATACTTTCAGAAACCCTGACAAAGAGAATAAGAAAGTTTGAAATCAAGTTTTTAAAAAAAGGAAATGAGGTTGTAAAAATTAAATAATGTTTAGAAATTATTTCATATTCTGCTGCCTACTATATGTATATAATTTTAACACACCTCTGCTGTTATGTGTTGATGTGTGCATTAAAATTATAAATAATGTTTAGTAAAAGATCAATACTAAATGGTTAAAAGTATAAATCTGTTTAATCTTTTTAGAAGGCCCTATTAATAATAATGAGCATTAGAATAATATTAGCAATAGTCTTTCAAACATTATAAGTAATAAGTTAAGTCTAAGCAAAACAGTTTATTTAAATCTAGTAATAGTATCTGTAGTAAATTGAAATCCAACTCATGTTCTGTAACAAAAAATAGAAAACTTGCAAGTAGGAATATCATTTGTAAACAATGTTACTTCAAAGTGCGAAATGGAACCAAAATATTATCATAATGAGTACCTATAATTTTTTCACTAGTCTAAGTGGCTGCTTCTTAATACTCTGTTTTTTTACTATCTTCAGAACTCATTTAGACATTTACACATTTCTTGATAAAATAAGTAAATAAATAATTATACAATTAATTTGTTATTTGAATATTAAAATAACAGGTTGAACACAGTATATATATATAATTAAACAAATTGTCTATTACATTAGCTGGAAATCTAGTCTGAAACAAGCACTTGAAGACAAGTATGGCCATTCTAATTTTAAGAGAGAACAAGATTTTTTTTAAAAAAACTGAATTTATGGTGATTATACAAACCAGTCTGTGAACCAAAAATACACTTGCATATAAAACATGCTGGTTCATTTTATTGTTTGTTTAATATTTTGTGATGCTATCTTCTAACTTTTGCTTCTAGAAAACCTTTATTTCTAAAATACTTCAATATCATACCTAATTATAGTTCTCTATGTATTTTATTATCTGCCTTATCTTCATGACACTCCTTTACAATGTCTTTAAGATAATTTTATAACTTGAACAGAGGCTGCCTCTCCCATGCACACCATGCTCAACTTCATAATAAAACACTCTTCTTTTAGAAAGATTTGTATTTTTCATTCATTTCACATAATCAATCCAATGAGGGTGGAACTTTAAAATAGTGGAGTCTGTAGTGTTGTATTCAGATGTTGAAAACATATTATTTGATTTTATTTTCTCTTGTGGAATATTTTAAATGACACTTTTCCAATGTCTTTATGTTATATTGATAGAATGTCAAAGTCTTATTTCCATATAATAAATTACATAAGAACAACAGTTCTATATGCAACTAATTTTGTTACAATAATTATTTTTTTGTAATGAAATACCATATTTTAACTTATTAAAAAGCAGAGGTTGTGCTTTAACTTGATATCTAAATCCACTTTTTTATTTATAAAACTACTAAGATATTTATATTGATTTATATTGTCAAGTTCATAACCATTAAAACTAAAAATTTCTGATATTTTTTTCTCTCCATTGGCTGATAAAAAGATTGAGTTTTTTTAACTTTAATTATTAAACCCAAGTCTTCATATGTCACCTTCAAAATATTAAGTACATTTCATAGATCATAGTTTGAATTGGCAAAAATGTCACAAGTCACTAGCACATTCTAAATTCCAAATTTGAAAGTATGAATGTTTTATTTTCACTTATAATTGATTTAAATTAAAAAGTCCACCATTGAATCTATATTGCATCAAAATGTCTGTTTTATTAAGCCACTTATAAATCCTTCCAACGACAACTGTCATAAGAAGTAAAAACAACACTTTTTTGTTTAATATGAGTTTTATTTTAAATGTTTCAAATTTTCCACCTGCAGTAATAATGTGTCCTCTCATTTTGGTATATAATAAGCCTGTGTTTCAGTTATTATATAAGCTTTGGTAGACAATCAATTTTCATTTCTAACATTTTTTTGCATTTTCCAGGTGAAGAAAACTATGTCTATACTGTTTTTTGAGTCTCTAAAACTACATCAAGTCTAGACAAAATTCTTGAAAGTAACATTGCTGGTATGTGTAAAAATAATATTCCACTAATTACTACAATTTTCTTTCCTTTTTATTTTTAAAAATTGGGGCAATAGAATCAAGGGTGATTTTATGAGTCCATATTATTTTGAAACTATATCACCATAATAAGTTTTAAAAAAATTCAGATATTTTATCAAGACCAAATTCAAAAAACTGTTTTGATTTCACTAAGCTGGATATCTTTATCCAAATCTAAGTAATTAAATTAAATGGATATATCATTGAAAGAATGCATTATTCAAAATATAATCAAAATAGTTTTATTTTTTCAAAATATCATTGTCATCATAATAAGATAATGCAATTTCTGAATTTAAGAGAATTATGATGCTATTTCTTAAGTCTTCATGTTGCTTTCAGTGCATGAAAAGAAGATCTAAAGTAACCATCATCAATAAATGTCTGTATCACTTTTGAAGTTTTAATTGACAAATCAGTTTTAAGGGTCCTTATGTGTCAATAAACTTCTATCGTTAAATTTTTATATGTATTTTCATATTCAAATTATTCTAATAGCAGAAAATACAATATGTTTTTTTATCAAATTACTAATAAGATCACTATCAGAAATCAATCATTATTTTTCTTTTACTTATATCAATAAAATCCATCTTAATAGAAACCCACAATTCAGTAACATAAGCTTGAAATTTCAAGTTTAACAATTTTAGTGTTTAACAATTGTTAAAATTTAGTACATATAGAACATAATTCCAAAAAATGGACATCTGTTTTCTTGTTTATATGACAGGAATAAGATATTTTTAACACAACTATCATTTTATTCTTGGAGTGTAATAATTTGTGATTTGATCAATAATCTGAATTTGAAAGTGCCACAATATATGAATTCTTCTATTTTAACTTCTACAATGAAAATATTAAATGCCTATTTTTTTTTGTAGTAATTTTTCTGTTTACACAAATTGTCTGGAATCATGAAAACATTCTATAACAACATATTATTTGAATTTACATGTATTAAAGCATCCAAGAAGAATAACTTGATCTTTTATTAATATCATTTTTATAATGCTATGCAACAAGGAATAAATTATTTCCATCTTAAAGTTCTCTCAATCTATTATTGGATCATTTGCAATAATACAATGTGCACTTATACTATTGTGAAAGAATGTTTAGACAGCATTGTATCTATATTTAGTGAATAAACTAGATTTATAATACTTATCTTTAGAACTACCACTATTTCCTGCTTTACCATACTAAAACAGGCAAAATTCTCCATACAGTAGTGCCACTCAGTGCCAACCAGAGAGTTTTGCCTGTTTTAATAACAGTTATGTGCTAGCATAAGAAATAGTGATCATGTGATGTTTAATAGTTTACCATTACTACTGATAATATTGTTATTTCTATACATTTAATGGATAATTCATCAGGCATAATAAATAAGCCAGATTGGTCCATATTTTCCAGGTCCCTTTTATGGTATTAAATCATATTTTCTAGGTTCCTTTTATGTTATGCAGTAGGTCTTCTAAACAGGGTCACCTAAACATAAATATTTGCTCAACTAAACTGCTATTTTAAATCCAGTTCCAACTTGACTCATAGAAAATGCTTTCAGCAAAGGTCTTGGCTAAAAACTGTCTGTCTACTTAACCTGATTCCTTATAGCTTTTTTAATTTTTAAAGGCTTGAACAAAAAAGTACAATAATGAAAAAGGGATTGGAATCAGAAATTGTGTGGATATAGATAAAAGATGGAAATGATGTGGTTGCACAAACATAGAATATTAATGTTACAGTTTATTTAGGAAGATAATCAGTGGCATGAGATTTTCATAATAACCCTGTGCACTAACCTAAATTATTGAATAATTTTTTAACACTAAATAATAAAGATTTTAATTAAAATAACATTGCTTGTACAATAACTTTTTATGAATTTACATGAAGATATTATAAAATTTGTAAAAAAAGTTTTAGTTTAACATAATGTTTAGCAGTATACACACAATATATGAAACTTTTATTTTTAACAATTAGTTTAACTGCACAATATGACTTTTTTATACATATAATTAACTTGCTAAGTATGTTATTTGTGGTTCTTTTCACACTTTTTTTCATATTTTTTTTTCATATGTATTTTTATGAAAAAAAACTTATCATTCATTCTTTATATTTAATGAAATTTCATTAAAAGTCTAAGTTCAAATAATGAAATTCATTTAAAAATAAATATAAAGTTTGCAAATGAAAAATATGTAAAATGTATGCGCATAAAAAATTTCATTTCAGTCTTCAGTTTAATAAAATGTTTTTAACAAAAAAAAAAATATTCTTCAAATTGTTTGTTTTAGAAAAATTTTGTTAAAATTATAATTTCTAAAGGCAAAAATTATTGTAAAAATATGAAAATAAAATTTACAATTAAAAAACAAAAATGAATAATAAAATTATAGAATAATAAAAATGAATAATATGAATAATAATATAATGTAGCACAACAAAACTATATCATTTGTCATACAATTGAGCATAACTTCATTTGACTCAATTCCCACCCACACATTTATTAAAGTTCTATGACAACAAAATATTCCCATTCTTTTTGGTTTTCCTAATTACCAACTTTATACAAAATTGGGAGATATGCATAACATTAGATGATACAATATCAGTGTTTGTTTTACATCCCACAACTTAATCTAATTCTTCAGGATTCTCCTTTAAATTCTTTTATTCATACCTTGCTAAAGCTTCTATCAACAAAAATTGATCTGATCTTCTGAAAATTCAATCTCATCCACAAACACTACAATAAATCACATTACATACATAAAATTATATATTTTTAATTTTCCCACCCAAGAAAATTGCACTTAAATACTTTTCATCATTGTAGATAGTAAGAGAAAATAATACTATCTTCTATTCAATAGTAACATATCTTCAATTTGGAAGATTATGTCTGAACATAACAGTTCTCTCTATTTATAAAAGCATCCTAATAAAATTCCTAGGCAACTCTATTTACCTAGCATATAATTATTTCAAAACCATGATTTAAAAAGCAACTATTAATATCAATACACACAATAATTAGTTATTTCACAAAAACATCTTTTTTTGTACTGATCAAAGACTCACCAACATTCTAATAATTTTTTAAATTAACCTTTTACACAATAATCATCAAATATACTAACTCTTTTATTAAAAGGTTAATTTATTTTAAATTCAGTTATTTTGCAATAAAGAAATCTGTGACAACTTCAGACTTTGACACAAACTTTTATGTCTTGATGTTTTACAATTTCATCATTGTAGGAATGTTTACAGTGTGATATGTTTTTTCATAATCTCAAACTCAAAATTTGGATGTGATTTACTATACTACAAATACTTTTAAATCCAATTATTTATATTAATTGGCTTGAATATATTTTTCTCTGTCAATGATTTTAAAAATCTTAGTAAAGATCTTATGTAGAATCAGAAAACAAATTGATAGATCTGTGTTTCTAATATTTTTGTTTATACTTTTCTTTTAAATATCAGTATCACTGTTACATTCTTTAATCTTTATCACTTAATGATTTAGCATATAGTTTAGGCACTATTTTTTTTCTCTTTTTTAAAAACATATTTATAATGATTCTTTCATTTATTTGAATTTTTCCATTCTTTATGGATTTAATTTTCTTTAAAATATTCTGTATTTCTAAAGATCATATTGTAATTCAGTACCTACTTTAGATTTATATTAATCAATAATGTTTATTTTTTATAAAATTCTTCCATATATCTCATTATTTTATTTTTTTAATAGCACTGCCATCTTTTTTTCTTATTGTTAGAATAACTACTTTTCCATTACCAAAATGTTGTTTTATACTTTTAAAGTTTTGTTATCTCATATCATCTTCTTTGCCATTTCAAATTCTCTTTTTTATATCATCTTATATAATTCTAATATTCAGTTCTTTTAACTGAATATTTTAAAATATTTTCATATTCCTTTTGTTTTGTTTTGATTATAAATTTATACTTGTATTATTTTGTTTATGCTCTCTATGAAATTATTTTTAATAAAGTCCACATCATCTTCTCATTGATTTCATTTAAGTTTGAGTCTTTTAAAATATATTTTAATATAGTAAAACAATTAGAAAGTTTTGAAACATTTTTTGACATTAGAGATATTAGTAATTGATGCTGGCTTTTGTAATAGCTTTTATATATCTAGTGTGCTTTAATATATGTTTAATATTGTATTTCCTTGATTGAATCTATTATTAAGCACATTCTAATCTTAATGTTGTATATTTTTTATTAGTCAAAATACAAACCAACTTGTGTTTTTATTTCAATGTTTCATTTTTATTTTTGTTTTCAAAAAATGATTTTATAATTTTTAGCAATTTTATAAATCTGCATCTTTTCTCATTATTTATACTTAAATTTATTTACAGCACTTTAATTTTTTATTCCTAAAAATTTTAAATATTGTTTGGTCTAATAAAATGATATACATATTTCAATTATAGAAGATCTTACTAAGACATAATCCTAAATTATCTGCATTTTAAATTTTTCTTTAAGTTCACTAAAATTGATCATCCTACTTTGATATACCATACATTTTCATATGTTATTCTTTTAAATTTTATTTATAATGAATTTAACTTCACATATACTTCCAGTATATAACATTCCTTATAATAAAATAAGTTTCTATTTTTTTTAAATCAATTGTCTAATTTTACAGTCTAGTAATGAAACACAGTATGATTAATGTAAGAATTTTGTTGTTTTTAGATAAGGAGATAGATGTGTCAATTAATAGTCTGTACCTAATCCATATTCAGGATTCTTTTATATTTTCATAAAGAAAACAATAAAATAATAATAGTCATATATTTTGTTTTAAATAATTAAATCAAATGTCTATGTATTTATATGCACTGTTAATGTAATAATTATTTCATTTTAAAAATGTACATAATCAAATTTTGAAAGATTTATTTAGATCAAATTTTTCTACTTAACTGCAAAAATAATGTATTTTATCAGTGAATATTTCAAAATTATTGTGAAAATTATTATTCTTTTTTATAAGAAATAGCATTTAGCAAAGAAGCATTAAGAGACTCCCTTGTGAAGCTATTAAAATTCATTCTTTCTTATTTTCTCATTTTGACATTTGAATCCCAAGAAAAATATGTTATAACCTTAACAATGATGCATTTTCTCTTTAAAATATTACATTTTCAAATCATAAATGCTATGAAATACAGGGAAAAGTGAGTAAATAAATTACATATGATTATTAAAAGTAAAACATATATGATGTAAACAAAATATTGATTTTTTTTTTACATAATCTTGACTTATATTGATGTTATTTTATAGCTTTATTAGACAATTAAATCATCAGCATAGAAGTCTTCTGTTTCAGTAACTTGAACTGGTAAATTTTATTTTTGAGTTTCCATACAAAAATGTCTGTACCTTGTTATACATATATGTAATGGTAATCAAGCCATTTCTTTAAAAATATTTTTTATTAGAAGTTATTTGCTCATAAAAAATGTATAGTAGCAAAGTTCTTTTTAATAGTACACTCCTCAAACATATCATTTGAATCACTCAAATCAGTCATAACATAGGTGTCATAAGAACATGTTCTTTGAATTATGATGTCATTTATCATTACATATAGAAAAACAAATAATTTTGTATTCAGTTATATGAATTAACATATCTTTTATATGACAAATTAAATTTGTAAATATAAAATTAGTATCTGTATATTTTATATACTTATATTTATAAACATAGTAGTATCTATATAAACATATTAAACAATAAACAAAAGTGGATTTCCACCTCTATTATTAAAAGGGGGCTACATTAACAACAGATTGAGATTGTTATTGATATTGGTATTGTCTAAGTATTGACTGCCTTCAATAAATTTACATATATATATATTATAACAGTATGGAGAAATGGGATGAATCTGGGGTGATGGCACTCAACACCATCATCCCAAAGTTAATATAGAATTTATATATAAAAGGAATGAATGTGAGGAATTAGGAAGAGAGATCAGTGAGATCATAAAAGTAATAATCATTCATCATTATGAATGATCAAAAATACAAAATAAATCAGTCATCTTTGTCACTGGATTTGAAAAGGATCTACTATAAATCAGATGACTTATTTAGCACTTGCCAGCTTGGGGAAGATTATAAAACAATAATGATGGGATACTAAAACATGCTGGTCATCATCAATTTCCTGGCCATTTAATATCATTAATACACTGGCCATCAATAAACTTAATTTCTATTAAATACGAAACTAGATAAAATGCAGTGCATGGACTTTGAAGAATATCTTCTTTATGTCAATCCAGGATGATCATTAATTGGATATCCATAAACACTAAATATAAACTCTTTTATATAACATACAATCATGCATGTATATAGCTCAGAGATCAAAAGCTCTATAGCTGTTATTGTGAACAAGTGATATAATACAATATATAATAATTTACATTTTATGATTAAATAAATTCACTGGAATAATTTTAACAATGAAATATCTATTTATTAATAACAATTAAAATGAAACTATGGCATGTTGAGTATGCCATAAATATAAATTCAGCATTTTGATTTTGATTAATATACAATTAGCTATCACATTGAGATTTACAAATATCTCAATAGGTTTACATAAAACATGCTTATATATAAGCACCCAGACATGTGGTAAGTAATTGATAATCATATTTAAATTGTCATATAATAAACATTATTAATTTTAACATAAATGTCTACCTGACACACATTGATATAAGCACACAGATGTGACATAACATATGGTAATTGTCATATAATAATGAAAAATAAGTTATCATCTTTTAATGATGCATAAATAATGACTGGTTTAACATATATGTGTATGCACATGAAAATGTATGCACACATTGATGTTTATATCATATGATATTTTAATTTCTCAAAATAATAAAATTACTAAAAATATATTTTTCACAATTAATTTCATGTTGAAAATATACATAAAATTCACACATGGGTGTGGATACATATAAAAAAATATGAATCAGTTATTAATACATTCATTATCTAATGGTATACAAAAAATGTTCTTTTTTTGTTGTTGTTTTTTAAAGTAATATTAATTTTTTGATGGTCCAAAAGTTTCTTTTAATAAAAAGAACTATTACATCTTTGATAGGTTATTCTTGATTAATTATAATCATTTCTTTAAAAATATTTCAGCAAGATTGTTTTATTCCCTAATCTAAAAAGATTTTTGGAGTGTACTTTCTTTTTTTATATATAAAATTATCTATGAATCAATCATTTGTTTCTTAGACTTTTGATTCAAACAAAACTTATTTACTTGTTCTACTTTTAAATTATTTATTTTAAGTGCCATTTTTAAGGAATTATTTTAAATAACTCACCAGCTGTACTTTATATATATATATGACACTATATATCTATTTGTGCCCTTCTTCATATAGATAAAACAGTATACATACAACTAATTCTTCAGCAAGCTGATGGACTCTCTGCATAAGCTGATCCCTTCTAAATAGTAGATTGGCTGAGTGTCATTTTCAGGAAAGGTATAGTCCAGGTAACTTATCCTGCAGTGAATAAATACCCTTCAGTCACTATGTTGTATATTACCCACATATATATGAACTATGAATACATAGAAGCTGGATCTTCATGTGAATTCAAACTCTACCAAGGTGAAGTAGTAGCAGCAGCTGGACTTGCAGTCATGTCTTCAGTTATAACTTCATGGTAACTGTCATAATCTGTAAAATTCTTACAAAAACTTATTCTTTTCTCTTTTCCAACCTTTTTATAGTCAGAGTAAAAAATACACTAATTAAAAATAAGTTTTGCCTATCTTGATTGAAAAAAATTAATAACTCTTTTTTCAATTCACTTTAATCCTGTGAAAAACAACTTTGTGGAATTTTATTAAAATATGTTATACAAACATTATTTTTAAAAATTTGCTCAATAGTGAAATTTTATAATTATCAGTATATTTATTGTAACATAAAAACATGCTTGTTTTAATTTCAAAGTCAGAATTAATAAAATATTAATTAGACATTTTTAAAATGTTTAATTTATAAAAACAATTTTAAATTCAAAATTATTTAATCCATAACTGTTATGCCAGTGTAATACAGAAAATATCTACAAAAAAATTTTGTTTATGTTTATTTCTACTTTTCCTTTAAATTATATATATATATATGCACACACTTCTATGTTGTTGTATGCCATGAAATGCATAATGGTCTTACAACCCATCTCATGGGGAAAAGGAAAATAAAAAATACTCATCTAACAATATTTTACATAATATACATGTATAATCAAAACAAAGTTATAACCACAAACCATGTACTCATCAATTTTTTTGTAGAGATTTGACAGTTATCTGACAGGTAACAGAATGGTGACCTTCAATTCTGAAATATATAATGAATTGAACCACTGGACTATAAGTACACAATGCACCATAAATACCAACTGGACTACCTCAATTAAACACTATAAGCTATGACAATCCTTGACGTGGAATAAAAATACAAAAATTTCTACTGTTTTGAGTCTCAGGAGCTAGAAAATGGAAAACTATGCCCTGCTCCTTTGAATCTTAGAGGCTGGGAAATATACAACTATGCCTTTTTTTCTTTTCTTGTAACCTTAGAGGCTGAGATCATGACAAGACTATGTTAACTGCACTATGATAAACTATAGGAAATCAAAAAGTGAGACCGAGCAATGCCTAAAATAAAACGTGTCTTGAAAATGCATGAAAACATTAAATCCTTAAGCCAATGACAAAACCCTCCATCAATCATCAAAATTGAAAGTACAGCTGAACAAATTTGAACAGTCAAAAATCCAATCCAATCTTCAAAATCATAGATTTTTTAATCAACTCTAAATCTGAACTTCTTAAATATGCATTAACTACTATTTTATAACTTATAATCAACCATACTCTTATCACATATGTAACAGAAATACTTTAAAATTAATTCTGCATAAAATGCATGTTTTTTTTAATTTCTTAAATGTTGGTTATTTGACATTAAGTTGAGTGACAATTTTGTTGTGATGGCCACCAAATGTGATCACCATCATCCCACATGTGGATAGCCATTTGTAATTGTATGGATGATTCAAGGTATCAGGGACGAAGGAGATCATCATCATCAATCCCAGTTTAATACAAAATATAAAATTAAATATGAAAGAAATGGGATAATGAGAATGAGGAACAGTGACCATCAAGATCCCCAGCATTACACAAAATTAATATTCATTCTTTATCATGAATGATCAAAAATACAAAATAAATCAACACTCAATATTGTGACTGAATTTGAAATAAGTCTACTATAGACCAGGCTAATTATTTAGTCCTTTTCAGCTTGAGGCAGTATTTAAATATTAATTTTGATGCACAAACTTAAGTGCTAAACCATCAGAATATATAACAGTGAAAACAATAGTATCAGAGTACTAAACATGCTGATTACCATCAATGCTTTGGCCATTTAAAACCATTAATGTACTGGTAACTATAAACTTAATTTCTTATAAATACTAAAATACATAAAATGTGCATGGTCTTTAAAGGATATCCCTTTTGCACCAATCCAGGACCATCATCAATTGGATGTCCATAAACCCTAAATAATACTTTTTTATATAACAGACTTATACATGAATCTATCTCAGAGAACAAAAACTCTATAATTGCTATTTTGAAAAAATGATACAATACAACATATAGTAATTTATAATATTTTAGGATTAAATAAATTCAATGGAATAATTTTAACAATGAAATGTCAATTTATTAATAACAATTAAAATGAAATTAAGGTCTACTGAGTATGCTATAAATATAAATTTGAAATTCTGATTTTAGCTATTATATTGTGTTTACAAACTATCACATTGTGTTTTACAAATACCACAATAGGTTTATATAAAGCATACTTATATATAAGCAGGCAGACATGCAAAATAGTAATTTGTGAATATATTTGAATTATCATGTAATAAAAAATATGATTAATTTTAATGTATATGACTCTACCTGACATTGCATTCATATAAGCACACAGGTGTGACATAACATATTGGAATTGTCATAATAATAATAAAATATAAGATCACATTTTAATGATACATAAATAATGACTGATTTAACATATATGTGTGTGCAGATGGAAATGTGTGCACGTATTAATTTGTCAAAATAATAAAATTATTAAAAATGTATTTTTCACAATGAATTCCATGTTGAAAGTATACATAAAATTCACACATACATGTGAATATATTAAAAATATATATTTTTTTATATTTTAAAAAAAGTAATTTTAATTTTTTGACAGTCCTTTATAAAAGTTTTTTTTTTTTAAAAAAAATATATATCACTTCTTTAATAAGTTACTCTTGATTAATTATAAATCTTTTATAAAAAAATATTCCAGGATGATTTTTTTTTGTTCCTTAATCTAAAAAGATTTTTGGAATTTACTTTTTTTTTTTAATAAAATTGTCCATGAATCAATCATTTGTTTTTTAGACTTTTACTTCAAGAAAAAATTATTTACTTATTTTACTTTGAAATTATATATTTTAAATGTCATTTTCAAGGAATTATTTAAAATAATTCACCAGCTGTATTTTATATTTGTAGGATGCTGTACTCCTATCTGTACCACTCTGCTTAAACAGCATATATATAATTAGTTCTAGAGCAAGATGATTGCCTCCCTGGATAATGTGGTACCTTCTAAACAGTAGACTGCCTTATTGTCATTTTTAAAAAAGGTATATCCAGGTAACTGTTGACCTGCATTTAGATCCAGTCGGTATGTATCTAATACCCATTTATATATGGATTATAAATATATAGAATCTGGATCTCCATGTGAATCCAAACTCTACTGCAGTGAACTAGTAGCAGCAGCTGGAGTTGTACTGTCTTGCCTTCAGTTATAACTTCATGATCACAGTCTTAAGCTATAGAACTTTAAAAAATATTTTTTCCCAATTTTTTTATAGTCGGCATAAAATATACACTAATTAAAAATAAGTTTTTCCTATCTTGATTGAAAAAAAATAATGACTTTTTTTTCAATTTACTTTAAACCTTGAAAAACAGCTTTGTGGGATTTTATCAAAATATATTATACAAGTATTAATTTAAAAAAATTGCTAGATAGTGGAATTTTATATTTACCCATAAATCTATTGTAACATAAAATTATATTAATATAATATTACTTAGACCTTTTAAAATGTTTAATTTATAATAATATAATTTTAAATTCAAAATTATTTAATCTTTCACTGTTATACCAGGATAATATAAAAAATATCTACAAAAAATTTGTGTTTGTGTTTTTTTAAACTTTATATATATCATCATCATCAACCATTATCAATCCATTGCAGGATGAAAGTCTCCAAGTTCAAACCATCTTCTCCAATCTTTAGCTTCTCTTTTCCACATCACCCCTGCACACTTTCTTATTTCACCCATCCATCTCACATGTGGTCTTATTCTGGATCTTTTACAATCTCTTGGAATCCAGTTTTAAGATTTCAATTGTTCATCTATTATCGTCTCTTCTGGCAATATATTGTCCAGTCCAACTCCACTTCAGTCTTTTAATTTTTTCAATGAGGTCAATAACACCTGTTTGTTTTCTTATCCTTATATTGTGTTTTCGATCTCTTTTTGTTACACCTAACATACATCTGTCCATACTTCTTTCAGTGGTTTGAAGTCTCTGTATTGCTCTTCTATTAAGTGTCCAAGTCTCAGATCCATAAGTAAGAACTGGTAAAACACATTTACTAAAAACCTTCCTTTTCAAACACATAGCATATTTTCTTTTAGTATCAAGTTATTTCTACCAAAAGCACTCCAACCAAAGTTTAATTCTATGATTAATTTCATCCATTATGTTTCCATCTGTATTAATAATCTGACCAAGATATTTGTAGCTGTTAACTTCTTCTAACTCATCATAATCAATCTTTATTTTCATATTTTGAAAAAATCCATTAAACATTACTTTAGTCTTTTTAACATTGATCTTTAGTCCTACTTTCCTACTTTCATCTGATAACTCCTGCAACATTTCCTGCAGCTCTAAAGCATTATTTGCAAAAACAACTACATCATCTGCAAAATCTAAATGACTTAAATAATCTCCATTTACTTTCACTCCTTTAGCTTCCCATTTTAATCCACAAAATACTTCTTGCAGCACTGCTGTAAAAAGTTTTGGAGATATGGAGTCACCCTGTCTTACACCCTTCTCAATGTTGACTTTCCTAGTATCATTATGTAATCTAATTGTTGCTGTTGCATTTTTATAAATATTTTTTAAAATATGACAATATCCTGGATCTATACCTTGATGATCCAATGCTTTAATCACTGAAGAAATGTTTATAGAATCAAATGCCTTTTCATAATCTACAAATCCAAAGCATAATGGCAACTCATATTCATTTGTTCTTTCTATAACTTCTCTCAATACCTGGATATGATCTACTGTACTAAAACCACTTTTAAATCCAGCTTGTTCTCTTGGTTGGTGGAAATCCAATGTTCTCTGTAGACGAGTTGTAATTATCTTGGTAAAAATTTTGTATAAAACTGATAAAAGGCTGATAGGTCTGTAATTTCTAATATCTTCTTTATCACTCTTTTTTAAATATTAATACTGCATTCTTCCAATCATCTGGTACATCTTTATCATTTAGACATTTGGTATATAACTTTGCTAAAAAAAATTATATTTCTTCACCTGCTTCTTTTAATATATCAATTATAATTCCATCATTACCTGGAGCCTTTCCTTTCTTCATAAATTTAATTGCATGTCTCACTTCTTCATTTAAAATTCTGGGCAATTTGGAAGATATAATAGATATAGGAGGTACTTGTTCTTTATTACTATATAATTCTTGATAAAAGTCTTCTACCCATTTCATGATGTCATCTCTCTTTTTAGTAATAATTCCATCTTTTTTTCTTATTGCAGATATAAATTTCCTACCAATACCAAAATGTTGTTTTACATTCTTGAGACTTTTATTCTCTTCTACAGCTTTCCTTGCTAGTTCACAGTTATACTTTCTTATATCATTTTCAACTCTTTTCCACACCATTTTACAAAATTTGAGATATTCAATTCTTTTTAATGCATCATTTTTGTATATCTTTATATTCCTTCTTTTCTTCATAAATTCTCTAGTCTCAGTAGAAATTTTATTGGTCAATTGCTGCTTTTTTTTACCAGCTATCTTTGTTGCAGTTTTTAAAAGTGTATCAGTTATTTTCATATTAATTTCATTCAAATCTGAATCATGTTCAAAATCTACTAATACTTGAAACCGATTTGTAAGTTCTAATTTAAATTCATTAGAATGTTTCTGAAGATTAGGAATATCAACTGTAAATATTGTTTTTCTTAATAATTTTTGTCTCTCTAGTTTTGCATTAACATGTATCTTACATCTTACTAATCGATGATCACTTCCTGTGTTAAATTTATTAAGAACATTACAATCTTGAAATATGTATTTTCTGTTAGTCAAAATATAATCCAATTCTGCTGTACCTTCATTTGGATGCTTCCATGTCCATTTCCTTTTAACATTTTTTTCAAAAAAGAATTCATAATATAAAGTTTTTCTTTTTCTGCAAACTCCACAAGTCTATGTCCTCTCTCATTTCTATTACCATAACCAAAATTACCTACAGCATTTTCATCTTTCATTTGTTTACCAATTCTAGCATTAAAGTCTCCCATAACAATTTTAAAATGTTGTTTACTCTGATCAAAAGCCTTTTGTACATCCATATAAAAATCTTCTACTACTTCATCACTATGAGAACTTGTTGGGGCATAAACCTGAATTATCTGCATTTGGTATCTGCTATTAAGTTGTATAACTAATCTTGCCACTCTGTCCAATACACCATCAATCTCCACAATGTTGTTCTTCCACTTTTTATTTATAATGAATCCTACTCCACTTGTATTTCCAATATTTGTGCCTTTATAATAGAGTATATGTCCACTTTTTAAATCAATTGTCTCTTCACCTTTTCTTCTAACTTCACAAAGTCCAATAATGTCCCATTTAATATAAGACAGTTTCTTCTAATTCTTGCAATCTTCCTTCACTTGAAAGTGATCTGCAGTTGTAAGTACCTAAATAAAAAGTCATCATCAAATGGCAGCCTGGGTCCACAATCAGGGGGTTCTTAGCACCCTCCACCTTTGGCCACCAACTGCTACCTTGGTTGGTGACTTTACAACCTCCTGGGAATAAGGACCATGCTTTATTTTTGTCTGTCATAATTGTATATATGTATTGGAAAAATATTTATCATTTACACATAACATTCATTCTGCCTTATCAGGTACTGAGAAGAAAAACCATGGTGTTTCTTGATCTTAAATTCAGAGGTAAAAAGCCAATAAACTCACCACACTGGCTAATGCATGTTGGTGAGCAGCCCATCCATGTTCATATACTATATGAATAATTACATAGTAATGACAGCTGCAATGACAAGAATGTATGGAATGGACATTAGGAATTTGCCCTGCTCAGTTCCTTTAAGGCCTCCAAGTGGAATTAAAGGGGCTGTTTTCAGTTAAGAGCGAACTCCTTTCTGCAGCCAAATTGGATTATATAAGAATGTATATTATGGAAGGACAGAATTTGAATTTGATTTGGTAGTGAGGCAATCTGAATCTCAGATTCATCACTTCAGTATATATATATATAAAGAGTTATAGTGATTGTAGATATTTAGTTTAAATAATATGTAATAGAGGGAACTAAAGTATAAGATTTTTTTTTTTTAAAAAAGTGTTTTTTTTTAAAAGATTAAAATAAACTTGGTAAGTTAAAAAAATACAATATTTATAGGTTTTTATATGTTAAAAAAGTAATAATAAATATAAAATATTAATTTTAACAGAAGAAAGATTAAGGAAATAATAGATATTATATGATTTAAAAATTAAAAAGGATATTAATAAATGAATTACTGATGAAATGACAATTATATGAATATAAAATTATTAAGTATTTTCTTGAGATGGTGCTAATAAAAATAAAATTAAAGTTTGTAAGAAATAGAAGTAATTAGGATATTATTAAAAATGATAAAAGTGAATAATATATTTAGATTAATAATTGTTCTTGACTATGCATGTATGTCATTAGGAATACACATGTATAATATATATTTATTTTCTATTTATATTGTATATTTTATTTTATATTAACTGGATTATTTTATTTGGATCTAATTATATTTATTTCAGTTTTATTAGATTTTGTTATATATTTTATGTTGTTATTAGTTTTTTATTGTTTAAATTTTTTATGGTATTATTTATATAGTTATATACACCTTTACTCCCTTAGTGATGGCAATTGGTTCTCCAAAACTCATCATTAAGCAAGTATATCGTATACAGAATACGTCTTTGTAATAGGGATCTATTGGAAAAAAATTGGTTAGTTCCTAAAGCTAAAAAATTACTCTAAGTTAGGAATAAAGTACATATTAAAAAAAATTCATTAACACTTATTTTAAATGCAATCTGTTTTTTTTAATCCAACATTTGCATTTTAAAATGTTGTTTTTTTTTTTATTTGAAACCACTTGAGTATAAATAACATTTTTAACGAAGTTACAAAATCGATAATTATTTTTACATAATTATCAGGTGTTCTAAAAATAATATACAGTAATTAAGGTTTTTCTGAAAGTTTGTGATGATGGTATTTTAGATGTACTGTACCATATTTATATGTGTGTTTAATGTGTTTAGAAAAAATAAACTTTATTTAAATAATCCAAGTACTGTACATTATATTTAAATAAAGTTTAATTTTTTAAAGACATTCAACATTTATATGTACAGTATATAATATTATAGATTGACTAATTGTATATATTTTAAGTTTATACATTCTAAATTAAAAAAAAAAAAATCCCGATCGTTATAGTGAATAATCGATTGTAAATCAAAGTAGTGGGTACAAATTGATGATGATTGCTATTATGAAATATTGCTAAATAGCCAATCACTAAGAGTTTTAAGTGTATTTTATTTTATTTTGTTCATTATATTAAAGCTCTGAGGAAGACTGCAGGACACTCAAAATATAAGTGTATGTTTATATAAGTACAATTAAAAAAATTTGCTAAAATGTTCAAAATGGTTTGGATAAATTGGATTTATATCAGAAATAAAATTGGAATTATGTATGCAAGAAAATTTAATGTTGACTTTATAGCAATTTGAGCAAAATAAGTAGTAATACAAAAAATGAATAATATCTATATCATAATTTAAAGACATAAATAGCAAGTGATTCACTTATGCATAACAAAATAAAACAGTTTGAGATATATAACGTTTTTTAATCATGGGAGATATCATAAATATGAGTTTGATCTTCTTTTATAAAATAATTAGTATATCCAGAACAAAATAGTAAAAAGAGAGATGCTTAATTCATTACATGAAATAATGGTATAATGAATCAGAGAGCTAGTACTATTTAAATAAATAAATCATGAAGTTATTTAAAGTTAAAAAGATTTAGTTTGTTGATAATGAATAAAATGCCAATGTGATAAAAGAATATTAAGATTTTTAATATAAAGATTAAATTTAAATACATGAAAGCAGTTATCATTTAACTAATACCAATATTAATACTATTAACAATTTCAATTTATAGTCAAGGCAACCTTCTCTTTACTATCAAGGTAAATACCCACCTTTATTTATGGTCTTATATGATTATATAAACACTAAAGATTATAATTTAACTAAAGAGATTAAGAGTATTAATTTAAGAGTTTAAATAAACATTAAACAGGCAAATGTAACTTGTTCTGGAAGCAGACTATTAATTCTAAGAAGCTTAAATAATCATTAAACAGGCAACTATAATCTGTTTTGAAAGCAGACTAATGAATAATCAGTTATAACTTTCAATCAAATTCTACTGAAACTATGAATTACTTAGATAATAAAGCTAACTATGAATTACTTAGATAATAAAGCTAATAATGCTCAAGGCTAGATAGGTTTACCAAGTGTAAATACATAAAAGCAGTCAACACTTAAACAATACTACCATCAATAACAATTAACAATGTCAATCTGTTATCTAGGGAACTTTTTTACAGCAAAGGTGGATATCTACTTTTACCTGTAGTTAGTATGATTATATAGACACTAAAGATTGCAACTTAATTAAAGAAAGTGTTAATTCAAAGAAATTTAAATAAACTACATTAAGCAGGCAAGTATAATGTGTTCTGAAAGCAGACTTTTAAATAGTCAATTATAATTTTTATATTATATATTCTGATAGAATGGTTTTTATGATATACATATTAATGGCTTAGTTTGTCAATTGTATATATATATATAATTTAAATAAGTTTTTAAATAAATTATAGCTAATATTATATAATCCTGATAATATAAATTTATTCCTGTCCAATCTTATATCGTAGAAAATCTGCTACTTAAACAATCTGATTCCTGGGTTTTTAAAAAGTAAATAAATCAAGCATTAATACAAGAAAGTGAGCCATTATTAGCAAACTTTTTAAATAATAATTCTTTGGGAATCTGACTTTGAATTATTATAGTAATAATTTTAATTGCTTTTATATGTATATATACAACAAACTTCACACGTGCATATATACATAATATGTACTCTAATGTGTTCAGATTTTTACTTCCTAGCTTAGTGTATATGCAAGTAGGCTTGCCTCATATGTAGATAATCTTAAAAAAGTTATTTACCAGAACAAACAATTCAACTGCTTATAGATTGTAATTCACATTTAATTTTTATAATGCACACAGACATACTGATTTTTTTTCAATGTTTCTGAAATACATTTAAATGACTTCTAATGTGATCCAATTAAAATGTCAGACAAAATTAATGTTTATAATAAGGAAAGGATGTACATGGATGAATCTAAAATATAAGTTTATACACACACTATACTCACAATATATCTGGTTAGTTAGTTAATGAATACAAACCACATATAAAGAGTAATATTTTTTATTTATTATATGTGATTTGTCTTTATGTAATAATAATATATGTATATATAAATTTCCGTCATCTATCAGACCACCATTCTTGATGTATTCTAGCAGATAATTGACATATTACTGCAGTGATCTCTAAAATCATAACTTTCAGTGACCTGCATGGTTTGCTGCAGTGGTAGACTGACAGGCTTTGGAGTTTATAGTTCAGGGATTGTGTCCCAGTCTTGTAATTTCCAGTGGTAAATTTTTTTTAATGAATTCTCAATCAATAATCCATATAATTTTTATTACTTTTTGAAATTTATTGAGAATATTGTAGTTAATATATATATATATATATATATTGTACAAAATAAATAATAAAACATTAATTAATATACTTTAATAGTTTGAATCAATTTATTATAAAATGTTCTATTTGTTTTGACACTGCTAAAACATTGCATTTTTTTAAACCATAAAGAAAATATTTAGTTATTTATTTGTTGTTTCCAATATATATGTGTGTGTTATTATTAAACAAAATGTATTATAAAGTTGTAATAATTATATTTGTAAAGCGCATACTCCTTATGTAAAGTAATGTATATTAAGGCTATAACCTTAAGACTATCCACCTGAAAAAAACGACAGTAGGGACCTCTGCAAATCTAAAACACAAGATTTATTTTAGTGCTAGTCATTAAAATTTTCTTTTGGCTAATTATATATCTATATGGCCACCTACACACTCATATATAATAAATGACTTTTAAAAGCACAACAACAGTAATACAAATAACAATTATATAAATAAAGCATACAACTTGTTTTATCAAATGAGGTAAGATGATAATCAATGTTTATCCACAAAAAGTTCCACAATTTTAAGTTACTGTATATTAAGATTACATAAAGAAAATCCATGAAATGAAAATATTTTCAGAAATACAGTAATTCCCAAAACTTGTTTCTTTTTAAAATATCATAATTTTATTTAACAAAGAATCCTCAATAGCTCATAGTAATATTTACATTGTATTTAATGTTGTATAATAAGTATTTTTTATCTTTTAAAATGTTTAAATAGTTATTTATCAAATTCAAAATAATGATCCATTTGGGTTATAATCCTTAGAAAATTATTTATTTCTTGGCACATATATATATATATGTAAAAAATAAAGTTTGATATCTGTATTCGTTTCACAATATATGTAATATACAAATCAATATATATATCAAAATACAGTACAATTTATATAAATTATATTCTTTTAGAAGTACTTTCGACTATACACTTTGTAGTCTTTATCAACTATATAACGTTGAATAATCAAAACAAGACAACCCTTAACAATACCCATAGTTCAATTCAGATTTCCCACAATTCTGTTATCTTAACATTTGATGACTGGCGATTCATTAACATTTGGCGATTTCTTGAAATCAACATAGCCTCTTTTATTTTACGTTTATTATGACAACGTTCAATTTGAATAATTTTCATATTTTTATAATCAAATTTAAATCCATATTGACAAGATTTATTATGATCAAATATAACAGATGATGAAGGTTTATTTACATCTGTTCCATATTGATTCTCTTTTTGAATTCTATTATATAAAAGCATATGTTCTTTTATTCTCTTCTCAAATGTACACTTAGACTATGGATTTAAATTTGATTATAAAAATATGAAAATTATTCAAATTGAACATTGTCATAATAAATGTAAAATAAAAGAGGCTATGTTGATTTCAAGAAATCGTCTGTGAATCTAAGTGTACATTTGAGAAGAGAATAAAAGAACATATGCTTTTATATAATAGAATTCAAAAAGAGAATCAATATGAAACAGATGTAAATAAGCCTTCATCATCTATTATATTTGATCATAATAAATCTTGTCAATATGGATTTAAATTTGATTATAAAAATATGAAAATTATTCAAATTGAACGTTGTCATAATAAACGTAAAATAAAAGAGGCTATGTTGATTTCAAGAAATCGTCAAATGTTAATGAATCGCCAGTCATCAAATGTTAAGATAACAGATTTGTGGGAAATCTGAATTGAACTATGGGTATTGTTAAGGGTTGTCTCGTTTTGATTATTCAACGTTATATAGTTGATAAAGACTACAAAGTGTATAGTCGAAAGTACTTCTAAAAGAATATAATTTATATAAATTGTACTGTATTTTGATATATGTATATATATATTGATTTGTATATTATATATATATATGGTTAAAATTATCAGCATTTTATAACTTTTTTTCTAGAATGCTCCTAAACAAATTTCATTTCTTTAGTTACTAAAATATGTACCTCTCAAAAAAACTAAATTTTTTTTGGGGTAAAACATTAACCCTTTCAAGGTCTGCATTTTCTGACATTTTTTGTCTCACAAATCAACATAAAATATATGATAAAATGATTATTACTTATCTGAAAATAAAAAATTTAACTTCATTTGATAGATATTTTTGTTTACTACTGAAATAAATTTTAAATGTTCACATTTTGTTTCTGTAAATACTAAAAAAATGAGATTGTAAACAAAACAAAGAGTTTAGACATCATTTCTAGAAAGATTTTTTCCAGTTTATAAAATTAATGAAATATTTCTTAATTCTTATTATTTTTAAACATCCAAACAAATAATTATTTATTTCTCTTATTTCTAACAAATTATGCCATAAAAGTTTAAAATTTTTGAATATTTATTGTAAAATTGCAATAGTTTCATACGCATAAATTTAAATAGATTGCTTATATAGAAACTAAGCTTGTAAATTGTTTCAGGCCATGCTTACATTCACTGCTAATATAATGTTATATTTTTGAAAATAAAGTATTTAAAGTCAAAATAAGTTATTAATAATTTATATTTCTTGATATCTAATAAATATAGTGTAAATTATTTTTAAAAAATATCTAAAACCATAATAATTCGCAAATAAACAAGTTTTTGGTCATTGGAACTATTTTAAACAATGTCATAAAAATGCCAAATGTTTTACAACCTTGTCAATAGACAATGGTTGACATGTCAGGATGGGACTTATGTCTATTGTAAGAGTGGGAATTTTGAATTTTTTACCTTCTACTGCAAATTTTTCAGCGAAACTTTATTGTAGTAAAATATACTGTTTTACATGCATTTTAATGTATAATACTTATGAAAAAATTCATCAGGGAGTGAATTGTTCAAAAGTTGAAATTCTGATGTCCTGCTAAATTGAAAGGTTAATCCACTGCTCAGCTTTCCTTTATATTATTTGCATAAAATATGTTTTTAAAATATATTCATTGTTTTATTGCAATAAACACTGTACATGAACTGAAATGATATAGGTATACAGAGAGAATAAGTGTCTGAACTTAAAATCAGGGGCTTTTTATATCATTTGTCTATTGATGTAACATTTAAGTCACTGATCTAGAAATAGTAGCTAATGACCAGTTCAAAATGTAGCCCTATTATTCATATAGTGATTATTCCACTTTAATTAGAGATTTTATTTTCTTTCACAACCCAACAGTATTTTTAAACAAATTTTTTTTAAAATTTAAAATAGAAATAAATGATACAATAATTTTAATCTCCTCTTAAAAATTACAAATCAAAGAATAAAAATACATTTGTGTTTTTAACAAAAAGATGATTACAACTAATATGTCTTTAATAATAACATGACTTCTAAAAAAGTGTACATGGTTTTAAATTTACACACCAATCTAAATATACAAACAATATATAATCATACACATATATAAATATAATTTTTTTTATTTACTTATTTAAATCTACCATTGTTAAAATATGCAATAGACAAATACATTTGTTTGTTTAACAAAATTATTAATACAAATAATATATCTTTAATCATAATATGACTTTTAAAAATATATATGGTTTTAAATTTACATATCAGTCTAAATATGAAAGCATATATATAATCATACACATATATAAATATAATTTATTATTTACTTATTTGAATCTATTGTTTTTAAAATATATGATAGACAAAAACATTAATGTAAAATCTATCAAAATATATATTTTTAAATTTAGGAATAATTTAAAAAATGAAACACATTACTCAAATCATATTTGAGTATTTTTTTTATCATTTGAAATGTAAGGGTGTTTGTTATTCTATTAAAATTTTATAATCATAATTCAATTTTTCCCTAATTAGTAATCAATAAAGCGTTGAATGTTTTTATGCATGATAGAAATGTTTGGACTAATTCAAATGCTCAATTTTATTAAAGGACTGTATAGTTGATAGACAACTTTAAACCTGACATTCTCATAAAATTAGCTTTGTTTGTTTAAATTGGAAACTTTGACCATTAGACAAGTGTTTTTACATCTTGTCTAGCCTTTGTCCAGTCCTCATTTGTGGCTATTACTTGACCACTTCTTAATAATAGATTTCAATCAATCAATTTTAGAAAACTCACTAAATCCAGCAAGACTGATATTGCTTGTAAAAGTATTGCAACTCAATGGCAGATATTAAGAAAACTTTAAAAACCAATTTATATTAATAAAAAATATATCAGGATTATTGTAGACAATAATTTTAATTAATGTATCATATTTTGATAATACTTGAATTTAACAAATTATTAAAGTAATTACTTTAAAAAGGATTAACATTTCATTCTCGTCATTTATATATCAGAACTATAAAATATAAAAAAAAATGGTGCTGGTAAAATCATGTTAATAATATGAAAGTAATTATAAATTATTGTTATTTATTATCATGTGTTATTATTCTTCAACTTTTAAACAGAAAACATATATATATGTGTGAATATATATTATTTTATTTTATAAATACATTCTTTTTTTAAATAGATATAATTGAATCGGAGTATGTGTGTATATCTTTGTACATGTATAAATGCGTGCACGTTTGTGTTTTACAATAATTATTATTTTATCCAATTTGTATTCTATAGTGTTAACTTTATTCTTTTATTAAAATGTTCTGTAGTAATGTGAACTTATATTATATTACATATGTATAGAAAGAATTTTATATAACAAGTATATTTAGTTTTTATACAAAAATATGGATGATTATTATTCAATCTATATTATATTAGAAATTATTATATTTTATTTGATATAGATGTAGATTTTAATTAAGTTCAAATACACCTATAATATAGTCTTGTTAAATATATAATATGATTTATATTATATTACATATGTATAAAAATAATTTTATAGAATAAATACATTTATTAAATAATATATACATGTTTATGGATTATTATTAATCATTCTATATTACATTAAAAATTATATTTTATTTCTCAAATATATCCATAATACATGTTCTTGATATAGATATATAATTTTCATCTTTTAACTTTTCTCTATTTATAAATCACTAATTTATGTTTTTGGAAATTACAGCCAATATTCATTATTATTTTTGAAGCATATAGGTGAAGACATAGATATATATGTAAAAATGACTATCCATTACAAAAAAGCTATGATTGTGATTAATATTTTGAAAACATGATTAGCATGAATAAAAGCTAAAAATTATAAACATATGTTTACCTTTTCTAGGTTAAACATCCCTAACATTTTTATATATTTAATTTTTTTAGAAATGTACACATAACTCTACCAAAAGTAGTTCTATTTTTTTTTTTAAAAAGCAGCAATTTTCTATGTTTTGAAAAGTAGAACGTTATATATATATATATATATATAAATTACTTGCACTTATATCAAATCACTAATGTTGAATGTTTATTATATAAATGTGTATTTAAAGAAATTATATAATTTGAATTGATTTTGTTGCCTTAGATGATTCATATTCATCAAATTGAAGTTAGCTTTCTCTTTTTTGTATTATATTAAAATGATTGCTAAATTTGGCATTGTTTTACCAGATCTTATTTAGTTTTGATAACCTGTGGTTGGTGTTTACATTAATAGTATTAAGAAGTAGTTTCTCATTATTATAATTTTAATAGTTTTCATTTTCAGAATGACCACTTATGATGGCTGGATTGCAACAATTAATTAAATATGCTTGTTTTCATTACAACTTTTATTGTTAGCAAGTTTTTTTATTCACCACATTTGTATAATATTGCTATTTTATCTAATTTATAATGAAATTAGATAATATTTTGAATTTATGATTCAAATTAAAAAGTCTACTTTAACAAGGGATAATATTTAATTAGCAGGAAAAGATCTTAGGAATTAAAAGACGATCTGGAAACAAGAAATATGAACTTTCTCATTTCCATTCTAAACTTAAGCCTCAGATAACTTCTCCAGTTAAAATATAGTCAAATAATGGTAACATATTTTCTTTTCATTTAGAGGCCAAATAGAAACAAAACTTGATCAAGAGCTCCAGTTTTATTCTATTTGGCTAATATTTTTAAAGTGCCCATTCAGTGAGTATATTTTGCTATTATTCTATAAAATGAAAATCGGTGAGAAGAAACTGCCTATTCAAAAATGAATCAGAAAAATCTGTCTAGGTTTATCTGGTATCCAGGTGATTTACATCTTTGATTTCTAAAACCAAAATGAAAAGGTTCCCCAATATTGAAAACATTTTATTAATATTATTTATTATTATCATTCAATATTATAATGAAATATATTTATAAAACTCATTTCACTAGGCTTTTTGTGCTCCAAGAATTTAAAAGTTCCATTTATGGAACAGACCTAAAAAAAATTAATACATTTCATAATCAACATTCATAATTTTAAATTAAACAAAACTGTAATAAGAGTAACTTTTTTGATTGGGAGCATTTACTTAATCCCATACTTATTATGTAAGATGTGAACAATATTTATCTAAATCGCATGTTGAAAATTGATAATAAAGTGAAAGTATGCTAGCCTTTCTCACATGCGCAATTATAACAATTTATTATGTAAGATGTGGTAAATAAATGAGACATCTACATTTGTATAGAGAATAACAATTTCTGTGATTTTTAAAGGTATATGTTAAATTTTTAATTCTGTTTGGAAAAACAGATTAAACAGTTATTAATAGTATATAGTTTATAATCTGGATGTGAGTAAAATTGCAATGCTGTTTGATAAAAATATCAGTTTTAAAATAATTGCAACACAATGATTGTGATTCATTATGGCCATTTAAATAAAGTTATTGCTCATGTGATAAATCAAACCCAAATATTTTAACCAGAGATTCTCAACGAGTCATTAGAAATAGTGGACAAATCTAGTACCCAGAATGTCTTCTTGGTGAAAGTAAAAGTGTTAAAATTCAGAAGATTGTAAAAAGAAAATTTTGAACTTATACATTTTATAGAAGAGGTAATATTTTAAAATATTGTGAGAGTGTGGTTAATTGTAGTCATTTTTGTAGCACCTATATATCTTTGGATAATGCACTAAAGAGAACAAGCTGGATTTAAAAGTGGTTTTAGTACAGTAGATCATATCGAGGTATTGAGAAAAGTTATAGAAAGGACAAATGAATATGAGTTGCCATTATGCTTTGGATTTGTAGATTATGAAAAGGCATTTGATTTTATAAACATTTCTTCAGTGATTAAAGCATTGGATCATCAAGGTATAGATCCAGGATATTGTCATATTTTAAAGAATATTTATAAAAATGCAATAGCAACAATTAGATTACATAAGGATATTAAAAAAGTCAACATTGAGAAGGGTATAAGACAGGGTGTCTCCATATCTCCAAAACTTTTTACAGCAATGATGCAAGAAGTATTTTGTGGATTAAAATGGGAAGCTAAAGAAGTGAAAGTAAATGAAGATTATTTAAGTCATTTAGATTTTGCAGATGATGTAGTTGTTTTTGCACATAATGCTTTAGAGCTGCAGGAAAAGTTGCAGGAGTTATCAGATGAAAATAGGAAAGTAGGTCTAAAAACAAATGTTAAAAAGTCTAAAGTAAGGTTTAATAGATTTTCTTAAAATATGAAAGTAAAAATTGATTGTGATGAGTTAAAAGAAGTTAACAGTTACAAATACCTTGGTCAGATTATTAATACAGATGGAAACACAATGGATGAAATTAATCATAAAATTAAACTTAGTTTGAGTGCTTTTGCTAGAAATAACTTGATACTATAAGGAAATATGCCTATGTGTTTGAAAGGGAAGGTTTTTAATAAATGTGTTTTACCAGTTCTTACTTATGGATCTGATACTTGGATACTTAATAGAAGAGCAATACAGAGACTTCAGACCACTCAAAGAAGTATGGAAAGATGCATGTTGGGAGTAACAAAAGAGATCAAAAATGCAATATATGGGTAAGAGAACAAACAGATGTTACTGATCTCATTCAAAAAATTAAAAAACTGAAGTGGAGTTGGGTTGGACATATTGCTAGAAGATATGATAATAGATGAACAATTGAAATCTTAATCAGGATTCCAATAGATTGCAAAAGACCCAGAAAGAGACCACATGTGAGATGGATATATGAAATAAGAAAATGTGCAGAGGTGATGTGGAGAAGATGGGTTGAACTTGGAGAAACCTTCATTCTGCAGTGGATTGATAATGATTGATGATGATGCAATGCATTAAGACTTGGTACAAAAAGTAGACAGTCAAAAATGTGGTTTAAAATTTCAAGATACTTAAAGCTGAATCTTTATCAAAATGTAATGGCAATATTTTTTCACAAACTTTTTGTAATACTCAATAAAGAATTTATAAAGATGATTATTGCTGTGGGAAGTATAGTTACTTCACAATTTTAGATAATTCTAGTATGTTTATTTTAATATATTGATATTAAGGAATAAGTTTGGTATGAGTTATTTATTTTATAATTTTTGGAATTGGAATATGTTCTATTATAATCCATAATTGAATTCATATTTCATGAGTCTAAAAATTGCATTTGAATTTTTTTTATTGAAATTTTTATTTTTCTCATGAAAATTAAGACAGTGATTTTTCAAAATTACAGATGAGTTTTTATTTTCAACAAAGATGGTTTAATGTGCTCATGGTCAACAGCATTAGTTTTAGCCAAAAATTTTCCTAAATATAATATAGACATTACTGTTATACAGGAACATATGTTTGTATTTCTAATTTTTTTCTACTCACAGCAAGTTTTCAAAATATAATCATTTGCAAAGAAGTCAATAAAACCTGTTCCAACTTTTAATACTTCCAATACTTTATCACATTTTATTTCTGTTCAATTCACAAAATAAGTTCAAAAATATGAATAGATTTAGGGAGAAGGGTTAGATGCAAAGACCTGAAGTTTTAGTATTATTAAAATTCAACTTTAATTTTTTAATAACTTTGCCTTTTTTAAATTATGTGAATAAAAATAGTTGATTGAGTCATCTCTCAGATCATATGACATTTGAGAAGCAGAAGTAACAGATTGAGCTTTAATTCATGATCTTCAGCATTAGCTGTCATTTTACCAATAAACTATCAGCCATTTTATTTATTTTGAGAGCCAAAGAGAGTTAATAACTAAGCAGTAATTTTGTTCTTTTCCAGAGCTTTACTTTTCTTAATCATCTTGAAATACCATTTACGTTTAAATGTTAATGGATTTTAAAATATAGTATTTAGATTTGTATAAGAGAATAGTTTTTTGCATCTCCTTATTGATATTTGAAAAATTCTATATCATTTATTTTTAGCTTTCTTATGTATTGATAAAGTTTATGAAATGAAATTGACATTTATGGAAATTTATTATTATTATTTAGAATAGAAGTGTCCAACCTTTTGGCATCTCTGAGCCATATTGGCAAAAGAATTGTCTTGGGCCAAACATAAATATACAAACATTACCAAAAGCTGGTAAGCAAAAAATAAGATCTATAAATAAATCTTATGATATCCATCACCACAGATAAGCCACAAAGTCCTTAAATAATAATCCCAATTATGCTGTCATCTATTTAAAGACATTTAAAATCATCAAGCAGGTTTCAAATTTGTGATCTTAACTAATATGGAAGATATATACAAGTATAAAACATTATTGATGTTTTGATATATATTTTTACTATAAAAGTAAAAAAGAGAAATAAAACTAACTGCATGTTTGACACTGCATTTGAGAGCATATATATGTCTATTTTAATCACATTATGACATGTAATTACAAAAATATGCTTTAAATAAACTTATGATTTTGCATTGGGCAGCACATGGCCCTCAGGCAACAGGTTGGATACCTCTGATTTAAAAGATCTAATTTTGTCACAAGATTATATCATTTTGATTTATCTGCTTCAATTAAAAAATTCTGAAAAACAACAATTAAAATTGTTAAAATATTGTTTCTGAAAACATTCCAATAAAGTGTGCATGTTTTCTAAAATCTCTGGAATAAATTTTTGGCATGATGAATCACCAATAATTTTTGTAATTTTTCTGAATATGTTGATGTTACTTTTCAATATAATCTGAGCAAAAGAACCATTATTGTCTATTAAGAAGTAAATATGATGGTTTTAATAATGAATATCAAAGAGTTATATTGACAGTATGAAAATGGTTGTGAGTGAAATATTCACTTGATTCTATGCCATCAAGTTAGTAATGGCAGAGCTAACATTAAAAAAATATTTATTACCATCATCCAAATTAAATATATTTAGGTTTTGGCATCACGTAGAATATAAAAATTGTTTATCAGTATTAAGTTTGTGAGATGCAGTCTAGTTTAACCGTTATGTCCATAGTTAAAAAAAGAATAGCACCAGTAAAAATTATGTGAGTAACATTTATAACATTGACTATTTTAATATTGATATGGAATTTTAATCATGTAAATCTATAATGATATTTAATTATACATTTATCAAATAATATGGTGAAAAGAACTGGAAATGTATATAAGTTCTTGTATAGCAACAATACTATACTAGAAAAGGTCTTGGCTAGAACATTTACTCTTGATCTTATAAATTCTTCTATTTTAATATATAAAAACTTTTCAATTTTTATTATATGATGAATATTAAAATATATGCGAGGATTTGCTTGTAGATAAAAAATTATATGTCATGTTTTCATTTTGAACTTAGCTTATGACTTTTACTTTTAAAACCATATGACAAGTTTGCAATCTTTTTTTTAATACTATGGAAATTGTCTGAATAGTGATTCTAAAACTGCAGTCTGCGAAATTTTGGTAGTCAATAAATAGTTTCTTGGAATCCATTAGATATATATTTAGTAACTGTTTGGTCATCATATTTATTATACAATAAACATATACTGAAAATCTTGTGCAAATATCCATTGCAGAATTTCCAAAAAATATATTATATAGTTAATTACAAACATTAATAGTGTCTAATTGCTATATTAAGTCATAAAAATAAATGTAACATTTTTATAATGACAATAAATCATTTTAAAGATAAAACATTTGTTTATTGTTATTATAATATAGTAATTGGTGGCCAAAAATTAATAGCTGCATATTGCCAAAATATTTTTTTTAATAAAAAGATCATCAAGATTTTAAACACTGGTTTAAATGTTTTAAATAGTGATTGTTTTAGAATATATTTGTCAGCAAGTTAGTTAGGTATAATTCAAATTATCACATTAATTAAAATAAAATCCAGTATTGACAATCTATTATGGTTTATCTGTTTCTCATAATCATTCATTTCCTCTTATTTCATGAAAAAAAGAATAAAATTTTAAAAATTAATTTATTATTCAAAAGTCATCACCAGAAGTGATAACTGGGGCTACAATCCATGGAGTTTCAGTTTCAGAGTCAACCATAGCACTAAAACAAGCATGCCATAGAAAACTATCACAAATATCAACACTATGACTTTAAATTCTGATCATTATGCTCATATTCATAATTCTAAACAAAACTGTCTCTACAAAAAAAAATAATCTGTAATATCTTTTATTTTTATTTTTGCTATAGATATATTTGTAGTCCATGGCATCCTTTATAATTTTAACACAATTTATCAACTATATTGTAAATATTTTATTAAATAAATGTATTTAAAATAAACCCAGCAAAACAAATAATCTATGTATTGTAATAAATAATAATGTTATTTATAAGGCATCATATAAACATAAAATATATATTAAATCATTTATTCTGTTTTATATTTAAGCAGATTTAAGAACAATTACAGTCTTTTGTATGACACAATATATATTTTTATTAAACGTTAGTGAAACTTAATTTCTTCTAATAAGTAATTCTCCTCTCTCTTATTATGTTTGCTTTTCAAGGAGTTGCTAGGAGGATTGCATTTCAAATACCATAACTGTCATCATTAGCTTAATTCATCACAGTGTCTGATTAGAGACTGAATTGATAAAATCAGAATTGAAAAGATGTTGCTCCTTTAGCCAAGAAAATTGTTGGTTTTAAACTAACAAAAGCAATTTTAGCTGAAAGTCAGGTTAAAATTTGTTTACATATACCTGTATTGCATCAATGCACTTTTATATATTTATTTGTTTTATATTTGTCTATTATGTCTTCAATGTGATTATAAAAATTTTGCTGTCTGTATTTATACATATCAATATACAATTTTAACTCTTACTTCTCTACTGAAGATCTTTTTAGCCATTTTTTTTTTTTGGCATAATATTAATTTGAACAATTCATTTTCACTCATAATCTTAAAAAAAAAAAAAAAAAGGAATTCCTTTATTAGTTATTATAGTAAAGTACAAAAAACATAAAATGTATGGCTGAATGTTATCATTTAACCTGCTTTCTATATAAATTCAATGCATAAGATATAAAATTAAAGATGAAAAAGCTTGCAAGTAAAAAAAAACATAAAAAGTAACTTTATTTTAGAATTAATTGAAATTAGTTTATAAAATTACACAATACTATAAAGACATAATTTTTATTAATTTATATAGATGTAAAGAAAAGTGCAAAACAGTAATAATATATGCAGAGGTGCTTTGAGGACAGTGTATTTTCTACATTTTCTGCAAAAATCAAAAAATGAAATGTTTTATCACTTGATAAACCTAACTATTTGAAAACTCTGTAATTTGACCTACCATGACTATCACTTGCAAAGGCAATAGCATAGATTTTCCAGTTACATACTATGTTTATACTTAAATATTTTACCATGTTCTTTCTGGTCATGTTAATGTAAAATCACAAGGTCAAAAATGATTCTCTTTGTTACAAATTTTATTTATTGAATTAGAATTTGCAAAAAAAAAAAAAAAATACATTAATGACAATAATGGATTCACAATAAAACATTCAAGGAAATAATATATATATATAGTGCATTATATGTAATTTATTTTGTTTTCTCAAATAAAATTTACAAAGTCAAATTTTTAATTTATAAATAGTAACAAATAAGTTACACAATTTTATGGTATCAATATTTGAGTAAACAAAATAAAATAACATAATGTAATAAATATTATATTTTTTTGAAATTGTTTCTTTTTGTAATGATTCTAATTCAAAATAAAATTTGTAATGGAGGAAATTCTAGATTTGATTTTTTTTTTTAATATCTAAGTATTTTTTATCATTGTAAAACACCCCCTCCTTCCCATGCTCCAGATCCCACTTGGGGGGGGGGGGGCAGCTATGAATGTATAAACATGGAAAAGAGAGATTATCACATGGAATGTAAATATTTATAATTTTATGCTTAAATATAACATCTAAATATTTGTGTAGTAATGAGAGAGAATTCTGATTTACATATGACAGAAAATGAAAAATTTATTTTAATTGAAGAAATTCAGAATTATAAATAATGAATTCTTTTTTACAACAATACGTTGGAGTTGTAAACTATATTGTATTTTATTTCATAATTCTCTTGTGTATAAATGTAGACAGTGTATAATAGCTCACATTTTACTAATAAAGAGTTATTGGAATAGAATACATATTGCTTATTGAACTGCAAATGTACAGAACTTTTTAACAAGCACATATGTATAACACAAATCTTTTTTATATGTATAATATATACATATAAATTAAGATTAGAGTGTAAACAACATTTTACAAATATAATAATACAATTATTATTAATAAATTGATGGGAAACATAATTTGCAGACTATGTAGTCCACTCACGCATTCACTGAAACAATAAGAATAAGAAAAAAACTACATATCATATTTTTACTTTTAAAATAGTGAAATATCTTATTTTTGACATTATTAAATAAGCTTTGAAATTTTTTTTTTCCAATAATTTTTCATTTTACAAAACATAATAATGGTTTTGTTATCAAGAAGTTAGGATCTCTCTAATTGATTTGAGATTTTTAGTCAGTTTCAACTTTTAATACATTCTAAAATTTTATTAAACTTTTATCATTACATTCAGAAAGCATTTTATTATGCAAAATACTGTTCATCAAATTTTCAAATGATAATAAAGGAAAAATAAAATGTATGTATTTTCAACATAAACTGTAGAAATTTTATTAATATATATATAATTTTCCATGATGGAAAAATGGCTACTGGCACATTTGTAATTTATTTACAAATTTTACCTTTTTGTTAAACATAATCATGTTTGGTACTGTCAGGAGAAAAAATTGTTGCTTGAATATTCTAAAATTTGCTAATTTTAATTGTTATTTTTTGTTTGTTTCTTGACATTTATTCTTTAGATAATGTTTAATTAAAACCATATAATTAGGTACATTACTCTATTGAACATTATATAGTCCATATATAAACAAAATTTATCGAAGATTATGCATTAATATCTAAAGAAAAGGAAGCAAATAGAACACCAAGTGATCATAATTTTATGATTATGATAACAAAAATTACATAAACACACACACACATATACACATAAAAAAGATTATTAATAGGGCAAAAAGTGTCATAGATATCTAACAAATAATTCATTTTAAAAAATATTATGATTTTGAGTTACATTCAGATGCAAAAGATATAATTCTAAATCTAGTAATACCATTTGAAAAATTTATGCATCTGATTTCTGCAAATATGATGCAAAAATATTTAGGAATCAGATTTCTCCATTTACTTTAAAACAAATTTTATTAGGTCTAATAAAGGTTACATTTTTGTATAAAAAACATAATTAAAGGAATAAAAAAAAGCAACAACACGCATTTGAAATGATTGAGAGTATTGTTAAACAATTGAAATTTGAAAGACTCAAATTATATAGTATTGACCAATGTTGACAGTTGATATGATTATTTATGTATATTTAAGTGGTTGGGAAGTTTGTATAGTTTCCAAGTCTCTTCAAAAATAAATTTTGATGACAATAGTTGATCTCTCTTCTTAATTTTTTCCATTGTTTTCATAAAGCAGGCATTTTGATCTGGGTGAGTCTGTGTATATGTCATTTTACACCTCACAAACAGATTGAATATGTTATAAAAATTGATAATCTGATGACTGGGAATTGTTTAGTTTTGATGCTTTTTTTGCAGTGAGATTATAGTGTAGTAGTCTGTCTTGATGTTGTTATATATTATTTGTCTCACTGTTCCCAGTGCATTACATGTTGTAATGATGTGGTTGTAGGACTCCTCCTCTCTATGACATCTGGGGCACATCGGATCTACTTTTGTGATATGCTGTCTATGACAAAGGAAGGATAGAGTTGGCATAGCTTCAAGATTTATTTTGATTATGAAATCAAGGTACTTGGGCTCCAGAGCCCAATATTTAAATAACGAGGTTATCCTGTGGTTGGTTAAGCCCAGTTTTGGGTTTTGGATGTGTGGATCTGGGTTTATTAACTGATGTGCTTCCCAGATGTTTATTTTTTTTTAAGCCGTTCTATTATGATTTCATCATAGCGCTGTATATTATGAGCTTTTGTATAAAGCCAGCTATTTCTTTTTGGAGGTGATGTATCTGTTGGCTGTACTGCTGCTAGTATTTGTGTGTAGCCATATTTGATTCTTAGATTGTGTAGAAGGGTGTGTGTTTTTTGTATGAGTATGGCTGGGATGGCATGTAGTGACATACTATTATATTTGCAATGGTACTGCATTTTGTCTATGCTGATGGCCATTGTTTTATTCCTCCAGAAGAGCCTTGCACATAGTCTGTTGATTTTTTTAAGGAAGGAGTTAGGTGTGGACATAACAGGCAAATAGTAGGCAATTCTATTCATTACTTTCATGTTCAATAAAGCCACTTTTCCCTGTAGAGAGAGATAGACTCCTGACAGGGTATTTGTTATTTTTTCAGTTGCTTGAATTATGTTATCTTGGAGCTCTTTTGACATGGCTGTTTGGGATTTGTATATTGGAAATCCCAGAAATTTTTGAGGATCAGCATGATAGTTTGATGCTATTTTTTTTCCTGTTAGGATGCACCAGGTAGATGATTTTCTGGTGTTGATTTTGAGGCCGGAAATGTTAGAGAAGGAGTTGATGATGTGATATAGATGTGGTAGGTATTTCTTGGATGGAAGGATGACAAGTACATCGTCCATATACGCTATTGCTTTTATATTTTTTTTCAATTCTGGAATGAAGACTCCGAGTAGTAGAGAATCTATGTTTCTGAGAAGTGGATTTATATATAGCACAAATAGCAGGGCACTGAGAGGCGAGCCTTGTGAAATAGATGATGTGGGGGTGAATCCCTCAGTGATTATGCCGTTTAGTGAGATATGTATCTCTCTATTGATTAGTAAATTTTCTATGATTTGTACCATCTCAGATGGAATGTCTATATCTGAGAGAGATTGTAGCAGTATGCTTATGTTTACTGTATCAAATGCTTCTGATATATCTAGTTGAACTGCCAAGGGTCTTGACTGCCTATGAGACCTAATATGGTCAAGTAATATCTTAGTCTCACCCATGGCTGTCAGAGCAGATGATCCTTTTTTTTTGCATATTGTGATGGAGTGAGCTGGTTAAGGATAATGTGTTGGATCTTGTCCTTAATGACTCCCTCTATTATTTTGATAAGTAGAGGGGACATAGAGATGGGTCTGATGTTGGATATTTGGATGAGGTCCTTGTTCTTTTTCATGAATGGAACCAGTGCTATTGGGTATAAATTCTTTATAATTTTCCTATCTTTTGATAGGAGGTTGATCATTCCCATCATTATTGGGATGGAGAATTGACTAAGATGTGATAAGAGGAATTTCAGGATTGCATGCATCCAAGGGTGAAGGTTGTCTGGTATTGAATTAAGTTTTGCTTTGAGATCTTGTTCAGTTATGCCATGCTCTTGTGATGGACCGCAGTCATCCCTAAGGCCATCCCAAAGCAGAGGGCATGATTCAAGTATGGCCCTGAAATGCTGTCTGATACAATCAAGCATATGTTGACCTATAATGTTGGTTCCATTGAGGTTTAAGTGTGATGGGGTTGGCTGTTTTTCACTCCCAGTCCCATCATTATTGGGATGGAGAATTGACTAAGATGTGATAAGAGGAATTTAAGGATTGCATGCATCCAAGGATGAAAGTTGTCTGGTATTGAATTAAGTTTTGCTTTGAGATCTTGTTCAGTTATGCCATGCTCTTGTGATGGACCACAGTCATCCCTAAGGCCATCCCAAAGCAGAGGGCATGATTCAAGCATGGCCCTGAAATGCTGTCTGATACAATCAAGCATATTTTGACCTATAATGTTGGTTCCATTGAGGTTTAAGTGTGATGGGGTTGGCTGTTTCTTTTTCGCTCCCAGTGCCCATGCTAGGTAGCTTCTGGTCCAGCAGTGTTGTCTGGTTAGGAATACCTTGGCCCTCTTAACAGCAATATATTCTGCCAGGATCTTCTGCTTGGATTTGTATTGGGCCTTCAGTCTGAGTACCTTTTCAATGTCATCAGGAAGATTTGATCATTAATTAATTTTTTGTATATATTGTCTAGGTCCTTAATGTGGGTTGATGGACCTCTCAATTTTTTAGTGTATTGTTGGATAACCATCTGGAGAATCTACACAAAGGCAAACCAAGCTGTTTCCGGAGGTTATGATAAGATGTTTATTTTTTTGAATAGGATGTACGCCTCAGAAGGTATTGCTTCTGTGGTGGTGGATTTGGTTATCATTCTGATGGATTTATTCTGACCGATGTTTAGTCCATTCTCCACATCTATCAGAACCACCATGGCCAGATGATCTGAGAAAGCCACATGCTGGAGTGAAGCCTCCAAGTCATAGTGCAATTCTGACATGTAGAAAAGGAGATCAATCAGAGACTGGCATGATCTGGTGTAGAAGGAGAAGGCTCCAGAAGGAAAGCATCCCTCTCCACTGATAAATCCTCTGTTGAGAAGAGGAAAGTATTTGTAGACCATCTTGTTATATGTGGTGTTAAGGTCACCTAGCAGGATGGTTGGCCAGTTGTTGTTGGCTGTTATCATGTTAATTACATTTACTATTCTGATGTATGTATAGTGATTATTGGGTGTGTATATGTACATTGTATTAAATGTTGTTTTACCATTGCTTATGTTTGCTGCTATTATGTTATTGACATGGTAGATTATGTTGAATTTGTTTGGAGGTTGTTGGCTGTTTATCACTATGCCAACTCCACCAGCAGCTGTGTAGTTGACTGTGAGTTTTGTGAAACCAAGACCTTCAAGAACCTCCAAAATCTTCTGGATGGACCCTGAGTGGAACTTGGTTTCACCAAGGAATAAAATGTGGGGAGAGTGGATTTTGAACCAATGCCTTATGGCATATATTCTGGAAGGGGAGTTTATTCCCCTGACATTCATGCCAACAATCTTACATTTCATAAATGTGGTTAACTGTAGCACTATTATCTACCACAGTATGATTTTTTCCTGGTTCATGAGATATATCTATATTTATTGGCAGTGAGTTTTGTAATAGGTTATCGGTGCAGAATGGAGGATATTGTTCAGAATCTGGCTTATCTTTGTTGTTGTGTGGAGAAAGGTAGTTTTCAGCCGTTGCTTTTTTATGCTTTTTCTCCACAGCTGGCAATTTTCCATATGAGTTTGTGTTGTGTGATGCATCTTGATTTTGTGCATTTATTGGCATATGCTTTATTTGTGTATCATCTTCTGAACTAACTTTTTGCATTCCTGAAGATTTTCTTTTTTTATTTTGGGGAATTGATTTGAAGTGTCCATTTCTGTTTCTTCATCTCTTAGGCTGGGTTTGTTGGTTTCTTCTCTGTTGTATTTATTTAATTGTGTTGTCTGATTTTGGTTATTAGACAGACCAGGGTCCTGACTATGCTTGTGTTTAGGAAAAGGGATTGCTTTTGTTATTTTAGTAGGATCAGATTCAGTTTTACATGATCTGTTTTGGATAGTATTTGTGAGAGATTTGTTGTCTGTTTCATGATTGGTTTTATTTGAGGTAGTTTGCTTATCTATGTCTTGATTGGAGTTTGTATTGCAGTTATTTTTATTCTGTTGTTTTGGAGTGTTTGAGCAAGTTTGAAGTGATTTCTGATAGGATTTCTTGGATGGTTTTTGAGTAATTCTGTATTGTTCATTCATTTGAATAAATTGTTCTGTTGCTGTTGACTGGTTGGGTGATTGTTTGGTCTGATTAGCTGCACTTGTTGCATTGTATTTAATCTGCTGGCTGCATTTGTGATATCTGTTCTTTTTGATGCCACATAGTTCACAGAACCTTGCAACACAATCTCTGATAAGGTGTGTTCTTAGACCACAGTAGAAGCATTGAGGCCTTATACCAAAAAAAGTTAAGATCATTGGTTGTCCCATGCATTTAACTACTGTTGGAATATCACTTGGGTTACTGCCTTGTTTCAGGTGTAGTTCAAATGAGGCTATATTTGAAAAAATCTGTAACCCAGCTTTGTCTTGTGGCAGGTATTTGAATCTGTTGACCTTACCAAAGGGTGACAGTATTTCTTGTAGTCTATTCTCATCTAAGCCATGTATGCAGTTCTTGATTCTGCCAGACAAGGCATTAGCCTGGTTTAAGTCTATGTAACAAATGAATAGGTTATTAAGGGTTTTATGTGTGTCTTTAAATACATTTCTATTCGCCCAGCTCGTGAATTCTATGGCAATGTATCTATCGTTTGGATGATTAGATATCTTGTAGATTGTATCTGCTATGTTTGAATTCTTGATCATGGTACATAGGTCATCAAATGGGAATTTAATGAGAAAGCAACTGCTGGCAGTGACAACCAGAATCAGACTTTTATCACTGCTGTAGTAAGTTAGCAATTTGAGCAGGTTGTTTGGTATAGTCTGATTGAATCTATATGTCAGGCCACTGTATTGCTCCTCATCAAAGTTTTGCATGTTGAATATTTCATCATCATTGCTATTATGACTTTGCATTTTGTGTGTAAACAGTAGATTGTTCCATCAGATCAATCGTCATGTAGTTTGGATCAGAATTAATTTCTGTATCTGAGTCCATATTTTTTTTATAAGTTGACGATATGTTACTCTTAAGAAATTTTTGGTTTACATTTACCTGCGGTATGCTATTATTTTTGGCGATATTGGCATATGATTGTTTTTCTGTGGTGTTAGTATTTTGTGGTTTGTTTGGTGTGTTGTTTTGGTTTAGTGATGGGAAATTGATGTTGTAGTTCCTTTCACAATCTAGATTTTTATTATTATCACTGCATTTTGACTGTTTCAAGCACTTCTGTACCCGATGAAGCTGTGGCATAGTCGGTAGTGTAGGTTTGCATTAGATTATTATCAAATTTCATTTTTTTTGTTTTTTACTATTAACTACAGTAACATGATTATTTGAGTTATGATTTAATTTTCTGTGTGTGTTTACATTTCCATCTACTGTATCTTTGCTAATTGGAGCTTTTTTTTTTGGAGTTTTATTAATATTTTTATTCGATTTATTATATGAGCTATGCTGTTTCTGTATTAATTTTGTTTTAAGGTCATTGGCTTCATAGGCCTCATTTTCCAAGTCAAACTCTGAGCTGGAATATCTAGAACTTTCTATATTGCTATTGGAGATAGGTTTTACTTTAAACGTACTTTTTTCTTGTGTTTCAATTTGTTTTTTTTTTTTTAGTTTTCAAATTGCATTATTGTATCTTGTGCTATTTTTGGCTGTTTATATTTTGTTTGAGGGCTTGATTCTGTAGATCTCTGTGGACCTATTGAGCCATGTTTGGTTTGAATGTAATTGTCCATTCGGCCAGTGTTGATGTTTAGGCTCCGGACTTTTTGATTTCCTGATTCTTTACTATTTGTGGATTTTTTAACTTTATTATGTTTAATATTATTTGCTTTTTTGTTAAGAACAAGTAGGAAGCATTTTTTATTAATAGATTTCTGTTTTGGGGGATCAGAGTCTTCTGATTGATATGTTACAGTAGGATAGCAATCATCGCTTTCCGAACTTGTCGTATTTTTATCAGTATCGGAGTTAAGATTTTTTTTTTTTTAAATCTTTGGTTCTGGAAGAAACACATTTTGGGGAACAATTACTTTTATACTTAAAGCTATTACATATTTCACCAGGCTTAGTATATTCAGGGGGGTCTATTGTTATTACTGTATCACCTCGAGTTTCATGATGCAGTGAACTAACGTTAGCTGTAGTTTGTTCCACGTTATGTTTAAGGGTCCGCATTTGACTCATATTTGAGTTTTGCATTAAGGTTTGATTTAATGTATTATTTTGAGAATGTTCGAGCATGCATTGATCATTATTGGTATTTCGTTCTAAAGAAACTTGTACTAGAGTAATTATAGGATTGTTGTGGAATTGATCCGACATATCACATTCAGACTCAGTAGTTTCAGTGTCTAGTTCTGGGCTCATGAGAACGTTCATTTGCTTGTTTGGCAAAATGGACTTATTTGGTGAAATATTAGTAGGAGTTTGTGGAAAATAGTTACAATTTTCATTAGATTGATTAGATATGGCCTGGATTATTTCATTTGGGATATTTGATTCCTTTTTTTTTATTTTTTTGGGTCAGCTTGAGTTACGTTATGTTTAATCATAGCGGGCAAGTTAGCGTTTGCATTTCTTTCTGAATTTAATGAAATCCTGGATTTACTTCTCAAGTCCATGCAATAAGATTAAAAAAATAATAATAAGTACCTACCTTAATTATCTATGTAATATTTACTCTGTTTTGAAGAATTTATATATTATTTAGATACTTTTCCATAAGAGCTCTGTGGCTTCTGAGCTCATGGGGTGATGTAGAACCGGAAGCTCTCTCGGGATTTCTCCATTTAGTTCTTTTAAAACTATAATATTTGCAAGAAATTTTGTTAAAAAAATAAGTTTTTTCTAATATTACAAAGGAAAAAAATTATTGCTAACATTGCAAATTTTCTATTGAAACAATGATATTTTCAAATTGCCTCTATCAATTATTGAGAATAATAAGTTTATATCTTGTAATTGCTATCTTTTTTCTGTTACTTTGCATATAGATATAAACTTAGATAAACAAAAGTTGAAATGGAGGAGAATTAAAGATTTTGAAACTAATAAAATCAATTGGAAGATGTTTACCTTTATATTTTAGTAAAATTATGGCCCAGGAAATTTTTTTGCTCACATGACTTCAAATCTACACTTAAGTAGTAAATAATTTCCTGGCTACTTCTATGTTATTATACCTGCTACATAGTAATTAATTCTCTCATCAAGAGATTTATACTGTATAATAATATAAAAATAAAATACTCATAAAATTAAATGTTAAATCTGAAATTCAGATATGTTAGCATCTTTTTTTATTTTATTATCAGTTTATTTATTATAGGTGATTATTTTATCTTTTCAGAATATTTGAATGTGATCGATCATACTTGCTATATAATAGATAAATTCTTATATTAATAGTTGTGAATTATTAAAAGAAAATTAAGATAATCAAGAAAGCATAATTTCAATGACTAGTAGAATAATGCCACCCATAAAAATTCTAAATCTGAGTTTAAAAGGAGCAGCATCTCCATTTCATCAGTAGCTTATATCTAGTAGTAATTACTTTGTAACTTTTTTCTATATATGAATGCAATCATACTTAACTAGATAGTAATTTAGTTTTTTTTTCCAACAATTTTGAACTATTTTATGTAAAAATATATTTCCGCGGAATAATGGAATCACATTTTCAAAGATATTTTCCATCTTGAATTTAAAAGTGGTAACATGTACTTAATTTTATTTAGAATCCATATAATTACTTTGAAGAGAAGGGTAATATTAATATGTTTTAATATTTGTTTTTAAAATAAAATAGTGTTGTTGGTTTGAATAGCTGATGTGTAGGCACATTGTATAGATGAGTGCAGACATGTTTGATTTGTGAAGCTAATTATGATATTTTATTCCATTTTTACTTTTTATTGATAATCTCAGTCAATAAAATGTACTTTCAATTTATTATATTTTTCTATTATGTATACATTTTTTATTGTGTATTATAAATAAACTTCTTTTTAAAATATAAAAAATATATTTATAATTTTAAAATCTATTACTATTTAATTGCAATTGGCTAAATTTTTTAGTCAAAGTGTTTATATGTATGTGCATGAAGGCCCTCTAGATATAGTGATTAGTAGATCATCAACTGCCAAGAACATAATCTGAGTTTGAATTTTGTCTGACATACAGAAAATTTTCAGATTTTTTTTTTTTTTTTGAATAAATTATTTCTTAGGTAAGTACTTCATAATCAGCTCAGCTAGTCATCTAATATTGATTGGTAAATGAATATCTTGTTATTTTTAGTTAAACTGTAAAACAAAGGTGAAACAGCTCATATCTTTACCACTCGGCAATTGGCAAACATGCTGAATAATGCCTTCTTAAATATTCTTTTGCGGGTGATTTTTGGAGAAACCTTTATTTTACCATAATCTATTTAAAGGTTGTTTTATTTTTATCATATATATGTACACAATTTTAATTTGTCTACCCGAAGAGAGGTAGAGGTACTAGCAAAAGTTATTTATCCTTTACTTCGTCATCAGCGATAATAATAAAGCTCGGAAATTCACTTAAAGTGTCAGAGTTGAGCGTGCATGAACTCTGAATTCCGGTTCCATAGTCTACTATTTATAACAATTTTAAAATATGTGCATTATCGTTTTGGTTAAAAAAATTTAAAAATAAAAATAATTGAAATGATATTCATATTTAAGAATAAAGTCATTTTAAAATAATCTTGTGATTGATTTAATTTATCGTGATTTATTATTTTTCACTAAAAAATTGTTTTTGTTTAATGCCTTTTTCTTTCATTAAGAGTTTGTAGTTGTTTTAAAACTTTCCTTTTAAAGAAAACATTACATGTCAAGCTTATTTCAAATTTAACTAAAGAAAAAGTTACGTTGATTTGGTTTCTAAGTGAGCTTGTTATTTGAAGGGAGGTTTTCTGTGGCAGCCCAGTGAGGTATCATTCAAGCTGTTAATACCACATCCCATATGTCTACTTTCTTGGCTTTGTTCCCACTGGACCTCTTAAATCCTGGTGGTGCATTAAATCCTCTTTAGCAGCTTACACTAATGTGAATGTGCAAATTGAAGCTGACGGAGTTCTTATTGTCCCAAGTTGGCTGACCTGCAGATTCCTAGCATTAGTACTATTAACCCCTAACTAGTTCTCAAATTCCCCTCTTATGCATAATCAGTTTCAACGAGCAATATTGTCAATTTCAAAGTTTATAGATCAAGTATATATTTATTTTAAAGAAGACTTTAATTTTCTTAAATGTTATTTTCAGATCTTTTGACATTAAAAACGCTAGTAAAAAATTGCTTAAATACCCCCTTATTCTTTTGATCATTTATTCACTACTATTAGACTCAATAGGTGTACTCTAATAATGATTTAATATTCCAGTCTAATGATACAGCCAGACTTTTTTTTTTTTTAATGGAAAACTTAACTGGTTGAACAAGCATTGACTTTAAACAAACAATTATCAGTCTAGACAGATTTACATGTTATCAATCTATTTAAAAGCACTCATTGGATAATTTTATTTGTTATTGATAAAGCTACGAGTTATAATATAGACATAATACTTTCATGTGTATTTGTGCACGCATGTGTGTGCATGCATGCTTGTGTGAAGAGTAAGATGTATATAGATATGTGTAATATCTACCAAGTGATACATACATACAATTTATATTAACAATATTAATAAAATTGTATTTAATCCCACAAGTAAAAATTACCATTTATTTACATTGTTTTGATAATAAATTATTATGGAATGAGATGAATCGTTTGATTTGACGTTATCTCACATGCTCTTTCAAAATTATTAAAGCTTCAAAATATTTTATAATCATTTTGCATTAATTAATCAGTGTTATATATATACAAAGAAAGCTTACTTAATCAAGTTGTCATTTATTTTTATATAATTTTAAAATTATCTCAACTAATAAAATTATATTTAAATGATAAATTTATTTAATTTTGTTTTAATATAGCAATTTTAAATGAAGGAAGGCAAATATGTGTCCAAATACTCTGCATGATTTAGTGCAGTGGTAGACTGGCGATCTTCAGAGCTCAGGATCCATGGGTCTCAGCTCAATTTTGTCACTTCTGGTTCCCGAACTTCTTAGAAACTCCTGATGAATATATGATTCTATTATTTTACTATTGTTCAAATGCGATAGGATTTCCATAGTACTTTTTAATTTGAATTTATTATCTCTGAAACAACTAATTCATTGATCGACCAACTTTTTTAATACACGTGGTGTTAGTAACAATTTATTTTTAATAAAAATAAATCAAGATTTTCAATTGGTTCTAGATCTATTTTCAATGATTATTTTAAAATAGTTTGCTTAAGTCATCATCAGACTTTTTGTAAAACATTTTCCATTCTATTGAAAACTATTTTTACTAATTTTTGTCAAGGTTCTTTGCCGATTTTCTCTTTCAAATGCTTATAAGGAAAATTACTAGCATCTAATTAAAAATAATATTTTATTTTTATTTTATTATATTTTTAAAAACAGTCAAACTTATCAAATTGCAATTATGTAAAATATAAAGAAACAATATATAGTTATTGCAATAAAGCTACAACATGTGTTATATCAATATACCTACTTTAATTATATAATATCTAAAAGGATAGAGAGAAGCAAAAAAAAAATGTAAATAAACATATTAAAACATTACAGATTTTATGATATAGTATCAGCCATTTATTCATTTCAAATACTGTACATGGATCATGTTTGTTAATAATGTTTCTGCAGATTATGTTGAAAGCCCATACATTTTATTCTTTATTTTTTAACACAAAGCTTAGAATTTTTACAAAATTTAAGAAAATGTGTAAAGTATTTTTCTTAAGTGATTAACAAAAGTTATTGATTTAATAATGACTGAAAAAGAAATAGTTGATAAAACATTTTCCTATTGCATCAAAAAGCTTAAAGTTTATACTCAGGTCAAAAAGCTTAAAGTTTATACTCAGGAATCTGAAATGGGTAATTGCAAATATGATTGATTATATAGATTACAATGCTTATACACATTTAAAAACAAAAACAACTGAAAAGATTATTTCTGCTGATACATAAATTGCTATTACATAGAGGTGAAAAAGTTATTGAAGAAAAAGGATATCATCCAGAGTGTGATTAATTGCAATAATACTGTTATTTTAATATAGCAATATTGTGAGAAGTTCAAAGTCTGACCATTTGCTATTTATTTTATTTAAGAAATATATATATAGCACAATGAGTTTTTTCTTATTTTATTTTTTGAGCAATGAGTGAATATGCGCATAGTAAATATATATATAAATGTGTTCTCAATTTGTTATTAATAATTACAATACTATTTTTTTTTAAATTTTGCTTATAATGTAATCTTAATTTATATATTCATGCTAAATACATCAAAAGGCTTCTATATGTTTGTATGCATGTTGAAAAGTACTCTATATTTTCAACACAATAAACAATATATTTTGTACTGTAGTCAAAGTAATCAGTAAAATATTAACTATTATTAGCAATATATAATGTATATAAGAGGGACTTGGAGCAAAGTATAGAAGATGATATCATCGCTTTACTGTGTCATTTTTTAACTTACTGTTCACACACATAACAGTTGTTAAATTTAACAAAATTTTATATCTATGCCAGTACTAATACTATTCAATTTCTTAACAAGCAAGAAAAATTTATTTATATATAAAACTTATTTGATGCAGATGTGGAATAATAGTGGCAGATTTTGGATATCAATACATTAATCTTATACAATCTTACTTTTTCCTCCATACAATCTATCTTTCACAATTCAAAAAATGTTTTCAATATATTTCATATCTATATACTACTCAATTTTTATTTTTTAATATATGAATGCCTCTTTTATATTATCTGAAAAATTGTCAACCTGATTTACATTTTTCAGTATTTACAATTGCAAAAAAAAAAAAATTGTCAAAATATTTTTAAAAGTTTTTAAAAAGTGTTTAATAAGTTAGTAACAGTTTCATTCATTCACAAACAGAAATACAATGGTTAAAATTTGAATTATCACAACAATTTACTAAAAATAATTATTTACAGACATACTTGCCACAATTCACATCCATTAACTTTAAAACATGGAGACTCCCTGCATTATATTTACCTATATATACCAGACACTAATTAGAAGCTTCATATAGTTATTTTGTTATAAGATGTGAATTAAAGTTTAATCTAATAATATATTTATTATCCCTTTTCAAATTAACATTTGTTTAAAAACAATACCTCAAAATATTTTCAAAATTTTTTAAAATGTTTAGTAAATTAATGATAGCTTCATTCATCCACAAATAAAAATACAATAACAGAAATTTGAATTAATACTAAACTTTCTTTTTATTTTAATTGTAGATGTTAAAAAATACTTGTAACACATCCTCAGTTAGACCATGCCTCATCACTTTTATATCTTTACAAAGACATATGAAGAAACCAGGAGGATATTTTTATTAACAAATATAGAGAAATCAAGAAAACTCTTGTTGATAAATATGTAACATTTTGATTGACTATTGTTTTTGATAAAATACTCTAGTTCACTAGAGCACCACCTTGAATAAGTAGTCATGTAACCAGTTGAATTTCCATGCTAGTACTGTCATTAGGCAAGCTATCAACATCTAAATAAGAGAAAAGAATTAAGTTTTTAAAAAAACATTTAACAGTTAAATTAAATAATGGAAATAGTCTAACATATAACTACAAATAAAATACCATCATCACAAACTTCAGACAAAAAAATACAATGCTACTAATCTTATTTATTTGATTATTGGGGCAGAAATAATAATAGATAAATAGATAGTCATTACATACAGACATTATTAAGTAATTACAAACAATGCTTTGATAAAATATATGAATCAGGAAATTCCAAATATTTTCAATCAGATGTGAACAAAATTGAAATTATTGCTACAATTTCTTTTTATTTCAAATGTAATGTATGTTAAGGGTTTAAAGCATCTGTCTTAGTAGATGAATTTTATTGTAGGGAAAATCAATTGGAACAAGAAATTATATATTTTGTTTACATTTAAAATAAATAAAAATTATAGTGTTAATTCCAGTTTTAATCACTGTTCATGGTAGAAGCTGTCATTATATTTCTTATTATATATTTTTTTTCTCCATACATTGTTGATAATCATATAAACCAAATTTTAAATGCTTCTTCTAGTTATCACATTTACAGTAAAAGCCAATGTTATTTGAAATTTATTTATGAGATATCTATTTCTTAAAAAATGAAATTTAATTTAGTAAAATTACTCTTGATTATTTAACCTACTCATGTAAAAGGCAGATTCCAACTAAATGTGTCTGTAATAACTTCCCACTGAATTTGATGAGTACTTGGAACTGTTGCACTCAGTCATTATTTTGAGGATTAAGCAGCTAAGTTTTCTTTTATTTTACTCATAGAATCTAAATGATGAAAGTAGTGAAAAATCTTATAATTAACAAGTTTTTTAATTAATAAAAGTTTGTTTTGCTAATGAATATAAGGAAAACTTTTTTATTATTTTAATAATAGTTTTAATAGTTAGTTTGTGGCTGCTTAGTGATGTCATTTTTTTGTTCTATCAATTCATATGGAGATTTAGATTAATTGCACTATTCTGCTATAATCCCACATAGGCTCTGACAACTGTCAACTTGCACCATTCTGCTATATTCTAAAAGTATAAATTTAATACCCATCAGGCAGCATTGGTAACTTTTAAATAAATTTGTACAAATTTGTGGTAACGAAAATTTTTTATTTAATATCAAAAACAAATAGAAAAATAATAAGGAATGGAAAACAATTAAGAAATTTCATTAAAAATCTCTATAATCTATTAATAAGCTTATGTAAGTGTGTGTCAGTTTCTTACAAGTTCAGTAGATAAATATAATTTATTGTGGTGTGTTTTAATTGAAGAAAGTTCTTCATACATTTATTTGGGCTGCAATATATATATATGTTAGAAACAGAAATAAAATATAAACTATATTACCATTACGCAGATAACTGCAGCCAGTGTAATTTGCGAATCGTATTCACATTTACTATACATCTTCACCATTCATTGTACTTTATTACACCTCCATAGCACTTTATTTTCCTTCAATACATCCATTTAAATCTTAACAAGGGAGTTTATATGAGTACATTTAAGCATAATTGTTTCTTATTTGCATAACATACATTCAAATGTATGATTGGCATGTGCAAATTTTCTAGAATAATAGTAATGAGATTATTCGTGTACTGTCTGCATGCATTTTTATAGTAAAATAATAATCTTTATTTATATTCATGTATATAATACATTCTAAATTTTTAAACTACCTAGTAAAAGTAAATCTGGGAGCCATGCACACTAACTGGTTCCTTCACCGCAAAAGGTTTCTTAACAACATTGACCCTACCTGCCCAATCTGCAAGAGGCATGATGATACATTTGACCACATAATTCGCTCATGTACCGGACTTGGTAGTATCAAACTTTTAATTTTCCAAAACATTAAAATTGATATTTACCGAATCCTCTAGCTAAAAGAATCTCTACAAAGTAAACAGTTTCCAATTATAAGAATGTCAGTATTTCTCACCACTCTATCTGGAATGTGGGATGCAAATTAGTATTCACAACTCCTCCACCAGAACCAGACAATCTATTCATTTTTCTCTTAAACAAAATCAAGCATAAAGACATGATCCTTTCCTCCAAATTTCTATTTGAAGAAACCTGGAATCTATTCCAAATTCCAAAGCCCACTACATTTCCAGATAGCTGATGACAACAATCTATAAACCACAGGATTCATTCCATACCCTGGATTAATATCTCCATAAATCATCCACTATCAACCCAGTAGTGACATTATAGACTCTTGTTTAGTCAATGTACTGTAAAAAGTTAATGTATTAAAAAACCAATATTCTACCTAAATAAAATTCTTTTAAAACTAATACATTCATAGACAATCCACATATCCAACGGCAACACAAGGGTATACTATAATTCTTTGTGCCCTTTTATGAATTTGATTAATAATAAAACAAAGCATTTAGCATGTCAGTGTCAATTTTTCGCCCTAAGTCATATTCCATGCATTTTATCGTAGTTTCAGTTTTTTTATTCTATTTAAATAAATGTAAAAATCTCCCCCATCCAACGCCGCCTCTCTCCCCCTCTCTTTTACGATCATTTATTTTATCGCTCTTAAAATGTTTTATCTATATTTGTGTAAAATAAATATTAACAATTAAATTGTAAACTTTTAAATTAATGTGAGTTCTAATTTACATTTAAAAATTTTGTTTCTGATGTTTGCAATTCACTTTTCTGAGAAAGTTTTATATACATGAGTAAATATTATTTTTCCTATTTAATAATTGAAGTTATTTTCAAATGTGTAAAATTTAACTGACAACTCTTTCTTATCAAACAATTTATCCAACGAAGCAAGAATATATCAATATTCTCTATATTGTCAATGTAAAATGTAACAAATTGCCAAAAGAAAGGATAACATATTTTTATGTAGAATTTATTCCATATAGTAAAATTTCAATAAGCATATTTAAATATCACAAATAATTAAAATTATATTTATAAAAAACAACAACCCTATATTTTTTAAGTAAATGTTTTATAATTATACAGGAAAATAATTAGAATGAGTAGATGAGAAAATTTAGTCTTTACATTTACTATTAACATTATCTATGCATTTGTGCAAATAATCTGTATTTATCGCTTTTGCTGTGACATTGTCTACCATTTTTTAATTATTCCTAATTTGTGTTTTTATCTATCAACTATCAATCTTGAAAATCTGTCTCTCAGTTTTTTTTTTTATTACTTTGACTTCAGGTATATTTTATGAATGTTGCTATTCTTGAAGCAAGTAATCAATCAGGGCTTCAAAAACGAATTCCTGGAGCAGATATATGAATCACAGCACATAAATAATCAAGACCAAAGTGGCCTTCAACATCCCTTGATCCCACATAAGATCTTCATCTGGAATGTCATTGTGTATAGAGACCTATCAGATTCTTCTTCATGTAAGTGCTGCTTATAGCTCAATGTGCAGGCCACTTCTACCAGTCTTCTTTTAATACTTCAGATTTTTCCAGGAATGTCTTTACTTGTATTTTAAGACGTTTTAGGAGGAACTAATTAGTTTTATTGATTTGTTTTATTCTAACAAATTGATTTTTCCTTTAATTAAACATTCATTTCATTTTTAATTCTATACTCCAATTATTATTGTTTTCACAGTTAATATAAATATCACTTCATATAACTTTAAACATGAATACCTTTTTACTTTAAAATATGCACACCTTTTTAATATATTAAATGTGTGGGTGTGTGTGCAGATATCTAAAACCCACAAATTCTGTTATTATTTATTAACTAAATTCAGTATTTTACTTCTCATTCCAGAAAACTCAAGTTTTTCTCCAAAATTCCACATGTAATCTTTTAAGTGCATGGATGAATATCTAATATGGTGTCATGAAATAGTTATTGAAGATATTCTTTTTTTGTTTCTTATCCAACACTTTTTAGCTATATTTTGATGTTCTGTATAGTTTTTTTGTCTGATACAGTTCATTCATTGGATTATACTTAATTACTTATTCATTAAGTTTTCTCAAATGTGATTAATATGATAATGGAAAAAAATACCTGATGTTGTTTGGAACTCCATTATTTGATCTGAAATTATTTTAGTTCCTTTTTCTTCTACCATAACTTGTAAATATTATTTTTTTATCTAGACTCTATTTCCTGCATCATAAATATTTTTTCTATTTTGTAGTTTCTTGGGTTTTTGTTTTTGACACTAGTATGTATGGTTTATTCCAAAACTTTCTGCCATAAATATCTTTTCTGGTGATTTTCCTATATCTGTGGATAATGTGATAAGTGAATGAAATATTAGGAAATTTATGGCTTCTTGCATGTTATTGCATTTTGTTTTATTTAGGATTTGTTTTAATTGCTGAACAGCTTTCTCAGCAATTCTTATTTGATTTGGGGTATTTCTGTTCATATAAGAAAGTTTTCAAATTCTGAAGATGTAAACCATGTGCTATTATCTGACACAAGGATTTCTAGTAATCCATGGCATGCAGAAATTTATTTTAAGATTTGAATGGTTTTTATTGAAATAGTATTTTTCATTACTCTATAATCCGGCCACTTTGATTGACTAGAGCCATAAAGATATGGACCTACATAATCTATGAATAATCAGTTCTATGATTTGTTAATTTTTGGCTATGAAGAGTACATATTGGTCATAGATTGACAAAATTTATATACATCTCAATTTAGGCATGGATCCATAAACTACATGCAAGAGCTTTAGCTCTATGCTAGTATTATTTGGTGAAGTATTGCTAAAATCTTAGTGGGAATTCTTGCTGAAAGGATTGACATTTTATCTCCTACTATTATGCAAGTTTTATTAGTTGATAATTATTCTCATATCTCCAACAGTTATGTATGGAATTCTTTAGTCTACATAATGCCATACACTCTAATCCATTTTATAATTATCTGATGGCCTGTATTGACTTTAGTCCAAAATACTATAGTTTTACTACTAACCAATTCATGCTTCAATTTACCACATAATTTATGATTATCTCAATATTTCTTTTTTCAGTTATATTAGATATATAAGACATTGTATTAGCATAAATATTATCAGATCATACTTTCTAAATTGTAATTCACAGTTATACTTGATAAAAAAAAAGTTATACTTCTGAACTATTCTGAAATGAATGATCTGTATTGTCTTTTTATTTGCAAATATTCCTAGTAATGATTGATATTCAAGTATTATTATAAATAGTTGGCCATATAGATATTGACAGAATTTTTTAATCATTAAAAATTATTGCTAATGCTTCTTTGGCTAGTAGGGTAAAACTTTCATTATCCTTGAGAATGTACTGAACATGAATGCAATTCTATATTCACCATCTTCTGATAAATTACTAATACTTTTCCAATCCTGTATTATAACACATTCATTATTACATCCAAATTATTGACAAAATATATCAATAAATGGCTAGATTTTAATAATACTTTATTTTTTGAAAAGTGTTCTCTTTAAATTCCTTTCAGGTTCAATTTTTTTTTTCAGAGCAGAGCATGTAAAGTCACAGCTATATAAGCTTTATCTCTTGAGAATTTTTTTTGAAAAAATTAACTTGCCCCAGGAAAGCCTCTAATTATTTTATATTTTTTAATTTCTGAACATTCATGATTATTTTAATCTTTTTTAGATCAGGTTTTATTCCTATACCTGTGATGATTTAACCCCAAATTTAATTTCTTTTGCATTTCATTGTAATCCAAATGCATGTTTTGAAATTCAATTTCGCTCAGAATGGTGAAAATTATATTCACACACTTAATTAATCTATTGCATAACAATTATTTTAAATTAGCTAATATTGGCATATCATCAAAGTATGCATCTATTTTTACTTGGAAAATATTCAGGGCTGTTATAATTCTAAAAAAACAGCAGTCATATTTTAAAAACCTTTATAAGTTGTAATAATTAGTAAGTTTGTTAGTCCCTCGGACACAGGACTCTGATGAAATACAGGATTTAAATTCAACTTTGAAAAAAAACCGATTTGTTTAAATTTGCCTGTTTGGATTGGGTACAGCTTTTTATCTAGACCTTTATTAACCATTATAGTTTCCAAATATATCGATTTGGCCATTGAGTTTTGTAGCAGTGACTATGAGAGTAGCTTATTCTGAATTTTTAACAAGCATTAACACCCCTTTATTACTAAAACTTCTCAAACTTTGACTTTTGCCTTCTGCATCTTTCATCACTTACAATGAACAGGTTTTGCTCATCATGATTTATAAGAACAGGTTTTATCCACTGCTTCCCTACTGTAATTGGAATAATTTAGAGAATTTAGTTTTATTTCCTTTCCAATATTGATTTACTGATCCTACAAAACTTCATACTTTGGAGAATTGATAAGCTTTTACCTAATATGGCATTTAGATTGTCTTTTATAATAAATACATTTAATTTTTTATGATGGTTAATAGCTTTTGCTGTAATATTAACTATATCTATTATAATAATAGCTTTTGTATTTGCATCATTAAGGTTTGGCTTCACAAACATAAGACATGTTTTCTTTTTTTTACTTAATCTAATTGTGTCCCTCTGAGACATGTGGAATATTCCATTTCTGCTGTGCCACTTTCATTTTTATAGTTTTCTGCAAACACTTCTTCCTCTTTTTTAATTTTGCTTCAGATATATTTTTATTAAAACAATAAATATTTTTGCTTAAAAGATGTAAGAAGTTGTGATTATTTTGAAAAGATATATTGTTTTATAGTTTTCTTGCAGATTCCCACTATCCACATTATTTGCTGAAAATTATCAGCCTTGCAAATTTTAATGATGTATTTAGTGGGTCTAGATTTACTCTCAGATAGTTTTTTATTTGTATATTCTTTGTTTTTAATATGGTACATTTTGATTAACCTACTTTTGCACAATAAAATTTTCAATTTCTCTCTCATTTTATGTGCTTAAGTTTTCCCATTACTCACACTTTCCTGCTTTTAGAATTATTGTTTGTTTGGGAAATTCTATTCTGGATTGATACGATTTATTTTTCTTGATTCTGGGCAATATATCCTTTCATGACTTCCATATATAACAGGTCAGATATGACTTATAGCTGCCATTAAAGTTTTATCATTTTTCATGTACCATTGGAATTGTACCTATAAAACATCCTCTAAACATGCACAATTCATTGCCACATCTCTTAAATAAATATAATCTCTACATTTTCCCACCTTCACTTGGAATCTATTACATAAATGAAGGTGAAATACATGCTTAGGGAATTCAGGGCTAAAATTATTGCTCAACCATTTGAGTAAATCAGTATAAGAGAAACTTTTTGCATCTTCAGATTCAAGAAGTTGCTTTTCAATTCCAATGGAAATGGCAATTTTTGTAAGTCATTTCTAAGGCTATTAATTATAAACTATTCATCTATATACTATATTTAAGTAGGCCATTCAGTTTATTATTCACTCCAAATAAATGTAGTTTTAAGTATCCAATTTACTATTCTTTCTTTTATTATCATCTAATAGATAATTTCCCTAATACATATTTGACTAATTCTCAATATCTATTTTGAAAGAATATTAATAGACAGCTGGCCAGTTGTATTCTAGTTGTTTACTTAGCTGTCTTGTTTTTTAATACCTATGTAGTAAAATAAATTATTGAATATCATATATAATACTTTAACATTTACTAAAAAAATTGTAACTTTTCATTAATATTATATTAATTTTGATAATGAAAAAAGTCTATATGATCATTTAAGATGAACTTATTATTATTTAGCATTTGTTTTCAAAGATCATGTTAGTGTGCTTTGTTTGTTTGTTTGTATTTTCCAAATATATGTGATTAGATAAGGAAATATTCAATATGCATGTAGTAGACTACTTGCCTGATCTGGAAAGTAGTAGATTGAAAAAATTGATAAATTAAAAAAAAACAACTGAAAATTGCAACTACCAAAAAAGGATTTAAAAGAAATAAATCCATGGTATAAAGTGTATCAATGTCTACATTATATTTATATATTTTTTTAGAATAAGTAATAATGGTAATGAATAATTTTATTAGTATATTTTTAAAAATTGAAACATATTTTTCTTATATTTTATTTTCTCTCCAGAATGTAATTGTATAGAACTTTTTCATTTTCATAAGAAAAAGGAAGGGATATTTTTAAGCTAATATTTTTTTTTTTATCTTACAAATGTTGTTTTGAAATTTAATCATTGAAGGAACTAACAATTCTGTTTAAAGTTAAGGTTAGTTAATTGAATTAGTAAGAGACAACAAGTTAATATATTACTATGTAAAATTATATTTTATTGATAAAAATGTCTTTAAATTTGAATTATCATATCATCATTTTTTCTCAATTTTCTTAATTCATTAGTTAATTTATAAAATAATTGTTAGATAAAGATAGTAGTGTTAATGTATTCATTCCTCCAACTATCTGTTTTATGAATAGGCAGTGTATGTGACAGAATTTCATTATAGCATAGTGTTTTAGGGATTTCTAAATTATCCCAGTAAAACTATTCAAATTAAAGTACATTAAGCTTAAACGTTTATCTTTCTTTTGTTCACAATCATAATTCTTAATGTATTGTTACCTTGAGCTAGCTCTAGACCAATAATGATTAAGCTATTTATATTGGAGGATTTATGTTTGTGTTTGGACATCAAGATAGTTTTCTAGATGATACAAATATATCACCTTTAAAGTTTATTTACTGCACTTTATTTTTTTAGATTAGAAGTTATTTTATAGTGAGTCTATACAGTAATGTACCTTTTGGTCTGAGTTTTGATGATGATTAGCTTGTTTCAGGATTCCAGCATTATTTTAATGATAGATACTTTGGCATGTAAGGATGTGCATCCAGACGATTGTTGTATAGCATGCTTTAAGTTTGGTATTAACAATTAAATCTTTTTAAAATCCAGTCCAAAGGAAAGACTGTTGATGGTTGTTGAGTTAATTATTCTTCTGTAATAATGAAACTGCAGATTATAAGTATAAATGTGAATACAACTATTTATAGTTTTGTTCAGTAATGATTCTATGCTTCTAATATATTTATTTCTTTTATATTTTACTCTTTTATATTTGTTAATTCAATGTTAATTGATGATGAATATTTATTATATAGGAATGATGATATTACACAATCTTCTAATATTTATCCTTACATTGGTATGTAATGGCATGAAGATAGAAAGATGGGAAAACATCATCAATAGTAGTCAAAACAATGAGCAAATATGATAGATAAAAATATGAGGAGTGTGAGCATGAAAGCATCAGCAAGAAATAATAATATAGATAGTTGTAACAACTATAGTTTATAAGATGCATTGCCAGCATTACACAATAATAATTAACTCATCAACAGTCACCCTTTGTGACTGGATCTAAAAGAGGTACATTATAAACAGGTTAATTACCTAGTCACTGCCAACTTAGAACAAAATATAACATAATCATCTGAATGCTTATATCTGAGTGCTAATCTATCACTCATAATAAAAAATAATACTGGGAACATTTATACATGCTAATAATCATCAATATTCTGGTATATAGTATCATTAGTCAACAGGTCAACTATAAACTAAATTTTCTCTGACAAAAAAAATTAAATTCAGTGAATGGATTGTAAGGGTGATATCTTTGCACCATTCAGAGAACTATCTGAATGTTCAAACACAAGCAAAAATCCACATATAAATAAATCAGCTTTTATTGCTCTAGAGCCAACTCAAGATCACAAAACTCAAACATTCATAATAAAATTAAGAAAAAAGTTAATATATGCAAACTTATATACATATTTGTATAAACTACAAATACTAACCAACTAAAAAAACTACTAATAGTTTACAATATGTGTGGAAAAAACATGCCTATTTTTCTCAATTATAAACATGTGTGTAACGATTTTTAAGGGAAGATTAATTACATTTCTAAGCAATAATGTATTATAACTAAGAGTTATCATTTTATTACAATTTGTAAGTATTGCCCAAGCATCATCAGTAAAACTGTAACCTAGAGAAGATAGTTGAGAATAGTTCACTGGCTAGCAATTTTTGATATCTGATTGAAAAAGAAATTTTTGCATGGTCAACACTCTTAAGAACCTATCCATGCATATATAGATGTAAAGCAAAACTTTAAATAGTTAGAAAAATGGTATCTCTTTCCATAGAAGAGTGAAAAAAGACATTGTGCACTATGTTAGCCAACTACTGATTGATAAGTTTTATTGTTTTTCTTCCTTAAAGTATCCTCTAGATTAGAATAGTTACTAATTGAATGAATAATTATGTTTAGCTAACTATCCCAAAAAGAATTTCTAAGCTTGCTAGGCAATTCTCAACTATTCGAAAATGTTCAAATTTTACCCAGACTTGAGTTCTAAGTTTTAGATATGCTAAACAAATTTGCTGACCGCTATATCCCAAATCTTGTTTTATATACGTAGGAATTGGAAGAAATTTTGCTTATTGTCAGTTATATTATCTTGCTCTATAATAAAGATAATCTTACAAATGATCAGTATATTCACAATCACTTTCTTTTTTAAAGATAAAAATTTGTAAATATTATTTAACAAAAAAAAAAAAAAAGACATTTAAAGTTTTTTTTTTTTTTTTAATCTATAATTATTTTTATCAAATAAGTTAGAATTTTTTAAAAAAAAAAAAATCATTGTTAATTCCAATTTTAAAATATTAACCAAAAAAAAAAAAAAATGAAAATGATCTTTCAAAGATTACTTCCACAATTAGTTAATTAAACGGTTTTAGAATTATATATATATATTTCAATCTCTGATACAATTTTCTTATTCATGCACATTTATGACTGAATTCTAATTCTTTTAACGAAAGCTTAAAAAGTACAATTTAATTTTTTTTTTTTTTTTTAATGAATCAAACAAAAACGACCAATTTTCTATCATTATTGAAAATAACTCATTTATATTCCTTTTTAATACTTCAATGCAATTACTGGAAAAAAATAATTTTATATGAGTATATATAATATACTTTTTTTACTGACTGCATTCAAATATCAAAATTAATTGTAGGCGTATTTAAAGTTCACATATAAAGAGAGGGAGAAAGAACGAAAAAATGGCTTTATAATTGTTGATTTTAAATTTGGTAAATATATTCAAATTATTTATTTCTCAACGTTTTAATAGTTTAATTCTTTCCAAAACTATTTAATAAAAGCATCTTTTAAATACTATTATACACACCACCATATATATGAATTTTTGGGTGTAATGTCATTACATTCAATGAGTGAACATAAAACTGAATGTGAAATGATAAAATACTTAAAAGAGCTTATATATAAAGTTAAGACAAAATTTTACTAGTAAAAATGAATATATATATATATATTGGAATGTAAATTTTAATGAAATCTAATTGCAGAAGATATGTCATGAAAAAAGTTTCTTTACATTTGTTATGATAACATATGTTTGTACAGGAGAAGAGCAACCTTAAATTGTCTACTTTATGTCAAAGGTCTCTTCAACGTCACTTCCAAAAAAATAACAATGAAGAAGTCATTGCTGATCGGTAAGAATTTTTATTTCTTTTTGTCTAAATATCTATTTGTCCTGAGCAGTAACTGAATGTTTAGCTGGGACAACTATTTAAAAAAAAAAATTGAAGTTTGCTTAGATATTTTCAAATATCTGAAAACATTTCTTTGTTTCATCATATATCTTAAAACTATTAAAGAATCAAATGACTTGGTTATAATTATCCAAATAAATATTCTATGAAAATTTTCAATACAAACAAAAGTTTTAACTATTACCTTAAAATCCATCGAAAATGAAATGAATAAAAGCAAGTAATATATATATTTACTTAAAAATTCTTGGCTGACATATTTACAAAGATTCTATTAGTTCCTAGTAATATCTATTCAAAGCATAAAACATTCTAAGAAATCCTTGATTTCGATTTCATACTTTAGTAATAGATTTAATATTATTGTATAGAGATTGCATTTTTATCCTATTAATCATTTATTTGAATACACTGTTAAAAATCAAATTACAAACTTTGATAATTATTTGAATTTTTATTTTTTAAAGATTTTTGTGATTATTAATCATTGGTGAGATATAGTGATAAGAAGGTCCTGAAGACTAGTTGTGCTAATTTAAACTTAATTCTATTTGGAAGTACAGGATAATAAAGGAAGATGACCTGATTTTTTACATAATATGAGCTTGGATAATTTTAATGTATAAATTATGCACCAGTTTTAAAGTAACACTTTTGAGTAGAAGAAAGCTATTACTATTTATCTTAACTAAAATGATTTTATTCACACATGGGTAAGACTCCTTAACTAGATTACTTTGAGAGCAACAATGATTTTCCAGTACTATTCCCATACATTCAAAAATCAAATGAATCAAATGCTGACATACCACAGAAAAATGAAAATATATATTATATGATATAACACACTAATTTAAAACTTGCATATAGTTACTATTAATACCAACAGAAAATTAATGTTTTATTTTTATTTAAGGAATAAATATTAATTGAGATATAGTCAGTAGCCTAGAGCATATTATTTATAATAAATGAATTCTACAAAGGATATTTTATTTTACAGATATAAAATCCATTCTATTCAGAATATTGAGATGTAGTCAATATGCCTTAAACAATATATGCTTTGTTAGCATGATAATAAATATTAATAATTTATTTTACATAGGGTTCCAGTCTAGATTACATATTATAAATATACTGATTAAGGAATTACATGGATGGTTCCATCAGTGAAAGCCAGAGATTGAGGTTATAATTTTTAGCTCAAATTTATTTAGACAATATTATTAATACTTATTGTAGTTTCAAAGGCAATTATAACTTTTTTTCAAACATTTTAATTTTAAATTAGCAAAATTTTTAAAGTTTTTCTTAATACCATATTTCTCAATATCTAAATATTACAAAAAGTCTATAAAAAGAATTTAATGGTCTAATTAATCTAGCCCAGGAACATTAAATGTCACTTTTCAAATTGATTTCTTTAGTTACCAGTTTATTGAAAACAATGATTATCTTTACAAAGATCTGTTTTGAAAGAGTATAGTTATAACAACTTTATTTGTAGTATGCAACTTTAAAGTATTACTTACTGCTAAAAGTCAGTGCAGAGAGTAACTCCATTGAATATAAAAATGTTTTTTGATAATAATGATGTATTGAAGATATCACAAAATAAGAGGACTGTATTTTTTTTTAAAACTTCAATGGCTTTGTTTATTATGACAATTTTGTATATTCACTAAGTTTAAGAAAATGTTCAAATGTTTATTTTACAATAGCATTTATATTAAATATTAATGAATGAGCTAATATTTTATTTGATGAACTATATTTACAGTTGTATATAATATTTGTATATTCTGCTAATTCTTATAATTTTGGGTGAAATAATAATTATTTTTTTATGTAAGATGGTCTGAAATTGTAGATTGCTTTCATGGAAAATGTGTAGATAATATTTAATTCAATGACTGAAACCATTTTTATGGTTAGAATATACTGATAATTTATTTATATTTTGACATTATTCTGAGATAGATTTTGGTTTCTTTCTTAAATTCTTAAATATCTGCCATAATATCATTACGAAAATAGAAAACTACAGCAATCTTCAATGGATGTATTTATTAAAAGAATTTAAAATGGCCCTTTATCCCACTCTATACTTAGAAAACAAGCATACTAGCAGACATCTATATATTTTTATTACTATTCTGTTCATAAATATCGCATGATCACCATTTCTTATGCTTGCTTAAAACTGTTATTAAACAGGAAAAACTCTATATGTATTGCCACTCAATGCAAGCCAGAGTAATCAATGGATGCCAGAAGGCTTGTGCATAAAAATTCCCATCTAGTGCCTACTCATCCAATATCCCCAGACTAGTTTCTGACTTGTGGCCTTTGTCAGTGAGGGACCTTGGATCTGAGAGCACTGCACCTAGATCTTAGGATCTAATGCAGCCACCTTTTATTTCTACTTAACTGCAAAACTATGAGTCTTAAATTGAAAATAGTTTAATAACAGTTATAAGCAAGCATAAAAAATGGTGATTATGTGGTGTTTATTGGCTTAAAACCAATCCTGTCTAATAGGATAGTGGTCGCTATGGCTATTAAAAAACCAAAGTCAAAAAAATGTATGGGTACTGAACTGAGTTCAGACCTATATGACTACCTAAGCTAATGAGCTTGGATTGAAAATATTGTGTTTTCAATTTAAGACTCATAGTTTTGTAGTTAAGTAGAGATAAAAGGTGGCTGTTGGGGGGTTGCATTACATCCTAAGACCTAGGTGCAGTGCTCTCAGATCCTAGGCTCCTCACTGACAAAGGCTACATGCCAGAAACTAGTAGGGGATATTGGATAAATAGGCATTAGATGGGAATTTTATGTACAAGCCTTCTGGTATCCATTGATTAAACTCTGGCTTGCATTGAGTGGCAATATGTATAGAAAGTTTTGCCTGATTAAATCTATTCTGTTCAATTATTATCTGTGGTTGAAACTTTTTAGATAGAACTATAGTATTTTCTAATGAAAAACTTAAAGTGTTTCTTGGCAATGATTATTCCACAGTATTATTAAGCACAGTAAAAAGACTGAGATAATTCAAGAATTAAGATAATCCCAAGTTTCATTAAAGGAGACACCAATAAAATTAATAAAAATTTTATAGAAATTATATCTACAGTTTTTGCACTATTTAAAAAAATAGAAAAGTGTTTATATGCTACAAGAATACAATTTCACTGGAATTTCATCATATTTATTAAAACCTATGCTGAATTTATTGTCAGACTAATCATAAATTCAGTTTCAGGGAAGAGTACATTTTTTCATTAAGAATGGAATCTAATGCATGAATAAACATTGCATGAATTTCAGTAAAAAGGATATTCTGGGAAATTTTAACTTAATATAACTAAATAAGAGTATGGAAATTTTTAAAAATGCAGTAGCATGGATAAAAACTATGGGTTGAATAAATTAAAAGCTAACTGTAAATACTTTTAATGGGGAAAAAATAATAATGTCCATCAATAAACTGTGAAAAATAAACAATAAAGATTTAAAACACTTTACACATTTACATTTTAAAAAATAATGAGCTCTGAGGAAACTGTGTTAGGATTGTATGTTTTCAAAGGATTTCTGAAATGTACTTGTATTGGAAAGTTTTTGATTCACTTCAAAATGCACAGAGGAAAAATTATAGTATACCAATGCTTTTTTGAAGAAAGTTCAAATGATACTACTAGTAAGATGTGTACAGGATCAGTGAAAGGTGTGCTGCTGCACATTAAACAGGTCAGATGTCATTGGTAACACAGTATAAAAATGAAAAACATTTTTTATTGGTCATTTATAGAAATAAAATAGATAAAGTGTATTTGTGTATGCATATTAATGCTTCTTTTATATACCCAAAGATCTTAACAATGCTTCTTTTATATACCCAAAGATCTTAACAAAGCATGCCATCCCACCCCCACTCCCCTCTATTAAAAGTTTAAAAATGAGAAAAATCATAGCCAAGATAAAATCATCTTTCTTGATCTAGATTAAAGTTTGAGCATGTTTTTTGTTTGAAGATGATTTAAATGAGTTACCAATATGCTGATATGACGATGTGGTGAAATATCTCTCTTAATTATTAATGAAGATAATTAATTATTTTTTTAACTATAGACTACTTAAATGATTTGATATTTAATGATGATCAAGCAATTTTTATTTCTATTTAAGACATTTATTTTATTAATATCCGATAATTTTATGTTTCTATTAATTAATAGAAAATACTGCTTTAATTAAAAGAATGAATATCTACAATTTCTATTTTTAAAAAATTCTACTCATTTTTATTGGTCAATTTTGGAACTGTATATTTTCAATTTAAAGTATGACTTAGAAAAATAAGAATTGAACAAATAAAAGATCTTCATCAATATTTAAAATAAATTAGTATAATCATTAAGATGTCAATATTCATGTTATTATATATATATATTTTTAGCCATAGTGGCTAAGTTTAATAGATAAAATTGTCCATTGCTCATTTGCCATTATGGTTATATTTGAAAACGAATATTCTAATATGCTTAACCCCTTTTTAAAACCTGTATTTATGTGTGAGAGAGAGGGGTTTGTGTGTAGATGCAGGAACAGTTCACTACAGAGCTAAAGCCTTTCTTTTTTACACATATATACCTCTACATCATATATATATATAATTTTTTGACTTTACCTATACACACATGTGATTGGTGTGCAGTTAGCTTAATAACAGAGAAACTTGCTTTTCACCAAAAATTTCTACTTTAATTCTTCGTTTAAAAAAAATACAATTTTAAAAATTGGTTATTTAAAAACACTTCAAAAACTATCTCAGTGGTAGCTTGGCTATTGGTAGAGTCAAAAGAATTTTTGAAAAATGGAAAACTTTTGAAGCCATAGTAGTGCTCAGCATTATTAGTGAATATCATACTTAGAATATAGAATTAGCACAGGAAAATGTTTTCAATGATCATTCTTATTCAATACATATAATCTAAAGGAAATTGTTTCAACATACATTATTACTGAAAAGCTAAAATTAATAACTGAGGTGAAACTATAAGTTTATTATTAGTAAGCTTCTATTTTATGGACTTAGCGCTTTCGGGGCCTTTACAGCTCCATAATCATAGTCCTTTTTACAGGCTGTTAATTCTATGCAAATGCATGCAAATTACAACATCCACCTTTTCGAGACCGCGAAGCACTTGTCTTTTCTGTTGATTGACATGGCATCGCTGGTGATGTAACATGCCTCTTTGATCTTCCTCTTGACATCGAATTCACTCTTTCAATAATCAAATATGAAATACCACTATTATGAGAGTGAGAAACCGTATGTGCGTATTTATATATATGCTATTTTTAAAACCTATTTATATTTAATATTATTAAATAATGTATGTTGATGATTGAAGAACGAGAAAGCAAATCATATTTAATATTGCAGAATTTCTAAATTTTTAAATAAACATTTAATGTTCACTTTTAATAATTAATTATCGGCTATTAGCATTTGCTTGATAATGTGAAAATTTACCGATAAACATAGTAATTTATTTGAAGATTATAGATAAACATATGACCTGCAAAACATTTGGCTTGTTGATTAACTATCTAATTTTTTTTTTAAAAAAAAGCTAATGATTTAAGGAAGAAAAATTAATAAAAACATTTTTTTTAAAAAAAAGTCATTAGTTAAATTATATCATTAAATAAATATTGTTCTAGGGTCAAATAAATTATGATGGCAATCTAACTTTCATATAGACGCATACTCATATATATATAGCTCAAAATATAATAAAATAAAAGGCTATTAAATTGAAAATCTACCAAATTATAAAATGTTTTTCCTAGTCATCTTACTTCAAACTTTATTCAACCATTTATTCACTTTTGCAGCTATTTTTTAATACAATAGTAATGAAATCAGGAATATATATATACATAGTTCATTTGATTTAGATTTGTGATAAAAAAAATAACTATTTCTCGTATGATTTAAAATTTGAAAATAGACCTAATACATTTTTAAAATTTGGAGACTATTTATTAAAATGCAATATCAGTAATAAAGTTACGTAGTTTTGGTGTTTTAAAAAATCAGTACTGGAAGAGCAAACAAACTGCATTTATTCAAAAGGTAGTGTATTAGTTTCAGAATTTCAGCAAAGATTGGAGAATTATCAGATCAAATAATAAAAATACTAAATTTAATGTTGAATGTGTTTTAAAAAAGTATCATAATAGAAGTTGATAATAACGAATAAAAATAATTTAAGAATTATAAATATTTTAGACAGTAAATTATTAATATAAATAAAAACATAATGGATGAGATTCATCATAGAATTAAGCTTGGTTAAATGCTTGTGCTAAAAACAATATTCAAAGAAAATATGTCAAATATATATATTGTAATGAAATTTAATATATTAATCGGCAACAATAATTATAATTTTTTTTAAAAATATTGACTTATCAATATTGCAACTATTATTTATTATTAATATCATTATTATCATTGCTGCAAATAACAATATTAAAATTATATTAATATTATTGATAATATTATCTTATAAGGTGATTTATTAGACTGATCCAAGATGTTTTCTTATATATATTTTATAAATACAGTACAGTATTTTAATATGTGTATCAAATTGGTTTTATTGATTGCGGTGTATATTTATTTATAAAAAAAATTTCACGCACATAACATTAATTTAAAAAAATAATTCATAGAATAAAAGATATAATACTAACAATAATAAGAATAAATTATTTAAAAATAGTATCAAAATGGTAATAATTTTATTATTGTACATACACGATTAAAAGTATACTGAATAATAATAGAAAGTTTTGACTTAATATTTAAATATACGTGTGTGTATCACGAATGGTTCTACTTGTCAAATGTAAATAAATTTAAAAGGGTATAATAACAAAATATTAAAGTAAATTTATTAGTATTGATAATAATATATTAATTATAATGAAAATTTAAAAAACAAATAAATAAAATCATTTATTTTAATATTTACAATATAATTATTTATTTGCATAATAACATGTGTTTTATTTTTATTAATTAATACAATAAGATATTTAACTATTTTAAAAGTATTATTTTCTCATTTTTAAATAATTTCATTACAAATTTGGCACTACAAATTTTTCAAACTTCCAAAGATCACCTGTTTCATATTGTATTATGTCAACAGTGATAAAATTTGCCTATAAAAAGCCAAAACAGTGTAGATTTTTAAGAAAAAAACAATGATATCATTAATTATGTGACCGAATCCTATAAATATACTTACATGTTCAAAATTATTTAGACTTTATTATTAACTGATTGCAATTGAACTATATTGGAATTAAATTTAAAATTAGCCATATTGGCCAAATAAAAATTTGCCTAAGTGGCAAATGTACCTTAGGCAAATGTTTCTCAAAGCTCTGCTTAATGGCTAACCATGCACTTTAAATGGAATGAAACTTTACAACTTGGATTTAAATATGAAATTTGAAAACTAGTTCATAAATGCAACTTTTGTTTAAACAGTATTACTTATCTATTTTTAAAAGATTTGCTTAATGTTGTAATTGTTACAGCAACCTATAGTTTTCCAGATAAACATCTGTATATTGGACAATTATTGAATAAAAAAAATTTTCACTAATGAATTTTATTTTCATCTGGAAAACCCTTTTACATTGGATAATTATTATTAAAATGATTTTTTTTAATTATTGGATTTATCTTCATAAATATATGAGAAAAGTTATAATTTATGAATGCCATCCTTTAAGAGATGAATAACTATGTCCAACACCTAAGAAATAAGACAAATTATGGATTTATCAGATTATTTATTTTATCTCAAACCTAGAAAATAAAACAACTTAGTATCATTTTGGAATATTTTAAATTTACTATTATTGGATTATATTTTAAAGCTTAAACTTCATTACTAATTATTCTATTATAAGGATTAAAATTTTTTTTCACTCATCCATTAGAATTTTACTGCTTAAAACACTGAAAAATTTAATCTTTTTCAAATATTTTGAAAAACTTGCACCAGAATAAATATTTTGAACTTTTTTAAAAAGATTTTGAATTAATTTTAAATTATAAGGATATATTATGTTTCTCATTTTTGTTTAATTGTTATAATATCTAGAGTTGTCTTGTTTAGTGTAAATTTTCACAAGAAACAAGATATAATAAAAGAATATATTAGCATATGAAATTTATGATTACAATTGATATAACTATATGTTATTGATTCTTTGTAATATAGAGACTGGCTGTTAATATTTAAAGTTATTTAATAATTATTTATAGTTAAGATATAATATTTAATATTTTATTTGTTTGATTGATCTATTAATTTAATTCTATGTTTCTATAATTAAATGTATCTAAAGTATACATTTTAAACATTTAGAAATATTCCCCTTCTTATTTATCCATATAGGTACTCAAGATTTTATAAAGATTCTATTGTATATTCAGTTATACTTGTGGAACTGAAACTTATATAAATATTATTATTCAGTTGATTAAAACTCCTGACATTATTGTATTTTTTTCATTATTCAAAATTTGAGCTTGATAAGCTTCTTATGGAATGCCAGAATACTTACTGAGATCAGGATAATTAAAGACATACTTTAGAAAGAATATTATAGTTGGGTTAATGTTTGGCTTTTGTATGAAATAACTAAGTTTATAAGTCAGATACCTAGGAGTAACAAATTTTATTATTTAATTGAATGTATCTTAATAACTCTTTCCAATAAAGTGCTTTGTTTTACATCATGTCAAGAGACATTACACATCTATTAACAAAATAGAAGTTATTTTTTTAATTAAAGACATCACAAGAATATTTATAATCATTGTGGAGAACTTGTTATTATTCTTATTTCATTTATTGAAATATTATTTATTATATATTTTGTTAATTATCTGGTTTTGTTGTTAATTATTTTAGACTCATTCTGATAACTTGAAAAATAAATATGGTCACATGATTTTATATTTATTATACAGTATTTAAAAGGCATACTGCTTTATAGAAAATGTTGTTCCTTATTTGTATACACTTACAATTTTCATCTCAATATTTAGTTGCTTAAGATATGAATTAAGTACAATAAAATAGCTTTTGCTATTTAATCACATCAATTATAATAATTTATAATTTTAAGGATTTAACAGTTTAAGAATAGTATTTACTATACTTTAATCTTATAAAATCGAATTTATGTAATATGAAACTTAGAACAAACTTATTAGTCCCAATATATGAATGTTATAGGATTTATTTATTCTTGTAAATCCACAGTTATACTTTATGTTATAATAAAATCCTGAGATATTATTGTGATTTGTTATAAATACATATCTGTATAGTGCTTCCTTAAAAGAAATATTTGTTTATTATAGAGATTCTCATAAAATGACCATCCTAGTGCTTAAAAGACATTTGAGTGATAAATGGTTTGAATTTATTTTTAGCACATATTACAGGCAGTTACAATATATATATATATATATATATATATATATATATATATATATATATTGTAGCCTAATATTTTGATACAAATGCTATCATGTTAGGTAAAGTGTGAATTGTTAAAAAAATTTACTGATTGTATATTATATAATAGATAGGTAGATCAGGGATAAGCTACCATAAAGTCAATATGCAATGGGATAATCATTTTTATTAGTATTAAGACTTCAAATGTTATTAAAAAGGTGAACGGTAATGAGATTGAAATCGGATAGTGTGGTAAACAAATGTGCATTTTCTTTATAACAATTTAAAAATGATTAGTGAATTGTTTGACTGATGGCTAGAAATCTGCACAGAGTAATGTGTATTGAATAAACAGAAGGTGCTGCCATAGGTAGTAAAACCTTATTAAATTGAAATATTTACAACAACTTTAAAATAAATAAACTGTCTATTAAATTAGTAAAAGCGTTTACTAGCGCCTGAGCATCTCTATATTGATACTTGGGTGCAAATTTTACAATGAGCCTCCTGCTCAGAAGATCCGAGCCAAGCTATAAATGAACAATTAATTAGTAATGATTATAAACTAAAAGATCCATGCTGTAATTGTATATATTTTCCTTAATAAATAAAAAAATTAGTAAAAGCAATATTAGTTAAAAATATATATAAAAAAATATTGCATTTATGTATAAATTTGTGCGCACGTGTATAAATAATATTCACAAAATTAGAAAAGGATGTTAGAAAGACCAACAAAACAATTCACTGAAACATCAAATAATTATATGTTTAGATTCAGTAAATATTTTAAAATAACAGATTACAAAACCTACTGAAATTATTGACGTTTAAATATTCATGAAACTTTATTGAGTTAATAATATTTATTGACAAAAGTTTATTGCTCTAATAAATTTTAAAAGGAGATAATTAAGATTATAAAAAAGAATATGTATTTCATTTTTTTAAAATAATAAGTTGATATAAAATATTTTATTTTTATTATTTTGTATTTCAACATGTTTACATATTTTACACCAATTAAGAGAAAACCCTAAAAATTCCGCCTGATTATTTACAGTACTACGGAGACGCCCTGGAAATCTATAAAGCATGATGTCGTGTGGGAAATTTTGACATCATTGTAAAAAAATTATAAATACCGGAAAATTTAAAATGAAAGGGCTTCCTTTATAATTTTCACTGCAGTCAGTTCTCAGTCATATTTTTATCTAAAATTACCATATTGTACTGACCTACATAAAGATGGCTGGGTAGAGTAAATAAACTTTGAGAGTTTGTCATAGGCAGGATCAGATCTCCACTTTGTTCCAATAAAATGGATATATGCTAAATTGAAATATAAAAGAAAAAAGAAAAACATCAACGCATTTATTTTAATTTTCAGTCAAGAAAATCTGAAAATTGTAATATTGAAATTCTAGAATGTCCTATTAAATTTGTCTAAAGGATTATATTGCTAAATTGTGTTTCATCTATTTTGAAGGAATATGCTTTTAATATTATTTTATTAAAATTTGTAGTTATTATCCTAAGATTTTATCCAGCAAATGAAGCATTTGATAAACAATTATGGAAATGTTTCCTATCTGAAAATAAATAACCTATTACTAGTCAAAAGAAACAACTGAAATACTTTCTTTAAATCATCATAGAAACAAATACCGTAAAGTGATCTCTTTATTTGTATAATTAAGGTGTCACTTGAAGATTTTATTTGTTCTTATATATGTGCAACCATCAAAAGAATTGAGAGAGATTATAGATATTCCAAGATATACATTTCATATTAGAGATAAAAAATTTCCATGGTAGATTAATTCAATTTGGATTATTTTGATCTTCAGTAAACTTGAATAATAGTACTACAAATAGTTAAATTTTCTGTTGTTTATGAATCCTATTATTGACAAATTTGGGAAATATTTGAGTGCCATATAAACTTTATATGGTCAATATGTTATTTATTTGTGTTTTAATTAATAGGTTAATAAAATTATTAGAATAATAAGTGTACCAAATATAATCGTATGTACTCTAGTGGAAATCCAGGTAGTATAGTTTCTATTCAATATTTAAACATAAAGTATGACAGCTAAGTGAGAGTGAATACATGAATATTTGATGTTGGAGAGAGATTGCGTTCTTAATCATTATTTAAAATGTTTAAATATAAATATTAATCTATATTTAATTATACCCTTGCTTTTAAAGTGACAAGTTTTAACATTAAATATATAATTTTAAAATCTTTTATCCGACTATATATTCAAAGTAAAAGTATGATAATACACTGCAATCAATCTCCTTCAACATGTATGTTGTATTGCCACACACATATCGTGATTCTATACACCAAAAGTAGTTATACTTTATTTGCTACGCCACATACACTTTCAAAGAAGCAATATACATTCAGTCTTAATATTTGCTATTATAATATGATAATTATTATTGCTAGATTTTGTTTCCTATTTTTTATTTTTTTATTGATATTTACATGAAATAAACATTGTTGTTATTTTAAAATTATATGGTATTATTTTTAACCATCATTTTAATACAATTTAAATTTAGGTCATGCTATAACACTTATAATTCATCTAATTTTACACTTAAATATTTTATTATATTTCCTATTTGGATCTAGGAAGTTAAAGATAGAAAGCGTACATAAAACCCCTTATACGTATATTTACCTTCACCAAATTAAATGTTTATTAAAGAAATGACTCTGAGAGAATTAATCCTAATTAGTGCTAATAAATTATTATAAATATAAACACTGAGATTATGTAATTTATGATTAGATAAAGCAAAATCATATAAGCTTGAAATTATTAAACCAGTAATTGTTAATGTAATAAAATTTATATTATATTTTGAAAGTATAATGGTAAAATTTCAAGATCCCTGAGAAATTATATGTTTACATTTATTGTTTCTTTTTATTTGGGAAATGTGGGATAAGTGCATTGGTGTGATTTAGGATCTTAAGAAGGCTCAACCATATGCGAACGTATTTTCAATAAAACGCCAGGGAAATAGGAAGCGCTTTTTAGCTTCTCTCGGTCCAATTTCCGTTTTATTACGGCTAACCTCTTACTTATCCAGTTTCTTCCAATAAAACTAAATTTTAGAAGTCACAATATATACATATATAATATAAATAAAATGTCCATTAAAGTATTTCTATGGACTGAAAGACTGTATGTATATAACAGTTAATTAAGTTATATTTATTATTTTTGTTATTCCAATATATATATAAAGTGAAAATTTATATGGATGCCAAGATATGAACATATATTTTAGATTTATCTATATATGATTATTTTCATGTTGTTAAGATTATATTGATTTTTCGATGGATCCTACCAGCCATCACTCAGAAGTCATTCAAGAATAATTTTCAAACATTTCTGTATCATTCTATTACTTAAATGATGATTTCTGAGATCAAGCTGAAAAGTTACTATATTTGCTAATATTAGTAATAAGCAAATGAATACATGGACAAGCATGAAGTGTATGTTTATATAACAATAATAAAATTGAATAACATTAATTTAGATTGCATCATCTACAGAAATTTACAATCTTTTAAATGGAAATCTTTAATAATAATATATATATATATATCAATATCTATGGATATTTTAAATGGAAATCTTTAATAATAATATATATATATATATCAATCTCTGCTGGATATATACATTTTCTATCATAATGGACATTAGTAGCATATACAATTAAGTAAAAGTCAAATTAAATGTTTAATTAATATTGATGGGCTAAAGTAATTATTTTAGCAGATGGAAAGGAATGGTAAAGTATTATGATTACCAATTTATAGCTTTTTTATAGTTCCTCTATAGCTTAGTTATTTATATCTAATTTCAGGAAAAGTATACTTAAAATCCAATATGTTTTTGTGTGTACACTGAAATATAAAAAGTAAGCGTGTTGTTGAAATGTTAATCTCTCTAAGGAATTATTAAGTGCTTGTTTCAACTAATAACATACCTGATGCAAAATATCCCTACTTTATCACCTATAAAGTTTCTCCCTAGTGAAAGTTTACAATAGAAATCTCTTAATTGGATAAATTTATTAAATTATATTTAATACAAAATGATGTATTACTTATATTATTAAAAAATATGTAAACTAACTAAAGCAAATATATAAATAAAATAAAAAATACAATAATTGTCTACATAATTGTTTTAACATTTAATCCAAAAGAATGCTTTTCATCAAAAAACATAGCTAAATGCCGTTATCCAAAAATTAAATAAAAAAAGTTATTTTTATATTTGACAAATCAAAAAATGCTTATGGTTTAATAATCTTTTATAGAAATATTTTACCCAATCAATTGTTACTCTATTACAATAAATATTCTATTTATTTTCGTCCAAGAATTAATATATATATATATTCTTGTCAAAACTTTGCAAGTACTTTTTAAATAGTTAATTCACTTTTAATTTATATATATTGAAAATGAAAATATACTATTTATTTTCTTTACTCTTAATTATTTTCTTATCAAAACTTTTTAATACAACTTTTAAATAGTTTTAATACATTCAAAATAATAATAGTAATCGATTTTTTAAAGATTCATTTATGCAATATATATAAATATATACGTCTGCGCAAAAAAATTATTCTGTATTCATATAAAATCTTAAATATAATAAAATGCATTATTGATTTTTATATAAAATAATAAACAATAATTAATAAAAAAAAATAGTATATTAGAAAACCTAGTGATTCAGTAATGTTATAGTGCCTATGTTCATATTCGTAGAATGTGGATGTAAGTCTTAAATTTATAAATAATTTTTTTTATTTTTGTTTTCTCTTTCTTATGTAGAAAAAATTGTTCAGCAATATTACGATCCTTAAATTACCAATTGAATAATCTGGTAAATTGAAATATTTATATATTAATTCTGACTTGATTTTTAAGCTAAATATAAAATCTGCACAGCTGCCTTACAAGCAGTTTTCCCAGGTTAGCAGGTTCGCTTCCCAGCCGATGCTATGACACATGAATATATATAATATCTGTGCTTAGTTATTTTAATATATAGTTATTTTAATATTTTGAATAAATAAATTTACTTATGTAATATTTTAGGCATCTATTTCATTTTATTAAATATATTCCATTTATACTAATACAATTGACATGATTGATGATATACTATTTTAAATTGTTAACTGTATTACCTGGAACATTTTTGTAACAATAATATGTTTGCAGGTGCATCTTCACATTAAAAAAAATCATCCTTTATATTATACAAAATAACTAATAAAATTTATTTAAACAAGTCTATTCTTGATTGCTCTGTATCTCTGATACATAACTAAAGTATTTAGGGAAAAGTAAATCTTAAATAATCTTAAATTTATATATATAAATTTAAGATCTTAGATCACATAGTATAAACATAGACACTTTCTTAAATTTCTAGTTTTTAATACACTATTTTTGATTAATTATTGTTTATTATTTAATATTTTGACCAATAATGCTTTTTTTATATTTAAAATTTAAATGAAAATTCAATATCTTTTGAACATTTTTTTTTTAAGAAACTGACTAAGTCATTTATTATTTTCTTTCTACTTCTTATCCTATTATGCATTGATTTATATATGTTATATATAATCCGAATAGAATGTCCATGAATAAAAACTATTGTAATAACAATAAAAATAATGGGACAGGTTGATTAGACACACATGCCACTTGATGGCATTGTTGCTAAGCAAAAGCAATAAAATATCAATGTTCCAGACCATATTTTTTTTTGGATTTTCTTTGTTTTTTTTTAAATTTTTCTTTGTTTTTTGAAATACGTATTTAGTTTGTTTGTCTTATAAAAAAAATCTAACACAGAATTTGTACTTCTTAAAGGTTTTTTTTATTAACATCAACAAATTTTCAACTTATTCCATTTTTTTTTTGGTTCCGCTTTCTTTTTTTTTTTTAAATATACGCTTTCTAATCAAATCCGTTCGATTACATGAGTGGGCACATTGAAATTGACTTGTACATTTTCTGATAAAAAGCTTCATTTATGTTCCACACTTACGTCTTTGAATCTGGAAGTACATTTTTCCCCTGCAAAAATGTCACAGCTTCTGCTTCTGTTGCCAGTAAATGCAAGAATTGAATATCTTGGTTTTCCTGCCCCATTTTGTTTGTCTCATGTAGGTTATCGAGAATGTGTTATTTGATGTGTTACCTACTTCAATGTATGTTCAGACCTACCCTTTGACAAGGTTTTGCACCTTAAAACTTGACTACAGAAGTGTGTAAACCCTCTGATAATTATTAGTTAGTCAAATTGAATGATTTCAATAAAAAAATATAAAAATTTATTTATAAATAATGATTTTTGGATACTTGATCAACACACACCCTCAGACAATATTGTAAAAAAGTGTGAAGTGTGCATAACTCACAGAAATATTTTAGTGTGTTGCGACAATGTGACCTGCAATGTGTAATACAACAGAACTGTTGTATTACACATAAATATGGCTGCGAAAATATGGTTGGCCATGTAAGTGGCATTTTTATGTGTTTTAGCACATAAATAATGCCACCAAGCAGCATGCGTGTCTAATCAACTAGTACCAAAATAATAAATATAACAGTAATTAACTATTATATATAGCCTTTCAATCTGTAGAGGTATTCTTAGTTAATTTCTTAACCCTCCTCAACTGCCATTAAATATTTATGTTCATTGTTATATATATTTAGAAATAATAAGCAAAATAGTGCCTAAAGCTAATCTGGGATAATGATATAATTAAGTTCCAACCAGTAACCATCTAAACATTCACAGTAAAATATAGTAATCAGTATTTCTCACTGCTGTCAAGGCAACCTTCACACCTTTTAATAGCAAGAATGGAATGTAACCACCTAAACATTCTCAGTAAAATATAGTAATCAATATTTCTCACTGCTGTCAAGGCAGCCTTCACACCTTTTAATAGCAAGAATGGAATCCTTCCATTCTTGCTATTAAAAGGTGTGAAGATTGCCTTGACAGCAGTGAGAAATATTGATTACTATATTTTACTGAGAATGTTTAGGTGGTTACTGGTTGGAACTTAATTTTATATATATATATATTGTAATGATATATAAATATGTCATTACATTAATTTAAAATAAAAACTTAAAAGTTCGCAAATAAAAGTAAAAAACTAAACGCTAAAATTAAAATGTTTGTTAAACGTATATACATTTGCACAGATGCCAAACTTTAAAAATATTTTTTTTTAAAAAACAAATAAATAAGTATTTGAACGTACTTTTTTATAAAAAAAAGTACAAGATTTAAAAATAAAAACGGGTATTAATTAATTTTTGTAATCTGTAAATGGAAATGATTGTTTATAAATTGTTTGAAAAGCAAGCTAGCCTTGGGCTCTTGTATAATTAAAATGATCTGATGAAAGATAGATAAGAAAATAAAGAGAAATTAGCTTGACCAATGGAAGCACAAGCCTTGGCTCGGACCCTAACGAAAGTGATGGATTAGTGACGTTTTGTTGATTGAATCCATGAGGATGATATAAAAAGGGAAATACAGTTTTTTCTGACAGTTCCAGCGTTTTGTGTTTGAGAGATGTGGTAGGACGCACATACCACACTCTCTGTATAAAAAAAATGAAAAGACTGTGATACCTTGAACCAGCTATTGCCATCTCCAGAACATTATCTTCCAATGGAGGCATTGCGGGAATTAAAAGCAGAAACCTGGACTCTTCTACCATGAGCTATGAACTTTACAAATTAACAACAACAAAAAAAAGTAATTAAGAACTTTCATCATTGTTTTTTTTAAAGATTCAGCTAATTTAAATTTTAAAATGAACTCTTATTTGATTTTCAAATTAATAATCGATTGTTTAAATTTATATAGTTAAGTTTTGCTAAAATCATTTCCATTTTATTATTTTTATTTGTAATAATATTTATTGTAGAAATTATTAAATGCATTACATTTAAGTTGGGTATAGATGTTGCATAGATTCGTTAGCGGTTGATTATGTTGTGGTTTTCACAGTCGATTAGAATATATATAAATCAACAAGGTCACTGCCATGTCTTATGATGAACACCAAAGGGTCTCCTGAATTCCCTCAGCAATTGACGTTATCGATTGACTTTGTATTTTGATCGGTTGTGTTTAATTTGGAATGTTTTTGATCGTGGAATCTGTGCAGCCGATCTATACTCGACATTATAAAACAAATAGTATAAAAATAATCTGTGCGAACGTATTTAAATGTTAAATTTAAGTCGGGTGTGAATGGCTATATAGTTTTGTAAAGTTATATTAAGGGAGGGTAATCTTAGGTTATTCATTTCGTAGTTGAATTGGTTCAATGGATTGGATATATTTGTGTAATTGTAGATGTAGTATGAGATCCACTACGGGCAGGATTATATATATATGCCACACAGTTTCTGTTTGCCTATGGATAGGTTTGTAAGATGGCAAAGGACCGCAGTCTATTCCTATGGAGTTTTATGTTTATTGTTCTACTCGCCAACAGATGTGACATTCCTGTTGGTGGAGAGACAATGTTTTCTCTAATTCTACTTACTGATCAGATGTACATTCCTGACAGTATAGTATTTTGTGTTGTCGTATTTTCATGCTACATTGAATACATAAATGTATCAGACGGATTGGCACCGGTTTGATTGCGAAATTTGTTGCCTAAGGTTAAATCAGGGAAGAATATTTTCTTTTCAAATGCAGATCTATGTAGTCTATTCATACTCGACTCCCTAAATAAATATTAAACTCATGGTTGTAATTTACTTAAATGTAAAACTAAAGATTAATAGAAAAATCTAAAATGTTGAATTTATTCCTCAAATTAGAATGATTTTATATGTGCATAAATAAATATTTTTTATGTGTTAATTTCTGGCAGTGGCTTTTATTTATTTATATTTAAGATATAAATTAAGATATAGATTTTTATCTCTGCGTCTCCACTGAGCTAGTGACTTGGGCTAACGATCTGAATATTTAAATAAAGTGGAATCTTAACAGCGCGTATCTGCCTACTCTATAAATTTTTCTAGGTTCAAATGCCTAGATGGCGCCTCATAGAGCAGATATCGTAGTTTGCGGTTAGATTCGATCTTCACTTTCATTTCGATCATTATATATATATATATATGTTGTGGGTACTTGTGTACTATTCCTGAAATAAAGAGAAGATAGGAGACCTTTTTGCATTCATATCAACATACTGGCAACTTTTTAATATTGTTATTTTGGCAATCATTTACAAAGTTATCAAACATTACAAAGTTACCAATGCATTGATATGAAGGTGGAAAGCTCTCCTATCTTTTCTTCATTGCAGGAATTGTACACAATATTTTTTAAAAAGGACCAAAAAAAAATATTATATGAGGTATAAATGTACTTCTATGAAATCTACATATATGCAGACACCGCGAAACTTTGACACTTAATTCAATCAATTTCAAAAAATGTGTAGAAATAGTTTTTTAAAAACACATACCAAAAACAGGTACACTTTTCACAAGATTTATAAAGTTATTGGCAGGTTAACATGAACATGCAAAAAATTTTTTTTAGCTATTTTAAAAACTACATGTTCTCGGTCCCTGAAAATAGATTGGATTAAAAATACTGAATAAACTCCCAAATGTTACTTTACAGACACATAAAACAATCACTAAATATAATTTTATTAAACAATATTTACAAACACACATAAAATATACAAAGATGCTACTTACACTGTAATAAATAACAGTAATTAATCACATTCAAATAAGCAAATTGAATTTTCATTTGACCACAGAAAATTGACACAAATGTTCCCTCCAAAATGAACACATGATTGCAAAGTGTGTCAAGATTTTCTGAAAAAAATACTACAAAACATATTTTTTTGATTTAAAAAACAAACAAATAATTCTGACCAATAAATAAATATAAATTATAAAACTTTCATTACTGCTTTTCATGCAGGCAGAAAAAATTGAATTACCAAAATTTTATGAAACCTATCCTTTTTTGTAAATACACAAAACAAATAATTCTCAACAATAAACATATATCAATTGTATGTAAGACTCTTCTTCATGCAGGTGGAAAAAATTGTTTTATATGTCATTGAGTCTAAATAAAAATGTGGTCATTTTTGTGCAAATGATGCCATATAAATTTGGCACTTTGTTGGGTTGGTATAACTTCTGCACTGCTGTTTCTTTCACCAACCCCATAGTCTTTGGACTGTGAAATGCAGTTTTTGGATCCACCAAATTCTAAGTGCTGCCACCACTGTCTGATCTTTAACTGCCATGATCTCTCTGCATATGCCACCAAACATCCACTGTTGAGGAAGAATTCAGCCTTGTTGATTTTACCTTGGTGAAAAAAGCTTTCATCAATTGTCAAATCTAAAGAACACAAAATAACAGCAATCAAAGCAGATTTTGGCGGAAAAAAAACAAAGTTTTTGAAGGGGTTACAAGAGCTTGCTGTTTTTCTTCCTTGTTTATTGCAGTTAAGAATACTAGCTAGATTGACTTAAAGATCATTCTGACATAATTAATTGTCCTGGATTTGAATCTTAGATCAGGTACACAAAAACCAAATTCAGGTTTTCTATTCAATCTGCAATATTGGCAGATAGGTATTTGTGGTCTGTTCTAAATAGTTTTAAAATTCATTGATGTTTACTAGAGAAGTAATATCTGGACTAATTTTTACTTGAAAAAAAAAAAATCAAATTGTTTAACAAACAGGAAAAGTAAGAAGAAGAAAAAAATATTGTTTTATTATAAATAATTCTAGTTTAAAAAAAAGATACTATAGTTGTAAAATAAAAACAAACTTTTTTTTTGGTCTCATAGACTCCTGAACTTTTGAAAATGTTTTGTAAAAATATTCATGATGACATCGATTTTTGGGAATTACATGAAAGATATTTTAATATTATATTTCACATATTTTCTATGCATATTTAAAATCTACTACAAATCAAATTGAAATGGAAAATTTAAAGAATTCAATAAGAATATTAAAGCACGTAAACAAACATATCAGATGAATTCATATCCTACTTCTTAAAACTAGCCATTATAAAGAGAATCACCTTTTTGACACATTTTTCAATATACATTATCACAGGGTTTTTTTTTTCAATTACAAGATTACACATGTGAAAAGGCCTATCTTTTCTTCCTTGCAGAAATAATAGCCAAGTTTTCATCAATTGTCAAATATAAAGAAGCCAAAATAAGAGCAATAACAAGTAGATTTTGGGAAAAAAAAGTTTTGCAACTGACAAATATAAATAAACCCAAATAACTACAATCAAAGCAGGTTTTGAAAAAGAGAATCATGTTTTCATATATTTTTCAACATAGATCACAAGGTTTATTTTCTTTCAATCGCACAATTACATATGTGAAAATGTTTCCTATCTTACACAAGTACCATGTTGTGGCTATTGGAATTGAAAATGTATTTCAATATGTTGCAAGATGTCAGTTATAATTTTTTTTGTTTGATTTTTGAATAATGGATATGTTAATATATGAAATATTAACAGGGTTGCTATGAGAACAATAACATTAATATATTATTATTTATTGTATTATAAGATTATAAATTGACTTATTCATTTTTTTTAAAAAAATGTGAATAACAAAATATATGGTTTGGAAGATATATATATATATTTAATATTTCATTTTTGTTACTACATTTATAAGAGGAAATTATAAATAATATGAATAAATGTCTACTATTTTAAATATATTTGTCCTTTTTATTTATATAATATTATACTAGGAGATATGAATAAAATATATTTTCAGTATGATATATTGAAAATATGATGTAGATTGTTTAATTTTTGTTGAAATGAAAAATAATATGTGTATATGAAAAACATAAATATATATTTTATGTTGATTTTTATTGTTGTTATTATTATGTAACAAGATTTTTATTTTATTTATAAAATGCTACCAGAAGTTGTTTAAATAAATGAATGTAGACAATTACTATAGTGGCATTGATGTCAATAAAAAAATCTTATAAATAGGCTGAAAAAATTGAACAAAAACGTTTTTCTCTTGTTTTTTTTTTTAGCTGAAGCACATAAATTTATTTACATTATTTTTTTATTTATCCTACAAGTGCATAATTTATAGAATAAAATGGGGGGAGTAAGAAACTATTTTATCTGTCCTATGGACAGGGGCAGTTTAGTGATGGAATTTTACAGGAAAATGACAAATTTCTTGAAAAAAAAAATAATTAAAATTGCTTCATTATGTAAACCATCAGAATATTATGTCTTTTGAAATGGATATTATGTATAGCTTTAAAGACAGAGTACAAACATCAGAAGATATACAAAAGTCATATTTACTTGTTTGTGTGATTTTATTAGATCGATTGATCAAATTTTTCTGAGAGGTGAATTAGTTTAATTTCCATTGTATTACACCAGGTAAAGATAGCATCCAATCATTCATATTATTTTTAAATAATACATGCTGGAAAGGATCTCTCTTCATATAATCATAAATATAAAATAATGCTTATGTGTGCAATGTCATATGAACCAAATAATTATTATTTAAAGGAATAAATTGATTAGATCATAAAATACCAGAATTCACTAAATGTATTTTGAATTTAAAGTTCTTGCAAATACATTTTATCTTCTCAGGAATAAAGGCATACTATTGGTTTTGTAGTTGAAAATATAGATATTGGAATTGTGATGCCATACTGGAAATACAGTATATAAATACCTTATTCAGGTTCTTTATGTGTATATGAAAGGGGAACCCAAACTGAATTGTTTGATGACCATGTTTTTTTATATATCACCAATTAGTATATCCCATGATGACATAGAAATCCCACCTAGACTTGAAGTTTTTTGTTCACAAGTGAAGCTTGATTTTTTGGAAAAACCATCATTTGAGGCAATATCAAGGTATGGCAGAGAAACTTCTACAGAAATGAAAGATACTTTCATTGATTTTTCTTTAAATGATTTGATTTTTAATATTTCCCAACAGAGGGAATTTTAACCAAGACTATTTCAGAAACTAAACAAAATGTTGATTTTAATTTAACAATTGAACAAAATATTTGTAACATTAGTGACTCTGAATGTATGGATGTTGTTACTAGGAAACTGGGATTCTAGAGGATAGTATTAATCAACAGAATAATAATTTATTTTTTGATGCACACAAACACACTACTTTTAGTTCAGAGATTGCAGCAAATCATAATAAATTTGGTTTGGTAATGCAACCAAAAGATATGGTACCATGATTAATACAGGGGTGATTCCTAAGCATTTATCTTTACATTTGCAAAATAGACAAGATCATAATAAGCTAGATAAAAAATGTGACCAACATTGCATAGTATAATATTTCTTAAACTTAGGAAATTGTTTGAGAAGTTAATAAGTTACAGGCAGCACATATATAATTTTGTATTTTTCATTGATAATAATATTGTTCCTAAAGGTCTGAGATTTAAAATTAATTCTAACATAGATTATATTCTGGGGAGGGGGGGGATAAGTTGAATGGAATAGTATATTAGAACAAACATCTATCAAACTAATGCATGTGCTTAAACATTCTTTTTTGATTAGGGTTAAGATACTTGTACAGGAAAGTATAGATTTTAATATTCACAATGTCATGGAGTTGGATAACAAAAATTATTACAGGAATGGGTTTGTTCTAAGAAAAGGATATTGTTAACAAAATTTCATAAAAAAATAAGTCATTGGTTTCAAAATATAGATTTTTCTGGGAAGTCAGACAATTTTTTTAGAGAAAATATGTAGTCTATATTTGGTAAGTTTTTTGATGTTTTTAATGTTTCAAAGGTTTCTAGATTTAAAACAGTTAAGGACTTGGAAACAGGTGTTGTCCAATCATTTACATCATTTTCAGATTCAGCTGGTATTATTATAGGATCAGCATTAAAATAATTCACTTTACCTAATAACGCTGATGTATTTATCACTCATATGTCTACTAATTCTTCCGCATGTAATTATAACCTTTTGGAAATTCAACAGTTCAATGCATCTAATGAGATATTATTAAATCTAGTTAAAAAGAAAGACAACAATATTATTAATTTGTCTGATGCAATACTTAATGATGCAGAATATTCATTATTGAATAAGGGTTTATCTTTTTGCCCAACATTCCAACCATATTACCAAAAAAATTGAATTTAAAATGCATCAGGATTTGGATAATTTTGCTAGGCGACTTAGATTAATATAATTTTTTGTAAATAATGCAATCTGATTGGACACCTCCACATCAGAGAAACATTTTACTTGATACATATATTGATAATGTTAATCAGGATATTATTAAAGCAATTAAGCAAAAATGACATAAGAAATATAAAAGCAATTTAACATTAGATGAAAAAATGCATTATATAATTTAGAAAAGAAAGATATTATTATTAAACCAGCTGATAAAGGGGTAACAATAGTAATTATGAATAGGGATGATTACATAAATAAAGCCTTGCTTTTTTTAAATGATAGGAATTTTTATGAACCTATATCACAGATTATTGTTAATAAATTATTTAGAGGTGTGCTTTCCAGCCTGAAGGAATAAGAGTAGGGGGTTTACTTGATAGGATTCATATAATTTTTTTTACCAAACTCAAATAAACCCAGTAAGTTTTACATTCTACCCAAGATTTATAAACCTAATTTGTCCTGGTAGACCTATAGTATCAAGCATTGGTTGTCCTACTGAAAAAATCTCAGCATATGTAGATAGTCATATACATGATATTTCTCCATCATTTGAGTCTTATTTTAGGGATATGACCCATTTTCTTTCTATTTTAAAAAATGTCAAATCTCTACTACTGAATGAATGTTTTTATTGATGTTAAACATTACATCATTGTATACTAATATACCTCATGAAGATGGAATTAGGGCTATTGGATTTGTTTTAAAAAACCAAGAATATGATCAGCACAAAATATTGATTTAGTGAATTTAATCTTAAAGAATATTTTTTTTTGTTTTTAACTCCATATATTATTTACAAAAGCAAGGTATTGCAATCGGAAGAAAAATAGCATTGAATTATACCAACATTTCTATGGATCAATTGGAGTGCTCTATACTTGAGAAGGCTAACCCTTAAACCTCATACTTGGCTGAGATATATAGACAATCTCATCTACAAGTCAATCACAATCTGTCTATTATGTATATAAATACATATATCTATATACATAATTGAATACATAATTAAAGCATATTCATCATTATAAATAATCATTTTCCATTTCATTACTCTATTCTTAATATTTAACACAGCATTACGCTGTTGCACATGCGCTTTGAAGATTTTAACTATAAATGAATGAATACTAACACTCAACCACATGATAAAGTCTTTGGAAAAGATAGCCATTCTATCTTTTCCAAAGACTTTATCATGTGGTTGAGTGTTAGTATTCATTCATTTATAGTTAAAATCTTCAAAGCGCATGTGCAACAGCGTAATGCTGTGTTAAATATTACAGTTTACAAACATCGTGCTATAAAAAAAATGATTTATTTACTCTATTCTTAATTAATTTTATTCAAATTTATTTTATATTATTTTTATTTTTTTAAACTATTTATTATAATTTTGTAATTTTTAAAAACTTTAATTTTTTAATTCTACTATTTATACATATTATGTTATTATTATCTCTTCACTTATATTTTTAATCAACTTCTAATGTTTTTCTTATTTTTATTATATATTTTATAATTAACTATTAACTTTTTTTTACATTACAAATTACCTTTTTATGTTACAAATTACTCACTTCTTTACATTTCCTATTTCTAAAAATCAACTGACAAAATTTTTCAAAATTTTTATACTTGCTCAGCACTCCCCTCTATCATTATTTTCTTCAACTTTATTTTTTTAACCTTTTTATATTCAAACTATTATTAATAATAATTATTTATAAAATTATTGTCTTTACCCCAAATCCCTATTAAGATTTGGTTTTATATTTTTAATTAATATTGCCTCTTTATTTAAAAAAATTAGTTTGAAGATAAGAGTGGCCACTCTTGTCTTTTAAATAAATCTTGTGTTTAGATTTGCAGAGTTCCCTACTGTCATTTTTTCAGTTGCATCGTTTTAAGGTTATAGGTTTAATATATATTACTTTATACTTTCTTCTATAACTTTTTTCTGGATATTCATTATCTTTAAACCCTTTAATTATCAATTCTACCTGTTTACTATAATTTTCTTCATTTGATCAATAATTCCAAGCTCTATATATTCTTGAATTTATATTTTTATTTTATATTTAATATCTATATTCAAATTCAAATTACTTATATTACTATTTATATTAGTTTTTTATATATAAACATCTCTATCTTGCATTTACCATTTTTATATGACTTCTTTAACAAAATATTGAGATATGATAATTTATTATTATTTTATTTTTTATTGTAAATTTTATATTTTTATCTAACTTATTAATATCTTCAAAATACACTTCTATTTGTTTTTGACCCTTATTAAAAATCAATAAATAATCATCAACATACCTTTTCATAAAAATTGGACCATTACTATTATTAATCATTAAAATTAAATCTTCCATATACATATATATAAAGTATCCCATCTAATGTCCCTTCTATTAGTAAATCTTTCTTTTGTTTATAATATTCTCAATTAAATTCAAATGTAATATCCTTACAACTAATTTTCATTATTTCTGTCAATTTTTCTATTGGTATTTTAATTTCTTTATATTCAACATTTCTATATCTTTTTATTACTAATTCTATTCCTTCTTCTATATTTATATTCATGTACATTGACCCAACATCTATTTTTACTTTAATTAACATATAATTATTATATTTATTTATTTTATCTTTAACTTCTTTTATTAATTCTTTATTATTTTTAATATAAAATCTACTTTTATCAAAATATTTCTTTAAAATATTATTTGATATCCATTTAAATATTCTATAAAAATATGAATTTGTACCATTTATAATTGGTCTTAAAGGCATCTTTTATTTAAATACTTTTGGTGTTCCATTTATTCTTGCCATACCACAATCTTTATTTTCCAAAAACGTAAATATTTTTCTATCTATTAATCCACGATTAAGTAATCCTTTTACTAATTCATAAATCTTCCCATTTTTAATTTAGTGTCGTCTTTTTTTATTTTAATAAAATACTCCTCTGACAACAATTTGTTCATTTTACCAATATATTCTTCTTTATTCAATAATACTACATTTATTAGAATTATCTGACTTTATAAACACTATTTCTTTCTCATATTTATTCCTTATTTCTTTAACATCTTTTATCTTAATTACATTATTTAAATTATTTATCCCCTTATTTTTCTTTTTGTCCTTATTTTCAATACTTAATTTTTTTATTTTATATACCATATTATTCACTTCTTTTTTAAAACTTTCCATTCACAATTTATCCTTTATATTAATTACATTATTAACATTCTTATTTTCATAATAATATACACCATAATTACTCTCTAAATACTTTTGTGCTATCTTCTCTACTAATGCTTGCACTTCTATTATATTATTTTTGCATACTCCATATAGTACATATTTTAAACATTTACTTAGTATATTCTTTTCTTCTTCAATTAGCTTCCATTCATATGTATTAAATCCTTTTTCATAATCTTTAATTGCTTTTCCTTTCTTCAACGTATTCATTTTTGTATGTCTTATTATTGTATTTCCATTTATAATGTTCATCATTTCATTATATAATGTCCTAAAAATCTCTTCTTTAAATATTATTCTTTTATTCAAAAACTCTTCCATATTACTAATACCTTTATGTACTTTACTTTTTATTTTATAACTTTTTTAAATATATTTCTTTAGAATTTTCTTCTCAATATTTTTCACATAATTTTTTTATCACTTATTTTTTTTCCTTAGTTTATCCAACTTTATAAAAGTAGGTATAACTCCATATTTTTCAAAATTCTTTAAAAGTTTTATATTATTTTTAAAATTATTTAATTTCATTACCAATTTCTATTTTTTATATTCTCCATAATTATATATTATACACTCAAATACTGCTTTTTTATATTTTTGATCTTCAGTATTTCACTTCTTATAAAAGGAATAATTTTTTTTCTTCTTCTTTTTCTTATCTATTGATTTCTATACTTACATATCATACCATTTCAAACTTTTTTAAACACTTCAATAAAGCTATTTTTTATATCAAAAATTTATTTTCACAGTTTTGACTGTCCTGCGATCATCACCAGAGCTCTTTACATCTCCTATTTCTAAAAACCAACTGACAACAGCTAAATTAGGAATATTTTATTTTCTTATTGTCTTTTTCAGCAGCTGGATTAAGACTTGATTATTCTTTTCAACAAACTAGGCAATAAATAATTTTTTCTACTTGACAATTGGGTCTTTTAACTTATTTATATCCTCATTATTTTTGAAACAATTTTGCCCACAAGCTAATCACAATCTGTCTCTTATCTGATAATTTTTATAACAACCAATTAGATAAACTTTTACAAATACAATTGTTCAGATGATTTCTTCTTTAATTATAGACATTGAAAAACAAATCAAAATCTTAAATTAACATCATAAAATTATTGACATTACTTTCTAATTAATTTTTTTTTTTTTGCAAAAGGAAAACAATATAATCAGTTAATTGCACTGATTTGTTTTTTTTTTCATTGAAGAGAGATAAAGAAAAAAAAACAACTCTGATTAATTAAAAATAAAATTTACCAAAATATTAAAATCCTATTTTGGTTTCAAAATATATTAAACTTTAAATCTACATAAAAACTTTACACATTAATACAAAATGGTTAATTTTAATATATAACCTATACATAATTTTAATATATATAAAAAAGATTAATACACAAATCTCTTAAATGTAAAACTTTACCTCTCTTTTAACATTAAAATTAATATCATTAAATAATTTACAAAAAAGAGAAAATGATTTTTTATTAGTACATTTAAAAATTAAAAATAAAACAATTAGTAATTAAATAAATTTATTGAAGAGAGAGAACAAAAGAAATTATATGATTTTATATTTTTCTTTTTCTTCTACCAATATTTACAATACATATTAAAATGTATGATAATTAAAAAAATCTCTAGAATGTTTCTACTATCATGTGAAAAGAAGAATAAATATTTAACCAATTGAAGACCCATTATAAAGAAAATATGCATGGGAAAATTAAATATTATTTGCCCCATTACTTAAATAATTTTACACTAAACCTGAGAAACATGTTGCCAACTATTTAATTATTTTTAATACAGCTATGTAGCCAACTGGTTTCAATATATATATATATAATATCCGTTAATTACAACAAAATTGTAATCATAATAAAAATATTAAAATATAATGATAATAAACTATTATAAACAGTCTTTCAATCTGCAGAAGTACTTTCAGTTAATTACTAAAACCTGCCTCAACTGCCATTAAATTAAAAAAATAAAAACAAAGTGGAAGCAAACATCAATTCAAATTCCATGAATCCTATATTTTAATGTTAGCAGCTTGTCTATTTCTTAAATGCATTTTATTCCTATTTATAAAAATTGCCCTCTTAATTTTTCTTTTATTATGGTTTCTCTCTTCATGAAGAAATTTCACTTTCAATATCACATTTAAATTTATATTTACATGTTTTTTCATGATCAAAGAAAACTGAACAGTCATTAAATCACCATTATTCTTACTTTTTACATGCTTATATAATAATTCATGCTCCTTTAATCTCTTTTCGATGCTGCACTTCAATTTACCTATATTTCATAACATACATTTACAAAATATTTGATATACAATATTACTTTTCTGCTTGAAAGATATGATATCATTAGAATTATTCATTAATTTATTAACATTGTTTGGAATATAGAATGAAACATTAAACACTTTCTTATATATATCCTTAAAAAATTTAACTTGTGGATTTGAAATAAATGGTATACATATCCATTGTTCACTATCAATCTCCATTTCTTTTAAACCATTATAACTCTTTTTAAATTGATATAAAGTATTGTTTATTTGTTCCATTTTATAACCAACATCAAGCAATTTCTTGGCAAATATCTCAATATTTTTCAGTTTATCGCTTTGGTAATAACATTATTTTTCATTACAAAGCAAAAAAGATCTAAAACTTGTCATCTTATGCATAATTGCTATTTTTGATTTAAAATTTATATATTTCCTTTTTTGCAATGGCTTGATTATTAATTTATAATTTAATATACTGTTATCTCTTGTAATAATTGAATCCAAATATTTAATACTTTTGTTCTGTTCCTTTTCAATAGTTCATTTCAAGCCATTCAAATTATTTAATTCCTCTATAAGCAAATTTATAGTATTAGTATTTTCATAAACAAAAACATCATCCACGTACCTTTTGTATATCCTTAAAAGAGAACATATTTAAAATACCACTCTCATATGTAAACAAATCAAAATTGCAAACTTGTGCAACTACAGGAAGACCCATAGGTCAACCTTTAGACATTTTATAATATTGACCTTCAAAAAAAGCAACAATATTATCAAAAATTTTTAAAGAATCAATAACAACCTTTATTATATATTTACAAACACTTTTACTTTTTAAGGTGTGCTTAATTATTTTTATGGAATTCCTTTTATCAATAGAACCATATATTTCTGTTACATCTAATGAAGCAATAACATCATTCTCATTAATCATTAAATTTTTAACACTATTTACAAAGTCAAAAGATGAAGCAATAGTATTTCTCCCCAATCCTAAAAACTCTTGTAAAAGCTTACCAATATATTTATTTCAAATCCACAAGTGAAATTTTTTAAGGCTATATATATAAGAATGTGTTCAATGTTTCATTCTATGACCAAACAATGTTAATAAATTAGTGAAGAATTCTAAGGATATCATATCTGTCAAGCACAAAAGTAATATTGTATATCAAACTTTTATGAATGAATGTTATCATATATAGGTGAATCAAGATGCAGTATTGAAAAGAGATTAAAGGAGCATGAATTATTATATAAGCATGTAAAAAGGAAGAATAATGGTGATTTAATGACTGCTTCAGTTTTCTTTGATCATAAAAAACATGTAAATATAAATTTAATTTGATATTGAACGTGTGAAAATTCTTCATGAAGAGAGAGCTCATAATAAAAGAAAAATTAAAGAGTGAATTTTTATAAATAGGAATAAAATGCATTTAATAAATAGACAAACTGCTAACATTGAAATATGGGATAACTGCTAACATTGAAATACAGGATTTCATGGAGTTTGAATTGATGACGTTTGCTTTCTTTTTTTAAAAAATAAATTTAATGGCAGTAGAGACAGGTTTAAGAAATTAACCAAAAGTACTTCTGTGGATTGAAAGACTGTTTATAATAGTTTATTACCATTATATTTTAGTATTTTTATTATGATATATATATAGAGAGAGAGAGAGAAAGAAAAAGAGAAAAAGATCTCACATGTCATAGCTGTATGTCCATATAACTATTCATAACTAGAGAATGAAAGAAAAAATCTTACCACCCATTACTCAGCAAACATAATAAGGAATAATTTTTTTCTTGCTGTTTTTCTGTGCGTACAAGAAAAAGAGAGATAGGTCTTTTCCTGCATTGTGCTATTTAGATAATGTGTAGCCATACCATATATATATATATATATTAGGGTATGTAAAATAAATCACTATCAACCTTACTTTTTACATTTCAAACACAGTTTCTATGTTTACGGGGTATGAGTAAATTTGTTTGTTTGTTTTTTTACAAAGTTTTATCAATACATTAAATTAAAAACAATTATTTTTTTAGTAACACATAAACATGACACTATATTGTTAACATTCCTGTATGTCTCTGTGCACACACACAACATATATATATATGCACACATAAATATTTGAACAATTTAATATTTATGTACTGCATATTGGTATATTTACATATACTTATGTATGGATTATATGCGATTTCCTTAAATATTATATTTGCATCATGACTGTATGCATAAGTGAAGTTGTAATCTTTTTTTAAACTCATCGATGTCGATTTATTAAATTTTATATGGAGCTTTTGAAAAACTGTCATTCCTGAATATGATAACAAGCAGTGATTTTCTTTTCTAAAAATGAATATGTTGTACAATGGGAACAATAATAATTGGGTCCAGAGGTGCAACTTTCAAAATTGATTATCATTTTTTTATTCATCAGATTTTATATTAAACTACCATATGCTCATTAACAGCATCAAAAATGGTATCTATTAATTTGCTTCCACACTGGCACTTTGTCGTCTAGTGGTCCCATCAGAGACAGATGGTATGTAATATCTCTTGTGATTGGTAGTTGGTAAATCTGTCTCGCCCTAATGAGACTCCTGCAGAGCACTGATTGTTTTATGGTGTAAATCCAACAAATCTTTTAGTTCATTAAAGATTTTCTGTTTAATGTAATAATCAATTAAATGTTATTAAGTAATATCAAATGGCTCTTACATAATTTATAAATTACTTCAAACTTGTTAGTACATTCAATTAATTTATAGATTTATAAAAAGTTTTCTTTATATAATATTTTTGTTTTCATTATTCGGCTAATTTTTAATATTTACACTTTAACGCGATATTTTCTTATCGTATAATTTATATTTCAATGTCTTTTAAAGATAATTTTGAATAATTAAAAATAATTATTTAAAAAAAAAATTTTTTTTTTTAATAAAAGGAATATCTCACTATCCTTTCATATTGAATTATTTATTTATTATTCTTTGAGTATTAACATTATTAGAACTATTTATGAGTCATAATTTAAATGATGATTTATTGAAACATTAGATAATAACAGTATATATAATATTCGCATAAAAAACAGTTTATACAATATTTATGAATGTATTTATTGTGAGTTATAATTAAGTTATACCACTCAGATAGTGTAAAGTATCCATTCTACTGTTAACTATGTCTTTATTTTACTAAAATAAAACAATTTAAAGCATTACAAAAAATGCATTACTTCTCATTTATATAATAATCAGAAAGTAGTCTATTATCTGGTTGGCACCATTATCTAGTATTCATTAATTATTCATACTTACAAAAATAGCTCTAAAATGGAGGTATATATCTAATAAATATTTGAGTATTTATTAAATCATATGTAATCCAGACTAAAGAATAATCTTAAGATAAATTTTCAACAGTATTTAGACACCAACAATAATATTAAATGCTTGTAGTTTTTTAATTACATAGTGTTTCATAAATCATTGCATTGTATAAAATTGTCAAAGCATATTCTAATATAGACATGGATTAAACAGAGACCAATAATGAATATCCAATTAACTTTCCTTAACATTTTTATAAACCGCTAATAATAAATGGGAAAATAGGTATTTCAAAATACATTGTGCAGTCAATCTATCACACATTTAATTCATGGATCAGTATCATCTTCACTTAATTTTTGTAAGCATTGAAGATTACATAAATACCATTTGTGAGCTTTAAGACTTACATAATGGATGTAACTTTTTGATTTTTTTTTCCAATGGACTTTTAGCAAAGAAATTTTTTGAAATATGAAACATTGAGCAAAAATAGCAGGTACTCTACTATAAGACACTTGATCTTCTCAGAGATTCACTGTAGTACTTATGTTATATGGATCTTATTTTTTAAAAATTGTATACTGTTTTGCTAAATGCCTGAATTATTATATTGTGAAAGCAGTGTGTTTAATTGTGCAGTAATTTCCTTTCAACTTTAACTTTTTTATGAGTAAAATGTTTTGGATTCACTTTTTGTGCTTACAGATGTCATGGTCTACTAAAAGTATACAAATATAAATTAAGCCATTGGTCCCCTGATCTTATAAACAAATCTGCTTAATTATATTTGTCATAATTTGTAAATGTTGTTCATAGCTCATTTCATGTTTAATATGTGATTTTCATATTACATTATATATTAAATCCTTATGTTCATCATTTTATGTAAATATAAAAATGTCAAATATCATAATACTTCTACCTTCATAAAGCAAAAATAAGCAATGAAGTGTGGTGTTATCAACTATATGTAGATGTATTGATGTCAAAAGTGCAAAAGCATAGTGAAATTTTAATTTGATAGTCTATATAACATTCATTAAAATGGATAATATTTTAATCATATTTGACAACAAATAATACCTGCAACATATCTAATAATAACTTATTTATTAATATCTTTTAAAATACTCAAACTATATTATATATAAAATAAAAATTATAATATTTTTTAACAAAATTGTTATTTATTTGGAGATGATAAAAAAAAGATGATGTTAAAAGATTGACAAGCAATATGAAACTATCATGTATGATAAGTGATATTACTTTTAAATAATATTTTATAGTTTATATACTTAAGCATATTTTCAGGAAGAATATCTCTTTTAACCACTATCATCCATTACTGAATAAAGAATTATCAGATGAATTTAGTTTTTCTAGTAGGAAGTTTGCTCTTCTCCACATTTGCAAACTTTTTCATCTCATCCATTCATTTCATACATAAGTTTTTGTCATTGTTTCTTTATAATATTTGGGTCTAATTTAAGATTTAAATTGTCCAATTATTACCATTTTTCTATCACCTTATTTATTCCAGTTTGAAATCAGATTTTTAATTTTTTCTATAAGATCAATGGTACTTGTTTCTTTTCTCATTTACAATTCTCATTTTCATTTTCTCTTTGAGTGATATTAAGCATTTGCATTACTTTTTTATTAAGTAATCAAATCTCAAATTCATTCCTTTTTAAGTAGATAGGCATTTTAAATTTAAAATTAAGTTATTTATATTTTAGTATTTCTTCCATTAACTTTAATGCTAGGTTTCAGTAATTATAAGAAGTTTCATTAAAATGAATACTGTAATTCAAACACAAGTCAATACATTTTTGTTTTGTTTTACAGAACACTTACAAAAATTACAATGACAAAAGAGAAAAGCAATGATTTTGTTATGGTTTGGGGAAATAAAATTACCAGTTACTTACTTTATATTACTTTATAGAGTCTAAAAGACTGCACCAACAAAGAAATTAATTACTCAAACTTATGTTAAGATATCTCAAATGACAAAATTATTAAGGCTCTTTATAGAATAAATAATTTATTAACACTATGGGAGCTAAAATGAAGCATCTTCAAATAGCTTACAATAAGGGGAAATTTTTTTCAGAATTCATCAACAAAAAAGCAATGGTAAATAAAATGCTGGGTTAGTCTAATGTTGTGTAATTAGAATTTACAGGAATTTTTTAATTAACCATCTAGTTAAATAAAAATATTAATGTTCTTATGGCAAAATAATTGACAGATCTATCTGTCTTGACTATAATTTATGTTCAAGTCCAAATCAGATAAATTGGAATAGATAACTATCTGTTGTGATTAGAAGCAGATATTTGTATATTAATTAATGAGTAAATATTCCAGTTTATTAGACAATTATTGATTGCTTATTATAAAGGTAAAAAAATACATTCTGCAATAAGACTGATTGTTTATGACTCATTTAGTCATTTGTAATTGGATTGAAAAAAATCTCAAAATTTTACTTGGATTTGAGCTCCAAATCATTATGAGAATATGAAAGAATAGAATAGAATAAATAATTATATTACTTTTGTATGCTCGTCTATATATAATTTGATGTCATTTTGTTTTTCATTATTCATATTTCTACTTAAGTACATGGTTTTCGTACAATATTTATAAATCTAAATCCTACACTGTGTATGAACTTACAAGAAATCTCACATTGCCATTGTTTACTTGAGATTTTTTAAATATATAATATGTGTGTGTGTGTGATTTAAGCAAAAAAAAAGTTCTACAAGAGTGATACATGGACTTCTTTCAAATTATTTTAATTGACATATATATATATGGGAATTAATATTAAGACAAAAAGTGTAACTACACTGCTAGATTAGTTTCTATGTATTGAATGAATGAACAATTGTGAAATAAATGTTATTTTATCAACTAAGCAATAATTTTTAAACTTTATATACATTTCTAAGTGTTCATTTAGTGTTTAGATTTATTGATTGCTGCAAGTCTTTAATAGATGTGATAGTTATGCACATTTTTTTGTTCTAAATCATAAACTTGCTAGATACACTTCAAAAATGATATTTTTTATTTCAATGTTACATCAGTGGAAATAAAAGAAATTAAATCACTTCTCTATGGCATAACTTTGTGTTTGTGTGTGTATATATATAGTAACCTTCCCATTAGATCAACAAATGAAATGCTAAACACCTACTATCTACTATACTAGCTCATTTATGAACAATAAAATATAAACAACAATACAGTATAAGACTCTCTATCTAAACTGAATGTATGATACATAAAGACATAAGATAGACTTTAGGGACAATCACAACATAGAGTTGTTAACATCGAGACAAATACCCTCCACAATGGCATTGCTATTGTAGAAATTGTCCAAGTACTATTCTATTATAATCAATAGGAAAATCCCTACAACAGACAATGACTAACATAATATTTGATTTGAAATAATGACTCAACTATTCTTCTATAATTTAAGATACTATAAAAAAGAATATTAAAACACAGGCTAAATTAATTGAAATAATTAATGCTGTCCTATAGATGTATCAGGGATCACGATTATTATTTACTAAAATATAATATAATAATTATGTATCATATTTAAATAATTGAATCACAAGAGGGATTTTATTGAGATCCAACCATGTAAATAATAATCACATTTACAATTACAAACATAAACTAAACTTCCTAGCTGAAAATTGATCTATAATAAGAATGCATTAAGATTAACCATCACAATTTACTTACTTTAACAATTTAATGTACCTTCCTAATATTTATTCTCATACTTATACAAATAAATATAATAAAAGAGAATACTAATTTTGCTGTAATCAAAAGCTTTATCATATAATCATTACTTCCTGTCATCTTACTCAATTAAATACATTTAATTAATTAGCATTTACCCATTCAAACTATATCTTTCAAAAACACATACATTATAATATATTTTATTTATAACTTGTATTTTGATATAATAAAATATTTTACATTTATTCCATAGAATAAATGTTACTGGATTTTAAAAATGAGGATATGACTCTTAAAAATAATATCAACTTCTGTTAAATGCTCTAGACTTATAATTTAATTGCAATTTTCAAATAATTCTTCAACAGTTTTCATATTTAATAAAATATGAATCAATACAACATTCCTTTAATACAATTATAATTTCAAAGTAATAAATAATTAATTTGTTAATTATAAATCTTTTAATATAACTCTTTAAATAAAATATGTAATGAATATATGTTATGTAATAACTCTAACTGGATTATGGACTTTATGGACATGACTTTGTTATAGAAATGAACTCTAGACTGAAATAAAGCTACTAGTATAAATTTTAAATTAAAATACTCATTTATTTTTATTTTTTACAATAATAACAATTAATAACAAACATTTAGAAATATCATATTACATAATTAATTAACAATATTATTTAAATAATTATAAATTTACAATAAAATTATTTACATTAACAATAAGTAAAATAAAGACCATTCCTTTCATTCAAGCATTCACCTTATATATTTTATTATTTAGTCCATAAAATGATAAGTCCATTTGTTATTACCATCTTATATGTTTTCCTTAATGTTATTAACTAATTTTACCATCCATGAGTTCATCTGATGGGATAATTTCCTGATCCTCATTCACATAGTTACATAATACTTTATACCTCAAAGTATTTAAATCAAGTTATAATATTTTATTATCATTCACATTTAAAATTTGTATGAAAATATGTTAATAAAATTTACAAACAAATTTTTTTATGTTGTGGTAATTTTCAAATAATACCTATATTGTATTTAAATAGATAATTGAAACAAGGATTCTTTCTTATAAAACTATCATTCCTTTTATGCACTCTTCACATCTGTCATTCATTTTTGCATGCTTATTTTGACCTGATCTATCATCTTTAAGATTTTAATTGAATACAAGAATATTTCTTTTGTATATGGTCTTACTATTTCTAATACCAATCTTATAAAACATAAGAAGAAAAACTATAAATTCATATAGAATAATTAGCCAACTTGTGATGCCTATTATATATTCCTCTGACATATCTAAAAACTTTACAGATAAGAAACTGATTTTACTAAATTATTGTATCAAATTAAAGGAATGGATGTCTCCTCTCTTTATAACATGTTATAATTTGAAAGATAGTCAGTCACTTTTCCTTATTGATTCTACCCCAATATTATGGCTTATCCATCAAGCTCTTATGGAATATAACATTTATTTTTCATTGGAAAATCCTCTCATTTCCTTATAACAAAATATCTCCATATGGGTATCACACAGATCAATCCCATTAAAATATCTAATTAGTTCTTCAGGATGGTATTTTATCCTATCCTGGAATTTCAACTTATCCTTGCACATTATATATTTTTAGCAACTACAACTATAAACTACTTTTTATCTAATAATATAATCCCATCTTCCTATCATGTCTTCATCTATCAACATTATAGATCATGTTACAAAACAAATAGCTTACTATGACAATCATCAATATTATACTTTTTCTAATACCACAATCGAGATCATAATTACTTTTCCATTTTAACATTTATTCTGTTTCATATTCGTATAAATCACATTATATTTTTATAGTATATTAATGTTTATTTTCATAGAATCCCATTACTTTTGATTCATTATCATTATTTCAATATACTCATTAAATATACTTTATTATAATAAATTACTAAATTCACCTAAAACAATTTTACCACTACCAAATTTTAAATCTTCATACCTACTAAAACATAAATTTAAATTATTATATTGTCTACACAAACTCTTATTCTATAACTCATGTATATTCTATTAATTCTATAAGCACATGTTTCATTTTTTTAACATTACATGAATAATAATAGATTAATACATCTTAATCTTATAGATTAGTTATATATAAAATTATTTCACTTATTTGTAATCTTAACATATAATATTATATTTCATACCAAAAATATCAACAATAAAAATAAAAAATAAAAAAATCTTTTTCTCTCTCTTTTTTTTACAAAAGAACTCATTCCTCCTCCTAGTTCAGCATTAACATAGTACCCAAATTGATGATTCAAAGTTCCTCACAAGTTCTGGACTTCTCATTTCTCCTTTGCTACCAACTCATATAATGTTAAGTAAAACATTTAAAATAATAATATTCATAGTAATAACCTGATAAAAGTTTCTGAGCTTGATGCATCCTTATGTACTTTCTAGATTTTTACATGTTTAAAAGTAAATGTACATAAATATATTCTGGAATACAATAATAAAATGGTTTAATAAATATTGAATATAATTTTAATATTAATTTTTCCAATGCTATACTTTAGTGTATGTGAAGTCAGTTTATAAGGAAGCTTCACTTCAATTTATCCTTTCATTTAGTAGTTTTATATATTTTGAAATATACATAAATAAATTCAGTTAACTTTATAGTACTGTAATATATCATCTTTATCATTATTAGTCATTATTAAAAGATTGGAAAGACTTTCCTGTTATCTTTTATACTTTTAATATTCTTTTTATGATAAGATAATTTTACATATTAGGATAAAATATATTCTTAATCTTTATAAGCTTTTATTTTATATAAAACACAATAAATATTAATTCTTATATTGTTTTAATTTTACAAAGCTAACTATAACATATCAGCTATTTAATTCAAAAAGAGAATTAGTTTCAACTAGACTTATAATTTTCCATGAAGTAATTATTTTATATTTCGATAAACAAATTTTATAAGTTTATGAAATTTATAACTCTATATTTTATAATTGTTCCTTTGATTTAATACATTACTAATGATATTATTTAACCTGGTAGAGATAAACAAATGTTCTCTTATGTGACAACAACTGCACTTTTTAAATAATTAAAGTTTATATTTCCTTTCCATGGTTTTTCCCAATGATAATAATTTTAATTGTTCTTTTAAAATTCCATTAGTTATCATTTTTAATTATGATTTGAATCCAAGACTATAATTAGGTCATGATGAAGTGACTTAATTTAAACTCACTCCATTATTTTAAATATCACTATTAAAATATGTTATCTCCTTATTCAGCTTGTTAGTTATTATTTTTACTGGTTTTAAAAATAAAATATAGTAAAAAAATTTATAATTTTTACAAACTTAAATGAAACATTTGTTCACTTTACTTTTAATGAATTGTTCTTCAGTTCATCTGCTATTTTACCTTAAATACTGTAGACAGAGTGATATCAGAAAACTAATTAATTAAATTTTATTGGTCAATATTTAAAATTAACCAGCAATTTTTCATACAATTATTTTTCTGTCTACATTTTAAAATAATTAAAATTGATAAATATTTTACAACCTAAATTAACTTGAATGACTTTTAAAATGGAAATATAAAATATAATCATAATTTTAATAGCTTATACTATTAATTGATTTTAAATAAGAAGTTTAATAATATTTATACTTAAAATATATTATTATAATTTTGAAATAAATTATTATTTTGTAATAAATAATTTTTATTTTTATCTACTCACTATCATTTAAATAAACTAAGATTAAATTTATTACTATTGCAACTTTTACCAATCCTAATAAATTTAAATAAGCAAACATGTTTGTATTGATTAAAATCTATTGTATTGAAATTATATAACTGTTTGTAAAACAAATAATTGTAAATAAAAGATATGTATTAATTATCTCCACAGAATTCCATCTTTAAACTTTATATATTAAGTTATTTATACATGATATATATCAAAATTATTATCTATTATGATTATTATTATTAGCATTATGATTATCTATTTTTAAAATTTAAAATTTTGGGCTATAATATACATTTTATATCATACTTTAAATACAGATAACCAATAAAAAGGTTACAATATATATTAAAACAAATCTGTCAAACCTAACATTATTTGCTATGTTATGCTTCTTCTAAGATCATATTTCTGTATCAAGATAGTGTGAATTATGAAGAGAAGTTTGACTGTATTCATGGTAGTTTGGTCACTGGTTATATGCTTATTATACTCTTGCATCTCAAATTTAAAACTACAGCATAAAGTTCAATATGCTAAAATAAAAAAAGTTTTTATGTGTAATTCAGATTTCTATCATACCACCCATTTCCTTGCCAAGATTTTAATAACATGTGAATTATTCTTTTTATATCTTTTATAACTTACAATAATGGAGGCACCAGTGACACATTTATTAATATGGTGATAAGAATAATTTGAATCAAAAACTGATTGAAATTAAACAATAATTGTCAATCATCTCATTGTAAAAAGCATCAAATTTTTTGACATATTCTAATATAGAATATTCATCAGTCATCCATTGTTCAAAAGAAAGTAGCAACAGAGAGAGAGAGGTGTAAAATTATTTTCATGTTTTATAAAAGAATAATTAACAACAGAAGCCATAAAAAAGAAAATTGTTACTTTAAAATCTAAAAGTGTTGTCTGAGAACATTATTTAAACCATAAAATGAATCTGATTCTCAAAAATGATAAAATAATTGCAATGGTCTTGTATCTATTCTGAGTAGTATTGTATATACTATTGAGTTTAATGATATTACTTTTTTAATATTTTCAATGCTTGAATCTAAGCCAACCCATTTGTTCATTTATATAATACTGTTCAGTAGTTATGTATTTTAGTAGTTTTATTTATATATTAATGGCAGATATTTTTAGCTTTAATAATATCGTATATATTACATATGTTTATGATATTTTTATTTGTGCTCTTTTGAAAGTGATAAAGATGTTTTTGATAAATTAAATACAGATCTGAATGGTCTATTGAAATGAAAATATTAAATATTTGGATTTGTTAATAATGTGTAATACAATACACTGGACTATACAATGCAAATTAAGCCTATTAATATTAGAGGCTATATCAGTTATAGATCTTGTATATATCCAGGATAAAAATATGCAGGTTTTAAAGTCTTTATGTATCAGAACCATAATTTGTGTAAATTTGAATTTGATTAAAAAGATAATATTTATGTGTACATGTCTGAGTTAATAGAGGTGGGTTACAACAAATATACTTTATTTAAACATGTTAAGCATTTTAATAATAAAATAAAATTTAATAATAATCAAATTATGGACATTAATCCTTGGATGTCAACTCTGCATTAAATAATTTAATTAACAATAATAAAGATAGAGTTCATCCTAAGGAATATTATTATATTATTATTATGGTGAATCTGGAGCAAATATTCATATAAGGTTTAAACAGCATGTGTATTGTTACAGTAAAGCTAAGTTGGATTCTTTGATGTCATTAGTATTTTCAGAGCATGAGTATTTATTTGGTCACATTTTCAATACTAGTGAAATAAAAATGTTTTGTAGTGAATGCAATTAAAGGAAATATAAAATGAAAGAGGCTTAGTTTATTTCTAATAGTAACTTTGTAATGAATAGAAAGTCTAATAGTATTCAATTGAAAATATGCACAATTAGACTGACAAAATTGAACCTTCCATATTGAGGTTTGATGTGTGTAACATTTTTTTAATTTTTTTTCTTTAAATTTTATATTTATTGCCTTTGATAAGAGTGTTCAGCACTGAAAATGCATTTAAAAGTTATACTGCTATTTATCAACTACTATTTAACTCCATACTTTTGTAATCAATATTCCTTATGCTTACAAATTTTGTTTATACCAAATAAAGCATCAAATAATCCAACTATATTTTTATCTGCATTAAATATAGAAAGGGTGAATGATCAAATGCTAATAAAAATGGCTTCAAGAATTGCTAAATATTTTAGTATTGTCTAGTCAAGGAAAATCATGGTACTCATTTTGCAATACATTTCTTTCTACTATAAAATCATGAGTTTTTGCAGTTATCTTATCTCTGAATTCAATAAAATTGATGGTTATCAAGTTGATTTTAACGAAACTAGTCTTGATTCCAAAACTTCATTATTTTAAAATATTGTAAGTTATGAATAGAATAATTGAGCAAAGTGGCCATTGGATAGATGCAATGCAACAATATATCTGTATAAAGACTAATTAATTAGAAAACATTTGTGACAAACTAAATGTTTTATTACATAATTGGACAAGTGTTGCTAAAACTCATCATTGCTTAATGTAGAAAATTGATTAAATGATTCTATATTCAGTATTTGAAAAATATATTTTGCTATTAAGTATTGCAGTACTCTTTTTGACTATTATTAATATTATTATTATTAATTATTATTTTTTTATTATTATGCATTGTAATAATATAAAATTTTTGTTAAAATCTATATTGTAGCTCTAAAATTTAGATGCTAAAAGAAATTATGTTAAGAGGGTACCAAGCAAAAACACATTAACAACAATAATATTTTGTCATATAACTAACTCTATTATTTAATAATTTAATTGATCTTAAGTAAAGAACTTAATTTACAAACATAATTATTATTATTAAGAAAATGAATTATTTGAAAACTTTTATTTGGAAAGTATCTTTCTTAATATTTTTAAATTAAATTTGTTACTTTGAGAATATTTCCTTAAAAAATATTAAATTGCATAGATTTTTCTTATTAATGTTATTATATTACCTTTAATTAAAAACAAATAATAATTAATGCCTCAAGAATAGTCTTAAATATATCTTAATATTTTTGTATATATATATATATATATATATATACAAAAATATTAATATATATATATATATATATATATATAATCATGATTAAAAATTTAGCTTTATATAGAGCAGATAGTCTACCTTCTTTAAGTTGATGAATTTCAAACTTCTATTTACTGACAAGTTTTAAGTCTGTCAAAATATGCATTAAATATTATAGTTCTCTGTAGTGCATATATCAAGGAAAAAGTTTAATTATAAAAAAATCCAAGTTAAAATATGTTTATCCATATGCAATGTATGTATTTGAAAAGCATATTTATTCTCAACTGTGTATGATAAATAAAATCAAAAAATTGTAATGCTTAAATTCATTTTCAAATAAAAGACAATAGAAAAAGTGATAGTTTTAATGTCAATACACTAAAACATTAAGAAAGGAAAGCATGTAATCAAAGGGTGTAATATCCATAACACATTATTTGATGAAGAAGACTAATTTATCCATGAGGTGTGTGAACATGTATTAATACACAATTCTGTATGACAGCCAAATTCAAAAAATTTGAGCTTCTATAGAAAAAGTTCATTTTCAACAACAAAAAAAATCAATAAAATAAATGTCAACAGCTTTAATATTCGCTAAGATTATATCACTCTAATAGAACATATGCTGTAGTTCCTCTATTATTTTTAACTCCTGAATTGTTAAAAAAAATGCAATTTATTTATTATTCATTTTTAATTGTCTATAAAATATAAGAACAAAAAGTTTTCAATTTTGTACCAAGTATTTTTTTCTAAATATCAACAGAAAAAAAATGCATAGCAATAACTTTTACATTTGGGTACAATTTCTGAAACATAAGATAAAGCTTATTTTTTATCACAAATTTTCTTGGAAAATAGGAATGCAAAATTTCTTTAAAAATAAATAGAAACATATAATGTTTTTTATTTTGCCATGAATTTTTTCAAAATATAGAAATACTTTTTAAGCATTTTTTTTACAATATCAGTATTATGATATGCCATTTTTATTTTTGTATTGAATTTTCTACTATTTAAATATGCAAAATTTTAGTAATGAATTTTAATTTATTTTACTTTTCATTTAATTATTCTTCAAAAAATATTTGAAAATAATTTATACTTAAATTATGTTAATATGAGGGGGGGGGGGATGAAAAATAACTGGAGTTTTATAATAAAAAATTGTTTATTTATCTTTAAGTGTTACAAATTTAATCTTCTTCAAAGTGACTGTCATTTAATACAATACATGAGTCTAAATGTGTTTTATACTTTTTGACAAAATCTGAAAGTGTTTACATTGTAAAACTATTTGACACCTGCATCATTTTTTTTCAGCACTTCTAAGTCAGCAAAAAAAAAAAATTGAAGCATTTTTTTCATTCAAGAGAATAAAAAGAAGTCATTCAGAGATTGAGAAAATATGACTGATAGATAAGCTGTATCATCTTGAATTGAATTAAAAATTGTTTCACCCTCAAGACTGCTTGCAGAGGAATTGTTATGGTGAAGCTTGAACTCCTCACTTTGCCACAAAATAAAACATTTACATTTTACCACATCATGCAAATGTTTCAGAACATGTAGATAAAATATTTGACTGATAAAAACTAATTTTAAGAGAAAAATTGTTTGATTCATTAAAAAAAACATTATCTTGACATTGGACTTCACTCTTCACACTTTTTTTAGAACATGGTGAATTGGACAATTTCATTATAGCATTCACAAACTTGTATTTTCCCTGGAACAGTTTTTTATAATCTGTTTCAAGCATTACAACTGTTTTCCCTGTCATTTTCTCTTAAAGAAAACAGAATTTCACATTATTCCAGCTTTTCAGCCATTGCAAAAAATCACCAAATACACAAAATGCACTTTACAAAAGTGTTCTATATGGCAGCACAACTTCATACAGCAATGTAATTTGGAAGATTGATACAAAAAGGTCCCAAAATGGATATGTAATAGCCAAAGCATGTACAATAACAGGCACACTTATCAGAGAACAATTCTAGTTATATTTGGGTTCCCCTCTTTGTATATTATGAATAAGTTTTGAACATTTTTATTTTACCATTATAAGTGCATGCATATATTTGAGTAACTTTAGTCATTTTCAAAAAAAATCCAGAATCTGTGTTCCTTTAAAAACCAAGGGTATTAAAATAACAGGATATAATTCATACTTTTGACATAGATCAAGCTATCAGCACAGCTATTGGTTTGTAAAATGATTTATATTTGAGTAGTACTGAATTTATTTAATATTTGATTAGTTAATAAAAAAAGCTAAATATTTTTAATATAGAAGACATTGTTTATAATGAAATTTAAACCTCAGATTTATAAATAGTCAAGTATAAAATAAAAGTTATGACTTTCAAATACTTTCTGATAAGACTTTCCATTATTTAATGATCATTCACAATAAACATGTTTATTATGTGCATGAATATATATTAATTAAAGTAAAAAACTGATTTTATATGCTAAAGAGTCACTTGGAAAAAAATTATGATAAAATAATAAGAAAACAAAGTACCTTATTAGTGAGAGGTTACTGTTGTCATGCATTATAATTTAGTTTCTCCATATAATTCCAAGTGAAGTAAATATATAATACAAAACTTTTTTTAAATAATTTGTCTTAATCATTTAACATTTCTTGACATAATTTATTATAACATCACAAACATTGCATCACAAGTTTTAATGAACTCTTTCATATAAGTATGGTTATATGTGGAAAAAGATAACTAATCCTGCTGTTTTATTGTCAGTTTCAAATTCACTCTGGTTAAATTTAGAAAATTTCAACACTCTAATCAGATTTGGAATTTTTTATTCAGGTAGCTCTTAGACAATTCATATAACTGTTTATTATTAGTCAAAAATGGGCAAAACTAACTAATTATTGATTAATGAATGAAAAAAAGAAAACTTTTCAAATCCTCAACACTTGCAAATTAATAAACTTGATAAGTAATATTTCCTTCACTATCCCTTTTTAAATTATTGTTGAAAAAGTTTGTACTCTGCAGTTATGTAATATTTCAGTATCGATTTCATAAGCACTCTCTGCCATTTTGGTTTCAAAGAGGAGCCCCAAAATAACTGCTGACCCAATAAAACAATTGATGTCAGATAATACCAGCCCCAATTGATACAATATATTCCAGTTATTTTGTCCACTACATTTAAAAAATTGATTTTCAATTAAAAAAACCACAACTAAAATAGAATAAGTTTAATTATATGATCAAAAAACTCAAATAATTTTCAAAATAAAATGTCAAAAAATATTAGTAATTAAAAAATACTAAAAAAAATTAGTGAATCACACTGCAAAATAAAATAATCAAATATCAAAAGAATATGTAGCAAATATTAGTAATTAGGAAATAACAAGAAAAATTAATGTAAAAAAATTAAAAACAATATAAAAGTATTTTGCTTTTAAAATATGGCATATCAAAAAATAATATTTTGCAAATTTTAATAATTGGGAAGTGAACAAAAAAAACCTAATGTAATCAGATGACCAAAAACAAAAAATCAACTCTTGAAATTAATACTCATTAGTAATTAGGAAATACCCTCCAAAATAGTGAAATAAAAAATTTAAAACAATGCTAAAGTACTTTACCTTTAAAACAGCTTATAAAATATGGGGCAGCAAAATAAATTACTAAGCCAAGATAATAAAAAAATATTAGCATAATCAATGAAATACAAATTAGCAAATACTTACATAGAAAATCATGTTAAAACTACTTCTGCAATTAAATTAACACATTTAAAAAATTACTAAACTAACCTATGAAAGAATAAAACATGCATATATAGTAGTACAGTAGAATTTGATTTTTCATCAAAACTGTTTTATTTTGTATAATTGTTAAATACTAAAATCAAAACATTAAGAATATTTTTTTAAGTACAAAAAAAAATAATTCAAGAACATTTGCCAGACAAAAAAATTGCAGGGGGATAGAAAATTTCAAAACAATAGTTTATCAAATAACATTTAACCAAAAAAAAAAAAAAAATACCATGTAAGCTATGCATAAATATATTAAAACTAATTTTACAATAATAAATACAGCTGTAAAAACATAAACGTATGATGAAAAAAATAATTTCAAAAACAATATATTGATATTTGATCAAAAATAAACTGCAAGAATAAGTCACACAAAAGAATAACACTATAAAAAACTAAAACATTTTAAAATTACTTCAAAGCTGTAAAGTTATGGCCCACTACAGAATATATACAGAATAGTAAAATTTCAACGGGTATCACCTTGACATTGGTAAAGAGTTCAACTTTGACCTAAATGATATCAGATGGGACCAAAAATAAAGTTTTGTCCAAACTCTTTATATTAAGGCATTAAAAAAAATGAAGCTGTAAAAAAAAAAATAACACCATCTATTTAACTAGCTACCCATACATTCATTCAATTATTAGATGTCTACATCTATCTATCTGTATATTTATTTATCGATCTATTTTTCATTTGGCTCTCTGCTTATCTACCTATTTATCTTTTACCTGTCTCTTTATTTTTTATCTATATACTGCCTCTCTCTCTATTTGTTGATCTATTCACCTATCAGTCTTATGTTTATCTATATAGACATCTAATAATTGAATAAATGTATGGGTGACCAGCTAATTAAATAGATGGCGGTGTTTTTTTTACCGCTAAAATTTTTTTTTTATGCCTTAATATAAAGAGTTTGACCAAACCTTTTAATTTTTGTTCCCACCTGATATTATTTAGGTCAAAGTTGAACCCTTTGCCAAAGTCAAGGTGACCCCTATCTATTTATCCTTTACCTGTCTCTTTATTTTTTATCTATATATTGCCTCTCTCTCTAACTTTATCTATTCACCTATCTGTCTTGTGTTTATCTATACATCTATCTATTTATCTCGTTTTCTACCTATCAATTTATTTATGCATTCAACCATCCATTTAACTATGTAGCCACACATCCATTTTTATCTATTTTTCTATCTACCTACCTATTTATTTGGCTGTCTTTATGTTTATTTATCTATTTGGTTTTCTATTTACCTATTTATTTGTGCATCCAACCATCCATTTAATTATCTATCTATTTAGTTGTCTACCTATCTATCTACTTAAATATCTCTATATGTCTGACTCTATGTTTATCTGTTTATCTATTATATATCTACCTATGTGTCCATCTGTCTATTTATATAGTTTTCTACCTATCTATTTATGCATCCAATAATTCATTTAACTTTCCACACATCCATCATTTATTTCCTTTTATTTGTCAACCTACTTATCTACCTAAATGACTATTAATCTGTATACTCTCTGTATATGTTTAACTATCTGTCTATCTATCTGTCTGATTATCTGTTTATTTATTTAGTTTTGTATCTACCAATTTATTTATGTATCCAAATATTCATTTAACTATCTAGCCACTCATCCATCTCTTATCTTTCTATTTAGCTTCCTACTGATCAATCAACTTAAATGCCTATGTATGTCTGTATCTATCTATCTATCTGTCTATTTATCTGGTTTATTTGGTTTTCTACCTATCAATTTATTTATTTATTGATCTACCCTTCACTTAACTATCGGTTAATCCACCTATTTCTTATCTGTTTATCTGCCTACCTACTTATCTATATTTCTTTAAATTTATTTATCTATATCTATTTATTTGATTCTCTATCTATCTATGTATGCATCCAACCCTTCATTTAATTATCTAGCTACTAATCCATTCTTAATTTATCCATTTATGTGACTGCCTGCCTATCTAGCTAAATGCCTATTTATCTGTCTACTCTCTATATTTATCTATCTATCTGTCTATCTATCTATCTATTTCTATGTTTACCTATCTATTTATCTATCTGACTTTCTACCTATCTATTTATCTTTCTGACTTTCTATCTATCTATTTATGTAACCAACTATCCATTTAACTATCTATCAACTATCATCTTATGTCTATATATTTATCTAACTTTCTATCTTCCTGTCTATCCATTTATTTGTCTCTATATAGGTTTATCTATACATCTATCTATCTTTTATCTATTTACTTGTCTCTATTTCTTTATCTATTTATGTATCCACTCATTCTTCTATCTATCTGTACTTATTCACCCATTTATCTTTCCTTTCTATCTGTTTCTCTCTATGAATCCATTTCTTTAACTAGCTATCTGACTTTCTCTCTATATCTATTGTTTTAATCATTCATCAGTCTATTCATATATCTGCCTCTGTACCTAGTTATCTATTCATCCATGTTTATCTATTTATTTATTCATCTATCTGATTATTTATCTATCTATTATTTATTTATTTATCTATGCATTTATCTATCTCTATATGCATCTGTTCATTCTTCTGTCTATCCAAGCAGCTTTTATCTATTTCTCATTCATTAATCAATTCATCTATTTATCTCCATATATAGCTTTTCATCAATCAGACTATCCATTCATCTATTTATTTATCTATTATTTATCCATCACTCAATTCATCTATCTATCTTTTCACTTATTTGTTTATCTATTTATTGACATATATGTCTTCCTATGTATTTATTTATTTAGTCATCCATCTAAAAATCCTATTTAACTATTTAGTCACCCATCCATTTATTAATTTATTAGATATCTATCGATGTAGATATCTATCTATCCACTTATTTGACTATCTATTTGCATGTCTTCTACTTGCATTTATCTATCTATAAAATTAAGATAGATAAATAAATTGCATAGGTAGAAAACCAGATATAGGCAGTCCCCTAGTTACGAACACTCGAGTTATAAACATTTTGCTATTACATAATCGCTTTTGGACTTTGGATCTTTATCTATGCACGTACTTTCATGTATAATTAGTACTATATATACTATAGAAAGAAATGGGTATTCAAAATTGTATAGTATTTTAGTAATAATTAAAAAAATTCTTTTAGTAATTAACACTACAAATTTACATTATCTGATTAAAAAAACTATTTACCTACATTGGTAATTAAATTTTTTCTAAAGAAAGATAAACTTTGAAATTTAGAAAATAATTAAAAGTATATTTTAGAGAACAATAAGAACTTATATAAAATACAGTAAATCTTCCCATCTCTCTGACATTAATTACTTTTATTTTTAGCATTGTCACAGACTGTCTTGAACAGGTCATCTTGTTTAATGATTGGTTTTAAAAGTAGTTTGTGTGCGATTACATTACATATACACTGTATATATTTCTGTTTTGGTGAATGTTTTTCATTCTTATTAATTAAAAACGTCAGTGAGAAACAAAAAAAAAAAACAGTAGTGTTAATACAACCATAAGAAATCAAGTTTTTATAAACCCCAAATAGTCCAGACAAAAATTGATAAAATTAGATCTGAAAATGATGAATCTTTTGCTTCAATTGCATGTTCATGTAATTTAAACTGATCAACAATATATACAGTTGTGAAAAGCCAAAACAAAATTAAGGAATATGTTAAAAATTGTGGAAATATTTCTTCAAAGATTGTTTCAATAAGACATGGCAGAGTAATGGATGAAATGGAGAAATCGTTGACTTTAAGGATTGAAGATCAACATCAAAATGGCATCCCAATGAGTTTATAAATTACTTAAACTAAGGCTTTTAGTTTTCATGAAGATTGAAAGAAAGAATTAAAAGAAGCCTCTGTTGTTGAATTTGTAGCAAGCAATGTAACTGATGAAGATATTGATGAGTTAATGCAATCTCACTCAGAACCTCTGTCAAATAAGACTTGATTAAACTACAAGAGATGAATGAAATACAAGATGAAGAAGAACTTGATAATGAACTTATTATTAAGAGTTTGACAATCAAGAATTTTTGACCATCATGGAAGAATGTTCCTAGTGGAGAGTGTATATCTTATATGAAGGGCAATAGAAAAAGACACAGAATGTTACAGAATTCTTTATCAAGAGAAGAAAAAGAATACAATTCAATTAACTCTTGATAAATCTGTAAACAAAACTCCAGATACTAATTAATAAAAAATAAATACTGTATTTTGAAAATCCTTTTTGATGTTTTTTTTTTTACATACCTCTACTTTCAAACAATTTCAATACATGTCAGGAAACAATTAAGTTTGTAATTAGGGGACTGTTTGTATATAGATTGATAGGCAGATAAGTAGATAGATCAGTAAGAAGAGTAGGTAGGTATAAGTAGATGGATAGATAAACATATAGATAGATGGATAGATATATAAGTAGGTAGATATATAGGTAACAGAAAATAAATACCTAAGGAATGGATGGTAATTACAATGTTAAATGGATTACTGAGTGCATGAATAAATTTATACATTGAAAACCAAATAAATACATAGACAGTCAGATAGATAGATAAACATAGAGACAGATATATAGACAGATAATTATATAAATAACAGATGAGTGGGTAACTAGATGGTTGAATGTATGGTTGGATGCATCAGTATATTGACAGAAAACCAGATAGATAGATAGATAGATAGATAGATAGATAGATAGATAGATAGATAGATAGATAGATAGATAGATAGATAGATAGATAGATAGATAGATAGATAGATAGATAGATAGATAGATAGATAGATAGATAGATAGATAGATAGATAGATAGATAGATAGATAGATAGATAGATAGATAGATAGATAGATAGATAGATAGATAGATAGATAGATAGATAGATAGATAGATAGATAGATAGATAGATAGATAGATAGATAGATAGATAGATAGATAGATAGATAGATAGATAGATAGATAGATAGATAGATAGATAGATAGATAGATAGATAATAGATAGATAGATAGATAGATAGATAGATAGATAGATAGATAGATAGATAGATAGATAGATAGATAGATAGATAGATAGATAGATAGATAGATAGATAGATAGATAGATAGATAGATAGATAGATAGATAGATAGATAGATAGATAGATAGATAGATAGATAGATAGATAGATAGATAGATAGATAGATAGATAGATAGATAGATAGATAGATAGATAGATAGATAGATAGATAGATAGATAGATAGATAGATAGATAGATAGATAGATAGATAGATAGATAGATAGATAGATAGATAGATAGATAGATAGATAGATAGATAGATAGATAGATAGATAGATAGATAGATAGATAGATAGATCGATCGATCGATCGATCGATAGATAGATAGATAGATAGATAGATAGATAGATAGATAGATAGATAGATAGATGAACATAAAGGGACTGGTAGCAGAAACAGTAAATAGTTAAACAGATAGAGAGAGACAGATACAAGACAAATATATAAGTAGATAAACAGAGAGACAAGTAAAAGATAGATCAATAAATAAATATATGAGTAGATAAATAGAGATAAATACCTGATAATTGAATAAATGCATGGATGACTAGCTAGTTAAATAAATGAATTGTTACTTTTTCCCATTTAAGTTTGCGTTTTATTTTTGTTTCCAACTGATGTCATTTAAATTCAAAACTGAATCCCTTGCCAATATCAAGATGACTCCTTTAATTTTCATGTCTCCATTTTGTTACTCTGCATATGTTTTGTATTGGGTAATTAAAAAATGTTTTGAAAACCTATATATGTTTTTTTTTACAGTTTGATTTATTAAGATAATTAAAAAATGTTTTAAATATTTTATATAGTTTTATTCATTATGTTCTTTAATAGATGCTAGTAATATATATTTTTGATCAAATATACTATTTATAAAATTATTTTTTTAATCATGTGTTATATGCTTTAACAGTTTTATTTATTATTTGTAAAACTAATTTTAATATTTATTAAGCATAGCTTATATTTTTTTATTAAATATTATTTTCTAAATTATTCTTTTTAAAGTTATCTATCCCCTGCAATTTTTTGTCCTGCAAAAGTTCTTGGTTGCTTTTTTTTTTTTTTGCACTTAAGAAAATATCCATAAAGTTTTGATTTTAATATTTAACAGTTATAGGTAAAGTATCTTTTTACATCTTGTTTAACAAAATAGTTTCGATGAAATATCAAATTCTACTCTGCTCTCATAAGCACGTGTTTTATTCTTTTATAGGTTAGTTTAGTAATTTTTTTACTATGTTCATTTATTGTAGAAGTATTATAATTTTAATATGTTTTTCCCTGAAAACAATTATTTATTTTGTCAAATATTAGTATTTTCTAGTTTGTGTTTTTTATTGATTATGCTAGTATTTTTTTATTATCTTGATTTAATAATTTATTTTGCCACTCTACTTTTTATATGCTGTTTTGAAAGTAGAATACTTTGGTATTGTTTTACATTTTTTATTACACTAATATTTGAGGGGGGGGGGCATTTCCTAATTATTAATATTATTCATATTTGATTTTGAAAATTATTTGATTTTTTGATTTGGGTCACCTGATATATATACTAATTTTTTGGTCATTTTCTAATTATTAAAATTTGCAAAATATTGTTTTTTTAATATGCTATATTTTAAAAACCAACTACTTTTGTATTGTTTTTTCTTGTTATTTACTAATTACCAATATTTGCTAAATATTATTTTTTAATAATTGGGTTTTTTTTTTGGCCATGTGAGTCAGTAATTATTTTTACCATTTCTTAATTACTAATATTTTTAGATATTTTATTTCAAGTGTTATTTGGATATTTTGATCACATGATTACATTTCTTTTTCTATGGCAGTTATGGATTTTTTTAATGAAAATTGCAATTTTTAAACTGTATTGTACAAAATAATTGGAACACTTTTGTGTCAATTGTCTGACATTCTTTATCACTTGGTTAGTCAGCATTAGTTTTGGGGTTCCACCTAGAAACCAAAAGGGCAAAGAGTGCGTGTTATATTGGTATCAATATTTCTTAATATATATGTTATATGCAATACTTATTTATTTTCAATATTTTAGATATAACATGTTCATGGTTAAAATCTGAATTAAATACACTGCTATTAATGTTACTTTTATTAAAAAAAAGTATTAATATTTATTTTATTTACTTTTAAAATAGCTGACATTGTTATTAATTAAAGTACTGCATTTATGTTTTTCGATTTTTTTTTAAGTCATGTGGTAAATAATCCCAAGTGAAGCAGAATAAACAAATTAGTTCACCTTTTGAGGTTTGTTTGATATTATTCAGGAGAACAAAAAAAGAAGTCTTACTAAGACGAAATGAAACCTAGAAAGTAAAAGAAAGATTTGTAAGGATGAGCTGTTACTCAAGTGTTATGATCAGAGAAACGATGTTGATTATCGTGGTTTTAAATTACATGGCTATCCAATTACACCAGATCTCAAAGAATAAAGATGTGTCAAATCTGAGTAAAACAGTTCCAACAAAAAATAATTCACTTCTATTCATAATTATCTTTTGTCATTATTTTTTGTAATAGATTTTTTTTTCTGCAATAATAGAGTTGTGTCTCTTATGCTTAATTAGTAAAATCATATAAAAATAATTAATTTTTTTTAATGTTTAGCTTATATATATAGAAAAAAGATGTAATTACTACTCTTTTTTTCTTATGTATATATATAACTTTCATTAAAAAATTGATTTTCATTTTATATTCTTGCTTATATTTTTGTCTTTGTCTTCTACTAATAATATTTATATATATTGAAAGTAATTTTAAATTCAGCCCTCATTTTGTATTCTCTCTCTCTCCTCCTACTCTCTCTCTTTTTTCCATTAGAAGTCTCATATAATATATTTTTTTCATAATTCTATGGTCAAATCCCCCCCCCCCAATACTTCATTATTTCTATATTTTCATATTCAACGTTTCACCTTTCAAGCTTAACGTTTAAGAAGTTTTAATTATTTTATTTTGTAATTAACTTAGGTTATTCCAATGTTAATTTACTTCGAATATAAATATAGTCTTATCTTCTCAAAAATAGCTTTTTATTAAATATTCAAATGTAAGGTTTTTTGTGTATACACGTATAAAAACAATGAATTATGTACGTTCTTTTTTTTTTCCAAACTATTGTGAGCAAAAAAAAGAAACTAAACATTAGTATTAATTTTGAAATCATAACAATTCTTGTCACTTGAATTATATTCAAGCACCTTCCTTGGATTTAATTGTTTATTGTGACCATTTATATTAATTCTGTATTTAATTCTTATTAGCGATTAAACTGATGAGATCTTGAATTATTAAGTGATATATATATATATGTGTGTGTGTATGTCTGCATTTTGGAAAATATACAATAGATATCTTCTCATGCATATCTAGCTTTGATATTGTAAATCACTTTGGGATGTGAAATAACCAAATTCAATTCTCATATACATCCGCTTTAAATATATGCATATATTATCATATATAAAATAGCTTTTGATGTTGGGTCCAATGAAAACATTGAACTAGCAAAACTAAATGTAATGGAAGATGATAAAATGATTTTGATGAGGCAGAAACCCAAATCTCACATCAGCCAAATTAAATGTAATTTTAAAAGTAGAATTCAGCTTGTTAAAATTATTGTAATAAAGATCAAGTGATGATGATGATTTACTAATTCAAAAGATAGAAGAATAAAATTACATATTTTATGAAGCATTAGAAGTGTTTGTTGGGATGTGAAATAAATTTTCTTGCATCTTAGCTCACTCTATCTCTCTTAATAAATTACTATTACAAATTCTTAAAAAATTCTTATAAAATTATATGTGTTAGAATGTATTTATACTTTATCTGCAGATGTTTCCATACTATAATATCATTGTAATGTAAAATAATATTACTAATAAAAATAAAGGAAAGATGCAAGAGGTAGACTTAGTCAATACAAAATAACACTATCATATACTTTTATATTCATTAATAAGTATTAATAAGCAACCAAGGATCTTTGTTGACCATTGATTATAACTTAACACTACAAATAGACAAAAACTAGACATAAACAGATAATTAATTTATTAACTGTATATAAAAAAATGAATTCAAACTCAGTATAACAAAAAATTAACAGTTTTATATTCACTTCCATTTTTCTCCAAAACATTACTTTATTCAATTTGCATTTGATACTGTAGCTAAAGAAAATTAATAAGATAAATTCCAAGTTTGAGATCTAATAGAAATATAACAAATGATAAAAATATTTTGGATATTTATTATATCTAAACATAAATTGTCTAACTTTGTAATTTCTATATTAAAATCTGTTAAAAACTTTAATCATTATTCAATATTAAAAAGGAGGGGAATGAATATATGAACATGTAGGTTTGTATGGATGCAAAACATCTTTGTATGGGTGACAATCATAAATATTGAAACTAGAATAGACAGGTAATATTTAATATCTGACATTCTTTCATGATATATTCTGAATCTTATGATTACCTACCAATCATTTCAAAAAACAACCTTTTTAAACTGTGCATGGAATTTAAAAAATTATCTTGGTTAAATATTAAAAGCCTAAATATACACTGAATTCAAATAATTCAATATATATATATCAGTGATGAAGTATTATGTTTTTAGGAATGGAAGCACATTTCTATTTTTATAATGTTTTTATTTATTTGCCACAACAATTTTTTACATAATAGCATCTAATATATACATATATTACACACATTTAGAAAAATCTGAAACTCTCTTATTTGTAAATCAGAGAATATATTATCAATATATTTTTGTCTTCCAAATTCTTTTAATTTATTCTTAAAAATTTTTAACTGTAAATTATATCTTAGCATTGTTTGAACTTCTTATAATCAATGAGAATGTGTTAGTCAAATTCATTCTCTACATATATAAAAACAATTCAACGGTTGATAAAAAAATTTGAAAGTCAACAGTAATTTCTTACAAAAAATACTGAATTTGAATTTCTCATTCTAATCAGATTGTAATTAGTTTAAATATAGATAATACATTATCAAGATATATTTATGTTCCAAATCTTTTTAACATTCTTAAAAGTTTTAACTGTAAATTAGATCTTAGCATTGTTTAAACTTTTTATAATTAACTGAGAATGTGTTAGTCAAATTCATTCTTTGCACATATAAAAACAATTCAACTGTTGATAAAAAAAATTGAAAGTAAATTTTAATTAAAAGTTTGAAAGTTTTGGTAAATTTTTCTATGGAAGCACTCATTCTGTCCAATGCATGGATGCTTCATTCCTGATATATGTATATATATTGTAACACTACAGGTAAATATGAGGTCATACATGGAGAAATGGTCACCAGTATGTAACATCAACTGCCCTAATTGTTTAGCAATTGGTAACTCTACAGAAAATTGGGTTTTAAATCATGAAGAATGTAATCTCAAAAGGGATCATGATAGATCAATCTGAGAGATCAGCATAGCTGATTATAAGTTTACCAGCATTTCCCAAAAGTAATAATCATTCGTTATCATGAATGATCTATCAAAATAAATTAATCAACAGTCCATCTTGTGCTTGGATAAGAAACCATAAAAAATATAAATCAACAGTCAATCTGGTGATTAGATTGGAAAATGAGTCTTTTGTAGACCAGTCTACTAACTATTGAGCCTTTTCCAGCTTGAGTAATTATTTAAATATTAATTTGGATGCACCAACTTAAGTGCTCATCTATTAAAATATATAATCATCAAACAATATGGCTGGGATATTAAAACATGCTGATTATCATCAATGCTCTGGCCATTTGTACCATTAATGTACTGGCCAACTATAAAATTAATTTCTAATAAATGTCAAACTAAATAAAAGGTAGTGCATGGACTTTGAAGAATATCCTTTTTGTGCCAATCCAGAAATCACTACCACCACCACCATCATCATCTTTTGGATGCCCATACACTAAATATAAACCCCCTATTTCATATAACTGGTATGCACAAATCTAGCTCAGGAAGCAAGAACTCTATAATTTATTACTATGTGTAATGGTCAAAACTTGTCTATCTCGCTAACACACTGCAGAATTTAAACCCTAGACATGGAACTCAACACTAAAAAGGGTTGCCTCCCAGAAATCCCCAAGTTTGAATACAAAGTCTAAGCTCCACAGCACCATCTGCATGATAACACATCTGATGTTACTAATAGTATAATTTCTTACCATAGTCGGTGGTCAGGGAGAAACAAGAGACTCTACATTTAATGTAGCTCTAGGTTCATCTAACAATAACTTATAGATGTGCCCAAGATAAGCCTAATATGGTGTGTAACTTAGATTGCACCCCGAATAATAAATAAAAGAAATGAATTTAAATATATTTATTACTCATATTATAGATAAGTAATGTTAACTATATGGATTTGATAGCTATAAGAGAAAATAAATGACATTTCTGGTACTTCATACTTGTATTATAATTTATTATAATGTGTCTAAAATGCGGTGACACTTTAAGTATGTATGAGCTATGCAAAGTATTAAAGAACTTTAGTGACCTAAAACTAATTAAAATTGAAAGGAAAATCTTAAATTAAACAGAGAGTCACTCACAAAGTGTTGAGCTAAATTATAAAATAGAGCTACACTGAATGTAATTGTAATTCATTTAATAATAATTAACTACTAGGGAATGTACAGTGGTGCCAGTGAGATATAATGCTAAGGATGTAGTGCAGTGTGTTGATACCATGACTTTATAAAGAAAACAAACTGAATAAAAAAATTTGGGGTTTGGATAGGCAGTTCACCATTTATCCAGGACATCTCTAGTCCTTACACTGCTCAAGCTTGGCCTGCATGCAGGAGCTTCATAACTGTGGGGATGTATGTGAAATAATTCCCATGTGAGACATTTATATTGCACATTACTGGAAACTGCATAGTAAACAGGGGCATGGATTTAACCATTGATGACCTTGGGAAAATAGTAAAGTAAGTTTTCACCCCAGCACATTCACTAGCAACACACAATTAATTTTAAGATATATATTCTTAATAAAAAGGTTGGCTCATTAATGGACAGAATAGCACTCTTCCAAATTTATTCTTTTAACAGCTAGCATACTCTCAACGAAACTTATATAAATAAACATAATTATTTTAATATAATTTATGTATCACGTAAAATAAATACATTTTAAAATCATATAATAAATAGGGAGGGGAATGCATGTTTACGGTTTAATAAATTAATATGGTGACCAAGCATTTGTAAAACTTCCCTACATAACTCGCACATGCCTGAAGGGATTAATTAAAATACTTCACATTATAATAAGGAATTAAAGTAACATTATACATATACATAAAGGAAAATTAACCCAAGCAGAAGTTCAACATGCATTAAAAGAAAATTTAAAATAAATACATAAATATGAAATATAAGATAAAAGAGTAGCTATAGCTTGAAAGATTCATGAGATCTTGGGTTAACTTTTATTACCTTACTCTGAAGGATTAATCCGTGGGCATTTCTAACTTTAAAATAAAGTTCTGGAGCAACTTTAATTTTCTTCAGGTTTATAGATTTGTTAGGCATCAGCAGCATTCAATATGTAGATTTTAAAAGCAGCATTATTTGGGATGATTCAGTCAGGACATCAGATGGTGAATGATGGGTGGCAAAGAAGCTATTCCCTGAGGGAAGACAGCACACTGCTTTTTACCCCCATCATTCTAAGGTTGACTATCTCAAGAATTGATTTATAAAGTTCACTTCCCATTGAGAACCCATTCAGATGATTTCTTTCTTTATAAAATCTCTAAAATTAAGACTTAAACCAACAAAGTAGGTCCAATAACATGAATAAGGACAAAGTAATCAGAAATGTGAATAATATCAAAATAATAATTATATCAGAACAATAGAATAAACTCTTGTTATCACAATGTGAATAAGACTAATCATTAATCAATTCCCTTAACAATAATCAATCAGCCCTATTTATATACTCCCTGATTATACAATTCTAACCCTATGATGATAAAACCCATTAACTAAAATTATTAATCAAATTGGAAAACAAGGAATGCACTTTTTAATTAAATTTTATTATACTCACATTCCCAGATTTTCCGATCCAATTTAATTAATCAAATTTGCTCGTTAACTCTGTTATCTTAATAGAAAACCTACTAGTGAAACTGGCATCAACATGTTAAAATTAGCCACTATTGTTCCTTCCCCCATTGATTTTTTAAAAAAATGGCATGATTTTGAAAGCTAAAAGACAAAATTTATTTATAACTTTTTTTTTTTAATTTAGTGTTTAAAATCTATTTATAAGGGATATTATTTTAAATTAAATGAAAATAAATATAACAAATGTAATATCCCTAAATAAACAGATTTAAACAAATAAACTTTAAACAACAAAATATTTTTCATAACTCTTAAAATATTATCACAGTATGTGTGTAGATGAGAATATGTGACCTACTTTTGTTGTATGAGTATACATATAATAAAACCCATGGGTACCCCATTAGAAATATAAATTTAGGTGGGATTATTTACACAGTACGCACATACTAAGATAAAATTAGGGTTTGAAATAAGGCATGAGTGTAGGTAAAAAGGAGGCAAGGTGAAACTAAGATTTGCAAGGCATATCCTACTGTTTTATATTCCCTTAGTATGGGCAAAAAAATTTAAAAAAAAAAGATTTTATGCCCAGTGTTCATTAGCATATTTTGGATATCATTAAAAAGATTTGACAAGAGGCATGAAAAGAAAAAACAGTTTTTTCTTTGTAACAGGAGGAAAATGTAAGATATTGAGTTCAAACCCTACATTCCCAACCCCAATAACTCCAGAAAGAAAGAGGGAATTTTTTTCTTCAAATGATAGTTTTAAATATTAGATATCTGTAGAGTAACTAAGACTGTAAAAGGAAAAAGATAAAGGAACTCTATGAGAAATATAGTTATGAAAATATTTATCATAGAGTAAGAAATAGGAATAATTGCTGAAACTTTAACTAGTGGAGAGGACAATGTTTATATTTTGAACATTTTAACAATCTACTGAAAAATGAAATTTTATTAGGGATATAAGATTTAGTTCAATGGTTTTATGCATCTGAACATACTTATATCTCAGAAGAAAAGATTTTACTATATATAAATAATTGTATGTAGATACAAACTTTATACAGGATATTTTTCCTCTAAGTCCACTTATTAATTTTTCTATTTTATTTATATTTAATAAATTATAATTTTGTTTTTCTTAACCAGTCCAAATTGCAGCATCATGCCTTTTAAACATTTCAGCATTTCTAACATTTTTCTTTGTCTCATACATCAACATAAAATATATGATAAAATGATTATTTCTTTTCAGAAAATAATAAATTTGACTTTGTTTGATAGATCTTTTTGTCTACTACTAAAATAAATTTTAAAAGTTCACATTTTGTTTCTGTAAATATTAAAAAAATAAGGATGTAATCAAAACAAAGACTTTCCATATGTTTATTTTAGTTTATAAATATATGATAAAATAATTATTACTTACCAGAAAATAACAAATTTGACTTCCTTTGATAGATATTTTTGTTTACTACTGAAATAAATTTTAAATGTTCACATTTTGTTTCTGTAAATATTAAAAAAATGAGGATGTAATCAAAACAAAGATGTTACACATCATCGTTTCTAGAAAGATTATTTTCAGTTTATAAAATCAATGAAATATTTTTTGTTTCTGATTATTTTTAAAAAAATGTGAACAAATATTTATTTTTCTTATATCTAACGAATTATGTTTTAAAGTTTAAATTTTTTGAATATTTATTGCTAAATTACGATATTTTCTTACTGTAAATAAAATGTAGATTGTTTAGTGTCAAAGCTAGAATTTTTTAATTTTCTTGAGGCCATATTTATGTTAACTGCTAATATAACATTACATTTTTGAAAATAAAGTATTTCAAGTAAAAATAAGTTATTAATAATTTATATTTATTGATATCTAATAAATATAGTATAAATTATTTTTTTAAAAAATGTAAAACCATAATAAATTTGCAAATGAACATGTTTTTGTATCATTGATCATTGAAAACTGCAAATGTTTTTGCATCATTGAAAACTGCAAGGTTGTAAAATACCAAATGTTTTACAGCCTTGGCAAAAGACAATGGCTGAACATGTTACAGTGGGGCTTGTGTCAATTGTAAGAGCAGGAATTTTGAATTTCCCATCTTTTAGCGCAGAATTTTGGGCAAAAAAATTATTATATTAAAATATATCATTTTACATGCATTTTAGCATATAATACTTACAAGAAAATTCACTAGGGAATGACTTAGCCAAAAGACAAAATAATTCAGTTCAACCAGTCATAAAGTTAATATTATTTTTTTAATACTTTTCATTATTAATTTGGTCTACAACTTGATTCCTGATAATACTTATAATCTTTAGTTTTATATTGTTTATTTGCTTTCACCAATCGTCTATTAATTCCAATGTTTTTTTCTGTCTTTTCTTTTACTAATTACACAGGTTTTATATATGAATGTATGTGTATATGCGAACACCAAAATTTAAACATTGACCTATATATCAAAAGGTTTTTTTTCATAATTTCATATTTTCTTTGTAAAAGGGTTTTTTTTATTATTTTATTATTTAAGTCTTTTTTTTTTAAAAAAGTGTTAAAAAAAAACAGATGGCCAATTTTAAAAGATCAAGATAAATCTTGTTAAAAAAGATAGATAAAGTCAATTCTAAAGATCAAGATAATTTCAATATTAAAAAAGAGAGTGAACAAAGAAGAAACTGAATGGTAAGTGGTTTAACATTAAAAAGAAACTGCTAATTATCATACCCATCAAAGAATAAAATTTTCAGCTATCAGATAATTGTATCACAGCTCTACAAATAATGCCTTTTCTAACAATGGCATCCACAGCTGTAGATATTCCAATAGACAAGAGTGTTGTGATGTCACCAAAACTAGTACATACATATTCAAGGGAAAAAGAGAGTATTGAGTATTAAGTATTACTGCTTCTTAGAACCAACTCATCAGAGAATTTTTTTATATTTCAGATTTTTATAAATACAGAAAATGCAGTACTAAACTCAATATACTTTATTGGTTGGGTGGCATGAGCCATCCAAGAATCCTAGCACATCTGTAAATTTAAATAGAGAATGAAACCAAGAAGCACGCCTGGCTGATCATCCAGAAAGAGAACTCCAACATTGCTATTGCTTCATGTTTTCAGTTGAAGGATTCAAATAAAACACAGAGTAAAATGTAAAAAAGTGTATAAAGAGAAATATACCCATTTATCTATTGCAATGCCTACAAACAGAGAAGAAAAAAGAAGAAAAGGAAAAACTCATTGCAATACTAATGCAAATTTGTCATTAGAGAAATGCAGACTGTTCACTGACCATTGTATACAATCCCAGATGCATGTCATCATCATTGTGGTGAAATAAGAAAAAAGGAATTTTCCAGCTGAACTACTGTAATCGCTATCTACACTTGTCAAACAGTAGTGTATGGTTGAATTCAAATTTCTAATCTTTAATAAGCCTTACTTTGAATAAAATTCATTAAACTAATTGAAATAGATTTTAGAATGGAAAAAGAAGAATTATCTGTAATATCATTTTTTTTTCTCAATAAGTCAGAACAATTTTTTTATATCCATTCTCTCTCTCTCTCTCTCTCTCAAGCAATAAAATAAGCATAATTTATTAAAAGGTGGGGGGGGGGCACTAATGATGAATATTATATCAATATATTATGTGCTGTTTATTGATAACTTTATATGTAACCACTTATGTATTCATAAAATGTTATTTTCTTTTATTTATTAATTTTGGTATCATAAAAAAGGTGTTTTTTTTTTCATATATATATATATTATTCTTATTATATTTAAAGGTAAAATACAGGATTTATTAGTGGTGGGAAATAACACACACAAATCCACACAAAATGATATATATATGTCTGCATGAATATGTGTTGGATATCAATGTGCAAATCCAGAAAAAGAATGAGGATAGAAATTCACTATAGTCAGAAATAATTTTAGGGTAATCAGTAACCTCACTTAATGGCGGAGACAAGGAAATGAATGTGAATTATGATTAGAAATAAATCTCTCTAGATATTCTTATCTTCATAATTTAGGTAAAAAAGTTTTTCTCTACCTACTTTTCGATTTTTTTTAAGGTTTTATACATAAATTTTATGCCTTACATACTATTTGTGTGTGTGCGTGTGTGTTTATTTATGAAATCTAGAATTTCCATGATCTGAGATATCTATACCTAGAAAATGTGTCAACATCCATATATCATATTATATGCTATTAACGACTGAATTTAAATTCATTTGGGGGGGAGTTGGGGAAGATTATATTTGTTGTTGTTATCATTAAATGTAACAAATCTATTGATTTTTATGTGTATTTTTCAATGTATATTAATAACTATTAATAAAATGCAATTATTTTATTAAAGAAGTTTATAGTTTTCTTAAAGTTGATTATTTTTCTTGTGAAAAAAATAGCTTAGTCATCATGATAACTAGTGGATTCCAATCATAAAACATAGTTTAAAGATATAATAGTGTAGTAAATAACTAGAGACAGGAAGCTATATAATATGACTTAAAAAAGGCCATCCATATTAACCTATTGTCATTGGAATATACATTAAACTATTGAAGGTTGTTATATATTGGTGTATACCAGAGCATTATTCATCAATGCTAAATTAGTAACAGACATGATTTATGTTAGTTGTGATGTTTGTTTTAAAGCCATGGATGGGAGAGTCATCACCATTATATTAATTATTAAACTAGGGATAGATAGATTAAATGGTTGTACAAATAATGTTTGTCCTTTTGTTTATTTATTGTTTGTGAGTTGATCTAGGGTATGCCTCCCAGCAATGAATCATGAAGAATAAAGACTTGACGTTGAGTGATTAAATATGATCTATCATATATGCATCTCTCTATTTGTCTTAAACCATTCCAACACAAGAATTTATTCTCCCATCAACTCACTAGATCATGTTTAGTGGTGGGGAGCTATTTTACACATTAATCCAATATGAGAATATAGCTAGTCAACTGTAGATCAATGGTGATCATGTACTGCTGACCATCACTATAAAATTGCCTCTCAACTTGATCTCTACCACATCTGAGAAAATAAAAAGTATGCTTTTTGTGCAACATTAATTTTAAAGTATTCTGGTATGAGAATTTATATAAGAATTAGTCTGAGAAATCATCTGCACAACTGTGGGCTGATAAAGATCATTTAACATCAACACAAATACTATTATGAATGTTAAAACTACATACCATTATAAATGGAAGTCCAACAGGCCATTATAAATGGTGTGCCAACTACAGCCAGAGATATACTATCTATCTAAGATTGGGAGTGGGAATAATAGAGATGGGTAGTCAGAAAAAAAAAATTTAAATATTGTTATTATATATATAAAGTAGTTTTTGAGTTAAACCGTATGTTATTTTTCATTTCATCCCAACGTTTTGAAAAAATAGCATCCACTATTGTCAAGGGGTTAACTTTTGAAAAAAAAACCATTAGATCTTAAATAGTAATGAGATTGAAATTTGAGGCAAAAAATAAGATTGAGCATGAAGTAGTTGAGCATTCATAATATGAAATCAATTAATAGTGAAACTGAAGAAAATAAACATTTTGTTAATCCACATCTTCTGAATGCTCAACTACTTCATGTTCAATCTCATTCTTTGCCTCACACTTAATCTCATTACTATTTGATATCTAATGGTATTTCTTTGAAAAGTTAACCTTGACAATGACAGATGCTATTTTATTGAAACTTTGAGAAGTAATACAAAATAACACATAGTTTAATCCATAAACTACTTTATTTACATCATATAACTATGAAAATATTAAATATATATATATATATTGCCTTATAATAAAATGAAAGATGATACTACTTTATTTACATCATATAACTATGAAAATATTAAATATATATATATATATTGCCTTATAATAAAATGAAAGATGATAACATAAACAATAAAAAACTGAATTGTAAAGCATGCAATGTATAAAAGGTATCTTCAATAAATTAAATAAATTAATAAATGAAATTAAACAAATATTGTTTGATGTGTCTGTCTAACAAGTTCAGAAAATCTTGACATTATGATAATTTTTATAGTGGTGTTTCAAAAGATAAAAGGGCACAAAATGTGGATTAATATTGCTTGATTCACAGAGAACTTGAAAAAAATATATTATGACATGTTGTAGTAATTAATAATCAATTAATAAAAATAAATATATCCACAAAAGACAAAAAATTACAAGATTTGAAATATGTGGTATAAATATTTTTGTGAATATTAAAGATATTTTTTAAAAAATAATTGATTTATAATTAAAAAATTGGAATGAATAGAGAAATTATATTATTCAGAGATTATATAAAATAAAGAGAAAAAAAAGATAAAATTGAAGGCTAGCAAAAAGAAGATACAATAAATAATAATAGAATACACCTGACTAATACATGTTAATAAAATATTTTAAAAATACTGAATGGTTTTTATCATCATGAAGAAATTCATGGAGCCAGAATTTACAAAAAATTAAAATTATAATAAATTATTTTATAGCACAACAAAATATGAATTTCAAAATATTAGTAGTAAGAAAACATGGTAGTTAGCAGGTGGAATAAAGTTTCCATTAGGGAAAAATCAAACTTATGAATTAATGAATAGGATATATTAGTAAAGGAATTAAGAAATAAATTTGATTGGTTAAAATATGAGAGTGTTGGAAGATTGTATTAGCTACAACTAAATAAAGTTACAATTAATGAATAATTTTTAAAGCTACTGAAAAATATTAAAGTCTTGTAAAAAAAAGTGTATATATTCAGCTGTAAAAAAAGAAAATTATGAGAAAAAATCATATTAATGAAGGAAAGACATTGAAAATGCCATAGAAAAAGGACAAATAAAAATATTTTAATATAGAAAGAATATTATTAGTCAAAAATTTATATTATCCACACAACATGTTTGTGATACTCTTTAATTTTTACAATAAATAAATTATTTTGTATCCAATTATTTGTAAGCATAATTAAAGAAAAAACATTTAGTATACATATGCTGCTGTTTATCTAGACATGCAGGGAACCACAGATAACCACATTGCATGTATATGCAATGAATTATTTTATCTTAAATAATTTCTTTAGTAAAAATGACATTTAAAAATCTATATATTTTAAAAAATAACAAGTAAATAATTTTTCTTGAATTGAATTAAAATCTAAAAGTAATGATTGATTCATGGACAATTTATTTTGAAAAAAGGAAAGGAGGACTTCAAAAATATTTTTTAGATTAATTTAAAGATATAATTAATTAATTGAAAGTAATTATGTCATTAAAAAAACCTGTCAAAAAGAACTTTTTATTTTTTTAAAAAGAATATAAAAGAAAATATTTGTATTGACTGAAAAAAAGAGACTAATTAATAATATTAATTAACAACATCTATATGTACATAAATGCACATGTGTGTGAATTTTGTGTACAGTTGACAAATGGAATTAATGATGAAATATATTTTTAATAATTTTATTATTTTGATAAATTCAAACATGTTCATTTTATATCAAGTCAAATGCCTGTGTGCTGAATGGGTTTTAGGTAAAGCTAATGGAACATATATGTAAACCATAATAGTAACTTGAATTTTGTATAGTAATTTTGTAAATCACAAATGTGATAATTTTTATGTTAATTAAAATCAGAAGTCTTTAATATGTATAACCATATTCTACAGACCTTAATATCATTTTTATATTGTTATTAATAAACTTGAATTCAATTGCTTAAATTGTATTAAATCATCATTTCTTGGTTACATAACAGTAATGAGCTTGTGTTCTTCTGAGCTAGATTCATGTATAATGGCTGATATATAAATGGGGATGTATTTAGTGCTTATGGGGCATCCAGTAATGATCAATCATCATCATCCTGGATTGGTGCATGGATTATATTCTTAAAGTCCCTACATTTTATTTAGCTTAGTCTTATTACAAATTAAATTTATAGTTGGCCAGTACATTAATGGTACTAAGTGGCCAGAGCATTGATGATGATCACAATCTTTTAATGTCCAGAATTTTTATGTTTATGAATTTTGATGGATGAGCACTTATGTAGTGCAACCAAATTAATGGTTTCAATAATCTGCCACAACCTGGCAAGAGCTAAATAGTTAGCCTGGTCTACAGAAAACCCATTTTCAATCCAGTCATCAGATTGCCTGTTGATTTATATTTTTTATTGTTCAAATCCAGCCACATGATGGATTGTTTATTTATTTGATTGATGGATCATTCATCATGATGAATAATTATTTTGAGTATTACTTATACTGATTTTTACTTTTACTTATTATAATTGCTGGTGAATTTATCATTATACTTATAGTTGCTCTGATGAGTACTGGGCTGATCTCAGAGATCTTCATGGTCTCATGCTCTCTTAATAGATAAAATTGCTTATATATATTTTTTGGATGTTAAACATTACTTTAACATTTTTTAAATAATATCTTACTTAGATATTATACTTTTTTTGTAAATTTCATTATTTGAATTACTTATTATATTTTGAAATAAATATTCTATCACTTTACCTTCCCATTCTATTACAATATACATCATATAACTTTACATATACTATCTTATATAATTTTTATTCATATTTGATTGACCAGTTGTTAAATATCAATTTATTGAAGTTTTTTTAAATATTTATACAATTATTTAACTTATGCTTAATGTAATATATTTCATATATTTTTTTCTTTCTTTTTTTTTTTTTTTGATCTTTAATTTAAAGGTTAATATTATTTGTATCATCTATTTTATGGCTACATTTTAATTAAAGAATATGTAAAGCAGATTTATTATCTTGCCTATTATTTACATTATGTCCTTGGCTCTCATGTCTGTTTCCTCGTATGACGATAGTAAAGAATATTATAAAGGTCACTCTTACTTTAATATACAATTCATTTTTTATATTTTATTTCAACACTTAATTTATAATTACCTATAATTTATCCCAGACTTTTACTATTCAATCAGTCAATATTTATATGCTTATCAATATTTTTTATTTTTTATTAATGTTTTATATATTTTAGAATAATATGAAAGTTTGATTCAATTTTTATTTTAATTATTGTATCATTATAATCACTTTGTATAGAAATATTATTTAATATGGATTTCTTAGGATTAAAATGTATATTTTTAATAGTTTTAGGGTTATATCCATAATCTTTATATAATTTAATAAAGTGACTCTTTTGTAAACATATCTCTATTATGTTTATCATTTCTATATTTAATTTTTCTAATAATTACTATCTTTTGTACGCATACTTGTTGTGAATCTGTAGTAATATATATATTTTTTAATTTGTTTTCTTTAATAAAATGATTTAATATAATTTTATCATCATTATCTATGTGAATTTTTATATCTAAATATTTAATTTCGTCTTCAAATTCTACTTTTGTAGAGTTAATATTATATATATATATTAAAATCATTATATTATACTGGGTGCCATTTACTCAAACACTTTGAGGCACTACCAGACTAGTTTATCAATTTGGAAAATTTATTTAGTGTGGATGAATATATAATAATCTGGACATGTTTTGATATAATAATTGCTCCTGATGCTAGCTCAGCTTAGAGTATGAAGTATATAACTAATAAGCAATTGATAGACAAATAACAGCAATCAAATGACTGGCAAATTTAAATAATCAAAATATTTATTTATTACTAAAATGAAAATATAACACATAAGGAAAAAAATCAATAAATTTAAAATCGATTAATTTCAATTATAGATGGCTTTATTACTACATGATCCAAACTTAGTTTAGCATTGTCTAATAAAAAAAATCAGAATTACTTATTTTTTATTTCAATATTTCTTTAAACGGATATGGAGCCACTTTAATGATATAATATCAAAGCTAAAAACTTTTTGTCTTAATTAATTTAGAACTTATATTTTGTCTATACTTGTGTGTGCCAACCTTGTCCAAAATAATCAGAGTCTAAAATTAATAATATAAAAGTAATACAGGAGGTGCTATTCCTATGCTGACCTCTACAATAATAACACTGACTTCATTACCTGGGGTAAGTAATATGGGTATCTCTCATTGGCGCGAGAGATCGCAGCTTGTTGGAGACTTTGCCAACAAAGACTTGGAAAGATGTACACTGAATATAATGGTGATAAAATGAAAGACACTGATAGCCATACTAAAGCTTAACCGGGGTGAAATAAAGACAGATCACTATTCAAAAAAAAAAAAAACCATTACAATAAGACTTAAACCGTGGACAGAGATTTTACTGTCAAAGACAAGAGAAAGCAAGCTCCAATAAATTCTGGAAAATCATTAGATGGACAAATATATATCATACACACACAACTTTCTAATAATCTACTAAAAAAATACTAACACAAATACCTTCATTAAGTTAAAGTCAATTGCACAAGCCAAATATTTAAAGCAATGCACTGTTTTTTTAATTCGAGTGATTGATAAATGCATATTTGTATAAAATACGTGACTAAAATCATTAGACAACTTTCTTAAGACTCAATTCTCTAGTTACAATTAAACAAATTATTTCTTAAACTTAAAGAAAATTTATAAAGATTTATAAATGGATATTTATAAAATATTCGATTAACATTCTGAAAAAATATTTTTAATAGTCAATTACAAATAAATAAATAAACTAATAACTCATCCAGATAGGGAAATCAATGAAAAACATATAATATTATTAACAATACTTATCAGTTATAAGTTATTCAATTTAAGTCACACAATAATGGATACATACTAAACATATGTTTGTAAAACTACAATGACTAAAGATTAGATTACTGGATAAAAATAAAGTTCTTGCATTTTACCGGGAGACTTTTATGCTGCAGACTTTTGATTTTAGAAGTACGTACTTTAATTAAGTGTCGAAATTAGTAGTGCCATTCCATTAATGGGTAGTTGAGATAGAAACTTCAATGCCCAGGTTGCTGATCAAAACAGATCGGTTCGGTCAGTAGTTTATATCATGATGGGAATTGAAGTTATTCTGGAAGAAGGGAGTTCATCATCGGGGTAGCCTTTAGCCATGCATATTATGACTGGAAACCCTGGAACTGGTTGATTCTTTCATTTTTCTGGTGACTGCTTGGTTTCTTTTAAACGGGCCAAGTATTGCCTAGTAATTGCAGGTAACCATGTAGATTCTTCTTTGGAAAACTTAGTATTGATTAGAGGCAACATAATTGGAACTTTTAATCACAAAAAAAGTGTATAATAATAATAATAATCCATGTTCACTAAAAAATTGAAGAAAAGTGAGTAAAAATGATGAAAGTGAATGAATGCACTTAAAATTTTTAACTTATATATGCCTCCAGTTCCATTGTTCACCCACCTGTTTTCTTGAAAACATCTAGAATCAGCATTAATTAAAAATAACTCCAGATAATCTAGTAATTTTAATTATTAATTAAATTCTTAACATCCTAAACTAATTACTTTTATTACAATCTTTTGAACAACGCCTGACTTTTTATTACAGCAGATTAAAAATTTTATTTGTAGATTAGGTATTGTTTTTTTTTTAAAATAACTTCATACAAAAGATAAGAAATTTATTTATAAAGTTTACTTTTTTAGAAAACAAAAATTTGACATTTATTTTATTAAATAAAATTATTCTATCGATTCGTATATACATGCGGTTGCACTTTTATAACACACATTTTCTTTAATAAAGATTGGCAAAATTTCAAAATAAATTTATAAACAGAAATTTTTTTTAACTGAAATATCCCTATGTGTAATTATTATCAATATGTATATATCGTATATGATTTTTTATTATAGTTTATTGGAAATCAAATAATAATAATCCAATAGTATTTAATATATAAAAGAAAATAGCTTATATTTTAGTTTTTCAATTTCTTTCCTGATATAAATAAACATGCAGAATTTTCAAGAAAAAAAACATCTTTGAATTTTCTCTTCAAAAAAAACTTGCTGATCTCTGACGCATTAAACATTTCTTTGTACGCAATAAACCATTGCATGATTGATTCTGTCATGAATTAAAACAAGTAATGTCTGGAATTATTACAAATTTGTGTTTTATTTGTTTGCTTGAAATGGAAAATCTACTCTATAAATGAAACCAGAAGTCATCTTCTTCACTTTTATATTCTATCAAGAAAGATATGATTATTTCTGGTGACATTAATATGAGTGTGTACAGTTTCATTGGTAAGTTGGTAGCTCATCATTGTTATTATGCATCTGGATTCAAATCTTACTTTTCTTCCAAGGCAACAATTTATCTATTTTTATCCAAATAGCTTTTTAAAGATATTTATTTAAATAAAGAACAAATTGTATACTATTTTTTTAATTATTTTAATTTATGTGTTGATTTTTTTTTCAATGTCCATTGAAACTATAACGGAAGTAGAGAAATTGTTGTTTTTTTTTAAAAATAAAATAAAACATTTCCCAATACAACGTGAATATATATATATATAAAGACAGAAATAAATTTATGCTTTCATATATATAGACAATGTGAATAAGAGATATTTTTATTTTTTTATGTTAATTGGTGGGATAATAGAAAGTCATTTAAACTTGCATGTAAAATGTAAAACTTTTATATATTTGTATATGCACATAAAAGTCTTACTTGCAGACACACTTTCATATCCATAAAGAAATGTTAAAATGGTAAATACAAAGTCTAACTCAAATGTAGCTCTGGACTTAACTAATGGAAAATACAGTAACAATTGAAATAAACAACTTAACAAATTCTTATTCCACAATATATTCTTGAAACTAATAAATAAATAAAGATACAAATATTTTCATTTCCTACTGAAACAGTATTTTTCATTTAGCTCAAATCACCTCTTAAATCCTAAGTTTATAACTGGCCTAGAAATAATATTTCATTTAATAAATGATTACTAAATAAAACATTTTAGTAGCCTAACTTGTAGAAGTACTGAAAAATCCCAGAGAGCTACCTGTAAACTAACTGTCAGTAAACATAAAACATAGAATAGAATCAATAGCTTTGATCGTATATAAGCATACTATTTACTGATACACTTAACAAAGTGTGATTTATATATACTAATGTAATTTCAAGACAACTGTAAGCTATTCTGGAATTTTCAGTATTTACACATTATATAATCTAAATCGCATTATTAAAAATTTATATTTACATCCATTAACTGAAAATTCATTTAATATTAATATGTAGTTAAATATAAAACTCACCCTTCCCCTTTAATTAGTTAAAGTGATTTCAGAATAGTTATAGCTGATTTGGAATTGCATTAGTATATATAAATCATGATCTGTGTGTAAATATGTCAGTAAATGATGTGCTTATACACAATCAAAACTTCAGTACTTCCACATTATTTCATATAATTCAGGCTTTTAAAAATTATATTGTATCTGTTAACTGAAGATTTATTTAATATTAAGAGGTGGTTATATATGAGGCTCAGCCTTTTTTTCTAATTAGTTGTAATGATTTCAGAATAGCTTATTGTTTTTTTGACATTACATTAGTATAGAGAAATTATGCACTGTGTGCCAATATATCAGTAAATGGTATGCTTATATATAATCAAAGCTAAAGGGAAGGTGCGTTCATTCTACAATTTTACATTAATTGACAGTTAGTTTACACAGATAGCTTGCTGGGGTTATTAATGATTAGTAGTAATCATTAATATATTTATCTTAAGTGATTGTTATCAAACTTGTAATTGCAAAAATTTTGACACTTGTACAATAAAAATGTAATATATATATATATATATAGTATTTGACACTTGTACAATAAAAATGTAATATATATATATATATATAGTATCCTTACTAAGAGCTAGCTCACCAGCTCAAGTGATTGTTAGACAAGATAATCGCTATTTTAAACTTTAACAATCACTAGCTCATCGAAATCTAAATAATAATGATTTATATTACATCTAGTAAACTACTAAGCTAAATAATCTATTAATTAACAATCAATTTAACTATTAATTAACTAAAGATTTAATTTAACTACCAACTCTTAACATTTGAATTATTTAAATACTAGCTCAATCTTTTTACAAAACGGTTCGGTTAAATACTAAAGAAAAAAAATCACAATATTCATAATTAAAAGCATTTAGTAAGGTACACAGTTTAACATTAAGAATATACCCACAAAAGATAGGGATGTCACCACTACTTACTTTTCTAAACTATAAGTAATATTCCCATGACTCACATATCACATAAAATAAATTATAATTAATATTTCTAAAATTAAATTAAAATACTAAACTATTCTACATTTATTTACTTAATAAAATAATACATCATTATTTAAATAAAATCTATAACATAGCTAATCTTAATCTCAGGTTCTTATTATTTTTACAATTAATACATTAATTAATACAGCTACATATATTGAGGGATTTTACATATACCTAGCTATATCATAACAATAATAATCAATAAAATAAAATACTCACTAACTCTTATTTCAAAAACTCATCTAACTAATTTGCTAATCAGCTAAAAACAAATTAAAATTATGAACCACTACAAATAATATTTATTATATTAAAGAAATTCAAGATACTTTCATTTTACTATGCATTACAGTTATAATTATATACTCCATATGGCATTAAAAAATATCAAGCTTTATTATAACTACTGAATAAGATAATGAAGAATTTTCATTATACAATTATTAAAATTTAATATGTAATATCTTCAATAATCATAATATAATAATCATACTTTATCTTCTTTAAATTATGTGCAATGATACCAAGTTATAATTAATTCTTATAATATATGTGTGTGTTTAGAATGATTCCTAATGACTTGGATACAACAAGAAAATAAATTCTCAAGACATTAAGTTAATTCAAAACAACATTAACAATTTATTATAACAAATATATTTTTTTTAAATGGACAAATATGATATTTACGCAATTAAATCATTTTAAAATTCAAAATAATTACATTAAAAAATATTTATATATATAAAAATAATTTTCACTTTCAAATATTTACGATCATGAAGTAATAAAATGGATTGCTTGAAACTGACATTTATTAAAATATTCTAGCATTTTTTTTTAGATTACATATTCAAATAATTTGAACACTTTCATAGAATCAAGAATACTTTTCTGTGATACTCATAATACCTTTTTTTAGATCTATAAATATTAATACATTTTAGCATTATTCATACAATAAACATATTTAGAAATAGTTGCAGGTTCCTAAATAAAATGTTCTTTGATAATGAAACATATTTCAATACAATTTTTATAATCCTCATATAAATTCATTATATGTTATATTATACCAAAAATTATGTGCTTTTACGCTTGTTAGAGAAGCTATGTCTATCAATATTTATTTACGCTTAGCACTTTCAAAGCTCCATGGCTTTGTGCATTACAAATATATATATATTCTTCAATAATAAGTTCTCCGATATTCCATCATAATAAAATTTTATAATAACTCTATAACTCATATGCGTTCTTATGTTTATTATGTCAAAAATAAACATATAACTATTTTAATCACATAACAAATATATGGTATTTATTCATTTCATATTTCATTATATTCGTCATATTCAGGTTTTCCCTTTCATTCATACCTTTTATATGGATTTTAACATACACTTTATAACTTTTTTGATCTCTTAAAATATTTTTGGAATATCAAAACATTCCACAAAACTTGATTCAACATTCTATTTATATATTATTTGTTATATATTTTGCTCTTCTTGTCTTACAAAAATTCTAAACATCATTTAAGAGTCTAGCTATTATTTTTCATATATTTTTACCAATATCAATCATGATGTAGGAATCAGTGATGACAGTAGTGATTAAAGGTGAGGGATTAAAAACTCCAAGAACTAGGAAAACATAGAAGCAGAGCTTAAGACCACATATTCTTGTGTCTATCTTAAATTCCTGTCACGGCTTCTCCCTGAGCACTTACTGATTTACAGAAAAAAAAGACTACTGTCCACAAATCATAAAAACATATAGATATATGTTAACCGTATTAAACTTAATATTCAAAAGAATCTACTTATTATTCAAAAGATCCCTTGCACTAGAAGGTTTTCTAATAATACTCTCCCATACCACTAACTGTCTATCATAAACAACCTGTATATTTCCTAGTAACATCAAAAAGAAATGCTTAAACATCTCTTTATAAAATAATTTCTAAACTTTAGTACATAGCATTCATTAAAACATCAAGAAGATTAAATATAGCACAAACAAATAATTTCAGATATTTAAATTGTAGTAGATATATTCATTTAAATTTTTTATGAAACAATTCAGAGATCAGTTATGCATATAGTATCTAAACAGATACTGCTTGTAATATTTTATTCATACTTTCATATAGTATCTAAATAGATCCAGCATATAACATTTATATTCATACTTCAAAAATAAATTATTCTAACATAAATAAATCAAACAAATGTTATATTTGGTTTACCTGATTTATCATTCTTGTATATAAATACCAAGTTTGAAATTTAATGCATTAATAAAATTTTACCTTAATCATATCATTATGATTATTATGGTGATCCTCTCTCGTTATGTTATCTCTATTGAAGTTAAGTTATAGATTTATTATCATTAAAGAAAAAAAAAATTTCTTATTTTTTAATATCAAATATTAAATATATAAAATCCATGTATTATACAAATCTTAATTACATCTTTAATCTAATAATATATATAATTATTAAATTAACTAAATATATTTCTTAACTACGAAAAAAAATAATAATAAAAGTGTCCTTTCATCATTTTTCTTGAAGCTGAAATTCCAAACGAAGCACTTGTTACCATAACAATGTTCATTTAACAAAATATTTTTTTCTTCTCTCTCCCCACCACACTGTCAACTCTGGGTAGCATAAATGCAAAAATAGGAAAGAAAAATCCAATGGAAATATTGCTTATCAACACAAGTCAAAAAGTGCTTATATAATAAAAGTTTGATTAATTTATCTCCTTGATGAAGCAAATTTCAGAGCAGTTAATATTAAGCATTTGTTAATAAATTTAATAATTGTCACATTTTAAAAGTTTCTTCTTCCAGCCTATTAAATAATTTATTGTAGAAATATTTCCTTTTGAAACAAATTCTCTAAATTTTTCATATAGAAGCATTACAAATAATTTTAACTATATCACTAGTGAGTTTATACAATTTTATAATTCTTCCTTGAACACTAATTATTTGCAATAATAATTTGTCTAATCACATTATTTATTTAAACATTCTCCTCTAAGTTAGTATATTTTAACCAATATTTATAGTCTACTTATAACTTATATATTTCTTATAACAGTTCATATTTATATATTTAAATTCAATAGAATTATTTGAAAATTAATATATAATTAAGTTATACCATCTAAGGCATTTGAAATACTTATCTTTTCAGTATGTCAATTAGTTTGATAGCTATGAAACTGTGGGTGGGTAAATATTAAAAATACTCAATAACTTAATGTATCATAGTTAACAATTATTCTTAGAACATTGATTTGTTTTAAATATAATTACAAGAGGGCAGTTTTAATTTTTTTTTCAATTTAATAACATTTTGTTAACCATTTTAACCACTTAATGAATATGTCTTATTTAGTATATGTATATAATTATATATGTATAATAAATCAATAACTGAGTCTTCTGTTTAAATTTGTCTGATAGTTTAGAAAATTTGCATTATTTAAAACAATTGCAAAAAGTTAAAAAAGAAAACTCAGGATAATTTTTTGAAACAATGATCATGAATTTCCTTTTTTGGCATTTTTTTTTAAAAAAACAACTGTTTTAAAAAAGCAATAACTATCAAACAATTTTAAATATAAAATTTAGTTATTGATTTATTATACATATATAATTATGTGCACAAACTCAATATAATATGTACATTAAGAGTAATATATATATATATATTAGCTTACTGCAGAAATGTCTGTTGACTTATATGCAGTGTACATGTGATATTAATTTAAAGTAAAATTATATATATTAAGTGAAGTTCATTTACAATATGTACACATGTATTAATATGTACACATACTAAATATGATATATACATAAAGGCATTTTAACTTATAGCAGAATTATCATATCAACTATAAGTGCCCAGTCAATTTAAAATACAATATAGTTTTACATTTTCATTTGCTGTGTCAGTACTAAAATCTTTATAAAAATAACAGAGATTTAAAAAATTATATTAAATATTTTATTGCTTGTGCATGAAAAAAAAATTTCTTCAACCACAATTAGAGTTTTTAGATTTAACTTGAAATAAAAGCATGGTTCAGGAATTAATTAAGTCAATCCCTATTTTCTATAATAAGAGATTGATTTAATTAATTTCTGGATCCCCCTTCCATGCTTTTATTTCATGTTAAATCTAAAAACTCCAATTGTGGTTGAAAAAAATATTTTATTTCTTTTTAGTTCACAGTCAATAAAAAATTTAATATATTTTTATCTCTATTTTATTAAACTTCATTTAAAGTGTATGTTTACATTAAAAATCAATAATATATTACTTTACTACAATTTATCAATTTTGATACAAAATTCCAAAATTATAATATATGAGACAACATATTGCAATTGTGAAAATTATTTTATAAGGTAGAAATCAAATAATATTATTTTTATAATAAGCCAATAAAAATTTTAAGTTATATTTATTATTGAATTTTAAAAAGATTGCCGTATATTACAATATATATACACAAACAGAAATATATTTTATATGTATGTATTTTTAGCATACCCTTTTATTTCTGTAAATGTATAAATGATCATTAGTTAATTTTTACATTTCAATTCATCTCATTATTTTAAAGTTAAAATAATTTTAAATATGTCTATAAGATTTTTTTTAAATGTGCACCCATATATATATATATATATATATATATATATATATATATATATATATATATGCATGTGATAATATCTTTCATTCCTTTTATCTCTTTTTGCTCATATACCATGATCTTATATTTCTAGAAATTGTAGTTAATTTCAGACTTCTATATTACAAATATACCTTTATAAACCAAGGAGTGGATGCGTTGTCTGTAGCCATATGTTTTAAATGTAAAAGTGTGAATATTAACTACAAGTTTCATATATTTATTGTAATTAATATTTTTATCTTTAAATAATTAAATGGTTTTATTACTTGGGACTTTGTAAAAAGTCTGAGCAATGGAAATGACATTACTAAGCATGAACTCCTGACCTGCACTTTATCACTATTAAATCATGCAGGCATTATATTTTTACCATTAAAACATAAAAATAAGATTTCGTCACAATTCTAAGAAATTCATATGATTAGTAGCAAATGAATCTTGCTGTTCTGTTGTTTAGAGTCTATAAAAAGATTTTAATCCATGGTTATAAGAAAATTTTCACAGAAATTAACAGTTAATGTTTCATTAAAATCTCATTCAGTTTTTGAAAGCTTAGATGTTAAGAACTAATATTATGATTTTTGATATAATAGCAAAAATATACCTGAACTAGAGTTCTTACTTTTTTTAAAATCAAAGACTTGACCATTGGAAAAAAACTTTTAAATAAGTTTTCATATTAGTTTTTGTTTCTCTGTTAATTGACTTAGTAAAATTGTTGCTAGTATGAATAACAGGCTTCCATAAAATTGAAATGCACTAAATGTCCTCGTATTTATTAAACTAATCAGTCTTATTAATTTTTTTTAGCATTGCAGATAAATAATACATGATATTCCCACAGTCTTTTTTTAAATATATATATATATATTTAGAAGATATTTGAACTCAGACTTTCAAGCTCTTTACAGATATGCACTCCATCTTATACAATTGATACACATGGTCACATATATGTGAAAAAGATAAATGGTGTCCGATATACGTATTTCATGCTGAACCTGCACTTATCAGTTGGTCTAGATCATCTCCCACTCATATATTCAATCAGTGGTCAGTTTACATTAAGATAGAAAATATTCAATATACATATATACAATATACATAAATTGAATATTATATATATGAAATATATTTATTTATAATAAGTAAAGGCTACTTAAAATGGCAGTCATGCTTGATATTAGCTATAGCTCCTATTTATTTGTATATTGAAAATTGTTGGATTAATTCTAGGATTTGTTTAATTATATATTATTTTTTCTATGAATATATAAACATTTGTCATATTGGCACACTATTTTGATGTCATTTTGCTTAGAAATAAAATTATGTACCAATATAAATTTAAAAAAAACAAAGGACATGATCTTATAAAAGACTTAAATTATTGGTGTTTAATTACCTTTTGTATTCAGAGTCCATTTATAATGTCTCAAGATTAACTAATGTAAAAGAAAGGCTGCACATACTAAAATTGGGGCAATAATGTTTGCTAGAATTATTAAATGAGAAATTAGTGCTTACAGGATTAAAGTACATTGTAAAATATTCTAGTCCCCCCCCCAAAAAAAAAACATAAAACAAACATTAAAATAAATTACTGCAAATATCAGCACACATCTGAATACTCTATTGCATATATGTAGAATACTTATGGCCAAGCTTCTATTTTAAAGATGTTAATTTTTGATTGGAATAGAACTGCATGTGATTATGAAAATTTTTATAATTATAAAAACTAATCAATAGATTATAGATAGCATGTTAAATAATTGGTTTTGTCCAACTATATGATTCATTTTATTTTTCTTTGCCTTTTGATGTTTTATGTCTAGACATCACAATGCCACATGGTCATGAAATTGCCATAATTTGAACAATTATGTCATAGCATCTTCTTGATCTAATAAGACTTTTTTAATAATTCATCGTATTTATAGAGTATTGATTATATTAGAAAAGCAGTTTTATCCCATAGTACAAACATTGTTTTTAGACAGTGTAGTGGTCTTTAAGATGATAGTGCTCATTCAATCAATAAAGACATCAAATATTGTTATGATGAACATTTTCATGACATTCCAATCATCTAATATACTTACTGTGAACATTTTTAATGAATGAGTGTAACATTCTCCATTATTATCTTTCTAATATCTTGATGCTTATCAATTGAATAAATAAAGTTTTGGTGAAAATGTTATTATGCAACAAACTAATAAAAGTATGACTGGTATTCCCAATATTTTGTCCAAGCTCTGAATGTCATTTAATGATTAGCTAAATTTATCTGTATTTTTTAATTATTTTAAATCTATAGAAAAATGAAAATAAAAAACTAACTCTAGTTTTGATATAGATTATAGTTAATAAAGGAAGCAGTTGGATTTAAATAATTATTTTGAAAATGTACATTATTATTTAAAGATGGTCTTTAAATGTTGTAAAATTATTTGTATTAGAAATAAAAAAAATTATATTAAATGTTTTTATTGACTATGCACTAAAAAGAAATAAAATAATAGTTTCTTCAACCACAATTGGAGTTCTTAGATTTAATTTAAAATAAACGCATAGGAGGGTTCAGAAATAGATTAAGTCAATCTCTTGTTATAAAAAATAGGGATTGACTTAATTAGTTTTTGGACATTTCCCCATGCTTTTATTTCAAATTAAATCTAAAAGCTCTAATTGTGGTTGAGGAAACAATTATTTTATTTCTTTTTAGTGCAAAGTCAATAAAAACATTTAATATAAAAAAATATCTCTCTTATTTTTAAGTTTTTAGAAAATGTAAACCTATATTGTATTTTAAATTGACTGGACACTTTATATATTATAACAAGCAAATATTGGAAACGATCATTCTGACTTCGATTATATTCAAGAGCAAAAGATAAATTGTTAAATATGAATGTTCTGTGTGGAAGAGTATTTTTCAAACTATCTTGCAATGTGTATATTTTCTATTTCTATATCAAATAAATATTAATGCTATTTTATACTTCAATAATATATAAAATTTGACATGAATAATTTTTTCTGGATATTCAGTATATGGGTGACACTCTTAATAAATTTTTAAGTAAATATTTTCTAATATAATGTTTTTTACTAAAACAATTAATTAAGTATAAATTAATTTGTATTTAAACTAAGACTAGCAGTTTTTAAAAATAATGTTGGATGTAAACTTTATTCATTAACTTATTGAATTTTATGTATATTATTTTACTTTTTACCTTCGTATTTCAGATACTAACAATAACAATAATGATGTATCCAATCCAAATACTTTTATGTATAATCTAATATCTTGAAATATGACCTTCATTTTCTAAATATGCAATGACATTGTTTCTTTAATAATGACAAAAGAGGAGTATTAAAATTAATAATTGCTTTATTGTACAGTATAAAATAAATTATAAACAAATAATAACAAATGTAATTAATTATAGAAAAATATATAAAATATATAATAAATAATATTTGTTCTTAAAACTCCAATTTAAATCTTGGGAAAGTGTATAGTCGTATAGTGTTGCAAAGACACTAACACTTATCTAGAGTTGGTTGCATATTATTTAAACACATCCTTAATTTAAATACTGAAGGATAATAATAATAATAATAATAATAATAATAATAATAATAATAATAATAATAATAATAATAATAATAATAATAATAATAATAATAATAATAATAATAATAATAATAATAATAATAATAATAATAATAATAATAATAATAATAATAATAATAATAATAATAATAATAATAAATGTTCTATGCTGTCTTTAACTACTTTGTTTCAATAGTTAATCCATAATTAATCACCTTAATGTAGAAACATTGGAGAAGTTTTTCACTCTTTTAAAAAGAACAAAGTGAAATTATTTGCTTAGCACTCTTAAATGATATTTAAAAAACATATGGCTTATTTATTACATCTTATGATCCTTTATTTGATTCATTTGAAGACTTAATCACTAGGAGTAAAACTCTACTAACGTAATATAATTTGTATCATTTGGATGCCTTATTATGTATTATAACAATTTAAAAATTAATCCTATCCAATAGAGGTGATGCATAAAATATTCCTTATAGAACTAATTACCTAACTAAGGATGAGTAACCTCTTATAACTTTGAGGTTAAATCTTAAGAATCCATAAAACATATAATAATTTTAATATAGCAAAATTTTATAGAAGTAAAAATTATTTGTATTAATGCAACCTAAGTCTAATGTAAATCATACATTTAATCATATCCAATATCATAACTAATAAAATTAATAAAAATATTACATGTACATTCATATAATATTATCGGGAGAACTTTTATATTTTTATTGCACTAATAATAACAATAATTAACTAAATAATAAGCAATTATAATAAAATCACTAAGTAATCCACTGGTTTATATTCCAGTGGTCATAATGATTAAAATTTATCCCAATGAAATATTGATTTTTGGGAAATCACAGAAATTTTTTTAATAAAAGCATAAAAGATGATATTAAGCACAATTAAATTTTCTTTTATAATTTATCAAGAATAATAAATTCCATTAAACACATTTGTTAATCCAATGTGAGTTACATTTAACACATTAATCCATTTTAAGATTTGTAGATAAATTTGACTTTTATAATACTCAATATATGCATTTATAATCCATAATCCATTAGTGACATTAAATATTTGGCATTTATAATTCATAAATGGTATTAATATATTTGGAATTTATAGCTCATTATCCATTTCTTAAAGCACTGGAGGTGAATCATAGATACAAAGCAATTTAATTCACTTGTAAGATATTATAACTTTATATGCAAAGGATTGACATTCAGAACTTTTTTTATTTGAAGTATTTTTTAATAATCCATTAGTTTATAGATATTTAATTCTTGGTGCTAAATAGTTCAGGTTACCTATATTATATATAACCAAGCAAACAGGCTATAATCCATAAATAGGTTGATTTCATTGATTTTAATTAAAGTTCAGCATTTCACCAAAAAGCAAAGTTTATGATTGTATATTTGAGTTGAAAATTATTACTTAAAAATTTTCTTTTAATTATTTATGACAAAATAATCTATAACATTGAGACAAACTATTCATACTTTTTGAAGTGAAAAGTTCTTTCACCATTATTTCAGTAGATACAAGTGACTTGATTAAAGTTGATAGATAATTTTATAAATATATCAGCTATTTACAATTACTTTAAAATTAAAAGACTAATGATTTAATTTAAGTTGTTAGATAGTATTTCATGAGTAAATTTATCAAATTTCCATGATCAATCGACTGCAATAAATGAAATTTTCTTCAAATAATAATCAGTGATAGTTCTTGTCTATTTGTTGTTGTCTATTCTTTTCCTAGTCTGATGAAAAGGAGACATTTTTGCCAAACTAAAGCAAATTTTCTAGACTGGCTTAGTTTTCTTCATTATGATGATGGAGCCAAATAAAATGGCTATTTTAAAGTTTTAACCTGAATAGATTTTGAATGCTATAAAATTTTGTGAAAATTAGCTGTTTGTCCAAGCATCAGTTTTTCTTTTTGTTGATCAGCTGATGTCTGGATTGTGTCATATTTTCCATTATGCACTAGTGTTTCTTTATTTTGGGGGAAAATTTTGGATAAATTGCCATAGTTACTAAGAATACAAACTATAGATGCAATCTGGTTTTGAATTAACATGGTAATTTTTATGGAAGCAGTTTAAAATGAAGAAAAAAAATAATAATTTCAAATTCTTCAGTCACTTTATTTTGCTTCCAGGTTTAAAATAATTTTGTAGTCATTTACTAAAACAAATAACCTATAATACCTTAAAAGATCTGAGATATTTATTTTAATTAATTTTAAATTTACCTTTTAATAAATTGTAGATGTAAATTAGCGATCAGGCTAATACACATGTGCTTTTCGGATAACTATACATAAATAATACTAACATTCTCAAACAAAAGATAAAGTCGTTAGAAAAGTTAGATGGATTCATTCTACCTTTTCTAAAGACTTTATCTTGTGTGTGAGAATGTTAGCATTATTTACATATAGTTATCTGTAAAGCGCATGTGCATTAGCCTGATCGCCAATTTACATTTACAATTTATCAATATAGTATTATATAAATACTTAATTATATATATATATGCTTTTAATAAATTATATTTTTAAATAAATATCAATTTAAAACCAAACAAACTAACTTAATTTTGCTAAATCTCAACTACATAAACTTTCATGCATGTACACAAAATATAAGAACTGTTTGTTCTATTCCTTAAATAAAATCTTAAATTTAATTACTTTCCTTTAAAAATAATCTCTGTTGTAATGCCAGATTTATGATTCTATTCTATATTTCTTTATCAAAATATTTATTTTATGTGTGTGTATCTTTATTTGTATATACAATTTGATAACATTTTTTCATAATAAAAATAATGACAAAAATACAAAAATGCCTATTTTTATATAAATGTTGATTAAAAAATCTGCTTGGGAAGACATTTTAAAATCTTATATAAAATTGAATTTTTTTCTTAAGCTAGACTTTTAGATATGATATTAATTGTATTTGCTATTTAATCAGTATTAAACATAAAAATAAAGCCAATAAAATTTTTACAGTTTTTGAGGTATATTAAATTATTACAACCATAACTATAAAGTTACAATATATATATATTGTGCCCTTTTCTTTAGGTCAAAATAAATTTATTGTATCAATTTTCTAAAAAAAAAATTAAATTAAAGAAGTATTCTATTGGTATGATGACTATGATATGCTGATAATCTTTTTAAAAGCTTAATTAAAGTAAGATGAGAATATTTAATGTATAAAATTATGCTAAATGTATTAAAAACAGTTAAATAAAGTTAAATGTTATAATTTATATGGTTGGAAAAGCTGGCCATAATAAAATAATGTCTTTAAAATAAGTATTAAAAGTTGGATTTTAAAAGTAATAATCTACAATTAAATAAATAGTATGTTTTAAAATGAAAATTATATTTAATAATTGTATTTAAAAGTATTTATTTAAAAAAGTACTATTTGTGGTGAAGAAATGCGTATTCAATTTTATAGTATCAAAATTATTATTCTAAATTATATTATTATATATATATATATTTTTAATATACTAATTGTTGCAATTAAACATTTATTTTATTTTCAGACAAAATTGGATACATTCTGTCTGGATTGTAAGTCATTTGACATGTAAATATTTATACATGTGTTCTTGCAAGTTTTCTTGTTAATAAAGTTTCAAAAATGCTTTAACATTACACTGTAGAATTGAAAATATTTATTATCTACCACAACATAAAATATAAAAAAAAATTAGCTATTATAAATATTTAATTAAGTTTTAAAATGAATACAGTTAATAAAAATTAGATTTTTTGTTTAGAAAAATAGATACATTAAAAAATAATAAAACATTATTTTTAAAATTATTTTAAAATATTTAGTTATCTTTAATAAAGTGTAAAAATTAATTTAGAATTAATATTTTTAAGTAATATTTTTACGAATGAGTCATTATTTTTATTTTTAATTTTAATTGTGCACTTTTGGCTGAATATGTAAATTAGGTCATCAGATGAAAGTCTAATCCACCAATCCAATTATCAATTTATTTGGGTATAAAAGCAGATGCTCAATTATTTTCAGGGTGCTTTAACAAGTCAATTCAGTGCTATAATAACTAATAATTTATTTTAAAATAGTAAAGTGTACTAATTGAATTATTTTAAAAAAGAGTATATTTTAAAAACTATAAATTTAGTTAGTTTAAATATGCACTGTTGAACAACTAAAATTCCCTGCTAAGTCAATTTATCAAAATTTAATCTTAATGTCACATAATCATGGAAGTACCACAAAGAAGTATCTATTTGTATAAAGAAATGTTGAAAGTACAATTTTTAATTAAAAATATAATTTTAATACTGTTAACGAAGGCAAATAGTTTATCGGTCAAGTTAACATGTTGGACATTGTATGAGGAATTGGATGGAAAAGTTCACAAAAAATTACAAAGAAAAAAATGCATTTATTTGGAAAGATAGTTTTATCTAAGACCTAAAGTAATATGGTAAAAAATTTTAAAACCTTTCAATAATTTGAAAGTAAGTATCATTTTTAATAAGAGATGCAGGAGATGTTTCTTTTTGGAAGAAAACATTTTTTAAAACAATTTGTTTTAAACTGTCATTCTAAAAATGATGGAAAAATAAAGACAGTTATGAAAAATACCTTACATGATAAGTCTTTACTGTTTAAAAAAAACTACATGTATTTAACAATTGGAAAAGATTAATGGAAAAGAAAATATCCTTGGATAAATAAGAAAATATCCTGACAGTAAAACTTTATATCTAGCATTATGTGAAATAGTGAAATATTAATTCCTGGGAATATCTAAAAAAAATGTGCAAGAATTATGTATACGGATGCCCAAATTCATATCATCATGTCAAAGACAATATAAGCCAGCATAGGATCCTGATGGAATAAAAAAACTCTGGAGAATTAGATTGAAATTATCTTCAATAATCACTGCTCTGAATAATAGAAACAATAGACTATTTTTTTTTATAAACTTTTAAGAAAATATTAGTGATTATTTTCATAGCTGAATCCAGGTTTTTCAGAAATCGACTTTCTTTTTCATTTTTCATTTATTTTTAATCTTTATTCATCATTTTATTTGGAATCAACTGAGCATGTGTCATGTCAAGGAGAAAATTTGTCATCAAGTGTTAGACAATATCATGTCAACAAGCGTTGGGGAGGTTCAATGCCTGCAAAAATGTGATAATAAGATCCCGAAGAAATAGAGAACATTTTATTTTTAAAATGAACAATGATCATGGATTAAAGTTTATGTAGATATGTTTTTTATTTATTTTTAAACTAACCTTAATATTAATTTTTCTTATTTATAATTAGAGATAGGAAAGGTACATATAAAATATTAATTATTTACTAATATAATATTTATAAGTTCTATAAAGGATATTTAATAATTTTTAAAGTTTAAATATTTTAAGTACAGTAGTGTTGAATGAGTGTTATAATATGCAATATTTTATTAATTGTGGCTAAGAAGACATCTAAAAAGTGATCAACTAGAAGGACTATCACTTGGGTAATAATTGTAAAATATTATTTTTTTATGATGAATTTATTTTCTTTCTTTTAGATCATCAAGTATTTTTTATAATGTTATTGTATGAATGTATGAGCATGTGTGAATACACTAAACACATATAAAACATATAGGAGTTAGTTTTATTTAAAAATATGCATACTTTTATTTATTATATTACTGATATAGTACAATGTAATGGAATATAATTATATGATTCTTTCATAAAAGAACTTTATTATTTTAAATGTTTTGAAGTATTGATTTTATTATTGATACCTGTCATTTGTATTTGTGTTCAAGAAGTTTCCTCAAAAGTGAAGTAACCTTTTCTTATTAAATAATCTAGATCGTTGACTTTATATGCGAATTTGTTATTTTAGAAATATGTTTTAAGAATTCTTTGGCGATGTAGATTGATAAATCTATAAAGAAATTTTGGAAGGTAGTGACTTGGGAGTAGTATAAATTGAAACCAAAGTGATGCTTTGTTGTAGGTTCTTTATGAGAAATAGAAATAGTTTTTATTGTCTTAATAATTATGCAGGTACAGATAATGAAGCCCTATAACTTGTATATTTTCATGGCAGTGTTTTCCCTTTAGTATTGAATATTAATGCTCCAAAAAGCTGAATGAATAGCTAAAACATTGTTATTTTAGTGGAGGTTATTAGACAGATAAGTCATGCCTCTCTTTTCTTTATGCACTGTTACCATGTGATCATCTTATAATGTGTACTATTGAGTTGATACTCTAGTTTGTTCTTCAAACATACGCATCTGATCGCTATCATGATTTCTAAGTATTACATCATACAAAACAGTATTTTTGAGGGAGAATGATAAATAATTTTGGAATAGAAGGATTGTTATTTGGAAGAGGATAAGATAGGTTTTCTTACTTTGAATGATGTTAATAATAAATACAAATGGGATTGAGAATAAAACTTAAAATAAGAATAAAGAATCATAGAATGTTTTCTACATTTAGTAAACTATTTTAAGAAGTATGTAAATGATAATAAAATTGTTTATGAAATTTTTGAATAATTTTAAAAATATTTTAACTTATATGTAATGCATATTTTTAATGAATAGTATATTTAAAGAAGCAACAGAGAATAGAATAAGTAAATTATATTTCATGAATATTATTTTAGATTTAAGGAAATGCATCAACACATACACATAGTTTTATATTAGATTAATACCAAGTAAGTTGTAGAATATTATAAGTCTATTATTAATTGAGTCCACTTATTTTATTAACAAACCGGAATAAATATATTTTATCTAGTAGTATCAGCACTATCATGATAAGTTATTTTAAACAATTGAGAATGGATTAATAGACATATGTTAGGATAAGGAATCCTATTGTAATTTATGTTTTTTGTTTTCATAATTGATCTATATTTTGATGGAAACATGTTATAGTATTATTTAATTGTATCTAGTACATGTGAAACTCTATGTATATCCATGATGATGATTATTGATAGTATTTGTTGTAAATATTTTAAAAAGTATATTAGAGTTCTAAGTCAGAATGAAGGCTTAGATGCTTAAATTTTATTTTTATTATTTTATTTTGAGATGGTGAAAGTTGTGATGTGTTTGTTAAGCTATTATAATAAAATGTGTTTGTTAAGCTATTATAATAAAATTTGTTAAACTTGTTTTTATAAATTTATGTGTTGCATCAATTTCTGACACATTGCAAACCTATGACTACAGATATATTGAACCAAAACATAATATTTGCACAGTATGAATAAGAGTACTATTTAAGAATTATAGTATTCTCTTAATATCATTTATTTAAGAAATTTTATTTACATTATCATTATTATCATTATGGTCATAAATAAATTATACAATATATTACACAGAATTATAATATTATCCATTGCCACATATTCTCAGATTATAAGATTTTTACCACATATTTTATTTAAGATGCCATATGAAAGATAAAAGATTATGCTTTATTATTTATTTGTTATTATTGTTGTTGATAAGAATTATAATAGGGGGAAAATTGATAAGATCAAATTATACATTGAAGATTATTATTATTTATTATTATTATTATTATTATTATTATTATTATTATTATTATTATTATTATTATTATTATTATTATTATTAGTTAGGTGTAGTTGAGGGAGTAATATTAAATCCCTTATCATGCTTGACTACAGTAATTTTGATTGACTCGAATTAGTTTAAGAATCTGAGATTATTTTAGTTAGATTATTTTGAATAAAAAAATTAAGATTTATTTATCAGTATTATTTTAATTAATTAATTATTGTTAAAGTTGTAAGAATGCTATAAATTTATTATTTGAAATAATAAAAGGGGGGATAGTATTCTTATGCCATTGAGGTGGTATCCTGTGGGATATTGCTCAATGTAATTCATATTACCATTTGTATCTCACTTCATAGTCTCATGATTTAATGAATATTTATTTATTTAGTTTATAAAACCAAACCATATTATTATTGCTTATTAGTTAGAGCTAGTTAAACAATAGACATTAACATAGAATATCTTTATTATCGATTATATGCATTTTAGCTGAGCATAACTATTTATCTTAGCTAGTCCCATTTTATTATATATTATATTTCCTGGAAGTGAGGGTACAATATATATATATATATATCACTAGATATTTTTGTTATAAATTAAAATGTATATCTGTTATGTGCATATCATATTTAGTATGTGTACATAATAATACATGTGTATATATTGTAAATGAACTTCACTTTATACATATAATGTCACTTTAAATTAATATCACACATATAGTGTATATATATATCATTATATATTTCTATAAGAAGTTAATATATATATATACTCTCTTAATGTATATACCATATTTAGTATGTGTGCATAATCATATATGTATAACAAATCAGTAACTAAGTTTTCTATTTAAAATTATTTGATAGTTTTTTTTTATTTTAAAACAACTGTTTTGAAATAAAAATAAAAAACTTAGTTACTGATTTGTTATACATATATAATTATGTACACATACTAAATATGATATATATGTTAAGAGTTTAAAATGGTTTTAAAATGATGTTAAACTGAAAAAAATATTTATACTGTCCTTTCTCTAAGAATTATTTAAAACAAATCAAAATTCTAAGAATAATTGTTAACTGCAACATGTGAAATTATTGAATATTTATAATTTTCCCACCCTCTATTCCATATCTAAGAAACTAGCTAACCTACTGAAAATATAAGTATTCCAAATAGAGTAAGTAGATATAACTTAGTTATATGCCAGATTCTAAGCAATTTTATTGAATTTAACTATATTAAATCTCAATTTTAAAATTTCAGTCTAACTTGAAAAAGATCAAAACTTAACAAACAAACTAACCAATTTTTCAATTTCAACAAAAGCATTTAAAAAGAACAACATGTTATAATTGTTGTCACATTTATCTAGTATGTTCATAATTTGACTTTGTATCTTTGTAAAAATTAAGTTTTTTGTAAAAATGACAATTTCCTAGAAAAGCCAAGGGTTTTCCCCAGTAGTGGATTTTTCTGGTAGCCATCTACCATATAAGCTTTCAATTTATTTTGAAGATAAATTATTTTTCATGCATTTTTCTCTTCTTTCTCTCTTTTATATATTTTTTTCTGTTAACTTTACTGACTTCACTGACTTTGCTTAGAATAAGCCATGGCAATCATGATTTTTTCATGTTATTTCTGCTTTAATTGTTCAAAATGAGATTCTGTGAAAAAATTTTTTGACTATATGCACAGTAATACTGGATCCAGTCTTTTTCTGTTTCTTGACCATATTTGTTGATATATGACTGTTAGGATATGCTTCTCATTAAAAATATGTTTATTTCAAAGCTAATATGTCCAACATGATTGTGGACCAAAGCTCCTCTATATATTTTTTAGATCTACACACTGTCCTTTAATGATTTAGGATTCTACAGATCCTCTGAAATTAATGTAGGACTTTGTAATTAACAATGAAGACATTTTTATACACCTGGTTGATCTTTATTGATTTTAGAATATAAATATATGATGGTTAAAATTTTTAAATAGAATGCATTGAAGAAAATAACAGAGATTAATTTCCAGTATATTGTCATGTGAGATTAAAACTAAACATATTACATTTTAAACCAATGCTGATGAATATGATAAAAAATCACATTATTTGTATTTCAAAAGTCAAATATTCTTTAATTGTAAGTTTAAAAAGTTATTAGTCAGATTAAAGTAATACAAATTTTAAGAAATATGTATAAAACATACTTTTATTATAAATTATAAATAATGTGTGTATGACAATATTATATTGTAGGTTCTATGGTAGGTTGATCACCATAAACAGCTGTCTGGTGTTTACTTGCCTCACCCATAATACAATTCTTTTTACATTTGTATATGTTTAATGGAATAATTATTTTGTATGATTTAGAAAAGTGATAGAATGTTAGAATCTAGAATTGAAGATTTATGGATCACAGCACAATTTAGTTAGTTCCAGTGCTCCGTAACTTCGTGTGAATTTTAATATGGATTCTCAATCAATAAATAGTTTAATTATTTTTAATGGAATAAATTAAACTTATATTAAATATATAAAAAATAGAAATTTAATGCAACTTATTAATTATCAATGTCATAAATTTTAATTCATGAAGTAGTTGAACCTATCTTCAGTATAAGTAATTATTTTCATTCATTGTATAAAATTTACTACTTTTCAGAATGATAGAGAACATAATTATTATTTATTTAATTTCATAAAATTGTAATAAGAATTTTAAATAGCATGCAAATTTTTTTTTTTTTAAAAAAAGCATTTTAACTCTAAGATTTTTAACTAAAATCTATTACTAACAGTTGAATACATTTGGAATATTTAAATAAAGTTAATTTTTTTCTGAAGACATTTAATACTTATATTAAATGATATAAATACTCCAATATACTAAAATAGACATATTTTAACTTTATGCAATTTTAATAAATAGTAATCATTATTAATTGTATTACCACACACTCTTAAACTTTAAAGGTGTCATTACAAATAATGAACTAATTCTAGTATATCTATTAAAAAATATAATAATAATTTTTGTTTTTAGAAATTGAAGAAAATATTATTTTTTTACACTAGCTTAATTACTTTTACTATTGTAGACTATTTTAAAACTTTATACATACATACTGTAAAAAGCTTCTCTGTTTTGAGTACATAGTTGGTAGAAGTATAATTTAAAGACATTGGCAAACTGCAACCTATAATTATGAGTTGTTATAATGTTTTTGATTCTAAGTAATATAGATAATAGTAAATAGTAATAATATGAAGAATATCACTGATGGCGACTAACATATCTATTTGTCATGCGTATTATATGTTTGAATTCAGGCTATATGAGCTTGAATTTTTTTAAAATTCCAAATAAGTTTTGGATTTTTCTTTCATGTAGGCTTCAATATCCAATAGTTATTCATATAATATTGACATAAATAAATATTTAAATAATATTAGTTATACAACATCCAGATTAATCTGTGTAAGTCAAATAACTATAATAAATTCTGACTGGTAAAATAAAAATATGTAATTGTACTATGTTGCAACCTTCATTACAGGTAAAAGAGGTGTCATATTTTTGTCTGCAGTGAACTCATTATCTTTATTTTAATAATAATGCTATACCATATGTAGAAAAAAAAATAGCTTATATGTGTGTGTGGTTTATTTATTTCAAAATAATATTCTGAATACTGAAGTGATTTTTTTTTTCTTTAAGTTTGTAATTACAAAACTTTGAATATACAATGATTAAAATCATTACATTAAAAATATTTTATTTTCTGCTTGGTATGATATTGTTTTGATTTAATCAGTTTTATGCTTTTAATTTAAGTTCTACAAGTTATTCTCTTCTACTGAATAAGTTGATTAAAATATTTAAACAACTTGAACATTTTTTTTAGAATAGGAACACTTATTTCAATAGTAAATAATAATAAAATGTTCATATTTCTTACGGTTTAATAATATAGTATTATATAAACTTTGACATATTTATAGTCATTTTAAGAACGGAAGACTGAATGCAATATGAGATGTTTCATGACACTACCCAACCTCTATTTCAGTTCTACTTTTTTAGGTCAACACACAAAAAAAAAAATCATTGCCTTGGAATCAATCCGTTTTCTATTTCAATTAATATTAATTAGATAATTATGTATTTTATCAAAATTAGGTAACAGATATTTGACATCTTTTCACTTATGAATATATAATTTTGTTCTGAATTTAATTCCAAGGTTATATGCATAACATAACATGCTAAATAATATACCACAATACTTTTAATATTACTATTAATAATATAACTGCCAAAAAATGATGGGGGGAAGGTGCTCAAGTTTCGTTGTACCCCAGTATTCCTTTAATTATTTACGCACTATTATCACAAATAATAAGCATTGCTTTACTAATAAATTCTAGTTTGCGCGTGGGTGGGAGTGTGTGAAGAAGCTAATTTATTTTACCCATCTCAATACTCACAAATAACTATGCAATAACAAATTCGAGAAAATGCATATATATATATATTGTAATAGTATGATATGAGAAGTAGGCAAAACCTATCTGAGTAATATAAAATGAAATACCAAAACTAGGAATTTAATTTAATAAATAAAAATTTTATTTACATTGATAACTAAAATGAAGGTCATAAAATTGCATATTAAAATAACATTACTTTATAATAAGTAGTATGTGTGTATTTGCACTATGGGCGATGTTAAACAAGGTATTTAGCGTGAATTAAAGAAAGATCGACATTCAGCTTAATTTTACTGATAAAAAAAATTTAGTACTGAGAATTATTAACTTATTATGGTCTATGTTGGGGTTAAACCTAAATACGTTATCTTACCAAATATTGTTGGATAATTATTTATTCTTTTGTAGTTTAAGGCAGTGTCCTTTAATTGAAATATGTAAATGTGACTATGTACTTTATATAGCATTATATATAAAATCATTCTTTAACACTTGTGTATGACATAAGTTAAATAAAATTAAAGACACAACTTGAAGGCATCACGGAAATATTTAATTCTCCAATATTCACTACTCTGACTAAAGTAGTTAAATTGGTATTAGGATTTATAGGCATCCAAAATGAAATGACAGTAGCACTAAGAATTTAATAAACAATATAATTTATCCAACAGTAGTTTTGTGCTTTGACTCTTTATATATTTGTTATGTAACTGGTAGTTGGGTAATTCACTTTCATTACACATATGAGTCTAACCAAAGGGTAAATCTTAATAAACACGTGTTATCTAATAAACTTGTAGTATCATAATTCCTTTTAATATCAGCTCCAAGTATTCATTTATTTACTAGATTATCCACAAACATCATAATGTAGGAGTTAGAATTCCAACATTTTGCAAAATAAGTATGTTTTAATGGGTTGTAATAAAATACTACATCTGGCAAATGGCATTACGATCTCACTTCTAAAGCTACGTATATTTGATGTTTTATATTTTGTTCTCTTTTTTTAATGAACAGTTCTTAATTTAGTTATTTAAAATTAAGTTGGTTTCTTTTATGAAATTGACATTTTATTTTATTTATAATAACTAACACTTTACTCCTGTCCTATGTGTATGATTATTTCATTTTAATATTCAAATAATAATTCGAATCAATATTTTATTAAAAATGAAGACAAATTTATAATGTGCTGGAAGTCATAGTTTTATTTATTAAATGGTTTTAATTTTAACTCAAGGATCTTAGCAAACAGAGATCAAAATGTTTCAATCTAGCAAGCCATTTTAATTTTTCTTACTGGTTTTATGAATATGAATATTTCAGTAAATAGAATATGCTAATAATAATATACATATGGCAGTATGAGGGACAACAAGCTAATTAGTAATAAAACCATCCATTGTACAAAAGGAAAGGCAAGACCTTAATAGTCTGGCAAGACTAAGTCCAGATTAACCATGTTGTGAGGATTTGTGAATCTTGGAGGCAAAGAAAAATTTAAAACCTCGCTAAGGTCCAAGTTTGATCTGCTAGCCATAGCATACAGGTTCTTTTGTCTTTATCCATACACTTACAAAGCAGCTTGAGAAGTAAAACATTTATGGAACAGACTAAATCCCTTTCAAAAAGAACTTGGCATCTAATAGTCCAGATAAAAAAATTAATATGTGTGGCTAATCAGATAGAACCAAATATACCCTTTTTAAAGGCAGCAATAAGATGGATTTGGGCCATATCTGGTCTTATCATTTTTAGTTAAGCTAAGTTAGGAAGATGAGTAACACCTCACATTGACCTAGAATGTGGGCCATGGACTTATCATGCTTTTCATATATGGGACAGATGGTAGCAATTTTATATCCCCTCTGATAGCAAAGGAACATAGCAGTGGCCAAGGCTCCAAGGTTGACCTTCAATAGAAAATCCACAAACTTTGGTTTCATCTTCAGGAACTTGGTCAACCTCACAAGGTGAGGGATTCCAACAGGAAGTAAATTTTCAGTCTTGGAAAACATTGGACATATGGCATGACTCCCAGTAGGTTATCTTTTCTTGAAATGTTGAACCGGAGGGTTTAATTGTATTGAGCATCATTGTAAGTTGTAGTTGAATCCAGAGTTCTTCTCCTAGGAGGGGACCTATTTTGAGCTTGACCTTCTCTAGTGGAAGAGGGCTTTCCATGTTTATATTGTCTTTAAAATTTTTTTACTAGGATGTTATATGTATGCTGTATAAGGAACAACTTGATTGAATGAAGCCTTATCCATTAAGGGATCTGGGTTTTCTGTTTAATATATATGGCTTTTCCAAATGGTTGGACCATATTTTTGAAATCACTAACACTATACCCGAAATATGCATTATTTAAATTCCTGAACAATAATCTTGCAGATTTTCATCTACAATATCCACCCATCATCTTTATCTCTGATTTAAACCTAGTTTTTTTGGTTTTCATTGAAAAATTGTATAGCAATGTATCTTGAGTTTGTATATTCACCTATCACTGAGATTGAGTTTCACAAGTTTTTTTCTATTAGTTTTTGATACAATTACTCTCTCAAATTTATATATAGTTATATTTCTGTCTGTAATTGCAAGCATTAATGATCTATCAGAAAAAAAATTTTTTTAAGATTTATATAGCTTATTCGGTATCGTGTTATTAAACTGGATGTTGATTTCTTGTATTTCTTCTTCTGTCCAGTTATCTTTTGTTTGTTTTGTTACATGATTAAATGTCTCATCTTCATTTTTTATATTTAGTTCAAAGATGTCAGTTGAATTAGCTCTTCTAATTTTGCCTATTCGTCCTCCCCCTCTGTTTTTTTTTTTTAGTTTTCTTGTGTGGCTTATGAGAATTTGCTTGTACAATATTTTACAATACTGATTTTTGCTGTTTCATTGCAGCAATATTTGCATAAGACTTTTTAACCTTACTGGTTTCTGCAACTGTTTTCTCATTTATATCTCTATCTCTCTTACTAATTACGCAGTTGTTTTCTTCAGATGCCATTTTCTTAGATGACTAGATTTTTCTTAATGACAAAAATATTTAAAAAAGTTCACTTTATTGACAGGGCTTTTCTTTCTTACAATCCGGAATCGTTTACACTTTTCATAATTATAAGATTTTTCAACTATTAAGTAGATTTTCTTTACCTTTTATCAACTACATTCGAGAACTTCTAAAAGTTGGTTCCTACTTAATAATAGCAGGGACCGCATATTTATTATTATTATTATCATCATCATCATCAACATCGTTGCCATCGACATCATGTTTCAAAGCAAAACTTTATTGAGTCTGAAAGGTTACAGAGTCACATCTAGTAATATGTTGATTTTATTACAATTGCAAAACAAATTCAGAGACCAATTAAGACATCTTTTAAGTACATAAGTCTTTATCATTTCTGCATGCTTTTTTTTTGTTTTTGAATCTGCTTTTTTATTTAGTTCACTTTATGCTTGCATCTCTTTAAAGTTGAAAATTGCTGATATTGAAAGTGTCACCATCTATCATATTGGACATATTTCATAGACTGGATCTTGATTTCAAGTGTGACCATGTGGCTGCAAACACATCTGGTTGAGCTAGGATGCCGTCTCTTTTTCTGAACAATTCTAGTTTTATTGAGTATGTTGCTGGCTGGTGTCAAGAGTTATTAGCAAGAACAAAGTTACATCTGGTACATGAGTAGGCACAAAGGCTATATGTTGCTGCATGAATAGCAGGGATGTTGCCTTTTTTAAATGTATTTATTATTTCATCAATTGAAATATTAGCCTTTCTGTATATGATAAACATTGTGTGGTGTATTGTTTCCAGTGCAGTGCAGGAATTAATGAAATGATTCTGTATATCTTCTGCTCTATGACATAGTCCACAAAAGGGGTCTATATTTGTGTAGAATCTACAAAATCTAAGGAAATGTGTTGTGGGTAGAGCATTTAGATAAACTTAAGCAGAAAATCAAATAATTTTGGTTCTAGTGACCACTTGCTGAATTGTTGCAATAGCTGCCTGTTGTCTATCCCAAGAACTGATGGATATAGATGAGGTATCTGGTTTGGGTTTAGGATATTATAAATGTCCCAGTATGTATACTTGGTGTCATTATTGAGTAATATTTTGTTATATATTGGCTTGAGTTCTTTAATCAGTATGAATAGATATCCATATGAAGGGGATGATCTGTATATGGGTGTTATATTTATCGCACACTCCAGGTCTGGAAATCTTTTTATAGTTGCGGTTAATAGATTTATTGATTTCTGTGTAAAAAACATTGATTGTATGGAGTCTGAGTCCATTGCTAATTGATGGTCTGCTCGGGTTTTTTAAAGAGATCGCACTCTCTTTCTCTTCCATATTAGTTTCTTACATATTTATGAGATTTTAAATATGAATGTTTTAGAAAATTTGATTATAGGTGTTTAGTAGGTAATTTTTGTAATTATAAGTTGATTATATAGTGCTACCTTTACATATATTGATAGATATGACTTTTGAAGTGAGGTTGTTATTTTTTTTCAGCATCTTTCTTTAATTTATTTTGAATTTTTTGCCTCAGTCTATTGGTGCCAAGATAAAATGGAAAACCAAGGAAAGTAGTTGGTTTGCCGTTAAACATCTTCCCATGTATATTGACCATGCAGCAGTTGTATTTGTGTTAAGTTTTAAGTTGTTGTTGTTATTATTATTATTATTATGATTATTATTACTATTATTATTTTCCTTTTTGGTTTTCAGATAAACTTAAAAAAATTATTAGAAGGAAATTATATCATCATAAGCACTACATTAAAACACAAAATATACTTTTTTACAATAATTTTGGTTAATTATAGAAGATTGGTTACTGCTCCTCAAAAAATTGATTATCAAAACTATATTAAAATAATGGAGCTCAATTTGTCAGATAATCCTAAAGAATTTTGGTCTGTTCTGGCATAACCAAAAGAAAGTCTCAAATGTATTATAATTCACCTTTAAGTGCTAATGACTTTTCAATTCACTTTTCTGACTTATTTGGAATTCTCAACTGTCTGGGTTTAATTTGACTAATAAATGTTTTAATGATAGCATTTCTATTGATTGTTTCAAAAATAGTGTCATTATATCAACTGTCAAAGAATTTAAAACCCATTCAAGTATAGGTTATGGCAATGTACCTTCTTTCATTTATAAAGGTTGTGTAAAATATATTGCTGTTCCTTTATGTTATATTCTTAATTGTTCCATTAAAAATTGTATTTTTCCTAACTCTCTTAAACTTGCCAAAGTTATATTTATTTTTAAAAATGGTTCAAAAGATAATGTTAATAATAATAGACCAATTTCTGTGCTTCATACAGTTGCATGCATATTTGAAAGATGTGTTTATAAAAAAATTGTTAATGACATAAATAAGATTTTGGTTCCTGTGCAACATAGTTTTTTACCTGGAAGATCAACTGAAACTAATCTTTTAACAATAATTGATCACATTGTTAATGCCTTTGAGAATCAGTGTTGTTTAGATGTTATTTATTTTGATTTATCCAAGGCATTTAATAAGGTGGATGATTCCAGGTTGCTTTACAAAATGTACAAATTAGGTTTTTCCTATAATTTGTTTGCATGGTTTGAATCTTTTATTAGGAAAAGAACAGCTTATGTAAAGTTATAGGAGTATCTCAGGGCAGTATCCTTGCACCATTATTGTTTAACATTTGTATTGATGATTTGAGAGAGAGTTTGGAATTTTTCACATATTTTATGCTATGCTGATATTTGTAAAATTTTTAGAAATATCCAACTCAATTAATGATTGCATACTCTTACAAAAAATATTAATAATTTTGTGAAATGGTGTAAAGATAATAAAATGGATATTAATATGGATAAGTGTTCAACAGTTTCTTATTCTAAAAAATCGGAAATGATAATTTGTCCTTATTATATTGAAGATGATAATATAAAATTTGTTGATATTCAGAAAGACCTTGGTATTATTTTTGCAAGCAATGGATCATTTCATCATCATATTGAAAAGGTAGTAAATAAGGCTTTTAAAATTATGGGTGCAATTTTAAGGCATGGTAGACAATTTATTAGTTTTATAAAATATAAATTATTATTCTCTTTGGTTTTGCCTATTTTAGAATATGGATCTGTTGTTTGGAATAATAAAATTAGTTACATTCAAATAATAGTAACCAAAAGTCTTCCCCCTTAATGAAACTTAAACTTAAACTCAATCATTAATATTATATAGTGTGATATGTGTATGTTCATATCTGTAATGGGTAAACTAAAATCTTATATTATAGAAAACATTTTAGTTTTTAAAATAAACACCTGATACACACACATACTCGCATATTGCATATAACATACATTTTTATGCCTATAATCTTAAAAAAATGATAATCAAAAAATAAGTAGAGAAAGTTAGTTAAGGTATAAAGACAGGAATATTTAAAAAGAGATCTGTTCCTAGTTATTTATCCTAATTTTCATTAATCTAGGTTTCCAATTGCTTTAAAATCTGTTTCTCGCTATACCAAATTTCTACCCCCATCGATTTGTACATTTATACTGTACACATGTAAGCATATTTATATCACTAGGTGTGTATGTATGTTACTTCCCATTTTAATAAGTTTTGTATAGGAATAACATATTTTTCATGAAATCTGAATTAATACCTAATAAAAAGATTTGATAAAAAAGAATACATATATAAATGGTTACATGTACTGATAATCGAATAAAACATAATATATTAATAAAATCAATATTCATCATTATTGCAAAAACTCTTTCTAATAATTAATTCTTACTTTTATTACATTGTTGAGAGAGAGAGAGTGATAAATGGATTTATTTAAAGGAAAATTTATTAATAGTCATTGAGAAAACAAAATTAAAACTGATATTACCAAGTTCTTCTTTTATTTTCTGATGTGGAGACTGTTTCAATGAGTCTAGTGAATTTCGTTTGAAAGTCAGTTTGTTTAAGAATTTGAATTCAAAAACGCATAGCTAGATCAATTGTAGCAGTTTTTACTAGAAAAGTTCCATTTAAATTTAGGCTTATAATTCTTCTTCTTTACTGTGATGATGATGATCTGTGAAATAAATTGCATTCCTTTAGGGACCACTTAGTATTGTGGTGGTTTCTTTATTTCTTCTTTCTTTCCACAGTGGGTATGATTATTTCTATAGACAAATTGAAATTTTTTGCTTTTAATATATTTTTCAGCATTTTACTTCATGCTTGTTTTTGATTTGGTTTCAGCAACAGCATAGGTGAAGCAATAGCAAGGTTCAAAATCTTCTTTGCACTTTGGACATCAGTCATGGGATGCTATTTGTTATTTTTCTTTTAGATTTTAACTCTTCCAATGTGCATAGAGTTTTTGGGATCGGCCATTTGAACTGTTCAATAAAATATCTTTTCTACCCCTCTGCTGCTGTAGAAACCTTCAAATATAAAAATGATGATGCATGGCTTCTAAAAAGCAATAAGACTTATTAAGCTCAAATGTCTTATTTTTCAGATTACATATGTGCTGGCCTTTTGATGACATCACACACATTTTCTTATTGAAACACCAGTTATCTATAAATTATATTTCATCAGTGCAATTGTGATACAATGTTTTTTTTTATCTTTATATTTCTTCAAAGTTTATTATTTGGTGTAGTCCAAATGATCTGTGATTTCTTGTAATTATAATAACTTAATAATGAGTCATTGTTCTCATCCCCTCAAATTTCTCACATTGAAGTTATGTTAAAATTGACCTTATCTTTTTCTCTCAACTTTAACACTAGATTGAGATCTTATGTACTCCTCCTAATACTTATAGGGCAATTAATAATTCTAAGGACCATATTAATTCTGAAACCACTTTCCAGATTGTTTATGAAATAGCTTGCCCTAAAATTGGATGCAATGCTATATACATCGGGGAAACACAGGCTAATATTGCCACCAGGATATATCAACACAAATATTTGTTTAACAAAGCCAAAAATAAAAATGAAACTAGGTCAATATTCTTGGAGCACCAAGTTAAAACCACTCATGTTTTTGAACCATCTGAAGCCAGCATTATTTGTTATGAGAGAGGTGATGTTAAGAGAAAAGTGAAGGAAGCCTATCTGATAGCCAATAACAACAGTGTCATCAACAAAAGAGAGGGTTGCTTTACTCTCTCCAAGACATTGAATGCTTAGAAATTTGCATATTTGAGTATTTTATGTGAACATTTATTTATATGTTATTAACATCGGTTAATTAGCTATAAATATGGAGTTTAAATATTGCCCCAAAAGTGTTTAGCTATAAAGGATTATTTAATTGATTAAAGGAAGCTTCACTGGTTTATATGTATTTAACATATTTATTAATCCTTTTAAATAAAATAAAAATTGGACTTAAATAATATATAAGAAGAAAAACAATTTTTATACAGAAAACTTTTTTTAATATATCTCTAAATGTTTATGCTTTAGTGTTTGTACATACACATGCATACACACATATATTCAATATAACATTACTAATATTAGTCATAGAATAAATTAGAAATAACAAAGTATTAAAATACTGTTAACAAAAAAAGAACATTATAATTTGTTAGATATACATTAAATATAGAATGTTAATAAATAGACTTAGAAAACTAATATTCTATGGAATTTATGTCTACAGACAACTATTTCTATGTGCTTTAAAACTTTTAACCTCTAAATATAACCATTAAATTATTCAAAAATATCCACTTCGCCCTCTTTCACTAATAAAAATCAGTTGAGCAGAGAAAAAATGTCTCCCACTTTCCTTCTGAGGCTTTTGGGATTTGTAATGTAGGGTTTGAACTCAATATCCTATAGCTTCCCTCTCCTATGAAGCAAAAAAATCTGTGATGATTTTTTTTTTGAAATCATGTAACTAAAATAAATTGCTCATGCTATATTATATTATTATAGGCCAGGTCTATATGAAGTGTAAATGTATGATCCTTCCATCTTTCATTTTCACTGGATATTTATAATAAAAATCTCTTTCAACTTTCATCTTCACTGGACATTTGTAATACAAATAGCATTTATGACATATTATATACAAATCTAGATTAGTATGCCGGTCATCTAATCTATCTAAAAATATAATCTAATCTATCTAAAAATATAGAGTCTCAATACAATACAAAATTGTTCTTAATGACAGCTGGTCTTAAGTCTCTAACTTTCCTACTTTCCTATCTAATATAATATTTTCCTCTGCTTTTATTTTATTGTGGTATTTATAAAATAACTTATTACAATTCAACAAATAGTGTAGCTTTCTACTTTCACATTGGTTTTGTAGTTTATTTAAAAATACATCATCCTGATACCAAATAAAATTAATATTTACACTTTTCATACAGTTATGTACTTTTATAACCATCTTCTGACTGGCTAACTGTGTACTAAGATCTTCCTGGTCATTTCTATGGTATTGTCTTTTTTGGAGACTTTGTTTTATCCCTTCTATCTCTTTTTCTTTTAATTTAACCCCCTGATCTTTTACACTCTTTTCTTTTTCCAACTCCATTCACATTCTTTTCACTTCATAATCTACTCTATTCTCGCCTTCATTTATCTTCTTATATACTCTCTTTACTGATTTTTTCGCATTTATAACTTCTATCTTAAGGTCATTCATTTCTACTTTTATATCTTCTTTAAATTGGTCATTCCTATCCTTTTCATACTCACATCTTTTTTTCATTTTTAAACATTCTTCTTGTATGCCTTCTATGTTAGTTTCTATTTCTTGAAACTTGTTATCCCATTTTCCTGTGACTTGTGTAACTTATTTACTAATTCCTTAAATCGGATATTGCACTTATCAAATTCCTGATTTCCCACTTGACCATTTGAGATCCTAAATCTTTCATCCTTCTTCATCTCTAAATGTATATTATCCATCTTAGTTTCTAATTTATTAATTTCACTTTCCCAAATATCTTTTTAATTTGGTCTATCAGGATTTGGCACTTGTCTGGTTCACTGTATTCTGACCATCCAGATCTTTTTTTCTTGTCAGAGCCCATGTTGCTCTATTTTTATATAAAAAAATTAATGCTATTTGCTTACTGTTTTTAAATAAGTAATATTTTTCTTTTCTTTTAATCAGATTTAATTATTTTGTTGTCAGGTTCCCTGATCACTAAGAACCTGCACATCCATTCTTTCTTTCTGAGAACACATCCTCTACTGACTGATTTGCCTTTATCATCTTGCCTCTCATTCTTCTATTTTTTTCATATCCATTATTTAATTACCCTTCTAACAATAATTTATTCAGTACATGCATATATTCATAAAAGAGTTCATAGTTGTATTACATACTCATCTATTCTTCTAGAAATCTGACAGATACTGACAGCTAACAGAATGACTAGTAGCTCACAATTCTGAGACAAATAAAAGAATTCAGTCACAGCATTATAAGCACACAATGCACCATGAACACCCAGTAAGCTATCCCAATTGAATCATTTTAAGCTACCACAACCCTTGATAAAATCATAACCTGTGTTGGAGCAGTGAATGAGATTGACCAGTCATGAGTGACATGAATACATCACATCCTCAAGGCAATGACAAAACTCTCCATCCATCATCAAAAACTGCAATATATCCAACCAAACTCCAACAATCAAATACCAATCCAATCTCCAAAATCATAAATTTTCTATAACATAAACTCTCTAAATATACATGAAATTACTATTTTATAATTCATAATGAAACAGTAAGATTCATATTCGAATCTTAAGTTTCACCTTTTTCTGTGGTCTCTCACTGACTGGTCTATCCCACCCAAATTTAAACTTTTTTGTATCGAATTGTGTGTGTAGCAATATTAAAAATGTATAAATATATGTAGAATTCAGCATAAACATGCACACATTTCGATCTCAAATTAAAGGCAATAAATAGGGATAAAATAATATAATTTAGATTTCTTTTAGTTATATAATTTTGTATAATTTTAATCATTTATTTTGGATTATAAAGTTCGTATTTATTGCTTTGTTTAAATTTCGTTTAATAATAATTCTAAAAAAATCTGATGTAATATTTAATTAAAAGTTAAAATAATCTTATGTTCCCTTTTTGTCTTTGGAATTTAAAAGCATTGGTCAGTGATAGATAATAGATTAATTAAAGAAAAATTCCCCAAAATGTAATTAGTAAATGTAAAAGGTAAACAATAGAACGGCAGCTTTCTTTATAATTAAAACCAACAAAATGCATTGATTATCCTTAGGGCAGATTAAGTAGAACCTAAAAATACCTTAACAAAAATGTGAGAGATCAAGATAAGAAAAGAGGCCATCTTAGACTTGCTGGAGACATTCACTTAAACTTTAGCTCTGCTCTCGATCACTGAGAGTCTCCAAAATATAAAAATAAATTGTTCCTGCCAAGGTATGACCGAGTAAAAGCACCTAGATTATTCTCCATCAAGAGATGGCCTATCAGATGCCGAACTTTCCATTGCCCATCATAAATTCACCATGAAGATCTGCTGCCTGAAATAAATGAGAAAGCTGCTGCTGCTGCTGTTAAAGTAAATGAAACATCTAAATACAAGAAAGAATTGCCACTCATGAATTATTTGCTATTAAACCAATGGACTCGGAAAACTTCTTATAAAACAGGTACCTGTCTGTGTTCAAACTCTAGAGTACTCTAATAACATGCTATAGCTCTTCTTCATCTTACTTATCTAAATTGTAAAATGTAAAAACTACCATTTGTATAACTAAAGTGAATAATTAACTTAATGTGTAAATTTCTCTAATAATCTAGCTTACCTCATTCTATCTTTCTTGGGTGCGTATTTCTAAAATCTACATTTTATCTATATTTATTATTTAATTATTGCATGCTCATAATTGTCTCAATGTTCAAAGTCTAAATCTATGACCACTTGAAACAGTGAATGCGTGTCAAATTTTCATTAATATTTACTTTCATAAATCACTTAACTTTCATATAAATCGACACGCATTCAATGCATCATTTATTGTAATGCAGGGTCTACTACTTCGCAAATGGCTGGCATATTAGTTGTAATAATTCCCAGTTTATATATATTATTGTATTTATTAAATCTTAATGAATAATTCTAGAAAATTACATTTCTTTGAGAGTCGCCAACGTTCTTTTAGTAAATGTTGATAATGTAGGGCCGAGTAAGAAATCTATTTAAATCTTATCATAATCGTTAATACATTATACATGTGTTATGTTTTAGAGATGCGATGACCCATTCCACTGTGAAATTCCCAGATTCTTCAGGGTTGAAATTAACCCCAGTCGTCCTACACAAGCGGACATAATGTGTGCTCCCGTAGGACTTGACGATGTCATGCAGCCAGCCGGCAAACTGTGACATGGACCGCTTGTCCCTGGTTATGCTTATGTGACACCTTACTTCATCGGGCTGATGGCAGAGACCAGCCCAACATTCTTATAAACTCATTCATGGCATTGCACTTTCGATATACTGCCATTCCATATCGCCTTTCTAAAGTGTACCATGTGTTCCTTTACTTAATTTTATTATTCTATATATCACTCCGCCTCTGTATTATCTTCATAATTCACTCTCAAATAAATGTTTGCCCTTAGTTATAAATAAATATTTTAATTAAATAAATATATGTCTGCCACTACTCTTATAACCCTTACTTTAGACTCTTGCATTGCAAAGGTATAAATCCCTCCAGGCATGCATTAGAAATACTTACTCGAGAATTTTAGGTAGCTAGATTACGCCTTCAAATAAATGAATTCCTTTTGTAAACAAATAAATAAATGTATTCTTTAAAATATAATCATGTCGCAAATCCCACTACTGAAGCTTTTAATCCATAAAATATTATTAGTAAATGATCTTATTAAAATGTGTTAATAAATAATTTTAAACTATACGTCTGCAGTTACGTTTCATTTATTCGATACCCATTCTATATAATATTTCCTCGATTATGTAAATATGAATGTTTAATTAATATTAGTTTGATTATTGGCTAACTCGAAAATAAAATCATGAATCTCTTTCATATCCCTGACCACCATGCCTAAAGAAATATTTACTAATCAGATGCGTTGTTTCGTGGATTGTATTGTGGAACCGATAAATTATGTTCGAACTCAGTATCACGGGTGGCTTCGCTACCTCGATGGTGCTGCTGTTCTGTGTGGTGGTCGAATTCTGCACTATGTTTATGAGTCACACATTTTCTCACTGTTACAATAATCATCAATACCCTTGGCCCTATCTCACAGTAATATTTTATTAATAAAATGTTTAACAAAAAAAAGCTTATTGCTGGTTTAAACACTAACTCAAATTGTGATACATATAGTAACTTAGAACTAAAAAGCTAAGCTATTTCATGGCTGTACTCATTTACCAACCTTAATCAAGAAATAAAACAACAATAAACACCGTCATATAAAAGTCTAAAATAAGAACACAAGGCCAAAATAATTCTATGCAAAAAAAAAATTGACTACACATCTCTTTCATCTTTATTATAACTACTTCTCTTCTCATCTAGATAGTATATCTCATGCTCTCAGGTGGGCACCATTTGTAATAGTATGAAAATATCAAGACTATTTGTAACTGAATGAAAATGGATCTTTATACTGCCATGCTCTTATTCAATAAACCACAGATTTGGATGGTATTTATAACTGAATATGAAATTAATCTAGACAAAATCCATTTCCTTACTACTCTTCATTGGGCAGTCATTTGCAATAGATCAATTACCAATAACCATGTAAGCAGTTTTAAACCGCAATTAGACAAACCACTCTGCAACTAACCATTTTACTCTATTCATTGCTTTCTCATATATATATCTGTATATCTGGGTGCCACTAGACTATCTAAAACTAGATAAAATTACATTAGATACCTACTTATAATCATACCTGATTTGACCTCATTTGGTACATTATTTATAATAGTATGTAGGATTTTCCATTTCATAACAATATCATTGGCACTTGTATTAATGGTAAATCATTAACATTATTCCATAGTTGAGCATACAAATTCTTGTGTAAACTCTAAAACAACTTCTTATGTAGATAATAGTTTATCATTATAAATCTTTCAAGATCATATTTAATAATATAAATTTTTACTAGCTCATATTTAATACTATAGATTATGGATGGCAATTCACTAAATCTTGAGTGATCTTTGATAGTAATTCTTATTTCTTATGATAGCTCACAAATAATAAACAAACATAGTGAGAACCATTATTTATATATGGCCATTTATTATATTTATATTGACTATTTATTAATTAATAAGATGATGATGATGATGATAACGATGCTTTCAGTGATAGCTTTATGCCTAACTCACAATACAAATCATATCTTTTATCAATCTATAATTATTTACCAAAATATTGTTGTACTTAAACTATATTTTAATGATTGAAATCCATCAGTGATGATGATGACTAAACTAACTTCACACGACAATGATTAACTCTAAGAAATATATAAACCTCTTTTAATAAAAGCAAATTAAACTTTATTATTGGTTAATCAATCAATATACAAACAGAAAAATGTGTATAATTAATAATAAAATTAGTCACATTCAAATAATAATAACCAAAAGTCTTCCCCTCTTCCCCTTAATGAAACTTAAACTCTATCATTAATATTATATAGTGTGATATATGTATGTTCATATCTGTAGTGGGTGAATAGAAATCTTATATCAAAGAAACATTTTAATTTTAAAATAAACACCTGATATACACACATACTCGCATATTGCATATAACATACATTTTTATGCCTATAATCTTAAAAAAAAAATGATAATCAAAAAATTAGTAGAGAAAGTTAGTTAAGGTATAAAGACAGGAATATTTAAAAAGAGTAAAGTTAGTTAAGGTATAAAGACAGGAATATTTAAAAAGAGATCTGTTCCTAGTTATTTATCCTAATTTTCATTAATTTAGGTTGCCAATTGCTTTAAAATCTGTTTCTCGCAATACCAAATTTCTACCCCCATCGATTTGTACATTTATATTGTACACATGTAAGCATATTTACATCACTAGGTGTGTATGTATGTTACTTCCCATTTTAATAAGTTTTGTATAGGAATAACATATTTTTCATGAAATCTGAATTAATACCTAATAAAAAGATTTGATAAAAAAGAATACATATATAAATGGTTACATGTACTGATAATCGAATAAAACATAATATATTAATAAAATCAATATTCATCATTATTGCAAAAACTCTTTCTAATAATTGATTCTTACTTTTAATACATTATTGGGGGAAAGAGAGAGAGATAAATGGATTTATTAAAGTAAAATTTGTTAATAGTCATTGAGAAAACAAAATTGAAATTGATATTACCAAGTTCTTCTTTTATTTTCTGATGTAGAGACCGTTTTAATCAGTCTAGTGAATTTTATTTCAAAGTCATTTTGTTGAAGATTAAGAATTTGAATTCAGCAATATACTGTTATTTAAAAACACTTAGATATATAAATTACAACGGTTTTTACTAGAAAATTTCTATTTAAGTTTAGGCTTGTAATTCTTCTCCTTTACTGTGATGATGATGATGATGTGAAATAAATTGCATTCCTTTAGGGACAACTTAGTATTGTGGTAGTTTCTTTATTTCTTTCTGCTCTGGATATGATTATTTCTATAGACAAATGAACATTTTCTGCTTTATTCTAAAACAATTTATTAATGCAAAACAATTGATACATGATTATATTGAATATATTATATCTTTGAATAAATAGTAAATTGGTCATCTAGTCCTTACACAAAGACTATTTTTCCTATGAAGATGCATACAAATCCATTTGATCTAGTCTATTCAATGTAGTGTATCAAAAAGTTTCTAAAATAAATTCTTTGATGCAAAAGCAATCAGTACATATCTATATTGAATTCATTATATCTTTGAGTAAAATGTAAATTTATCATCTAGTTTTGAACAAAGTCTACTTTCCTATGAAGATGCATATAGGACCATTTGCTTTACTCTATTCAGGTAGTATATTAAAAAGCTTCCATGTCTCCTCATAGAGGAATTTTGTGGCCAAGATTTTGTCTTTCTTTTATTTTCCTAATCACATTGAGGAAGAGATGATTTTCTGGTTGGGGTAAGGTATATAATTTGCCACACCTGACAAGCCAGATTGAGTAGGTAAGGAAAACAGATAACCTTATAATAGGAATGTCTCTGCCATGAATGCACTCTTTGAGATCCATGATTTAATAATAGTCTATAACTGAATTATTATATGTGAGGCTTTTAGCATTTTCAAGCCCAAAGCATGATTTAATAACATGCTCGAATGTTTCATCATATCTCTGGAAATTCGAACATGTTGGTTCCACTTTGGTGATCAGCCTTCTATACCTGAGAAACCAATTTGTTGGCATAGCATTTAAATTGATCTTGATAATAAAGTCCAGGTATTTTGGCTCAAGAACTCAGAACTTAAACAAAGTAATTATTTTTTGTTTGACAAGCAGAGTTGTGGCTTAATAGGGAAAAGGTCTGGGCTTATGATGCAATATGCATCCCACATTTTAATTTTTCCTTGGAAAGATGTTTCTGTATTCTGATTTTGTCGTATTAGAGTGCTTATTAGTTGGTCAAGCCAACATACTTTCCGAGGTGAAGGCCTATCAGTTGGCTGAATTATTTCTGTAATTTGACTATGGCTATATTTTTGGATCACGTTATATATCAGGGTATGAGATTTTTGGTGTAAAATGGCTGAAATGGAGTGAAGCAACATACCGTTTAACTTCTTTGGTTTTTGCATGTTACTAATACTTATGGCAACAGTATGGCCCTTCCAGAAGAGCCTTGAGCATAGTTTATTGATTTGTTTAATAAATGTTTTGGTTACAGTCATAACTGGAAGGAAATATGAAATCATACTAAAGATTTTCATGTTCAGTAGGATCACCTTCCCCTGAAGGGAAAAGTAGACCCCAGCGAGTGTCTGCATAATCTTATACACAGAATTCAGGATCTTGATTTGAAGTTCCTTGGACATTGCAGCCTGAGATTTACAGATTGAAAAGGCCAGAAACCTCTGAGGTTCTCCTTTAAAAGAGTTTTCCTTCCAGAGTATATAACCCAGGTAGATGATTTAACTGGGCTTATTTTTAATTCAGTTAGACTAGTGAACTTATCCAACACAGAGTAGAGACTGTTGAGATGCTTCTCTGAAGGGATAACAACCAACACATCATACATATAAGCTATTGTGTGGATAGTTCTTTTTAATCTGGGGATGTAAATTCCAGGGAGTGTAACCTCTATCTCCTTTAAGAGAGGATTGATGTAGCATGCAAACAGTAGGGCACTGAGAGGAGAACCTTATGGAATAGAAATATTTGGTACAAAACTGTCTGTGTATGATCCATTGGGAGATATATGGATCTCTCTATTGTATAAAAGGTTATCAAGAATCTGAATTATTTCAGAGGGCGTGTCAAGGGCCTTTAGCATATTTAGGAGAGTGTTGATGTTAACCGAGTCGAATGCCTCAGTTATATCCAACTGGACAGCAATCGGTTTGGACTTTCTGTTAGTTCTTATGTAGTCCAATAGAATTTTTGCTTCTCCAATTTCTGGAAGTGCTGATGACCCTTTTTTGGCATATTGAGATGGTACAATGGGGCTTAAAATTTTTGATTGAATCTTGTCCTTTACAACACCTTCTATGATCTTAATAAGAAGGAATGACATTGAGATTGGTCTGATATTATTAATATCAGTTGAATCTTGATCTTTCTTCATGAAAGGCAACTGGATATAGGTTTTTAATAGTTTTTTGCTGCTTTGCAAAATAATTTATCATTCCCATAATTATAGGAACAGAAAAATTACTGAGATGGGATATGAGAAATTTGGGAATGCAATGCATCACAGGGTGCACATTGTCAGGAAGTGACAACAGTTTGTCTCTGATGACAGACTTGCTGTGACCATCCCAAGTAGGTTGTAGCATGCATTCACAAGCCTCAGATAGATTGCGTTTTTGAAGCTTCTTTTGATAGTGAAACTTTATTTTCTCCATCATATGTTGCCCAGTCACAATGGTGCCATCATGCTTGAAAATTGTGGGAGTGTTTAGGTTCTTTGATGCTCCCAGTGCCCATCTTATGTATCCCCTAGTCCAGCAATGCTGGGCAGCCAGATATATTTTGGCTCTCTTGGTAGAAATGTATTCTACAAGAGCCTGCTGCTTTGCTTTCTATTTGCACTTGAGGCTCATTATGCTATTAATTGAATCAGCTTCTACTGAGCACTCTTTCAGCTTCCTATTAATTTCTTCCAGCTCTCTAAGCAATGTGGATGGGCCCTTTGTTCTGTGAGAATACTGTACTATTAATGTCTTCAGTATCTCTGCAAAGGCAAACCAAGCTTCCTCTGGTGGTCATGAGAGGATGTCTGACTTTTGAAATAAAATATAGGCTTCTTATGGAATAGCCTCAGCAGTAGTAGCCTTTGTTAACATTCTGATTGATTTGTGATGCCAAAATGGAATTACATTCTCCATTTCAACAGCAGCAACTAGTGAAAAATGGTCCGAAAAAGCCACAGGTTGCAGTACTGTTTCCAATATATAGTGAAGTTCATATAAAAAACCAGATCAATTAACAATCTGTACCTTCTGGTATAGTAAGAGTAAGATCCAGCTGGAAAGCATCCATCACCACTGATAAAACCCTAGTCATCAAGTGGAGATATTTGGAGACAAAGTCCCCATATGTGATATTAAAGTATCCCATAATGATCGTAGGCCAGCTGTTGTTTATTGTGATCATATTGATACTTTTAACATTTTACTTCATGCTTGGTTTTGATTTGGACTCAGCAATGGCATAAAGAAAGCAATAGCAAGATTTGAAGTCTTCTTTGGACTTTGGACATCAGCCATGGGATACTATTTGTTATTTCCCTTTTAGATTTTAACTGTTCTTATGTGCTCAAATATCTTATTTTTCACACTATATATGTGCTAGCCTTTCAACGACATCACACACATTTTGTTATTGAAACACCCGGTTACCTATAATTATAGTTCATCAGTGCAGCTGCAATATAATATTTTGTTTAATCTTTATATTTCTTCAAAGTTTATTATTTGATGTGGTCCAAATGATCTGTGGTCTCTTTGTAATTATAATAACTTACTAATGAGTCATTGTTTTCACACACCCTCCCCAAATTTCTAACATTGAAATTATGTAAAAATTGATCTTATATTTCTTTCTCAACTTTAACACTAGATTAAAATCTTTCTTAACTCTTGTAAATAAAATAAGAAAAAGTGGATTTAAATAATATATAAGGAGAAAAACAGCTTTTTACACAGAAATAAATTATTTTAAAAAAACTTTTTTTAATATATCTCTAAATGTTTATGCTTTAGTGTTTGTACACACACATATATATTCAAGTATATAAAACTTTCTTATTGAAATTAATCTAAACAATATTAAAAGCTATAGACTATTAACATTACTAGTATTAGTCATAGACTAAATTAGCAATAGCAAAGTATTAAAATACTGTTTATAAAGAAAGGGGCTGCTGAAAGGTGTTTGCTATTATCTGAAAGGAGACCCTTTGATTCCTCTTGGAGGCCTTAAAGGAACTGAGCAGGGCAAATTCCTAATGTCCATTCCATACATTCTTGTTGTTGCAGTTGTTATTATTATGTGATTATTCATATAGTATATGAACATGGATGGGCTGCTTACCAACATGCATTAGCCAGCATGGTGAGTTTATTGGCTTTTTACCTCCAAGTTTAAGAATATTTTTTCCAATATATACAATTATGACAGACAAAAATAAATTATGTCCCTTATTCCCAGGAGGCTGTAAAATCACCAACCAAGGCAGCAGTTGGTGGCCGAAGGTGGAGGGTGCTAAGAATCCCCTGATTATGAACTCAGGCTGCCATTTGATGATGACTTTTTATTTAGATACTTACAACTGCAGATCACTTCAAGTAAAGGAAGACTGCAAGAGTTAGAAGAAGAACTGTCTTATATCAAATGGGACATTATTGTACTTTGTGAAGTTAGAAGGAAAGGTGAAGAAACAATTGATTTAAAAAGTGGACATATACTCTACCATAAAGGCACAAATATTGGAAATACAAGTGGAGTAGGAATCATTATAAATAAAAAATGGAAGAATAACATTGTGGAGATTGATGGTGTATCAGACAGAGTGGCAAGATTAGTTTTACAACTTAATAGCAGATACCAAATGCAGATAATTTAGGTTTATACCCCAACAAGTTCTCATAGTGATAAAGTAGTAGAAGATTTTTATATGGATATACAAAAGGCTTTTGATCAGAGTAAACAACATTTAAAAATTGTTATGGTAGACTTTAATGCTAGAATTGGTAAACAAATGAAAGATGAAAATGCTGTAGGTAATTTTGGTTATGGTAATAGAAATGAGAGAGAACGTAGACTTGTGGAGTTTGCAGAAAAAGAAAAACTTTATATTATGAATTCTTTTTTTGAAAAAAATGTTAAAAGGAAATGGACATGGAAGCATCCAAATGAAGGTACAGCAGAATTGAATTATATTTTGACTAACAGAAAATACATATTTCAAGATGGTAATATTCTTAATAAATTTAACACAGAAAGTAATCATTGATTAGTAGAATGTAAGATACATGTTAATGCAAAACTAGAGAGACAAAAATTATTAAGAAAAACAATATTTACAGTTGATATTCCTAATCTTCAGAAACATTCTAATGAATTACATATCAGTTTCAAGTATTAGTAGATTTTGAACATGATTCAGATTTGAATGACATTGACAGGAAAATAACTGATACACTTTTAAAAACTGCAACAAAGATAGCTGGTAGAAAAAAGCAGCAATTGACCAATAAAATTTCTACTGAGATTAGATAATTTATGAAGAAAAGAAGGAAATATGAGGATATACAACAATGATGCATTAAAAAAAGATTGAATATCTCAAATTTTGTAAAATGGTGTGAACTAGCAAGGAAAGCTGTAGAAGAGAATAAAAATCTAAAGGGTGTAAAACAACATTTTGGTATTGGTAGGAAATTTATATCTGCAATAAGAAAAAAAAGATGGCATTATTACTAAAAAGAGAGAGGACATCATGAAATGTGTAGAAGACTTCTATCAAGAATTATATTGTAATAAAGAACAAGTGCCTCCTATATCTATTAATATTTTCCAATTTTGAATGAGGAAGTGAGACATGCAATTAAATTTATGAAGAAAGAGAAGGATCCAGGTAATGATAGAATTATAATTGATATATTAAAAGAAGCAGGTGAAGAAATAGAGAAAATTTTAGCAAGTTATATACCAAATGTCTAAATGATAAAGATGTACCAGATGATTGGAAGAATGCAGTATTAATATTAATATTTAAAAAAGGTGATAAAGAAGATATTAGAAATTACAGACCTATCAGTCTTTTATCAGTTTTATACAAAATTTTTACTAAGATAATTATAACTCGTCTACAGAAAACACTGGATTTCCACCAACCAAGAGAACAAGCTGGATTTAAAAGTGGTTTTAGTACAGTAGATCATATCCAGGTATTGAGAGAAGTTATAAAAAGGACAAATGAATATGAGTTGCCATTATGCTTAGGATTTGTAGATTATAAAAAGGCATTTGATTCTATCTCCAGGATACTGTCATATTTTAAAGAATATTTATAAAAATGCAACAGCAACAATTATATTACATAATGATAGTAGGAAAATCAACATTGAAATGGGTGTAAGGCAGGGTGACTCCATATCTCCAAAACTTTCTACAGCAGTGCTGCAAGAAGTATTTTGTGGATTAAAATGGGAAGCTAAAAGAGTAAAAGTAAATGGAGATTATTTAAGTTATTTAGATTTTGCAGATGATGTAGTTGTTTTTGCAAATAATGCTTTAGAGTTACAGAAAATGTTGCAGGAGTTATCAGATGAAAGTAGGAAAGTAGGACTAAAGATAAATGTTAAAAAGACTAAAATAATGTTTAATAGATTTTTTCAAAATATGAAAATAAGGATTGATTATGATGAGTTAGAAGTTACAAATACCTTGGTCAGATTATTAATACAGATAGAAATATAATGGATGAAATTAATGATAAAATTAAACTTGGTTGGAGTGCTTTTGGTAGAAATAACTTGATACTAAAAGGAAATATGCCTATGTGTTTGAAGAGGAAGGTTTTTTAATAAATGTGCTTTGCCAGTTTTTACTTATGGATCTGAGACTTGGACACTTAAAAGAAGAGCAATACAGAGACTTCAGACCAGTCAAAGAAGTATGGAGAGATGCATGCTGGGAGTAAGAAGAAGAGATCAAAAACACAATGTATGGGTAAGAGAACAAACAGGTGTTACTGACCTCATTGAAAAAATTAAAAAACTGAAATGGAGTTGGGCTGGACATATTTCTAGAAGAGGTGATAATAGATGGGCAATTGAAATTTTAAACTGGATTCCAAGAGACAGTAAAAAGACCCAGAAAGACACCACATGTGAGGTGGATGGATGAAATAAGAAAGTGTGCATTGGTGATGTGGAGAAGAGAAGCTAAAGATAGGAAAAGATGAATTGAACTTGGAGAGACCTTCATTTTGCAGTGGACTGATAATGGTTGAAGATGATGATGCTGATGAATAAAGAAAGAACATTATAATTTGTTAGATATACATTAAATAGAAAAAGTTAATAAGTAGGCTTAGAAAAATAATATCCTTGGAGTTTATGTCTACAGACAACTTTTTATATGTGCTTTAAATTTTTTAACCTCTAAATATAATCATTAAATTACTCAAAAATATCTATGTCACCCTCTTTCACTAATAAAAATCAGTTAACCAGCAAAAAAAATATTTCTCCCACTTTCCTTCTGAGGTTTTTGAAATTTGTAATGAAAGATTTGAACTCATTACCCTACAATATATATATATATATAACTGCAAGCTATTATATAAGTCATGTGACATTGACTTTTTATTATTACTATTATTATTTTGCTGTCGGAGTTTTGGCTAAATTAAATGGCTACGCCTACTAATATATGGAGTATCTGAATTAAGTTCAGGCCCATATGATTTTTTCAGTTGGAGAGCTGGCTTTAAAGACATGTAGATGTCTAAAAGTTTCAGATCTTGACAATTAACTTTTAGATAAATCCTTAGCTTGAGTTGGTTTTTTGAACCTAATGTCCCAACTCCTCACTGAAGAGACCTATAGGTCGAAACCGATCTGGGGATGGAGACAATCTAAGATAAAAATGATTTGAATGCCTTCTCTTGTAGTAGCATTTATCATAATAAAAAAAAAAAAGAAAAAAAAGCTTGTTTAGAGCTCATTAGCATGCTCTTAATTTTACATATATATATATATATATATATACACACACACACAGAGAGAGAGTAATAAAAATATGTGTTTAGTCTATTAGCTGAGAAGTCTATGTTTGTAATGGATTTGCTTGTGTGATAAATCAAATGACTAGTTTGTATTTTCAAATAAGTTTGATTATAGAATACATCAGCCAATTGAATAAACATACACACACATATATATATTAGAATCAACAGATATCATTGAGGTATATATAAATGATAAATATATTAGATCCTTGTTGCTAAAACTCAGTATAGAAACATGAAACACATCAGCAGTGTGATCAAAATTTTGGAGTGCAAAGATAGGACATAAAGAAAGTTGATAAAAATACTATTTAATTAATTAACTAGTAAAATAGCAACAAGAATTAACAACCTAATTTATAAATACAAATAAAGGAATTATGCATAAATTTTAAATAACTTATCAGGTCCTTTTTATAAGGTAAATATTAATATTAATTGTACTTAAAAATCATAAAACAAAGAATTCCCATGTTACTCAAGATTTTTTAAAGAACAATAAGTTTGTGTTATATATTAGCTAAATTATAAGTTTCCTTATGATATTTATAATATTTAAAAATCTAAAAAGAAATACTTGATAGAATTTGCTTTTTTTTATTGATTAATCATTTGGAGAAATTTCTGTCAGCTTTCATTTCAAATACTAGAGACAATGACATTTTTAGATGGTAAATAGTAAAAAAAAAAAAAGATAATATTGGCATAAACTCAACAGAGAGTTTTCTTAACTGAGCTGATCATAATTTCAAAAAAATGTACATTATATCATCAAATCACTAGATTATATCATCAAAAACTTGTTGTCATTTATGCAAAATCTTTTAGGCTGGATTCCCATCTTCTTCTCTTCCAATTGCTAGAGACCAGTATATATCTTGAACTGATTTCTCTGCGTTTATCTGATTATATCTTAACTTTCAATGAGCTATCTAAATACTCAAATGACTTAAAACTAATTTAAAACTTTTACATACTTTCAAAGTTGCCTTTGAAAAAAAAAAAACAACAACAAAAAAGAAATAATTAGATTCTATTTACTATTTGTACATCTACTTACAAATACAATACTTCAATTTTCACAAATATAGAGATATTAAAATAATCAGATATAATTTTTAGGCTTAAAATCTGATCCTGTTTATAAAAGCAAGTCTACAATCACAAATTAAACAAATAAATTTTAAAAAAGTTAAGTCAGTAATTATTTATTTATGCTTCATTTTATATAAATAATTTTTAGTGTCTTCATTTTTAAATATGAAAAAAATAATATAGTGCAACTTCATAAATTAATATACAATCACCATGTAAAACTGGATTCCTGAATCTATATATATAAAGTGAAGCTCATATTAACTATGTAAATATTTTTGCCATTCTCTGCAGCATAACAATATTACTTTTATGATAGAATGTTATCTGATTATTGATAACTAATGGTACCATTATAAGCAAGTTGCAGTTTAGTACTTAAATTATTGGTAAAATAAATGATTATTTAATTTACTTCCATCAGACCAAGTATTTTTCTATATAAACACCATATATTCATATTCTACTCAATTTTCTTTCCCCACAATATTCACAAATGGGCCTTTATATCTAACATTTTTTTACTTCTTGATGTAATTTTTAATCCTTCAAAAAGTAATATACAAATATTTCCTTTCTTTTAAATTTTAAGTAAAACGACCATTTATTTTCTTTCCAAAATATTTATTCAGGTTAATGTTATACAAGTAAATGAAAGTTGTTGTGATACATGATATTCATTATTTATGTGTGAAGTGTTGACATTGAAATGACCATTTATTTTTTTCTTAATTTTTAGTATTTACCGGTTTTTTCAATACTAGATTCATTTTGTGTGTGTGTGTGAGTTGCAATTTCCAATAAAAAGTCAATAACAATAACATTATATAAATATATTTTTAAGGGTAATGATTTAGTTATGAATAGATTTTTCACAAATCAAATTATCATGTATTGGGCATAATATTTCAGGATTTCATATATAAAGTTTGTCCAAACAATTCGTAGATGTTAAATGCATGCACACATTTATGTAAATAAAAAGTTGTAATAAAGATAACCTAAGGTTATATTAAAATGTAATTTGTTATAAAATTGTGTATTTGTCATGCACAATTAATTTTGTATAAATTTGTAATATATAATTAATTTATTTGCAGCATTGTGTGTTTGAATGTGATGGTAGAGTGAAAGAATTTAAAGCCAAAGAGATGTTAGAGATCATAGTCCAACTTTATCATTTCCAGTGCTCAAACTTGTTCTGATTTCCTGTGCAAAAAGTCATTCAATTATTTGTTTTATTTGTATAAATAAATTATGTTTTTAAAAATATAATCATACTTACTATCAATAAAAAATTATTATAGAATTTACATTAGAATTGATTGATAAAAATATTTGAGTGGACATGTTTTCTGCAGATTCTTGTGGCAGAATGGTATATTTTGAACTTGAGTTGAATAAAATAAATATATGCTCAGAAATTGAGTATTCAATAATATTTTCACTTTGAAATATTAAAATACTCAATAATTTGTTTTAGTATTCAGTAATAATAAGTTCATCTTATTTAATTACTTTTAATAAAATTATAATAAAAAATCAACATTTAAAATAGGGTGTAAAATATTTTCTTTTTAAGTAAAAAAGTCAGAAATTTTAATCCATAGACTTCACTCAAAAATGCTATTAGCCGTAAAAAAAAAGAAAACTGATAAAAATGGGCATCTATCTCACATTTCTTCAATCAGCTACAGATTGATTGTAATTTAAACAACTGTATAATAAAGAATATTGATTTTTTAATAAGGTCATGTTTATAAGCAAAATACAGTAATAGTATTTGTGCTATATTTCTATTAAATTGACCAAACGGATTTTTTTTTACTTTTCTTAACCAATCGTTCTTATCTACAGGTTAATTGCAGAGGCAGATAAGCCAAGTGATGGCCCAAGCAGTAAAACTTTTGGGGCTCTCAAACTCAAGTTAGAAAAAAACATTTTAAGAAAACTTTCATTAAGTTATTAACAAAAAAAAAGTCACCAAAAATTTAGTACCATAACACATTAAACTTGTTCTTTCCCTTCTTTAGAAGAGCAACTCCATCTTTGTATTGACTTTTAAAAATTTATGCAATGAATTTCTTTGGCTTTCAGCAATTTCCAGGGTTTTTTTTAACTTTCTTCACTTTTCTACCCCACTTTGATGCCTCTTCATTTTTTTGCTGTGAAAAAAGAATTTTTTTTGTGTGTGAAATAGTTTAAAAGCTTTTAGCCTCGCAAACAATGCCTACTAAAAATACTTTTTTTTAATGGTAATGTTGCTAAGATATTAACAAAGAAAACCTGTAAACAAAAGAAATAATACATACATTAATTCCTGATAATAAACTTAAGTAATTTTAACTCATTTGTTAACTCAACAATTTAACTCAAATTTCCTTTAATTCTTGATAGCAACATGTATACATTTTTTTTTTTTGGTCACTAAGATTTAAAATTTGCTTCAATCAAGATTTAGACAATCCACAAACTTTTTTATTTAATAACATAGAAAAATTAAAGAAAGAGACAATATAAACATCTATTTCAGTCTATTTGGGACTTAATCAAAATTGGATATTTTTTCCATATTTTATTACACTTTATTACTCATGTAACATTTTTAGATAAAAAGTAATAAATTAATCTTTTTTTAAAAAAAAAAAAACTTATTTTTATCTGTCTCCAATCAAAATATAATTTAGAAAAAACCCTCTGGAGATAAATCAGCTTCAGGAAAACAGCAAAATTTATTTATGATAGTTTTTTCAAAAGCAGAGTATTTAAATTTAAATCAAATTATTACTTTGGGAGGGGTCAATTTTTTATTGTAATTAATATATATATATTTATTTAATTTGGGCTTATTTATGTTATACTAGTTTCATTTCCTGATGTCCAGTAAAAAGTTAGAATTCTGCCAAAACTCAAATAAATTCCCTTCAAAAGCTTAAATAATATCGCATTATGAGGTATAACACCTCGAACGCGCTTAGCTTACATTGATTTATTTTAATTATTTGCCATTAATAGCTTCTTAACCCAGCGTTTTAAAGCACTTGTATATACTACATACTAATATCGCATTATAGGAGGGTTGATTGTATACAGAAAAAAAAAAAGAAAAACAATTTTCCTCCAATCTAATTAAAAGACATTTTAAGATCTCGGTGCCCCTTAGCATTCCGTGGCCCTACTCGGCCGCTTAATCCACTTCTGGTTAACTGTTAAACATATTAATAGCATATTAACAATATATAAAGAAATAGAATAGCTACAAAGTAAATTAACAATGATATTAATACATTAAATCATATTTTGCGAATTTAATATTAAATAACTATATAAATTCATTAAACTATTTGAATTCATTCGCTTTAATAGTTTTAATTGTAGGAAGTGAAGTTAACAAGGCTTGTAATACAATTATAACTGTAACTATGGAATCATCCAGCAATTGCTTTATACCGTTTAATCCCATTATATATGGAAATGATATAATTAAATTATTAAACACTTTCTAAATATTGTCTGAAGTTAAATGATTTTCTAAATAAAGATTTATTATAAACAGCGATTATATTTTATAAATAGTTTGCATTCCCCCTCCCAGTTTTTATTTTTTTCATTATTTTTTATACGATTGTGATGAATCCATTAAAAAAAATTAGTTATAAAAACTCTCATAAAAAGAAAATAACTTTTTTACTTCAATCTTATTTTAATTTGCTAATTCTTCTATGATTTTTAATTGGACTGTTCGTCACATGTTCTGATCTTTGGATAAAATTTTGAAAAAAAATACCTCCAATGTTGGAGTTACTGTGGTAACTATGGTTGTTGCCTACACTAATTATTTGTACATAAATAAATGATTAACAGTCACATGGATGATTTTGTGAGAATTTTCACTCAAATAATTGTTTTCAGATTATAAATTTGGAAGAACACATTATTCAGATTGCAAAATTTAAAGGCGAAACTGAGAAAAGCATAGGATATATTAGAATCACATAACAGAATCACATGAATGAAACCAAGCTAAAATGGAAATGAAATTTATTTAAATAAAAAACATATATATTTATTTTCAATGACATATTTTACTTCTTTTTTCTGCTTTTTTTTTAATTATGACACTACTAACTTTAAGTTTTAATTTATTAAAGACGACTAGAATATATTTTAATATATTGATCAATATTTTTTTAATGATAATATAACATGTGTTTTATTTCATTTATATTATAGTTATTTGTAATAATTGTAATGCATCAATAGTTCATTCTTCTGCTTTCGAATGTGGCCAAGTAAAATTATTTTTAAAAGGTTTAGAAATTTTTCTCTTAGGTAGCCAATTCAATTATTCTTGGTTAGAGGGTGACATATGGATAGAAAATTTCTCAAACCCTTATCACTTAGCAATTGACAAGCCTAGTGAGTATTGCCTTCTCTTTCACTATTACTCTACAAAGGAGATGCTAGAGAGGCATATATTCTGTTGATGGACTATATTTTTTTAAAAGGACTGTTTCACCTATATGTTTTCTAATGTTTTTCAAGTACCCTGCAACTATCAGTCATTTTTGTATAAAAAGGTATTATTAGTAGGGTTAAAAAAACCATTAAAAATAGATTTTTCTATCACAAAATTTACATATAGGAAAGTTATCATTAGAAAAAAAAAGAAAAACTATCTTATTCTAATTCTAAATGTTGAATCATTCCACATGGTTAAGAAATTCTGTACTGCCTTCTCTGAAACAAATACATGATTCCATATTTCAAAATAGCCAGTTTCAAAATGAAATATATAAATGTATTAGAGTATATATTTTGAAATCTGAACTCTTATATATTTATTTCACAGAGGGCAATGCTAATTTCTTAACAATGTGGGATGATTTAGTATTTGGATACTTATTTCAGTTTAGCATTAAGCACTGTGATTGTATTTTAATTCTGTATTAATTAGAAGTAATTTATAATAGTAATTAAAACTTTATAATTCTATTATTTTTTAAAACTTGTATTATCATAGTAATATTTTAATCAAAGTAAATTAATCTGAACAAAATATTTCTTATATAACATAAACCATTGCAAATTACACTATTAATATTTATCATTCACCTTAGTGATTAACAAAAATTTGAAAAAGTATTACAGATCTGCTATAGCAAATACTTAAAATAATATAAAATGTTTAATATGTAGGAACACAGTGAGCTCTCAGATATTTTGTAAGTAACAGTTGTGGCAATTAAAATTAAGGTAATTCATTTTATTTATCAAAAATCATTATTATAACCTGTAGTAAAATATTGCAGAGTAATTGTATTTAAATAAATAACTGTTGAAAATTTACTATAAATAACTGAAAATAATTTTAGCAACTGCTATTTCTCTATTATTAAGAAAAATCTTGAGACTCACTGGAATACAACTCACAGATTGGAAATTTGGGATTTACTCTATGAAGAAAGTAGACCAGAATATAATTAAAAGTAAAATGCCATCATTTCATGTTTTTTGAAAAACAATATATTACAGTAAATATTTAATTATAAAAGGAATTTGAACACAGACTTTCACACACCTTTCAGCTATCTGTTCTATCTCATACAACTGACTCACATGATCACACACATGTGTAAAAGATAAATGATCGCCAATATACATATTTCATGCTGAACCAGCACTCATCAGTTGGTCCAAATCTTATATAATTATATAACTCCAGATGTATAAATTATACATATTTATAATTATACTTGTATAATAAAATAGTATATATTTAAATTTTTATATTTAATTTGAAATACTCCAATGCTAAAAATATATATATTTAGACTCATGCAAATATTTTGTTAATTTATTGTAATCAAAGTAATCAAAAACTTTACTTTTGGGAAATTTGTAAGAAGTTTTAATGCTAGAATCAATAAAAATTAATACTAGCCCTGGACCATAAGCTTCAGAGTCTGTCAATCTACCATTGTATTAAACTATGCAATATTGTGATCTCATTTGATAATTATGTCTCTATATTCAGATATAACTGATCTCTTATATAAAATAATCTAACAATTTAGAAAAATATTCAGTTGAACTTAATTAGTTTACATTGCTTTGTTTAATAAATATATTTTCAGTATACATATTCCATAATCATATAAAGAATTAATGGTGATTACTCCAAAAAAATCATGCTTATATGTTGAAATTTCATTCTGCTCTTATCTGGGTTGTATTAGGAAATTGATTAATAATGTCATTTGAATGTGTAATATATCATGTCTCTTTAATCCCACCTTTCTTGAAGATATATTTACCTAAAATTCAGAAAATAAATAACAGTATCAAAGGAAACTTATAGATCATGGCATGTAAAGCTGGCATTGAATTTTTTTTTACAAAACTTTTACTTTTTTATATAATTTTGGATTTACTTTTAATAAATAGTTAGTTATTTATATGGCAAAACCTATGTATGTAACATTATAAAGAAGGGACAATACCTCTGATCTTGTGTTTTAAGAATCTCCTTGCACTAGTCTTTGCTCATCATGCTGAAATCAGGGTTTGAATGTATTATGTACCTGAATTATATATTATTAAATTAATTGAAAAAACCTATTTGATCTATAGCAGGAGAGAGATATAATCCCCTTTTTAACTACCTGTGATAAAATATATAATAATTTTGGATTTACTTTTAATAAATATTCTGTTATTTATATACACATCCTACATATGTAATATTATAAAGAAGAATGTGCTATATAAATATCAGAATATTTAATAAAAGATAATTCAAATAACATAATATTTATTAAAAGTAAATTCAAAATTACTATATATTTTATTGCAGATGATTAAAAATGGAGTTGAATCTATAGATTAAATAGGCTTATCCAATTAAATTAATAACATATAACTCAGACACATAATAGACTCAAGCCCTGATTTCAGCATGGTGAGCAAAGACTGATTTATATATAAATAAACTCTAATCATAAGCATACACTTATGCTTTTAAAGTCTATGCTCATGGATGAGTGCAATGAGATTTTTAAAGCGCATAACTGGAGGGATTGTTCCTTCTTCATACTATTATATAATTTTGCTATATCTGAAATAGAAGTCAATGCCTTCATTTTAATTATTATTTGAGATATTTATTTTTATTGTGAATATATCTTCTGGTAATATTAATTAGAAAATGTCTATTGTGTTTCACATCTGTCATATCACTAATGTAATGATCTTTTTTTGTCTGCATCAAATTTACAAAGTGAACTGATGCCAAATAAAAATCTGCCTCTGTTTGTGCAAAGATAAAGTGTGCATAATAACCTTATATTTAGAAGTTTGTTTATAATTTTATAATCTAGATCACACTTATAAAGTTGAATATATAGATATATTTAGAAGTGTTATTTCCATACTTTAAATAACACTTTTTATATGATCTTTTGTTAAGGTCCTCCCTCTTTTGGGCTCTACATTTTAATATATATAATAAGTCAAACATTATATAAAGATGAAATATATTACATTTATAATTAATCGATCTTTGTGTAAACAGATTAATTTGCACTTTAGTAGTGGCATCAGTAGAAAAAGATATAATTCAACTATTATTTGATGAATATTCAGGCACAATGTCAAATATGTGGTTGAAGCTATGATTAATTATATGTTTATGGATTTTTTAAAAAAAGAATCAAATATTAAATGATTTTTATAGCATGAAAGTGATATTTTTACATTAAAATATTTAAATATATGTTTCCATTTTTATGAGTTTAAGCTAAATTACAGAATGGTAATGAAATCTTTAAGAGGTTATGTGAACAGTTGATTAAGAGCCTTTTTTCACACAAATATGTGGGTGTTAAAAGAATTCTTATTCCACAGCAATTCACTTTGTAAATTTGAAGCAAACAAAAAAAATATTAATAAGTATATTAATGATTTAGCAGAAATGTAATAAATATTGTCTGAGTAATAATATAAGAATATTTAATTATAATTAAAAGAAGATGTTTGATTCAAAGATAAAAAGAATTCAATGTCTTCTAAAGATAAAATTGCTAATAATTAAAAAACAAAAATAGTTTGTTGCCTGAATTTTCTTTGCTGCTCTATTTATTTTAGTAAATGCCAGGCAGATATATGTACAAAGTAAACATAAATTATAGGTTGGTATTACCTTATCATAAGAAAATAATAGTCCATATATATTGTTCTCTTTATTTTTACATTTATTTTTTGTTGTTGTTGTTGGTAGCAGTCCGCCCCGAAGTACAGAAAAATAGTGAATGATAAAAAATAATAATAATCTACTTGGAAAAATAAAATTATTTATTAACATACTTTTCAAAGGAATAAATATTAAGTAAAAAAGACAAAAGGTTGTTATATAAAGAATTCCGAAACATGAGTAGCTTGAATAAAAAAATTGAGTAGAATGTGTAATTACATTGTATATTTAAAATCAATAGTAACGAATATTGAAAAAAAGTAGGTTTGGTAAGATATTTATAATTTTATCCCAATTGTTTCCAAAAGTATAATGTCAAATCAAAAAATATTTAAAACACTTATTTTTTTACAATATTTATTTTAAATAAATTGGAAATCCAATCAAGAACCCATTCAAGTACTAAAAAATTAGTTCCTTTTTTTAAATAAGTTTGAAGAATAGCATGTTTTTTTAATTAAAATGGCAAAATGGTAAATCACCATGTCAACATTTCTATTAAAATATGTTAAGTATTTTTAGCATAGCTTCTTTTTGTAAATATCTCTTTTTAATTACATTTCAAAATAAAATACTGCATCAGTACACTCTTCATTACAGAGTTTAGCATATGCTCTCATTATATTATATGAAAAGAGCTTTAAAATATATATTTAATTGAATTTAAAAATTGGAAACAAATTTTTAATAAGCTATATTGATTTACATTAAAAAAATTAAATTCCAGGATATAATAAATAATGTCACCAGAAAAAAATACTTTATTAGCAAAAATAATTTTCCAGATTTTGGCATCCTTTTTTTTTTTTTAAGAATTTATATAATACATATTTTAGAGAATTTTTTAAATACATTGCACAACTTTGCATTAAGAGCAGTGATTAATCATTGGAAACTAGATGATAGTCCAAATTAAATTCCATAACAGTTTTAGAATACTGATTTACATTAATGAAAAATTTTAAATTGTACATTCATATGTAATAAGCACTTTCCCTCTCCCTATACAATCCAAGCTAAAAGCTTAATTTCAAATAACTTAAGATTTTCAACTCAAGCTACTAATTTAAATATAAAGACCTGACACTAGTGAAACTTTATATAGTAATTATGACATTATAAAATTAAAACTAAAAAAAAAAATAGAATATTTTATTTTAGAAACCATAGCATTTTTGTATACCTTACAGGTATCAGTAATATATTTACCAGGTTTTTTATTTTAATTTAATATCAAGCTGTTATTTTTAGTAGGCAAGAATCATGATAATTTTATTCTAAAAACTAGATGATCTAAAATATCAGACTTAAGAAATTTCATGTTTATTTGCTACAGCATCACTGTAAAAAAATAAAAGAAAACATACAAAATATTTTGAGACAAATTGACATTACTTAAAAATTTTTAAATGCAGGCCAGACAACTAATTTTGAGGGAATTAAAATATTAGCAAAATTAGAAAATATGATTTACATTCTGTCAAAATTCTAAAAAAGACAATAGTTTAAATAAAAAGTTAAAAAAATACATTGATTTTTCTCTGTTGGAGATCTTTTATTCAGACTCTACAATTTACAATTTTGTTTTTAACCTTCATTTATGATTGATCAAAATTTTGATAATAAAAATAAAAAGAATATCATGTAATGCACTTTTGCTACTATTTTGGAAATCATTGCAATAAGGCTATAAGATAAATTATTTTCAAGTAAAATGAATGACTATTTTCAAAAAGTTTATTATATCCATAGTTCAGAATGTTTTTAGAGATTTATAACAGTGTGATTTGTTTTTATCTGAAAAATTATCTTTATTTAGGGCTTATATATAAAATTTCCCAAAATTTGGTTTAATTTTACATATGTATAAAATAATATAATGATTTATCATAATATTTAGCATGTGTAACAGCATTAAATATTTATTAAATATTATCAGATCTGACATGATACATATTTCCCAAATTCAATATTTGTCTGGGAGCTAGTACCTTACATAGTGTATATTTATATAACATACACAATATTTTAACATAAGGGTAAATAATAATCTAACATATATCTTCAAATTTGCTGCATAAATTTAATAGCACTATTTTTAGAAAACAAGCATATATTTTAAATGATTATTACTTAATCTAGAAGTGTTAAATTTCCTTAACTCATATATTTGACAACACTCTTTTTAGATAAATACATTTTTGATTATTAATCATCATTTATAAGGCTACAGATTATCATATCATTTTAGTCTGGATACAAATTTTAAACTGAATTATGTGATTTATATATCCATTTTTATTTAGCACAAGCAAGTTATCATTAATCCAACTCCATTTTTTTCCCATGCATAATGTTTTAGATATACTAAAAACTTCTATTTTGCCACACACACTTTAGACAAATGCATAAAGATATCTGAAATGTGCTCAATATGTGAGTGCAGGGAATTTTGCATTTATAGTTTAAATCGTATAATTTGACATTGATAAATACTAAACAAAGATAGTAAAGACATGATTTATCCAAAAATATATGTTGATATTTATTTACTTTTTCCAGATGTCTTTATATATTGTTTAAATTATGGCATTTGGAGTAAATATTCCATTTGCTCGTGAAATCCTGTTAGCAATTGATGTAATCAAATAATATCGAGGAAGACTTATGAAAATTTTAAAAGACTCAAAATTTTTAACAAAAAATTTGAATTGAATAAGTAGCACATTATTTGGGGAAAAATAATTAGAGGAAAAGGAATATTTTTAAAACTCTCGATCAATAATTGCTAAGAATGAAACAAGAGAAGAAAATAAAAATTTAAATGATTACACACACATCAACATTAATGTCTCATCAATCAGAATAAAGATGGTTCTAACTTTTTAAAGTATCACAGATATTCTAACTTTGAAACAAGAGATAAAATGTGTAGTAAAATAAAACTTTAAAGTACATTTTTATGCAACATTTAATAGTACACAAAATTATAAACATCTAATAAATGAATGATTAATTACTTTGTTCAATATAGAATATTTAATTAAATCTATAATTGATAACAAGAAAATCACTATATCTAAAATATTTATTGATTATCACCAGTTCTTGTATGATGTGTATTTTACATAATCTCTTACTTTATTATTAAATTTATATATTTGCATGTCAAGGTATACTAAAGTAGTATTTACAATCTTGTTTGCACATATTATAAATCAGTCATCATATTTACATATTTGTTAAGTACCAAAACCCTTGATAAGTCTCTGGTCCTACCATAAAATACATCTCATATTAAAGCTGATGATAAATGGTAAACACTTGATGCATAGAAATTTTGATGATGTAAATTATAGATTTGAATTTATGCATGATATTAATTTGTGAATTTCCAAATGGTAATTCAAAATATTGCTCAGTTGCTTAGAAATAATGTAAGGTCGATAATAAGTATGATGAACTATTTTCTAAATTGGTCAGTAGCTACTAGAAACTTTAAAACAGGCAAAACTAATAACAGTTATAAGCAAGCACAAAAATGGTGATCATGTGATGTTTACTAGAAATTTTATTATGATTTTATTTGAATTTGGATACCATCAAATGTATTAAGACCATTTCCTTTTTCTTTTTATTCTTTTCTTTTTATTAAAAAGTATTTTACTACTTTAAGAAAAAACACTAGCTTTTATATTACTATTTGGAATGTTCTTAAATGAAAATAATAGCTTTTGTACATGTTCTATTGATATATTTTGTAGGAAATTGGCTATATCTTTGCTATTGTTAAAATACATTATAACAGATTTTTCAGTGATATTGCATCTCACATATTATTGAATAAATATGTTGGCTGAAAGTTAGCAATAGATCATAAATAGCATCATTTTTACTGACTCCGGTAAATTTCTGAGTGATTTCATTATTCTCTCACCCACCTTTTGTGAATAAATGAATTCATTTTAAGTTTTCACTTATGTAAGTTGTATTTTTATCATAGAATCAAAATTGGTAATTCCATACTAAAGACCGTTTTGTTTTTTTATTTTTTTAGAATAAATTATTCTTAATAACTATATCAATAATTAATTGTAAATTTGCAGTGAGTACTGTTAATGTATTCTCAAAACACAAACTTATAATAGTGGGAAGCAATTACATATAAATGTTTTTAATTGATGTAAAAAAGCTTAGCACTTTGTAAAGTTAAATGATACATCACTGAAAAATGTTTGGCATAATAATTGCAGTAAAGCAGAATCTAGTGTTGTAAAATAAAAAAAAATATTATAATTGCAACAATACCACCAATGTACACAATCAATCTAACATTAAATACAAAGTCTTGTTTTAAATATTTTATATTGATAGTAGATGAAATTTTTAATGTTAATATAGACAGAATATCATTAATCTAGCTCCCTATTGTTTAACAAATGCCATTCTGATAAAATTACAAGAAATCCTTTGACTCGTTCAATCATCAAATATTAAATACTTAAATAATTTCTCTATTTATTTTTGAAAATACACACATTAAAAGTTAACCATAAATACAGTAGAATAAATAAGTTAATATATAAACATATTTTTACCATTCAGTGATTGCTATTAAACATATGAGTACCCATATTGTTTTATTTTTTTGTATAAGTAGCTTTAAGGTTAAAATAATGTATTTAGCAAAAAGCTATTTTTCCACACAAATTTTTATTTTTAGTAAGTTTTTATTCAAAATATATATGCAAACAATGTAATTATTATTACTAGTATAAAAAAGTCAAATTTTCAAAGAAATAAACTAGTAATAATATTATTGATACATAATATTTTGCAGGTGTCATCATGTAAACTTTTAGCAATATAACATGCTTATAAAAATAAAATGTACTTTAGAAAGGTTAGTTGTTAATATCACATATTTATTTAAAAAAAAACAAATATTTAATAATTTAAAGTAAGAAAAATTTTATGGTAAAAAATGAACTTAAATTTTCTGCCAGCATCAATGTAGAATACAATCACAATCTGCTTCCTAATATTCAAATGTAAAACTCCTGATTAGAGTTATTTCCTCACATTTTTTATTATTTATTATAATTGGCATCTAGTAACAAATGCTGAAATTAAAATATACTATACATTCAATCATTAACTGACAAATATCTGTGAAAATCATGAGTGTTCTAACACTCCTCATGTAGTTGGCATGAAAATAAAATAGATATATGCTATGTCACTCAGATCACAAGTGGAAATAACAAAATGAGTTTAAAGTAACTGAGTAACATATGTATTTTATCGTTCGATTTAATTTTAAAAAAAATTTTTTTTTTGATCGACTACAATGGAACTTCCATATCTATGCCATAATGGTACTTGAAGTCTATGGATAGTAATGGACACTAAATAACATAAGCACTTATAAATTGGACTTTTTCTATTATTTAAAATTAATTATTAAATGTCTTTAGAAAAATTAAAACTTTATTTAAACTTTTTATATACATTCAACTGTTAATAATGGCCCACAGATTAGTGTGTAATGCTATATTTCAAGAGGTATTATTTTCTTCTCTTCTTCAAAGGTTGGTGGCCATATTCAGATATTTTTAATTAATTTAACTGGTTGTAAAAAAAATTACATAAATATATGGTATTTTATATGGAACAAACATATAAGTTAATATAAGACAGAGAGCATATCAATAACTCAAACAAGCTATTAGTTGATAAGTGCAGTAAGAGAAAATATTTAAAATCTCTATCCAAAATACTTTTATCTCCAGACCAATTGTTTTCAGGATTATCAACTCAAAACCCAGCACTTATTTCATACATAATATTTAAATAGAAACTCTGAAGTTTTCAAACATGAAAATGTCTCTTATTTCAGCTATCTAACTTAAATAGCTATATGGAATTGAATCAAATTCAGATTTACCATATATTAATAGCCTCAGCATAACCAAAGTCATAAAGGTAAAATTATAATTATCAATAAAGCAAGTCATATATACCTGGGTCTCTTTTTATACAGTAGATCGGTTCCACAGAAAACCCATATTAAAAAAATCACACAAAAATAGACAACTTACCTTGAAAAATGTGGGATAGGTTCCAAAATTTTCAAAAATTGCATAAAAGCAAAGCAACAATGTAAAATTACTTTGAAATTCGCATAAAAAAATAAGGAAATAACGTGTGACTAATAAAAAATTTCAAATATTTGAAAAAAATTGATACAAGACAAACTTTTTTTACTTTTTTATTAACTATTTCATTTTATTCAAAACAATATGTTTTTATATGTAATTTATTTTACATTTTTTCATACATATTTTAATCATTATTACTATTTGACAATATGTGTTTCATTTGTGAACTGGTAAGACATCAGATTCATCACAAGAGGAAACACCATTAGTGCCAACTTCACTCTCATGCTGCATTAATGGTTTTCTGTTGACAATGTAATTGGTAATTAAACTTTGAGATGATGATTTTACTAATTGTTTATAAAGCTCGGACATCCAGAGTGCTATATCTACCTGTAAGAGAATGCACTTCCACGAGTGCAACTTTATATATATAACATGCTTCCACAAGTGTGTTAATAATGACTAATGGTTAAATTTTCTTTTATAGACATATATACATGGAGAAACTTTTAGACAGAAAAAACTTACAAGTAAAAATATTTAAAAACTTTTAAAGATATATTCTTTTTAAGCAGAAATTAAAAGTTCTTAAATATTTTTACTTGTAACTTTTTTCTGTTTAAAAGTTTCTCCATGTATATATGTGTATAAAAGAAAATATAAACATACACATACATAACATAGACATACAACTATTTAGCTCTCATTGGAATTTAGTTCATAAGTCATGTCATTTACAAGAAAATGTTTTTCCAATTGATTAGAAAGTTGAAGACTTTCTCGAATCATTTTTGCTGTGAAATGAACAGGTTCCACTTCTGTTTCATCATCTTTTTCTAAATCTTCTATGGTATCTAAATTTATTGCCAAACCTTTTTTCAACAGGCAATTTAAAATATGTAAAATTTAATGTGTGTATATAAAATGAGGAAATTCAGATTTTAAATGAAATATGAACTTCTTTATTGCATAAAAGAAAACCACATACAAAGATATTAAGAAGAAACATGAATCCATAACTTCAAAATCGCATTAAAAAATCCGTACAAAAAGAGACCAGGTGTATAATGTGTATTTAAAAAAATCAATGTCACATTATATATAACTTGCTTTATTGATAATTATAATTTTATTTTTATGGCTTTGGCTATGCTGAGGCTATTAATATATGGTAGATCTGAATTTTGTTCAGTCCCATATAGCTATTTAAGTTAGATAGCTGGAGTAAAAGACATTTTCATGTCTGAAAACTTCAGAGTTTTTACTAAAATATTACATATGACCTAAGTGCTGGTTTGTGAGTTGATATTTTAGATCTAGTGTCTGAATATTCTAGTTCCTCACTGAGGTGATCCATAAGCTCGAAACCAATTGGTCTGGGGATAAGAGTATTTTGGATAGAGATTTTAAATATTTTCTCTTATTGCACTTACCAATTAAGAGCTTGTTTGAGCTATTGGTACTCTCTCTATATTACTTTTTTTTGTAAATACAAGCTTATAAATGCAATGTCACATTATATATGACTTGCTTTATTGATAGTAAGTTAATAAATACAATTTATATTGTAAAAGAAATGACATTTCAGAAACCAAAGAATAAAAATTAGAAAAAATATAATCTTATTAATAAAAAAAGACTTCTACATGGTATTTTGTATGAATCAAAGAGCTGATTGGTCAATGATACATATGTATGGAAAATAAATTTAAAAGAAATGTGGTCTAAAGTCTCATCTCAGCTGCATAAATAGAAAATTGTATCTATGTTTGCAAAGTTCCTTTTATTGGAAAAAATAGTATTAGCAGCCAGAATATATAAATTTTTTAATAAGAAAATTCCAAGTACATCCAAGCTCTACATACAGTACTTTTTTTTTACAAGAATTCACATAGTGATTATCATCAATTTATATCCACTATTTCAATTAATAATCACTTATTCACAAGAGCAATCTTTAAGAACAACTGAAAATTTTCTTTCTAAAAATGTTCACCTTTTTTTTTACATGGTGACTATATTGATGTCATTAAAGCAATATTTTTGCTAGATAAAATAATGAGGTTTACCCCCTTCATTGCATAATTAAAACACCTAAGATTATATACAATAATACTGTAAATTGCTAAATATAATAATTAAAATATTTATAATATACATAATTTATATTCATTGTCGTTTTATGGCAGTTTATAAAAGGATTTTCAACATACTGTAAGCAAAGATGCTACACAATATACACAGACAAATATAAATTTTATTTAGGATATAATTAAAAAATAAATTTTAAAGTATACAGGATTTAAAATTTCCTAAAAATAAATGTTATATATTAGTTCTATTTTCTTGAATTTCAAAAGTTGTATTAGAAAATTCCATGTCATGGATATACTGTGTGAAAAGACCTTGTTAACTTATTTAGAAACTTCACTTTGATTTTCTTATTTGCTGAATTATTTGGAATTGCTTTTTTTTTTATTCAAAAATAATATATATTAAATAAGACATACTGAATTTATAATACTTTATTTAAAAATAAATCCTTATATATAAACTCAAGATAAAACAGTCATTTTATAGGTAAGAAAAATTACATCAATTAGTGTTGAAAAAGTGCTAGGATATAATAGCTCTTTATTTTACTGCCATTTAGTATAAGTTAGAGTAATCAGTGATTATCAATGGTATATCAAATTTTTATACTTGGTATTTAAATTTTTATTCTTAGATCAGTTTATGGTTTTTGCCCTTATCAGTAAGGTTTGGAATTCAAGTGGGAAGAAATTCATATATAATCCAACCATCTTTAACTCCATTTTACTTGAGAAGCTAAAAACTTGAAATTCAAACCAGCCTAAAGTTTTGAACCCTAGTCAATCTGCCTGAACAATTATATAGATCTGAAGAAAATTCAGCAGCTTTATATTTTAGTACTTTGTATGAAAATTTAAGAAATGTCTAGAAAATGAGTCACTATTTTAAAATAATGTAATGAAAGTAATTAAAAAGAAAACAATAAAATAATTTAAATATTAAGGCCTAATAATTTAACATATTGATTACCAAGAGTCTGGCAGCATTAATCATGTTGTTTTACAAAGGCATTCATTCCCTTTGAAAAAATTACCATATAGTTAATTATTTTTGATGGAGAAAAGAAAAATGTAGGTACAACTGTAAACAGACATAGTGAAAGTGGGAGGGTGTGGAGATTTGAAGAAAAAAAAAATTACTGAAATTTTTATTTAATATTGGCAAGATAAAATGTACAGTTAAATTCTTGTAAAATGCGATTATGGAGAATGGAGAAAATAAATTGAAAAGATTTGTCAAATATACTGAGATAATAGAAACATAGAAATGGGTCGATCATTGTAGAAGCAATTAAAAAAACAAGCTTGATCTGAAGATGTTTTTTTAAAGACAGAGTTATAATGAGAGATGTCCTAAAATCTCTTTAAGTATTAATACTTCTTACAAAGAATGTATAAAATCTATCCTGATCCATGAGAAGATAAAAATAACCAATATAAAATCTTAAAATAATACTTATAAAAAAAATATTACAATATGAATGTGATATAAACTTTCTCAAAACTTGCAGATTCGATAAACAGTGGTTTGAACAAAAAAGTTAATAAATTCATATGTTTTATACATGCTTACAGAGCAGGTGAATATCTTGTGTATTCTCTATGCATTTACTCAATCATGCAGTCATTTGCAATTGGTATGTTGTTAATGTGAATTAAAAAATTAAAAATTTATTGAAATTGCTCTGCAATACAAATGAAATGTTTTACTTGAATGATAAAAAATAAAAAAAGTTGATTGAATATTTAAAGAAAAAAGATATTTGCTAAAGTTTAGCAGGTATTCAATAAGAAATAGATTATAAATTCATGAAATATTATTTTAATTTATGCTTCTGACACTGCTAAATTTTCAATAACAATGTAAATATTTAATGAAAACGGAAAAAGCATTAAATTTATGAGTGAAAGAGCGCTCCAATAAATAATTGGCTATTAACAGCATTGAATTTATATAAAAACTTTAGCAGCAAAAAATGTTCTGATAAATAGAAATATTAAAAAGTAATATATTTGTCAAAAAATTAATGAGTCTATATTAAATCTTTAGCAACAAATTCAATAAAAAAATTGTAATCAAGCCATTTGTTGAATAAGATTTAGTATATTTATTATTATAGATTTTTATCACAAGAACTATACTAAGAAAAAAGGTGTAAAATTTTCATTTTTTGAAAGTGACAGTGATTAAATGAATGCAGTTATACATTTACATACTTCTTGAGAAATGAGTATAATATAGTGCAAACAAATATAAATATATCATATTTGATGTTTTCACAGTTGAATGATGTAGATAAATTGGTTTTTGTATTGAACCGTGGATTATTTTCCATTTCATATCAATATTTTGACAAACTAGCATCCACCATTGTCAAGGTTAACTTTTGAAAGAAAAATCATTAGATCTCAAACAGTAACATGAGTGGATTGAACCGTGGATTATTTTCCATTACATACCAATGTTTCGATGAACTAGCATCTGCCATTGCCAAGGTTAACTTTTGAAAGAAAAATCATTTGATCTCAAACAGTAATGTGACTGCATGTAAGATGAGAAATGAGATTTAGCTTAAAATAGTTTAGCATTCAAAATAAGAGGCTTATCAAAATGTTTATTTCCTTCAGTTTTTTCATCTATTAATTTTAAGTTAATATTAAAAGACAGAGATAAAATGAGGGGTGTCCACATAGCTGGAATATGTTAAGCTTCATCAGCCCTATTTAAACCAGTAGGTCTCTTTAATATTTCAATTGGCTCTCTCATGATTCTTAAATCATACCTTCCCAAATTAGCAAGTATTTTTGCATTATCAAAATCAGGTGTGTGACCAATTTCTAAAAAACGTGATGTAAAAATCAATGTTAATTTGCTGATTAAAAGCATTTTTATCTTTTTTAATTCTGACATTTATTCATCTATTATACTAGCCTACATAGCTTCTTGAGCACTGCAAACATGAAATTTCATAAACTCCCTGGTGTTCCCAAAATAATCTGTCTTTAGGTTTAAGTAAAAAATTACCAATTTTCTTGCCAGTTGGAAAAGTAGTCTTTTTATTAAACAAGATAGTCTTCTACTGATTCTATCAATAACCACTCTATTATTGTCAATTCTGTCCTCTTTTTTTCCTTTAGTGTCAATGTTATGTAAAGCCTTAATATCATATGATGTTTCTATTATAATCATTAGAAAGTAGAATATTTTTTATAAGTTCTATTTCTTGAGCAAGATTATCTTTATCAGACACACTATAAGCTCTAGTCCAATGGTAGTCAACCTGGTCCCTACCACCCACTAGTGGGAATTTCAGCCTTCATAGTAGGCAGTAGAGTTTTATCCAATATAAAAACACTCTTTTTTTTAAAAAATTTAATTGACTTTTTAAAAAAATTTCATACCATTATTTAAAAACATTTTCATTAGATTTTTATAAAATTCATCATGACAATTTAAATTTCTGAAAATATACTATTTGTATCTCCTGCACATAAGTTTAGTTCTTATTATGTAAGTGAAACTAAATGGAGCTATAGTATGACTGCTAACAAAAGAGTCTTGTCCCAGAATACCTCATGCATACCCCCAAACCCAATCCATGATGTGCAAGAAGCATGCACAGATGATGATTTACAGCACAGGATCTTTTGTTTGTGGTTGCATTGATCAGTACGCAGTTAGATTTGTGAGAGTGAGCACATGCCTACAGCTTCAAACAAAATATTATGAAATATTGTGAGTCCATGTCTCAAAAAAAAAAAGAAATATGCTCATGGCTATTTACCAGAGTATCTAAAGATGGGTTTCATAGACTCTATTGTAAATAAACAACACCCAATGTGCTTATTGTGTCATAAACATTATCCAATGAGGCAATGAAGCAAAGTCAATTAATTGCAAGAACATCTTGCTACAAAGCATCCAAATGATAAGGACAAGCCCATTGAATATTTTCAGGAAATATATAAAAAATTTCAAAATCATTCAACAATCATTGCATCATTTAAGAAACAAAATGCAGTGAATGAAGATGGATTAATGGCCTCTTATCACATTTCACAATTAATTGCAAAAAATGGTAAAAGCTATAATATTGGAGAAACTGTAATAATACCCTCTATAAAAGAATTTATCTCAACAGTAATGCATCAAGATATACCTGAAATTTTAAAAATGTTGCCCCTAAGCGATAGCACAGTAAAGTGATGAATTGAAGAAATGGCAGTTAATGTTGAAAAAAACTTATAAGTATTCTCCAAAACTCTTCATTTTCCATGCAATTGGATGAGTCTACCATTGAAGATAATAATGCTTTATTGATGGCATATGTATATTATTTTGATGAAAACAATACATTATGAAAAGAAGTGCTATTTGCAATAAATCTTATTACAGATAAAAAGGATTATCTATATTTAATACTGTGAAATCATACTTTACAAAAAATAATATTCCTTTGAATAATATTATTGCATGTGCTACTGATGGAGCACCATCAATGGTAGGCTGCTATTGTGGATTTGTTGCTTATTTGAAGGAAGAAGTGCCAAATGTTTTATGTATTCATTGTGTGGTGCACAGACAACATCTTGTAGAAAAACATCTAAGTATAAGTCTCCATTCATCATTAACTATAATAATTTGAGCCATAAACAAGATCAAATCCAATGCAAAAACTGATAAAATGAATATTTTGACAGCTTTGCCAGGACAATAATGAAGATTTTAATACATTACTTTTGCACACAGAAGTTCAGTGGCTGTCAAAGGGCACATCTTTGGCTCATTTTGTAGCATTATATGATAGTCTCATACAATTTTTTGAAAGATAATTATGAGACCAATCTGTGTCAACAATTTTTTAAAGATAATTATGAGATGCCTTTTATTTGGCAGATATTTTCAAGAGATTTAATGATATCAATTTGCAGCTTCAAGGAGCTAATAAAACTCTTATAGGTTGCCAAAGTATTGTGTCATTATTTATTGACAAACTTGAACTACTTCGTTATAATCTATTGAAGAGAGAATTTCATCAGTTTCCTGAATTATCATCTATAAAAGATGATGTAACTCCAGAGGATATTGATAGATTCAGTAGCCACATCAACGAACTTAAATTGGACATGGAAAAACAATTTGAAGATATTTTGAAATTGAAGATGTATGACTGGATGAAAAATCATTTTACCGCAAATATTGAAGAGGCTGCTACAACTTGCCAAGAAGAACTGTTAGAAATTAGATATGATGAAGAAAGTAAACATAAATTCGATAGTGATGGATATGAAAACCTATGGCAAAATAAAAAAAAATGCCTGTCTTATATCCAAATATGTGGAAAATGATATTCAGTTTATTGATACCTTTCCCTACCTCATATCTTGTGGAATCAGGCTTTAGTGCTGTTAATCATATTATGACCAAAGAAAGAAACCACCTGAATATTTCTAAAAGAGGAGACCTTCATTTGTTCCTTACAAAAATTGAGCCAGATATCCAGTATTTAGTTTTGCAGCATCAGCCTCAGGGATCTCATTAATAATTTAATTAATTAAATGTAATTTCATCAGACTTCATGCTTCTATGTATACAAAGTATAAATAAAAAGACAGGTTTAACTACAATAAGTTGTTTTATAAAGATTTATTCTGTCAAACTTAGCAAAGGTCTAACATAAAGTATTTGGTAGGTAATTATTATTATATGCTTTAGCTTGCTGTAACTCTGCTTTATAAATTTTATAAAGTAAAGTTACTACCTACTTTATAAATCACTATTACAGTGGAACCGGTGGGTAGTTAGAAAAGTTTGCTACTAACAAAGATACAAAAGTGGGCGGTGGGTATTAAAAGGTTGACTACCCCTGCTCTAGTCAAAAGATTTTTTGCTAGAGAAAATATTTGAGTGATGGTGAGAATTAAAATTAAGATATCTTTTTATATGGGTGGATTTTCCGTAAATTGATATTGCACATTTTCTTATAATTAAAACATCTAGAAAAGAAATATGCTTTCACTCTTTCTCTCTTTCTCTTTGAATTTGTTCCTCTACTGTCTTTTTTATAACACATTGTTCAATTTTTTTTATAATTATTTTTATTGATGTCTTAATATGTATAGTTTTTAAATTAAATTTCATCATAAATATAAGTTATACAGTACATGTTAAAAATATCTGTTATGTTTGTGCATATACATAGTAAAAATATTAATAAGTATAGATGTTAAAACTATATATCCTAAAAATTAGAAATGACAACTTTTTCAATCACTATCAATATTGTCTGTTGTATAGTTCTTATTTATAATATAGCCAAGAAAATGTAATCTCACTTTTTATAAAGATACAATCTGAGTAGGGCTGAAATTCAAGTCTTACTTATTAAATCTGTTGAAGACTTGAATTTCAGCTGTATTAATATAATTTATTAGACGGACTATCTCTATATTTTGTTTGGCTATTTAATAAATAAGGACAGTATAAGTATTAATAGCGCTCAGAACAGTTGGCATTTCTAATTTTTACATTGTGTTTTATGTTGTTATTTCTTTTGAAAATAAGTACTTAATATTGAATTGCAGTTTTTTTTTCATTTTTGTTTACAATTAGAATCAATGATTTATTAACTGATTCAACTATTTTATAATGTTCCTCTATGTAAATTAAAGCCTGTGCGTATGATTGGTACACTGTAATGACAATGACTAAATATTAATATCAACTTTGTTTTGAAGATAAACATTTAATATGGTATTGAAAATTTGTTGTTTTTATATATCGTTTACATTTGAGAATCAATATATATATTACTAGTATTCAAATAGCAAATAGATAAGCACAGTTTGATTTAATATTTATATATGAACATCGTATTGAAATTCTAATTTGGATTTGAATATTTGATTTCGAATTTGAAGGTTTTAGAATAATGATATTTAATTTGTTTATAAAATGTGTGTTTATATTCATATACATATATAGTCATACATATTTATATTCATATACATATATAGACTTACGTATTTATATTTCAATATGCATTTATATATATGTGAGCATTTATTTCTTTATTTCAGAAGAAACAGTTTTGTCTTTATAATTCAGGGAGAAATCTTTCATTCCCTTTGTGATTTCATCTAATGGTGAGCAGAGGAGCGCTGCCTATGGCTAAGTGACCACAATTTTTGCAGGCACTTAGTTTTCAAGATAAAAGTCAGCGCCCAGCAGTAGCAAATGACTCAGCACCTAATTATTGCGCCTGCCCAGGTGAGGAGCCCAATTACAAAGAAGAGATTGCTTTAATTAGTCAATTAATTTCCTTTAAAAACCTTGGACTTTAACATGAGCTGATCTAGGGAGTGCAAAGAAGGGAAAGTACATTTCGGCCTCCCCGTATTTCTCTCGCTCTCTTATTCTGTTGCTGCTTATGATTATCAGCAGTTTGTAATTGCTATTAATTATATGGGCTAAAAGAGTTAGTTTCAGCATTCTATTTCTTATAAAGCACTCCATCTTTTTTGTCCCCAAGCTACTTCTTTTGACATATTTTAAAACTTTCTCTGATACTTGTTGTTTGGTTTTATATTAACTTAAATTTCTCAGCTGTTGATTTCTTTCAAAGAAACCAAATTATTCTGTATTTAGCTTGCGAAGAACAAACTACTACTAGATAAATTGATGACTTACAAAAAAAGAGAATACGTTGTTCTCCCAATTAATTCTTTCATATCTACAAACCTAGATTCAAGTAGGGTATAAGTGGCTTCAAATTATTAGATCATGATTGAGCATGATCTCTTTGAAAAGATTTATGTTGTCAAATTTGTATATTATCTGCTTATTTCACTGGAAAATTATACTGCTACAGACTGTCTACCAAGTTATTGTTTGGAACTCACTTTCAAATAATACAAGAACAACATTTGCAAAGAAAAAAACTAACAAAATTATATCTGATAAAATTGATTATTGTAAATTTGTAATAGAAATCTGATTTCAACTAATTAGACATGACATTGTGGTTTCTAATACCCACAGACTTATATTACAAATATGACTAAAAATATTGAACTAACGGCTTCCTTATATATTATTGTATATAGAAGGATGTGTGTGAATATACACAAAAAAAAAATTGATTTTTAATCCAGTTACCGAAAAGTAAAAGCCATCAAACAGGATTGTCGGTAATCCTTTAGCCCGATCAAATAAATATGAGGAGGGAAAGTTCACAACTTTAGAACTCTCAAACTTATGTTTTCAAGCTGAAAATATGCCACACTATTCATTACCTATCAAATTTAATCTTAACACATGTATCCCAAAGATATATTAAAGAACTTAAACGCAGATATGCATAAAGTGTACGTGCGTGCATTTTTCAACCATAATGTATGTAGACTTATACGTGCGTATGTAGATTATAAATGTATTTTATGTGTGAATGATATAGCTTTATTTAAAGCATAAACGTGAAATATTAAGAAGAGTGTGGGAAAAGAAAACAATTGAAGCTTTATAGATGTAGATTTTTGAAACAATGAAAGATTAATAGACATTTTAAATAACTATTGAGAATGGATGAAAAATGAACAATTATTGATAAAATTTTAAAAAATGAAAACAAAATTATGCTGTGTATATGGTTGTTAGCCTTATAATCACTTTTTTTTTAAAAAAAAAGAATCATAATATTAATACTATTTATATATATAATTATTTTTACTGCACAAATTATTTCAATGAGGTTCTTTATTGTTATCATCATCATCATCATTATTATTATTATTATTATTATTATTATTATTATTATTATTTAAAGCAATTTTTAGTATTTGTTTTTTGTTTTGTTTTTATCTGGTCATTGTAATTAATTTTCAATGAATTCTTGCTTCGAAACTACCATTTCGAATCCTCAATGGTATATAAGTTCATGAACAACAAATCATGTGATTATATTTCGTTCTAGTGTGGCTTATTGTCTTCTGTTTTCTATTAAAATATTTCTATAACTTTGTAAATAATTGTTGAATAATTATAAAAAATTGTGAAGCACTATTTAAGTTTTATCTACAATTATGAATCAGGATTTTTCCACTAAAGTCAAATTTTTTCATCATTGAGCCACAAGTTCAAAGATCTATGAAATCACAATTGTTAAGTCATAATGAATATAGAATCTCTATTCTAATGGATTTTCATTAATTCACTTCAAACCTAATATTTACTGTGATGTTTAATATCACAAGCACTGGCAATTATATATCAACTACTTAAAAATAAGCATATTTATTTTTTTGGAATAATTTGAATAATTGATAAAGAGATTACTTTTATGCATACGTATTATGTTTATGGTAAACTTAACTGAAAATGCACTTAGCATTAGGTTATAAGGGGAAAAAAACACTTTGATATACAGATGAAAAATGTTTGCAGGTTTGAATTAAAAGCATATTGTAACAGAATAGATATGAAAGTGAGGGTGTAAACACACTCATCTATATAAAGTATCTATCTTCAATTTTATATTTATGAATGAGACTCAAATTATGATGAGAAATAAATAATTTTTAAAATATGTAAAGAATACTCATTAAAAAACAAAATGTTTATTAAAATATGCAGTCAATAACATATAAAGAAATGTTTATTCCTAAGAATACCCATAACAAGAGCAAATACACATTTTAATAATTATTTTTTTAATAATTAATTTTAATACAGAGAATTAAAACCTGGAAGATATCAGTGTTAATGAATGTTGGAAATATTTTCAAAGGATAAATAGGCCTAGGATTTACAAACTAATCCAATAGTCATCAGAAACTGGGTATCCAATTATTATTTGCATTAATCTAAGTTAGTTAAATATGTATCAATAAGGTTTCTATATATAATAAAATAAAAAATTATAATATGCTGCAGCTTCACAATTGATGGTATTAGTTTAATGTAGATATTGAATTTTTTACTTCAAACTGCATTATTTTTATATTCATTTATTTTGTTATTAAATCATCAAAACATCGGCATTTCTTTATGCTTACATAAGCTGTTAAAACATTAACAAAAAATTTTTCCACAATAACTTTGTGTACACTCAAGTAATCAATAGATTACACTAGATGGGACTATTGTGTGGAGAAAATTTATTGCTATGGTTTGAACAGTTGTATAAACATAAAGAAATTGTGATCATTTGATGTTTTAGGGGTTTAATACCAATCCTAGACAAATTATAGAAGTGATTGTGGTTATTAAAAAAACCCAAAGATGTCAAAATATATAGAAGCTGAACTGAATTCAAATCTTTATGACCATATAGGTAAATTATTTTGAATTGAAAACATTGTTATGTTAGTTTGGAATGGTAGCTTTATAGTTAACCAAAAATGTGAAAAGTGTGTAGTGGGTGCTGGAGGGCTGCTTTATATCAAAATATCCAGATGTACTGCTCCCAGATCCAAAGCTTTTCATTGATAAAAGTCATAACCTAAAATCTAGTCTAAGAGTATTACATAGGAAGGTCTTATGATGAAAAACCCTCTAGAAATTATTGATTTAACCCTTTAACTAATTCATTCAACTTATTTAATCTTTGTCTAATTTTTGTATTGGTCCACTACTTAAATCTGAGAACAATATTATTCATCAGTTTCATTTCCAGTCGTTTTCTATTGTTAAAATATTAATCTAAAATACACAGAATTTTTTTAATTCAGCTTCTAAAAATTGAATAATTTTAGATTCAAATTGGTTAAATGTAACGAAAAATTAAAAATAATGTTAATAACTGAAGAAAAATATAAGAAAAAATGTTTAAAAAATAGCCAGTGGTAAAACAAAAGAATTATATTTCAACCAATCCATGGTGTCATTATTCAGTCTTTAGTTGTCAAGTAAATTACTTTTCTGAAGAACTATCATTTTTCGCAAGCTTATTTTTCTTTTAATATTTAAAATTTTTTGAATCAAACTTTTTTTTTTTTTATAAAGTAATGTAAAATCTTATTTATTAATGTAAAAAATCAATAGATATAATTACTTACTTCAGAATAAGAAAGTGTACTACATTTCATTTTCAGTTCTGAATTTGTCATTTAGAAATGCTAATTACGGTTAGTAACAATAATTGTTTTTCATTACCAATCATTTCTCCAAACATATTTTTCTTGTAATATTTAAAATTTTTCGAATCAAACTGTATATTTCGATAATTTAATGTAAAATCTTATTTATGAATGTAAAAGATTGCGATAGATATAATTATTTACTTCAAAATATGAATGTTTTGTTTTGATTTCTTTAGAAATGCCTATTATTCAAATTACAGTTGTTAGGTGTCAACAATTAGTCTTGAAAAAAGATTACTTTCGCAAACGTATTTTTTTTTGTAATATTTAAAATTTTCCGAATCAAACTTTATATTTCGATAAAGTAATGTAAAATCTTATTTATAACTGTAAAAAATTACAATAGATATAATTATTTACTTCAAAATATAAAAGGATACTACATTTCATTTTCAGTTCTGAATTTGTCATTTAGAAATGCCTAATTACCATTAGTAACGATAATTGTTTTTTATTACCGATCAATTCTCCAAACATATTTTTCTTGTAATATTTAAAATTTTTCGAATCATGTAAAAAATTATGATAGATATAATTATTTACTTCAAAATATGAATTCATAAAAGATTTTATTTTGATTTCTTTAGAAATGCCTATTATTCAAATTACAGTTGTTAGATGTCAACAACTAGTCTTGAAAAGAGATTATTTTCGCAAATGTATTTTTCGTGTAATATTTAAAATTTTCTGAATCAAACTTTATATTTCAATAAAGTAATATAAAATCTTATTTATAAATGTAAAAAATTATAATAAATATATTTATTTACTTTAAAATCAATTATGAATGTATAGAACATCTTTGTTTAGTTTCTGACTTTGTCATTTAGAAATGCCTACAATCCAATTTCCAGATTCGGCAGGCATCCAATCAGAGAAAAGAGACTGGTCCAAGAACCAGTAGCCAGCAAAGTAAATTGATTTTTTTTTTCAAAATATAACACTATATGCAGACATTTTTAGAATTACAATTTTAAATTTTGAATTTCATATAAAATAAGCCTAAAATGAAGAAATTGCAACCAAAATTGACCAAGAGATGGCGCATGCTATGTCCAAAAACTGTAAATAGCATTTTTACCAAATAAATTAGCAATGGGATCTAAATGAAAATAACAACTGAAGGGTTAAAAGACCTTACACTAGGTGATACTATTATGTAGAGAAAACTTTTGCTATTATATTATTTTGTCATCTTATATTTTGGTGCTTTTTTATCCTTTTATTTCATACTTTTCTTATTTTAATAATTAATATCTCATTTTTCTCACTTTAAATTCACATTTTTATTCATAATTTAATATCTCACTCATTTTCCAATTCATCACTAAAACTCTGCAATAGACTTACCATTTTTCTAGAATATCCATTATTGCAACATTTATATATATAAATTAACAATAAATAAATGATTTTTTTAAACAATGTAGTCTATTGTAGAGAATATATCTTAGAACTTTCTCAATAAAATTATGCACATAAAATATATATAAAATTTATAATCAGACATCTAAGAAAATATTTAAAGTAACAAATATGTATCTCCTTTTTTAAAAAAAAAATTACTGTCATAAGTTAATAGTTTGTAACTTGAAGTTAAATATTGAAGAGAAAGTATATTCAAAAAAATCTCTTTTATAAGAAACTGTACTTCACATTATTATTATTATTATTATTATTATTATTATTATTATTATTATTATTATTATTATTATTATTATTATTATTATTATTATTATTATTATTATTATTATTATTATTATTATTATTATTATTATTATTATTATTATTATTATTATTATTATTATTATTATTATTATTATTATTATTATTATTATCATCATCATCATCATCATCATCATCATCATCATCATCAAATAATAATAATAATAAGTGAAAAAAAAATTCTATACAACAACATATGAATACATATACTCAAGAAAGTAAAACTGCAAATGTAAATAATGATGATAGCAATATTGGTGAGATTCTAGATTCTTCATTAAGGCTGGAGGAAAAAGACTGCTTTAAGATAAATAATACAAAAAAAAAGAAAAAAAAAGGGAATATATACAAATGCATGTGGTTAAAGCTTTAGAAAAAAATATAGACAAATACATACCAAAAAACAATGTTGATGGGAAGCAATATTATGAACAGAATATGAATTTGGACAAAGAACTATAATTAACTAAAAAACAAAGAACTAAGAACAATACAAATATTGAGATTGCTCAGACAATAATGCCAAATATGCTGCAAGTTATTCAGGGTAATATTGAACAGAAAAGAAAGCCAGGAAGGCCCTCAAAAAACAGGAAAACAGGAAAAAAGCTAAAATTAGGAGAGCTTATGTTTGATGACACAGGAGAATGGTATCGAATGGACAGATACACTGATGTTGAATCTGAGAGTTAGTTTGCAGATGCCCAAGATTTACAGCCAAAAATAAGTATAATTAAAGATAAAGTAAATTCAAACAAATTCAAAGTAAAAAGTAAATCTTTATAAATGAAAATTAAAATTGCTTCTTTTCATGTACAGGGTTTGAATTCAATAGAAAAGTTATTTAAGTTGAAACAATGGATCAGGAAAACAAAACCTCATATAATGGGGCTGCTTGAAACCAAAATTTATGCAGGGTCACAAATTGATCCAGCAAAATTCCTAAATAGTGAGGGCTTTGTTGCATGTTCAAGAGACTCTAGCTCTCCATCAGCTGGGACATGTCTTTTGATAGTTACCACTTGCTAGTTTACCAATTTTCAAATCATATACATTGATGCAGATCTATTAATCATTACATTATATCACAAAATAATTAAAATAAATGTAATCCTTGTTTATATGCCATTGCAAAAATATAAAATAAATACAATAATTGTCACAATTAATTCAACACTGTAATCTACAGCTAATCCAATAATTTTGATCAGAGACTGCAATGTAACATAAGATGAGTTTGTAAATAAGTGGATACATAAACTATCAGTTCCATTGATGAATGCAAGGGGTTTCTTACCTGAAGTTGCTGTTTCATTTCATAATGCTGATTTTCAACATTAGTTGATCTTTATTTTTACTCTCCAGTGTTTCATCATCTAATAAGTGTGAAGTTAATCCCATCAGCAATTTCAGATCACTCAGCTCAGTTTATATCAATTGACCTCAATAATATACAAGTCTCTAGACTGCCACTAACAAGAACAATAAAAATGTTGATTTCAATCTTAACACCCAAATTTATTTTTTCATATATTATGTGGAATAAGATTTTTTCAATGACCTTTAATCCAATACAATATTTAGCTTACATTATAATATCTTGTCATTTAGCATTAATCATATAGTGAAAAATCAGCCACCTCTCTCAGGGTTGTTGAAGCTTGCAGAACAAATTCATAAACATATTGTGGCGATAACCCCTACTCAACACACATAGAAACCTATACATATATTAACAAATGCTTATAACAAGGCATGTGAAACACTAAAGAGCTATTTAAAAAATAAAAAGTAGAATATGCCTAATGCATCAACACACATGGACTCAGCAATACATTAGATGGGCATTGGGTAGGGCACCTGAAATCAAAGTGCCATTAGCAATTAAAATCAACAATGAAACATTTACTGGAAATGATATGATCTTACCAATTCTTAACTATTTTAAAGATAAGCTGGAACCAGGGAAATTGATACAATACCAGCCAAACATATTTGGAATGGCAGAGATTGAATCACCTTATGCAATAGATGTTATAATAAAAATGAATGAAATGCCCAACAACTGTCACCCAGGAAGTGCTGGAATTCCACTGTTCATATTAAAACATCTTGACAAGCTAAGTGGCAAATACCTGTGCCAGCTGGCTGATTATTTATCACAGGAATAATAACAATGGAGGGGGTTATTACGATCGCGATGGTGCCATTTAATAAAAAAAAGAAGCCCATCTCTTTGTTATCAGAGATAAGCCCAATATCAATGGGTCCATTGCCCATAAAGATTTTAGAGAAAGTAATTAAAAATAAAATGGAATCATTTACTTTGCCAATGATTTCTCCAGCTCAATTTGCAAACAAACATTAATCTACCACACAAGCTGCTATGTTATTTAAAGCTATTTTGACATCGGTTAGAGAAAAGAAAAGATATGGCCCAATTGTTGTACAGCTGGATATTGCTTTGGCTTTTGACAATGTTGATACATCTGTACTCTTGAGATTATTGAATGACACTGAAATGCCAAAATCACATATATATGTTATAACAAATTTAATCTTAAATCGTGAGCTTCACATCACCCTAAATGGCAGAAATTTTCCAGCTTTCACACCAACTAAATCACTTTCACAGAGGTCCCCACTTAATGCCATCTTATTCATTTTATATATAAATCCCCTTCTTGTTCGAATACAACAGGCATTTGAGGGAATGGAGATCCTGGGTATAGGTCAAAAATTGATCTGCATTGCATACGTGGATGATATTATAGTTTTCCTGACATCAAAAAAGCAGATACCAAAACTACAGATGATTTTAGAAGAATGATCAAAAGAATTTAAACTAGGTTTCAATCCAGAAAAAACAGCAGTGTGGACCCTTTTCATGGGAAGGCCATGTACATCCATTTTTCAGGCAAAGCCAGGCTCATTCCTTGGGTTTCCATTCCATCTGGGGATGACTAGCATGAGATGTCATTTGCAGAACAAATTGAAAAATGAAATCCAGCAAATAGCAGACTCTCTAGTCAATAGCTATATGTCAGTATATTCTAAGATTCAATTAATTATCAGTTTGATGATGAATAAGATAGTTTACTTTATGGCAGTGGTTGCTTTCTCAAAGGCTTTTATCTCTAAGATTAAGACCATTTACAATCAGCTACTATGGTCAAGGAAAGTCGTGGCAATATCAATGGCAAAACTATGCCAACCACTGAATAAAAATGGTTTGGGGTTAGATGAAATCAGTGTTTTTAACAAACAGAGAATGAGAAACAACATAATTGATATTGTTAAAAAATTTCCTAAAATTAACCAGCTCATATTCTGACTGATAAACCACCACCAAAAAAATTATCATATTTTGAACAATTAATATATCATTGTAAAAAACAGAATCAAAAATCCCAGAGCAATATATTAATAAGTACAAATACTGGGAAATTTATGAACTAATAAATGAAGATAATAATACAATTGCTTTGGAACCGATGCTGGGAATTAATAATAAACAACTGTTTAAAAGGTATAAATGATGGGCCTTAGAACCAAAGTTTTTTAATTTTCTGATAAAACTTAACTTATCTGCATTACCTGCCACATATTTTTTTGCCATAAAAGATTGTATACATCAATTGATTTCTTTTATGGGTTATGCCATCAAGCTGAAGAAACCTTATCACATTGATATATCACTGTGAGGGACTTAGGCAGATAAGAAATCTGATAACTAGCAAATGCAGAAAGTCTAATGTAACAATGCATCAATTAATTTCTGCATTAAGAGAGGGATTAACACCAAGTGTCAGGGCTGCAACCTTTGTGTTCTATGCATACTGGTGTACTAGATGCACCTTCCTAATTGGTAACAATTCCAGGAGACATCCGGCTACTTTTTCAAATAAACTTGCAATGATACAGAAAAGGGATAAGATACTGGCCAGACCTGACATTTATGCGACCACCCTGGTCATTACTTAAGATTAAATCAATGTTATAGTGACAAAAATGATAAAACTCTTAGGAACCAGTATAGTGTGGTTTTTTTTTTAAAAAAACCTGAAATCTTGAAATATCATTGAATTCTGGAAATAGGACACATTTAAAAGGAACATAGGACCAAATTTGGGAGTTAGATCTAATAAGACCTTTGTTACACCAGTTTGAACATTGTAAGTTGGAAAAATAAAACATTATAAAGAAACTTGGAAGGATAAGCATGTCAAATTAGCAACAAGGACACTTTAGCAACAATTTTCCCCATCTATTATAAGTGATTGATTTGCTAATAGGGTTCAAATGATAAATTATATCATGACACATTTGAGACATAAAATAAAATGAAAATTGTGTTATAACATTTGGATTGTTGACCTAGGCAGAATGGACAATCTGGGATATTATATGTAGACAATAACTATGATTTAAGCTCATGAAAATCCAGAAAGAACTCTTAACAAAAATGACAATGTAAATGTTAAAATTTGTAATCAACTTCTAGCAGTCAATTTACTATGTAACCACTAATGTTGTATTCTCTTGAGATAATAAAGACCTTTTGAAACATCATCATCATCATCACCATCATCATAATAATAATAATAATAACAACAACAGGTAAATAATTATTTTAAATAAGTAAAATCATACACTCACAATATATAATTTCTTCATAAGAACTGTTGATTGTCAATTTTATTCAAGTTATGATGTATTTGAACTTATGTGAACTTTTATTTTATATGCTTCATTTATTCAAATAAAGATTAAAACATTCATTTTAGTGTAGGAAATCCAATGCCAATCATAATTTCATTCTTTTCATTTTATGCTTACCAGGAAATAACATTATATGCAGTCTAGTTTCAAAATTATATCATACATCATTTATTTTATTTTTATAATACGGTTTGTTTTGTCTGATAAAGGTAAAATGCATGTAATTATAAATAATATAACTATTCAGATAAACTTTAGATAAAAATGCATGTGTCTGAGATAATTAATTTAGCAAAATAATATTCTCTTATTATCATATAAATAAATAGACAATTTTTGTAACAACAGACAAGATTAATATTTTTATTTAAGATGAGCCACTTTTATAATAGCCATTAGCCAGAAAGCTGATAAGATATTATATTTTTCTCGTTCAGTCTATTATTTTAAAAAAAAATATTGAAAGAATTTGTTCTAATTTGATAAAAATATTCAAATGCATGCAAAATTAAAAAAAAAGTGAAAATAATTTAATATTATATTAATGATATAAAATTATTTTTTATGTAAAATAATAGACAATGATAATAAAACTTTTCTTGCATGTTTAACGCAGTCATGCAATAAATATATTGTTATGAAGGTTTTCATGAGTTGCAGATATAAATAATATATTTTTGATTCATCCATGTATGATTTTAAATATAAATATACTCAGTTGATTGATGTGCGATTAAGCTGAAATCTCTGGTATATTTATAATAAAAATTATACATGGGTAAACCCAAAAAATATATGATTTATATATATAATATTAATACTAATATGAAACTAGAGAAAATAATTAAAAGTTAGGATTATATAGTTTAATTAAGGGATAAATTGTATCAGTATTTGTTTTCACAAAAAAATCGAGCCCCATGTTATAGTATTTAATAAATTTTCCTGCAATGTTTGTAAACCAGAGTATAAATCTATGTCAAATGAAACATGATTTATATATACATTATATTTAATGTTTTCATGTTTATATGATGTAAATAAAGTAGTTTTGGGGTTAAACTATGTGTTATTTTTGCTTACTTCCCAATGTTTCGATGAAATAGTATCCACCATTGTCAAAGTTAACTTTTCAAAGAAACCCATTAGATTTCAAATAGTAATGAGATTGAGTGTAAGGTAAAGAATGAGATTGAGCATGAAGTGGTTTACATTAAAAGAAGAGATAAAATAAGTGGTTTCCATAAGTCTGGAATATGTTGTGCTTCATTGGCTCTATTTAACCCACTGTGTCTTTTTAATATTTCAATCAACTCCGTCATGGTTCACAATTCATACTTTTCTAAATTAATAAGTATATTAGCATTATCAAAATCAGGTTTGTAACCAATTTCTAAAAAATGTGAAGTAAAAGCTGATGTATTTAACTTCTACTTAAAGGCATTTTTATGTTCATTAACCTAATGATTGATTGGGATGAATTATTTTGTCTTCTGTCCATTTCACTCCCTGGTGAATTTTTTCATAAGTATTATATGTTAAAATGCATGTAAAACAGTATATTTTATTATTTAAAAAAATTTGCCCGAAAAAAGCGTGAAATTCAAAATTCCCACTCTTACAATAGACATAAGCCCCGCCCTGATATGTTCAGCCATTGTCTGTTGATAAGACTGTAAAATGTTCAGTGTTTTATGACATTGAAGTTTCCAATGATGCAAAAACATGTTTATTTGTGAATTTATTATGGTTTTAGATATTTTTTAAAAATAATTTACACTATATTTATTAGATATCAAAAAATATAAATTATTTAATAACTTATTTTGACGTGAAATACTTTATTTTCAAAAATATAACATTATATTAGCAGCTAATGTAAATATGGCCTGAAGCAAATTAGAGCTATGACATAAGTAATCTACTTTATTTACGAGTAAGGAAATTATCGTAATTTTGCAATAAATATTTAAAAAATTTAAACATTTAAAGCATAATTCGTTAAATATAAGAGAAATAAATAATTAATTATGTTTTAAACATTTAAAAATAATAAAAATTAAGAAATATTTCATTGATTTTATAAAATGAAAATAATCTTTCTAGAAACATGACATGTAACATCTTTGTTTTGCTTACAGTCTCATTTTTTTAATATTTACAGAAACAAAATGTGAACATTTAAAATTTATTTCAATAACAAACAAAAATATTTATCAAATAAAATCAAATTTGTTATTTTCTGATAAGTAATAAACATTTTATCATATGTTTTATGTTGATTTGTGAGACAAAGAAAACATCAAAAATTGTTGAAAAGTAAGGGGCATTAGGCTGCATATCGGAAAGGTTAATTTGACTATTAGACTGACTTACATAGCTTTTTGAGCATTATAAACATGAAATTTTATATATCCCTGGTATTCTAAACATATTCTGTGGAAAAATTACCAAATTTTTTGCTAGTGGAAAAAGTGGTATTTATATTAAAATTAGGTAGTCTTCTACTAATTTTATCAACAACTCCTTTAATATAAGGAAAAACCACTCTTATCAATTTTATCTTCTTTCTTTTTTTTAGTAATAGTGCTATGTAATGCCTTATATATGATGTTTTTATTGTAACCATTAGAAAGTAGAATATTTTTGCTAGTTCTATTTCTTGAGTAAGATTATCTTCATCCAACAAACTACAAGCTCTCATCAAAATATTTTTTGCTACAGAAAATATTTGCACAGAATGATGATAAGAATTAAAATTAAGATATCTATTTGCATGGGTGGATCTTCTGTAAACTGATATTGATAAAGAGTCATCATATTTTCTTGCAATAAAAAACATCTAGAAAAGAAAGTGATTTGTTATTTTCAACTTCCATAGTAAACTTAATATTAGGATGCCAATCATTAAAAAAAAGAAGAAAAGACTTTAAAACATAAATATCATGAGGCCATATAACAAATGTATCATCTACATATCTGATCCAGATAGAATGTTTTTTAGTAGTCACATTTAATACTTGACTTTCAAAATTATTCATGAAGAGATCAGCAATTACAGATTACAGTGGAGATCCCACAGAAAGTCCTTTAATTTTTTTTATACTTTTGAAAATCATAAATAAAAAAATATATTTTCAAGGCAATGTTTTGCTAATGGAATAATAAAATCAGACAAATTATTGTATTAATCTAATATAGATTTTTCAATAGGAATACTAGTAAACATAGAAGAAAGATCAAAACTAACTAATAAATCAGCTTCAGTTAGTTTTAGGTTTTTAATTACAGAAATAAAATGACTAGTATTTTTAATTCTGTATGAAATATTATATGTTAATAGCTGTAAGCATTGAGCTAAATATCTAGCCAAAGCATGTATGGGAGCTGTAGTCATGCCAGATTTATGAATTTTAGGTAAACAATAAAATTTAGGATATAAAGAAGAGCCTTCACTTGGAGAAATTTTAATTTTCATATCCTCATCTATAATGGAACATTTTATAAGACTTTTTTTTTCTAAATATGTCAGAGGATCTAAGCGCCATCATTTAATAATCTTTAAAATATTATTATAATCTAAACGATTAAGCTCAACAGTCAAATTACCTTTATCTGCTGGAATAATTACAGTAGAATCATCTTTTTTAAAATTATGAAGTAGAATAAATTCTTCGTTAGATAAATTACTTTTGGTGGTTTCATATTTCTTATGGCATCACAAACCTCAAATCTAATAAGATCAACAATGTGTAAATCTTTATTTTTTATATATTTATTGTACTATTACAAATGGATAAAGAAATAGTGTTTCTAGTTTGATAATGCCCAATGAACTGCAGCATCCAAATTGTAATAGTATAAAAGGGTGAAAGGCTCTTATTTAATAGCATCACGGATTTGAACAGACAATATTTTAACAGAATCTAAGCAATGGATACCCATTTGTCACTGACTATACTAAAATATTTATGCCCTAAAAGTTATTATACTAGCTCAGGTATAAATGTTATGTAAGATAACTATTATAAATAATAATTAAAATATTGACAATGATCTTATGATTAGTTACCAAATGTTTAACTATAAGTGATCACTTAATCTATTTTAGTCCAAGATAACATTTTAATTATAATTCAAGATTACATAATTTAAAATATATATCTCCTATTGAAATACTTTATCGAAGATAATACTATATCAATGATTAGCTGAATATTCAGAAATTATATTAACACGCTATAAATTTGTATAATGATGTATCTACCATAATAATAAAAATGTTAATATTTCTTAAATGTACATTCTTTTGATGGAACTATTTATTTCTAAACTAAAATAATTTAGATGGACTAAAAATAAATTCACCTTTAAATTTATTTAACAAACTATCATCTAAAAAGTATTAAAATCTCTTTTAGGATTTTATTACCATTTACTTAAATTAAAAATATTGTTAAAATCTCTTTAATTAAAGTCAATCAGTATAAGAAATTTAAATTTATAGGTTTTAATGCATATAATCAAATTTAATGACGAGCACCATTCATACCGATTATAATATACAATCTGTACATATTAAGATCACCAAATACTTATTTGTTAAATATTACTTGGATCTAGGTTAAATAATAATCAGATATATTGAATATATAAAAGAAAGTAGTATATAACGATATACACCCTTACCAATTCAAATACTGGATTTTTATTTGTTTTATAATTATTTAATATAATAAGTGTAAGATATAAATTAATATGTAACCGCTAGATATTTAAAATTACATTAACAAATATATGTGTATGCCTAATTAAAATGATCACTGAATTGAGTTTATTTATTTAATTAAATCAATATTTATTATTAATAATAAAAAAAATGACAAGTTAATAATAAAATATAATATATGTTTAAACTAAATATTGTGAAGTATATCTTTTATCTGAATTATTATTAAAGAAGATAGGTACTTATAAAGCATGTCTACTTTATATTTATTATATAATATAAAAAAATTCGTATAAAAACGAATGTTGTTAAACAAATACATATCTAAAATAAAAGAAAGCTAATAATAATTATATAATGTTCATATTATATGATAATTTATTAAATTAAAAAAAATAAGTATATTTATTCGTTTACCTTATTTACAAAATATAATATCAAACAATCATGGTTACAATATAATCATCTAGAATTTTCAATACCCACAACATGGGTATTGAAAATGATATACGGTTAACGAACAACCATATCAGATTTCAAATTAAAATATTAAATATTAAAATTTATAATATAATTAAGATATAAACTTCTACTCTTTTATGGGAACGAATAATTCATTAACATATGAAATAATAACTAATGATAATAATACAATATAATATAAATGAATGAATAAAATATACATTTATATTACCTGTATGAAGTCTTTTTATGTGTATATACTCCAGAAAAATTCAATAGTTAAAATGTTTATGTTCTGTGACCTTCAAATAATCGAATGAAATTCACCAATTTGATCTATATGAAATATTTTCTCTTAAATAGTTATTTAAAATAAAATATAAAGTTAAATTTCAGTAAATTCCCATTATTATTTTATTATCCTTTGCATAATAAAATGATTCATGCCATAAATAACATTGTTTAAAACAAGTGAATGCTGGCATCCTTTTATAACATAGACAATACATAAATAAATTAATCCCAACTTATTACTGAGATAATCCATGCATTTGTTAAACAATATTTTTAAACAAAATAGTTTATGCATATAGCAGCATATAGATAAGTTTGATGTTTGATAATTAAAATATTTTGTTTATCCATCCTAATTAATCCTTTGACAGAGAATTTTAAAATTAACTTCAAAATTAGAAACATTTTTCTTTCTTCCTTCTTTTTTGACAAATGTATTTCTTTGCTACTCCATTATTTCATAATTCCTAAATTAAACACTTGTCAAATAAATATAATTATAGATATTGAAACAGACAGATCGAAGAACCGATCTTCGTTTCATGTGTTTTAAGTACGGTAATTCGAACCACTATCTGCCCGCAGTGAGATGTGTCTATTTTCAGTCATAATAAAAAAATTAGTTATATATTTTAAGTTTTGTAGATCAATAGGTAAGATTCCGTATATAAATGTCACAAACCATGAAATAATATTCGTGTGTGCGTGGTTTGTGGATTTATATCAATTTAATTTAAAGTTCATTGCGGGCGTATTTGTTTGAATTTTAGTTTTTTTTAAAATTGTACAAAGTCGTTTAAAAATGCTGATCAAAAGTCACATTCCTTTGATCAGTGTTTTTAATTAAAATCTAAATTACACAAATGTACAGAGTAATTAAATTGTATTCGAAATTAGATAAGAAATGTAGATTTGTAATTACCGTGTCAATTTAAAAATTGCGTATCAAAGAAAAAGGACAATGGGAACGGATAATTAATGTTGTATGGTCAAGCTGGATGGCTGGAAGCTAGAGAAAGTAGGAGGAGCTTAAACACAAAAACCAGGCGGAAAGGTCAATCGAGGCCATCTTAGAGAAAAACTTATTCTAACTTTTGACGTGGTTGAGAGAAGTAGTCTTAAGACAGCACTGCAGCTGCTAGAGTAATTCCTAGAACTTTGTTAAGAAGCTCACCTGTAAACCGCAATGTTGAGGGGCTAAGTGACAGGAGCTGATCTCTGTCCGGCCAAATTGAATCTTCGTGCCGCTGACTGATCATGTTGTTTGTGCTTCATAGTTTCCAGCTTCCAATCTCCAAATTGACAATGCCTTGCAAATAACTTTCAAAATGCGCGCCTACGTTCGTCGGAAATATCAATCGGGAAAAGCCAAGCCGGATGAAGAAAGAAGAGTAACTGTGTTACACGAACTTTTAAACTTTCTCCCGAGCTTAATGTGATCAATCAAATAAATTACATGTAAGTTTTTATGTCGTTTATAATGCTATTGTTTAACCTGTCAGTAAATTTTCTTTTCTTTTAATCCTCCGCTCTAGTCTTTAGAAATAAGTTATAAAAATTGTAATTAAGAGTAATAGTTATAAAAATTGTAATTAAGAGTAATAATAATTCAAATGAATGCATTTATATTTTTTTTGTGTTGCGTATTCCATAAACAAACGATGCCAATAGTAATATTTCCCAACTCTGTGTAAAACTAGTGTACAATAATGATCAAGTTATTTTAAAAGTAAATTTCGTTTCCTGAATTAAATATTCTTTTATATTTCGAGTTGGTAAATGTTAAATCCCTTTATTATTCTATTTTAAGTGGTCATATAATTGCAATCTAAGGTTCAATGCTAAATATATATATATTGGTTTTAAAGTGTTATATTAATGTCATGTATGATATGAGAAATAACTCACTGTATAATTTAATACTATCGCTATCGCCTGTCAACCTGGAGGGCCAAGGGTTTCAGAGTAAATTTAATTAATTATTGTCTCGCGGTCAGTTTAAGTCCGCTATATTTTATTGGGATAAGGATCTCAGCCGGTGGCGTAGAAATAGACGAATAGATTTCAGGTTTTGTATAATTTCTTTTAAAAATCCACTTCAAGTTCTCGTCCTTGATGTCTGTGGCAATGCCTTCCCTTCGCTGAAGTTAGCGTCTCGCCATTCTACCATTGGGGATTGAAAGCAGTTTCTTTCCCAGGTAATCTCTTGGATCACCGGGTTCGAAATGATCCCGGCTGGTTGTCGTGTCCCGGAGCTACTTGGGGGCATTAAGCCTTGTCAAAGTACAAGCCGCCCGGTATTCCGTTAATGCACCGCAAGTGATTACTGTAGGGCTCTTGAATCTAGGCAACCACCAGTACATCTATCTTCCATGCCGTATTTATATAAAACCACCTCCAACTGTCCATCTACGTAACGGCTCGAGTCTATTCGAATAAAATAAGTTAGTAAAACCCTTTTTGATAAATATCTTTTCAATGCTCAATACTCTGATTCTCTTAGCCACCCGTCAGTCATCTAACTACACAGCTATTGGCATGAGTTTGTTCACGAGATAAAATGATTGTTAAAGACTAGTAGCTAAATACCAGAGGATTCATGGAAGTCTTACCGTACTGTTGAACGTTATATTTATATGCTTTATATTTTTCTTATTAAACACTTTATTTAATCTACTTTTGTGTCCTCCACCTTATTACTCTGTGAGTCTAGGTAGCCACTTACTGTCTGTATGGGCAACTTAAATATATACGTTACATGAATGACCGTCCAATATCTAGAGAATAAATAAATATATATCATTAACTGTAAGAATTAGTCTATGTTCTGAGCTGAGCTAGAAAAGGGATAACCCCGTGCTGTTATAAAGTCATCATCGGTTGGTCATACCGGGGTTTGGGTTTGAATTCAGTTGGCGTTTTGGAATTTATTCTTAAGCGTGGGCTGGGTTTGAACTCGGGTACTGTGTATGAGTAAGCGTGGTGGATTTATACCGGTACAATATATGTCTTTAGATTTGCTTCAATGACAGTCAGAATATTAGAGAGCAATTTTAAATTTGTTCAGTCATATTTATAACTTTGTTATGATTTACATAATATTTGTCATTGAAACCAAGGATACCATTGGTTTTTCTCCAAATATTAAAGTTAGATTTGCTCTGTGTTACAAAATCAAAGTTTTTCTTTTATAATCATAGATAAACAATAAATTCATAAATAATTATATATAACAAATATATTTATACTTTGAAAATACATATGACACTCTTTAACTTAACACACATTAAAATAATTTCAACTATGTTTTCATAATATTGTGTTGAAAATATATAATTTATATATATATTGTCTCAAGTCAAATATCAACACATCATTTGTAGTGTCTATTGGATAATAATTATGACTACAATAAATAAAAACCAGAAAGAACAAATAAATATTAATGAATTTTATTAAAGTTCCTAATTTTCTTATTAAAATTACTGTTAATTATTTATATGTGTTCTTCCATCATTTTGTTGGCATAGCAACTGTTTTAATATTGTCTAAATTAATGCATAACTTTTTAAAAACTATTTAGAATTAAAAAAAATTATATGCCTAATCTTACATACTATACTGAAATTAGACTCAATTTCAGTAGGTACAATCTATTGTTTCCTAATGAAATTGTAAGTTAATATTATTAACTAATATAAAAGAAAGCAGTTAAGTTTACTAGCAAAGTCAAACACAAAAATGATGGAAGCTAAAAATTATATAAAGTGAAATTCTTCTAACTAATAGTAAATCTTGAAGTAAAACATAAATTTACCCAGCATGAGTTACATGTAAACACCTATTAATTTGGCATATCTATATTTTATATTTTAATTCAATTAATAGTGAATAATAAAAGAAACAAAATTATTTATTATTAAATAAAATGATTTATTTAAAAAAAAAAAAACAATAATGCCATTATAATAGTTACCAATATCTAAATTAATACATCAAAATCCAAAATTGGATGTATGATTAAAAATCTGAGACAATGCCAAAATGAACCAAACCATCCTTAATCCCAGTATAGCAGGGGTCCCCAAGCTTTTTGCACTAAGAGCACATTCTATAATACCCGCCAGGTGGCGGGCACCATTTATTTTTTCAATGTAAATTTATAGTTGGATATTGTTAATAATAAATACATATAATGTACAAAAAAATATTTATTTCAAAAATAAAATTTTAACTTATAATTAACATTTATATTTTTACGCTGTATTGCCCTACAATTTGATTACAATATAATACAATAATTTATAAGAAATTTTAAAAATTAAATTTATTTGTAGCAGATAAATAATTTTTTATTGTGTTCAGATAGTGGTGGGCACACATAAAATGGTCTGTGGGCACCATGGCGCCCGCAGGCATATGGTTGGGGATCCCTGCAGTACAGTAACCCAATAACCTATACACTGAGATTTATAAAAATAAGTAATGGATAAAATACCTGTTGTATATAAGCTTAACTTTCTACTATAATATTCTAAGTAATAGCATAGAAATAACAAACTTTCTTAAAACTCCATATATAAAATATTTAACTACTAATTTATCATAGTCATATTATTTAGAAAGATATAAATATTACCCATGATTAAGAAAGTATTCACTACAAAAACAAAGTCATGATAAAAAGAAGCCATGGGTAATTTATAACTGGAACTAACCAACAAATATCAAACTAAACATATCAAGTATATCAGTTGCCAATTTATATAATATCAATCAAATCCCATATAAATAAAATAAATATTTATTACTATTTAAACAATCATTATTTAAAATTATAATATATCATTAAATAAGACAGATTATATATTTCTTAATCTGTATTAAAATAAGACATCTATAAAATAAAATAAACTATTATTTATTACAACTGGATTATTTTTGAACATTATATTTAAAATATTTTGAATATATTACCTGTATAGCTTTGATAATTACACACGTGATTGATACAATATTTAAAAAATGGCAATTTACAAATAATTAATATTGGCAGAAAATTAAATGAAAAACAATTTATTATACATTTAAAAATATTTAATAAAGATTTATAGATTGTTTTGTAGTTTTAACTTATTTACCAATAGAAAAGGTTAACATTCTTCAAATTTAAGATATAGCAGATAATCTCTGTTATTATAATGGTGGTCCATTTGAAATATAGAAGATAGGCCTAAATGACAATGTAAAAAATCCTGATTTTTTAGCCATTGATGATTATGAATTAATCCTATTTATTATAGATGAAAATATAAAGTAGATTATCTATTTGAGTCCTAGTTTCCCAAATTCTTGGAATAAAACCATTTGTTTACAAGTCTATTTTGAGAGTTTAAAATTCAATATTTTTCTTTTAAATGCAACAGCTGATGATCTTGTTTATATAACAAAAAAAAGTTTTTAAAAAAAGTTTCTTTAAAGGAAATCATTTTTGGCTAATTGCCAATGGAACAATAAATAAATCTACAGTGAAATTTTAAAATTATTTAAAACAAATAATTGTCAATTCTTTAAAATTACTATTTAAAATTCAACAATTAAATTTCTATTTAAATTATTGTTTAATAAAACAAATTTTTATTTATAAAAAAGGTACTAATTACTTAGCCGGGCTTGATTGCTTGATGGCATTCAAAACAGTACAATGCAATGTTACCAGGCCGCGATTTTTAAAAATACAGTGACTTTTGTTTTGGCTATGTGGCAATTTTGCGATTTAATTTTTGCCTAAACGGCAATTTTTTGGGGGGCTATAGGGCGATTTTTGCCCATATGGCAATTTTTTATTGCCTTTATTTGTATATGCAATTACATTATTTTATCCTACATCTTTAATTTTTTTATTTTTAGGGTTTTGCTTACTACTAACAAATTACAATAATAAAAATAATACACAAACACATAATTTACTGCTGATATAGTAAAACGTTTATTTTTAAAACCAATTTCTATTACCTTTTTTTTAAAAAAACAACAACAAACAAACCAAAATTAACTTTGGGCTCAGTTTTAACAAAGTATCTATCAACCAACCCCCTCTACCCTCCCCACACTTATATAGTAAAAGTTTTTTTTTAAAAAAAAAACAATTTTGATTACCTTTTGTAAAAAAATAAAAACAAACCAAAAATAAAAAATAGTCATAGATCACATGACCCCCATTCTCTTAAGCTTGTAAGATATAAACAATGAACATTGACAATTGCTCAACAAGCTTTGTGATAAATGTTTAGCCAGAGAAAGCATTTAAAATATCTCTGTCATAAACTCCCCTCTCCCAAAACCTCTGGCCATGTTTCCATGCTTTGGCACTCCTCAGAGAGGCACCAGGGTAACTTTAGACAATAGATCTAAAAATACTAATCCAAAGCCAGCATTTATGTAAAAGTTATCTATTGAGAGGAAAATCTGAAATTTTCAGACACCTACATATCTTCAAACCCAGCTATCCAACTCAAATAGCTATATGGGGCTGAGAGATCTTCAGCCAAACCATATATTAGTAGTCTTAGCAATATAACATCACATAAGACCTAAAGCAGAGACTATCATATGATCTATGACTCGAATTTTTATTAGATGATAGTTTCAGCTTTAAGTCTTATGCAATGTTATATTGCTAAGACTACTAATATATGGTGTGGCTGAAGATCTCTCAGCCCCATATAGCTATTTGAGTTGGATAAATGGGTTTGAAGATATGTAGGTGTCTGAAAATTTCAGATTTTCCTCTCAATAGATAACTTTTAGATAAATGCTGGCTTTGGGTTGGTATTTTTAGATCTAGTGTCTGAAGCTATCCTAACACCTCTCTGAGGAGTGCCAAAGCATGAAACTATGGTCAGAGATTTTGGTGGGGGAAGAGAGGGGTTCATGACAGAGATTTTAAATGCTTTCTCTGGCTAAGCATTTATCACAAAGCTTGTTGAGCAATTGGCAATGCTCATTGATTAAACCAAAAATAACTTTTGGCTCAGTGATGACAAAGTATTTCTCAACCCATTCCCTCCACCCTCCCCCATTCTGATATAGTAAAACTTTTATTTTTAAAAACAATTCTTTTTTGTGCTGATATAGAAAAAGTTTTTCTTAAAAAACAATTTTGATTACCTTTTTTTAAAAATAAAAACAAATCAAAAATAACTTTTGTCTCAGTGATGACAAAGTATTTCTGAACCCATCCTCTTCCCACTCACCCACGTTAATATAGTAAAACTTTTATTTTTAAAAACAATTTTGATTATCTTTTTTAAAAATAAAAACAAATGAAAAAATTTTTTTGACTTTTTCAACTTTCGTTTTTTTTTTTTTTTTGTACTAATTTATGATATAGAACCACAACCTTTTGTTTTATAAACATGTGCAATTGAATACCTTTGGTTGCAGAAGCCTCACTGACATTGGCAACTGGCACAATTTCAAAATTTGCTTGCCACATTGTGCCATTTTATTGGTCTCATAAATTTTCTTGAGAAAGCATGACTTTTCATGTGAATTCAGCTAAGTCATGTTCAACTCTACCCTTTGAAAATGCTTTGCACATTCTATCTTGTGTAGGGAAGGGTGGGAACAATGTGACAATTCTTAGTCAGACTGCATGATTTAAATAGAAATAAAATTATTCTGCTATGAAGATTTCAAAACTTGTGGCCAGTTAAAATCCAGACATTGTCAGATGATACGGTAGCGAACAGAGAACTGGGCAAATTGACATAAAGTGTTGTGAAGCACAAAACAGGCCATAATATTTCTGTACAACACCATCAAGTGGCCTGCAATGACTAAGATAAACCCAACTATTTTTTTAGCCATAAGTGTAGACTGTGTACATGGCATTTGTAGCTGTTTTGGACTGGCAATAATGCTAACAGGCAGCCAAGCCCGGCTAAGTAATTTGTACCATAAAAAGTATATAATGTCTTTAAATAATAACAACTTAATATTTTAAAATGTTAATGATGTTGCACATCTAAATCAATAAAATTTATTTTTATACATGTACTTAATCTACACACCAATGAAATTTTATTAACTGCCCTTTTATGAAAAAAAATCTAGATTTATTATCTAGTGCCATCTTCATTAAAGTTACATATGGAACTATATATCTATTACATAGGGATAGTTTTTTTTATCATTTTGGATGTTGGGCTCCAAAATGATAAAAAATATCCCCCTATAATGAATCTATAATTCCATATATAACTTTATTAGAAGATGCTACTAGATAATAAATCTAGACTTCATTTCTAATCAAATTGTAATTTGACATTAGAATTAATATAAGAAATTACCAAAGAAATAGATAAAGTTTATTAGTGAAGTCACACACACAAATGTGAGAAGCTATAAATTATAAAGTGAAATTCTTCTAATTAATAATAAATCTTGAAGTAGAACATAAATTTACGGAGCATGAGTTACGTTTGGACACCTATTAATTTGGCATATCAATATTTTATATTTTAATTCTAGTAATGGTGAATAATATAAGAAACAAAATAATTTATTATTAAACAAAATGATTATTTAAAAAGTAACAATATAATCATCGTAATAGTTACCAATATCTAAATTAATACATCAAAATCAACAAATGCACATATGATTAACAATCTGAGACATTGCCAACCAATCCATCCTTAATCTCAATACCTAGTAAAACAGTAATCTATACATTGTGAGAATATGTCAAACTCCTCACATATATATTTTAAAAATGCAACATGCATACCTATCTTGAATATTATTATTAACAAGAACCATTAAAAATTCTATTATTGATTTTATTAATTAATAATTGTATACAAATTGGTCATTTAAAAATTATAACTGTAACGACTTCTTAACTATACTGACATGTAGATAATCACACTATAAAAAATACATATATATATAGCCCTAAAATTATTAAAGGAAAGAAATAACTATTGAATTTTAATTTTTGTTTGTCATCCATTCATTAATTATGTAAATAATAAAATGACATCATAATTGAAACAAGAAAAACATGAACTTAAATCGACAAAATATAAAAAATAAAAATAAACTTTTTTTCTTATTCAAAATAAAAGAGAGATTTAAATATAACTCTAATTAGTCAATACATTTTGAATAAAATATAAATCTGAATCCATTGCTCAAAGCCATTCAACAACAATCAGTAAATTATCAATTCTCCAAAGGAGAAAAGTATTTTGGAGGATAAAGAAAAAACATGCTTATCATTACAAATAGAATTAATCTTCATAAAAATACATTTTACAACTATAAAAAAATCTCTTTTAGTAATCCTATTGAAGCTGAATATTAAAAGAAACCAATCACTTCATTATTTATAGGATTGTATAAACTAAAACTACATTATCAAGTTTTAATAGAACCAATAAGTTTAAATAACATTCTAACATGGTTATGTAGCTATGATCAGCTAGAGGGAGAGAAGCATCATAGAGACGGAATGTTAACCATACTGCTATAATGCTGAATCTGATTCTAAAGAAAAATAATTACTACCTGTCGATGATAAACATCGGATAAGAATAAACTACCCCAAATCTTAGGAAATTCTTAGATGGAAATTATTCTGATAAATGAAATAGTTAAGATTTTACTTCATTAACACTTAAATAAATTAATATATATATATATGCTAATGAAGCTATTAATAAATTCTCAAAATTTTTACTGCCAAGCACTTTCGGGACAGTCTACAGTCCCATATTCATGGTGAGTTATTCTGATAAATGAAGGAATGAAGTCACTATCTGAAAATTTGATCAGCATTTGATAATGGAATAATATATTTTAAAGGATGAGAAAGAAAGGAACCTTAAAATGAAAATTTATTTAATTCGTCAATATAAATTGTTTCTAAATTAATTCTAGGTTCGACTACACATTAATATCATATATATATATGATTCTCTTTTATATATTTTTTGTTATTATTTTCTTTCTTTTCATAATAAAGCAAGTTTTATTCAATTATATTCTAAAGTTATTGATATTTAGTGATTATTAATAAAATATAAAGTTAAAAACCCTAAGTTAATTTAATAACCATTGTGATTATCTACAGACTAAAAGAGTAATACTTATTACTCTATCTAATTTTAGATATGCATACTATGACAATTATAATATTATATTATAAATGTAATTCATTTGTTATAATTAATATATTAGTTAAATTTTTGTTTTGTCATTTGGAATGAATGATTAACATGCTGATATAAATGATCTATTCAATCATATGTTAACATCATCAAAATAAAAATAAAGATTAACATTTATAACTTATATTCATGTGATATGACATCCTGGAAATAGGAAAGTCCACTATAAAATATAGATCACTATTTGAATGAAGAGACAATTTTGTTTTATGTTATAATATTGAATTATTTCATTTGGATAATAAAGGATCATCCATCGTAATACCATATTAATGATAGTTTGCTATATACTAGAGATGTGAGAACAAAGGATAATCATATTTATTTAATTTTACATTTTTCTTTGTATAACTTATATTATGTTAAATTAAATTATGAATACAGTTTGTTATGTATATGATTTTATTAAATGTTAGTTATTATAATTACATTCATGATTCATGATTATTTATTTATTTCATAATTCATCATATTACAACATACCATACAAACATATAATTGGTATTCAAGCAGGATATAATCATACCCCTGAACTAGAATTCATGTATATTCTTCCTGAGTTTGAATTCCATGGAATAACAAGAACAGGTTAAAGAGTATGTGAAATAGGCAAATAAAATAAATTTCCTACTGTTTTAATACAATAATTTTATAATTATATTGATGCAAATAATTTATATTATCCCATTGCATATAGTATTTGATGATTAAATTATTTTTGTTTGTCTATACACATGTTCAATCTGTCATAAATGCTCACTCCATTATATTTATTACCCTAAACTAACAGATTATCAGATGAGGGTAAGGTGGGATTTATGTCATTCCATTACAACACTGAGGGGTTTAAAACTATGCAATTGTGGAAATGTGTGTTATATATAAACTTAACTCTCTACTATAATATTCTATGTAAGGATATAAAAACAACTATTCTTAAAACTTCATACATAAAATATTTAAATATCAATTTATTATTATAAGCATATTATTTATAAAGATATAAACATTACCGAAGCTTAAGAAAGTATTCACTACAATAACAAAATCTTTATAAAATGAAGCCATAGAAAATTTATAACCAGAACTAACCAACAAATATCAAGCTAAACATCAAATATCTCATTTGCAAATACATATAGTATCAGTCAAATCCCATATATAAAAAATAAATATGTATTACCATTTAAATGATCATTATTTAATATGATAAATATCATTAAATAACACAGCTTATATATTTCTTAATTTGTATTGAAATATCACATCTGTAAATTGTAAATAAACTATCATTTATTATATCTGTGTAATTTTTGAACATTATATTTGAAATGTTTTGAAAATATTACTTGCATATGACTTTGATAATTATACACATAGTAGTTGATACAATTTTTAAGAATTAACAATTTATAAATAATTTATATTGACATAAAATTATATGAAAAACAATTTATTATAAATTAAAAAATATTTAATGAAGATTTATAGATTGTTTTGTAGTTTTAACTTATTTACAAGTAGGAAATATTAACATTCTTCAAATTTAAGATATAGCCAGTCATCTCTTTCATGAGAATGGCATTCCATTTGAAATGTCGAAGATAGGTTGAAACAAAGATGTAAAAAGAACATGATTTTTGTGGGAGTTGATGATTATGAAGTATTCCTATTTATGCTGGATGGAAACATAAAGTAGACTATCCATTTGAGTTCTGGTTTGCCAAATTCTTGGACAAAATTGTTTATTTAAAAGTTCATTTTGAGAATTTAAAATTCAATGTTTTCCAACTAGTGATTTTGTTCATGTGATCAAAATAGTGTTTGTTAAAAGAAATCATTCTTGGATATTTGCCAATAGATTAGTAAATAAATCTACATTCAATTTTAAAATCATTTAAAACAAATAATTGTCATTTCTTTAGAATTACTATTTTCAATTCAACAGTTGAATATTTTTTTTAAATTATTGTTTAATAAAACCAATTTTTATTTATAAATAAGTACATAATGTTTTTAAATAATAACAACTTAGTACTTTAAAATGTTAATGATGTCACACATCTAAATTAATAAAATTTATTTTAATACATGTATTTAATCTACATACCAATGAAATATATTCCAAGGACCATGCAATTTTATTAATTCCCCTTTCACAAAAAAAATCTAGATTTATTATCTAATGACACCTTCTAATAAAGTTACATATGGAACTATATAACCATTACATAGGAATAGCTTTTAGGATTTTAGGCTAATGTTAGGCACCAAAATGATAAAAAAAATATCTCTCTGCAATGGATATATAATTCCATATCTGTAACTTTACTAGAAGATGCCCCAAGATAATTAATCTAGACTTCTTTTCTATAAAAAATTGTAATTTAATATTGAGAATTATTATTACAAATACTGAGGAAAAAAGTTAGATTTACTAGCAATGTTACAGACAAAATAGTGGAAAGCTATAAATTGTAAAATGAAACTCTTCTAATTAATAATAAATCTTGAACTAAAAAGCCAGTTTACCCAGCATGAGTTACATGTGAACAACTATTAATTTGGTATATCAATATTTATATTTTATTATTCAAGTAATAGTGAATAATAAAAGAATCAAAATATTTTTTTATAAACAAATTAAATTATTTTAAAGAAATAAAATAAAAATAATGTCATTGTAATAGCTACCAGTATCTAAATTAATACATCAAAATCAACAATTGCCAAAACAAGCTAAACCATCCTTAATCTCAATACCTAGTAACATGGTAATCTATATACTGAAGGCTATAAAATTAGTCAATGGGTGAAATGCCTGATATAAAAAACAACAACTATTCTTAAAACTTTATATATAAAATATTTAAATATTAATTCATCATTACAGCAATATTATTTATAAGGATATAAACATTACCCATGCTAAAAAAAATATTCTTTACAGAAATGAAGTCATTATACAATAAAGCCATAGAATATTTATAACTGTAAGTAACAAATAATATCAAGCTAAGCATATCAAATATCTCAGTTGCCAATACATACAGCATCAATCAAATACCATATGTATAAAATAAATATTTATAATTATTTACACAATCATCATTTAAAATTATAAATATCATTAAATAACACAAATTATATATTTCATTAAAGAGTCATAGATCACATGACCCAATTCTCTTAAGCTTGTAAGATATAAACAATGAGCATTGCCAATTGCTCAACAAGCTTTGTGATAAATGCTTAGCCAGAGAAAGCATTTAAAATATCTCTGTCAGGAACTCCCCCCCCCAAACCTCTGACCATGGTTTCATGCTTTGGCACTCCTCAGAGAGGTGCTAGGATAGCTTCAGACACTAGATCTAAAAATACCAACCCAAAGCCAGCATTTATTTAAAAGTTATCTATTGAGTTATTTATTGTTTGAAGACATGTAGGTGTCTGAAAATTTCAAATTTTCCATTCAATAGATAACTTTTAGATAAATGCTGACTTTTGGTTGGTATTTTTAGATCTAGTGTCTGAAGCTACCTAGTGCCTCTTTGAGAAATGCCAAAGCATAAAACCATGGTCAGAGGTTTGGGGGGGGGGTTTCCTGACAGAGATATTTTAAATGCTTTCTCTGGCTAAGCATTTATCACAAAGCTTGTTGATCAAATGGCAATACTCACTGTTTATATATTTCATTATCTGTATTGATGTATGACATCTGTAAAATAAACATAAACTATCATTATTACATCTATATTATTTCTAAATATTATATTTAACATGTTTTGAAAATATTCCTTGAATATAGCTTTAATATAAATACACTATAGAGATCAATATACAATATTTAAGAATTGACAATTTATCAATAATTAATATTGGCATAAAATTATGTGAAAAACAATTTATTAAAAATTATAAAATATTTAATAAAGATATATACATTGTCTTGTAGCTTTAACTTATTTACCAGTACAAAATGTCAATGTACTTCAAATTTAACATATATACAGATGACCGCTGTCATTATAATTGTAGTCCATATGAAATGTAGAAGATGGGCCTAAATGAAGATGTAAAAGACATGATTTTTGCAGCAGTTGATAGTTATGAATTAATCCTATTTATGATAAAGAAAAATATTAAGAAGTAGATTATCTATTTGAGTCCAGGTTTCCAAAATTCTAGGCACAAAATTATGTAAAATTTCATTTTGAGAGTTTAAAATTCAATATTTTATTTTAAATTGCAGACAATGATCCTATTCATATGATCAAAACAGTTTTTTTTTTTTAAGAAATTATTTTGGCAATTTGCCAATTGAACAGTAAATAAATCTATATAGATATATAAAACAACCTCCATACTTCCTCATTCTTTTTCAATTCATATAAATAAAGATACAATGAAAAACAAATGATCCCCAAGATGCATTTTGTGCTGAACCAACACTCATCACGTAACCCAGGTCACTATCTCCCACATATATCTCTATTATATGAAGAGTATTTATCTATAATAAATTGTTATATTTTTTATTTACCATTGTCAAACCCACTCCATTCACAACTTTGACACCATTTATCTCAGATAAATATAATAATGATTATTAGTAATCATTTTCTAAACTAGAGATTATCTCTAGCAAAGATTGTTTAATATATCTATAAAAATATTACAAATGGGAAAGAGAAAGGTAAATAACTCCATGTATGTGTATGTTTAAAATTAAAAAAATCAGATGTATTAATCTTTAACTGAGGTTTAAAGTTTATATCTGTGCTAGAGATAATCTCTATTTTAGAAAATGATTAGTAATAATCATTATTGTATTTATCTGAGGTGGATGGTGTCAATTTTGTGAGTGGAGTGAGTTTGACAATGGTAAATAAAAATATAATAATAAATAAATCTACAGTAAATTTTAAAATTATTTTAAACAAATAATTGTTTGTTCTTTAAAATTGCTATTTTAAATTCAAAAATTGAATTTCTTTTTAAATTATCATTTAATAGCACTATTTTTTTGATTTATAAAAAGTGTATATAATGTTTTTAAATAGTAATAATAAGACAACTTAATACTGTATTTTAAAATATTAATGATGTCACACATGTAAATTAATAAAAAATTCCATACATGTGCTTAATATATACACCACTAATATCTATTGCAAAAAATAGACTAGTTCCTTAACTCCCTTTTTACAAAAAGAAATTTTATTACATTTAATAATTCTGATATTTATTTTTAAAAAATAAAATAAAAAATGTATTCTCACTTTTTTATATATATAATATAAACTTTAGTCAGAACTGACTTAACATTTAATATCTTATTAATTTTTAACTCAAACGCATAACAATTAAATAAAATCTTTACCTAATATTTTAAAAAAATAAATGAACTAAATATAGATATTTATATATATTATAAAAAAATAGAGAATGTCTATGCTGTTTAATTTTAATAAAAATAAATCAATAACCATGGATGATGATATTTAGAATTCCTTTAATCTCCCTAAAATTCTAACAATATAAACCACTTCAGTTAGTTTATTAACCACCAATAAAATTAAATTCAGGACTAAATAATATCTATTTATATTTTAGATTTAAACTGAATATATTTTCCATATGAATCAACAATTACATTACACTGGTTTATCCATTTATCCTTATAATATTTATTTTCTTTATTCCAAAGAAACATATTATAAAACCAATCTTTATATAATCACTACTACAAACTATACATTTATTTACTCAGTAATTTTAAATATTCATCACTATGAACATTTTCTTTATATTGTAATCCAATAAGATTCCCATATTCACAGCTAAAACTATCACACTCATAACTTTGTACTTCATGATAGCAAAACCATTTCCTTTTATTATAATTACCCTCTCCTACAAATTCCATATATTTATATTAAGTTTTACAAAAGTGAGAGTGAATTTTATTATACCTGGTAATATTAAATACTTCTAAATCATTTAATATTTTTACTTGTGCCTTTTTATAATTATTCTTCCAAAACATAATTTCTGTGTACTTCAAAATCCATTGTTGTACTTGCACAGATTTTTGACCCTCCTTACATTTTCTTATCAATATCATAATGATCCATAATCATCTAAGATTACATCATTAATTTTAGATTGAGATTTTCAACCCACATCAACTTTGGATTTGTATATATAAACTAAAGTATCTTTAGCTAACTCTATGCTCCCTACATCAAGTTTACATTCATCAAGAACAACTATATTAACTTTAAATTCTATAACTATATTTATATTATGGACCATTTCTTCTAAAGAAATATCTGTTTTAACTTCTTTTTGCTTAAACTTTCTTGGTATTATATTCAGTTATTCTTTTACTTTATGAATCTTTCTTCTATTTTTTGAACTGTAGCATTTAATTCTGGACTTCTTTAATTGTTCTTTCATTTTAAACTGAACTTTTCCTATTTTTTCTTTTTCTGCTTTAAAACCATCCATCATTATTTTATCAATTCATCCATTTTCTGATAGCACATTTCAATATTTTGCTGATTCTCATCCATTTTTTATTGAATATTTTGATTTTCTGCTCTATTATTTGTACATTTTCATTCATTTAACTCATACCTGGATGATTCTATTGCATATTTTTATTCACATGATCATAGATTGCTAATTCTGTTACATATTTTCATTCATTTTTGCACCATTCTTTGTAACATTTGAATAAGTATTTCCATATTAAACATACCATAATCTTGATTCTTTTCAATTATTTTTATAGATTTATTTTCCCCTAATTACAATCTGGGGTTCATCAAAGTTATCTCATGGATTTCTGGTTTTAATAATTTATCTTGTGACTCAGAAGTAGCATTGCTAACCTCTTTTTCTTGATCACTATTCTTTTCTCTATCTTCAGTTAAATTTTGTTCTGTTAATATAAATAATTGAAATAATTAGATTTTTCCAAGAATGCAAACAAAATCAAATGAATTCTCTTCATCCTATTTCCAATAAAACCATCGACTAAAACTTTACTTTGCAACTTAATTTAAAACTTTTAAATTAATAGAAAATATGATTTATAATAAAGAAAAATATATGTACCTCTACAATATTCAAACTTATATCTTATAAAAATTAAAAAATATATTAATTTGTATTAACTATCTCAAAGTTTTTCCTGTTATTTTAAATTCATCAAATTGGGAAGTGAGAATTTAATTTTTTTTAAAAAAGTATTATACCTCAAGGTGCTTTACTGCTATTTAATTAAAGATAAAGTCACAACTTATTAAAACCAATAAATAAAATTTATCAGACCTCAAACACTGGATGAAACAAAGGCTTAAAGGTACTATCTTTTTTAAATATCTCAAAGTGCTTTATATTATCAAGCTTTATACATCAGTGCCTAATTTTTAAAAAGAAACATTAATAAATAAGAGCAATGTCATATAAAAAAGAAGTATGATTTAAAAGTATGCTATTTTCTCAATGTGTAACTTTATCAAAAGTCCTAAAATTAAGATGCCAAATCTTAAAGAAAAATGCTATGCTTATCTCACAAGATATGTGTCCAAAATGATAAAAAAAATACAAATAACTATTTTTTCTCTCAGGATATAAATTTATCAAAGCCCCATGTTTGGTGCCAAAATCTTAAAAAAATAATATCCCTATGTAATGAATAGTTTTCTTTTCTAATCAAATTGTAATTTAATATTAAGAGTTAGTATAAGAAAATACCAAAGAAAGCAGTTAGGTTTATTAGCAAAGTCACACATATAAGTATTGGAAGCAATAAATTATAAATTGAAATTCTTCTAACTAATAATAAATCTTGAAGTAAAGCACAAATTTACTTGATATAAGTTATATTTGGACACCTATTAAATTAGCATATCAATATTTTATATTTTAATTCAAGTAATAGATAAAAGAAACAATAATTTATTATTAAGCATAATGATTTATTTTAAAAAACTATCAATATTGTCATTGTAATAGTTATCAATATCTAAATTAATACATCAAAATCAACAAATGCACACATGAATAACAATTTGAGACATGGCCAATCAAGATGTCCTTAATCTCAATACCTAGTAAAACAATAACCTATACACTGATGGGTTTAAAACTAAGCAATGGATGAAATATCTGTTATATATAAGCTTAACTCTTTACTATAATATTCTATGTAAGGGATAAAAACAACAATTATTCTTAAAACTTAATGTATAATATATTTAAATTTTAATTCATCATTATAACCATATTATTTACAAAGATAAAAACATTACCCATGTTTAAAAAAGTACTCACTACAAGTCAAAGTTATTATAAAATGAAGCTATAGAAAATTTATACCTGGAACTAGCCAACAAATATCAAGCTAAACATATCAAATATATCAGTTCCTAATCCAGATAATATCAGTTAAACCCCATATATATAAAATAAATATTTATTACCATTTAAACAATCATTATTTAAAATTTTAAATATCATTAAATAATACAGGTTATATATTTCTTAATCTGTATTGAAATATCATATCTATAAAATAAAAATAAATTCTCATTTATTACACCTGTATTATCTTAGAACATTATATTTAAATTATTTTGAAAATATTACTTGCCTATACATTTAATAATTACACACAGTGATTGATTCAATATTTATGAATTGACAATTTATAAATAATTAACATTGGCAGAAAATTATATAAAAAACAATTTATTATAAATTTAAAATTATCTAATAAAGATTTATAGATTGTTTTGTACTTTTAACCTATTTACTAGTAGAAAATGTTACCATTCTTTTAATTTAAGATATAGCAGATGATCTTTTTCATTATAATGATGGTCCATTTGAAATGTAGAAGATAGGTCTAAATAAAGATGTAGAAAATTCATGATTTTTGCAATAGTTGATGTTTAAGAAGTAATCCTATTTGTGATAGATGAAAACAAGATAAAGTAGATTATCCATTTGAGTTTTGGTTCCCCAAATTCTTGGAACAAAACTATTTATTTAAAAGTTCATTTTGAGAGCTTAAAATTCAATGTTTTCCTTTTAAATTCAACAGCTGATGATCCTGTTCACAAGAACAAAAGTTTTTTTTAAAAGAAATCAGAGTTTCTATTTGCCAATATAACAGTAAATAAATCTACAGTCAATTTTAAAATTATTTAAAACAAACTATTGTCAATTCTTTAAAATTATTTTAAATTCAGTGATAGAATTTCTTTTTAAGTTATTGTTTAATAAAACCAATTTTTATTCATAAAAAGAGTATATAATATCTAAATAATAATAGTAACAAAACTTAATTTTTTAAAATATTAATGACATCACATGTCTAAATTAATAAAATTTATTTGTATACATTTACTTAATCTTCACACCATTAAAATATATTCCAAAGGAATATTATAATTCAATATATATATATATGATCGATCCAATTAACCAACTAATTATTGTACACTAAATAACATTTACTTAATCTTCACACCATTAAAATATATTCCAAAGGAATATTATAATTCAATATATATATATATGATCGATCCAATTAACCAACTAATTATTGTACACTAAATAACATCTAGATATTCTTAGTAAATGGGTGTGACTAATTTATCCTTCATAAGTGCTTTACTTTGAGGTATATATCTTATCAAATTTTTCTTTCACTTCATAATTTTCTTCAATAAGGAAAGTAATCTATTTTCCTTCACTCTATTCAATGTTGCAATTTCTATTCTTCCAACTTATTTTTTACAATCTTTTCTAAATCATGAAATTTTTCAAAAAGAATTTAAAAATTTGTTTTTTTTTTCTTGCAGGGTCAATAATCTAATAGTTAGATGATAAAATTAATTTATTAATCACTTATTACTATATTTTTTATGTTTTTATAATCTTTCAAAGAATTATATTTTATTGAAAAAATGAGTCTGAATAATCTATTTCATTATTGATAGACGTAGAATATTATTATACTTAAAAAACATCTTATAAAAAATAGCATAGAAGTTTCATAGAAGACTTTAATTAATTATTTAAGGACAAAATGTCTTCTTCATGATTAGTCAAAATATAGTTGATCAAAAATTTAGTATGTTTTATTTGCTCATTTGTATTTTCTTAAATGGGTTTATCTGCCAATTTCATCAAGTAGAGAATGGAAATATCTTTCAATAAAAAAAAAATTGAATGCTTAAATTGCTTGAGAAGGAGGTTTCAAAACTTTCAAATGTCAAAAGTGACAAATTGGATTTGAATCATAAAACTGTAGTTCCAACATTGTGACTTTATTGTGCTACACCACACAGAATAAAAATATATTGTTTGAAGAATGCAGACTTGAAATGAAATTATTGTTAGATTTAAAATTGTAAGCATCTCTGACAAATAATAAATAAAAGTTATTCAAAAACTAAAAACATTAAACCTGGCATTGCCTTGATATAATGACATATAATCAATGTGTTTTTTAAACAATCAACTGTGATTATTATGAGACCCTCACTGAAGTGCTCAAACTTAAAATTGGAATAAAATGAAGAGAACTATTGTTGACTCTAGTCAACTAGTCACCACATGCCACTTGATGGCTCTGTTGCTAGTTAAAAAGCAATAGATATAATGTTACCAGGCTGATTTACAATTTTGTTATTATTTATTCAAAAACAAATAAATATAATGCTTTCAACTGTTTTTTATTATTGTAGGGATTTGCATTTATTTTTCTTTAAACCATATTTTTTAAAAAAAAGTGCATTTACTTTTTTTTTGGAAACATATGTTTCTAAATTACATTTTTTAATTACATTATACATGTCAGCATGCAGCTCTGGAATGTGCAGGGAGGGGGACTGATGGTTTTGCCAATCCGAAGGATTGTCCAAAACATGCACTACTCTGATCAAACAAATATATATATTAGAAACATTCCGCGACAACAGTTTGAAAACTATTTTTAAAAAATTTACGAAATAACATTATTTAATAAAATGTAAGAATTACATTTTAAAATTACCATCTGATCAAATCAAGCTTATGCTTTTAAAAATAATGATAAACCATAGCTGTTTTAGTGGCCTCATAGCTGTAATTGCACAAAAGTCCTTTTTTACATGAATTCTGTAAAATGGTGCTAGGACATACACTTTTGCAATTCATTTCACTTTAAAAAGATGTTTACTGATATGTGGTGATGGGTTTACAATTATTACTATCTAAAACTACGTTAGGTCATGTGAAAAATCATTACTTTGAATACACATGAAAATAGTCATGGCCATTTGAATTCTATACACCCTTACATCATATCATTAGGATCAGTGAAGTGTGTGCTATTTGCATAGTACCATGAAGCACAAAAGCAGGTGGTAATATTTGTGTGCAATGCCATCTAGGCCTGCTTAATGGCTAATATGAACAGAACTGTTCCTATAGGCCATACAAATGGCATATTTCTGTGCTTTTGCATGGAATCAATGACATCAAGTGGTATTCAGTGGCTAATCAATGAGTACCCTATTGTTTAAGGGCATTGTATAAAGCACATCTGCACACCACTGCCCATACAGTCAGTATTCCCCAAAAAATTAGTTTTGAGGTGTTGGATCATTTTTTTTATAGTCCTGATTTTCTTCCATTGAACAATTACTTATTTTCTCCAGGATAAAGATTGATGTCTGATAAAGAGATGAAGACAATGATGGTTTTATGGCTTCCAACTCAGTCTAAAGTATTTTTATTACAGAATATGAAAGTTTGTTGGCAGATGGATAAAGAGTATTGAAAAACAGGATAATTATATTAAAAATATCTTTTTTTCTGAAAGTTGACTAAAATAAATTCTATAGCCAAGTGTGGGTAATTTTTGACTCACCCTCATATATCTGAAGTTTAGACAGGCTTTAGGTAATCATGTCAAATGTTTCAACACTGAGTAGAATTTACCATAATTGGAAACAAAAGTATCAGATTGCTGCAAATATTTAAAATGACTGATCTACAAACATAGAAAATGTTTCAATGAAGGCTCTTATTCTTTTCAGGATTATTGTGTCCTTGAGAAATGTTAGAATGTCTAAAGTAATAGTCAATGTATTATGCTTTACTAATCTTTCCATTAGTTGCTCTTTTGTTATTGGACATTTGAACAGATGTAGGTGAAAAAAGTTAAAAATAAATTATAAATAATCTCTACTTATTTGTATATAATAAGAAGGAAAAGAAGGAGGAGAATGATTAGAAAGAGAATAAAAAATAGTAAGAAGAAATAGTAGTAATAGCAGTCACAGTAGCAGAAACAATAGTAGTATTTGATATAGTGATGGTGGTTATGGTAGTGGTGATATTAGTAGTAATAGCAGTAGTAGTTAATTGACTATTTAACCTTTTTTCCCTGCTTAAAATTAGTTTTAAGAATTGTTGCAAGGTTTCTTCACAATGTTTTTAAAGACAAAATACAAACTGATAAAAAGATAAACTAGAAACATATCACTCATGTCAATGAGTTTTATTAATTTAATTGTATAACCTAAATGTTGTTTTTTCCTTTGATATTAACATAAAATGTGTGTGTAATAATTTAATTACTATAATGTGTTTATTATTTTTAATGTATTCAAATTAAATAAAATTATTTATTTAAAATATGAAAAAAAAAATAAAGTATAGAAATTGCCATTGTAGTGAGAAATAAATTCGTAATCTAAAACATAATTATAAATATAAATTTGTAATCTTCTACCTTGTTTATACCTACAGAAATATTTATGTACGTGAATGAATATAACTGCAAAATGGCACAGAATTTATTAAAGAAACAAAATACATTAAACTCATCAAAATAATGTTTGTTTTCTTCTCAAAAACAAGTGTAATGTAATTAGGCATTACGGAATATGGCCAAGCCATAAATTGTAATAATTATTGACGGCATTTTTTGAAGATTTGTGTTAATAGTAACTGTTTCCATCATCTAATATAAGTATTGAATGTCTTTAGAAAAATTTAACTTTATTCAAATATTCCAAAACATTCAACCATTAGTAATAGCACACAAGTTAGTATATGCACAATGTTTTGATAGGTATTACTCTTCCCTGTTCTTTAGGTGTTGATGAACTGGCCAGTGACAGTAATAGCAAAAGAATTAAACTTGGATTCTTAGATTCTTGAATATTGAATTTTAAGATAACACTCTTAATTGAGCTATCCTGATAAAAGCAACAGTCAGTAGAAATTTTATATACTTATCTATGAGGTTCTTCCTGATTTCTCCATTTTTTTAAGAGCAAATTTGATTCATGTTTTCCATACATTATGTATAGTTATACTAGTTTGACATATAGAGGTGTTCCCCATGTTCATGTGAGCAGCTTCTTTACATTTTATTCTTTGTATCTTTTCTTCTCTAACCAATATGATTGTATTTTTCCAGTTGAACCTATGTTCATTAGTACATATATGGTCTATTATCTTAAACACATCTGTTTTCTTTTATCTAATCATCAGTTTATGTTCTTGCAAGTGCTTATCAACAAAACAATGGCTCTCACCAATATACATTCATCCACATTCACAGAATATTTCATATATGCAGTTTCTATTTTTCAGCATTTTAAGTTTAAGCTTTGTAGATGTTAGAATTCCTCACAATGTGATATTACTATTACTATGTAAAGCTATTTTGATGTTATGCTGATTACAGACATTTTAAAATTTGTATACAGTTTTTGATATTACAGTACCAATAATTGTTTCTTTATTTGAAGGTTTTTTTCATTGTTTGTATAAGATTTTCTTAATAACAGCTGATGGATAACCATTTTTCACAAGAGTTTTGTTCTACATAGATCTTTTGTTTTTTTCAAATTGCTGATTTCTTAAATTTATTTTTCTATATTCCATAGTGATAGTATAACTCTATGTTTTGTGTTTCAAGTGTAATTGGATTTATAAGCTGAGTATTTTTCTGTATACATGGGTGTTATGAAAATTGTAGTTTTGATTTTGCCACAAGAATGTCTAAGAATGCCAATTTTGTTCTTGTTATGATTCTGGTGTTAATTTAATTGAAGGCGACATGTTATGTTTCCAAAAAGGTTGTAGTCTTGCTTTATCATGTGGCCATAAAATAAATCCTATCATCTGATATTCAGTAGTCTTTATGGCTGTGGTTTCAAGTTCTTTTATGTAAATATTGCTAATCAGGGGTGAGAATGGTAAGTCCATAGGCATTCCTTGATTTTTTTGGAAGAATTATGTGTTATTTTGGAAGTAGGTTGTTTTTATGTGTGATGATAATAGTTCAATTATACTATCAATAGAATAAGTTGTTTTGGTTTTTAAGTTATTATCACCATTTAATCTTTTTCTTACAATAGACAATGCTTCTTCACATAATACATTTCTGAATGAACTTTCCACATCAAAGCTTATCAGTGAGTTATTTCAATTTTCATATTCTTAGTTAATTCTACAATGTGATTAAAACCCCTGAAAAAGGTTAAATGATGATAAAAGCTTACAAACCAGACCAACTCTTCCTAATCTTAGCATAATGAAATAAATAACATTTTAGACTCTCCCCTTTTGGTCAGGTAATTGTTGACATTGCATAATTTAGGATCATTGATTTGTAGTTTGGCCAAATTACTTAAGTCATTTTTTACTGAGTCATCAATCTTAAAAAAGACAACCGTAATAAAGAGGTTATTTATAGTTGAATGGCATGGTATTTTAACATGATGCCTATTTAAGATGTCTGCTACAACATTATATTGTCCTTTATCATGCTGTACCTTATAATCAAATTAATGGAGAAATAAACTCCACCTGATATACCTATCTGTATTCATATAACTCTTGTTGATGACTTCTAAGCTTTTATGGTCAGTAATGACCCTGACCTTAGAATCTAATAAATATTGTTGGAGTTTCGGAAAGGCCTACACCACAGCCAAATCTTCTGTTTTGGTAGCAGTGCGGTGCAACTCTCTACCATTTAGGAGTCTACTGAGAAAGTATAAGACTTGGGGTTTCTGTTCATGGTCTAATTGAAATAGAACCACACCCATACCATACCCACTGCTATTGTCTACATATAGAATACCTTCCCAACATTGGGGTAGTATAAAATAATAGAATCTAAAGATTTATCCTTTATCTTATTGAACTCCATGAGTGGTTATCTGTCAAGTGAAAGATGGTATCATAAGCAAAATTCTTCTAGAACTTATGGTAGAAATTGCAGACCCTACAGAAAAAAATGCAACTGTTTCTTGATTTCTGGTGTAGGAAAATTATGAATGACTTTGAATTTGTCAGGATGTGAATTTATCTATTACATGCTCACTATATGTCCAAGAAAATCAATTTATCTCGCAACAATTCTGCTCCTTTTGAGGTTAATGATGATATTCTTTTCTTTGCACTTCCTTAATAACATATCAAATGCATCAAACATCACATTGTTTTTACCCTTCAATTCTATAAAATCTCTTAATTCTGTCTTCTCATCTAGTTTGTTATTAAAATTTTCAATTTTCTTGTCTAGTCCCTCAAACTTTGTACACTGCTCTTTAATTTTCTTATCTAGCTCCTCAAATTTTGTATTCCACTCTTCAATTTTCTTATCTAATCATTTATCACAATCAATTCTGAACTTTACTATCTCATTGTTTAGTTCTATTTTCTGCTCTCAAAATTTTTATCAACATCTATTTTTAATACATGTAATTAACTGAGGACCATTTTTATGATATCTGAACTTGTAGCTCCAGGCCCTACTTATACTTTAATAGCCTCCATAATAATAAGTATAGTGGTTGGTTTATCTCTCTATCTTAAATAGTGTGGGATATATATTTAATAACTAAGTGCTTTTTACTAATATCTATCTCCAAACAAATTAAGTTACTAATGGCCTAACAAGAGAATATATTGATTGAAAAGTTTCAAAGTTTACATTTCACCTGTGTTAACTGTACATTATTAATCTATTTAGTAATGATTTGCTATACAGGTGGATAGTATGATTTACTTATCAGAAGTGGTGGTGGTAATTAATTTGTACCATGTGGAAGGGCACAAATTGTACTAGTATGGTAGTGCAGTGGAGCTTCAGGCATGTTGTAGCTATTAGCTGGTAAAAGCACAAATTTAGTTTTAATAATAATATCACCACCAAAACTATGAGTTACTCGAGGCAACATATGGTGCCAACCAGACTATATCTGCACAGGAGTGCAGCTAATATAATGGGTTGCCCATAAGGCAGAGACTCTATTGTAATAACGTTTATAGATTGAACAAGTATGGAATTAACCCAAAAGGATATAAATCACGTTGAAAATATTATCCTAATTTCCCGACTTCCTACCGATACATATTAAAAATTTTCTTGTTCTAAGAAATAGAAATACTGAATTAATATAGTAAACAACTTATATTTTGGCAATTATTTACAGTAAATGTTGATTGAGAGGATGTTTAGTCTTTAGCTCAATCACATACATACAATAATAATCATAGTATCCTTATAGTCATCAAATAAATTATAAATATATATGTAAATTAAAATAAGAAAACAACTTTCTAAAATTATATTCATGTTTAATAATCATAGTATACTTATAGTCATCAAATAAATTATAAATATATATGTAAATTAAAATAAGAAAACAACTTTCTAAAATTATATTCATGTTGATTATGGGAACTCTTGGCAATGTGAGACAATGCGTATATTTATATAGAGAATATATATATCTACCTGTGTGTATAATTACACTTTAACAAAATTACAAACGAGTTTTCAACTTATTATGACTTTAATTGGCCTAATGAGTTCAAGGAAAGTTTAAAAAAGTTGTTAAGATTTATGTAAATCGGTAAGACACTAAATTTGAATAATACTTATTATTTTCGCTCAATTATATCTATTTGAATATAATTAAACTTAAAATGCAGTAACTAACAAATATAGTTATAGTAATACTAATGATATAATACGATTTATGAATTTGCAGAATATGTAAATTGCTTAATAATAAAGTGTTCAAGATATATCCCTAAGATGATTCAAACATTCCATATCAATAGCTCTTGACAGTACATGTATTATAGTGAGATTCATGGTAGCCAACTAGTGTAAATCCCATTATATGTGTCAGAAAATGACATTCATTTACCATTCATGTAAATAGTCATTATATAGTAGATTAGCTGTGTTTGAATGATAATTAGAATATACATATAGACATGTGTATCCATAAGATTTTGTTTGTTTTATTTTCTTTAATTTCTATATATTTATTATCACGATGTTTTCATCTATTCCTGCATTATACAATATATATGTCTTTTACAAAAATAATACAAGTCAAATAACTATTTATAAGATCCAGCGATTTAATGATAAGTGATTACAGATGATGTGTTAGTGTTATATAGTGTTGAATTAACTTTTATGAATAATCCCTGGTAATACACATATTTTAGCACATCCATTAATCTCCTGTTAATGTTAAAAAAATGATATTTTATATGGTTATATCTGATGAAATCTCACAAGTATATATATTTTTTCACAAAAAGTATGGTAAAATAGCAAATTTTATTTTAGAACACAAGTTCTAAAATAATTCCTTGTTGTTAGGCTATTACTTTGTTTGGAAATTCGACTGGGATTTTTAGACTTCCATCAAGTAGAATTTTTTTATGTGGATTTTTATACTTATGCACATCATTATTTCCTAGGATACATTGAAGATTGCTGAAGTCTGCTTTCTTATACAATGAACAAATGTATTTAAAAATAAAATTCTCAAAATATCTTACTTTAAATTTTATTGACAATTGCTTGCTACCCATTTATATCTTCCTTCTGTTGTTTAATAATGATATCATATTATTTTTGCTAGTGCTATGCCAGCCTCGATCTTCTTTATAAAATTCTTATTAAGGAATTTATTATTGTTAAACATTAATTACACTTATATATAACAGATTTATACTAAGAACCATGGATTAATAAATGCATAAGTTGAATAGATTTATGAATGTGACTAGGAATATATATGTATATAGACGATGACTGTCAGTTTCTGATTAAAGTAATATATATAAATATGAACAGTATCTGATATTGCTTGTGTTTGGGGGGTCTACTCATATGTTACAACATATATATATATATAATGATATTCTTATTGGATGTCTGTATTTCTTCAAAGTTATATATGTAATCTTGTAATATACAGCATATTGTCTGTACTAAATTTAATGTAATTATAAGTTACTTGATCTCAGACTTTCAAGATTCCTACAGCTATGCACTCTATTTTATACAACTGATACACATGACCATATGTGAAAAAGATAAATGATCTATTGTATAAGATGAATTGCATACTTGTAGGAAGCTTGTACATCTCAGTTCAAGCCCCTTATAATTAAATTTATATTTGAATGTGTGTTGCTGTGGCTCAGTCTGGTTAAATGGAAAAGAAAGAAAAGAAAAATTGCACATTTCTAATATGTTTAATTTCACAATGCTTGTGGATATACAATATGTTTTGTTGTTCCATTGTCTGTGTGATATAGAGATTGTCTGGTTTGCCAACTCTAGAACATGCAACATATAATTGTCCATGTGAGAAGCAATCTGTTTCTAGATCTAAACTGCACAATTCTAAAGATTGGCCCTGAGTTTTGCAAATACCAATCGAATTGGGAATTGCAATCTCTCACATGAAATAATTAAATCAAGATGAAAATAAATCGACATCTATAAAAATTCAATTTAACAATGCAATTGGAAACATTGAAATGGAATCGTAAAATATTTAATATAGCGTATGTTGCTTTTATGTCCAACAAATAGCGCTGTTTTTTTTCAAAAAAAGCATGTTTTTACTTGTTGCAGGTATATAATAGTAGGTATATAAATAGTAGGTATATAGAAACGTGCATATTCGAATGCAACAATGTGTCAAAATTTCAAAGCAATTGGTGAAGAACTTTCGGAGATTTAAGATTTTGAACAAACAAACATTTACATTTTTATTTATATAGATTATGTATTCAGCCTGCATTCTGCCCATTCCTCTTCTGCATAATTAAATGGACATATTAAGACCCTACATGTGAAGCATTAGACTGACTTAAAGTCAACATGAGTAAGACAATTATATTGGCATCAACAAAGGCTTTGATTATTTCATCATATGATTTTCAATGATATGGATGGCTGAAGATTTGGAGAGTACATAAGATTGAAGCCTGTCCATTAAAGTTTAAAGATTTGCTGACTTAATATAAATTGAGCACTTATTGTTTATACATGTGTGAGATGGTAATCTGGATCAACTGATGACTACTGGTTCAGCATGAAATATGTATGGTGGAGATCATTTATCTTTTTCACATTATGTAATCATGTGTATCAGTAGACCAAGGGACATAGCTGTAGGGAGCTTGAAAGTCTGAATTCAAGTCCCAATTCAATATATATATAAAGAAAATAAAGGAATCTATGTATGTAGTCATGTGTATCAGTAGACCAAGGGGTATAGTATAGGTAGCTTGAAAGTCTGAATTCAAGTCCCAATTCAATATATATATATATATATATATATATATATAAAGAAAATAAAGGAAATATATATATATATATATATATATATATATATATATAAAGAAAATAAAGGAAACTATGCTAATATACAAATACAAACAAGACTTAGTTAACAGACAGGCAGAAAATGTTAAGATTACAGAATTGTGGGAAGGTTAGCCTTTCAAAATGTTAGTTGACAAAGACTACGAGGATAGTTGAACATATATCTAGTTACTGTATTTATAAATATTCAATTAAAAAAATTACATATATATATATATATATGTGTAAACAAATTAAAATAAATAAAAATAAATGATTAAGTGTCAGGAATTCACTAAATGTTTGGGCACTTGAAATGATACAGCTGGCTGCAATACATGGACTATGAGTTTCAGAGTCTCTCATTTTATTTCTGCACTAAACTACATTGGGAAACAAATTAAAGTTTATTATACATAAATATTTTTTCTTATTAAATCATACTTATAATGTTCTTAATATTGAATTACATAAATTAAATCGTAATCATATTGATAGTATGATGAAGTAAAACTAAAATCTCAATTTAATCAAGTGTTCTAATGTATTACAGGTGCCTTTATGTTTTCTGAAATCTAATCATAAGATTAGTTATATTAATACTGAAGTGTATAGAAATTTCTGGAAGTGCTTAGCAAGGTACTATTTAAATAAAACAAAGATACAATGAAAAACATTATTTCCTGAAACATTTATAGACTGTTGAGGGTCAAGATTACATTTTAGATACAGTAATCTATAACAACTATTATTTTATTTATACAATAAATCACTAGAGTGTTTTAATAATTCCATGATCTTATTGGTACTAATGATAAATAATTACATTCAGTAGAATTGTTTCAGAATATTTACACAGCAGTAAAACATTTACATGACATATTTGCTTTACTAAAAAACAAATAGTAAAGCATAACATACAATTTAAGTTGTAAAGTTTAGTTTATGTTGTGCTTTACTATTTGTTTTTTAGTAAAGCAAATATGACATGTAAGTGTTTTACTGCTGTATAAATATTCTGAAACAATTCTACTGAATATAATTATTTATCATTAGTACATACAACTTAAGTTGTAAAGTCTACTTCCCTATATTTGAATACGCTTCTGCCATGAGGAGATCTATCCAAGGAAACTACTTCAATCCACACAGTGAATCACATCATCCATATCCAAAATTTACATGTCCATGTTCACCAAGTCCTCCCTTATCAATATACTAATATTCCTTAGAATATCCTATTTCACCCCAGTAGTCAATTTTACTAAAGTCTTCATCAGGAAGATACACAAGATGTGCACTGATCTGTTTAGAGGAGGCAAAAGTGCAACCATAAGCTTGAGAAATCTACAGAAAACACACAAAACTCAATGAGTTACCCCTTCATTCTATAGATACTTTTATATTTCAATGTTCTTACAATTATTTCTACAGAATGTGTCTGCAGTATCCCAACTACTCACCCTTCAGGGATGTCACTCCCACAGATAAGCTTCCCCCTATTAGAACTGATTGACTGGCAACCCTCACATCTCTTATTTCCAAACATACTATATTTTCTAACAAATTGTCCTCAATGAAAATCAATTTCTGGGATGCATACTACATCCTTATTCCTGATGTTTCTGTATGATCAGCTCTTCTCATGCTTAGCAACCATCTGCTAATCAAGAAATTTAAGCAATGATTCCTTGAACCCAAATATTTTGATTTCCTGATGAAGATAAATATTAATGCCTTGCCCAATAAACACTTTTTGGTGCATCATCAAGGATTCTTAAACATAGAGTCCACTTGCTCACTTTGCCTTAGAGAGGATGAAACTTCTCTTCACCTTCTCTGCCACTAAGTTTCCCTTCACCCCTACAGAGTCCTTATAGCCTTCATGTTAAATAACAATATTCCTGCTCCATCGACTCTCATTGACAATATACTATATGGATCCATCTCAGAGATACGATTAACAACATCCATACTGTTCTCACTATGGTACACGTGGTGCTGGCTCACCTTTAATCATGCACTGGAGTATCCTCTCGAGCTATATATTAAAAAATTGAAAAAATTCAGAAAAGGGACCAGAATTTGATTCTACATGGAGGTTATTGATTTGGCCCCTAAAAGCTGATCCCTTTTACTCCTGAATAGAAAGCTCCTATCCTGGAGAGTGATTTGAGGCTGAATAGCCTGCATCCCTTTGTGATGACTCACATTGATCTTCATGATTATTGTCCAGACCCTGAGTTTTCTGGAAGTAACCTCCAACATGAAGGGCGATTTGGTCATACAAAGCATGCAAAGATTAGATCTATTGCTGAATTTTATAAGACATGCAAGCATGGTCACCTATCAACAAGATACTATTCTGGACTCATTCCTTGCTGATATGCTTCATATTAGTCCTTTTAGCCAGTGTCAAGCAAGATATCAATATTGAACTTTCATCCCCCTGATTATCATGTAATATATTCTATGTTTAACTGTTATCACATGCTGTAACCAAATTTCTGAATAAAACATTCTATATTTTATTAAAAAAAAGTTGTAAAGTCTATTATTTAAATAAATAAAGTATGAATTCAAATTTTTATAATGTGATTTCTAGTAATTATTGTTCGTCCCTGTTACTAATGTTTAATTTCTTTTTAAATTTTATATTGTATTTATATTTTTTTATGTAATCTTTAGGCATATAAATTATTTGCTATGAAATAGGATACCATAATCAAGAACAACATTTGATCCTATTGATAATAGCTTGCCATTGCATTTAACTGCTCCATTTTAGAGCTACATCATAAATTTTAAAGAACCCTTTAAATCATTAAAATAAAACTAACACAATTTAAAGTAATAGCTTTGCCTTGATCTTTATATATATATATTATTCTAAGTCTACTAACCATATAATTATATTTTTGGCAATGACCAAATAAATACATATAACCTTTTTTTAAAAGTATATATTTTTAGTTTAAGTAGGGCTCTAGATCCTTGGACGGCAGCTCAGTTCTGTTACATCTCGTGCTTGAATTTCATATAAATTCTGGAGCAGTAAACCATTCGATTATTATGAATTACTGTTAATTGTCCAAGTAATTGTTATCTATAATATGAAAAAACATACAGCAAACAATAATTCATGATTATGCGTCTGTGAATATATATATATGTGTGTTATTAATAAACTATAATTGTTTTTGCTTTACTATTTACGATAAATATAATAATATTTTTTAAATCTAATAATGTAATAAATATTAAAGATTTTAGTAATTTCAGTTAACTGTTTTCATTCTAAAACTGTTAGAGCCAATATTTATTTGAGTGAATGTTGAGCATTAGTGGTGTTTTTATTTGTAAGAAATCTAGTGATTAGCAGAGCTGCTGATGACTGTGACTCAATCTGTTCAGCCTTGGTACAATCACAGCCATAATATTATTAGTATGATCTAACTAGTGTATCTTCGCCTGAATAAAACCACATTTTATTTAGCAGAGAAAAAAGCTAAAATGGTGCAATCAAGCAAAAATCATCTCCCATTAAATTTTTATAAGTAATTTTTGCTAGCTATATTGGATAAGTAAAGATTATTCTCAGAGAGTGATGATATAAACCTGATTTGTTTTATCCAATCTAGATACTAACAAAGGATATTGGAAATTCTTAATTTGATGAAAATGATTGTAATTTTGATAAGAAAATCTAAAAATCAACTGCAAATATATGTGTATTAATTAATTAAAAAGCATTCCTGATAAATAATAAAAATACAAATAGTAATCAGACAATTTGAAAAATATTAATATACTTTAGTTTGTGCTTTTATATATATTGCACCTATATATATATGTGTTTCACATATATAATTTAAAAATTCGATAGGAATTTTTAAAGTAAAGGTTTTACAATCTGTTTACTAAATGGAAAGTATATATATAAGTACATGCATAGATAAATATATTTGGCCTCATTATTCAAAATTAGTTTAAAGTAATTTAAAACAAAATATTTTATCAGTTAATATTTGTAAAGTTATTTTATAATTAGATGGGTGAAAATAACATTTTTATATAAGTAATTCTAACCAGCTAATTGGAAGAGTAAAATCTTATGATGTCTAGTCAAATCATTATTTTTTATTTTGTTATAATCCATGCTCAAAGCTAATTTTTGTAAAGTCTGTAATTAGTCAGCAAGCCCTGGACCACAGTGAAGTTTAGGACTAATCTACAATCAATGGATGGGTATGTGAAATTGAACTACATTGAAAACTGGTAAGGCAACTCAGTGAACTATAAATAGAAGTCACTTAGAAGTTTAATTATTATGCATTGATTGTGCTTTGATTCATCCACTCATTCAGTCTTGATCATTAAAGTCACTGTTAAAAATTTTGTTGCGATCAGCTGTTATATCATGAAAGAGTAGAGAAGCCCATCATCTGCATCACTCATGCCTAACCAACAGAATGCAAGTTTAGTTCCATCATAAAGAAGATAGAGGTTGCCATAATGTACTGAATAACCATTACATTGATTGTTGTATCCAAATTATATGTAAACAGTATGCCACTTAACTTCAGAAATGTCTATAGCTTTGGGGAAGCCATCATTTAGTAAGAGATATACTGTTAGATGCTGCCCATTGAATAAAATAGAAATGTGTAATAATGAAGATAGTTGCAGTCATCAACTATTCATTAGATGTTTCTTTAGTATTATTTTAATTATTTTAAAACAAGAGTTAATAATGATCATTTCCACTAGCCTTTAGTGTATTAAGAATTAGATTAACAATTAATGTAAATAATTTGGATTAATGACCTGCATAAAATAAAAGCCTGTATAAAAAGATTAAGTAAATCAAGAAAAATTGTTTTCATAATTATAAAAGTTTAGTTTTAAGCAAAATATCTTCACAAATTTAGGATAGGCAGGCATGAGAAAGGATATTTGGATGTATTAAATTTTCTTGAGCTAATGTATTATTATTTTTGGCTGTTTTGTATATATATAGTTTAATTGTTCAAAAACAAGTGTGAAGATGTTTTCCTGCCACTCATACTCAGTGGCTTAGTTTCAGCAGTATTTATTCAGTAGATGCTCATTCCTACCACGTCTTATGTTATATATATATATATATATATATATATATATATATATATATATATATATATTGATTGTTCATAAACAAATGTAAAGCAGATGCTTTTTCCTGCACAATTATACTTATTCTATTATTACTGTTGTTGTTATTTAACAAGTAGATACCCATTCTTACTATTTAATTCTTAAGTCTCAGTCACTAATGTCTGGTAAATGTTTAATTCCTATCCAGACATTTGGTGATTTTTATTTTCATGTTGTTAAAATAGATGTTAAAGACCATCTGGTTCATGTGATATTGTTCCTTTATTCAAGTCACTTAATATTAGTTTTCCCAGCAGTATAACCTGAAAGTATTTATGTTAGTCTAGTTCTTCTAAAAGTATTAGCACATCCTACAGTTTATAAGATTAATAAGTCTTAAAACTGGGTTGTGATCAGTTATATTTATAAGTACAGTTAGTCTATGCAATGAGTCTATCCATCCAGGAACATTTAAGATATATAAGGTCATATACTGTTTGTGCATAATTAGGCAATAAATATCTAGTTTGATGAAATTTGCATTAGATTAACTAGGCAGTTAAATAAAATCCTATGACAATAGATCTTTAAGTGTTATTATATTGAATTCAAACTCAGGATAAAGACCAGTAGACATTGTGTCCAAAGGATTCAATCAATTATTTGTGTGGTAACTATGCATCTACATAAATAAATCTTAATATTTTTTTATTATAGCATTTGTCTTTTATTGAAATCAGTAATGGCAATTAAAGTATGATAAGAGTCTCTTGCATCTAACTTAGTTTAGTGAGCTATAAAAAGAAAAAAGTTTTGATCATGTGTCATCGAAATGTGGAGCTGCATGCAGATTACCCTTAGACGATTTTCATATCAGCTATGCATTTCTGACCATTACAATATATATTTAATCAGAAAATCAATGATAGCTTTTAACTATTCACCATTGTAATGTAATGGCTGAAGTTAGAATTAATAAAAAAATAATTAAAATCTGTTACTTTTAAAATACAAATTTTATAGATAAAACACACAAATAATGGTTACAAAATTAGATTACATGTTAGAACAGAAAGTAAAAAAGATTACTGAATATCTATGTTATACTATATTTATAATGCCAAATAATATCAAATGATATCAGTTAACAAGAACTTCATATATTACTATTTAATAGTAAATTGTATTGCTGTATCTTAACATCTGAATTATTGTATTTTTTTAATTGCCCTTATTTATTTTGGAAAACTTATAATCTTTTTGATTTTTTTAAAAAATATGACTTTTTAAAATCACAAGTGTATTGTTATACATATCAAGAAGTTTTCATTTTAAGAGAGTTAAAACTGTGACTAATTAAAACTGAAATAAGGAGAAATTATTTAAAAATGGATGAGATTTCTCATGAATTTTCGAAAACAATTTGTTACATTATTCTGTCTTCTAGTTTTTATACAAAATTTACTGGAAAAAGTGCATATAACTTTATTTCAAAATATATGAATAATTTCATTTACTGAAACATCTCTAAATTTTAACATCCCATCATCTGAACTTGCATTTAAATATGGACGTTGGTACGTTAAGATATTTTTAATTCTATGTCTAGAATTACATAAACATACAACGAAAGTAATATATTTCTACTTTTTAAAAAGAAAATGGTATGCTTTTATGAACATACTGAAACAGTAAGATTCGAATCTTAAGTTTCACTTTTTTCTATCATCTTTCACTCACCACCTTTATCCAACCTAAATTTAAACTTTTTGGTATCGAATTATGTGTGTAGCGGTATTAAAAATAAATAAACATCTGCCAAATTCATCGTAAACGCACACATACTTTGATAACAAATTTAAAACAATAAATGAAAATATTTGATATAATTTTAAATTTCTTTTTTAGTTGTATAATATTTATATAACTTTAACTATTTATTTTAAATTATAAACTTTCGTTAATTTATTGCTGTTTTAAAAATCGTATGTTAAATAATAAATTTTGAAATTAGATTTTAATTTAAAGAAAAGTAAAAATAAATTATAAATCCCCTTTGTACTGTGAGAGATGAGAGATTAATTAGAAAAATTCCCTAAAGGTTTTAATTACTAAAATATTGAAAAGGTAAAATAAACCTAAACAATAGGAATGTAGCTTTCTGAATTAATTAAAATTCTAAAACTCTGGCTAATACATTGATTCTCCTTGGGGAAAATGAATGGAGCTAAAAATAAACTAGAATGAAATTGAAAGATAAGATAAAGAAAAGAGAAGGACATTTTGATTTTAAAAAACTTTTTAATTAGATTTTGTGCTGTGCTCTTGCTTGGTTGAGAGAATCAGAGAATCTTAAATTAATTCATCCATTATAAGATGTCTGAGTAGAAAGTGCTCAGACTATTCTTCCCCGGAGATGGTCGATCAGATGCCCGAACCTCCACATGTGCCCTTCACAAATTAAATCATGAGGATCTGCTGTCCATATAATCGGAAAGCTGCTGCTGCTATTGAAATGAATCCATAACTTGAAGTGCAGGAAAGAACTGCTACTGCTTAAACTAACAAACAATTTGCTACTGACCATGGAACATGAAAAGCTTCTTATAAAACAGGTACCAGTACCCAAGGCCTTTAGAGTACTCTAAATTCTATTCAAGCTATAACTCACTCTATATAAATTGTACACTGATAAATTTAATTGTTAATCTATTCTGTAAATTCTTTTAATAATCTAGCTTACCTAACTCTGTCTACTTCTTGGGTGTGTATTTCTACTTTTACTTTTTTTTTATTTAATAATAGCATGCCAATAAGATTTCCAACTGGGCCTCACCAAATTTTAAATATAAATTCTAATTAAAACGGTTGCCATCCTGAGCGACAACCAAATAGTAAATTTCTTTTATATACTTCTGTTCGCTGGTCAGCTCGGAAATCACCATAATTCTTTAATAGATAAATACATGATTACATGAAATAGTGGATGTTTATCCTGCAAATCCTATGATTAATAGTTATTTATGTTAGATTATTTTGTTTCAGTTCTCATATTAATTGACACCCATTCATTGCTTCACTTATTGTAAATGCAGGAGTCTATTACGTAGCAGGTGGCAGACATATTAGTTCTTATAATAATCACCCCAACTTACAATTACCTTTTTAAACTTGCTTTTAATTTTAAATAATAAAGTTATTATTTCGATAAATCCAGTAAGTGCATTTCTTTGAGAGCAAAATACATTATTTATTAAATGGTAATGTGAGACCGAGTCATAAATTTTATATTAAATCTTAACAGTATATTACGTTACTTATACATGTATTACAGTTTAGAGATGCGATAATCCATCTTTGAGCCTTGGATATTCCAGATCATACAGTATTTACTGAATCCTAGTCATCCTACACAAGTGGAGATAATGAATATTCCCATAGGGCTTGATGCCCATCATGCAGTCAGGGAGTAATTGCAGCACAGACCCTTGCACCTGATGATGCTTATGTGACCTCTTTACCTTTGAGCCTATGGCAAACTCCAGCCTGTTATTTTAAATTCATTCATTGGCTCCACAGTTTTAATGTACTGCCACATTTGCATTGCAGTTCTAAATGTACCATGTGTTTCTTTATTATTAATTTTATTATTCCAAGTATGACTCTGTCTCTACATTATATAATATAAATTCACTCTCAAATTAATGTCTGCCCATAATTAATTTCTTATAAATATTTTATTTAATTAAATAAAATATATTTCTGCAGCTGCTATTATCATTTCTAATTTAGACTCATGCATTGCAAACATATTAAATCCCCAAAGGCATGATCTTGAAATACTTGCTCAAGAATTCAGGTAGCTAGACTACATCATTCAAATAATTGTACTTCATTATAAATATAAAACAGTATCAGAAGAATAATAACGCTAATAGAATTTTAATATAATAATGTTTTAATTAAATAATTTTAATATTTTAAACAGCATTAAACTGTTGCACATTGATTTTAACTATAAAATGAATGAATACTAACACTTCAAACACATGATAAAGTCTTTGGAAAAGAGAGAATGGCCATCTATCTTTTCGAACCCAAATGCTTTTGTATGGGTGAATCTTAAGTGTTTGAAAGTGAAAGCGTGAAGATATTAAATAATCACTTTAAATTACTTTTACATGCTTGAATGAATGACGCTAGTGAAATTTACTAGAATTTACGATATGTCATTCAAGCATGTAAAAGTAATTTAAAGTAATTATTTAATATCTTCATGCTTTCACTTTCAAACACTTAAGATTCCCCTATACAAAAGCATTTGGGTTCAAAAAGATAGATGGCCATTCTATCTTTTCCAAAGACTTTATCATGTGTTTGAAGTGTTAGTATTCATTCATTTTATAGTTAAAATCCAAAGCGCATGTGCAACAGTTTAATGCTGTTTAAAATATTACAGTTTATAAACATCGCTCTATATAAAATAATTGACTTATTTAAATAATTTTAGTATGAAATGTTATAATTAAATAATTTCAAACCATATGTCTGCCGACACACATTCAATGCACTATCTCCTCAATTATTTAAAATATATAAATGTCTACTATTAGTATTATTATCTGTCTAACTCGAAAATAAAGTCTATGAATCTTTCGCATCTTCCTGATCCCCATGCCTAAAGAAATGTTTACTAGTGTAGCATCAGATGCGTTGTTTCATAGTGTGTATTGTGGAACCAATAAACCATGTTTGAACTCAGCACTGCTGGTAGCTTGACTACCTATGGTGCTGCTTTTCTGTGTGGTGGTCAAATTCTGCACTATGTTAACGAAGCATATGAATCTGACCGTTACAATACTTTGTTGTTATCTTTATTTCAAATATTCAGAAAAAATAATCACATAGGGATTAATTTAAATTATCTTTTGATTCTAATTATGTAAATTGTGGCCAGTGTCAGAAACATTTGACACAATTTCCTAAAGTCTTTTTTAATTTCAAATATATGCAGATGAATTAAAAATTACCTCCATTTGGATATAGAATTTTATTTTAATCAACTTTCAAAAAAGACATTATTTTTTATATAATCATTTTATTTTTAATACATTCTATCCATCTAACAACAAGATTTCATATTCCATAATAAAAAAAATATTTTAGGCTGAGTTGCAAGCTATAAAAGCATCATTGTCTTCATCTCTTTATCAGACATCAATCTTTATCCTGGGAACAAACAGGTAATTGTTCAATGGAACAAGATTAGGACTATAGGAAGAATGATTCAGCACCTCAAAACAAATTTTTGGGAATGTGCTGACAGTATGGGCAATGATGTGCAGATGTGCTTTATCATGCAATAATACAAAGCCCTTGGATAGCCATTCTCTGCATTTTATCTTAATTTCAAGCTTCAGCTTTTCAGTGAGCATCTCATTATAATGAATATAGTTGATTGTTGAACCTTTGATCATTAACAATCCCAGAAAACTTTAAGTATCAAATTTCTAGTTGTAGTGCAATCTTCTTTAAACTTCTATGTATATTCATAAACTCTTTTTCATGACAAAATATCTTCTCCATACTGTGCACAATTTTTTTTTTTTTATAAATATTGGCATCAGACATATCTTTATAAATAGACTGCATGATGTTCTTCTTTTATGCAAATCATAAGTGGAGTAGCCATTGTTTTTTATACCACAATCACATTTGAACTGATGTAACATGTTTAAAGCTGCACAACAGTGAGTGGGGAGATTGCAAACTTATACAGAAAGTGCTTATAAAACAATGTAGCCAACATAAATTTTAATATACCAGTGTGTGGATAATTTTTGACTCACCTTTATACAAAATATATTTATATAAAGATGAATGATTACATTCTTCTTCTAAAGGGATTGTCTCAAGTATTTTTTTATAAATAATTATTTACATTTAACATTTGTTTATATATATATAATAATATTACAAATAGATGTCTGTATTTCTTCAAAATAATATACGTAAATTTATAAATAAATATTTGAAAATACAGTATTTAATAGTTTATAAAAAAATATATGTATAACCGTCACTTAGAAGCGCTTTCAACTAACTTGTAGCTTTGTCAACTATCACTTTTAAAAATGCCAGCTTTCCCAAAAAGCTGACATTTTTAAAAGTGATAGTTGACAAAGCTACAAGTCAGTTGAAAGTGCTTCTAAGTGACGGTTATATATATATTTTATAAACTATTAAGTACTGTATTTTCAAATATTTATTTATAAATTTACATATATATATATATATAACCATTAAAATGTCTGTAGTTTTAAATCATATAATAATTCATATATATATACTTTATTAAGATATAGCAGACTTATAGCTCATTTTATGATTTTTCATAGTTTAATAATATCTTGCATTGTTTGTTTTTGCTACTGATTACTTCATTTTGTTTATTAAAATTCTATTAATTTATAATCAATTTTTGATAGAAAATATTACCTGATTATTTTTAATCCTCGTATGAGTCAGAAACCAATATTGTTGACTTGATTAAATATATTGTAGTACTATTAAAATTAAAATTCAACTATAACTGACATATTTTTAAAAAATGTAATAAAATATTTAATTATAAATCTCAAAATTATTAACCATTATCAATTTACTGCAGGATGAAGGTCTCTTATAGGTTTAATTACTTTATTCGATCCATAGCTTCTTTTCCCATACCATTTTGAAAACTTTTTTATCTCATTCATCCATCTCACACATAGTCCTTTTTAGAGGATTTTTTAAATATATAATCTCTTGGGAATCAGTTGGTGACTCACTATTGTCTCTCTGTTGTCATTTTATTCAGTGACATTTTGAGCCCCATTACATTTCAGGGTCTTAATTCTTTGAATGAAATTAGTGATACCTTTTTATTTGTTATCCATATATTTCACTTTTGATTTCTTATTGTTATTCCCAATATACATCCAATAGTCTTTTCCCCATAGTCTAAAATCTATGAAATTCTCTATTAACTGCTCAGGTGTATAGTTAAGTAGTGATAAAATACATTTACAGAAACACCTTTTCAAGCAAATATACTATTTTCTTTTAATTAATATTTAGTTATTTTTATCTGAAGCACTCTACTAAAATTCTGTTGTTCTTTTTTTTTTTTTTGAAAAGCCATTGAATATCGTTTTGATCCTTTTTAGCATTTAGCATTTTGTTGTATTCTTTTGACTTCATCTAAAACTTTTACAGATTGTTTGAAATTACTGAAGCATTATTTTCAAAAATGGCTACATCATCTACAAAGAGTAGAGAACTAATCTCATTTTAATTTTATTTCCATAGGTTTTCAGTTTAATCTATGTAATACTTTTCATAAAACTGTTAAGAAAAGTTTTGAAAGGATGGAATCACTCTATCATACAGTCTTATCAATGTTAATTTTTTTACGATCACTGTGTAGTTTAATCATCATTGCTAAAATTTTGATATTTTTCAGAATTTGATAGTAATCTGGGTTTATATCTTGATATTTAAAGCATTAATTACTGCAGAAATGTTTATAAAATCAAAATATTTTTCATAATCTACAAATCCAAAGCATAATGGCAACTCATATTCAATGGTTTATGCATGGAACCTATAGTACTACAATCACTTTTAAATATAGCTTATTTCTTTTAGTTGATTTAAGTAAAAAGTTCTCAGTAATGATTTTATTACATATTTTGTATAAAGATTATTAAAGAGTAATAAGTATATATTTTCCTCTTTATCTTTCTTAAATATTAATATATTTGCATTCTTACAATTATGTGATATATCTTTATTATTTAATTATTTGGTATATGGTTTTGTAATAATTTCTTTATTTATTCATCTGTTTCTTTTAATTTATCTACAATAATTCATTATTTTCTGGAGTTTTTCTGTTCTTTTAGATTTAATTTTATGATATTCCTTTTCATGCTTCATAATCATAAGAACTATGTTATTTTCTTGTTCATTATTACAATAAAGTTCTTTGCAAAAAAAATTTCCTCAGTACATCATATGAAAAATGTCTTTGTCTTATACTAACAAAATAACTTTTTTTAATATCAAGATATTGTTTTATACTTTTGAGAATTTTGTTTTATTTTTTTTTGCCACTTAATAGTTATATTTTTTATGTTATCTTTAATTATTTTTTAGATCATTTTACAGGATTTCAGACATTTATTGCCTTGCCTCATTTGAAAATTTACTAATGATTTTCTTTTGGATGAGTTTTGCATGAGTTTTCTGAGCAGCTATTCTTAATAGTCTTTGTGATTTTCTTATTGGTCTCACTTGAGTCTAAACCATCTTAAAATTTTGTTAATATTTTTAAAATGATTTGACAGCTCATCTTTGCATTAACATGCATCTTGCAGCTCATTAATTGATTATCACTTTTTGTGTTGAAGCTGTATGGACATTACAATATTGAAATATACACCCCTGATTAATTCTGCTATATTTTCATTTGAATGTTTTCATGCTCATTCATTTTTTGCACTTGTTTTCAAGGAAAGAATTTGTAATATCTAGTTATTTTGTCCTGAAAATTCCACAATTCTGTGACTTTTTTCATTTCTCTTTTTATAATCAATTCTCTTTTTTTAATTATTTTCCATTTCTAGTATTAAAACTCTTGTGAGAATTTTAAGTTGCTTGCTCTGATCAAAAGCATTCTGTACATTTGCATAAAATTTTCTACTTTTTCATTATAATGAAAATTTGTTAGGACATAATTCTAAATTATCTGCATTTGGTATCTTCTATTGTTAAATATCATCTTCATCTTTTATTTATAATGAAACTCACTCTAGACTTCCAATATCTGTTTTTATAGTAAAATACATGTCCATTTTTCAAATCTTATATAATATATATATATATATATATTCACAAAATTGGATATCACATTTAATATTAATCAATTGTTCTTCCAATTAATGCAATAAAAATAGTTGCATCATAGTATTTTGAAACATACTTTAGGATTCATAATAATATTGAAATTAAAATATAATCCTGGCATGATTTAGATAGAATGATTGTTTGTATTAATTTGTCATTTAGTTTATCAAAATTATTTTATATTTTGATATTAAAATTTTTTACTAACAAGTGCTATCATATGAGAGTTTGATTACTATAAAATAATAAAGTTTTTATATTGTATTCAACATTATAAACTTTGATTAAAATTAAAATAAAATAATATATTAATTAAATTGAATTTTATTTATTTAAATTATATAGAGAGATATATATATTTAGAAAAAATTTGAACTCAGACTTTCAAGCTCCCTAGGACTATCTACTCCATCTTATGCAACCAATATACCTGATCACATATATGTATATCAGTACAAGATGGAACGAATGGTTGTAGAGTTCAAATCTCTTCTAATTACATTAAGTTCAGTATAGCAATATACTTGTATTTAAATATTATAAATTTATTTATTGTTAAAAGGAGTTACCTTGACAACAGTTTGAGATTGTTGCTTGTTATTGATATTAGGATTGTCTAAGTGGTGACTGTTTTTTAATGATTATATATATATATATGTATATATTGTACCAATATTGTGTTGGCACATAATAATTTTGTTTAAAAAGATTATTAAAATAAAAATCTTTCGTAAAAGAAACATAAAATTAAAAGTTTAAGAGTTCTTGAAATAAAAGTTACAATTAATTAATTAAAAGGGGGGAGGGAGAGTTTGCTGTAGAAACAAACTAAAAGTTTCATAAAAGAAGTAAAGAATGTTTTCTTACTATTATTAGTTAAAATGTAAGTAAAGTTTAAAAATATAAATCTCTTTTCATTCAAGTTAAAGAAAGAAAAAAAGTCATCTTAAAACTAAATAGTGAATGGATCTTGGGTTATATATGTGCGTGCGACTGTAAATATAATATATGCATATTAAATATTAAAAATAAATGAAAGTTAAAAAATTAAAAAACACTCAGCGGTAGCTACTAATAAAAATATAAAAACAACATGTTTGCATGGCTACTAATTAAACAATCTTCAAAAACATGAAATTATCAAAGGAATTTTGACAACAGATATTGCCAGAGGATATCAAAAATGACGTCGTATGTATAAATAGCCAATTTTTTATTGACAGTCGAGTTTGAGTTGCATTAAAGTTTGAGTCAAGTTAGTGGTGTTTGAGATAACAGCAGTACAATCTATCAGAAAGTTATATCAATCAGTTTATTATGGATCCAGAATCAAGAATGCAGTGTTAAAACCTCAGAAAACATATGACTTTCTCCAGCCTGAAGCCGATGAAAACAGCCAACTACCAGATAAAAGTGATGCCTATGTAACAATCTGAAACCTCTCAATATCTAATTGTCTTAAAGAAAATGCCTTGGAATAATCAGCATCAAATCTCCACAAGAAAACTTCAAATCTAACCGGTTAG